>CM038051.1:135489682-140289682 GCA_021397845.1 Areca catechu | reverse complement strand
GGTTAAGTATAAGTTGAGTACTAATGATTTCCTTGAAGTGTATTTTTATAGAAAAAGGTGATCACAAATTTGAAGAAGTTTGTTTGATTGATGAAGCCAAGCTTAAATGAAAATATCTGCTCAAAAAGGACTTGGACAGTCAAAGTTTGCTTGAATGGACATTTGAGTGATGCAGAAATTTAATTCAGCACAAGTTCAGACTTTTTGTGAAGATTTTAGTGAGATGTCAACTCAAAGTATCGACACATGACATCAAGTGTCGATACATGGAAGAGAAGTATCGACTCAAGTCGGTATGCAAAGAATATTTCAGATGGCATGGCTAAAGTGTCAACACATGAACCTAAAATGTTAACTCAAAGTGTCGACAAATGGATCAGCTCATCGCCTAAGATTTTCAAGCCACAGAACTTGCTAAAATGGAAGAACTGTAGAAGTGTCGACACATGGAAGCAAAGTGTTGACTCAAAGTGTCGACTCACCTGAGGAAGTATCGACACATCTGAGATTTCCAAAGAACCAGATTTAAGATTTTTGAAATGGGTGTCGACTCAAGAAGTTCAAGTGTCGACCTAAAGTGTTGACTCACAGCCTGAAGTGTCGACACATGGAGTTCTGAAAACGGTAACGGCTAGTTTTTCAAATGCAGAACTCGACCCTTTTACCCTCCAATGGCTAGATTTTCAAACCTAATGGCTAGAAAATGGATTTGAGGTCTTGGGAAGGTATAATATACTCCAAATCAAATCAAAAGCAACATTATTCATGAGAATGAAATAGAAGCATTCAAAAGAGAAGAAAAGAGGGCATTCACTCATATTCATTGAAGATTCAACCACTCTCAAGCAAAGGCAAGCCTCCAAGCATTCAAGAGCCTTCAAGAGCATTAAAGATCAACCATTCTTGAGCATTCAAGAGGCTTCAATAAGTTCAAAAGCACCACAACATCGATCTTGAAAGAGATACCTGCTTTTTATTAGAAAGCTTTTATTCTCATTACTTCAAAAACTTATTTATTGTAAGGGTTCTTGGTTAGCCTATTGTAAAACCAAGAAAGGTTATTGGTAAGCCTTTGAAAACTAATTAGGTTCTTGATTAGCCCAGAAAATCAAGGGAGGTTGGTGGTGAGCCTTAAAACCATTTAGGTTCTTGGTTAGCTCGTAAAACCAAGGTTTTGATTTGTTAGTCTTGTGAAAACAAGTTGGGTTTTTGATTAGTGAGCCCATAAAACTAATCAACAGTAATCCATAGAGATTATAATGAATTCTCAAGGGGATCTTGGAGAGTAGATGTAGGTGCATTGGATAGCACCGAACCACTATATTTCTTGGTCTTTGTGGTTGATTGCTCTCTACTTGCTTTTCATTTATTGCTTTTATTTC
Organism: Areca catechu; assembly: GCA_021397845.1. Lineage (NCBI taxonomy): Eukaryota > Viridiplantae > Streptophyta > Magnoliopsida > Arecales > Arecaceae > Areca > Areca catechu. Next base: position 140,288,300 of record CM038051.1, on the reverse strand, counting down.
TGCTGCACTTTTATTTAAGAGCATGACATTTGAATTCTTAGTACCTTGTTTAATTGTTGAGTTGGATTGCATAGTATTACATTGCATCAAGTAAATATTTTTTAGAGACCCAATTCACCCCTCCTCTTGGGTTGCTTACTAGGCAACAAGTGCTATTAGAGCCCTGTTCTCAGTGTATAGGCTTTATCGCCTTGAGTAAAGATCTATGGCAGCCCCTATTGGTACTAGCATTGTTGAGGGTCAAGCCTCAAATAGACCTCCATTTTTCAATGGATCAAATTATAAATATTGGAAAACTAGGATGAGAATTTATATGCATTCTATTGATTATAACTTGTGGAGAGTTGTTGATAAGGGTCCTCATATTCCTTTGATAGTGGTTAATGGTGTTTCCATCCTAAAGCTCAAAAGGATTGGGATGAAAATGACATTAAGCAATCCGAGATCTATGCTAAGGTAATGAATCTCCTTTATTGTGCATTAGATCCTAGTGAATTCAATAGAATATCTACTTGCACTTCTGCCAAAAAAATATGGGACATACTTGAAGTTACCCATGAGGGTATCGATCAAGTGAAGAATACTAAGGTGAACATGTTAGTGCATACTTATGAAATATTCCGAATGGAACCTAATGAGTTAATCACTGACATGTACATTAGATTTACAAATATTATAAATGGAATGAGAAGTCTAGGAAAAGTAATGTCTAATGTTGATCTTGTAAATAAAATTCTTAGGTCACTTCCAACATCGTGGGATCCGAAGGTGACTGCAATTCAAGAAGCAAAAGATGTTGACAAGCTACCTTTAGAGCAGCTGGTTGGATCGCTCATGACTTATGAGCTGAATTTGAAGCAAAAGTCAATGGACATGGACAAAAAGAAAAAGGGGATAGCATTCAAATCAAATATATAAGAAGAATCCTCAATCAATGAGTCTGAAGAAGAAGAAGAAGATGAAGGTGAAGAAGCCCTCCTTGCTAGGAAATTTAAAAGATTCATGAAGAGGAGGAAGTTTCCTTACAAGAAGAAATTTCAATCAAAAGAAAAAGGAAAAAAGAAAGAGAAAGAAAAGGAAAAAGAAAAGGAGAAGGAAATACCTACATGCTTCGAGTGCAAGAAGCCGGGTCACTACAAGTTCGATTGCCCTCTCCTAAAGAAGTCAAGGAAGAAGTTAAGAAAGAAAGCAATGATGGCTACCTGGAGTGATAGTGAAGACTCCAGTTCTGAAGAAGAGCAGACTGAAGTTGCAAATCTTTGTATTATGGCACATTAAGAGCAAGATGAGGTAAATTCAGATGCTGAAATAGATTTTACTCTTGATGAACTAATAAATATTTTTGATGAACTTATGCATGATTATAAACTGATTTTATGTGAAAATAAAAAGTTGAAAAAGCATGCAAACAGTTTCTCTCTTGAAAACAATACTTTGTTAAATGAAGTTAGTGATTTGAAAACTAAATTAGATGTTTTGGAAAAGAAAAATAATGCTTTGACAATGGAAAATGAAGTTTTAAAAAGACCCAAAATTGTTATTTAAAATGGTGATCTTTTAAAAAAAAATAAAGATTTGGAATTGGAAAATGCAAAGTACAAAAATAAACTTGATAAAATGAATACATTTGTTGAAAAACTTACATATAGTTTAGAAAATTTGAACCTACTTTTGAATAGTTAAAGAGCCATTTTCAATAAAGCATGATTAGGCTATAGACCACAAAAATAATAAAAGTACTTCAAAAATTTTTTGTTCCTACATCTTCTAGCATAACATGTTTTTTTTTGTAAGAAGCAAGGTCATAAATCTTTTCAATGCAATTTAAGAAAAATCAATTCTTTTGGAAAAGTGTGGCTTCCAAAAGGAACCATTTTAAGTGCTAACTCTAAAGGACCCAAGTTGGCTTGGGTACCTAAAAACAAAGCTTAATTTTATTATAGGTGTGTCTTGCAACCAAGGAGAACAAAAGACTTTGGTATCTTGATAGCGGTTGCTTAAGGCACATGATGGGAGATGTGAAGCAATTCACTTCTCTTGAAGTAATGAATGGAGAGAGTGTGACCTTCGGGGATAATGGTAAAGGAAAAATTATTGGTATTGGTAAGGTTCACATAACTCCTTCTATTTGTAATAGTAATGTACTATTATTTGAATATTTAAAGCATAATCTTTTAAGCATTAGTCAATTTTGCGATAAAGATTTTCAAGTTGTTTTTAAATCATCTTATTGCATGATTGCTAGTCCGAATATAAATGGAGTATAATTCATTGGAAAAAGGCATGGTAATGTTTATTTGGTAGATTTGGATGATCTATCTTTGCCTAATGGAGAATGCCTTGTTGCAATGAATTCTACTAAAGATGAGACTAGTTGGCTTTGGCATAGAAGATTAAGGTATGCTAGTATGTATCTACTTTCAAAATTTTGCAAAAAAAAAATAGTTAGAGATTTACCTGAACTTTGTTTTGAAAAAGATAGAGTTTGTCAAGCATGTCAATTTGATAAACAAGTTGAAACCTCTTTCAAACCAAAAGGCTTTGTAACTATTAGTAGGCCACTAGAACTACTTCATATGGATCTCTTTAGACCGACTAGAACATCAAGTCTAGGAGGCAAGAGGTATGAATTAGTCATAGTGGATGATTTTTCGAGATTTACATGGGTTTTCTTTCTAGCACATAAAGATGAATCATTTTCTGCATTCATAAAGTTTTATCGAAAAGTTTCAAATGAAAAATGTGTTTTAGTTATTTGCATTCTTTGTGATCAAGGAACTGAATTTGAAAATCAAGATTTTGAAAACTTTTGTAATGAAAAAAGTATTAAACACAACTTTTATGCACCTAGAATACCTCAGCAGATGGGGCAGTAGAAAGAAAAAAGCATACTTTGGAAGAAATGGCATGTACTATGCTTTGTGAAATTGATTTATTGAGATATTTTTGGGCTGAAGCTAATAATAATGCATGTTACATTTTGAATCGAGTTTTAATCTTCCTTATTTTGAAGAAAACTGCTTACAAACTTTGGAATCAAAGAAAACCAACTTTAAAGTTTTTTTGAGTTTTCGGTTGCAAATATTTTATCTTAAATAATGGAAAAGATAATCTTGAAAAATTTGATGCCAAGTCTGATGAAGGTATCTTTTTAGGATACTCTATATCAAGCAGGGCATACAGAGTTTTCAACAAAAGAACATTGGTTGTAGAGGAGTCAGTGCATGTTGTTTTTGAAGAATCTACTAACAAATCCTCCAAAAGAGAGGATTGTTGCCCAAGTGGGCTACCCAAGAGGGGAGTGAATTGGGAATTTAAAAATTTAAAGTAGATAATATGCAATTAAAAATCCATTATAAGTGGTTGGTGCTGTGATAGAGTATTAAATTGCATAAGCTAAATAGAATCAAGTAAGCACAACATAAACACACAAAATTTATTGTGGTTCAGAGAAACACAGCTCCTACGTCCACAACCCAAGATTCCACTTGGGATTTCCACTATATTCACACCCAAATACAGTTGGATTGTTTTGCAAGATCATAATCCAAAACCTCTATACTTTGATTTTAACAAGATCACCAAAGAAAACCCAACACATTTTGGTTTTGAACAGGCTCACCAAAGAAACCTAACTTGGTTTTACCAGGATCATCATGAACCCAACACTTGATTTTTATCAAGGCTCACCAAGAACATATTGGCTTTTCAACCGGGCTCACCAATAACCCAACAATAATTCAAAAAAAGAATTGAAGTAAATGCAACAATAAATGATAAACTTAATTTGTCGGATAGTTGCCGGTGCAGCTTGATAGAAGTCCACTTGACTTGCACTTGAATGAGCTTTAATTGCTTCAGTGGCTTTTTCCAAAATTGCTTCAAGCTTTTGATTAGAGTTGCCGAAGACTTGAAGGCTTGCTTGAATGCTCTTGTGCTCTTTCTCCTTTTATTAGGTAGGATATTCAATGTAGCTCTCAAAACTTTGAAGAACTTTCTAATCTCTTAATCCATTACTTCAAGGAAGTTCAAATCCTTCAAATATAAGGTCTTCCATCACTTCAAGACAATTCTAGTTGTTGCAGACCATTGGGAAGTGGTTTGTGACCGTTGGAGCACTTTTTGGTATTCAAAAATAAATTCTGGAACTAGCCGTTGGATACCTGAAAGCGATGTTCGAGTCGGCTCGGATTCCTTCGAGTCGGCTCAGATCCTTCGAGTCGATAGGTCGAGTCGCTAAATCTTCAGTGCAGTCGGCTCTTTGTCTCAGGGGACAAAACTTCACTTTGGACGAGTCAGCTCTTGATAGCTCGGGTCAGCTTGAACTTATATCTTTGAAAAACTTGATCTCGAGGAGTCGGCTCTTTTCAGCTTGGGTCGGCTCTTCTTCTCAGGTTCTGAAATCATCACTCTGGAAGAGTCAACTCGATGCAGTTCGGGTTGGCTCACTTTCTCAGGTCTTCAAAATTAGGTCTGGTAGAGTAGTCTTTTTTTAGTTCGGGTCGGCTCTCCTAGCTGTTCTCAGAAATATTCAAAAACTGAACTCTGGAGGATTCAGCTCGGACATATTCCAGTCGACTCGGATTCACTGGAGTCAACTCGGTTACCTTCGAGTCGGCTCGGATTGCTGCGTACCAGAATCCTTACTGCATGCCATGAAGTAGAGTCGACTCTTCAACATGCTTGGTCGGCTCGAATATCTTCTTCAAGATTTTTACAAATGAACTCAAAGAAAAACTCTTACCAACACTCTTACAACTTTTCAATCATACCAACTCAAATTAATTCTAATGCACACACACATAGAAGTAACCCTTTTTACATAATTTTTTCTTAGCTTTTTTATTGGGTTCTTCTTTACAAAAATAAATTACAACACAACTCAAACAAGAAACAAAGGTGTAGGAGTTGAAGTTTAAACAATTAACTCATCCTACAAAAACTTCTAAAACACGTTAAGAGTTGTTAGAAATAAATGTACATGCTTCAATGTTTGGTTATCATCAAAACACTTATGGGGTCAACAATGATACATCTGATGAATGTGCATGTGCTGACAAGCTTCAAAAGTTGACACTGAATGATCAACCTCCTCAACCAAATAAAGACAATCAAGACAAAAGTAAAAAAGGTGAAGACACTCCAAAGCACCAAGATCTACCTACGAAGTGGAGGTATGCTCATGGACATCCTAAGGAGTTAATCCTAGGTGATCTATCTAAAGGGATAAGAACTCAAGTCTCAATTATAAATGAATGTGATTATATAGCTTTTGTATCACAAGTAGAGCCTAAATGTTTTGAAGAAGCTGAAAAGGATCCTAACTAGATTAATGCCATGCAAGATGAACTAATGTAGTTTGATAGAAAGAATGTTTGGACATTAATATAAAGACCATCTAATATTTTTATTATTGGTACTAAATGGGTATTTAGAAATAAATTAGATGAAAATAAAACTGTTGTTAGAAATAAAGCTAGGCTAGTTGCTAAAGGCTATAACCAGGAGGAAGGGATTGATTTTGATTAAACTTTTGCTCCTGTTGCTAGACTTGAAGCAATTAGACTATTATTAACATTTGTTTATTTTATGAATTTTAAACTGTTTCAAATGGATGTTAAGAGTGCTTTTCTAAATGGTTTTATAATAGAAAATTTTTTTGTTGAATAACCACCTGAATTTGAAAATCAAACACATTCTGATCATGTTTTTAAATTGCACAAAGCACTTTATGGATTAAAGCAATCACCTAGAGCATGGTATAAAAGACTCAGCAAATTTTTAATTGAAAATGAATTTTCTAGAGGCCATGTTGATAAAATATTATTTTTGAAAAAGAAAGATAATGATTTATTAGTAGTACAAATATATGTTGATTATATCATTTTTGGTGTTACTAATGAAATTCTTTGTCAAGAGTTTGCTAAGCTAATGTAGGGTGAGTTCAAGATGAGCATGATGGGAGAACTCAATATCTTTCTCGGACTCCAGATCAAGCAAACTAAAGATGGAATCTTCATCAACCAAGCTAAGTATACAAGAGAAATTATCAAGTAGTTTGGGATGGAGACTACTAAAGCAATAGGTACGCCTATGAGCCCCTCTTGTAGACTTGATAAAGATGAACATGGTAAATCAGTAGATCAAAAGTTATACAAAGGTATGATTAGCTCTTTACTGTATCTAACTACTAGTAGACCAGATATAATGTTCAGTGTATGCATGTGTGCTAAATATCAGTTTGAACCTAAAGAATCACATTTGATGGCTGTTAAGCACATTATTAGATATCTATCTAGTACTATTGATATTGGTTTATAGTATTCTAGAAATTCACCTGCTGAATTAATTGGATACTCTGATGCAGATTTTATTGGTTGTAAATTGGATAGAAAGAGTACTAATGGTACTTGCCAATTTCTTGGAGTTAACTTAATCTTCTGGTTTAGCAAGAAACAAACTTTAGTTCACTATCCATAGCTAAGGCTGAGTATATTGCAGCAGAAAGTTGTTATGCTCAAATCTTATGGATTAAGCAACAACTTGAAGATTTTGGAATCAAGTTGGCTAGTACACCTATTAAATATGATAATACCAGTGCTATCTGCTTGACTAAAAAACCTGTTCAACATTCTAGGAGTAAATATATTGACATCATCTAGAAGATCAGTTTTGTATGATTAGAAGAGAGCTCGGGATAATTAATCCTTTTGATTAAATTTTTCCTATCTTTGACTCAAATCAATCATATTTGACATCAATCATTATTAATTATGTTGAATTACATTGAATTTAAGCATATTTCTAGTGATTTTGATCAAACATTTCTTCTCTTATTTTCGATTTTTAAGTCGATGTGTCGACACATTAATATATCGACACCTGAATGTGTCGACACATTCGTGAGTTGACACATGAACGATAGCAGACCGAGAATAAGGGCATTCTAGAAGGTTTTTTCCTCATTTTGTCTTCCCTCTTGAGCCGATGCATAACCTAAGGTACTCCTCACTCCTCCTTCCCTCTATTTCATGCTTTAAACTCCCCTGATTCATTGTTCGGAGCACTTTCTTATTCGGATTTTGTGACATTCCGCCACCCATTTGCATTTTGAGCCCTATAAACCCTAGGTTTTCCCTCAAAACTTGTCCAATTTCTTATTCTAAGCAATAGGACCCCGAAAGCAAGTAGTCTGTCACCCTCGTTAGTCCAATCAGGAGGAAGAGAAAAGAACGAAGGCCAGACATGAGACTAGAGCTCCAGATCTGCCTGCACGACCTTTTTTTGCAGCTTCTAGCCAGATGAGTTTGAAGACCGTCATCAGGGGATGACGAGTAGACTTCAGTTTTGTCGACCAGCAGCACTTCAAGATCGGATAGTGGATTTGAGAGGCTGGTTTGACATCATTTTGCTCACTAAGTGAGAGATATTACCCAGGGCTTATTCGGGAGTTTTATGGATCACTAGCCCATGGGTCTGATGCTTGGATGGCTCAGGTAAGAGGCCGGGATATCCTAGTTACATCAAAGATATTGAGCAGAGTATGGGACATTTCGATGGTTGGATTAGTAATGGATAGCCTGATTGATCGTGTGAGTGGTCTCCAGTTTATCTTCGAGTCGGACATATTGTCTGAGGGAGCCACCGTACATGCATCCCAATTGTCAGTAGAGATAAGATTATTGCACCATATTGTCACCCGGATCCTTCTGTCGAAGACTGGATGCTTCGATTACATCACTGAGCGGGAGTTGCTAGTGATGGTCTCATTAGTTCAGTGCACACCCATCTGCCTTCCCGTACTCATGGTTCACCAGATGATGGAGGCATCGACAAGTCAGTGACTCTGCCTACCCTATGGGATGGGATTGACTATACTGTTCAAAGAGTATGGCATCAGCTTTGAGGATGAGCCCTTCCGCATGCTACTTCATACTGATGTGTATGACATCAGGTCATTACACATGATGGGTTATCATCTATTTCGAGGCCAATGGAGATGGAGAGTATTTGGTCAGGCTAATGATAGAGCTGATGATGATGATGATGCAGAGGAGGAGCACATCCTCTCAGGTGAGGCAGGACCTACCGAGAGTCAGCTTGAGACAGCAGCATAGCCAGAGGCTGTATCTTAGTCTAAGCCTACTACTTCAGCATAGCCTCAGCCAGTTTAGATGGAGACTCCAGTAGTTTTAGATAGTTTATTGGATAGAGTCAAATGTATTGAGATAGATCTTTTGATCATTAGATAGCATCTTGATTGCTTCATAGTGGAGACCAGAGAGAACCATAATGGACTGAGTGATGGCATCTCAGCTATACTGATCGCTCTGTCCAAACCTATAGGGAGTGCTCCAGTTGCTGATACAGCTCCACCTGCTCCAGCACTAGTTATTGACAGTGATGATGATGGAGATGATAAGGAGACTGACTCTGATGGATTCGACTTTCCAGATCTGATTTCAGAGCCAGTGGTAGAGGTGACGGCAGACTTGCCCAGGAGTCATACTTGCAACCCTTCTAGTTCACCTACCCAGACTCCAGTCCTATCTTCTCCTCCTTCCAGATCAGATGATCATGTTCCGATTCCTATTCTTTCATCAGTTATTGATTCTCCTGTTGTTCATTCACCAGATATTGATTCACCCATTGTTGATACACCCATGATTGACACTCCTATCATTGATTCGCCGATTACTGACTCACCAATTCATCCTTCAACTGATACACCTACCATTGATACACCTATCGTATCATCAGCTAATATGCCTATTTTTGATACACCATTTGTTGATACCCCTACCATTCATACATCCTCACTTATCTGAGAGCTTGGTTTTTACATACCTGGCATTCAGTATCTTGATTATGGTCCATCCTTTGATCGTACGCCATTTCCGGCAGTCGCTGAGACTGTCGATCCGATTAGTTCTATTCCTGCTGAGGACATTGCTTCCACTTCTGCTCTAGTCAGAGGTCGGACGTATGCTCAACGTAGAGGATGTGGTCATCATACCCCTCCACAACCGACCAGGACCCGACTCCGAGATCTCAGATCAATGTGGTCTCGAGCTTGATCTTTTACTGATACAAGATCGATTAAGATCGGATCATCTTCTGATGATAATGATGAGGATGAGGATTAGGATATCTATGTATTTTTAGATAGTTTACTTTTATGTATCTTATTTATGTTTTGTTTTATTGCTATACAAATCTGACTTTAAATGAAATATCATGTTGTACTTCATGTTTGTGACTTTAAATGAATGAAATGGTTTAAATTTCCTATTAATACTTCATTGTCTTCATGAGTGAATGAATGAACTATTCTTATTATTTTTGGATGAGTGCTATACCTTGAATGTTCAGCCTATTTGTCTTCCTACCTTTTTAATGATAATAAAAGGAGGAGTAATAAGACTAAAGTATAAATATGATATATAAATATGATGTGCAAGGGGTAATAAGAGTATTATTTATAAATTTGAAATTATTTTGAAAACTTGAATTGTTAATAAATTCCTTAAGTAAGGGGAGCAATACTTTGTTTATTTTGAAAATATTTTTTGAATTGAATTTCATCTTAAATCTCCTCTTTAAATGTTTGAAAAAATATTTACAAACTCTTTTATGGATCATCAATTCAGGGAGAGCCTTGTTTATTGCTGAATTTTCTTGTAGAGTATCACGATACGTGTGCTTATGTCTTAAATATATTTCAAAGCTCTGATACTCTTAATTATTATAACAAGCTCTGACATTCTTAATCAGTATATCACTCTTGTTCTAGTATATCATATCATTATTGCAAATTAGTTTGATACACCTAATACATTTAGCTCTATGCACCATGATGAATTCTTTTAAAAGATTTTTATGCAATATATACTTAAAGGTTTTGTCATCATCAAAAAGGGGAAGATTGTTGACTCCGTTATTGATTTTGATGATAAGCAAAATGGTTAAGTATAAGTTGAGTACTAATGATTTCCTTGAAGTATATTTTTATAGAAAAAGGTGCTCACAAATTTGAAGAAGTTTGTTTGATTGATAAAGCCAAGCTTAGACAAAAAAATCTGCTCAAAAAGGACTTGGATAGTCAAAGTTTGCTTGAATGGACATTTAAGTGAAGCATAAATTGATTAAGCACAAGTTCAGACTTTTTGTAAAGATTTCAGTGAGGTGTCGACTCAAAGTGTCAACACATGACACCAAGTGTCGACACATGGAAGAAAAGTATCGACTCAAGCTGGTACGCAAAGAATGTTTCAGATGGCACGGCTAAAGTGTCAACACATAGACCTAAAGTGTCGACCCAAAGTGTCGATACATGGATCAGCTCATCGCTTGAGATTTTTAAGCCACAGAACTTGCTGAAAATGAAGTACTACAGAAGTGTCGATACATGGAAGCAAAGTATCGACTCAAAGTGTCGACTCACCTAAGGAAGTGTCGACACATCTGAGATTTCCAGAAAACCAGATTGAAGATTTTTGAACTAGGTGTCGACTCAAGAAGTTCAAGTGTTGACCTAAAAGTATCGACTATCAGCTTGAAGTGTCGATACATGGAGCTCTGGGAACAGTAACAGCTAGTTTTTCAAATATAGAACTCGACCCTTTTGCCCTCTAACGACTAGATTTTCAAGTCTAACGATTAGGAAATGGATTTGAGGCCTTGGGAAAGTATATATATACTCCAAATCAAATAAAAAGCAACATTATTCATGAGCATGAAATAGAAGCATTCAAAAGAGAAGAAAAGAGGGCATTCACTCCTATTCATTGAAGATTCAACCACTCTCAAGCAAAAGCAAGCCTCCAAGCATTCAAGAGCCTTCAAGAGCATTAAAGATCAACCATTCTTGGGTATTCAAGAGGCTTCAACAAGTTCAAAAGCACCACAACATCGAGCTTCAAAGAGATACAAGCTTTTTATTAGAAAGCTTTTATTCTCATTACTTCAAAAACTTTTTGTTGTAAGGATTCTTGGTTAGCCTATTGTAAAACCAAGGGAGGTTATTGGTAAGCCTTTGAAAACCAATTAAGTTCTTGGTTGGCCCGAAAAACCAAGGGAGGTTGGTGGTGAGCCTTAAAACCATTTAAGTTCTCGGTTAGCCCATAAAACCAAGTGAGGTTTTGACTTATTAGTCTTGTAAAAACAAGTTGGATTTTTATTAGTGAGCCCAGAAAACTAATCAACTGTAATCAGTAGAGATTATAGTGAATTTTCAAGAAGATTTTGGAGAGTGGATGTAGGTGCATTGGATAGAAGCGAACCACTATATTTCTTGGTCTTTGTGGTTGATTGCTCTCTCTACTTGTTTTTCATTTATTGCTCATTATTTTCGCTGCACTTTTATTTAAGAGCATTACATTTGAATTCTTAGTACCTTGTTTAATTGTTGAGTTGGATTTCATAGTATTGCATTGCATCAAATAAATATTTTTAGAGACCCAATTCATCCCCCCTCTTGGGTTGCTTACTGGACAACAACTAGGGTACCGTTCCTTAAAAACTCTTTTTTTAGAAATATTTTTTTCTCTTGGTCTTTTTATCATAATCTAACAATCTTATTCAAGCAAATCATGGTTGAAATGTCCTATAATAGAGGACAAAAGCTTTCATTTTCTATTTTGTACCGAGTTGTTTATGTGATAGGGACATCAACAAGAAGGAAAAATGTTAAACTAATACTCTTTGGTTTTGCAACTAATAGAATCTACTTAAGTCCAATAAAGGTCATGGGATGAAGCCCAATCACAAAGCCCATAAGCCGACTCTACCATCCTCATGAGTCGGCTCGCCCTTTTTGAAGCACAAGCCGACTCCACCATCCTCTTGAGCCAAGTCAACCCAATTCAAGCATGCCACTTGGACACCTCATGGATGCCACCTCTTCACCTTCACATGGAGACCACTTCCCCTTCACATGGAGGATACTACATCAAGCATCTATGGGGGAGACATGGAGGACACCACATCAAGTGATTTGTGGGGAGCATATAACAACTTTTCAATCCCCAACAAATCTCCAACCAACTTGACATGTAGGATACCACATCACATCCCACCAAAGGACCCATATCAGCAAGAGGAGGCCATGTCATTGCCACCTAGGTGCCACATGTCAAGTTGTTACAACTTTTTATCGATAAGTTGTTACAAACTACTTTTAGTTACAACCATGTAACCAAAGTTGTTAGATCTAACTAGGAGTAGTTAGCTTAACCTAACCCTCTCCCCCTCTCTCTCCTTGGCCGACTTCTATGGTTCCAAGGCCTATAAATAGGGCTCTAAGCCCTCTCTTGTAAGCATACTATGCTATGATATATTTTGAGAATTGAATGAAAGGTTTCCTTCTTGTTAAGTTCCTTCTTATGTTCTCTTGTGTGGAGTGAGTGAGATCTCTTTGGTTTGAAGGTTTGAAGCCTTGTTTGAAAAGAGGGTGGGATGCCCTTGGGTTTATGTTTGAAGTGTGGGATGCCCTTGTGATGGGTGGAGGGTGGGATGCCCTTTGATTGATCCAAGTTCAAGCTCCTTGGTTCCAAGCTGTCGGCCACTATTCCTTCTCCTTCTTTCCTTTGTTTCAATTCCATCTTTGATTCCTCTTCCATGCTTAATGCTTGGTTTTGTTGCAGGTTCTCTCAGGGTTTCCAAGTCAAAGATGATGGTCTCCATGCCATGGATCAAGGCTAAGGTAAGTCCTAAAGGTAGGAGTGCTAGTCTTAGAGTTTAGGGCTCAATCCTTGAGTGTTGAGAGCTTCCTTTACACAAAAATTCCTAGTCTTCATTGTTTGTAGGAGAACCCCTCTTGACCCTTTAGATCTAAGATTTGAAGATGTTTGACCTAGTAGGAATAATTCCTAGCCATGAGATCCATCTTATATTAATTTGAATGTGATATGCATGCGGGTGTTTAATTTTGATCATCTAGTCTCTTGCTTAGAAGAAGATTGTCTCCTTTATGATTAATTTTCATGCTTTAAATTTATTGCTCTTCATGGATAGATCACCTTTTAAAGAACATCATCACCCATTCATTTCAATCATCATCCACGTCCCGCATCATTATGTTTTGAAGTTTTTGATATTGAAATTTTCTTAGAAATATTTTATTATAATATGGGTGTTATATATCAGCAATGCATACTGAAACACTTCTGTTACGGAGGATCAAAATATCTAGCTTTTGATTTTATGCAGGGATGTCATAGTATTTTAACTAGGATATCATAGATTTTAAACTAGGATATCGTAATACTGTTTCAATATATACTTGTGATCCTTTTGTTGGGTTTTGATGGCATAATGAAAGAATGAATTTCAAAATTTTCATTTTGAAACTCCAAATAACTAGAAACCCTAAGCCCAATGATCACTTATTCATTACAATTAATAAGTCACTCAAACAAGGTTTAAAAAAATACCTGGAACACTAATTCCTTCTTCTTTCCACTAGTCACATAATTGCATGCCCTCCAGAGGTGATCCACATAGGAAATGAACCTAGAAACCACTCCTTAGTAGGTTGCTTAATCCTTTGAGATTTTTGATAGCCTTCTTGACTTCCTCCTTTGCTGGACTCCCTACTCTCTTGTAGGGCACTGTGAGACCTCTCTATATCAACTCTCAGATCCCAGATATCCCTTAAAATCTCTTCCTAGGCTTTTGTCTTAAAAGACTAGCCTTGTCTTGAGAGAACAAGCCTTGTCTCAATAAGACAAGCCTTGTCTCGAGGGGAGGGAATGAAAAATAGCAAGTTGGGTTTTCCAATGGGAATTTTAATATCTGGCATCAAATCATCGATGCATTTTATAGAGTAGGTAGGGGTGCCTGATATGCCTCTTCAGCAGCCTTTGATCTATCAAATAACAAATCAAATAAGACCCTTCATTAAGGAGTCTTATCTTAAAAGGTCATGATCCTTCTTGCACCAAGAGACATGACTTTTTTGTCTCTTCGGTTCCTAGCCGATTTCTTCATTTGTCACATGTCATTAATCGATCAAAATAGACTAGGGACATGGCTTTTCAATTTTAAGGTGTCAAAGATTTTAAAAAACTTGAAATAGTAGGACTCTTGGCCTCTTTAATTAGCACCAAATGAAAAGACGCAACTCTTCATTTATGCGCTAAAGATTATTCACGCCATAACATTATCTTGATCGATCGAAGCCCACATGAGAGGGCATGGAGATGAGGAGGAATCTCTTTGGACCTTATCTTGATTTTATGACTGATTAGCAAAAGGACTCTTGGTCCTTCTATGTCCCATAATTTTACTGCATGCCATATGGCATCCAAGAGTCCATGTCAACATTGACTATCTCATAAATCCAAGATAAGTGCTAATTAAATCTAGATAAAATCTGAATTAAGCTGCCCCACTTAGGACTCCACCCAATCTAGGATTCCCTCAAATTGATTAGCCCATTAAGCAACCATATAGACCCAATTCAATTGGGTTAGGAGTTTGGTTAGTCTACACATGCTAGATGTAATCTAGCTAACCAATTAGGATCTCATGACCCTAATAAAATATCAATTGACTTCCTAGGCCAATTCTCTCATATGTGTGACCCTTAGGGTTCTATATCTAGCTAGCAGTAGGTCTAGGTCTAAGCCAATTTGATCCAATCAAACCTGATTGACCTAATTAGGTCAAATTGAGCTGACCTAAGTTTCCCATTCGAACTAGCTTCCGAATTGACTCGTGAATCCAATCGAACTGATTCATGAAAACCTACAAGATATGATTGATATCTAGCAATGTATCATGCCTACTTGGAAGATGAGGAATTTGATTGAAAGTATCAAAATACCTTTCAATGGAAAGTTACCATACAATTCAATCTTTCGATCTTCCTTTATCCTGAATAAGTGATGGGTATGGATAATTGTCAAACCTTAGCACTTAGTCATTTCGAATCTCATTTCTATAATGAAGACTCTACAAATAATTGATTAGAAAATACTTCTAATCTTATCCTGCTTTGATCAAAGACTCCCTGAGTCATCAATCAAAGAGATTACATGGGATAACATTTTCTCTTACTATGAATGATCAATTCCTTGTTGATCCACTCACATCCTTCATACACCTTCCACCATATCTGAGAACACCCCGTACGTGACTTAATACCGTGAATGAGTATGAACCAAAACATGGCTTAGTGTGCATAAGGAACCATGGTGATCTTAAGTTTAAAGATCACTTGCACAACTCCCACTATGAAAACTATCTCTTGATAAGCAGTAAGACTTCTATAAGATATTCTTAGTGCAGATCAATTCAGTGAACTCATACCCTAATGAGCACCCTTATTCTTGTATTAGTGTCGCTACACAAGTGGCTGTGAGACCAACCACCCTCTCCATCGAGCATACAAAGGATAAGCTAATCTTTTCGGAAGCATCAATCCCTGAATTGATGATCCAATGATTAGGAACATTTTAGATTAGGGTTTATAGGAATTTAGGTCTCACCATTATGATCTTCATCATAACCCTAATTTCTTTGGCCTAATCTATGGCGTTCATCATAATCTTTAAATAAGACATAGCAGTATGATGAAATAGAATGCCTTTTATTAATACAATAATATCATACAAGAGTTGGAAGACTACAAAAATATCCTTATAAAGATTGGCTTTCAGGATACTTTTCTTTCACCTTTTACATCCGTAGCATGTCTGACATTGTAAGAGTCATAACTCAGTCCATAAGTGATAGGTTCTCCTGGTAGTAGGGGTTAATATATTTAGTTTTATGCCTTATGATCGGGTGTTATAATCTTTTAACTAGGATATCGTAACTTATAAACTAGGATGTCATTCCAACTCTTTTTTTAAAAATATTTTTTTTATCCTGATCTTTTTATCAAAATCTAATAATCTCATTCAAGCCAATACATGGTTGAAATGTCTTATAAAGGAGGACAAAAGCTTTCATTTTTGTTTTGTACCGAGTTGTTCATGTTTCGAAGTTTTTGATGCTAAAATTTTTTAGAAGCATTTTATTATAATGTGGGTATCATATATTAGCAATGCATACTGAAACACTTTTGTTATGGAGGATCGGAACATCTGGTTTATGATTTTGTGTAGGAATGTCATATTTTTTTAACTAGGATATCATAGTTTTTAAACTAAGATGTCTTAATATTGTTGCAGCATATATTTATGATCCTTTTGTATCTGTAGTATGTTATGACATCCTAGGAGTCATAACTCAGTCTGTAAGTGATAGGTTCTCCTGGTAGTATGGGTTAATATATTTAGTTTCATATTTTATGATTGGATATCAAAATTTTTTAAATAGGGTGTTGTAACTTCTGAACTAGGATGCCATTACTTGAAAACTCTTTTTTCAAAAATATTTTTTCCTCCTAGTCTTTTTATTGTAATCTAACAATCTTATTTAAGCCAATACATAGTTGAAATGTCCTATGACAGAGGATAAAATATTTTCATTTTTTGTTTCATACCGAGTTGTTCATGTGTCGAAGTTTTTGATACTAAAGTTTTCTTATAAGTATTTTATTATAATGTGGGTATCATATATTACCATGCATACTGAAATACTTCAGTTACGAAGGTTTAGAACATCTAGTTTATGATTTTGTATAAGGATGTCATATTTTTTTAACTATGATATCATAGTTTTTGAACTACGATGTCGTAATACTATTTCAACATATATTTATGATCCTTTTGCATCCGTAGCATGTTATGATATCCTACGAGTCATAACTCAGTCCGTAAGTGATAGGTTCTCCTGGTAGTAGGGGTTAATATATTTAGTTTCATGTTTTATGATTAAGTATCATAATCTTTTAAATATGATGTCGTAACTTCTGAACTAGGGTGTCATAACTTTAAATATCTTTTTTTAAAAAATTTGGTTCTATGCCCATATTATCACACTATCATGTTATATTCTATCTAATGTATAATACATTATTTATTATATTGTAGATAAAATGTCATCTAAAACTATGTATATCAATGTTTATGATTTTTTATAAATATTTCTACATATAACATTGTAATTAGAAATCTAAAAAAAATCAAAGATGATCATTTGGATAAGGTTGCTGGTGTTGTTCATAAGAATGCACCTTTTCCTATCACCCCAATTATAGAGAACGAGTCCGTTGATCCTAAAATTGAAGTGGAGTTCAATTCTACAAATGATGTATATAATTTCTATAATGGATATGCAAGGAGAGTAGGTTTTGAAATCATAATAGTGTGTAGTAGGTCCAATAATAACAATGAAATATGCTTCAAGCACCTAGCATGTTGAAGGCAAGGAAAATCAAGAAAAACTGATAATTCTATGAATCCTAGGAACACTAACAAAATTGATTGCAAGGCTTTGACAAAAGCAAGACTAAATTCTAAAAATGGTAAGTAGATATTGGATGACATTTTTCTAGAACATAACCATGAGCTATCCATATCATCAGCTGGTTATCTACAGTCCTATAGGAGGATCAGCATACCAGAAAAAGTAGAGATTAGCAATTTATATACTGCTAATATTTTCATAACTCAAATATACTCTGCCATGTCTAGAAGGAAAGGGGGTAGAAGATAATTAGATTTCACAAAGAAGGATGCTCATAATTTTATCTATCAGGAACATCAAAGTTAGTTGAAAAAAGGAGATGCACAGTCAATGATAATCCATTTGACACAAATACAAGTAAAAAATTCAAATTTCTTTTATACTTTAGACCTGAATGATAATGGATAACTTAGGTTTGTCTTCTGGATCCATCCTAGGTCAAGATTGGAAAGCACTTACTTTAGTGATGTACTGACCTTTGACTCAACTTATTTTGATACGGGACTAACTAGATGCTAGGATGATGCAAGTGATTTTTCTTTGTGATTTTTAGATTTTTTAAAATGAGGTTAAGGATTCTCGAAGACAAGCAAGAGTAGATCTAGGGTTCGATAATAATAAGAACTTCAAACTAGCAAGTAAGCCCCTAAAAAGGATAAGAAAAGGACCCCGGGATTGAGAAACCCTGTAGGACTTAGCTCTCGGATCAATACCAACTTAGGAGTTAGAGTGGCAAACCTTATAAAGTTCTGATGTGCCCGATATGGAGTTCACTCGCTCTCACGGATGCGGCCTGGATGATCGAGCCTTCAACCTTGCGGATGTGCCAGCTTTCCATCCAAAGGTCATGAAGGCAAGGGAGACCGACTCCATGTTCATGGTACCTGGAGGACCTGCGAGCAATCAAAAGAGATGTTGGGAGTTATCAAGAAACAAGAAGCAATGAGAAAAGAAAAGTTGAAGATGGTAGTGAATGGGGGATCTTCTTGCTAGGCGCCAAGATGGATCATCCAGATGGCCTCCGAACTCGAAGATAGAAGATGGCCTGCATGGAAGAGAAGGTAACTTGAGGCCTCACACCTCTCAACGCCCGAAGGTGAAGGTGCTCCCTCATGGAGATCGACGTTCTTAAGGAACGAAGACAACTACTAGAAGAGTAGCACTCAAAATCTTTTCTTTCATTCATCAAGATTCACCATACAAATGAAGGATAAGGTCCTTTATATAGGCACCTTAGGACCCTTTTCAAATTCAAAAGAAATTACATGTCTTCTCTTGATAAGGCACCAAAAATCTGAAATCTCTTCTCCTTGGCTGACCAAGGCTTTACTTGTGATTAGGCATGGCTTGATATGGGGCTTGGAAGATGGAGGTTGTCTTGGCGCCCTTGGACTCTTGATTTCCCTTCCATAGCTGATCAAATATTTGGGAAGAAAGCTTGATAAGAGGGCTTGAAACAAGGGACTTGTCTCTTCATATCTTTAACTCCTATTGACCTTCCATGGCCGACAAAGCATATTGGGAAGATGGCTTAATATTGGGGGCTTGAAGCAAGGGACTTGTCTTCACAATCTTCAACTCCCATTGAATTTCCTTGGCCGCCCACCCATCTTTGGAGATAAGCATGATAGGGGGAGGGAAGGTAGGCTTGTATCGAGTGATGTTGTCCCCTTTGGCTTGATGGTGTCCAAGAAATCAACACATCTTCTAGATTTGTGCCGTCCACTTGGCAAGGTGAAGTGGCACCACATGGGATGATGAGGTGGTGCCCTAGAGATGAATTGGCATCCTTCATGGCTTGGCCCAATAGTAATTGGACTAGATTTAAAGTCCACTTCTTCTTCGAACAGGCTTGGGTCCAATCTTCAAGTAGACTCGGGCTCGGATAAATTCAACTAAATACAAGGTTTATTGACCTAACTTGACCACATTGGTCAAGGTACAGAACTAAAACAAAAGTGCATGACTCAAAGTAAAGAATTATATAGGCTTGAAGCCTAATTACATGACCTAAAACATGAAACCCTAATTTGAGATCCTCAGAGGGTTGAGGAGTCTCAATCTGATCCTGGTACCCACACCATATTTGACAAATACATATCAAATACTTTTTTATCCATTTATTGAAGTCAACCATCATGGATAGTTCACATTACTTGGTTGCGCATTGTTATCAGATAAGAGGACTAAGATATTTTAATGAATATTCCAATCATCACTGGATGCAAATGGTGGTCAACCACCTAATGCTATTATAATTGACCAAGATAAGGCAATTGAGACTACTATTAGGGATATTTTTTCCAATACACGATATAGATTTTGTCTTTAGCATATATTGAAGAAGATTCTTAAAAAGATTGACCATAATTGTACTACAAATCCTAAATTTATGGTTAAGTTTGAAGAGGTGATATATGATTCAATTGCCATAGTATCTTTTAAGAAAAGGTGGACATATTTAATGAAGAAGTATAAAAAATGCAAGGCTGTATATTGGTTAAATGATATTTATAAATGTCGAGAAAAATGGATTCCAGTTTACCTTAAGAATACATTCTTCGTAGGTTTGTAAGTCAATATGATTGATTAATGTTCATGTTTGTAAATTTTTAACAAAATTATATCTTTAATGCTTCTATCTTTTGAATATTTATGAACAGGGATGTCAACTTTATAAAAGAGCGAGAGCATCAATCACTTCTTTGATGGGTTTATAAACAAGAAGACTATACTCAAGAAATTCATCGATAAGTACAAAGATGTCTTGGAGAAAAGATATAAATAGAAAATAAGGAAGATAATAAAACATTGCAAATAAATACTTTTCTAAAGACATCCTCTCCTTTTGAGAGGCAAGCAGCAGGAAAATATATAAGGTGCACATTCAAAAAATTTTAGATTGAGGTCCTTGAAATGGCTGCATCAAATGCTAAATTAGTTAAAGAAGTTGACAACTGTGATATATATTCCATTAAATCATTTGAAAGAATTGAAGTTGATGGAATGAAAAAGGAGATTATAAAAAACCATATGATTTCATATGACAAAACTTTGAAGGATGTTCAATGCTAGTATGGATCCTTTCAGTACAAGGGTTACCTGTGTAGGCATGCCTTATTGGTTCTTCATCAAAGTGACGTATTTCATATCCCAGATAAGTACTTCTTGAATATATGGTGCAAGGACATGAAATACAAATTCGATGATCTCGAATGTAATACTCAATTTTATGATAAAGGCACACAAAAATCACAGTACGTAGTCAAAGAATTATTTAAATTCAGATGTCTTATTTTATGTTTACATAAACCTATTATATGTCATGAAATCCTAATACAAATGTTATATTTTATTGATCGTAGATATGCTTTTATGAGTCATCGAATGATGAAGCTTGAAGAGATAGCCTTCATATCTGAAGATGCAATTAATTTAGTGATGAAAGATCTTGTACCATTATTCAGAAAAGTTGTAGATGCTAACTATGTAGCTAAGCAAAGCACACAACTTCTAATCCAAGATCCTGAGCAACTTACTATGAAAGGTCATCTAAGAGAGAATAGAATTAAGAGTGCAATAGAAAAGAAGTCAAAGAGATCAAGAAAAAATATGGATAAGGCTTTTGTTGACACTCCTATGCAAAATGAAAGAAGAGATAGTACAAGCAAGAGGTAGACTTCCCATAATATAGTGAAGTACTAGAACAAGTAATTGAACCCACTGTACCATCTTCCAATCCTTTTTTAGATGAATCTAATGCTTATGTATGTGGCTAATATAGGAGAGGATATAAAATGCTGAATTTTCAGACAATCTTGTGTATATTTATATTATCTAGAGAAATTTAAAATTAGATGTATTGGATATATGATTGAATCTGGTTATTTTAAATGTGAAGTTTAGTACTACTTTAAGTGCCCAAAGACTAAAACAGAGATAATAGAATTATGACATCCCTTGATATAATAGATGACATCCATTTACAAAATTAAAATATTCTAACATGGAATAAGAAAGTAAAGTAAATACTACTCCTAACAGGACTTTCCATCATCCATGTTCTGAATAATGACTCCTACAGTATCATAAAATTATCACGCATGCTATAAGATTACTCAAAATAGCTGAAACAATATTGCAATATCCCAATATAAAAACTATGATACCCTAGTTAAAAAACTACGACATCCATACATAAAATATAAAATAAAACTTTTTAACCCCTTCTACCTGTAATACATGTTAACCATGGCATGGTTTATGACTTCCAGTGTATCAAAAATTATCATGGATGCTATAAGATTAATCAAATAGTCCAAAATAGTATTACGATACTCAAATTCATAAACTACGATATCCTACTTAAAAAACTATGATACCCATGCAGAAAATATAAAATCAAAGTTTCTAACCTCTTTTACCTATAATACATATCATCCATTGCTTGGTTTATACTCCTAGATTATCAAAAATTATCACAGATGCTAGAAGATTACTCATATTGGTCGAAACCATAATACGACATCCAATTTAAAAACTATGACACCTTAGTTAAAAAAACTATGACACCCATGCACAAAATATAAAATAAACCTTTTAACCACTTCTACTAGTAATACATGTCATCGATGGCTTGGTTAATGACTTCCAAAGTATTAAAAATATCACGAATGTTAAAAGAATACTCAAATTGGCCAAAACAGTGTTACAACACTCTAGTTTAAAAACTACGACATCTTAATAAAAAAACTATAACATCCATGCAGAAAATATAAATTAAAAATTTCTAACTCCTTCTACTTATAATACATGTCATCCATGACTTGGTTTATGACTTATAAAGTATCAAAAATTATCATAGATGCTATAAGATTAAATAAATATCCCAAAATAGTATTACGACATCTAAGTATAAAAATACGACATCCTAGTTAAAAAACTACGACACCCATACATAAAATATAAAATAAAACTTTCTAATCCCTTCTACCTAATACATGCATCCATGACTTGGTTTATGACTCCCAGAGTATCAAAAATTATCATGAATGCTATAAGATTAATCAAATAGCTCGAAATAATATTATGACATCCAATTTTAAAAACTACGATATCCTAGTTAAAAAACTACGACACTCATATATAAATTATAAAATAAAAATTTCTAACCCCTTCTATCCCTAATACATGTCATCCATGGCTTGGTTTATGACTTTCAGAGTATCATAAAATTACCATGAATGTTAGATAATTACTTAAATTGGCCAAAATAGTATTAGACATCATAGTTTAAAAACTACGATATCCTAGTTAAAAACTATGATATCCTTGCAAAAAATATAAAATCAAAGTTTCTAATTTCTTTTGCCTGTAATACATGCACATGTGGTCTGAATTAAAGCTTCTACAATGTCATGATAGACTTTTAACAAATAAAGTTTAAGTAAATGTTGAAACATGATTATGACACTTTACATCTATAGTTATGATATTCAAATTAGAAAATTATAACACCCTGTCAAGAAACATAATATTTCTTTATAACATCATCACATCAATGAAGAAATTTGATATTCTGGAAGTAAACATAATATCAAAAATATAAAAACTTCATGTAATAAGAAAATGATATTTAAAATATTACTATTTGAATGAATTACATAATTTTCTTTAGGAATGATATATAAATATAAATATCAATTGACTTACAAATTTCCGTAACATATTACAGAAGTGCATGAATCAAAGAGAATAAGTACATTAAATAAAATTTATTTTTACGTGCTAAATTTTAATAGCACTATCAATCTTTTGATTCAGGCTCTCTTTCTAATCTTATTGCTAACTGGCACCGGTAGACACTTATATCTTTTTCTGTAAAATCCTAACTATCAGGCTTATCCCTATGAGTAGGGAATTTCATGTATTTCAAGCAATACAATCCATAGTCTAGTGATCCTATAGGTTGGGAAGGATATTCAGCAATCTCTAGCATGGACCAATTCTTTATCTCGGCATTATCATAGAATATATGAAACATTAGACCAAGTATCTTATGCTACTACCTAGCATTCACTTTGTACCTGGAATTGCATTTTATTGAATTCAAATGCATCAATACCTTTGTTAACATGTCAACCGCAACTAGGTGCCAGTGAAAATTATTTGAGTTGATGATGGTGAACAGAAACCAAAATTTCTTCTTATCTTTATCACTGACTCCATCAAATATCATCATCCCAACTGTTCCAGCAAGTTCTTAAAATAGTGATACTAATGTCAGGCACATACCGGAGGTCATTACAGGTATAATTATACACTTATGATATCTTTTCAGATGCTCTATCCAGTTATTTCTAATGAACTTCTACCTGGCATCAATTAATATAAGTAATATGCTGTCATACAATTTTGAAAATTAATATAAGAATTATTAAAAAATATATCATAACATACATAAAGAATAAGAACAAAATAAAGTAATACTTCATTACTCATTATCAACTATCATGTCATTATTTAGCATATCAAAAATATTTTTTCTTATGATAGTGCCTCCAAATTTATTGGTGTAAATAACATCTCTAAAATTAATAAACATAAATGATATTATACATTTTCGACCATAAGGTAGCAAACATAATAGAAAAAAATAAATATAAATTACGAGTTAATCTTTTCTTTCAAAAAGATTTTGATCAAATTTTCATCATCTTCAAATTGAATATTCAAATTTAATTCATGACACTAAGATATGCCCACTATTTTCATCTTTTTTTTTTGGTTGGCCTATTTCAAAAGCAAAATCTACTGTCATTTATGAGGCCTTATATAGCCTAGATTGGTTTTTTAGCCTCTTGATAAGTGAAGGAACTAGAGATTTTTTTTTTTCCCCTCAACATCCTCACTCACAGGGATGTCCTTCAAATTTTTCTCTATCCTATGTTCAACCTCAGTCACAGGGGTGTCATAAACTTTTTTCTCCATCATAGGTTGATCGTGCCCCATGCCTTCTACCTCATCATCAATATCATCTCCCTCTACCCCTTTGTGCCCTTCTTTATTGGTATTGCTATCTTTTTTACCAATAAACTGAGAAGGGTTTCAACTTTGGCAAGCCTCTTCTTTATATCTTCTACTTTAATCTTCAACTATGTATAGCTTGCAAAACTATTTTCAAGTTCCGGGGATGCTACTGTTTCTTTAGTGATAAGCCACCATTTCGTTATCATAGGCTCAATAGCTCCCTCCACCTACAAGACAAGAATAATAACAAAATAACTTTATATTAATGATAATGATATATTGCTCATTACATTTATAAAATAATGGATTATCTTACCAACTCATGAGGCTGCAAGTTCACAAGCTAAGCATTCTGTATCTTCAACTGACTGTCACACTACTTTAATAGCCTAGGTCGCTTATTTAGATGTGTTGAGGCTCTTAAGGTGCTATGCTCGAGAAACCAAACCTGTACATAATAATCATGTATTTTAAAGATATGAAAGATTTAAAATAAATATAATTGCACTTTTGCTGCATATTGATGATCCTTACCATTAGAGCAGCTGAACATCCATGAGGGTTGGCTGTCTCCTAACCTTTTCACTTCTCTTAGTTTGGACTGGCTCCTCGGATATTAAGCAATAAAAAATATCTAGGAGAGCCATAATGGTCAACAACTTTATTATGGAAGTTCAGTCGATTTGTCCTAGTTGAGATAAATCATCCAAGTAAGGGATGATATATCTTGGACAAGCTTGATTGGACTTTGGAGACAAGAATAGTGCAAACATGTATGTGATCCAAAGTCTTATGGTGTCTTTAACATCCTCTTATATGTTTGATAAATGAAGTTGCACTATCAACTTCTCCAGCCCCTTATCTGAAGATTTAATTCCCTATCAAATCTTCAAAATAACCTTTCCTTTTTATCTTGGCCTTCCATTGCAATCCTGTTTCCATGGTATGGCAGACCCAAAATCAGGGCTACTTCTTTGACATTGAATGTAAGTCCTTGCCATAAAAAATAAACTTGTCACCTCCCTTGTAATATCTAATAATTTCAGCTAGGAGTCGCCCATCGATTACAAATAGTTTTATGTCGATGAACGCACCGAATGGAGTCTTCTGGATGATTTCTAAATGAAGACTAGAAAAATGCATCTTCCATGCTTTTTCAACATACACCATTGGCTTGTAATGGTTTTTAAATAGTTGCAAAGCCATCACTTTAGGTAGCCGAACTATTATAAGATTACCTAAAATATAAATAAAAATAATTATAAGTTGTTAAACAATAAATTCTAACTAACTATTATAAAAATATAAGCTATCCTAGCATAAAAATGTATAAGGTATCATAATATTTGAAGTAGAATGTCATGAATCCTGAACTAGGGTATCAAAATCTTGTTTCGGACTTAATTACTCTTGATTCTTTTCACACAGGCTTGTTATGACATGGGAGTGTCATCATGAGATTATAAGAGTTTTAATTCAAATCACAGGTGACATGTATTATAAGCAAAAGAGGTTAGAAACTTTGATTTTATACTTTCTGCAAGGATGTCATAGTATTTTAACTAGAGTATTATAGTTTTTATACTGGAGTGTCGTAATACTGTTTCGACCATTTTGAATAATCTTATAACATCTGTGATAATTTTATAACTCTCTGAGAGTCAAACCAAGTCACGGATGATATACATTGTATGTACAAGGAGTTAGAAACTTATATTTTAAACTTTTTACAAGGGTGTCATAGTTTTTTAACTAGGATATCATTATTTTTATACTAGAATGTCGTAATACTATTTTGGCTATTTTGAGTAAACTTATAGCATCCGTGATAATTTTATGATACTCTGGGAGTCATAAATCAAGCCACGGATGACATGCATTACATGTACAAGGGGTTTAAAACTTATATTTTATACTTTCTACAAGAGTGTTGTAGTTTTTTAAGTAGGATGTCGTAGTTTTTATACTAGGATGTCGTAATACTGTTTCAACCATTTTGAAAAATCTTATAGTATCCGTGATAATTTTATAAAACTCTAGGAGTCATAAACCAAGCTACGGATGACATGCATTACATGTACAAGGGGTAGAAACTTATATTTTATGCTTTCTACAAGGGTGTCATAGTTTTTTAACTATGATATCATGATTTTTATACTGGGGTGTCGTAATACTGTTTCGATCATTTTAAATAATTTTATAGCATTCGTGGTAATTTTATGATACTCCAGAAGTCATAAACCAAGCCACAGATGACATGCATTACATGTACAAGGGGTTAGAAACATATATTTATACTTTCTATAAGGATGTCATAGTTTTTAAACTAAGGTGTCATAATTTTTATACTAGAGTGTCCAAATACTATTTCAACTATTTTGAGTAATCTTATAGCATCCGTGGTAACTTTATAACGTTTTGGGAGTCATAAACCAAGCCACAGATGACATGCATTGCATGTACAAGGGGTTAGAAACTTATATTTTACACGTTCTACAAGGATGTCGTAGTTTTTTAACTAGGATATCGTAATTTTTATATTAGAATGTCATAATACTGTTTTGGCTATTTTGATTAATCTTATAGCATCCATGATAATTTTTGACATTCTGGGAGTCATAAACCAAGCCATGGATGAAATGTATTAGAGGTAGAAGGGGTTAAAAACTTATATTTTACAATTTATACATGGGTGTCATAGTTTTTTAACTAGGATATCATAGATTTTAAACTGGGATATCGTAATACTGTTTCGGCCATTTTGAGTAATCTAATAGCATCCGTGGTAATTTTATGACACTCTATGTTGACTTCATTATTGATTTTGATGATAAGCAAAATGGTTAACTATAAGTTGAGTACTAATAATTTCTTTGAAGTGTGTTTTTATTGAAAAAGGTGCTCACAATTTGAAGAAGCTTGTTTGTTTGAAGAAACCAAGTTTAGATAAAAAGGATTGCTCAAAGAGGACTTGGAAATTCAATATTTGCTTGATTAGATAAATGAGTCAAGTAAAAATTTGTTTCAGCTCAAGTTCAGACTTTTTTGTGAAGAATTCAGTGAAGTGTCGACTCAAAGTATCGACACATGATATCAAGTGTCGACATATGGAAGTGAAGTGTCAACTCAGGCTGGTACACAAGAATGTTTCAGTTGGCATGGTTGAAGTGTCAACACAAGAACCTAAAGTGTCGACTCAAAGTGTCGATACATGGATCAATACTTCGCTTGAGATTTTCAAGCCACAGAACTTGCTGAAATTGAAGAACTGCTAAAGTGTCGACACATGAAAGCAAGGTGTCGACTCAAAATATCGACTCAACTGAGTAAGTGTCGACATATCTGAGATTTCCAGAGAACCAGATTGGAGATATTTGAATTGGGTGTTGACTCAAGAAGTTCAAGTGTCGACAGGAAGTGTCGACTCAAAGCCTGAAGTGTCGACATATGGAGTTCTGAAAATAGTAACGGCTAGTTTTTCAAATGCAGAACTCGCCCATTTTACCCTCCAACGGCTAGTTTTTCAAGTCTAATGGCTAGAAACAGGATTTGAGACCTTGGGGAAGTATTTATATGCTCCTAATCAAATCAAATGAAGAACAATTGAATATTATTGAAGAGAATAAGAAAATAGCATTCAAGTGAGAGCTTTAACTCCTATTCATTGAAGTTTCAACTACTCTAAAGCAAAAGAAAGCCTCCAAGCATTCAAGAGCCTACAAGAGCATTGAAGATCATCCATTCTTGAGCATTCAAGAGACTTCAATAAGTTTAAAGCATCTCTACATCAAGCATCAAAGAGATGCCCGCTTTGTTTTAGAACACTTACTTTATTCTTTACTTCAAATCTTTATTTGTTGTAAGGGTTCTTGGTTAGCCTATTGTAAAACCAAGGGAGGTTATTGGTGAGCCTTTGAAAATCAATTAAGTTGGTGGTTAGCCACAAAACCACTTAGGTTCTTGGTTAGCCTGGAAAACCAAGGAAGATTTTTGGTTAGCCTTTGAAAACCAATTAGGTTCTTAGTTAGCCTGTAAAACCAAGTGAGGTTTTGACTTATTGGCCTTGTAAAACAAGTTAGGTTTTGATTGGTGTGCTCGCAAAACTAATCAACTATAATCAGGTGTAATTATAGTGAATTCCCAAGGGAATCTTGGAGAGTGGATGTAGGTGCATTGGATAGCACTGAACCACTATATCTCTTGATCTTTGTGGTTGATTGATCTCTCTTCTTGCTTTTTATTTATTGCTCTTTATTTCTGCTACACTTTTATTTTAGAGCATTAAAATTGAATTCTTAGTACCTTATTTATTTGTTGAATTGGATTACATTGCATTGTTTCAAGTAAAGTAATTTTAATATTTTTTAGAGATCCAATTCATCTCCCCTCTTGGGTTTCTTATTGGGCAACAAGTGATATCAGAGCCTTGTTCTCAGTATATAGGCTTTACCACCTTGAGTAAAGATCTATGGCAGAGCCCATTAGTACTAGCGTAGTTGAGGGTCAAGCCTCAAATAGACCTCCATTTTTTAATGGATCAAATTATACATATTAGAAATCTAGGATGAGAATTTATATGCATTCTATTGATTATAATTTGTAGAGAGTGGTAGATAAGAGTCCTCATATTCCTTCAGTAGTAGTTAATGGTGTTTCCATCCCAAAGCTCGAAGAGGATTGGGATGAAAATGATATTAAACAATCTGAGATCAATGCCAAGGCAATGAATCTCCTTATTGTGCATTAGATCCTAGTGAATAGGATATCTACATGTACCTCTGCTAAAAAATATGAGACACACTTGAAGTTACTTATGAGGGTACCGATCAAGTATAAAATACTAAAGTAAATATGTTAGTGCATACTAATGAGATGTTCCGAATGGAACCTAATGAATCAATCACTGATATGTACACAAGATTTACAAATATTGTAAATGAAATGAGAAGTCTTGGAAAGGTTATGTCTAACGCTGATCTTGTGAATAAAATCCTCAGGTCACTTCCAACATCATGGAATCCGAAGGTGACCGCAATTCAAGAAGCCAAGGATGTTGACAAACTACCTTTAGAGCAGCTGGTTGGATTGCTCATAACTTATGAGCTTAATCTAAAACAAAAATCAATAGACATGGACAAAAAGAAGAAGGGGATCGCTTTCAAGTCAAACATATAAGAAGAATCCTCAATATATGAGTTCGAAGAAGAAGATGATGATGAAGATGAAGAAGCCCTCCTTGTAAGAAAATTCAGAAGATTCATGAAGAGGAGGAAGTTTCCTTACAAAAAGAAATATCAATCAAAAGAAAAAGGAAAGGAGAAAGGGAAGGAAAAAGAGAAGGAAATACCTATATGCTTCGAATGCAAGAAGCCGGGACACTACAAGTTTGATTGTCCTCTCCTTAAGAAGTCTAAGAAGAAGTTAAGGAAGAAAGTAATGATGGCCACCTGGAGTGATAGTGATGACTCCATCTCTGAAGTAGAATAGACTGAAGTAGCAAATCTTTGTTTAATGGCACATCAAGACAATAATGAGGTAAATTCCGATACCGAGATTGATTTTATATTTGATGAACTTAGAAATGCCTTTGATGAACTCATGCATGATTATAAACTAATTTTAAGTGAAAATAAAAAGTTGAAAAAGCATGCAAATAGTTTTTCTCTTGAAAATAATTCTTTGCTAAATGAAGTTAATGACTTGAAATCTAAATTGGATGTTTTTGAAAAGAAAACAATGTTTTGTCAATGGAAAATAAAGTTTCGAAAAGACCTAAGAATATTATTTCTAACAATGATCTTTAAAAAAAAAATAAAGATTTAGAATTGGAAAACACTAAGTACAAAAACGAACTTGAAAAGATAAAACATTTTATTGACAAATTTACTTATAGTTTAGAAAAGTTAAATCTACTTTTGAACAGTCAAAGAGCTGTTTTTAATAAAGCAGGATTAGGGTATAAACTATTAAAGCAACAAAAGTATTTCAAAAACTTTTTTTATATCTGCATCATCCGGCATAACTTGTTTTTCATGTAAAAAGTTGGGTCATAAATATTTTCAATGTAATTTAAGAAAAATCAATTCTTTTAGTAAAGTGTGGGTTCCAAAAGGAATCATTATGAATGCTAACCCTAAAAGATCCAAGTTGGCTTGAGTACCTAAAAACAAAGCTTGATTTTATTGCAGGTGTGTCTTGCAACCAAGAAGAACAAAAGACTTTGGTATCTTGATAGTGGTTGCTTAAGGCATATAATGGGAGATGTGAAGCAATTCACTTCTCTTGAAGCTTTGAATGGAGGGAGTGTGACCTTCGAGGATAATGGTAAAGGAAAAATCATTGGTATTGGTAAGGTTCACATAACTCCTTCTAATTGTATTAGCAATGTACTTCTAGTTGATGGTTTAAAACATAATCTTTTAAGCATTAGTCAATTTTGTGATAAAGGTTTTCAAGTCATTTTTAAATCATCATATTGCATGATTGCTAGTCTAGATATAAATGGAGTACAACTCATTGGAAAAAGGCATGAAAATATTTATTTGGTAGATTTAGATTATCTATCTTTGCCTAATGGAGAATGCCTTGTTGAAATGAATTCTACTAAGGATGAGACAAGCTGGCTTTGGCATAGAAGATTAGGGCATGCTAGTATGTATCTACTTTTAAAACTTTGCAAAAAGAATTTAGTTAGAGATTTACCTGAACTTTGTTTTGAAAAAGATAGAATTTGCCAAGCGTGTCAATTTAGTAAACAAGTTAAAATTTCTTTCAAACCAAAAGGTTTTATAACTACTAGTAGGCCACTAGAACTACTTCATATGGATCTCTTTGGACCAACTAGAATATCAAGTCTAGGAGGCAAGAGATATGGATTAGTCATAGTGGATGATTTTTCGAGATATATATGGATTTTCTTTTTAGCTCATAAAGATGAATAATTTTCTGTATTCATAAAGTTTTATCGAAAAGTTTCAAACGAAAAAGGTATTTTAGTTATTTGCATTCATAGTGATCATGGAACTGAATTTGAAAATCAAGATTTCTAAAATTTTTATAATGAAAAAGGAATATAATACAATTTTTCTGTACCTAGGACACCTCAGTAAAATGGGGTAGTAGAAAGGAAAAATCGTACTTTGAAAGAAATGGCATGTACTATGCTTTGTGAAAATGATTTATCGAGATATTTTTAGGCTGAAGCTGTTAATACTGCTTGTTATATTTTAAATCGAGTTTTAATCCGTCCTATTTTGAAGAAAACTCCATATGAACTTTGGAACCAAAGAAAATCGACTTTAAAATATTTTCGAGTTTTGGTTGTAAATGTTTTATTTTAAATAATGGAAAAGATAACCTTGGAAAGTTTAAAGCCAAGTTTGATGAAGGTATCTTTTTAGGATACTCCACATCAAGCAAGGCATACAAAGTTTTCAATAAAAGAACCTTAGTTGTAGAAGAGTCAGTGCATGTTGTTTTTTAAGAATCTACTAACAAATCCTTCAAAAAGATGATACATTTAATGAATGTGCAGGTACTGACAAGCTTCAAAAGTTGACACTGAATGATCAACTTCAGTCAAGTGAAAAAGATCAAGACAAGAATGAGAAAGGTGATGACACTCCAAAGCATCAAGATCTACCTAAGGAGTGGAGGTATGCTCATGGACATCCTAAGGAATTAATCCTAGGTGATCCATCTAAAGGGATAAGAACTCGAGCCTCAATTAAAAATAAATATGATTTTATAGCTTTTGTATCTCAAGTAGAGCCTAAATGTCATGAAGAAGCTGAAAAAGATCCTAACTGGATTAATGCCATGCAAGAAGAACTAATTCAGTTTGATAAAAACAATGTTTGGACATTAATAGAAATATCATCTAATATTCTATTATTGGCACAAAATGGGTATTTAGGAATAAATTAGATGAAAATAGAATTGTTATTAGAAATAAAGCTAGGCTAGTTGCTAAAGGCTACAACCAAGAGGAAGGGATTGATTTTGATGAAACTTTTGCTCCTATTGCTAGACTTGAAGCAATTAGACTACTACTAGCATTGGCTTGTTTTATGAATTTCAAACTATTTCAAATGGATGTTAAGAGTGCTTTTTTAATGGTTTTATAACTGAAAAGGTTTTTGTTGAACAACCACATAGATTTGAAAATCATGCACATCTTGATCATGTTTTTAAACTATACAAAGCACTTTATAGATTAAAGCAAGCACCTTAAGCCTGGTATGAAAGACTCAGCAAATTTCTAATTGCAAATGAATTTTCTAGAGGTAATGTTGACAAAACACTATTTTTGAAAAAGAAAGATAATAATTTATTAGTAGTGTAAATATATGTTGATGGCATTATTTTCGGTGCTACTAATGAAATTCTTTGTCAAGAGTTGCCAAGCTAATGCAGGATGAGTTCGAGATGAGCATGATGGGAGAACTCAATTTCTTTCTCGGATTCCAGATTAAGCAAACTATAGATGGTATCTTCATCAACCAAGCTAAGTATACAAGAAAAATTATAAAGAAGTTTGGGATGGAGACTACTAAAGCAATAGGTACGTCTATGAGCCCCTCTTGTAGACTTGATAAAGATGAACATGATAAATCTGTAGATCAAAAGTTATACAGAGATATGATTGGCTCTTTACTGTATCTAATTGCTAGTAGACTAGATATAATGTTCAATGTATGCATGTATGCTAGATATCAGTCTAAACCTAAACAATCACATTTGATGGCTGTTAAGCACATTATTAGATA
The DNA here is from genome assembly GCA_021397845.1 of Areca catechu. NCBI lineage: Eukaryota > Viridiplantae > Streptophyta > Magnoliopsida > Arecales > Arecaceae > Areca > Areca catechu. Next base: position 140,255,145 of record CM038051.1, on the reverse strand, counting down.
TCTATCTGGTACTATTAATATTGGTTTATGGTACTCTAGAAATTCATCTACTGAATTGATTGGATATTTTGATGCTGATTTTGCTGGTTGTAAATTGGATAGAAAGAGTACTAGTGGTACTTGCCAATTTTTGGAGTTAACTTAATCTCATAGTTTAGCAAGAAACAAACTTCAGTTGCACTATCCATAGCTGAGGCTGAGTATATTGTAGAAGGAAGTTGTTGTGCTCAAATCTTATAGATTAAGTAACAACTTGAAGACTTTGGAATCAAGTTGGCTAGTATACCTATTAAATGTGATAATAATAGTGCTATTTACTTAACTAAAAATCCTGTTCAACACTCCAGGAGTAAACACATTGAAATTAGACATCATTTTATTATAAATCATATAGAAAATAATGATGTTATGCTTAAATTCATTAGTACTGAACCTCTTCTGGAAGATCAATTTTGTATGATTAGAAGAGAGCTCGGGATCATTAATCCATTAGATTAATTTTTTTCCTATCTTTGACTCAAATTAGATCATTTTGATATCAATCCTTGCTAATCTTGTCAAATTTCATTAAATTTGATCATATTTCCAATAATTTTGATCAATTCTTGAATCTCTTAATTTTTGGTTTTTAAGTCGATGTGTCGACACATTGATGTGTCGACACATTCCTGAGTCGACACTTGAACGGTAGCAGACCGAGAATAAAGGGTTTTCCAAATGGTTTTCTCCCCATTTCTTTCTCTCCTTCTAGCTGACATCTGATCTAAGGTACTCCTCACTATTCCTATTCTCTGTTTCGTGTTTTATGCGTGCTAATTCTTCATTTTGGACATTCGGTAGCTCGAGTTTTGCTTGATTTCATCTCCCATTTGGATTATAAGCCTTAGAAACCCTAGGTTTCTACCCAAACCTTGCCCAATTCTTTAATCCAAGTAATAGGACCCCGAAAGCAAGTAGTCCATCGACCTCGTTAGTCAAATCAGGAAGAAGAGCGAAGGATGAAGGCCAGACATGAGGCTAGAGCTCCTGATCTGCTCGCATGACCACTTTTTGTACCTTCTAGTTGGATGAGCTCGAAGATCGTCATTGGGGAACGATGAGTGGACTTTACTTTTGTCGACCAGCAGTACTTTAGGATCGGATAGTGGATTCGATAGGCTAGTCTGACTTCATTTTGCTCACTCAGCGAGATATATTACCCCGGGCTTATGGAGAGTTTTATGGATCACTCGCCCGTGGGACTAATGGATGGTTAACACAGGTGAGAGGCCGGGATATCCCAGTTTCATTAGAGGTTCTGAGCAGAGTATGGGATATACCGATGACTAGATTAGTGGTGGACAGTTTGATGGATAGAGTGAGTGGACTTCAGTACATCTTTGAGTCTGATATATTGCCTGAGGGAGCCACCGTACCTACATCCCGACTATCTGTAGAGATGAGACGGTTACATCATATTGTCGCCCGGATACTTCTGCCGAAGACCAGATGCTTCAATTACATCACTAAGCGAGAGTTGCTAGTGATGGTCTCTTTGGTTTAGTGTAGGCTAGTATGCCTTCCAGTGCTTATGATTCACCAAATAATAGAGGCATCGACTAGCCAGCGACTCTGCCTACCATATGGGATGGGATTGACAGTTTTATTCAGAGAGTATGGCATCATCTTTGAGGACAAGCCCTACCTCATGCTACTTCATACTGATGTGTATGACATCAGGTCATTACATCAGATGGGCTATCATCTGTTCCGAGGCTAGTGGACTCGCAGGATATCTAGTCAGGCCGAGGATAGAGCTGATGACGATGATGCAGTAAAGGAGGAGCACATCCTCTTTGACGAAGCAGGACCTAGTGAGAGTTAGCTTGAGATCGCAGCACAGCAAGCGATTGCATCTCAGTCTGATCCTACTACTGGAGCACAGCCTCAGCCAGCTCAAATGGAGACTCCAGATGTTTCTGATAGCTTACTGGACAGAGTCAGACACATTGAGATTGATCTGTTGATCATGAGACAGCATCTTGACTGTTTCATAGCTAAGACCAGAGAGAGTCATATTGGACTTAGTGATGGCATCTCAGCTATATTGACTGAACTGTCCAGACCTTCAATGAGTACTCCGGTTGCTAATGCTGCACCACCTGCTCCTGCACCTATTGATGATGTTGATGGTGATGATATTATTGGAGATATTGTTGGTGATGATGATGGAGATGATGAGGAGACTGACTCTGACAGATTTGTTTTTCCAGATCTTATTTCAGAGCCAATAGTGGAGGTGATGGCAGACTTGCCCAAGAGAGCTGTTCATGACCCTTCTTGTTCACCTACCCAGACTCCAGTTCCATCCTCTCCTTCTAGATCAGTTGATCATGTTCCCATTGTGATCTTGACATCTATTATTGATAATCCAGTTGTTGATACTCCAGTTATACATTCACCCATTGTTCATACACCCGTTATTGTCATCCCTACTATTGATACATCGATTGTAGACTTACCAGTTCATTTTTCAGCTAATACTTCTATTCTTGATACACCTATCGTATCATTAGCTGATACTCCTATTTTTGACACACCGATTGTTGATACTCTCACTATTCACACATCCTCACTTATCCGAGAGCTTGGGTTTTATACACCTGGCTTTCAGTATCTTGACTCAGGTCCTTCTTTTGATCGCACACCACTTCTGGCAGTCACTGAGACTGTCAACCCAATCAGTTCTGTTCCTGTGGAGGACATTGCTTCTACCTCTACTGCTCCAGCTAGAGGTCGGACATATGCTCGTCGTAGAGGATGTGGTCATCATACCCCTCCACGGTCGACCAGGACCCGACTCAGAGATCTCAGATTCATGTGGCCGCGAGCTCGATCTTCTATTGATATTGGACCGATTGACATCGGTTCGTCTTCTGATGATACTAATGATATGGATGACGATTAGGATACTTATATATTTTTAGATAGTTTATTTATGCATCTATGTATGTTTTATATTTTGATTGTACAAACTCTGACTAGAAATGAAATATCATGTTGTATTCAATGTTTGTAATCTTGAATGAATGAATGGATTTTAAATTTAATGCAATTTTTTTGGCAAGTAGTTTAGTGATAATTAAATGCAATATATTGAATATTCAGCCTATTTGTCTTCCTACCTTTTTAATGATAACAAAAGGGGGAGTAGTATTGTGAGATATAAGTATAAATGCAATATATTCTTGGTGATTTATATTTGTGATGTGCAAGGGATGAACAAATTTTGAAAATTATTTTTTAAAACTTGAATTGAAAATGATTACAGATTCCTTAAGAAAGGGAGAGCTATACTTTGTTTTCATTAAAAATCCCTTTAAAGTGAATTTCATCTTAAAACCCCTCTTTAAATATTTGAAAAGACATTTATAAACTATTTTATGGATCATCAATTCAGGGGGAGCTTTGTTCATTACTGAAATTCTCTTGTAGAGTATCATGATATATGTATTCTTTATCTTAAATGTATCCCAAAACTTTGATACTCTTAATCATCATAACAAGCTCTGACACTATTAATCTTGATACTATTTTTATTCTGGAATATTATATCAATATTGCAAATTACATTGACATACTAAATGCATCTAGTTCTATGCACTTTGATGAACTCTTTCGAAAGCTTTTTAAGCAATTTATACTTAAGAATTTTGTCATCATCAAAAAGGGGGAGATTGTTGACTCCATAATTGATTTTGATGATAAGCAAAATGGTTAAGTATAAGTTGAGTACTAATGATTTCTTTGAAGTATGTTTTTATTGAAAAATGTGCTCATAATTTTGAAGAAGCTTGTTTATTTGAAGAAACCAAATTTGGATGAAAAGGATTGCTCAAAGAGGACTTGGAAATTCAATATTTGCTTGATTAGATGAATGAATCAAGTAAAAATTTGTTTCAGTTCAAGTTCAGACTTTTCTGTGAAGAATTCAGTGAAGTGTCGACTCAAAATGTCGACACATGATACCAAGTATCGACACATGGAAGTGAAGTATCGACTCATGTTGATATGCAAGAATGTTTTAGTTGGCACGGTTGAAGTGTCAACACATGAACCTAAAGTGTCGACTCAAAGTGTCGACACATTGATCAACACATCATCTGAGATTTTCAAGCCATAGAACTTGCTGAAATTGAAGAACTGCTGAAGTGTCGACACATGAAAGCAAGGTATCGACTCAAAGTATCGACTTAACTGAGTAAGTGTCGACACATCTAAGATTTTCAGAGAACCAGATTGGAGATATTTGAATTGGGTGTTAACTCAAGAAGTTCAAGTGTCGACAGGAAGTGTTGACTCAAAGCCTGAAGTGTTGATACATGGAGTTCTAGGAACAGTAACGACTAGTTTTTCAAACGTAGAACTCGCTTATTTTGCCCTCCAATGGCTAGTTTTTCAAGTCTAATAGCTAGAAATGGGATTTGAGACCTTGGAGAAGTATTTATATGCTCATAATCAAATCAAATGAAGAATAATTGAATATTATTAAAGAGAATAAGAAAAGAGCATTCAAGTGAGAGCTTTACTCATATTCATTGAAGTTTCAACTACTCTCAAGCAAAAGTAAGCCTCCAAGCATTCAAGAACCTACAAGAGCATTGAAGATCATCCATTCTTGAGCATTCAAGAGGCTTCAACAAGTTCAAAGCATCTCTACATCAAGCATCAAAGAGATACCCGCTTTGTTTTAGAAAGCTTACTTTGTTCTTTACTTCAAATCTTTATTTGTTGTAAGGATTCTTGGTTAGCCAATTTAAAACCAAGGGAGGTTATTAGTGAGCCTTTAAAAATCAATTAGGTTAGTGGTTAGTCCACAAAACCATTTAGATTCTTGGTTAGCCCGAAAAATCAAGGAAGGTTTTTTGTTAGCCTTTGAAAACCAATTAGGTTCTTGGTTAGCCTATAAAATCAAGTGAGGTTTTGACTTGTTGGCCTTGTAAAACAAGTTAGGTTTTTGATTAGTGAGCCTGCAAAACTAATCAACTGTAATCGGGTGTGATTATAATGAATTCTCAAGAAGATCTTGGGGAGTGGATGTAGGTGCATTGGATAGCACCGAACCACTATATCTCTTGATTTTTGTGGTTGATTAATCTCTCTTCTTGCTTTTTATTTATTGCTCTTTATTTCCGCTGCACTTTTATTTTAGAGCATTATAATTGAATTCTTAGTACCTTTCTTATTTATTTGTTGAATTGGATTACATTGCATTATTTCAAGTAAAGTAATTTTAATATTTTTTAGAGACCTAATTCACCTTCCCTCTTAGGTTGCTTACTGGGCAACACTCTGAAAGTTATAACCAAGTCATTAATAACATGTATTGCATGTATAAGGGATTAGAAACTTATATTTTATATTTTATGTAAGGATGTCATAGTTTTTTTATCTAGGGTATCATAGTTTTTATATTGGGGTGTCGTAATACTATTTCGGCTATTTTGATTAATCTTATAGCATCCATGATAATTTTTGATACTATGGGAGTCATAAACTAAGCCACGGACGACATGTGTTGGCACTGACCCCTTGCGGACCGGATGGAGTGGTTGGATTACTGGTTCGCCTCCCGGAGTCCCTGCAAAATAAGTCCCTGGCCAAATTTTCTCTGATAGGGGACACTCTGATGCCTAAGTTAGTAAGGATCCAAGTAATATAATGGAGAGTTCTAAGGAAGTGGAGTAAAGTGAAGTGGAGTGAAGTGAAAGGAAAGGTGAGCTTGAGTGGCATCCAAGAGTGAGCTTTGGAATAGCTCTATTATGCCCTTGGATCGCTTAGCTTGAGCGATGTTCGAGAGTGAGCTCTGGACTAGCTCTATTATGCCCATGGATTGCATATCTTAGGGGTCCCCTCTTATCGATATTTATAGGAGTAGTCGTAATCGAATATGGTTGAGCCCACTAGACTTTAGTTAGAGGAGTCAGTTAGTATAACATCCCCGTAACTAAAAGTAGTTGATGTCAGATGTTGGTTATCTCAATATTGTTGAAGCCAGAGTTGTTGACCACGTGGTTGGTTATAACAACCGAACCCACTTCCGGTAGCTTTAGGTTGAGATTAACCAAGAATTTACTTCAGAGCCATTCTTCCAGAAGAGATTGAAATCAAGTTGGCCATTTGTATCGTACCTATCCTCTTCGGAGTAAGCCGAAGACATCTTAGCCATTTGTTTCGGAGCTACCTTCTTCAAAGTAGGCAGGAGTGTCTACTTTAGACTTGTCATCTTCGGAGCAAGCTGGGAGATGAATTAATTATCTTCTTTGAACCAATATTCTTCGGATCAATGTGAAGAAGGACTAGCTAATCATTCTGAGGCAGTGTAGGTCAAAGGTATACTTCGAAACTGGCCTCATTGGTGCAGGCCGAAGACTGACCTTCTACTGTAACTAGTACAGAAATGTCGAATCATCACTTTATCAGGCTTCGAAGTAATCTTCAAGTCTTCTGGCTTGGATGACCAGTTCAAAAATGATCAATTAGGCCTTTGAACCGATAATGTATCTTCATTGAGCTGGCTTATCACAACAATTGCCCTCCACTCCCAGTTTCAAAATAGTTATTTATTTTGAAATGTGGGAGTTTTTATGGGTTGTCGTTTACCGGTGAAAAAGGTGTGACCAATGATGGCAAATCTTCGATTCAGTCGACTACAATAACTGCCCTCTGATTCGATCGTCATGCCGAGGATAGGTGTTGCTTTCCCGTTGGCTCCTAGAAAGGAGACGGTAGGATGTTGAGTCATGTCTCTTCCTATCATTATGGCAATTCGGTTGACTCTTCGGCTTTGATTTGGATGGAGAACGTGGCATCATCTCATCCATTTGGTATCATGTACAAACTCCATCTTGGCCGTCAGATGAGGTCAAGCAGATCGTGGTTGATAGTTTGGTTTTTCCTCGTCGAATCGACTATCGTCTCTTAGGTCTTTGCATCAACGATCGACGCCTCCATATGTAGCATGATCGGAGAGGTGCCTTTTCTCTTGAGGAGATTATTTGAACCATTCTCGCACCTTATATAAAGAGTGGAGGCCTAGCAGAGGAGGCTTCTTCGCCTTCATCAAGCTTTTTTCCTCTTTCACTTGTTCTGAATTTGCTCCTCTTCCTCAGGCTATCTTCTTTCTATTCACATGTAGAGATCCTTCCTTTCTTATTGCTTGTCATGTCCGAGTCATTAGGCTACCCCTCCACCGGCAAAGCTCTGGCAGGTAGAGAAAGAAATGAACCTTCTGGTACTATAGGTCCTTCTAGGAGAGGACTTATCGAGTCTTCTCCAAAATCCATTACAAGTTCTATTTCCTTTACTAGGTTAGCAATCCTCAGGGAACATTATCGTATCCCTTCAAATTTTCATATGCTAGTTCCCAAATCTGAAAAGAGGGTGATATGTCCACCTTCTAGAGCCATGGCTATCTATGAGGATCACCTGAAAGCCGGACTTAGGTTTCCCCTGCATCCCTTCTTTGCAAAAATATTTCAATTGTACCATATAGTTCTAGCCCAACTAACTTTGAATAGTATCTGGAATATTAGTGGGCTTCTAGTCCTCTGTAGTCTCTGTGGAGTGGAACCAAGAACTTCTTTATTCATGTCTCTCTTCATACTGAAGAAAGATTTTCACGGCCAGGGATGGTGGGTCATCGATCCCTACCCTGGTCGGAGATTGATCTAAGGTATGCCTAGCCTATACACAGGTAGAAACCCTATTTTTTTTCATATATTCTTCTCAAGTATGGGGCTTCAATATCGAATGGAGGACTCCCCACCTGGATGCGAATGCAAGCAAGAAAGTTTTGAAGTCCGACCAAAAAGATTTTAAGATGCTAACTGGGTCGGAGGTTCCCCTAGCTAAAGAGCTACTAGAGGAACAAAAACTCCATCTCGCTCATATTAGCGAGTTTCCAACATTAGGTATAGTAGATAGCTAGCTTTGGCTTTGTCTGACTTTATTTGTTTTTTTGAAGACTAACTTTGAAAATTGCTTTTGTTGACAGGTTGCAAGATAAAACCGAACTTCAGTAAGCTCCGTCAAGCTACTAAGAAGAGAGCAATACCAATTCCACAAGGGGGGTTAGAGACCAGAAAGAAAGCTCAGGTCGAGGAGGCTAGTAGGAAAATTTCCCCAGCAAGGGCATTTTTAAAGGGGTGATGATGTCCCTGTATGGAGTCTCCTTCAAGGGGCTCCACCCCATCTCATGTTTTAGAGCAAACAACCCCGGCTCCAGTTGTTGATGTGCCACTGGTTTATCCTTCTCCGAAGGACAAAGGCAAGGCTCCCTAAGCCGAAGAGGGGTTAGGAAGGAATACCCCTCTGGAACAGGACTATGATTTAAACTTTACAAGGTTCTCAGATGTGCGGGGTTTAGTGCACCCAGAAGTAGCCAGAGAGGTACTGAAGGCTACCCTCCTTCCTCAAGATTGGGAAGCCACAAAGAATCGTCACCTCAATGAAGTGTCAACTTCAGTGTACCCTACTATACTGAGGGTAAAGATTCTTCCTTCTTGTTTCTTCGTAACCATATTCAACATACCTAACATGATGATTCGGCTATTTGATGCAGCTGATCCATGACATCACCCTTATGGAGGAAAATATAAAAGAATATGGCAACTTCAGCCATAAAATTCGAGAGGAACTCCAGACGGTGAAAGCCAAGAAGGAGGTGACCAAGGAGCTAAAGTTGGCCATAGAAGGAAAGTTGATGATGAGTGATGCTGAAGTTCAAAATGTAAGAGCCGAACTAAAAAAGGCTTAGTTGAAGATTTATGAGCAAGAAGCTAAGCTCAGAAAGAAAAAGAAGAGAATCCATTCCTTGGAACAATTAGCCAAGGAAATTCAGAAGAAGGTCGAAGATGTGGTCAAAGGGCCGAAGCTGCAGCCAGGGAGTCTGAAGCCCTAAAGAACTAGGTAATCAGGGTAGTCGAAGACTTTAGAAAGTCTTCGAAAATTAAGGAGGTAACTGAATCAGGGGTAGTAAGTTACCAACTTGGATTTAATGACGGGATCAAAGAGATTCAAGGGCTTTATCCCGAGTTGGATCTCTCAAGCATCCCATTGTATGAGGTTATAGAAGATGAAGAGATTGAGGCCCCAACCGAAGCTGAGGAGGTACCGGGACAGGCCGAAGAAGTCCCGATCGTAGCCGAAGCCCTTGGGGAACAAGTAGAAAAGCTGGTTGCAGCAGATCCAGTATCTTTAGTTTAGACTAAGGAGGTTCTCCCTATGACAGATCTAGAAGCTCCTGTGGTAACCGAAGTTCCACTTGCGACCGATCCAAAGGCTCCCGTGGCAGTCAAAGTAGATGAATAGGTTTTATGTTTGTCTTCTGTATTTTGTTTTGTAAGAAAGAAGAAATGTGAATAGGCTCTTTTGATATCAATAAAGAGTGCACTTTTCTTCCAAACTGTGGGCCATAATAATTTTTTCTAAGTATAAAATCATCGGATGAACGGTTCCTTTCATTCTGAGTAAAAACTTTTCTTAGTAGAAAGTCTTCGAGTACGCAACGGTCTTTGGATGGGTAGTCGTCTTTGAATACATAACAACCTCCAACTTGGGTACGAGTTTTCTGAGTATGAGGTCTTCGGATGGATAATAGCCCTTGACTTGGATATAATTTTTCCAAAGTATGAGGTCCTCGGACTTGGCCTTGGCAAGGACGTTAACCTCAATGAACTAACCAATCTGGTTTGTTACAAGATCGACCTTTTTTGTTCATAAATCTGACTCTTGAGCTCTCGGACTCATAATTAAGGAGCCTCGACTTCTGTGGGAGATTTTAGTTCATTAATAATGTGACGTATCATCTCTTCCAGCTGTCCAATTATTATTGGCGAAGTAGTTATTATTTAGATCATGGGATGGCAGCGACTGGAATCATTAAAGCTGCATGCTTCTGAAATCGGACTGGTCGTAACCTTCTGAATTCCCATAACCATCTGCAGGTGGATCGATACCATTATTCCCTCCTTTATTAATTGAAGCGTGCACACGTGGTGCAATTAAAAGGCCGCTTGAGAAGTTGAGTAGGAAATCCGAACCATAGGTGGCCTTTATATAAGGGATTTGCAACCTTAGGGATCAAACTTTCTTATATGCTAGTAGCATCATCTCCTTTGAGTAATTTTTTCTCTCCAAGGATCCTTTTACTCTCCACCTTTCTCCTTCTTCCTCTATTAGCAAGCTTCAGGAGTTTGTCAATCATGAGGCCAAACGCGGCGCAGCTTTGATAAGCAATGAGGAAGAGGCCAGCGACAAACACTCCACTGAGAAGATCGGACCGAAAGTAGGTTCGCATTCAAGCTCTCCCACAAGTTCTGGCTAGGGATCAAGTTCCCATCAACATAGAATCTTCCTCAGAGGGAGAGCAGATTCCTTCACTTGGAAGCTCGACTGAATGTTCGGCGAGATCTCCCATTACAGGGCCATTTGGGGAGCCAGGCTTGCCAAACAAGGGTAAGGCTCCCATTATTAATGAAGATGTCAAGCCCGAACTCAAAACCGCTGAAGGGGAGGGCTTGGGAAGCTATAATATATTTGTTGTCGATGTCGGTCTCGACAATCCGAGGCTGGCAAAGACTTTATTAAAGGTGGTCATCCTCTGGAAGGATTGGGAGGAGACCAAAAAGCAAGGACTAGAGGACACTCTTTCCTTCATTTATCTCTGAATTTTATAGGTAAGTGTTGAAATAGTTCATAGGATTTTCTTTAATATATCACTATCAATAGGGCTGACTTCATATGTGTTTCCTTCGGCAGATTGTCCATGATGTTTCTCTGGTGGAAGAGAACGTTCGTAGGCTTACCAGCTTTGGGAATGGCCTTGAAAGCCAGTTGGCTTCGACCATAGCCGAAAGAGAAGTAGCTGAAGAGCTCAGAGTTGTTGCTGAGCAAAAACTGAACCATGCTACCACCGCCAATCATTCTTTAAAGAGGGAATTAAGGGCAGTTCAGATGTACGCGACTGAGCTAGTGGTCAATTTGGAGAAAAGGCAGAATAAGCTGATCTTTGCTAAGCTTCTAATAAGGACAATCTTCAGAATGTCGAAGAGGTGGTGGCTCATAGAGTCAAGCTAGAGAAAAGAATCATTATTTTGGAGTAGAAGGTATTATCGGCTGAATAGAGAGCAGAATAGGCCAAGAAGGATGCTCTCCAAGCTGTCGAGGTGTATAAAATATCCAAGGTCTTCGATGATGAAATACATGAAGTAGGAGTCGAGAGTTACCACATCGGCTATACGGACTGCCTGAAAAAGATTATAGAGGTTTACCCATATTTTGATGTTTCCCTTATTGCCATACTTGGCGATGGGGAAAAAGAAGTAGGAAATCCAGCCGAAGAGACACCGGTTCTTCCTTTAGATGAAAAGGCCACCAAAAAGACCTCCATTCCTGCTTCGGCTTCTAGATCAACCGAGAAAAAATAGTTTTTTTGATGTAATCTTTCTTCGTTTGCTTTGATGTAGATCAGCTTTCTTTCGGGAGCATGTATTAAGAAATTTCCTGGTGAATGAGGATCTCCTTTACTGAATATAGAAGTCCTTTTTTTTTCTATTGGACAAGTGTGCTCTAAAATAACTCTAAGTATAAGCTATTCATCATCATAAGTAACGAACTAGAGTGTCCTTTACAAAGAATCTTAAGATTTCATTATGGCCTTGATCGGATTTGTCTTCGCCTTCGGTAGAAAGGTTTGAATTTGTTGAAGCCATAGAGAGACTTATCTGCTTACCTTGATTAGACTTACCATTAGGGTAAGCCGATGAAGCCATCTTTAGGTATTTTTGTTGATAGTAATAAGGTAGGCTGGTTAGGCCTGCCTCAGCATGTCTTCGATTTTACCGTATGGTAGGTTGCTTAGACCATCCCTATGCCTTTGGTTGATAGTAAAATAGGCTGATTAAGCCCACCTCGGTACGTCGTCGGATTTTTTCATAGGGTAGATCACTTAGATTATCCCTATGTCTTTGATTGGTAGTAAGATAAGCTAATTAGGCCCATCTCGGCATGTTATCGGATTTACCATAAGGTAGGTCACTTAGACCATCCCTGTGCCTTTGTTTGGTAATAAGATAGGCTGGTTATGCCCACCTCTGCATGGATGTTTTACTGAAGTCTTTCAAAGAGAAACCTTTTATTGATAGTACTTGCGAAGGTTTTCTATATTCCAAGGTCGAGGTAGTAGTGAACTGTCCAGAGTTTCAAGTTTATAAGCTCCCGGCATATGACTTCTCTGATTCGGTAAGGGCCTTCCTAGTTGGGAAAAGCTTACCTTGCTCCGTCAGCTTGGATACTTCGGACCTTCGCAGTACTAAGTCTTCAGGTCGGAGGGTTCATTCCTTCACCTTGGAGTTGTAATATTTGGTGGCTTTTTGGCAGTATGCCACCATCTTCATCTAGGCATGAAGCCTGGTGCTTTGTAGCAGATCTAGATCTACTTTTCGATGCTCTAAATTTCAAGTTTCTTGTAATGGCCAATCCTTAAGGATTGTAAAGTGACTTCAATAGGGAGGACCGCTTCGGTGTCGTAGGCCAGGTGGAATAGAGATTTACCAATAGCCATCCTAAGAGTAGTCTGATATGCCCAAAGGACTGAATTCAACTCTTCAGCCCAGAGCCCCTTGGTGCCATTTAGCCTAGTCTTAAGATCATGAAGAATAGTCTTGTTTGTCACTTCGACTTTCCCATTAGATTGTGGATGACTGATAGAGGTCAGTTTATGGATTATGTGGTATTGGGTGCATAAGTCTTCAAACTTTAGATTGTCAAATTATCGCCCGTTGTCAATGATGATGACATGAGGGATCCCAAATCGAAAGATAATGGAATTCCTCATAAAGCCTTCGACTTGTCTTTCGGTAATATGCACCAAAGGTTCGGCTTCTACTCATTTGGTAAAGTAGTCAATAGCTACGATAAGGAATTTCTATTTTTCCAAGGCTAGAGGGAACGAACAAAGAATGTCCATTCCCCATTGGGTAAAAGGTCATGATGCAGTTAACTAAGTCAGTTGACTTGCCGATCATCTTTGAATATTGGAGTACTTCTAGCATTGGTCACATCTTCGGACAAAGTCGACGGAGTCTTTTTAAATAGTTGGCCAATAATAACCTTGGCGTATTATTTTGTAGGCCAGAGATCTGCCCCCCATTTGGTCTCCACATATACCATCATGCACCTCTCTTAGAGCATAGTCGGCATCTGACGACCCTAGATATTTCAATTAAGGCTATGAAAAAGATCTCTTGTATAGAGTTCCATCCAAGATAATATATTGGGATGCCATCCAGCAAACTTGCTTGGCCTCAGTCTTGCCTTCGGGCAAAGTACCTTTGTTCAAGAACTTGAGAATAGGAACCATCCAACTGGGGACATGCTCAATTTGATGTACCTCCAGTGCTTCCTCCGCTATGCTCGAAGTTTTGAGATACTCTATGAAGGTGTGGCCAAGGGAATCTAGAGTAGTAGTGGCGAGCCTGGACAAGGCATCGACTTAAGAGTTCTTCATTCATGGGACATGGGCAATCTCAAAGAGCTCTAGCTGGGAAACTAAAACTCCTACTTTCCTCAAGTATTGGACCATAGTAGGATCTCGAGCTTCAAATTCACCTTTCACCTGGTTCACCACTAACTGAGAATCTAAAAAGATTTGAATCTTTTGAATCCCTAATTCCTTGGCAATTCGAAGTCCTGCTAATAGGGCTTCATATTTTGCCTGATTGTTAGAAGCATTGAAGAAAAAATGGAGAGCATACTTTACGGTGTGCCCATTTGGATCGACCCATTTGATGAAGATGTGGACTTGGAAGCTTTCTCTCAATCTTGGAAGCTTGAAGGCTTGAACCACTCAAAATAATGAATTCTTAAGTGTATTCAATAAAACTCTCCAAAAGATTGCTTTCCCATTTGATTTTTGGTGTTTATATAGCTCTCCAAACTATAGATAACTGTTTATGACCGTTGGGGATGAAAATCTAGTTGTTTGAAACAAGTTAGAATCAATTCTGTACTTCTGAAAAACTAGTCGTTACACCAAGTATCGACACTTGAATTTCTTGAATTTTCTTTATGAGTCGACCTCTTGAGTCGACACTTTCCATGAGTCGACCTCTTGGGTCGACACTTAGGTCAGCTCAAAGCAAAAATTCTGGTTTAATACAGTTCTGTATTTTTCTTGTTCTCATTGTGTCAGTGCTGAAACTTGCTGAAACTTCTTCAAAATTGATTTTTAGCCTCTTCAAGTTCTTCCATATCAATTCCAAAGCCCTTATAACTTGAAAATCCATGACTTCTTCAACTAAATGACAATCTTTTCAATCTTTTAACATTGATGAGTACCTGCATCTAATAAACACTTTTAATATACATTAGTACTCATATATACTTAAATATTTTGTCAATCATCAAAATCAAGACTAGAGTCAACAGGATGTCTCATGCTTTGGATAGCTTGAATCTTTTTTGGATCAGCCTCTATTCCTTGTTTAGTAACTCGGAACCCTAGGAATTTTCCTGAAGTCACCCAAAAATGCATTTAGTAGGATTCGACTTTATCTGATGATGTCGCAGGGCATCAAAAACTCTTTTAAGTCCTTGATGTGATTGTCTTTAAGGAGGTTCTTCACAATCATATCGTCAACAAATGCCTCCATGTTCCTTCCTAACTGCCTTTCGAAGACTTTGTTTATCAGCCTTTGGAATGTCGCTCTAGCATTTTTCAGCCCGAATGGCATTACCTTATAATAATAAAGCCCTTCTCTATTACAAAGTCTGTCTTCTTTTCATCTTTGAGATCCATCTAGATTTGATTGTATCCAGAAAAAGTATCCATGAGCTCAACAATTGATAACTTACGATGCAATCGACCAACTGATCTATTTTTAAAAGAGAAAACTATCCTTTGGACAAGCTTTGTTAAGATATGTATAATTGATACATATCCTCCACTTTCTATAAGCTTTCTTTACCATCACGACATCAGCTAGCCAATTTGGATAGTATACTTCTCTGATGAATCCAGTTTTAAAAAGTTTGTTGACTTCTTCGTCGATCACTTTCTGTCTTTCTAGGACAAAGCTCCTCTTCTTCTGCCGAACTGGCTTGTAACCAGAGACAACTTTTAGCCGATGAGTGATTACTTCGATCGTAATTCCTGGCATATCCGAAGCCGACCAGGCAAAAATATCGGTATTACTCCGAAGAAAGTGGATCAGCCTTGCCTTTATTTCTTTATCTAGCAAACTCCCGATCTGCACAGTTTTCATAGGATCATCTTCGATTAGTGGTACGAAGATAGTTCTTTCCATGGGCTCCTCACAATCTTCAGTCCGATCTCTTGAATCCAGTTGATCTAGTGTCATGGGGTCAGATGATTGCTTGTCTTGTATCACTAGGCACTATCGTGCGACTCGCTGATCTCCTTTTACTTCTCCGATACCATTTCTAGTGGGAAACCACACCAGAAGATGATATGTTGAGACTATGGCTTAAAATCTATTTAAAGTGGGCCATCCCAGGATGGTGTTATAAGCCTATGGTGTTTGCACTACTATGAAGTTGATGGGAGAGTTCTTTGATATAGTTCAATGCTAAGGGTTACAGGTAAGATTATTTCTCCTTCAACTCCGACTCGGTTACCTGCAAACCCAGTCAGAGGTACAGAAGACTTTTGAAGTTGATTTCGTAGCAAACCCATTCAAAGAAAGGCATCATACAACAAAACTTCAGTAGAACTTTCATTATCCACAAGGATTCTCTTTACATCGTATTTGGCTATGACAGCCAAAATTACAACAGGGTCTTCGTGGGAGGCATGGATTCCTTGTAAATCATCATTGGAGAAGCATATGGAATTGTTACTTTTGAGTCTCTTCAGAGCATCTTCTTCGGCTCCGCTTCTCCAGTTAGTTCATCGGTGGAGCATGCCTACCCTCCTATCGGTTGGCCTCTGGTTGGGTAGTTCAGCTTCTTCTACAATCCTTTGAGAGATGGTAACTTCGGTTCTGGTGGCTGATGTACTTTTCTAGATACCCTCTCTTGATCAAGTCTTCTATAGCATCCTTTAGTTAGAAGCATTCTTCGGTATTGTGGCCGTGATCTCTATGGAATCGGTAATATTTATTTCTGCTCCTCATAATGGAAGATGTCTTCGTAGGGTACAGCCTTTACAAATAGCTTTCTTTCTCTATCTCTATCAAAAAAATTTTTCTCGGGAGGTTAGAGTATAGGAATCAAATCTTCCATCCAATGCCTTTGGCTTGGGACTGTGTCGTCAAGTAGAGTCGTCATTGTTGGGGGTACAGGGTGATTTGACCACTTGTTGCTCTTCTTCTTAGGAATGGACTTTCCTTCGACCAGGCACTGATTCGTTGCTTACTCTTCAGCATCTGCGTACTTTTGGACACTTGATAAGAGTTCGCCATAACTGGTCAAAAATCTCTTATTAAGAAAAATGTGAACCTGGATGATCGGAGGCCTTTTTTCAAGGCGGACATAGCCACGTACTTATCGAGATTGAGGATCTCAAGGGTGGTGAAGTTGAACATTGCAATATAATCTCTAAGATTTTTTCTTTCATTCTGGTGAAGGAGGAACAAAGTGTCTGTATTGTGGGGTGCTTTGCGACAGGTCCTGGAATGTGAAATGAACAATTTTTTTTAATTCAGAAAAAGAATTGAGGTACCTAGGTGTATGCTTAAATACCACATTCGAGTTGCCTTCTTCAAAGTGGCAGGAAAGGCAAGACAATGTAATGCATCAGAGGCTCCTTGCACCATTATGTGGGCTTTGAATCTTCCTAGATGGTCAAGAGGATCAGTGGTCCCATCATAAGATTCTATTTGAGGGACCTTAAAGTGCTGAGGGACGATTTCCTCCATTATATTGGAGGTGAAAGGAGGCCACAAGTCATAAACAATGATCTCGTTATCCTTTTGTTGATCACGGAGCCTCGCGATTTGTGATTCAAGCATCTTGAACTTCTCTTCGTAATCATAATGAGTCTCTTTTCGCCCTATATCTTTAGGTATAGAATCTTTGGAAGAGATTGAGGGAGATCGCTTGGTCCTCTTCCTATCGAGTCGACTATCGGCCTGCCCCTGATGCTAGGAGCTTCTCCCTTCACGAGAGAGTTGGTCTCGAGGAGAGTGCCAAGTAGATTCATGATGATGATCCCTTCTCATTTTGGATCAATGATCGAGTCTGGAGGTGGCTGGCAGGTACTTCGCTTTGAGTGCCGTCTCTTGGAAGTTCTAAACCATGGTTGTTAAAGCATCAACCCTGTTCAAGAGAACCTTAAATTGCTGTTGTCCTACAGCAAGTGCAGGTGATGGCATGTTGTTTTCCACTGGAAGATCGTCCCTCTGAGAGGAAGGGCGTCCCCTGCTAGCTGAAGCATTTTAGGCCTTTCCTTTCACCATTCTTACTTCTTAAAATTCTCCTTTCCAAGAGGGGAATGTCGTGCCCCCTTCCTGGCGAGCCAATCTATTGGCACTAAACCATTGCAGACCAGATGGAGCAGTTGGATTGCTGGTTCACCTCCTGAAGTCCCTGGCTGAATTTTCTCCAGTGGGGAACACTCCGATGCCTAAGTCCGTAAGGATCCAGGCAACAAAATGGAGAGTTTTGAGGAAGTGGAGTAAAGTGAAGTGGAGTGAAGTGAAAGAAAAGGTGAGCTTGAGCGGCGTCCGAGAGTGAGCTCTGGATTGGCTCTGTTGTACCCATGAATCGCTTACCTTAGGGGTCCCCTCTTACCGATATTTATAGGAGTAGTCGTAACTGAATGTGGTTGAGCCCACTAGTCTTTAGTTAGGAGAGTTAGTTAGTATAACATCCCCATAACTAAAAGTAGTTGCTGTCGGATGTTGTTATCTCAATATTGTTAAAGTTAGAGCTGTTGACTATGTGGTTGGTTATAACAATCGATTAGCTTTAGGTTGAGATTACCCAAAATTTACTTTAAAGCCATTCTTCCAGAAAGGACTGAAATCAAGTTGGCCATTTGTCTCATACCTATCCTCTTCGGAGTATGCCGAATACATCTTAGCCATTCATTTTGGAGCTACCTTCTTCAAAGTAGGCTGGAGTGTCTACTTCGGACTTGTCATCTTCGGAGCAAGCTAGGAGATGAATTAACTGTCTTTTTTGGACCAGTCTTCTCTGGACCGACACGAAGAAGGACTAGCTAATCATTTTGAGGCAGTGTAGGTCAGAGGTATACTTCTGAACCGACCTCTTCGGCGCAGGCCGAAGACTGACCTTCTGCCGTAACTAGTACAGAAATGTTGAATCACCGCTTTATCGAGCTTCGGAGTAATCTTCAGGTCTTCTGGCTTGAGCGACCGATTCATAAATGATCAATTGGGCCTCTAAACCAGTAATGTGTCTTCATTGAGCCGGCTTATCATAACAACATGTATTATTGGTAGAAGGGTTAGAAACTTTTATTTTATATTTCGTACATGTATGTTGTAGTTTTTTAACTAGGGTATCATAATTTTTGAACTTGAATGTTGTAATATTATTTCGAGATATTTGATTAATCTTATAGCATCCGTGACAATTTTTGACACTCTTGGAGTCATAAATCAAGCAACGGATGACATGTATTACAGGTAGAAGGGTTAGAAATTTTTATTTTATATTTTCTTCATGGATGCCATAGTTTTTTAACTAGGATGTTGTAGTTTTTGAATTTGGATGTCGTAAATTCTGAACTACGATGTCATGAAACTATGCATGGTATCATAATTTTATATTATGAAGACTTAATATTTTAAAAACATATCGTGATATCCATATATAGAGATAAATTTCAAAAATTATATTAAATATATAATTTTCTTATCTATTCTGGTACTGTAGCTTCTTTTGGGACGGATCTTAAGGAGTCTCTCCTCTCCTAAATAAACAACAAGTACAGTGCTTCCTTCCTCCATCTACATTTTTTTCTTACGGTATTTTTGTGTTCGCTGTTTGCGTTGAAAGACGAAACCACTTTTCTTCATCGACTCAAGATTTCGAAGGCGTATCTTTCATGGTATGCTCGAGAACTTTCAGCTTACTAGTATCTTCTCGACCACCAAAAAGAAGAACAAAAGCATAAAAATGGAGAACTCTGAGATAGACAAAAATAATGAAAGGAACTCTAGGATGGGGTGTCGCTTTACTCTTAATTTTTTTTTTTTTTGTTGAAGAAGTAGAACCGTTTTTCAGATCGTATCTTCTTCCGGAAAATAAGAGGTCTAAAAGATCATTTTTTATGTTTGAAATGACTATAGATACGACGATGCTTATTAGATAATATAATTCCAAAAATACGACTTCCATCCCATACTATCAAGTCAATTAAAATATATATGAATTAATAAAAAATAACAATGCAGGTCATGTTAGATTTTCTGCACGCAGGCACAAAAATTTATTATTATTTTTTATTTTATTTTTTTGTAAAAATTTATTTTTAAATAATAAATATAATATTTAAAAATAATTCGGTTGGTAGGTGCTTACATCCCTCGTTCATGGGTCCCGTATTCAAGTCTTGATCTTTTGTAACGTTTTAGTGATGTCAGGCACAATAAAAATGGAACCGGGATAAAAAAAATAATAATTAAAAAAAAAACTCTCAAGGCGAAGAGGGGAAATAACGAAGAAACAATTACCGGGAGAAGGAAAGGAGGTCGAAGCTTCCTGGAGTGTCGTTTTCCACCAGCCAACAGCCTTTGCCTCCGCGAAAGGCCCCCTCAGCTGCCGAAACAGGTCAGAAAATTAGGTGAGTTTATCCTTTCGCAATAATAATTCTTTACTTATATCCGATATAAGTGTAGGGTTTGAGACTCCTCTTTCCCCGTTGCTCCTCTGCGACAGATCTGCGAAGAAGAAAGAATAATAAGGCGATGGCTACTCGTTTCGGGCTCCTCCCTGCTCTCCTTCTGGCCTTCTGCCTCCTCTTCCCATCCGCTTCCCTTGCCTCCTCCTTCGAGTACTGCAGTGAGTCTTCGAATCTCTTCCTATCGCTCCGTGATTATGTCTTTTTGGGAGTTTCTTTCTATTTGTTGCCTTTAATTTGTCCTAAAGGGGTGCGATGGGTGGGATTCCAAGAACTCCTCGTGCGCGATTTGGCCCTAATATCACTGGTTTTTGTTGGATGGATCGATGCCTTTTTATTTTTATTTTATGTTTTTTGGAATCATATGAAGAATTGGTTATTGGATTTTCCTTTTTTATAACTTAGTTAGAGAATTATTATTGCTTTGAAAAATGGTACGAGATGATCAGTTCGGTGGTTATTTGGAGGTATATGTTTTGGGAAAAAAATATTTTACCCGTATTTGGTTGAAGTGGTTCTATAACATGCCACCGTAGGTGGGACACTGGTTCTTTGATTATTCTGCTGTTTTTGGTTTTCTGCATATTGTTGATGAGAAAGTAATGATGCGGTGATGCCTCGGATTGTTCTGTTCATGTAGGTAAACAGAACCTGGTTTTCTTTCAATGAAAAGCCTAGCTTTTCTGATAAAAACATGGTTTTTGTGAAAAGTTGTATTCAAGTCTTCATGGTCTCCCATGTTTAGGAGCAGTTTCTGGGGTTGTTGTTGGTTAAAATCATGTGTGTTGGATAGCACTAGAAATGTTCCATGTCCTCCTGACCTTACTCACCTTAATACAAAACAAGGTGAAAGGTGCTTTAGGCTGAACTACTTATTTTATGATGCCCGAGATGCCCGAGATGCCCGAGAGACCATGGTTGCATCCTCCTATTTGTAGGATGATCTTCATATGGACTGTGTAGCGTACATATTTTATCATTCTCAAAAGGGAAGATGGAATTGTACTTGTGCAAGTTTGACTTATCTCTTCTTAAACTTGGACACACTCTCCTGGTTAATTAGAAACCCTACTTTTGGGGAGATTGAACCAACAGTTCGTAGCATATTTGAAACTGAGAAAAGAATTCAGCTATTCTAGTGGAGAATTTAGCAAAACTGAATTGTGCAAAATTGTGCTCGTATTTGCTGATGTATTTACAGATCAAGGGAAGGAGATTTCTGTTCTTGCTAGAAATTGGATTAATTTTGAGTAAATCAAATCTTTTTTTTGTTACCTCAATCTCTTACCTTACTATGAGCACGTGAATATGGATTTGAAGGCCCAAAACCACATTTCTGTACCTGGATTTTGTTGTCCAAAAAATGCTCATGCCCAGGGCAAATAATTTCAAATAGTCGCCCCATCTTCATCACAACTTTAATCACTTCTAAACTTTTTCACACTTCTTCCTTATGGTGGCTGGGGGTGAGCTTGAATTTGTGTTAATTGTTAATTAGTTGATTTATAGGGTCATTTATTCATATTATCAAGCAATTCTTTTGTTGATTTTCATATTTTACAACATATTTTTGTTGGTTTACTTTGATGTATTGATTGGCTTATTCTGTTTTCAATTCTTTTCAAATGTCATTGCCATTCCATGTTTTCTTATTTACTTGTTTGATGATTGATGGATTTTGGGATTGTTTAAGTGCTTAGTTGTGCATTGAGGAGTGAATTCTGTTCCTTTGATGTGCAGCAAAGGGAGCTGACTATGCAGTTAATGTCAGTGGTATTGACATATCTCCATTTCCAATTGCACGGGGCGAGCCAACTACATTCACTATCTCAGCATTTACTGGTGAAAGCACAATTTTCTTTTTTAGTTTGTTTGTTCATTCATTCCTCATTTTCTTTGGCAGTTGTAATCTTGCTTTGCTTTTGTAGTTCTTCATCCTTGCAATAAACACATGTTGCAACCTTAATGTGAAAGGAAAATTTCTTCGTAAGAATTACTCATAGTGCTTTTAATGCATTAATAAAAATGACATTCTTCTGATCAAAGATCTCCAATCACGTCTTGTGAAGGAATGCTTATTTGATTGGTGAGTTTTATGTTTACTTCCCTCCACCTGACATGTTTGTGAAGTCAGGCTGACTAATTAATCTGGGACAATTTCAATCTGATCTTGAGTTTTGTATATCAATGTTTTCAGTACATGAGTTTATTTCAGTACATGAGTTTAGTTAACAATGTTTACTTCCCTAAAGCCTTTGGGAGTAAATATATACCTATGGTGGCAATGGGTCATGTTGGGTTGAATCCAACTCAACCATCAAGACTAAATAGCATGACCTATGCCCAACTTGACCCACTAACAGGTCAGTCATGCTCAGCTCAATCTTGCTAGTGAGATGAGAGCTGACCATGACCAATCAAGTTTGATAGGGAAGAGTAGGAGAGGGAAGGGAGCAAAGGAGGAAGAAGAGGAAGATACTTGAGAAAGTGACTAAATGTCAATGGAGCGTGGTGATCTCAAGCTGGTGGAGATGAGATGATGGTTAGGAGATGGCTAGTGAGGGAGAGCAGTTGTGGTCCTGTGGAGTATTCAGAGTAGAGAAGGAGCTAGATGGAAGAGTATTATAAGCTTGTAGGTATCGTAATTTAATGAGTCAAAAACTTAATCTTTGACCTGATTCAACTAGCCCATGAACAAGCTAGGCTGGGTTAAGCAGATTGAAAGCAGGCTAGATAGAGTTAGGTCTACAATTGCTAGCTTTGTATCCAAGATCAAACATAGTAGGAAACACAGACTTGATGGTTGGATGGAGGAGAAGAATTAGTTGGATTAAGGCTTTCAATGAGCATAATGAGAAAGTTTTAAAACATTCTTTGATTTGGCCTTGGATATCAGGAGCTGGGATTGACTAGAGCTTGTCATATTAGTCCCTGCTATAATGCCCCTTCTTTCTATCTAACTTGCAGCCTTCATCTTTGTTTCTCATATAGGCCTTCCCTTCTCTCTCTCCACCCCCTCCCTCCCCCTGTCCTGTCTATGTCCGCTAAACATCCTTTCGTCTCTTGCCCCCTTCTTTCCCTATTCCATCCTTTCTATTCTTCTTTCATCATTGTAGTCTCTTGTACTACTACTACGACTACCACTCTCTTTCTTTGAACAATCTTGTTTTTGTTTGATTTTCTTTTCCCTTTAATCTCTTTTAGGTTATGTAGAACTCATATCACAATAGAGGTGTTAAGGAATAGCAACAAAAGGCAAGTCTACCATTCACCTCTTCAAGTCCTAAACTTTAAATTTTGACTTCCTAATTATTACTTCTTTTATACTCTTAATCAAGGTTTTCGGAACTGTCCCGAACCACCCGGTTCATGGGGCCCGGTACAGAGCCCGGTTTACAGGGCTTGATATCGTACCTGTGCATTTTGTTCGGTTCAGTCTAGTTGGGGCCTGGTTTGGGTCTGGTTTAGGTCAAACAATGTAGCCATGGGAGAGGGAAGAGATTTTTCTCAATTTCACAGGGCTTGGTACAGACCCTGGTATGAGCCCCGGTACAGAGCCCGATATCGGTTCACCAATCATTGCTCTCAATAGCCACAATCCTAAATTATCTGGCCTTTTAATACTGGAATTTTGTATGTTCTTGAATTTCAGATGATTATCTAATTTGATAACTGTTTTCCAATAAATCAGTATTTGCCATTTGATATACTAGTCACTAGTTTTTTTTTTCTTTTGAGGTCTTTTTAATGAGCAACAAGGTACATGATGTATTCCACATAACTGTGAATAAGGAGTGGTGAGAGAGCCCTCTTGGTTACCTGATTTGAGCACATCCTACTCTAAAACAGGCATAATACACTTGGTCAAAAAAAAGATGAACTACAACAATGGTGTTGTTTCGGTAACAATTTACCATGAAGCACTTTATCAAACATGTTTCACCAAACTGTATCACAATAGTGACTGGTCATTAGCATATCCTTTTGGCCTCCTCTCTCTACAAGACTCCATGTAGCAATTGAAGTCAAAATCCTTTGACAGTGTAAAGAAGCTCTGTGACTGAGTTGCTTGAGTTTCCATGGATATTATGTAGTAAGAACTTGAGACAACTGAATATTCAAATTAATCCTACATGATAAGCATGAAAATGCACTTGATCATCATCAATAATTCTGAAACGTGGAGACCAGAGGTCATTTGCAAAATTGATAGATTCAACAGATTACAAATTTCAAAAGGAACAAGTAAGACAAAAGACTTTGTACAAACAAGATTACTTCATTTGCACCTGAAGGAAGAATCAACTTTTTTGGAATTGTCTTGCACACATGCTAGAGGATGAATTGTAGAACTCTGCTGCAAGAGCTGAGCAAATATAGAAAAGTTTATGGTTTTATCATTGATGATCTGTTGTTGGTACTGAATAAGGTTTGTTTCAATGTGACTGTTAAAAAAAAGAGTAGATCAATCCTCACATTGGTATGGCAATGTTGATTTTTTACTGAAAGACTGTTACTGGCACAGGTAACTTGAGATTTGAGAAAGAAGTAAAGTTAAGGTATGGTTAAAAAATGGTTTTTGAAATTACGTTTTTTGTCTTTTTGCAAGATCTGCGAATTGTTCTTAAAAGAAATCCCTTGTATTCTTGGAGATCCTTTCTAAGGTGTTGGTACAGGTTGTTTGAGTCCAAAAAGAAATCTTGATTTTCATCTATGTATGTTTTGACAGGTTGGTTTATAATAATTAATCTCTTTCTCACTCTTTATGCATGCATATCTATTATATATCATCACATACCATTGTAAATTTTCATAATAGGGTATGACATGGTCATCATAATTTTGAGGACAAACTAAATGTGGGATAGTCAAGAGGGAAGGGGTGAGGGTGGGTGGGGGAGGTGTTGTGGTTATAATAACCTAGAGATGTAGTGTAGTTTTTTGAAGTTCTGTTGACATATAGAAGATGGCCTTGGTGCAATGGTAAGTTTGCTTAATTGTGACATGGGTGTTATAGGTTCAAAACATGAAAATAGCATCTCTGCACATTGGGATAAGGTTGCATACATTTGGCCTTCCCTAGAACTTGCAGTGGTGAGCCTTGTGCATTGGGGAAGGCACTTTTATGCGGACATATATGCTTTCTTGTAGTAAAGCTAGAGTACGATCAATGATATTTGGTGCCTAATGCCATTGACAAAAAAATCAATGATAGCTCTTATTAAATGATAATCCACACCTTGATCATAATCTATAATATCTAAATTGCTTAGAAACCATAAATCATCTTCTAGAGGTCTTTTGTTCGTATGATGATGTCGATGCAAAATGGACAATTTTAATGACATGATAGCATTATTGATTCATCTATGGTTTAGAATTATCTGAATCAATAAAATTTTGTTAACATGTATTTTAAAATGTGTATATCAAGATAAATGGTTTGGATTCTCAAGTTATATGATCTATAGTGTACCTCTTCTTACCAACTATATTGAGCCATCCAATTTTTGTTCACTTGATGCATAACACGATTTTTGGTTTCTAGAGAATTTAGACATTACGGATGATGAGTAAATGTATGGATCTTGTTTTGACAACAACTACTGAATTTGCTTTGATATTACTTGGGCAGAAATATAATCAATAGTGTTCTAGCTTTAATATATACATATGATGGAGGAGAGTTCTGAGACAACTGCTGTTGTGGGTGACCATCTTGGCAATAAATAAGCCTCTGGATATGTAGGCGACATTTGATATACCATCACATGCGCATGTATGTAAATGCATGGCATAGGCATAATATTTTACGTGCATATATATATATATATATATATATATATATATATATATATATATATATAATTATTTTTTTTTTCTATAAAATCGTCACACGTGTCAATTATATGTGCTTGTGAAGTGTCAACATGCACATATTTATGCCGGCATTTAGTATTATGTGAAAAAAATGTTTTTATGAAATACTATTTATAATTTTGTAAATTCATTTTTGAATGGTGCGTTAATGCGAATGAGGGAGTGGGATACATCAAATTGGACTCTAAGGGAAAATAACAAACAAACTTTAAATGTTTCATTCAAAACCCTGGACCTTAGTTCTAGCCTCCAGCAAGATGGACAATAGAGGAAGCTCAGAAATCTCATCCTCTTGTGCTAAGACTGATATATGTTAGTACTTGTATCATGCTTTATTTACACATTCAATGTAAATTTTAATTGTAAGATCATATGTAGAAATGTAGCAAAACTAAATTATAATCAAGTGACTCACACTCTGTTGGGTGGGTTATGTCCTAGTCTCCTAGATGCCTAGGCAATCATGTGGGCAATAATCTAGGTCGATTGCTTGGGGTCACCTAGGCATTTTACTATGGTTAGGATGAATCCTTCCTATAGAATTGAAGTTTGTACTGATTTAAAGTCAGTATGGAAAATCTAAATACAAAATTCAGACTGTTAAGCAAGGTCTACAATATCTAAAAATGCCCTGAGACCAAAACCAGAATTCTTGATATCTTGCACTTATGCATTAAGTGATATCAAAAATATACCACTTTAGTGGCATACTACAATACTGTGATATATTTTGACTTAGAAGCATTCAAATAAGTCTAAGTTTATGTGTGTTCTAAATAGTCTATATTAAGCTCAATGATTTTGATATTTTAGCACTTGAACTCTGCCAACATTGTCCATTTTATGTCCATTTGATGCATGGGTAAGAGACCTCCAAAGTCTAGAGTACTTTTTTTTTTTTTCTTTATGTATTTTGATATCTTTGATGATGATCGGTATTTCTGCATCTTCAGTTTTGAAAACTTGCTGTTGGTTTTACATGAATGATATTCTGGTTTCAATGGTTTAGAAGGGGTACTTTTCAAGCCACTCCTTTCTTGCTTCTCTCTCTCATCATGTATTTAGATACGACAGGGATATGTGACAGAAATACAAAATATAGTGCTTTTTATATCGGGAATTTATCTGTTTTTTGAAAACATATCTCATCCATTTAGGCAAATAGTTTCCAAAAGAGAGAGTTCTCTAATTCCTTATATAAACACTATATTTTCTTTCTGTTACATCCCCTGTGTGTGCACATGTATATGAGAATAAACTGTTCATCTCTTTGCCTTGCTGGTTGATATGAAACCCAAATTTTTGATTTATGGATTTTATGATGTTGGTGATCAGACTTATGGCAATGGGATTGACTTTGTTTTGCTTTGTTGCATTTCATCGATCATCCATCCATTGTAAACTAGCTATTTAGCTATCACGTGCAGTAGAAGGTTAAGGCAAGTGATTGAAATTTTAAAAGTCTATGACCTAGCTATCCATGGTGGTAATGCATAACTATTTAAATGCACTCATGAAGTCTTAAGGTGTCTCAATTTATTGCTTAGAATATGGACTTGTGTAGGCTCACTAGAATAATTTTCCTTGCACAGGATGAGTAATCATTTTTTGGTGGTTTGATGCAGGAGATGCCATTTCTGAAGGAAAATTTGTGATTGATGTCAAGTATTTATGGTTTCACGTTTACCAGGAACTCATGACCTTTGCAAGGAGACATCATGCCCAGTCTCAGCCGGTGCATTTGAGCTACTCCATAAAGAGACACTACCTACGGTTACACCACCAGTAAGATTCTGTAGTGTTTTTTCCCACATATGTTCATATTCAATTAAAACCACTGAAATTTGCTTAAATTATTCAATTTTCTATGATTCACAAGATCTTGTAGATAAATGTGGTTTGCCATAAGTATTCTTGAACCTTGATATTTTGGGAAATATTTGCCCATACAGATCTGTTCGAAGAAAAATATAGAAACAATTTCTTATGACCACGATGCCATGGCTTTTACGTATAGCTGTATAATGCTAATTGAGACCTCTTTATTGTTTTATATGCAGCCCGTTCACATTTTGTAACTGCATATAAGGAACGTGGTGCTGTCTGGGGATTTCATCTACGTGATGGTTGCATAGCCACATATGCAGCCACATACACTGCTTTTTAAAACAACATTATAGCTTCTTGCTTCCTGAATGCTGACCAAAATCCCTAATTTCAGATAGACAAGTTTGTCAAGGCAACCAGGCAGTCCCTAGTTGATAGAGACCCTAAGTGCCTAAGCGCTGCGTAGCGAGTTATGCAGTCCGTCTTTAGAAGGGCAAAAACATACACAAAAGGGTAAAAAAATATACAATCAACTTCATTTTTTTTTTAATCATACAAACAAATAGTCAAATTCACTATTATAGCATGGTAGGAGTTGAGATTGATCAAAACAATGGTTTGATTTTGTCACATATTAATCAGCTGTCAAATATAGGTAGTTGTGATATAGATAGTACCAAGGATTGAGATACTGTACTGACTCTTGGGATGGTGGTGTGTAGCAATACTTTGCCAGTATGCAAACTTGAGGTTTTCTTTTTTGTGTTCTTTTGATTTTTCTATTTTTTAGGGGTTTTCACATGCATTATTGATATTAAGTCAAATTGTTTTTGATGTGAGATATGGATGTTGATTGAATTGAAGTTTATCTAATTGTGTATTGTATTGATTTGATTGACATTTTTTGTTTTGTAGCACAATCAACTATGCAGTGAAAACCTCTAGCATGAGTAAATTTTTTCCCTGGTCCCTATCACTCATGGTAAAAATGTATAACTATTTAAAGTTTTTAGCTAGATGGATGTAAAATTTTGAGGATTTGCGGTCAGGAACTTTGGCAACTAAATTTGGTTTTTGGTCTAAAGATACATGGATTTTCTATTTGAGTGGGCATTAGTTTTTACTAAGTGGATAAGAGGAAAATCATGTTATGGATATGCTCCAAGTCCTTCCCTTTTTGTAGTAGTTATGGATAAGGTTACCAGGTATGTTCAAGATGATAATCCTTAGTGCATGCTACTTGCAGATGGTATAGTCTTAGTTGATGAAATTAAGGTAGGGTTAATCATAAGTTGGAATTATGGATGAGTGAGTATCTAAGGATTTTAGGTTAAGTAGGATGGAGATGAATACATGGAATGTAGTTTAGAAAAATTAGAAATAAAGATGAAGATGGAGCGAAAATTGAGGATCATGAAGTTCTTAAGGTTGATTTCTTTTCTAGTACTTAGGATTGATTATTCATATGGAAGAGGAGATGAAGAGTATGTTATATATAGGATTAAAGCCAGGTTGGATAAAATGGCAAAGTGCTGCTAGGATATTATATGATCATAGGATTCCTATCAAGTTGATGGGAAGGATGACTTCGATGATTTAGACATGCACAATGCAGGGGATGTACGAATATAAATGAGTAATTTGATATATGTAGAAGGAAAGAAGGGGTAGAGGTAGACCAAGAATCACATGGATTGAAGTAGTAAAGAAGAATGTATATCTACATTTTTAAGAAAGTATAGTCCCAGATAGAGCGGAATGGAAGAAAATGATTTATGTAGCCGACTTTACCTAGATTGTGATCAGGCTTAGTTGAGTTGAGACGAAATTAGTTTTCACTTGATTTCCATATTTTTGTGGTTGAATATTTTAGCATGTTTCTTTCATTATTGAGTTTGATAATTTTATTTCTAGTATAATTTTTTCTGGGTTTAATGCTTTTGTTTATCTTTTAGAGTTCACTCTCAGTTGGCCAACATGGCTTTCCACTTTTTGTGAAAACAAATTGCCATCTTGATTGGAATGCGCTTGGTACCATCCTAACTAGTCTTTGTACCAGCTCATTATTGGTCCTCATTGATGTGGACATCCATGTATTGAGTTTAATGCCCGGTTCATTTACCTTTTGCACTCTATTCTGGGTTGGCCAATATGGCTTTCCATCTTTTTTTTGGTTGATTCAAAAAAAAAAAAAAAAAAAAAATTCCTGAATGGGAAAGGCTTGATACTGATGGAACCGATCTTGGCACCGGGCTCGTGCCTGTCAGAACCGATTAGGACAGTTGGTTCATCCTGTTCCTGTGCTTTGAAAACAAAAAAAATTGTTATCCCAATCAGGAAAGTTTCATATTGGTCTGTGTTGGCTTTGGTACCTGTTGGTATGGATTAGATGGCCAATACATTCTGATTTTGCTCATTTTGACAATGAAAAACCCATCCTAGTGTTCTTCTCGTGTAGACAATGTAAATTAGTAAATTACTGGTGATCTCTTCCATTTTGACGGTACTTAAATCCATGGATATTGCATTGTTAAAAGTTAAATCTGAAAAGTAAAAATTTGACAAGTCTTTGAAAAAAAATTAGAGCTTATAAGTTATAATTGAAACTGCATCTTTTCAATCAAGAATTGCAACTAGGAGAAAAATGGTAAAAAAATAGAAACTAATAAAAAATTATGGATAAAAAGGTGGAAAATAGGAAGAAGAGGAGAAAAAAAGATCTCCCTGAATGTTGAAGAGAGAGGAGTAATATAAGTAAAGAGGAAAAGGTAAAGATATGGAAAAGAGTTAAGCATGAAAAGAATTTAAATAAAGAATTAGGGTCCCTGAACAAAAGTTATCGACTGTCTCGTGGAATGTTGCCAAGCTCTATGAAAGCTTCCGGTCCATGGTGCATAGGAAAATTGTGTCAAAATGAGTACTACAGTATGTTGGTTGAACTTCTAGTATAACTAAAATAAATTTATTCCAATCGCAATAAATGAAAATAAAATAAATCAATAAAGTACACACAAAAAAAAGAGAAAGAAGTGCTTGTATCCTTTAGTGTAAAAGTGCCTAGTCAGCCATCTAGGCAGTCTAGGCTCTCCAAGTGACCTAGGTGGACTGCCAAAGTGTCCATGCAGCGCTTTTGACTACATGGCAGATAGAATCATGAAACTAAATCATATAATGTCCAGTTTGCCAGGGCTATTAAAATATGATACCAACTAAATCATATAATGTTTAGTTTTCCAGGACTGCTCTTATATGATACCATGAAAAATAGAGAAAAAACATTGGAAGATATACCATTCCTCGTTTGCTGTACCATTTTTTTAAAAACCTGAAAGCATATTCAACTTTTGTATTCATCATATCAGTAAATTATCTTTGAATAAATTACATGAACTTAATGTGTAACCCAAATTTCTAACTTATGAGACGTCTTCCATGGCCATTGTTAAAAAGTGGCAGTTGGTTTCAAGGCTCTCATGAGTTCTATTTCTTGCTTGATGTACTAAAGATGCATCTAAATTTTGCGGATGATCTCTTTTTGATATTATGTTAAACTAGCATCTTTTAAATGATTTTCAAGTCTTCAGCATATTTTTCTTTTGCACTGCTTTTATCTTAATGTGGCATGGGATAGCTATCGTAACATCACTGGGGTGATCAGGGTTCAAGTCTGTTGTGTTGTCTCGCTTTGTAGTCTTCTCCTGTCGTCCTTTATGTCCATATGGTTTTACGAAATCCTAAACATATAGGTAGTATTTGGATGCAAAAAGAAAAAGAAAAAATTCTGGAATAAGAATACTAATTTTCAGAAATAGTTATTCATCATTGTTATTTCGTATTTCTATTTAGTTAAAAATCTGACATAACACTATATTTCAGTATAGCTAATGCTGTAGGGCCCATCATATAGAAAGAAAATGATTTGGAATAAGCTATTCTATGATCCATCATGGAATAGCTATTTTAGAATACCAAGGATTGATTGGAATAGTTTATTTTGGATTGTCCATCTCGATTATCGTAGCTGTTTAGAAAAATAAACTGGAATAAAAATTTATTTTGGATGGAATTAAGAGAATCAAACACTACCATAAAGAATTGGATATGGAAGAGCAGCAACTGGAGGATCATTTTTGAGCCCAAAGAAAAATATTGTGGGAATCATTTTAGTAATGTTATTTTAAACTTTCTGACAATGTATTCTCATTGCAGGGTTGGTACACACTTACAATGACAATGATGGGAGAAGATGGGAAGCTACTGACATGCATCAGCTTTGATTTTAGCATCGGATTCATGTCATCTGTCGCTGATAGCTGAATGGGGTCCAAATATAGCTGTCAATAATATAATATGTCATGCTTAGCCTGTGGTTCTTTGACATCACAGAACTGGAAAGACTTTTAGAACCTTATGATATCCATCTTGTATGAACACAATCTGCATTGTATGAATGTTGCACAGTACAAGGGGAATATTAATCAGACGGTTTTGTTGTGAATAGTAAATCTGTTCAAACCATTTTCCTTTCTACACTGAAGGCACTTGAAGGTGTTGAAGAATTGTAGTAAATACATGCACTCGTTTATCCAAACAACAGAGCATGCCATGCAATATACGTGCCTACATCCAGTTATCTGGTTGAGGAGAAATGGAGAATGCATATTATTTTTACATGGAGGAGGCCTTTCTAATAAATGGCTTGCAGGAAAGATCAACATCTTGTATACTCTGTCTCCCTTCAGAAGGGGCATGTTTGACAAATCTAGCTGGCAGAAAAATGACTGGATGGTAGTTGGTGCATGCAAACAGAAAGAACCTGACGTTGGATGCCAGAAACTCAGATAATATGGATAAATAAATAAAAAAGTGCAATCAATCATTTAGTGAAATAATGCAGACTTTTATTAAGTATGCACATCAAAAGATAAGGTTGCAAATAGATCGGATTGATCCGTGATTCGATCCAGGGATTCATGGATCCAAGTTGGATTTTAAATTAGATTCGTTCTATTTTCTGGATTGGATATGGATTTATTGAATTTGAACCTGACTTGATTAACCCGACACGAACATACTAATACTATTAGAATCATATATATTTAGATTTTTAAATTATAATTTAAATTTATATGAAATTTATTTTTAATATAAAGATAAGAGTTATAATTATTTTTATATTTTAATTTATTTTAAAAATAATATTGTTTATTATCTTTTTATTGTTAATAATAGTTGGTTATATAATAATTAAAATATAGTTGTCGATATTTTATCCGGATCATATCTAGATCCAAAATTTTTAGGTTAGAAGCAGCTTATTTATGAATCCAAACCAATCCGAATGATATGTTGAGTTGAAAATTCTGATAGTGGATACGATCCAATTTGCTAGTGGATTGGGTTTGAATTTAATATTAGAACCTGATAAAAAAATCGGATCAAATCAAGATTATTCATGATTCGGTTTGATTAGATCCATTGATACTCCTGTCAAAAGACTTGAAAATATACATAGCCTTTTTAGTAAGGTTTCCTTTCCTGCTTTATTTTTTTTTTTTTTTAGCTGATTTTGTTACCCATGGACCTGATTCTCGATTTGTATCAGCTGGTGGGACAAATCTTTTGAGCCCACCATCTAAAGGAGTGGAGTGGGCGGCCTGGGCTAGCATTACCTGTGCGTGTGAGAGGGTGGCTTTAGTTTAGGACCCGACCGCCTTGTCAGGTAATGAGATAAATACAAGATCTTTCAAAGGGATATTATCGAGGGGTGTCACACATTCCTGGAGGTGAATGATGATTTAGACTGGATCGAGTCTTTTGTGATTGAGCGCTTAGGCGAAATGTTTTAGACCAATGGAATGCTTCAATTTCTTTTCATGATAGTTTATTTTGAATCTTGTGAGATTTATTCATGATAAATTTATTTGAATACTCCATTCTATCAAAAAAAAAAATTATTATTATTTTACAGTATTTTTTTCAGAAAAAATCTAGATTTCTTGTAGGCACGGTAGACACAGGAACGTTTCATTTTCATTTCTTGTGTTAGAGCCAAATCTCAACAACTTATTTATTGGAAATGAACTATAAACTATTTGGGTTTAAATAAGGCAGGCATCATCAGAAGTGCGTTTTATAAATTTGAGTTGGGTTTTGGCTAAAACAATCACAGCCTGACCTCAAGTTGGGTTGTGTGAGGCCCGATGTTATTAGGCCGATGTTGGGTTGAAGTCAGCAGCCCTTGCCGACTTCAGTTTGAATTTAATCTGACAACGAACCTTCGGATCGATCGACAGAGGTTTTGGAGAGGCCGGTCGACGGTGCGGGGGTGGGGGGGGAGAGGCTAAGGGTCTTCCTCGGGTTTTAAGGGGACCTCGTGTGCCTTAGTCTGACCTAGACTTCTCTTTCTCTAGAGGACGCCGATGACTCCCTTGCACGCCTCAGCTCTTTTCCGGAATGCGTCTTCCTCCGGTGGCCGTCGACCTCGTCGGTATGTGCCCTATCCCCTGCTTCCTTTTGAGCGTAGGCATAATCGAAGATGACCGTCGGGAGTCCATCTCCTCTCAAGCATAGGCTTGAGCAGGGATGACCGGACAAGGGGGATCCATTTTACCCCTTTTTTTACTCTTTTTTTTTGGATTTTGGTGGGTGATTGGACGGTCGCCGCTGATCGTGCTGCTGTCCGCTTCTATCAACCGGGCCCCCTTCTTGGTGGCCGTCTCCCATGGCTGCTGCCGGCAACCATGGGGAGGCCAGCTCGGTCAAGCCGAGAGAGGAGCATCTAGGAGAGGGGTTTATTTTGCTTTGGGTTTCCGGCAGGTGGCCGATGGCCATTTGGGTCGCTGCCGGTCTCTCCTCCTCCTTCCGGTCTTCCATTGGCTAAGGGGGATTGGCTTGGTAGGGGACATGGCAGCGGGTTGAGAGAAAGAAGGGAGACAGAGTCGGGTGAAGAAAGAGAACCGAGTTGACTCGGTTTGTAGGGGTGAGTCAACTCGTTTGCAATTGGTTTGACTCGGTCAATAGAACCAAGTTGACTCGGTTAGCAGGGGTGAGTTGACTCGGTCTAAGAGATGTGTTGACTCGATTTTCTGATGGTTTGTTCGGTGAAAGCAAATTTTGGAGAGAAAGGAAATGGGGGAAAAAAGTGAAAGAAAGAACTAGGATTCGAAGGTATTTCAAGGAATTTAGTTTTCTTCTTAGTTCTTATTTAGATATGCATAAATTAATAGGATGATTAATAAATAAAAGGATTTGTGGTATAGGATCGTTGTTGTCCTTGAAAGATCAGGTGTATGCTGGATTACACATAGTTGATGGATGCTCTTCAGTATTATCTTGACCTCTGATATTGTATGCCAACTGTTATATATTTATAAATTATTAAATATATATATATATATTATTGATTGCATTGGTGTTGGTACATTGTGTTGGTGTGGGTGCATTGTTGTCGGTGTGGGTGCTCTATAATCTGACTATGATTACATGAGACCTAGTCTCTTTTGGGCCTCCAGTGGGGCGATCGCTGGCACATGACCGTTGAGCGGTATGTGATATAAGAGTTAGTTGCCTTATTTTAGCCATTCATGGCAGTTATTGGGACATGCAGAGGATGCACGTTTTCTTGTATGAAACTCAAAGCTAGTTTTTCTTTTGGGCCTCCAGTGGGGCAATCACTGGCACATGATCGATTTCGGTATATGTAATCAGGATTTAGTCTCTTTCGGGATGAGCCACGGGCTGATCGTGGCCATAGTCAGAGGGACTAGGAGAGTAAAGTAAATAGTTGGCCATCATAGTCATGTCAGTGTTGGTTGCATTTAAGTGTACTATTTGTATCATGTTGTGGTATATTATTATATTGCCCGGACATCTTTTGTATGATATGTTTATGCTTATTGTTATTAGTGGCATATTTGTGTATGTATAATGGAGGTGATGATAACTACTGAGCATGTATAGCTCATCCTATTTTTTTATATTTTGTTTTAGATATCGAAGATCATTTGGGCTTTGGGACCAGTCAGTAAGAAACTAGGATTTAGGTATTAAATTCTGAGTTATATTTTATTTATATTTATTTATTTGTTAACCTTTAGGGAAAACTCTAGAAAATAATAATAATTGATGAGAATGTTAGGCCTGACATGATCTCTAGGGGGATACCTAGGGTTTGTGCCGGTCACGTAGCCATCCTAGATCTGGATTCGGGACGTGATAGAGTGGTATCGGATAGAATTAAGGTTTTGATTGAATATTCCAGAATAATTATCGATACTGAGAAATTATTTATTCCCTTTGATAGGTGTATATTATAGATTCAAGGATTTTGCTAAGTATAGAAGGCTTGCATGAATAAATGTTGGATTAAATTTTCTAGCTTAATTTTGGAAGGTATTATCGAGACTAGATAATGGATATATGGAGCTATATTTTGAGTTTGTTATGGATTTGATTTATTTTGGAAATCTAATTTTGATAAATTGAAGACTGTGATATAAGTGATTAGAAATTAATATGATAGTTATTAAGGCATGATTGAATGATATTGAAGCTTGGATTATGATCTCTTGAGATTGATATAAGTGATTAGGATGTGATTCGAATGATATTGAAATTTAGGTTGCAATCGTATAGACTATGACATAAAAATATATTTGAACTTAGTATTAAGATTAGTTAGGATATGATGGATTCAAAGTATGGATTTATAATCTTTAGGTATTGTGCATAGAATTGATATATGATTAGCATAATAGAAAAATATGATTTTTGTAGAGATTGATCTTGGATGAGTGTAAAAGGCTGAAGGGTGGATACTAGTTGATCATGATAAGTAAACATATTATGGATATTGAAGAGCCGGATAAGATTTGTCTTCATCTTTGATAAATGGATTTGATCCAGCTTCAGAAGTATGGATTGGAAGTATATTATATTATGGTATACTAATATATATATTCAGTTATTATTAGATGATATGGATGAAGATCATGATATCTTACAAGTTTTGTTAAATTCTGGATTATAATTTGGGGACTGTTGCAAGATGTTTATGATGTATGTTAAGAAAGAGTTTAATGAAATTAAGAAGGAGAATTTTTTGATGAATCTGTATGTGGATTATGAATGGAAATATGTTTTGGATAATATATAGATTTGTAATTTGCTATTAGCAGATTAAAGGATTATATGTGTCATGGTATACATATCTTAGTAAAATCTTTGATGGTTTATGTTAATAATTTTGGATTGAATTATTTGATCTTCCATATATTTATGGATCTTAATGGATATGTTGAGCTCCAAGTCATTTATCTTGTTGAGTTATGTTAACTTTCCAAGAGAAAGTTGATCTAAATTATTCAATTAAATTATTAAGGGAAACATAATAGTTCGAATTGGGACCAGAATTATTGATGTATTGAATGAATGATACAATTTTATGTAAAGGCTTTAAATGTAGGAAGTGGATAAGAATTTAAATTTGATGTGATATGCTCGAGGCTAGTAAGGATAAGAAAATTTAATAGTTTTCATCTCGATATTTGAAGGTTGGATTCTATTGTAAAGTGGTGGTATCCTTGTTAGAATTTATCTAATAAAATTAGAGATTTGAAAATTTATATCAGAGTGCGCAGCGAAAGAGTGGTAGACTAAGATATTAGGACTAAAGTGTATTATGATGAATGAATAGGAGCTCTTATTAGGATTATCGAATTTTGGACAAATGAATCATGTGAGTT
The DNA here is from genome assembly GCA_021397845.1 of Areca catechu. Classification (NCBI taxonomy): domain Eukaryota; kingdom Viridiplantae; phylum Streptophyta; class Magnoliopsida; order Arecales; family Arecaceae; genus Areca; species Areca catechu. Next base: position 140,217,822 of record CM038051.1, on the reverse strand, counting down.
TTGATTGCGCATCTTTGAGTTTTGGAAGACTTAAATTTCAAGGATAATTTTTTTTTTTAGGAGGGGAGAATATGAGGCCCGTGTTATTGGGCCGATGTTGGCTGAAGTCGGCAGCCCTTGCCAACTTCAGTTCGAATTTAGCCTGACAACGACCTTCGGATCGACCGGTGGAGGTTTCGGAGAGTTTGGTCGACGGTGCGGGGGGGGGAAGGGTCTTCTTCGAGTTTTGGGAACCTTGTGTGCCTCAGTTAAACCCAGACTTCTCTTCCTCTAGTGGACGCCGACGACTCCTTCGACCGCCTCAGCTCTTTTCCAGAACGCGTCTTCCTCCAGTGGACGTCGACCTCGTCGGTAAGTGTCCTATCTGGTGGGGACACCGGAGGTACCAGAATAAGACAGAGGCTTTTCAACCCTCTGTGAATTGATCAATAATTTATGAGTCCATCTGTAATAAGGGCTTAGCCCATCTGAGTCCATTTTAGTTGTTATTGAGTCTTTTAAGTTTCAGTTCTGTACTAGTCAGCTCATGTTGAGCTAGTTCAGTCCAGTGTTAGTCAGCTCATGTCGAGCTAATTTTATTTTTTTGAGTCATATTCAACCATATTGAAGACTCAAGACCACATCATACAAGTGAAGACCAAGTCCAACCAGATTGAAGACATGGAAGTATAGCCCAAGTCCAACCCAGCTTGAAGATTTGAAGATCCCAGGAGAAAAAAGTCAGAAAACCTTGATTCCTTGCAGATGCCGAGATTCCCTTCCAGATGCCAAATATATTCATATACCAAGGCATCAATGATTTTAGAGGTCCATCTGCATCCTAGCCCAAAGAAATCAGCCCTGCCAAGCCCAAGCCCTTAAGAAGCAAGATACCAAGAAATATTCCTGCTACCTGGCTACTAGGCCACCCCAGCTTCCAGAGGACCAACCAATGCGCCCGAGCCCTTTGGGCCGGCCTCTTACTGCTCCTAGAAGCCCAACACGCCCCCGTAGGCATCCTTGGAGTGTTGGCCAAGTCAAGAATTTTTTAGGGATTTTTCTATCTAATGTTTCTTTATTTTCTAGCTAGGGTTTGAGAGGGAAAGGATTCTTATGTAAAGATTATGTGCCCTTACTTGGAGCCCAAGGTTAAGAGTCTACTTAAAGGACCCTAGCCTCTTGTATGAAGGGAGATTTTGATATATGAAATAAACCTTGAGTTCTTTAATTGCTTGTGTGATTACCCTACTGTGTGCATAAAGGGGTTTTGAGAGTTCTTCTTCCCGGTGTTTGCAACCATCTTCCTGCCGCCAACCATCCTTCCAGCCCCTCCAAACTTTCTTCCCTTTGCTGTTTTTCTTTGTTTTCTTGATTTCCTCTGAGTTTTCTAACCCCTGATAGGTCGTTTACAGGTCCCCGAGTTCCTACGAATCAAACGACTCTAGCCACGCCTCAATCGGACCACCGAGCAGAAAGCTGGGTATCTGCGGGTCTTTGGCTCGATTTTCCAGGCCGCATCCGTCGAGGAACGAGAGATTCCTTCGCTGCGATCTTCACCGGGCACTTCAGACATTGTCAGGTACACCCCCTCTACCTCCAGTCTTATTATTGTAGGAGAACTTGCCCTAACCGAGGCTTCTCAGCCCCGGCGATCCTTCTTTAGTACTTTTCTAGGTTCTAATCTGCATGCTTGGCTTCAAAAATTTATACAAAATTTTCTACAACTAATTTTGATCTGAAATTTGAGAATTAATCACCTAACCCCACATATAAAACATACAAAAAGAATTGCATGCATATTAGTCCCGCATCACTATCCCCTGCTTCCTTTTAAGCATAGGCATAATCGGAGGTGACCATCGGGAGCTTGTCTCCTCTCGAGCACAGGCTTGAGCAGGGATGACTGGACGAGGGGAAATCCATTTTACCTTTTTTTTTACTCTTTTTTTTTGGGATTTTGGTGGGTGATCGGACGGCCACCGCTGGTCGTGCTGTCGTTCACTTTTATCAGCCGGGCCCCCTTCTTGGTGGCCATCTCTCATGGCTACCGCCGGGAGCCATGGGGAGGCCGGCTCGATCAAGTCGAGAGAGAAGCATCTGGAAGAGGGGTTTATCTTGCTTTTGGGTTTCCGGTAGGTGGCCGGACAACCATCTGGGTCACTGCCGGTCTCTCCTCCTTCCAGTCTTCCGTTGGCTAAGGGGGATTGGCTTGGTAGGGAGATGGCGATGGGTTGAGAGAAAGAAGGGAGACAGAGTCGGGTGAAGGGAGAGAACCGAGTTGACTCGATTTGCAGGGATGAGTCAACTCGGTTGGCAGATTGGGTTGACTCGATCAACAAATCGAGTTGACTCGGTTAGCAAGGGTGGGTTGACTCTGTCTATGAGATGTGTTGACTCATTTTCTGATGGGCTGTTTGGTGAAAGCAAATTTTGGAGAGAAAGGAAGGGGGGAAAAAGTGAAAGAAAGAACTGGGATTCGAGGGTGTTTCAGGAAATTTAGTTTTTTTCTTAGTTCTTATTTAGATATGCAAAAATTAATAGGATGATTAATAAATAAAAGGATTTATGGTACAAGATCGTTGTTGTCCTTGGAAGATCAGGTGTAGTGCTGGATTACACATAGTTGGTGGATGCTCTTCAGTAAGTTATCTTGACCTCTGATATTATATGCCAATATGTTATATATTTATGAATTATTAAATATATGTTATATATTTATGAATTATTAAATATATATAATATATCTGTATTTGATTGCATTGGTGTGGGTGCATTGTGTTGGTGTGGGTGCATTGTGTTGGTATGGGTGCTCTCTAGTCTGACTATGATCACACGAGGACCTAGTCTTCTTTTGGGCCTCCAACGGGGCGATCGCTGGTACATGACCGTTGAGCAGTATGTGATACAGGATCTAGTTGACTTATTTTAGCCATGCGTGGCAGTTGTTGGGACATGCAAAGGATGCATGTTTTCTCGTGTGATACTCAGAGCTAGTTTTTCTTTTGGACCTTCAGTGCGGCGATCACTGGCACATGACCGATTTTGGTATGTGTAGTCAGGATCTAGTCTCTTTCAGGGCGCGCCACGGGCCGATCGTAGCCATAGTCAGAGAGACTAGGAGATTAAAGTAAATGGTTGGCCATTCGTAGTCGTGTTAGTGTTGGTTTCATTTAAATGTACATATTTGCTTCATGTTGTCGGTTATATTATTATATTGCTGGACATCTTGTTGTATGATATGTTATGCTTGTTGTTATTAGTGGTATATTTGTATATGTATACTGGAGGTGATGATAACTTATTGAGCATGTATAGCTCATCCCTGTTTTCTTATATTTTTGTTTTAGATATCGAAGATCATTTGGGCTTTAGGACCAGTCAGTAAGAAACTAGGATTTAGGTATTAAATTCTGATTTTATATTTTATTTATATTTTATTTATTTGTTAACCTTTATGGAAAACTTTAGAAATAATAAATAAATGATGAGAAGGTTAGGCCTGGCATGATCTCTAGGGGGATAACTAGGATTGTGCAACCGTCACGTAGCCGATCCTAGATCTGGATTCGGGACGTGACAGGTTGGATCAAGATTGACCTTCAACCTAACTCGAACCCATCATACCTCAATCCGCACCCAACACCACACAATAAAGTCCTAACCTGACCAATCAAATGTAGTTTATAGTTCGATTTCATAGTTATATTTTTTATGGATATTTATATGTTTATATGGGTATATCTCTAATTTGTTAAATTATGTATAAGTGCACCACAAAAATTGATGAATGAACGAGACTTTAATCTAAAAAATATTAATCCAATAAAACCATCCCTAGCATCTCCTCTATTTTAAAATTTCTACTTAACTAGAATTAACTTAATTAAAATAACATCACCCAACCCAGCATGATGAAACCTGAACTTAGCATGAAATGAGCTTGGGTTGGTTTAAAGAAATCTTAATCCAGGCTTGGGTTGGTTTGGGAGGCATAGAAAGAGAGAAATTTTTGTACACTGGAGGCCGATGTTGAAAAATACACTACAAAATATGATTGGACAATGTAAGTACATTGTTCAATATGCATTTAATATCTGTAGTTTTATATTTTCATTGAAAATTTGAATCACGAAAAATGCCTTTTCCTTAATGAAAAAATTATGATATCCTGTGGCCAGATTATGATACCTGTGGCCAGTTATAGATAAAGTGTTATAACCTTGTTTACAAGATATCATAAGATTAAGGGATACTTTAATTATTGAAAAAAAAATTAAATTTTTTTAATGACAAAAATATCTCTCAGCCTTATGACAACCTATAAACAGGATTATGATATCCTGTTCACAAACTTGGCAATGAAATGTCATAACAGGAAGAATATTTTCATCTTTAAAAATTTTAATGAAAAATTAAATTGTAAGAATTAAATACATATTTGAATAACAAAAATACCTTCTTTTTATGATACCTCATAGTCAAGTTATGAACAGGATATTATGATCTTATTCATAGGATGTCATAAGATCGAGGGATATTTTTGTCATTGAAAAAGTTTCAATTTTTCTTAATGATAAAAATATCTCTCGACCTTATGGCATCCTGTAACCATGGTTGGTGCTGAAATTTATCGAGCATTAGAGGGAGAGTTAGAGTTGGTGTTGGAGTGGATTTTGTAGGCTGAACTTTGGAAGGCGACACCTATAAAAAAGTCACCCTAGGGGAATACCCGGTGATGACCCTCTAACGCTTAAGTTAGTATCAATATCAACAATGGAGGAGTGTAAGAAAGAGAGCTCGCATATCTTGGGGACTCGCTGAAGTCCCTTTTTATAGACAGAGATTTTGGGGTAATTCAGTCCTGACCAAGATTTCTTCAAATCTAGTAAAAGGTGGTAGAACTTTTCATGTATCGTATGGAGTTTTCTTGTCTATAGGGAGTATCCTATCTCTTTAAATGCATCCTTATCACTGGTCCGGTATATGGCATGCTTCATTAAATAATGGACCAAATTATAAGGAATTTGGGCATGCCTCCACCATTCACCCAGATCTGATGATGATTAGGGATTTTGGGATATTACAAAGAGTTGGCCACGTGGTGGAATTTATGGTTGTGAATGTCTGGGTGTCATTTTTTTGGGACTTAAGATAAGCGCACACCAAATTTTCATTAGTTAGAGTGCTTATGGGGTAACTAAGGCCTAGTTGTGCATGAAAGCTTATGGCTAAACATTCCTTGAGCAGTCGGCAAGGTTCGCTAGAGCTTTTAGGCATAGGAGTTGGCCTATGCTGGTATCCTCTCAAGGGTTTATGACTGACACTCCCTGAGCGGTCGACAAGGCTTGCTGGTGCCTTCGAGCATAGGAATTGGTCTCTATCGATATCTGCTTGAGGGCTTGTGGTTGAACGCTCCTTGAGCAGTAGGGTTGCTGGTACCTTCAGGCATAGGAGTTGAACTCTGCCATTATTCACTAGAGGGCTTGTGGTTGAATGCTTTTTGAGCGGTCGACAAGGCTTGCTGGTGCCTTCAAGCACAGGAGATGGCTTTTGTCAGTATCCGCTTGAGGGCTTGTGGCTGAACACTTCCTGAGCGGTTGGCAAGGTATTGTTCGTGCGGTCGATCGCATGTTTGTAGTATTCCTGCTCATCTTATGATGGCCTGGCTCAATGTACAGTTAGCAACCTATGCTAGCGATTGGGTTGATGGTCTGCTTTTGCTATCATGGACTCTATATTCCTGGCCCAACCACACTTTTCATTAATAGATACCCCCTACTTTCTGGTATGAACTTCGATTGGATCATGGAAGTACTCAAAGACAAAGGAGGGCTAGAGGCATGGTGCTCCTTCTGATTTGGAGGCATATGGTCTACGAGGCAGAACTGAACGGTAGGGTAAATGCACCCCAAATCATATTTCTCGATGATGTTTTATGAGGCATGTGGTATTTATTCCAGGTGGCGAAACATCCATGACCCATCGATCTCTGGAAGTCACATAGGGATTGCTGAGCGGCTCTAGATGGCTTAGGGAGTATGCTTCTCCATTTGAAAAGATGGAAGCAATCGCTTCTCTGCCTTTTTCTTCAATTTTTTTTGCCTGAATGGTTCCATCTTCCTCATAGGGTACTCATCGCCATCTCTCTGCTGGTCATTTGCCCTCCCTTCTTTCCCATGTGCCTTTTTTTTTGAGACTCTTCTTTCAAAAAGCTTATCATCCTCAACCCCTTGTCTCACTTATGTAGGGACATTAATACAAAGATGTGGGTGCCTATCTGGAATGAGTCCACTGAATTGATCTGCCATGAGAACATCTTATGGAGTCTTACTTATTAAAAGATGATTCTCTAAGTAGGAGTTGTGAGTGATCCTTATACCTGAGATCACCTTGAAACCTTGTATACATGAATCCATATTTATGTTCATACTCATTCAAGACTAAGTCATGTACAAGATGTTTATGGATATGGAGGATTGTGTATGAAGGTTGTGAATAGGTCAACAAGGAAATGATCACTCCTTGTAAGAGAAATTTTATCCCATGTAATCTCATCATATAATGACTTAAGGAGTTCTTGATCAAAGTAGAATGAAATTAGAAATGGGTTCTAATCTTTCATTGGTCAAGTCTTCATTATTGGATTGAGATTCAAATTAATAAAGTATTAGGATTTGACAAATTTCTATACCCATCACTTCTTCGAGATAAAGGGTGATTGAAGGATTGAATAGCACAGTAACTTGTCACTAAAGGATATTTTGATAATTTCAATCAAATTCCTTATCTTACGGGTAGCCTTGAAATATTGCTAGATATTAATCATGTCTTGTATATTTACATGAATTAAAATTATCAATTCATAAGTCAATTAGAAAGAAGGTCTAATTTGATAACTAGGATTAACATGATTTTGACCTAATTCGATTACTCGAGTTCTAATCAAATTAGATTGATATGAACCTAGACTTACTGCTGGATAGATCTGGAGCCTAAATATTCTCACATGCTAAGGAATTTGTCAAAAAAGTTAATTATAATTTTATTTGGGTCATGGGATTCTAATTGATTAGTTAATTAATATACTAGCATATATTGGCTAGCCTAACTCCTAACCTAATTAGATTATGTTTGATTGCTTACTATTTAGGCTAAGTAATTTAGGTATGAAAGAATGGTGCCCTAAAAGCCAATCTTTGTATGGGTATTTCTATGATCTTTCAACTCATGTATGATATTATTTATTAACAAAAGGTATTTGATTCATCATATTACCGTATCTTATCAAGATTATGATGAACCCCATAGGTTAGAGCAATGGAATTAGGGTTATGATGGAGATCATAATGGTGAGACCTAAGTTCCTATAAATCCTAATCTAAAATATTTCTAGTCGTTGGATAATCGATTCAGGGATCGATAAATCCGGTAAGACTAGCACATCTTATGTATGCTCAATGGAGAGGGTGGTTGGTCTCACAGCCACTTGTATAGAGACATTAATACAAGGATGTGGGTGCTTATTAGGCTATGAGTTCACTGAATCGATCCAACAAGAGAACATCAAATGGAAGTCTTACTTGTCAAAGAATGTTCTCTTCGTGGGAGTTGTGCATGTAATCCTTAGACCTGAGACTACCATAGTATCTTGTATACATGAACCCATGTTTTGGTGCATCTCATTCATGTCAATTAAGCCATGTACGAGACGCTTCTGGATATGGTTGATTGTGTATGAAGGTAATGAGTAGGTCAACAAGGAATCGATCATACCTAGTAAGGGGGGAAGTTATTTCATGTGATCTCTTCGAATGATGACTCAGGAAGTCTTTGATCAAAGCATGATGAGATTAGATAGGATTTCTAATCTTTCATCGGTCTAGTCTTCATTATTGAATTGAGATTCAAAAGGATTAAGTGCTAGGGTTTGACATTTATCCATGCCCATCACTTATTCCGGATAAAGGGAGATCGAAGGATTGAATTGCATGGTAACTTTTTACTAAAAGATATTTTGATAATTTTTACCAAGTTTTTCATCTTTCAGGTAGACATGATACGTTGTTGACGTCAATCATGTCTTATGGGTTTTCATGAATCAAATGGATTGGATTCATGAGTGAATTTGGAAGCTGGTTCAAATTGGTAACTTAGGTCAGCTTAATTTGATTTAATTAGGTCAATTGGTTTTGATTGGATCAAATTGGCTTGGACCTAGACCTACTGTTGGCTAGATATGGAATCCAAAGGATCACACACATTAGGAAATTAGCCAAAGAAGTCAATTATATTTTTATTAGGGTCAAAGGATCCTAATTTACTAGCTAATTGACATACTAGTATATGTTGGCTAGCCCAACTCCTAACCTAATTGGATTGGGTTTATTAGCTTGCTATTTAGATTAACTAATTTAAGTGGGACTTAAATTGGGTTGTGTCCTAATTAGGATAGCATTTATCTAGATTTATTTAGGCCTTATCTTGGACTTATGATAGAGTCCAAGATGGAAGGAACACTTGGCACCAATTTTTATGTGCACCAAGGATGAAGGAGTGCAGAAGGACCAAGAGTCCTGCTTTTAAAACACCTTTTCTAGATAAATGTTAAGCCTTTTTCCCTTATCTCCATGCTCAATTGGATGGGCTTTGACTAGTCAAATATTGGTAATTGGCATGAAAATGAAGCGCGCACAATGAATGGTCACGCCTCTTCATTTTAGTGCAGATTCAAGGGGCTAGAGTCCTTCTGTTTGAAGACTCTTAATTTCTCTGATGCATCCCTTAGGGTCCTATGCCTTTTAGGCATCTTATAACTAGTAATATGCCACATGGCATGCGGAGATTTGCTAGAAAAATGAAGAGACATTTATATGTCTCTTAGTGCATGAAAGGATATTTCATGATAAGTCCTCTCATCCAAAAGACTCCTTCTGCTTGAAGGGTCTTATCAAGGGGATAAGAAAGAGACTTATTAGGTGCCTCATCTCTCTCTATAAATAGGCATCGATAATATGATGCTAGGTATTGAATTCTGATCCGAAAGAAATCTATTTCTATTTTTCTTTCTTATCATAAGGCTTGTCTTTTTAAGACAAGACTTGTCCTTTTAAGACAAGGCCCTAAGAAAAAAACTAGGTGGGATATTTGGATTTTGAGAGAGAATTCAGAGAGGTCTCTGAGTGCCCTACAGGAGGGTAGGGGTTTCAGCAAAGGAAGAAAGTCCAAAAGGCTGCCGGAAGAGTCCAAGTCAAATAAACAAGCTGGTAGGAGTTCTTCCTTGGTCCAGCTCCTATGTGGATCACCTCTAGAGGGCATACACTTGTATGCCTCATGAAAATAAAGGAGTATAGCACTCCAGGTATTCTTCTATGATCCTAAAGTTTTGATTTATTAGTTGTCATGATCAAGTGGTCCTAGGGTTTAGGGTTCCGGTCGATCAGGATTTCAATAATGAAAATTTTGAAAACCCAATCTTTCATTGCACCTCACCTAGATCCCAATAGTCGTATCAGAGCCACCTTGATGCATGCAATTAGTAATCTCTTTAGTGTTGATTGATTGCTATGCTATGAATCGATACATGATTAGTTCATATTATATATAAGATATGATATATCCTAGTAACTACTTTGGATTAGGTTAGTCACCATGGTCGTCCGATCATAGGAGCTAATTAGGGTTTAATGGCTGGTGTGGGCACTAGAATCAGACAGAGGCTCCTTAATCCTTTGTGGATCTTTGACTAGGGTTAGTCTGTTGGATTCTATAATAAGGTTTCAAGCCTATGCAATTCTTTACTTTGAGTCATGCACTTTTGTTTTAGTCCTGTACCTTGGCCAATGTGGTCAAGTTAGGTCGATAAACCTTGTATTTAGTTGAATTGATCCAATCCCAAGTCTACTTGAAGATTGACACTGGACTCCCTTTTCTGTCAAAGGTTGTTTGCGAAGGGATATAGATATATGTGTCCCTCAGACCTAAGATCACCATAGTAGCTTGTAAGCAACTCACTGTGCTTTGACATTGGACTCCCCAAATTTCTAATTCAATCTTGAAAGGATGTTGGATATAGTCAAGCACTTATGGAGCAATGAGCAATGTAAGGGTCAAAATTTATAAGATAACATTTTACCTATGTGTCGACATTTCAATGTGTCGACACATGACTTATCTCATGAGTCGACACTTGGCTTCGCAAAAGTTGTGAAATTATTCTTATCAATTGTTAATGATGTCTTGGAGGTCTAATGTGCAATATGATTGCTTCTAAACAAAATTTGATTGAGTTTCAAATTTACTAGCTCGAATCGAATTGGATTTGATTCGGACTAGGTTTGGGTCAACTCGGGTTGAACCAAAATTGGTGCACCTTATCCATCTGAGTTTGAAATGGATTTTAAACTCAAATATCATTTAATTTTGAATTATCAGTTTAATTTTTGAATTTAACCTGATATTTGAAATTAATGGTTGGATAAATACTATCTTAAGCTCCCTCCTAACTAACTCTCTCCAAAACTCTCACCCACCTTCCTCACTCTCTCCTATAAGATAGGGGCTTTTTAGAATGTGGAAAAGGAGAGGAAATGATAGGTTTTTGATAGAAAAGCTTTGCAAAAATTGAGAGAAAAAGGAGAGAAAACTAGAATGGTTTTCTACCTAAAGTTGGGAAGAGAGATTTAAGGGTATTGGGTGTGCAATTGCTTAGTGCTCTAGGCTGGGAAAGAGAGTCTGGGAAGGATTATTTTTAGAGTGTTTCCCACCTCCTTTGTGTTCTTCGGTGGTGCGAGGAGTCTCGACATTCGAGGAAAAAGAATCGGATACCAAGGTATTTCCGGAGCTAGCTCTTCGGAAAGCGCTAGTCTAGCAAGTCCCCAGTGTGAACTACCCGTGGAGGCCTGATGATTGTGTGGCTGGTAGAGCTTCGTCCACCTCTTCAGTTGGTGATTCAAGAGCATCATCCATTCCATCTTCCATTACTGCAAGGAGTTGCTTTTCATCTTCAAAAGGTGTGCATCAAAAGGTTTGATATGGTAGGTTCATGTTTAATATTATACATTGCTGTTTATGTCATATTACATTGGTAGGCTATGTAGAAAGTTATTTCTATATCATGTTTAGATTAAAATAGTTTAATCTTTACTCTTTTGCTGCAATGCATATTAAAAGGTTTAAAATGCATATCTATAGCCTGCTTATGGTTCCTTTCAAATGGTATCAGAGCCAGGTTGATATTGACATGATTAGTTTTGTATAATATATTCCATGTTATCCTTAGTAGATTCCTGTATTGGATGGAAACATTGGGGCATTTCATTGTAGGAGATTAGTAGGGGTTAAAGGCCCTCACTTTCCATTCAAGGGGGTCTTCTATAGCGTGTTAGGGTGCTAAAAGGAAACAAAATAGAGTTATAGATTAAAGCTAGTTTAATCTAACATAGTAGATTAAAATTGTTTAATCTTGGTTTGTTCTAAATTTGATGACATAAAATGTTTAGATTAGATCCAAAGGGATTTATGATTATATTGAAAAGTTGTTTTAACATGAAGAATCAATTTTAGAAGTAATTTTTGAGTTTACTCATAGAAACAGAAAATCAAAAGTTCAAAATTCGATGTAGAATCATTTGACATTGATCTTGAAACTATTTCAATGTTTAAAAAATGTTAAACTTGATTTAGAACTGAGTTTTCTAATGACCTGAGACATTTAGGAATTTAATTTGAAGATCTTAAGTCATCTGAATCAAACTCGGGTTAAATGGGATGGGCTGGGAATAGATCCTTATTTGGGTTAGACCTAAGGTTAGATGAATTGGATTAATTAGAGATAAGAAACTAATCGAAAGTCGAATTAGGTTTCATTTCTCTATAGTTTCTAATAGTTAAAAAGTGTGATCCAAACATCTAAAAGGATCTATTGTGGCTTAGTGATTAATCTGGTTCTTTAAATCTGATCTGGTTAAGGAAGGTGAATCGAATTGGTGTCTAGGCAAGCAGCCTTATGGTCTATGGTTATGAGGGTACCACTTACCTGGCTAGCTCACTTGTAGCTAGTGTCTAAGGAAAGATGGTTAATGCCAGAACTTGTACCTTCACAGCGCTTACCTGACTGATACGGCTAACTAGATTGACTCTTGAGAAGCTTATTGAATTGGATTAACCATGTTACCTAAGGTTAATCAGATTTGTCTAATTTTAGTTGCCCATGGACCAAGATGTTCTTGAACCTTTTACAAGTTAGTGGGAGGATTCTTGATCATGGTCAATGTATTCTTCATATGTCACTTTTTTTTTTTAAATCCTCTAAATTATTAGGTCCCTAAAAAGATAAAGTTATAAGGACAACTGCTTAGCCTCCCATTAAGTTGGGTGGCAATGTGTCCTTTATTTGGGTGATCATCAGTAGTACCAAAGTACGGGTGGTCATCAGGCCATTGGAATTGCCATTCATAATATGATGGCTCAGTGTGACTCTCTTAATGGTGGTGAGGTAAGCCGGCCAAGTCGGGCTTGATCATTCATTGGTTAGAAGCACTAAATTTAGTCATGTTAGTGGTTGGACCTAACTAGGACCTTCTTTAGCAGGAAGCCCAAAGGCCGATTGAAGTGCACCTGGGGCAAAATTTGATATACTAGAAATTGCTTAAAAGAAGCAATTGGTTAATTGAACCTACCTTTAGGTTCACATAGTTGAGCAGGCCAAAGTCGGGCTCATGTGGCACCTTTAGGATTCTAGTACCCACTAAGGAATTAAGTGTAATTCCTTAGATTGGTGGTAGCGACTACTAATCTGAATAAAATATGTGGGAGGACCTTTAGACTAAAGTCCATGTCTTTAGGATTAAAATTGAAATTCATACACTAATTGGTCTTATGTTTTTCCCTTTTTGGAAATGTCTGCCAACTTGTCCCTCCGCTCATTGCTTGACAATGAAAAACTTTTTGGCCCAAACTTCGATAATTGGTATCGAAGGCTTAAGATTGTCTTAGAGCATGAATGGATCTTGTATATTGTTTATGATCCAGCACCTGAGATCCCACAACCAATGCCCATACATCTATCGGGGGCACTTATCAAAAGTGGCTTTCTAATAGAACTACTATACATTGCATTATATTGGCGGCTATGAACGACGAGTTCAGTTGCAAATTCAAGGAGGCCAATTAGAGGAAATCTTGCAAAAGTTGCAGAAATCCTTCGGCACACATGATGATATAGAGCGGTACAGGAGTTCCTGTGACATCTATAATGCCCATATGCAAGATGGGGCATCAGTAACTGATCATGTATTGTACATGACCGAGTTGTTTGAATGCCTGGCCAAACTCGAATGTCCCTTGCATGAACAAATAGGGAAAGATGCTATACTAAATTCCTTGCCCCCTTCTTACCTTGGTTTCGTTGATCATTTTCGGATGCATAGGCCTGTGGTGAACTACCACAGTCAGTTGGGTTACTATAGAACCATGAGAAGGACCACTACCTCAATAAGGGGTTGGTATATTTGGTGGGAGGAAGTAGGGCAGTGCATCGTCCCCTTGGGAAGGGGAAGAAAAATATAAAAAAAGGCCAAAAATGTGCAGAGTGTTGGTGGGGCCAGTCAGGCTGGGAAGAAAAAGGTAGACCAGAGTCAGGTGGAGTGTTTCTACTATAAGAATTAGGGTCACTGGAAGAGGAATTGTCCTCTGTATATTGCATCCCTTGACCCTAACAGGCCGAAGAAGAGGAAGCAGCAAGATATTGCTGCTCAAGGTATTTATATGATAAATCCCTGTACCTATTTGTTTTGTGATACTGCTAATTGGGTACTTGATACTGGGAGACCTTACCATATTTGCAACAAATTGCAGGGACCTCAAATTAGTAGGACGTTCGAGGATGGCCAAAGGTTTCTGAACGTTGGAGATGAAAGTCGAGTTCCAGTTCTGGCGTTAGGAGACTTCTCTCTTATTTTTGAATCTTGTAAAATCATTTTACATGACTGCCATTATCATCCTGCATTTCTTATAAACATTATCTTGTAGGCTTGTTGGCCAAAGAATATTTTGAACTTTCAATAAAGAGAAATGTTTGTGACATTACTTTGAATGGTTCAGTTGTAGTGAATGAAAATTTGGTAAATGGCATTTATTTGCTATCATAGCCTGTGAGTGTAATGTACATGACAAGCAAATGCCCTAGAATGGATAATGTCAGTGATGCTTATCTCTGGCACTGTAGGCTAGGTCATATAAATAAGAACAGGATAAACAGGTTAAGACAAGAATGTCTCTTAGAGGTAAATGATTTTTAATCATTACCTACCTGTGAATCTTGTTTACTTGGAAAAATGACCAAGTCATCTTTTTCTGGAAAGGGTGAAAGAGCCAAAGAAATTCTAAGTCTAGTATATATAGATGTATGTGGACCTATTAATGTCAGTGCTAGAGATGGGTATAATTATTTCATTACTTTTACAAACGACCTATCTAGGTTCGGTTATGTCTATCTTACGAGACAAGAGTTTGAGTCATTTGAAATGTTGACATGATATCTCTTTCAAGCTTTAAGGAATCGCTTGTCTTCAACTTGATGAAGCCTCAATAATGCTCAAGAATGTTGGACTTGAATGCTCTTGAAGGCTTTGAAAGCTTGGAGACTTCTTTTCTTTGAAGGTGGTTGCTCTCAATGAATGGGAGTGAATGCATTATCTTTTCCTTTTCTATTATTGATCCACTTATGTTTAGATTTGATTTCAATCACTTAAATACCTTCCCAAGGCTTCAAAGTCGGTTTATAGCCATTAGACTTGAAAAACTAGCCATTGGGAGCCCAGAGAGCCAAGTTCTGTGTTTGAAAAACTAGCCGTTACTGTTTCCAGAACTCCAAGTGTTGATACTTCAAGCTATGAGTCGACACTTACATTCCATGAGTCGACACCTAGTTCAAACTTCTTCATTGAAGCTCTCTGGAATTCTCAGGTGAGTCGACACTTGAGTTGACTCTTGACATCCATGAGTCGACACTTCAAGCAAATATTCAATTTTAGCAAGTTATGTATCAAAAATTTTTCAGGTGATGAGCCGATTCTTGAGTTGACACTTTGAGTCGACACTTGACTGGCATGAGTCGATACTTCACCCATGCCATTTGAAATTTTTCTGCATCGGCTTGAGTCAACACTTCCACTGTCATGAGTCGATACTTGAGTTGCGAGTCGATACTTTGAGTTGACATTTGCTGAGATTACTTCAAAAAAACACTGAACCTCTGCTGAAACTAATTTGTGCTGAAGTTTTTGTATTACTTCAAGCAATCTTCAAGTGCTTAAGTCTATTTAAAACTGATCTTTTATTCATGGAGGGGACTTCTCATTTCTTTGACAAGTAATCAAAACTGTTGGATTGATAAGTATATTTTTTCTATAAAAACATACTTTAAAGAAATATTTAGTACTCAACTTATACTTAAGTATTTTGTTTATCATCAAAATCAATAACGGAGTCAACAATCTCCCCCTTTTTGATGATGACAAAATCTTTAAGTCTAAATCACATAATGAGCTCTTAAAAGAAATTTTCAATATGCATAAGGCTTATCGTAGTATGTATTCAAATAAAGAAAGAAAGTTTAAATGCTCATTTGAATCAAATTTGGACTAAGAGTATCAGAGCTAAAAAAAATTTCATGAATCATGATACTCTAAAGAGAACATGCTCAAGAATAATAATTTCAGTAATGAAACAAGGTGAAAGTTGTCAAAAAGAATTTTGAATAATAGATTGAAGAGTATAAATACTTTTCCTCAAGAAGTGATTTGAAAAATTTATTTTCAAAGATCTTTCAATGATATAAAGCTGAAATTAAATAGCTAAAATTAAGAATTAGGCATGAAATTTTAGCAAAACAGATTTTGCAATCCAAAGGAGGAATTACTCCCCCTCACTCAATGCTCAAAACATTTTTCTCAATCAAAACAGAGTTTTCATTTCATCTTCATTTCAAAACTTATCTTCATTGCACAAGAAATATATATATAAACTTTTACCTCTCATTTATACTTTACGTACCTTTCAAAACTTATCTCTCATTTATACTTACTTATTTTTTCAAAACTTATCTCTCATTTATACTTACTTATATCTTTTATACTTTCCTCTCCCCCTTTTTGTCCACATTAGAAAGGAATAGAGAGAAATAAACACAGAAAATCAAACACTGAAATTCATTCATTCATTCAGAGGTGACAACATCCAAAGTCATAACATGAAGAGAACATTTCAATCATTCATGATAATGCATTCATTGATACATATTTGATACAAAAGAGTAAGTAAACATAAAAACTATTGAAATAGTATACAGGGAGTACAGAAATGTAAACTATCTAAACATAAAGACTAGCCTAAGCACAATCCTCATCATCCGAGGATCCAATCTCGATCAATCCTGTATCAATAGAAGCATGAGATCGAGGTCACATAGATCGAAGATCACAAAGACGGGTCTTGGTTGGTCTCGATGGAACATGACGACCTTGTCCTTTGTGTCTAACATAGGTCCTACCTCTAGCTAGTACAGATGAGGTAGAAGCTATGTCAGTAGCAAGAGAAGAACGGATCGAAGTGGTAGTATCAACAACTATACGAAATGGTGTATGATCGAATATAGGACCTGAATCAAGATGATGGAAACCAGGGATATAAAATCCTAGTTCCCTGATAAGAGAAGATGTATGCAATGGAGGCGAATCAATAATAGGTGTATCTATAACTGAAGGTATGACAAGTGTAGGTGCATGAATGGAAGTGTGATCAGCTGGTCCGGAAAGAGGAGTGGGTAGAATGGGAGTCTGGAAAGATGAACTAGATGGATCATGAGTGGGACTCCTAGGAGGGTTAGCTACTATCTCCGGCACTGGCTTTGTCATCAAATCTGCCATGTCAAACTCATCAAAGTCAATCTCATCATCATCATCCAAATCTAGTCCCGGAGTAGGTGGTGCTGGAACTAAATCAGCTAGAGCAGAAGTATTAAGAGCTCTCCTAGAAGAGGGTCCTCTCAAAGCGAACAGAATGGCAGATATCCCATCTCTTAGTCCTCGATGGCTCTCTCTCATCTCTATATGAAATGTGTCAACTCGCTGACGAATAATCATCAACTCAGTCTTAATGCGAGCGACCCTATCCTCTAGACTCTCAGAAACTCCAGGGATATCAAACCATGCTGGCTCAGGCTGAGGAGCTGGCTCTGGCTGCATTGAAGACTCGGGCTGTATCTCAGGCATAACAGTAGGTGGCTTTGAGGGCCCTGCCTCACCCGAAAAGATGCGCTCCTCCTTTGCAATATCCTCATCTCTATTAGTGGCCTGACCAGATATGTGTCGTCTCCACTAGCCTCTGATAAGCTGGTACCCCATCCGGTGAAGAGATCTGATGTCATAAACATTAGTGTGCAGTAGCTGCTAGTAGGGCTCATCATCCATCACTACACCATAAGCTTTGAAAACTAAAGTCAAGCCCATCCTATAGGGTAGACACAATCTCTGGCTGATAGATGCCTCCATCAACTAATGTACTATAAATATCGGTAGGCATACAGGAGTGTGCTGTACCAGAGAAACCATCACCAACAGCTCTCGCTCTATGATGAAGTCGAAATGGCCGATCTTCGATAGAAGAATCTGGGCTACTATGTAATGTAACAACCTCATCTCAGCTGATCATCTCGAAGCAACCATAGTGGCTCCCTTAGGTAAGTCATCTATCTTGAAAATACAATGGAGACCACTGAATCTATCCACTAAACTATCCACGATAGATCCTCTCATGGGTATGTCCCATACTCTGTTCAGAATCTTTGCTGTCACTAGGATATCTCTGCCTCACACCTAAGCAACCCATCCATCACTACCTCGGGCTAGTGAACCATAGAACTCTCGAATCAAACCCGAGTAGAATCTCTCAGTCAAAGAACAAAATGGCACCAAGCTTGCATCCCTGAGCCACTGACCTATCCTAAACTGCTGCTGATCAATGAACTCGAAGTCCATACGACATCCTCCAATGATGGTCTTCGATCCCATCTGACTAGCCACAGGAAAAAGAGGTATAGTGGGAACATCGAGTGCATCTACTGCTCTAGCTTCATGCCTAGCCTTGGTTCTCCTTTCTTCTTCTTGATTGGATGGTCTTGGATGCTAGACAACTTGCTTCCTAGGCTCCATTCCAAAGATACAAGATTGAATTGCAAGAGGAGAAGAAACCTAGGGTTTCTACGATTCAAAATCAACAGGAAGGGAGAAAACGGTAGAAACTAAAGCTAAAACCATCCCAAACAAAAATTTGAGGGGGTTGGAGGAGCGATTTGGAGGGAAGAAGTGAGTGGAATAGTGTTAGGGATGAGTCGGATCGATTTGGAAGGAAAAAGACGAAGAAAATACTTCATTTTCCTATTTTTATTTTGGTTTGTCACCATTCAAGTGTCGACTGATGACACTGAGTCAAGTGTTGACATTTCTAGGTGTCGACACTTCCAAGATCGACACTTCAACTTAAAATAAAAAAAAAAGGAAATGAAGCCTTGATAAAAAAGAATAGAATTTCAATGGAATTCAAAGAAATTAAACAAAATTAATAGTAGATTGGATTAATCAAGGGTCAAAGGATATGAAGAGATAGAAATTTTCAATCAAAAGGATTGATGACTCCAAGTTCTCTTCTAATCATACTGAACCAATCTTCTTAGAGAGGCTTAGTCAATATATCAGCTAATTGCATTTCAGTACAAACAAATTCAAGCACAACATCATTATTTTTAATATGATTTCTAATGAAATGATGCCTAATTTCAATATGTTTACTTTTAGAGTGCTGAACAGGATTTATAGTTAAGCATATTGCACTAGTATTATCACATTTTATGGGTGTCTTAGTTAGTTTGATTCCAAAATCTTCAAGTTGTTACTTAATTCACAAGATTTGAGCACAACAACTTCCTACTACAATATACTCAGCCTCAGTTGTGAATAGTGCAACCGAAGTTTATTTCCTACTAAACCAAGAGATTAATTTAACTCCAAGTAATTGGCAAGTTCCACTAGTACTTTTTCTATCAAGTTTACACCTAGTAAAATTAGCATCAGAAAATTCAATTAAGTCAATAGATAAATCTATAGAATACCACAAACCAATATTAATTATACTTGATAAGTATCTAAATATGCGCGTAACAGCCACTAGATGAGACTCTTTAGGATCATACTGATATCTAGCACACATACATACACTAAATATTACATCTGATCTACTAGCAGTCAAATATAATAGAGAGACAATCATACCTCTATATAATTTTTGATCACTAGATTTACCATGTTCATCTTTATCAAATTTATAAGAGGGGCTCATAGGTGTACCTATTGACTTAGTAGTCTCCATCCCAAACTTCTTTAACATTTCTCTTGTATACTTAGCTTGGTTATTGAAGATCCCATTCTTAGTTTGCTTGACTTGGAGTCCGAGGAAGAAATTGAGTTCTCCCATCATGCTCATTTCGAATTCTCCGTGCATAAGCTTGGCAAACTCTTGACAAAAAATCTCATTAGTAGCACCGAATATAATATTATCAACATAAATTTGTACTACTAATAAATCATCAATTTTCTTGTTTAGAAATAAAGTTATGTCAACATGGCCTCTAGAGAATTTATTTTTAATCAAAAACTTGCTGAGTCTTTCATACCATGCTCGGGGTGCTTGTTTTAAACCATAAAGTACTTTGTACAATTTAAAAACATGATCAGGATATGCATGATTTTCAAATCCAGGTAGTTGTTCAACAAATACTTCTGCTATATAACTATTCAGAAAAGCACTTTTAACATCCATTTGAAAAAGTTTGAAGTTCATAAAATAAGCAAATGCTAATAGTAGTCTATTGCCTCAAGTCTAGCAACAGGAGCAAAGGTTTCATAAAAATAAATTCCTTCCTCCTGATGTAACCTTTGGTAACTAGCCTAGCTTATTTCTAGTTATAATTCTATTTTCATCCAATTTATTCATAAATATCTATTTTGTGCCAATAATAGAAACGTTAGATGGTCTTTCTATTACTGTCCAAACATTATTTCTTTCAAACTGAATTAGTTCATCTTGCATAGCATTTATCCAGTTAGGGTCTTTTTCAGCATCTTCAAAACACTTTGTCTCTATTTAAGAAATAAAAGCAATATAATCACATTCATTTCTAATTGAAGATCGAGTTCTTACTCCTTTTGATGGATCACCTAGGATTAACTCCTTAGGATGTCCATGAGCAAACATCCACTCCTTGGGTAGATCTTGATGCTTTAGTGTGAATTGTATGGCTTTTTCTCTTTCATAATTGTCTTGATCTTCTTCACTTTGTTGAGAGGGTTGATCATCCAATGTTAGCTTCTTTAACTTTTTAGCACCTGCACATGCATCAAATGTATCATCTTTTCTAGAAGATTTGTTAGTAGACTCTTCAAAAACTATATGTACAGACTCCTTTACAACTAGGGTTCTTTTGTTAAAAATTCTGTATGCCCTGCTTGATGTGGAATATCGTAGAAAGATACTATTGGTGTGGAGTCCCTGTATCGGTCGGTCGAAGCTGCTGCATCGCAGGACCACTCCTTGGTTCACCTGCAAAACAGGTCCCTTGCCGAAGTTGTTTCGGTGGGGGACACTCCGATGCCTAAGTCAGTGGCGGATCCCAACCACAGAATGGGGAAGAGTGTTGAGAGTATGAGGAAAAGGCTCTTGGAATATGCGTGAGTGTATGAGTGTGGGACTGCGTACCTCTCTTGAGCCATTCTTCTTACCACTATTTAAGGGGAGATCTCCAGCTTGCGGCCCGCTCTTTTTTTGGTGATTATGTGGAGTCAATTTCTGCCCATGATTGGCGATCATGGGTTGTCATTGAGCGGTTCCAGCCAGACCGGAGGTATGGCAGCTGGAGTTGCACGCCATGATTGTGGCATGTAGAGTATCGATTATAACCGTTGGTTACAGTTGCCTATTTGGGCCGGATTGTGGTCCCACCTTTGGGTTTCCCCTTGTGTGGGTCAAAGACTTGGTGTTTGCCCCGGGGCCGGAGATCGTGTCTATGGCAGGGACTGAAGAGCGTGTCTTCGAAAGTCAATGAGAAACTTGGTCTTCGGTCAGGGCCGAAGACATCATCTGAAGTTCTGTCCTTCGGATGTTGTGGGTCGATGAGAAGCCTTGGGTTGCCTGCAGTTGGTCTGGCCTTTCCCTGGTCCGAAGTCTGTAGTCCAGAGAAAAGGGCTCCGACCAGCCAAACCAGCATTCGGTTTGTAGCTGAACCAGGATATCCCAACAGTTGCCCCCTACTCTCAGTTTTCGAAGTGGAGGTTTGCCTCGAGAAGTGAGAGTACTATTGCTTTGTCGTTTTCCTCTCAGGAGATAGTGTAGTGGATGATTATGGGATCTCTGATTGGACTGCCCATCATGACTGCTAGTTGATCTGGGAATCAGGTGGTGGACAGCTGTCACTCCTAGGTTAGGGAAGAAGGAAAAAGCGGGCGGCCCTGGGACCGTCTCTCTTTTTCTTGTTGCATGATGGTTCAGCCAATCTTTCGGTTGAGATTTGGATGGTTGTGGTGGCTTTCCCCCATCCGTTGGATGGTGGATGTGCCTCATCTTGGCGGTTAGCTGAAGGCGGGTTACCTTCCTGGGTAACCTTGGGTCAAATCAACCTGGTAGGGTTTCAGAGATCCCTGTTTTCTTCTTGGGAAAGGGAGAGGGTCCGGCCAAGGAAGCTTTTTCAACCTCGTCTCATCCTTCATCCAGCTTTCTTTGTTCTGGACTACCAGTCTATTCCGTAGGTAGAATCTTCCTTTTGCTCCCTTGATTCATTCTTTTATCATGGAAGAAACCGCAGAAAGTCGGGGAGAACAAGTTGGGCCCTCGGGGGCCGGCGATGTAGTGGGTCCGGAGTCGATTTCCAGTTTGGTTTCTCAGGGAAAGGCGACCCTTCTTTGGAAACGCTATCGCATTCCCGAGGAGTTCCCTTTCATTCTCCCCGCAGTCGAGGAACGAGTGAACGAACCTCCCCCTAGGTGTCTAGCCGTGTATGAAGATCACCTGAAAGCTGGTCTTCGGTTTCCCCTACACCCTTTTTTCATCAAAATCTTTCGCTTGTACCAAGTGGTGCCGGCGTAGTTGACCCCGAACAGCATCCGGAACATCTGCGGATTCCTGGTCTTGTGTAGCATTGCAAACATAGAACCTAGGACCAATTTATTCATGGCCCTTTTCATTCTCAAGAGGGATTTTCACAGCAATGGATGGTGGGTGATTGGCCTCGATCAGGCTGCAAGGTCATCAAGGACATGCCCAGCGCCATCCATGGATGGAAACCTGTTTTTGTATTTGTATTATCTTTGATCCATGGGGCTTCGACACTATTTGGAAGAAGCCTTGTTTAACCACCAATGAAGGGAAAAAGGTCTTGACGGCCGATCAGTCGGATTACGATCTCTTGGTCAATTCGAAAGTTGCCCCTATCCGGGAGCTGTTGGAGGAGAGAAATCTCCATCTTGCGGGAATTAGAAAATTCCTCACATTAGGTATAGTGACAGAAACTTCTACTCCCATTTCCTGGTTTTGTTGCAGTTTAGTCGATTGAAATAAGCTCTTCTGCTTGTAGGTGGCGAAATGAAGCCCGATGTGAGCTGGCTCTGTCAGACCTCCGAGAAGAGGGTAGCACAAGCCCCTCTCACCAGGTCGGTGGTTCGGAAGAAGGCTCGAAGGAACGGTCCTGAGGGGGACCGGAGCACTTCGTCTTCCCGAGGAACCTCAGGTGAAGATGCAGCAGCTGCGGAGGGGTCCCCGTCGAGACCCTGTCCAGTCAAAAATCAATTGACAGCTATTTCTCTAGTTTGCACAATGGGGAGTCCGCCTCAGGCAGCGTATGTGCCGCCATCTTTCTCCCTGCAGTTGATAGGGACAAAGCACGGCAAGTCGAGGGAGAGTTCGCTCACGGGGCTTCCCCAGCTGGAAGCCGTTCGACGAACTCTTTGGAGCTTTCACCTACGAGGGGACTGCTGGTCCCCACCGTAGCCTGGCAGGTGCTGAAGGGCATGCTGCTGCCTCATGACTTGGAAGCTTGAAATTGGAACCTTCCCAAGGTGTCTGATTATGCCTTCTCCACCCTGCAATAGGCACGGTCCTTGCCGTCTCCATCGTGTTGAGAATTGTTCGATCCATGACCCAACGTTCTTGATGCTGTTGGTCTACGACCTTATCTTTATGGAGGAGGGCCTGGGGAATGTTGACAGCCTCATCCATGGCCTCAAGGAGGAGCTTCATACTGCCAGAGCCGCAAAGAAAGTAGCTAAAGAGTTAAGGCAGTCTATGGCGGACCGCCTTGTCCGAGTGAACGACGAAGTTTGCGAACTGAAGGGCAAACTGAAAAGTTCCCATCTGACCATGGCGGAGCAAGGGGTAGGGTGGAAGAAGAGCAGAAAACAAGTTGACTCCTTGGAGCAAGCTGTTAGGGAGAGTCAGGACAAGATAGTGAGCTTGACCAAGGCGATGGAGGAGGCTTCCAGGAGGGTCGAAGAGGCGATTCTGGAGTCCGAAGCAGCCAAGAGAGAGTCCGTGTCTTTGAGGAAGCAGGTAGATGATGCTGTGGCATACTTCAAGAAGTCTTCATAATTCCAAGTGGAAGTGGATAAAGCATCTTTGTACAGCTACCAGCATGGCTTTAATGATGGACTTTCTAAGGTAAGGGAGGCTTTCCCCCACCTTGACCTTTCCAGCATTCCTCCCTTTAATATAGTCGAAGAAGAAGAGAGGAGGAGGGAGAGGAGGTTGAAGCTGCAGTAGAGGCCGAAGAGGTGCCATACCCGGGTGAGGGGGCCTCTGCCTCAGTCAAAAATCTAGGGGTGACCCCAACTCAGATTCCAGTTCAGGAGGAGGTTCAGGCTGGGGAAGTCCAAGCTGAAGGTTCTCCGGTCCTGGCCTAGATTGATGAGATCCTTTCAGCACAGGTTGACAAGTTGCTTCAGTCATATGGTGTGGGGTCTCCTCCCGTTGACATTGAGTGATCCAAGTTGCCAAGTTGCTTTGGATGTATTTTCTTCTTTTCCCCTTTGTATTGTCAATGGATTTTGTATGATAACTCTTCCAGATCTTGAAATGATCCTTTTTTTTTCCTTCTCTATATATGCAATGTTGCATTTCGTATGTAGCTTGAACTAGTTTTATCATTCTTTTTTCTGCTTGGTTGAACGGCCATGGCCGAAGGCCATTTAACTGATAGTTGATGAAGATGAACTTCATTGTCGAAGACCGTCTATAATAAATTAGGCCGGTGTCACCCTCCTTTGGATGCTAAATCTATCCGTTGGGGTAGACAGGTGTCAACTCCCCATCAACCAGTGATTAGGAAAGTTTGATCGCGTTTCTCGTTATCCACGCGTCATATCGACAGTCATGATTTCTTGCACCTTGTGTGCCACCGGGTCTCCTTTTTCCAAAATGGAGCCATTAATGTTGCCGTCGCACGATGAGGATTCTTCCGGATTCGAAGTGCTGGAAGTTATTGTCCCGGAATGACCCTTGAGCAGCCTTCTGGTTCTCAAAGCATCGCCCGGACACACGACGCTCTCTGATGTAGCTGGGAAAGGATGTGGAGCATGCCTCCCTGCAGTCGGTCATGGGTGCAGGGTCTCTATAAATAGGACCTTGCCTTCTGCTGTCAAGGGCCATCATCCTTGTAGACTCCTTCCCATTGAAAATGAGGTTCAACACTTCCGAGCTTCGCCGAGCCGCAAAGAGAAGGGCTGTTGATCCAAAGAGGAAGAGGAGTCCGGAGTTCTTAGGGCCAGGGGATGATGATGAGCCTCTCGTGGACCTTCTGGAGAAGAAGGTCCACCTGTTGGAGGCCCAACTGAGGGAGGCCCGGCCCAGGTCGCGGTGGCAGCTGCAGAGGTAGAGGAGGCCAAGAGGGAGGCGGCGAATGCCATCTTGGACTTTAGGGCATCTGCTGCCTTCAAGGAGGAAGTCATCGAGGCGGCTCTGGACTCCTTCCATCAGGGGTTCCAGGAATGCAGGAGGAAGGACCCCAAATTTTATAACTTGAAGGGCCTAGACAACATCAAGCCCTCCGTTCCCTTTTCCGGGCATGAATTTGATTCCAACTCCGATGAGGGTTTGGATTCTGGTTCGGATGGGAACCCTGGGGCCCCTTCGTCGTCCCTCCAGATCTCCCCTGTCGGTTCGTGAAAAATCTGACAGGAGGTTATTAAAAATTTTTCACATCTTTCCAATGTTACTCCCTCTTTTTTTCTGTCTCTCTTTTGAGAGTCTTTTTTTTTTTTTTGTTCTCTCTTTGTGAGAGTTTCTTCTTTCTTTTCTCTCCTCTTTTTTTTTGTAAAGAATCTAAAAAAGAAATGAAGATCCTTCTTTTACCTCTTTCCATGCATTTCTTGCAATATGTTGTATCATGTTTTATCTGGAATGTAGATTCCTCGGATCATTTTCGGTCTATAAGGAAGAAGTGAGGTCAGTTGGACCATTCTTGGAATGTCAGTTGTCGACTGAAAGGATGATAGTGGTCCTTTTAGGAATGTTTTCAGATTTTTCGTAGGATAGGGTGTTTACACTATCCCTGTGCGCTTTTGTCATGATTAAGGTAGGCTGCTCAGGCCTACCTCGACGTGTATTTGGGTTTACCGTAGGGTAGGTTATGAAAACCATCTCTGCACCTTTGATCTTCTTGGTGGCCTGGTTAGGCCATTCGTTGCACTCGTCGGGCATATCGATAAGGTAAGTGGATTAGACTCTCCTTTACGAAGTTGACCAATTTTTCAGATGAGGTCACTTAGGCTGTTGTCGTTCAGTCGATGCAACTAGCCATTCTGAGTTGGGTAGGGTTGAGCAACTTTGCACAGGAAATTTAGGAACTCATTTATTGACAGTATTTATGAAGGTTTTGTACATTCCATGGCCAGGATAGAGTCTTCCCCTCCAGGGTCTTGAGTCGATATGCTCTTGGTCGAATGACTTCTTCGACTTGATATGGGCCTTCCCAGTTGGGCGAGAGTTTACCCTGTTCTGTTGGCCTGGATACTTCTGCCCTTCGAAATACCATGACCCCTGTGCGGAAAGTTTGCTCCTTCACTCTTGAGTTGTATTATTTAGCGACCTTTTGTTGGCACGTCGCCGTCCTTATCTAGGCCTAGAGTCTGGTGCTTGGTAGCAGGTTCAGATCAATCCTTCTATGATCAGAGTTCCCAGGTTCTTCGTAGTTATCAATTCTTAGGGACTGTAAGGAGACTTCAATAGGTAGTACAGCTTTGGTACCATATGCCAGGTTGAATGGAGACTCGCTAGTGGCCGTTCTCGGGGTAGTTCGGTATGTCCAAAGAATGGAGGTCAGTTCTTCAGCCCAAAGCCCTTTGGCGGCATTCAACCTTGTCTTCAGACCATGAAGGATGGTCTGGTTAGTGACTTTGGCTTCTCCGTTGGACTATGGATGAGCAACGGAAGTCAGCCGATATTGGACATGATACTGAATGCAGAAGTCCTTGAACTTCGGATTATTGAACTGTCTCCTGTTGTCCATGATTATGACATTTGGGATGCCGAACCGGAATATGATAGAATTTTTTACAAAATTCTCCACCTTGCCTTCTGTGATCTGGACCAGTGGTTCGGCTTCTACCCACTTCGTAAAGTAGTCGATGGCCACAAGGAGAAACTTCCTTTGCTCTGATGCCGACGAGAATGGGACAAGAATGTCCATTCCCCACTAGGCAAAAGGCCATGGGGCTATCAGTTGGGTCAGGTGACTCGCGGGCTGTCTTTGAACATTGGCATACCTTTGGCACTGGTCGCACTTTCACATAAAATCAGCCTAGTCCTTATGGATGGAGGGCCAGTAATACCCTTGTCGAATGATCTTGTATCCCAGAGACCTGCCTCCCAAGTGATCACTGCATATACCCTCGTGGACCTCTCTCAGGGCATAATTCGCATCTGTCGGTCCCAGGCATTTTAGCAATGGCTGAGAGAACGATCTCTTATAGAGGGTTCCGTCTAAGATGACGTACTGAGATGCCATCCAGCGGATCTTCTTGGCCTCCGCCTTATCTTCTGGTAGCTCTCCCTCATTTAGCAACTTGATGATGGGATCCATCCAGCATGGCTCAGCATCGATCTGGCGCACCTCCACAGCCTCTTCGACTATGATTGGAGTTTCAAGATGTTCAACAAAGGTATGCCCGAGAGATTCCGGTGCTATAGTTGCCAGTCGAGACAATGCATTCGTCCAAAAATTCTCTAATCGTGGGACATGGATGATCTCAAAATGTTCTAGTTGACAAGATATGGCTCGTACCTTCTCTAGGTACTGTACCATGGTTGGATCTTTGGCTGCATTATCTTCGCTAACATGATTTACAACTAACTGGGAGTCTGAGAAGGTTCGGAGTTACTGAACTCTCAAATTCTTGGCAATTCAAAGTTCGGCGAGCAAGGCTTCGTATTCAGCCTAGTTGTTGGAAGCATGGAAGGAGAACCGGAGTGTGTACTCTATGGTGTGACCGTCAGGTTCAGCCAGCATAAGCCCAGCCCCGCATCTAGTAGCATTGGAAGCTCCGTCCACATGAAGCACCCAGACGGACTTCATCTCCTTCGGGACTTCATCTTCTATTGAAGATGCTTCGTCTTCAGACTTCCAGGTGCATTCAGCCAAGAAATCGGAGAGCACCTGGGCCTTCATAGCTGCTTAGGGCTGAAAACTGATGTCAAATTCATTTAACTTCACAGCCCACTTGGCTATCCTTCCAGAGGTGTCCGAAGATCGGATAATGGCCTTGAGGGACTGATCGTCAGCACCATAATGGTGTGGGAATGGAAGTACGGCCATAGTCACTTCGCCGCAATCACCAGAGAGTAGATCAGCTTCTGCATCCTCGTATATTGTGTTTCGGCATCATGCAGGACCTTGCTGATATAGTAGATCAGCTTGTGGGATCCATCTTCATCTCTCTGGACAAGGACCGAACTAATGGCTTCATCTGAAGCAGAGAGGTATAGGTAGAGAACCTCGCCTTCTTGTGGTTTGGAGAGTAGTGGCAGGGTTTCCAGGTACTTCTTCAACTTTTCAAAGGTAGTGCGACAGTCTTCGGACCATTCAAAGCCCTTTGACTATTGGAGTAACTTGAAGAATGGGAGGCATTTCTCAACTGACCGAGAAATGAATCTGCTTAGGGAGGCAATTCTCCCTATTAACTGCTGGACTTCCTTTTTGTAGGAGGGATGCCTCATTTCTCTTAGAGCTTGAATCTTCTTAGGGTTTGCCTCAATCCCTTGTTTAGTGACAAGGAAGCCCAAGAACTTACCCGAAGTGACCCCAAAGGTACACTTTGCCTGGTTTAGCTTCATGCGGTAGCGCCGTAGAGCACTGAATGACTCTTCCAAGTCATGGATGTGATCTTTCCGAAGGAGGCTTTTGACAATCATGTTATCAACATAGGCCTCCATGTTTCTCCCCAGTTGCTTTTCGAATACCTTGTTGATCAGCCTTTGAAACGTTGCTTCAACATTCTTGAGGCCGAACGGCATCATCTTGTAGCAGTAGAGACCTTTATCAGTGATGAAAGCCATCTTCTCCTCGTCCTATGGATCCATTCTGATTTGGTTATAGCCAGAAAAAGTTTCCATGAAGCTCAGCAACTGGTGGCTGGCAGTAGCGTCGACCAGCTGATCAATTTTCGGGAGAGGGAAGCTATCTTTTGGGCAAGCCTTGTAGAGGTCTATATAATCGATGCAAATCCTCCACTTGACGCTAGCTTTCTTCACCATCACTACATTGGCCAACTACTCAGGGTAGTGGGCCTCTTGGATGAACCCTGCTTTAAGGAGCTTACTAACTTCTTCATCCACGGCTTGCTGTCTTTTAGGAGCGAAGCTCATTTTCTTCTATCGCACCGGCTTGTACCCAGGGATAACTTCCAGCCGATGAGTGATTACTTCGGTGGGAACCCCCGGCATATCCGAAGCTGACCAAGCGAAGACATCGGCATTGTCTCCAAGGAAATGGATCAACTCCATTCTGGTTTCCTCATCGAGTGTACTCCCGATCTGCACAACTCTAGAGGGGTCTTCCTTTGTCAAAGGAACCGGGACAGTCCTTTCCATGGGTTCACCAAGGCTTGTGGTTGTATCCCTCGGATCCAGCTGATCCGGAGTTGCTGAATCATTGAAATGCCTGTCTTGGATCATCAGGCACTGCCGTGCTATCCTCTGGTCTCCTCTAACTTCTCCGACACCGTTCCTGGTGGGGAAGCATACCAGGAGATAATGAGAGAAGATCACGGTTCAGAACCTGTTCAAGGCGGGCCACCCCAGAATGATGTTATATGCTGAGGGGATGCGGACCACCATGAAATTGATCGGTAGTGTCTTTCATTGAGGTTCAGTGCCAAGGGTTATAGGAAACACTATCTCTCCCTCGGTATGAACTTGATTGCCCCCAAAATCGGTGAGTGGTATGGGGGATCTTCATAGTTGATGTCTAGGCAAACATATTTTAGAGAATGCATCATAAATCAAGATATCAGTCGAACTTCCATTATCAACAAGGATTCACTGTACATTGTAATTGGCCACTACGGCCGAGATTACTAGGGGATCATCATGTGGTAGCCGAACTCGCGCAAGGTCATCATCGGAGAAGAGGATAGTGTTGTTGTCCTTGAGTCACTTTGGGACATCGTCCTCATCCCTTCTCCAGTTGGTGGGTCGGTGTATCATCCCTACACCTCCGTTGGTGGGCCTTTGATTTGGCAGTTCGACCTCTTCGGGAGGTGGCTAGGGAACAGTTGCTTCCGACCGAGGTCCTTGGCGATCGATGTACCACCCTAAATACCCTCTCTTGATAAGATCCTCAATCGCATCTTTCAGTTGGATGCACTCTTCAGTGTTGTGGCTGTGGTCCCGGTGGAATCGACAGTATTTGTTCCTATTCCTTATGGAAGAAGAGGCCTTCATGGGACGGGGCCATTGGAGATAATTTTCTTTCTCTATCTCTATGAGGATCTTCTCTCGAGGGAGGTTAGGGGGGTGTAGGGGTCGAATCTTCCCCCCGACGCTCTAGGCCTAGGAGGACTTCTTTGGTGATCTGTATATCTGCCACCATTGTTATTAGAAGTTGGGGGACCTTGTCCCCTATTATTCTTCTTTTTTGAAGGGGGTTTCCCTTCGATTAGTCATCTATTAACTGCCTGCTGTTCATCATCAGCATATTTTTGAGCCCTTGACAAGAGCTCAGCGTAGCTTTTAGGATACTTCTTATCCAGGAAAAAGGTAAGCCTGGAGATACGAAGCCCCTTCTTCAGTGCAGACATGGCCACGTGTTTGTTGAGATCAGGGATCTCAAGTGTGGCCGTAATAAACTTGGAGATGTAATCTCGCAGGCTCTCCTTTATTCTGGTGAAGGAGGAATAGTGTGTCTGTATTCCGGGGAGTCTTGGGGCAGGACCTGAAATGCAAGACAAATAATTTTTCTAACTCAGAAAAAGAATTGATGGTACCTGGGCGCAGGCTTGAGTACCACATCCGAGCAGCTTTCTTCAAGGTAGCCAGGAATGTGAGGCAGTACATCACGTCCGAAGCTCCTTGGATCATCATATGGGCCTTGAAACTACCCAAGTGGTCGAGGGGATCGGAGGTGCCATCATAGGATTCCATCTGGGGAACCTTAAAGTGCCAAGGAATAACTTCGGCCATGATACGGTCGGTGTAGGGTAGGCATAGATCACCCACAATCAAAATGTCGGGATCCTTCAGATCCTGCATTCGCGGTTCCCGCGCCTTCGCCATCTTTGATTCGATGGCTCTGAATCTCCCATCGTAATCGGGAGTCTGCTTCGGCGCTCTCTCCACGGAGGTGGAGTGTTCGGAGGAGGGTGAGGGAGTTTGCCTAGGCCTTTTTCCTTTCTGCAGGGAATCGGCCGACCTAGGCAATCTCGAAGCTCGGCTTTCAGAAGAGGGCCAAGAACGGGGGGAGGGATGTGTAGGATCCTTCCATGGGGCTCTCTTCCTTCGGGACCGAGAGCTATGTTTGGAGGCGGCCGGTGGGTTTCCCATTGGAAAAGCTCTGTTATGGAAGTCCTGAACCATGGCCGTGAGGTTGGTGACCTGGTTCACAAGGACTTCAAACTACTGTAGTCCCACAACAACTATGGGAGGTGGGACGTCATTCTCCCCTAGGGGCGCGCCCCCTTGGGATGGAGCACGACTTCGACTTGTAGAAGCTATTTGAGTCTTTCCTCTCACCATCAGGAACCTCTTACTTCCCCTTGTCTAGGAGGGAGTCTAAAGAGTGCTGTTGCCTTCCCTACCTGGTGCACTAATCTGTTGGCATGGAGTCCCTGTATCGGCCGGTCGGAGTTGCTGCACCGCAGGACCGCTCCCTGGTTCACCTGCAAAACAGGTCCCTTGTCAGAGTTGTTCCGGTAAGGGACACTCCAATGCCTAAGTCAGTGGTGGATCTCAGCCACAGAATGGGGAAGAGTGTCGAGAGTATGAGGGAAAGGCTCTTGGAATATGCGTGAGTGTATGAGTGTGGGACTGCGTACCTCTCTCGAGCCATTCTTCTTACCACTATTTAAGAGGAGTCCTCCGGCCTGTGGCTCGCTCTTTTTTCGGTGATTATGAGGAGTCAATTTCTCTCCATGATTGGCGATCATGGGTTGTCATTGAGTGGTTCCAGCCAGACCAGAGGCGTGGCAGCTGGAGTTGCGCGCCATTATCATGGCATGTAGATTGTCGATTGTAACCGTTGGTTATAGTTGATTATTTGGGCTAGATTATGGTCCCATCTTCGGGTTTCCCCTTGCGTGGGCTGAAGACTTAGTGTTTGCCCCGGGGTCGGAGATCGTGTCTACGGCAGGGACCGAAGAGCGTGTCTTCGGAAGTCGATGAGAAACTTGGTCTTCGGTCAGGGCCGAAGATGTCATCCAAAGTTCTGTCCTTCGGATGTTATGAACTAGTGAGAAGCCTTGGGCCGCCTGTAGTTGGCCTGGCCTTTCCCTGGCCCGAAGTCCATAGTCCAGAGAAAAGGGCTCCGGCCAGTCGAACCAGCGTTCGGTTCGTAGCTGAACCGGGATATCGCAACAGATACATTCATCAGACTTGGCATCAAATTTTTCAAAATTATCTTTACCATTACTCAAAATAAAATATTGACAACCAAAAACTCGAAAATATTTTAAAGTTGGTTTTCTTTGTTTCCAAAGTTCATAAGAAGTTTTCTTTAAAATAGGATGAATTAAAATATGATTCAAAATATAACAAGTAGTATTAATTGCTTCAACCCAAAAATATTTTGGTAAATCATTTTCACAAAGCATAGTGTGTGCGATTTCTTCTAAAGTATGATTTTTCCTTTCTACCATCCCATTTTATTGAGGTGTCCTAGGTATAGAAAAATTATGTTCAATATCATTTTCATTGCAAAAAAATTTGAAATCTTGATTTTCAAATTCAGAACTGTGATCACTACGTATACAAATAACTAAAGTACCTTTTTCATTAGATACCTTTTGATAAACTTTATAAATACTGAAAATGATTCATCTTTATGAGCGAGAAAGAAGATCCAAGTAAACCTTTTAAAGTCATCCACTATAACTAATCCATATCTCTTACCTTCTAGACTAGATGTTCTAGTTGGTCCAAAGAGATCCATATGGAGTAGTTCTAATGGCCTACTAGTAGTAACAAAGCCTTTAGATTTGAAAGATGTTTTTACTTGTTTTCCAAGCTGGCATGCTTCACAAACTCTATCTTTTTCAAAACTAAGTTTTGGCAAATCTCTTACTAAATCCTTTTTGCAAAGTTTTGAGAGTAAATACATGCTAGCATGTCTTAGTCTACGATGTCACAGCCAACTAATCTCATTTATAGTATGATTCATTGTAACTAGGCATTCTTTATTAGACAAAGATAGATTATCCAAATCTACCAGATAAATATTACCATGCCTTTTTTCAATGAATCTTACTCCATTTTTATCAGGGCTAGCAATCATGCAATAGGATGATTTGAAAACAACTTGAAAACCTTTATCACAAAATTGGCTAATACTTAAAAGATTATGCTTTAAACCTTCAACTAAAAGTACATTGTAAATGCAAGTAGAAGGAGAGATGTGAACCTTACCAATACCAATGATTTTTCTTTACCATTATCACCGAAGGTCACACTCCCGAAATTATTGCCTCAAGAGAGATGAATTACTTCACATCTCCTATCATGTATCTTGAACAACCGCTATTAAGCTACCATAGCCTTTTGTTTTCCTTGGTTGCAAGACACACCTGTAAAACAAATCAAGTTTTGTTTTTAGGTATCCAAGTCAACTTGGGTCCTTCAAGGTTAGTGCTTAAATTGGTTCCTTTTGGAATCCAAATCTTTCCAAAATTATTGATTTTTAAAAATTGCATTGAAAAGCTTTATGACCTAGTTTTTTGCATGAAAAACATGTAATGCTTAATGATGCAAGTACAAAGAAATTTTTAAAATACCTTTACTATTTTTGAGGTTTATATCATAATCTTGCTTTATTAAAAATAGCTCTTTGATTATTTAAAAGAAGATCTAGTTTTTCAGAACTATAAGTAAATTTTTCAACAAAGGATTTTATTTTATCAAGTTTATTTTTATAATTATTGTTTTCTATCTCTAGATCTTTGTTTTTCTTTAAAAGATCACCATTTGAAATAATAGCTTTAAGTCTTTTAAACTTCATTTTTCATTGTTAATGTCTTGTTTTCTTTTCTAAAACATCAAGTTTGCTTTTCAATTCACTAACTTCATTTATAAGAGAATTGTTTTCATGCGAAAACTATTTGCATACTTTTTTAATTTTCTATTTTTAGATAAAATTAATTTATAATCATGCATCAATTCATCAAATGCATTTTTCAATTCATCAAAAGTAAAATCTAATTCAGAGTCAGAAATTACCTCTTCTTGTTCTTGTTGTGCTATGAAACATAGATTGGCAACTTCAGTTTGTTCTTCATCTGAGCTGGAGTCCTCGCTATCACTCCAGGTCGCCATCATAGCTTTCTTCCTAAGTTTCTTTTTTGATTTCTTTAGGAGAGGACAATCAAACTTGTAATATTTGATTTTCTTGCACTTGAAGCATATTGGTATCTCCTTCTCCTTTTCTTTTTCTTTCTCCTTTTCTTTTCCCTTGTCTTTACTTGTTTGGAACCTTTTCTTGTAAGAAAACCTTCTTCTTTTTATAAATCTTCTAAACTTCCTTGCTAGAAGAGTTTTCTCACTCTCATCCTCTTCTTCTTCTTTTGATTCTTCATTTGAGGATTCTTCTTGAATTGCAGACTTGAAGGCTATCCCCTTTTTCTTTTTGTCTAAGTCCATAGATTTCTATTTTAGATTTAGCTGATAAGTCATGAGCGATCTCACTAATTATTCCAAGGATATTTTGTCAATATCTTTGGCTTCTTATATAGCGGTCACCTTTGGATCCTATGAAGTTGGAAGTGACCTGAGAATTTTGTTGACAAGATTAGCAATAGACATGATTTTTCCTAAACTTCTCATGCTATTGACAATGTTTGTGAATCTAGTGTACATGTCAGTGATAGATTCATTTGGTTCCATTCGGAACATCTCATAAATGTGAACTAACATGTTTACTTTTATGTTCTTCACTTGATCAGTATCCTCATGGGTAACTTTAAGTGTGTCCCATATTTTCTTAGTAGATGTATATGTAGAAATCCTATTAAACTCACTAGGATCTAGTGCATAATAAAAGAGATTCATTGCTTTGCATTAATCTCGGATTATTTAATATCATTTTCATCCCAATCCTCTTCGAGCTTTGGGATGGAAACATCATTAACCACGATCGAAAGAATATGTGGACCTTTATCAACAACTTTTCATAAATTATAATCTATTGAATGCATATAAATTTTCATTCTAGTTTTTTAATAAGTATAATTTGTTCCATTAAAATATGAAGGTCTATTTGAGGCTTGTCCCTTAATTAAACTAGTACCAAGGGGATTGCCATAGATCTTTACTCAAGATGGTTAGACCTATATGCTAAGAATGTGACTCTGATTCCACTTGTTGCCCAGTAAGCAACCCAAGAGGGGGGTAAATTGGGTTTCTAAAAATTAATTATAAATATTTGAACCAATTTAATAAACAATCTAAGTACAATGAAATGCAAGTATAATGTGCTCTTAAAGAGTATGCAGCATAAATTTAAAAGCAATAAAAGTATGAGCAAAAGAGAGACAAACAATGATAAATACAATCCAAGTATAGTGGTTCGGTGCTATCCAATGCACCTACATCTACTCCCCAAGGATCACTTGAAAATTCACTATAATCTCCACTGATTACAATTGATTTATTTTTCGAGCTCACTAATTAAAACCCAACTTATTTTCATAAGGCTCACAAGTCAAAACCTTCCTTGGTTTTGCAGGCTAACCAAGAACCTAATTGGTTTTAAGGCTCACCAACAACCTCCTTGGTTTTCATGGCTAACCAATAATCTCCTTAGTTTTGAAGGCTAACCAATAACCTTCTTGGTTTTCAAGGCTAACCAATAACCTCCTTGATTTTCAAGGCTAACCAATAATCTTTACAAGTATAAAGTTTGAAGTAAAGCAACAATAAAAGCTTTCTAAATAAAAGTAGATATCTCTTTGAAGCTTTGAGGAATCGCTTATCTTCATCTTGATGAAACCTTAATTAATGCTCAAGAATGTTGGACTCGAATGCTCTTGAAGGCTTTGAAAGCTTGGAGACTTCTTTTTGTTTGATGGTGGTTGCTCTCAATGAATAGGAGTGAATGCACTATCTTTTCCTTTTCTATTGTTGATCCACTTATGTTTAGATTTGATTTCAATTACTTAAATACCTTTCCAAGGCCTCAAAGTCGGTTTATGGCTATTAGACATGAAAAACTAGCCATTGGGAGCCATGAGGGTCAAGTTCTGTGTTTGAAAAACTAGCCGTTACTATTTTCAGAACTCCAGGTGTCGACATTTCAAGCTATGAGTCGACACTTAGGGTCGACACTTACATTCCATGAGTCGAAACCTAGTTCAAATTTCTTCATTGAAGCTCTCTAGAATTCTCAGGTGAGTCGACACTTCTTCTGGTGAGTCGACACTTGAGTCAACACTTGACATCCATAAGTTGACACTTCAGGCAAGTCTTCAATTTTAGCAAGTTATATATCAAAAATTACTTAGGCGATGAGCCGATCCTTGAGTCGACATTTTCAGTCGATACTTGAATGGCATGAGTTGATACTTCACCAATGCCATCTAAAATTCTTTCTGCATGCCAGCTTGAGTCGACACTTCCACTGTCATGAGTCGACACTTGAGTTGTGAGTCGACTCTTTGAGTCGACACTTACTGAGATTTCTTCAAAAAAATATTAAACCTCTATTGAAATCAATTTGTGCTGAACTCTTTGTGTTACTTTAAGCAATCTTCAAGTTCTTAAGTCCATTTAAAACTGATCTTTCATTCATGGAGGGGACTTCTTCATTTCTTTGACAGGCAATAAAAACTATTGGATTGATAAAGTTTTTTATATAAATACACATTTCAAAAAATATTTAGTTTCAACTTATACTTAAGTATTTTGTTAATCATCAAAATCAATAACGAAGTCAACAAAGTTCAACAGGTAGAAGAACCAACACATTTAGGAGACACCTTAGAACTGGATTTGACTAATTCAAATCCAGAGCCCATTGAGCACCCATTAAGGAGATCCGGTAGAGTGCCGTGTGAACCAGACAGATACTACAGTTTCTTAGTCCAAGACAAAGATTCCATTGAACTTGATAAATATAATGAGGATCCAATCACCTATATGGATGCTCTACAAAGGTTCGACTCTGATAAGTGGCAAGAAGCCATGAAATCTGAAATGGAGTCCATAGAGATCAATAATATGTGGACATTAGTTGATCCACCTAAATGGATAAAACCCATTGGGTGTAGATGGATTTTCAAAAGGAAATGGGGTGTAGATGGAAGGGTGGAGACCTACAAAGCCCGTCTGGTTGCCAAGGGATATCGTTAACGTTATGGTATTAACTATGATGAGATATTTTCTCCTATGGCAATGCTATCCATTCAGATTATGCTTGCTTTAGCTATATACTTCGACTATGAAATCTGGTAAATGGATGTTTGAATAGCCTTCCTAAATGGTGAGCTAGAAGAGGAGGTGCATATGATGCAACCTGAAGGGTTCACATCCATAGATGAGTCAAAGGTTTGCAAGCTCCAAAGGTCTATCTATGGACTGAAGCAGGCATCTCGGAGTTGGAACATGCGATTTGATAAGTGTATCAAGTCGTATGGCTTCATTGTGAACAGAGAAGAACCTTGCATTTATAAGTGGGCTAATGGTTCTGTGGTTGTATTCCTTGTATTGTATGTAGATGACATACTCTTAATCGGGAATGACATCCCTGCACTGTAGGGAATAAAGGTCTGGTTGTCATCTTAGTTCTCTATGAAGGACTTGGGTGAAGCCTCCTACATCCTAGGGATGAAGATCTTTAGAGATAGATCTTCGAGACTTTTGGGACTATCCTAGTCAACGTATATTGATACTATGCTAAAATGGTTCAGCATGAAAAATTTCAAGAAAGGCTATCTTCTGATAGACCATGAAATTACTCTATCCAAAAAGGATTGTGCATCAACTCCTAAGGAGAGAGAGCATATGAGTAGAGTCCCATATGCTTCAGCAGTGGGATCTATAATGTATGCAATGAAATGAACTAGACTAGACGTGGCATACTCACTAGGAGTAGTGAGTAGATACTAATATGACCTAGGTGAAATGCATTGGAAGGTGGTAAAATCCATCCTGAAGTATTTAAGAAATACTAAAAACCAATGGCTTATCTATGGAGAGCCTGACTTAAAACTTGTTGGTTATACCGATTCAAGTTTTTAGTCAGATAGAGATGATAGCAAAAGTGTGTCAGGCTTTGTATTTACCTTAAATGGAGGAGTCATCTGCTAGAAAAGTTCTAAGCAATACACAGTGGCGGACTCAATTTGCGAAGTAGAATACATCGCAGCATCAGATGCAGTGAAGGAAGTTGTGTAGCTATGAAAGTTTCTAGGCGAGCTGGGAGTGGCACCTTCCCTAGATGACCCTGTTTCAGTATTTTATGATAGCACTAGAGCCATAGCTCAAGCCAAAGAGCCAAAATCCCATCAGCACACTAAGCACATTCTGCGCCGCTACCATATCATGCAAGAGATTATGGCATGAGGAGATATTGACCTTCAGAAGATCGATGGAAAGAAAAATCTGGTCGACCCCTTCATTAAAGTAGTCAGAATTCAAGAGTTTAATGATTGTAATTGAAAAATGGGAATGCGATTCTATATTGATTGGATTTAGTTCAAGTGAGAGTTGTTGGAAATTGTGTCCCAAAGCCAATCGTCTAGGCTGTAGATGGTTGTGTTATTTGTATATTGGATATGAATTTTGATATAAATAAAAGTTATCTTTTGGCAGTTCATCACGGTGCATTTTCCTTAATATGAACTCTTGTATGATAAAGTCCTTAAAACTTCCTTGTACTCGATATAGAGAGGATATATCGAGTAGTTCTTAAATTATTCATGATTGAAGGATACATTGTTATAGGATAACTATGTATCAAGTATAGATCGTTGTATGTCATATAGGTTAGTTATCCTCTTAACCAAGGAATGTGGAGACATTGGTATGACATGCTAGTGGAGTGTATGACATTTCACTAAACGTGACCCACCAAATAGAACTCCCTTTTATGTCAAAGGGTTGTTTATGAAGGGATATGGATATACGTGTCCCTCAAACCTGAGATCACTATAGTAGCTTGTAAGCAGCTCACTATGCTTTGGCACCAGACTCCCCGAATTTCTAATTTGGTCTTGAAAGGATGCTGGGTACAGTTAAGTACTTATAAAGTAATGGTAGGATCAAGATGGGATTGAACTCTCCGAATTGATTAGAGTGAATGACTCACTGATGTCTCAATATAGTAAAATCTTGGCCAGGGTAGTTCCAGTGAAGAGTCACTGAACTTGCAAAATTGAGACATATGTTTGGATGAGCTGATCTAGGGTTGCCAGTCTAACCCTAAGTCATCTAGAGCATTAAGTGGTCAAAGGGATGAATTATATAGTAACCATATACTAGAAGTTTTTGATGGTTGCTCTACAACTTCAATCCATCTGGACGTCGGGTATCATTGCTAGATGGCGATTTTGATTGGTACTAGAATTGTTCCAGTGCTACCGGCTTAGTGTTCAAACCTATGAGATCATACGCCATAGGGGTAACTACTTGACCTAATAGCCGATTGACGATTAGGAATCATCTAGGGGTCGAAACTTCATAAGATAAAATTTTGCCTATGTGTCGAGACATGGACTTATCTCATGAGTTGACACTTGGCTTCACAAAAGTTGTGAAATTATTCTTATCAATTGTTAATGATGTCTTGGAGGTCTAATGTGCAATATGATTTCTTCTAAACTCAATTTGATTGAGGTGCAAATTTACTAGCTCGAATCTCATCGAATTTGATTCGGACTAGGTTTGGGTCAACTCGAGTTGAACCAAAATTGATGCACCTTGTCCATCTGAGTTTGAAATCAGATTTTAAACTCAAATATCATTTAATTTCAAATTATCAATTTAATTAAGGGTATAGGGTGTGCGATTGCATAATGCTCTAAGCTGGGAAAGAGAGTCTGGGAAGGATTATTTTTAGAGTGCTTCCCACCTCCATTATGTTCTTCAGTGGCACGAGGAGTCTCGATGTTCGAGGAAAAAGAATCGGATACCAAGGTGTTTCCGGAGCTAGAACTTCGGAAAGCATTAGTCAAGCAAGTCCCCGATGTGAACTACCCATGGAGGCCAAACGATTGTGTGGCTGGTAGAGCTTCGTCCACCTCTTTAGTTGGTGATTCGAGAGCGTCATCCATTCCATCTTCCATTACTGCAAGGAGTTGCTTTGCTTCTTCAAAAGGTGTGCATCAAAAGGCGTGATATGGCAGGTTCATGTTTTATATTATACATTGTCGTTCATGTCATATTACATTGGTAGGCTATGAAGAAAGTTGTTTCTATATCACGTTTAGATTAAAATAGTTTAATCTTTACTCTTCTGCTACAATAAATGTTAAAAAGGTTTTAAAATGCATATTTACAACCTGCTTATGGTTCCTTTCAAATGGTATCAGAGCCAGGTTGATATTGGCATGATTAGTTTTGTATAATATATTCCATGTTATCTTTAGTAGATTCCTGTATTGGATGGAAACATCTGGGCATTTCATTATAGGAGATTAGTAGGGGTTAAAGGCCCTCACTTCCCATTCAAGGGGGTCTCCTATAGCATGTTAGGGTGCCAAAAGGAATCGAAATGGTGTTGTAGATTAAAGCTAGTTTAATCTAACATAGTAGATTCAAATTGTTTAATCTTGGTTTGTTCTAAATTTGATGACATAAAAGGTTTAGATTAGATCTAAAGGGATTTATGATTATGTTGAAAAGTTGTTTAACATGAAGAATCAATTTTAGAAGTAACTTTTGAGTTTACTCACAGAAAATAGAAAATCAAAAGTTCAAAATTCGAGGTAAAATCATTTGACATTGATCTTGAAACTATTTCAATGATTAAAAAAATGTTAAACTTGATTTAGAATTGAGTTTTTTAATGACCTGAGACATCTAGGAGTTTAATTTGAAGATCTTAAGTCATTTGAATCAAACTTGGGTTAAAGGGGATGGGCTAGGAATAGATCCTTCTTTAGGTTAGACCTAAGGTTAGATGAATTAGATTAATTAGAGATAAGAAACTATTCAAAAGTTGACTAGGTTTCATTTCTCTATAGTTTCTAATAGTTAGAAAGTGTGATCCAAACATCTAAAAGGATCTATTATGGCTCGGTGATTAATCTGGTTCTTTATGTTTTATCTGGTTAAGGAAGGTGAACCGAATTGGTGTCTAGGCAAGCAGCCTTATGGTCTATGGTTATGAGGGTACCTCTTACCTGGCTAGCTTGCTTGTAGCTAGTGTCTAAGAAAAGATGGTTAATACCAAAACTCGTACCTTAATCGTGCTTACCTGGACGATACGGCTAACCGGAATTGACTCATGAGAAGCTTACTGAATTGGATTAACCCATGTCACCTAAGGTTAATCAAATTTGTCTAATTTTAGGTGCCCATGGATCAAGATGTTCATGAACCTTCTACAAGTTAGTGGGAGGATTCTTGATCATGGTCCATGTATTCTTCATATGTCACTTTTTTTTTTTAAATCCTCTAAATTATTAGGTCTTTAAAAAGATGAAGTTATAGGGATAACTGAGTCTTAGACTCGCATTAAGTTGGGTGGCAATGTGTCCTTTAGTTGGGTGATCATCGGCAGTACCAAAGTGCGGGTGGTCATCAGGCCATTGGAATTTTCATTCATATTGTGATGGCTCAGTGCAACTCTCCTAATGGTGGTCAGGTGAGTCGGCCAAAGTTGAGCTTGATCATTCATTAGTTAGAAGCACTAAATTTAGTCATGTTAATAGTTGGACCTAACTAGGACCTACCTTAGCAGGAAGCCCAAAGGCCGATTGAAGTGCACTTGGGGCAAAATTTGAAATACTAGAAATTGCTTGGAAGAAGTAATTGGTTAATTGAACCTACCTTCAGGTTCACGTGGGTGAGCCGGCCAAAGTCAGGCTCATGTGGCACCTTTAGGATTCTAGTACCCACTAAGGAAATAAGTGTAATTCCTCAGATTGGAGGTAGAGGCTACTAATTTGAATAAA
Organism: Areca catechu; assembly: GCA_021397845.1. Lineage (NCBI taxonomy): Eukaryota > Viridiplantae > Streptophyta > Magnoliopsida > Arecales > Arecaceae > Areca > Areca catechu. The sequence continues at coordinate 140,175,937 of CM038051.1, read as the reverse complement.
ATATGTGGGAGAACCTTTAGACAAAAGTCCATGTCTTTAGGATTAAAATTGAAATTCATACACTAATTGGTCTTATGTTTTTCCTTTTAGGCAAATGTCTGCCAACTTGTCCCTCCACTCATTGCTTGACAATGAAAAACTTTCTGGCCCAAACTTTGGTAATTGGTATCGAAGGCTTAAGATTGTCTTAGAGCACGAAAGGATCCTGTATGTTATATCGGATCCAGCACCTGAGGTCCCCGTAGCCAATGCTCGTATATCTATCAGGGACACTTATTAGAAGTGGCTTTTTGATAGAACTACTATACCTTGCATTATGTTGGTGGCTATGAACGACGAGTTCAGTTGCAAATTTAAAGAAGCCCAACCAAAGGAAATCTTGCAAAAGTTGCGGGAATCCTTTGGCATGCATGATGATGTAGAGCGGTACAGGATTTCCTGTGCCATCTATAACGCCCATATGCAAGATGGGGCATCAGTAACTGATCATGTATTGTACATGACTGAGTTGTTTGAACGCTTGGCCAAACTTGGATGTACCCTGCATGAACAGATGGGGAAAGATGCTATACTGAATTCTCTGCCCACTTCTTACCTTGGTTTCCTTGATCACTTCTGGATGCATAGGCCTGTAGTGAACTACCACCGTCTGTTGGGGTTACTACAAAACTATGAGAAGGACCACAACCTAAACAAGGGTTGGTGTACTTGGTACGAGGAAATAGGGCAGTGCATCATCCCCTTCGGAAGGGAAAAAAATAAAAAGAAAAAGACCAAAAAGGTGCAGAGTGTTGGTGGGGCCAATCAGGCTGGGAAGAAAAGGTAGACCAGAGTTAGGCGGAGTGCTTCTACTATAAGAAGCAGGGTCACTGAAAGAGGAATTGTCCTCTGTATATTGCATCCCTTGACCCTAATAGGTCGATGAAGAGGAAGCAGCAAGATGTTGCTGCTCAAGATATTTATATGATAAATCCCTATACCTATTATTTTTGTGATACTACTAATTGGGTACTTGATACTGGGAGTCCTTACCATATTTGCAACAAATTGCAGGGACTTCAAATTAGTAGGAGGTTTAAGGATGGCGAAAGGTTTTTGAACATTGGAGATGAAATTCGAGTTCCAGTTCTGGTGTTAGGAGACTTCTTTCTTATTTTTGAATCTTGTAAAATCATTTTACATGACTGCCATTATTATCCTGCATTTCTTGTAAACATTGTCTCTGTAGGCTTGTTGGCCAAAGAATGTTTTGAACTTTCAATAAAGAGAAATGTTTGCAACATTACTTTGAATGGTTCAGTTGTAATGAATGAAAATTTGGTAAATAGCATTTATTTGCTATCACAGCCTGGGAGTGTATTGTACACAACAAGAAAACATCCTAAAATGAATAATGTCAGTGATACTTATCTCTGGCACTATAGGCTAGGTCATATAAACAAGAACATGATAAACATGTTAAGACAAGAAGGTCTCTTAGAGATAAATAATTTTGAATTATTGCCTACCTGTGAATCTTGTTTACTTAGGAAAGTACCAAGTCATCTTTTTCTAAAAGGGTGAAATAGCCAAAGAAAGTCTAGGTCTAGTACACACATATATGTGGACCTATGAATGTCAATGCTAGAGGTGGGTATAATTATTTCATTACTTTTACAGATGACCTATCTAGGTTTAGTTATGTCTATCTTATGAGACATAAGTCTGAGTCGTTTGAAATGTTCAAATGATATCGTAATGAAGTTGGAAAGCAAACTGGAAAGAGTATAAAGACTCTTCGGTCATATCAAGGAGGAAAATATCTTTCCAGTGAGTTTCTGACTTATCTTCAAAAGAATGGGATTCTCTCTCAATGGACACCTCTGGGGACACCCCAACTGAATGGTGTGTCTGAAAGGAGGAATAGGACTTTGTTGGACATGGTCCGGTCCATGATTGGCTTCACCACTCTACCTATCTCTCTCTGGGTTATGCCCTGGAGACTGCTTGTTATCTTCTTAATAGGTCTCCTAGCAAGTCTGTGGACAGGACTCCATATTAGATGTGGTCTGAATGGAAATCGGTGCTCTCATACCTTAGGGTCTAGGGGTGTCCGGCCTATCTTAAGCATTTGCAGATGGGTAAACTAAGACCTAAATCTGACTGGTACCTATTTGTTGGGTATCCGAAAGAGTCTAAAGGGTATTTCTTTTACCTGCTTGATGAACAAAAGTTGTTTGTTGGTCTTAGGGATATCTTTCTGGAAAAGGAGTTCCTTAGTGAAGGAATTGTAGCCACTAAGATTGAACTTAGTGAAGTTTAATAGGTAGAAGAACTAACATATTTAGAAGACACCTCAAAACCGGATTTGATTAATTCAAATCCGGAGTCCATTGAGCACCCATTAAAAAGATCCATCATAGTATCGCATCAGCCGGATAGATATTACGGTTTCTTGGTCCAGGACAGAGATCCCATTGAACTTGATGAAAACAATGATGATTCGATCACCTATATGGATTCTCTATAAAGGTTTGACTCTGATAAGTGGTTAGAAGCCATGAAATCCAAAATGGAGTCCATGGAGATCAATAATGTGTGGACATTAGTTGATCCACCTAAAGGGAAAAAACCCATTGGGTGTAGATGGATTTTCAAAAGGAAATGGGGCGCAGATGGAAGGGTGGAGACCTACAAAGCCCATTTGGTTGCCAAGGGGTATCGTCAACGTTATGGTATTGACTATAACGAGACATTTTTTCCTGTGGCAATGCTCAAATCTATTTGGATTATGCTTGCTTTAGCTGCATACTTCGATTATGAAATCTGGCAAATCGATGTTCTAATAGCCTTCCTAAATGGAAAGCTGGAAGAGGAGGTGCATATGATGCAACCTGAAGGGTTCACATCCATAGATGAGTCCAAGGTTTGCAAGCTCCAAAGTTCTATCTATGGATTGAAGCAGGCATCTTGGAGTTGGAACATGCGATTTGATAAGTGTATCAAGTTGATGGCTTTGTTAAGAATGGAGAAGAACCTTGCATTTATAAGTGGGATAATGGTTCTGTGGTTGTATGCCTTGTATTGTATGTAGATGGCATTCTCTTAATCGGGAATGACATCCCTGCACTACAGGGAATGAAGGTCTAGTTGTCATCTCAGTTCTTTATGAAAGACTTGGGTGAAGCCTCCTACATCTTAGGGATGAAGATCTATAACGATAGATCTTCAAGACTTCTAGGACTGTCCCAGTCAACGTACATTGATACCGTGCTAAAACAGTTCAGCATGGAAAATTTCAAGAAAGGTTATCTTCGATAGGCCATGGAATTACTCTCTCCAAAAAGGATTGTGTGTCAACTCCTGTGGAGAGAAACCGTATGAGTAGAGTCCTATATGTTTCGACAGTGGGATCTATAATGTATGCAATGGCATGTACTAGACCAAATGTGGCATACTCACTTGGAGTAGTGAGTAGATACCAGTCTAACCTAGGTGAAGTGCATTAGAAGGTGGTAAAAATCATCCTGAAGTATTTGAGAAATACTAAAGACCAATGACTTATCTATAAAGAGCCTGACTTAAAACTTGTCAATTATACCGATTCAAGTTTTCAGTCAGATAGAGATGATAGCAAAAGTTTGTCAAGCTTTGTATTTACCCTAAATGGAGGAGCCATCTACTGGAAAAGTTCTAAGCAACACATAGTGGTGTACTCAGTTTGTGAAGCAGAATACATTGCAGCATCTGATACAGCGAAGGAAGCTGTGTGGCTGTAAAAGTTCCTAGGCGAGCTGGGAGTGGCACGTTCCCTGGATGGTCTTGTTCTAGTATTTTGTGACAGCATTGGAGCCATAGCTCAAGCCAAAAAGCCAAAGTCTCATCAGCACACCAAGCACATTCTGCGCCGCTACTATTTCGTGTGAGAGATTGTGGCATGAGGAGACATTGACCTTCAGAAGATCAATGGAAAGGAAAACCGGGCCGACCCCTTTACTAAAGCAGTCGAAATTCAAGAGTTTAAAGATTGTAATTGAAAAATGGGATGCGATTATGTACTGATTGGATTTAGTCCAAGTGGGAGTTGTTGGGAAATGTATCCCAAAGCTAATTGTCTAGGTTATAGACGATTGTGCTATTTGTATATTGGATATGAATTTTGATATAAATAAAAGTTATCTTGTGGCAGTTCATCATAAGTGCATTTTCCTTAATATGAACTCTTGTTTGATGAAGTCCTTAGAACTTCCTTGTACTCGATATAGAGAGGATATATCGAGTGGTTCTTAAATTGTTAACGATCGAATGATACATTGTTTAGGATGACTATGTATCAAGTATAGATCGTTGTATGTCATATAAGTTGGTTATTCTCTTAACCAAGGAATGTGGAGACATTGGTATGACATACAAGTGGAGTGTATAACATTTCACTGAACATGACCCGCCTAACAGAACTCCCTTTTCTATCAAAGAGTTGTTCGCGAAGGGATATGGATATATGTGTCCCTCAGACTTGAGATCACTATAGTAGCTTGTAATCAACTCACTATGCTTTGGCTCCGGACTCCCCGGATTTCTAATTCAGTCTTGAAAGGATGCTGGGTATAGTCAAGTACTTATGGAGTAATGGTAGGGTCAAGATGGGATTGAACTCTCCGAATTTATTGGAGTGAATGACTCACTAATGTCTCAATATAGCAAAACCTTAGCCAGGGTAGTTCTAGTGAAGAGTCACTGAACTTGCAAAATTGAGACATATGTTTGGATGAGATGATCTAGAGTTGGCAGTCTAACCCTAGGTAATCCAGAGTATTAAGTGGTCAAAGGGATCAATTATATAGTAACCATATGCTAGAGGTTTTTGGTGGTTGCTCTGCAACTTTGACCTATCCGGATGTCGGGTGTCATTGCTAGATGGCAAATTTGATTGGTACTGAAATTGTTTCAATTCTACTGGCTTAGTGTTTGAACCTATGGGGTCACACGCCATAGGGATAACTACTTTACCTAATAGCTGATTGATGATTGGGAATCATCTAGGGGTCGAAATTGGATAAGATAAGATTTTACCTATGTGTCGACATTTCAATGTGTCGACATATGGACTTATCTCATGAGTCAACACTTGGCTTCACAAAAGTTATGAAATTATTCTTATCAATTGTTAATGATGTCTTGGTGGTCTAATGTGAAATATGATTGCTTCTAAACTCAATTTGATTGAGTTGCAAATTTACTAGCTAGAATCGAATCGGATTTGATTCGGACTAGACTTGGGTCAACTTGGGTTGAACCAAAATTGGTGCACCGTATCCATTTGAGTTTGTAACTGGATTTTAAACTCAAATATCATTTAATTTCGAATTATTAGTTTAATTTTTGAATTTAACCTAATTTTTGAAATTAATGGTTGGATAAATGCTATCCTTAGCTCCCTCCCCACTAACTCTCTCGATAACTCTCACCCACCTTCCTCACTCTCTCCTATAAGATAGGGGCTGTTTAGGACTAGGAAAAGGAGAGGAAAAGAGAGGTTTTTGATAGAGAAGCTTTGCAGAAATTGAGAGAAAAAGGAGAGAAAGCTAGAATGGTTTTATACCTAAAGTTGGGAAGAGAGATCTAAGGGTATTGGGTGTGCGATTGCCTAGTGCTCTAGGCTGGGAAAAAGAGTCTAGGAAGGATTGTTTTCAAAGTATTTTCCACCTCCATTGTGTTCTTCAGCAGTGCGAGGAGTCTTGACGCTCGAGGAAAAAGAATTGGATACCAAGATGTTTCTGGAGCTAGCACTTCGAAAAGCACTGGTCAAGCAAGTCCTCGGTGTAAACTACTCGTGGAGGCTAGATATGATTGTGTGGTTGGTAGAGCTTCGTCCACCCCTTCTGTTGGTGATTCGAGAGCATTATCCATTCCATCTTCCACTGCTGCAAGGAGTTGCTTTGCATCTTCAAAAGGTGTGCATCAAAAGGTTTGATATGATAGGTTCATGTTTTATATTATACATTAATGTTCATGCCATATTACATTGGTAAGCTATGTAAAAAGTTGTTTCTATATCATGTTTAGATTAAAATAGTTTAATCTTTACTCTTTCGCTACAATGCATGTTAAAAAGTTTTTAAAATGCATATCTATAGCCTGCTTATGGTTCCTTTCAAATGGTATCAGAGCCAGGTTGATATTGACATGATTAATTTTGTATACTATATTCCATGTTATCCTTAGTAGATTTCTGTATTGGATGGAAACATTTGGGCATTTCATTGTAGAAGATTAGTAGGGGTTAAAGGCCCTCACTTCTCATTCAAGGGGGTCTCCTATAGCGTGTTAGGGTGTCAAAAGGAATCGAAATGGAGTTGTAGATTAAAGCTAGTTTAATCTAACATGGTAGATTAAAATTGTTTAATATTGGTTTGTTCTAAATTTGATGACATAAAAGGTTTAGATTAGATCTAAAGGGATTTATGATTATGTTGAAAAGTTGTTTTAACATGAAGAATCAATTTTAGAAGTAATTTTTGAGTTTACTCATAGAAAATAGAAAATCAAAAGTTCAAAATTCGAGGTAAAATCGTTTGACATTGATCTTAAAACTATTTCAATGATTAAAAAAATGTTAAACTTGATTTAGACTTGAATTTTCTAATGACCTGAGACATCTAGGAATTTAATTTGAAGATCTTAAGTCATGTGAATCAAACTCGGGTTAAAGGGGATGGGCTAGGAATAGATTCTTATTTAGGTTAGACCTAAGATTAGATGAATTGGATTAATTAGAGATAGGAAACTACTCAAAAGTTGAATTAGGTTTCATTTCTCTATAGTTTCTAATAGTTAAAAAGTGTGATCCAAATATCTAAAAGGATCTATTATGGCTCAGTGATTAATTTGGTTCTTTAATTCTAATCTGGTTAAGGAAGGTGAACCGAATTGGTGTCTAGGAAAGCAGCCTTATAGTCTATGGTTATGAGGGTACCTCTTACCTCGCTAGCTCACTTTAGCTAGTGTCTAAGGAAAGATGGTTAATGCTAGAACTCGTACCTTGACCGTGCTTACCTGGCCGATACGGCTAACCTTAATTGACTCATGAAAAGCATACTGAATTAGATTAACCCATGTCACCTAAGGTTAATCAGATTTGTCTGATTTTAGATGCCCATGGACCAAGATGTTCATGAACCTTCTACAAGTTAGTGGGAGGATTCTTGATCATGGTCCATGTATTCTTCATATGTCACTTTTTTTTAAAAAATCCTCTAAATTATTAGGTCGTTAAAAAGATGAAGTTATAGGGATAACTGAGTCTTAACCTCACATTAAGTTGGGTGGCAATGTGTCCTTTAATTACATGATCATCAGCAGTACCAAAGTATGGGTGGTCATCAGGCCATTGGAATTGCCATTCATAATATGATGGCTTAGTGCAACTCTCTTAATGGTGGTCAGGTGAGCCAGCCAAAGTCGAACTTGATCATTCATTGGTTAGAAGCACTAAATTTAGTCATGTTAATGGTTGGACTTAACCAGGACCTTCTTTAACAGGAAGCCCAAAGGCCGATTGAAGTGCACTTGGGGCAAAATTTGTAATACTAGAAATTGCTTGGAAGAAGCAATTGGTTAATTGATCCTACCTTTAGGTTCACGTGGGTGAGCCGGTCAAAGTCGAGCTCATGTGGCACCTTTAGGATTCCAGTACCTACTAAGGAATTAAGTGTAATTCCTTGGATTGGCAGTAGAGGCTACTAATCTGAATAAAATATGTGGGAGGACCTTTAGACCAAAGTCCATATCTTTAGGATTAAAATTGAAATTCATACACTAATTGGTCTTATGTTTTTCCTTTTAGAAAAGTGTCTGCCAACTTGTCCCTCTGATCATTGCTTGATAATAAAAAATTTTCTGGCCCAAACTTTGATAATTGGTATCAAAGGCTTAAGATTGTCTTAAAGCATGAAAGGATCTTGATGCAGAACGAAAGAGGATGATGTGATGCAGAAGTAAATTAAGACTAATTCTTTTTTTGTTATTTTTTTTTTTTTAATATTTCAAAAGTCAGCTTCGACTCAAAGAAAAGTTAAACTAAATTGAAAGAAACTAGGTAATAATTGAAAGCACAATTTAAATAAAACTGGGTTATCAGAGTAGTTCAGAAGTAACGGATCGCTGGGGTTGAGAAACTCCCAGACCTAGGGTTTCGCTCTGAACTTTCAACAGGCCAGAAATAAAGAGAAGAGATGGGTTACCGACCAGACAGTGATCTTCACAGAGTTTGGTGGAAGAACTCTCTCGAGCAGATTGTTGGATCCTCGGATTCGGATATCTTCGCAATGGATCCTCCAATACTGGCCCTGTGGCTGAGTCGGCTTCTCCTGGACTCAAGATCTGGGAAAGAAGAGGAACAAGTGATGGAATTAGATACTCAAGGAAGGACTTACCAGATTGAAGAACTTGAAAGCTGATGTTGCTGAAATCTGGATTCTCCTGGAGGCTGATCTGACTTCCTCTGGGAATTGCTCTGGATCTGAAGTATTCGGACTGGATCCGGATGCTGGTGGTCGGCCTTGACTTGAAGAGAGTGGCCATGAGAGGTGGGATAGGCTAGGGCTTGGTGGAAAGAAAAGGATGATGGGCGGCTAGGGTTTGGGAGTGAAGTGGCTAACCTAGGATTTGGGGTTTGGAGATCTCACACCTCCTCAAGGTTCCTAAGGAACCCGGATTTACTCCCTCACGGAGCTCAACAGCTGGATGCAAGTGCGGAAGAGAGAAAACACAGAGTTTGCTCACAAAGAAATTGGATTCTTTCATCAGATTATTTTCAAATTTACAAGAAGGGTTTAATTTATAGGACTTTACAAGAGAGTAGGGTTTTACATCTTCCCATGTGGGACTAAAGGAGGGGATCTTCAAATTAGGATTGTAGGATCAATCCATACACATATGGCCGGCCAAAAGGTTCCAAAATTGCTGATTGGTGGCTTCAAAAGGAAAGTGGGTGGCGCCTCCTAGTCTTGCTCTTCAAGAAAAATATTTTTCCTTCCATGCTCGGTCTTATTTGGAAGTATTTGGGCGCCTCCTAACCTTGCTCTTCAAGAGAAATTTTCTTCCTTTCATGGCTCAACTCTTTTGGACTCCTCCTTTTCTTTCTCCCTAAGTCATGGTTCTTCCCATGTTTGCTTTGGGCATTTTTGGCATGGAATGGGTGCCCCCTTGAAGTACTCTCCAAGAAGAGTTTCTTTCTTTTCATAGCTTGGCACTTATGGAAAATTGTGGGCTGCCCCCTTGAATTGTGGATCCCAGATTGCTTTCTCCTTAAATGGCGCATGAGAGAAGGGACCTGCTATCTTGTGGTGTGGGGACCAGAGCATACTGGATGGAGATGTGGCACCCCGTGGACTCAGGCGTGTGGCTGGGAGTGTGGCTGGGAGTGTGGCGCCCACTTGCTTGGCCTTGGGAGAAAATGTGACACCCAGGTTGAAGTCCTAGACCACTACTGAGTCAACATGACTCAACAAAAATAAATTGCAGGGAATACAGACTCAAACTAAAATTGAGTTGATCAAGTCAACCCTTATTACAAACTAGAAAACCCTAATTCTTTGGGCAAGGACAATCAGAGATCCAGATGGAGCTCTGAAGTCTTCTTCTAAGTCTGGTGCCCGCACCAATTCTCCCGGGGTGGGAGGAACTCGACCCTATCGAGTATGGATCAAGTTGGCTCTGGTATCTCTCCAAGAGGTCTGGGTCCAATTCTTGTAATTCTTCTCGGGAGATCCAAGAGTCATCAGAATCTGGCCTTCCTTGCCAGCGGACCAGGTATCTTTGGTATCCTCGATTACGAGTAGAGATAACCTGATCATCCAGGATCTTTTCAATCTACTCTTTCCTCACAGGCCAGTTTGTTGGTGGAAACACAGGGTTGGGTTCACTCTCAAGAGCAGGATTAGGTTCAAAAGGCTCACTGGGAATCACAGCTGGCTCTCTATACTCTACTAGGTCTGTAATGTTGAAAGTGGAGCTAATGCCTAGTTCTGGAGGTAACTCGAGCACATAGGCATTGGATCCTATTCTCTTCACCACTCTAAATGGTCTAGCTCCTTTAGCATGTACCTTTCTAACGGTTCTAGGAAGAAACTGCTTAGGCCTTAACCTAATCATTACATAGTCTCCCTCAACAAAAGTTTTGACTCACCTTTGAGAATCAGCCAATTTCTTATAAGTTTCATTACTTAAATTTATTTTGGCATGAATTTCTTTATGCAAGTCCTTTACATGCTATGCAAGTGCATCAAGAGACTTGTGTGTGTGGGCTAATAGTGAAATCAGATCAAGTGGTGTGTGAGGCTTGTATCCATGAATAATTTCAAAGGGACTCTAGCCTATAGACCTATTGATCGAAACATTGAATGCAATTTCAGCCATGGACAAAATACAAATCCCAATTCCTGGTGCTCTCAAAATCTGAGACAATGTCCTAAACTCGACTGACGATGCATTCCTAAAGAATGGACTTTATTCAAAGGAACCCTAGGTCTAAACCTAACAAACTACGACTCTCTAGGTTTGACCTTGGGTCGGAGGATGGCATGCAGAGCATGAAAACTTATCATGGGTGCCTAGTAGGTGCCATAAGGTCTTCCAGAAGTAGGTGGCAAACCTAATAGGTTCTAACACGTGGTTCACTCTAAAGACTTCGACAAAGTATACTTGGATGGTGTAAGAAGCATTGGAAGTCCTAGAGAAAGGGAGGAGATATGAGGCGGAGTCTCGAATTACCTGCTGACTAAAGGTGGTGACCTGAAGGTTTGAATGGTGATCTATGAGTGTCAACTGGTCATCCTTACGAAAGGGAAAGTTTGCTACTCCTAGGAATGGATCAAGAGATGGTTCGGGGAGTAGCCTAGGACATGTGATTACAACAGTTAAGGTTTGTTCTCTAAGCAAATAATGATTCACTTTCTCAAGAGATGGATTAGAGAATGATTCATGGAAGGGTCTATGGATGATGACCTCAAGACTTGAAATTTGACCTATGGGTGAGGAAAGGTATACTCTATAGAAGGGTAGCTCAGTCATGCGAAGGAAGGGGTCTGGGGCCATAAGGAGGACTTCTACAGGACTGGGTGAATCAATCTGCTCAAGAAAAGGATGTCCAACTGAGATTACGGGAGAGACCTTAGTGGCTGAGCATGGGACAAGGTCCAATTGTAAGAGGCTTGATTCAGTCATCCTAAGGAGAGGATCTACCATAGGGTGGGCAAACTTAAACAGTTTAGTGCAAAGATCTTCAATTGGTACTTGGGGAATGACTGTTATTAGAGGATACGAACTGATAGCTCGGGCTAACACTATGAGTTCTTCCTGGGGGTATTTGACTAAAGGAACTTGGTTCTCACAAATCTCTTGAATTTTTGAACTAGGTCCTACCACTTGGTTGCTCTCCAAGGTCTCCTCAAGTAAGGAACCAATAGTATCAATGTCACATTCTTCAAGTTCTTCCCCCTCATATTCATCAACTAGACTCAAGCCAGCATCATATACTTTCTCGATGCCATCTTCAATGGGTTTCGGGTCAGTGGTGATCGGGTCAACTCGATTCTAGGCTTGTCATACCTAACCTTTCTTCCTCATTGGTAGGCTTGGGTTCTCCCTCATTAATGTCATCCTTAGGATTCTTACCACTTAGCTGTGCACAAGCCAGTCCTATGCATGGGCACTGACTAGATTTATGGCCTCTTTCTCTACAAAACAAACATTCTTGAGATATAGGAACCTGGGTCACACTGGGTTTCAAGCTAGTAGAGACCTTACTTGGGCATGGGTGTGGATCTAAATGGTTTGATCTAGAAGACTGGGGTTGTTGAGTGACTGGTCTAGAATATTGTAAGGACCTCTCATAGACACGATCCACACTATAGATATCATGGTTAGGCTTCCTAAGGTTATGCTCGGGATCATGGTATAAGGTCCTCCTAGGCTCCTGGCATGGGTGAGGTTGGGGCCTATTAAATTTTGGATCAAGGGTCCAATTTTGATGTCTACATTTCTCAAGTACTTGGACTCGATCCCTAAATTGGAAAAAACCCTCATTCATATCCTGACTCAATTTGGTCATACTTTCGGTAAGATTTCTAACCATGGCCTCTAAATCTGGTTGGGTTTGACTAGGTTGGTAGGGTACTCCATTCCGGGTAGACATGATGATGCAAGCAAGCACACAGAATGTGACTAGACTAAAGCGACTACTGGCTAACTAGACCTAGAGCCCAAACTAGATGCCCAATCAGAGTGGCAAGCTAGCCTGTAGTAACTCGGGACTCAGCCAGGCAGGTGTAAGGGGAGTGTTAGGTCCCTAAATGCCAATCCTAGACACCAATCAGAGATTGGCCAGGTAGGCGGACCAGCATACAAGCCCTTCGGGATAGAATCCCTGAACCACCGTTCTAGACACTAAGTACAGAGCACACACAGAGTAACTAGACAAACTGACTCAACACTAGCTAGACCCGACTTGTTAGTGTCCCTAGCACACTAGGGCAAATTAAGTCTAATAAATTTTAAAATTAGGCTTAGGATCGAATGAATAGGTGGTGGTTTTGGGCTAAGGAGAGGTTATCAACTCCTTCCCTTATCTTAGATGCTCAATTGCCCTTAAGATGAATTAGGAGATGATCACTCAAAAAAATTGAAATGCAGAAACACAGAAATAGAGTTGCTATAATTTAACTCTCAGAAATTTCACGGAAATCAATAAATTTCAGTAAAATTATATAAAATACCCCCAGGAAGAACTCATAGTGTTAGACCGAGCTATCAGTTCGTACCCTCTAATGACAGTCATTCCCCAAGTACCAATTGAAGATCTTTGCACTGAACTATTTAAGTTTGCCCACCCTATGGTAGATCCTCTCCTTAGGATGACTGAATCAATCCTCTTACAATTGGACCTTGTCCCATGCCCAGCCACTAAGGTCTCTCCCGTAATCTCAGTTGAACATCCTTGTCTTGAGCGGATTGATTCTCCTAGTCCTGTAGAAGTCCTCCTTATGACCCCAGACCCCTTCCTTCGCATGACTGACCTACCCTTCTATAGAGTATACCTTTCCTCACCCATAGGTCAAATTTCAAGTCTTGAGGTCATCATCCATAGGCCCTTCCATGAATCATTCTTTAATCCATTTCTTGAGAAAGTGGATCATTGTTTGCTTAGAGAACAAACCTTAACTATTGCAATCACATGTCCTAGGCTACTCCCCGAACCATCTCTTGATCCATTCCTAGGAATAGCAAACTTTTCCTTTCGTAAGGATGACCAGTTGACACTCATAGATCACCATTCAAACCTTCAGGTCACCACCTTTAATCAGCAGGTAATTCAAGACTCCACCTCATATTTCCTCCCTTTCTCTAGGACTTCCAATGCTTCTTACACCATCCAAGTATACTTTGTCGAAGTCTTTAGAGTGAACCACGTGTCAGAACCTATTAGGTTTGCCACCTACTTCTGGAAGACCTTATGGCACCTACTAGGCACCCATGATAAGTTTTCATGCTCTGCATGCCATCCTCCGACCCAAGGTCAAACCTAGAGAGCCGTAGTTTGTTAGGTTTAGACCTAGGGTTCCTTTGAATAAAGTCCATTCTTTAGGAATGCATCGTCAGTCGAGTTTAGGACATTGTCTTAGATTTTGGTTAAGTGAGAATACCAGGAGTTGGGATTTGTATTTACCCAGGGCTAAATTTGCATATAATGTTTCGATCAATAGGTCTATAGGCTAGAGTCCCTTTGAAATTGTTCATGGATACAAGCCTCACACACCACTTGATCTGATTTCACTATTAGTCCACACACACAAGTCTCTTGATGCACTTGCATAGCATGTAAAAGACTTGCATAAAGAAATTCATGCCAAATAAATTTAAGTAATGAAACTTATAAGAAGTTGGCTGATTCTCAAAGGCGAGTCAAAACTTTTGTTGAGGGAGACTATGTAATGATTAGGTTAAGGCCTGAACGGTTTCCTCCTAGAACCGTTAGAAAGTTACATGCTAGAGGAGCTGGACCATTTAGAGTGGTGAAGAGAGTAGGATCCAATGCCTATGTGCTCGAGTTACCTCCAGAACTAGGCATTAGCTCCACTTTCAACATTACAGACCTAGTAGAGTATAGGGAGCCAGCTGTGATTTCCAGTGAGGCTTTTGAACCTAATCCTGCTCTTGAGAGTGAACCTGACCCTATGTGTCCACCAACAAACTGGCCTGTGAGGAAAGAGCAGATTGAAAAGATCCTGGATGATCAGGTTATCTCTACTCGTAATCGAGGATACCAAAGATACCTGGTCCGCTGGCTAGGAAGGCCAGATTCTGATGACTCTTGGATCTCCCGAGAAGAATTACAAGAATTGGATCTAGACCTCTTGGAGAGATACCAGAGCCAACTTGATCCATACTCGACAGGGTCGAGTTCCTCCCATCCTGGGAGAATTGGTGCGGGCACCAGACTCAGAAGAAGACTTCAGAGCTCCATCTGGATCTCTGATTAACCTTGCCCAAAGAATTAGGGTTTTTTGGCTTGTAATAAGGGTTGACTTGATCAACTCAATTTTAGCTTGAGTCTATATTACCTGCATTTTTTATTTTATTGAGTCATGTTGACTCAGTAGTGGACTAGGGTTTCAACCTGGGGTGTTACATTTTCTCCCAAGGCCAAGCAAGTGGGCGCCACACTCCCAGCCACACTCCCAGCCATACGCCTGAGTCCAGGGGGCGCCACATCTCCATCCAGCAGGCTTTGGTCCCCACACCACAGATAGCAGCTCCCCTCTTTCATGCGCCAATTGAGGAGAAATCCACCAGGGGTCCACAAATCAAGGGGGCAGCCCAAGACTTTCCAAAAGAACCAAACTATAAAAGGGAAGAAATTCTCTTGGAGAGGAATTCAAGGAGGCGCCCATTACCTGCCAGAAATACTCAAAACAAAGTTAGAAGGAGCCATAACTTGGGGAGAAAGAAAAGGAGGTATCCAAAAAGGGTTGAGCCATGGAAGGAAGGAGATTTCTCTTGAAAAGCAAGGTTAGGAGGCGCCCTAATCATTCCAACTAAAGCCAGATATAAAAGGCAACAAATTTTCTCTTGGAGGGCAAGGTTAAGAGACACCCAAACACTTCCAGATAAGGCCAAGCATAGAAGAAAAAAAATATTTTCTTGGAGGTCAAGACAAGGAGGCGCCACCCACTTTCCTTTTTGAAGCTTCAATCAACTTTGGAATTAATTGGCTGGCCATATGAGTAGGGATTGATATCCTAATTTGAAGATCCCCTCCTTTAGTCCCATATGGGAAGATGTAAAACCCTATTATCTTGTAATGGCCTATAAATTAAACCCCATGTAAGTTTGAAAAAAATCAGATGAATGAAACCAATTTTTTTTATGAGCAAACTTTGTGTTTTCTCTCTTCCGCACTTGCATCCAGGTGTTGAGCTCCATGAGGGAGTAAATCCGGGTTCCCCAGGAACCTTGAGGAGGTGTGAGATCTCCAAAACCCAAATCCTAGGTTAGCCACTTCTACTCCAAAACCCTAGCCGCCCACCATCCACTTCAATCCACCAAACCCTAGCCTATTCCACCTCCCATGGCCTCTCTCTCCAAGTCCAGGCCAACCACCAGCATCCAGCTCCAGTCCGGATACTTCAAATCCAAAGCTCTTTCCAGAGGGAGTCGAATCAGCCTTCAAGAGAATCCGGATCTCAGCGACATCAGCCTTCAAGTTCTTTGAACTGGTAAATCCTTCCCTGAGTCTCTGAATCCATCACTTGTTTTTCTTCTTCCCAGATCTTGAGTTCAGGAGAAGCCGACCCTACCATGAGACTAGTATTGGAGGATCCATTGCAAAGATAAACGACTCCGAGGATCCAACAATCTGCTCGAGAGAGTTCTTCCACCCAAATTATGTGAGGATCACTGTCTGGTTGGTAAACCGTCTCTTCTCTTTATTTCTGTCCTGTTGAAAGTTCAGAGCGAAACCCTAGGTCTGGGAGTTTCTCAACCCCCAGTGATCCGTTACTTCTGAACTACTCTGATAACTTAGCTTCTTCTAAATTGTGCTTTCAATCCTTACCTAGTTTCCATCAACTTAGTTTAAGTTTACTTTGAGTCGAAGCCAATTTCTGAAATATATATATAAAAAAAAAGAATTAATCTTAATTTCACTTCCGCATACGCTTCTTTGTTCTTTGTTCTGCATCACATACTGGATAAGGATGTAACACCCCCTGGACTCAGGCGTGTGGCTGGGAGTGTGGCTGGGAGTGTGGCGCCAACTTGCTTGGCCTTGGGAGAAAATTTGACACCCAGGTTGAAGTCCTAGACCACTATTGAGTCAACATGACTCAACAATAATAAATTACAAGGAATACAGACTCAAACTAAAATTGAGTTGATCAAGTCAACCCTTATTACAAACCAGAAAACCCTAATTCTTCGGGCAAGGTCAATCAGAGATCCAGATGGAGCTCTAAAGTCTTCTTCTGAGTCTGGTGCCCGCACCAGATCTTGTATGTTGTATCGGATCCAGCACCTGAGGTCCTCACAGCCAATGCTCGTACATCTGTCAGGGACACTTATCAGAAGTGGCTTTCTGATAGAACTTCTATACATTGCATTATGCTAGTGACTATGAACGATAAGTTCAGTCACAAATTTGAGAAGGCCCAACTAGAGAAAATCTTACAAAAGTTGCGGGAATCCTTTGGCATGCATGATGATGTAAAGCGGTATAGGATTTCTTGTGTCATCTATAACGCCCATATGCAGGGTGGGGTATCAGTAACTGATCATGTATTGTACATGACTGATTTGTTTGAATGCCTGGCCAAACTCGGATGTCCCCTGCATGAATAGCTGGGGAAAGATGCTATACTGAATTCTCTGCCCCCTTCTTACCCTGGTTTCCTTGATCACTTCCAGATGCATAGGCCTGTAGTGAACTACCGTAGTTTGTTGGGGTTACTACAGAACTATGAGAAGGACCACAACCTCAATAAGGGGTTGGTATACTTGGTCGGAGGAAATAGGGCAGTGCGTCGTCCCATTGGGAAGGAGAAGAAAAATAAAAAGAAAAAGACCAAAAAGGTGCAGAGTGTTGGTGAGGCTAGTCAGGCTAGGAAGAAAAAGGTAGACTAGAGTTAGGCAGAGTGCTTCTACTGTAAGAAGCAGAGTCACTGGAAGAGGAATTGTCCTTTATATATTGCATCCCTTGACTCTAACAGGCCTAAGAAGAGGAAGCAGCAAGATGTTGCTACTCAAGGTATTTATATGATAAATCCCTGTACCTATTCTTTTTGTGATACTACTAATTGGGTACTTGATACTGGGAGTCCGTACCATATTTGCAACAAATTGCAGGGACTTCAAATTAGTAGGAGGTTCAGGGACGGCGAAAGGTTTCTAAATGTTGGAGATGAAAGTCGAGTTCCAGTTTTGGCATTAGGAGACTTCTCTCTTATTTTTGAATCATGTAAAATCATTTTACATGACTGCCATTATTATCCTGCATTTCTTATAAATATTGTCTCTGTAGGCTTGTTGGCCAAAGAATGTTTTGAACTTTCAATAAAGAGAAATGTTTGTAACATTACTTTGGATGGTTTAGTTGTAATGAACGGAAATTTGGTAAATGGCATTTATTGCTATCACAGCCTGTGAGCATAATGTACAGACCAGCAAATGCCCTAGAATGGATAATGTCAGCGATGCTTATCTTTGGCACTGTAGGCTAGGTCATATAAACAAGAACATGATAAATAGTTTAAGATAAGAAGGTCTCTTAGAGGTAAATGATTTTGAATCATTGCCTACCTATGAATCTTGTTTACTTGGAAAAATGACCAAGTCATCTTTTTCTGGAAAGGGTGAAAGAGCCAAAGAAATTTTAAGTCTGGTATATACAGTTGTATGTGGTCCTATGAATGTTAGTGTTAGAGGTGGGTATAATTATTTCATTACTTTTACAGATGACCAATCTAGGTTTGGTTATGTCTATCTTATGAGACATAAGTCTGAGTCATTTGAAATGTTCAAACGATATTGTAATGAAGTTGAAAAGCAAACTGGAACTTCCTCTTTGATGAAACAATCAAAGAGTTTGGTTTCATCAAGAATGTGGATGAATCGTATATATACAAGAAGATAAGTGGGAGTGTCCTTATTTTCTTGGTTTTGTATGTCGATGACATACTCATCATTGGGAATGATATCCCAATTTTGCAATCGATCAAGTCTTGGCTATCAAAGCAATTTTCTATGAAGGATTTGGGAGAGGCATCCTATATACTAGGTATAAAGATCTATAGAGATAGATCTAAGAGGATGCTTGGCTTATCCCAATCCAGGTACATTGACTTAGTGTTGAAAAAATTAAAACTTGGAGAGAAGTAAGAAAGGTTACTTGCCTATGAGTCAAGGCATACATCTCTCCAAGAAGATATCTCCTAAGACACCAGAAGAGAGAGAGAGAGAATAAGTTTGATTCCTTATGCTTTGGCTATAGGATCAATTATGTATGCCATGTTATGTGCTAGGCTGATGTTGCTTATGCCTTGGGCATAGTAAGCAGGTTCCAGGCTGATATAAGATTAGATCATTGGAAAGCTATGAAAAACATTCTTAAGTACCTGAGAAGGACTAAAAATATTTTTCTAATATATGGTGGATCAGAATTGAAACTAAAACGGTATACATATTCTAGTTTTCAATCAGATCTAGATGATAACAAATCCATATCAGGATATGTCTTCACCCTATATGGTGGTGCAATGAGTTGGAAGAGTACAAAATAGCAAACTTCACTGAGGCAAAGTACATAGTTGCAAGTGAAGTCACAAAGAAAGCTGTGTGGATAAAGAAATTCATCATGGAATTGGACATGGTTCCTGCTATACAACAACCAGTGCCACTTTATTATGATAACACCGAGCTATTGCGCAAGCTAAGGAACCAAGGTCTCATCATAAACCCAATCACATCCTAAGATGCTTCCATCTTGTTCGGGAGATCATAGAAAGACAAGATGTTCTTTGTTGCCTAGTTGGCTAACTCAAGATGGGGGGTAAATTAGGTTTGTAAACATTTTAGCAAGTATGTGTTTTTTGAAACCTTGTGTGGTGAGTGTAGTATATAGAGTATAGAAGTAAATAAGAATGCAAAACACAAACCCCACAAGATTTAGAGTGATTCGGAGTAACTTAGCTTCTACGTCAACTACCCAAGGTGCACTCTTGGGATTTCCACTATATTCACCTCGAATACGGTCGGATTATTTTCCTACGGGCTCCAATCCAAAATTCCAATACATAGTTAGTTTTTTCGAGATTATTAACAACCCAACTTTATTTTCAAGGCTATCCAACAACCTAAAAATAACACATAAGCTACAGCCACCTGCTGTACTTATAGCAACTCAAAAATCGAGTAGCAAAAGAAAGCAACACTAAAACAAACCCAATGTATTGAATGGTTGCAATTGAAGCTCTTAATGTGGCCTTCTTGAATGCTTCTTGAATGCTCTTCAAGCCTTTCTTAATTCTTCAAAGATTAACTCAAGAAGGTAGTTGGAAGTTGTTGGAGAACTTGAGTTTCTACTTGAAAGTTCTTGGTATGATCAATACCCTTATAAAAATCTTTTTCTTCTCTTAAATTCATTATTTATAGCTTCTTGAAGTGTTCTTAGATGAATATGGTTATTGGAATATCTTGAAAATTGAAAACTAGCCGTTGGGAGTCTTGAAATTCAAAATTTTAAATTCTAGAACTATTCGTTACTGCTGAAATCAATGGAAGGCGAGTCGGCTCAAAGGACTTGAGTCGGCTCGGATGATCAGTGGCCTGAAAGGTAGTCATTCTATAGTCTATGAGAGTTGGCTTCTATCGATTTAGAGTCAGCTCGGCTAAATGAAATCTCAAAAGCAACTTTCTGTGACTCTATGAGAGTCTGCTCTGATTTTCTTGGAGTTGGCTCGGATGTCCTATATTAGAAAAATGCTGTGCGTGCCAAGAAATGTATCAGCTCTATTCATTAGAGTTGGCTCGAGTTGAAATTTCTCCAAAGGCTTCCAAATAGCTTCAAACTACTTCCAAACAAATTCTAAACCTATTCTAAAATATTTATACTTAAAATTACATCGATTTGACCCTTATTCATGAATATACAATTGAATTTACTTAGGGCTCTCAAATGATTGAAAAATGCATGAAACTTTTTCTTGAATACTTGGATGCATTCCAATGGTCTTGAGAAACGTAGAGTTGATGATTATCAATGAAAAATGTCCTACAAAAACTTCTTAAATACTTAAAAAGCATTAGTATCAAATGCATGGTCCAATATTTTGTAATCATCAAAATCATTCCAGGGGTCAACAATCTCTCCCCTTTTGATGATGAGAAAACACTAGGCATGAAAAGAATAAGTACCTTTACATTTGCAACTATATCAGAGTAAATAAGTTTAGAATATGCTATATAGTATGTCATACCAAGCAATTCAAGTTATGGTTATATTCAATCTAATATTTGGTCTATTGCAAGAAGACATAGGAATTCATTTTACAAATTAACTGAGGTGTCAAGGCTGTTGAGTGAAATGTCAAGGCTGTCAATACATTCTAGTTAATTTTTAGAAATATTCCAAGGCTCATTGTAATTTTTATGAGTCTTTAATGAGATATACTTCTCCTTACTCAAGTGTTTTGCACAAGTGTCACAATTGTCACAATTTTTTGCAAAATTTTAGATTACTAAAGAAATTGCTAAATTTTAGATTACTTCTCCCCTTTTTCCTAGCACATTTTTTTTATTACACATTTTCCATGCATCACACATTTTTCATGCATCACATGATATTACTTCCCCTTTTTGTTAATAATAAAAGGTGTAAAATACTCTCCCTTACTATAAAATTATATATCAAGGGAGTAAAAAAGTAATCATTGCTCATGAAAGATACAACAAAGCACACACATATACATACATATATATATATCATCAAAGTTTTGATAAAAAAGTGGCTGAACTATGATACTGTCAACATACAAAGGTAGGAGCTAGTAAGACCTAGTCAAGGAAGTCTATCTAAAAGGTCTAAGATCTCTATTTCTAGTCCTAGTAGGAGCTCTAGATCTATCTTTAACTCTAGGTCTAGCTCTAGGCTCTGGAATAGGTGCTGAAGGAGGTGGTTCTAACTCAGGAACAGAAGCAAAAAGCAGTGGAGTTCTCTGATCAGTGAATGCATCAGACAAAGCTAGAGTACTAGTCCTTGAAAGAATCTATGTGGCAAGAGTATCAAAAATGCACTGCTCTTGTTGCTTTGCCTCTGGTGTTGGTGTGTCCATAATATGGTGATATGTAAAGTGCGCATCAGCCTATTGATCAGTAGGGTGAAGATCCTGTCCATCATCATTTTTCTGGTGGAGGTGGAGGTGCGATCAGTGATAGAGAAGGTCTAGCTGAAGTACTCAGATGTAAAGTTGCTATGATCTTGCTGAAACAATCTCTGATCTCTATCTGTAGCTGATCAATCCTAGAGTGAACCTCTGCTCAAACTGTTTGAAGATCTAATTTGAGAGCAAAAACATCATCTCTAAGTGTCCTCATCTGCTCAGAGTCATGCTGCTATGGTGGGGGCACCAGGATCCGACATAGATTACTGGGCCCTATCTGGTTTATTGATTAGTATTTTTTTGAACCCTTAATAATGTATCAAGTCTTATAATCAAGTCTTGTAATGAAGTTAGCATAGCTGAGTTGAATTGAGTCCTATAATAAGTTGAGTTATCCAACCTCAATCCAATTGAGTCCTGTAAGTCCAATACAAGTTTGTGTTACAAGTTCATGTCAAGTACTAGTTATACAAGAGGAGAAGCATTAGCCAAAGCCTTCACCAGGCCCTCTCAGAGCAAAGCAAGCCCAAGTCTATAAAGCTCCACACATGAAGTGCTAAAGAATATTAGGCACCCCAACCAAAGGTTTCTAGCCTACCAGGAGGCCCATGTGCCCAAGCTCTTTGGAGGCTGCCCAAGCCCAAGTTGGAGGACACCCCTTGTGGTGTGGGCACTAGGGTTAAAAGAAATCAACAGGTTTAATCCACATCCCTGTGGATCACCTGTGAGTAAAATCCTGAACCCAACCCTATTTACCATATAAATATTTTTTTTTAAATTCTATTATTTTGGTTTAGTTAGGGTAAACCCTTTTTACCAATTGTAATTAGGATTTTATTTATTTTGGGGTAAAATCCTTTTTACCAAGTTGAGTTGAAACCCTAATTGAGTCAAACCCTATTTACCCAATTGGGATCTTAGTGGTCCAATTTAATTAGCCCTTTTTACCAACTTTAATTGGGTTTTAATTTAAAAGCCTAATTAAGTATGGTTGGTTCAATTAGTTATTATTTAGTTGAGTCATTGAGTCCTGTATTACAAGAGAGGACCCAAGACAGCAATCCATGTGCACCCAATTAAAGACTCAAGACAACCCATGTGCTAGCCCAAGTCACAACCTCTTCTTGAAGCCATTTTATCAAGGATTTAGACATCAACACATGTCATTGGGACAACACTATTTGGACATTTCATTTTGGGACAAGAACACATGCCATGTCACTTTTGTTTGGACATCCCACATGCCATGTATTTTGTTATTTTTGGTTGGCCAAATAAAGACAAGATTGGCGCCACTTAAAGTTAAGATAAGTAAAGCAGAAGGACTCCCTAAGTTGGCGCCCTCCCACTCAAATGTTCATGCCAAATCCAAGGAGTCGGCCACTCTTCCAAGGAGTTTCATTCTTGTCACCCACTTCAAGGAGAGTTCCAAGGAATTTGCTCACTTAAGGGAGAAGGTTCAATGGTCTTCTACTTTAAGAGTTTCAAGCAATCAGGATGGAAGCTGCTTAAATCTCCTGAACTCAAGAGTTTCATCAAAACTCTTGAGTCTTTTTCAATCCAAATTGAGGAGTCCCTCACTTGCAGACAACCACATCATCCAGACTCTAGAGTCCAAGATACCCAAGAGCAGGATTCTAGGAGTTGTAGTCTAAGGGAGCACAAGACTAGTGTTTGTGTCCCTTACATCACTGGTTGGGAGTCTATAAATACCCCACTAGCCCCCTTGTAATTCATCATTTTTATTCATCAATATTAGGAAATTATGTCGAATCTTATTCCTTTGCTATGTGCATCGTGGGGTGTGAGGCCCTATTTATCTAGCCATCAAGAAAACCAAATCCACCATTTCTAAAACCTCCTTTCTTTCAATCTTTCTTTTCCATTGCTGCTTTTAATTCATGTTTATTTCTTTGTTGAGTGTTATAGGTGAATAGGATTCAAGATCAGTGTTCTTACCTCAGAACCAATATCGTGCAAAAGATCAGAGCCTGGAAGAAAGATCTTGAAATCCTTTCACTACGGTCTTGAGAGTCCTGCTAGATCTACATCGAGAGAGTAATCTTTGTTGGTATAACTAAACTTTTTTCCATCTCATAATTTTTGACTCGTTGAATAGATCCTAGTTTACGATGGTTTCTCAACCACCAGGTCTTGTTTTTTTAATTGCTTTATAGGTTTACTTGTGCGGGTAATTGAATTAGTTTCCTTCGCCATCTCCTTTGAAGTCTTCTTTAAAATCTGAAAAATATATAAAAATTAGTTTCTAATTATTCTCTATTAATTAGTTATTAATTTTAGTAATTTAGTTTTGGTTATTGTCCTGCATCAGTTTTGGTATCCGAGTAAGTTAAACTAGGGTTTTTCTCTCTTGTGCCGACTTAGTTCTCTTTAAGTACTCGGATCAGGTGCTTCACCATGGCCGTCCGATCATAGGAAAAAGAAGGGCAGCAACACCCTCATAACCCATTCAAACAGGATTTCCTATGATGTGTAGGGGTGCCACTATGAATTGACCCTTGAAGAAGAAAACAAAGAAATAGGCATCTTTAGGTTTTAATTTCTACATCATGGCTATCTTAGTACATAGTTTGTTATTTTAATTTTTTGTCTATGGGTAATACATAAAAAATTATTTTTATTTTGCTGGATTCCTTATAATTGAATATATTTTCTAGAATTATTTCATGAATTATTTTGGTCTGTAAATTTTTTTCTTGTCGAAATACTACCTGAGAACAGTTTCGTCTTGTTTTTAGCAAAGCTAATTTCAACAAGTTTAGGATTCTTTTGGTTAAAAAAAAGCATATTTTAATATTTCTGGCATATTAGATACTTATCTGTAGAATATATTCTTTTTTTAAAAAAAATAAATAAATTAATTTTTATTTTCTTTTATTTTTGCTTATTTGCATATTAGGGTTTCATCTTGTGTGTGCATCATCAAGTAACCTAATTTTAAGGGCACTTGAACATCTAGATTGAGCAGGATTTCATGACTTATCCTGAGCCCACAACAGCTACCTATTGCATCCGAACCTAACCTTAATTAAAATTGATTAAACTTAATTTGCTCTAGTGAGCTAGGGACACCAACAGGTCAGGTTCAACCTTTTTGGAAAAACTAGTTACACTCAATTCGACATTTGTGTCTTGAAGTTGGTGTCTAGGCTAGAGGTCCAGAGGCAAACGCCCTAAGCGGTTTTGTGGTTTTTAATTAGGACCCTATGAGAGCAGGGGAAGCCTCCCACGATCCTACCTCTTACCTGGCCAGTGGACAGCATAATTGTTGTCTTGGCTGTGATTTAGTCGACTCATTTTATTTGAGCTCTAGGTCTAGGAAACCCTAGTCTGAGTCTTGTGTGTGTGCATAGCATGTCTACTAGATTAGGAACACCATATCATTAGCACAAACCCAACCCAATCTGGTTTGACCATGGAGTCCACTATGGAAACCTTAATAAGGACCTTCACTGAATAATGTACCCAAATGAACAATAGGTTTGACCAACTAGATGACCATTTAGGAAACCTAGAAAGGACCCGAAAGACCCGTACTGAACCTAAATTTGAAACACACCCTGACCCATTCCTAGAACCCAACCCTAGGATATCCCCTCGCCATGACCCAATCTGGGATCTTAGTTTGAAGAGACCTAATTATGATTTCATAGACCAGGTTGAGAGAGCCACTAGGTATATTAGTTTACCAGCACCTCTTTTGGTGGCGGTCTTGATTTTGAGGATTACCCTAATTGGGAAAGAGGTATGGATGAGTATTTTGCTTGGGATGTAATGTCAGAAGAAAGGAAATATAAGTTTGCCAAAACCAAGTTAGTTCGCCAGGCTAGAACCTATTGGGATAAGTTTGAAAGGATGATTAGACTACAAGTAGAAATCCCCATAACTACCTAGAGAGCCATGAAAAGCAAGCTTAGAGAAATGTACCTTCCTGCACCCTACCATTAGGGATCCTATGAACCCAAACTATACGAACCAAGATCTATAACCCATAGATCCAAGCCCATATCCTATGAACCCATAGAATCCAAAACCCCTAGCTATCAATCAAGTATTAGTCCACTTCCACTTCAATGTCAACCTGAACCTACTGGGTTTAGTGCACCTAGTCAAAACCCTGGCTGAGGTGAACTTAGTGGATGAATATAAGGAAGAAGAGGAGATACATATGACTGACCTAGAATTAGTTGACCTGATAGATACCCAGACTGAAACCAGCCTAGAGTTAGTTGATCATGACCATACCCTGACTGAAATTGTGCTGGTAGGATCCTTAAAAAAAGAAATCCATGAAGAACCTTACTCTCCTACTGGGACCTTACCTGAGGAAACCCTAGAAAAGAGTCAAGCCAAGGAACTTAGTCCAGATGCCAAGTTCAGATCCATTATTGCTGAAATCAATGGGAGGCAAGTTGGCTTGAAGGACTTGAGTTGGCTTGGATGATCAGTGGCCTGAAAAGTAGTCATTCTATAGTCTGTGAAAGTCAGCTCCTGTCGATTTATAGTCAGCTCGACTGAATGAATCTCAGAAGCAACTTTCTGTGACTTTATGAGAGTCACCTCTGATTTTCTTGGAGTTGGCTTGGATGTCCTGTATTAGAAAAATACTATGCCATGCCAAAAAAATGTATCAGCTCTATTCATTAGAGTCGGCTTGAGTTGAAATTTCTCCAAAGGCTTCCAAATAGCTTCAAACTACTTCCAAACAAGTTCTAAACCTATTCTAAAATAATTATACATAAAATTACATCGATTTGACCCTTATTAATGAATATACAATTGAATTTACTTTGGGCTCTCAAATGATTGAAAATATATGAAACTTTTTCTTGAATACATGGATGCATTCCAATGGTCTTGAGAAATGTAAGGTTGATGATTGTCTATTTGAAATGTCATACAAAAACTTCTTAAACACTTAAAAAGTATTAGTATCAAATGCATACTCCAATATTTTGTAATAATCAAAATCATTCCAGGGATGAACATGCTTGTTGAACGAGTAGATACAAATAACAACATAGCAGATCCATTTACTAAAGCACTACCAAAGCAACAGTTTGGTCACCACTTAGATTGTATGAATGTAAAATACAAAGGCGATTGGCTTTAATGCAAGTGGGAGATTGAAAGAATGGTGCCTTAAAAGTCAATCTTTGTATGGGCATTTCTATGATCTTCTAGCTCATGTATGATATTATTTATTAATAAAAGGTATTTGATTCATTATACTACTACATCTTATCAAGATTATGATGAACCCCATAGGTTAGGGTAATGGACTTAGAGTTATGATGGAGATCATAATAGTGAGACCTAAGTTCTTATAAACCCTAATCTAAAATGTTCTTGGTTGTTGGATAATCGATTCGGGGATCGATGAATCCGGTAAGACTGGCACATCTTATATATAGTCAATGGAGAGGGTGGTTGTTCTCATAGCTAGTTATGTAGAGACACTAATACAAGGATATGGGTGCTCATTAGGTTATGATTTCACTAAACTGATCTGATATAAGAACATCAAATGGAAGTCTTACTTGTAAAAACAATGTTCTCTTAGTGGGAGTTGTACATGTGATTCTTAGACCTGAGACTATCATAGTATCTTGTGCACATGAACCCATGTTTTGGTGCATACCCATTCATGGTAATTAAGTCATGTATAGGGTGCTTCTGGATGTGGTGGATTATGCATAAAGGCAATGAGTAGGTCAACAAGGAATCGATCACTTCTAGTAAGGAAAGAAGTTATCCAGTGTGATCTCTTCAAATGAAGACTCAGGAAGTCTTTAATCAAAGCATGATGAGATTAGATAAGGTTTCTAATCTTTCATCGGTCGAGCCTTTATTATTGAATTGACTTTCAAAAGGATTAAGTGCTAGGGTTTGACATTTATTCATGCCCATCACTTATTCCGGATAAAGGGAGATCGAAGGATTGAATTGCATGGTAACTTTTTACTGAAGTGTATTTTGATAATTTTTATCAAATTTCTCATCTTTCGGGTAGGCATGACACATTGCTAGATGTCAATCATGTCTTGTAGGTTTTCATGAACCAAATGGATTGAATTCATGAGTCAATTCGGAACCTGGTTCGAATTGGCAACTTAGGTCAGCTCAATATGATCTAATTCAGTCAATTGGTTTTGATTGAATCAAATTAGCTTGGACCTAGACCTACTACTGGCTAGATGTAGAATCCAAAGGATCACACACATTAAAAAATTGGCCAAGGAAGTCAATTATATTTTTATTAGGGTCAGAGGATCCTAATTGACTAGCTAATTGATATACTAGCACATGTTGGCTAGCCCAACTTCTAACCTAATTGGATAGGATTTATTATGATGCGGGACAAAGATCGGGCTGGATTGCTGGTGAGCATGGAAGTCACCAGAGAATAGGGTTTGTAGTGGAGGAGGAAAGAAGAGGGTGCAGGGTTTAGAAAAATACTGGGGTTCATACAGATTCCCCAAGAAGATCAAGCACATAGCAAAAGGGGCTCACACAGATGCCCTGGGCTCACATAGATGCCCAAATCAGGGATTACACAGAAACCCTGGGAAGATGGAGAAGGGATCACATAGATACCCTAGGTTCACACAGATGCCCAAATCAGGGATCACACAGAAACCCTGGGATCACACAGATCCTTCACACATAACAATAAAAATTTATTCATCCATCCTTCATTGTTAGAAGAATATATGATGCGGGACTAATATGCATGCAATTTTTTTTGTATGTTTTACATGTTGAGTTAGGTGATTAATTCCCGAATTTTAGATCAAAATTATTTGTAGGGAATTTTATATGAATTTTTGAAGATCAGCATGCAGATTAGGACCTAGAAAAGTAACAAAGAAGGACCGCCGGGGCTGAGGAGCCTCGGTTAGGGCAAGTTCTCCTACAATAAAACTACTGGAGGTAGAGGGGTGTACCTGACAACGTCTGTGAAGATCGCAGCGAAGGGATCTCTCATTCCTCGATGGATGCGGCCTGGAAAATCGAGACAAAGACTCGCAGATACCCGGCTTTCTGCTCGGTGATTCGATTGAGACTTGGCTGGAGTCGTTGGATTCGTAGGAACTCGGGGACCTGTAAACGACCTGTCAGGGGTTAGAAAACTCACAAAGGAACAAGAAAACAAAGGAAAACAGCAAGGGAAGGCTTCTTTTGGAGTGGGCATCCAGGGATCTGAGAGGCTTGTTGGCAGTAGGAAGATGATTGCAGCACTGGGAAGAAAAACTCTCACAAACCCCTTTATGCACACAGCAGGGTATCACACAACTCAATAGAAGAACTCAAGGTTTTCATTCATCAAAAATTCATACAAAATTCCCTACAAATAATTTTGATCTGAAATTCAGGAATTAATCACCTAACTCAACATGTAAAACATACAAAAAAAATTGCATGCATATTAGTCCCGCATCATTTGGTATCAGAGCTTAGATTAGGGCTTGTTTTCTGCAATTTTTCAGTCCGTATATGCTTTATTATTTAAATTATTTCTCCCTGTTAAAACTCCAAAAATTTTGAAATTTATTTTTCTGGATTTATAATAATTCAAAGTAATTTTCATAATTTTTTTATATTTATTATGGCCTGTGAATGTTTTGCAAGCTGAAATACAGCCTACAAATTCTTGGCTCTATTTTTTTTCAGCAAGACAAGTTTGGAAGTTTTAGGGTTTTATTTAGCATTTTTTGCATATCTTTTAATTTTAGTATATTTCCTTCATATTAGGCCATAATTTGCAAGTTTTCTTATATTTAAGAAAATACCAAAAAAATAAAATAAAATAAAATTACATATTCTCCAAAAAAAATACCAAAAACATCTAACCCTAATTTGCATCATTTGCCTGCCATCATTGCATAATCTACTTTTAAGGGCACTCTTGCTATGTCAGATGGGGGGAGGATTTGATCACCTCTCCTTAGCCCAAACCACATCCCTTGCATTCGGTCCCAAGCCTTAACCTAAAATTAACTAGACTTAATTTGCCCTAGTGGGCTAGGGACACCAACTGGTCGGGTCCGGGCTAGTGTTAGATCACCGTATCAAGTTAACCTGTGTGTGCCTTGTGCTCAGTGTCTAGAATGGTGGTTTAGGGATTCAATCCCGAAGGGCTTGTGTGCTGGTCCGCCTACCTGGCCAATCTCTGATTGGTGTCTAGGATTGGCAATCAGGGACCTAACACTCCCCTTACACCTGCCTAGCTGAGTACAGGGTTACTATAGGCTAGTTTGCCACCCTGATTGAGCATCTAGTTTGGACTCTAGGTCTAGTCAGCTATAGTCGGTCTGATCGAGTCTTGCATGAGCACTAGATCAGGAGTTTCATATCACCCACCTCCTTCACAAATGTCTGAGCTCATGAAAAATTTACAAGCTCAAATAAAAGCCTTAGCTGATCAAATGGCCCAGATGGCTACCCATATAACTACCCAGATGACCCAGTTAACTCAGTCTCGTATTCAAACCAATGATAGAATTGACCATCTTGCCAATAGGTTTGATCAGTTAAAAGTCCGGGTAGGGACCCCAGAAAAAACCATGGGTCGCAGTCTGAGCCAGATCCTAATTCCCCTAAACTTAGGAGGACCCCAAATCCTGATCCATACCTTGAGGTTGAACCTAGGAGAGCCCATCGTCATGACCCAATCCTTAAGGTTAGTCCTAGAAGACCCAATCAGGATTTTATAGACCAGGAAGATAGATCCTATTTACCCTCTCCCTATAAGCCTAGTATACCTACAACCTATAGATCTTATTACTCCAAATCCTATAAACCTAGAACCTATGAATCCATAACCTATGAACCTAGATCCTATGACTCTAGATCCCATGATCATAGATCCTATGCACCCACACCCTATAAGCCTAGTAGACCCAACACCTAATATTCTAACCCATATAGGGAGTCTAACCCTAGGAGGACCCAATATTCTGACCCATATAGGGAGTCCAACCCTAGGAGAACCCAGTATTCTAACCCATATAGGGAGTCCAACCCTAGGAGAACCCAGTATTCTAACCCATATAGGGAGTCCAACCCCAGGAGAACCCAGTATTCTAACCCACATAGGGAGTCCAATCCTAGGAGGACCCAATATCCTGACCCATATAGAGAGCCCAACCTTAGGAGGACCCCATACCTTGATCCATCCTTAGAACCTAATCATAGAGCTAACCCAAAATCCTATGACCCCAGATCCTATAATCCCATGACCCATAGATCTGCACCCTTGTCCTATGAGCCTAGAGAACCCATAACCCCTAAGTATTAGCCTAGTACTAGTCATGCTTCCCCTAGTCAACTTGAACCCCATAGGATTAGTATCCTTAAATATGAACCCAATAGTGAGCCACTACCTCTTATACAACCTGAACCTACTAGGAGTAGTACCCATAATCAGAGACCAGAACCTAACCAATTTCCTGCTAGCCGACCTTCTCCAACCATTCCTGAGATTCGCAAGTCTTACATTAACGTGGAAGTGTATGAAGCTGATGTGAGCCTAGTGGATGAGTATGAGGGAGAAGAGGAGACACCTTTAGTAGACCTAGAATTAGCTGACCCAGTAGATACCCAGGTAGAAACCAACCTAGAGCTAGTTGACCTTGACCACATCCAACCTAAAGCTATAATGGAAGAACAAATAGAGGAAGAGAACCTAGGTACTGCTGCTAGAGCCTTACCTGAGGAAACCATAGAGGAGAGCCAAATTATAGAGTCTAGTCCAAAAATACAAGAACCAGAAGAATTTATTAAGGACCTGATCTCTTTGAATCAATACCTTCAAGATGAGTCCCCTCCTATAGTTCCCATTAAGGACCTCTTCCCCGAAATTAGCGACCCATCCTTCCATTATGCAAACCCTGTAGATATAGCTCAACCTCGTAAGGTTAACCTCATTAGTATAGGATTAGTTCCTAACACCCCGTCTTTTATCCTACTTTATCCAACTAACCATGAACCTTTTTCTTTACCTTACCAAACTAATTCTGAACCCACTTCCTATTTTCTGCCCTTTCCTGACACCTCCAGCATTTCTAGGATCATTAAATTGCATTTAGCTGAGATTAGCATACTGCATGCGTTCATCATGCATGTTAGGTTTGCATCTTACTTCTGGCATACTCTTTGGAATTTGCTAGGAGTTCACTGTAAATTTTCATGTGCATGTCAAGCTAGGATCAAACCTAGAGAACCTATAATCTATTAGGTTTAGATCCAAAGAGTTCAATAAAATTTCCTTCGATAGGAATGCATAGTCGAGTCTGTTAGGTGTCAGTATGAGTCCTTTGCATCATTTGTTAGGAGTCTGCATGTGCCTAGCATGTTCACCACCCGCACTAATCTTAAAACAACTGGCTAATTCCCGAAGAAGGGTCAAAGAATTTGATGTAGTGGATTCTATCTTGGTTATGCTTAGGCCTAAAAGAAGCTTCATGCTCGCAGAGCCGGACCTTTTAAAGTGATAGAGAAGGATTGGATCAAATGCCTAGGTGTTAGACTTGCCTTCGGATTTGGGTATTAGTTCTACCTTCAATATTACAGACCTGGTTGAGTATAGGGAACCGGCAGCGATACCTAGTAAGGCCTTTGGACCTATTCCTTTTCATTGTGAGTGACCCTAACCCAGAGTGTCCACTAACAAATTGGCCTGAGAGAGGAGAACGGATCGAGCATATCCTGGACGATCAAGCCATCACGACCCGGGGCCGTGACTATCAATGCTTCCTTGTCTGATGGCAAGGCCAGCCAGAGTTGGATGATTCGTAGATTTCTTGAGAGGACTTGCAACGCCTCAACCCAGACCTTCTCAAGAGATATGTGAGCCAGTCAGATCTTCACTCGACAGGGTCGAGTTCCTCCCACCCCGGGAGAATTGGTGCGGACACCAAAGGCACCAGAATAAGGCAGAGGCTTCTCAACCCTCTATGAATTGATAAATAATTTATGAGTCCATCTGTAATAAGGGCTTAGCCCATCTGAGTCCTTTTTTTAGTTGTTGTTTGAGTCTTTTGAGTTGTTATTTTAGTTCTGTACTAGTCAGCTTATGTTGAGCTAGTTAAGTCCAATGCTAGTCAGTTCATGTTGAGCCTATTTATTTTTTTGAGTCCTGTCCAAACATACTGAAGACTCAAGACTATATCATACAAGTGAAGACCAAGTCCAACTAGATTGAAGACATGGAAGTATAGCACAAGTCCAACCCAGCTTGAAGATTTGAAGACCCCAGGAGGAAAATTCAGAAAACCCTGATTTCTTGTAGATGCCCTCCAGATGCCCAGATTCCCTTCCAGATGCCAAAGTATATTCATAGATAAGGGCATCCATGATTCCAGAGGTCCATATGCATCCTAGGCCAAAGAAATCAAGCCTAGGTGCCAAGCCCAAGGCCCTAAGAAGCAAGATACCAGGGAATATTCCTGCTACCTGGCTACCAGGCCACCCCAGCTTCCAGAAGCCCAAACCCATGCACCCGAGCCCCTTTGGGCCAGCCTTTTGCTGTTCCTAGAAGCCCAACACGCCCCCCTAGGTGTCCTTGGAGTCTTGACCAAGTCAAGAAAATTTTTAGGGATTTTTCTACCTAATATTTCCTTATTTTCTAGCTAGGGTTTGAGAGGAAAAAGGATTCTTATGTAAAGACTTATGTACCTTTACTTGGAGCCCAAGGTTAAGGGTCTATTTAAGGGACCCTAGCCTCTTGTATGAAGGAGAATTTTTGATGAATAAAAAAACCTTGAGTTCTTCTATTGAGTTGTGTGATACCCTGCTGTGTGCATAAAGGGATTTGTGAGAGTTTTTCTTCCCAGTGCTGCAATCATCTTCCTGCTGCCAACAAGCCTCTCAGATCCCTGGACGCCCACTCCAAAAAAAGCCTTCCCTTGCTGTTTATCCTTTATTTTCTTGTTCCTTTGTGAGTTTTCTAACCCCTGACAGGTCGTTTACAGGTCCCCGAGTTCCTATGAATCCAACGACTCCAGCCAAGCCTCAATCGTATCACCGAGCAGAAAGCCGGGTATCCGCGGGTCTTTGGCTCGATTTTCCAGGCCGCATCCATCGAGGAACGAGAGACCCCTTTGCTGCGATCTTCACAGATGTTGTCAGGTACACCCCTCTACCTCCAGTAGTTTTATTGTAGGAGAACTTGCCCTAACCGAGGCTTCTCAGCCCTGGCGGTCTTTCTTTGCTACTTTTCTAGGTCCTAATCTGCATGCTGATCTTCAAAAATTCATACAAAACTCCCTACAAATAATTTTGATCTAAAATTCGGGAATTAATCACCTAACTCAACATGTAAAACATACAAAAAAAATTGCATGCATATTAGTCCCGCATCAATATAAGAGGGGGTGGGGTATTTTTAGATTCACCCCAGGGTACATAACTTGAGGGCTAAGAAACCCTAACTTGTGGGCCAAGAAATCCTGGTGGACGTGGTCAATAGTGGGCCTATCTCGGGCTGGAGCTCTCTCTCGCAGGCTTGGCAGCATGAAGGGCCCGGTGCATGAAGTCCAGCTCTACTTGAGGAGCCTGGTGAATCTCTGGGTCTGCTTACTCTCCTCTTGGATCTTGACATGAATGAAACTTACAGAACTCGATTAGACTCGACTGGACTGAAAATTATTGGACCTGACTAAGTGGACTCAACTAGACTCAGTTGTCTCACTTTATTACAGGACTAATGGACTCAAGTAAAATAAAATAAAATAAACTTTTGGTTTCCATCATTCCCCTGTGGTGGGGAGAACTTGACTCCGTCGAGTCAGGCTCAGTGCGGTTGATGGAACCAAAACTAATCAAAAGAGACTCCAAGGCTGGGTTCACCCATTTCTTTTATTTTATTTTTCAACTTCTCTTTTTTTTGGCTGCTCTAAGATCAGTGCAGCTTTTAAATTTTTGCTGCTCCAGGATCGTGCGCTCTGGAAATCGCACTACTCTGGAAACCATGCATTGTTGAAGTCGACAATAGTGAAGCGGGTATGCTTTCACGTTCGTGTGGTGAAGCACCTCATCTCCACGAACCAACACGAAATAGGGGAGGCTCGCAGAGGGGGAGGGAAGTCCGGCGAGCTTCGCTTGTGGTGGTGCTGGGGTGGAGACGGTGGCTCAGGGAGATGGTTCCGGTGTATGGTTCGAGGCACGATGGCATTCGACGATGGTGGGTGCGCAGGCGGCAGTGGTTGCGAGAGTCACGGCTGCAGGGGATTAGGCGTGCTAAAGGAAGAATGGCTTCTTGTCGGTTCGGAGGCGATCGCAGAGGCTCTGCTTCCGGTGGCTGGTGACGGCAATGGGATGAAGATCCGGCTAGAGGTGGCGTTGTGCAGATCTGTGGCATAGGAAGGTCTCCATGATCATTGGGGAGCGCCCGAGTGGGAGGAAGACAACGGCGGTGGCAGTGCTGGCATCCGTAGTGGTAGTGGCAGTAGCAGCGAGGTCTTTGACATTATTGGCATGCGATGGGGTGGTGGCGATAGTCATCGGGGGTGGGCGGGAACTTCGGCCATGGCTTGGATCTTCCAGATCTGCTGTCGGGGGCTTTGGTGGTGCATGCATCCGGAGGAGCCCGTCTTTGTTAGTGGCTGCAGGAGGCAGGGAGGCGGTATGGTGGGTGACACGGGTGACTGGATCACTGGATCGCACGTGGAAGTCTACAGCACGGGTTCCGTCTGCTGGGTGTTGATCAAAGATGGAGACCGGTGGGTGACGAAGTGATGCGGAGATCCAGTGGTGGCATGAATGGATCCGGAGAGGGGGCAGATCCGGAGAGGGAGTCGGTGACATGGGGGAAGACTTGATCGGAGGTGGTACTGGAGATGGGCTTCACGGGCAATGACAGCAGGAGAGAAGCTCGGGTGTAGGG
Organism: Areca catechu; assembly: GCA_021397845.1. Taxonomy (NCBI): domain Eukaryota; kingdom Viridiplantae; phylum Streptophyta; class Magnoliopsida; order Arecales; family Arecaceae; genus Areca; species Areca catechu. Next base: position 140,140,618 of record CM038051.1, on the reverse strand, counting down.
TGTTGACGGACCTTGGTGACTGACCGAGGTTTGAGAAATCTTGCACAGGGTGATCTGGACATGAGGAAGGATGTGAAGCCAGGGAGGAAGAAAAAAAAAACCCTAATCCTCTAGCTCTGATACCATTTGATGCGAGACAGAGATCGGGCTGGATCGCTGGCGAGCATGGAAGTTACCAGAGATTAGGGTTTGTAGGGGAGGAGGAAAGAAGAGGGCGCTGGGTTTAGAAAAATACTGGGGTTCACACAGGTTCCCTAAGAAGATCAAGCACACAGCAAAAGGGGCTCACACAGATGCCCTAAGCTCACACAGATGCCCAAATCAGGGATCACACAGATCCTTCACATAGAATAATAGAAATTTTATTCATCCATCCTTCATTGTTAAAAAAATACAAGAGGGGGTGGGGTATTTATAGATTCACCCTAGGGTACAAAACTTGAGGGCTAAGAAACCCTAACTTGTGGACCAAGAAATCTTGGTGGACCTGGTCAACAGTGGGCCTGTCTCGGGCTGGAGCTCTCTCTCGCGGGCTTGGCAGCATGAAGGGCCCAGGTGCATGAAGTCCAGCTCTACTTGAGGGGCCTAGTGAATCTCTGGGTTTGCTTACTCTCCTCTTGGATCTTGACATGAATGAAATTTACAGAACTCGATTAGACTCGACTGGACTGAAAATAACTGGACCTGACTAAGTGGACTCAACTAGACTCAGTTGCTCACTTTATTAGAGGACTAATGGACTCAAGTAAAATAAAATAAAATAAACTTTTGGTCGCTAACATTTCCTTGTGGTGGGGAGAACTCAACTCCGTCGAGTCAAGCTCAGAGGGGTTGATGAAACTGAAACCAATCAAAAGAGACTCCAAGGCTGGGTTCACCCATTTATTTTATTTTATTTTTTAACTTCTCTCCTTTTTTTTTGGCTGCTCTGAGATCAATGCAGCTTTGAAATTCTTGCTGCTCCAAAAATCGTGTGCTCTGGAAATCGAATTACTTTGGAAACCATGCATTGTTGAAGTCGGCAATAGTGAAGCAAGTATGCTTTCATGTTTGTGCGATGAAGCACCTCATCTCCACAAGCCAACACAAAACAGGGGAGTCTCGCAGTGGGGGAGGGAAGTTCAGTGAGCTTCACCGGTGGTGGCACTGGGGTGGAGGTGGTGGCCCGGGGAGATGCTTTCGGTGGATGGCACGGGGCGCGATGGTGTTCGACAACGATGGGAGCGCAGGTGGTAGTGGTTGCTGGAGTCACGGCCGCAGGGGATTGGGCATGCTAGAGGAAGAATGGCTTCTTGCCGGTTCGGAGGCGATCACAGAGGCTTTGCTTCTAGTGGTTGGTGACGGCAACGGGGCGGAGATCCGGTGGGAGGCAGCTTCGCGCGGATCTGCGGCACAGGAAGGTCTCCACGGTCATTGGGGAGCACTCGAGTGGGAGGAAGACAATGGCAGTGGCGGTGCTAGCATCCGTAGTGGCAGCGACAGCAGCAGTGAGGTCTTTGACAGTATTGGTGCATGTTGGTGCGGTGGCGGCAGTCATCGGGGGCGAGCAGGAACTCCGATCATGGCTTGGATCTTCCAAATCCACTGTCGGGGGCTTTGGTAGTGCATGCATCCAGAGGAGCCTGGCTTTGTCGATGGCTACAGGAGGCAGGGAGGCGGTCTGGTGGGTGACACGGGTGACTGGATCACTGGACCGCACACAAAAGTCTGCGACACGGGTTCCGTCTGCTGGGCATTGATCAGAGATGGAGACCGGTGGGCGAGGAAGCGACGTGGAGATCCGGTGGTAGCAAGAGTGGATCCGGAGAGGGGGCGGATCCGAAGAGGGAGTTGGCAGTGTGGGGGAAGACATGATTGGAGGTGGTGCTGGAGACGGGCTTCACGGGCGATGGCAGCAGGAGAGGAGCTCGTGTGCATGGCATTGACGGACCTTGGCGACTAGCCGAGGGTTGAGAAATATTGCACAGGGAGATCTGGACATGAGGAAGGATGGGAAGCTAGGGAGGAAGCAAAAAAAAACCCTAATCCTCTAGCTCTGATACCATTTGATGCGAGATAGAGATCGGGCTGGATCATTGGCGAGCATGGAAGTCACCAGAGATTAGGGTTTGTATGGGAGGAGGAAAGAAGAGGGTACAGGGTTTAGAAAAATACTGGGGTTCACACAGATGTCCTGGGCTCACATAGATGCCCAAATCAGGGATCACACAGAAATCCTGAGAAGATGGAGAAGGGATCACACAAATACCCTGGGCTCACACAGATGCCCAAATCAGGGATCACACAAATCCTTCACACAAAACAATAGAAATTTTATTCATCCATCCTTCATTGTTAAAAAAATACAAGTGGGGGTGGGGTATTTATAGATTCACCCCAGGGTACATAACTTGAGGGCTAAGAAACCCTAATTTGTGAGCCAAGAAATCTTGGTGGACCTGGTCAACAGTGGGCCTGTCTCGGGCTGGAGCTCTCTCTCGCAGGCTTGGCAGCATGAAGGGCTCAAGTGTATGAAGTCCAGCTCTACTTGAGGGGCCTGGTGAATCTCCAGGTTTGCTTACTTTCTTCTTGGATCTTGACATGAATGAAACTTACAGAACTCGATTAGACTTGACTGGACTGAAAATAACTGGACCTGACTAAGTGGACTTAACTGGACTCAGTTGTCTCACTTTATTACAGGACTAATGGACTCAAGTAAAATAAAATAAAATAAACTTTTGGTCCCTATCATATTAGCTTGCTATTTGTGCTATCTAATTTAAATGGGACTTAAATTTGGTTGTGTCCTAATTAGGATAGCTTTTATCTAGATTTATTTGGGCCTTATCTTCGACCTATATAGAGTCCAAGATGGAAGGAACACTTGGTGCCAATTTTGGCGTGCACCAAGGATGAAGGGGCACTAAAGGACCAAGAGTCCTCCTACTTTTAAAACACCTTTTCAGATAAATGTTAAGCCTTTTTCCCTTATCTGCATGCCTAATTAGATGGGCTTTGAGCAATCACAAATTGGTAATTGGCATGAAAATGAAGTGTGCACAATGAAGGGTCGCGTCTCTTCATTTTGGTGTTAGAGTCCTTCTGTTTGAAGACTCTTAATTTTTTGATGCATCCCTTGAGGTCCCACACCTTTTATCCATCTTATAACTAGTAATATGCCACATGGCATGTGAAAAATTTATTGAAAAAATGAAGAGACATTTATATGTCTGTTGGAGCATGAAAGGACATTTCACGATAAGTCCTCTCATCCAAAAGATTCATTTTGCTTGAAGGGTCTTATCAAGGGACTGAGAAAGAGACTTATTAGGTGCCTCATCCCTCTCTATAATTTGGCATCAATAATCTGATGCCAGGTATTGAATTCTAATCCTAAAGAAGTCCATTTCTATTTTTCTTCCTTGTCCTTTTAAGACAAGGCTTGTCTCTTTAAGACAAGGCTTGTCCTTTTAAGACAAGACTTGTCATTTTAAGAGAGGTCTTTGAGTGCCCTACAGGAGGTTAGGGGTTCTAGCAAAGGGTGAAAGTCTGAAAGGCTATCGGAAGAGTCCAAGTCAAATAAGCAAGCTTGGTAGGAGTGCTTGCTTGGTCCAGTTCCTATGTGGATCACCTCTGAAGGGCATACACTAATGTGCCTCATAAAAATAAAGGAGTATATCACTTCAAGTATTAATCTATAATAATAAAGTTTTGATTTATTAGTTGCCATGATCAAGTGGTCCTCGGATTTAGGGTTCCGGTCGATCAGGGTTTAATAATGAAAATTTTGGAATACAATCTTTCGCTACACCTCGCCCGGATTCCAACAAGGTGGGACATAAATTAGATTAAGCCATAAGTATTCAGCCAATGTTGGACTCCTAAAAGGGCTTATCCATGCCAAATAATAAGAGTCGTAAGAGCTTGGAACTCTTGTAGGCACTAATTAATATGGGTGCATTTTGACATGTAGAAGGACCAATAGTCCTTCTACAGATGAATCACTTTTGGAGATAAAGATGATCTCTCTCTCTCTCTTCTCCATGTCCCATATGGATAGGTTTTGACTAGTCAAGGCTTAAAAAGGATAGACTATATTGGCACACATTATCTAATTTGCGTGAAATAATGTGCACATGAATTGATGGCATGAGGGAATGGACCTAGAGTCCTTCAACTTGCTGATCACCACTTTTCAGATAAGCCTATCCATATCATATGCCTATTAGGATTATTGACCAGATCTTTGGCCATGTGAAAGAAGGAAAGTCATTGGATTTGGTGGAGAGATGCGAGAGACACCTCTTAGTACATGAGATTCTAAAATGCCGTATCGATATGGTGTTTCATTGCACATTTTCCCATTGGACTTCTATTTGAAGAGACTTATCTAATATGTAGGACATCAGAAAAGTGGATGGGAATAGATGTGATCGGCACCTTTTCTCTATCTATCTACGGATCTCAGTGGAAGAGTCCAAGGCACTGATATTGTTTGAGCAATCCTCTTCCTTTCCTTTTTAAGACAAGTCTTCAAGATTAAGACAAGTCTACCATTTTAAGACAAGAACTTAGGAAGAGAATTAAGAAAGACAAAAAATTTTAAAAGAGAAATTAGAGAGGTTTAGAGGTACGCTTCAATAGAGTATAGGTCCTAGTGAGGCTAAAAGGTTGTCAAGAGGAGAAAGGCTATCGAGAGGAGAAATTTGGCAAGCAAATTGAAAGGAGTGCTTCCTCAATCCAGTTCCTATGTGGATCACCTCTAGAGGGCATGCACTTATGTGCCTATGAAAATACTAGGATATAGCATTATAGGTATTCCTCTAAGTCCCTCATATATTACCCTAATTAATTGAATAGTTAAGGAATCCCGGTCTAGGTTTTGGTTGACTAGGATTTCAATATTGAAAAATTTTGAAATCCATTCTTTCATTGTACAACCATAATGCAATAGTAGTATCAAAGCAACCTTGATTAATTTAATTAATGTAAATTTATTATGTTATATATAAATGATATATTAAATATCTAGCATGATAGTTGTAACATATATTGCTTTGTAAATGCCACTGATTAGGTGTATCACCTAAAATCTAATCAATATAGAGATATGTTTAGATTGTTTAATCATCATTTTGAAATAAGGTTGTCCTAATATAGTGGTGGATGTTTGCTATGTTATAAGGTTATCCTAGAATGATGACACACTTGGCACATATTATAATGTTATACGTTTTTTAGCTAGTATATGGTATTAGGATGTGCATGAGACCATCATAGCCCTCTTTAAAATTATATTTAGTCATAGTTTTGGAAATCATAATGCAAATTCATTTAGGATCTGATTGATCAATTGGTGTCTAAAAAAGTAGTTTTGGAAAGGTAAAGAGAATATGATTTTTAATTGGATCCATTGCTTACCTGGCCAATCTTTTGGTGTCTAAGGCAAGAATGGGGGGCCTCCCACCTCCCTCCTACTTACTTGGCCAATTTGATTGATTTAAACCTTGAAGTGAAAATGCTAATTAATTAGAATACTACCAATACCTTCCTTCATGCTAAGCCAAATCCATGTTAAAAACTATAGTAGATTTGTTGTGTAACATATGAAAGGGATATGCCCTACAAGCCAATCTATGTTGTATCTCCCAAACCATTGTAATTGACAAAAATTCTAATAAAGGCATTATTTTTCATCATACACTGTGTTTATTATTATATGATGAACCCCATAGATTAGGGATATGATTTTAGGGTTATGATGAGATCATACCAGTGAGACCTAAAGTCTTAAAACCTTAATCTAAAATATTCCTAGTCAAAGGAACCCTGAGTAGGGGATCAGGGTTTTCGGGTAAGACTAGCACATCCCATGTATACTGGAGAGGGTGACTGCTCTCACAGTCACTTGTGTATGACACTAATACTGGGATGTGGGTGCTCATTTGAGAATGAGTTCACTGATATGATCCAACATGAGAACATCTAATGGAGTCTTAGCTACATGTTAATAGAAGGTTCTCATAGTGGGAGTGGTACAAGTAATCCTTTGACCTGAGACTGCCATAAGTACCTTATGTACATGAACCCATGCTTTGGTTCAATCCTAATCATGACACTGAGTCATGCACAGGATTGATACTGAGAATGGTGAATTGGATATGAAGGTAATGAGTAGGTCGACAAGGAATCGATCACTCTTAGTAAGAGGAGATTGCATCCAGCTAGTTAACAATCGGATGATGATTCAGGGAATCTTTGATCAAAGTAAAGATATTAGAGATGGTTTCTAATATCAAGATAATTGAATCATCAATATAAGATTGAGCTAGAAATAAATATAATATTAGATTTGACATATATCCATATCCATAGTTATATTTTGGGTGCAGGCTGATCGAAAGATTTAATTGTACGGTAACTCTCTACTGAAGGGTAGTTTTTGTATTTCACCAGAATTTTCATATCTTTCGGGTAGACATGACATGTTGCTAGACGTCAATCTTGTCTTGTGGGTTGATCAAATTTAAAGATCACTTATTAGGAAGAGACCTAATTGATCAAGTCGGGTAAGCCCGGTTTGACCTAAATCGATTAGAAAGAGTTCTAATCAAATTAGGTCAACTTGTATTCGAACCCACTGCTGGCTAGATGTGGAACCCAATGGGTCACACACTTAAGAGGATTGATCAAGAGTTTAATTTGTAATTAAATCATCTTTGCAGGATAACACTCTAGCAGGTGTTGCAAACCCTAGCTTCTATTCGAATTGGATTCGAATTAGGGTTCCGGATTGGTTCAATTCAGGTTCTAATTGGATCTAATTAGACCCTAATTGAGTTTATAGGGATTATGGCTAACCCTATTGGCTAGCCATGTAACTAGGCTAGCCTCCCCACCCGCCCCTTTGCATTTTCATGCCAAAATGCCAAGAGTCCATGCGCTTATGGACTCTTGGCGTGCCATTTGGAAGAGTCCATGGGTGCATGGACTCTTGGCGCGCCCACTTAATTCTCTGATGAATTAAGTTGGGGCGGCTTCCTTTCTCACTATTAGCACCTCACATGTGTCTCCTTGGATGGGAATCCAACGGTTGGGAAATTTTTGAGAAAGACAAAAGGTGCAGACTCTTCCCGGTTGCGCGAAATAACGTCTCTTCGGAGACCGAAACATCGCGACTCCCTTCTTCTGAAATTTCATGACTTTTCTTTTAGGAAAAGCCATGAGTTTTAATCTGGAAGGTCGTGAGAAGGAGGGAAGGGGCATGAGAAAATGAGAAGGGCGTGAGATGGGTTTTTATGGAGAGGTGTGTGGGCGCCTCTCTGAAATCTATTTAAGGGGTCAGGAAAAATCAGAACGGGTTATCTGAGATTTTTCTTCTTCCTCTCCAAAAGTCTCCTTCCCTCTTTTCTTGTTTTACATTGTTTCCTTTACAGAGGACTCCTCTGTCGAAACTCTGTTGCTGAACAAGAATAAAAGAGAAGGTCTCCGACGGTAAAGGAAAGAAGGAATTCTGATTTTATTTTCTTTCTTTCTTACATTAAGACATTCATGTCTTAATTTCTTCTCCAATTTAAGACAAGCCTAAATCCTCTTAGGACAAGGTCTTATCTCTAAGACAAGGGTGTCTTAGAGGGTCAAAGTCTTAGTGGAAGGAGGAGAAGAGATCAAAGAAAGGGAGGCAACCTCTTGTGTGGAAGAATTCCAGCCATAATTTGAGCAATTGAGTTCTAGGAAGAAGAACTCAATAGGAGGAACCATTGAAAAGAAGATAGTGTTTCTTGATCATTGCTCTATGTGGATCACCATCGGAGGGCGAACACCTGGACGCTTGGTGAATTCAGTTAGCCCCTTCAACTTCAAGTTTGTTGGAATAAGCGATTACAGGTTGGTACCCTAATCCTATTTTGCATAGAAATGCTTGTTATATGTTCTAGTCTTATTTAAGGAGTTCCTGGTTTAAGGTATTTGGTGTGAATTTAGTTTCATTTTTGAAATTACACTTCCGCTGCGTTGCACCGGAACCCTACAACATAAGGCCTACTCTAGGGTTTGATATAGAATTGTCTTGGTGCATCTATTGCTTTATAGCATGTTAGATGGCATTGCTTTGTTGTATAATACAAGGATAATATTATTCAAACATGATTATATGTAAATGAAGGGTTAGATTAAACTAAGATATTGTAGTTTGTTGTGTAATACCAGGCTATAAGTATCTTAGAGGCAGTAGTTATATTAAGAATTACATGGATTGCAATCAAAAAATATATTTTCTATCCTTGAACTCATGAATGTTTATTGTGTAACAAGGGATTTGTAAGGAATTGGGATCTTAACCCCACTAAAAAATCCTAGGAGGGTTTCTTGCTTACCATAAGCAAGGGCTATGATATTCATAATAAAATAGTGGGAGACACAATTAGATTTATATGTCCTCATCTAGTTGTCATCTTAAGTGGTCTACTTATACATTGTTCTTTATTTTTTATGTAGTTTTATTTAATAGCTTCTACTTTATCACTACGGGGCATTTTAGATGATAAGAAATTGACCGGTCCTAATTATATGGATTGGTTGAGAAACTTAAGGACTCTTTTGATACAAGAGAAAGTCTCCTATATCCTTAACTCTCTTGATCCTAAATCGATCGAAGAGGATGCTACGGAGGAGGAAAAGATTATATATAAAATGTAGCAGAATGACAGTCTAACTATCAAATATATTATGTTACTCTTCATGAGTAATGAATTACAAAGGCAACATGAAGATATAGAACCTCAGTCCATACTACTCAATCTCAAGGAGCTGTATGGGGAACAAAGTAGGACTGCTTAATATGCAATATCGAAATAGTTGTTTTGAGCAAGAATGAGTGATGGCTTATCTATACAAGCTCATGTGTTAACAATGATTGACTTGATTACTCAATTAGATTAATTAGGATTTGCTATGGATGGAGAGCTTAGTCAGGACTTGGTCTTGCAATCACTCCTAGATTCCTTCTCTCAGTTTATCATTAACTATCATATGAACAAACTAAACATTTCATTGCCTGAGCAACTTAACATACTTAAGACTGCTGAGAATCTTTTTCAAGGGGATAAGGCTCATCTTCTTTTAATTAATGGAAAGAAGAAAATGGCAATAAAAAGGGTTCAAAGAGAAAGTATAACCCTAAGAAAAACATCTAGAAGAGGAAGAAGGCAAAGAAGCCCTCTCTTGATAGAACCTATTTTCACTATGGGAAGTAGGGATACTGGAAGAAGAACTACAAGAGTTGTCTTGCTAGTTTGAAGCTTGTTATTGATGAAGCATCAAAAGGTTTGTACATGATACAAACTAACTTATCATTAAATACTTCAATTTTTAATTCATGGTTATTAGACATCACATGTGGGTCTCATATATGCAAGTCATTGCAGGGACTACAAAGAATTAAGAGTTTGAAAAAGGGTGACTTCGAGCTTTATGGTGCGAGTGGTGCAGCCATCAAGTGAAAGCTATGGACACCTATTTGCTGTTATTGCTTTCGTGTAAGATTTTAGAATTGAAGGATTGTTACTATATTTTGAATATCGTTGAAATATTATTTCTATACCCTTGTTATTATAAAAAGGTTTTGAAATGAATGTAAAGAGCAATGGGTGCTCCGTTTATCATTCTAAGAATTATTTGGAAATCGTTTATTTAATAATAGTTTTTTAGTTCTTTCACTTAATGTGAAGTATTACTTGTTGAAAACAAGAAGAGAAAGAGAGAAGATATTAATGTCACTTTTTTCTGGCATTGCTGACTTAGTCATATTAGGGAGTCTAGGCTAAAAGTTATACAAAGATAATTTTTTTTTGATCCTTCTAATTATGTATCATTAAGAACTTATGAATCCTGTCTCATGAAAAAATGACCAAATCTCCTTTTATTGGACATGGAGAAAGGGTAACTGAGTTATTAGGTCTTATACATAGATGTATGTCGACCTATGTCAACTCAAGCCAGAGGAGGATAGTCTTATTTCATTACCTTCACTAATGACTTATCAAGGTTTGGATATATGTATTTTATGAAACATGAATCTAAAGCCTTTGATAAATTTAAAGAGTATCAAAGTATGGTTGAGAAACAAATTAAAAAAAGTATTAAAATATTTTGGTCTGATTAAAGAAGAGAATACTTATTTAGTAAATTTGTCAATCATCTTAAGGACAGAGATATTCTATCAGAATGGACACCTTCATATACACCATAATTAAATAGTATAGCTGAAATGAGGAAACACTCCTTGTTAGACATGGTGCAGTCCATGATGAGCTTCACAGATCTTCCTATTTTCTTCTGGGGTTATGTCCTAGAGACTGTTGCCTATATCCTTAATAGGGTTTCATCAAAATCAGTAACTAATATTCCATATGAATTATGGAAAGTAAAAAGACCAAGTCATAAATATTTTAAGATTTGGGGTTGTCTTGCATATGTCAAAAATATTTTTTGACATAAGTTAAGTGCTAGGACTGATAAATATAATTTCATAGATTATCCTTGAGGGGGTATTAGATATCTCTTTTATCATCTAACTGAACAAAAGGTCTTTGTCAGTAGGTATGCCACTTTCTTAGAGAAGGAATTTATCTAAGAAGGAGGCAGTGAAAGGATACTTGAACTTAGCAAAGTTCAAAACTTACAACATACTCTGAAGATATTCTATAAGAAACTCCTTAATCACAAGTACTTATTAATTTGGTACAGCCACAACACACCTTTTCATAGGTTAGAGAGAGTGCGGGGTGCACCTCTCAGATATGGCTTTAACATTGAAAATGACAATGAAGCTTGTATCATTCAAGATGGTCATGTATAAGGTCTTTGTCAGTAGGCATGCCACTTTCTTAGAGAAGGAAAATGATAATGAAGACTTTTATTAAATCCTTTTTGCAAAGTTTTGGAAGCCAAGATCAATGAAACTAGTTGGCTTTGACATCGTAGACTAGGACATGCTAGTATGCATTTTCTTTCAAAACTTTGCAAAAAGGATTTAATAAAAGACTTACCAAAACTTAGTTTTGAAAAGGATAAGATTTATAGTGCTTGCCAACTTGGAAAACAAACTAAATAATCTTTTAAACCTAAAGGAGTAGTCTCTACATCTAGACCCCTATAATTCCTTCATATGGACATCTTTTAAAAAATAAAACTCTTGAAAAAATGGCATGCACCATGCTTTGCGAAAATGATTTGCCTAGATATTTTGGGTGGAAGCCATAAACACAGCTTGCTATGTTTTAAATCATGTTTTAATCCGACCTATTTTAAAAAAAACACCTTATGAGCTTTGGAAAGGTAGGAAACCTTCAATTAAATATTTTTGTGTTTTTGGATGCTGTTGTTTCATTCTAAATAATGGCAAGGATAATCTAAGAAAATTTGATGCCAAGTCAGATGAGGATATCTTTTTAGGCTACTCTACATCTAGCAAGGCATACAGGGTCTTCAACAGAAGGACACTTCTTATTGAAGAATCCATCCATGTTGTATTTGATGAGACTGATCAAAAATCTTCTAGAATAGAAGATGTTCTTGATGATGAAATAGGTATCCAAAGAACTGAAGAAGTGAACAATCATGAAGAGCCTTCTAAGGAGTAAGTGACAATCAAGACAATGAAAGAGATCAAGTACAAGGAGGTGAAAACACATCAACACCTAACCCTTTACCTAAATAATGGAGGTATGCTCATGGACACCCAAAAGAACTTATCATTGGTGATCCATCAAAAGGTGTAAGTACTTGTTCATCTCTTAGAAATGTTTATGATTATTTAGCTTTTGTTTCTTAAGTAGAACCAAAATATATTGAAGAAGCTGAAAATGATTGTAATTGGATAAATGCTATGCAAGATGAACTAAATCAATTTAAAAGAAATAATGTTTGGACTTTAGTTGAAAGACCCTCTAATGTTTCAATAATTAGTACAAAATGGATTTTCAGAAATAAGCTTGATGAAAATGGAATTATCACTAGAAATAAAGCTAGATTAGTTGCCAAAGAATACAATCAGGAGGAAAGGATTAATTTTGGTGAAATCTTTGCTCTTGTTGCTAGACTTGAGGAAATTAGGCTATTATTAGCATTTGTATATTTTATAAATTTTAAATTATTTCAAATGGATGTCAAAAGTATCTTTTTGAATGGTTTTATCGAAGAAGTTTATATTGAACAACCCCCCAGTTTTGAAAATCATGAGTTTCCAAATCATGTTTTTAAACTTCATAAGTTTGTATGGTTTGAATCAAGCTCCAAGAGCTTGGTATGATAGATTGAGTCCCTTCTTGCTTAAAAATGATTTTTCTAGAGGTAATGTTGATACTACTTTGTTTTTGAAAAAGAAGAATGATGATCTCTTTGTAGTATAAGTTTATGTGGATGATATCATATTCGGTGCTACTAACGAATATCTTTATCAAGAGTTTACAAAGTTAATGCAGGGAGAGTTCAAGATGAGCATGATGGGAGAGCTTAACTTCTTCCTTGGACTCCAAATAAAGCAAACAAAAGAGGGGATCTTCATCAACCAAACAAAGTACACAAAAGAAATATTAAAGAAGTTTGGCATGGAGAGCACCAAGCCATTAGGTACACCTATGAGCTCCTCTTATAGACTTGACAAAGATGAATCGGTAAATCTATAGACCAAAAGTTATATAGAGGCATGATTGGTTCATTGCTTTATCTAACTGCTAGTAGGCTAGATGTTATATTTAGTGTTTGTATGTGTGCAAGATATCAATCTATCCATAAAGAGTTTCATCTTTTGGCTATTAAATGCATACTTAGATACCTATCTAACACTATAGATACTGGACTTTGGTACTCTAGAGATTCATCATTTGAATTAATTACTTATTCTGATGCTGATTTTGCTGGGTGTAAACTTGATAGAAAAAGTATTAGGAGAACTTGTCAGTTTCTTGGAGTTAATTTGATCTCATAGAGTAGCAAAAAATAGAATTCAGTTGCTCTATCTACGGTGGAAGCCGAATATATAGTAGCTGGAAGTTATTGTACTCAAATCCTATGGATCGAACAACAACTTGAAGATTTTGGCATCAAATTAACTAAGACACCTATAAGATGTGACAATACTAGTGCAATCAATCTAACTAAGAATCCTGTGCAACATTCAAGAAGCAAACACATTGAAATAAGACATCACTTCATAAGAGATCATGTGCAAAACTCTAATGTGATGCTTGAATTTGTTTATACTGATAATCAATTAGCTGATGTTTTCACCAAACCCTTGAGTGAAGAAAGATTTTGCATGATTAGAAGAGAGTTAGGCATCATAGACCCCTTCTATTATAACTCTTCAAATCTTGTTCTTACCCAATTTATTAGTGCTCAAAATCATGTTCTCTAAGTCCTAAATCCTTCTTTGGAATTTTCTAGATTTTATTAAATTTTATTGAATTTTTTTTTTGGAAATTCCTGGCCAAGTGTCGACACTTCACTTTTGCCCAAGTGTCGACTCATGCCTAAGTGTCAACACTTGACAAAACTGAAGTGTCGACTCACGGACGATTTTCTGAGTTTTCTAAGACAACATTCGTTCATTCTAGGTTTTCTATTCCTTGTTTTGTCCATGCCCTAGTGGTCCCCTAGCCATCCTTTGACCTCGCAACAGTGACCTACCCACCGTGCCCCTTGATTTCCGGTAAAACTCCTCATTTCTCCCTCGCCTTTTCAAATTGTTCATGGGTTTTTGTTTTCTTTCCATTGATTTGGGCCGAACTCATTCCCATTTGATTTTTCCCCACTTTGGATCAATTTTCTTTGGATTTCTTGTGGATTGATTCGGCACATTGCTCACTTCTTTCCATTTCTTCCCCCTCTTGTCCATTCTTTTGGCCGATTCCAAGCTTTTCCTTCTCTTTCCATCACTTTCTCCACTTTTTTTATTTTGCTTGGACCGTTCCTTCTTGTCTTGACATTCCTATTTTCATCCATTTCATCCCTTCTATTCCTTTCCTTTGTTGGCATTCATGGGTCCATGGAAGCATGTAGTTTCTAAAAGGAGGTTGAGTCAAGGAACATCAGAAAGAAGGACAAAGGCTAGAAACGACTATGGACAACAGTCAGAGAGAGCACCCCCTCATTCCCCCTTAGCAGATAGAGTTTCAAGCAAGATCATAGCTGCTGGTCAGATTCTTGAGGGATTTGGATTAGGTCAGATTCTTGAGGCTGCAGGACTGATCTCCTTCTATACCATGAAGGAGAAATTTTATCCTTATCTGATCCGAGAGTTTTATGGGAGCCTAGATTGTAGTAGATTATTGTGGAGTGCTACTATTCGTGGCATATAGATACCTATCTCAAAGGAGATCCTGAGTAGTGTTCGGGAGATTCTCCATCGTGGGATTGTCACGAGCACTGTTGAAGACAAAGAGGAGGCTTTTCGGTGTATTCTTGAGCGTGATGATATTCGCGGTGTGGCCATAGTCACCGTGAATCAGCTTTCAGTTTAGATGCATCTCCTACACCATTTCATTGCCTGGATATTGCTATCGAAGACAGGATGATTTGATTTTATTACAGAGAGAGAGTTGATGCTGATGGCTTGTCTGACTCAGAGGATAGCTGTAGACCCTTCTGCTTTGATAATCGCACAGATGAGAGAGGCTGTGACCTAGTGGCGACTTTGTCTACCATAGGGATGGGTTTGACTCATCTTTTCTGAGCCTATGATTTACCTTTGGAGGGGGAGGTCTCAAAGATATTTTGCATACTGACGTATACGATGAGCACTCTCTTCATCGCATGGGATATCAGAGTCTGGTAGGTAGATGGGTGTGTTGAGAGTCTGGTCAGGATCCAGACGAGGAGGATGATATTCGAGCCACCGAGGCAGGTCCTTCTGAGCCTGCTGAGCAGTTGACACCTCCCAAACCGGCACCTGCTATAGCTTCAGGGTCTGAGCCGATCACACCTACTATCGCTCCTTATGCACCTACTAACATATCTTTCGAGGAGCATGCAAGGCATCAGTTTGCTGAGATCAAGAGTGAGATGATTAAACTAGGAGTATGGACCACTCAGCTCCGTATTGAGATTGAGGGCCTTAGAGCCCGTACTGCTGAGCAGCATTCTGAGATTCGTTGGACGATGGAGGTAGGTTTTGCATGTATTGAGGAGATGCTGAGAGCATTTTTACCTTCTGGGTTATCAGGACCTCCTCCTCCTCCGGCAGATGATGACAACCACACAGATCGACATGGTGATACTCCTCCTGGTGGTGATTTTCATGGACATGATGGCAATGGTGGTGGTATAGATATTGTTGATAGTGGCATCGATGGCAGCGATGATAGAGCTAGAGACTACGAGATTGTCAGTAGAGAGGCTCACACTCCAGTTGCTCCCATTATTCCTCCTTCAGATTATCTGCTTGCCTCTGCACCCATCTTTCTGACACCTGCGAAGACACTTCCTCCACCCTCTACTAAAGCTTCTCGGATTGTATCCCATTTTGGACCATCTATTAGGACTAGGAGCTGTAGCATCCTTATGACCTCTAGATCTATTGTTCCTAGGTCTAGGATTAGTGCTGCTATTTATTTTGAGCTTCCATCTGATAAGGAGTAGCCTCACAGATGATTATCTTGATGTTTAATGTTTGTGTATTTGTCTTGATGTTATCATCTATGTTTAGTGTTTATCTATATATTTTTGTTGTACTTGCATTATAGTTTATTTTTGCTTATCAGTCATGTATCAATTTATGTATTGTACTGAAACTTTGACATCTATGAAAATGTTTGCTTTTATGATTACTTCCTACTTTGTCCATTTGCTCTGATACCTATTGATTTTTGCTAATCTAATCTTGTATTATGGCCCCTAAACAAATTTATATGCCTTAATGCATTCAGTGGGAGTTTACTCCCTTTATTGTTTAATGTTGACAAAAAGGGGGAGTTAGATATAAGCATTTCTTTCTAAATTTTTTTTTTAGTTGGTTCATAACTTAACTCACATAGGGGGAGAGAAAATTAACTTCAACACTTAATTTGTACCTCTCCTCTATTAAATTTATATTGTATGAGTCTTAAGTTCATAATTATGAGATACAATATCTAAAGTTGGATTTGAATTCTTATATACTCAAGATTTTGTCATCATCAAAAAGGGAGAGATTGTTGGCTTTAGTCCTTGATTTTGATGACTAATAAAATATTGAGTACATGTTTTATACTAATATCTCAATTATAGTTATGAGTTATAGGATACAGGCACCTCAAATTCTCAAAATAAAAGTATCATGGCACTCATTGGAAGCTGAGATATTCTCTTGTTTTAAGAAGTCTTCTCATCCGAGAAAGGTCTCAAAATAGACCAATTGTGCTTTATATAAAGTATATTGAAGTTTCATTGAAGATCAATTTGAATTTGGAAGGTTGGCACATATTTTTGACAAATTACAGAGTCAAGTGTTTACTCATGATACACCAAGTGTCGACACTTCAGAAACTGGCATGCAGAAATTTTTCTCTGGCATGCCAAGTATCAACTCAAAGATTCCAAGTGTCGACTCACAGAACATAAGTGTCGACATAAGAATTTTAAGTGTCGACTCAAGGCCTGAGACTTTTGAAAATATAGAACATGTCTTTTTCATAGATTTTCTATCAAGTGTCGGCTTAGAAGACTTAAGTATCGACTCAAGAGACTCAAGTGTCAACTCAATGATTTTAAGTGTCGACTCAAGGCCTGGGATTTTTGAAAATACAGAACTAGGCCATTTAAAGGGTTTTGACTTAAGTGTCGACTCAGAAAACTCAAGTATCGACTCAAGAAGTACAAGTATCGACTCACAGAAATCAAGTGTCAACTCATGAAGATTCAAGTATCGACTCACGGGTTTTGACGGGCATAATGGCTATATTTTCTGAGAGCTAGAATTCATCTCTACAAGCTTTCAATGGCTAGTTTTGCTCCTCCAACGGTCTTAAACTATTTTTTGTAAGTTTTTGAAGTATTTAAGCTTCACCAAACTCATTCATGAAGCATTAAACACACTAGAGATAATTATTGTTCAAGAACTTCACTTCCAAAGGTAAAAAGAAGAGATTCTACTGAAAAAGCTTACAAGCCTATCATTTTAGCTTTTCAAAAGAGTCTTTGAAGAGATTCCAAAGAGAAGACAAGACAAGCAATCTTCAAGAGCCTCAAAGCTTCTACATTCTACTCTAGAAGAGAGTTTGATTATGCTTTTATTCTTGTATCTTTAACTTTATTCTTTACTGACCTAGCTTTCAAGGTTTTTGAAAGTAGGTTGTTAAGGTTGTTGGTGAGCCAAAGGTATAAAACCAACTAGGGTTTAACTTATGAGCCTAAAAAAAAATAAGTTGTAAAGGTTGTTAGCGAACCTAGGTTACAAAACCAACTTGGGTTTTGACTTGTGAGCCTTGGAAAACAAGTCGACTGTAATCTTGAAGAAATTATAGTGAAAATTCCCAAGAAAGGCTTGGAGAGTAGATGTAGGTGCTTGGATTGCACCGAACCACTATAAAACTTTATGTTTGTGTGTGATTTCTCTCTCTACTACTTGCTCTTTATTGCTTGCCTTTAATTTGCTATTAACCATTGCATATTCATTTTGAGTTTAATCACTTTGCTTCATAGACACATCAAGACCGGCACATAGTTGTTTAAATTTTCAAAAGACCCAATTCACCCCCCTCTTGGGCTCCATTTCTAAGCAATACAGTGCAAGAGGTGGATATAGTTATTTCATTACATTTATAAATGATCTTTCAAGATACAGTTCTGTTTACCTGATGAGACATAAATATGACTCATTCGAAATGTTCAAACATTATCGTAATGAAGTTGAAAAACAAACTAGAAAGTTTATTAGAACCCTTCCATCAGATCGAGGTGGTGAATATCTCTCTAGTGAGTTTTTGACTTATCTTGAGGAGAATGGGATTCTCTCTCAATGGACTCCTCCAAGAAATCTCAATTAAATGGTGTGTCTGAAAGGAGGAATCGAACTCTGTCGGACATAGTTTGATCCATGATGGGCTTAGCAAGTCTACCTAAATCTTTTTGGGGGTTTGCTCTTAAGTCAGCATCTTACCTTCTAAATAGCATTCCAAATAAGTCCGTTGATAAAACACCATATGAGATATGGACTGGGCGCAAGCCAACTCTCTCTCACCATCGGGTAAGGGGGTGTCCATCTTATATCAGACATTTGGAGACAGATAAACTAGGACCTAAGTCTGATAAGTATCTTTTTGTTGGGTATTCTAAAGAATCCAAAGGGTATTATTTCTATTTACCTGAGGAATAAAAGTTGGTCGTCAGTCTTAGAGAAACCATTTTAGAAAGGGAGTACCTTGGTGATGGCACTCAAGCTGCCGAGGTTGAACTTGGAGAAGTTCAACAGATAGAAGAACCGTCTCACTCTAAGGCCACTATAGAACCAGATTTGATTAGATCAGATCCAGAGCCCATAGTTCAACCATTAAGGAGATCTGGTAGAGTACCACATTAACCGGATAGATACTATGGTTTCTTGGTCCAGGACGGTGATCCTGTTGAACTCGATGAGAACAATGAGAATCCGATCAGCTATATGGATGTAATTTTAAGGTACGATTCTAAGTCATGGCTATGAGCCATGAAATCCAAAATGAAATCCATGGAAATCAACAATGTATTCATATTGGTTGATCCACCTAAAGGGATAAAACCCATTAGGTGCAAGTGGATCTTCAAGAGGAAGCGGGGCGTAGATGGGCAAGTGGAGACCAATAAAGCCCATTTGGTTGCCAAAGGATATCATCAGCATTATGGTATTGACTATGATGAGACATTTTCTCCTGTGATAATGCTTAAGTCCATTCGGATTATGCTTGCTATAGCAGCATATTTAGATTATGAAATCTGGCAAATGGATGTCCGAACAGCTTTCTTAAATGGTGAGTTAGAAGAGGAGGTGTATATGATGCAACCTGAAGGGTTCACATTCACAGATGAATCTAAAGTGTGAAAGCTATAGAGGTCCATTTATGGACTGAAGCAGGCTTCTCGAAGTTGGAACATGTGCTTTGATAAGTGTATTGAGATGTATGGCTTCGTTAAGAATGGAGAGGAATCTTGTATATATAAAAGGGCAAATTGTTCTGTAGTTGTATTTCTTATTTTATATGTGGATGACATTCTCCTAATCGGGAAATGACATTCCAGCATTACAAGGAATAAAGGTCTAGCTTTCATCTCAATTCTTTATGAAAGACTTGGATGAAGCCTCATTCATACTGGGTATGAAGATCTATAAAGATAGATCTAAAAGACTTTTTGGACTGTCCCAAGCTACCTACATAGATACTATACTAAAGCGGTTCAGCATGGAGAATTCTAAAAGAGGCTATCTTTTGAAAGGTCATAGAATTTGGTATGGGTACAAGAATTAGATAAAGGCTCCTCAACCCTTTGTTGATCTCTGACTAGGGTTTAGTCTGTTGGGTTCTGTAATAAGGCTTCAAGCCTAAGCAACTTTATTTTGAGTCTTGTACTTTTGTTTTAGTCTTGTACCTTGGCCAATATGGTCAAGCAAGGTCAATAATTCCTGTATCCAGCTGAATTGGTTCAACCCCAAGTCTACTTGAAGATTGGGCCCAAGCCTGTTTGAAGAAGGAGTGGTCATTGAGTCTAGTCCAATTATTAATGGGCCAAGCCATCTCCCACACCTTGGAGGATGCCAATTCAGCCCTTGAGTGCCACCTCATCATCCCATGTGGCACCAAATCACAAGGATAAGTGGGTGGCCCAATCAAGAGGAAGTGCATATTTCTTGGATGCCATCAAGCCATATGGACAACATCTCTTGATCCAAGCCTTCCTTCCATCCCACTATCAAGACTCTTTCCAAAAAGACCATGGGTGGCCAAGGGAGAAGATTCAAAAGGAGACAACATTCCTTCCTTCCCTCCCCTCTATCAAGCTTCTCTCCAAAAAAGAGTGGGCAGCCAAGGAAGATCAATGGGCAATGAAGATGTGTGAAGACTAGCTCCTTGCTTCAAGCCCCCATATCACGCCTTCTTCCCAAAGTGCCTTGATCAGCCTTGGAAGAAAATCAAAGCCAAAGGTGCCAACTTGAATCTTGTAGACAACATCCATCTTGCAAGCCCCAAATCAAGCCACGCCCAAGCACAAGCATGATTATGGTCAGCCAAGGGGAGGAAAATTCAAATTTATGGTGCCCTCTTCATGAAGACTTGTAATTTTTTTCATTTAAATTTTGAATGGGTCTTAAGGTACCTATATAAAGGGCCTTGCCCCTCTCTTATATGAGAAAATTTTGAATAAATGAAAAAAACATCTTGAGAAGTCTTCTTCTAGCCCTTGTCTTCTAGACTAGGATCTCCGAGAGGGAGTGCCTTTGTCTTTTAGGACATCAAGGGGTGAGAGTCCCTAAGTTACTATCCCTTTCATGCAAGCCACCTCCCATCTTCTAGTTTGGAAGCCATCTGGATGATCCACCTGGGCGCCTAGCAAGAAGAACCTTCTTCACCAACCTTCTCAAGCTTTATTCCCTCTTTTATTACTTTCTTCTTGTTGATTCCTAACCTTTCTCTTGGTTGCTCATAGGTCCTCCAGGTGCCATGGACAACGGAGTCAGTCTCCCTTACCTTCATGACCATCGGACAGAAAACTGGATAATCCGCAGGGTTGAAGGCTTGATCATCTAGGTTGTATCCACGAGAGTGAGTGAACTCGACATCGGTCGCATCAGAGTTTACAAGGTTTGCATCCCTAAAACTCCTAAGTAGATATTGATCTAAGAGCTAAGTCCTATGGGATTTCTCAATCCCGGGGTCCTTCATTATCCTTGTTTAGGGGCTATTTTGCTTGCTAAAGTTCTTATCATTACAAAATCTCTAGATCTGCTCTTTGCCTGTCTTTGGGAATCCTTAACTCCATTAAAAACTTAAAAATCATGATAAGAAAAATCATTTGCATCAGCATACATCTTAGCATCTCCTAAGTCTCACATTAAAATTACTCTTTCCAAGAAGGATTGTGTGATAACTCCTGAGGAAAGAGGGCATATGAGTGGGATTCTATATGCTTTGGTAGTAGGTTCTATTATATATGCTTCACTATATACTAGATCAGATGTGGCATACTCACTAGGGGTAGTGAGTAGATATCAGTCTGACCCAGGTAAAGCTTATTGGAAAGTTGTTAAGAACATCCTCAAGTATTTAAGAAATACTAAGGACCAATGGCTTATTTATGGAGATTCTGACTTAAGGCTTGTCGGGTATACTGATTTTAGTTTTCAGTCAGATAAAGATGATAGTAAGAGTGTGTCTGGTTTTGTGTTTACCCTTAATGGTGAAACAATCTGCTGAAAAAGTTCGAAGCAACATATAGTGGCTCATTCTGTTTCCTAAGCAGAATATATTGTAGCATCAGATGCAGCAAAGGAGGTGTGGTTGCGAAAGTTCCCGGACGAGCTGGGAGTGGCACCCTCGTTCGATGGTCCTATTTCGGTGTATTGTGACAGCACTGGAGCCATAGCTCAAGCCAAAGAGCCAAAATCACACCAGCATACCAAGCATATTCTGTGTCATTATCATCTTGTCTGGGAGATTATTGAACGAGGTGACATTGACCTTCTGAAGATCGATGGTAAGGAGAACTTGGCCAACCCCTTCACTAAAGCTGTTGGAATACAAGAGATAGATGATTGCAAATGGAAGATAGAAATTAGATTCTATTCCGGTTGGCTTTAGTCCAGGTGGGAGTTATTGGAAAATATGTCCCAAAGCTAATCATCTAGGCTGTAGATATTTGTGCAACTCATGTATATGTATATGAATTATTGAATTGAATAAAAAGTTTATTCAGGTTGTTTATCACATGTCATCTTCCTAATTGAACTCTTGTGTGATGATGTCCTTTGAGCTACCTTGTATGTGATGTAAAGAGAATGCATCATGTAGTTCATAAACTGATTCATGACCAAAGGATATGCTATTTCAGGATGATGGTGTATCGAGAGTAGGTCATTGTCATATCTGTTGGTTGTCCTCTTAACCAAGTAACATGGAGATGCAGGATTAACATCAGGTGTTGTGTTCGATACTTCACTAAGCATGACCCTCATGCGAGATTCTCTTTCTGCCAAAGAAAAGTTTTGCATTAGAATGTGGATATGAATTATTCCTCTGACTTGATATCACTATGGCAACTTGCAAGCAACTCACTATGCTTAGGTGACGAACTACCTGGATTTCTAATCCAGTGATGGAAGGTTGCTGGGTACAGTCAAGTACTTATATAGCTATAGTAGGATCGAGATAGGATTAATCTCTTCAAATGGTTTGGATTGAATGCTTAATATGCCTCAATTGAGAAAGACCTTGGCCAGGGCATTCCTTGTAAAGAGTTATAGGGATTCTTTGTTTGAGACATATTGAGATGGACTGATTAGGGTTGTGCAGTTTAACTCTAAGCCATCCAAAGCATTAAGAAAATAAAGGAATAAGTTCAGCTGTATTCCATATTTGATAACTCCTTGTTGCTCTATAAAACTCAACCTATCCGGACGTCGAGTGTCATTGCTAGATGGCAACTTTGGCTGGTACAGGAAATGTTCCTGTGCTATCGGTTTAGTGTTTGAACTTATGGGGTCACACACCATGGGGTTTCTTCTTGATCAGTTGGCATGGAAATGATTGGGAATCATTCCAGACTTGTTTTGATAAGAAATTATCAGAGCTACATTTGAGCTGACTCATTTGATGTGTCGACTTGAGCAAATTCACTCAAGTCCACTCGAATAGTCGAGTCGACTCGGTTGACGGACTCTATTGAAAATCGAAACTGCTTCATTAATGCTTGCAACTGTTATGGGATTTAATGATAGGCATTTCAGGGTTTTGATGGTTGCTGTTGCAGAATATCAAGGGTTCGTAACACCCTAAATTCCAAGGGACTCAAACTATCTTTATAATCTCTCATTAAATCAAATTTTATGTGTTAATCATTTTAGTACATGTAAGTTTGTTCTGTTCTGAGTTCTACTGGAAGAATAGAAAAGGAGATCAAGAGACTTTGCTATTTTCTTATGGTTAAAGTTCACACTTGATCTCTGGGAGATTATCAAAGAGGGGGTTTGAGTTTTGGGAGAGATTCTTAAGCGCATACCTTCTGTTGAAGGTTTGGGACAAAGAGTTGGGAAGGGTTCTCAAGAGTCCTATTCCATCTGTGCTTCAGCAGCGGTTCTTCAAAGAGCTGAAGAAGTAGTCCATGGTTCTTCAAGGAGTTGAAGAAAAAGTCCATGCTTCCGACACTATTCCCGGAGAGGCTAGCACCTCAAAGGGAGGAGGAGAAATCCCATACCCCGGTGTGAACCACCTGTAGAGGCAGTACACTTTTGCTGATCGCAGAGTTTACTCTTCTTCCTTGTAGATGGAGCACGTGCCTTACAAGTGATCATCATCTTGAAGGTATGGGCTTACATTACATATGTGTGACATATTAATCTTGCTGCATCATTATGCGATTCCATGAATAGTTCTTCGTTTCATGTTATCGATGTTAGATATATGCCCTGAAAGCCATGTTGGTTTGACACATTATAATTTTTAGGGCATTAACTTTGTACTTAATTCTTCTTTATTAATTAAGAGGGCATTGTTTTATTTATATTGTTGTGTCTATGAATTGTCCATGGAGTTAATGGACAATGACACATATTCTCAAGAGTTGAGAATCTGAGGCATGTATCTTTATAGATTAACTCCTAAAGGCTCCCGATTATTGGAATATCATAAGGACGGTTAATGATCCATTAAAATTGGTTCACAAATTACTTTCCTTTCTGGATAGATGAATCTCTAACCTACAGTGTGGTGACACTGGAGTTAGAGTGCAGGTAGTTGATAGAGATCAACGGTACTGAGCGTGACCAAGTACAGGAAGTTATACGGATGACTACTCACTCATCGATAACTTCCTGATGTTGTAGGTGTGTGAATAGTTCCTTGACCTAAAGTGTTTCGGCTACTCACAATAAGGTAGCCATAGTTTGACAGCACAATCACATGGTTCCTATCCATACAGGACCTTATGGTGTTCGTTGGCTGCAGTAAGTTTATTGTAGGAGTAGGGTGTTCACTTGTAGGGATCTATCAGCCTTAGTAGTAAGGTATAATCCTATGCAAGCTTAATGAGACTAAGTCCAAAAGTCTATGGCCATAGCAGGATGATAATGAAAAGGTATTTTCATTAGTATCATAATTGGACTTGAGTCAATTAGGTTAAGTATATGACTGATGGGTTTGACGAGTATCTGTAACCAACATCATGTCGGGATTTTGATAAAAGAACCGAATCACATGGTAACTATACCTAGTGGTTCCAATCTTATTCTACTGGGTTGCCACTACATACTGCTAGGTATCACTGGTAGATTATGAGAGCTCGTTAGGATTATTCTCGGATCGATGATCCTAATTAGGGTTGAGTTGAAATTGTTTCAGTCCATCGAAAGGAGTTTTGATGATGTATAATGAAGATTATAGCATGTCTCATTACAAGACAGGATATGACCTGAGGGGTCACACACATTAGGAGCTCAAGTAACGAATCAGCAAATCAATTTGGACCTAATTATAAGTGTTACAATTAATATTTAACCTAATTATAAATGTTATAATTAATTAATTATAGATTAAATGTTAATTAAATTAAATTAGATTTAATTTAATATAGTTAGACCCAATTAATTAATCCTAATTGATTCGGGTCAATGTCTGCTTCGAAATGGTTCGATCAGATTTAAAATCGGCTTTAGTTTGATTGTAAAATCATTACATTTGGACCATGACCTAGAGTCCAGTTAGACTAGGACTCTCTCTCCTTATCTCCCCTTCCCTCAACATGCCTAAGTGGGACCCAATTTATTTTGTGCGACAAAAGAAGGGGGCATGAATACCAAGAGGGTGCTAATAGTGTTTTAACGTGAAGAGAAAGAGGGGAGGAGTCCTCTTTTACTCCTCTTAATTTTCAACCACTTGAAATAAAACACCGGTATTTTGACATGGAGGACTTGGAGAATTAATTTATGGTAAATCATAAAAGGGAGAGAGGGGTGGCCGACCAACATAATATTGGCATGAAAAATCCCTCTTGGCGTGAGCTTTCTTTTTGGGCGTGCTTCTTTTTGGACGTCTTCCAGGCAGTCTCTCTCCCAAGGCCAACATCTCCTCTTCCTTTTATATGATTTCTTCTTCCTTCTGAGAGATCTAGAGAGATGTATAACTAGAGAAATAAAAGAGAAAAGGGTCCAAAGGTCTTGCATACTCCATTTTGTAAGACAGAATCCGAAAGCCAGTCCGGATTTGGATAGGCACAATTTTTAAAGCTGGCAATTTGCTGAAAGAGGAGAGGGCTGCAAGGATCTAGCAGTCCGGTGCCCTCTACGACACGGTTGCGAGAGCTTCATGTGGATACTAGTAGAGACCGGGCGATTACATGGCTCCGACAAAATCCCGGCTTTTAAGTTGCGGATCTGCATGCTTTTCAGAGTAGGCCCGAATAGCGATCTAGGTAAGTATTTTATGCTTAAAATAATTTTTATTTTAGATATAATATTTCTTTCATGTTATGCAGTATGTTAGGAATTTATGATAAATAAATTAGATTTATTTATGATTTGCATGATTAGATATAAAATTATTTTTATATCTGCTTTCGCTGCGGACAGGCTTTTGATGCCTGATTTTATGCAACATACTTTTCTATTTTTGGGAGAAAACCAATAGTGGTATTAGAGTCACGGTTCTCTTTTTAACATGCATGCATGAGAATCAGATCTGAAAAATAATCAGATCAGATAGATAATTATGATTGTATTAGATCTATGTTGAACATGAGATTGTTCAAGAATAGAATTTTATGTTTTGAAAAATTATTTTTGAAATTAAAATCATAATTTTTAGATCTGAAATTAAATTTAATAATCTGAAATTATATTTATCAAAGGTTACACAAAGTGATATAAGGTTGTCCTGCTATAGGGTTTATCCCCTATAGTGCAAAGGTTGTCCTACTTTGATGTATACCTAGTTTTGAAAAGGTGTTTTCAAAAGGATTTTGATCGATTTATGATTTTTGATATTGATGTATGTGATGCACAAAATTAGGGTTTAAATCTTAAATGTGATTCATGATCACAAACCATTAATGTCATGCACTTAAACCTAATTTTAAACTTGATTTGATCAAGAAAATCAAATTAGGTGCATAAGGGTTTGGGTTGAACAAATTAGGTCTAGCGATTGGGCTGCATGATTAGGGCTTGATTAGATCAACTAGTAACCCTAATATGATTTTGAGCAAGTGACTCAACCTAACCAGATGATGATTTGGGTTAGGTTAAGCTCAAAATTGATTTTAGATGTAGTCTGGTCAGATCGATTCATTTGATAGTGAATCGATAAGTTAAGACCTAATTTGGCTCAGTGATGAGCCCAAATCATTAGATGACCTAATTGAATCTTGTCAATCAATTGGTGTCTAAGGAAGGTTTTGATCATGGTTTGCTAATTGGGGCTAACTCTTTTCCAACCAACTTGATTGACGGAAAGAGGGTATATTGGTAGAACCCTCCCATGGATCAAACTAACCTGGCCAATTTGGTTGATTAAGTTTTCAAAAGGGTTACTTTTGATTTGAGTTCAGCCGTGCTAGTTATATTAAGTCAAACATGAGATTGTGCTGACCTAATATAATTGATCAGACATGAAATTATGCTGACTGAATGTAATTGGTTAGTCATGATTTGGCTGATCAATTTAGAAGAGACCTAAATCTAAGCTCCCAATAAATATTAAGTCATAGGTCTTCCATAATTGTAGGTGTGCGGGTGTCCTACTGGTGTTGATTATTCTCGGCTAGTTACAGTGGTCTAGTTGCATCGGGAAGACACAACCACCCTATTAGGCATGAGATGTTGCTAGGCACTGATGGAGTTGGGCCCAATAAACGGGCACGTTGAGGGACTCAATGATGGCTTTGTTTAGCAGGAATGGTGGGTCTAACTTAACTAATGATTGGACCAATGACGGGCACGTTGAGGTTCCATGCTTTAGAGACCAAGAGCTATAATTTGTATTAGATACATTGGACAAGAGTTGGCCACTTATTGGTGTAGCGTGTTACCAATAACCGAATACAGTGAGGTGTCACACATCGATGGGACCGTAGCACCCACTAAAAACCTAGAGTCGCAGGGTTTTCACATCTCCACAGGGAGTGTGTGAGATCCGAGAAAATAGTGGGAGTTCTAAAATTATTTCTTAAAGATCCAAGAATAATTTTTATGTTTAAGTATAAAGCATCTAATTTGAATCTTCTACTCTTGCAGTTAACCATGTCTACTTCAAATCCCTTAGTCCGTATTCTAGAGATAAACCGACTAGTTTGCCTCAATTTTAAAGATTGGTTGAGAAACTTCAAAATTATTTTGAGTTCTGAGAAGTTGGGCTATGTGCTTGACCAGGAACCCCCTGTCTTACTTGACCATCCAAATGCTCGTCAAATGACTGCATATGAGAAATGGATGGAAGATGATAATAAGGTTAAGTATTACATGTTGGCCTTAATGTCAAATGAATTGCAGAGCCAACATGAGGATATGCCAACTGCTAAATCGATTCTGATCCACCTACAAGAGTTATATAGTGAACAAAGTCGGATTGCACGCTTTGAAGTGTCGAAAAGGCTTTTCAATAACAAGATGCATGAAGGGCAATCAATGCACGATCATTGTTTGACAATGATCAAGGATATTGAACAGCTTAAGAAGCTGGGCATTCCTATTCACAAGGAGCTTCAGGTGGATTTGATCCTCTAGTCCTTGGCTAGTTCATATGCTCGGTTTGTAATAGACTATAATATGAACAAGTTAAATTATACTTTACCTGAATTATTGAACATGCTGGTAAGCAATGAGGGGACCCTGAAGAGTTCAAGGGGCTATGTTTTCTCTGTGGAACAGTCTTCCTCCAAAAGAAAGTCTACTTGGAAGAAGAAGAAACCTGCAAAGAAGTAGAAGAAGGAGAACAAACAGAAGAAGAAGGACACTCCCAAGAAAGCCAAGGTTAGCAAAGGAAAATGTTTCCACTGCAACACAGATGGCCATTGGAAAAGGAATGGTTCTCTCTACCTAGAAAGCCTAAAGAAATAGAAGGAGGATGTGCCTTCTGAAGGAAAGCCTATACTCATTATTGAATCTAACCTAACGGTTTCATCTACTTCCAGTTATATTTTAGACTCTAGCTCTAGTGCTCATATATGCATTTTAATGCAGGGTCTGGAAAAAAGTAGAATGCTGAGAGAAGGTGAGATGGTCCTACGTGTCAGAAATGGAGCAAAAGTTGCTGCTCAAGCCATTGGATCATATTCTCTGGTGTTACCTTTAGGGTTTAGATTAGTTCTTAGTGACTGTTATTTTGTGCCTGGAGCTAGTAGAAATTTGATTTCTGTCTATGTGCTAGCATATGAAGGATTTGAATTTATATTCAATAAAAACTTTTGTAGTATTTATTTGAAAAATAAATTAGTTGCAAAAGCTATTTTAATTGACAGTCTCTATCATTTGCATGCTGATGCATCTTTGAACATTAATGAGAAAATTAAAGTGAATGCCATAGGACATAAACATCCTTAAGATGACCTAAATGAAAAATACATGTGGCACCTAAAGCTTGATCATATAGGTGAGGACAGAATTAATAAACTGGAAAGGGATGGGGTCGTAGATTCAGTTAATTCTGAATCATACCTACCTTGTGAGTCATGTCTTCAAGGAAAAATGACTAAGTTACCCTTTGTAAGACATGGAGAAAGGGCCACAGAATTACTTGCCCTGGTACACACTGATGTGTATGGTCCATTTGATGTGCAGTTCAGGGATGATTTTTACTACTTCATAACCTTTACTGATGATTGTTCACGGTATGGTTGTGTTTCTTATGAGACACAAATCTGAAGCTTTTGAGAAATTCAAGGAATTCAGACATGAGGTAGAAAAACAAACAGGTAAAACCCTTAAGGTTCTTCGATCAGATCAGGAAGGAGAATACCTTAGTAGGGAATTTTTAGGTTATCTTAAGGACAATGGCATAGTCTCATAATGGACTCCACCTGGTATGCCTTAGCTTAATGGGGTGTCTGAGAGGAGAAGTAGGACATTATTAGATATGGTCCGATCCATGATGAGCTTCACTGACTTGCCTTTATTTCTTTGGGGAGATGCCCTACAAACTTTCAGTTTATATTCTAAATAGGGTTCCATCTAAATCTATTCCTACCACAACATATGAGATTTGGCATGGTAGGAAACCAAGTCTTGCCCATTTCAAGATTTGGGGATGTCCTACCTTTGTCAAGAAACTAATGGCGGACAAGTTGGAATCTAGATATGTGAAAGCTCGATTTATAGGATATCCTAAAGAAACTTTAGGATATTATTTTTACCTTCCAGAAGGTCATAATATGATTGTGAGTAGACATGCCACATTTCTTGAAAAATAATTTATTCAGGAAGGTGGCAGTGGGAGGTTAATTGAGCTTGATGTGAAAGTCTCTGAAGAACAGCCAGTTGGAGATCAAATCCAACATAATCAACTAATACACATAAATGCTCTTCCACCTCGTAGGTCTATTAGAGTCTCCATACCTCCTGAAAGATACTTGGGTATGCTTACAGAGGATATAAAGGAAATATTTCTTGTTGGGGACAAGGATCAATTGATTGATCCTAAGACTTATGATGAGGCGATGCCAGACATCGACTCCAAGAAATGGTTGAATGCTATGAAGTTAGAAATTGATTCAATGCATTCTAACCAAGTTTGGTCTTTAGTGGATCCACCAGAGGGTATTGTACCTATTGGTTGTAAATGGATCTACAAAAGAAAAATAGGTGCAGATGGTAAGGAAGAGACCTTTAAAGCAAGGTTGGTGGCGAAAGGATATAGTCAACATGAAGGCATTGACTATCATGATACCTTTTCACCAGTAGCTATGCTGAAATCTATCTGTACATTGCTTGCAATTGCAGCATATCATGATTATGAGATATGGCAAATGGATGTGAAAACTGCATTCCTGAATGGATATCTTATGGAGCAACCTTTGGATTTCACTTCCAATGATGAAGATCATAAGGTCTGCAAGCTGCACAAATCAATCTATGTATTGAAGCAAGCTTCTCGGAGTAGGAATACTCATTTTGATGATGCAATCAAATTGTTTGATTTTATCAAAAATGAGGATGAGCCATGTGTTTATAGGAAGGCCAGTGGGAGGGCAGTGACATTCCTCGTATTGTACGTGGATGATATCCTCCTTATTGGAAATGATATTTTCATGTGGACTTCGGTCAAAAGTTGGTTATCTAAGGAATTCTCTATGAAAGACTTAGGTGAAGCATCTTATATTTTAGGAATTATGGTCTATAAGATAGATCTAATCGGATGCTTGGCCTTTCATATAAATTATGCATAGAGGAAGTACTGAAAAGGTTTAGCATGGAGAACTCTAAAAGAGGATTTTTACCTCTTCGGCATGGCATTAATCTCTCCAAGAAAATGTGTCCTAACACACTTGAAGAGATTCAACGCATAAGCAAGATTCCATATGCTTCGATAATTGGAAGCCTTATATATGTCATGTTGTGTACTCGACCTGATATAGCTCTTGCTGTGAGTGTCACGAGCATATATCAGTCAAATCTAGGTGAAGAACACTGAATAGCTGTGAAAAACATTCTTAAGTACTTGAGAAGGACTAAAGATTTGTTCTTAGTCTTTGGAGGGAGTTCAGAATTAGGGATAAAGGGATATACAGACTCAGACTTTATGTCTGATCCTGATGATAGAAGGTCTACATCAGGGCCTGTGTTTTTGTGCAATGGTGGGGCAACTAGTTGGAAAAGTTCCAAGTAGCCCATCATAGCAGATTCAATAATGGAAGCAGAGTACATCGTTGCCTCTGAAGCTGCAAAAGAAGCCTTCTGGTATAAAAAGTTTGTTGCAGAGCTTGGTTTGATGCCATCTATTGCCATCCCCATATATTGTGACAATAATGGTGCAATAGCTCTTGCTAAGGAGCCCAGGTCTTACCAGAAGTCCAAGCATATTGAGCAGCAGTTTCATATCATACGCGGCTACCTCGAGAAGAAATATGTTGAGGTGTGAAGAGTAGACTCCATGGACAACGTGGTGGATCCACTGACTAAGACTCTAAGCCAATAGAAGGCTGAAGCCCACTTTAAGAAAATGGGACTTAGATATGTAGCCAATTGGCTTTAGTGCAAGTGGGAGATTGTTAGATGTATGCCCTGAAAGCCATGTTGGCTTGACACATTATAATTTTTAGGGCATTAATTTTGTACTTAATTCTTCTTTATTAATTAAAAGGGCATTAGTTTCATTCATATTGTTATGTCTTTGAATTGTCCATGGAGTTAATGGATAATGATACATATTTCAAGAGTTGAGAATTTGAGGCATGTATCTTTATAGATTAACTCCTAAAGGCTCCCGATTGTTGAAATATCACGAGGATGGTGAATGATCCATTAAAATCGATGCACGAATCACTTCCCTTTCTGGATAGATGAGTCTCTGACTTACAGTGTGGTGACACTGGAGTGAGAGTGCAGGTAGTTGATAGAGATCAACGGTACTAAGCATGACCAAGTACAGGAAGTTATATGGATGACTACTCACTCATCAATAACTTCCTGATGCTGAAGTTGTGTGAATAATTCCTTGACCTAGAGTGTCTTGGCTACTCACAATAAGGTTGCTGTAGTTTGATAGCACAATCATATGGTTCCAATCCATACGGGATCTTGCGGTGTTCGTTGGCTGCAGTAAGTTTATTGTAGGAGTAGGGTGTTCACTTGCAGGGATCTATTAGCCTTTGTAGTAAGGCATAATCCAATGCAAGCTTAATGAGACTAAGTCTAGAAGTCTATGGCCATAGCAGGGTGATAATGAAAAGGTGTTTTCATTAGTATCACAATTGAACTTGAGTCAATTAGGCTAAGCATATGACTGATGGGTTTGACAAGTATCCATAACCAACATCCTGTCAGGATTTTGATAGAGGAACCAAATCACATGATAACTACACCTAGAGGTTCCAATCTTATTCTTCTGGGTTGCCACTACATACTGCTAGGTATCACTGGTGGATTATGAGAGCCCATTTGGATTATTCTCAGATCGATGATCCTAATTAGGGTTGAGCTGAAATTGTTTCAGTCCATCGAAAGGAGTTTTGATGATATATAATGAAGATTATAGCATGTCTCATTACCAGACAGGATAGGACCTGAGGGGTCACACACATTAGGAGCTCAAGTAACCAATCGGCAAATCAATTTGGACCTAATTGTAAGTGTTACAATTAATATTTGACCTAATTATAAATGTTACAATTAATTAATTATGGATTAAATGTTAATTAAATTAAATTAGATTTAATTTAATTGAGTTAGACTCAATTAATTAATCCTAATTGATTTGGGTCAATGTCTGCCTCGAAATGGTTTGATCGCATTTAAAATCGGCTTCAGTTTGACTATAAAATCATTACATTTGGACCATGACCTAGAGTCCAGTTAGACTGGGACTCTCTCTCCTTGTCTCCCCTTCCCTCCACATGCCTAAGTGGGCCCCAATTTATTTTGTGTGACAAAAGAAGGGGACGTGAAAACCAAGAGGGCGCTAATAGTGTTTTAATGTGAAGAGAAAGAAGGGAGGAGGAGTCCTCTTTTACTCTTAATTTTCAACCACTTGAAATAAAACACCGGTGTTTTGGCATGGAGGACTTGGAGAATTAATTTATGGTAAATCATAAAAGGGAGAGAGGGGTGGCCGACTAAAATAATATTGGCATGAAAAATCCCTCTTAGCCATGAGCTTTCTTTTTGGGCGTGCTTCTTCTTGGACGTCTTCCAGGGAGTCTCTCTCTTAAGGCCAACATCTCCTCTTCCTTTTATATGCTTTCTTCTTCCTTCTAAGAGATCTAGAGAGATGTTCTACTAGAGAAAGAAAAGAGAAAAGGGTCCAAAGGTCTTGCATACTTCGATTTGCAAGACAGAAGCCGAAAGCCGGTCCGAATTCGGATCGGCATAGTTTTTAAAGCGAGCGATTTGCTAAAAGAGGAGAGGGCTGCAAGGATCTAGCAGTTCGGTGCCCTCTAAAACTCGGTTTTGAGAGCTTCATGTGGATACGAGTAGAGGCCGGGTGATTGCAGGGCTCCGATAGAATCCCGGTTTTTCAGTAGCGGATCTACACGATTTTCAGAGCAGGCCCGAATAGCGATCCAGGTAAGTATTTTATGCTTAAAATAATTTTTATTTTAGATCTAATATTTTTCTCATGTTATGCAGCATGTTAGGAATTTATGATAAATAAATTAGATTTATTTATGATTTGCATTATTAGATATAAAATCATTTTTATATCTGCTTCCGCTACTAACAGGCTTTTGATGCCTGATTTTATGCAACATACTTTTCTGTTCCTGGGAGAAAACCAACAATAGATGCATGATTTCATACATACATTACTCTTGATACATCAAGATCCATGTAAGGGGCATGTGTTAATTAGATTAACATATTATAGATCAAAGTGTTTTTATCTCCTTCCGCTGTGCCATGTGGTTTAGAAAAAGTTTTTTAAATTGCATGCATCAGGGCCCACCCCATCCGCTACTCCTAACCTTATAATGGTATTAGATCGTGGTTGTGATGCATGTCTAGTTTAATATTTTTGTATAAAATTAGTTTATTTCTTTCACAAAGTACCTGGATTAAGGTGGATTCACCATGGCCGTCTGGTCATAGGAGAGAAGCATGGTTTAAAGACCATCTCTTCCCATTCCAAGGGGTTCTCGTATGGCATGTAGGGGCGCTGCTGCATCATGACCTTATGAAGAAGAAAGTGAGGGACTTGATAGATTAAAATGGTTTTAATCTATGATTGATCGATCATAACTATGTTTAAATAAGATCTAAAAGTTGTATGATCCAAAAACTTTGAAAAGTTTATATGAAAAGTCTAAAACTTTAAGTTACTATTTTTGCTATGATGATCCAAGCCAACTCGACCCCAACTCGAGTCGACTCAATTCAGCAGACATCACATACTGTCTATTTTTGTGTTTTGGATGAGCTGTCTCAACCTGCTCGAGTCGACTCAACCAGAAAATCCTAAAATAGTAAGTTTGAAGTTCAAATTTTTTTGTGTGAAATTGTTTCACTTGATTTTGCAATGGTTTCAAAATATGGTTTAATTGAAAATGTTTCAATTGGCATGTTACACTTAATTGAGAATTAAGTTATAATTTTGAAACTCTTTAAGATTTAGGATATGATTCTAATCTTAAGTCATGATTGATAAACCATGGGTTGATTGGGTTAGCTAGAATTGGGTCCTTAAATGGGTTAGACCTAGGTTTAGATGAATGGGTTAATTAGAATAAAGACTAATCAAAAGCTGAATTAGGTATTTTCTTTATAAATCTATTTAATAGTTAGTTAGATCAGTCCATACATCTAAATGGACTTGATTCATGGCTTCGTGGTGAGCCCGGGTCTTTAGGTTAGCCTGATTGAGTTTGGTAAACCACTTGGTGTCTAAGGTAAGTTTGACAGTTGTGATCATGGTTCTTTGGGGCTAACTCCTACCTGGCCAACTTATGGTTGGTGTCTAAGGCAAGATGCTTACTTGGCTTAACCCATCCTTCGATCTTACTTATCTGGCTAACGTGGTGAACTAGATTTTATTAGATTATCTATTGATTCGAGTTGACCCATGTCAACTAAGGTTAATTGTCTGACTTGTTTATAGGTGCCCATGGTCCTATTCGATCTTAAAATCCTCTAAGAGTTTGGTGGGAGTTTTCTTGATCAAGGTCCATGTCTTCTTTTCATGTGTCACAAAATTTAAATATTCTAAATTATTAGGTCCATAAAAAGACTAAGTTATGTGATAGCCTAAGTCTTAGCCTCTCATTAAGTTGGATTGGTAATGAGTCCATAAGTTGGGTGATCATTGGCAGTTCCAAGGAATAGGTGGTCATTAGGGAAGTGAAATTTCCATTCAACATATGATGGCTCAATGCGACTATCTTAACACGTGGTCAAGTGGGCCGGCCAAAGTTGGGCTTGATCCTGTGTTAATTAGAAGCATTGAATTTGATCATGTTAATGGTTGGACCTAACTAGGACCTTCAATAGGAGGCCTAAAGGTCGATTGTGAGGACCCCTAGGGCAAAATGAATACTGAGAGTTGCTTGGAGAAGCAATTGGTATTGTACCTACCTTTAGATGCATGTGGGTTGGCCAACCAAAGTCGGGCTCATATGTAGTCTATTGATCCTAGTACCCATTAAAGGATAAAGGTTATTCTTCAAATTATAGTATAAAGACTACCAATCTAAATAAAATAGTGGGAGAAATCTTTAGACTAAAATCTATGTCTTTAGGATGTTTAAAATAATTCATATACTGATAGGTCTTGTTCTCCTTTTTAGATAATGTCGACCACTTTATTGCTCCGGTCATTATTAGATAATGACAAACTTTCTAGACTCAACTTCGATAGCTGGTATCGAAAACTCAGGATTATCCTGGAGTATGAGCGGATCCTCTATGTGATAACAGATCTAGCACCTAAATTCCTAGCCTCCAATGCTCGTGGCACTGTTAGGGACACTTACCATAAGTGGATCTCTGACCACACCATGGTGCATTGCATTATGTTGGCTGCAATGAATGATGAGTTTAGTCACAAATTTGAGGAGGCCCAACCAGAAGAGATTCTTCAAAGGTTGAAGGAGTCTTTTGGCACTCTGGATGATACAAAGATATACCAAATCTCTTTCACCATCTACAATACGCGTATGCATGATGGAGCTTCGATGACTGATCATGTAATGTACATGATCAAGTTATTTAAGCATTTGGGCAAACTTCGATCCCCTTTGCACGAGCAACTTGGCAAAGATGCAATACTAAATTCTCTGCCCCCTTCCTACCAGGTCTTTCTTGATAACTTCAGAATGAATAGGCCTGTAGTAAACTATCATGAGATGTTAGGGTTACTGCAGACTTATGAGAGAGACCACAACCTCAATAAGGGGTTGGTGAATCTGGTAGGAGGTTCTAGAGCAGGGCATTGTCCCTTTGGGAAAGGGAAGAAGAAGAAAAAGAATAAAAAAAAAAGAAGGTGCAAAGTACTGGGCCTAGTTAAACTAGGAGGGTGAAGGTTGATAAGAGTAAGACAAAGTTCTTCTTCTGCAAGAAGCTGGATCACTGGAAGCGGAATTATTCTGCTTACCTTGCTACTCTAGACCCGGATAGGCCAAGGAAGGGAAAGTAGTAAGCTGTTATTGGTAAAGGTATTTATACGATAAATCCTTGTTGTTTCTCTATTTGTGACACTACTAGCTAGGTATTAGATACCGGAAGTCCTTATCACATTTGCAATTCTTTGCAAGGACATCAAGTTAGTAGGAGATTTGATAGTGGCGAAAGGTTTCTAAACATTGGGAATAGAAGTCAAGCTCTAGTTCTAGCATTGGAAACTATTTCTGTGTGTTTCAAGTCCTGTACTGTCATTCTTAACGATTATCATTTTTGTCCTTCCTTTTTGGTGAATATCATTTCTGTAGGCCTGATGGCCAAAGATGGTTATGAATTATCTATAAAGAAGGATATTTGCAAAATCACATTGAATGGTTCTAATGTGATATTTGAAAAAGTGAAGAATGGTGTATATGTACTGTCACAGCCTGTTACTATATTGTACACTGCTAATAAATGCCCTAGGTTAGATAAAGTTAGTGATATTTATCTTTGGCACTGTAGGCTAGGTCATATAAACAAGAATAGGATAAATAAGTTAGTGGGAGAAGGTCTCCTAGATGTCAATGAGAGTAAATCTTTACCAACTTGTGAATCTTGTCTTCTTGGGAAAATGACCAAGTCACCTTTTACTGGAAAAGGTGAAAGAGCCAATGATATTCTAAGTCTGGTACATACTGATGTATGTGGACTTGTGAATATCAGTGCAAGAGGTGAATATAGTTATTTCATTATGTTTATAGATGATCTTTCGAAATATAGTTATTTCTACCTGATGAGATATAAATCTGACTTATTTGAAATGTTCAAACATTATCGTAATGAAGTTGAAAAACAAACCAGAAAGTTTGTTAAAACTCTTCGATTAGATCGAGGTGGTGAATATCTCTCCAGTGAGTTTCTGACTTATCTTGAGGAGAATGGGATTCTCTCTCAATGGACTCCTCCAGGGATACCTCAGTTAAATGATGTGTCTGAAAGGAGGAATCGAACTCTGTTCGACATGGTTCTATTCATGATGGGCTTAGCAAGTCTGCCTAAATATTTTTGGGGATATGCTCTTGAGTCAGCATCTTACCTTTGAATAGGGTTCCAAGTAAGTTCGTTGATAAAACACCATATGAAAATGGACTGGGTGCAAGCCAACTCTTTCTCACCTTTGGGTTTGGGGGTGTCCGACTTATGTCAGACATTTGGAGACGGATAAACTAGGACCTAAGTCTGATAAGTTTCTTTTTATTGGGTATCCTAAAGAATCCAAAGGGTATTATTTCTATCTGCCTGAGGAACAAAAGTATTCGTCAGTCTTAGAGCAACCTTTTTAGAAAGGGAGGACCTTGGTGAAGGCACTCAAGCTACTGAGGTTGAACTCGGAGAAGTTCAATAAATAGAAGAACCTTCTCACTTTAAGGCCACTATAGAACCAGATTTGATTAGATCAGATCCACAACCCATAGTGAACCATTAAGGAGATCTGGTAGAGTACCTTATTAATTGGACAGATACTATGGTTTCTCAGTCCAGGACGGTGATCCTGTTGAACTCGATGAGAACAACAAGGATTCGATCACCTATATGGATGCAATTTCAAGGTCCAATTCTGAGTCATGGCTAGGAGCCATAAAATCTAAAATGGAATCCATGAATATCAACAATGCGTGGACATTAGTTGATCCACCAGAAGGGATAAAACCCATTGGGTGCAAGTGGATCTTCAAGAGGAAGCGGGATGCAGATGGGCAAGTGGAGACCTATAAAGCCCATCTGGTTGCCAAAGGGTATCGTCAGCATTATGGTGTTGACTATGACGAGACGTTTTCCCTTGTGGCAATGCTCAAGTCCATTCAGATTATACTTGCTATAGCAGCACATTTAGATTATGAAATCTAGCAAATGGATGTCCGAACAGCTTTCTTAAATGGTGAGCTGGAAGTGGAGGTGTATATGATGCAACTTGAAGGGTTCACATTCATAAATAGGTCTAAAGTGTGCAAGCTATAGAGGTCCATTTATGGACTGAAGCAGTTTTCTCGAAGTCGGAATATGTGCTTTGATAAGTGTATCAAGATGTATGGCTTCGTTAAGAACGGAAAGGAACCTTGTATATATAAATGGGCAAACGGTTCAATAGTTGTATTTCTTATTTTGTATGTGGATGACATTTTCCTAATCGGGAATGACATTCTAGCATTACAAGGAATAAATGTCTAGCTTTCATCTCAATTCTCTATGAAAAACTTGGGTGAAGCCTCATTTATACTGGGTATGAAGATCTATAGAGATAGATCTAAGAGACTTCTAGGACTGTCCTAATCTACGTACATAGACACTGTGCTGAAGTGGTTTAGCATGGAGAATTTCAAAAGAGGCTATCTTCTGATAGATCATGGAATTACTCTTTTCAAGAAGGATTGTGCGACAACTCCTAAGAAAAGAGAGCGTATGAGTGGAATTCGATGTGCTTTGACAGTGGGTTCTATTATGTATGCTATGCTATGTACTAGACTGATGTGGCATACTCACTAAGGGTAATGAGTAGATACCAGTCTGACCCAGGTGAAGCTCATTAAAAAGTTGTTAAGAACATCCTTAAGTATTTGAGAAATACTAAAGACCAATGGCTTATTTATGAAGATTTTGACTTAAGGCTTGTCGGGTATACTGATTTCAGTTTTCAGTCAGATAAAGATGATAGTAAGAGTGTGTCTGGTTTTGTGTTTACCCTAATGGTGGAGCAGTCTGCTAGAAAAGTTTCAAGTAGCATACAATAGCTGATTCTATTTATGAGGCAAAATATATTGCAGCATCAGATATAATAAAGGAGGCTATGTGGTTGCAGAAGTTCCTGGATGAGCTGGGAGTGGCACCCTTCTTGGATGGTACGCTCCTTGGATGGTACTATTCCGGTGTATTGTAGCAACACTAGAGCCATAGCTCAAGTTAAAGAGCTGAAATCATACCAGCGGACCAAGCATATTCCATATCGTTATCACCTTGTTCAAGAGATTATTGAACGAGGTGACATCGACCTTCTAAAGATCGATGGTATGGAGAACTTAGCCAACCCCTTCACTAAAGCCATTGGAATACAAGAGTTCGACGATTGCAAATAAAAGATGGGAATTAGATTCTATTTTGATTGGCTTTAGTCTAGGTGGGAGTTCTTGGAAAATGTATCTCAAAGCCAATCATCTAGGCTGTAGATAGTTGTGCAACTCATGTATATGTATATGAATTATTGAATTGAATAAAAAGTTTATTTTGATTGTTCATCACATGTCATCTTCCTAATTGAACTCTTATTTGATGATGTCCTTTGAGCTACCTTGTATTCTATGTAGAGAAGATGCATCGTGTAGTTCATATACTGGTCGCAACCAAAGGATACACTGTTTCAAGATGATGGTATATCGAGAGTAGGTCGTTGATGTCATATCTATTGGTTGTCTTCTAAACCAAATAGCATGGAGATGCTGGTATGACATCAGGTGTTGTGCTTGACACTTCACTGAGCGTGACCCTCATACAAGATTCTCTTTCTACAAAAAAGAAGTTTTGCATTAGAATATGGACATGAATTATTTCTCTGACTTGAGATCACTATGGAAGCTTACAAGCAACTTACTGTGCTTAGGTGCCGGAGTACCTGGATTTCTAATCCGGTAATAGAAAGTTGCTGGGTACAGTCAAGTACTTGTATAGCGGTAGTAGGATCGAGATAGGATTAATCTCTCCAAATGGTTTGGATTGAATGCTTAATATGCCTCAATTGAGAAAGACATTGGCCAGGGCATTCCTTGTAAGAAGTTACAGGAATTCTTTGTTTGAGAAATATTGAGATGGATTGATTAGGGTTGGGCAATTTAACCCTAACCCATCCGAAGCATTAGAAGATTAAAGAAATAAGTTCAATTGTAATATATATTCTACAGGTTCTTGTTGCTCTGCAACCTTCAACCTATCCGGACGTCGAGTGTCAATGATAGATGGTGACTTTGGATGGTACTAAAAATGTTCCTGTGCTATCGGTTTAGTATTTGAACCTACGGGGTCACACACTGTGGGGTTTCTTCTTGATCAGCTGGCATGAAAATGATTGGGAATCATTCCAGACTTGTTTTGACAAGAAATTATCAGAGCTACATTTGAGCTGACTCATTTGATGAGTCGACTCGAGCAAATTCACTCGAGTCAGCTTGAACAGTCAAGTTGACTCGGCTAATGGACTCTACTGAAAGCCAAAACTACTTCATTAATGCTTGCAACTATTATGGGATTTAATGATGGGTGTTTTAGGGTTTTAATGGTTTCTGCTGTAGAATTCCAAGGGTTTGTAACACCCTGAATTCCAAGGGACTCAAACTCTCTTTATAATCTCTCATTAAATCAGATTTTGTGTTTTAATCATTTCAGTACATGTGAGTTTGTTCTGTTATGAGTTCCACTGGAAGAATAGAAAAGGAGATAAAGAGACTCTGCCATTTTCTCATGGTTAGAGTTCACACTTGATCTCTTAGAGATTAT
This sequence comes from Areca catechu, assembly GCA_021397845.1. Lineage (NCBI taxonomy): Eukaryota > Viridiplantae > Streptophyta > Magnoliopsida > Arecales > Arecaceae > Areca > Areca catechu. Next base: position 140,099,637 of record CM038051.1, on the reverse strand, counting down.
TAGAGAGGGGGTTTGAGTTTTGGGAGGGATTCTTGAGCGCATACCTTCTATTGAAGGTTTGGGATAGAGAGTTGGGAAGGGTTCTCAAGAGTCCTATTCCATCTGTGCTTCAGCAGTAGTTCTTCAAAGAGTTGAAGAAGTAGTCCGTGGTTCTTCATGGAGTTGAAGGAGTCCCTACTGCCGACACTATTTCCGAAGAGGATAGCACCTCGAAGGAAGGAGGAGAAATGATGCGGGACAGAGATCGGGGTGGATCGCTGGTGAGCATGGAAGTCACCAGAGATTAGGGTTTGCAAGGGAGAAGGAAGAAGAGGTAACTGGGGTTCACATAGAATCCCCAGGAAGGACAAGCTCATAGTAAAGGGCTCACACAGATGCCCTAGGGATCACATAGATACCCTGAAATGAAGGAGAAGGGGTCACATAGATACCCTGGGCTCACACAGATGCCTAAATCAGGGATCACACAGAAACCCTGGGATCACACAGATCCTTCACAAGCACTCAAGAAAAAAAATTTTATTCATCCATATCATAAAAAAATACAAGAGGGGGTGGGGTATTTATAGATTCACACTAGGCTACATGACTTGAGGGCTAAGAAACCCTGATTTGTGGGCCAAGAAACCCTGGTGGACCTGGTCAACGGTGGGCCTTTGCCTTGGACTGGAGCTCTTCTCTTGTGGGCTTGGTGGCATGAAAGGGTCCAGGTGCATGAAGGCCAGCTCTGGTTGGGGGGCCTGGTGAATCTCCTAGTTGCGAACTCTCCTCTTGTACAAGACCTGAATGGACTCGATTGAACTTGACTGAAAATAACTGGACCTAACAAAGTGGACTCAACTGGACTCAGTTGTCTCACTTTATTACAGGACTAATGGACTCAAATAAAATAAAATAAAATAAAATGGACTTTTGGTCTCCATCAAGAAATCCCGTACCCCGGTGTGAACCACCTATAGAGGCAGTACACGTGTGTTGCTCGTAGAGCCTACTCTTCTTCCTTGCAGGTGGAGCACGTGCCTTCCAAGTGATCATCATCTCGAAGGTATGGGCTTACATTACATATGTGTGACGCATTATTCTTGCTACATCATTGTGTGATTCCATGAATAGATCTTCATTTCATATTATTGATGCATGATTTCATACATACATTATTCTAGATGCATCAAGATCCATGTAAGGGGCATGTGTTAATTAGATTAACATATCATAGATAAAAGTGTTTTTATCTCCTTCCGCTGTGCCATGTGGTTTAGAAAAAGTTTTTAAATTGCATGCATCAGGGCCCACCTCATCCGCTACTCCTAACCTTATAGTTTCATCATAGTCAATATCATGTTTTTCTCTGAAACCTTTTGCCACTAGCCTAACCTTGTAGGTATCTACTTGGCCATCTACTCTAATCTTCTTCTTGAAGACCCATTTACACCCTATTGGGTTAACTCCTTTAGGTGGATCTACTAAGGTCCAAACGATTAGAATACATGGAGTCCATTTCAGATTTCATGGCATTTAGCCATTTATCAGAGTCTCTACTCTTGATAGCTTCCATATAGGTCACAGGATCATCATCTTAAATGATACTAGCCTCATTATCGTTCCCAATGACAAAGCCATATATGAGAGGTGCACCCCGCACCCCCTCTGACCATCGAAGAGGTTTGTGTTGTGGTTGTTCCTGATCAACAAGAACCTTTGGTTGAGGAATTTCATTTGAAGACTCTTCAGGAATTGGTTGTTGGTTCTGAACTTCACAAAGTTTTAGTGTTGTTCCACTACTTCTTTCTCAGATAAATTCTTACTCCAAGAATATAGCATGTCTACTGACAAATACCTTTTATTCAGTAGTATGATAAAACAAGTATCCAATACCCTCTTTGGGATAACCAATGAACCAGCATTTGTCAGCCCTAGAACTTAACTTATGTCCAAAATTATTCTTGATATAAACATAGCAACCCCAAATCCTCAAGTATTTAAGATTTGTTCTTTTGCCATTCCATACCTCATATGGAGTGCTAGTCATTGACTTTGATGGTACCCTGTTCAAAATATAAACATCAATTTCCAAGGCACATCCCCAAAAAGAAATAGGAAAATCTATGAAGCTCATCATGGACCTCACCATGTCAATAAGGTGCGATTTCTCCTTTCTGCCATACCATTTAATAGGGGTGTATAAGGAGGAGTCCATTCAGAGATTATGCCTTTGTCCTTAAGATGGTTTAGAAACTCACTAGACAAGTATTCTCCTCCTCGATCAGAATGAAGAATTTTAATACTATGTCCAGTTTGTTTCTCAACCATACTTTGATACTTTTTAAACTTATCAAAGGCTTCGGACTTGTGTTTCATCAGATACACATGTCCAAACCTAGAAAAGTCATCGAAAAACATGATGAAATAAGAGTATCCACCTCTTGCCTGAGTTGTCATAGGTCCACACACATCAGTATGTACAAGATCTAATAATTTAGTTGCCCTGTCTCCATGTCTAGTAAATGGATACTTTGTCATTTTACCTATAAGGCAAGACTCACAAGTTCCTAGTGATTGAAAATCATAAGGATCAAAGAAATTATCTTTGATTAACTTGTTTATCCTTGACTCACTTATATGACTTAATCAACAATGCCAAAAAATGTGACATTGACATTATCTCTCTTTCTTTTCTTGTTATCAATAAGTAATATTATTTCATTAAGTTCCAAAGTTAAAAGACCATTAATAAAATAACCATGTCTAAATATTTTATTAGAATGAAGAATAGAGCAGCTACTGCTCTTTACACTTATTTCAAATCCTTGTTGTAATAATAAGGATACAGAAATAATGTTTCTTATAATATTTGGAACATAGTAACATTCTTCTAACTTTAATACATTACTTAAAGGTAATAATAGTAGATAGGTGCCCATAGCTTCAGCATACATGGCTTCACCACTTTTGCCATATAGCTCGAAGTCACCTTTTTTCAAGCTTCTAATTTTGTGGAGTCCCTATAATGGCTTATAGATATGAGACCCACATGCGGTATCCAATACCCATGAATTAGAATAGAAGCACTCAATGATAAATTTGTTTGTATCATGTACAAACCTTTAGATGCTCCTCCAACATCTTGCTTCACACTTGTAAGATATGTCTTGCAATTTTTCTTCCAATGCCCTTGCTTGCCGTAGAGGAAATAGGCTCCATCATTAACAGCCTTCTTTGCTTTCTTCTTCTTCTGGATGCTCCTTTTAGGGTTGAATTTTCTTTTCAAACCCTTCTTCGTTGACTGTTTCTTCTTTCCATTAACAAGAAGAAGATGAGCCTTATCTCCCTTAGAATAGCTCTGGTGGGGCCACTAGGATCTGACAAAAATTGCTGGGCCCAATTTGGTTTACTGATTGGTTTTTTTGAGTCCTTTAATAATGTGTCACTTATTTTAAATGAACCAAGTTTTGTAATAAGTATCATATCGAGTCCTGTAATAAGTTGAGCTATCTCAACCTCATAAGTCCAGTCCAGTTGAGTCTTGTGAGTTGTGTTAGTCACGTGCAAGTTTGTGTCAGTCCAGTTTTATACAAGAGGATGATCACCAGCCAAAGCATTCACCAGGTCCTCCCAGGTCAGAGCAGAGTCCAAGCCCATAAAGCCTCAACACTTGAAGATTCTTGGCACCCCAAGAATATTCCTTCCTCCAGGTGCCCCAGCCTAGAAGCCCTCTCAAGCCCAGGAGCCCAAAAGGAGATGGCGCCCCGGCCTTCCCCAGTCCAAAGCGAAGTGGGCGCCCAGGTTTTCCCAGCCCATGCGCCAAGCCCATCTAAGGGCCACCCAAGCCCACTTGGAGATGCCCCATTTATCGCCCAATCCCATAAGAGGACACCCAAGGTCCAAGCCCGGTCCAAGTAGGCATCCTAGCCCAAGAGAAGACCAAGTCAAAAGGGGAATATTCCTTTCCCAAGCCAATAAGGAATTCCTTTCCCAAGTCAACAAGGAATTGTAATTTTATTCAAATTTTGTATTCCTTTTCCTTATCAAACTTTGTAATCCAATCCTAACAAGGAGAGGACCTGGGTGAGCCTATAAATACCCACCCCATCTTTCTCTTCTAATCATATCTCTTATTCATGAAATAAACTCTGGTGAAATTTTCTTGTGAAAAGTTTGTGTTCTTCTTTTAAGTGTGTGTGTGATACTTGTGTACCCTAACCCCTCCAAGACCTAGCTACCCAAAGCATCCACTCCCCAAGACCTAATCCACCCCAAGTAAGAGCCCTAGATGACCTCAGCCAGGAGTTCTTCATCCACTTCCAGGCCGCCAACACCAGCCATCCTGCTTTCTTCTTCCTTCAAACCCTAATCCTTGTTCTGCTTTCTTATTTGTTTTCTAAATGAACCCCTGACATTTATAGGATCCCCGAGGTGTTCACCTCCAAGGAGAAGGCCCTCTTTGCCTCCTAGACTGACCAATGATAGCTGACTGATCTTTGGAACAACAAGCTTATCTTCCAAGCGATGATCCAGAGTGCACAGTGACCCCGTCTTCAACCGGATCTTCAAATCGTTGTTTGGTACAATACTTCCTCCCCTGATTTTTGATTTCATTGAAGGTACACTATCATAACCGGGGGTCTCTCAATCCTCAAGGTCCTTCTTTTATTATTCTACATGAGTTCATATGCTGGTACTTTAGTTCTTTTCATTGCTAGTTTTCCTGCTAGTCTTTTCTATTTTTCGAGACATTAGCCATGAATTTAATTCTTAAAAAAATTATAAAAAAACTAGTTACTATTACTTCCTACATGAATGTTAATCTTAGAGTCATCCTACATCAATTTGGTATCAGAGCAGGTTTAGGATAGTTTGCATCTTCATAAAAACACAAAAAAACATTCATTTTTCTAATTTTTTGCATCCTGTCATTTGCATTACGGATATGAGTTTTGGTCTGTTTCATCATCTTAGATATTTTATTTTTTATTGAAATCTGTGTGGAATACTCTCTATTCAGTTTTGATAATTTTCATTATTTTAATTATTTTTACAAAAATAAAAATATAAAAATCTGCATATTAGAAATCCTAACTAGAATCCTGAGTTTTCTGCACACAGTCTGAAACCCTAGGTGTTGAATTATCATACAAATTTTGTTCTACATGAGATTTGGTAAGGATCATCTTCACTACTAATCATCTATTCTAAAATTTTTTGGAATTTTTTTGCTCTAAAAACAAGTCAACTTCTGCCACAAAATAGATCCACAATTTCAATTCTACATGCCTAACTAAACCAAACCTAATCAACTATCAAACCCCACCTCACCCAAGCCAATTTTGTTTGCTAACTTAACCAACTCAAATTCAAGTTGCCACCTCATAAAAGACAAAAAAAAATTATTTTCTATTTTATTTTTAGATTGCATCAGGTTTCATTGTGTGTTCATCATTTGCATCAAACTAATCTTAAGGGCAATTTCCTATCTCAAATCAGGGCAGGAGGTCATTACCTGTCCTGTGTCCAAAACAACAACCTTGCATTCATACCCAAACCATAATAAAAATCAACTAGCAACCTAATTTGCTCTAGTGAGCTAGGGACACCAACAGGTCAGATCCGAGTTGTGTGGGTAAAATAGTGCATTCAATTCCTCAACTATTACTAAAAACTGGTGTCTGAGGCTAAAGGTCCAGAGGCAAATGCCCTAACTGGACTGGTGGTTTTTAATTAGGACCCTGTCATAGGTAGGGAGAGCCTCCCACCACCTCACCTCTTACTTGGCCAATGGAAGGATTAATTATTGAGTTGGGTGTAAGTTGAGTAGACGCATTCAAGTTTGACTCTAGGTCTAACAAACTGTAGTACCTGTTAACCTTATGTGCTTGACTGTATTATAACATCTTGTTTGATTGAGTTCATGACCACCAGGTCAGGAGTCCATACAACCAGTCTAAACCCCAACCTAGTTCAACCATGGAATCCAATCTTAAGACTCTCATGAAGACCATGAGTGACCAGATTATCATCCAATTAACCATCCAAATGAATCATAGATTTGACCAGTTGACCCAATCGAACAACCAAACGACCAATGGGCTTGACCATTTAACCAATAGGTTGGACCAGGTAGAAAATGATCAGGAACCATAGAAAGAACCCAAGAGTCCAATACTGAACCTGATCCTGATTCACCCCTTTCCACCTCTCATAACCCTTGGAGAGCCCAAAATCATGACCAATTCGTGAAGCCCAACCCTAGGAAAGCCCAAAACCATGACCACTTCGTGGAGACCAACCCTAGGAGAGCCCAACGCCAGGAACCTTATCAGGAGCCCATCCCTAGGAGAGCCCAAGATACTGACCTTTTTTAAGAACCCAACCGTAGAAGGCCCCACCATGAAGTTCTTGACCAGGATGAAAGAGCCATGAAGAACATTCGAGTAGATGCACACACATTTGATGGTAGCTAAGAACCAAAGGTCTACATAGATTGGGAAGGGGACATGGACTATTATTTTGAATGGTATGACATGAGTGAAGAGAAGAAGTATAAATTTGCAAAAATAAGGTTAGTTTGTCAAGCTAGGCTACATTGGGCCAACCTTGAGCATACTAGGAAACATTAAGTACTTCCTCCGATAAACATCTAGCAGGGCATGAAATAGAAACTTAAGAAAAAGTACCTTCCTGTATCCTACAATCAAAAACTCCTAGACCAATGGAATAGGTTACGTCAAGGGAATAGGCATGTCTCAGATTATATCACCCAATTTGATGAGTTTTCCATAAGGTGTAATGAAATCGAGTCTCTGTCACTGACCTTGTCTGGGTTTAGAATCGGATTACGCGAAGATATCCAGAGAGAGCTATATATAAGGGAAGTCAATGATTTGGAGCAAGCCTACCAGATAGCTAGGCACTATGAGCAATTTTAGAGGGGACCTACATACTAGTGACCCGAACCTTTTAGGAGCAATGCCCCTTTTCCAAAACCAAACTCTAGCCAGGTATATCAGGGCCAACCCAGCCCCAATCCTGTCCGACCTAACCCCAACTCAGGCCGACCCAATCCTAATCTAGTTCGACCCAACCCTAACCCAACTTGACCCAATCCCAACCCAACTCATCCCAACCCTAACCCACTTCGACCCAACCCTAGCTTGAGTCAATCTAGTTCTAGCAATTCCATACCTTTTAGGAATAATAAGGATAAGGCACCCACATTTCAGAAAGCCCCAAGTCCTAGCCCCAATGCTTGCTTTAGATGCAATAAGGTAGGTCATTATGCTAGCCAATGCCCAACCAGATCTTTACACATAGGGGAACTTGAGGAGGAGGAGCCTGAAACCAATGATAAATAGGGAGAAGAGGTCTATGATGCTGAGGCAGACATGATTGATGAGTATGAGGGAGATGAGGAGGAATTTGATCAGTCTGACCTAGTAGGGATAGTTAGATGCATCCTAGCCCAGACCAAGACACAGGAAGATTGGCGTAGAACTAACATCCTACAAACCTTTATGAAGATCGGGGATAAGGTATGCAAAATTATTATAGATAGTGGGAGCTGTGTGAATGCCATCTCACTTAAGGCAGTCAAAACCCTAGGCTTAAGTCCAGTTCCCCATCCTAGCCCCTATAAGGTTTCTTGGATAGACTCCACATCCATACCCATTAAGTCAAGATGCCATTTCTAGATTTAGCTTCAATCTTATCAGGATAAGGTATGGTGTGATGTGGTGCCCATGGGAGTTAATAGTTTAATTTTAGGTAGACCCTGGCTTCATGACCATGATGCTACCGTATACGGCCGGTCTAATGCATGTATGTTTAGCTTTCATGAGAAGAAGATTATAATTAACCCCACCCCACCTCAGGACAAAGTTAAGAGAGAATCTAGCTCACTAAAAGAAAAGAAGTCTGGAGTTAATTTAATCACTGCTAAAGAGCTAGAGAAGGAGATTTCTGAGGAAACTAAAGTCTAGATGTTAGCTATAAAAGAAGTACCTGATCAATTTGATAAAGAGTACCCTCAAGAGATTAAAAGAATCTTAAATGAATTTAATGATATATTTTCTGATGATTTACTTGACCAGCTACCACCACCAAGGGACATCCAACATGTTATAGATCTAGTCCCAGAAGCCACCCTACTCAATCTACCCCACTATAGAATGAACCCAACTAAACATTTAGAGTTACAAAGATAGGTAGGAGAACTCCTTAGAAAAGTGTTTATTAGGGAGAGCTTAAGTCCTTGTGCTGTACCAGCCCTATTAACCCCTAAGAAAGATGGCACGTGGAGGATATTTGTCGACAACCATGCCATAAACAAAATCACTATGAAGTATAGGTTTTCCATCCCCTGATTGGACGATATGCTAGATATGATGGCTGGTGCAACCATCTTTTCGAAAATTAACCTTACGAGAGGCTATCATCATGTTAGAATTAGACCTGGGGATGAGTGGAAAACTGTATTTAAAACCAAGGATGGTCTGTATGAATAGGCTGTTATGCCTTTTGGGTTATCTAATGCCCTTAGCACCTTTATGAGAATTATGATCCAAGTCCTAAGGATGTTCATAGAAAAATTTGTAGTGATTTATTTTGATGACATCCTAATCTACAATAGGACTAAGGAAGACCACTTGGATCACTTAAGACAAATTTGTCAAACCCTTAGGAAGGAGAGTCTCTATGCCAACTTAAGGACTCTTTAATCCTAGGATTTGTGGTGACCCTTGAAGGAGTATTAGCTGATCCTGAAAAGTTAGATCTATAGTAGAGTGGCCAGTACCTACTAGTATCTATGAAGTACGTAGTTTCCATGGTCTAGCCACTTTCTATAGGAGATTTATTAGCTAGCACCATTATGGCACCCATAACTGACTGTATTAGGAAGGGCAATTTTCAGTGGACCAAAGCAGCTGATAGAGCCTTCCTAGAAATTAAGAGTAAGATGACACATGCACCAATCTTGAGGTTACCAGATTTTTTCAAAGTCTTTGAGGTAGCTTGTAATGCATCAGGAGTAGGCATAGAAGGAGTTTTGAGCCAAGAAAATCACCTAGTAGCCTTCTTTAGTAAAAAACTTAATGAGGCTAAGCTTAAAAACTCAACCTATGACAAGAAATTTTATGCATAGTACAAGCCCTTAGATACTAGAGACATTATCTACAACCCTAGGAGTTTGTCCTTTACTATGATTATGAAGCACTCCGATTCCTAAACTCCCAGAAAAAGTTAAACCCTAGGCATACCAAATGGGTAGAGTTTATACAAGCCTATACCTTTTTACTGAAACATCAATCTGGAACTGAGAACAAGGTAGCAGATGCCCTTAGTTAAAGTGCCTTACTTTTAAACACTGTTAGCATTGAAGTCATTGGATTCTATCGGTTGAAAGGAGAATATGAGATATGTCCAGACTTCGGTGAAACCTTCTAATCCCTTGCCCAAGGACTATCTAGTACCCATAGTGAATACACCCTCCAAGATGGTTACCTGTTTAAAAATAATAGATTATGTATTCCCAGGACTTCACTTAGGGAATTCGTAATCTGGGAAACCCATGTAGGAGGCCTTGCTGGTCACTTTTGTAGAAACAAGACTATCTTAGATGTAGAGGACTAGTTCTTTTGGCTTAGTTTAAAATGGGATGTTGCTAATATAGTGTCCACATGTCAAAATTGTGCTATTGCAAAGCAGCAGAAGCAAAATAATGGTTTATATACCCCTTTACCTGTACCAGATCATCCATGGCAAGACCTTAGCATGGACTTTGTGTTAGGCCTACCTAAGATCCTAAGGAAACATGATTCCATCTGTGTAGTGGTTGATAGGTTTTTAAAAATGGCCCATTTCATACCTTGCTCTCAAACTTTTGATGCATCTAAAGTAGCCTAACTTTTCCATGATCATGTGGTTAGGTTACACGGCCTTCCTAAACTATAGTGTTCGATAGGGATGTCTGTTTCACCAGTTACTTCTAGAAGACCCTTTAGCACTTAGTAGGACCAAACTTAAGTTTTCTATAGCCTACTATCCTCAGATTGACAGCCAAATCGAGGTGGTGAATCGAAGCTTAGGAAATCTACTCAGATGCCTCATAGGTGAAAATACTAAGAATTGGGACCTTCTCTTACACCGAGCCAAATTTGCTTACAATAGTTATGTCAATAGGTCCATAGGAAAAAGTCCATTTGAGGTCGTTCATGGTTACAAACCCAATAAACCTCTTGATCTGATCCCCTTGCCCTTGCATGCTTGAGCTTCTAAGTCTGCTGAGTCCTTTGCATAGCATGTTTGGGATTTGCATAAGGAAATTAGTCAAAAGATAAACATAAGTAATGAACTCTATAAAAACTTGGCTAATTCTCGAAAAAGAGCTAAAGAATTTTCTTCAGGAGATTATGTAATGATCAAGCTTAGGCCTGAGTGGTTCCCTCTAGGGACAATAAAAAAACTACATGCTCGCGGAGCTAGACCTTTCAAAATAATAAAGAGAGTTGGATCCAATTCCTATGTGCTCGAGTTGCCACCCGAGTTAGGTATTAGTTCAATCTTCAATATTTCAGACCTTGTAGAATACTGGGAGCCAGCAGCGATACCTAGCAAGCCCTTTGGACCTATCCCATCCCTTAAGAGTGAATCCACCCCAGAGTGTTCACCTACAAATTGGCCTATAAGTGAGGAAAGGATTGAGCATATCCTGGACGATCAAGCCATCAGTACCTAGAATAAAGGCGATCAATGGTATTTGGTCCGATGGCAAGGTCGGCCAAAAACTGAGGACTCATGGATCAACCGAGAGGATCTGCAATTCCTCAACTCAGACATTTTTGAGCAATATGAGAGCCGAGCTAATCCTTACTCGACAGGGTTGAGTTCCTCCCATCCCGAGAGAATTGGTAGGGGTACCAGGATCCAAGATAGATTACTGGGCTCAATTTGGTTTACTGATTAGTTTTTTTGAGTCTTTTAATAATGTGTCACTTATTTTAAGTGAACCAAGTTTTGTAATAAGTATCATATCGAGTCTTGTAATAAGTTGAGCTGTCTCAACCTCATAAGTCCAGTCCAGTTAAGTCTTGTAAGTTTGTGTTAGTCCAGTGCAAGTTTATGTTAATCCAATTTTATACAAGAGGAGGATCACCAGCCAAAGCATTCACTAGGCCTTCCCAGGTCAGAGCAGAGTCCAAGCCCAAAAAGCCTCCACACTTGAAGATACCTAGCACCCCAAGAATATTCCTTCTTCTAGGCGTCCCAGCCTAGAAGCCCTCTCAAGCCCAGGAACCCAGAAGGAGATGGCGCCCCAAGCCTTCCCCAGTCCAAAGTGAAGTGGGCGCCTAGGGTTTTCCAAGCCCATGCACCAAGCCCATCAGGGGGCTGCCCAAGCCCACTTAGGGATGCCCCATTTTTTGCCCAAGCCCACAAGAGGATGCCCAAGGTTCAAGCCCAGTCCAAGTAGGCATCCTAGCCCAAGAGAAGACCAAGCCAACAAGAAATTCCTTTCCCAAGTCAACAATGAATTGTAATTTATTCAAATTTTGTATTCTCTTCCTTATCAAACTTTGTAATCCAATCCTAACAAGGAGAGGACTTGGGTGAGCCTATAAATACCCACCCCTCTCTCTTTTGTAATCATATCTCTTATTCATGAAATAAACTCTGGTGAAATTTTCTTGTGAAAAGTTTATGTTCTTCTTTGAAGTGTGTGTGTGATACTTGTGTTCCCTAACCCCTCCAAGCCTTAGCCACCCAAAGCATCCACTCCCCAAGCCCTAATCCACCCCAAGTACAAGAGCCCTAGCCGACCTCAGCCAGGAGTTCTTCTGATATGGCATGCATGAATGAATTTTAATTTAGAGGATTAATTAATTGATTGATCAATGATACCTATCTACATTAACAATAATTCATATGTAAGAATGCCAAATGTAATCAATGAAGGGACTACTTAATGAAATGAAACCTACCCACAATGTAACTCAATTCTAATCAAAGAAGAAGGGACCTAATGATTGAGAAACCATCAAGACCAAGATATATGCCTTCATATGAATAGACTTAAGAGACTCGGATGGGTTTACATACCAATGATGAGCACTTACTCTATTGAAGAGAGATTAATTTCAGCACTCCATTGAGCGGCAACTGAACTTAAAGAATATCACCACCGGAATGAAAACTCCACCCATAGTTGGTTCCAAGGCAAAGCATACCTCCTCTTTAACTCCAGATTGTAAGGACCTTGCAAAGAATGACATTAGAGACATGCTAAAGTTGAGGAAAATCGACAAAAGAGATCAAGATGAAGAGTGGAGTGTTGGCTCTTCTATGTTGGATAGAAGAGGTCTTGGAGGGGAAGAAGCCAACGTCCTTGGACGGGAATTGACTCCCTGTTGTGCTTGGAATATGGACAGGTTGGCACCTTTTGAAGAAGTTTGAATGAAGGTCCTTGTAAGTTTGTAATGGTGGACGGCTTTGGAATGAAGAGGGAGATGGCTATCTTTGATGAATTGTTGTTGTTGGCTTCAATAGAGATGGCGATCTTAAGGTCTTGAAGATGATGGCATTGTTCGATGATGGGAAGAGGGCTTTCTTTGATAGACTAAGACTTATAGGATAGCTAGGTCGAGCCTCACACTCATTCCCTCATGGAAGGCACTTGCATCACACAAATGGGAAGAAAAATTGGAGCTAATAAACTCATTGATTCATTCATAACATGCCATTACAAGGGGGCTATGGAGAGGTATTCATAGACCTTCCAAGCTCTTTTTGAAATTTCAAAATTCATGGAGATTTACATGGAGAAGATAGTGGGGAGTTGGGGAAGATGGAGGAGAATTACAACCATTCTTGATTCATGGAGAATAATATGGGCCAGCCACTTTGAATTTGAATTTGGGTGTAGGCGCTCAAGTGGAGGGGGGGTGTGAAGTGTCCTTCATGTTGGCATGGTTGCCACCTAGGCTTGGTGATGTGGCAGTCCAACTTGGACTAGAAGTTGGGAAGTTACTCTAAGATAGTTGCTTTGCTAATTTTATCCTATATGATGAGTTATCCCGGATAGTTGAGGTTATTCCAAGTGGCAGAATAAATGCTGGAGTGTTGAGTTATTCCAGGTAGCAGAATAAGTACTGAATAATTGAAATATTGAAGTAGTAGAATTTCTCAAGTTGAGTCGACTCTAATGCTCGAGTCAGATCTTTGGGTTATGGTTAAGCTGACTCTTGTGGCTTCAAATAGCTTGCTTCAATTTATAATTCAGTCCACAATGATTTTGACTGAAGGCATTTGTTGGTGTCCGCACCAGTTTCCTAGGGTGGCAAGAACTCAACCCTATCGAGTATGGGTCAACTTGACTTTGGTAATGCTCCAATAAGTTTGGGTCAATTTGTTGTAGGTCCTTGGTGATCCAAGAGATTTTGAAATTCTGGTCAACTTGCCAATGAACCAGATATCGTTGGTAGTCCTTGTTCCTGGTAGTGACAGTCTTGTCATCCAGAATTTGCTCAATTTTGTCTCGCCTCTTTGGAAAAGTAAGTGGACACTCAGGGGTAGGCTCACTCTCAAAAATATGGTTAGGCCCAAAAGGCTCACTAGGTATCATTATTGGCTCCTTATACTCTATCAAGTCTAAAACATTGAAGGTCAAGCTGATACCTAGGTCAGAAGGTAACTCGAGTATATATGTGTTAGGTCCAATCTTCTATATGACTTTAAGTGGGCCTGCACCGCGGGCATGTAATTTCTTAAAGGTACCAGATGGGAACCATTCAGGTCTAAGTCTAATCATTACGTGGTCTCCTTCATAGAATTCTTTGATTTTCTTACGTGAATTAGCCATATGTTTATAGGCTACATTGCTCAAGTTGATTTTCTTATTGATTTCTTTATGCAAGTCCTTAATATGCTATGCATATGACTCAGCAAATTCAAAAACTCAGGCATGTGTGGGAAAGTGACACGGCACGATGAAGAGAATGCAATCTAAATGATGGATTGAGAAATGAGAGCAATGAAGCCTATTAACAGGTACTAAATTTCAGATCAAAAGTACTAAGGTAAAGCTATGAAAGGAGCACTGAAATTTGGAACTTACGCCGCGATGTAGTTATTTAAATCCTAGAGAAGATTAGGGCTAATGAATATTGAATTTAAACCTTAGCAACGATCTTCAATAACTCAGACTTAAGAGACTAGGAGGTGTTAATTATCCAAGATGATCACTCCCTGGTAGATCCATTGAAGCTCTTAGACGAACTAGCCCTGAAGTGGAAGATTGGCATTCCAAAGAAACTAGTTTCATTCAACATTGATCTTTGGCAAGAGAACCCTTTCTTGAACTCCGAATCGTAGAAGGATCCTGCACAATGAACGGGTTAGACTGGGACCAATTTGAAAGATATCAAAACAAAGAAACCAAACAGGCAAGGGAACTTCGATGGAGGCATGGATCCCTAGAGGTGGATGTTGGCGTTGGACACTTGAAAGCTTGAGAAGAGAAAATCAAACGCACCCAAAGAAAACAAGAGGATACTACCAAAAAAAACACCTTCTTCAACTACTACTTCACTTAAATTTCATTTCATCCAAAAAGTTCCCTTTCTACCATGGGCGTACAAGAGGCTTTTAATGGCCTTTCAATCAATTTGAAATTCCCCATATCATGGAGAAATATTAGGGGGGGTTACATGAAATGTGGAGGATTGGTGGAGGATTTGGTGGAGGGTTACATGGAATGTGGAGGATTTGGTGGAGCTGGTTGCATGATTTGTGGATGGAGTTGGCCAACCTCCTTTGAATTTGAAAACACTCCTTGGTCGACCACTTGTAGCTTTCATGTAATTTAAAATTTGAATGATGCCACGTGGCAGGTGAGGTGGCAATGATGTGGCATGGCAAGGTGGCATGGTGACATGGCGCATCCTTCTCCATGGCGACCCTTGGAGATGACATGGCAAAGGTGATGTGACGTCCTCTGGTGATGAGTTGGCACCGGTGGTCCATGATGATGTGGCATTCCAAGTAAAGCTGTTCTGGCCTAATTTCAAGTAGCTCTTGAACTTGACTCAGTATAAAGCCTAATTGACTCTAATTGAACTATTGATTGAATTCTAATTGAACTTTAAAACCCCAAAGAAAATAAAACATGACTCAATAAACATACAGGACTCATACGAGACTTAAGTTCCTAGTCTCAATCCATAAAGAACTTGGTATTAGTTGAAGCTTCTTCTTTCTGAGCCTGGTGCCCCCATCAATTCTTCCGGGTGGGAGGAACTCGACCCTGTCGAGTATGGTTCAGCATGGCTTTGATATTGTTCAAATAAGTCCGGGTCCAGTCATTGCAGGTCCTCTCTAGCGATTCAGGAGTTGTCAGATTTTGGTCTCCCTTGCCAACGGACCAAATATCGATAGTAATCCTTGTTTCTGGTTGTGACAATCTTATTATCCAGGATTTGTTCAGTTTTCTCTCATTTTTGAGGAATGGTTGTTTGTGGATACTCGGGTAATGGTTCACTCAAAAATATGGTCAGGCCCAAAAGGCTCACTAGGTATCATCATGGGTTCCTTATATTCTATCAAGTCTGAGACATTGAAGGTCGGGTTGATACCTAGGTCTAAAGGTAATTCCAATATGTAAGCATTAGATCTAATCTTCTATAGGACTTTAAAGGGGCCTGCACCACGGGTATGTAGTTTCTTGAAAGTCCCGGATGGGAACATGATCTCTCTCATAGAATTCCTTGACTTTCTTTCTTGAATTAGTCCTATGTTTATAGGATCCATTGCTCAAATTTATTTCATGATGCAAATCCTCAACATGCTATGCATAGGACTCAGCAGACTCAGAAACTTACACAAGCACTTACGAAATGCAGACTGAACTAGGCATCCTTATTGAGAGGAATTTTATTGGACTCTCTAGGGCCTAAACCTAACAGATTAATGACTCTCTAGGTTTGACCCTGGTCTGGTATGCACATTAGAATTTACCATGGATTCCTAGCAAATGCCATAAGGTTTTCCAAAAGTAGGTAGCAAAAGGAATAGGCTTTAAAGGCTCATGCAACCTAGTAATCTCATCAAAATAAAACTTAATGGCTCTAAAATTAGGATAAGACTTAAGGAAAGGCAGGAAATAGGAATCCGAGTCTTAGGGTAATTTAGGGGAATCTTGAAATAGACCTTGTTACTCATGATGACCTTAAGATTTGAATATTGATCTACGGGCGAGATGCTTCTAGGTAGTTGAAGGTCATCGACAAAGTCTTCTAAAATAGTGATTGGGTTCTTCTCAGGTAACTGAAGGAGTTCTTGTGTCAAAGCTAAAGTATTGAGTTCTTCCTGAGGGCATTGTCTTACAGGAACCAAGTCCTCACTAAATTTGGTTGTTCTGATGTTTCAGAACTAGGCTCAATAATCTTTTTTACCAAAGGTTTCCTCGGGTAAGGTACTAAAGTTGTTCTCTTCACAGTCTTCCCTTCATATTCATCTATTAAACTTATGTCAGTCTCATACACATATTACTAGGTTCAGACTTGCCTTCTTCCTTCCCTAGCCCTTCAGTTTGAGGATATCCTAAGTCTTGAGTATTCATGAACTCAACTTGTACTTCAGGGTTCTTACTCCTATCATTCATATGAGCTAATGGGATAGTAGGAGTTGGTTGGTCTAAGGAAAATTGTTTAGCCAGCATTTGGTTCAATTGGGCCATTAGATCATTTAGGCCTTTCAGCATGGTTTCAAGATTCGGGTCCATGGCTACACTGGACTGGGTCTGGACTGGTGAATATGAGGCTCCTGATCTAGTTTTCATGCATGCAAGTAGACTCAAGCTCGAGCTAAGATTTCCTAGACCTAGAGCACAAATTAGAGGTCTAATTAAGTGAACCAACTAGCTAATAGTACTTATGGGACTTAGCCAGGTAGGTGGTGGGGAGTGAAGGTCCCTGATTGCCAACCTTAGACACCAATCTGAGATTGACCAGGTAGGCAGACCAAATCACAAGCCCTAATGCACCAATCCTAGACACCAAGCCAGTAAGCACACACCAATTAGCTGACACAGTTAACTTGACCCTAACCTGAACCCAACTTGTTGGTGTCCCTAACCCACTAGGGCAATTAACGTTCTACTCAATTTTAATAAATGGGCTGGGATCGATATGCTGGTTGGTGATTTTTGGGCTAGGGACAGGTGATGAAACCCTGACCCTATGTCAAATTGATGCCCTTAATTTGATTTCTCATGAGATGAATGAAATGCAAAGGTGCTGCAAAAGTGTGTTGCAGTTTGAAAGTGGTGTGGAAAACGTGATGAAAAAAATTTCCAAAAATTTTGAAAAATTCACAGAGGATTCCTAACTTATATGTCTCAATGCAGATGAAAGGAATTTTAAAACTAAAATCTGTACTACTCTAAGCAGATCCTACAAATGAAGATAAATAAAAAGGATAAAACAGAACCCTAATGATAGTGTCGAACTGCAAAATTTTTGTTTTTTAATAATTTTTTTCTGATGATGAAATTTAATATGGTGATAACTGACTTAAAAAGGAACAAGAAAAAAATATTTTAACAAAAAAATAGTGACTTGCCTTTGGAGCTGCAGACGGATTACGGTAAACAGATGCAAATTTTCAGAAAAACAGAACCTAATCAAACAAGTGCAATGGCTTACCCAAACTTCAATCTAAAAAATTCACGTCCGGCCAGGGGCTCATTATTCCCATGGGTCGTGACAGTGTACTGGAGTACACCTGCTCAGGAGGTGTGAATTTTAGATCTTGCTTGGATTTAAAGAAAACTATTCTACCCTAATGCAACCATGCTCTGATACTAAGATGACGCGGCACGATGAAGAGAATGCAATCTAAATGATGGATTGAAAAATGAGAGCAATGAAGCCTATTAACAAGTACTAAATTTCAAATCAAAAGTACTAAGGTAAAGCTATGGAAGGAGCACTGAAATTGGAACTTACGCCACGATGTAGTTATTTAAATCCTAGAGAAGATTAGGGCTAATGAATATTGAATTTAAACCTTAGCAACGATCTTCAATAACTCAGACTTAAGAGATTAGGAGGTGTTAATTACCCAAGATGATCACTCCTGGTAGATCCATTGAAGCTCTTAGACGAACTAGCCCTGAAGTGGAAGATTGGCATTCCAAAGAAACTAGTTTCATTCAACATTGATCTTTGGCAAGAGAATCCTTTCTTGAACTCCGAATCGTAGAAGGATCCTGCACAATGAACGGGTTAGACTAGGACCAATTTGAAAGATATCAAAACAAAGAAACCAAATAGGCAAGGGAACTTCGATGGAGGCATGGATCCCTAGAGGTGGATGTTGGCATTGGACACTTGAAAGCTTGAGAAGAGAAAATCAAACACACCAAAGAAAACAAGAGGATACTACCAAAAAAACACCTTCTTCAACTACTACTTTACTTAAATTTCATTTCATCCAAAAAGCTCCCTTTCTACATGGGCGTACAAGAGGTTTTTAATGGCCTTTCAATCAATTTGAAATTCCCATATCATGGAGAAATATTAGGGGGGGTTACATTAAATGTGAAGGATTTGGTGGATGGGTACATGGAATGTGGAGGATTTGGTGGAGCTGGTTGCATGATTTATGGATGGATTTGGCCGACCTCCTTTGAATTTGAAAACACTCCTTGGTCGATCACTTGTAGCTTTCATGTAATTTAAAATTTGAATGATGCCACGTGGCTGGTGAGGTGGCAATGATGTGGCATGGCAAGGTGGCATGGTGACATGGTGCATCCTTCTCCATGGACCCTTGGAGATGACATGGCAAAGGTGATGTGACGTCCTCTGGTGATGAGTTGGCACCGGTGGTCCATGATGATGTGGCATTCCAAGTAAAGCTGGTCTGGCCTAATTTCAAGTAGCTCTTGAACTTGACTCAGTACAAAGCCTAATTGACTCTAATTGAACTCTTGATTGAATTCTAATTGAACTTTAAAACTCCAAAAAAAATAAAATATAACTCAATAAACATACAAGACTCATATGAGACTTAAGTTCCTAGTCTAAATCCATAAAGAACTTGGTATTAGTTGAAGCTTCTTCTTTCTGAGCCTAGTGCCCCACCAGAAAGGGGATGAGATCTATGGCATGTTGAATATCTCTTAGGGTGGAAGGTGATTAGGAAGGTCTTCTGGAAATATGTCTTGAAACTCCTCTAGAAACCTTAACACTTCCTAGGGTTGTTCCTTATGGGGTTGGTCCTGAGCCTTAGTTGTCAAAATCCAAACAGGGGAACCACTGCTAAGCTCTTGCTCCAATTCCTTATCACTGATCATGTTTATTCCTTGTTTCTTGTCCCTAGGTGACTTGATCCTCTCTTAATATGGTCCTTAGGTGGTAAAATATTGATTACAATCTTTTTTCTATTATGAGTAAAATAACAAGAATTAGAGCGACCATAGAGTATAGTGTCATGATCATACAACCATGGTCAACCTAATATGATGTTGCTTACTCCTATGGGAAGAACATCGCACCAAACCTTTTCTTGGTATGACTGGATTTGGATTGTGACTTGTCACCTAAATTAGATAGGAATCAAGGTCGAATCTATCCAGGATACCTTATATGGGTTGGGATGGGGAACAATGGGAAATCCTAAGTTCTTGACTATACTGGTTGATATAGCATTGACACAACTTCTACTATCTAAGATGATCTTGCAAACTTTTTCTCTGATCTTAACAAAGGTTTGTAGGATATTGGTTCTATGCCAATCTTCTTGTTCCTTAGCCTGGGTTAAGATACATCTCACAACCCTAGAGATTCTAATGAGTCTATAATCTCTTCATCCCCTTCATACTCATTATCTAAGTTCACACCTGCCTCATATATTTCTTCCTCCTCACAATTTTCTATCTGTTCAGTGACATCTTCTTCTAATTCTCCTATATGTACGTTGTGGTGGGACATTGGCTTTCATAGTGATCTATCTTATGACATCTAAAACAATGGATATTTCCCTCTCTTTGAACTTCAGGGCTCTTTTCTTTATCTTCCCTTCGAGCTAATGGAGTAGCAGGACTGGGTCTATTGGCTAGACTTGGGCTTGGACTTGGCCTATTTCCAGGAGGATTAATCCTAGTGGGCTCAGGTCAGCGAAATATATGTCTCCTCTAAAATCTCTCACAGTCCCTAACAACTTGGTAGGCTTCGTCTAGGTCATGGACCTCTCTCAAAAATAATTCTCTCTAGATTTCCTCGTGTAGACCGGCTCTAAACCTTGACAAGGTTGCTGCCTCAGACTCAACCACATTACATCTCATAACGAACTCATCAAACTTGGCAATATATTCGGACACCATCTTATTTCCCTAAGTTAATTGTTGCCATTGATCCAAGAGTCTTTGTTCATAGGATAATGGTAAATACTTCTCCCTAAGCTTCACCTTCATAGCTCTCCAAGTGGCTATGGGCATGTCACCCCTCTGGTGACTCATGTGCTCAACATTACCCCAATACAATCTAGCCTGATGGACTAATCTAAGTTTGGTAAACCTAAATTTTTTATCTTCTGACATTTCGTACCAATCAAAGTATTGATCCATATCACCTTCCCGGTCTATATACACCTTAGGTTCCAGGTTTCCATCGAATGTGGGTGCATCTAGATGAATATTTCTAAGGACTCTCTGATCATGGTCAACATAATCATGGTGAGGTCTCCTTTGATGTGGGTCAGGGGTATATTCCTGGCATTGGACTCTAGGATGGACAGGTGCCAATTTGGGTGATTATGGATCAGTAGGGGTCATACGGGTCTCTTCAAGAGTTCTTATCCTCTCTACCATTTGATCGAACCTATTGTTCAATTGCTTGAACTGCTCAGTCATAGTTCTCTTTAGAGATTCTAGATTGGGGTTTATAGTAGTACTTGGTTGGTCTTGTGAATGTTGGTATGGGGTTCCTGATCTAGTAGTCATTCAATACAAAGACTCGTTCTAGGATTTGCTAGACCTAAAAGTCCAATGTAGTATGAATTGACTAGGTATAAATCAAGACTACAAATACCCTTTCAAATAGCCAGGTAAGAGGTGGGATTGTGGGAGGCCCCCCTGCTTTCGCAAGGACCTAATTAAGGAATTACAAATCCACTTAAGGCATTTGCCTTTGGACCTCTAGCCTTAGACACCACTTTCCAGGAGTAGATGAAGAAATGATTCACACTAGTCTCAACACACTAATTGAGCTTGACTTGTTGGTGTTCCTAATTCTAATCAGGTTGCTACTCAATTTTATTAAAAGTTTGGGTTCGATGCAAAATGTGGTTAGTTGTTTTTGGGCCAAGGAAAGGTAATGACCTCCTTCCCTTATCTTATGATATTGTCATCCTTAGAATAAGTTATGCATATGAAACCCTAATGCAATCTAAAATCATTCTTTTTTTTTTAATAAAAAAAAATTATGAAGTGTCAAACTTGAGTTTCAGCTGGTTAAATGATCAATCAAAAGTGGTTGGGGTTTGGGGGGGTTTGGATGTGATTTAGTTTCAGCCCAAACAACACATGCAGAAATTTCAGCAAGTCTATTTTGTATACAGAATTTTTTAAAGTTTTTGAATTTGTAAAATCAGAAAAAATAACAGAAATTAAGAGGACTAATCAGAGGTTAATCAGTGCAAAAATCAGAGGGAAAAAGTAGGGATTGGTTGGTGAATGGCCTAGGTTCAGACTACCAATGCAGATTTAGTGTGCAGAAACTCGGTTAGGGCTGTTTTCATAGATAGGTTTCACTCTATTTTTGAATCAAAAAAATCTTAGAAAATCACAGTAAATAGTGGACTAAGCAGAGATTAACTGATGCAAAAATTAAGGTAAAAAGTGAGGTCTTAATCGGGAAACAGTCCTAGATTTCAATCCCTAACACAAAAATCAGCAAGCAGAAATTAAGTCCTAAATGAGTTATCTCTTTGTTTTCTTCTTCATGGGTCAAATCACAATGGCACCCCAACACACCATAGGATCCCATTGAATGGAAAGAGAGGGTCTTGCAGCCCTACTTTTCTCCTATGACCGGACGGCCTTGGTGACACACCCAATCCGAGTAATTAAAGAGAAACATGCATGCTATCATTATTACGCTACCCATGCACCATGCTTTGATACCAAATTTGATGTGGCATGAAAGAATGAATTTTAATTTAGAGGATTAATTAATTGATTGAGCAATGATATCTATCTACATTAGTAATTCATATGTAAGAATGCCAAAAGTATCAATGAAGGGACTACTTAATGAAATGAAACCTACCCGCAATGTAACTCAATTCTAATCAAAGAAGAAGGGACCTAATGATTGAGAACCATTAAAACCAAGATATATGCCTTCATATGAACAGACTTAAGAGACTCGGATGGGTTTACTTACCAATGATGAGCACTTACTCCGTTGAAGAGAGATTGTTGCCCAGATATGGTGCCCAAGAGGGGGGGTGAATTGGGTATTTAAAAATTTAAGGCAATATATGTGCTATCAAGTTTTAAGGTGAAGAGTGATAGTGCTTTAAGAATTGTGCAACGGAAGCAATGAAATAAAATGGCAATTAAAGAGCTAAAGAAGTTAAAGAGAAAGGCAATGCAAACACACAAAAATATAATGGTTCGGTGCACCTAGCACCTACATCCACTCCCCAAGCTCCACTTGGGAATTTCACTATAATCTTTAGATTACAGCCGACATGTTTTACCAGGCTCACAAGTCAAAACCTTACACACTTGTTTTGGCTTCGGGCTAACAAGCAACCCTAGTTGGTTTTATCAATTGGATCACCAACAAACCTTACTCACTTGTTTTGGCTTCGGGCTAACAAGCAACCCTAGTTGGTTTTATTAATTGGATCACCAACAAACCTTACTCACTTGTTTTGGCTTCGGGCTAACAAGCAACCCTAGTTGGTTTTATCAATTGGCTCACCAACAAAC
This sequence comes from Areca catechu, assembly GCA_021397845.1. NCBI lineage: Eukaryota > Viridiplantae > Streptophyta > Magnoliopsida > Arecales > Arecaceae > Areca > Areca catechu. The sequence continues at coordinate 140,076,650 of CM038051.1, read as the reverse complement.
CTCACTCTAGTTTCAAATTCCCTTGAAACTAGCTAAAGACAAAAGAGTATGAATACAATGAATTAAAACTAAACAAACTCCTTTTGAGCAATAATAAATTCGTTGAAGCTCTTGATGGAGACTCTTCAAGCCTTTTCCCTTGGAATCTTTGGACCTCACTAAATGCCAAACACTTGAATGTTGGATTCCTCAAAGATGGAAGACTTTTTGGCTAGGGAATCTCTTGGTTTTCTCACTCTTTTTGCTTGGAAGTGATTGAAGGCTTTGTACTTTGAATCAACACTTTTTCACTTTGTCTCCTTGTCTTTTTTTGAAGTTTGGTGGAGGTTAAATACCTCATTCATGCTGAAACAACTCCACAAGACCGTTAGATTCAAAAATATGGCCGTTTATGGCCGTTGGAAATCAAATCAGAAGTTCAGAAAAACTAGCCGTTATGCCATGAGTCGACCTCATGAGTCGACCTCTGGATCAAGTGTCGACCTCATGAGTCGACCTCCAGTAAAGTTTAGGCAAAAGTTCAGAATACCATAGTTCTGCCCATTTGAATTCTCAGGCTATGAGTCGACCTCTGGTGTCGACCTCTGGACAGGTGTTGACCTCTGGTGGTCGACCTCTGAAGCGTGCCACTGAGACTTTGCCGTGCCGGCCATGCTGAACTTTCCTTTTCTTCATGAGTCGACCTCTGGTGGTCGACCTTTGACAAGGTGTTGACCTCTGGGGGTCGACCTCTGATCTGAATTTTTCTGAAACTCTTGAGATATGCGTGCCATGCTTGAGTTTCTTTAAGCCTTTGTTTCTTTTGTCAAATATTTCTTAACAAGAAGGTCCATTATGAGAATTTTGATCTTGTTCAAGGTAGAAGAGCTCATTTCCAAATCAGGTAAACTTAGTTTCATCATTGTCCTTATGATACTCTTTTTGAATAACCTAAGTCCTGAAACTTTATCTTGAGATTAAACATTAGTCCAAACATATACTCAACCTTTTGTTAATCATCAAAACTAAGGAGTCAAAGCCAACAATCTCTCCCTTTTTGATGATGACAAAACCTTGAGTATATATGCAATTAAGTCCAAGAGCAAAATATAGCAATAATAAAAATTTTCAAAGTATCCTTTCATGCAAGAGTGTATCATAAAAATTTTGTGAAAATATTCTCAAGAGTCAAAAGATTTTACTTTTCATTTATTTCTTTCTTTTTGTGAAAACATTCTCATAAGTCAAAAAAGATAAGAATCATATAAACTTTACTACTCATAAGATGGAGTCTCATAAATACATATATACTTTTCTACTCCCCCTTTTTGTCAAGAATCAAAAAGTTTATTGTTATAAAGAAAGATATAGTAATGAGACTTATGTTCAATTATAATGAAGTATTTAGGTGCATAGAATACATGCTCCCCCTCAATTTGTGCATTCAATATAAGAAAGCATTTTAACTTGAGGGTTTTTAAATATTGAGAGCTGGTATCAGATAAAATGTCACAAAATGTCACAATATTGATAAAAAGTCACAAGATAGATAAAAACAAGTGTATACAGTTACAAATTGCCTACAAAGTAGGCACAAGATACTGATATAGCAGATCATACACAAGCAAACTAAGTACAACAAATAAAACTATGAGGCTACTCCTCATCAGAAGGTATGTCAAAAGATACAGGAGCCATGATCCTAGATGAGGATTTTGGAGTCCTATGTGAGGAACTCCGAGTCCTCAGAGAGGGACCAGACCTAGGGGTAGTCCTACGAGATCTATAAGTCCTAGGTAAGGGCTCCACAGAAGTCGAGACAAAGGCAGTAGCTGAAGGAGTGGACGGATCAGCATGCTGAGTAGACTGAGCTGGAGTCTGCCTGCTGACTAGCTTATAAGCTGTGGGATCATCGATGTCTGTCTCTGTATGCTCATCTATGTCATCCGGAATCCCAGTGATAGTCTCAAATAGTGACTCTGTAGGCTCAATATCAACTGGCACAGCTGTGGCTGGAGGATCTGAACTCGGAAAATCAGTGGAAGGAGGATCAGCTGAAGGGGGAATCTCTGGAATCGGCTCTGCAGGTGAAACATCAGATCTACCTGCTCCAGGCTGATCTCCATCACTGTCACTGTATCCACTAGAGTCATCAGCATCATCAGCATCATCATCATCATCATCATGTGGAGGAGATACTGTCGGATCTGCAGTCCCTGATGGCAGTGCTAATCTCAGTAAGCTGAGGATCTGTCTGAATCCTGTATCCATACTAGCTGAGAGAGCACTAATGCGTGTGTCTGTGTGTATCCGCAGATCATGAAGCTCCTGCCGTACACCAGTGATCTCTGTCCGGACCTCTGAAATCTGATCAGTCACTCGCTGCTCGAAGTTCGATATCCTCACTGAAGTCCTCCGTGGTGTCGCAGTGATAGTAGGTGCCGGAGCTGATGAAGGTGGTGGCGTGAATGGCTCAGGCTCTGCAGTCTCTGTCTCCGGTGCTGGGCGAGGAGGTGTACCATGATCAGTAGGCCCTGAAGGCCCTGCCTCAGTAGCTCGGATCTCATCCTCCTCATCTGGCTCCTGGCCAGACTCTCGTCGTACCCATCGGTCACTGATCAGTCGAAATCCCATCCTATGTAGGGATTTCTCTCCATAAGTATCTATGTGCTGTAGCTGACTGAAGGGTATGCCGTCGAATGAGACACCATGCTCTCTGAATATCTGAGTCAGTCCCATACCGTACGGCTGAACGAGTCTCTTGTGAGAAGCTGCCTCACCCATCTGCTGAAGCATGATCCTGGGAAGGTTGATGGGAGTCCGCTGGCTCAGGGACACCATCAACACCAGCTCACGCTCAGTGATAAAATCAAATCTCCCGCTCTTCGGAATCAAGATACGGGCGATGATGTGATGCAGCACTCTCATCTCCAGTGAAAGCTGGTTAGCGGACACTGTGGAAATGCCGCTAACATCCTCACGCTCTAGGATACACCTGAAGGCGTGCTCTATGTCGCTGATCGTAGTGGCAGCAGTGCCATGAAGTGGAATCCTCCAGATGCGACTGATGACCTCAGGTGTCACTGGAATCTCGATCCCTCGTACTGTAGCAGACCATCCAATGCCATCAGTGGCCATGGATCCATAGAACTCCCTGATGAGGTCTGGGTAGAATCTCTCGGACATCGTACAAAAATGGACCAGACCTGCATCTCTCAGTACATCTCCAATGAAGAAGTGATGCTGATCCCAGAATGGAATATCTACGCGCCTACCACTAGCAATGCTCTTCCGGACTAGGCTGGCTGGCACTGGTGCAGGTGGCTCTGGGGTCGGCTCACGCTCATGTCTGACTTTCCTTCGCCGCTCAGTACTACCCTGCCCCTGTTCCAATCTCCTTTTCCTTACTGCCTGGTGTTTTCTCGGACCCATGTGTAAGGATGAAGGGTAACTTAGGGAGAAATGCAAAGAGGTAAGGCTAAGAGGAAAAGAGAGGGAAAGAGAGGTTCGCGGATTGAGAAGAAGAGAAGAATGTGAAATGGGGAAATAGGGTTTGTGAGATTGGAGAAAATCGAGAGTAAATGAGGAAAAGGTAAGAAACGGACGAAAGAAATACGTGTTTTCAAATGAAAAACAGCCGAGATTTGAGGGTAGAAAGATTCGAGGGCTTTTGGTTGACTAAAATCAAGAAAACAGTCAATGGAAGGTTGATTCCAAGAAAAGCAAGAGAGGAGGTGAGGATTTCCCAAAAAGATCGAGGAGAGGGGTGGAAATCCACTATTTGGAGGTTTAGAGAAGTTGTAGGGGGACCACACGAAGGAGAGGTAAAGAAAACAATGGAAAAAAGCTTGCGGACGGGTTTTTAAAAAACAGTTTTCGTTCAAGTGTCGACCTCTGAGAATTTTCAGGGGTCGACCTCAAGTGTCGACCTCCATAACTTAGGTGTCGACCTCAAGTGTCGACCTCTGAAAAACTCAAGTGTCGACCTCCAACAATTAATTACTTAATATAAATTCTGTAAGAAGGAAAAAAATGATAAAATTTAGAGAAAAAGCCTTTAACCATATTTGAGAATTTATAAATCATTTTTGAGAATTTTGATGAAAATTGAAGAGATTCAAGCAAAAGGATCAATGACTCCCAGTTCTCTTCTAATCATACAAAATCTATCTTCATTCAATGGTTTTGTGAATATATCAGCCAATTGATAATCAGTACATATAAATTCTAACAACACATTAGAGTTTTGAACGTGATCTCTTATGAAGTGATGTCTTATTTCAATATGTTTGCTTCTTGAATGTTGTACAGGATTTTTCGTTAAATTGATTGCACTAGTATTATCACATCTTATGGGTGTCTTAATTAGTTTGATGCCAAAGTCCTCGAGTTGTTGTTTGATCCATAGAATCTGAGCACAACAGCTTCCAACTGCTATATATTCGGCTTCCGCCGTAGATAGAGCAACCAAATTCTGTTTCTTACTGCTCCATGAAATCAAATTAACTCCTAGGAATTGACAAGTTCCACTAGTACTTTTTCGATCAAGTTTACACCCAGCAAAATCAGCATCAGAATATGCAATTAATTCATATGATGACTCTCTAGAGTACCAAAGACCAATTTCGATAGACCCAGATAAGTATCTAAGTATACGTTTTACAGCTAAGAGATGTGATTCTTTAGGAGCAGACTGAAAACGTGCACACATACAGACACTAAACATTATATCTGGTCTACTGGCAGTTAGATATAGCAATGAACCAATCATGCCTCTATATAATTTTTGGTCTACCGATTTACCACAATCATCTTTGTCTAATTTACATGAAGAGCTCATAGGGGTACCTATGGTTTTGTAGTCTCCATCCCAAACTTTTTTAATATCTCCCTTGTGTACTTGGCTTGGTTGATGGAGATCCCCTCTTTTGTTTGCTTAATTTGGAGTCCGAGAAAAAAATTGAGTTCTCCCATCATGCTCATCTCGAACTCATTCTGCATTAACTTCGCAAATTCTCGACAAAGACATTCGTTAGTAGCACCAAAAATAATATCATCTACATATATTTGTACTACTAAGAGATCATCATTTTTCTTTTTCAAAAACAATGTATTATCTACATTACCTCTAGAAAAATCATTTTTCATCAAAAATGAACTTAATCTATCATACCAAGCTCTAGGAGCTTGCTTTAAACCATACAATGCTTTATGCAATTTAAAGACATGATTAGGAAATTCATGATTTTCAAAACCAGGAGGTTGTTCAACATAAACTTCCTCTTCAATAAATCCATTTAAAAAGGCACTCTTTACATCCATTTGAAATAACTTGAAATCCATAAAACAAGCAAATGCAAGTAAAAGTCTAATTGCTTCTAGCCTAGCAACAGGAGCAAAGGTTTCATCGAAGTCGATCCCTTCTTCCTGGTTGTAGCCTTTAGCAACAAGTCTAGCTTTGTTCCTAATTACAATACCATGTTCATCAAGTTTATTTCTAAAAACCCATTTTGTGCCAATTATAGAAACATTAAGGGGTCTTTCTGTTAAAGTCCAAACATTATTTCTTTTAAATTGATTTAGTTCATCTTGCATAGCATTAATCCAGTTACAATCTTTTTCAGCTTCTTCTATTGACTTAGGCTCTATCTGAGATACAAAAGCTAAATAATCACAAATATTTCTAATAGAAGAGCGTGTACTTACCCCCTTTGATGGATCACCTATTATTAGCTCTTTAGGGTGTCCATGTGCATACCTCCATTCTTTAGGTAATGGTTTTGGTGAAGTTGCATTGATTTCTTGAATTTGATCTTGACTTTCTTGATCATCATCTCCTTTGGGCTCATCTTCATTGATTGTCAATTGTTCAAGCTTCTTTGTACCTGTTTCAACATCAATAGAATCTTCTTTTCTAGAAGATTTTTCGTTAGATTCATCAAACACTACATGAATTGATTCTTCAACCAGAAGAGTTCTTCTGTTGAAGACCCTGTATGCCTTGCTAGAAGTAGAGTATCCTAAGAAGATACCCTCATCTGACTTGGCATCAAATTTACTGATATTATCTTTGCCATTGTTTAATATGAAACAGCGGCAACCAAATACACGAAAATACTTGAGATTAGGTTTTCGATTTTTCCAAAGCTCATATGGTGTTTTCTTCAAAATAGGTCTAATTAAAACACGATTTAAAATGTAACAGGAAGTATTAATGGCTTCTGTCCAAAATATCTAGGTAAATCGTTTTCGCAAAGCATTGTGCGTGCCATTTCTTCAAGAGTCCTGTTCTTTCTTTCTACCACCCCATTTTGTTGAGGTGTCCTAGGTGCAGAGAAATTATGACTAATACCATTTTCATTACAAAAGGTTTCAAAATCATGATTTTCAAATTCAGTTCCATGATCACTACGCAAAGAAACAATAGTGAGATCTTTTTCGTTTGAAACCCTTTTATGAAATTTAACAAAAGCTGAAAAAGTTTCATCTTTATGAGCTAAAAACATTACCCAAATAAATCGTGAGTAATCATCTACAATTACTAGCCCATATTTTTTACCTCCCAAACTAGTTGTTCTGGTTGGTCCAAAGAGGTCCATATGCAATAATTCAAGGGGTCTAGTAGTAGATACTACTCCTTTAGGTTTGAAAGTAGATTTGGTTTGTTTTCCAAATTGACATGCAGCACAAATTTTATCTTTTTCAAAAGTGAGTTTTGGCAATTCTTTTACAAGATTCTTTTTGCTTAATTTTGAAATCAACTGCATACTAGCATGCCCTAGCCTACGATGCCAAAGCCAACTAGTTTCACTTGCCTTGGCTTCCTTAGCCACTAGGCATTGACCACTTTCCATGGCTAGATCATCAAGATCAACCATGTAAATGTTTCCATGCCTAAGACCAGTGAACTTGATGCCATCGACATCTAGACTAGATACCATGCACAAAGATGATTCAAAAATTACTTTAAAACCTTTATCACAAAACTGACTAATGCTAAAAAGATTATGCTTCAAGCCATCAACAAATAATACATTATCTACATAAGCATTAGGGGTGATATGGATTTTACCAATTCCGACGATTTTGCCTTTTCCATTATCACCAAAGGTAACGTTTCCACCATCAATAGCAGCTAGTGATGAGAATTGCTTCACATCCCCAGTCATGTGCCTTGAGCAACCACTATCCAGATACCACATTCTTCTTTTATTTTTGGTTGCAAGGCACACCTGCAAAAATTGATCAAGTTGAAACTTTAGGTACCCAAGTCATCTTGGGTCCTTTAGGGTTAGTCAAATTGGTTCCTTTTGGAACCCAAATCCTTTTAAAGGTATTTAATTTCCTTCTATTACAAACATATGATTTATGACCTATTTTACCACATGCATAGCAGGTAATATTAGAAGATGCTGGTATGAAAAAGTTTTTGTAAAGTTTTTGTTGATTGTGTGGCTTAAATCCAAGTCCAGCTTTATTAAACACTGCATGTTGACTATTTAAAAGCATATTTAGTTTTTCTAAACTAAAAGTAAACTTTTCTACAAAAGGTTTTACTTTTTCTAACTCTTCCTTGTAATTCTTATTTTGAAGCATTAGTTCTTTATTTTGTTTCTCAAAGTTCTCATTAGTTTTAAGATTTCTATTATTCTTCAAGGAATCATTTTCTTTTAAAAGATTATCTTTATCATTTATCAAAGTTTTTACATGTTCTTTTAATTCCTTGTTTTCTTGAGTTAAATTTTCAATTTCACTTGAAAACTTTTCTGAATTTTTGGTAAGCTCAAAATTTTGCTTTCTTAATTTCTTATTTTTCAATTTTAATTTTCATATTCCATTACTAAGTCATCAAAAGCATCATGCAATTCATTGAAAGTGAATTCAATTTCAGGTTCAGAATTTACCTCATTATCCTCGTTGGCCATGAAACATAAGTTGGCGACTACCTGCTGCTCTTCTTCACTGCTGGAGTCCTCACTCTCACTCCAGGTAGCCATCATGGCTTTCTTTCTCAACATCCTTCTACTCTTTTTAAGCAAAGGGCAATCCGTTTTGTAATGTCCAGACTTCTTGCACTCGAAGCAGATGGGTGGATCCCTTTCTTTCTCTTTCTCCTTCTCCTTGTTGTGATCACCTTTTTGTGGCCTTTTCTTGTAGAAGCCCTTCTTCTTTCTCATGAATCTTTTAAATTTTCTTGTAATTAGGGCTGTCTCATCATCATCATCTTCTTCCTCAGATTCATCACTTGACTCTTCTTTGTAGTGGACTTGAAGGCTATGGCTTTCTTTTTCTTGTCATTGTCTACTGTTTTCTGCTTTAGTGAAAGCTCGTAGGTCATCAGTGATCCAAGAAGCTGCTCGAGAGGTAGAGTGTTGACATCCTTGGCTTCTTCTATGGCTGTAACTTTCGCATCCCATGAAGCCGGAAGAGACCTGAGAAGTTTGTTAACCAGTTCACCATTAGATATAATTTTTCCCAAACTCCTCATACCATTTACTATATTGGTAAATCTAGTATACATTTCACTTATGCTTTCAGTTGGTTCCATCCTGAACATCTCATACGTATGAATGAGCATGTTCACCTTAGTGGTCTTCACTTGGTGTGTACCCTCATGGGTAACCTCAAGTGTATCCCAAATTTCTTTGGCGGAAATACAATTTGATATTCTGTTGAATTCACTAGGATCAAGTGCATAGAATAACAAATTCATCGCCTTAGCATTTAACTCAGCTTGTTTGATATCATTGTCATCCCATTCTTCTTCAGATTTGGGGTGATAATGCCATTAACCAAGTGAGTGGGCTGATGAGGCCCTTTAGTGATTACTCTCCAAATATGATAATCTATAGCTTGTAAATAAATACGCATACGAGTTTTCCAATAAGTGTAGTTTGTGCCATTAAAGAAAGGAGGACGATTTGATGCTTGTCCTTCAACTATACCCATTCCAATTGGGGCGGCCATGATCTTTCACTCAAGATCGTTGGACCTATAAGAGAGTACCGGTGCTCTGATACCACTTGTTGCCCAGATATGGTGCCCAAGAGGGGGGGTGAATTGGGTATTTAAAAATTTAAGGCAATATATGTGCTATCAAGTTTTAAGGTGAAGAGTGATAGTGCTTTAAGAATTGTGCAACGGAAGCAATGAAATAAAATGGCAATTAAAGAGCTAAAGAAGTTAAAGAGAAAGGCAATGCAAACACACAAGAAATATAGTGGTTCGGTGCACCTAGCACCTACATCCACTCCCCAAGCTCCACTTGGGAATTTCACTATAATCTTTAGATTACAGCCGACTTGTTTTACCAGGCTCACAAGTCAAAACCTTACACACTTGTTTTGGCTTCGGGCTAACAAGCAACCCTAGTTGGTTTTATCAATTGGATCACCAACAAACCTTACTCACTTGTTTTGGCTTCGGGCTAACAAGCAACCCTAGTTGGTTTTATCAATTGGATCACCAACAAACCTTACTCACTTGTTTTGGCTTCGGGCTAACAAGCAACCCTAGTTGGTTTTATCAATTGGCTCACCAACAAACCTCACTCTAGTTTCAAATTCCCTTGAAACTAGCTAAAGACAAAAGAGTATGAATACAATGAATTAAAACTAAATAAACTCCTTTTAAGCAATAATAAATTCGTTGAAGCTCTTGATGGAGACTCTTCAAGCCTTTTCCCTTGGAATCTTTGGACCTCACTAAATGCCAAACACTTGAATGTTGGATTCCTCAAAGATGGAAGACTTTTTGGCTAGGGAATCTCTTGGTTTTCTCACTCTTTTTGCTTGGAAGTGATTGAAGGCTTTGTACTTTGAATCAACACTTTTTCACTTTGTCTCCTTATCTTTTTTTAAAGTTTGGTGGAGGTTAAATACCTCATTCATGCTGAAACAACTCCACAAGACCGTTAGATTCAAAAATATGGCCGTTTATGGCCGTTGGAAATCAAATCAGAAGTTCAGAAAAACTAGCCGTTATGCCATGAGTCGACCTCATGAGTCGACCTCTGGATCAAGTGTCGACCTCATGAGTCGACCTCCAGTAAAGTTTAGGCAAAAGTTCAGAATACCATAGTTCTGCCCATTTGAATTCTCAGGCTATGAGTCGACCTCTGGTGTCGACCTCTGGACAGGTGTTGACCTCTGGTGGTCGACCTCTGAAGCGTGCCACTGAGACTTTGCCGTGCCGGCCATGCTGAACTTTCCTTTTCTTCATGAGTCGACCTCTGGTGGTCGACCTTTGACAAGGTGTCGACCTCTGGGGGTCGACCTCTGATCTGAATTTTTCTGAAACTCTTGAGATATGCGTGCCATGCTTGAGTTTCTTTAAGCCTTTGTTTCTTTTGTCAAATATTTCTTAACAAGAAGGTCCATTATGAGAATTTTGATCTTGTTCAAGGTAGAAGAGCTCATTTCCAAATCAGGTAAACTTAGTTTCATCATTGTCCTTATGATACTCTTTTTGAATAACCTAAGTCCTGAAACTTTATCTTGAGATTAAACATTAGTCCAAACATATACTCAACCTTTTGTTAATCATCAAAACTAAGGAGTCAAAGCCAACAGAGATTAATTTCAGCACTCCATTGAGCCGTAACTAAACTTAAAGATTGTCACCACCGAAATGAAAACTCCATCCATAGTTGGTTCCAAGACAAAGCATACCTTCTCTTTAACTCTAGATTGTAGGGGACCCTACAAAGAATGACATTAGAGACATGCTAAAGTTGAGGAAAATTAACAAAAGAGAGCAAGATGAAGAGTGGAGTGTTGGCTCTTCTATGTTAGATAGAAGAGGTCTTGGAGGGGAAGAAGCTGGCATCCTTGGAGGGGAATTGACTCCTTGTTGTGCTTGGAATGTGGACATGTTGGCACCACTTGAAGAAGTTTGAATGAAGATCCTTGTAAGTTGGTAATGGTGGACGGCTTTGGGATGAAGAGGGATGTTGCCCAGGTGGCTTTTCCAAGAGGGTTAGGAGTTTAAAAAATTAAAGCAAGTATGTGCTCTTTAAAAACTTCTTTGGAGTGTTAAGTGCTGTGGTTCAAATAATTAAAAGTAGAAGCGAATGTAGTTAGGAAAGTACAACACAAATAAAAGAAATTTATAGTGGTTCGGAGCAACCCGCTCCTATGTCCACTACCCAAGATTACCACATGGAATTTTCACTATATCCCCACCGGAATATAGTCGGATTGGTTTAACAGGCTCACAATCCAAACCTAACTCCCTTCGATTTTTATACTGGGCTCACCAAAGAAACCCAACACTTGGTTTTACCAGGATCACCAAGAACCTAACACTTGGTTTTACACAAGCTAACCAAGAACCTATTTGGTTTTTAAACCAGACTCACCAATAACCCAATAATTTAGAAAATGAATTATAAAGAGAAAGCAACGAAATGACAAACAGATGTTGTCGGATGGTTATCGATGCAGCTCAAGAGAAGCCCTATTGATTTCAGTTCAATGCACTTGAATGGCTTCTTTAACTTCTTCAATAATTGCTTCAAGCTTCTGATGTGAGTTCATGAAGACTTGAAGACTATCTTGAATGCTCTTTAGTGCTCTCTTGCTCTCAAGGTTTCTTTGATATTCAAAATAAGCATTCTACTTTCAAAAGTTATCCTAATTCTTCATTTATAGTGTATTGTATTCTTCTCAAGTTGTTTTAGTCGTTGTAGACCGTTAGGATGTGACACTTGACTGTTGGAGCACTTTTTGGATTCAAATTCCAGGTTTTGGAACTAATCGTTATAAGCCTGAAATCAACCTTCGAGTCAGCTCGGATCCACTCGAGTCAGCTTAAATCAATAGAGTAGTTCTGGTCGAGTTGCCTTGCTTTATTTAGGTCGGCTCGATTTCTTAGTAGCTTGATTCCTTACTTTGGAAGAGTCGGCTCGCTTTACTTGGAGTCGGCTCGAATCCACAAGCATTCAAACTATACTCTAGAAGAGTCGGCTCGGGTTCCTTCGGGTCGGCTCTCCTAGCTGTTCACTCAGAACTCTTCTTTCTGGACTCTGAAGGAGTCGGCTCGAATCTCTGAAGAGTCAACTTGGATGTCTGACAGAATAATGTAGTCAGCTCGAACTTTCTTCGGGTCAGTTCGGTGTCTGATTCAGAAAATCATGTTCTGGATGAGTCAGCTCGGGTCCCTAGAGTCGAATCAGATATCTGCATGCCAGATCCTTCATGCATGCTATGTGCTAGAGTCAGCTCCTTTGCTTCGAGTCTGCTCGGATGAGTTCTTCATTGAAATCTCAGTTCTTCTCCAGAATTCATCCAGCAAGACTTTAAACATTCAAGATGCTTTCAAACTCTTCTAACAACATTCTCTAAGAAATTTTAAGCTTGAAACACATCTAGAAGTAACCCATTTTTATGATTTTTTCTTAACTTTTCTTTGGGTTCTTCTTTACATGATATACTTTAACACAACTTATAATAGAAAATAAGATTGTAGGAGTTGGATTTTGATTATATGTATCATCCTACAAAAACTTGTAAAACACTTGAAGAGTTGTTAGCAAAATAAATACATGCTCTAATATTTTGTTATCATCAAAATCACTCAAGGGATCAACAATCTTCTCCTTTTTGATGATGACAAACACTGGAAATAAAAAATTTGTTACAATTTCATGTATAACTATATTTGAAAGTAAGCATTAACATGTATTAGAGCTAACTGTATTTGATAGTAAGTATTGACATGTATCAGAGATTTTGTATTGGAAAAACTATACATATATCAGTGTCAGTGCTTTTATATGTATCAGAGTATCAGAGCTTGTATATATCAAAGTATCAGAGCTAGCACAAACACAAAGTATCAGAGCTCAAGTTTGCAGTGTATCAAAATCTTTTGAAAAGTATCAGATCATTTCTAAAAATGTCAGAGTTAATTCTTGAGCTAATTTTGATGTATTCAGAGCAAATTACAAGTTTTGACTAAAGCCATTTAGTTTCAACAATTGTTCTCCCCCTTTTGTTTGTTCCTAAAATTTTGAAACATTAAACATTTTCATCTCAATATTATTTTATTTTCATGGACACAGTCATATATGTTCTCCCCTTTTGTCAACAATCAAAAATGTATTCATTTGATTTTTCAGAGCTCAATTTTTGAAATAGAATGAGAAAGTTGTTAAGATTTGTTTGAGATAATTTGACTTTGTCATATCAATTTTGATAATCTTATTAAAATTGATATTGATTTGCATTGTACCAAGTCAAAATATCATTGAAATGCATTGCACAATCATAATTCATACACAGAAGTAAGATACCAAAATATGCTTTCATTTTATTTATAATTCTCAATACAAGTTACAAAATATTGAAAGCAAAGATAGAATCAATCTATTCATCATCACTAGGTACATTTACCTTAGTGCTAGTGGATGGTCCAAACGGTGATCCAAAAGATGGCATCGAGGCTATAGGATCCACATACTGTGGCTCAGAATCCTGGGGCCTAAGGTGTGGTGCAGGTTGCCTAGGATATGCAAAAGGTTGAGTAGGTGTAGGTATAGGCCGAGGTCTAGGAGGTGGTGTAGGTACAGGCTGAGGTCTAGGAGTAGCAAAGGATGCAATGACTAAGGTTTGAAGCTCAGCGAGGATCATCCAAACAAAATTAAGCTCTTTCTCCATCTTTTTTATCCTAGTATTCAGTGCAAGCAATTCAGTAGCCTGGGCATTAGCAAAAGCTTCAGTTGACCCCGTAAGTCTACCAAACATGGATCTCAATATCCCAATGCCTTTGGTGTAATCTTCTTCCATATTTTTTCCTTGCTCCATAGAGCCCATTACATAGGTCATCTCTCGAAGTTTTGTTCTGAACTCTTCAAAACTCTGATCAACTAATTTTTTAATGGTTTTAGAAGCAGTCTTGAGAGTATCTGATATGGGCTGCATGTTAACCTGGGGTACTGGTCTGCTAGACTCTATCAAGTCAACTCTAGAGAATAGCTATCTGACCTCACCACCATCTGATCTAATCTGCTATCAACTGACTGGCGAAGCTCGCCAAACATAGCAGTCATGGAACTGGTCAGAGTATCAGTCAGTGACCTCATTTGCTGTGCAATGTAATCCTAAGTCACTAAAACACCTGATTTGTCAATAGATGGTCCCTGTGTAGAAGATCCTAGAGTAGAAGGTGCAGTTGCAACAAATGGAAAGACTGGTACTGGTGGAGAACCAGGTGATGGAGAGAGTCTTGGACTCCCATACTCAATGTGCACAGTCTCTATAGCCTCAGCAGTATAAGCAGGCTCAGTCTCAGCAGTGGCAGTAACAGGCACATCAACAATAGGCTCAGTCTTAGCAGTGGTAGCAACAGGCACATCAACAACAGGCTCAATATAAGCATGCTCAAGTGTAAAAGGTGCAATAGTAATCTCTCTAGGCAGCTCCTCACTATCACTGTCATCCTCACTACTGCTAGAGGCTTCTATAGCTCTTACTTTTGATCCTTTCTTTTTCCAAATTCTCCCACTTAGGTGATATCCCATTCAAAGCAAAGACTTGGAAAAATATGTGTCTGTGTGATGTAGGGGTCTTCCATCTTCCCCATCTAAACTTACTCTTGAGGCCTGAAATAGCAACGTAAGCACCATATCATAGGGTAGACATGCTTTAACTTTTCTTACAACCTCTCTCATTAGCATTATCATTATATATGGCAAATTGAGGGCCTCCCCCTTAATTATGTGCTCCATAAAACATAGGTCCCTTTCACTAACCTAGTCGAATCTACCTGTTCTTGGAAGAAAAATCTGGCTAATGAAATTATGTAGGAGCTTCATTTCAAGAGATAAAGTGTTGGCCATAACATTTCCAACACCACTAATGTCAGCCCTATTCAGTACAGTCCTGAGGGTCTTCTCTTTATCCTTTAGTACTAAGTGTTTTACACCCTCTTTTGGCATTTCCAACAAGCTACTCAACCTTTCCTCGGTGACAATAAATCTTTCTCCTTTCACAATAAATTCTTTGTGCTGAGCTTCAAGTCTTAGATTTTCATAAAAAGTTCTTACTAGGGTTGGATAAGTTAGCTCATTTAGAGAACAGAAAAAGCTCCACCCTAGTTCTTCAATTGAATCACCTATCCGTAACCCTATTTCTTTGAGAAATGAAAAAATTATTCTCCTACCACTGGTTACGGGCCGGTTTGACATGGACATAACCTATCTCAGAGAAAGAGCTGCAACCATTTCCCTTTCTTCAATGATTTCCTGCTATTTTCCCTTTCTTCTATACGAGTTGACTCCTCTTATCGATGTTTGGTTCTTCTTTCAATCTCAGTTGGGGGAACAGCTCTCTTTGATCTTTTCCCATGGCCATTTTGGGTGCCATTGCTCTGATTTGGGAAGAAGGATGGAATTAGAGCTTATGGAAGTGGATTTCTCAAGTTTTGGAGGTGTTATCAAGTGGAATGCTAGGGTTTAGAGTGAGAATGAAGAGCATGAAAGATCGAAATAAGTCAATTGACTCTAATAAAAAATAGTTTGCCCGACATCCGAGTCGGCTCGACAAGCCCTAAATTGCTCGGTCGGCTTGAGCAGAGAAAGTCAGACTCAATCAGAAATCCAAGTTGGCTCAAATTGAGTGCAGAAGCCCGAGTCGACTCGAATCAAGATTCTTCAAAGATTCAAAAGAGATTAAAATGAGAATTAATTCCAAAAAAATCACAGGGAGAGATAGTTAAAGATCTTAAATCAATGTAGGAGGCTTTCTAGATGATGTTTCCTTAGATCTGAGGGAATTTAAGTCAAAAGAATCCTAAAGAGGGTCATAAAGTCCTAGTTCTCCTCTGATCATTTCAAATCTATCTTTATCAAGAGGTTTAGTAAAAATATCAGTAAGTGATTATTAGTTGAAACAAATTCAAGCACAACATTACCATTTAAAACATGGTCTCTAATAAAATGATGTCTAATTTTTATGTTCTTTGTTCTAGAATGCTGAATTGGATTCTTAGATAAATTTATAGCACCTATGTTATCACACTTGATAGAAATTTTAGCTTGTGTAACACCAAAGTCTTCTAGTTGTTTTATCCATAACACTTGTACACAACAACTCCCTGCAGCAACATACTCTGCCTCAGTAGTAAATAGTGCTACCGAGTTTTGTTTCTTACAGTGCCATGAGATTAATTTCAACCCTAGAAATTGGCATGTGCCACTAGTGATTTTTCTATCTATTTTGCATCTACCATAATCAGCATCAGAATAACCAAGTAAATTCAATGAAGAATGTTTTGAATACCATAGACTTAGATTATTTGTTCCTCTTAGATATCTTATTATTCTTTTCACAACAAGCATTTGTGATTCTTTTGGATTAGATTGAAATCTAGCATAAACACATACGCTAAACAAGATATCAGGTCTACTTGCAGTTAAGTACAACAAAGATCCAATCATACCTTGATATAGCTTTTGATTAATGTTGTTGCCTTCTTCATCTTTATCCAATATGCAGGTTGAGCTCATGGGTGTGCTCATTTCTTTGCTTGTCCTCATATCAAGCTTTTTGATGATTTCTTTGATGTACTTGGCTTGGTTTATGAAGATTCCTTCATTTGATTATTTTACTTGAAGTCCAAGGAAGTAGTTCAGTTCATCCATTAGACTCATTTCAAATTCATCCTACATCAACTTAGCAAATTCTTCACAAAGAGTTTTATTAGTTGCACCAAAAATAATATCATCAACATAAATTTATACAAGAAATATATCATTGCTTTTCTTTTTGACAAGAGGAGTTTTATCACCATTTCCTCTTGTAAAATCATTTTCAAGCAAGAAAGTGCTAAGTCTGTCATACCAGGCCCTAGGTGCTTGTTTCAAACCATATAAAGCTTTATTGAGTTTTAAAACATGATTTGAAAAAGCATGGCTTTCAAAACCTGGTGGTTGTTTTACAAAAACTTGTTCAGAATTATGATCATTTAAAAATATACTTTTCATATCAATTTGGAAAAGCTTAAAATTCATGTAGAAAGCAAATGCAAGAAGTAATCTAATGGCTTCTATTCTTGCTACGAGTGCATAGGTCTCATCAAAGTCTATACCTTCTTCTTGGTTATATCCTTTGGCTATAAGTCTAGCTTTGTTTCTAACTACATTTCCTTGTTCATCTAATTTGTTTCTGTAGACCCATTGGTTTCTATGATGGGATGGTCCGATGGTCTTTCAACTAAAGTCCATACACTATTTCTTTCAAACTGATTTAGTTCTTCATGCATGGCCATCATCCAATTTGGATCAGATTCAACCTCTTCTAAGCTATGAGATTCTATTTGTGACACAAAGGCTAGGTAATCATGTGCATCTTTATGTGATGATCTAGTCCTAACACCTTGTGAAGGATCATCAATAATCAAATCTTTAGGATGAAAAGTTACGTACCTCTATTTTCTTGGTAGATCAGCATAATCCTTACTTACCGTTTCTTCTCCTTATTGAGTTGGTCTTTCTTGTATGCTCATGTCTTTCATTTCTTTTTGAAGTGTACCTGCATCATCGTCTATGCACTCTTCTTTCTTAGAAGGTGAGGGGTTAGTTTCATCAAAAATAACATGCATTGATTCTTCTACAGTTAGAGTTCTTTTATTAAATACTCTATATGCTTTGCTATATATTGAATAACCAAGAAAAATTGTTTCATCAGATTTGGCATCAAAATTTTCTAGATTATCCTTACCATTATTTAGCACAAAGCATTTGCAACCAATACATGAAAGTAATTGATATTAGGTTTCTTTTCATTCCAAAGCTCATAAGGGGTTTTCTTTAAAATTGGGTGAATTAAAACTTGATTTAAAATATAGCAAGTAGTGTTCACTACTTCTATCCAAAAGTACCTTGGAAGATTGCCTTCACATAATATTGTTTGTGCCATCTCTTCCATTGTCCTATTCTTTCTCTCTAAAACACCATTTTGTTGTGGTGTTCTAGGGTGGAGAAGTTGTGATCAATGCCATTTTCTGTGCAATAATCATCAACTTGATTTTCAAATTTCGTGCCATGATCACTTTTGATAGAAATAATTAAAAGATTTTTTTGATTTGAAACTTTTTTGTGAAATTTTTGAAAAGCTTTAAAGTTTAATCTTTGTGTGCGATAAACATAACCCAAGTAAATATAGAGAAATCATCTACTATCACAAGAGCATATTTCATACCACCTAGGCTTGTAGTCTAGTTGGTCCAAAGAAGTCCATGTGAAGTAGCTCAAGGGGTCAAGAAGTTGAAATTATATTTTTTGATTTAAAACTCCCCTTAGTTTGTTTACCTAATTTACAAGCATCACAAACATGTTCAAAATCTACTTTAAACTTAGGCAAATCTCTAACAAGATTCTTTGAAATTAACTTGGCAATAGTATGTACGCTAGCATGACCTAATCATCTATGCTAAAGTAAACAGGACTCCTTGATCTTAGCATTCATTACTACTAAACTGGAACTACAGACATAGCTAGATCATTAAAATCTACTACATAAATATTTCGAAGTCTATATCTAATGAATGTGTTACTAGAATCAAGAGAGTTTGTTACAATACACATAGATGATTCAAAGACAACATTGAAGCCTTTATCATATAATTGACTGATGCTTAAAAAATTATGCTTCAATTTGTCTACTAGCTATACATTTTCAATAAAAGTATAGGGGGTCAATTTGATCTTACCAATACCGATTATTTTCTCCTTGCCATTATCTCCGAAGGTCACTAAAACTCCTTCTTTCATCTCTAGGATGATAAATTGATCCTTGTCACCCGTCATATGCCTTGAACAGCCACTGTCGAGATACCATCTTTTCTTCAATTTTGGGCTACAAGACATTCCTGTAAGACAATCAAGAAGTTCTTTTAGGTACCCAAGCTAACTTGGGTCCTTGCAGGTTAATAGAGGTGGTTCCTTTGGGAACCTAAATCTTTTTAATTCTATTTTTAGAATGTGTATTTTTCATTAATGAATTACATTGAAAGAATTTATGTCCAACCCCATTACATGCAGAACATACAATTCTAGAATTCTAAAAAGATGTACGATTTGGAGTTCTAGATGTTGATGCAAATGTAAAACTTTTTCTTATAAAAGATTTTCTATTTAAATTCTTAGGTACATACATTGTAGCTTTAGAAATGGATACAGAAGGATTAGATACAAAAGCTTCTTGAGATATTGATTTTAGAACATAAGCTTTTGAAGGAATGAATTTAGTAGTTGAAATCTCATTTGAACTAGAAAAATTGAAACCAATTCCAGCTTTATTTCTAGAAATTCTTTGTTCCTTTAAAATTAACTCAAGCTTATTTGAAAATAAAGTAAGTTTTTCAACTAGTGGCTTGAGTTTTTCAACCTCCTTTTTCAAATCATTGTTTTCAATAGTCAAAGCTTTGTTTTTCTCAATACATGCATTTTGTTAGTTTCCAAAGCTTTGTTCTTTTCAAAAAAGGCATGTAAATCTCTTTGCAGTAAATTATTCTTTTCTGAAACTTTTTCCTTCTCTTTTGTAAAGAATCATTTGTATTCTTTAAAGATCTTATCTTTACTCCAGCCTTTTGATATTCAGATAATAGATCATGAAAAGCAGGATTCAATTCTTCGAATATAAATTCTATTTGAGGTTCGGGAGATGTTACATCATCTTTGAGACCCATTAGGCATAGATTTGCAGTCTTTGTGGTCTCTTCTTCTTTTGTTGAAGTCGATTCCTCGCTGCCACTCCATGTGGCAACCATTGCTTTCTTCTTCTTTTTCTTAAACATCTTTTTCAATAGAGGACAATCTGAATGGATGTTCCCAGGCTTCTTGCATTCATAGCACGTGGGCATCTGTTATGTTTATTTTTCTCTTTCTTTGTCCTTCTCCTTAGAGTGCTCACCTCGTTTATGGAATTTTTTAAAGTATCTTCTTTTCTTCTTTCCCATAAACCTTCTAAATATCCTCATGACCATAGCAATATCTTCATCTTCCAAGTCATCTTCAGAGGAGGAGCATTCATTTTCCGATTCCTCATTTTTCTTTGAACCCGATGCAGCTATGAAGGCTATTATTTTCTTCTTCTTCTGATCATCATCAGTCCTATGCTGCTTATCTAGCTCATGTGTGATGAGAGAACCCATTAGTTCATCCAAAGGTAAAGTGTTTAGATCTTTCTCTTCCTGGATGGCAGTAACTTTGGGGTCCCACTTGTATGAAAATGATCTAAGAATCTTCTATACTAGATCGGCATTTGAATAGACCCTGCTAAGAGTTTTCAAATCATTAATTAATAATATATGTAAAGCAAGAAAACATGGTAGAGATAGATTCATTTTTTTCCATTTTAAACAACTCATAGTTGTGTACCAAAAGATTAATTTTGGAGGTCTTCACTTGGAAAGTTTTCTCATGGGTCACTTCGAGTTTATCCCAAATTTCCTTTGCTAAAGAGCAAGTAAAAATTTGATTGAACTCGTTAGCATCCAAAGCATAGTATAATAAATTCATGGCTTTAGCATTCAATTCCCCCATCTTCATGTCGTGTTCATCCCAATCCTCTTCAGGTTTTGGGACATCCATGCCATAAATCTTAATCATGGGTATACTTATACCCTTGAAGATGACCTTCCATAACTAAAAATCTATAGCTTATATCTAAATTTTTATCCAAGCTTTCCAGTAAGAATAATTTATTCTAGAGAACAGTGGAGGTCTATTAGTAGATTGGCCTTCGGCCAAAGATGTACTCATGGGATGAGCCATCAATCCTTACTCTAAAAATATTCAGAGATACTACTCTAATACCAGTTGTTGCCCAGCTGGCTTTCCCAAGAGGGGGGTTAATTGGGAGTTTTAAAAAATTAATGCAAGTATGTGCTCTTTAAAAACTTCTTTGGAGTGTTAAGTACTGTGGTGCAAATAATTAAAAGCAGAAGCAAAAGTAGTTAGAGAAAGCACAACACAAACAAAGAAATTTATAGTGTTTCGGAGCAACCCACTCCTACATCCACTACCCAAGATTATCACTTCGGATTTCCACTATATCTCCCACCAGAATACAATCAATTATTTTAACAGGCTCACAATCCAAACCTAACTTCCTTTGATTTTTAAACTGGGCTCACCAAAGAAACCCAATACTTGGTTTTACCAGGATCACCAAGAACCTAACACTTGGTTTTAAATAGGCTAACCAAGAACCTATTTGGTTTTTAAACTGGGCTCACCAATAATCCAACAAATCAGAAAAAGAATTATAAAGAGAAAGTAATGAAATGACAAACATATGTTATCGGATGGTTGCCGATGCAGCTCAAGAGAAGCCCTATTGATTTCACTTCAATGCACTTGAATGGCTTCTTTAACTTCTTCAATAATTGCTTCAAGCTTCTGATGTGAGTTGATAAAGACTTGAAGACTATCTTGAATGCTCTTGAGTGCTCTCTTGCTCTCAAGATTTCTTTGATATTCAAAATAAGCATTCTACTTTCAAAAGTTATCCCAATTCTTCATTTATAGTGTCTTGTACTCTTCTTAGGTTATTTTAGTCATCGTAGACCATTGGGATGTGACACTTGACCATTGGAGCACTTTTTGGATTCAAATTCCATGTTCTGGAACTAGCCGTTATAAGCCTAAAATTGACCTTCGAGTCAGCTCGAATCTACTCGAGTTAGCTCGGATCCATAGAGTAGTTATGGTCGAGTTGCCTCGCTTTATTTAGGTTGGCTTGATTTCTTAGTAGCTTGATTCCTTACTCTGGAAGAGTCAGCTTGCCTTACTTCGGGTCGACTCGGATCCACAGGCATTCAAAACTGGGTTCCTTCAGGTCGGCTTGGGTTCCTTCAGGTCGGCTCTCCTAGCTGTTCACTCATAACTCTTCTTTCTGGACTCTGGAGGAGTCAGCTCAAATCTTTGAAGAGTCGGCTTAGTGTTTGACAGAACAATGTAGTAGGCTCGGACTTCCTTCAGGTCAGCTCGTTTGTTTGATTCATAAAATCATGTTCTGGATGAGTCAGCTCGGGTCCCTTAGAATCGACTTAGATACCAGATCCTTCAGGCATGCCATGTGCCAGAGTCGGCTCCTTTGCTTCGAGTCGGCTCCTTTGCTTCGAGTCGGCTTGGATGAGTTCTTCATTTAAATCTCAGTTCTTCTCCATAATTCATCCAGCAAGACTTTAAACATTCAAGATGCTTTCAAACTCTTCTAATAACATTCTCTAAGAAATTTTAAGCTTGAAACACATCTAAAAGTAACCCATTTTTATGATTTTTTTTAAACTTTTTTTTTGGTTCTTCTTTACATGATATACTTTAACGCAACCTATAACAAAAAATAAGATTGTAGGAGTTAGATTTTGACCTATGAATCATCTTACAAAAACTTGTAAAACACTTGAAGAGTTATTAGCAAAATAAATACATGCTCTAATGTTTTGTTATCATCAAAATCACTCAAGGAGTTAACAAGGGAGATGGCTATCTTTGATGAATTGTTGTTGTTGGCTTCAATGGAGATGACTATCTTGAGGCCTTGAAGATGATGGTGTTGTGGGCTGATGGGAAGAGGGTTTTTTTTTATAGACTAAGACTTATAAGATAGCTAGGTTGAGCCTCACACTCATTCCCTCATGGAAAGCATTTGCATCACACAAATGGGAAGAAAATTCAGAGCTAATAAACTCATTCATTCATAACATGCCATTACAAGGGGGCTATGGAGAGGTATTCATAGACCTTCCAAGCTCTTTTTGAAATTTCGAAATTCATGGAGATTTACATGGAGAAGATAGTGGGGAGTTGGAGAAGATGGAGGAGAATTACAACCATTCTTGATTCATGGAGAATAATATGGGCCGGCCACTTTGAATTTGAATTTGAGTGTAGGCGCCCAAGTGGAGGGGTGGTGTGAAGTGTCCTCCATGTTGGCATGGCTGCCACCTAGGCTTGGTGATGTGGCAATCCAACTTGGACTAGAAGTTGGGAAGTTACTCCAAGGTAGTTGCTTTGTTGATTTTATCCCATGTGCCGAGTTATCCCAGATAGCTGAGGTTATTCCAAGTGGCAGAATTAATACTGGAGTGTTGAGTTATTCCAGTTAGTAGAATAAATATCAAATAACTGAAATGTTGAAGTAGTAGAATCTCTCAAGTTGAGTTGGCTCCAGTGCTCGAGTCAGATCTTTGGGTTATGGTTGAGCTGACTTGATGTGGAGAAGGGGGCTAGAGATGCTAGTATGGATGCTTATGATGCAAAGGAACTTTTTTTTATGGTTGATGAGTTTTAGATGTTTTTTCTTAGGGTTTTGATTCCCGATCACAAGCATAGACTAGAAATAAGAGAAGTGAATAACAGAAGCTTACACTAGCAGTTCAAGTCCCGAAATAGTGATAATGAGAACAGGATCCCAGGATTAAGAAACCCCGGTAGGACTAAGCTCAAGACGCAATACCAACTTAGGAGATAGAAAGAGCAAACCTCACACGTCTGAAGCGCCCGATGCAGAGATCGCTCAACTCGACGGATGTGGCCTGGATGCCCGTGCAGTCGAACCCGCGGATGCACTGGCTTTCGGTCGGATGGTCGCGATGGCAAATCAAACTGTCTCCGGTGCCCGAGATGCCAGGGAGGACCTGTAGGCAATCAAAGTAGGGATTAGCGAAATGGAGAGATGTACTGAAATGGACTAAGATAGGGTTGAGAAGGGGCTTCGAGCCCGGTGTCCGGCTGGATTCCGAAGTCGAAGAAGGGGATAACTTGGGGCCTCGCATCCCGTGACATCCCGGAGGATGAAGGATTGTGGCCTCACACCACTGACGTCCAGGAGGACGAAGGACTCACGATGCCCTAGGGCGACGGAAAGGTGGCCTCACACCACTCGACATCCCTGGGGATGAAGGCAACTTCACTCAAACCTAGTCTAGGAGACAATGGTTGGAGGATAAACAAAACTCAAACTCTCTTTTCATTCAATCATTCAATTCCTTACAATGGAGGGATTGGGTCCTTTAAATAGGCACCCAAGGCCCATTCGAATTTCAAATGAAACAAAAATTACAAATTTTCTTGGGTGGGCGCCAAAAGCATTGACCTTCTCCTCTCTTTGGCCAACCAATGGTAGCTTGGATTGGGCGTGGCATGATGCATGGCTTGGAGTGAGGTTCTTGGTGCCTTGAACTTGGTAAGAATCTTCTTGGTTTTGGAAGAAGGCATGAAGAGGGGCTTGGAGTAAGGCATGTGTTCTTCCTCCTTCCTTTGTTGGTGTTCTTTCTTTGGTACAAGGCTTGACAAGGGGAGTGTTAGGTGGAGGCGTCCAAGGCTCTTGTCTTTCCCTTCCAAAGAGGTTGAAGCAAATTGGGAAGAAGGCTTGATTGGAGAGCTTGAAGTAAGGGATTTGAATTCCCTCCATTATCTTCCTTTGAATTCTTCCTTGGCCGACCACCCTTACATGGAAATGAGCTTGATGGGGGGAAGGGACAAAGGCTTGAACCAAGTGAAGTGGTCCTCCCCATTGGGCATCCTTGCATGCCAAGTGTGATGCTCACATGGCGAGATGTTATAGCACCATGTAGGATGCATAAGTGGGCCCTGAGTTGACTTGGCTTCTTTCCTTACTTGCTTCCAAGGAGACTAAATTTTAAGACCCACTCTTGCAATGGACCCATACTTCTAATAAACTCAGACTAGACTTGATTTGTGACTTGACTTAGTACAGGACTCAATTTGTCCTAATTGGTCAAGGTACAGACTCAATTCAAAGCAAAAGACAATTACAAATTTGAGGCTTGAAGCCTTATTACAAGATACAAAGAAGTGGAACCCTAATCTGAGATCCACAAAGGGTTGAGGAGCCTTTATCGGATCCTGGTGCCCACACCATGACTCTTGTGGCTTCAAATGGCTTGCTTCAATTTATAATTCAATCCACAATGAATTTGACTAAAGGCATTTGTTGGTGTCCACACCATTTTGTTCCACTTCCAGGCCACCAACACTAGCCATCCTGCTTCCTTCTTCCTTCAAAGGTGGCGATCCAAAGTGCAGAGTGACCCCGTCTTTGACTGGATCTTCAAATCATTGTTTGGTACAATCCTTTCCCCTCCTGATTTCTGATTTCATTGAAGGTATGCTATCCTAACCAGGGGTTTCTCAATCCTCGAGGTCCTTCTTTTATTATTCTGCATGAGTTCATATGCAGGTACTTTAGTTCTTTTCATTGCTAGTTTTTCTTCTAGTCTTTTCTATTTTTTGGGACTTTAGCCACCAATTTAATTCTTAAAAAATTACAAAAAAATTAGTTACTATTATTTCCTGCATGCATGTCAGTCCTGGAGTCATCCTGCATTAGGCTCTCTATTGTCTTAAGCATGTTAAATAGCTTAGGCAAAGAAGTATTCAGTTTGTTCATATGATAATTTAAAACAAATTGAGAGGATTCTAGGAGTGATTGCAGGATCAAGTCCTGGTTGAGTTCACCATCCATTACAAATCCTAATTGACCTAATCAAGTGATTAAGTCAATCATTTTCAAAACATGGGTTTGAATTGATGAATCCTCACTCATGCATGCACGAAATAATTGCTTCGATATCTTGTACCGAGCAGCACTACTTTACTCTCCATAAAGCTCCTTTAGATTGACCAATATGGACTGGGGTTCTATCTCTTCATGTTGCCTCTGAAGCTCATTGCTCATTGAGGCCAATATGATGCACCTGATAGTCATGCTGTCATTTAGCCATATTTTATGTGTGGCCCTTTCCTCCTCAGAAGCATCCTCTCCGATCGGCTCTAGATCAGGAGAATCAAGAATATAAGAAAGCTTCTCCTGAGTTAATACTATCCTCAGGTTGCTCAACCAGTCCACATAATTAGGATCGATCAACTTATTGGCATCTAAGATGCCCCACAGTGATAAACATGAAGCCATAATAAAACCTATATTTAATAAAGAATAGTATAAGTAGACCACTCAAGATGACAATCATAACTAGATAAGGACTTTATATCTAATTGTCTCCCACTATTTTATTCAAATACCATAACCCTCACCTATGGTAAGCGAGAAACCTTACCAGGTTTCTTTAATGGGGTGGAGATCCTAATTCCTCATAAGTGCCTTGTGTTACACAACAAACACTCATGAGTAAAAAAGATAGGAATTTGTTTCCAATTGCAACCCATGCAATTCTCAACAAATGAACTGCCTCTAAGACACTTATAGTCTTGTGTTACACAATAAACTATAATATCTTAGTTTAGTCAGTGATGCGGAATGCCAGCTTTGATACCAAAATTGATGCGGGACGAGCCCTGATCATGATTATTTTAGAGAAGGGTGGATCGTTGGTCGCTAGGAAACAACCTTTAGGCTAGGTTCAACCAGGCCCAAATTATTTTCCCCAAATTTTTTATTCAAGTAAACCCCTTTTTTTCATATATTTTTTTCTTTCATATTTTTTCTCTTTTTTTTTCACTCTTTTTTTTATTTGATTTTTTTATTTATTTCCTGCCTAAACTAAAGCCGGCAATGCTCTAGGAAGCATGCAAAAGACACTGCAATTGAAGTCGGCATTAGGAAATATGGAGAAGCTTTCATGTTCATGCAATGTTTCTCTTGGTGCTTTGACGAGCATGCAAAACTAGGGGAAGGTCCCGAATGTGGAGATCCGGTGAACTTCATCGATGACGGTGCTTGGATGAGGATGGCGGCCCGGGGAGATGGTGGCATGGCCCTGCTCTGGTGAATGGCGGAGGCACGATGGGGAGAAAGGTGACATGGGCAGCGTTTGTGGGTGTGTGACACGAGCGGCACGCGGGTGCTGGCTTAGAGGCGATGCGGGCAACACGGGGGTGCCGGCTTAGAGGCGATGCGGGCAACATGGGGGTGCTGACTTAGAGGCAATGCGGGCATTGCAGGGATGCCAGCATAGTCTTGAGCCAAGGAGATGGGCGGAGGCGGGATCTGATCGATGCCATGGAGGGAGCGGAGGATGCAGGCAGTTCCAGTCGGTCGCATGGAATTAAGCAGGATTCTTCCGGATGGGAGGCATCGCATGGAGATCTATGCACAAGGGGGTTCCAGCAGTTGGGTGATTCTGGTGGACAGCACAGGTGGTGGCTGAGCCATTCGATTATAGGCATTATGGAGAAAGGCAATTTGTTCTGATCGATGTCGGTGGCACAAGGTGTTGGCAGCAGAGGCCAATTGGGATGGAGTTGGCTCAGCCGTGGAAGAGCACGATTGGTGGTGTTCCCAGTTGCAGGCGATGTGGAGATGAAACGGTGGTTTGGTTCTCAGATTGGAACAGAGAAGTGGAAAGAACACAAATAAAGAAGAAAGACAGAGAGAAAATTTTAGGAAGAAAAAAGAAGAACCATGGTTGGATTACCCACCTAGGCTTCAGCGCCAACTCTTACCCAGAGCGACCATGTAGGGCATTAGCACCCTCTCCTTAACCAGGAGTTTTTTGTTTTCTCTTCCCAAATATTCTTCATCTATCTTTTTTTTCCATAAAAAAAGAGCTTAAATAAAGTTTATAGTCCCCGGTTAGTTGAGAACCATCATAACAAGAACTCTATCCTAACAAATTGAGATAAACTAAATCCTAAAACAATGATAAAAATAAAATCTAAAACAACATGATCCTAAAAACAACGGAAATAATTAATCCTAAAATTTTGAGATATCCCAATCTCTCATACACCCATAAAAAAAAAAATACTTATCTTCATTTAGATGTAATCCGGGATTCATGCTGCTCCAGGATCCATGTTGCTTCGGGATCTGTGCTGCTTCGAGATATGTATTGCATCGACTTCAGGATCTGGGGCTTTAGGTTTTGGACTGGGCTGGGTTTCAGGTTCCGGGCTGTGCTGGGCTTCAGGTTATGGGCTAGGCTTTAGGTTTTGGGCAAGGCTTCAGGTTCTGGGCTGGGCTGGACTGCTTCAGATTCTGTGCTAGTGATGTCCCCATCAGTCAGACCCTTCATTTCCATATAGATATGTTTGAATAATATTTTCTTTGTGTTACATAACAAAGCAATACTAACAAACATACTATAAAGCATTAACTGCACTAAGATAATTCATATTTAACACTAGGGTAGGCCTTGTGTTACACAACAAACCTATTGTAGTTGTTAATATGAACTATACCTAGCATGAAGGAAGGCAAATTGTAGAATGTTAATTCAATTGGCATATTCAATTTAAGGTCCAGATATAGCCAAATTGGCTAGGTAAGTAGAAGAGATGAGGGTGTCTCCCCGTAGCTTTCCTTAAATAGCAAATTAAATGGCCAGGTCAGACAACATAACAAATTAAAAATCTTATGCCCTTTACCCTTCTAGAACCACTTGCCTAGACACCAATTGGCTAATCATATAACCCTAAATGAATTTTTCCTCTTCACTAACTTACACTATGACTAAATATTTTAATTATGAGGGCTTTTAGTAGTCTCAAACACATCCTAAATAAACATGATATTCATGACATTATATAAGCATATAAACCCTAATATGCATAACATAGCATAATTATGATAATAATCCATTCACCTCGCTTGTTCATGGGATATGGCCACAGCGGCATCTCAACACACCACAGGAGACCCCATTGAATGGGAAGAAAGGGCCTTCAAACCCTACCTGGCTCCTATGAGTGGACGGCCATGATGACTAACCCAATCTGAAGTAGTTACTAGGATATAACATATCATATGACATGATATTCATTCTAACAATTGAGCATATTAACCCTAATATGCATACCATAAGCACCCAAGCCTACATGAAGTTGGCACCCCAGCCCATAGTTCAAGCCCACTAGCATTGGTGCCCCAGGCCACCCTAGGCCCATAGCAGTTGGTAGCCCCTCCCAGGCCCACATGGAGTCAAGCAGTCCAAGCCCAAGAGGAGTCAAGTTTTCAAGTCCTGCAAGGACTCCAATGATGAGGGACGGGATTCTAACATGATGCATGATGACATGAAAGAGAGAAACATAAAAAAAAATAGATTAAAGGAGCAATGATTTCTGATGTTATTTAGGTTTAGTTCTCAAAAATAGCTAAGACTAGGTTAGGGTTTCATGCAATAGTTAGAATTCCTACCAACATGCTAGAACTATCAACGAAATAAAATAAGTAAAGGATCCTAGGTCTAAGAAGGCCTACTAGGAGCATGTTCAATCTTCAAAAATTAGAAAAAGTGAGAAAAGAAGGGGTTTACATACCTAGCAATGATTTGCATGATGTCACAGAAGAGTTCACTCTGCTCGGATCGGCACCTAGATGATCCGGTCACTTTCCCGAAAATCCGTCGGCTTTTTATCAGCTTCATTCACAGACAAAGAAGAATTCAACTAGAGGGCATGGTACTAGAGTGATCCTGCAAACGTCAGGGATTAGTGTCAAGGATGATGGAAAAAATATAAAACGGGAGATTAGAAAAGAAGAAGTAATAGGATCACCGGGGCCGATTTGAGGACTGTAAAAGATGAAGATGCCTGGATCCTTGGATGGCTGATGGTGGGCATATTAGGGCTCTTGCTTGGATAGACAATGGCTTGGGTTTGGTGGAAGAGGGAGGGATGGTTGGTGGATAAGGTTTGCTTACAAGAAGAAAAAGACAAGTCTTACACCACTTCTAAAGAACACAAATTGTCACAAGAAAAATTCACCAGAGTTTTAATTCATGAAAAGAGATTGATTACAAGAGAGGAAGGTGGTGGGGTATTTATAGATTCATCCAGGGTCCTCTCCTTATCTAATTAGGAGTACAAGTCTTTGTAGAAATAAAACAAAAAATAAACTTGGACTGGGCTGACTGACTCGTGGTAGAAGTGGGCTAGCTGATTCCTCCTTAGACTGAGAAGCCTTGCTTGGGCTTGGGCTAGATGGGGCGCCACTCATGAATGGGCTTGGGTTAGGGTACCATGTCTTGAAGGGGCTTGGGCTTAGGTGCCAGCTTTAGTGGGACAAGGTAGGGGTGCCAAGGCCTGGGGCACCAAATGCTGGAGGGCCAATCCCTGGGGCGCCATGGGTCAGGTATCATGGGCCAATGGGGGGTGCTGGAATTCTTGTAGACTTGGGGAGCCTCCTCTTGATGGGCTGGGGCTTCATTCTCCAGGGTTTAGGTAGCATGAACAAGGGACCCGGATGCTGTGCTGATGCAGGTCCAACAATCCTCCTCTTGAGCATGAAAGGTACAAGACTCATATGACTGAATTGAAACTGGGTGGACTTCCTGACTGGACTTACAAATGAACTAAACAAAAAACTTCAACTGACTTAATAAATCCAACTGGCTCACTTTATTACAGGACTAAAAATTTAATTCTATTACAAGATTTAAAATTGACCAACACATGACTTAGAGAACAAATTGAAGCTTGAAGCCTATGTCTGATCTGATGTCCCCATCAATTCTCCTGGGGTGGGAGGAACTCGACCCTGTCGAGTAAAAAGGTTGATCTGGCTCAGGTACAGCTTTGATGGGTCTGGGTTGAGGCATTGTAGATCCTCTCGAGTGATCCATGAATCCTTTGATCTCGGTCGACCTTGCCAACGAACCAAGTGATATGGTAGCCTTTGATCCGGGTACTAATGGCTTGGTCATCTAGGAAATGCTCAATCATTTTTCTTACAAGCTAATTGATGGTGGACACTCAAGGTTGGGTTCACTCTCAAAGAAAAGGTTAGGCTCAAACTCACTGGGTATCATTGCTGGCTCCCTATACTCTACTAAGTCTAAGAAATTGAAGGTTGAGCTTAATGCCTAATTAGGTAACTCAGGCACTAGGTCCAACTTTCTTTATCACTTTGATAGATCCAGCTCTACGGGTATATAGCTTAATTGTTACAAGATTTTCCTAGCAAACTCTTAGACTCCTTTTAGGAATTATGGTGCGGGCACCAGGCTCAGGAAGAGGCTTTAGCTAATGCCAAGTTTTTTATGGATAGAAGACTAGGAATTTAAGTCCTGTAATAAGTCTATGAGTCATGTATTTATTTTTATTTGAATAATGGAGTCCTATTTTAGTTTAATTTGGGTCCAATTAGAGTTAAATTGGCTTTGTATTAAGTCAGGTTCAAGATCTACTTGCGTTGGGCTTCAATTAAGCAAGAATGAGTGCAACCTACTTCACGAACTACTTGGAGCACCACATCATCAAAGCACCATGCCACCTTGGAAGACAAGTCATGCCAACTTGGAGGATAAATCATGCCACATCACCAAGACACATCAACCATGAATTTTCAAATTTGAATGAAGCTCCACTCTTTATGGGTGCCCACCTTGTAATTAGGAGATTTAAATTTGAATGGGCCACTCCTATCTTCATGGGACGCCCCTTGATTTTCTTCATGAAAGGAGGTGTAGTTTGAATTTGAAAGGGAGCATAAGGTTTATAAAAGCTCCTACATCCTCTTCTAATGTTGATGATGATGATGAATGAAATGAATAAGTTTCTTGAAAGTTCTTTCTTTTTTTCTAGTAAAGTCCCTTGAGAGAAGGTAAGTGTGAACCTAGGTTACTTAGCCAATTCAAGCCTTTAATCCCTCTTCCAACCCATTTGGCCAACCTTGAAAATTCCTCTCCAAGCCAATCCAAATTCGTCCACCCCTCCTCCAAGAGATGTCATCCTCAAAGGAGTTCTCCACGCCATCAAGTGAAGGAGATTCAAGCTATGGGCATCAAAGGAGATCCACTTCAAGCCAAGCCTAAGACACTTCTTCGATTCTAATTTCCTCTTCCATTTCTCCATTCTTCCACCTAAATCTTTTAATTTTACCATCTATCTATGTAGGATCCCCGGGTCTCCTAGTTTCCGAGGTGAAGGTCTACTGTGCCAAGGAATCATAAACAAGGTGCCTTTAGATCTAAAGTAACTCCTTGCCATCTTAGTACTTCATCTTGAGTGTTCCTTTGCTAAATTTTAGATTATTAATAGCCGGATAGCTATCTTTATAACCTTCTTTCAAATCTGAAATAGTAGATTACGCTAGCCCTAACCTGTGTGGTTTCCTAACCATGAAGGTCCCTTCTTAGTTATTCTGAAAGCTTCTTTCCTAGTCTAGTTTAATTCCTTATGTTCCTTTCACATAATTCTGTTTCTTTTACATAGAATAGCTGCATGTTTATCTGTTTCATTTTCACTTAGTTTCTCTAATTCTTAGAAATGCATCATTCTATATTTGTTCCCCATCAAATTAACCATATTTTTAAAAAAACATTGCATACATTAATCTTATGATTAATTCCTCATGCATACCTCTAATCATGCAATGCAAAAACTCATAACAACACATAATGACATGCAGACAAAACACCTAATGTGGGCAAATAAATCATGCCAATACTTATTGATATGTAGACTCGATAAACCCTAAGATACAACTATGAACTTGACCCTTGGTTAGGTGGGTGACATGCAGATGAAAACTTGACATGCACTCCTAACAGATGCCATAGGATCCTCCAAAAATAAAATGAAAACATGACAAGCGAAATGAATGAATGCATTATGCATACCTCTATAAAATGCAATCTAGTTGTTAGGAAAACATGAGAAGCTTCTGAAAAGGGCAGAAAATAAGAGGTAGGTTCAGGGTTAGTTTGGTAGGGTAGAAAGTAAGAAAAGGGGGTGGGGTTGATTGGATAGAATAAGAGACAGGAAGAGGTGTCAGGGATTAGTCCTAAACTAATGAGGTTGACCTTATAGGGTTAGAGTATACCTACAGGGTTTGCATAATGAAAGAATGGGTCACTAATCTCAGGGAAGTGATTGTCAATGGGAATTATAGAAAGGGATTCTTCTTGAGGGTACTGATTTAAAGAGATCATGTTTTTAATAAATTCTTCTGGTTCATGAAATTTAGGACTAGACTCTATAATTGGGCTTTCGTCTAGTGTCTTCTCAGGTATAATTTCCATAGTAGGTTGGGTTCCTCATGGTCCTCTTCCTTTAATTGTACTTCCACTACAGGTTCGATCTGGGTGTAGTCAGGGTCAACTAACTTTGGGTTGGCTTCTATCTGGGTATGGTCAGGGTCAACTAACTCTGGGTTGGCTTCTACCTGGGTATCTACCTGATCAACTAATTCTAGGACATCTATAGGTATCTCTTCTTCTTCTTCTCCCCCATACTCCTCCACTAAGCTCACATCAGCTTCATATATCTCCTCTTCAAGGTCATTCTGGTGAACCAATGGGGTGGCAGGAGGGGGTTGGCTAAGAAAAAATTGGCTCATGACTAGGGTAGGGATGGGTTGACTAAGAGGAAGTGGACTAATACTAGGCTCATTTCTAAAGATACAATCCTATGGGGTTCAGGTTGACTAAGGGGAATTGGGCTATACCCAAAGGTACTAATCCTATCAGATTCGAGTTGGCTAAGGGGAATTAGACTGGCACTAGGTTGATAGTTAGGGGTTATGGGTTCCTTAAGCTCATAAGACAAGGGTTTAGCTCTATGGGTCATGTGTCTACTAGGCTCATAGGTTCTAGATTTATAGGATTTAGGGTCATAGGATCTATGGTCATAGGATGTAGAGTCATAGGATGTAGAGTCATAGGATCTGGGTGCATAGGGTTCTCTACGTTTGCTCTTCATGGCTCTCCAGGTAATTATGGGTGTTCCTTCTAGTCTAGCCATTCTCTCAACTTCATTCCAGTGTATCCTAGCCTGGCGAACTAACTTAGGTTTGGCAAATATGAACTGACCTCTTTCAGAATAGAAACCATCATGACTTTCAAAATACATATCCATATCTCTTTCCCACTTAATATAATCATCAAACTTAGGATCACCACTAAATTTATATACTTCTAACATAATGTGCCAGTGGCTCCCTTATCCTGGTCAAAGAAATCATGATTGGGTTTCCTAGGGTTGGGCTCCTGGTATGGGTCAAAGTATGGGGCTCTCCTAAGGTTGGGCTCCAAGTATAGGTCATGGTATGAGGTTCTCCTAGGGTTGGGCTCTAAGTATGGGTCAGGGTATTGGGCTTTCCAAGGCTTGGACTTAGATTTAGGTCTGGGTTGGGTTTTAGGGATCTTCTCTAGGTTTCCTAATTGGTTCCCTACCTGGTCAAACCTATTGGTGAAGTGGTCAAGCCTAGTGGTTGCTTGGGCATTTGATTGGGTTATTTGGTTTATCTAGGTAGTCAACTGGGTGAACTGGTTTTGGGATTGGGGATTGGACTGGTTAATCTAGGTGGTTAATTGGGCAGTGGATTAGGCATTCAATTGGTTCATCTGGTCAAATCGTTCAGTCATGGCTTTCATGAAGATCTCAAAGTTGGAATCATGGCTGAGCTAGGTTGGGGCTTAGACTATTGATATTTGGTTCCTAACCTAGTGGTCATGCAATCAATCACTCAAAGTGGTATGGTGCAGTCAAGCATGCAAGGATCAGTACGTTCTAGGGTTTGCTAGATCTAGAGCCAAAATTAAGTGGGTTGACTCAACTTACACCCGACTCAACAACTAATCGTTCCACTGGCCAAATACGGGGTGGGAGTGTGGGAGGCCCCCCCTACTTTTACAGGGACCTAATTAAAGAACCACAACACCACTTAGGTCATTTGACTCTGGACCCCCAGCCTTAGACACCAGTTTCCAGTAATAGTTGGAGAATTGAGTACACTAGTTTACCCATACAATTCAGACCCAACCTGTTGGTGTCACCTAGCTCTCTAGAGTAGATTAATTCTAATTAATTTTAATTAAGGCTTGGGTTCTGATGGTGGTGGTTGTTTTGGGCCTAGGACAGGTAATGACCTCCTACCCTGATATGAGATAGAGAAATGCCCTTAAGATTAGTTTAAGAAGATGATGAACATTCAATGGTCCTGATGCAATCTAACAACAATCAGAAAATTAATTTTTTTTTGTCTTTTTATGAGATGGCAAATTAGGCTTAAGTTAATTAGGTTATCAAACAAAATTTGGCTTGGGATTGGAGGGGTTTGGCGGTTGGTTAGGTTAGATTCAGTCAAGTATGCAGAATTCACAGAATCAGAAAATTAGGGTTCGGTTTGATGCAAAATTTGATATGGATTCTGATGCAAGAAAAATCTGAAAAAATTACAGAATAAAGGATGGATAGTTTTGATGATTTCTACCAAATTTGATGCAAGAAAAAAGTGGTATGATAATAAAAAACCTAAGGTTTATAACTAGGTGTAGAATAGATAGATTTCCAGTTAGGGTTTCTACGATGCAAGTTTTTTTGTAATTTTTGGTTCTATAAAATCTGAAAAAAATATCATTAAAATATAGGACTCCAAAAAGATGACGTGATGCAAATTTTAGAGAAAAATAAAATACCTAAGATGGTGAATCAGACCTAAACTTGTACTCCTAATGTAGATGACAGGATGCAAAATTTGTTAAGGTTTTGTTTTTGCTCTTTTTTTATTTATTTTAGGATCCAAAAAATTTCAAGAGATTTATAGCAAAATAGAAGACAAACACAGGATGTTCACCATGGAAATCAGAAAAAAATCGAAACATTTGATGGGGGAAAAGTCCTATGTTTTGAGGAGTAGGTTGGTCACCTTGTGATGATCTTCTTGATTCACCCTTGAACGCTGGAGCTAGTTTGAAGTTATGAAAGAAGAGGAAGTCTTTGGTGTTGGGAATGGAAGAAGGAAAGATTAGGGTTGGCGTGGAGGAAGAGAAAGGCTAAGCTACCACATAGACGCATAGGAAAAAAAAAAACACATAGAAGAAAAAAATACCAACTTCATTCATTAACCCCTTTTCAATGGGGCATCCCATAGCTTAAATAGAAGCCTTACAACATTTTTAAAATTTGAAAACCCATAGGATTAGGAGGATTACATGGGGGGTTGGAGGATATGGTGGCATTTGTTGCTTGAAATGTGGGGAGTTGGAGGATATGGTGGCATTTATTGCTTGAAACTCCTTCAAAGCTTGACATGTGGCGCAAGGTGGGGACCACTTAATGTGGTGGCGGTGTCCTTTGGAACTCTTGACATGTGGTATAAAGTGGGGACCACTTGTTGAGGTGGCGACATCCATTGGAGCTTTTGACATGTGGCACAAGGTGGGGGTCACTTGATGAGGTGGCTTCTTCTTGTCTTGATGCTTCATGGACTCATGGATTGGGCTTGATTTAATTGGACCCAACTCTCAATTGCACGGTTAACTAAGATATTAAACCAGACCCAACATGGACTCGAAATTAACTACAAGATTATTTGGACTCAAAAAAAAGAAAAATTATAGGACTTCTCTTTTGCTACTCCAACCACATGGACTCGGACTTGACCTGAATTGGTTGGAGTCTTTTACTGATTCTAGTGCCCACATCACTACCACTCTCACATCGGCTTCGGCTTGGGTGTCCGATCTGACCGCCACTACAACGGCTTCAACAGGGGTCTCGACCGCATTGGCGGTCAGATCCGCCACCTCTGCGATCTCCTCTTCCACCGGCTTCGGTGGCTGAAAGCAGGAGAGATCGAGTTCTGGAAGGCGGTGCCAACCTTTCCCAAACACTCTTCGTATCCATAGCTGAAGCCGATTGTGCCATCCTCGTTCATTTCCTCCATGAAGTTTTCAAAGGCTTTATACTCTGTTACGGCATTTTTAGTTGCTGTCTTCAGCAGTTCCTGGGTCATTTTTAGCATACCCTTATATCTCTCCACCACCGTCTGGTGACCCTTTGCACGCCTCTCAGATTCAGCCAGGCGCTCCCCCTCCTCTGCCAGCCGGCGGGTCAGAGCTTTGACTTTCTACTTCTTATCTTTCAGCCTCACCTCCCGGTCAGCCTCCGGGCCAACGAGTCTTCGAGCCACTTCCTTTGGGCCTTCGACTCAGCCCGCAAGGGAGACAATTCTCCTTCGATCACCCAAAGATAGGTCAGCTCCGCCCTAGAAGCTGTCAGCGCCACCCACGCGATGTCCCTCTCCGCCTCCGCTGCCTCTGCTCTCTTGGTCAAGTGCTCCTTCAAATGGAGCAACTCACCCAAGCCGTCATCTACTAGTAACGAGTCCCGAATGAGCTGCCAACAGATACACATTTAGAAGATTATAAACAATAAAGTAAGGGCTAAAGGCTCAAACATGAAACTCCCCCCCAACAAGTGATGAAGAGAACTCCTGACGGCCTCATTCACTGACCATCCATCAACACCGGTAACAGCCCTCTGGAGCTACTCTTTGACCTGTTTGGCATCATGGATAGCTCGCCACCTCTAGCAGTCCTCATCATCGTCGACGTCGTCGACCCTCCCCTCGACGGTCGACGGCCCTTCAGCTACCTGTTTTCACCGGACCCCTGGGGAAGTCTCTTCCATCAGCTCTGGTGGCGGAGAAGATGGAGTCACCTCTGCCTCGGTCAGCACTGGGAGTCCCTCCCCTACCCAGGCGACTGACTGACTGACCGATGATGAATGCTCTAGTGCCATCGCCCTTTGGCGATCCGCCAGCAATACATCATCTTCTGACTCCATGAAAACTATTATCAGAGACAGCTCTTCTGTCCGTTGCTTCTTCGATCTCTCGGGCACCGGCTTTGACGCCCGTTGTCTCTTTAGCTCCCAAGGGGTCAGCTTCGAAATGTGGACGGCCCTCCTTTGTGCCGACCGTGCTAAAAGGATTGCCCGATCTGGCTTCATTTTGCCACCTACCAGCAAACAAGGCTAGAGTCAGTAACAACATCAAAATCAACAAAAGAAAGAATAGTAGGTCCCTCTCAATGGCCTCCGTCCTACCCAACATCTGATGTCGGCTGATTCCAACCCGATGGAGACTCCCCTCTTGGAGCAGGAAGCCGACAAACTTCGGGTCTTTGTCGTTCAGCTTATGGAAGTCGGCCTTATCAGCCCTCGATACCTTCCTTCCATTTATGGCATTCGGCCTCGGATCTCTCCATACCGGCTCGAAGCCCCAAGGTTCAAGGCTATCTATGAAAAAGAATTAGGACTTCTAGCCATGAATGGCCGATGGAAGTCCCCCTAATATCTTTCAGCTAGGGCAGGGACTAAACATCCACCACTCCTTGCTTCGGAAGTCCTGTTTCAAAAAGAAAAAGTTGGAGAATAGGGACAACCTTGGTTTGATTTTGGCTTCCCGGCAGACAACCAGGAAACCACAGATGACTTGAATGCTGTTCGGGGTCAGCTGTGAAGGGATAATTCTATAGCTATTAAAAATTTGGATGAAAAAATTATGGAGTGGAAATCGGAGGCCGGCCTTGAGGTGATCTTCATACAAAGGAAGGGCACCAAGGTTCAATGGACCGTTCACCCTCCCTTCCTCTTTGGGAATAGTGAGGTGTAGGGTGGTCGGAATGCCGTAGATGGCCCTGAGGTTTTCTACCGTCTCTCTAGTCATGGTCATCGCAATATCATACAGGCCGGGCTCCCTATCCCCACGGACCAAGCTCCTACCGAAGGCCATTTTAATGAAGGCTAGAAGAGAAGAAGAGGACGGAGGCAGAACTAACCTGGTGGGTAAAATTTTTAATAAAGACAAAGGTAGAGGGAGAAGGAGGCTCTCTCTCTCTCTTTCTCTCCAAACCCAAGCACAGTGAAGGACCACCTTTGGGCATCTGCCCCTCCTTTATAAGCGCTGAGGGGCCGCCTCCCGGCACCACTCGAGCGCCATGATATGTGGCAAGCGACATGACTCTTTTATTGGATGGGGAGGCCGAAGAGGCATGCCGGATCATGTTTTGATCTTGATCCGTGTAACCACCGGATCATCCAGGTGCCGATCCGAGCGGAGTGAACTCTTCTATGACATCATGCAAATCATTGCTAAGTATGTAAAGATCCGAGCGGAGTGAACTCTTCTACGACATCATGCAAATCATTGCTAAGTATGTAAAGAAGAATTCATCCAGAGGGTGTGGTACCGGAGGGATCTTGCAAATCTGGGGTTAGTGTCAAGGATGATGGAAAAAATATAAAATGGGGGATTAGAAGAGAAGAAGTAGTAGGATCGCCGAGGCCAATTTGAGGACCGTAGAAGATGAAGATGCCTGGATCCTTGGAGGGTTGATGGTGGGCATCTTAGGGCTCTTGTTTGGATAGAAAATGGCTAGGGTTTGGTGGAAGAGGGAGGGATGGTTGGCGGCTAGGGTTTGCTCACAAGAAAAAAAAGACAAGTCTCATACCACTTTCAAAGAACACAAATTGTCACAAGAAAAATTCACCAGAGTTTTAATTCATGAAAAGAGATTGATTACAAGAGGGGGAGGGGGTGGGGTATTTATAGATTCACCCAAGGTCCTCTCCTTATCTATTTAGGAGTACAAGTTTTTGTTGAAATAAAACACAAAATAAACTTGGACTAGGCAGACTGACTCCTAGTAGAAGCGGGCTAGCTGATTCCTCCTTGGACTAAGAAGCCCTACTTGTGCTTGGGCTAGCTGGGGTGCCACTCATGAATGGGCTTGGGTTGGGGTGCCATGTCTTGAAGGGGCTTGGGCTTGGGCACCTGCTTTAGTGGGCCAAGGTAGGGGTGCCAAGGCCTGGGCCACCAAATGTTGGAGGAACAATCCCTGGGGTGCCATGGGCCAGGTATCATGGGCCAAGGGGGTGTGCTGGAATTCTTGTGGACTTGGGGTGCCTCCTTTTTATGGGCTGGAGCTTCATTCTCCAGGGTTTGGGCAGCATGAACAAGGGACCTGGATGTTGTGCTGATGCAGGTCCAACAATCCTCCTCTTGAGCATGAAAGGTACAGGACTCATATGACTGAATTGAAACTGGGTGGACTTCTTGACTGGAATTTCAAATGGACTAAACAAAGAACTTCAACTGACTTAATGAACCCAACTGGCTCACT
The DNA here is from genome assembly GCA_021397845.1 of Areca catechu. Taxonomy (NCBI): domain Eukaryota; kingdom Viridiplantae; phylum Streptophyta; class Magnoliopsida; order Arecales; family Arecaceae; genus Areca; species Areca catechu. Next base: position 140,036,831 of record CM038051.1, on the reverse strand, counting down.
TTATTACAGGAATCAAAATTAAATTCCATTACAAGACTCAAAATTGACCAACATATGACTTAGAGAACAAATTGAAACTTGAAGCCTATGTCTGATCTGATGTCCCTGTCATCCAATCTCCTTGTCCTTCTCAAACTATGTACTCCAACTTTGATAGAGATTTGTACTCCTTTGATAGAGATTTGTACTCCAACCTAGATAGGGAGAGAGCTGCATGAATAAATAAATACCCCTCCCCTCCTCCCTCTTGTAATGATGAATGATTGAATGAATGAAGACTTTGAGATTTTTTCTCCAATTTCTGTGCTTTTGTGAGTTGACGCTCTGGTGTGGGCACCAGGGCTAGAAGAAATCGACAGGTTGAACCTACGTCCTTGTGGATCACCTATGAATGAAGCCCTGAACCCAAAGCCCTTTTACCATTATATATTCTATCTTAAATTCTATCATTTTGGCTTAGTTAGGGTTAGCCCTTTTTACCATCTTTAATTGGGTTTTTATTTGCAATCCTAACTAGGTATGGTTGGTTATTTAGTTGGTTAAACCATGTGATTAATTATTGAGTCCATGTAATTAGTTAAGTCATATGATTAGTTGAGTCCTGTGGTACAAGAGGGGACCCAAGTCAACAACCCATGTGCACTCAAGTCAAAGCCCATGTGAACCCATGTGCCAACCAAGTCAGCTTGTTCTTGGCACCACATGACATCCTACTTGGCGCCACCTTTTCAAAATTTTTGGACATCACCTTCCACATCAACATGGGACATCAAAACATGTCATGTTTGGACATGTCATGCCATTTTATTTTGGGACAACACATTCCATGTCTTACACTTTGGTCGGCCCATATGAAAGGAATTAATGCCCACATGTAAGAAACAATTGGAGCCCTCCTTTTAAGATAAGTAAATGACAAGGAGTCTCATCCTTGGTGCCCTCTCACCTCAAATTAATTCATACCAATCCAAGGAGTCGGCCAACATGTTTTCCAATGCCAACTTCCAAGAGTTTCATGTTATCTAGTCAAATAAAGTGGAGAAAGTTGGAAGGTTGTTTTGCTTCAAGTGTTTGGATCAAACAGGTTCCAAGCTACTTAAGTTTCCAAAACTCAAGAGTCTCACCAAAACTCTTGAGTCTTCTTCTATCCAGACTGGAGAGTCCACTTGCCTGCAAGAGCCCACATCATCCAAACTCCAGAGTCCAGCAATCTAGGCCAAGTGATGGAGCCATCTTGACCCTACATCATGACAACTCACCTTATCCTCATCTTGGCGCCTAAATGAGATGAGAACCCCATGTTATCACCCACCTTGGAGAGAGGTCTAGATCAGCCCAGAGACAAGAGTCCAGGATGCCCAGAGCAAGGATTCCAAGAGTTGTAGTCCATGGGAAAAGAAGTCTAGTCTTTATATCCCTTTCACCACTAGTTAAGGGTCTATAAATGCCCCATCAACCCCTCCTTGTATTATTATTATTCATTCATCAATAAAAACATTAAGCTGTCTAATTTCTTTGCTGTGTGCATCGTGGGGTGTGAGGCCCTTTCCTTTATTCTATGGAGCATCACAGGGTGTGAGGCCCTACCTATCCAGCAACCAAGAAACCCTAGCCACCACTTCTAACCCTTCTCTTCCATTATTCTTTCATTCCTTACTACTTTCTAATTTGATCTTTCTTTGCTGAGTGTTTGTAGGTTCTCTAGAATCAAAGTTAGGAGTTCTTGCCTCAGAACCAGCATCGCAGGAGATAGGAGCCCAAGGATCAAGATCTTGAAACCCTGCCACAGAATCTTGAGAGTCCAGTCAGATCTGCATCAGAGAGATGGTTCTTCGTTGGTAACACTTAAAACCTCTTCCCTTCTCTTTGATCTCTAAATAGTTGAAAGTAGACCCTAGTTTACGGTGGTTTGTTAGCCACCAAATCCTGATTTTCTTGCTTACTTGTTAGATTTACTTGATGGTAGTTAATTAGAACTAGTTTACTTTATTGTTACCTTTGAGTCTTCTTAAAAATTTGAAAAAAATATAAAAAAAGCAATCACTATTTTTCTCTGATAATTATGACTTATTAACAGTAATTTAGTTTAATTATTATTGACTATGATCTTGATTTTGATGATTGACAAAATGTTTAAGTATATTGAGTACTAACTATATTTTAAGTGTATTTTTTAGATTTTAGTACTTAACCTTGTTGAATGAATAAATGCTTGTAATTCAGTTGAAAAGTCCTTAAATTAAAGGAAAATCAAGTATATAGACTTTGAAATTTATATGGAAGAACTTGAAAAGGTTAAAGTTTCAATTTGAAGAAGTTTTAGCAAAGTTTTAGCCTGGCACAGTGAAGTGTCGACAATTGAAAATGAAGTATCAACACCTGAGGATCAAGTATCGAAACTTGAAGAATGATCAAGGCCTAAGATAGATAGAAGACTTCAGAAAGCACCTTCAGTCAAGTGTCGACACCTGAAGCTGAAGTGTCGACACATGGAAGGAAGTGTCAACACTTGGAGAATGAAGTGTCGACACTTGGAAGTCAAGTGTCGACTCACGAGGGTCAAGTGTCGACACTTGAGGTATAATGGCTAGTTTTTCTGAAGTGCAGAACTTCCCCATCTTGGCTCCAACAGCTAGTTTCACCTCCCTAACGGCTATAAACAGTCATTTAAATGTTGGGAGGCTATATAAACATCTAAAATCAAATGGGGAAGCAATCCTTTGGTGAGTTTTTTGAATATTTTTAAAGAATTCAAGAGTTGAGTGATTTAAGCCTTCAAGCTTCCAAGTTTCAAAGAGAGCAATCAAAGTCCAAATCCACAAGCATCAATCAAAGGCTTCTTCAACTTGAAGACAAGATCTTCATCAACATCAAGGGCTTTAAAGAGATATTTGCTTTATTTTAGAAAGCTTTCATTGTATTCTTTCATATTTGCTCTTACATTATTTTACTTGAGATTTTTGGTGAGCCTTGAAAAATCAAAGTGGTTGTTGGTGAGCCTTGAAACCAACTAGGGTTTTACTTGTGAGCCCAAAGCCAAAACAAGTTGTTTAGGTTCTTGGTTAGCACGTAAAACCAAGGGTGGTTGTTGGTGAGCCTTGAAACCAACTAGGGTTTGACTTGTAAGCCCAAAGACAAAACAAGTTATAAAGGTTGTTGGTGAGCCTAAGTTATAAAACCAAACTTAGTGGAATTCCCAACAGGTTCTTGGAAAGTGGATGTAGGTGCATGGTTGGCACCGAACCACTATAAATCTTTGTATTTGTGTGATTGTTCTCCTTGTGCTTTTATTTCTTTATGTTCGTTGCATTTATTTGAAATACACAAGCACTTGAATTGCATTAACACAAACTTGCTTTAGTTCACACTTTGCAAATAGTATAAAAGTTTTATAAAACCCAATTCACCCCCCCTCTTGGGTTGCCTACCTGAGCCTATAATTGGTATCAGAGCTCGGTGCTCTATTTTGAAAATCTAAAAATTTTTGAGTTAAAGATTATGGCAACCCTAGTAGGTATTAGTGTTAGACCACCATTTTTCGATGGCACAAATTATGCTTTTTGAAAAACTCGCATGTGCATTGATATTCAATCTATTAATTATTATCTTTGGAAAGTTATTGTTAGTGATCCTCATATTCCTTCCATTTTGGTTAATGGCATTTCTATTCCAAAGCTCGAAGAGGATTGGAATGAATATGAAATTAAGCAAACTGAAATCAATGCTAAAGCAATGAACTTGCTTTATTGTGCATTGGACTTAAATGAATTTAATAAAATCTCATCATGCACATCGGCGAAGGAAATATGGGACACACTTGAAGTTACTCATGAGGGTACTCTTCAAGTGAAGAATACAAAAATTAATTTTCTTGTACATTCTTTTAAAATTTTTAAAATGATGCATTATAAATCTATATCTGATATGTTTTCTAGATTTATGACTATTATTAATGAATTAAAAAGTCTTGGCAAAATCTATACTAATACTAATTTGGTGAACAAAATTCTTAGATCTTTGCAAATATCATGGGATCCAAAGGTGATGGCAATCCAAGAAGCTAAAGATGTAGAAACCTTACCTTTGGAGGAGCTTATTGGTTCACTCATGACCTATGAGTTGAACTTATGACAAAGGATAGTGGAAGCTGATACAAAAAGAAGATAATGGCTTTCAAAGCCAAAAAGAAATTCAAGGCAATGATGGCAACTTGGAGCGATAGCGAAGATTCAAGTACGAATGATGAAGTTGCCCATCCTTGCTTTATAGAAAATAAGGAAAAGGTATGTGCTGAAAATGATTATAATTTTACCTTTGATGGATTACATGATGCATCTAATGATCATGTGCATAAATATAAATTGCTAAAAGTTGAGCACAAGAAATTAAATAGGCATGTAGATTCATTTTCTCTTGACAACACCAATCTTGCAAATGAAAATGATGATTTAAATGCCAAGATTAATATTTTAAAAATGAAAAGAATAATTTTTTTAAAGAAAAAGAATTTTTAGAAAAGGAAATTTTGTTTTGAAAGATTCATGTGATAAAGTTTTGAATAAGAAAATATTTTGGTTGAGGAAAAGAAGCAAAAACTTTGAAGAATTTTTCTATTCCTGCTTCTTTCAATTTGTCTTATAAATATGGTTTTAATACTTATCCTTCTAGATTAAGAAAAGTTTGGATTCCAAAGGAACCATAATTACTAATCATAAAAGACCCAAGAAAGTTTCGGTACCAAAATATCCACATAGTTTGTTATGTAGAAATATCTTGCAGCCCAACATGAAGAAAGGAAGTTCTTAAAAAGTGGCTGTACAAGATAATTTGAAGAAGTGGACAAGCTATATTTTGGACTAAATGGTAAAAGGAAGGACTATACATATTAATAAATTCTAAATATTTCCTTCCATAATTGAAAATGTAGTTGAATTTTTATTGCATCATTTACATTGAAAAATTGTTTTTAAATTTTTAATTAAAATCAAGTTTAGACTTATAATCATTGGTCATGATCGTGAACTTCTTGATGTTGATGAATTTTTTGCTATCATGATTAAACTTATGATTGTAAGACCTTCACTAGATTTTGATTAATGTATATTAAATTATTTCATGAAAAATACTTTTAAAGATGCATATTGATTTAAAAAATATTTAATTGATTAATTAGAATCAAGCTTAGACTAATAGTCATTGTTGTGATCATGACCATTTTGATGCTGATGGATTTCATGCTCTCATGATTTCAACTTATGATTATTAGACTTTCACTTGATTTTGATTGATATAGTTTCTAAATTATTTCAAGTAAAATGCTATGATTTATATGTTTTTATTTTTGGTATCTATGCATAATCTAGAAATAATTTGGATCAAGTATAGAACTAGTAGTTAAGGATTATGTTTAAAAAGAAGGTATGCATATTGATAAACCCTTGCTCTAGTAGCTAGACTTGATATCATATTACTTCTAGCATTTGTATAGATATCAAATGATTTTAAATGAATTTGAAATCATGCTGAAAGTTTTTAAGTGGTATAAATGCTTTGTATTTTGTAAATCATGAATATCTTGAAAATTTTAAATCCTTGGTTTTAGACTTAGAATTTATGTTCCATCTAAAATTGTCTGAAATTATGATGCATGTGCTTTCATATTTTATTCTGCAAATGAATGTATATTTTTAAGGGGGAATAACATTCAGGGGGAGCATCTAAAGATTTGTTATCATATATTGATGCTTTGAATATTTTGCTTGATATCATGCTGTACTTATATTGCTCTGATACTCCCTCTCCTTGTTTTTAAATCTTTTTTTTTTAGGGGAGTTACATTCAAATGGTATCATATTCTATTGGTATCAAAATTATTTTTAAAAAGAATTCCTAGTAACCACTTCGGATTGGGTTAGTCACCATGGCCGTTCGGTTATAAGAGATAAGTAGGGCTTAAAGACCCTCTCTTCCCATTCAATGGAGTCTCTTATGACGTGTAAAGATGCTGCTGTAACATTATCCCATGAACAAGTAAGGTGAATGGATAACATACATCAAATAATTTCTTGCATGTGCTTATCATTCTATGGTATCATGTTCAATTTGTATCATGATTATTTGATTTCATGCATTGATTTTGATGACCTACTTGCTATTCCTTCCGACTTCATTCCCACTTTGTGCTGCCTTTCACCCTTTTTCATGATGTCAAAAAGGGGGGAAAAAATGTTAAGTATGAAAGGGGAAGATGTGATAAACATGAAAATCATATGAGAATGAAATAAAGTGCAAAAGGGAGAGAATAATGCAAAATATTTTTATCTTAAGAAAAGAATTAGTAAGGGGGAGATTGTCTTAAAAATTTTGCATATTTTTAAGAAATGTTTTTGAAAAACCTTTTGAATCATATATTGAGGGGGAGCTTAGTGCTTATTGATTTTTGAGCTTACATGTTTATATTATTGTTAATCTTTTAAGCTTACCCTTTTTATATACTTAAAGATTTTGTCATCATCAAAAAGGAAGAGATTATTGACTCTGGTCTTGATTTTGATGATTGACAAAATGTTTAAGTATATATGAGTACTAATTGTATTTTAAGTATATTTTTCAGATTTTAGTACTCAACATTGTTGAATGAAGAAATGCTTGTATTTTTGTTGAAAAGGTTCTTAAATTAATGAAAAATCAAGTATATGGACTTTGGAATTGATATGGAAGAACTTGAAGAGTTTAAAGATTCAATTTGAAGAAGTTTCAGCAAAGTTTCAGCCTGGCATAGTGAAGTGTCGACACCTGAAAATGAAGTGTCGATACCTGAGGATCAAGTGTTGACACTTGAAGAATGAAGTATCGACTCAAGGCATAAGATAAACAGAAGACTTCAGAAAGCACCTTCAGTCAAGTATCGATACCTGGAGCTGAAGTATCGACACTTGGAAGTGAAGTGTCAACACCTGAAGAATGAAGTGTCGATACTTGGAAGTCAAGTATCGACTCACGAGGGTCAAGTGTCGACACTTGTGGTACAACGGCTAGTTTTTTGAAAGTGCAGAACTTTCCCAACTTGGCTCCAACGGCTAGTTTCACCTCCCTAACAGTTATAAATGGTCATTTAAGTGTTGAGAGGCTTTATAAACATCTAAAATCAAATGGGGAAGCAATCCTTTGGTGAGTTTTTTGAATATTCTTAAAGGATTCAAAAGTTGAGTGATTCAAGCCTTCAAGCTTCCAAGTTTCAAAGAGAGCAATCAAAGTCTACATCCACAAGCATCAATCAAAGGCTTCATCAACTTGAAGACAAGATCTTCATCAACAATAAAGGGCTTCAAAGAGATATTTGCTTTATTTTAGAAAACTTTCATTGTATTCTTTCATATTTGCTCTTTCATTATTTTACTTGAGATTTTTGGTGAGCCTTGAAAAACCAAAATAGTTGTTGGTGAGCCTTGAAACCAACTAGGATTTTACTTGTGAGCCCGAAGCCAAAATAAGTTGTTTAGGTTCTTGGTTAGCCCGTAAAACCAAGGGTGGTTGTTGGTGAGCCTTGAAACCAACTAGGGTTTGACTTGTGAGCCTGAAGACAAAACAAGTTGTAAAGGTTGTTGGTGAGCCTAAGTTATAAAACCAAACTTAGTGGAATTCCCAAGGGATTCTTAGGGAGTGGATGTAGATGATTGGTTGGCACTAAACCACTATAAATCTTTGTGTTTGTGTGATTGTTCTTCTTGTGCTTTTATTTCTCTATTTCCGCTGCATTTATTTGAAATACACAAGCACTTAAATTGCATTAGCACATACTTGCTTTATTTCACACTTTGCAAATAGTACAAAAGTTTTATAAAACCCAATTCATCCCCCCTCTTGGGTTGCCTACCTTAGCCTTCAGTTATTATCCCACATCATCTTTGGTATCAGAGCGAAGGTTAAACTAGGGTTTAACTACTAGTTCTGAAATTTTTGCATACCTAGAACTAGGCTGAAATTAAATTGCATGAAAACCACCCTAAAAAAAAAATCAAAGAATTAACAATATTTTTTTTGTTAATCCTCTGTTAATCCTCTACTAATCATAGAAAAATCAGATAAAAATAAATTTTTTATTGCTATTTTGTGGTGGAAGGAAATCACGCCTCCTGAGTGGGTATACGCAAGTATACTATCACGACCCATGGGAGTAATAAGCTATGGTCGGACATGAATCCCGAGATCGGAAATATGAAATTAATTTGATCTGAAACTTAATTTGTAAATAATTAAAGAAAAATTAATTAATTATTATTTTTTTATTATTTTTAATTATTTTAGTTTCATTGCATCTAGGGTTTCATATTTGTATGATTGCATCATCTAGTAACCTAATCTTAAAGGCATATAATATTTACATAAGGGAGGGATTTCATCACCCTTCCTTAGCCTACAATCACCACCTTTGCATTGATCCTAGCCTAATTAAAATCAATTAGACTTAATTTGCTCTAGTGAGCTAGGGACACCAACAGTCAGGTCCAAGTATTTTGTGAAAGCTAGTGTACCAAATCCTTTGATTATCACATGAACCTGGTGTCTAAGGCTAGAGGTCCAGAGGCAAATGCTCTAAGTGTACTCATGGTTTTTAATTAAGACCCTGCGAGAGTAGGGAGAGCCTCCCATGACCCTACCTCTTACCTGGCCAGTGAACAAGATAATTACTAAATTGGCTATAATTTGAGCTAACCCATTCTACTTGAGCTCTAGGTCTAGGAAACCGTAGTTCAATTTTGTGTGATTGCATTTCATGGCTACTAGATTAGGAACTTCATACTAGTAGTCTCACCCAAACCCAACCCAGCTTAATCATGGAAACCTTAGGACCTTCACTGAATAATGTATCCAAATGAACCATAAGTTTGATTGACTAGATGAATGATTCGAAAACCTAGAGAGAACCCCTGTGATCTGTACTGAATCTAAACTTGAGACACCTTTCTCCACACCTCCCAACCCTATGAGAGGCCCACACTATGATCCAATTTGGAAACCCAATCCTAGGAGAACCCCACACCATGACCCAACCTAGGAATCTAGCCAAAGGAGACCCAATTATCATTTCATAGACCAGGATTAGAGAGCCACTAGGAATTCTAGGGTAGAAGCACCTAAATTTGGTGGTGATCTTGATATTGAGAATTATATTGATTAGGAAAAAGGTATGGATCTATATTTTGAGAGGGAACTAGTGTTTGATGAAAGAAAGTTTAAGATTGCTAAGCTTAAGTTAGTATGCCAGGCTAGAATTTACTGGGATGATGTTGAAAGAATGATCAGACGGAGAAGAGATATACCCATAACTACCTGGAGTGACATGAAACTTAAACTTAGGAAAAAGTATCAACCCAGATCATATGAACCTAGTTCCTATGCACCCAGATCATATGAACCCAGCTCTTACGAACCCAGATCCATGACCCATAGATCTAAACCCATATCTTATGAACCTAAGGAACCCATAACCCCTAGGTATCAATCTAATATTAGTTAGGATTCCCTTAGTTGGTCATAACCCATTAGGATTAGTGCTCCTTTTTAAAAATTAGGATCTAGTCAAATCCACCCGAGTCGACCTATTCCTCAATAGAGTCAACTCAATCCTAACCCGAGCTGACTCAACCCTAGTTCGAGCCGACCTACACCTACTAGTCCAGATCCTAGCCAATTTCCCCTAACTGACCTACTCCTACTACCCTATTGGTTCACTAGGATGATATTGAAGTGGAAATATATGAGGCTGAGGTGAACTTAGTGGATGAGTATGAGGGAGAAGAGGAAATACCTATGGCTGACCCAGAATTAGCTAACCCGATAGGCACCCAGGCTGAAGCCAGCCCAGAGTTAATTCATCATGACCGTACCCTAACTGAAACTCTACTGGTAGGGCCCTTAGAAAAAGAGACCCATGAGGAGTCTAACCTTATCGCTAGGACCTTACCTAAGGAAACACTAGAAAAGAGTCAAGCTATAGAGCTTAGTCCTAAAGTAATCAGTGAGGACTTGATTTTTCCAAACCAGCAACCTCAGGAAGAATTCACTCCATCAGTCCCCATGAAGATCTTTTCCTAAAATTTTTGACTCGTCCTTTCTTCAGATTGACCCATTATTCCATGTAGGTATCAATCAATGTCAAACCCTTAAGGTCAACCCCATTAGTCTAGGATTAATCCATGAGCCCTTTTCTTATTTCCCACCCTACCAGACTAACCCTAAATCCACTTCTTATTTTCTACCCTTTCCTGAAGCCTCCAGCATTTCTAGGACCACTAGTTTGCATTTTGTAGAGGTTAGCATGTTGAATAAGGCCATTGAGCATGTTAGGTTTACAACTTATTTATGGAGAACCTTATGGCATCTATTAGGATTTCATGTTAAATTTTCATCTGCTTGTCACCCATCGACCAAGGATCAAGCACAGAATTGAAATGAAGGACTTAAATAGACAAAAAATAAATAAATAAATAAATAAATAAGTATATAAATTTTCTTCACTAGTAATGCATAGTGAGTATATTAGACATTTGCAGAGTCATATGTTGAACATCTTAAAGAATTGCATAAGAATCATATAAACATATGGCTAATTCAAGGAAAAGACTCAAAGAATATAATGAAAGAGACTTTGTCATGGTTAGACTATGACCTGAACGATCTCCACCTGGAACCATGAAAAAGTTACATGCCCATGGTAGTGGACCATACAAAGTAATTAAAAAAATTGGATCTAATGCCTATGTGCTTGAGTTGCCACCTGAACTAGGTATTGGTCTAACTTTCAACGTTTCAAACATTATTTAGTATAGGGAGCCAACGTTGATTCCTAGTAAGCCCTTTGGGCCTAATTCTTTCCTTGAGAGTGAACCAACCCAAGTATGTCTGATGGAAATTCTCCCAGGGTGCCGAGAATCATGCAGCATGCAGAAGTGAATTTGAAAACAAAAATTCAAAGCATGAAACCCTAATTGGCTAGAAAACCTTAATTCCCAGGAACCCCTTATGCAATACCAATTAATAAAACATAAATGGAGTAAGAAAAACATACTTGGATCGCTGAAATCCAATCCTTTCCATGAGGCTCACAAGTGTAAGCCCTCCAACGGTGATCCACATAGGAATCAAACCTAGGAACCTCTCCCTTGTAGGTTGCTTGAACAATTGGGACTCTTCCGTGTAGGATTCGGGAACCAGTGCGGAAGTGTGGATTTCAAAATTTTATGAAATCAGGTCCGAACCCTAATCCCAAAATCTCCTTATTAGCAATTAAAACTGTAACTACATGCATGTCCAAATTTAAACATGGTTTAGATACTAACCTCAGATCGCTATTTCCAGTCTGATGTAGAAATAAACTCCAAATTGAGTAACCTTTTGAACACACCAGGCGTCCACTTGTCCGCCCTCCGATGGTGATCCACACGGGCAGATGATCAAGACACTGACTCCTTAATTGGGTTCCTTCCAATCAAGCTCTACCCTAAGAACTTGATATATGGGCTATTGGCTAGGACTCCTCTAGCCAAACTGGGACTAGACCTTCTCTCTTACCCTTCTCCTCGTCTTCTAGCAACTTTGGCCCCTTAAGACACTCTTGTCTTAAGAATAAGCCCTTGTCCTAAAATGGGACAAGGCTTGTCTTGGAGGGAGAGGAAAATTAAGACAAGATTGTCTTAAGAATAAGCCCTTGTCCTAAAATGGGACAAGGCTTGTCTTGGAGGGAGAAGAAAATTAAGACAAGATTGTCTTAATGTAAGAAAGAAAGGAGAGGCGCCTTCTTCCTTTACCGTCGGAGAGTTTCTCTCTGACTCTCCTTCTGTTCTGAGATTCGATAGAGCCTAGGCTCTGTAAAGGAATCAAAGAGGAAAGAGAGGAGGGGGAAACAGTCTTCTGGAGAGGGAGAAGAAAAAGAAGCAAGGCTTCGCCGTAGAAAATCTGGAATAATTTTCACGGTGAAGTCTTCTCCTTAAATAGGCGACAGAGAGGCGCCTTCTCACCTGTTAATCATCCTCTCACGTCCCTCTCTCCCTTCTCACGTCCTTTCCCTTTATCTCACAGCCCTTGGGTTTAATCTCACGGCCTGTGGGATGGGAAGACGCGAAGAAGGATCGCGAAAAACACAGAAGGGCACGCGCAGAAAGAAGAGTCGCGCCCCTTCGGTGTTTTTTCCTTTTCTTTTTCACGGTAATTCTATTTTTGAAGAGTCCACGCCTAGGTGGACTCTGATCCACGCCTCATCAGCCAAAAGACGCCGACTTCCTTTCTTTTCTCACGCAGAAACGCCGCTTGGAGAGAGTCCACGCGCGCGTGGACTCTTCTCCTTGCGCGCGCGCATGGGAAAAGAAGGGAAAGGGCTTAGGCGATGTGGGAAAGGGGTTTAGCCTCTTAGGTTAGCCCAATTGCTAGCCTATTATTAGCCCAAAGTCTTGAATCTTCAATTAGATTCAAACCGGAAGGAATTTGGATCTAAAAAAGACCAAATCGGAACCCTAACTCAAATCCGATTCAAGTAGAAGCCATGGTTTGCAACACATGCTAGTGTGTTCATCTGCAAACGAGATTTAATTCCAAATTAAAACCTTGATTATCTGTCCTAAGTGTGTGACCCATTGGGTTCCATACTTAGCCAGCAGTGGGTCCGAGTGCAAGTTGACCTAATTTGATCAGAACTCATTCTAATCGATTTAGGTCAAATCGAGCTAACTCGAGTTAGTCAATTAGGACTCCTCCTAATTAGTGATCCAATTAAATCATTTAATTTGATCAACCCAAAAGACAAGATTGACGTCTAGCAACGTGTCATGTCTACCCGGAAGATATGGAGATTCTGGTGTAATTCCAAAACTACCCTTCAGTGGAAAGTTCCCGTACAATTCGATCCTTCAATCATCTTGCATTCCGAATATAACTATGGATATGGAATCATGTCAAATCCAGTTTATACTCATTCCCAGCTCAGTCATACACTAATGATTCAATTAATTCGATATTAGAAATCATTTCTAATATCTGTACTTTGATCAAATATTTCCTGAATCATCATCTGACCTAATTTGGCTGGATGCAATCTCCTCCTACTAGGAGTGATCAATTTCTTGTTGACCTACTCATTTCCTTCATATACAATTCACCACACCCAGCATCAACCTTGTGCATGACCCAGTGTCATGAATGAGATTGAACCAAAGCATGGGTTCATGTACATAAGGTTTTATGGCAGTCTCAGGTCATAGGACTACTTGTACAACTCCCACTATGAGAAACATCTATTGACATGCAGCTAAGGCTCCATTAGATGTTCTCAAACTGGATCTCTTCAGTGAACTCATTCGCTAATGAGCACCCACATCCTTGTATTAGTGTCTCACACAAGTGACTGTGAGAGCAGTCACCCTTTTCAGCATTCATAGGATGTGCCAGTCTAACCGGAAACCCTGATCCCCAACTCAGGGTTCCTATGACTAGGAATATTCTAGATTAGGGTTTTAAGGCCTTAGATCTCACTGGTATGATCTCATCATAGCCCTACAACCATAGCCCTAATCTATGGGGTTCATCATATAATGACACAGTGAATGATGAAAAAATTATTGCCTTTATTAACTTGTCAACTTACAATGGTCTGGGAGATACAAATATTGGTTTATAGGGCATAATCCTTTCAATCTCCCACTTTCACTAAAGCCAATCGCTCTTATTCTTTAACCCCATACTGTCGAGGTGGCGATCAAACTCCCGCTGTGGTAGAGCCTTAGTGAACGGGTCTGCTATGTTGTTCTTTGTATCTACTCTATTGATGCAGACTTCTTGTCTCTCGATTATCTCTCGGACAAGATGGAAGCATCTCAGAATGTGCTTGGACTTGTGATGGGCTCTCGGTTCCTTAGCTTGAGCAACTGCTCCAGTGTTATCACAATAGAGTGGCACCGGGTTTTCAATCTCAGGAACTACTCCCAACTCTGTGATGAATTTCTTCATCCAGACAGCTTCCTTGGCGGCTTCACTGACAGCTATGTACTCTGCCTCGGTAGTTGAGTCAGCTACAGTCTGCTGTTTAGTGCTCTTCCAACTTACTGCTCCACCATTCAAGGTAAAGACATACCCTGAAATGGATTTACTATCATCTGGGTCTGATTGAAAACTAGAGTCTGAATAGGCTTCTAGTTTAAGATCAGACCCTCCGTATATGAGAAAAATATCCTTAGTCCTTCTCAGGTACTTAAGAATATTTTTCACAGCCTTCCAGTGATCCTCTCCTGGATCAGCCTGAAATCTACTGGCTACACCCAAGGCATATGCCACATCAGGCCTGGTACATAACATAGCATACATAATCGACCCTATAGCCGAAGCATAAGGTATAGAACTCATTCTATTTCTTTCTTCAGGTGTCTTAGGAGACATCCTCTTAGAAAGACGTATGCCATGACCAATAGGTAAGTAACCTCTTTTACTTTCCTCCATGCTAAATCTCTTTAGCACCTGGTCAATGTACCTAGACTGGGATAAGCCTAGCATCCTTCTTGATCTTTCCCTATAGATCTTTATACCCAGTATATAGGATGCTTCTCCCAAGTCTTTCATGGAAAACTGTTTCGATAACCACACTTTGACTGATTGTAACATTGGGATATCATTCCCAATAAGAAGTATATCATCGACATATAGAACTAAGAAAACTATGGCACTCCCACTAGTCTTCTTGTACACACAAGGTTCATCCTCATTTTTGAAAAAATCAAATTCTTTGACTGATTTATCAAATCGGATGTTCCAACTCCTTGATGCTTGCTTTAATCCATAAATGGATTTCTTTAGCCTACATACCTGATTAGGTTTAGTCTCCAAGACAAAACCTTCTGGCTGTGATATATAAACCTCTTCCTCAAGGAAACCATTGAGGAATGCAGTTTTTACATCCATTTGCTAGATCTCATAATCATGATATGCTGCTATAGCAAGCATAATCCGAATAGATTTGAGCATGGCAACAGGGGAAAATGTTTCATCATAATCTATTCCCTGTTTTTGTCTGAAACCCTTAGCCACCAATCTGGCTTTATAAGTTTCAACTTGGCCATCTGCCCCATTCTTCCTTTTATAGACCCATTTACACCCAATAGGGTTAATACCCTCTGGTGCATCAACCAAAGGCCATACTTGGTTGACATACATGGAGTCCATCTCGGATCTCATGGCTTCCAGCCATCTGTCTGAGTCTCTACTCATGACTGCTTCCGTATAGGTTAGAGGCTCATCATTTTGAATGATTTGGGCTTCATTATTTTCAATTATGAACCCATACCTCTCAGGTGCTTGTCGCACCCTATCAGACCTACGGATAGGAGTGTGTTCAGGTTCTATATTAACTATGTTGTTACTTGACTGAGATGTGTCTATTTGTTGAATTTCATTAAGTTCGATATTTTTACCAGTGCCCTTTTGTAGGATGAATTCTTTTTCCATAAAAGTGGCATGCCTACTGACCAAAACCTTTTGCTCAGTAGGGTGGTAGAACAGATATCCTATACTATCTCTAGGATATCCGATAAATAGACATTTGTCTGCTCTAGCATCTAGTTTATGTCCAAAATTTCTTTTTACATAGGCTGGACATCCCCATATCTTAATATACTTAGGATTGGGCTTCTTACCTCTCCATAATTCATATGGAGTGCTAGAGACAGTTTTAGATGGTACTCTATTCAAGATATAAGTTGCTGTTTCCAAAGCATATCCCCAGAAAGAAAAAGGTAACTCCGTGAAGCACATCATGGACCGTACCATATCCAATAAAGTACGATTCCTCCTTTCAGCAACACCATTTAATTGTGGTGTGTAAGGAGTCCATTCAGAGATGATCCCCTTATCTTTAAGGTGATCAAGAAACTCAGTGGATAAGTACTCACCTCCTCTATCTGATCGGAGGATCTTTATACTTTTTCCTGTCTGTTTCTTTACCATACTTTGATACTCTAAAAATTTTTCAAAAGCATCGGACTTATGTTTCATTAGATACACAAATCCATACCTTGAAAAATCATCAGTAAATGTGATGAAGTATGAGTATCCACCATAGGCTTGAGTTGTCATAGGCCCATATACATCTGTGTGTATGAGTCCTAATAACTCTTTTGTCCTTTCTCCATGTCCACTAAATGGAGTCTTGGTCATTTTACCCATGAGACATGATTCACAAGTTCCTAATGACTCATAGTCATAAGGATCAAAGAAATTTTCTTTGTGTAACTTGTTAATCCTAGTCTCACTAATATGTCCAAGTCGATAATGCCAAAGTAAGGTATTGTTAACATCATCTCTTTTCTGTTTGTTAGAAACATGAAAAATATTGTCATTAGTGGAAAGAGTTAATAGACCATTGCAGAATATGCCATAACATATAATTTCATTAGATAAAGAAATTGAGCAGCCACTGCTCATTACATTCATAGTATATCCTTGTTTAAGTAACAAGGGTACAGATATGATATTTCTAATGATTTTTGGCATATAGTAACAATTCCTTAGCTCCAAGATCTTCCCTGAAGGTAACTTCAAAGCATAAGTCCCTACAGCTTCTGCTTGGATGGGGTCCCCTCCAGCACCGTAGAGCTCAAAGTTACCTTCCTTCAATACTTTAAGCCCCTGAAGTCCCTGCAATGATTTGCAGATGTTATGACCACAGGCGGTATCCAACACCCAAGTATTTGAAATGGAAGAATCCAATGACAAAATAGTATGAACTTCTTTCATACCTTTTGGTGCCTCTGATGCACCAGGCTTCACACTTGCAAGGTAAACCTTGCAGTTCCTTTTCCAATGACCCGGCTTGCCACAATGAAAGCAGGTCATCTGTCCGGAGGCCTTCTTTCCTTTCTTCTTCTTAATGCCCCCTTTGGGATTCATCCTCTTACTGGAACCCTTTTTGCCTGTCTTCTTCTTATCCACAAGAAGAACTGGAGCCTTATTTTTCTTTACATGGCTCTCTGCTGTCTTCAACATATTCAACAGCTCAGGCAAGGAAGAATTAAGTTTGTTCATATGGTAATTAAGAACAAACTGTGAAAATGACTCTGGGAGTGATTGCAAGATCAAGTCTTGATTCAACTCCCCATCCATTACAAAACCTAATTGACCTAATCGAGTGATTAGATCAATTATCTTTAATACATGGTCTTGTACTAATGTACCTTCTATCATCCTTGCATGGAACAACTGCTTAAATATTTCATATCTAGCAGTTCTACTGTGTTCTCCATAAAGTTCTTTTAAATTGAGCAGTATGGAGTTAGTATCCATGCTATCATGCTGCCTCTGCAACTCGTTAGTCATAGAGGCAAGCATAACACATTTGACAGTAAGTGAGTCATTTTGCCACATATTATATGTGGTCTTCTCCTCTTGCGAGGCATCTTCCCTTGGTGGTTCCAAAATTGGGGTATCAAGAATATAGGAAATTCTTTCTTGACTGAGTACTATTTTCAAATTTCTCAGCCAATCAACATAATTAGGCCCAGTCAATTTGTTGGCATCTAAAATACTACGGAGTGAGAGTGAAGAGGCCATTTATCTATATTTAAACAAAGAACAATACATAAGCAAACAACCATGAAATGACAATATATAATTAAATTAGGACTTTAATTCAATTATGTCTCCCACTATTTTATCGAGCATCATAACCCTCTATACGATGATCGAGAAAACCCTAATTAGTTTTCTTAGTGGGGTTGAGATCCCAATCCCTTATAAAAGACCTTGTGTGTACACAACAAATCTTATATAAGTTCATAGGTAGGAAAACTCTCTCCAATTATAACCCGTACAATTCTCAACTTATCCCGGCCTCTAAAATATTAATAGCCTTGTGTGTACACAACAAACTATAATATTTCAGTTAAGTAAGACCCTTCATAGCCATACAGTCATGACTTTAATAGTAATACCCTTGTGTGTACACAACAAAATATTACATTAAATCATGCCATAAACAAATAATTGTATTAGGCCAAAAATTGTGTTAGTCACCATATTAGGTCTTGTGTGTACATAACAAACCTAGTATAGATCGTAACATAATAATGACCTATCATGAAGGAAGGCCAATAATAGTATTTTAACACCAAGCATGTTAGTCAAGAATTAAATCAATCAGATCGGCCAGGCTAGTGGAAGAGATGTGGGGGTCCCCCGTTGCTTTCCTAGACACCAATTTAAAATTGGCCAGGTCAGTCAACGGAACCAATTAAAAACCATGATTCCCTTTACCTTCCCAGAACCACCTTTCTAGACACCGAAATGACTAATTATCCATCATGACTAATAATGCTTATCGGTTAACTATACTATCACTTAATATAATTTTTAAGAGGGATTTATGCAATGCCAGCACATTCAATTAAAAGCTGTCACATATATTAATACATGCTTTAAACTAAGCAAATATGTGAAATATGTGCCATCATACTAGGACAACCATTTACCACATAATGGATACACCATTATGCCAGGGCAACCTTATTTTAGTATGATGGCTCCAGGGCTAATCATATCTCTAAGACAATTAGGGTTTCAGTGAAAAACCCTAAATGGTGGCAATCATCAAACTCATGTTCAATCAAAGACATGCATTGTGCATCAATATAAAAACTTTAACATGATACTACATCATGAATTGAACTGCATAAGTTTTAATCCTAATAAGGAGGCTCTGATACCACTGTAGGATTCGGGAACCAGTGCGAAAGTGTGGATTTCAAAATTTTATGAAATCAGGTCCGAACCCTAATCCCAAAATCTCCTTATTAGCAATTAAAACTGTAACTACATGCATGTCCAAATTTAAACATGGTTTAGATACTAACCTCAGATCGCTATTTCCAGTCTGATGTAGAAATAAACTCCAAATTGAGTAACCTTTTGAACACACCAGGCGTCCACTTGTCCGCCCTCCGATGGTGATCCACACGGGCAGATGATCAAGACACTGACTCCTTAATTGGGTTCCTTCCAATCAAGCTCTACCCTAAGAACTTGATATATGGGCTATTGGCTAGGACTCCTCTAGCCAAACTGGGACTAGACCTTCTCTCTTACCCTTCTCCTCGTCTTCTAGCAACTTTGGCCCCTTAAGACACTCTTGTCTTAAGAATAAGCCCTTGTCCTAAAATGGGACAAGGCTTGTCTTGGAGGGAGAGGAAAATTAAGACAAGATTGTCTTAAGAATAAGCCCTTGTCCTAAAATGGGACAAGGCTTGTCTTGGAGGGAGAAGAAAATTAAGACAAGATTGTCTTAATGTAAGAAAGAAATGAGAGGCGCCTTCTTCCTTTACCGTCGGAGAGTTTCTCTCTGACTCTCCTTCTGTTCTGAGATTCGACAGAGCCTAGGCTCTATAAAGGAATCAAAGAGGAAAGAGAGGAGGGGGAAACAGTCTTCTGGAGAGGGAGAAGAAAAAGAAGCAAGGCTTCGCCGTAGAAAATCTGGAATAATTTTCACGGTGAAGTCTTCTCCTTAAATAGGCGACAGAGAGGCGCCTTCTCACCTGTTAATCATCCTCTCACGTCCCTCTCTCCCTTCTCACGTCCTTTCCCTTTATCTCATGGCCCTTGGGTTTAATCTCACGGCCTGTGGGATGGGAAGACGCGAAGAAGGATCGCGAAAAACATAGAAGGGCGCGCGCAGAAAGAAGAGTCGCGCCCCTTCGGTGTTTTTTCCTTTTCTTTTTCACGGTAATTCTATTTTTGAAGAGTCCACGCCTAGGTGGACTCTGATCCACGCCTCATCAGCCAATAGACGCTGACTTCCTTTCTTTTCTCATGCAGAAACGCCGCTTGGAGAGAGTCCACGCGCGCGTGGACTCTTCTCCTTGCGCGCGCGCGTGGGAAAAGAAGGGAAAGGGCTTAGGCGATGTGGGAAAGGGGTTTAGCCTCTTAGGTTAGCCCAATTGCTAGCCTATTATTAGCCCAAAGTCTTGAATCTTCAATTAGATTCAAACCGGAAGGAATTTGGATCTAAAAAAGACCAAATCGGAACCCTAACTCAAATCCGATTCAAGTAGAAGCCATGGTTTGCAACACATGCTAGTGTGTTCATCTGCAAACGAGATTTAATTCCAAATTAAAACCTTGATTATCTGTCCTAAGTGTGTGACCCATTGGGTTCCATACTTAGCCAGCAGTGGGTCCGAGTGCAAGTTGACCTAATTTGATCAGAACTCATTCTAATCGATTTAGGTCAAATCGAGCTAACTCGAGTTAGTCAATTAGGACTCCTCCTAATTAGTGATCCAATTAAATCATTTAATTTGATCAACCCACAAGACAAGATTGACGTCTAGCAACGTGTCATGTCTACCTGGAAGATATGGAAATTCTGGTGTAATTCCAAAACTACCCTTCAGTGGAAAGTTCCCGTACAATTCGATCCTTCAATCATCTTGCATTCCGAATATAACTATGGATATGGAATCATGTCAAATCCAGTTTATACTCATTCCCAGCTCAGTCATACACTAATGATTCAATTAATTCGATATTAGAAATCATTTCTAATATATGTACTTTGATCAAAGATTTCCTGAATCATCATCTGACCTAATTTGGCTAGATGCAATCTCCTCCTACTAGGAGTGATCAATTCCTTGTTGACCTACTCATTTCCTTCATATACAATTCACCACACCCAGCATCAGCCTTGTGCATGACCCAGTGTCATGAATGAGATTGAACCAAAGCATGGGTTCATGTACATAAGGTTTTATGGCAGTCTCAGGTCATAGGACTACTTGTACAACTCCCACTATGAGAAACATCTATTGACATGCAGCTAAGGCTCCATTAGATGTTCTCAAACTGGATCTCTTCAGTGAACTCATTCGCTAATGAGCACCCACATCCTTGTATTAGTGTCTCACACAAGTGACTGTGAGAGCAGTCACCCTTTTCAGCATTCATAGGATGTGCCAGTCTAACCAGAAACCCTGATCCCCAACTCAGGGTTCCTATGACTAGGAATATTCTAGATTAGGGTTTTAAGGCCTTAGATCTCACTGGTATGATCTCATCATAGCCCTACAACCATAGCCCTAATCTATGGGGTTCATCATATAATGACACAGCGAATGATGAAAAAATTATTGCCTTTATTAACTTGTCAACTTACAATGGTCTGGGAGATACAAATATTGGCTTATAGGGCATAATCCTTTCATTCCGATGGACTTTCTTCCTGCGGCAGCCTCTCCTTCCTTGCTTAGACCTTCGCCCTCCAATAGAGCTCTCTAAGCCCTATCCAAAATCTCTCTTCTCTCTTTCTATCACTTTCTAATTCTCTTCCTAGATCCTTATCTTAAAATGGAAGACTTGTCTTAAAGGAAGACCTATGTCCTAACAAGGGAAGGAAGAGACAAGGTGGATAGATGTAAGAGTGTAAGAAAGAAACAAAAAATGATACCATCAGAACAAATACCAATAGCTATTTATAGGAGAGAGGGAGGCACCAGATAAGCCTTCTCATCAGCCTTTGATCTGTCCAAACACAGATCAAATAAGACCCTTCACTAAGAAGGAGTCTTATGTTGAAACACCATGTCCCTTTATGCACCAACCGCCTAATTCAAGTCCCTTCAATTTTTTATCCAACTTCTCCCTTTGCCACTTGGAATTTTTGATTAAAATGAAGCCAAGGGATGTGACTTATGAATGAGAAGAATCGGTGATTCAAAAGAACTTAAAGCAGAAAGACTCTGCTTACTTGAATTATCGCCAAAGTGAAGAGACACGACTCTTCACTTTGCACCAACTTCTCCATGCCATATGACACCTTTGACCTAGTCAAAGTGTATATAATATGGGTTTCATATGAAAGGGCATTAAGTCTACATTCCAACCATATAATTTGTTTTTAGATTGGAGGTCAATTGGCCCTTGTGTGCCCTTTTGAATGCAGAGGTGTCACTTAGGCGTCAAGAGTCTCATGCCTTTTGGACTCTTCATATATGGTGCATAAAATGTCCAAGAAATATAAGATAAAATATGATAAATTCATCCCACTTAGGACTCAACCCAATCTAGGTCTCCCATAAATTGGTTAGTTCATTTAGCAACCTTTTAGACCCAATTCAATTGGGTTAAGAGATTAGGTCAGCCTACACATGCTAGTGTGCAATCTAGCTAACCAATTAGGATCCCTTGACCCTAATTAAATGTCAATTGAGTTCCTAGGCTGACTCCCTAATGTCTGTGACCCATTGGGTTTCACATCTAGCCAGTAGTAGGTTTAGGTTTGAGTCGATTCGATCCGATCGAATCCAATTGACCTAATTAGATCAAATTGGCTCACCTAATTGTCCAATTCGAATCACACATCGAATTGACTCATGAAACCAAATCAATTGGTTCATGAAAACTTACAAGATAAGATTGACATCTAGCAATGTATCATTACTACCCGAAAGATGAAGAATTTGATGGAAATTACCAAAGTATCCTTCAGTAGTAAGTTACCGTGCAATTCAATCTTTCGATCTCCTATTATCCCGATCAAGTGATAGGTATAAATATATGTCAAAACCTAACACTTAATCATATCGAATCTCATCTCGATCATGAGGACTCAGCTGATGACTGATTAGAAACCAATTCTAATCTCATCCTACTTTGATCAAAGGCTCATTAAGTCACTCATCGAAGAGATTACATAGGATAACAATCTCTCTTACTAGGAAAGATCGATTCCTTGTTGGTCCACTCACATCCTTTGTACACCTTCCACCATACCCAGAACACCCTGTACATATCGCAATGGCATGAATGAGTAAGAACCAAAGTATAGCTTAGTGTGCACAAGGAAATATGGTGACCTCAGGTCTAAAGATCACATGCACAACTTCTACTCTGAGATCTATCTTTTGACAAGCAGTAAGACTTCCATAAGATAGTCCCGGTGCGGATCAATCCAGTATTCTCATACCTTGATGAGCACCCTTATCCTTGTATTAGTGTCTCTACACAAGTGGTTGTGAGATCAACCACCCTCATCAATTGAGCATACATAGGATAAGCTAGTCTTTTTGGATTCATCGATCCCTGAATCGATGGTCCAATGACTAGGAACATTTTAAATTAGGGTTTATAGGAATTAGGTCTCACTGTTATTTTATCATAACCCTAATTCCATTGCCCTACTCTATGGGATTCATCATAATCAACAAAAACATGACAGAGCAGTATATAATGAATCAAATGCCTCTATTAATATGAAAAATATGTCATACATGAGCTGGAAGTTTACAAAAAGGCCCTCATGAAGATTGGCTCTTAGGGCACTTTTCTATCAGTGTCCACCTGCCATACCTCTAGCATGGAGAGACAAGATAGAGTGAATCTTGGATGAAAAGATCATCGCTACTCAGAGCAAAGATTACCAGTGATATCTGGTCTGTTGGCAAGGATGACCCGAGACTGATGATTCTTGGATCACCAGAGAGGACTTGCAGAGAGTTAACCCTGACTTACTAGAGTATTATAATGGTGGAGTTGATCCATACTCGATGGTGTTGAGTTCCTTCCACCCGAGGAGAATTTGTGCGGGCACTAGGGCCAGAAGAAATCAACTGGTTGAACCCACATCCCTGTGGATCACCTATGAATGAAGCCTTGAATCCAAACCCCTTTTACCATGTAAATATTCTATCTTAAATTATGTCATTTTGTCTTAGTTAGGGTTAGGCCTTTTTACCAACTTTAATTGGATTTTTATTTGGAAGCCTAATTAAGTATGGTTAGTTATTTAGTTGGTTAAGCCATGTGATTAATTATTGAGTCCATGTAATTAGTTAAGTCATGTGATTAGTTGAGTCCTATAATACAAGAGGGGACCCAAGTCAACAACTCATGTGCAGTCAAGTCAAGGCCCATGTGATCCCATGTGCCAACCAAGTTAGCTTGTTCTTGGTGCCACATGACATCCTACTTGGCGCCACCTTTTTAAAGTTTTTGGACATTACCTGCCACATCATCAGGGACATCAACTCATGTCATGTTTGGACATGTCATGCCATTTTATTTTGGGACAACACATTCCATATCTTACACTTTGGTCGGCCCATATGAAAGGAATTAACACCCACATGTAAGAAATAATTGGCACCCTCCTTTTAAGATAAATAAAAGAGAAGGAGTCTCATCCTTAGTGCCCTCTCACCTTAAATTAATTCATGCCAATCCAAGGAGTCGGCCAACATGTTTTCCAACACCAACTTCCAAGAGTTTCATGTTACCAAGTCAAATAAAGTGGAGAAGGTTGGAAGGTTATTTTGCTTCAAGTGTTTAGATCAAACAGGTTCCAAGCTGCTTAAGTTTCCAGAACTCAAGAGTCTCACCAAAACTCTAGAGTCTTCTTCTATCCAGACTGAAGAGTCCACTTGTCTACAAGAGCCCACATCATCCAGACTCCAGAGTCCAGCAATCAAGGCCAAGTGATGGAGCCATCTTGACCGTACATCATGACAACTCACCTTATCCTCATCTTAGCACCCAAATGAGATGAGAGCCCCATGTTATCACCCACCTTGGAGAGAGTTCTAGATCATCCCAGAGACAAGAGTCCAGGATGCCCAGAGCAAGGATTCTAGGAGTTGTAGTCCAAGAGAAAACAAGTCTAGTCTTTGTATCCCTTACACCACTTGTTGAGGATCTATAAATGCCCCATCAACCCCCCTTGTATTATTATTATTCATTCATCAATAAAGACATTATTCTGTCTAATTTCTTTGCCGTGTGCATCACGGGGTGTGAGGCCCTTTCCTTTATTCTATGGAACATCGTGAGGTGTGAGGCCCTACTTATCTAGCAATCAAGAAACCCTAGCCACCACTTCTAACCCTTCTCTTCCATTATTCTTTTCTTCCCTACTACTTTTTAATTTGATATTTCTTTGCTAAGTCTATGCAGGTGATCTGGAATCAAAGTCAAGTGTTCTTGCCTTGAAACTAGCATCACGGGAGATCAGAGCCCGAGGATCAAGATCTTGAAGCCCTGCCACAGAATCTTGAGAGTCCAGTCAGATCTGCATAGAGAGATGGCTCTTCATTGGTAATGCTTAAAACCTCTTCCCTTCTCTTTGATCTCTGAATAGTTGAATGTAGACCCTAGTTTATAGTAGTTTCTTAGCCACCAAATCCTGATTTTCTTGCTTACTTGTTAGGTTTACTTGCAAGTAGTTAACTAGAACTAGTTTACTTTATTATTACCTGAGTCTTCTTAAAAAATTGAAAAAAATATAAAAAAATTAATCTCTATTTTTCTCTGATAATTAGGACTTATTAATAGTAATTTAGTTTTAATTATTATCCCACATCATGCTCCATGAGGGAGAGGGTGTGAGGCCCGAATCAACCTACAAGCTACTAGTCCTAAGCCGTCCCATCCTTCAAACCCTAGCCCTCCATCTTCCCACCAAGGCCGCCACCCCCATCTTCATCAAAACCCTAGCTGCCCTCTCATCTTCCAAACCCTAGGCATCCCATCCCCTTCCATAACCCCTAGTTGCCAGCCCCTAGCTCCAGACCGCCAGCCCTAAGAGTCAGGCATCCTCCCCAACTCTAGGCCACCCCTATAGGCTTTAGGTGTCCATCATCAATCTAGGCCGCTAGCCACCATCCTACCTCCCCTCTCTATTTTCTTATTTTTGCTAACTTCTACATCCCTAACCTTTGGTATTTATAGGATCCCTTCAGTGCTACGCTCCTTGGAGGAGATCTTCCTTGCCCCTAGAACCATTTGATAAAAAGCTGGCAGATCCACAAAAATGCTACTTCTTTGTCCAGGCATCGATCCAGAGTGCTGAGAGAACCCTTCTACAATGAAGAAGACATCATTGCTAGGTATTTGAACCGATCCCTTCTCTATAGCTTTGTTTATTGAAGTTGAGCATGAGTTAATTAGTAGTTTCTTAACCCTAGGATCCTATCTTTCTTTATTATTTTGTTAGGTCTTGATTTATGGGCAGTTTCTTTAATTGTTACATAAACTATCTTTTCTTGTTCTTACTCTTTTCGGGAATGAAACCATAACTGAAATCTAAAAATCATTGCTCTCTTTAATCTACAATTTTTTTATGCTAAACCCTAGGATGTTCATCCCGCATCAGTTTGGTATCAGAGCTTAGGATAGGGCATGTTCTTGCATATTTCCTTAAACAAAAATACTAAAAAAATTTCTGCATGAAGAATTCTGCACATTAATAATCTAAACCTAGGGCTAGTTCTTCATTAAAACCTTGCTGTTTTTCATCAATTTTTGCATCAATCAATCCCCTAATTAGTCTTCTTATTATCTACAATTTTATTTTAACTTTCAGATTTGAAAACAGGAAAAAATCTGCATATAAAAGAACCCTAACACAAAAACTGCCTTGCCGAAATTTCTGCAACGTTAGTTTAGGGCTGAAGTTTGATTGCATTAAACCCCTTCAAAACTCAGCTTTATTTTACACTTAATTAACTGATATTAATCTTCATTAAATCTGCCACTAGCCACGAAAAGAAAAATGGAAAAAGAAAATCTGCATAAGAAAACCCTAACAAAAAAAGTCTACCATTGCCGAAATTATGTACACCTAGTTTAGGGCTGAAATTTCTTGCATTGAAACCATCAAAACCTAGCTTTCTTTACACTTAATTAACTGACATTAATCTTCATTAGATCTGCCATCTGCATACAAAAAAACAGCAAAACAAAATTTTATTTTCTGCATGTTTTCTAATTTAGTTTCATGTTGCATATCATGTGTGCATGCATCCATAAACTAATTTAAGGGCAATTCTACTCTGTCAAATAAGGGAAGGATTTCATCACCTTTCCTTGGACCAAAACAACCACCCTCCATTTGAACCCAAGCCTTAAATAAAATCAAGTAGCAACCTAATTGAGCTAGGGATACCAACAGGTCCAGTTCGTAATATTATGAGAAAGCTAGTGCACTCAATCCTCTAATTATCTCTTGAATCAGGTGTCTAGGCTAGAGGCCCAGAGGCAAACATAGTAAGTGGAGTTGTGGTTATTTAATTAGAACTCTACGAGAGTAGGGGGAGCCTCCCACACTCCCACTTCTTACCTGGCCAGTAGAAAGGATAATTGTTGAAATTGTTATAAGTTGAGCTGACTTATCCTACTTGAGTTGCTAGGTCTAGCAAACCCTAGAACACTTTGTGTGCTTGATTGCATGACCACTAGATTAGGAATCCAATACCATCAGTTGCAACACCAATATAATCTGACCATGGAGTCCAACATTTAAGCCCAATTGAGGGCCATTACTGAACAGCTTGCCCAATTGAACCATAGGTTTATCCAAATGGAGATATGGGTAGGAACCCTAGAAGGAGCCCATGAGACCCATACTGAACCTGAGCCTGAGTCACCTCTTCCCACACCTCCCAACCCTAGAAGAGCCTCATGCCCTGACCCAATCATAATTTTATGGACCAGGATGAGAAAGCCATTAGGAACATCATGTTAGAGGCACGCACATTTGATGGCAGTCTAGATCCTAAGGTTTACATAGATTGGAAGGGAGATAGGACCAATATTTTGAGTGGTATGAGCTGATTGAAAAAAGGATGTGCAAGTTTGCCAAACTCAAGTTAGTCCGCCAAGCTAGGTTATACTGGAGGAACGTTGAATGAATGATTAGACAACGAGGAGACCTTCCCATAGTCACCTAGAGAGCCATGAACCTGAAGCTTAGGGAGAAGTACCTTCCTGTATCCTATCATCAAAGACTCCTAGATCAGTGGCAGAGGCTAAGTTAGGGAAATAGGATTGTGTTTGAGTACATAGCTAAATTTGATGAGTTTGTCATGAAGCGTAGCATAGATGAGTCTGAAGCTCTGACCCTATCTAGGTTTAGGGCTGGACTACGTGAGGACATTCAGAGAGAACTATTCTTGAGAGGTCCATGACCTAGAGCAGGCTTATCAGATAGCTAGAGACTATAAGAGATTCTAGAGGGGAACCACATTCCGTTGGCCTGAACCCACTAGGAATAGTGGCCCTAATCCAAAATCAGGTCCTAGCCAAATACACCCAAGCCGACCAAGTCCTAGCACCCCATTGACCCGTAGGGAAGACAAGGATAAGGCACCTGAAGTTCAGAGAAACCCTAATCCCAGTCCTAATGCTTGTTTTAGATGTCATAAGGTGGGACACTATATTAGCCAATGCCCAACCCAATCCCTACATGTAGGAGAACTAGAAGAAGAAGACCCTGAACCCACGGATGAGTTTGAAGAGGAAGTGTATAATTTTGAGGTGAACCTAGTGGATGAATATGAAGGAGATGAAGGAGATGAAGAAGTAGTTGAGCCATCGGACCTATTGGGAGTTGTTAGGTATATCTTAGCCCAAACCAAGACACAATAGGATTGGCGTAGGACCTTTGTAAAGCTAGGGGATAAGGTATAGAAGATCATCATAAATAGTGAGAGCTGTGTGAATTCCATCTCAACCAGTGCTACCAAAACCCTAGGCTTGTCCCCAGTTCCCCATCTCAACCCTTATAAGGTATCCTGAATAAAGTCAACTTCCATCCCCATCAAGCATAGATGCCAAGTCATGATCCAACTTCAATCATATTAGGAAAAGTTATGGTGTGATGTCATTCCTATGGGAGTTAGTAGCATTATCTTAGGCAGACCTTGACTATATGACCATGATGCTACCTTGTATGGCTGATCCAATTCATATTCTTTTACTTTTCATAAGAAGAAGATTGTGATAAACCCAACCCCACCTAAGGACAATATCAAGAGGGGCTCCAGTAGCCTGAAAGAAAAGAAATCTGGAGTAAATCTGATCATTGCTAAGGAGTTAGAATGTGAGATTACTGAGGGTTCACAATTTAGATGTTAACTACTAAGGAAATCCCTGTTAACCTAGAAAGAGCACCCTCAAGAAGTTAAGGAAATTTTAAATGAGTTTCAAGATATGTTTCCTGAAGATCTGCCTGATCAATTACCACCTTTAAGGGACATCCAGCATGCCATAGATTTAGTCCCAGGAGCCACCCTCCCAAATCTCCCATACTATAGGATGAATCCTACTGAGCATTTAGAGTTGCAAAAACATGTTGGAGAGCTCCTAAGGAAAGAATTTATTAGGGAGAGCCTAAGTCCATGTGCAGTACTTGTCCTGTTAACCCCTAAGAAAGATGGCACTTGGAGAATGTGTGTTGACAGTCATGCCATAAATAAGATAACAATTAAGTATAGATTCTCAATTCCCCATTTGGATGACATGTTAGACATGATGGCTGGTGCAACCATTTTCTCTAAGATTGACCTTAAGAGCGACTATCACTAGGTTAGGATCAGACCTGGTGATGATTGAAAAACCAAGTTCAGAACTAAGGATGGTCTTTATGAGTGGGTAGTGATGCCTTTTGGATTGTCCAATGCCCCTAGTACCTTTATGAGGATCATGACCCAAGTCCTAAGAGTGTTTATTAAAAAACTTATTGTGGTTTACTTTGATGATATCTTGATCTACAGTAAGACTAAGGAAGACCACCTAGACCATCTTAGACAAGTCTATCAAGCCCTTAGAAAAGAGAGTCTCTATGCCAATTTAAAGAAGTGTGATTTCTTGACCCATAGAGTCATCTTCCTAGGATTCGTAATGACCCCCGAAGGAGTTTCAACTGATCCAGAAAAGATCAAGTCTATAGTTGAGTGTCCAATACCTACTAGTGTTTATAATGTGCATAGTTTCCATGGCCTAGCTACCTTTTATAGGCGATTTATTCAGGGATTTAGCTCCATAGTCGCATCCATCATTGACTGCAATAGGAAGGGAACCTTTGAGTGG
The DNA here is from genome assembly GCA_021397845.1 of Areca catechu. Classification (NCBI taxonomy): domain Eukaryota; kingdom Viridiplantae; phylum Streptophyta; class Magnoliopsida; order Arecales; family Arecaceae; genus Areca; species Areca catechu. The sequence goes on along the minus strand of CM038051.1, from coordinate 140,006,942 downwards.
ACCAAAGCTGCAGATAAAACCTTCCTAGACATTAAGGAGAAGATGACCCAAGCACCCATCCTAAGATTACCTGATTTCTTTAAAGTTTTTGAGGTTGCTTATGATGCTTCTGGAGTAGGCATATGAGGAGTACTAAGTCAAGAGAGTCACCCTATAGCGTTCTTTAGTGAGAAACTCAATGAGGATAAACTTGGGTACTTAACCTATGATAAAGAATTTTATATGGTAGTACAAGCCCTTAGATATTAGAGACATTACCTACTACCCCAGGAGTTTGTTTTATACTCTTATCATGAAGCACTCCGATTACTTAACTTCCAGAGAGGGTGTGAGGCCCGAATCAACCTACTAGCTTCTGGTCCTAGCTGCCCCATTCTTCAAACCCTAGCCCTCCATCATCTTCCCACCAAGGCCGCTACCCCCATCTTCATCAAAACCCTAGCCACCCTCTCATCTTTCTAACCCTAGGCATCCCATCCCATTCCACAACCCCTAGCTCCAGATCGCCAGCCCCAAGAGTCAGGCATCCTCCCAAACTCCAGGATGCCCCTCCAGGCTCCAGGCATCCTTCATCAATCTAGACCACCAGCCACCATCCTACCTTTCCTCTCTTTCCACTTCTATTTTCTTATTTTTCCTAACTTTTACATCCTTAGCCTTTGGTGTTTGCAGGATCCCTCCAATGCTATGCTCCTTGGAGGAGGTCTTCCTTACCCCTGAATCACTTGATAAAAAGCCAGCGTATCAATGGGAAAGCTAATTCCTCATCTAGGTGCCAATCTAGAGTGCTGAGAGACCCCTTCTGATGGGGGACAGAGATGGGTAGGATCATTGGCGAGCCTAGAAGTCACCAAAGTTAGGGTACTATTTTTTTTTGGTATTTTTTTCTCTAGGGGTGGCGAAGGAATAGTGGGGATGTAGGATAGGGATCTGGATCTTATGGACTTTGGGACTCACCCTAATGAAGAGACCTCTCACCTCTAGGGCATTACACCCTCCTCGATACTTGGAGGCGCTAGGATGGATCTCAAAGGCCACGAGGGGATGGAGAAGATGGAATGGGAAGGGATAACTGGGCATGACCTCACATCATGTCCTGGGGTTGAGCCTCACACCCTCTCCTCACGGAGTGAAATAAAAAAACTACTCTTTTCTAAAACTCATTTTCATTCCCAAAACTTGACTAAACTCCAAAAACTATTTTTTTACAAAGGACTGAGGATGGTATTTATAGACTTGTCCAACTCTCATTTGAATTTGAATACAGGATAAAAAGATAGAGATGATTCAAATTCAAACACAAGATAGGATAAGATAAGCCTATCCATATCTAAATCCTAACCAACCAAAACATAATTCAAAATTCAAAAGATAAAGATATATCCTAAATAAATTTATTGAAATCTGTGCTACTCCAAGATCAATGCTGCTCCGGGATCGGTGCTGCTCCGGGATCGGTGCTACTCCGGGATTAGTGCTGGCGATGTCCCCATCATTTCCTGAGGTGGGAAGAACTCGACTATGTCGAGTCAGGATCAGCGAGGACTTTGGTGGAATCAAATCCATTCAGAAAGAAGTTTTGCTCTAAGATTTGTGCAACTCTGAATCTGTGCAGCATTGCTTGTGTCAAAATCTGTGCAACTTTGGGATAGATGCTTCACCATCTTGATTCATTCAAAACCCAACATTTCTTTTTTTTGACAGCCCTGCTTTAAGATTTGTGAAGCTTTGACATCCGTGTAGCTCTGAGATCCGCACAACTTCAAAATTTGTACAACTTTGAAATGCGTGCAGCTCAAACTCGTGCGGGACCTGAAGTCGGCAACTGGGGTTTCTTCTCCACGGACCGAAGGGGAATGGAGCAGGGGGTCTTCCGGAGGGCAGTCTGGCGGGCGTTCGCCGGCGGTGGCGTTGGGGCGGAGATGACATGAGCCGGGGATGGGGAGGACGAGGGCAGGGAGATGGGTGTGGGGGTAGGGGCTTCTTCTTCCTCAGCTGGTGACTGAGATCGGGGATGGAGGCCGGCAGTTGAGAAGACTTCACGGGCGGCAATGGATGAAAGATGGGCTCGAACGGAGGGGTTTCGTCGAGGAATGGAGAGGCGGGAGGGGGGCAATGTTGGCCGGAGACTGATGCCGGTTGGGGGCTTCTTTCCTTGGGTCTGATGTGGAGTCTTTGATTGGATCTGGGTGGTCTGGTGAAAGAGGTGAAACATCGAGTGTTGCGGCACAGATGCAGGGAGAGGGAGAACGAGTTCGGCCGTTGGGGAAGGCTGGCATCATCTAGGAATGGAGGAGATGGCCGGTCGGACTCAGAGGCGATGCGGGGTTCGAAGGTGGAAGGGCCGGCAGGGAGGGGGCGAGCGGTGGCTGGTCCCGATCGGTGCCTTGAATGATGAAGGGAAAGCACGGTTGGCTTGGTAGGGGCGGGAGATGGATGGAGGCTATGGAGGCTCCGGCAGTGAGCGAAGAGACGGTCGGTCGGAGTCTTTCACGGGTGGTGAACTTGGAGTCATCGGAGGGGTGGATGATGGGGAGCCTGTTGCTGATCATTTTTGAATAAACCGGCGACTGGTAGACATGGAAGCCTTCCGAGCAACATTGGATCCTGAGTCAGACTCGTCCTGGACCCATCCCACCATCATCCAGGCCTCCAAAACGAACTGGGAAATTCCTTCTTTGACGGTATGGTGCTTCTCGCGGATCTCGTGGATGGTGGCGGAGAGCTTCCAGTAGAGGGGGCAGCCAACGTAGAAAGCGATGAGGAGAATGGCGATGGCGGCGGCGACGCGGAGAGAAACCCTAGCGGCAGAGGAGACCATGGCGGAGGTCTGCTGCTTGTGGGGGACACCTATGACGGCGGAGGCAACAGGCGGCGCGGCGACTGGAGGGGAGAGGAGGGAGGCGTTGGGTGGGATGGGGACTAGGTCCTCGCAGGTGGAGAAGAGGGGTTCGTCGGTGGCAGCAGGGTGTTGGTGGGGTGTGGGATGAGTCACGAAAGGGAAGGCACTGGTTGGAGAACTGATTTTTTTTTTTTTTTGAATCTGGGGAGGGGAAGGATGGCTAATAAAAAGAAAATCTAGGATGGGATGATATGAAGGGACCCTAATTTTCTGGGCTCTGATACCATAATTGATGAGGGACAGAGATGGGTAGGATCGTTGGCGAGCCTAGAAGTCACCTAAATTAGGGTACTATTTTTTTTTTGGTATTTTTTTCTCTAGGGGTAAAGAAGGAATAGTGGGGATGTAGGATAGGGATCTGGATCTTATGGACTTTGGGACTCACCCTAACGAAGAGCCTCTCACCTCTAGGGCATTACACCCTCCTCGATACTTGGAGGCGCTAGGATGGATCTCAAAGGCCATGAGGGGATGGAGAAGATGGAATGGGAAGGGGATAACTGGGCATGACCTCACATCATGTCCTGAGGTTGGGCCTCACACCCTCTCCTCACGGAGTGAAATAAAAAAACCACTCTTTTCTAAAACTCATTTTCATTCCCAAAACTTGACTAAACTCCAAAAACTATTTTTTTACAAAGGACTAAGGATGGTATTTATAGACTTGTCCAACCCTCATTTGAATTTGAATACAGGATAAAAAGATAGAGATGATTCAAATTCAAACACAAGATAGGATAAGATAAGCCTATCCATATCTAAATCCTAACCAACCAAATCATAATTCAAAATTCAAAAGATAAAGATATATCCTAAATAAATTTATTGAAATCTATGCTGCTCCGAGATCAGTGCTACTCCGGGATCGGTGCTGCTCCGGGATTAGTGCTGGCGATGTCCCCATCATTCACCTGAGGTGGGAAGAACTTGACTCTGTCGAGTCAGGATCAGCGAGGACTTTGGTGGAACCGAATCCATTCAGAAAGAAGTTTTGCTCTGAGATCTGTGCAACTCTGAAATCTGTGCAGGACTGCTTGTGTCAAAATCTGTGCAGATCTGGGATCGATGCTTCACCATCTCGATTCATTCAAAACCCAACATTTCTTTTTCTTTTTTGACAGCCCTGCTTTGAGATTTGTGGAGCTTTGACATCCGTGTATCTCTGAGATCCGCACAGCTTCGAAATTCATACAACTTTGAAATGCATGTAGCTCAAACTCGTGCAGGACCTGAGCCCTCTCCAAAACCTTTCTTCACTCTCTTTATTACTTCCTAATTCTTTTTCTAAGCCCTTGTCTTAAAATAGTGGACTTGTCTTAAGGTAAGACCTATGTCCTAACAAGGGAAGGAAGAGACAAGTAGGATAGAGTGGCAGAGTGTAAGAGTATAAGAAAGAAAGGAATCAAATTACATTTGGCATAAACACCAAAGGCTTTAAGTAGGAGATGGGGGGGCATCAAATATGGCTCTTCATCAGCCTTTGGTTTGTCAAATAACAGATCATATAAGACCCTTCATGAAAAAGGAGTCTTATCTTGAAAAGTCATGATCCTTCTTGCACCAAGAGACAAGAATTTTGTCTCTTCGATTCCTAGTTGATTTCTCCATTTGCCACATGTCATTAACTGATCAAAATAGACTAGGGATGTGGCTTTTCAATTCAAGAGAAGTCAAAGATTTTAAAATACTTGAAATAGTAGGACTCTTGGCCTCTTTAATTAGCGCCAAATGAAGAGACGCGACTCTTCATTTGTTCACTAAAGATTATTCATGCTGTTGTACCATGATGGCTCACCCTCAGCCAAAGCCGGCCCAGTCCTGCAGTCCGACCCGGCTGCCCCTTTCAAGGCTCCAACTAAGAGAGGTCTGACCCACCGGAGTAGAGGTCCGAACAGCCCTCTCCTGCTAGGGTCCGGCCCGTCCCTCTCCTTCAGAGGTCCGACCCACCGGAGCAGAGGTCCGAACAACCCTCTCCTACTGGGGTCCGGCCCATCGCTCTCCTTTAGAGGACCGACCCACCAAAGCAGAGGTCCGAACGACCCTCTCCTGCTGGGGTCTGGCCCGTCGCTCTCCTTCAGAGGTCCAACCCACCGGAGCAGAGGTCCGAACGACCCTCTCTTGCTGGGGTCCGGCCCATCACTCTCCTTCGAAGATTTGGCCTTTAGTCCAACCGACCAGCTTTCTCACGGTCGATGTCCGACAGGCGAACCTTAGCATCCAGGGAATTCTAGAAGCACCTTTCTGTTACTACGGGATCCTGCTATCCCAACAGCCCTGCTCCACTACTTCCACGATGCCACCGTATCTGCGTGCCACGTGGCCTCTCTCAAGATTCTTTTAGGGGCAGATCGGTCATTCTCAGCCTCTCCCCTAACGAATTTTGGACTGTTCCGCGCCTATATAAGGTACTCAGGGGACCCCATTTGAAGGTAGAACAACTCTTCCCTCTCCATATGCTGTTCATCCCTTGATTCCTCTATTCTGTTGCCTTCAACCTCCTGCTAACTTAGGCATCGGAGGGTCCCCCGCTGGAACACCACCGGTGCCCTTGGAGACTTTTTTGCAAGTTCATCCGGGAGAGGAGAGCTCCAGCACATCCAGCCACCCCCGGTCTCCGGTCCAGGAGTTGACGCTGCAACAGATTGGCTCTAGAAGGAGGGCTGCTCTCTTTCTTCAAAAGGAAAAATCCATCATCCCGACTACAAAATGGATAAGGGGAGAGTTCCAAATGCCATAGCCAGGAGAGGTATCTCCCCTCCCAGGTCTGAGGAACCTCCCAGGGAAAATGATGTCGCCGCCACCACCACTACTACCGCAGAACCCACCATCACACTAGGGCTGCAGCAGTTCCAAACTTTGGTGAATCGCATCGAAAAGCTCATGGATGCAGTTCAGCATTTCCAGGAAGCAGCCGATAATCGGCAGCCACTGCCAGCTGTTTCCTGTACCAAACCTCCAACTACCACTAAGGGAAGCCGACGGTCGGAGGTCCCCTAGCATTATTCTCGCATCGTCATGGAGACCCGGAGGTCATTGGGTGACTGTGCCGACAGCAAAAGGGCGAGGTTTGCTTCGCCTTCCTGTACCGAATCTGTCCCGGTCGATGGTCGGCCTGCTACCGAACCACCAAGGGACTATGCCAACAAGATCATGCGCATGGAGGAGCGTATTGCCGAAATCACCCTCTGGTAAAAGGCCGAAGGGGGACAGGTATATGACTCTCATCCCCCATTCTCGGATGAGATTCTGGTAGAAATGATTCCCCGCCACTTCAAGATTCTGCAAGTGGATGATGCAGAACAAATAAGATGATGCGATGCGGAAGTAAATTAAGACTAATTTTTTTTTTTTGTGTTTTGTTAGAAGTTGGCTTGACTCAAAAACAAGGCTAACTAATATTGAAAGAAAATATGCACTGAAAGAAAGCACAATTCGAAAGAGTAGATTATCAGAGTAATAAAGAAGTAGGATCGTTGGGGATTGAGAAACCCCCAGACCTAGGGTTTACTCCTCTTTCAAGAAACAGACGAAGAGAGAAGAGAAGGTTTTATACCTGACTGTGATATCTCTCTTTGCTTCAATTGAAGGACACTCTCGAGCAGATTGTAGGATCCTTGGAGATGGGGTATCTTCGCAATGGATCCTCGGATTGTAGTCCTATGGCAAGGTTGGCCTTCTTCTCGTACTCTGGATCTGGAAAGGATGAAGAACAAGAAAGAATGTAAGAAACTCAAGGAAGAGACCTTTACCTGGGATAGCTCCGGACTGCTCAAACTTTGAAGATGAGGGAAGAGTATGGAGGTGGCGGTGGAAGATGGAGTGGATTTAGGTTTTGGCTGGTAGGGCGGCGGCTTGCAGATGAAAAGGACCTAGGGCTTGATATAGTGGGTGGTGGCTTGGAGAAGGAGATGGCGGCCTTGAATGAAGTGGGAATAGGGTTTAGGAATTTGGGTGTTAGCGGCTAGGATGATGAAAGGAAATTAGGGTTGGCGGCCAGGGATGAAAGCGGGGCAGGGTTTCGGTAACTTTGGAGATCTCTCACCTCCTCAAGGCTCCAATGGAACCCGGATTTACTCCCTCACGAAGCTCAACACTCAAAGAAGTGTGGAAGAAGAGAACACAAGGTTGCTCAATAGAAGAAAAGATTTCATTTACTCATCCCAATCAAAAGATTACATAAGGGTCCAATATATAGACCTTGCAAGAGAAACAAAATTACACTAGTTTCCATGTGGGACTAAACATTCATCCTAAGCATGAAAAACTTTCCCTTGACCGACCAGGCTTCTTTCCTTGGAGTGGGCGGCCTCAAATGCAAGGTGATGGCTTCATATGGCAGGTATGTGGGGCACCTCCTAGTTCTTCTCCTTAAGTCATGGGTTTTCCTTCCATGACTTGCTCTTTCTTGGAAGAAAATACTCATCCCCTAGTCTTTCTCCCCAAGACTAGGCTCCTTCCATTCATAGCCAGGTACCTTAGGTAGGTGTGGGCACATACCTTGAAGTCCTCTCCAAGAAAAATCCCCTGCTCCTTTAGCTTGGTTACTTTTGGCAGCTTGTGGGCGCCTTCCTTGACTTCTCCTAAGAAATTTTCTTGCTCTCTTAGGCATGGGGACCAGGGACACTGAGATGAAATGTGGCACCAACTGGTCCTGGGAGTGTGGCTGGGAGTGTGGCATCCACTTGCATTTGGCCTTGGAAGAAAAATGATGCCGTAGGGAATGGTGCCAACCAGGACTTGACTTGGACTTAGACTGAGTCAACATGAGTCAACAAAATGAAATGCAGACTCAAAGAAATAAAATAATCTGGTTGACCAGGTCAACCCTTATTACAAACCCTAATCTTCGGGCAAGGTCATTCAGAGATCCAGATGGAACCCTGAAGTCTTCTTCTGATTCTGGTGCCCGCACCAGTGGACCCCTACGACGGTACCACTGAGCCGATGGACCATCTGGGCACGTACAAAGCCCATATGATGGTACAAGGCATCTCCGACGCCCTCCACTGCATCACCTTCCTTGCTACCCTTAAGAAGACTGCCCGAATGTGGTTCTCCGCCATCCAGCTAGGTATGATCCATTCCTTTTCTCAACTTGAATCACTTTTCCTTTCCCATTTTTGGACTTGTAGTCGGATCCCGAAGACTACCAATTGCCTCTTCCTCGTGCTGTAAAGGGAGGGGGAGACCCTTTGGGATTTCATGGTCTGTTTCAACTCAGTGGCCATGGAAGTCCCGGATTTGAATGGGGCTATGGCCATGTCAGCCTTCAAGCAAGGGCTTTGCTCATCAAGGCTAACCTTCTCCCTGGACAAGAAACATCCAACAAGCTACATTAAACTCCTGGCCAGAGCATAGAAGTATGCCCTGGCGGAAGAACAAGCGATTGGCCGATGTCAAGCTGAGGAAAGGTCGACCCCCAAGAAGCGGAGCGATAAGGCTCCTGAAGTCCGACCTCCAAGTGATATGCGACGGTCGGCCCAACGCCGAAGTCCGGAGCTAAGGGACTTCCCCTGGATGTTCGAGACTGATGCGCCTCTGACCCTGCCAAGAGAGAAGATCCTTCTGGAGATTGAGAATGAGACTTTTCTGCAATGACCTCGACTGATGAGGGGCCCTCCTTCTTAAAGAAATAAAGATAAATTCTGTCGGTTCCACAGGGACCGCGGGCACAATACTGAAGGGTGCCTGCAGTTGAAAGATGCCATTGAAGATCGCATTCGGAGGGGATACTTGTGCAAGTATGTCCGACCCCATCGCGACCGGGCTGAAGCATCAAATGCCCGAAACCCTCTAGAGGAGATGGAGCTCCCCAATCAGAGGCCGACTGGCGGGGATGTCGGCATGCTGCATCGACGATCCCAAAGAAGTTGTGAGGGCCGACCTGACATTGCTAAAAGGTCCAGGGACTCCAATGCAATCACCTTCTCTGATGAAGATCTTATGGAGAATCATGTTTTCGAAAATGACCCTATAGTCGTGTCGGCAGTGATTGCCAACTATGATGTAAGGAGAATACTTATAGATAATGGAAGTTCAATAGAGGTATTGCTATACGATGCTTTTATGAGAATGAATCTATCCAGGTCCATGCTGTAGGAATCCCCCGCACCGCTGACAGGCTTTGGGGGGAACTCCGTCGGAGTATAAGGGGAAATAGCTCTCCCTGTGATGATCGGAATGGAGCCTTTTCAAAAGACCCTCTCCGTCAGTTTTATGGTCATTCAGATGGCCTCGCCTTACAATGCCATTTTGGGCTAACTGGCCCTTAACAAATTCAGAGCCATTATACCCACTTATCATTTGTTGGTGCAATTTCCAACCAGGAGCGGGGTCGAAGTGATGAGGGGAGACCATTAGATGGCCAGGCAGTGTCTGACCATTATGAACCTACAGTCAGAAGGCCGTCCCACTCTGGAGCAACTTGACCCGAGAGCAGAGGCCGATGGCCTTGGTCAGCCAGGAGAAAAGATTCTGTTTGTTCCCCTTCGAGAAGATGATCCCACCAAGGTCCTCCAGATTGGAGGTTCCCTCAGCAAGGATATTAAGTGAGAACTGATCAGCTTCCTCACGAGTAACACCGATGTGTTTGCTTGGTCTGCGTATGACATGCCCGGAATACCGTCGGAGGTCATCACTCACCAGCTCAAGGTGGATCCGACCTACCGACCTGTCCGACAGAAGAAGAGAAGCTTTACTGCCGAAAGGCAGAAAGCCATCGATGATGAAGTGAAGAAGCTCTGTGATGCTGGCTTCGTCAGGGAAGTCCACTACCCTGAGTGGCTAGCGAATGTGGTTATGGTAAAGAAAGCCAACAGGAAGTGGAGGATTTGTGTAGATTACACCGATCTCAACAAGGCCTGCCTGAAGGATAGCTTTCCAGTACCCAATATTGATCAGCTGGTGGAAGCCACGACCGGCCACCAGCTTCTCAGCTTTATGGATGCCTTCTTTGGCTATAACCAAATAACGATGCATCCAGAAGATAAGGAGAAGACTGCATTTGTCACCGACAAGGGTCTGTACTGTTATTGGATGATGCCCTTCAGCTTGAAGAATGCTGGTGCCACTTTTCAAAGGCTGATCAACCGGGTGTTTGAAGGTCAGCTGGGCAGGAACATGGAGGCTTATGTGGATGACATGATAGTGAAGAGTCTCCATAAGGCCGACCACATTAGGGACCTGCAGGAATCCTTTGATGCACTCAGGCACCATCGGATGAAGCTGAACCCCATGAAGTATACTTTTGGGGTAACCTTTGGCAAGTTCCTTGGGTTTTTGGTCATACAAAGGGGAATCGAAGTGAATCCCGACAAGATAAAGGCCATCACTGAGATGGCACATCCGACCAACAAAAAGCAGGTGCAAGAGCTCACCGGCCGAATCACCTCTCTCAGCCATTTCATCTCCTGTTCAGCTGAGAAGTCTCTACCATTCTTTAAAACCCTGCATCGGTCGAAAAGCTTTGTTTGGACTGACGAATGTCGGTTGGCTTTCGAAGCATTGAAAAAGTACTTGAAGAATTCCCTATTGCTGGCCAAGCCGACGGAAGGAGAACCTTTGTACCTCTATCTTTCAGTGTCGGACGAAGCGATCGGCACCGTCCTTGTGCAAGTTAGAGAGGATGGATAGTAGAAGCCCATCTATTATATCAGCAAAGTCCTCCACGATGCCGAAGCAAGATACCCCAAGATGCAAAAGTTGATTTACTCTTTGGTCACGTCCGCCAAGCAGCTTCGACCATATTTCCAGGCATATCCGATTGTGGTGATTACCGACCAACCCCTCAAGGCAATCCTCCGGAGCCCAGACACATCCAGTCAGCTCGCCAAGTAGGCTATCAAGCTAGGCGAATTCGACATCTCTTTCCAGCCACGATCCACCTTGAAGGCCCAGGTAATTGCCGACTTCTTTGCAGAGTGTACATGGAGATAGGAAACGCCTCCTCAAATGGCCGAAGCACCTGAAGCCTATGCCATCTACGAAGTCGAACCGGCTTGGACCCTCCACATGGATGGGGCATCCAACCTTGCTGGCTACGGGGCCAGACTGATCCTGGCCGACCAGATGGAGAGAGCCTAGAGTATGCATTGCATTTTTTATTTCAAGTGTCAAACAATCAGGCAGAGTACGAAGCCCTCCTCGTGGGGCTATGAATCACCGATGAACTAGGCATCAGCTGACTCAGAGTCTTCTCTAACTCCCAGCTGGTGGTTAATCAAGTAAAGGGAGAATTTGAAGCAAGGGACTCGACCCTGGCAAAATATTTGGACAAGGTACAAAACCTTATCTCTCGGCTCAGATTTTTTGAAATCCTCCACATACCTCGTCTGTAGAACTCTCGGATGGATGCTCTATCAAGATTGGCCACGGCCGCCATCAGCACTTCCGACCGAACTTTTGTGAAGCGTCTGCAGCATCCAAGTATTACGGAAGAGCCGACCGAGGTCCACCAAGTGGAACAAGAAACTTCTTGGATAGATCCGATCCTTGCTTTCTTGACTAAGGGAACTCTTCCGAAAGATCTGACGAAGGCCAAGCGAGTGTGCTCGATGGCTTCTAAGTACGTCATCCTTCACGGCATCCTGTATAAGCGGTCATTCTCACAGTTGCTATTGAAATGCTTGGGGCTAACAGACACCGACTACGCCCTCAGAGAAGTCCATGAAGGCATCTGTGGCGACCATCTCGGAGGAAGGTCCTTAGCTTACAAGATCATCCGACAGGGATATTACTGGCCTGCCATTCAGAAAGATGCGTCGGACTTCGTCCAAAGGTGTGACGCATGTCAAAGATACTCCATTATTCAAAGGAGGCCTGCTAGTGAGCTGACGCCAATCACTACCCCATAGCCGTTCGCACAATGGGGGATGTATATTTTGGGACCATTTCCACCGGCCTCCGGGCAACGAAAATTTTTGCTTGTGGCTATCGGTTACTTCACTAAATGGGTGGAGGCCGAGCCATTAGCACAGATAACAAGGGCCAAGGTGGAGAATTTCATCCGGAATAACCTCATCTTTCGGTTCGGCATTCCCCAGATGGTTATTACTGATAATGGAGAACAGTTCGACAACTCTAAGTTTCAAGACTTTTGTCAACAATATCATATCTCTCACTAACTCATATCGGTCGGGCACCCTCAGTGCAATGGAGAGGCTGAAGTCACCAATCGGACAATCCTGCATGGGCTGAAGACCCGACTTAATGAAGCTAAAGGGCTTTGGGTGGAGGAGCTCCATTCAGTATTATGGGCATATCGGACGACCGCCAGAACGTCAACTGGCGAAACCCCATTCAACCTCACTTACGGGAGCGAAGCCGTCATCCCTGTTGAGACCTCTCTTCAATCTCTCCAGATTGACCACTACGCCGAACCAGCTAACTTTGAGTAGCGAAGGGCTGACCTGGACTTGCTCGAAGAAACTAGACTTCGGGCAGGCATGAAGATGGCAGTATACCACTAGAAGATGGTGAAATACTACAACTCGCATGTCAAGGTGCGAGCTTTCCAGGTAGGAGACCTAGTCCTGTGGAGGATAGAAATCTTGAGGCTGACCGAGCAAGGCAAGCTTTCCCCAAATTGGGAAGGACCTTACCAGGTCATTGAAGTGGTTCGAGCCGGCACCTATCGACTTGCATTTTTGGACAGACGACAGATGGCACGTTTGTGGAATGTAGACAACCTTCGCAAGTATTATCAATGAAGTCCGCATTTCTTCTACGAACCACTTCCGAAAGTCCGAGTCCGGTCGGCAGAGGCTCTAGGGTAGCCCACTTCCAAAAGTCTGACTCCGGTCAGCAGAGGCTCTAGGACAGCCCACTTCCGAAAGTCCGACTCCAGTCGGTAGAGGCTCTAGGGCAGCCCACTTTTAAAAGTCTGACTCCAATCGATAGAGGCTCTAGGACAACCCACTTTCGAAAGTTTGACTCCAATCGATAGAGGCTCTAGGGTAGCCCACTTCTGAAAGTTCGACTTTGGTCGACAGAGGCTCTAAGGTAGCCCACGGGAGTAGAGGCTCTCGGGCAGCCCACTTCCGAAAGTCTGAATCCGGTCGGCAGAGGCTCTCGGGTGCCCACTTCTGAAAGTCCAACTTCGGTCGGCAGAGGCTCTAGGGCAGCCCACTTCCAAAAGTCTGACTTCGGTTGGCAGAAGCTCTAGGGTAGCCCACTTCCAAAAGTCCGACTCCGATCGGTAGAGGCTCTAAGGCAGCCCAGTCCGTACAAGCCGACAGACCGACACTTAGGTTGAAATTCCTAAGCTCGTTGCTTCAGCCTGAGCTATAGTTTGACCACTACCTCAACTGCTTCTGGGTTCAAAAAGTTGACGGACTGACACTAAGGTTGAAATTCCTAAGCTCGTTACTCCGGCCTGAGCTATAGTTCGACCGCTGCCTCAACTACTTCTGGGTTCGGAAGGTCGACGGACCAACACTTAGGTTGAAATTCCTAAGCTCGTTGCTCCAGCCTGAGCTACAGTCCGATCGCTGCCTCAATTACTTCTGGGTTCAGAAAGCCGACGGACCAACACTTAAGTTGAAACTCCTAAGACCGTTGCTCTGGCCTAAGCTACAGTCCGACTGCTGCCTCAATTACTTCTAGGTCCGGACATGTCGACAGACCAATACCTAGAGTGGAAATCCTAAGAGAATCTAGTTCGGCTTGAGCCACTATTCGATGCTCACACTGGAGGCCCGACCGTCCGCTCAGATCAGCCAACTAGTCCAAACTTAGTGAAATTTCAGAAAGGAAAAAAGTGAGATATTATGAAAGAAAATTTTTCATTACTTTCAAAAAGTTTATTTTCAGAACCGAAGGTCAGACCTTTACAAATGACTAGGTCTGACCCTCGAGAAGTACACTGACATCAGCCACCTTGGCTCCTTCTGTGCTGGCAATGGCTTCGGTCCCCTCGACCCCTTTAGCTACTTCTGTTTCGGCTCCAGTTTGGGTGTCTAGTCTGGCCACTTCCACGATGGCCTCCACTAGAGCCTCAGCTGCTCAGGCAGTCGGATCCGCCGCCTCCAAGCCTTCTTCTTCCGCTAGCTTCTATGGCTGAAGGAATGATAGATCGAGGTCTAGGAAGGCTACACTAACCTTTCCCAGGCACTCATCGTATCCGTAGTCAAAGCCGACAGTCCCGGCTTCGTTCATTTACTCGGTGAAGTCCTCAAAGGCTTTGTAGGTTGCAATGGCCTTCTCACCGGCCGTCTTCAATAATTCCTGGACCGTCTTCAGTAGGCCCTTACGCCTCTCCGCCACTGCCTGGTGGCCCTGTGCGTGGACCTCGCATTCGGTCAAGAGCCCCTCCTCAACGGCCAGCCGACGGGTTAGGGCCTTGACCTTCTTCTTCTTATTTTTTAGACTTGCCTCCTGATCTGCCTTTTGGGCCACCAAGTTCTCCAACTGCTTCTTCTGGGCCTCCGATTCGACCCGCAAGGTGGACACCTCTATCGCTACCGCCCTCAAGCCGAACACCTCCTCCCTGGAGACCGTTAGTGCCTCCCAGGCTGTGTCCCTTGCCAACCCTGCTGCTTCGGCCCTCTGGGTCAACTGCTCTTTCAGATAGAGCAGCTCGCCCAGGCCCTCATCCATCAGCAAGTTGTCTTTAACAAGCTGCTGACAGACATGTACAGTTAGAAAGCCGCCACCCGTGAAGTCGGGATAGGGAAATAAAAAGCAATATTACCCCCAGAAGATGGCGAAGAGAACTCCTGGCTGTCTCATTCATCGACCGCCCGTCATTGTCGGGGGCGGCCCTTTGAAGCAGCACCTTAGCCTCCTCAGCGTCGTGCCACTTTTGGTGCTCCTCCTCGTCATGAGCACCACCGGCCCTCTCATCAATGGCTGACAACCCCTCCCCTGTAGGGGTTCCCCTGATTGTCAGGGGGGTCACCACAGTCGGCTCCAATGGCAGAGATGAAGGAGCTGCATCTACCCCAGTCGACATCGAAAGCCTCTCCTCTGTCCGGGCAACTGGCTGCCCGCCCGAAGAGGATCGCTCGGAAGCAATCACCCTTCGGCATTCGATCAGAGGCATGTCGTCCTCCGACCTAACTGACACACCGTGGTGGATGGCTCTGCCGTCCATTGTTTCTTCAGCCTTTCGGGCGCCGGTTCGGCCGCCCACTTTTTCGGCTCCTACGGGGTCAGCTCTACAATGCGAACAGCCCTCCGCTGTGCAGATCACGTCGAATGGACCGCCCGATCTAGCTTCATCTTCCTGCCTGTCAACCAACAAAGTTAAAGTGAGGTACGGTTGCAAAGCCGATGAGAAATAAAGTAGCCGGTCTCTCTCTCTCTTTCCCTCTACAGCTCTTGTCCTACCTAACACCGGGTGCCGGCTGAGTCCGGCCTGATGGAGACTCCCTTCGTGGAGCATGAAGCCGACGAACTTCGGGTCTTCATCATCCAACTTATAGAAGTCGGCCTCGTCGGCCCGCGAGACCTTCCTCCCATTCAGAGCATTCGGCTTCGGCTCCCTCCAAGCTGCCTCAAAGCCCCACGGCTCCAGGCTATCTATAAAGAAGTATCGGGACTTCCATCCATGAATGGTGGATGGAAGCCCCCCTAATATCTTCCGACCAGGGCGTGGACTGAACATCCACCGCTCCTGACTCTGGAATTCTTGCTTTAACAAGAAAAAAATGGAGAATAAAGATACCCTCGACTCTATGTTGGCCTCCTTACACAAGACTACGAAGCCACACAAGACCCAGATGCTATTCGGGGTCAGCTGGGAGGGGTGACTCTATAGGTGTTGAAAATCAGAACAAAGAAGCTATGGATCGGGAAACGAAGGTCGGCTTACAGGTGGTATTTGTACACAGGAAGAGCTCCTAAGTTCAAAGGCCCGTTCACTCTACCCTCGTGGCTAGGGATGGTCAGGTGTAAGGTAGAGGGAATGTTATACACAATTCTAAGGTTTTCGACCCTCTCTCGGGTCATGGCCGAAGGGATGTCAAAGGGACCAGGTTCCCTATGACCGTGAGCCAAACTCCGACTCCTAGAAGCCATTCTAAGATAGGTTGCGAAAAGGGAGGAAGACGGGGGAAAGTGGAGACAGGACTAACCTGGTTCCCTGGCTCTCTAAGAAAGGTTAAAGCGACACAAGGAGGGAGGAGGCTACCTTTTCTTCAAGCACAAGCACACTGAAAAGTTCTTTCTGGGTGTTGCTTCCCCCATTTTATAGGAACCCGGGGGTAACTTCCCAATGCATCCCCCACGTGCTGAGATCCGACGGCTGGCGCTTCAATTCTCGAGTTGGATGGGAATCCGAGGGGACACACCGGATCATATCCGGTCGCGATCTGTGTGACAGTCGAAGCAATGGTGGATGGATCACTCCGACAAGTGCACCAACTACTCTGATAGGGCCACGTGCCCCGCGTCACATCAAGAATCCAAATGGGCAGCTGCCATGCACTGTACCGGCAATAACTGCTCCCCTTGTCTTCACTAACCAGGCACTGACACCTGTCCCGGAGCAACAATTGGAGCAGAAGGCTGCCGGTCGCAGCACGCCGAACTGGATTTGCCATCATTTGAAAATCTGATGCATTTACTGCCATTAATGCCCTTGCACTTCGAGCCTATGGACTCACTCGAAGCACAAGGGCAAGGGGTACAACTGTTGTACCATGATGGCTCACCCTCAGCTAGAGCTGGCCCAGTCCTACAGTCCAACCCGGCCACCCCTTTCAAGGCTCCAACTGAGAGAGGTCCGATCCACTGGAGTAGAGGTCCGAATGACCCTCTCCTACTGGGGTCTGGCCTGTCCCTCTCCTTCAGAGGTCTGACCCATCGGAGCAGAGGTCCGAATGACCCTCTTTTACTGGGGTCCGGCCCGTCATTCTCCTTCAGAGGTCTGACCCATCGAAGCAGTGGTCCGAACGACCCTCTCCTGCTGGGGTCTGGCCAGTCGCTCTCCTTCAGAGGTCCGATCCATAGGAGCAGAGGTCCAAACGACCCTCTCCTGCTAGGGTCCGCCCCATCGCTCTCCTTCGAAGGTTTGGCCTTTAGTCCGACCGACCGGCTTTCCCACGGTCGATGTCCGACAGGCGAGCCTTAGCATCCAGGAAATTCCAGAAGCACCTTTCTGTTACTGCGGGATCCTGCTCTCCCAACAGCCCTGCTCCACTACTTCCATGATGCCACCGTATCTGCATGCCACGTGGCCACTCTCTAGATTCTCCTAGGGGCAGATCGATCTTTCACAGCCTCTCTCCTAACGGATTTTGGACTATTCCGCGCCTATATAAGGTACTCCGGGGACCCTGTTTGAAGGTAGAACAACTCTTCCCTCTCCATATGCTGTTCATCCCTTGATTCCTCCATTCTATTGCCTTCAATATCCTGCTAACTTAGGCATCAGAGGGTCCCCTGCCGGAACACCACAGGCTCCCTTGGGGACTTTGTTGCAGGTTCATCCCGGAGTGGAGCACTCCAGCACATCCAACCACCCCCGGTCCCCGGTCCAGGAGTTGACACTGCAACACATGCCATAACATTATCTTGACCGGTCAAAGACCACATGAGAGGGCTTGGAGATGAGGAGGAATCTTTTTGGACCTTATCTAGATTTTATGACTGATTAGCAGGACTCTTGGTCCTTCTACATCCCATAATTTTACCGCATGCCATATGGCGCCCTAGAGTCCATGTCAACATGGACCCTCTCATAAATCCAAGATAAGTCCTAATTAAATCCAGATAAAATCTAAATTAAGCTGCCCCACTTAGGACTCAACCCAATCTAGGATTTTCTCAAATTGGGTAGCTCATTAAGCAACCTTATAGACCCAATTCAATAGGGTTAGGAGTTTGGTTAGCCTACACATGCTAGTATGTAATCTAGCTAACCAATTAGGATCCCATGACCCTAATAAAATATCAATTGACTTCCTAAGCCAATTCCTTAATATGTGTGACCCTTTGGGTTCCACATCTAGCTAGCAGTAGGTCTAGGTTCAAGCCAATTCGATCCAATCAAACCCGATTGACCTAGTTAGGTCAAATTGAGCTGACCTAAGTTATCAATTTAAACTAGCTTCCGAATTGACTCATGAATCTAATCGAATTGATTCATTAAAACCTATAAGACATGATTGATATTTAGCAACGTGTCTTGCCTATCCAAAAGATGAGGTATTAGTGAAAAGCTCCAAAATATCTTTCAGTGGAAAGTTACCATGCAATTCAATCTTTCAATCTCCCTTTATCCTGAATAAGTGATGGGTATGAATAATTGTCAAACCCTAGCACTTAGTCATTTCGAATCACATTTCAATAATGAAGATTTTGCAAATGAATGATTAGAAAACATTTCTAATCTCATCCTGCTTTTATCAAAGACTCCCTGAGTCATCAATCAAAGAGATTACATTAAATAACATTCCCTCTTACTAGGAATGATCAATTCCTTGTTGATCCACTCACATCCTTCATACACCCTCCACCATATCCAAGAACACCCCGTACATGACTTAAGGATGGGGACATTAGGATTAACCCTAGTTCATGATGGGTCACTGAATTTTGAGTCCCTTAGCCATTTTCCACATTTTATTTTTGCATCCAATAATCTGGCTATATTAGCCCTTTGAGTCCTGTATGTAGGGATGAAGTAATTTAAGTCATTTGAAGTCCTATAATAAGGGTCTAATCATGTGAGCCCAATGTAGCCCTTTGTGTTCGGTAATTAGGATTTTACTCGGTTAAGCCTGATTGTGCTCACTTAAGCCCTGTAATAAAGTCCAAGTTTTAGTGAGCCAACTTTTGTAATAAGTACCCTATTGAGTCCTATAATAAGTTGAGTTGTCTCAACCTCATGAGTTCAGTTGAGTCCTGTAAGTTTGTGTTAGTCCTATTTTGTATAAGAGGAGGAACACCAGCCAAGGCATTCACTAGGCCCTCCCAGATTAGAGCAGAATCCAAACCCATGGAGCCTCTACACTTGAAGATACCAGGCACCTAGGAAATATTCCAACTTCCAGGCACCCCAGCCCAGAAGCTCTCTCAAGCCTAGAAGCCCAAAAGGAGATGGCGCCCCAGGCCTTACCCAAGCCCAAGTTAAGGTGGGCGCCCAGGGTTTTCCAGCCCATGTGCCAAGCCTTCTTTGGAGACCACCCAAGCCCATTTGGAGGATGCCCCTTGCTGCCCAAAAGCCCACGCCCAATCCAAGTAGGTGTCCAAGCCCAAGAGGAGCCTTTTGACCAAGTCCAAGGAACCTTTGACCAAGTCCAAGAAGGAAAGAGAAGTCCACATCCAACTAGGAAACAAGTTTTAATTCTATTCAAATTATATACTCCTAGTCCTAAGTCATTTTGTAATTCTCTTCCTAATCAAATTATGTACTCCTAGTCCTAAGTAGCTTTGTAATCTAATCCTAACAAGGAGAGAACCTAGGTGAGCTTATAAATACCTCACCCCTCCACCCTCTTGTAAGGAATTGAATGAATGTATAAATTTTAAGAGGAAATTTGAGTGTTCTTTCTTCTATTTTGCCTTTGTTCTTATGAACATTGAGCTTCGTGAGGGAGTGTTGCCTTTGCTCTTTGAGCATCAAGGGGTGTGAGATCCTGTTTATCAAAACCCTAGCCCTCATCCACCTCGATGCCCATCTTCCTCCTCCCATCTAGGCCACCCCATCCAACCTTTTCTTCCCTATCTCCTCTTTGTTTTCTCAATTTGATACTCTTTCCAAATCCCTTGATAGGTGTCTTACAGGTCCCTCTGGTTTGCGAAGATCGGATGCCATTTGCTTTTCCTTCAAACCAGCAGATAAAAAGCTAACAGATCCGTGAGTTTTTTCGGCTTGACTTTCCAGGCCACATCCGAGAGCAACAAGATATCTCTTCATGGAAGCAATAGCTATCATTGCTAGGTACGCACACCCATGCCCTCTAGATTGGGTTATTACAGAAGAGCTAGCCCTACCGGGGTTCTTAGTCCTGGCGATCCTATTTTATCTCTTTTGAGGGTCTTTTTTTGTATGCTTGCATTCTAGAATTTCTATAGAATCACCCTTTTATCTATTTGATATAAGATTTTGGAATTAAAATACTAGCTTAATGCTGAATGCACAAAAATTCCCTTGCATGCTAATTAGTTCCCTATCATTTGGTATCAAAGCACTTTTAGGGCTACTTTTCTGCATCCTGTAATTTCTGCGTAGTAAGTTAAATTAATTGTTTCTATATATAAGTATCTCAGAAAAGTTTGATTATTATTTTGGTGGATTCATCATATTTGATTCCTATTTATCAATAATTTTTCATAATTTACTCCAAATTATATGTTTTCTAAACGCTTATTTTTTTGCTCTAGTAGATTTCTGCATCCTATCATCTGCATTAGGGGGATGAGTTTTGCTCTATTTCTCCTTCTTAGAGTTTTTATTTTTCTCTGAAATCTGGATGGCATACCCTCTATTCAGTCTTGATAATTTTCATTCTTTTTAATTATTTTTATTAAAAAATAAACAAATCTATATATTAGAAATCCTAACCAGAATCCTGAGTTTTCTACACATAGTCTGAAACCCTAGGTGTTGCATTATAAGATGAATTTTGTTCTACATGAAATTTGGTAGGGTTCATCTTCAGTGTTAATCCTCTATTTTGAAAATTTCTGGAATTTCTTCTATATAGAAAACCTTACCAAATTCTGCATCAATACAAACCTTAATTTAGTTTTTGTGATTTCTGCATACTTGACTTAATCCAACCTAATCAACTACCAAACCCCTCCCAACCCAAGTCATATTTTATTTGATAACTTAACCAACTTAAATTTAATTTGCCATCTCATAAAAAGACAAAGCAAAACATTTTTATTTTCTGTTTGTTCATAGATTGCATTAGGGTTCATCGAATGTGCATCATATCTTTAAACTAATCTTAAGGGCACTTTCACTATCTCAGATCAGGGCAGGTGGTCATTACCTATCTCGGGCCCAAAACAACAATCTTGCATTCATACCCAACCTTAATTAAAATCAACTAGCAACCTAATTTGCTCTAGTAAGCTAGGGACACCAACAGGTCGGGTCCGAGTTGTGTGGGTAAACTAATGCATTCAATTCCTCGACTATTACTAAAAACTGGTGTCTAAGGCTAGAGGTCCAGAGGCAAATGCCATAAGTGGACTGGTGGTTTTTAATTAGGGCCCTATCACAAGTAGGGGGAGCCTCCCACCACCCCACCTCTTACCTGGCTAGTGGAAGGATTAGTTGCTGAGTTGAGTGTAAGTTGAGTCGACCCATTCCACTTTGGCTCTAGGTCTAGCAAATTATAGTACATAGTAACCTTGTGTGCTTGATTGCATCAAAACACCTTGACTGATTGATTGCATGACCACTAGGTTAGGAACCCAATACCAACTATCTAAATCCCAACCCAGTTCAACCATGGAGCCCAATTTTGAGACTCTCATGATGGCCATGAGTGACCAGATTATCACCTAATGACCACCCAGATGAACCAAATGAATATCCAATCCAACACCCAATCCCAAATCAGCTTGCCCAATTGACCACCAAATGAACCAAATGAATACCCAATTAACCACCCAAATAAATCCAAGATTTGACCAATTGACCCAATCAAATAACCAAGCAACCAATAGGCTTGACCATTTTACCAATAATTTGACCAGGTAGGGAACCAATTAGGAGACCTAAGGAAAACCCCTAAGCCCCATACCATACCTAAACTAGAGCTTGACCTTAGGACCCATGCTAAGCCCAATCCTAGGAGAGCCCAACACCCTGAATCCAAATCCTATGACTCTAGATCCTATGACTTTAGAACCTATGCACCCAAATCTTATGAACCCAGTAAACCCCAGACCTATAGAGCTGAACCCTTGCCTATGAGCCCAGGAACCTATAATCCCTAGGTATCAGCCTAGTGCCAGTCAGGTTTCTCTTAGTCTACCTGAAACCCATAGGATTAGTACCCCTAAAGGTGAACCAAGTATTAATTAGGTACCCCTTAGTTGACTTGAGCCCATTAGGACTAGTGCCCCTAACCCAAGACCAGGTCCTAGCCAAGCCAACCTGAGCCAACCCAACCTGAGGTGACTCGAGCCCAGTATCCCACTAATTCTTATAAATGATAGGAGTGAGGACCCTGAAGTTCAAATTGGTTGCACTGATATTTAAGATTTAGGGTATACCCTGGATGAGGAGCTAGAAAAGAATAAAAGCATGTCACCAAAGGTTCAGAGAAGATCCAACATCACGTGCTTTAGATGCCACAAATCGAGACACTATGCTAGCCAATGCCCAACCAAAGCCTTACATATAGGAGAGCTAGAAGAGAACGAGTCTAAACCTATTGCTAAACCTGAGGAAGAGGTGTATGAGGCTGATCCAAGTCTAGTAGAGGAGTATGAAGAAGATGAACTCATTGAATTTTAAAGAAAGAAACTCCTGAGCCCACTGAAAAATCTAAAGAGGATACCTATAAATTGAGTCCAATAGAGGGATATGAAGAAGAGGAATAAGTGAGTGAACCCATTAAGGAAATAAAGGAAAAAGATCCTGAACTCATTATAGAATTGGAGGAGAAGTGACAGAGCCAAGATCGAACATAGTTGATGAGAGTGAGGGTTCACCAGAAGTATCCATTGAGAAGGTCCAGGAACCAATCCCCAAGGAACAATCCCAGGAAGTTGATATTATTTTAGAGGACTTTCTAGGTAAACTTCCCAAAGACCTTCCTGATGACAGTCCACCAGTAATGGATTCCCAGCCTACTCTAGAACTAGTGCCTGTAAACCACTCTAGTGCCAAACATGTGGTTAGGACAATCACCCAATTAATTTCCTTTAAGCGTAGGAGCCTGTTGAACCATGTCTACCTTAAGGACTTCCATGCTATAATCCATGTCCTACAGTTCTGAAGAGAATATTTACTACTCCTAGGAAAATTACGGTACCCATATAATAAGACATTTAGGTTTTATGATTCCCAGAAAATTTTAAGTTTGAAACCTGAAAGATGGATTGAATTTTGGGTCTACATCTTTAACATACAGGATAAAGTAAGACTAGAGGATGAAGTGCAACGAGGTTTTAATTCTGAAAGATCTCTAGGCCTAATCCCACTATTCACACATGCATAGATCTCTGCACAGCATCTGCATCAAGATATTAGCATTCACTTGAACACTGATAATAACATAACTAATTCCCAAATTCGAGTCAAAGAGTATGCTGAGAGAGATCATGTAAAGATTAGGTCTAAACCTTAGTGGTTTCCTTTGGAAGCCATTAAGACGCTACACGCTTGTGAAGCTGGACCCTTACAAGTGATAAGGATAGTTAACCCTAGTGCCTATATGTTACCACTAGATTTAGGCATTAGCTCGACTTCCAATATCTTGAGCTAGTTATGCATAGGGCACCAGCAATGACACCCAGTGAGATTTTTGAACCTTACCCTATTCTTGAGAGAGAAACCTTACCTGAGTGTCCACTAAAATGCCCTGGAAGAGGAATACAGATCGAGCATGACCTGGATGGCCAAGCTATTATAACCCGATACCAAGGCTATCTATATCGCTTGGTCTGATGGCAAGGCTGACCGGACTATGAATATTCGTGGATCCCTCAAGAGGACCCGTAATGCCACGACCCAACACTTTTACCTGCACCAGATTGACCCTTACTTAACAGGATCGAGTTTCTCCCACCCTGGGAGAGTTGATGGGGACATTAGGATCAACCCTAGTTCACTATGGGTCCCTGAGTTTTAAGTCCCTTAGCCATTTTTCACATTTTATTTTTGCATCCAATAATCTGGCTATATTAGCCCTTTGAGTCCTATAAGTAGGGATGAAGTCATCTGAGTCATTTGAAGTCCTGTAATAAGGGTTTTATCACGTGAGCTCAATTTAGCCCTTTGTGTTCGGTATTTAGGGTTTTACTCGGTTAAGCCCGATTGTGCTCACTTGAGTCATGTAATGAAGTCCAATTTTTAGTGAGCCAAGCTTTGTAATAAGTACCTTATTGAGTCCTATAATAAGTTGAGCTGTCTCTATCTTATGGGTCCAGTTGAGTCCTATAAGTTTGTGTTAGTCCTATTTTGTATAAGAGGAAGAACACCAAGCCAAGGCATTCACCAGGCCCTCCCAGATCAGAGCAGAATCCAAGCCCATGGAGCCTTCACACTTGAAGATACCAGGCACCCAGGGAATATTCCAACTTCCAGGCACCCCAGCCCAAAAGCCCTCTCAAGCCTAGAAGCCCAGAAGGAGATGGTGCCCCAGGCCTTCCCCAAGTCCAAGTTAAGGTGGGCGCCCAGGATTTTCCAGCCCATGCGTCAAGCCTTCTTTGGAGACTACCCAAGCCCATTTAAAGGATGCCCCTTGCTACCAAAAAGCCCACACCCAATCCAAGTAGGTGTCCAAGCCCAAGAGGAGCCTTTTGACCAAGTCTAAGGAACCTTTGACCAAGTCCAAGAAGGAGAGAGAAGTCCACATCCAACTAGGAAACAAGTTTTAATTCTATTCAAATTATGTACTCATGGTCCTATGTCATTTCGTAATTCTCTTCCTAATCAAATTATGTACTCCTAGTCCTAAGTAGCTTTGTAATCCAATCCTAACAAGGAGAGGACCTAGTTGAGCCTATAAATACCCCACCCCTCCACCCTCTTGTAAGGAATTGAATGAATGTATGAATTTTGAGAGAAAATTTGAGTGTTCTTTCTTCTATTTTGCCTTTGTTCTTGTGAACATTGAGCTCCGTGAGGGAGTGTTGCCTTTGCTCTTTAAGCATCGAGGGGTGTGAGATCCTGTTTATCAAAATCCTATCCCTCATCCACCTGGATGCCCATCTTCCCGCTCCTATCTAAGCCACCCCATCCAACCTTCCCTTCCCTTTCTCCTCTTTGTTTTCTCAATCTGATACTCTTTCCTAATCCCTTGATAGGTGTCTTGCAGGTCCCTCCAGTTCTACAAAGATCGGATGCCGTTTGCTTTGCCTTCGAACCAATAGTAAAAAGCCAATGGATCTGTGGGTTTTTTGCTTGAATTTCCAGGCCGCATCCGAGAGCGACGAGAGATCTCTTCATGGAAGCAACAGCTATCATTACCAGATACACACACCCTAGCCCTCTAGATTAGGTTATTGTAGAAGAGCTAGCCCTACTGGGTTTTCTTAGCCCTGGCGGTCCCATTTTATCTCTTTTGAGGATCTTTTTTTGCATGCTTGCGGTCTAGAATTTCTATAGGATCACCCTTTTATTTATTTGACCTAAAATTTAGAAATTAAAATCCTAACTTAATGTTGAATCCATGAAAATTTTTTTGCATGCTAATTAGTCATCCATCACTTAGTGCCATGAATGAGTATGAACCAAAACATGGCTTAGTGTGCATAAGGAACCTTGGTAATCTCAGGTCTAAAGATCACTTACATAACTCCCACTTTGAGAACTATCTCTTAACAAGTAGTAAGACTTCCATAAGATATTCTTAGTGTGGATCAATTCAGTGAACTTATACCCTAATGAGCACCCTTATTATGTATTAGTGTCTCTACACAAGTGGCCGTGAGACCAACCATTCTCTCCATCGAGCATACATAGGATAAGCTAGTCTTTCCAAAAGCATCGATCCCCGAATCGATGATCCAATGACTATGAATATTTTAGATTAGGGTTTATAGAAACTTAGGTCTCACTATTATGATCTTCATCATAACCCTAGTTTCTTTGCCCTAATCTATAGGGCTCATCATAATCTTTAAATAAGACACAATAGTATGATGAAACAAATGCCTTTATTAATATAATAATATCAACAAGAGTTGGAAGATTACAAAAATACCCTTATAAAGATTGGCTTTTAGCATACTTTTCTTTCATGCTGATGCCCTTAGCCATCGATCCATGCTCCTAAGCTCTGTTAGTATTGAAGTCGTAGGATTTGACAAGCTGAAAGAGAAATATGAGACCTGTCCTGACTTTAGTGAGATCTACCAATCTGTGAGACAAGGACCATCTAGTTCGCATAGTGAGTATACCTTCAGGATGGCTACCTTTTTAAGGACAACAAGTTGTGTATTCCCAGGACTTCCCTTAGAGAATCTCAAGTTTGGAAAACCCATGCAGGAGGTCAAGCTGGTCATTTTGGTAGGAACAAGACCATTCTAGCTATTGAAGACTAGTTCTATTGGCCTATTCTAAAAAGGGATGTTGCCCAAATTGTGGCTAGGTGTAAAACTTATGCTATTGCCAAATAGCAAAAGCAAAACACTAGATTGTATACCCCCTTTACCTGTACTTGACTATCCTTGGTAAGACCTTAGTATGAATTTTGTGTTAGGATTGCCTAAGACCTTAAGGAGACATGATTCTATCTGTATTATGATCGATAGGTTTTCTAAGATGGCACACTTCGTACCCTACTCACAAACGTTTGATGCCTCCAAGGTAACCAAACTTTTTCTTGATAACATGGGTAGGTTACATGGCCTTCTTAAAATCATTGTGTTTGATAGCGATGTCCGATTCACCAGTTACTTTTGAAAGACCCTCTGGCACATGTTAGGAATTAAACTCAAATTTTCTACCTCCTACCATCCACAAATCGATGGCCAGACTGAAGTAGTAAACCAAAGCCTTGGAAACTTGTTGAGATGTCTTGTAGGCGAACACACTAGAAATTGGGACCTTTTGTTACCTAATGAAAGAAAAGTGTCCTAAAAGCCAATCTTTATAAGGGCATTTTTATAATCTTCCAACTCTTATATGACATTAATATATAATAAAAGGTATCTATTTCATCATACTGTTGTGTCTTATTTAAGATTATGATAAATCCCATATATTAGGGAAAAGAAATTAGGGTTATGATGAAGATTATAATGGTGAGACATAAGTTCCTATAAACCCTAATCTAAAATGTTCCTAGTCGTTAGATCATCGATTAGGGATCAATGCTTATGGAAAGACTAGCTTATCCTATGTATGCTTGATGAAGAGTGGTTGGTCTCACAGCCACTTTATAAAGACACTAATACAAGGATAAGGGTGCTTATTAGGGTATGAGTTTACTGAATTGATCTGCATAGAGTCTTTCTTATGGAAGTCTTACTACTAGTCAAGAGATAGTTCTCATAGTGGGAGCTGTGCAAGTGATCTCAGACCTGAGATCACCATGGTTTCTTATGTACACTAAGCCATATTTTGGTTCATACTCATTCATAACATTGAGTCATATATGGGGTGTTCTCAGATGTGGTGGAAGGTGCATGAAGGATGTGAGTGGACTAACAAGGAATCGATCATTCCTAGTAAAAGAAAATGTTATCCCATGTAATCTCTTCAATTGATGACTCAGGAAGTCTTTGATCAAAGCAGGATGAGATTAGAAGTGGTTTCTAATCAGTCATCAGTAGAGTCTTCATTATCGAATTGAGATATGAAATGACTCAGTGCTAGGGTTTGATAATTTTCCATACCCATCACTTATTCGAGATAAAGGAAGACCGAAAGATTGAATTATATGGTAACTTTCCATTAAAGGGTATTTTGGTACTTTCTATCAAATTTCTCATCTTCTGGGTAGGCATGACATGTTGCTAGATGTCAATCATGTCTTATAGGTTTTCGTGAATCAATTCGATTAGATTCATGAGTCAATTCGTAAGCTAGTTCGAATTGGCAACTTACATCAACTCAATTTGACCTAATTAGGTCAAATCGGATTTGATTGGATCGAATTGTGTTGGCTCCACCTAGTGATTTTGATGAATAACGAAACATTGAGTGCATAATGTATACTAATGTGTATTTCAAGTTATGAGTTTTCAAGAAGAAAGCACCTCAAAATCTCAAAAATTTATGTATCATGGCATGCTGTGGCACGAAGCATTTCTTGCAATTCTGGACATCCTCTTCGTGGAAAAATGGCTTTTACATGATCAATTAATTTTATATATGTTCCATTTAAATTTCAATATCAATATTTGTTTTTGAATCAAATTACACTTAAATCTAAATTTTTCAGTCTCAAGTGTCGACACCTTGGAAGCCAAGTATCAACACTTCAGCATTTGGCAAGCAGAAAAACCCTTGGCATGCCAAGTATCGACACCTAGAACTCAAGTGTCGACACCTGAATTTCAAGTGTTGACACTTAGGTTTCCAAGTATCGATTCAAGGCCTGAGATTTTTGAAAATCCAGAACTTTGCCATGGAGGGTTTTTGTGTCAAGTGTCGACACCTGTGCATCAAGTATCGATACTTGAAAGATCAAGTGTCTACACTTAGAATCAAGTGTTGACACCTGACAGCCAGTGTCGACACTTGAAGCCTGACAGCCTTAATGGATCTATTTTTCTGACTTACAAACTTATTTTTCAAGCTCCAACGGCTAGATTCGAGGCTCCAACATCATCCAACCAGTTTTTTTAAAGTTTCTTGTTGTATTTAACCTCTACCAACTTCATTCTAAGGCATTGAAGTGTATTGAAGTCCATTCAAAGCCAAAAAGTCAATATTCTTTTAAGAACTTTACATCAAAGCCTTTTATAGTTTGATTCCCTGAAAAAGCCTTCAAGCTCATCCTAGCATCATTCCAAAGAGGTGTTTTGAAGAATATTCCAAGGAGGAGACGAGACAAAGCATCAACTTGAGCTTCAAAGCTTCCATTCTACTCTTGAAGAGAGTTTGTCTTAGTTTTAAAAGTTGTATATCTATTTTTATCTTGTGATTTGATCTTGCTTTCAAGGGTGTCTTGAAAGAAGGTTGTTGTGGTTTGTTGGTGAGCCAAAGGGATAAAACAACTAGGGTTAACTTGTGAGCCCGAAGACAAATAAGTGTAAAGGTTGTTGGTGAGCCTAGGTGACAAAACCAATATAGGTTTTGACTTGTGAGCCTTTTGAAAAACAAGTCAACTGTATCTTGATTGGATTATAGTGGAATTCCCAAGGGTGGCTTAGGGAGTGGATGTAGGTGCTAGGTTTGCACCGAACCACTATAAATAATGTGTTTGTGTGTGATTGCCTTCTTTCCCTCTTGCTCCTTGCTTATTACATTTGATTTACTGCTTTCAGCTGCATTGAATCTTGAGCATTGAATTTATTACTCACAAACACCACTAGACCTTCACATTACTATTTTAAATTTTAAAAAGACCCAATTCACCCCCCCTCTTGGGCTCCATTTCTGGGCAACAAGTGGTATTAGAGCACCGGTACTCTCTTGTAGGTCCAAGTATCTTGAGTGAAAGATCATGGCAGTCCTAATAGGAATGGGTGTAGTTGAAGGTCAAGCTTCAAATCGTCCCCCACTTTTCAATGGCACAAATTACACGTATTGGAAAACACGCATGCGCATCTTTATTCAAGCTATTGATTATAATTGTGGAGGATAATTGTAAAAGGTCCTCATTAGCCTACTATGTTGGTTAATGGCATTCTCACTCCAAAGATGGAAGATGATTGGGATGAGAATGACATTAAACAAATAGAGCTCAATGCTAAAGCTATGAACTTGTTATTTTGCTCTCTTGACCCAAGTGAATTTAATAGAATATCTAATTATCTCTCTGCCAAGGAGATTTGGGATACACTTGAGGTTATCCATGAGGGTACACACCAAGTGAAAATGACCAAGGTTAACATGCTTATTCATACGTATGAAATATTTAAAATGGAATCTACTGAGTCTATCAGTGAGATGTATACTAGGTTCACAAATATTGTGAATGGCATGAAAAGCCTAGGAAAAATTATTTCTAACGGTGAACTTGTGAATAAACTCCTCAGGTTTCTACCGGCTTCTTGGGATGCAAAGGTAACAGCTATTGAAGAAGCCAAGGATGTCAACACTCTTCCACTTGAACAAATGTTGGGCTCACTGATGACCTATGAGCTCTCCCTCAAGTAAAAGAATGTGGAAGTCGACAAAAAGAAGAAAGTGATCTCTTTCAAATCTACTGCAAGAGAAGAATCAAGTGATGACTCTGAAGAAGATGATGAAGAAGATGAGACGGCTCTAATGGCAAGAAAATTCAGAAGGTTTATGAAGAAGAAAAGGTTCAACTTCAAGAAAAAATCTCTGAAAGGTGAGCCAAGTAAAGAGAAAGACAAAGAGAAGGAGAAGGAGTAGCCCACTTGTTTTTGAATGCAAGAAACCCGGTCATTTCAAGGTGGACTGCCCCTTGCTCAAGAAAAGCAGAAGAAAGTTGAGAAAGAAAGCCATGATGGCAACCTGGAGTGATAGTAAGGACTCCAGTTCTGAGGAAGAATAGCAGGAGGTGGCAAACTTCTGTCTATGGCAGATCATGATGAGGTATATTCTGAAACCAAAATGAATTTACATTTGATGAACTTCATGAAGTTTTTGATGAATTAGTCATAGAATTTCAAAACTAAAGTCAAAACATAATGATTTGAAAAAGCAAAATTTGGATTTAGCCAAACAAATGATAAGCTTTCAAATGAAATGAATCTCTTCTTTTCAAAATAGAAAATTAAATGATAAGATTTCAGTTCTTGAAAAGGAAAGAGAAGTTTTGAAAAAGAGAATTCTTTGATTTCAAATGAAAATTTTTCAAAACAAAGCAAAGAAATCTTGGATGAAAATAAATGATATAAAGAAGAATTGAAAAATTAAAACCTTTTGTAGATAAATTTACTTATAGTTCTGAAAAATTGAATTTGCTTTTGAACAATCAGAGAGCTATTTTTAATAGAGCAAGTTTAGGATTTAGAACTCATAAGAAACAAAAACTTTTCAAAAATTTTTTTATGCCTGCATCTTCATCCTTTACTTGCTATGCATATGGTACTAAAGGGCATAAATCTTATATGTGCAACAAAGAAGATTGAGTAATATTAAGAAAGTTTGGGTTCCAAAAGGAACCAATGCCACTAACCTAAAAGGACCCAAGATGACTTGGGTACCTAGAGTCTCCACTTGATCTTTATTACAGGTATGCCTTACAACCAACAAGAAAAGAATATGGTACCATGATAGTGGTTGCTCAAGGCATATGACAGGAGATGTGGAGCAGTTCTCATCGCTTGAATATCAAAATGGTGGTAATGTGACTTTTGGTGATAATGAAAAGGGAAAAAATATTGGTATTGGTAAAGTCCATATCACCACCTCTTCTTACATTGATAATGTTTTATATGTTGATGGTTTGAAACATAACTTGCTTAGTATTAGTCAGTTTTGCAACAAGGATTTTAAAGTTGTTTTGGAATCTTCTATGTGCATTGTTTCTAGTTTAGATGACAATGGCATCAAGTTCATTGGTCATAGGCATGGCAATATTTATATGGTTGATCTTGATGATCTTCCGATTCAAAATGGTCAATGCCTAGTGGCAATGGAAGCCAAGATCAATGAAACTAGTTGGCTTTGGCATCGTAGACTAGGACATGCTAGTATGCATTTGATTTCAAAACTTAGCAAAAAGAATTTGATAAAGGACTTGCCTAAACTCAGTTTTGAAAAAGATAAATTTGTAGTGCATGTCAACTTGGAAAACAAACCAAATCCTCTATCAACTAAAAGGAGTAATCTCTACATCTAGACCCTTAGAGTTGCTTCACATGGACCTCTTTGGGCCAACTAGAACATCTAGTTTGGGAGTAAAGAAGTATGGTCTAGTTATTGTAGATGATTTCTCATGATTTACATGGGTCATGTTTTTAGCACATAAAGATGAAACATTTTCTGAATTCATTAGATTTCATAAACGAGTTTCAAATAAAAAGGTGTTTCAATCGTATCTTTGAGAAGTGACCATGGAACCGAATTTGAAAATGCTGATTTTGATAAATTTTGTATTGAAATGGCATTCATCATAATTTTTCTGCACCTAGGACACCTCAACAAAATGGGGTGGTAGAAAGGAAAAATAGAACTCTTGAAATGGCACGCACCATGCTTTGTGAAAATGATTTACCTAGATATTTTTGGACGGAAGCTATAAATACTGCATGCTATGTTTTAAATCGAGTTTTGATTCGACCGATTTTAAAGAAAACACCTTATGAACTTTAGAAGGATAGAAAACCCTCAATAAGTTATTTTCATGTTTTTGGATGCTATTATTTCATTTAAACAATGGTAAGGATAATTTAAACAAATTTGATGCCAAATCAAATGAGGGAGTCTTTTTAGGCTACTCCACATCTAGTAAGGCATACAGGGTCTTCAATAGAAGAACACTTGTTGTTGAAGAATCTATACATGTGGTATTTGATGAATCTGAATAGAAATCTTCGAGAAAAGAAGATGTGCTTTCTGATGAAACAGGTACCAAGAAAACTGAAAGTATAAACAACAACGAAGAGCCTACCAAGGAGTGAGAAGTTGATCAGAACACTGAAGGAGATCAAGCACAAGGTGATGAAAACACTTCTACAGTCGATCCACTGCCAAAAGAATGGAGGTATGCTCATGGACACCCAAAAGAACTAATTATTGGTGATCCATCTAAAGGTGTAAGTACTCGATCATCCCTTAGAAATATCTGTGATTATTTAGCTTTTGTCTCTCAAATTGAACCTAAAACTATTGAGGAAGCTGAATGTGATAATAATTGGATAAATGCTATGCAAGATAAACTTAACCAATTCAAAAGAAAGAATGTCTGGACATTAGCAGATAGGCCTTCAAATACTTCAATAATTGGCACAAAATGGGTTTTTTGAAATAAACTTGATGAAAATGGTATTGTTACTAGAAATAAGGCTAGACTAGTTGCCAAATGATACAATCAGGAGGAAGGGATAGATTTTGATAAAACCTTTGCTCATGTGGCTAGACTTGAGGCAATTAGGCTATTGTTGGCTTTTGCTTGCTTTATGAATTTTAAATTATTTCAAATGGATGTTAAAAGTGCCTTTTTAAATGGTTTTATTGAAGAAGAGGTTTATGTTGAACAACCTCCTGGTTTGAAAATTTTGAATTTCCAAATCATGTTTACAAACTTTATAAAGCTTTGTATGGTTTGAAACAAGCTCCTAGAGCTTGGTATGATCGTTTAAGTTCTTTCTTGCTCAAAAATGATTTTGCTAGAGGTCATATAGGCAAAACTCTGTTTATAAAGAAAAAGAATGATGATCTCTTATTAGTACAATCTATGTAGACGATATAATATTTGGTGCTACTAACGAATCTCTTTGTCAAGAATTTGCAAAGTTAATACAAGGTGAGTTCGAGATGAGCATGATGGGAGAACTAAATTTCTTCCTCGGACTCCAAATAAAGCAAACCAAAGAGGGAATCTTCATCAACCAGCAAAATACACAAAAGAAATACTCAAGAAGTTTGGGATGGAGAACACCAAGCCTTTAGGTACCCCTATGAGCTCTACTTGTAGACTTGACAAGGATGAATCAGGTAAATCTATTGACCAAAAATTATATCATGGCATGATCGGTTCATTGCTATATCTTACTGCCAGTAGGCCAGATATCATGTTTAGTATTTGTATGTGTGCTAGATATCAGTCTAATCCTAAAGAGTCTCATCTTTTGGCTGTTAAACGCATACTTAGATATTTATCTAGCATAATTAAAATTGTTTGTGGTACTCTAGAGATTCTTCATTTGAATTGATTACTTATTATGATGCTGACTTTGTTGGGTGTAAACTTGATCATAAAAGTACTAGTGGAACCTGTCAGTTTCTTGGAATAAATTTGATCTCTTGGAGTAGTAAGAAACAGAATTCAGTTGCTCTATCAACGACGAAAGCTGAATATATAGTAGCTGGAAGCTGTTGTGCTCAAATCCTTTGGATCAAACAACAACTCGAAGATTTTGGTGTTAAACTAACTAAGACACCCATAAGATGTGACAATACTAGTGCAATCAATCTAACTAAGAATCCTGTGCAACATTCAAGAAGTAAACACATTGAAATAAGACATCATTTCATAAGAGATTATGTATAAAACTCTAATGTTATTCTTGAATTTGTGTGTACTGATGATCAATTAGCAGATGTGTTTACCAAACCTTTGAGTGAAGAAAGGTTATGTCTAATTAGAAGAGAGTTAGGTATCATTGACCCATTTTCCTAGAACTCTCATAAATTTCATCTTACCCAAGGCATTTCACTCAAAACCACTTGCTTTGAGCCCCAAGAGCTTTTATATATTTTCTTAGATTTTTTGAAATTTTTTTCAATTTTTTTTTGGGATTTTCTTGGCCAAGTATCGACACTTGGATTGTGTCAAGTGTCGACACCTGACCAAGTGTCGACACTTGACAAACACAAAGTGAATAAAATCTATTTTAAAAAGACCGACCGAGGGTTTTTGTTTTTGCTTTTCCCTCATCGATTTCAAGCTATAGTGGTCCCTACTATCCAAACCCCTCCTCTTCCTGTTTAACCCTTCACGAATCAGGTATTCCCTCTTCTAATTTCTTTTTATTTCCACTTTATTCTTGCATTTTCATTTTCTTTACCGTCAAACCATTT
This sequence comes from Areca catechu, assembly GCA_021397845.1. Classification (NCBI taxonomy): domain Eukaryota; kingdom Viridiplantae; phylum Streptophyta; class Magnoliopsida; order Arecales; family Arecaceae; genus Areca; species Areca catechu. The sequence goes on along the minus strand of CM038051.1, from coordinate 139,972,575 downwards.
GACCTAGTTTTGGATTTTTCCAATTATATTTGGGATTTTAACCAGATTTTCTCAGTTTTATAGTTTTCTAAAACTCCATGTGAAGGAATAATGGTTTAGTGGCCTTTCTCTTGGTTTTCCCATGGTTTTTGGCCGTTCTTCATGATCATTCCTTCCGAATTTGGGAGAAACCGCTGATTGATTGGTTTTTTGGCCAAAAATTTGGGTATTCACCAAAATCTAGTGTTTTAAACTAATTTCTATTAATTTATCATAGTTTTTCATGATGTTTTTGCAACATTTTTTTACCACTTTGATAAACCCTAAATGTTTTAAGCCCAAATCCCATGTATTTTGGTATTTTGATAGTACAAAATTGTATTTTTACAAAAGTTCAAATATACTTTAACAACCAAAAACATTTTCTAACTCTTGTTTGTAGATTTCCTAAATTCATTTTGGTATTTTATAAACCAAAACTATTTCAAAACTATCCTGAAATGATTTTCTCCTTAACTCAACCTATAACAAGTCCCATTGCTCCTAGTTTGATTGGATCTATCCTCTTTTCCTTCCTATCCAGCTGGTTAGACATGGGTCCTAGGAAGAGACTAGCAGTTAGGAGACCAAGTCAGAGGGCAGAGAGGAGAACAAAGGCTAGGCATGACACTGGTGAGTTGAGCAGTTTAGTCGCACCTGGTTCCCCTGTGGAGAGGATGGCAGGGAAGGCTGTTGCTTCCGGTCAACGAGTGGACTTAGAGTTTTTCGATCGCCAGCACTTTCAGATCTGACAGACTCTTACTGATGCAGGTTTGGTGCCCTTCTGCACTATGTAGGAAAGGTATTACCCTCATTTGGTACGTGAGTTCTTTGGAGCTTTGGATTGCCGGCATATGACTTGGAGGACATCTATGCATGGTGTGGAGATTCTAATGACAGAGGAGCTCTTGAGCAGAGTCTGGGAGATACCGCACCGAGGGATCAGCATTTTTTCTGTGGATGACTGGGAGGCCGCATTCTGTTGTATTTTGGAGCGAGATGATATTCGCGGTCTGACAGTAGTCACCGCGAATCAGTTATCGATGGAGATGCGGCTCCTTCATCACATCACTGCCCGGATTCTTCTACCGAAGACAGGACATTTTGATTTCATCACTGAGAGAGAACTTATGCTCATGGTCTGCCTGACACAGAGGATGCTGGTAGACATTCCATCCATGATGCTGATTCAGATGAGAGACGCGGCCAGCCAGCACCGTCATTTTCTACCCTATGGGATGGGATTGACCTAGATTTTCAGAGCTTGTGGAGTTTCTCTAGAGGGGGAGATCCCCAAGAAGATATTACACACAGATGTTTATGATGAGAGGTCACTCCATAGGATGGGTTACAGAGTGGTTGGCGACAAATGGGTTAGGAGAAAGTCTGGCCAGGAGCCAGATGAAGAGGATGAGTTACGTGAGGTTGAGGCAGGGCCATCTGGGCCGGTCAGTTCTCCAGTTCATACAGCATATGCATCAGAGACTGAGCCAACGACGCATTCTGCTACACCATCAGCAACTCCTCCAGCTTTTTTTAGAGTACAGTTTGAGGACTACTCGCATGAGCAGTTTGCAGAGGAGAGGCGAGCTTATCAGTCTGGGAGCTAGGATGACTCAGCTTCGGATCGAGATTGATAGACTTAGAGCTGACACTACTGCTGAGCATGCCGAGCTTCGCCAAACTATGGAGGCTGGTTTTGCATGCATTGAGAGTTTGATCAGATCCCTACTCCCTCCAGCTGCTCCTACTGTTTCTCCAAGTGATGGTGGTGATGATGATGATGGCGATGACCACCGGGATGTCCATGATGATACTGTAGAGGGTGGTGATCACACTGACAACGGGGCTACAGACATTCTTGACGATGGCAGCGACAGTGATGATGGTGCCGACGGTTACGAGGTCATCAGTTGTGAGCAGCAGACTCCTGATACTCCTCCAGTTGATTCTACTGACACTCCAATTGCCACTGAGCTAGTCTTTGTTACCCCCACTGAGACTCTGCCTCCTCCTTCTTCTAGGGCCTCTAGAGTAGCACCTCGTTTTGGGCCATCCACTAGGACTAGGAGCAGAGGTATCCTGAAGACTCCGGTAGTCTGACCCGTAGGACTAGAGTCACCGGTCCTATCTCTTTTGAGATTCCATCTAATGAGGATTAGCCTCACAGATGTCTCTTCTGTTGTATGTTCTTTATGTTTCACGCTACTTTGTATGGTTCTTATTGTTGTATGACTTTGATACATTTTGTATGTTTCAGTTTTGCTGATGACTTAGCAAATTTTTGTACTACAAAAACTCCACTTATTATATATATATTTCAGTTTGGATGTTTAAAAAATTTGATTTACTTTGATTGCTTGATTAGTCACATTTATTCTCTTTAGCTCTGATACACTCTTTGGATCTTTTGGCTCTGATACCTGTCATATTTGATACTCTACCATCTTTTTGTCTCCGTGCTTATTATGAGGGGAGGTTATTCCCCTTTCTAATGATTGACAAAAAGGGGAAGTAATAGTATAGATTGTATGGCATAAATTGTTTGTGTAAATTTTCACATTTGATCTGCTTTGATACCCTGAAATAATATATTATATGTTCTTATTTAAAATATCTAATTGAGGAGGAGATTGATTCTTCCTAACTTTGAAAATTATGGCTCATATGGACTTACATTCATATTCATGAATTATAATAGTTGAAATTTGAAACTTAACGCTATTTTACTCAAGGTTTTGTCATCATCAAAAAGGGAGAGATTGTTGGCTCCACCTAGTGATCTTGATGAATAACGAAACATGAGTGCATAATGTATACTAATGTGTATTTCAAGTTATGAGTTTTCAGAAAGAAAGCACCTCAAAATCTCAAAAATTTATTTATCATGGCATGCTGTGGCATGGAGCATTTCTTGCAATTCTGGACATTCTCTTCATGGAAAAAGGACTTTTACATGATCAATTATTATTTATATATGTTCCATTTAAATTTTAATATCAATATTTATATTTTTGGCTCAAATTACACTTGAATCTGAATTTTTCAGTCTCAAGTGTCGACACCTGGAAGCCAAGTGTCGACACTTTAGCATTTGGCACGCAGAAAAACCCTTGGCAAGCCAAGTGTCGACACCTAGAACTCAAGTGTCAACACCTGCATTTCAAGTGTCGACACTTAGGTTTCCAAGTGTCGACTCAAGGCCAGAGATTTTTGAAAATCCAGAACTTTGCCAATGAAGGATTTTTGTGTCAAGTGTCGACACCTATGCATCAAGTGTCGATACTTGAAAGTTCAAGTGTCGACACCTAGAAATCAAGTATCGACACCTGACAGCTAAGTGTCGACATCTGATGAGCCAAGTGTCGACAATTGAAGCCTGACAGCCCTAACGGATCTATTTTTTTGACTTGCAGAACTTGCTTTTCAAGCTCCAAATGGCTAGATTCGAGGCTCCAATGGTCACAAACCATTTTTTGAAAGTTTTTATTGTATTTAACCTCCACCATCTTCATTCTAAAGGCATTGAAATATATTGAAGTCCATTCAAAGCCAAAAAGCCAATATTCTCTTAAGAACTTCACATCAAAAGCCTTTTATAGTTTGATTCCCTGAAAAAGCCATCAAGCTCATCCTAGCATCATTCCAAAAGAGGTGTTTTGAAGAATATTCCAAGGAGGAGACCAGACAAAGCATCAACTTGAGCTTCAAAGCTTTCATTCTACTCTGAAGAGAGTTTGTCTTAGTTTTAAAAGTTGTATATTTGTTTTTATCTTATGATTTGACCTTGCTTTCAAGGGTATCTTGAAAGAAGGTTGTTGTGGTTTGTTGGTGAGCCAAAGGGATAAAACCAACTAGGGTTAACTTGTGAGCCCGAAGACAAAATAAGTGTAAAAAGTTATTGGTAAGCCTAGGTGACAAAACCAACATAGGTTTTGACTTGTGAGCCTTTTGAAAAACAAGTCAGCTGTAATCTTGATTGGATTAAGTGGAATTCCTAAGGGTGGCTTAGGGAGTGGATGTAGGTGCTAGGTTTGCACCGAACCACTATAAATACTGTGTTTGTGTGTGATTACCTTCTTTCCCTCTTGCTCCTTGCTTATTATATTTGATTTACTATTTTCAGCTGCATTGAATCTTGAGCATTGATTTATTACTCACAAACACCACTAGACCTTCACATTACTGTTTTAAATTTTAAAAGACCCAATTCACCCCCCCTCTTGGGCTCCATTTATGGGCAATAAATTGGCTTGGACCTAGACCTACTACTGGCTAGATGTGGAACCTAAAGGGTAACACACATTAGGGAATTAGCCTAAGAAGTCAATTGGCATTTTATTAGGGTCACGAGATCCTAATTGGTTAGCTAAATTGCACACTAGCATGTGTAAGCTAACTTAACTCCTAGCCCAATTGAATTAGGTCTAAAGGTTGCTTAATGGGATAGCCAATTTGAGGGAATCCTAGATTGGGTTGAGTCCAAGATGGGGCAGCATTTATCTAGTTTTATCTATATTTTATCAGCATTTATCTGATTAAATGAAGAGTCCTAAAGTGGTGGGACTCTTGGTGCCAAATTAAATTGTACGCAAGAGAATATGGCACGCAGAAAAGGACCTAGAGTCCTTCTGCTTATGAGACTTTGTTTCTAGATGAAGCAAGGTGTCCCTAGCCTTATCCCTTATCCAATTATTATGGCATATTATTGGTGAAAGTAAGGAAGGGGCGGTGAATTAAGGTGGCGTGCATATGAAGGGTTGCGTCCCTTCATGATAGTCGTAGATGATTTAAATCCAAGAGTCCTTCACAATGAAGGAACTTGACTCTTGGAAAGGTCACTTCATTCCATGCCATCTAAGCAACCTCCTTGCCAGTTACATGCCAAATGGCATGAGGATAAGTGGGCCACATTATTCAGACAAAGGGATATAAGGCTTTTGGTGCATGAATGGTCTTGACCTTTCAAGATAAGACTCCTTCTTAGTGAAGGGTCTTATATGATCTATATTTGGATAAATCAAAGGCTGATGATAAGGCTTATTTGGCACCTCTCCATCTCCTATAAATAGCCATCGGTGTTTAGGTCAATGGGTATCTAATTTTATCCTTTCTTTCCTGCATTCTTACACTCACTTTGCCACACTCTCCTTGTCTCTTCATTCCCTTGTTAGAACTTAGGTCTTGTCTTAAGATAATTTCACTATTTTAGGACAAGGGTTTAGGAAGTGAATAAGGAAGTGAAAAAGAGAGTGAAGAGAGGTTTTGGAGAGGGCTCAGAGTGCTCTATCGGAGGCAAAGGTCTGAGCAAGGAAAGAGAGGCTGCCAAAGGAAGAAAGGCCAAAGTGAAGAGTCCTAGTGGATTAAGCAACCTGCTAGGAGTGCTTCCTAAGATCAATTCCTGTGTGGATTATCTCTGGAGGGCATTCACTTTTGTGCCTAGTGGAAAGAAGAAGGAATTAGCATTCCAAGTATTTTTCCAAACCCTAATTGAATGACTTGTTAATTGTAATGAATAAGGGATCTTGGTCTTAGGATTTCAAGTTGCTTTGGAGTTTCAAAATGAAAGTTTTTAAAATCCATTCTTCTGCTGTGCCATCGAACCATAATAGTGATATCAGAACCATCTTATTTCATTCAATTAATGGTCAATTGTATATGCATATAGTTAATATGATCATATATGATGCATGTCACAAATTAGGGTTCAATTATATATTGAATGATAATATGATCATATGTATTAATCATAGTATGATGTATACTATTCAAAGATTATATGATAGTGCATATTATTATGTGGTGCATGCTATTGAATGATTATATGATTCTATGCATGATTAAGTCAAATACATATTTCCAATATGCTAAATCCTAGTAACTACTTCGGATTGGGTTAGTCACCATGGCCGTCCGGTCATAGGAGTTACTTAGGGTTCATGGCTTTCTCTTCCCGTTCAATGGGATCTCCTATGGCATGTAGGGGTGCCGATGTGGCCATATCCCATGAACAAGTGAGGTGAACGGATTGATATTACAATCATGCATATGGTATACATAGTAGGGTTAATATGCTCGAATGATGGATTGAATATCATGTCATGTGTATGGTTATGAATACATTATGATGTCATGAATATTAGGTTTTATGATGTCATGAATGTTAGGTTGACATGATTAAGTCTATATTAGGATGTGTTTTAAGACCAATGAAAGCCCTCATAATTAAAATATATTGTCATAGTGTAAGTTAGTCAAGAGGCAAAATTCATTTAGGATTATATGATTAACCAATTGGTGTCTAAGCAAGTGGTTCTGGGAAAGTAAAGGGAATGAGGTTTTTAATTGGCTACATTGTCTGACCTGGCCAATTAATTTGGTGTCTGAGGAAAGCAACAGGGGGACCCCCTCATCTCTTCCACTTACTTGGCCAATTTGGCTATATCTGCACCAAATTGAATATGCCAACTGACTTACCACACTGCATTTTGCCTTCCTTCATGCTAGGTATAGTTTATATTAACAACTATAGTAGGTTTGTTGTGTAACACAAGGCCTACCCTTATTGGCTTTGGCTCCTTAATTTTGATGAATAACAAAATGCTGAGTATATGTTTGGTCTAATGTTTTAATTAGAGTATGAATTTCAGGCCTTAGGTACATCAATTTCTCCAGCAAAAAGGTATCAAGTTTTAAAAGCTAGAGGTTTCTCATTCTTGATTGAGCTTTTCACCTTGGAGCATTGTCAAAACAACTTCTTTGGCCTTTATGAAGAATCATCAAATGGATTAATGGACAAATCATTAAGAAATTCAAGTTTGGCATGCTTTTTTGGATGGCACAGAATTAAGTGTCGACTCACAAGGTCGACTCATGAAGAAAATTTAGAAGTTTCAGAAGACTGGCATGCAAAGTTTCAAGTGGCACGTCCAAGTGTTGACTCACACTTCAAGTGTCGACTCATGACGTTGTCTCATCACCTAAGAAAAATTCTAGGATAGAACTTCAAGATTTCTGGATTCTGTATTAAGTGTCAACTCATGAGGTCAGCTCACGCATCAAGTATCGACTCATGAGGTTGACTCAAGGTCTAACGGCTAGTTTTCAAATTTTTAGATTTGTCTCCAAATGGCTTTTAACGGCTAGTTTTTCAATCCCAACGGTCTTCAACGGTCTTTTTAGTGGATTTGAGATATTTAACACTCACCAAGCCTCTTGATGTTCACAAGAAAGAGTGAAATCATATGAGACGAACTCCAATCATTTGAAAAGATAAGAAGAGTGTATTTTAAAGAGATTTCCTTGCAAAAAGCCTTCCATATTTGAGTTGTTAAGGTTTCAAGTGCTTGACCATAATTGTGCATTCAAAAAATTCCAAGGAGAAGTCAATTCAAGCAATCAAGAGAGCTTCAACGACCTTCATTTCAGCTCTTTCTAGGAGCTTTGTATTGTGCTCTTTTATTACATTCTTGTTCTCACTTTGTTGACCTAGTTTTCAAAGGTTTTGAAACTAGGTTGTAAAGGTTGTTGGTGAGCCAAAGGGATAAAACTAACTAGCATTTGACTTGTGAACCCGAAGATAAAATAAGTTATAAAGGTTGTTGATGAGCCTAGGTGATAAAACCAACTTAGGTTTTGACTTGTGAGCCTTAGAAAATAAGTCGGCTATAATCTTGAAGTAATTATAGTACAATATCCAAGGGAAAGCTTGGAAAGTAGATGTAGGTACTTGAAGTGCACCGAACCACTATAAATCTTTGTATTTGTGCATGATTTTTTTCTTTATTACTTGCTCTTCAATACTTACATTTAATTTGTTATTATCCATTGCATCTCTTAGAGCTAAATCACTTTGTTTCATAAACACTTCAAGACCAGCACATAATTAATTTAAATTTTTAAAAGACCCAATTCACCCCCCATCTTGGGCTCCATTTATGGGCAATAAGTGTTATCAAAGCTCCGATACTCTACTTATAGGTCCAACGATCTTGAGTGAAAGGTCATAGTAGCTCCAATTGGTATGGGTGTTGTAGAAGGACAAGCCTCTAACCATCCTCCTTTGTTTAATAGCATAAACTACACATATTGGAAGACACGCATTTACTTACAAGCTATTGATTACAATATCTGGAGAATTATAGTTAAAGGGCCTCATCAGCCCACTCACTTGGTTAATGACATTCTCACCCCAAAACTAGAAGAAGATTGGGATGAGAATGACATTAAGCAAGCTAAAGTTAATGCCAAAGCTATGAACTTATTATTTTGTGCACTTGACCCTGGTGAATTCAATAGAATTTCAAATTATCTCTCTACCAAGGAAATATGGGACATGCTTGAAGTTATCCATGAGGGTACATATCTAGTAAAGACTACCAAAGTGAATATGCTCATTCACACCTATGAAATGTTTAGAATGGAACCAATTGAATCTATAAATGAAATGTATACTAGATTCACAAACATAGTGAATGGCATGAAAAGCTTAGGTAAAGTTATTTCTAATGATAAACTTGTTAATAAACTTCTCAGGTCTCTTCTGGCTTCTTGGGATGCTAAACTCAACACCATAGAAGAAGCCAAAGATGTCAATATACTTCAACTTGAGCAGCTTTTGGGCTCATTGATGACTTATGAGCTTCCCTTAAAATAAAGATAGTGGACAATGATAACAAGAAGAAAGACATTGCCTACAAGTCCACTACCAAAGAAGAATCGAGTGATGAATCTGATGAAGAGGATGATGAAGATGAGACGACCTTCATGACTAGAAAGTTCAAAAGATTTATGAGGAAGAAAAAGGATTTTTATAAGAAAAAGCCTAAAACAGGAGACTATAGCAAAGAAAAAGAAAAGGAGAAGGAAAGGGAGCAACCCACTTGCTTCAAGTGTAAGAAACCCGATCACTTCAAGTTGGATTGCCCCATACTTAAGAAAAGCAGAAAAAAACTCAGGAAAAAGGCCATGATGGCAACATGGAGCGAGAGTGAAGACTCGAGTTCTGATGAAGAGCAGCAAGAGGTTGCCAACCTTTGCATTCTGGTCAATGAAGAAGAAGAGATAAGCCTTGAACTTGAAGAAGAATTTACTTTCGAAGAATTGCATGAAGTTTTTGATGAACTAGTAGTTGAATATTGAAAGCTTAAAATAAAGAACAAAGAACTAAGAAAGCAAAATTTGGAGTTGACTAAAACAAATGATAAGTCCTTGATAGAAAATGATTATTTGTTACAAGAAAATAAATAGTTAACTATTAAGATTACTTCTTTGAAAAAGGAAAAGAAAGATTTGAAAAAGGATAAATCATTTGCCATTAATGAAAAGCTTATCAAAGAGAACAAAGAGTATTTGCAAGAGAATAAGAAGTACAAGGAAGAACTTGAAAAACAAAAATCTTTTGTTGAAAAGTTTACTTATAGTTCCGAAAAATTCAACATGCTTTTAAATAACGAAAGTGCTATTTTTAACAAAGCTGGATTAGGCTTCAAACCACAAAAATAACAAAAGTATTTTAAAAATTTCTTTGTACCTGTTTCATCTAATATTACTTGTTATGCATGTGGTAAAGTAGGGAATAAATTGTATATATGCAATAAAAGTAAATTAAATCATGTTAGAAAGGTATGGGTTCCACAAGGAACCATTTCAACTAACCCTAAAGGACCCAAGATGACTTGGGCACCTAAAGTTTTCACTTGAATTATTTTTGTAGGTGTGTCTTGCAACCAAGGATAAAAGAAGCATGTGGTATCTTGACAACGGTTGCTCAAGGCATATGGCTGGGGATGTGAGATAATTCTCATCTCTAGAAGCTATGAATGGTGGAAACATGACATTTGGTGATAATGGAAAGGGCAAAATCAATGGTATCGATAAAGTCCATATCACCCCTACTTCCTTTATTGATAATGTTTTGTTAGTTGATGGTTTAAAGCATAATTTATTTAGCATAAGTCAATTTTGTGACAAAGGATTTAAAGTACTTTTGAATCTTCTTTATGCATGGTATCTAGTCTAGATGACAATGACATCAAGTTCATTGGTCATAGGCATGGGAACATTTATACAGTTGATCTTGATGATCAACCTATGGAAAATGGTCAATGCCTAGTGGCAAAAGAAGTCAAGATAAATGAAACTAGTTGGCTTTGGTGCCATAGGCTAGGACATGCAAGCATGCTTTTGATTTCAAAATTAAATAGAAAGAATCTTGTAAAAGATTTGTCAAAACTCACTTTTGAAAAAGATAAGATATGTAGTGCATGTCAACTTAGAAAATAGACAAAATATTCTTTCAAACCTAAAGGAGTAGTATCTACCACTATACCCTTAGAATTACTTCATAGGACCTCTTTGGACCAACTAGAATAACAAGTTTAGGAGGTAAGAAGTATGGGTTAGTGATTGTAGATGACTATTCACGTTTTACATGGATAATGTTTTGGCACACAAAGATGAAACTATTTTAGCATTCATTAAATTTTATAAAAAGGTTTCAAATGAAAAAGGTATTTCAATTATCTCTTTAAAAAGTGATCATGGTATTGAATTTGAAAATCATGATTTTGAAAACTTTTGTAATGAAAATGGTATAGATCATAATTTTTCTGCACCTATGGCACCTCGAAATGGGATAGTAGAAAAAAAATAGAACTCTTGAAGAAATGACATGCACAATGCTTTGTAAAAATGATTTACCTAGATATTTTGGATAGAAGCCATAAATACTACATATTATGTTTTAAATCATGTTTTAATTCGACCTATTTTGAAGAAAATACCATATGAACTTTAGAAAAATAGAAAACCCATTATTAAATATTTTCATGTTTTTGGATGCCGTTGTTTCATTCTAAACAATGATAAAGATAACCTAAGCAAATTTGACGTCAAGTCAGATGAGGATCTTCTTAGGATACTCTACTTCTAGCAAGGCATACAGGGTCTTCAATAGAAGAACTCTTCTAGTTGAAGAATCCATACATGTAGTGTTTGATGAGACTAATGATAAATCTTCTAGAAAAAAAGATATTGTAGATAATGTTACAGGTACTCAAAAGTTTGGAAGAAAGACAATTAATGAAGAACCTTCCAAGGAGCAAGATGATTTTCAGGATAATGAAGGAGAACAAGTAGGAGCTTCATCTACACCCAACCACTACCTAAAGAATGGAGGTATGCTCATGGACACCCTAAAGAACTTATAATTGGTGATCTATCAAAAAGGGTAAGTACTCGTTCCTTTTTAAGAAATGTATGTGATTACTTAGCTTTTGTTTCTCAAATAGAACCAAAATCATTTGAAGAAACTGAAAATAATTACAATTGGATAAATGCTATGAAAGATGAACTAAATCAATTTAAAAGAAATAAAGTTTGGACTTTAGTTGAAAGACCATGAAATGTTTCAATAATAGGAACAAAATGGGTTTTCAGAAATAAACTTGATGAAAATGGTTTGGTTACTAGAAATAAAGCTAGGCTAGTTGCCAAAGGCTATAATCAAGAGGAAGAGAATTATTTTGATAAAACCTTTGCTCCTGTTGCTAAACTTGAAGCAATTAAACTATTATTAGCATTTACATGTTTCATGAATTTCAAACTATTTCAAATGGATGTCAAAAGTACTTTTTTGAATAGATTTATTGACGAAGAAGTTTAAGTTGAACAACCTCCTGGTTTTGAAAATCATGAATTTTTCAATCATGTTTTTAGACTTCATAAAGCTTTATATGGTTTAAAAAAAGCACCAAGAGCTTGGTATGATAGATTAAGTAGGTTTTTTCTTGAAAATGATTTTTCTGGAGGAAATGTAGACACTACATTATTTTTGAAAAAGAAGAATGATGATCTCTTAGTAGTACAAGTGTATGTCGATGATATATTTTTGGTGCTACTGATAAAATTTTGTATCAAGAGTTTGCCAAGCTTATGCAGGGTGAGTTCGAGATGAGCATGATGGAAGAACTGAATTTTTTCCTCGGACTCTAGATTAAGCAAACCAAAGAAGGGATCTTCATCAACCAAACCAAATACATAAAAGAAATATTAAAGATGTTTGGGATGGAGAGCACCAAGCCATTAGGTATACCTATGAACTCTTCTTGTAAATTAGATAAAGATGAATCTGGTAAAATTGTAGATCAAAAATTATATAGAGGTATCATTGGTTCTCTGCTTTATTTGACTGCTAGTAGCCAGATATAATGTTCAGTATATGTATGTGTGCAAGATATCAGTCTGCTCCTAAAGAATGTAATTTATTGGCTATTAAATGTATACTTAGATATCTATCTGGCTCTATTAACATTGGACTTTGGTACTCTAGAGATTCATCTATTGAAGTGATTGCATATTCTGATGCTGATTTTGCTGGTTATAAACTTGATAAAAAAAGTACTAGTATAACTTGTTAATTTCTAGGAGTTAATTTGATTTCATGGTTTAGCAAGAAATAGAATTGAGTTGCACTATCGATGGTGGAAGCCAAATATATAGTAGCCAGAAGCTATTGTGCTCAAATCTTGTGGATCAAACAACAACTCGAAGATTTTGGCATCAAACTAACTAAGACACCAATAAGATGTGATAATACTAGTGCAAATAATTTGACTAAAAATCTTGTTCAACACTCAAGAAGCAAACATAATAAGAAATCATGTGTAAAATGGTAATGTAATACTTGATTTTGTGTGTACTAATAATCAATTAGCAGATATTTTCACAAAACCTCTAAGTGAAGATAGATTTTACATGATTAGAAGGAAACTAGGTGTCATTGATCCTTTTATCTAGACCCTTCAAATTCTTATTGAAATCCTCCAAAATGTCTTAAAATCCTCTAAATATTAGTTAGGATATCTCATAGATCTTTCCTAGATTTTTCTTAAAATTTATTGAATTTTATTTTGCTTTCCCATGGTCAAGTGTCACTCACATAATTTCTCCAAGTGTCGACTCACCTGAAGTGTCGACAGTTGAAAAATTTTTAAGTGTTGACTCATGACCATCAGACTAAGACCATTTAGGGCTTTCCAAAAACTCATTTGACTCATTTCTTCTTCCCTCCTTAGCATTGTGTGGTCCCCAAACTCACTCCAAACTTCCAAGAATAGTGTTTTCCACCTCTAACCTTCCATTTTTAGGTAAAATCTCTCTTTTATCTCTTGATTTTTTTTGTCAGACCATATTTCTTCATTTTCCTTTTCATTTTTCCTTCCATTAGGTCCAAGCCTTGTAAATCTTTTCTATGTTTTAGCCGGTATCCTTGATTCTCTCATGACTTTTCCCCTTGTCCAAACCATTCCTACTCTTTTGGTTCATTTTGGCCTGTGGCTTGCTCGATTTCCCCTTTTCTCCTCCATCTTCACCTCCCGGTTCTTCTCACATTTCAACCCTTTCTCTCTTCTCTAGCTTATTTCTTCATTTTAGATCCTCTTTATGTCCATTGGTCTTCCCTCTCTTCTTTCCCTAGCCTTCCTTCTTCTTCTGTGTCCCTCTTCTCTATGTTGTCTAAGAAATGGGTCCCCAGAAGCAACTGGCATATCGAAAAAGGAGGTCTGAGTAGGGTCAGTGATGGGGGACTAATATGCATGCAATTTTTTTTTATATATTTTATATGTGGGGTTGAGTGATTAATTCCCAAATTTCAGATTAAATAAGTTGTAGGGATTTTATATGAATTTTAGAAGATCAGCATGCATATTAGGACCTAGAAAAGTAGAAAAGAAGGATCGCCGGGACTGAGAAACATCGGTTAGGGCAAGTTCTCCTACAATAAAACTACTGGAGGTAGAGGGGGTGTACCTGACAATGTCTGTGAAGATCGCAGCAAAAGGGTCTCTCGTTCCTCGATGGATGCGGCCTAGAAAATCGAGCCAAAGACCCGCGGATACCCGGCTTTCTGCTCGGTGATCCGATTGAGGCTTGGCTGGAGTCGTTGGATTCGTAGGAACTCGGGGACCTATAAACGACCTGTCAGGGTTAGAAAACTCATAAAAGAACAAGAAAATAAAGGAAAAACAGCAAGGGAAGGCTTCTTTTGGAGTGGGCATCCACGGATCTGGAGGGTTTGTTGGCAGCAGGAAGATGATTGCAAACACCGGGAAGAAGAACTCTCAAAAACCCCTTTATGCACACAGCAGGGTATCACACAACTCAATAGAAGAACTCAAGGTTTTCATTCATCACAAATTCTCCCTTCATACAAGAGGCTAGGGTCCCTTAAATAGACCCTTAACCTTGGGCTCCAAGTAAGGGCACATTAGTCTTTACATGAGAATCATTTTCCCTCTCAAACCCTAGCTAGAAAATAAGGAATTATTAGGTAGAAAAATCCCTAAAGATTTTTCTTGACTTGGTCAATACTCCAGGGATGCCTAGGGGGGCGTGTTGAGCTTCTAGGAGTAGCAAGGGCCGGCCCAAAGGGGCCCAGGTGCATGGGTTTGGGCCTCTGGAAGCTGGGGTGGCCTGGTAGCCGGGTAGCAGGATATTCCCTGGTATCTTGCTTCTTAGGGGCTTGGGCTTGGCGCCTGGGCTTGATTTCTTTGGGGTAGGATGCAGATGGACCTCTAAAATCATGGATGCCTTGGTCTATGAATATATTTGGCATCTGGAAGGAAATCTGGGCATCTGGAGGGCATCTGCAAGGAATCAGGGTTTCTTATTTTCCTCCTAGGGTCTTCAAATCTTCAAGCTGGGTTGGACTTGGGCTAAACTTCCATATCTTCAATCTGATTGGACTTGGTCTTTACTTGTATGATGTGGTCTTGAGTCTTCAATATGGTTGAATAGGACTAAAAAAAATAAAATTAGCTCGACATGAGCTGACTAACACTGGACTGAACTAGCTCAACATGAGCTGACTAGTACAGAATTGAAATAACAACTAAAAATACTCAAATAACAACTAAAATGGACTCAGATGGGCTAAGCCCTTATTACAGATGGACTCATAAATTATTGATCAATTTACAGAGGGTTGAAAAGCCTCTATCTTATTCTGGTGCCTCAGGTGTCCCCACCAATTCTCCCGGGGTGGGAGAAACTCGACCCTGTCGAGTGAAGGTCAGACTGGCTCATATATCTCTCGAGAAGGTTTGGGTTGAGGCGTTGCAAGTCCTCTCGAGAAATCCATGAATCGTCTGACTCTGGCCGGCCTTGCCATCGGACCAGGAAGCGTTGATAGTCATGGCCCTGGGTCGTGATGGCTTGATCGTCCAGGATACGCTCGATCCGTTCTCCTCTCTCAGGCCAAATTTGTTTGTGGACACTCTAGGTTAGGGTCACTCACAATGAAAAGGAATAGGTCCAAAGGCCTCACTAGGTTTCGCTGCCGGTTCCCTATACTCAACCAGGTCTGTAATATTGAAGGTAGAACTAATGCCCAAATCCGAAGGCAATTCTAACACCTAGGCATTTGATCCAACCTTCTCTATCACTTTAAAAGGTCCAGCTCTGCGAGCATGAAGCTTCTTTTAGGCCTAAGCCTAACCAAGATAGAATCCACTACATCAAATTCTTTAATCCTTCTTCGGGAATTAGCCAGTTTGTTTAAAGATTAGTGCGGGTGGTGAACATGCTAGGCACATGCAGACTCCTAACAAATGATGCAAAGGACTCATACTGACACCTAACAGACTCGACTATGCATTCCTATCGAAGGAAATTTTATTGAACTCTTTGGATCTAAACCTAATAGATTATAGGTTCTCTAGGTTTGATCCTAGCTTGACATGCACATGAAAATTTACAGTGAACTCCTAGCAAATTTCGAAGAGTATGCCAGAAGTAAGATGCAAACCTAATATATGTGATGAATGCATGCGGTATGCTAATCTCAGCTAAATGCAATCTAATGATCTTAGAAATGCTGGAGGTGTCAGGAAAGGGCAGAAAATAGGAAGTGGGTTCATAATTAGTTTGGTAGGGTAGGGAAAATGGTTCAAGGTTAGTTAGATAAAGTTTGATATAAGAAGGCATGTCAGGGACTAATCCTAGACTAATGAGGCTAACCTTACAAGGTTGCGGTATATCTATGGGATTTGCATAATGGAAGGATGGGTTACTAATCTCAAGGAAGAGGTCCTTAATGGGAACTATAGGAGGAGACTCATCCTGAGGGTACTGATTCAAAGAGATCAAGTTCTTAATAAATTCTTCCAGTTCTTGTATTTTGGACTAGACTCTATAATTTGGCTCTCCTCTACGATTTCCTCTGGTAAGGCTCTAATAGTAGTACCTAGGTTCTCTTCCTCTATTTGTTCTTCCACTATAGCTTTAGGTTGGATGTGGTCAAGGTCAACTACCTCTGGGTTGGCTTCTACCGGGTATCTATTGGGTCAGCTAATTCTAGGTCATCTAAAGGTGTCTCCTCTTCTCCTTCATACTCATCCACTAGGCTCGCATCAGCTTCATACACTTTCACGTAAATGTAAGCCTTGTCAAACTCAGGAATGGTTGGAGAAGGTCGGCTAGGGGAAAATTGGCTAGGTCCTAGTTTCTGATTATGGTCACTAATCCTAGTAGGTTCAAGTTGCCTAAGGGATAGTGGCTCACTACTGGGCTTATATTTAGGGGTGCTAATCCTATGGGGTTCAAGTTGACTAAGGGAAACCTGACTAGTACTAGATTGATACTTAGGGGTTATGGGTTCTCTGGGCTCATAGGACAAGGGTGCAGATCTATGGGTCATGGGATTATAGGATCTGGGGTCATAGAATTTTGGGTCAGCTCTATGGTCAGGTTCTAAGGATGGATCATGGTATGGGGTCCTCCTAAGGTTGGGCTCCCTATATGGGTCAGGATATTGGGTTCTCCTAGGGTTGGACTCCCTATATGGGTCTGAATATTGGGTTCTCCTAGGGTTGGGCTCTCTATATGGGTCAGAGTATTGGGTTCTCCTAGGATTGGACTCCCTATATGGGTCAGAGTATTGGGTTCTCCTAGGATTGGACTCCCTATATGGGTCAGAGTATTGGGTTTTCCTGGGTTCGGTATCATAATAAGGGTCATGGTAAGGGGTTCTTCTAGGTTCAGTATTATAGTATGGGTTAGGCTGAGGGGCTCTCCTAGGTTCAACCTGTCGGTATGGATCAGGGTTTGGGGTCCTCCTAGGTTGAGGATTGTAGTACTGGTCAGAATAAAGGGCTCTCCTAGGTTAGATCTCATGGTATAGAACAAGGTTTTGGGTCCTCCTAGGTTGAAGGGACTCGGGATCTGGCTCAGACTGTGACCCATGGGTTCTTTGTATGGTCCCTACACGGCCTTCTAACTGGTCAAACCTATTGGCAAGATGGTCAATTCTGTTGTTGGTTTGGGTATTAGACCGAGTTAACTGGGCCATGGATTGGGTTAGTTGCTCAGTGAGTGCTTTTATTTGGGCTTGCAAATTTTCCATGGGTTTAGACATTTGTGAAGGAGGTGGGTGATATGAACTCCTGATCTAGTGCTCATGCAAGACTCGATCAGGCCGACTACAGCTGACTAGACCTAGAGTCCAAACTAGATGCTCAATGAGGGTGGCAAACTAGCCTATAGTAACCCTGTACTCAGCCAGGCAGGTGTAAGGGGAGTGTTAGGTCCCTGATTGCCAATCCTAGACACCATCAGAGATTGGCCAGGTAGGCAGACCAGCACACAAGCCCTTCGGGATTGAATCCCTAAACCACCGTTCTAGACACTGAGCACAAGGCACACACAGGTTATCTTGACACAATGATCTGACACGTAGCCTGAACCCGACCAGTTGGTGTCCCTAGCCCACTAGGGCAATTAAGTCTAGTTAATTTTAGGTTAAAGCTTGGGACCGAATGCAAGGGATGTGGTTTTAGGCTAAGGAGAGATTTTCAACTCCTCCCCTTATCTGATATAGCAAGAGTGCCCTTAAAAGTAAATTATGCAATGATGGCAGGCAGATGAGGATGCAAATTAGGGTTTAGATGTTTTTGGTATTTTTGGAGAATATGTAATTTTTTTTTTTGGTATTTTTTTAAATATAAGAAAACATGTAATTTATTCCCTAATATGCAGGAAATAAACTAAAATTAAATGATATGCAAAAGATGCTAATCAAACCCTAAAACTTCCAAACTTGCCTTGCTGAAAAAATAGAGCCGAAAATTTGCAGGATCTGTTTCGGCTTGCAGAAAACTCACAAGCCATAATAAAATCTGGAAAATTTTCAAATTACTGTTAATTATGATGAATCTAGGAAAATAAATTTCAGAATTTTTTGATTTTTTAACAGAGAGAAATAATTAAAATAACAGAGTATATACGGACTGAAAAATTATAGAAAACAAGTCCTAATCTAAGCTCTGATACGAAATGATGGGGGACTAATATGCATGCAATTTTTTTTTGTATGTTTTATATGTAGGGTTGAGTGATTAATTTCCAAGTTTTAGATTAAATTAAGTTGTAGAGAATTTTATATGAATTTTAGAAGATCAGCATGCAGATTAGGACCTAGAAAAGTAGAAAAGAATGATCGCCGGGGCTGAGAAGCCTCGGTTAGGGCAAGTTCACTTACAATAAAACTACTAGAGATAGAGGGGGTGTACCTGAAAACATCTATGAAGATTGTAGCAAAAGGGTCTTTCATTCCTCGATGGATGCGGCCTGGAAAACCGAGCCAAAGACCCGTGGATACCCGGCTTTCTGCTCGGTGATCCGATTGAGGCTTGGCTGGAGTCGTTGGATTCGTAGGAACTCGGGGACCTGTAAACGACCTATCAGGGGTTAGAAAACTCATAAAGGAACAAGAAAACAAAGTAAAAATAGCAAGGGAAGGCTTCTTTTGGAGTGGGCGTCCAGGGATCTGGAGGGTTTGTTGGCAGCAGGAAGATGATTGCAAACACCGGGAAGAACTCTCACAAACCCCTTTATGCACACAGCAGGGTATCACACAACTCAATAGAAGAACTCAAGGTTTTCATTCATCAAAAATTCTCCCTTCATACAAGAGGCTAGGGTCCCTTAAATAGACCCTTAACCTTGGGCTCCAAGTAAGGGCACATTAGTCTTTACATGAGAATCATTTTCCCTCTCAAACCCTAGCTAGAAAATAAGGAAATATTAGGTAGAAAAATCCCTAACAATTCTCTTGACTTGGTCAACACTCCAAGGATACCTAGGGGGGCGTGTTGGGCTTCTAGGAGCAGCAAGGGGCCCGGGTGCATGGGTTTGGGCCTCTGGAAGCTGGGGTGGCCTGGTAGCCAGGTAGCAGGAATATTCCCTGGTATCTTGCTTCTTAGGGGCTTGGGCTTGGCGCCTGGGCTTGATTTCTTTGGGCTAGGATGCAGATGGACCTCTAAAATCATGGATGCCTTGGTCTATGAATATATTTTGGCATCTAGAAGGAAATCTGGGCATCTGGAGGGCATCTGCAAGGAATCAGGGTTTCTGATTTTCCTCCTGGGGTCTTCAAATCTTCAAGCTGGGTTGGACTTGGTCTAAACTTCCATGTCTTCAATCTGATTGGACTTGGTCTTTACTTGTATGATGTGGTCTTGAGTCTTCAATATAGTTGAATAGGACTTAAAAAACTAAAATTAGCTCGACATGAGCTGACTAACACTGGACTGAACTAGCTCAACATGAGCTGACTAGTACAGAACTGAAATAACAACTAAAAATACTCAAATAACAACTAAAATGGACTCAGATGAGCTAAGCCCTTATTATAGATGGACTCATAAATTATTGATCAATTTACAGAGGGTTAAAAAAGAAGGTGTTCCATTGGAGGGTGAGTCCTCCAAAGAGATCCTCCATATGGACACGATGGAGATAAATCTCTTCACATGATGGGATTCTAACAGATTGGTGGACGATGGGTTCGTAGAGAGTCTGGCTAGGAGACAGATGAGGAGGATAAGATTAGAGCAGCTGAGGAAGGACCTTCTAGACCTGCTGAGCAGATTACACCTCCTAAGCCTACACCAGTACAGCCTGAGCAGCATAAGCCAGTCACTCCACCAGTTGCACCTATTCTTGCTTCTACACCTCAGCCCACTATCAGGATTGACTCGGACCTTGAGCAGAGGATTTCAGATCAGATCATAGAGGTTTGTAGGGAGATATCACAAGTACAGATTGAGCTGCAAGGTTTGGATGTTCATACTGACTTACAGATTAGCTCTCTTCGTATTATAATTGAGGTTGGATTTGAGTATATACAGAGCATGTTGAGATCCTTGATGCCTTCTGGCACTGCTGGTCAGTCTGCACCTCCATCTCCTCCTACTGATGGTGATTCTGATGAGTCAAATAGTAATGGTTATAGTGATAGCAACAGTGATGGAGATGATGATCATGGTGATCAGTCTGGTGGTGGCAATGCAGTTCTAGCTGATCCTATTCCTGCTCTTATAGTTGATCCTTCTATAGATCCTTCTATAGCAAAAGATGATGTTGAGCTCACTGATGTACATGGTGAGATTGATGTTGTTGGTGATGATACAGATGTTGAGTCTGACAGTGGTGGTGATGGTGGAGACTTTCAGGTTGTCAATAGGGAGGATCAGACACCAGCTATACTTGATCACAGTTCAAATACCCCCATTGAGGTTCAGCTAGATGTTTCTTCAGCCTATCAGACTCCTTTGAAGACTTTCACTCATGCCAGATCTAGGACAACTAGGGTCATTCCTAGATCAAGACCCTCTCTTAGGACTAGAAGCCTTACCCATAAGACTCCTAGATCCTCTGCTACTAGGATCATGGCACTAATCTTTTTTGAGCTTTCATCTAATGGAGAGTAGCTTCACAGACTCTTTGTTTGCTTGTATTTTTCTTTAGTACAATTATGTTTCAGTTTCTGCATATTTCAGCTTATGTATCTTTTCAGTTTATGTATGTTTCAGCTCATGTTGCACTAAAAGCATTGATATATGAAAGCTCAGTTTGATATATGAAAGCTTCTATTATTTCTTTGCTCACTCCTTTCTTTGTACCTTTAAACACCATAAGTTGTGATGTATGCAATAATTCAGGGGGAGCAATCTGGTGCGGGCACCAAGGTTCGAAAGAGACTTAGTCTAATTCAGTATGGCTTTAATTCTTTCATTAAACCTGTATCTTGTAAATAGAGTAATTTTACTTCTTTAATTGAATTTGAGTCATGTAATTAGGTTGGGTTTATTTCAATTTAGTTTTCTTTTGAGTCCATTTGGGTTTATGAGTCCAATTAGGGTCAAATTGGTCTTGTATTTAGTGAGTTTAGTAGTTGGGTCTAAGAGAGGTTTGGAATTGGTTAAATGTAAGCAAGCTCACTTGAAGATTGGATGCACTCAACCACTCCAACAAAATAATCCAAGGAGGATGCTATTTCAGCAAGCACTTTGGATGCCATGTCATCACTTGGTGTACACCTCATCAAGCCACATCACCAAGAGGATTTCAAGCCACATCACCAAGGAATTTCAATTTTAAAAGTGGGCGGCCAAGGAGTTTTGAATTTCCACCATTTTAGCTAGCTAATGTGGCTACTTCCATGAAGATCTCCATGAAATTCGAATTTCCATCCTTATAGCTAGGAACCTCCCATGAAAAGCTCCATGTATTTCAAATTTTCAAAAGTTTCTTGGAGGCTTATAAATAATACTCCACACTCTCTTGTAAAAGGGTACTTAATATGAATGAAAAATCAAAGTTTCTTCTATTTCATTTGTGTTATCAAATGCCCTCCGAGAGGGAGTGGGTGAGAGACCCTTAGCTACTACAATCAATCTTCCATGCCAAGAGCTATTTTCCCTTCCATCTAATCATCCCATTCCATCTTCCAAGGTGCAAGTTGGTCATACAAGGAGGCCAGCCAAGCTACTTCCACTCCACCAAGCTCCTTCTCAACTTCAACCTTCATTTCATTAGCACTCCACCTTTGAAATTCCTTTCTAATTCTAATATGGCTTGTGTAGGATCCCTGAGATCTCTAGGTTCCAAAGAAGACGGTCTTCCTAGACAAGAGATAGAGACAAGAAGCCCTACCATCTAGAGGAATCACCATGTCATCCAAGAGTTTCATCCTTGAGTGTAATCCTTCCAATCACTGAAGTATTAATGACTGGGTATCCCTCTTTAATTATTTTCAGATCTGAAATATTAGAGTAATTAAAGCCCTAGCCTGTGTGGTTTCTTAACCATAATGATCCTTTTTCTTTACTGCTTTGTAGATTCTCATTCTAGTTTAGTTTAACATGCGAATCCCTTCATGAAGATTTCAGTTTTGTTTACATGGAAAAGTAGCCTAGTTTTTACTTTATTTTTCATTTAGTTACTACTATCTCCTCCTAGATTTCATCATTCCATTTCATCCCACATCGCAATCCCTTTTATTACTTAATGATGACAAAAGGGGGAGTAAGAAAGATATAAAAAAAGATATATTGGTATAATATAAGAAAGTTATAAGCAACATCATATTCAAATTTTTTTCAAAGCTCTCACATATTACTTAAGATAGGGAGAGATCTTGAATTCTCTTACCTTGAAACTTTTGAAACATTGCTCTATGAATTGAAAAAATGATTCATTTTCACTAAAATAAGTGAATGAATCTTGTTTGTTGACAAATATGAAGATACTTCGATAAATTCATACATTTTCAAAACTCTTGATACCATACTAGTCAAATTTTGAAATTTATTTGCTTATATACTCAAGGTTTTGTCATCATCAAAAAGGAAGAGATTGTTGGCTTTGGCTCCTTAATTTTGATGAATAACAAAATGCTGAGTATATGTTTTGACTAACATTTCAATTGGAGTATGAATTTCAGGCCTTAGGTACATTAATTTCTCCAACCAAAAGGTATCAAGTTTACTAATTTAAGAGCTAGAGGTTTCTCATGCTTGATTGAGCTTTTCACCTTTGAACATTGTCAGAACAACCTCTTTGGCCTTTATGAAGAACTGTCAAATGGATTAATGAACAAATCATTAAGAAATTCAAGTTTGGCATGCTTTTTTGGATGGCACAGAGTCAAGTGTTGACTCACAATGTTGACTCATGAAGAAAATTTAGAAGTTTTAGAAGACCAGCATAAAAAGTTTCAAGTGGCACACCCAAGTGTCAACTCATGAGATCGACTCACACTTCAGGTGTCAACTCATGAGGTCGACTCATTGCCTAAGAAAAATTCTGGGATAGAACTTCAAGATTTCTGGATTCTGCACCAAGTGTCGACTCACACATCAAGTGTTAACTCATAAGGTCGACTCAAGATCTAACGGCTAGTTTTCAGAATTTTAGATTTGTCTCTAAACGGCTTTTAACGACTAGTTTTTCAATCCCAATGGTCTTCAATGGTCTTTTCAGCGAATTTGAGGTATTTAACACTGACCAAATCTCTTAAAGTTCATAAGAAAGAGTGAAATTATATGAGACAAACTCCAATTATTTGAAAAGACAAGAAGAGTATGTTTTAAAGAGATTCACTTGCAAAAAGCCTTCCATATGTGAGTTGTTAAAGTTTCAAGTGCTTGGCCAAAATTATGCATTCAAGAAATTCCAAGGAGAGTCAACTCAAGCAAACAAGAGAGCTTCAACGACCTTCATTTCAGCTCTTTCTAGAAGCTTTGTATTGTGCTCTTTTATTACATTCTTGTTCTCACTTTGTTGACCTAGTTTTTAAAGGTTTTGAAACTAGGTTGTAAAGGTTGTTGGTGAGCCAAAGAGATAAAACCAACTAGGATTTGACTTGTGATCCCGAAGACAAAACAAGTTGTAAAGGTTGTTGGTGAGCCTAGGTGATAAAACCAACTTAGGTTTTGACTTGTGAGCCTTGAAAAATAAGTCAGCTATAATCTTGAAGAGATTATAATGAAATACCCAAGGGAAAGCTTAGGGTGTGGATGTAGGTACTTGGAGTGCACCGAACCATTATAAATCTTTGTATTTGTGTGTGATTGCTTTCTTTATTACTTGCTCTTCAATGCTTGCATTTAATTTGCTATTATCCGATGCATATCTCTTAGAGTTGAATCACTTTATTTCACAAACACTTCAAGACCAGCACATAATTATTTTAAATTTTCAAAAGACCCAATTCATCCCCCTCTTGGGCTCCATTTCTGGGCAAAAATTCTAGTGTTAAATATGAATTATCTTAGTGCAGTTTATGCTTTGTAGTATGTTTGGTAGTATTGCTTTGTTGGGTAACACAAGGGCAATATTATTTGAACAAGTCTTTTAAAAATGAAGGGTCTGACTAAACTAAGACATTATAGTTTGTTATGTAACACAAGACTATAAGTGTCTTAGAGGCAGTTCATGTGTTGAGAGTTGCATGGGTTGCAATTAGAAAGGAATTCCTACCTTTGAACTCATGAGTATTTGTTGTGTAACACAAGGCACTTATGAGGAATTAGGATCACAACCCCACTAAAGAAACCTGGTAAGGTTTCTCGCTTACCATAGTTGAGAGTTATAGTATTCGAATAAAATAGTGGGAGACAAAATTAGATAAAAAGTCCTAATCTAGTTATGAATGTCATCTTGAGTGGTATGCTTATATTGTTCTTTATTAAATATAGGTTTTATTATGGCTTCAAGTTTATCACTGCGGGGCATCTTAGATGCCAATAAGTTGACCAGTCCTAATTATGTGGACTGGTTGAGGAACCTGAGGATAGTACTAACTCAGGAAAAGCTTTCTTATAGTCTTGATTCTCCAAATCCTGAGTCGATCGAAGAGGATGCATCGAAGGAGGAAAGGTGATGCAGGACAATATGCAAAAATAAATTATTAATTTTAAATCTAATTTCAGAGATTAATCAGTGATTAATTTTTTTTAGATTTTTTTTCATTTTAAAGACTCAAAGCAATGAATAAAGTAAGACTAGTCAACTAGTTATCACCCGCAAAGTAGATCTAACAAAGCTAATTAAAAAATAAAAATCTGGTGATTAAGAAACCATCGCAAACTAGGATTTAGAATTTTCAAGGATCAAAAATTAAGATTTAGGAATTATTTTGATTTTACCAACAAAGATTTTATGCGCTCTAGTTATGGATCTGACCGGACTCTCTAGGATCTTTGCGGCAGGGCTTCAAGATGGTCGATATTCGGGCTCCAAACTTCAACGATGTTGGTTTCAAGGCAAGAAGCACCCTTACTTAAAATCTTGATCACCTGAAATTACTCAAAAAAATACTCAACTTAGATGGTTGTAGAAAGAGGAAGAAGATGGAAAGGGAAGAAGGAAAGAGAGTTGGAAGATGGTGGCTAGGATTTTCTGATGGTTGGATATGTAGGGCCTCACACCCCGCGATGCTCCAAAGAATAAAGGAATAGGACCTCACACCCCATGATGCACATAGCAAAGGAATTGTAGAATCTCTTCTTTATTTGATGAATAATAGTTGAATTTACAAGAGGGATTGATGGCAGTATTTATAGACCACCAACATGAGAAGTGTGGGTTACAAAGAGTAGAATTAACTCTTCTTAGGTAGCAACTCCTTGAATTCTTTCTTCCGGTGTCATGACTCTTAAGCTTGATCTTCCTTGGACTTCATCCATGCTTGGATGCCAAAATGGGATTGACTTCATCCTTGATGGGCGATCTTGATGGATGGTGGTGTGTGGTCATGATTGGTTCATTAATTGGCCATGAATGGTGGTCTCTGGAGTCTGGATGATGAGGGCTCTTGTATGATAGTGGACTCTCAAATTTGGATAGAAAAAAACTCAAGAATTCTTGTGGGATTCTTGAGTTCCTGGAACTTGATTAGCTTGGACTCTGAAGCAAGAAACTTCCTTGGTCTACTCCTTAATAGTCATCCCCTTGGGATAGAATTGCATTGAGATGGGCAATAAGAAGCTAGATGGAATCCTCCCTCTTGGATTTGGTGACAACATAAGGAAGAATGGGTGCTAACTTGGCTTGCACTCCTTCTTCTTTACTTCTCTTAAAGTGGCGTCAACTTCATTCTCCATGTGGCCGACCAACACAAGTGACATGGCATATGTTGTTGTCTAGGATGATGTGGCAAATGATGTCTAAACATAAGTGACATGTCATGGGATGACGTCCCGGATGATGTGGCAAATGATGTCCAAAACTTGAAGAAGTGGTGCCAAGAGGTGGTTGTCATATGGCGCCAAGAATGGGTTGACTTGGATTGGCACATGGTATCACATGGGGTCTTTAATCGGGTCTCCTCTTGTATTACAGGACTTAACTAACAATTACAAGACTCAACCAACTAAATAACTAATAGCCCAACTTGATCAAATTGATCAAAAGGCATAACCAATTCGTAACTGAACCATACCATACTTAATTAGGTTTGCAAATACAAAACCTAATTAAAGTTGGTAAAAAGGGCTAAATAACACTGGACCATTATAATAGAATTTATGACCCAATTGAAATTGGGTTTTTTTATAGACTCTATTTGGGTCTAGGGGTTTTTACAGACGAGTCAATTCTGGGGTTTAGGGCTAAACCCATCTAAGCTAAGATAACAAAATTTAAGATAACTATTTACAAGTGATCTGGGGTTTGGGTTTAGGACTTCATTCATCAGTGATCCACAGGGATGTGGATTCGACCTATCATTTTTTTCGGCCCTGGTGTCCACACCAATTCTTCCTGGGTGGGAGGAACTCGACCTTGTCAAGTATGGGTCAACCTTGCTATTATAGTGCTCTAGTAAGTCTAGATCAATTCTTTGCAAGCCCTCTTTGGTGATCCAAAAATCGTTAGTCTCGGTTCGTCCTTGCCAACGAACTAGATATCGCTGATAGTCTTTGCTCCAAGTAGCGATAATCATATTGTCCAAGATACACTCGATCCTATCTCTCCAAGCTGGTAGTATGGTAGGTGGACACACATGGGTTGGCTTACTCTCAAGGATTGGATTAGGCATAAAATGCTTACTAGGAATCAACGTTGGCTTCCTATACTCTATAAGGTATGAAACGTTAAAAGTAGAACTAAGGCCTAGTTTAGGTGGTAACTCAAGCACATAGGCATTAGGTCCAATTTTTCTAATTACTTTGTATGGTCCACTACTACGGGCATGTAACTTTTTCATGGTTCTAGGTGGGAACCATTTAGGTCATAGCCTGAATATGACAAAGTCTCCTTCATTGAATTCTTTGAGTCTTTTTTTGGAATCAGCCATATGTTTAAAAGATTCGTTGCTTTCATTAATTCTTTTACTTATTTCTTTATGCAACTCTCTAACATGCCCAGCATATGACTCAGCAGACTCTAAAATGCATTCATGCATGGGTAAAGGAATGAGATCTAAAGGTTTTCTAGGCTTGTACCCATGAACAATTTCAAAAGGGCTTTTCCCGGTGGATCTATTAACTGAGCTATTGTATGCAAATTCAGCCCTAGACAATAATAGATCCCAATTGGCAGTATTCTCTCCAACTAAACTTCTCAACAAGTTTCCTAAACTATGGTTCACTACTTCAGTCTGGCCATCTATTTGAGGGTGATAAGAGGTAGAAAATTTAAGTTTCATCCCTAACAAGTGCCCGAGAATTTTTCAGAAATAACTGGTAAATCGTATTTCTCTATCAGATACTATGGTCCTAGGTAAACCATGTAGTCTAACTACTTCATTCAGAAATAACTTGGCTACCTTAAAAGCATCATAGGTTTGGGAATAAGGTAGAAATGTGCCATCTTTGAAAACCTATCAATCACAACAAAATTGAATCATGTTTCCTTATGATTTTAGGTAATCCAAGAACAAAATCTATGTTAAGATCTTGCCATGGACAATCCGGTACAGGAAGTGGGGTGTATAAGCCAGTGTTCTGCTTTTGCTGTTTGGCAACAGCTCAAGTTCAACATCTAGCTACTTTTGAGCAACATTCCTCTTAAGATTTGGCCAATAAAATTGGTCTTCTAGTGCTAAATTATCTTATTTCTACCAAAGTATCAAGCTAAACATCTTGTATGTGTTTTCCAAATCAAGAAATCTCTAAGTGAAGTATTAGGAATACATAGCTTACTTTTTCTAAAAAGATAACCATCTTAAATAGTGTATTCACTATACGAACTAGACAATCCTTGTTGAACTGCCTTATAGATTTCACCAAAGTCCGAGAAATTTTCATATTCATCTTTTAACTTTTCAAATCCCACTACTTTAGTACTAACACAATTCAAGAGCATAAATCGTCTAAGCGCATCAGCAACCTTGTTATCAGTACTCGATTGGTGTCTCAAAATAAAAGTATAGGCCTATATATATTCAACCCATTTTCCATGCCTAGGATTTAATTTCTTTTACGAGTTAATGAATCTAAGTGCTTCATGATCAGAATAAAGTACAAACTCCTGCGATAGTAAATAGTGTCTCCAATACCTAAGTGCTTGAACCACCGCATATAATTCCTTATCTTAAGTTGAATATTTATTAGCATCATTTAATTTCTCACTAAAGAAAGAAACCGGGAGATTCTCCTAACTCAAGACTCCAATTCCTTCACCTAAGGCATCACAAGCAACCTCAAAAACTTTCAAAAAATCTGGTAACCTCAGAATTGGGTCTTGGGTCATCTTGTCCTTAATGTCATGAAAGGCCCTATCGGCATCTTTAGACTATTCAAAAGCTCCTTTCCTCGTACAATCAGTTATAGGTGCAACAATCATACTAAACCCTCGAATAAATCTCCTATAGAAGGTAGCTAAACCATGAAAACTTTGAACATCATGTACATTCTTAGGTATAGGCCACTCAACTATAGATTTGACCTTCTCGGGGTCAGCAAATACTCCTTTAGCAATCACTACAAAACCTTGGAAAATAATTCTCGGGGTCATGAAACTATATTTCTTCAAATTAGCATAAAGATTATCTCCTCTAAAAACTTGACATACCTATTGAAGATGGTCTAAGTGATCCTTTTTATTTTTACTATATATGAGGATTTCATCAAAATATACCACTACATATTTTCCAATAAAAGCTTTCAGGATTTGAGTCATAATCCTCATAAAAGTATTAGGTGCATTCGATAAGCCAAAAGGCATCACTAACCATTCGTATAAGCCATCCTTAGTCTTAAATGCAGTCTTCTATTTATCCCCAGGCCTAATTCTAATCTGATGATAGCCACTCTTAAGGTCTATCTTTGAAAAGATGGTAGCACCGGCCATCATGTCTAGCATGTTATCAAGTTGGGATATTGGAAATCTATATTTCACCATAATTATTAATAGCTCTAATATCGACACACATTCACCAAGTGCCATCTTTCTTAGGGGTCAAAAGAGCTGGAATGGCACATGGGCTCAAGCTTTCTCTGATAAATCCTTTTCTAAGAAGATCCTCAACTTGCCTCTGTAATTCTTTATGTTCAGTAGGGTTCATCCTATAGTGGGGTAATTCAGCAAGGTAGCTCCTGGGACTAAGTCTATAGCGTGTTGTATGTCCCTTAATGGAGGTAAGCTATCAGGGAGGTCTTCTGGGAACACATCCTTAAATTCCTTAAGAAACTCTAAAATCTCCTTAGGGTGTTCCTTTTATGGTTCATCATGAACTTCTTTAGTAGTCAGCATCCAGACTGTTGAACCTTCAACAATTTCATGCTCTAATTCCTTAACCGTAATTAGGTTCAATCTAGGTTCTTTCTCTCTCAAATGACTAGACCCTCTTTTGGTATTGTCTTTAGATTGGATCGAGTTGATCACAATTCTCTTTTCATCGTGTTTAAAAGAACATGAGTTAGTCCGGCCAAAGAGGGTAGCATCATGATCATATAACCATGGTCTGCCTAATATAATGCTACTAACCCCCATTGGAATCACATCACACTATATCTTCTCTTGGTAAGATTGAATTTGGACTAGGGCTTGGCATTGTAACCTAATGGGAATAGATGTCGCATTCATCCAGGATACCTTATATGGGCTAGGATGTGGTACTATGGGTAAGCCTAAGCTCTTAACAGCATTGGTAGCTATGGCATTAACACAACTTTCGATGTCTACAATAATCTTGCAAACTTTGTCTCCTAGCTTAATGAAGGTCTGTAGGATATTCGTTCAACACCAGTCCTCATTCATCTTGGTCTAAGCTAGATACACCTAACTACACCTAGTAGATCAGATGACTCTATTGGCTCCATCACCTTTATATTCTTCTACCAAATCTTCTTCAGCTTCATAGATTTCTTCTTCAAATTCATCAACATTCTCTAGATTCTCTTCTTCACACTCACCTATATGCAAAGTTCTTACTTGGCATTCAGCAGCAAAATGACCTATTTTTTGACACCTAAAACATAGTGTATTTTGATTCCTATCTCTTTAAATTATGGGTGCCTTTCCTTTGTCTTCCCTATGAGCTGGTTGGGAGGTAGGATTATGTTAGCTATTTGGGAAACGATTCATGCTAGGTCTATTTCCAGGGGCATTAAATCTATTGGGCTCAAATTGGCGGGTAATGGGTTTTCTTTGAAATCGTTCACAATCCCTAGCAATCTAGTAGGTTTGTTCTAAGTCATTAACTTCCCTAAAAAATAACTCCCTCTAGATATCCTCATTTAAGCCTGCTCTAAACCTGGATAAAGTAATAGCTTCTGATTCGACTACACTACACCTCATAATGAACTCATCAAATTTGGCTATATAGTAAATCACAGATTTATTTCCTTGAGTCAACTTTTGCCATTGATTTAACAATTTTTTCTTATATGAGAATGGTAGGTATTTTTCCCTAAGCTTTACCTTCATTACTCACCATGTGTCTTTAGATAAATCACCTCTTTGTCGATTTAATCATTCTATGTTTTTCCAATACAATCTAGCTTATCAGACTAGCCTAAGCATAGCAAATTTAAATTTTCTCTCCTCCAACATTTCGTACAATTCAAAGTAGTGGTCCATGTTGCTCTCCCAATCTATATAAACCTTAGGATCTAAACTTCCATCAAATGTGGGTGCATTGAGTCTAATGTTCCTAAGGATCCTTTCTTCCTGGTCGTTCACATCAAGGTTTGGTGCCTAGGAATTGGGTTAGGAGTAATATCCCTATTTTGGGCTCTTGGACCTAGGGAAGTAGGTTCTCTATATTGACTTCTTGGATCTGAGGGAGTGAGTTGGGCTCTTGGAATTAGGGAAATGGGTCTAGGTGTCTCAGAGCTTTGACCTGGGGGAGTGGGTGTAGGTGTTTCAGGGTCTGAAAGAGTCACATGGGATTCCTCAAGGTTACCTAGTCTCTCTTCCACTTGGTTAAACCTAGTACTGAGTTTCCTAACTTCCTCCGTTAAGGATATCAACAAAGTCTCAATATTAGGATCCATGGCAGGATTGGGTTGGGTTTGAGTATGCTAATAGCGTGTACCTGACCTAGTTGCCATGCAATGCAATCACACAGAACTCGAGCTAGGGTTTCCTAGTCCTAGAGCTCAAGTAAAATGGGTCAGCTCAATTTATAACTAATTTAGCAATTATCCTGTCCACTGGCCAGGTAAGAGGTGAGATCATAGGAGGCTCCCACTAGTGTCACTGAAGGAAATTTCTAGGAGCCTAGGTCATCATGCTACTTGCGGAAGTGAATTTTAAAACAATAATTCAAGCATGAAAACCCTAACTGGCTTGAAGAAACAGTAATTCCCGGATCTCCTTAGACATTACCAACTAATGAATCATAAATGAAGCACAAGAACATACCTGAAATGCTGTATACCAGTTATTTTCACAAGGCTCACAAGTGCAAGCCCTCTAATGGTGATCCACATGAGAATTGAACCAAGAAAGATATCCTTCTTCAGTTGCTTGCTTGACTAGGACTCTTCTTGACAGCCTTTTGGACTTTGACCTTTGAAGGACACCCTATCCTTCTGTAGGGTACTCTGAATGCCTTCCAAAACCACTCTTGAATTTGGTATTGCCCTTCCCTGGAACACTTTAGGCTTATGTCTTAAATTCAAAGATTTGTCTTAGTAAGAACAACCTTGTCTTAAAGAGACAAGGTTTGTCTTAAAGGAGGAGGGAGGGAGAACAAAAACTCTCAGAATAACCTTACGGTGGAATCTGATCTCTAAAACTCACATCACCACCCCTATTTATAGTTTTAAGAGGGGCATGTGATATGTCCTCCCATCATGTTATCAGATATGATTTTTCAAGACCGAAGAGAAGTTAACTGGCTTGAAAAATCATATCTAATATGTCTTATCATGCACCAAAGCGCATATCAGCATCCATTCCCATTCCTGGATGATTTGTAACTTGCGACATGGAAAGTACCTATCTCTGGGAAGCCAAAGATGTCTCTTCACTCTCCAAGCATCGGAGAACTTGAAGAGTCCTGATAGCAGAAGGACATTGCTTCAGGCCGCGTGCCAAATGAAAAGACATGTCTCTTCATGCGCGCATTCCCTTTTCATGCCAATTCAAAACATGTTGACCGGTGAAAACAATCCTAAGGGGCATGGGGATATATGCCAAGAGAGTCCCAGATGAATCAGCCAAAGTGATTCATCTGCAAAAAGACTCTTGGTCCTTTCTGCGCCCTCTCTTCCTTGGCATGCACAATATTGTGCCCAAGAGTCCAAGCCGACTTGGACTCTAATCCAAGTGGCATTCCAAGTCTGAATAAATCAGGATAATACCTGATAAATGCTGTCTTAACCTAGACTTAAATCAATTTAAGTCTCTCTTAAATTAGTTAATCAAAATGGCAAGCAATTGGACCCAAATCAACTTGGGTTAGGAATTAGCTTAGCCTACACATGCTAGTGTGCAATCTAGCTAACCAATTAGGATCCCATGACCCTAATTAAACCGTGTATGACTTCCTTGGTCAACTCTCTAATGTGTGTGACCCTTTGGATTCCATATTTAGCCAGCAGTAGGTTTAGGTTTAAGTCGATTCAAACCAATCGAACCTGATTGACCTAATTAGGTCAAATTGGCTCACGTAATTGGCCAATTCGAATCATCCATCGAATTGACTTATGAAACCAATCAAATTGGTTCATGAAAACCTAAAAGACAAGATTGATGTCTAGCAACGTGTCATGCCTACCCAGAAAATATGAAATTTGGTTGAAAGTACCAAAATACTCTTCAGTAGAAAGTTACCGTGTAATTCAATCATTCGATCTCCCATTATCCTGATTAAGTGATAGGTATGGATATATGTCAAATCCTAACACTTCGTCATATCGAATCTTAGTTAGATCATGAGGACTCAACTGATGACTGATTAGAAACCACTTCTAATCTCATCCTGCTTTGATCAAAGGCTCCTTGAGTCATTCACCGAAGAGATTTCATGGGATAACAATTTCTCTTACCAGGAATGATCGATTCCTTATTGGTCCACTCACATCCTTCGTACACCTTCCCCCATACCTAGAACACCCCGTACATGACTCATTGTCATGAATGAGTATGAACCAAAAATATGGCTTTGTGTGCATAAGGAACCATGGTGACCTCAGGTCTAAAGATCACATGCACAACTCCTACTCTGAGACCTATCTTTTGACAAGCAATAAAACTTCCATAAGATAGTCCCAGTGCAGATCAGTTCAGTGTACTCATACCTTGATGAGCACCCTTATCCTTGTGTTATTGTCTCTACATAAATGGTTATAAGACCAACCATCCTCATTAACTGAGCATACATAGGATAAGCTAGTCTTACCAGATTCATCATCCCCGAATCGATGGTCCATTGACTAGGAACATTTTGATTAGGGTTTGTAGAAACATAAGTCTCACTGTTTTGATCATAACCCTAATTCCATTGCCCTAATCTAAGGGGTTCATCATAATCTATAAATAAGACACAACAGTATATGATGAAAATAAATGCCTTTATTAATATGTCATACAAGAGTTGGAAGATTATAAAAATACCCTTATAATGATTAGCTTTTAGGGCACTTTTCTTTCGATCTCTCACTTGCACTAAAGCCAATCACCCTTATACTTTATACCCATCTATCTAAGTGGCGATCTAACTGCTACTTGGATAATGCTTTAGTAAATGGGTATGCTATATTGTTCTTTGTATCCTGAATGATACTGGCTTCATTGTCATCCTCGATGACAAAGCCATATCTTAGAGGTGCTCCTCGTACCCTATCTGACCTTCGGAGAGAAGGTGTGTATAGTGGCTGTTCTTGACCTATAAGAACTTCTGATTGAGAAATTTCATTTGAAGGCTCAATAAGTTGTGGTTTTGTTCTTCACATAACTCAAGTGAAGAATCACTACTTCTTTCTTGGATAAATTCTTGCTCCAAGAATGTAGCATGCCTACTAACAAAATCATTTGCTCAGTAGCATTATAAAAGAGGTATCCAATACCTTCTTTAGGATAACCAACAAACCTACACTTATCATCCCTAGCACTTAACTTATGTCCAAAGTTATTTTTGACATAAGCATAGCAACCCCAAATCTTTAAGTACTTAAGACTTGGTCTTTTACCATTCCATAACTCATTTGTACTGCTACTTACTAACTTAGATGGAACCCTGTTCAAAATATGTGCAGCAATTCCAGGGCATGTCCCTAGAAGGAAATGGAAAGATTTATGAAGCTCATCATGGACCTCACCTTGTCTAACAAGGTGCGATTTCTCCTTTCTGCAACACCATTTAACTGGGATGTATAAGGAGGAATCCATTCAGAGATTATTGTTGACCCTTAAAGTGATTTTGATGATAACAAAATATTGGAGCATATATTTGGTTATCTAACAACTCTTCAAATGGTTGACAAGTTTTTGTTGGATAACTACATTGACATACTATCTATATCCTATTGGGAATTGTGTCCCAAAGCCAATTGCCTGGGTTGTAGGTGGTTGTGCTCAGTATTGTACTCTTTTTATGAATTAATAAAATAATTTTTGGCAGCTCATCACATACTAAATTTTCCTGAAATGAACTCTTTCCATGTGATGAAGTCCTTAGGACTACACTGACTTCGATACAGAGAGATGTATCGAGTGGTCCTTAAACCCTGTTCACAACCAAAGGATATATTATACTGGACGGCAATATATCAAGTATAGGTTGTTGTAGTTCACATCGTTTGGTTGTCCTCTTGACCAAATGAGTGTGGAGACATTGATGTGATCTGCAAGTGGGATATGTGATATCTTATTGAACGTGACTCCGTGAAGCCCCTTTCTGCCAAAGGGATACTCACGATTGGATATGGGTATATGTGTCCCTTTGAGCTGAGGTCATCATGGCAGCTTGCAAGCAACTCTCTGTGCTTTGATGCCGGACTACCTGGATTTTTAATCCGGTGACGGAAGGTTTCTAGGTACAGGCAAGTACTTGTGGAGCAGTGATGGACCAAGATGGAATTGACCTGTCCAAATAGTTTGGATTGAATGTCTCGCAGTATCTCAATTTAGCAAATCCTCGACCGGGGTAGTCTTAGTGAAGAGTCACTGGGCATGCGAGGTTGAGACACGTAGTCGACTGACTCAGTCTGGGTTGGCGGCCCAATCTTAGTCGTCATGAGCATTAGAGGTCAAAGGGATGAATTATACGGTAACCATATGCCAGAGGTTCGATAGTTTGCTCCCGCATCTTCGACCTCTCTGGATGCCGGGACCCATTGCTAGAAGGTTTTCTGTGCTGGTACTAGAATTGTTCTAGTGCTACCATTTAGGTTCGAACCTATGAGGTCACATGCCATAGAGGATAACTCTATGATCCGGATACCGATTACAATTGGAAATCGTCTCGATTTTATGGTCACAGTATTTTTGAGCACTCTTTTTCCAGTCTTGTCCTTATCTGTGTCAATCAAAAATTATTCCGGGTTGACCAGCACTGCGCCAGGGTTTTTCTGAATCAGTTTTGAACTGATTCGGAGTTCATTTCGGTCTCCAATTGGTTGTGAACCAATTGAACCAATTTAATTGGGCTCGGACCGATTCAATTGGATTGAACCACCGTTGGTTAATTGAACCAATGGGTTTGAACCAAATTGGTTTAATGGGATTGGACCATTTTTGGTTGGACCGCTGGTTTTTCTCCACCGTGGACTGTTTTACATGGTGTTTTGAGGGAGAAAATCCAAACGTTTGAAGAAGAAGCCAAAGACCGAAACTCTTCACTTGGTGTCTCTTCTTCTCCTCTCACCCGATGCTTTAATCCTTGTTAATGGCTGGTTTAAATGCTGGTTAATTGGGTAAGCAGCAACCCCTGCCTCTTGGCCTCCCCGCCTCTCCCTCTCCCTCTCCCATTGCAGCCTATATAAACCTCCAAACAGTCCCCAGTTTTATGAGATGAGCACCGTGTGAAGAGGAAACCAAGGAGAGATTAGTTTTTCCACCGTGTGAGAACCAATCTGGGTATTCTTCTTCTTTGAGAGACTCAAGTGGAGTACTTTGGGGCTGGGTTTAGGAGTTTTGTGAGAGAGAAACAAGGCCTTAATCCCTTATTTTGTTGTGCTCAAAGTTTTGCACTGCAGAAATTCCTATGACCATGAAGCTCTCTTCCAGCGGCTAGCACCGCGTGTGGAGAAGGATCCGAGAGCCCCGGGCGTGTCTCCCCTCTAGAGGGAGTATCCTTCTACTCTTAGGAGCAAGCTACATGCACCGGGATCGCTCCAGCTCCTCCAAAACGAAGGCCAAAGTCTGCTGCCCAATTCTGCAGTAGAAATCTGGCAGCAGACTTTGGTGATTTTTTATAATTATTTGGCTAACCATTTCTTGCAGATTTCAATTGAAGATTGAAGAGCACTTGTCCAATTTGTCGCTGCTCAAATTTGGGAGCAAACAGAGGTCCGGAAGGTGGTGTTCCGATGCCGTTTTGAAAGCCAAAAATAGAGTTTTCAAACAGCCCAAGGAGGAAGATGACTGGAATAACTTTATTCCAGCCTATTCTAGGTTTATTCCATAGTTATTCCAGGCAGAATAAAGGTATGGAAAATTTTTTTTTTAATCATGCATGGATAGACTTAATTGTTTAATATTTTGCAAATATTTTATATGATCATACATGCCTAATTGCAACTAGATTTAGATTAGTTCCTGGCGGAGCAGATTTCCGCTGCGTGGATTTTAAAAATGTTTTAAAATCCATTCTGCTCCCGCAGATGTTTGCATGCCTAGTGTAGGATCTTGTCAAACCACTTGCTTAGTTTCCTTTTAGTGGTATCAAAGCCAGGTTGCATGTGTAATCTAATCTAGTATGCATGTTTTACAAATTAAAAATTGTTTAATCTTAAAATGTATCCTGATTTCTTTTTGGAACCTAGTTGAGACCTTCACCATGACCGTGTGTCTTTGACACGATGCGGATCGTCTATGTTGGCCTCTTCAGAAGGATCCTTAAAGAATATTAAAAATTAAAATTGTTTTAACTTGGTGATACATGTTTTAGGCATGTTTTATATTGGATATAAAATATTTGTAAAATATCTTGATGCATGATTGGTATGTAAAATTATTTTACATAAAGACTTAATTAAAAATTGTTTTAATTAAGTGTTTGGCTTATTAAAAAATTTTTAGGTTTATGAAATCTAATACAATT
Organism: Areca catechu; assembly: GCA_021397845.1. NCBI lineage: Eukaryota > Viridiplantae > Streptophyta > Magnoliopsida > Arecales > Arecaceae > Areca > Areca catechu. Next base: position 139,935,056 of record CM038051.1, on the reverse strand, counting down.
TACATAAGCCATTTTGGGTTAATTGGGTTAGCTGACTAGTTGGGTCCATAACTGGGTTAGACCTAAGTTTAGTTAAACTGGATAACAAGAAGATTAAACAAAAGTTATTTAAGGCCCTTCTTTAGAACTATCTAATAGTTAGATTAGTTGATCCGTTCATCTAAAATGGATCCAATTAGTGGCTCAGTGGATGCCCGAGTCTTTAGGCTAGTCTGATCGAGTCTGGTAAATCGACTGGTGTCGAGGTAGGTTTGGCATTGTGATCATGGCTGTATGAGGCTACCTCTTTCCTGGCCAACTTGGTTGGTGTCTAGGAAAGATGGTTAATGGTGGATACTCATCCATGATCTCACCTACCTGGCTAGTCGAGTCGACCAGAACTGATTGAAAAAGCTCAATGACTCGAGTTAACCCATGTCACCCAGGTTGATCGGTTTGACTGATCTATAGGTGCCCATGGATCATTTGTTGATTTATTTCAACCCTCCTGGAATCTGATTGATTCAGTGGGAGGATGATCCATGTCCTTATCTTTTTCTTCTGTCATAATAAAAATCCACTAAAATTATTAGGTCCTTAATAAGACTAAGTCAAGGAGTTGACAGTGTCTTAGCCTCCCATTAAGTTGGATAGAAATGTGTCCACTAGCTTGGTGTGCATCGGCAGTTCCATAGAATGGGTGTACATCCGGCGACTGGAATTTCTATCTGATCGATGATGGTTCAGTGCAACCTCCTTAACAAGACCAGGTGGGCCGGCCATAATCGGGCTTGGTCTTTAGTTAGCTGGAAGCATTAGATTTATCATTTTAATGGTTGGACCTAACCAGAGACCCGCAATAGGAAGCCCCTAGGCCGATTGGGGTGCTCTCTGGGGCAAAATAAAATACTGAAAATTGTTTAGGGAAACAATTGGTTTATGAACCTACCTTTAGACTCGTATGGGTGAGCTGGCCATAGTCGGGCTCATGCGAGGCCTATTGGATTTCAGTACCCACTTGAAAAGTATTTTCATGGATTGGAGTTAGAGGCTACCAATATGAAAAATTAGTGTGAGAAACCTTTAGACTAAAGTCCAAGTCTTTTGGTTAAATTATTAATTCATACACTAATTTGGGCTAATTTTCTTTTCAGATGTCTTCCAATTTATCTCTCCGGTCACTTCTTGATAACGAGAAGTTAAAGGGTCACAACTTCAATAGTTGGTATCGAAGATTGAGAATCGTTCTGGAGCATGAACGGATCCTTTATGTAATAGCGGATCCGGCACCTGAAATCCCTCCCGCTAATGCATAGAGTGCGGTCAGAGATGCTTATCTGAAGTGGGTCTCTGATCGGACTACTGTCCGTTGCATTATGTTAGCGGCGATGAACGACGAGTTCAGTCGTAAATTCGAGGAGGCCCAACCTGATGAAATCCTTCAAAAGTTAAAGGAATCCTTCAGCACCCCGGATGATGTAGAACGGTACAAAGTGTCTTGTGCCATCTATAATTCCAAGATGCCGAATGGTGGTTCAGTCACTGATCATGTATTGTACATGATCGAGCTGATTGAAAAGCTGGGCAAACTCAGATGCCCCTTGCACGAGCAGCTCGGCAAGGATGCGATCCTGAATTCTCTTCCCTCCTCCTATCTTGATTTTCTCGATCATTACAGAATGAACAAGCCTGCAGTCAATTACCATGGTCTTTTGGGGTTGCTGCAGACTTTCGAGAAAGACCACCAACTGAATAAGGGGGTGGTGAATTTAGTGGGAGGTAGTAGAGGTCGTCGTCCCTTTAATAAACGGTAGAAGAAAATGAAGAAAAAGGGAAAGAAGGTGCAGAATGTTCCTGGCCCTAGTCAGACCAGGAAGTATAAGGTTGATCAATCTTCTACAAAGTGTTTCTACTGTAAGAAGAAGGGACACTAGAAGAGGAACTGTCATATTTATATTGCATCCCTTGATCCGAACAGGCCGAGGAAGCAGAAGTCTGCTGAACAAGGTATTTATATGATAAAACCTTGTAATTACTCAATTGTTGATACTGCTAACTGGGTATTGGATACTGGTAGTCCAATTCACGTTTGTAATTCATTATAGGGACTTCTAGTTAGCAGAAGATTTAAAGATGGAGAACAGTTTCTGAGGGTCGAGAATGGAAATCGTGTTCCAGTACTAGCGGTCGGAGTCCTGCATCTTGTCTTTGAGTCTTGTACTGTCGAACTAGTCGACTGTCACTATTGTCCGAGTTTCATTATGAGCATAATCTCTGTAGGCCTTTTGGCCAATTATGGTTTTGAACTATCAATAAAAGGAGATTTTTGCAATGTTATTTTGAATAACTTTGTTATAATGAAAGCTAGATTAAATAATGGCATATATGTACTATCAAGGCCTGTTAGTGTAATGTACACTTCTAGCAAATGCCCAAGATTAGAAAATGTCAATGATTTGTATCTTTGGCACTGTAGGCTAGGTCATAGTAACCAAAATAGGATAAACAAGATGCGAGAAGATGGACTCCTCGAGGTCAGTGATTCTGAATCACTGCCCACTTGTGAATCCTATTTACTTGATAAAATGACCAAGTCACCTTTTACTGGAAAGGATGAACGAGCTACAGAACTTCTAAGTCTAATACATACTGATGTATGTGGACCGATGACAGTTAGTGCCAGAGGAGGATACAAATATTTCATTACTTTTATAGACGACTTTTCAAGGTTCGGTTATGTCTTCTTAATGAGACATAAGTCTGAATCGTTTGAAATGTTCAAACGATACCGTAATGAAGTAGAAAAGCAAACTGGAAAAAGTATTAAAACCCTTCGATCTGATCGAGATGGTGAATACTTATCTAGTGAATTTTTGACATATCTTGAGGAGAATGGAATTCTCTCTCAATGGACTCCTCCATGAACACCACAATTGAATGGTGTGTCCGAAAGGAAGAATCAAACCTTGTTGGACATGGTTCGATCCATGATGGGCTTTGAAACTCTGTCGCTATCCTTTTGGGGATATGCGCTTAAGACATCCTGTTACTTATTAAATAATGTTCCAAGTAAATCTATTGTCTCCACTCCGTATGAGATGTGGAATGGGCGTAAACCCTCAATCTCATACCTTCGGGTCTGGGGTTGTCCGGCTTACGTAAAGCGTTTAGACTCAGACAAATTTGGTCCTAGGTCTGATCGGTGTTTATTCATTGGTTATCCTAAGGAAACCAAAGGGTATTTCTTCTACTTGGAGAATGAACAAAAGGTGTTCGTTGCTCATAGAGCTATCTTTTTGGAAAAGGAGTTCCTTGGAGAAGGAACTATAGCTTCTAAGATTGAACTTGATGAAGTTCAGCCAATAGAAGAACCTACATACTCTAAGGACATCGTAGAACCGGCTGTGATTGAATCACACCCAGAATCCATTAGGAGATCCGGTAGAACACCGCGTCAGCCGGACAAATACTACGATTTCTTGGTCCGGGACGGCGATCCCATTGAGCTCGATGAGAACAATGAGGATCCGATCACCTATATGGATGCACTTCAGAGATCTGACTCTGAGGCATGGCTTGGAGCCATGCGATCCGAAATGGAGTCCATAGAAATCAACAATGTTTGGACATTGGTTGATCCACCTGAAGGAATAAAACCCATCGGGTGTAAATGGATCTTCAAGAGGAAAAGGGGCGCAGATGGGAAGGTAGAGACGTATAAAGCCCGTCTAGTTGCCAAGGGGTATCGTCAGTGATATGGTATCGATTATGACGAGACTTTCTCCCCTGTGGCAATGCTCAAGTCCATTCGGATCATGCTTGCTTTGGCAGCATATTTTGATTACGAGATCTGGTAGATGGATGTCCGAACCGCTTTCCTAAATGGGAGCTGGAAGAAGAGGTGTATATGATACAGCCTGAAGGGTTCACATCCATAGATGAATCAAAAGTATGCAAGTTACAGAGGTCCATCTATGGACTCAAGCAAGCGTCTTGAAGTTGGAACTTACGGTTTGATAGGTGTATCAAATCGTTTGGCTTCGTTAGGAACGGAGAAGAACCGCGCATCTATAAATGGGTTAATGGTTCTGTGATTGTATTCCTAGTACTGTATGTTGACGACATTCTCCTTATCGGGAATGATGTCGCAGCATTACAAGGAATAAAGGTCTGGTTATCATCTCAGTTCTCCATGAAGGACTTGGGTGAAGCTTCTTACATACTAAGTATGAAGATCTATAGAGATAGATCTAAGAAGCTTTTGGGACTATCCTAGTCTAAGTACATTGACACCGTGCTGAAACGGTTCAGCATGGAAAATTCCAAGAAAGGCTATCTTCCGATAGGTTCTGGAATTACTCTTTCCAAGAAGGATTGTGCGACAACTCCTGAGGAAAGAGAGCGCATGACTAGAGTACCTTATGCTTCTGCAGTAGGCTCTATCATATATGCTATGACTTGTACTAAACCAGACGTGGCATACTCACTCGGAGTAGTGAGCAGATTCCAATCTGACCCAGGTGAGGCGCATTGGAAGGTGGTTAAGTCCATCCTTAAGTATTTGAGAAATACTAAAGATCAATGGCTAATTTATGGAGAACCTGACTTGAAACTTGTGGGGTACTCTGACTCCAGTTTCCAATCGGATAGAGATGATAACAAGAGTGTGTCAGGGTTTGTATTTATCCTGAATGGAGAAGCGATCTACTGGAAAAGTTCCAAGCAGGCAATTGTTGCAGACTCGGTATGCGAAGCAGAATACATTGCAGCATCAGATGCAGCAAAGGAAGCTGTGTGGTTGCGGAAGTTCCTTGGAGAGCTAGGGGTGGCACCTTCCCTAGATAGTCCTGTTTCGGTGTATTGTGATAGCACTGGAGCCATTGCTCAAGCTAAGGAGCCTAAAGCTCATCACCGCACCAAGCATATTCTGCGGCGCTACCATCTCGTATGAGAGATCGTGGAACGAGGCGACATCAATCTTCTGAAGATCGATGGAAAAGTAAATCTGACCGACCCTTCACTAAAGCCCTCGGAATAAAAGAGTTCGACTATTGTAAATGGGAAATTGGTATTAGATACACTTCTGATTGGCTTTAGTACAAGTAGGAGTTGTTGGGAATTGTGTCCCAAAGCCAATCGCCTAGGTTGTAGGCGGTTGTTCTCAGTATTGTTTCTTTTATGAATTAATAAAATAATTTTTGGCAGCTCATCACATACTAAATTTTCCTGAAATGAACTCTTTCCATGTGATGAAATCCTTAGGACTACAATGACTTCGATACAGAGAAGATGTATCGAGTGGTCCTTAAACCCTGTTCACAACCAAAGGATATATTGTACTGGATGGCAATATATCAAGTATAGGTTGTTGTAGTTCACATCGTTTGGTTGTCCTCTTGACCAAATGAGTGTGGAGATACTGATGTGATCTGCAAGTGGGATATGTGATATCTTATTGAACGTGACTCCGTGAAGCCCTTTTTGTCAAAGGGATACTCACGATTGGATATGGGTATATGTGTCCCTCTGACCAGAGGTCATCATGGCAGCTTGCAAGCAACTCCCTGTGCTTTGGTGCTGGACTACCCGGATTTTTAATCCGGTGATGGAAGATTTCTGGGTATAGGCAAGTACTTGTGGAGCAGTGATAGACCAAGATGGAATTGACCTGTCCAAACAGTTTGGATTGAATGTCTCGCAGTATCTCAATTTAGCAAATCCTCGGCCGGGGTAGTCCTGGTGAAGAGTCGCTGGGCTTGCGAGGTTGAGACACGTAGTCGACTAACTCAGTCTGGGTTGGCGGCCCAATCTCAGTCGTCATAAGCATTAGAGGTCAAAGGGATGAATTATATGGTAACCATATGCCAAAGGTTCGATAGTTTGCTCCCGCATCTTCGACCTATCCGGACGCTGGGACCCATTGCTAGATAGTTTCCTGTGCTGGTACTAGAATTGTTCTAGTGCTACCATTTAGGTTCGAACCTATGAGGTCACACGACAGAGGATAACTCTCTGATCTAGATACCGATTACGATTGGGAATCGTCTCAATTTTATGGTCACAGTATTTTTGAGCACTCTTTTTCATGTCTTGCCCTTGTATTGTCAACCAAAAATTGTTCCGGGTTGACCAGCACTGCGCCAGGATTTTTCTGAATCAGTTTTGAACTGATTCGGAGTTCATTTCGGTCTCCAATTGGTTGTGAACCAATTGAACCAATTTTATTGGGCTCGGACCGGTTCAATTGGATTGAACCACCGTTGGTTAATTGAACCGATGGTTTGAACCAAATTGGTTTAATGGGATTGGACCGTTTTTGGTTAGACCACTGGTTTTTCTCCACCGTGGACCGTTTTACATGGTGTTTTGAGGGAGAAAATCCAAATGTTTGAAGAAGAAGCCAAAAGACCGAAACTCTTCACTTGGTGTCTCTTCTTCTCCTCTCACCCGATGCTTTAATCTCTGTTAATGGCTGGTTTAAATGCTGGTTAATTGGGTAAGCAGCAGCCCCTGCCTCTTGGCCTCCCCACCTCTCCCTCTCCCTCTCCCATTGCAACCTATAAAAACCTCCAAATAGTCCCCTGTTTTACGAGATGAGCACCGTGTGAAGAGGAAACCAAGGAGAGATTAGTTTTTCCACCGTGTGAGAACCAATCTGAGTATTCTTCTTCTTTGAGAGACTCAAGTGGAGTACTTTGGGGCTGGGTTTAGGAGTTTTGTGAGAGAGAAACAAGGCCTTAATCCCTTGTTTTGTTGTGCTCAAAGTTTTGCACTGCAGAAATTCCTGTGACCGTGAAGCTCTCTTCCAACGGCTAGCACCGCACGTGGAGATGGATCCGAGAGCCTCGGGCGTGTCTCCCCTTTAGAGGAAGTATCCTTCTACTCCTAGGAGCAAGCTACGCGGACCGGGATCGCTCCAGCTACTCAAAACGAAGGCCAAGTCTGCTGCCCAGTTCTGCTGTAGAAATATGGCAGCAGAATTTGGTGATTTTTTATAATATTTGGCTAACCATTTCTTGCAGATTTTAATTGGAGATTGAAGAGCACTTGTCCAAGTTGCCGTTGCTCGAATTGGGAGCAAACGAAGGTCCAGAAGGTGGTGTTCCGATGCCGTTTTGAAAGCCAAAAACAGAGTTTTCAAACTGTCCAAGGAGGAAGACGACTGGAATAACTTTATTCCAGTTATTCCAGCCTATTTCAGGTTTATTCTAGAGTTATTCCAGGCAGAATAAAGGTATGGAAATTTTTTTTTTTAATCATGCATGGATAGACTTAATTGTTTAATATTTTGCAAATATTTTATATGATCATACATGCCTAATTGCAACTAGATTTAGATTAGTTCCTAGCGGAGCAGATTTTTGCTATGTGGATTTTAAAAATGTTTTAAAATCCATTCTGCTCCCGCAGATGTTTGCATGCCTAGTGTAGGATCTTGTCAAACCACCTGCTTAGTTTCCTTTCAAATCCTACAATCTTTATTGCTTTGTGTTGAGTTGTAAAGTGTTTAGAATCTTGTAAAGAAGAACCCAACAAAAAACTTCCTACTTAAATCAAAGATAAAGGGTTACTTATAGTAGTTTTCAAGCTTCAATTTTTCTTGATTTTATTGTAAGAAGACCTTGAAGAAGTATTCAAAGCTTGGCATAAGAGTTCTAGGGAAATGAATTTGATCTGGCTAAAGAACCACTCTCGAGCCGACTGGATGGAGGAACCAGCCGACTCTGGCACTGGCACAGGAAAGAAGTTCTCTGGCACACAGATCCAGCCGACTGGCACAAGGCCCAGTCGACTCGTCTAGAACATGGTTGAGAATGTTCAGAGAATCTCAGGGATCCGAGCCGACTAGATTTCAGCCTAGCCGACTCGTTCAGAGTGAACCATTTTCTCAACTATGGAACCCAGCCGACTAGTGTTCAACACAATCGACCTGAACTTGATCCGAGCCAACTCGAAGATTATCCGAGCTAACTGGAATGATGGGGTCACCTCCAACAGCTAGTTCCAGTTTTCTATTTTTGAATTCCAAAAGTGCTCCAACGATAACCTGTCACCTCCTGGTCTACAACGTTCAAAATCAAGGGAAGGCAGTTGAAGTCTCTATAAATGAGGTATGAAAACATCCTTGAAGAGACTAATGAGTTAATGAACAGTTATTGAATATTTATTGAACTAAGAGGAGAGAGCACTTGAGCTTTGAAAAATCTACACTTACTTTGACCAAATTCTCCATTCACCAATTTGACCTTATGAAAAATCTACACTTACTTTGACCAAATTCTCCATTCACCAATTTGACCTTATGACACCCATAGCTCAATATTCTAATCTTAAGGTCTCCGCAAGTCGCCAAGATCTGTTCCCTAAGCCCAATAAATTATCACAAAATTTTGATTTCCTGTCACACCCTAAGGCTTCCAATGCTTCCCAAACTTGCAAACACACTATGTTGAGATTTTTTGGTTGCACCAATTCTTTGAATAGTTAGGTTTGCGACCTACTTTTGGAAGACCTTATGGTATTTGTTAGGTATCCATTATAAATTTTCAAATGCACACTGGACCAGGATCAAACCTAGAGGGTTTATAGCTTATTAGGTTTAGGCCCTAGAGAGTCTAATAAAATTTTTTTTCCTCAATAGAAATGCATAGTTGAGTCTGCATTTTGCATCATATTAAAATTTGCATTAAGTACAAATTTTAAAATAATTTGGTTGATTCCCGAAAGAGAGCCCTTTCGAGATTGTCCATGGGTACCAACCCAATAAACCACTTGATCTGATTCTCCTGCCATTGCATGCTAGAGTGTCCAAATCAGTCAAATCTTTTGCACAGCATGTTAGAATTTGTATAAGAAATCATCCAAAAAAAGATCAAAATGAGTAGCGATGCTTATAAAAGACAAGCTGATTCTAGAAAACATTTCAAAGAATTTTCTATAGGGGATTTTGTCATGATTAGACTCAGACCTGAATGTTTTCTTCCTAGAACCATCAAGAAATTACATTCCTGAAGTACTGGACCCTATAAAATTATTAAGAAAATTGGATCCAATGCCTATGTGCTCGAGTTATCCCCTAATTTAGGCATTAGCTCCACTTTCAATGTTTCTGATCTAACTAAGTACAGGAAATCGATAGTAATTCTTAGTGAGGCATTCAGGCTTGACCCTTTACTTGAGAGAGAGCCTACCCTGGAGTGTCCACAAAAATGGCCTGAGCGAAGACAGAAGATCGAGCGAATCATGATGATCAAGCTGTCAGTACTCGACGAAATGGCTATCAGTGCTACTTGGTAAAATGGCAAGGTCATCCTGAATCAAAGGACTCATGGATTACTAGAGAGGACCTGCAACGCATTGATCCGGATCTCTTGGAAGAGTATCAAAGCCAAACAAACCTTTACTCAATGGGTTGAGTTCTTTCCCACCCCAGGAGAAATGGTGGGACACCAAGACCAAGACTCAAGGACCCATCTGGATCACAGAACAAAAAGAATAGGACTTGCATCTTGACTACCAAGCCAACTCAAGATAGTCAAAAAGAATTCCAGGTGCCGAAAAATTTCCAAAGTTTTCTAGAATTTTCTTGCTTCATTTTGTAATTTTAAAATATGGGAAATCCTTGAAAATCAGTATTAACAAATTCCCTGCCACTTCTTAGGATTAGCTATATTTTGCAACTAATCCTTGAATTAGTTAGTGGTTAGTTGAGTTTGTAACTAATCATTAGATTAGTTACATTGTAAACCCATTCTGGAACCCTCTGTCCAAATCCTATAAATAAGGCTATGGTTTGTAAGAAAAAGAGACAGAGAAAAGATAATACAAATGAAAGGTTCTTCTTCTTTGATTGATTTTATTCGACTGCCTTTGTTACCGTTGTAACGTCGAGGAGCACAAGGCTCCACCACTACCTTCGTTGCTGCCGGCGACGTCGAGGGGTGCGAGGCCCCTGCAATCCCACTGTTCTTCCATTTCACGCCGTCTCCATCTTCCCCAAAGTGCCAAGCCATCCCTCTGCCCTGTCCGCAAAGGAGAAGAGCTCCCATTCGTAAGCCTGTTCTCCCTAACTTTTCTTATCCGAACCCTTAGCCCTGAGTTCTCGTCACCGAACTTCTCTCCCATCGGTCCAACACCACTGCAAGTCCAACTGCCATCACCGCTGCTTCTTTCTCTTCCACGACCGATTGCATCTTCCTTCCACCGTTGCTTCTTCTTCCCATGATCATCTTCTCAATCTTCATCGAGTCTTCCTTTCATGACCTTCCCAGTCTCCGTCGACTAACTGTGCCATCCTTGTCTTCCCCGAGCATCGCTCCATCATCACCAAGAAGCCCCTATTCACAAGTCCAAAGAAGCTCTCATTCCTCTCGGTGTTCTTCCAGATGACCCCAAGCTGCATGACTTCTCCCCCTCCGGCCCGTCCATCACCGGACCTCCTTCCTCCGATCCGCCCCGATGCCATCTTCACCTCCAAGCCTCTGCCCCACAAAGCTTCAAGCTCACTACCCTGTTCCATGAAGCATTCGACTGTTGCAATGAAGAAGACTCGTCGAGCTGCTGTTGAAAGAAGAGAGGAATAGCTATTCCTTCTATTCCTCACTTATCCCAGATTTATTATAGATTGGAATAAGCCCCACATCACTCATCTTGCTTTGATCAAAGACTCCTTGAGTCATCAATTGAAGAGATCACTTGGGATAACAATTCCTCTTACTAAGAATGACCGATTCCTTGTTGGTCCACTCATATCCTTCATACACCTTCCACTATATCTGAGAACACCCCATACATGACTTACTATCATGAATGAGTATGAACCAAAACATGGCTTAGTGTGCATAAAGAACCATGGTGACCTCAGTTTTAAAGATCTCATGCACAACTCCTACTTTGAGATATATCTTTTAACAAGTAGTAAGACTTCCATAAGATAGTCCTGGTGTGGATCAATTCAGTGAACTCATATCCTAATGAGAACCTTTATTCTTGTATTAGTGTCTCTACACAAGTAGCTGTGAGACCAACCACCCTCTTAACAGAGCATACATAGGATAAGCTAGTCTTTCCAGACTTATCAATCCCCAAACCGATGGTCCATCGACTAAGAACATTTTAGATTAGGGTTTCTCACTATTATGATTTCCATCGTAACCTTAATTCCATTTTGCCCCAACCTATGGGGTTCATCATAATCTTTAAGTAAGATTCAGCAATATGATGAAACTATATGCCTTTATTAATATATTAAATATCATACAGGAGTTGGAAGATTACAAAATGCCCTTACATAAGATTGGCTTTTAGGGCACTTTCCTTTCAGTGTAGAGTTGGCATACCTGGAGGGTGGAAGAGTGTGCTGGCATGTGGACACCAAATCTTTATGCATGGATTGCCTTCATGTGATCCTCCATGTAATCCTTTAAGGGAATTTCTAGGAGCCTAGGTCATCATGCTACATGCAGAAGTGAGTTTTAAAACAAAAACTCAAGCATGAAAAACTAACTGGCTAGAGAAAACCTAATTTTCGGATCCCCTTAGACATTATCAACTAATGAATCATAAATGAAGTACAAGAAACATACCTGAAATGCTATTTTCCACTTCTTTTCACAAGGCTCACAAGTGCGAGCCCTCCAACGATGATCCGCATGAGAATTGAACCAAGGAAGAATTCCTTCTTCAGTTGCTTGCTTGACTAGGACTCTTCTTGATAGCCTTCTAGACTTTGACCTTTGAAGGACACCCTGTCCTTCTGTAGGGTACTCTGAATGCCTTCCAAAACCACTCTTGGATTTGTATTGCCCTCCTCTAGAACACTCTAGGCTTATGTCTTAATTCTAAGACTTGTCCTAGAAAGAACAACCTTGTCTTAAAGAGACAAGGTTTTGTCTTAAGGAGGAGGGAGGGAGAACAAAAAAAAAAAAACTCTTAGAATATCTTTGCGATGGAATCTGATATCTGAAACTCATATCACCGCCCCTATATATAGTTTTAAGAAGGGCATGTGATATGTCCTCCCTCAAGTTATCGGATATGATTTTTCAAGACCGAAGAGAGGTTATCTGGCTTGAAAAATCATATCCAATATGTCTTATCATACATCAATGCCCATATCAGCATCCATTCCCATTCCTGGATAATTTATGACTTATCACTTGGCAAGTACCGGTTTCTGGGAAGCCAAGAGGTGCCTCTTCAATCTCCAAACATCAAAGAATATGAAGAGTCCTAATAGTAAAGGACACTGCTTCAGGCTGCATGCTAAATGAAGAGATGCATCTGTTCATGCTTGCATTTTCCTTCCACATCTTTCATGCCAATTCAAAAGGTTTGACCTTCAAAAATTATCCTAAGGGGCACGGGGATGTGTGCCAAGAGAGTCCCGATGAAACAGCCAAAGTGATTCATCTACAGAAGGACTCTTGGTCCTTTTTGCACCCACTCTTCCTTGGTGTGCGCAATATTGTGCCCAAGAGTCCATACCGACTTGGACTCTAATCCAAGTATCATTTCAGTCCAATAAATTAGGATAAAACCTGATTAAGTTTGTCTTAACCCCAGACTTATCCCAATTAAAGTCTCTCTTAAATTGGTTAATTAAAATAGCAAGCAACTGGACCCAAATCATTTGGGTTAGAAATTAGGTTAGCCTACACATGCTAGTGTGCAATCTAGCTAACCAATTAGGATCCCATGATCCTAATTAAATTATGTATGACTTCTTTGGTCAACTTCCTAATGTGTGTGACCCTTTGGGTTTCACATTTAGCCAGCAATAGGTTTAGGTTTAAGCTGATTCCAACCAATCGAACCTAATTGACCTAATTAGGTCAAATTGGCTCACCTAATTGTCCAATTTGAAACATCCATCGAATTGACTCATGAAACCAATCCAATTGGTTCATGAAAACCTACAAGACAAGATTGACGTCTAGCAATGTTTCATGCCTATCCAGAAAATATGGAATTTGATGGAAAGTACCAAAATACTCTTCAATAGAAAGTTACCGTGCAATTCAAATTTCGATCTCCCATTATCCCGATTAAGTGATAGGTATGGATATATGTCAAACCCTAATACTTAGTAATATCGAATCTCTGACCAATCATGAGGACTCAACTGATGACTAATTAAAAAATACTTCTAATCTCATCTTGCTTTGATCAAAGGCTCCTTGAGTCACTAATCGAAGAGATTACATGGGATAACAACTCCTCTTACAAGGAACGATCGATTCCTTGTTGGTCCACTCACATCCTCCGTACACCTTCCACCATACCCAGAACACCCCGTACATGACTCAATGTCATGAATGAGTATGAACCAAAAATATGGCTTAGTGTGCATAAGGAACCATGGTGACCTCAGGTCTAAAGATCACATGCACAACTCCTACTCTGAGACCTACTTTTGACAAGCAGTAAGACTTCCATAAGATAGTCCCAGTGCGGATCAGTTCAGTGTACTCATACCCTGATGAGCACTCTTATCCTTGTATTCGTGTCTCTACACAAATGGTTATGAGACTAACCATCCTCATTAACTGAGCATATATAGGATAAGCTAGTCTTACCAGATTCATCGATCCCCGAATCGATGGTCCATTGACCAGGAACATTTTGATTAGGGTTTATAAGAACTTAGGTCTCACTGTTATGATCTTTATCATAACCCTAATTCCATTGACCTAATCTATGGGGTTCATCATAATCCATAGGGTTCATCATAATCCATAAATAAGACAGCAGTATATGATGAAATAAATGCCTTTATTAATATAATATCATACAAGAATTGAAGATTACAAAAATGCCCTTACAATGATTGGCTTTTAGGGCACTTTTCTTTCAATCTTTCACTTGCACTAAATGCAATCGCCCTTATACTTTATACCCATACTATCTATGTGGCGATTTAACTGCTGCTTGGGTAATGAGTTAGTAAATGGGTCTGCTATATTATTCTTTGTATCAACTTGTTTGGTGACAACATCTTGTCTTTCTATTATCTCTCGAACGAGGTAGAACCATCTTAGAATGTGCTTAGACTTATGGTGAGACCTCGGTTCCTTTGCTTGTGCAATAGCTCTAGTGTTATCACAATACAATGGCATTAGCTAATGTACATCAGGAACCATGCCCAATTCCATGATGAATTTCTTTATCCAGATATCTTGCTTCGCGGCTTCACTCGCAGCTATGTATTCTGTCTCAGTGACTGAGTCAGCTACTATTGGCTGCTTTGTACTCTTCCAACTCACTGCACCACCATTCAGGGTGAAGACATACCCCGATGTTGATTTACTATCATCTGGATCTGATTGGAAACTAGAATATGTATAGCCTTCTAGTTTCAACTTAGATCCTTCATATACTAGAAAAATATCTTTAGTCCTTCTCAGGTACTTAAAAATATTTTCACAGCTTTTCAATGATCCTCTCTTGGATCTGCCTGAAACCTACCAACTATGCCCAAGGTATAAGCAACATCAGGTTTGGTACATAGCATAGCATACATAATTGATCCTATAGCCAAATTGATGGAGACATCAACAAGAAAGAAGTTTTTGGACTAATTCACTTTTGTTTTATAGTTAAAATAGACAAATCTAATAAAGGGTTTGAGCCCATCTTCTCTTTCAGCAAATACTTGAGCCGATTCATGAGTCGACTCAACCTAGATTCAAGCAGGGTATGAGGCCACTTCTTCAATGCCCATTTTTCTCACTTGGCACCATCCATTTGAAGCCCACTTCCCTCACTTGGATGCTATCTACTTGAAGCCCATTTCCCTCACTTGGACGCCATCTACTTGAAGCCCATTTTGGTGACACCACATCAAGCACCTTTTGGGGAGGAGGAAGGACACTACATCAAGACTTTTATGGGGAGATTGAAGCCATGTTCTCTTATCCCAACAACCCTCCAATTAACTTGCCATGTGGGAGGCCACATCACATGACACATAGGGCTCCACATCAGCAAATTAAGCCAAGTCATTGCCACATGTCAATTGGTTGTAACCTTCTACCCATAATTTATTGTAAAAACTAATTCTAGAAACTACCCACTAGAGTTAGCTAGACCGAACCTCAACTTTCTCTCTCACTCCTTGCCGACCCATGTGGGTTATGGAAGGCTATAAATAAGGCCTATGCCCCCCCATTGTATTCATTGTATTTTTTGGATTAAATGAAGAAAGTTTTCTTTCTCGTTCTAGTTTCCTAGGTTCTCTTGTTTGGAGTGAAAAGTTCTTGAGTTTGAGAGTTAGAAGATAGGTTTGAGAAGAGAGTATGAGATTCTTGAATGAGTGTTTGAAGGGTAGAATACCTTTGAGTATTTGAAAGGTAGAGTGCTCCTTGCTTGATCCAAGATCCAAGCATCATTCCTTGAAGGCGCCGGCTTCTACTTCCTTGTTTTCCTTCCTTCTTCTTCTTGTTTCAATTCCAATTTTTAATTCTGTTTCCATGCCTGATCTCTGATTTGATGTAGGTTTTTTCTGAGTTTCCAAGTCCAAGATGAAGGTCTTCAAGCCAAGAATCATGGCCAAGGTGAGTCCTAAAGGTAGGGAGTGCTAGTCTTATGGTTTAGACCTCAATCCTTGAGTGATGAGAGTTCCTTCTTCCACCAAATAATTAACCATCATTGTTGGTAGGAAAACTCTTCCTAAGCTTTATTATATCTGACCATTTGAAGGTTAACTTGCCCTAGTAGTGACGGTTTCCTTGCCATGAAGATCCTAATCTCTATTTTGAACTAGATCTACATTTCGGGTATTGTAATTTAGATCAACTAGTCTTCTTATAAAGATTCTTTTCTTGGATTAATTTAGACCATTTATTTGATAATTAATTGTTCAAGTTTGCTTGTTAGTTAGCTTGCCAAAACTCTCCATTCATCATTTCATTTTCATGCACCATCCATTTTTGGTCAGAGCTTAAGGTTCTACTACGTCAAGTGTTTGATTGTTGAGATTTCTATTCTAGTATTCACCCAAATTTTTCATGAATTTTAGTAATTTTTTACATTGAAAAAATACAAAAAAATACTTTTCTAGTACCTTAGTGTATAAGATTGAAATATAAAATTCAACAAAATATTTCCATTGATTTCTGGATTTAAAAATGAGTTTTAGATCATTTTTGAAGTTCTGAGAATTCTATTTTTGTCTTCCATTTCATTTAATTTTCAAAAAATATAAAATATATTTTCTAAATTTTTAGTTTTAGACTTCGATTTTTATTATTTTCCACCAGAATTTTGAATTTTAGAAGAATCTAGAGTTAGAAATTCAAAATATGAATTCAGGTTGTTAAGAGTTAGCTAAACTGCTGGAACCTTCTAGCATATGCTTTCAAACTACCTTCTCAACCAAAATTCGAGTTAATCTGAAGTCAAAAATTTAAAATACGAGAATTCTTATCTCAGAGTTAACCAAATCAATTTTATTTTGAATTTTTGGGATTTTAAAAAGATTAAATTTTTAATTTTTAAAACTAGCTAGTTGAAAGTTGTTCCCTACTGAATTTTTTTTTTAACAAGCATTCAAAATGAATTTCTTAACCAAATCCCAGGAATTAAATTTCAAAATTTAGAATCTGGAATCTTCACTAAGGGATCAACAATTCAAAATTTTAATTTTAATTTTTTTTTTAAATTTTAATTTCAAATTTTTTTTAAACTGGTTTACTAGAAGTTGTTAGGGCTGAAAACTATCTTACAACAACTCTAACTTCTAAAATGAAATTGTTAATCCTAATTCAAGATTTTAAATTTTAAATTTGATTTATGAAATCTAGACTTCAAAATATAAATTTTTCAATTTAACTTTTTGAATTTTTTTTTTAAAATTTGGGTTTGAATACACATGTTTGTGCTAATACTAGTTGTGTTAACTAGTTGGGGAATTGTTTGTGTATCCATTCCAATCTAATTAAGGGCATCAATTATAACATAAGGGAAGGAGGTCATTACCTTCCTTGGCCCAAAACAATCACCCACATTTGCATTGACCTAAACCATAATTGAAATCGAGTAGGAACCTAAAACTAGGGACACCCACAAGTTGGGTTCAAGTACAAGGTAAGATAAAGTATTATTTGAGTTTGTACTTATTCCTTGAAATTGGTGTCTAAGGCAAGAGGTCAAATGGCAAATGCCTTAAGTGGACTTGCGATTTTTAATTAGGACCTCGCGAAAGCGAGGAGAGCCTTCCGCAACCCACCTCTTACCTGGCCAGTGGACAGGGTAATTACATACTTAAGTAGTACCTAGTTAAGTCTTGTATTTTGAACTTTTAGGTCTAGGAGCCTTAGAAGTTAGGTTTGTACTACTTGAAGCTCCATAACAATAATCCCACACTCAGTCTATTTTTATCCATGGATCCCTAATCTTGAATTCATTTTGAAAACGCTGACTAAAAAGTTTGATACCATAAATGGACAATTAGGGCAAATAAGAAAGGAATTAGGTTAAGTTAAGGACCATGTTGGGACACTTGAGGAGACCCCAATGACCCCCACCGAACCTGAGTCACTTAGGTTAATGTCTCGAGGTCCAAGAGTCCATCATCATGAATTCACTACTGAATACAATTCAAGATGACTTTTACCATGACTCATAGAAGAAGCCCATAGGATCCATGCTGAGCCTGAATCACCTAGTCTACCTCCCTTGGTTCAAGAGCCCAATGTCATGATCTCACCCCTAAGTATAATTATAGATACCCTACCAAGACTTTGTAGATCAGGAGGAGAGAGTCTTTAGGAGCAATCGACCCTATGAACCCACTTTCAATGGAAACTTAGATACTGAAGTATATGGTCGAGTGGGAAGAGAAAATGGATCATACTTTGAAATTGATGAAATGTCGGAAGTAACAAAGTATCAATGCCAAATCAAAGTTAGTCCAACATGCTAAAGCATTATTTGGAAGAAGTTGAGCGAAAAGGTATTATAGTGGGGATAAAATAAATACTTGGAGAGAAATGAAGAGTAAACTGAGAAAAAAGTACATAGATAAATATTATGAGCAAAAACTTTTAGACCAATGGTACAAATTGAGACAAGATGATACAACTGTATCTGATTATATTACCAAATTCAATAAGTATGAGGGAGATGAAGAAGCGACTAAACCCATGAAAAAATTAGAGGAAAAATCTCCTAAACCTATTGAAGAATTTAAGGATGTAATAGAATCAAAGTCTTGTCCAAATGAAAGAGAAAATCCTAAACCCGTTGAAGAACTTAAGGAAGAAGTTTATGAAGCTGGGTCTAACCTTATGACGAATATGATTAAGAACAATTACTTGAAGATAAAATAATTATCTAGCCTAAAGAAATCAACAACGGGGATGATCAAAATGAAGTCCAAGAACAAAGCCATGAAGAACAATTCGAGGAGATAGTAGAGGACCCGAAATTAATCAATATTGAGGATTTACATCTAGAGATTAATGAAGGATCATCTAATGGGTATTGACCATCAGAGAAAATCTAGAACAATTCCAAAGGATCAACCCCAAGAAATTATAGAACCTGCAAAGAATTTAACATGAGGATTAGAAGTGAAGAGATTGTAGGAATTGAAAGATGAAAGTGTAAGAGAAGGAAGATGGAAATTGTTTTCCCTGATAATTGTCCTGAGCCTGATTCACCCTTCTGGAACATTCTCAATCCTAATCCACCCAGCTGGGACATCGACCATACCATTGATCAGGTCCCAGTAATATTCAACAGTTACTTTTGGAAGACATTATGGCATTTATTGGGCACCAAATTAAGATTCACTGCCATATATCTAAAGTTGTGTGCCAGAGTTTTCAAAGCCATTTAGGAGGAGAATATTGGAAATCAGGAACTTTTGTTTCCTAGCAATAAAGTTAGTTCATTGATAATAAAGTCCATTAGAGATTGTTTTGTTTTGATGTCATTTATTTTTGTCATTTGACTTTCTCATGCATAAGTGTCCATGACTGTGAGAGTCATATGCATAGCATGATTAGTAAGAAAATTTGAGCAATGAAATTAACAAGCATATGATTAACTCACGTAAAAAAATCAAAGAATTTCAGGAAGGAGACTATGTCATGGTAAGGCCAAACCTGAACGATTATATGCCCGTGGTGTAGGTCATTTTCAAAATAGTGAGAAAAATTTGGACCTAATATGTGTTAGATTTACCATCCGACTTTGGTATCAGTTCCACTTTCAATAATTCAAATCTAGGAGGGTAAAGGAACCAACAATGATACTACCTAGTAAGCCTTTCGAGCCTCATTCTATCATTGAGAGTGAGTCAACCCATGAGTGTCCACCAGCCAAGTTACCAAAGCAGTAAGATAGGATTGAGCAAATCTTAGACAATAAGACTATCACTACTTGAAATAGGGACTGTCAATGCTACTTGGTTCATTAGTAAGGATGCCCAGATTCTGAAGACTCATTGATTACTTGAGAAGACCTACAAAGAATCGACCAGACCTACTAGGGTATCACCAGAGTTAGATTGATTCTTACTCGATAGAATCGAGTTCTTTTCACCCCGAGAGAATTGATGGGGACATCAATAAGAAAGAAGTTTTTGGACAAACTCACTTTGTTTTGTAGTTAAAATAGACAAATCTAATAAAGGATTTGAGCCCATTTTTCTTTCAGCAAATACTTGAGCCAATTCATGAGTCGACTCAACCTAGATTCAAGCAGGGTGTGAGGCCACCTCTTCAATGCCCATTTTTCTCACTTGGCGCCATCCATTTGAAGCCCACTTCCCTCACTTGGATGCCATCTACTTGATGTTGGGAATTGTGTCCCAAAGCCAATCGCTTAGGCTGTAGACGGTTGTGCTTAGTATTGTAATTTGTATATGAATTAATAAAACTTTATTTTGGTAGCTCATCACATTATTTATTTCTTTGTAATGAACTCTATTTATGTGAAAGTCCTTAGGACTGCACTGACTTCGATATAGAGAGGATATATCGAGTGGTCCTTTAAAAAGGTTCACAACCAAAGGATACATTGTACAGGACGGTAATGTATCAAGTGTAGGTTGTTATGGTTCATATCGTTTGGTTGTCCTCTTGACCAAAGGAGTGTGGTGACACTGATGTGATCAGCAAGTGGGATGTGTGACATCTCATTGAACATAACTCCATGGAGCTCCTTTCTACCAAAGGATTGCTCGCGATTGGATATGGGTATATGTGTCCCTCCGACTTGAGGTCACCATGGTAGCTTGCAAGAAACTCCCTGTGCTTTGGTACCAGACTACTCAGATTTCTAATCCGATGATGGAAGGTTTCTGGGTACAGGCAAGTACTTGTAGAGCAGTGGTGGACCAAGATGGAATTGACCTATCCAAATTGTTTGGATTGAATGTCTCGCAATGTCTCAATGATGGGGAACTAATATGCATGCATTTTTTTATATGTTTTATATGTGGGGTTGGGTGATTAATTCCCGAATCTCAGATTAAAATAAGTTATAGGAAATTTTAAATGAATTTTAGAAGATCAGCATGCAGATTAGGACCTAGAAAAGTAGAAAAGAAGGATCGCCGGGGCTGAGAAGCCTCGGTTAGGGCAAGTTCTCCTACAATAAAACTACTGGAGGTAGAGGGGGTGTACCTGACAACGTCTGTGAAGATCGCAGCAAAAGGGTCTCTCATTCCTCGATGGATGCGGCCTGGAAAATCGAGCCAAAGACCCGCGGATACCCGGCTTTCTGCTCGGTGATCCGATTGAGGCTTGGCTGGAGTCGTTGGATTCGTAGGAACTCGGGACCTGCAAACGACCTGTCAGGGGTTAGAAATCTCATAAGGAACAAGAAAACAATGTAAAAACAGCAAGAAAAGGCTTCTTTTGGAGTGGGCGTCCAGGGATCTGGAGGGTTTGTTGGCAGCAGGAAGATGATTGCAAACACCGAGAAGAACTCTCACAAACCCCTTTATGCACACAGCAGGGTATCACACCACTCAATAGAAGAACTCAAGGTTTTCATTCATCAAAAATTCCCTCATACAAGAGGCTAGGGTCCCTTAAATAGACCCTTAACCTTGGGCTCCAAGTAAGGGTACATAAGTCTTTACATAAGAATCCTTTTCCCTCTCAAACCCTAGCTAGAAAATAAGGAAATATTAGGTAGAAAAATCCCTAAAATTTTTTCTTGACTTGGTCAAGACTCCAAGGATGCCTAGGGGGGCGTGTTGGGCTTCTAGGAGCAGCAAAAGGCCGGCCCAAAGGGGCCCGGGTGCATGGGTTTGGGCCTCTGGAAGCTGGGGTGGCCTGGTAGCCAGGTAGCAGGAATATTCCCTGGTATCTTGCTTCTTAGGGACTTGGGCTTGGCACCTGGGCTTGATTTCATTGGGCTAGGATGCAGATGGACCTCTGGAATCATGGATGCCCTTATTTATGAATATACTTTGGCATCTGGAAGGGAATCTGGGCATCTGGAGGGCATTTGCAAGGAATCAGGGTTTCTGATTTTTCTCCTGGGGTCTTCAAATCTTCAAGCTGGGTTGGACTTGGGCTAAACTTCCATGTCTTCAATCTGGCTGGACTTGGTCTTCACTTGTATAATATAGTCTTGAGTCTTCAGTATGCTTGGACAGGACTCAAAAAAAATAAAATTAGCTCAACATGAGCTAACTAGCATTGGACTGAACTAGCTCAACATGAGCTGACTAGTACAGAAGTGAAATAACAACTAAAAATACTCAAATAACAACTAAAATGAACTCAGATGAGCTAAGCCCTTATTACAGATGGACTCATAAATTATTGATCAATTACAGAGGGTTGAGAAGCCTCTGCCTTATTCTGGTGCCTTTGGTGTCCGCACCACTCAATTTAGTAAATCCTCGACCGAGGTAGTCCTAGTGAGGAGTCATTGGACTTGCGAGGTTGAGACATGTTATGGATTGACTCAGTTAGGGTTGGCGGTTTAACCTTAGGTCATCTTGAGCATTGGAGGTCAAAGGGATGAATTATACGGTAACCATATGTCAAAGGTTCGATAGATTACTCTCGCATCTTCGGCCTATCCGGACACCAGGACCCATTGCTAGATATTATCTTATGCTGGTACTGGAATTGTTCCGGTGCTACCATTTAGGTTCGAACCTATGAGGTCACACACCATAGAGGATTTCTTTCTGATCTGGGAGCCAATCAACGATTAGGAATCCTTTCGGTATTAAGGTCAAATGGTCTTATTGAGCACACATTAGGTTTTTCTAGATTAATTTAGTTTGATTTGGATCGACCAGGATTGGTTTGGGTCAACTAGAAACTATTCCTGGTAGACCAGGACTGGACCTGGTTTTTTTTCTCCTGATCGATTTTTGGTTTGTTGAATCAGTTTAAACTTGGTTTTTTACACGATATTTTCTCCCTGTCTTCATGGTGTTTTGGTTCTTCGTTGCTTGCTCTCGTTGCCTGCTCTCGTTGCCCTATTTTGCTGATTGAATGGGTTGAGAACCGCTGTAGATTGGATGAAGCTTGGGATTTCAAATCCTTATCTTTTACATCATGATCTGGATTAGGTCTCTCCTGGTTTTCTCCCATACGTTTTCTTTTATCTTGGCCTCTGTTTTCACGCTGATTCTGCTCCTTTGTTCTTCTTCCAATCATGCAGTTCCCTTATCTCTCTCCATCGATCAAGGGCCATTTGAATTTGGTGTTTGGCTTTTATCTAAACACCTCTCACGATGACTTTCTTGCCTTCGTGTGATTTTTCCGTCTCAGATTTCTGGGTTGTAGGCCATGAGAGAAATATTGGAGAGGGGAAGAAACAGGGTATGGGAAAAGGAGACAAGCCGAGAGTGAGCTTTTGGGAGAAAGATATGTGAGAGAGGTTTTGGGATGAAAATTTTGAGTGAAAAAATTTTGTTGGGAGTCCCGTGTTTTCCTTCCCTGATCTTTTCGATCTCCAGTGTGTTCTCAAGGTGAGCAAGGCGGTCTTGGAGAAGATCGTCTGTAAAGTTATGTTGGCTTTCCATGCTCCATATTTTTCATGACCTATTCATTGACTCCCGAAGGACTAGCATCCATCCTAGAGTTGGATCAGCGAGAGCCCGCGCGTGGATATTCTAGATGGTGGACATTTAGACACCTCGAGAGATTGGACCGATCTTCTCTTCTTCTTCTTGCTATTGCAGATCTGTTCTAAAGACTGAATGATTTCAACCGACTGCCTTGTTTTGCTGTGGTAGGGAGTCGGCTTCTTCCTGCTTCAATCCAAAATTCAGAACAAAAAGAAAGTGCTATAAGTTATGTTTTTTCTTTATGTTATCATGCATGTTCAGATCTAGATTTTATCATATTGTTTGTAATTATTACACTTGCCTGTACATGCCTGGTTATTTGTTACATGCATCATGATTATGCTAGATCCTGTGCATGAGTGGGTTTTTCCGTATGCATATTTAAAAAAAAATTAATTATGCAATACCTACTCCCTAGTGTAGTATGCCTAAGGTAGGCATCCAATGCACTAGTTTTCCTTCAGTGGTATCAGAGCAAGGTTTATATGTAGCATATCATGATTGCATGTATTGTTAGTATCTTGATTAGGGATTACTTTTAGGAACCTAGATGAGACATTCACCATGGTCGTGTGTCCAGATTAATCAGGGTTTAAAACCCTTAATTTTCTATGGCACGAGGCGGTTCGTCTATGTTAGCCTTTTTAGAAGGATCCTTAAAGGAAACCTATGGTATTAAAAATGTTTTAATCTTGATACATGATTATACATTGGCATGTCTTTAATTGTTATGGCTTGCAATATTATAAATTGATATGATAAGACTAGATATGATGCATGAAAGATGTTAAAGGGTTTACATGAATTTAATTAAAAATTTTAATTAAAAGTTGGCTTATTATCTAACAATTATAAATTGAAAGATTAATTAAATGACAAGTCAGATTAGGGTTATGAAATCTAATGTCATTTGAATAAGCCATCCGGGTTAATTGGGTTAGCTGTCTGATTGGATTCGTTAATTGGGTTAGACCTAAGGTTAGTTGAATTGGACTTAAGAGATCTAATCAAATGTTGACTAAGGACCTTCTCTTTAGTATCTATCTAATAGTTAGATGGGTTAGTTCATTCTTCTAAAATGGATCTAATTAGTGGCTTTGTGGTAAGCCCGAGTTCTTAGGCTAGTATAATCAAGTATGGTAAATCAATTGGTGTCCAGACAGGTTTGGCAATTTTGATCATGGCTGCATGAGGCTACATCTTTCCTGGCCAACTTGGTTGGTATCTATGAAAGATGGTTAATGACGGATACTCACCCATGATCTCACCTACCTGGCCAATCCAATTAACCAGAACTGATTAGAAGAGCTTATTGATTCGAGTTAACCCATATCACCCAAGTTGATCAGCCCGTCTAATCTTTAGGTACCCATGGACCAACTTGTTGAATTTAATTCAACCCTCCTGAGAATTGATTTGTTCAATGGGAGGTTGATCCATGTTCTTCTCTCTATTCTTCTGTCATAATTTAATTAAAATCCTTTAAAATTATTAGGTCCTAAAAAAAGACTAAGTCAATAAGTTGATGGTATCTTAGCCTCCCATTAAGTGGGTAAGTAATGAGTCCTTTAGCTTGGTGTACATCGGCAGTTCCAAAGAATGGGTGTGCATCCGGTTACTAGGATTACTCTTCCATATATGATGGTTCAGTGCAACCTTCTTAACGGTGATTAGGTGGGCCGACCAAAGTCGGGATTGGTCATTCATTAGCTGGAAGCATCGGATTTGTCTATTAATGCTTGGACCTAACCAGAGACCCGCAATAGGAGGCCCCAAGGCCGATGGGGGTTCTGTGGGGCAAGATTTTTTACTGAAAGTTGCTTAGGGAAGCAATTGGTTGGAGAACCTTCCTTTAGGCATATATGGATGAGCTGGCCAAAGTCGGGCTCATATGTGGTCTATTGGATTTCAGTACCCACTATGAAATGATGATTTCATAGATTGAAGTTAGAGGCTCCCAATCTGAAAAATTAGTGGGGGGACCTTTAAACTAAATTCAAGTCTTTTGGTTTAATTGATTAATTCATATACCAATTTGGTCTTAATTTTCCTTTCATATGTCTTCAAACCTTTCGCTCCAGTCATTTCTCGATAGCGAGAAGTTCAAGGGTCCCAATTTTGATAGCTGGTATCGAAAATTGAGGATAGTCTTGGAGCATGAGTGGATCCTTTATGTGATAATGGATCCAGCACCCGAAATCCCCTGCCAATGCTCGGATTCGATCAGGGACACTTATTTGATATGGATTTCTGATCGGACTACTATTCGATGCATAATGTTGGCAGCGATGAATGACAAGTTCAGTCACAAATTCGAGGAGGCCCAGCCCGACGAGATCCTTCAAAAGTTGAAGGAATCTTTCGGCATGCTAGACGATATGGAGCGGTACAAAGTATCTTATGCCATCTACAATGCTAAAATATGGAATGGCTCTTCGATCACAGATCATGTATTGTACATGATCAAGATGATTGAATGATTGGGCAAGCTCGGATGTCCCTTGCACGAGCAACTCGGCAAGGATGCGATCCTGAATTCTCTACCCTCCTCCTATCTTGACTTTCTCGATCATTATAAAATGAATAAGCCTGTAGTCAATTACCATGGTTCGATGGGGTTGCTGCAGACTTACAAGAAGGACCACCAACTAAATAAGGGGGTGGTAAATTTAATGGGAGGTTTTAAAGGTTGTCGTACCTTTAAGAAAGGGAAGAAGAAAGGTAAGGGAAAGAAGGTGCAGAGTGCTCCTGGTCCAAATCAGGCCAAGAAAGTGAAAGCTGATCAAACTAGTGTAGAGTGCTTCTATTATAAGAAGTAGGGACACTAGAAGAGGAACTGTCCTCTTTATCATGCGTCCTTAGACCTGAACAGGCCAAGGAAGGGAAAGCAGCAGGGTGCTAGACAAGGTATTTATATGATAAAACCTTGTAATTTCTCTATTTGTGACACTGCTAACTGGGTATTAGATACTGGTAGTCCTATTCATGTTTGCAATTCATTACAGGGGCTATAGGTTAGCAAGAGATTCGAGGATGGTGATGTGGGATGAAGCTTTGATACCAAAATTGATGCGAGACAAAGAGGGGCTAGCTAGGAGGATCATTGGAGAGCTGAGAATTCTCTTGTGATTAGGGTCAAAAAGATAGAAAAAATATATGGGGGTAAGAAAGATGGATACTCTATGGACTTGGGACTTACCTTCATGGAGAGACGTCGCACCTCTAGGGCATCTCACCCATCCCACTACATATAGTCTAGGGCATCCCACCCATCTCACTACATGCGGAGCCTAGGGTGTCCCACCCAAATCGCTACCTGGGGCCGTGAAGGAGAAGCTCCAAAATCATAGAGGGGACTCAGCAAGGGAGAAGATAACTGGGGCTTCACACCCCTCGACACCCGCAGGTGAAGGAAAGATGGGCCTCATCCCACTCATAATAGAGGCAGAACCAAGAACACTCGTTTCAAAAATTCATATTCATCATCATCATTTTACTCAAGAGAGGAGGTGCCTTTATATAGGCTTACAAAACTTGGGGTCCAAGTAAAGAATACAAGGCATGCAGCTCATAATAGGTGACAACCCAAACCTGCTTTGTTTGCAACCCGAAAATATGGTAGAAAATTAAACACAATCCTGCCCATATGGTGGAAAAATCAAACTAATCCTAATCTAAAACTGATTTAAAAAAAAAACTTTCCAACTGGTCCATACATCCAGATTTAAAATAAATAAATTAGGCATAATCTAGATTCACCAAAATTTAGTGTCTGCTCTAAAATCTATGAAGCTTTGAAATTGGTGCGGCTCTGAAATTCGGGCTTCATCAAATTTGGGCCGCTTTGAGATCCGTGTGCTTTGAGGAGCGTGTGCTTTCATGTTCGTGCATTGGCTTCTCTGTGGACTCCATAGTTCCTCATCTAAATTTGATGTTTTAAAAAGTATTATTCTTTCTCAAAACTTTATGAGGCTGCGAAGTAGCGCTTTGGATGAGGAATTGAACAAAGATCTAAACAACCCAGAAAAGGGTCAGAGTTGTAAGAGTGCTGCATGGCATCCCGCTAAAAAGTTCTAAAAGTTATAAAAATAGAGCTCTTCAATTTCTCTCCTCTTCAACAATAATGATACCAGCCATTGAAAGAAATGGGGTTGATCTCAGCAACAAGAAGGCAGCGGCACGGTCGGCGGCTGGGGAAGGCGGCGGCATGGCTGACGGTGTGGGGATCCGGCAGGGCACGGATGGGCTGGAGCCGATGGAGATGGCTTGGGCAGTGGCGGATGGTGGCTCGAGCAGCAGCGCGATAGCACCGCACGGGGAAAGGGGCGCATGGGCGGAGCTGTAGGGGTGCACAGCCATGGGAAGAGCCATAGGGGTGCACGGCCACGGGCGATTCCATGGGATTCGCCGGCATTCCCACGAGGAGATCAATGCCGGGGGCAGTGGACGGCCGTCGGGGGTGGTGTTGGTGGTCGGGCGTGGAGGATCCAGGATGAATAGGAAGAAAAAATGAAAAAAAAATGGAGTTCTGGGAGTTGTCTGGGAGGAAGAAGATGATAGGGATAAACATGGAATAAGTCAGGAATAAAATGGGGATAAAGTAAGGATAATGATAAGAGGTGGAATAGCTAGGATAAATATTTTTAAACTAAAATAAAAAAATCTGAAAAAAAGAAAAGCAAAACTCGGATGGGTTTTGATGTCCCCATCAGATGGGGAGCAATTCCTGAGCGTCGGAAATGGAAATCATGTTCCAGTGATAGCGGTCAGAGTTCTGAGTCTTGTTTTTGAGTCTAGTACTGTCAAATTAGTTGACTGTCATTATTGTCCTAGTTTTATTATGAGCATTATCTCTGTAGGCCTATTGGCCAATTATGGTTATGAACTTTCAATAAAAGGAGATTTTTGCCAATTTATTGTGAATAACTCGGTGATAATGAAAGCTAAGTTAAATAATGGCATTTATATATTGTCATGGCCTGTTAAAGTAATGTACACATCTAGCAAATGCCCAAGGATAGAAAATGTCAGTTACTTGTATCTATGGCACTGTAGGTTAGGTCATGTTAACCAAAATAGGATAAATAAGTTACGAGGAGAAGGACTTGTCGAGGTCAGTGATTTTAACTCACTGCTCACTTGTGAATCCTGTTTGCTTGGTAAAATAACCAAGTCACCTTTTACTAGAAAAGGTGAACGAGCTACAAAACTTCTGAGTCTTATACATACTAATGTATGCGGACCCATGATAGTTAGTGCCAGAGGTGGATACAGATATTTCATTACATTTACAAATGACCTTTCCAAGTATGGTTATGTCTTTTAATGAGATATAAATCTGAGTCGTTTGAAATGTTCAAATGATATCATAATGAAGTAGAGAAACAAACTGGAAAGAGTATTAAAACTCTTTGATCTGATCGAGATGGTGAATACCTATCTGGTGAGTTCATGACATATCTTGAGGAGAATGGGATTCTCTCTCAGTGGACTCGTCTAGGAACACCCCAGTTGAATGGTGTGTCCGAAAGGAGAAATCGAACCCTGTTGACATGGTTCAATCCATGATAGGCTTTGCAACTCTGTCGCTATCCTTTGGGGATATGCACTTGAGATAGCTTGTTACTTGCTGAATGATGTTCCGAGTAAGTCTGTTGTCTCCACTCCATATGAGTTATGGACCAGACGTAAGCCCTCAATTTCACACATTCGAGTCTGGGGTAGTCCGGCTTATGTAAATCGTTTAGACTCAGATAAACTTGATCCTAGGTCTAATCGGTGCCTGTATTGAGTACCCTAAGGAAACAAAAGGGTATTTCTTCTACTTGGAGGACAAACAAAAAGTGTTCGTTGCTCTTAGGGCTATCATTTTGGAAAAGGAGTTCCTTGGAGAAGGAACTGTAGCCTCTAAGATTGAACTTAGTAAAGCTCAACCAGTGGAAGAATCTGTACACTCTAAGGACATCATGAGATCGGTTGTGACTGGATCACACCCGGAACCCATTATTAGGAGATCTGATAGAGTACTGCATTAGCCAGACAAATACTATGATTTCTTGGTCCGGGATGGAGATCCCATTGAGCTTGATGAGAACGATGAGGATCCGATCACCTATATGGATGCACTTCAAAGATCTGACTCTGAAGTGTGGCTTGGAGCCATGCGATCTGAGATGGAGTCTATGGAGATCAACAATGTATGGACATTGGTTGATCCACCTGAAGGGATAAAACCCATCGGGTGCAAGTGGATTTTCAAGAGAAAAAGGGGCGTAGAAGGGAAGGTGGAGACCTATAAAGCCCGTCTGGTTGCCAAGGGATATCGTCATCAATATGGTATCGATTATGACAAGACGTTCTCCCCTGAGGCAATGCTCAAGTCCATTCGGATCATGCTTGCTTTGGCAGCATATTTTGACTATGAGATCTGGTAGATGGATGTCCGAATCACTTTCCTGAATGGGAAGCTGGATGAGAAGGTGTATATGATACAGCCTAAAGGGTTCACATCCATAAATGAGTCAAAAGTGTGCAAATTGTAGAGGTTTATTTATGGACTCAAGCAAGCATCTCGAAGTTGGAACATGCGATTTGATAGGTGTATCAAATCGTATGCCTTTGTTAGGAATGGAGAGGAACCCTGCATCTATAAATGGGTTAATGGTTTTGTGATTGTATTCCTGGTACTGTATGTTGATGACATTCTCTTAATCAGGAATGACATCGTAGCATTGCAAGGAATAAAGGTCTGGTTGTCATCTCAGTTCTCCATGAAGCACTTACATACTGGGTATGAAGATCTATAAAGATAGATCTAAGAGGCTTTTGGGATTGTCCCAGTCTATGTACATTGATACCGTGCTAAAACGGTTCAGCATGGAGAATTCCAAGAAAGGCTATCTCCCGATAGGTTCTGAATTACTCTTGCCAAGAAGGATTGTGCGACAACTCTTAAGGAAAGAGAGCGCATAAGTAGAGTTCCCTATGCTTCTGCAGTGGGCTCTATCATGTATGCTATGACATGTACTAGACCAGACGTGGCGTACTCACTAGGAGTGGTGAGCAGATACTAGTCTGACCCAGGTGAGGCACATTGGAAGGTGGTTAAGACCATCCTGAAGTATTTGAGAAATACTAAGGACCAATGGCTGATTTATAGAGAACCTGACTTGAAACTTCTGGGGTATACTAACTTCAGTTTCCAATCAGACAAAGATGATAGCAAGAGTGTGTCAGGACTTATGTTTACCCTGAATGGAAGAGTGATCTACTGGAAGAGTTCCAAGTAGGCAATAGTTGCAGACTCGGTATGCGAAGCAGAGTACATTGCAGCATCAAATGCAGTAAAGGAAGCCATGTGGTTATGGAAGTTCCTTGGAGAGCTAGGGTGGCACCTTCCCTAGATGGTCATGTTACTATGTATTGTGACATTACAGGAGCCATTGTTCAAGCTAAGGAGCCAAAGTCTCATCATCGCACCAAGCACATTCTACGATGCTATCACCTCGTGCGAGAGATCGTGGAACGAAGCGACATCAATCTTATGAAGACCAATGGAAAAGAGAATCTGGCTGACCACTTCACTAAAGCCCTCAGAATCAAAGAGTTCGATTATTGTAAAAGGGAAATGGGTATTAGATACTATTCTGATTAGCTTTAGTACAAGTGGGAGTTGTTGGGAATTGTGTTCCGAAGCCAATCGCTTAGGCTGTAGGTGGTTGTGCTTAGTATTGTAATTTGTATATGAATAAATAAAACTTTATTTTGGGACATCATCACATTATTCATTTCCCTATAATGAACTCTATTTATGTGATGAAGTCCTTAGGACTGCACTGACTTCGATATAGAGAGGATATATCGAGTGGTCCTTTAAAAAGGTTCACAATCAAAGGATATATTATACAGGACGACAATATATCAAGTGTAGGTTGTTGTGGTTCATATCGTTTGGTTGTCCTCTTGACCAAAGGAGTGTGGTGATACTGATATGATCAGCAAGTGGGATGTGTGACATCTCATTGAACGTGACTCCATGGAGCTCCTTTCTACCAAAGTATTGTGCTCGTGATTTGAGATGTGTATATTATCCCTCTGACCTGAGGGTCACTATGGTAGCTTGCAAGCAACTCCTATGCTTTGGTGCTGGGACTACCCATTTTTAATCCGTGATGAAGGTTTCTAGGTATAGGCAAGTACTTGTGGAGCAGTGGAGGACCAGATGGAATTGACCTGTCCAAATTGTTTGGATTGAATGTCTCGCAGTGTCTCAATTTAGCAAATCCTCGACTGGGGTAGTCCTAGTAAGGAGTCACTAGACTTGCGAGGTTGAGACATGTTGTGGATTGACTCAGTTAGAGTTAGCAGTCTAACCTTAAGTCATCTTGAGCATTGGAGGTCAAAGGGATGAATTATACGGTAACCACATGCCAGAGGTTCGATAGATTTCTCTCGCATCTTCGGCCTATCCGGATGCCAGGAACCATTGCTAGATGGTATCTGGTGCTGGTACTGGAATTGTTCCAGTGCTACTGTTTAGGTTTGAACCTATGAGGTCACACGCCATAGAGGATTTCTTTTTGATCCGGGAGCCGATCAATGATTGGAAATTCTTTGGATCGACCAGGATTGGTTTGAGTCAACCAGGAACTATCCTGGTAGACCAGGACTGGACTCGATTTTTTTTTCTTCCTGATCAGTTTTTGGTTTATTGAACCTGTTTAACTTGGTTTTTTACACGGTATTTCCTCCCTGCCTTCATGATGTTTTTGGCTCTTCGTTGCCTACTCTCGTTGCCTTGTTTTGCCGATTGAATGGCTTGAGAGCTGCTGTAGATCGGATGAAGCTTGGGATTTCAAATCCTTATCTTTTGCATCATGATCTAGATTAGGTCTCTCCTGGTTTTCTCCTGCACGTTTTCTTTTCTCTCGGCCTCTGTTTTCATGATGATTCCACTCCTTTGTTCTTCTTCCAAGCCTGCGGTTCCCTATTTTTCTCCACCGATCAAGGGCCATTTGAATTTGGTGTTTGGATTTTATCTAAACACCTCTCACGATGACTTCCTTGCCTTCGTGCAATTTCTCCGTCTCAGATTTTTGGGTTGTAGGTCGTGATAGAAATATTGGAGAGGGGAAGAAATAGGGTATGGGAAAAGGAGACGAGCCAAGAGTGAGCTTTTGGGAGAAAGATCTAAGAGATAGGTTTTGGGATGAAAATTTTGAGTGCAGAAATTTTGTTGGGAGTCCCGTGTTTTCCTTCCTTGATCTTCTCGATCTCCAGTGTGTGCTCAAGGTGGAGCAAGGCGGTCTTGGAGAAGACCATCCATAAAGTTATGTTGGCTTTCCCTGCTTCATATTTTCTATGACCTATTCATGACTCCCAGAGGACTAGCATCCATCCGAGAGTTGGATCAGCAAGAGCATGCGCGTGGATACTCTAGAAGGTGGACATTTGGACACCTCGAGAGATTGGACCGATCCTCTCTTCTTCTTCTTGCTGTTACAGATCTGTTCTGAAGATTGCACGAGTTAAACCGGCTGCCTTGTTTTGCTGTGGAAGGGAGTCGGCTTCTTCCTACTTTGATCCAAAATTCAGAACAAAAAGGAAGTGCTATAAGGTATGTTTTTTCTTTTTGTTATCATGCATGCTCACATCTAGATTTTATCATATTATTTGTAATTATTGCACTTGCCTGTACATGCCTGGTTATTTGTTACATGCATCATGATTATGTTAGATCCTGTGCAAGAGTAGGTTTTCTGTATGCATATTAAAAAAAATAATTATGCAATACCTACTCCCTAGTATAGCATGCCTAGGGTAGGCATCCGATGTACTAGTTTTCCTTCACTTGAAGCCCATTTTTTTCACTTGGATGCCATCTACTTGAAATCCATTTTGGTTGACACCACATCAAGCACCTTTTTGGGAGGAAGAAAGACACTACATCAAGACTTTTATAGGAAGATTGAAGCCATGTTCTCTTACCCCAACAACCCTCCAACTAACTTGCCATGTGGGAGACCACATCAAATGACACATAGGGCTCCACATCAGCATATTAAGCCAAGTCATTGCCACATGTCAATTAGTTGTAACCTTCTACCCATAAATTGTTGTAAAAACTAATTCTAGAAACTACCCAACTAGAGTTAGCTAGACCTAACCTCCACTTTCTCTCTCTCCTTGGTCGACCCATGTGGGTTATGGAAGGCTATAAATAGGGCCTAAGCCCCTCCATTGTATTCATTCTATTTTTTGGATTAAATGAAGAAAGCTTTATTTCTTGTTCTTGTTCACTAGGTTCTCTTGTTTGGAGTGAAAAGTTCTTGAGTTTGAGAGTTAGAAGATAGGTTTGAGAAGAGAGTATGAGGTTTTTGAATGAGTGTTTGAAGGGTAGAATACCCTTGAGTGTTTGAAAGGTGGAGTGCTCCATGCTTGATCCAAGCATCATTCCTTGAAGGCGCCAGCTTCTACTTCCTTGTTTTCCTTCCTTCTTCTTCTTGTTTCAATTCCAATTTTGAATTCTCCTTCCATGCCTAATCTCTGATTTGATGCAGGTTTTCTCTGATTTTTCAAGTCCAAGATGAAGGTCTCCAAGCCAAGAATCATGGCCAAGGTGAGTCCTAAAGGTAGGGAGTGCTAGTCTTATGGTTTAGACCTCAATCCTTGAGTGATGAGAGCTCCTTCTTCCACTAAATAATTAGCCATCATTGTTGGTAGGGAAACTCTTCCTAAGCTTTATTAGATCTGACCATTTGAAGGTTAACATGCCCTAGTAGTGATGATGGTTTCCTTGCCATGAAGATCCTAATCTCTATTTTGAACTAGATCTACATTTCGGGTATTGTAATTTAGATCAACTAGTCTCCTTATGAAGATTCTTTTCTTGGATTAATTTAGACCATTTATTTGATAATTAATTGCTCAAGTTTGCTTGCTGGTTATCTTGCTAAAACTCTCCATTCATCATTTCATTTTCGTCCCCCATTATGAAGAATAAGGAATCATAGCCATCCTCTCTCTTTCTTTAGATGTCTTAGTAGACATTTTCTTAGAGAGATGTATGCCTTGACTTATAAGCAAGTAACATTTTTTACTTCCATCCATGTTGCATCTCTTCGACACTAAGTCTATGTACCTAGACTAGGATAAGCTTAGCATCCTTTTAGACTATCTCTATAGATCTTTATACCTAGTATATAGGATGCATCTCCCAAATCCTTCATGAAAAAGTTTGATGATTGCCAAGTTTTAATCGATTGTAACATCGGGATATCATTCCCAATGATTAGTATGTCATCAACATACAAGATCAAGAAAACAAGTGCAATCCCACTTGTCTTCTTATACACACATGGTTCAACCTCATTTTTGACAAAACCAAAACTCTTGATTGTTTCATCGAAATGGATGTTCCAACTCCTTAACGCTTGCTTTAGTCCATAAATAGACTTCTTTAACTTGCATACCTGGTTTGGTCTCCCACTTGAGACAAAACCCTCTGGCTGTGTCATATAGACTTCTTCCTTAAGGTTTCCATTAAGAAAAGCAGTCTTGACATCCATCTGCCAGATTTCATAATCATGGTATGCTACGATGGCAAGCAAAATTTGAGTGGATTTGAGCATGGCTACTGGAGAAAAATTTTCATCATAGTCAATGCCATGTTTTTGTCTAAAAGCTTTAGCTACCAACCTGGCCTTGTTAGTTTTTACTTGACCATCTGCTCCTATCTTCTTCTTGAAGATCCATTTACACCCTATTAGATTAATTCCATAAGGTGGATCTACCAAGGTCCAAACCTGATTGGAATACATGGAATTCATTTCAAATTTCATGGCACTTAGCCATTTGTCGGAGTCTTTTCTCTCGACAGCTTCCAAATAGGTCACAAGATCATCATGCTGAATGATACTGGCTTCATTGTCATCCTCGATGACAAAGCCATATCTTAGAGGTGCTCCTCGTACCCTATATGACCTTCGGAGAGAAGGTGTGTATAGTGGCTGTTCTTGATCTATAAGAACTTCTGATTGAGAAATTTCATTTGAAGGCTCAATAGGTTGTGGTTCTGTTCTTCACATAACTCAAGTGAAGAATCACTACATCTTTCTTGGATAAATTCTTGCTCCAAGAATGTAGCATGCCTACTAACAAAAATCTTTTGCTCAGTAGCATTATAAAAGAGGTATCTAATACCTTCTTTAGGATAACCAACAAACCTACACTTATCAGCCCTTGCACTTAACTTATGTCCAAAGTTATTTTTGACATAAGAATAGCAATCCCAAATCTTTAAGTA
The DNA here is from genome assembly GCA_021397845.1 of Areca catechu. NCBI lineage: Eukaryota > Viridiplantae > Streptophyta > Magnoliopsida > Arecales > Arecaceae > Areca > Areca catechu. The sequence continues at coordinate 139,899,723 of CM038051.1, read as the reverse complement.
CTTAAGACTTGGTCTTTTGCTATTTTATAACTCATATGGAGTGCTACTTACTGACTTAGATGGAACCCTGTTCAAAATGTGTGCAGCAGTTTCCAGGGCATGTCCCCAGAAGGAAATGGAAAGATCTGTGAAGCTCATCATGGACCTCACCATGTCTAACAAGGTGTGATTTCTCCTTTCTACCACACCATTTAACTGGGGTGTATAAGGAGGAGTCCATTCAGAGATTATGCCTTTGTCTTTAAGATGATTTAGAAACTCACTAGACAAGTATTCACCTCCTCGATCAGAACGAAGAGCTTTAATACTATGCTCGATTTGTTTTTTCAACCTTACTTTGATATTCTTTAAACTTATCAAAAGCTTCAGACTTGTGTTTCATAAGATATACATGACCACACCTTGATAAATCATCAATCAAAGTGATGAAGTAAGAATATCCTCCTCTGGCTTGAGTTGTCATAGGTCCACATACATCAGTATGCACAAGACCTAGTAACTTAGTTACCCTATCTCCATGTCCAGTGAATGGAGACTTGGTCATTTTTCCTTTGAGGCAAGACTCACAATTTTCTAATGATTGGAAATCATAAGGGTCAAAGTAATTATCTTTGACTATATGTTTATCCTTGACTCACTGATATAACCTAATCGGCAATGCCAGAGATACGTGGCATTGACATTATCTCTCTTTCTCTTCTTATCATTAATAAGAAGTATTTCATCATTGAGTTCCAAAGTTAGAAAACCATTAATAAAACAACCATGCCCAAATATTTTATTATTATGAAGATAGAGCAGCCACTACTCTTTACATTTATTTCATATACTTGTTGTAATAACAAGGGTATATAAATAATGTTTCTTACAATATGTAGTAACATTCTTTTAGCTTTAACATATTACCCAAAGGTAATAATAAGATATAGGTGCCCACAACATCAGCATAAATGGCCTCACCACTTGCCCCATATAGCTTAAAGTCACCTTTCTTCAAATTCCTAATTTGGTGGAGTCCCTGCGACGAATTGCAGATATGAGATCCACATGCGGTATCCAATACCCATGAATTAGAATTTGAAGAACTCAATGATAAATTTGTTTGTATCATGTACAAACCTTTAGGAATTCCACTTGCATCTTGCTTCACACTTGCAAGATATATCTTGCAATTTTTCTTCCAGTGCCCTTGCTTGCCATAGTGGAAACAGGCTCCATCAGCCTTCTTAGCTTTCTTTTTATTCTGGAAGCTCTTCTTAGGGTTGAGTTTTCTTTTCAAGCCCTTCTTCTTTGCCTGTTTCTTTCTTCCATCAACTAGAAGAAGATAGCCTTGTCTCCTTTAGAATGGCTCTCTGCTATCTTAAGCATATTAAGCAGCTCTGGTAATGAAGTATTCAGTTTGTTCATATGGTAATTAAGAACAAACTGACAGAAGAAATCTGGGAGTGACTGCAAGATCAAGTCCTGATTGAGTTCACCAACCATGACAAACCCTAATTAACCTAATCAGGTGATTAAGTCAATTATTTTTAATACATGGGTTTGTACAGATGAACCCTCTCTCATTCATGCATGGAACAACTGCTTTAATATCTTATATCGAGTAGCCCTACTTTGCTCTCCATATAGCTCCTTTAAATTGAGCAATATGGACTGAGGCTCCATACCTTCATCTTGCCTCTGGAGCTCGTTGCTCATCGAGGCTAATATGATGCACCTGATAGTTGTACTATCATTTTGCCACATTCTGTGTGGGCAATTTCTTCCTCTAAGCATCCTCTCCGATCATCTCAGGATCCAGAGAATCAAGAATATAGGAAAGCTTCTCCTAAGTCAGTATAATCCTCAAGTTCCTCAGCCAGTCCACGTAATTGGGACCGGTTAACTTGTTGGTATCTAAAATACCCCGCAGTGATAAATTTGAAGCCATAATGTAAATATCCTACATTTAAAGAACAATATCAGCAACCACCCAAGATGACATTCATAATTAGATAAGGACTTTTATATCTAATTATGTCTTCCACTATTTTCTTCAAATACCATAATCCTCAATCTATGGTAAGCGAGAAACCTTACTGGTTTTTTTAGTGGGGTTGAGATCCTAATTCCTCATGAATGCATTGAGTGTACACAACAAACACTGATGAGTTTAAAGGTAGGACTTCCTTTCCAATTGCAATCTATTGAATTCTCAACTATTAAACTTGCCTCTAAGACACTTATAGCCTTGTGTGTACACAATAAACCATAATGTCTTAGTTTAATCAGACCCTTCATTTCTATATAGCCATGATTGAATAATGTTGCCTTTGTGTGTACACAACAAAGCAACAATACCAATCATGCTATAAAGCACCTAGTGCACCAACAAATTTCATATCAAATCCTAAAGTAGGCCTTGTGTGTACATAACAAACCTACTATAGTGTTGATATAAATTTTGCTTAGCATGAAGGAAGGCAAATTATAGTATTCTTAATCAATTAGTATTTCCCAAATTAAGGTTTTAGATATGATCAAATTGGCCAGGTAAGTGAAAGGGATGAGGGGGTCCCCCCATTGCTTTCCTTAGACACCAATTGAATTATCCAGGTCAGACAATGGAACCAATTAAAAACCTCAATCCCTTTACCTTCCCAAAATTACTTGCCTAGATACCAACTGGCTGATCAAATCCTAATTGGTTTTTGCATCATGATTAAATTTTTACTATGACTAAATATAATTTTTAATGAGGGCTTTGATGGTCTCAAACACATCCTAAATAATCATATCAACAATGTTCATAATAATAAGAATAAACATAAAGCATATCAATCCAGCATATGCATAACATTGCATGATTACATAGCAATCATATCATAGCATGATATTTCAATACCCTGTTCACCTCACTTTTTCATGGGATATGGCCACAGCAGCACCCCTACATGCCATAAGAGATCCATTGAATGAGAGGAGAGGGCATTTAAACCCTACTTGGCTCCTATGACCAGACGGCCATGGTGACTAACCCAATCCAAAGCAGTTACTAGGATAAAACTTGTTATAACGATGCATGTGATCAACAATATGCATAACATCATATCATAACAAAATCATGCTATTTTCATGATAAAATAGAAACCAAACATATTAATTCTAATATGCATATAATCACAATTTTGGAAGAGTCGACTTGAAAGGTTTCGGGTTGACTTGGTTTCTGGTCGGGTCGACTCAAATATGGTTCGGGTCGACTCGGTCTCTTGTCGGGTTGACTCGAATAGGTTCCGGTCGACTCAATGTTGATGTTCATGAACTTCAAAATGATACATAATTGAATAAACTAAGGGTGGCTTTGATACCACTGAAGGAAATTTCTAGGAGCCTAGGTCATCATGCTACATGCGGAAGTGAATTTTAAAACAAAAATTCAAGCATGAAAACCCTAACTGGCTAGAAGAAACCCTAATTCCCGATCCCCTTGGACATTATCAACTAATGAATCATAAATGAAGTACAAGAAACATACCTGAAATGCTATTTTCCACTTCTTTCCATAAGGATCGCAAGTGCAAGCCCTCCAACAGTGATCCACATGAGAATTGAACCAAGGAAGAATTCCTTCTTCAGTTGCTTGCTTGATTAGGACTCTTCTTGACAGCCTTCTGGAATTTGACCTTTGAAGGACACCCTGTCCTTCTGTAGGGTACTCTGAATGCCTTCCAAAACCACTCTTTGATTTGGTATTGCCCTTCTCTAGAACACTCTAGGCTTATGTCTTAAATTCTAAGACTTGTCCTAAAAAGAACAACCTTGTCTTAAAGAGATAAGGTTTTGTCTTAAAGAAGGAGAGAGGGAGAACAAAAAAAAAACTCTCGGAATATCTTTATGGTGGACTCTGATATCTGAAACTCATATCATCGCCCCTATATATAGTTTAAGAAGGGTGTGTGATATGTCCTCCCTCAAGTTATCGGATATGATTTTTCAAGACTGAAGAGAGGTTATCTAGCTTGAAAAATCATATCCAATATGTCTTATCATGCATCAAAGCCCATATCAGCATCCAATTCCATTCCTGGATAATTTGTGACTTGCCACATGGCAAGTATCGGTCTCTGGGAAGCCAAGAGGTGCCTCTTCAATCTCCAAACATCAAAGAATATGAAGAGTCCTAATAGCAGAAGGACACTGCTTCAGGCCGTGCACCAAATGAAGAGACGCATCTCTTCATGCGCGCATTTTCCTTCCACACCTTTCATGCCAATTCAAAAAGGTTTGACTGGTCAAAAATTATCCTAAGGGGCATTGGGATGTGAGCCAAGAGAGTCCCAGATGAGTCAGCCAAAGTGATTCATCTGCAGAAGGACTCTTGGTCTATTCTGCACCCACTCTTCCTTGGCGTGCGCAGTATTGCACCCAAGAGTCCATGCCTACTTTGACTCTAATCCAAGTGGCATTTCAAGTCCAAATAAATTAGGATAAAACCTGATTAAGTTGTCTTAACCCAGACTTAACCCAATTTAAGTCTCTCTTAATTTGGTTAATCAAAATAGTAAGCAACTGGACCCAAATCATGTGGGTTAGGAATTAGGTTAGCCTACACATGCTGGTGTGCAATCTAGCTAACCAATTAGGATCCCATGACCCTAATTAAATTATGTGTGACTTCCTTGGTCAACTCCCTAATGTGTGTGACCTTTTGGGTTCCACATTTAGCTAGCAATAGGTTTAGGTTTAAGCCGATTCGAACCAAGCGAACCTGATTGACCTAATTAGGTCAAATTGGCTCACCTAATTGTCCAATTCGAACCATCCATCGAATTGACTCATGAAGCCAATCCAATTGGTTCATGAAAACCTACAAGACAAGGTTTACATCTAGCAATATGTCATACCTATCCAAAAAATATGGAATTTGGTAGAAAGTACCAAAATACCCTTCAGTAGAAAGTTACCGTGCAATTCAATCTTTCGATCTCTCATTATCCCAATTAAGTGATAGGTATGGATATATGTCAAACCCTAACACTTAGTCATATCGAATCTCAGCTCGATCATGAGGACTCAACTAATGACTGATTAGAAAATACTTCTAATCTCCTTTGCTTTGATCAAAGGCTCCTTGAGTCACTCATCGAAGAGATTACATGGGATAACAATTCCTCTTATCAGGAATGATCGATTCCTTGTTGGTCCACTCACATCCTTCGTATACCTTCTACCATACCCAGAACACCCCATACATGACTCAATGACATGAATGAGTATGAACAAAAATATGGCTTAGTGTGCATAAGGAACCATGGTGACCTCAGGTCTAAAGATCATATGCACAACTCCAACTCTGAGACCTATCTTTTGACAAGCAGTAAGACTTCCATAAGATAGTCCCTGTGCAGATCAGCTCAGTGTACTCATACCCTAATGAGCACCCTTATCCTTGTATTAGTGTCTATACACAAATGGTTGTGAGACTAACCATCCTCATTAACTGAGCATACATAGGATACGCTATTCTTATCGGATTCATTGATCCCCGAATCGATGGTCCATTGACTAGGAACATTTTGATTAGGGTTTATAAGAACTTAGGTCTCATTGTTATGATCTTTATCATAATCCTAATTCCATTGACCTAATCTATGGGGTTCATCATAATCCATAATACACCGTAGTATATGATGAAAATAAATGCCTTTATTAATATAATGTCATACAAGAGTTGGAAGACTACAAAAATGCCCTTACAATGATTGGCTTTTAGGGCACTTTTCTTTCAATCCTAGTGTAGCATAATCCAAGGTTTGGCTGGGACTCCACGTAGCTGCTGAAATGGCACACTAGCTAGGGTCTTTCACTGGCTTGAGTCTTCTCTTGCTAAACTGGACTTGACTCAAAAAAATTAAAAGTACAGGACTCAACTGACTTAAGGTTCAAAATGAGCTGACTTGACCAACTAGGCTCACTAAGCCGAGCATGTCCCAAAAATTGATCCAAAATTCTAATGGCATGAATCGAACTCTAAATACAAGTCTCAATGATATCAAGGGCTAAAGCAGGACTCAAAAGAACTAACTTGGGCCTAAATGGGCCAAGCCCTCATTACAGGACTCAAAGTGAATGAAAGCCCTAATCACAGGACATAACCAGGTTTTCATGACTTAACCCTTATTACAGGACTCCAGATGACTTTCATGACTCAAGCACTACTTACAGGGCTTAAAGGGCTAACAAGACTTTGTTGTTGGACTCAAAGACAAAATTTGAAAAATGGCTAAGGGACTCAAAATTCAGAGACCCATAGTGAACTAGGGTTAACCTGATGTCCCCATCAGATTGGCTTTGGGACACATAATTCCCAACACTTAGAGGCCAAGATATGGGTTGCTACAAAGCCTGCACTGTAGTTGTAAGTGACTTAACTTAGAATAGGAGCTGGTGAAACTGCTTAGTTGTAACTGGAAGGGCAATCAAAGGCTTGATAGTACTTTGGTCTGGGAGAGTCTAGGGGTGATCCACCAGGGCCACTGGCTCCTTTATAGGAGTGGTGGATATTGCCACTACTTTCTTCTTCATCATCTTTGTAACGGTTGCTTGAGAAAAAAAGAAACTATAGGTCCTCTTAATATTTATTTAGGCCAAGAGGGCCCTTCCTCTAGCACTAATCTATTATGGTTCCACTCGAGATGTGCTGGCATGGCTGGAGATGGCTGCTAAATTAAATAGCTCCGAGTTTCCCTCTATCAAGTGTGGGCACTCCAAAACCTGCAAAATGAAAAAGATATAAAAATCCAATCATGGAGAGGCAGTTCCCTATAGTAGACCCTCCAATGCCTAAGTCAGTCTCTCATGAAAGCAGACAAAAAGAGAGAAAAATGTAGCTTTTGGATGAATGGTGTAGTAGTGGAGTGGTTGTGAGAAAGAGCACAAGAGGTGAGGTAGTGGAGATGGACATAGGCGAGGTAATAGTGGTGGCAATGATCATGGTGGAATGTAGCAAGGTGGCATAGGTAGGTGCTAGCAAGGCTCAAGAATGAGTGAGGAGCAGGCAAGGCAAGGTGAGGCTTAGGTGAGGCTTAAGTGAGGCAAGGTTGTCCTAGCTTTCATCCGAATAATGCTCTAAAGTTTTTGGTGAATTTAAGAGGACTATTGAGTCTTCCAAGAGGCTCTGGATATTTAAGGATGCTTGCCTAGGGAAAGCCTTTGTGAAAAAGGGACTTCTCGATAGAGCCTCTAGAGGATGGCTTACCTAAAGGGTCCAGGAAACAAATGTATGGATGAGGTATACAGAGTACCTAGTGCCTATGGGGGCATTGTGCAGTATAGGGAGTAGTGGTTGGCACATCATTGCAAAGTGCATGCCCTTGAAAGAGTGGCTGGAGATAGCATAGAGGCCGATTACATGGCAGGCATATTTTCATAGGGGTTCTTGCATTAGTGAGGAGTGGTCAGTGCAAGAGAGTCATGGTACAAGATTGTCTACCCCCTATAGAAAGAGGGCATGCCTGGTTTCCTTGCATGATGATTGGAGCCATGTGTCAAGATCCAAGGAGTTTGCTTATTATGCTAAACCAGTAGGTGGGATGGCCTGGAGTCTAGCTGGCAAGTGAGGTGGCCTAAAGCTAATCTAGTTGATGAGGTGGCAAGCCATGCAAAATCCTCATTGATATGACCATTTTGGATGCATCAATACATATTCTTAAGAGTTGAGAGTTTGAGACATATATCATTATAGAATAACTTTTAAATGCTTATGATCATTGGATTACCATGAGAATAGTGATTGATCCATCAATATTGATGCATGGATCACTTCCCTTTTAGATAAACAAGCCTCAAATTTATAGTGTTGAGAAACTGGAGCAAGAGTGCAGGTAGTTGTTAGAGAACAATAATATTGAGCTTGACCAAGAATGAGAGTCACATGGATATCTACTCACTCATTAGTGAGTTTTTGATGTTGTAGATGTATAAATACTTCCTTGACCTACAGTATCTTGGCCACTCATAGTGGAGTTGATATAGTTTGACAGCATATAAATATGGTCCCTAGCTATTCAAGACCTTGTAGTATTCACTGGCTATAGTAGGTTCATTGTGTTGGGAAATGTCTGTCCCAAAGAAAATCATCTAGGTTATAGATGGTTGTGCGACTCATGTACATGTATAGGAATTATTCAATTGAGTAAAAAGTTTATTCTGGTTGTTCATCACATGTCATCTTCCTAATTGAACTCTAATGTGATGATATCCTTTAAGCTACTTTGTATGCGATATAGAGAGGATATGTTGTGTAGTTCATAAACTGGTTCGTGACCAAAGGATATGATATTTTGGGATGATGGTTATCGAGAGTAGGTCATTGATGTCATGTTTGTTGGTTGTCCTCTTGACCAAGTAGCATGGAGATGCTGGTAATTACATCAATGTTGTGTTTCACCACTTTCACTGAGGCATGACTCTCATGCAAGATTCTCTTTCTGCCCAAAAAAAAATTGTATTAGAATATGGACATGATTATTCCTCTAACTTGAGATCACTATGGACTTGCAAGCAACTCACTATCTTAGGTGCTGGACTACTCAATTTTTAATCCAATGATGGAAGGTTGCTAGGTACAGTCAAGTACTTGTATAGCGATAGTAGGATCAAGATAGGATTGACCTCTCTAAATGGTTTGGATTGAATGCTTAATATGCCTCAATTAAGAAAGACCTTGGCCAGGGCATTTCTTGTAAGGAGTTATAGGGATCTTTGTTTGAAACATATTGAGATAGACTGATTAGGTGGTGTGGACACCAAGCACAAGAAGAGATTTCAGCAAGCTTAGCTAGGTTCTCATTTGAGTCCTGTAATAATTTAATTTTGCATTTGTTTTCTTTTAAATTGAGTCATGAGTCAAGTCTCATTGAGTCTTGTTTAAATCAATTTCATTGAGTCTTGTTTAAGTCAAGTTCGGGCCAGTCCAATTGCAAAATCATGAAGGGTTTGTGTCTAGTCAAAAGTCAAAGAAAGCATGGTCCATGGGTTCACCACCAAAGAAGTCACATCATCACATGGAAGCCACCTTCTTGCCACATCACAAGGAGTTTAAATTCAAGGAAATTTGGCCAAAGAGGAGGGAATTTTGAATTGGCCAACCTCCCCACCCATCTCTCCTACATTCATGGGGATGACCCACCTTTCTAGGAGTTGCATTTTGAATTAAAAAAAATAATAATAAACAAGGCTGCAAAGAAAGTCTTATAAGAGTCCTTGTTTTCTTGTAAAAGAGCAGATGATGATGAATGGATAAAATAGCCTTTCTTTCCAAAGAAGTTCTCTTGCTTGTGATATTTGGTACCCTATAAGAGGGTAAGGGTGAGGCCTTGAAGTTTTGATCTCCTTTAATCTACAACTCCCTCTCCACTCCAAGATTTGCATGAATTCGCTTAGAGGAAATCTTCCAAGAGCTTGCCAAGGTTGCCTCATCAACAACTAGTGCAACAAGGGTTTCTACAACAAACCTTAGAGTCCCTTCTAAGGAGCCATGGAAGATTCAAGACAAACCTCCACAACTTCTTTCCATCTTGTTTATTTATTTATTTTATCCCAATCATAAATTCTCTTCCTAATCCCTCCATCTAATTTTGTTGCAGGATCCCCGAGTTTTTCTTGAGTTCCAAAGAGAGGGTGGATTTGCTAAGAACTAGAAAATCTACCTAGGGTATTTTCCTTGTCATCCAGAATCCTCCCTGAGTGTGTTATTCAAGAGAGTAATTTAATTCCTGAAAGCCCTCTTATGAACTCTTTCAGATCTAAAATTGGTAAGGTGAATTAGCTCTAATCTGAGTGGTTTCCTAACCACTAAGATCCTTCTCTCTTAATTATCTTGAATAGAAAATTTCAGGGTTTTGTGTGACATTTCAGAATTTCCTTTTATTACATCTAGGTTCTTTGCTTTGAATGGCTAAATCTTATTGCTTTGTTTTCATTTGAGTTTTACTAATTTGATTAAGAGCATGTCATTCCCATTATTTCCCGCATTATTAGGGTTGGGCAGTTTAACCCTAAGCCATCCACAGTATTAGAAGGTTAAAGGAATAAGTTCAGTCGTATTCCATATTCAATAGGTTCTTGTTGCTCTGCAACCGTCAACCTATCCAGATGCTAGGTGTCATTGCTAGATGGTGACTTTGGCTGGAACTAGAAATGTTCCCGTGCTACCGGTTTAGAGTTTGAACCTATGGGGTCACACACTGTGGGATTTCTTCTTGGTTTGTTGGCTTGGGAATGATTGGAATCATTCCGGACTCGTTTGATAAGAAGTTTGTAGGTTTTTGCATGGTGCTCCGAAGCCTTGGAGAGACTTGGGAGGCCATGACAGGGATGCTGGAGGCGATTCCTAAGAGCTTAGAGGCATGCCAAAAATTTATGGAGGTTCCAGAGGACCTGGTGTTGTGCCAGGGGCTCTAAGTCAATTTGGATCATGACATGTTAGGCCAGGGGCTTGATCCAAGGTTGAGTATTTTCTCATGTGACTTAAAGGGAGAGTTTTTTGAGAGATTGTAACATAACCCAATTAGATTATAGGGTTGGGTCCATGTTAGTTAGTTGGTTAGGAGGTTAGCTTAGTTGGTTGGTTGTAACCAATTAGGAAGTCCAACCACCTGAGGAGTTCTAACCAGTTTGTTGTTGGACCTTTCAAGAAGTCCTAGCCCAACCTTGTAAGGAGTTCTAACTGCCCAACAATCAAGAAGACCGCCCCATGTGCTATAAGAAAGTGGGGGCATGCGGTTCGCAGGTTGGGGATCGGAGAGGCTTCTTACTTGGGTGAAGGCCGACGATTCAAAGGTGAGACTTCTTGGGTGTGAGTCCCCTTATGGGTGTGATAAGAGAGGGGCGTGAGCCCCTTGAGGCATGAGAGGTCTTGGGACCATGGGGGCTTCACGATTTCATGTGAGAGACGGTCTTGAGAAAGGGAGATTAGCATGTGAGCTTGATGTACGCGAAGGTTCTTCTCCTTAGTGAGACTGTGGACTTCTTGGTTTTGGAGAAGGGAACCTGCATGAGGGATTGTCCGTAGGTGGAGTTTCTTCTCAATTTTGAGAAGGGTGATGGCAAAAAGCTTCTAGGTTTCAGAAGGGGTGCTGGGGTATTGTGTCTTGTCTTGTAACAAGGTTCTTCTCCAAAGGAATAAAGCAATCTCTCTTTTCTCCTATATCTCTTCTCTATATCTCTATTGTTGCATGATATTGAATCCAAGAACAGGTTGTTGCTGGTTCTTGATCAAGAAGGTTGGTTCTTGATCTTTTGCTCCCTATTTCTGCTATGTATAGGCGCTGATCTAGATCTCCCACCAAGTTGTATCAGTGCCTAGGAATCTCTACAATTGGTATCAGAGAGAGGTTCGAGCGTTGGGAGAAGAGGATTCAAGGAAGAACGAGGCGCTGCTCCCTGGTTCATCTCCAAGAAGAAGGAAAAAGATCGGTGTGCAACCAGTCTTCTGCTGCATCTATTGCACATGTTGTAGGGTTTCTACCCTAGGATCCCTTCGAGGTTTTCTTAAATCTTGATTTTGAGTTGGATTTTCATGGCCTGGTCAACCATAAATACCGGCAGCAAGGTGGAGTTTGAGAAATTTAATGGGAAGGGAAGCTTCTCTATGTAGAAGGTTAGGATAGAGGATTTGTTGGTACAAAATTTCCTAGACATGGCTTTGGAGGAAAAGCTTGAGGGGATGGTGGTTCAGGAGTGGATATCTTTGCAGAAGAGGTCTGACATTGGTGTTAAGTTTGCATAGCTATCTGGGTGCACTGTGGAAGCATAGGTTGGTGTTGCAGTCATAGGGACAGAGTAGGAAGACATCAGTTCGAGGTCAAGAGTGCGGTGGAGCATGAGTCCCAAGAGCTGTAGAGCATGGGTTGATGTTCTAGCTAGGAAGGCAAGGTGGCTTCGATAGGAAGATGTTAGCTCTGGAGATAGCAGGAATGGTGTAGACGGTCATGCGGAGCTTGTTAGGGATGGAGAAAAGAAAATCCTAAATTTCTTAGGTTTAGTCACTAGGTTAGAGGAGTTGGATGAGCTCTTTATTTCGGAGGAGGCTGCAGGGTGTAGTGTATCTGAAATGGTCTCAAAGAGGTTCGCAGGTTGTGAAGGGTCCGAGGAGGCAGCGACAGAGTACGAGGTGCAGTGCCAGGCTCAACAGGGCAGCATTGAGTGACTGGCCCTGGGATTTCATTCTGTGGCATCAGGGGGACTTCAGTCTCAAGTGGAGCATCGAGGAGAGGTGGCTTCATGGGTGGAGCAGGATTCGACATAGTTCAGAGTGGGAGGTACAGGAATACTAGCCTGATCCTAGCACGAGTGCCAGGGGTGCACTTAGCTAGGTGGAGTAGAGTGTGCAGAGATTGGCATGGCTCTGAGGAGATGGTGTCAGGTAGAGCTTCAGTTACAGCGAGTGCCAACTTAGGTTCACTATGGTCTCTCTAAGGAAGTCCAAGGAAAAGATTGATGCAGCTGCCAGGTAGAAGGAAGGCTATAATGGTGGTATAAAGGACAAGCAAGGATCTTCAATTGAGGAGGCGGTCATCCTAAAGGCCTCCAAAGGAGCTTAGTAGCTGAAGGGTATTGGCAAAGTCAAGGAGATCCATACAAGAAGCTGTCAGGACATGCAGTTATAGTGAGGTTGTGCAGAAGGACATTATCAGGTTTGCCAAGGCTTGGGGGCACCAAGGTAGGGATTGTAGGGTTTTGCATGGTGCTCCCAAGCCTTGGAGAGACTTGGGAGGCCAAGGTAGGGATGCTGGAGGCGATCCCCGAGAGCTTGAAAGCATGCCAAGTAGTTTCTGGAGGTGTTCTAGAGGACCTAGTGTTGTTCCAAGGGGCTCTGAGTCAACTTGGATCATAGCATGTTGGGCTAGGGGCTTGATTCAGGATTAAGTGTTTTCTCATGTGACTTAGAGAGGGAGTTTTTTGAGAGATTGTAACATAACCCAATTGGGTTATGGGGTTGGGTTCAGGTTAGTTGGTTAGGAGGTTAGCTCAGTTGGTTGATTCGTTGGTTGGTTGTATCCAATTAGGAAGCCCAACCAGTTGCCCAGGTGGCTTATCCAAGAAGGGGGGGCCAAGAGCGGGGGTGAATTGGGTATTTAAATTTTTCTTAGATATGTGCTCCTTTTAAACTAACTTAGTATGGTGAGTGATATGAATCAAGTATAAAATGTAGAAGCAATTAAAGAGCATAATCACACAAGCACAACACAAGCAATTTTAGAGTGGTTCGGAGCAACCTCGCTCCTACGTCCACTACCCAAGATATCACTTGGGATTTCTACTATCTTTCACCCTTGGAATATAGCTGGATTGTTTTTCAAGGGCTCACAATCCAAAACCCAAACTAGGTTTTTATGCTGGGATCACCAAAAATCCAAACTTGGTTTTATCCCAGGCTCACCAAAAATCTAATACAATGTTAGTTTTACCAGGCTCACTAACAACCAACACTTGGTTTAAAAGGCTCACTAATAACCTATATAAATCCCAAGTTACAGCCCCTACTGTACTTCGAACAACTCAAATAAAGAGTATAAAACATAGCAACTCTATGACAAACCGATCATGGTCGGATGATTGCAATTATAGCTTTTGAGAAGCACTCTTGATTGCTCTTGAATACTTTTCAATGCTTCTAGCTTCTTCAATAAATGCCTCAAAAAATTAAATAGAAGTTTGGTGTGGTCTTGAGTGCTCTCTTGAATGCTCTCTTGAGTGTTCTTTCAAAAACTCATTAACTTTTCATTAACTTCTCATTCTCCTTGATGAGGGATGGGACTCTAACATGATGCATGTAGATGAATGACATAAGAAGGATAAGAAAATCATATTAAAGAAGCAATGATTTTTGAGGTTGTTTAGATTTAGTTCTCGAAAATAGCTAAGACTAGGTTAGGGTTTCATGTAACAGTTAGATTTCCTACCCACATGCTAGAACTATCAACGAAATAAAACAAGTAAAGGATTCTAAGTCTAAGAAGGCCTATTAGGAGCATGTTCACCTTCAAGAAATCAGACAAAAAGAGATGGGAATTAGATTTTGCATACTAGGCAATGATTTCTAGTTACTGTAGAGGAGATCGCTCTGCTCAGATCGGTGCCTGGATGATCCGGTCACTTTCTCATGAATCCGTCGGTATTTTATTAGCTGTATTTGAGGGCAAAGAAGAATTCATCTAGAGGGCGTGGCACTGGAGGGATGCTGCAAATGTCAGGGGTAGTGTCAAGGATGATGGGAAAAATATAAAACAGGGGATTAGAAGAGAAGAAGTAGCAGGATCGCCGGGGCAGATTTGAGGGCTGTAAAAGATAAAGATGCCTGGATCCTTGGAGGGCTGATGGTGGGCATCTTAGGGCTCTTGCTTTGATGGGCAATGGCTAGGGTTTAGTAAGAAGAAAAGGAAGAAGTCTCACACACACTTCCAAAGAACACAAATTGTCTCAAGAAAAATTTACCAGAGTTTTAATTCATGAAAAGAGATTGATTACAAGAGGGGGAGGGGGTGGGTATTTATAGATTCATCCAACCCTTTCCCTAACAAACTAAGAGTACACAGTATGAATAGGATTAGGAGAATAAAGTTGAATAGAATAAGGAGTACATAATTTGAATAAAATTGGTAGACTGAATCCTTGTAGAACTTGGACATCAAATCCTTCTTGGACTTGAAAGCTTTGACTTTTCTCCATGGGTTCGGACTAGTATGAAATTCTTGCTAGGCTTGGACTGGGTCAAAGCCTTGGGCATCTTGGACTGGGTCAAAATACGGGGTGCTAACTTCATGATGGGCTAGGGGTCATTAATGCTATAGGCCTTGGACTGGGGTAACAAGGATAGGGTCTGGGGTGGCACTTCTTCTTGAAATCTTGTGGGCTTGAGGCGCCTAAGGCCTGGTATGCTGGGGCACCATCTCCTGGAGGGCTTGGGCAGCATGAGGAAATCAAGATGCTGGGTTAGTGACTTAAGTATGGGTCCAAAGGTCCTCTTGAATAAAAATTACATGGACTCAAAAGGCCTAAATGACAAGACTCAAAATAGGCCTAAATAATAATGGACTCACTGAACAGATAAATAGGACTCAATGGACTAAACAAAAACTTCCACTGACTTAGTGAATCCAACTGGCTCACTTTATTATGGGACTCACAAAATTTGGACTTCATTATAGGACTTAATAAAAATTGACCAACACATGACTTAGAGGACAAATTGAAGCTTGAAGTCTATGTCTGATCTGATGTTCCCCATCAATTATCCCGGGATGGGAGGAATTCGATCCTATCGAGTAGGAAGGTTGATCTGGCTCAGGTACTGCTCCGACGGGTCTAGGTTGAGGCATTGCGGATCCTCTCGAGTGATCCACGAATCCTCAGATCTCAGTCGACCTTGCCAACAAACCAAGTGACTGGTAGCCTTTGATCTGGGTACTAGTGGCTTGGTTGTCTAGGATACGCTCAATCTTTCCTCTCACATGCTAAATTGATGTGGACACTCAGGGTTGGGTTCGGTCTCAAAGAAAGGATAGGCTCAAACTTACTAGGTATCATTGCTGGCTCCCTATACTCAACTAAGTCTGAGATATTGAAGGTTGAGCTTATGCCTCATTAGAAAAATCAGGCACTAGGTCTAACTCTCTTTATCACTTTGATGGATCTAGCTTACAGGTATGTAGCCTAATTATTACAAAATTTTCTTAGTGAACTCTTAGACTCTTTCCAGAAATTAATCATATTTTTTTATAAAAATATGATTACATTAATTTTATGATAATTCCTCATTTAGATCTCTAATCATGCAGTGCAAATGACACATAACAACTTCTATTAACATGCAGACAAAACACCTAATGCGGGCAACTAACTCATACCAACACTTATTGATATGCAAATTCGACTAACTCTAAACTACAGCTGCAGATTTGACCCTTGGTCAGGTGGGTGACATGCTGATGAAAACTTGACATGCACTCCTAACAGATGCCATGGGTCCTCCAAAAGTAAGATGCAAACATGACATGCGTAATGAATGAATGCAGTATGCAACTTCTACAAAATGCAATCTAGTGGTTTGAGAAACATGAAAAGCTTCAAAAAGGAAAGAAAATAAGAGGTAGGTTCAGGGTTAGCTTGGTAGGGTAGAAAGTAAGAAAGGGTTTGGGGTTGATTGGATAGAATAACATACAAGGAGTGTCAGGAATTAGTTCTAGACTAATGAGGTTGACCTAATGGGGTTGAGATTTACCTACAGGGTCTACAGTATGAAAGAATGGGTCATTAATTTCAGGAAAAAGATCTTCAATGGGAACTACAGGAGGGGATTCATCCTGAGAGTACTGATAAGCCAAATTCTCAATAAAGTCTTCTGTTCATGAAATTTAGGACTATACTCTATAATTGGACTTTCTTCTAAAGTCTCCTCCGGTATAATTCTAATAGTAGTATTTGGACTCTCTTCCTCTAACTAGTCTTCCATATAAGTTCAAGTTGGGTGTGCTTTAGGTCAGCTAACTTTGGGTTGGCTTCCATCTAGGTTTCATCTGGGGTTAACTAATTCTGGATTGGCTTCTATCTGGGTTCGGTCAGGGTCAACTAATTCTGGGTTGGCTTCTATCTGAGTTTGGTCAGGGTCGACTATTTGGGATCTTCTATAAGTATCTCTTCTTCTTCTTCCTTGTACTCATCTACTAGGCTCACATCGGCCTCATATATCTCCTCTTCAAGGTCATTCTGGTAAACCAATGGGGTGGTAAGAGGGGTTGGCTAAGAAAAAATTGACTAATGACTGGGGTAGGGGTGGTTGACTAGGAGGAAGTGGACTAATACCAGGCTCATATCTAAGGATACTAATCCTATGGGTTGCTTGGTTATTGGATTGGATTATTTGGTTACCTAGGCAGTCAACTAGACAAACTAGTTTTGGGATTGGGTATTGGACTGGTTAATCTGGGTGGTTAATTGGGCAGTGGATTGGGCATTCAGTTGGTTCATCTGGTCAAATCGTTCAGTCATGGCTTTCATGAAGATCTCAAAGTTCGATTCCATAGCTGAGCTAGGTTAGGGCTTAGACTGTTGTTATTTGGTTCCTAACCTAGTGGTCATGCAATCATTCACTCAAAGTGGTATGTGCACTCAAGCATGCAAGAATCAGTACATTCTAGGGTTTGCTAAATCTAGAGCCAAAATTGAGTGGGTCAACTCAACTTATACCCAACTTAACAACTAATCCTTCCTCTGGCCAGGTAAGAGGTGAGGTGGTGGTAGGCTCCCCCTGCCTATGACAGGGTCCTAATTAAGTAACCACCAGTCCACTTAGGATGTTTGCCTCAGGACCTCTAGACTTAGATACCAGTTTCCAATAATAGTTGAGGAATTGAATGCACACAACTTGGACCCGACTTGTTGATGTCCCTAAGCTTACTAGAGAAAATTAGGTTGCTAATTGATTTTAATTAAGGCTTGGGTTCTGATGCTGGGTGGTTGTTTGGGCCCAGGACAGGTGATGAAATCCTATCCTGATATGAGATAGGAAATTACCCGTAAGATTAATTGAATGAGATGATGAACACACAATGAAACTTGATGCAATCTAATAACAATCAAAAAATAAAAAATATTTTTTTGTTTTTTAATGAGGTGAAAAATTAAATTTGAGTTGGTTAAGTTATCAAACAAAAATTGGCTTGGGTGAAGTAGGTTTGGTAGTTGATTAGGTTTGGTTTAGTCAGATATGCAAAAACTAAAATTAAGGTTTGTTTGATACAGAAGTTAGCATGGATTTAAAAGTAAAAAAATCTAAGAAATTTATAGAACAGAAGATAATATGTAAGGATTCTTTCTACCAAATTTCTTGCAAAACTAATATAGTATTATGATGCAAAACCTAGGGTATCTAACTAGTTGCAGGAAAACATAGAATTATGGTTAGGGTTTCTAGGATGCTGATTTTTTGTAAATTCTGGTTCTGTAAAATCTGAAAAAATATTATTAAAATAGAGAACTCAATAGAGATGATTTGATGCAAATTTTAAAAAAAAGTTAAATGCCTAAGTTTATGAAACAAATCTAAACTTAGACCCCTAATGCAGATGACAGGATGCAGATTTTGTTAGGATTTTATTTTGCTATTTTTCTGTTGATTTTCAGATCTGAGAAAATCAAAAAAATATCAAAAAATAGAGAACAAAACAGAGGATATTCACCATGAAAATCAGAGAAAAATAAAAATGTTTGATGGGAGAAACAATCCTATATTTTGAGGGGTTATGCAAAAAATAACATGTAGAAATCTAGACTATGATGCAAGAACATGCCCTAAACTGTGCTCTGATACCAAAATTGATGAGGGACGAGACTCTAACATTATGCATGCAGATGAATGACATAAGAAGCATAAGAAAATCAGATTAAAGGATCAATGATTTTTTAGGCTGTTTATATTTAGTTCCCGAAAATAGCTAATATTATGTTAGGGTTTCATGCAACAATTAGAATTCCTACCCACATGCTAGAACAATCAATGAAATAAAACAAGTAAAGGATCCTAGGTCTAAGAAAGCCTATTATGAGCATGTTCACCCTCAAGAAATCAGACAAAAAGAGATAGAAATTAGGTTTAGCATACCAGGCAATGATTTCTAGTTGTTGTAGAGAAGATCGCTCCGCTCAAATCGGTGCATGGATGATCCGGTCACTTTCTCATAAATCCGCTGGCTTTTTATTAGCTACGTTCGAGGGCAAAGAAGAATTCATCCAAAGGGCATGGCACTTGAGGGATGCTGCAAACGTCAGGGGTAGTGTCAAGGATGATGGGAAAAATATAAAACGGGAGATTAGAAGAGAAGAAGAAGTAGCAGGATCGCCGGGGCAGATTTGAGGGCTGTAAAAGATAAAGATGCCTGGATCCTTGGAGGGTTGATGGTGGGCATCTTAGGGCTCTTGCTTTGATGGGCAATGGCTAGGGTTTAGTAAGAAGAAAAAGGAAGAAGTCTCACACACACTTCCAAAGAACAAATTGTCTCAAGAAAAATGTACCAGAGTTTTAATTCATGAAAAAAGATTGATTACAAGAGGGGGAGCGGGTGGGTATTTATAGATTCATCCAACCCTTTCCCTAACAAACTAAGAGTACACAATATGAATAGGATTAGGAGAATAAAGTTGAATAGAATAAGGAGTATATAATTTGAATAGAATTGGTAGACTGAATCCTTGTAGAACTTGGACATCAAATCCTTCTTGGACTTGAAAGCTTTGACTTTTCTCCATGGGTTCGGACTGGTATGAAATTCTTGCTGGGCTTGGACTGGGTCAAAGCCTTGGGCATCTTGGACTGGGTCAAAATATGGGGCGCCAACTTCATGATGGGCTGGGGGGCATCGACTGCTATGGGCCTTGGACTGGGGTGCCAAGGATAGGGTCTGGGGTGGCACTTCTCCTTGAAATCTTGTGGGCTTGAGGTGCCTAAGGCCTGGTATGCTGGGGCACCATCTCCTGGAGGGCTTGGGCAGCATGAAGAAATCCAGATGCTGGGTTCGTGACTTAAGTTTGGGTCCAAAGGTCCTCCTCTTGAATAAAATTACATGGACTCAAAAAGGCCTAACTAACAAGACTCAAAATAGGCCTAAATAAACAATGGACTCACTAAATAGATAAACAGGACTCAATGGACTAAACAAGGAACTTCCATCAACTTAGTGAATCCAATTGGCTCACTTTATTACAGGACTCACAAAATTTGGACTTCATTACAAGACTTAATAAATATTGACCAACACATGACTTAGAAGATAAATTGAAGCTTGAAGTCTATGTTTGATCTGATGTTCCCATCACCCCTCTTCAAAAGTGGTTCAAATCCCTTATAAATAGTCCCTTTAATAGATTTCAAGTAGATATAACCGTTGTAGATCATTGGGATTCAAAATATGACCATTAGAGACCATTTTGGATTCAAAAAGAAAGTTCTGGAACTAGCCATTACAAACCTGGAGCTGGACTTTGAGTTGGCTCGGATGCTTCGAGTGGGTTCGGATTCTCAAACAAGTCAAAACATTACTCTGGTTAAGTCAACTCTTCTTCATCGAGTTGGCTCGCCTGGCTGGTTCTTCAGAACTGAGAACATGTAAACTCTAAAAGAGTCGGCTCGTTTATACTTGAGTCAGCTCGGTTATCTATCTGAGGAATTTTTACTCTAAATAAGTTGGCTCAACTTTCCTCGAGTCAGCTCGAATTCTCAAAACTTCAGAAGTTGAACTTTGCCCGAGTCGGCTCAAATGTCTGCATGCTAGAAAATTGAGTGTTATGCCAGACTTCGAGTCAGCTCTCCTGCTTTGAGTCGACTCTTATGACTTAGGTCCAAAACTGTCCAAACTTCTCCATATTTCTTTCAAAGACTTCCAATCAACTCCAAAAGCTTTCCAACTCCATCCAAGCTAAATCTAAAAGATTTAAACTAGAAAAATACATAGAGGTAGCCCATTTTCATAAATTCAAAAAAGATTTTTCTTTGGGCTCTTCATTACATAATACATTTCAACAAAATAAGCTTGTCATACACCAAGGTTGTAGGAAGAGTGGTTTTACATTTAAGATATCCTACAAAATCTTAGAAAACACTTGAAAATAGTTAGTAATCAAATGCATGCTCCAATATTTTGTTATTATCAAAATCATTCCAGGGGTCAACAATCTCTCCCTTTTTGATGATGACAAAACACTGGACATGGAAAAACTTTATAATGATGAGTACATAAACATTTAAATGTATTAAAGTAACTTGTGTATGAATTTAAACTGATTTATATCTATATGTATCAAAAATTATCAGAGCTTATCAACAAAGTATCAAAGCTTTTGAAATATATCCAATATGTATCAAAGTTAACATTTATCAAAAGCTATTAATGAATTAAAGTCAATAATGTATCAAGGCAAAATGTATCAAGAGTTAGCAATTGTATTAAAGAATGTATCAGAGCTTAAGGTAGCAAAAAGTATCAAAGTTAGCAAGAATGTATCAGAGCTATTATCAGAGCTATTAGAAACTAGAGATGAATCAGAGCAAGTTATGATCAGAGCAAATTTAAGCAAATTTGAATAACAAGATAACTCCCCCTGTTTCATTCATTACCATGCACATTTCAATAGATTTTCTAGTTTTCCATGCACATACTATTACTCCCCCTTTTTGTCATTAATCAAAAATGTTTTCAAAAGTATATTTTCTTTTTGAATAGAATAAGAAGATTAGTAACATTGCTTGAGATAATTTTACCTTCTTATAGAATTTTTAAATTGCAACTCTTCATTAAAATTTTTGTTAAAGTGTTACTCCCCCTTGTTAGGTTAATTAATGAGATCAATCATTGAGATAACAAGATATAACAACAAGGAAGCAATGTACACATTGATTTGCAAATAAACATTTCATTACTTTTAAAAAGAAGTACAATGCATCAAAATGTAATACAAGAGACATCCAAAAAGAAACAATAAAAAGATACACCAACTACTCTTCTTCCTTACTAGAGGAAGAACCAATCTTTAATATAGTGGAGGAGGTCATAGTCTTCAAAGGTTTGAACCTAAGATCTCGAAATCTAGTTTTGGTTAGGGCCTTAGGTTCCTTAGATTTTTGTTTAGGCCTAGATTTGGATTTTTCCCTAATAGGTATAGGCTCAGTTTTAATATCAATAGGTAAACTAGGCTCGGCTATAGGTGGTGCAGGAGGCTATGAAGCAACTGGCGATAAATCAAAAGCAGGAGGAGGTGGTGATTGAGGTGGCTATTGGAAATTGTGTCTCAAAGCCAATCATCTAGGCTATAGATGGTTGTGCTATTTTTTAATTGTGTATGAATTTTTAATGAACAAAAGTTATTCTTTTGGCTGTTCATCACGTGCATTTTTCTAAAAGAACTCTTATGTGATGGAGTCCTTAGAACTACATTATTTTTTATATAGAGAAGATATATCAAGTAGTTCTTAAACTATTTCAAAACCAAAGGATACATTTTTATAGGATGACGATGTATCAAGTATAGGTTATTATATCTCACATTGGTTGGTTGTCCTCGTGACCAAGGAGTGTGATGACACTGATATGACATACAAGTGAAATGTGCAACATCTCACTAAACATGACCATCTGTAGATCTCATTTCTGCCAAAGAGTTGCTCGTGAAGGGATATGGGTACATGTGTCCCTCAGACCTGAGGTCACCAAGGTAGCTTGCAAACAACTCACTATACTTTGATGCCAGACTACCTAGATTTCTAATACAGTGATGAAAGATTTCTGGGTACAATCAAGTACTTATAGAGTGGTGGTGGATCAAGATGGAATTTAACCCCCAAATAGTTTGGAGCGAATGACTCGCTGTGTCTCAATTTAGCAAAACATTGGCCAGGGTAGTTCTTATGAGGAGTCAAAGAACTTGTAAGGTTGAGACACGAACTGGATGAAACAAAATTAGGGTTGGCAGTCAAACCCTAAGTCATCCTAAGCATTATAAGGTCAAAGGGATGAATTATGCGATAACCATATGCTAGAGGTTCTAGAAAATTACTCTGCAATCTTCGACCTATCCAGACATCAGGTATCACTGCTAGATGAGGATTTTGACTAGTACTGGATGTGATCTAGTTCTATTGGCTTAGTGTTCGAACCTATGGGGTCACACACCATAGGGGTTTCTATCTGATCTAAAGGTTAATCGATGATTGAGAATCGTTTGCCATCATTGGAGGTCAATGTGATTGATCATGTTCCAAGTGTCGACACTTCCAATTGTCGACACTTGGCTGTGACGAGCAAAAACTCTAGGAGGATTTCTAGGAAGGTTTTGACTTCGAATTTTGAATTTGAATTTCAAAATCTGGCTGGTTCTGGCTCCAAGCTTTCATGGAATGATGGTCATTCTTGCCATTTAAGCTTGGAACCAATTTAGTGTGGCCCTTGACCTTCTCCCACAATCACTCTCCCTCTTTCTCCCTTTCATGGCTGCCTCTATAAATAAGGGTTGTTTTAGGGGCTACTGATTGATTGAACAGTTGGAAGAGTTTATTGTTGCTGAGATTCTGAGGGGGAAGAGCAAAGGGGCTTGTGAGGACTACGATATTGGGTGTAAGAATACCTAGCACTCAAGCTAGCTCTTGGGAAGAGAGATAGTTAGGAAGGGTTCCACCTCTCCTCCTCATCTTCTAAGAAGAAGAAGATCGGCCTAAAGGATCCTAAGGAGCTAGCACTTCGAGGGAGTTGATCAGAGTCGAGCCTCGGTGTGAACTACCAGTAGAGGCTAGACATGTGTGTGGCTCGAGGGATTTCTCACTACATCCTTCAAAGGCATAACGGTAAGGTATCTTTATATCTTTGGTTCTTTTCTTGCTTATGATGTTTATTACATGCTACATTATCATACTAGGTCCTATTGCTGGTAGATTAGTAGATTGTTTTAATCGATCTACCAAGCCTTCCACTGTATTTATTTTTAAAATATATTTTTTTGCCTGCATTTTGCTTTCCCTTCAATGGTATCAGAGCCAGGTTCTTTGTAGTATAATAATACTAGCATGCTTTAACATCATAGTTTTATCTTTCAAAGTACTTGGATTGAGTGCATCACCATGGTTGTCCGGTCATAAGAGAGAAGTAGGGCTGCTAGACCCTCTCTTCCCATTCAATGGGGTCTCCTATGGTGTGTAGGGGTGCCGCTTGTGATTTGACTCATGAAGAAGAAAGGTAAAGAGAATGTAGATCAAAAGTGTTTTAATCAAATCTGGATTGTTGTGATTATAAAATAAATTTAGATGAGATCTAAGAGATTTGTTTTGATTGGCTTTGATTAAAAGTTTGGAGAAACTTTGGATTTGAAATCACTATTTCTTGCCTTGTGAACGGCCTTGAGTCAACCCTTGAGTCAACTTATCAAGGCTGAAGTGTTGACACTTGACCAGGAAGTGTCAACACTTGGGCTCATGAGTCAACACTTTGCCTTGAAGGTGTCGACTCATGAGTGCATGCTAGAAAACATGGCATTCTATTTTCATCCCATCTCAGGCCATGAGTCGACCCAAGTGTCGACACCTAGTGTTGACACTTTTCCCTGGTGAGTCGACACTCGATATGAGAATGCTAAAAAATAGTGAATTCAAATTTTGATTCATTGTAAAATTGTTTTACATTATAAATTAAAATTATTTTAATTTATGAAGGCTATCGAACTTAATTTAGAATTAAGTTACCTTGAATGACAAAGAACTCTAGGAATATGATTCAAAGATTTTAAGTCATTTCAATATGCCTTAAGGGTCATGGGTTAGCTTCTATTAGGTCCTTAATTGGGTTAGACTTAAGTTTAGATGCATTGGACTAAATAGAGAACTAATCTAATCAAATGTTGAGTTAGGATTTCTTCACTATAAATCTCTCTAATAGTTAGATTGATTAGTCCATAGATCTAAATAGACATAATTTGTGGACAATGGTCAGCCCGAATCTTTAGGCTAGTCTAATCGAGTCTGATGAACCAATTGGTGTCCAAGTTAAGTTTTGCAGTTTGATATTGGTTCTTTGAGGCTACCTCTTACCTAGCCAACTTGGTTGGTGTCTAAGGCAAGACAGTTAATGGCAAAACCCAACTCATGATCTCACTTACCTAGCTAATGTGGTCGATCAGAATTGATTGGATAGCTCATTGACTCATGTTAACCCATGTCACCAAGATTAATCAGTCTTGACTGATTTTAGGTACCCATGGATCATTAGTTATGTGTAACGCTCCTTGCTAACTGATGTGGTTAGTGGAAGGTTGATCCATGTCTTCTCATCTCTTCTTCTATCATATTAAAATTAAACCCTCTAAATTATTAGGTTCATAAAAGGATGAAGTTATGGGGATAACCAAGTCCTAGCCTCCCATTAAGTGGGATGGTAATAGGTCCAATTGTTGGTTGTTCATCGACAGATCCAAAGATCGGGTGTTCATCGGGATATTGGAATTGTTGATCCTAATATGATGGCTCAGTGTGACTCTCTTAACGATGGTCAGGTGGGCCGACCAAAGTCAAGCTTGACTATTCGTTAGTTAGAAGCATTGAATTTAGTCATGTTAATGGTTGGACCTAACCAGGACCTTCAATAGGAGGCCCAAAGGCCGATTGAAGTGCACCTTATGGCAAAACCTAAATACTAGAGGTTACTTGGAGAAGTAATCGGTTGAAGAACCTATCTTAAGATGCACATGGGTGGGCCAACCAAAGTTGGGCTCATATGTTGTCTATTGGACTCTAGTACCCACTAAGGAATTAAAGTAATTCCTTGGATTGGAGGTAGAGGCTACCAGTCTGAATAAAATAGTGGAAGGGGCCTTTAGACTAAAGTTCATATCTTTAGATTAATAATTCAAATACACTGATAAGTTTTGGTTTTCCTTTTAGATGTCTTCCAACCTATCACTTCGATCTCTTCTCAATAATGAGAAGCTCAAGGGTCCCAACTTCGATAGTTGGTATCGAAGGCTCAGGATTTTCCTGGAGCATGAACGGATCCTATACGTGATATCTGATTCGGCACCTGAAACTCCTGCTCCCAATGCTTGGGGTTCAGTCAGAGACACTTATCAGAAGTGGCTCTCTGACAGGACCACTATCCGATGCATTATATTAGCAGTGATGAACGATGAGTTCAGTCACAAATTTGAAGAAGTCCAGCCGGAGGAAATCCTTCAAAGGTTGAAGGAGTCCTTCAGCACACCATATGATGTTGAGAGGTATAGGGTCTCCTATGCTATCTACAATGCACATATGCATGATGGGGCCTCAGTCACTGATCATGTATTGTATATGTTTGAGATGATTGAGTGCCTGGGCAAGCTCGGATGTCCCTTGCATGAACAGATTGAAAAAGATGCTATACTGAATTCCCTACCCTCTTTCTATCTAGACTTTCTCGATCATTATAGAATGAATAAGCCTACAATTAACTACCACAACCTGTTGGGGTTATTGCAGACTTATGAGAAAGACCACCAACTAAACAAAGGGATAGTAAATCTAGTGGAAAGATCTTCGGCAGGGCATTATCCCTTCAAGAAAGGGAAAAAATAAATAAAGGGAAAAAGATGCAGAATGCTTCTGGACCCAGTCAGGCCAAGAGGGTGAAGGCTGATTAGAGCCAAGTGGAGTGCTTCTTCTGTAAGAAGCGAGATCATTGGAAGAGGAACTGTCCTCTTTATATTGCATCCCTTGAGCCGAACAGGTCCAAGAAGAGAAAGTAGTAGGATGGTGCTGGACAAGATATTTATATGATAACACCTTGTAGTTTCTCTATCTATGATACTACTAACTGGGTAATAGATACAGGAAGTCCAATTCACATTTGTAATTCTTTGTACGGACTTCAAATTAGTAGAAGATTTGAGGACAGTGAGAGATTTTTGAATATCAAAAATGGAAGCCAAGTTCCAATCCTGGTGTTAGGAGTACTCAAACTAGTTTTCGAGTCTTGTACAATCATTTTGAATAAATGTCATTATTGTCCATCTTTCATCTTGAATGTCATTTCTGTAGGCCAATTGGCCATGTATTGTTTGAACTATCAATAAAGAATGACATTTGCAAAATCATTTGGAATGGTTCTATTATGATAAGTGGATATATGAACAATGGCATTTATGTACTATCATGACCTGTTAGTGTAGTATACACATCTAGCAAATGCCCTAGGATAGATAATGTCAATGATGCATACCTACGGCATTGTAGGCTAGGTCATATTAACAAGAATAAGATAAACAGGTTGAAGAGCGAGGGTTTCCTCGAGTTTAGTGAAAGTGGTTCACTACCAATCTGTGAGTCCTGTCTTCTTGGAAAGATGACAAATCATCTTTTACTGGAAAAGGTGAACGAGCCAAAGAGATTCTAATTCTGGTATATACTGATGTATATGGATCCATGAATATTAGTGCCAGAGGTAGGTACAGTTATTTCATTATATTTACAAATGACCTTTCGAGGTATGATTATGTCTTCTTGATGAGACATAAATCTGAATCGTTTGAAATATTCAAACGATATCGTAATAAAGTAGAAAAACAAACTGGAAGATAAATCAAAGTCCTTTGATCAGATCGAGACAGTGAATATCTTTCCAGTGAGTTTCTGACATATCTTTAGGAGAATATGATTCTCTCTCAGTGGACACCTCCAGGGACACCTCAATTAAATGGAGTATCTGAAAGGAGAAATCAAACCCTGTTAGACATGGTTCAGTCCATGAAGGGCTTTGCTTCTCTGCCGCTATCCTTTTGGGGATATGCTCTGGAATCAGCCTGTTACCTTTTGAATAGGGCTCCGAGTAAGTCCATTAGCAAAACCCCATATGAGATAAGGACTGGACGTAAGCCGACACTCTCACACCTTCGGGTCTGGGGTTGCCTTGCTTATGCAAAATGTTTGGAAATGGACAAACTTGGACCTAGGTCTGACCGGTACCAATTTGTTGGGTATCCAAAAGAGTCTAAGGTGATGGGGACATCAAGTCAAGCCTAGTTTACTATGGGTCCCTGAGTTTTGAGTCCTTTAGCCATGATTCCAATTTAGTTTTTGAGTCCAATAATCTAGATGTGTTAGCTGTTTGAGTCCTATATTTGGGCCATGAGTTTTGTTTTATAAGCTTTGTTACACTTGAGTATGTACCTTGGTCTCTGAATCTCATTTTGGGCCTTTTTACATTTGAGTCCTGTAATTAGAGTTTTGACTCAAGTTTTGGATGCTTAGTGTGCCTTATAAGTCCTGTAAGTTTTGAGTTTTATGAGTCCAGTCCAATTTTGTAAGTCTTATATTGAGTCCAGTCCAATTTTGTAAGAAGACTCAAGTCACTTATGAAGCCAGTTAGCATAATACTCCAACCACTGCAAGGAATCCAATCATCCACATAATTGTGACACTTGAGAAGCATGGAAGGAGTCTTGGAGCTATCATTGAAGACCTGGACGATAAGTACATTAGCCCATTAGGATGAGATGGACACCAAGAGAATCCTAAAGCCCGCCCAGCACTGAAATGGGCCACCCAAAGCCCTAGCCCATCCTTAAATTCAGTGCCATCCTTATGGTCACCTCTCATGTTGGCGCCCCACTTATGGTCACTTCCCTTGGACCAAGTCAAAGAGAAGGAGAGGAGTAATCCTAGTGAGAATAGGGAGTTTGAACCTATATGGAAGAGGAGATCTCTATGTATTTGAGTAGGAAAAGGATTAGTGGGAATTCTCTTGTATGCCCTTACTTGGAGCCCAAGTTTGTAAGCCTATTTAAAGGCCCCCCCTCTCATGTATATTGGATGTTAATGAATATGAAAACTTTCTTGAGTTCTTCTCAACTCTTGGTGTGAATTTTGAGTGAATTTGTGTGATTAAGGGTATCTGTGTGATCCCTCAGGATATCTGTGTGATCCCTGCGTGCTGCCTCCAAGCCGCTTGCCTCTTCATCTCTTGGCCGCCCACTTCTAAGCCTTCCTTCCCTTTTTTTCTTTAGCCTTCAAACTTGTTTTTTCTTGGATTTCTAACCCTTGTTAGGTGATTTGTAGGTCTCTCAGAGTTCATGAATCCAGGATTCCAATCGGCAAGCTTTCGGGCCACCAGATTGAAAGCCATGAATTTGCAGGGTCTCTAGCTTGTTTTTCTAGGTCGCATCCGAGAGCGTAAAGTAAATTCTTCATAGATCAATCTCCAAATCTCTACCAGGTTACCCCCTAGACTCCTCTGGTAACAGTATTGTAGAAGAGCTAGTCCTAATCAGGGCTTCTTAGCCTTGGCAGTCCTGTTTCTTCACTTTAGGGTTTAGTTTTGCATGCCTGTGCTTCCAAAATTTTTATAGAATTGCCTACTTAATAACTTGGCTTGAAATTTAGGATACAAACTCCTAACTTAATTCCTAATACATAAAAAATAATTAGCATGCATAATTAGTCCTGCATCATAAGGGTATTACTTCTACTTGGCTGAGGAACAAAAGTTGTTCATCAATCTTAAGGCTATCTTTTTGGAAAAGGAGTTCTTTGGTGAAGGAACTGTAGCTGCTAAGATTGAACTTAGTGAAATTCAACAAGTAGAAGAATCGACCCACTCAAGGGACAACATAGAACTGGTTGTGATTAGATCACACCCAAAGCCTACACAGGAACCATTAAGGAGATCCGGTAAGGTACCGAGTCGACCGAATAGATACTACAGTTTCTTGGTCTGGGATGGTGATCCATTGAACTCGATGAGAATAATAAGGATCCGGTCACCTATATGGATGCGATGCAGAGGTCCAACTCTGAGAAATGGCTAGGAGCCATGAAATCTGAAATGGAATCCATGAAAATCAACAATGTATGGACATTGGTTGATCCACCTGAGGGGATAAAATCTATTGGGTTTAAATAGATTTTCAAAAGAAAGAGGCATGCAGACGGGCAGGTAGAGACCTATAAAGCTTGTCTGGTTGCCAAAGGGTATCATCAATGTTATGGTATTGACTATGATGAGATATTCTCTCCTGTGGCAATGCTCAAATCCATTTGAATCATGCTTGCTTTGGTGGCATACTTTGACTATGAAATCTAGCAAATGGATGTCCGAACAGCTTTCCTAAATGGTGAGCTACAAGATGAGGTATATATGATACAACCTGAATGATTCACATCCATAGATGAGTCAAAGGTGTGCAAGCTGCAAAGGTCCATCATCTATGGACTAAAGCAAGCATCATGGAGTAGAAACATACAATTTGATAAGTGTATCAAGTCGTATGGCTTCGTTAGGAACGGAGAAGAAACTTGCATTTACAAATGGGTTAACGGTTCTGTGATTGTGTTCCTTGTGTTGTATGTGGATGACATTCTCTTAATCAAGAATGGCATCCCATCACTACAAGGAATAAAGGTCTGGTTGTCATCTCTATTCTCTATGAAGGACTTGGGTGAAGCCTCTTACATACTAGGTATGAAGATCTATAAAGATAGATCTAAGAAGCTTCTGGGACTATCCCAGTCTACGTACATCGACACTGTGCTGAAGCAATTTAGCATGGAGAATTCCAAGAGAGGCTATCTCCTAATAGGCACTAGAAGTTCTCTCTTCAAAAGGGATTGTGCGATAACTCCTAAGGAGAGAGAGCATATGAGTAAAATCTAGTATGCTTCGGCAGTGGGTTCTATCATATACCTCATGACATGTACTAGACTAGATGTGGCATACTTACTAGGCATAGTGAGCAGATACCAATCTGACCCAGGTGAAGCTCATTGGAAAGTGGTAAAGACCATCCTTAAGTATTTGTGAAATACTAGAGATCAATGGCTGATTTATGAAGAACCTGACTTAAAACTTGTGGGATATACTGACTCTAGTTTTCAGTTAGATAGGGATGATAGCAAGAGTGTGTCAGGATTTATCTTTACCCTAAATGGAGGAGCGATCTACTAGAAAAGTTCCAAGCAGCCTACTATGGCGGACTCAGTATGCAAAGCAGAATACATTGCAGCATCGATGCAGCAAAGGAATCTATGTGGTTGCAGAAATTCCTTAGCGAGCTGGGAGTGGCACCTTCCCTAGATGGTCTTATTTCGGTGTATTGTGATAGCACTGGAGCCATTGCTAAAGCAAAAGATCCAAAGTCCCATCACCGCATAAAACACAATCTGCGATGATATAACCTTGTGCAAGAGATCATGGAACGATGTGACATTGACCTTCAGAAGATCAATGGAAAGGAGAACATGGCTGACCCCTTCACTAAAACCATCAGAGTTCAATAGTTTAACAGTTGTAAATGAAAAATGGGAATAAGATTCTATACCGATTGGCTTTAGTCCAAGCGGAAGTTATTGGAAATTGTATCCCAAAGCCAATTGTCTAGAATATAAATGGTTGTACTATTTTATAATTGTATATGAGTTTTAAATGAATAAAAGTTATTCTTTTGGCTATTTATCATATGTGCATTTTCCTGAAAAGAACTCTTGTGTGTTGGAGTCCTTAGAACTACATTATTTTTGATTTAGAAAGGATATATCAAGTAGTTATTAAACTGGTTCACAACCAAAGGATACATTGTTATAGGACGACGATGTATCAAGTATAGGTTGTTGTATCTTACATTAGTTACTTGTCCTCTTGACCAAAGAGTGTGGTGACACTGATATAACATACAAGTGAAATGTATGACATCTCACTGAACATGACCATCTGCGAAGCTCCCTTCTGCCAAAGGGTTGCTCGCAAAGGGATATGGGTACATGTGTCCCTCAGACATGAGGTCACCATGGTAGCTTGCATGCAACTCACCATACTTTGGTACTGGACTACTTATATTTTTAATCTAGTGATGAAAGGTTTCTGGGTACAGTCAAGTACTTGTGGAGCAGGGTGGGTCAAGATAGAATTGATGCCTTCAAATAGTTTGGAGAGAATGACTCGCTTTATCTCAATTTAGCAAAACCTTGGCCAAGGTAGTTCTTATGAGGAGTCATAGAACTTGTAAGGTTAAGACACAATCTGGATGAAACAAAATTAGGATTGGCAGTCAAACCCTAAGTCATCCTGAGCATTATGAGATCAAAGGGATGAATTATGCAGTAACCATATGCTAGAGGTTCTAGAAAATTTTTCTGCAATCTTTGACCTATCCGGATGTCGGGTATCATTGCTAGATGAGGTCTTTGACTGCTACTGGATGTGATCCAGTACTACCGGCTTAGTGTTCAAACCTATGGGGTCCATACCATAGGATTTATATCTAAACTAAAGGCTGATCGACGATTGAGAATCGTTTACCATCACTGGAGGTCAATGTGATTGACCATGTTCCAAGTGTCAACACTTCCAAGTGTCGACACTTGGTTGTGACAAGTAAAAATTCTGGAAGGATTTCTGGAAAGGTTTTAACTTCGAATTTTGAATTTGAATTTCAAAATATGGCTGATTTGGTTCCAAGCTTTCATGGAATGATGGTCATTCTTGCCATTTAAGCTTGGAACCAATTTAGTATGGCCCTTGACCTTCTCTCCTAATCACTTTTCCTTCCTATTTCTCCCTCTCATGTCTGTCTCTATAAATAAGGGTTGTTTTAGGGGCTGCTGATTGATTGAATAGTTGGAAGAGTTTTCTTGCTGCTGAGATTCTGAGAGGGAAGAACAAAGGTGCTTGTGAGGACTAGGGTATTGGGTGTGAGAATACCTAGCACTCAAGCTAGCTCTTGGGAAGAGAGCTAGTTAGGAAGGGTTCCACCTCTCCTCCTTATCTTTCAAGAAGAAGAAGATCGGCCTAAAGGATTCTAAGGAGCCAGCACTCTGAGGGAGTTGATCAGAGTCGAGCCCCGATGTGAACTACCCGTAGAGGCCAGACACCTGTGTGGCTCGAGGGCTTTTTCACTATATCCTTCAAAGGTATAATGGTAAGGTGTTGGCTCCACCTAGTGATTTTGATGAATAACAAAACATTGAGTGCATATTATATACTAATGTATATTTCAAGTTATGAGTTTTCAGGAAGAAAGCACCTCAAAAT
The DNA here is from genome assembly GCA_021397845.1 of Areca catechu. Taxonomy (NCBI): domain Eukaryota; kingdom Viridiplantae; phylum Streptophyta; class Magnoliopsida; order Arecales; family Arecaceae; genus Areca; species Areca catechu. The sequence goes on along the minus strand of CM038051.1, from coordinate 139,867,150 downwards.
CTCAAAAACTTATGTATCATGGCACGCCATGGCACGAAATATTTTTCGCAAATCTGGATATCTTCTTCATGGAAAAAGGGCATCTACATGTTTAATTATTATTTGTTTACGATCCATTTAAGTTTCAAAATTTATATTTATGTTTTTGGGCTAATTTGTACTTGAATCTGAGCTTTTTAGTCTCAAGTGTCGATACCTGGGAAGCCAAGTGTCGACACTTCAGCATTTGGCATGAACAAAAATCCTTGGTGAAAGGGATATGCCCTACAAGCCAATCTATGTTGTATCTCCCAAACTATTGTAATTGACAATATTCTAATAAAGGCATTATTTTTCATCATACGCTGTATTTATTATTATATGATGAACCCATAGATTAGGGCTATGATTTTAGGGTTATGATGAGATCATACCATTGAGACCTAAAGTCTTAAAACCATAATCTAAATATTCATAGTCAAAGGAACCTTGAGTAGGGGATCAGGATTTTTCCAGTAAGACTAGCACATCCTATGTATACTGAATAGGGTGACTTCTCTCACATGTACTTGTGTATGACACTAATACTAGGATGTGGGTGCTCATTAGAGAATGAGTTCACTGACATGATCCAACTTGAGAACATCTAATGGAGTCTTAGCTACATATCAATAGAAGGTTCTCATAGTAGGTGTGGTACAAGTAATCCTTTGACCTGAGACTACCATAAGTACCTTATGTACATAAACCCATGCTTTGGTTCAATCCTAATCATGACACTGAGTCATGCACAGGTTTGATACTGGGAATGGTGAATTGGATATGAAGGTAATGAGTAGGTCAACAAAGAATCGATCACTCTTAGTAAGAGGAGATTGCATCCAGCTAGTTATCAATCGGATGATGATTCAAGGAATCTTTGATCAAAGTAATGATATTAGAGATGGTTTCTAATATCAATATAATTGAATCATCAATATAAGATTGAGCTAGATACATATATAATATTGGATTTGACATATTTCCATATCCATAATTATATTTTGGGTGCAGGTTGATCGAAGGATTTAATTATACGGTAACTTTCCACTGAAGGGTAGTTTTGGATTTCACCAGAATTTTCATATCTTCCGAGTAGACATGACACGTTGCTAGACATCAATCTTATCTTGTGGGTTGATTAAATTGAATGATCACTTATTAGGAAGAGTCCTAATTGATCATAATCAGGTAAGCCTGATTTGACCTAAATCGATTAGAAAGAGTTCTAATCAAATTAGGTCAACTTGTGTTCGAACCCACTGCTGGCTAGATGTGGAACCCAATGGGTCACACACTTAAGAGAATTGATCAAGGGTTTAATTTTGTAATTAAATCATTTTGCATGATGATACTCTAGCTGGTGTTGCAAATCCTAGCTTCTATTCGAATTAGATTCGAATTAGGGTTCCGGATTGATTCAATTTGGGTTCTAATTGGATCTAATTAGACCCTAATTGAGGTTATAGGGATTATGGCTAACCCTATTGGCTAACCATGCACCTAGGCTGGCCCCCCACCCGCCCTTAGCATTTTCACACCAAAATGCCAAGAGTCCATGCGCTAATGGACTCTTGGCACGCCATTTGGAAGAGTCCATGGTGCATGGACTCTTGGCGCGCCCCACTTAATTCTCCGATGAATTAAGATGGGGCAGCCTCCTTTCTTAGAATTAGCGCCTCAGATGTGCCCCCTTGGATGGGAATCCAATGGTTGATGGGTTTTTAAGGAAGGAAGAAAGCGCCTGTTGCTTCCAGGTTGCGCGAAATAACATCTCTTCGAAGATTTAAATTCGTGACTCCTTTCTTTTAAACATCGCGACTTTCCTTTAAGAAAGGCTGTGGGATTTATCCGGAAGGCTATGAGAAGGAAGGATGGGGCATGAGAAAATAGGGAAGGGGCGTGAGAAAAAAAGGGAATGGTGTTTACGGAGAGTTGTGTTCTTTTGAGAAGACATCTTTTTGTAGTCTATTTAAGGAACAGAGGCCTCGGTGTTTGGCTAATGTACAACAGAGTTTTTTTTTTTATTTGTCTTTCCTTTCCAGGAGACTGATTCCTCCTTAGCTTGTTCAGGACACAAGAGTTTCCCTTTTACAGAGTTCTCTTCTCTGTTGAAACTCAAGTCTAAAATAAGAGATAGGAAGAATCTCTCGAACGGTAAAAGAAAAAAAAGACATACTCTGTTTCCTATTTCCTTTACATTAAGACATTAGTGTCTTAAATCCTTCTCCTCCTTCAAGACAAGAGTGTATTCTTAGGACAAGGTCTTAAGAAAGGGAGAGGAAGAAGAAAAAAAGGAAGTAAGAAGTCCCTGCCGTGGAGTTTTTCCGGCCATAGTCATCTTGAGTTCTGGGAGAAGAATTCAAGTGAAGGAACCTTTTGAAGAAGTGAGCATCTTGATCAATTTTCTTATGGATCACCATTGGAGGGTGGACATTTGGATGCCTGGTGAATTCAAAAGGGTCATTCAACATCAAGTTTTGATCCTACATCAAAATTGGGTTTAGCGATAACAGGTTGGTGCCCTAATTCTAATAGTGTAGGTTTGCATGTTTCTCATATGTTTTAATCCTGAATAAGGAGTCCTAGCTAAGGGTTTTGGTGTAAATTTCATCATTTTGAAATTATCTTTCCGTTGCGTTGCACCGGAATCCTTACACTTGGCACACCAAGTATCGACACCCAGCACTCAAGTGTCAAAACTATATGTCGATACTTAGCTTTCCAAGTGTCGACTCAACACCTGAGATTTTTAAAAATACAGAACTTTGCTATTTGAGGATTTTTGTGTCAAGTGTCGATACCTGTGCATCAAGTGTCGACACTTGAAAGTTCAAGTGTCGACACCTGGAAATCAAGTGTCGACACCTAACAGCCAAGTGTCGATACCTGACAGCCAAGTGTCGACACTTGAAGCCTGACAGCTCTAACGGATCTATTTTCTGACTTGCAGAGCTTGCTTTTCAAGCTCCCAACAGCTAGATCCGAGGCTCCAACAGTCACAAACCATTTTTTGGAAGTTTCTTGGTGTATTTAACCTCCACCAACCTTATTCTAAAGGCATTGAAGAGTATTGAAGTCCATTCAAAAGCCAAAAAGCCTATATTCTCTCAAGTACTCCACATCAAAATCCTTTTATAGTTTTATTCCTTAAAAAAGCCTACAAGCTCATCCTTACATCATTTCAAAAGAGGCATTTTGAAGGATATTCCAAGGAAGAGTCAAGACAAAGCATCAACTTGAGCTTTAAAGATTTCATTCTACTCTTGAAGAGAGTTTGTCTTAGTTTTAAAGTTGTATATCTATTTTTATCTTGTGATTTGACCTTGCTTTCAAGGGTGTCTTGAAAGAAGGTTGTTGTGGTTTGTTGGTGATCCAAAGAGATAAAACCAACTAGGATTAACTTGTGAGCCCGAAAACAAAACAAGTGTTAAGGTTTGTTGGTGAGCTTAGGTGACAAAACCAACTTAAGTTTTGACTTGTGAGCCTTGTGAAAAACAAGTCAGCTGTAATCTTATTTGGATTATAGTGAAATTTCCAAGGGTGGCTTGGGGAGTAGATGTAGGTGCTAGGTTTGCACCGAACCACTATAAACCTTGTGTTTGTGTGTGATTGCCCTCTTTCTCTCTTGCTCTTTGGTTATTGCTATTCACTTATTGTTTTCCGCTGCATTCAATCTTGTGCATTGAATTTATTACTCACAAACACCACTAGACCTTCACATTATTGTTTTAATTTTGTAAAAGACCCAATTCACCCTCCCTCTTGGGTTCCATTTCTGGGCAACAAGTGGTATCAGAGCACCGGTACTCTCTTGTAGGTCCAAGGATCTTGAGTGAAAGATCATGGCAGCCCAATAGGAATGGGTGTAGTTGAAGGTCAAGCTTCAAATCGTCCCCCACTTTTCAATGGCACAAATTACACGTATTGGAAAACACGCATGCGCATTTTTATTCAAGCTCTTAATTATAATTTATGGAGGACAATTGTAAAAGGTCCTCATCAGCCTACAATGTTGGTTAATGGCATTCTCACTCCAAAGATGGAAGATGATTGGGATGAGAATGACATTAAGCAAATCGAGCTCAATGCTAAGGCTATGAATCTGTTATTTTGCTCTCTTGATCCAAGTGAATTTAATAGAATATCTAATTATCTCTCTGCCAAGAAGATTTGGGATACACTTGAGGTTACCCATGAGGGTACCACCAAGTGAAAACAACCAAGGTTAACATGCTTATTCATACGTATGAAATGTTTAAAATGAAACCTACTGAGTCTATTAGTGAGATGTATACTAGGCTCACAAATATTGTGAATGGCATGAGAAGCCTAGGAAAAATTGTTTCTAACGGTGAACTTGTGAACAAACTCCTCAGGTCTCTATCGGCTTCTTGGGATTCAAAGGTAACAGCTATTAAAGAAGCCAAGGATGTCAACACTCTTCCACTTGAATAACTGTTGGGCTCACTGATGACCTATGATCTCTCCCTCAAATAAAAGAATGTGGAAGTTGACAAAAAGAAGAAAGTAATCATCTTTAAATCTACTGCGAGAGAAGAATCAAGCAATGACTACAAAGAAGATGATGAAGAAGATGAGACGGCTCTAATGGTAAGAAAGTTCAGAAGGTTTATGAGGAAGAAAAGGTTCAACTTCAAGAAAAAACCTCTGAAAGGTGAGCCAAGTAAAAAGAAAGACAAGGAGAAGGAGGAGCAGCCTACTTGTTTTGAATACAAGAAACCCGGTCATTTCAAGGTAGACTGTCCCTTGCTCAAGAAAAGCATAAGAAAGTTGAGAAAGAAAGCCATGATGGGAACCTGGAGTGATAGTGAGGACTCCAGTTTGGAGAAAGAACAGCAGGAGGTGGCAAACTTCTGTCTGATGGCGGATCATGATGAGGTATGTTCTAAAATAGAAAATGAATTTACATTTGATAAGCTTCATAAAGTTTTTGACGAATTAGTCATAGAATTTCAAAAACTAAAATCAAAACATAAAGATTTAAAAAAGCAAAATTTGGATTTATCCAAAACAAATGATAAGCTTTCAGATGAAAATGAATGCCTTCTTTTTCAAATAGAAAATTAAATGATAAAATTGTAGCTCTTGAAAAAGAAAAAGAAGTTTTGAAAAAGAAAAGTTCTTCACTTTCAAATGAAAATTTTTCAAAACAAAACAAAAAAATTTTGGATGAAAATAAAAGATATAAAGAAGAAATTGAAAATTTAAAACCTTTGTAGATAAATTTACTTATAGTTCTGAAAATTGAATTTGCTTTTGAACAATTAAAGAGCTGTTTTTGATAAAGCAGGTTTAGGATTTAGAACTCATAAGAAACAAAAAATTTTTAAAAATTTCTTTGTGCCTACATCTCATCCATTACTTGCTATACATGTGGCACTAAAGGGCATAAATCTTATATGTGCAACAAAAGAAGATTGAATAATATTAAGAAAGTTTGGGTTCCAAAAGGAACCCATGCCACTAACCTAAAAGGATCAAAGATGGCTTGGGTACCTAAAGTCTCTACTTGATCTTTATTGCAGGTATGCCTTGCAACCTACAAGAAAAGAATGTGGTACCTTGATAGCGGTTGCTCAAGGCATATGACAGGAGATGTGGAGCAGTTCTCATCGCTCGAATATCAAAATGGTGGCAATATAACTTTTGGTGATAATGGAAAGGGCAAAATTGTCGGTATTGGTAAAGTCCATATTATCCCTTCTTCTTACATTGATAATGTCTTATATGTTGATGATTTGAAACATAACTTGCTTAGTATTAGCTAGTTTTGCGACAAGGATTTTAAAGTTGTTTTTGAATCTTCTTTGTGCATTGTTTCTAGTTTAGATGACAATGGCATCAAGTTCATTGGTCATAGGCATGGCAATATTTATTTGGTTGATCTTGATGATCTCGCTATTCAAAATGGTCAAGCCTAGTGGCAATGGAAGCCAAGATCGATGAAACTAGTTGGCTTTGGCATCGCAGACTAAGACATGCAAGTATGCATTTGATTTCAAAACTTAGCAAAAAGAATTTGATAAAGGATTTGCCTAAACTCAATTTTGAAAAAGACAAGATTTGCAGTGCATGTCAACTTGGAAAACAAACCAAATCCTCTTTCAAACCAAAAGGAGTAATCTCTACATCTAGACCCTTGGAGTTGCTTCACATGGACCTCTTTGGGCCAACTAGAACATCTAGTTTGGGAGGTAAGAAGTACGGTCTAGTTATTGTAGATGATTTCTCACGATTTACATGGGTCATGTTTTTAGCACATAAAGATGAAACTTTTTCTAAATTCATTAGATTTCATAAACGAGTTCGAATGAAAAAGGTGTTTCAATCGTATCTTTGAGAAGTGATCATAGAACCGAATTTGAAAATGCTGATTTTGATAAATTTTGTATTAAAAATGGCATTCATCATAATTTTTCTACACCTAGGACACCTCAACAAAATGGGATAGTAGAAAGAAAAAATAGAACTCTTGAAGAAATGGCACGCACCATGCTTTGTGAAAATGACTTACCTAGATATTTTGGATGGAAGCCATAAATACTGCATACTATGTTTTAAATCGAGTTTTAATCCGACCGATTCTAAAGAAAACACCTTATGAGCTTTGGAAGGGTAGAAAACCCTCAATTCATTATTTTTGTATTTTGGATGCCGTTATTTCATCTTAAATAATGGTAATGATAATTTAAGTAAATTTGATGCCAAATCAGATGAGGGAGTCTTTCTAGGCTACTCCACGTTTATTAAGGCATACAGGGTATTCAACAGAAGAACACTTGTTGTTAAAGAATCCATACATGTGGTGTTTGATGAATCTAACCAAAAATTCTCGAGAAAAGAAGATGTACTCTCTGATGAAACAGGTAGCAAGAAAACTAAAAGTGTAAACAACAATGAAGAGCTTACCAAGGAATAGAAAGATGATCACAACACTGAAGGAGATTAAGCACAAGGTGATGAAAATGCATCAACAATTGATCCATTACCAAAAGAATGGAGGTATGCTCTTGGACACCCAAAAGAACTAATTATTGGTGATCCATCTAAAGGTGTAAGTACTCGATCATCCCTTAGAAATATCTGTGATTACTTGGCTTTTGTTTCTCAAATTGAACCTAAAACTATTGAGGAAGCTGAATGTGATAGTAATTGGATAAATACTATGCAAGATGAACTTAACCAATTCAAAAGGAACAATGTTTGGACATTAGTAGATAGGCCTTCAAATACTTCAATTATTGGTACAAAGTGGGTTTTTCGAAATAAAGTTGATGAAAATGGTGTTGTTACTAGAAATAAGGCTAGACTAGTTGCCAAAGGATACAATCAGGAGGAAGGGATAGATTTTGATGAAACCTTTGCTCCTGTGGCTAGACTTGAGATAATTAGGCTATTGTTGACTTTTGCTTGCTTTATGAATTTTAAATTATTTCAAATGGATATTAAAAGTGCCTTTTTAAATGGTCTGATTGAAGAGGAGGTTTACGTTGAACAACCTCCTGGTTTTGAAAATTCTGAATTTTCAAATCATGTTTACAAACTTCATAAAACTTTGTATGGTTTGAAACAATCTCCTAGAGCTTGGTATGATCGTTTAAGCTCTTTCTTGCTCAAAAATGATTTTGCTAGAGGTAATGTAGACAAAACTTTATTTTTAAAGAAAAAGATTGATGATCTCTTAGTAGTACAAATCTATGTAGATGATATAATATTTGGTGCTACTAATGAATCTCTTTGTCTTGCAAAGTTAATACAGGGTGAGTTTGAGATGAGCATGATGGGAGAACTAAATTTCTTCCTCGAACTCCAAATAAAGCAAACCAAAGAGGGGATATTCATCAACCAAGCAAAGTACACAAAAGAAATACTCAAGAAGTTTGGGATAGAGAACACTAAGCCTTTAGGTACCCCTATGAGCTCTACTTGTAGACTTGACAAGGATGAATCAGGTAAATCTATTATCCAAAAATTATATCATGGCATGATCGGTTCATTGCTATATCTTACTGCCAGTAGACCAGATATCATGTTTAGTGTCTGTATGTGTGCTAGATATCAGTCTAATCCTAAAGAGTCTCATCTTTTGGCTGTTAAATGCATACTTAGATATCTATCTGGCTCAATTGAAATTGGTTTATGGTACTCTAGAGATTCTTCATTTGAATTGATTGCTTATTCTGATGCTAACTTTGCTGGGTGTAAACTTGATCGTAAAAGTACTAGTGGAACCTGTCAGTTTCTTGGAGTAAATTTAATCTCTTGGAGTAGCAAGAAATAGAATTCAGTTGCTTTATCAATGGCGGAAGCTGAATATATAGTAGCTGGAAGCTGTTATGCTCAAATCTTTTGGATCAAACAACAACTCGAAGATTTTGGCATTAAACTAACTAAGACACCCATAAGATGTGACAATACTAGTGCAATCAATCTAACTAAAAATCCTATGCAACATTCAAGAAGTAAACACATTGAAATAAGACATCATTTCATAAGAGATCATGTACAAAACTCTAATGTTATTCTTGATTTTGTGTGTACTGATGATCAATTAGCAGATGTGTTTACTAAACCATTGAGTGAAAAAAGGTTCTGTCTGATTAGAAGAGAGTTAGGTGTCATTGACCCATTCTCCTAGAACTCTCATAGTTTAAATAATACCTAAGACATTTCACTCAAAAACCACTTGCTTTGAGCCCCAAAAGTTTTTAAATATTTTCTTAGGTTTTTTGAATTTTTTTTTGATTTTTTTAAAATTTTCTTGGCCAAGTGTCGACACTTGGATATTGTCAAGTGTCGACACCTGACCAAGTGTCGATACTTGACAAATAGTAAGTGTCGACACTTGCGAAACAAAATCTATTTTTAAAAGGACCAGTCGAGGGTTTTTGTTTTGTTTTCCCCCGTCGATTTCAAGCTACAGTGGTCCCCTTCTATCCAAATCCCTCCTCTTCCCATTTAACCCCTCACGAATCAGGTGTTCCCTCTTCCAATTTCTTTTTATTCCATTTTATTTCCCATATTTTCATTTTTCTTACCGTTAAACCGTATGACCTAAATTAAGGTTTTGCCGATTTTATTTGGGATTATAACCAGATTTTTTTGAGTTTTAGTGGTTTTCCAAAACTCCGTTTGAAGGAATGGTGATTTACATGGCATTTTTCATGGATTTCTCACGGTTTAGGCCGTTCTCCATGCACATTCCATCAGAATTTGGGTAAAATCACTGTTTGATTGGTTTTTAGCCAAAAATTTGGGTATTCACCTAAAAACTAATGTTTAATACATATTTCTAGTGATTTATCATAATTTATCATGATGTTTTTGCCACATTTTTATATTTTGGTAGAACCCTAAATGTTCTAAGCCCAAAATCCAAGTATTTTTGTATTTTGGTATTACAAAATATACTCTTATAAAACTTCCAGCCAAAAACATTATCTAGCTTATAAAATCCTCGCCTTCAAATTGTTTGTGGCTTTTCTAAATTATCTTGGTATTTTATAACTCTAAGTTTGTTTCAAGACTATCTTGTAAAATGATTTTCTCCTCAAACTTAACCAGTCCCATTGCTCCTAGTCTGAGTGAATCCCCCCTAGCTTACCTTCTTTAAACTCTCTTGGTCAGCTTGCTGTAATGGGTCCCAAGAAGAGACTTGCAGTTAGGGAAAGACCTAGTCGGGGTGTAGAGAGGAGATCGAAGGCTAGATTTGATTATGGACAAGCTAGCAATTATGCTACACCGAGTTCCCCCTGCAGAGAGGATGGCAGGGAAGTTAGTGGCCTCTGGGAGGAGAGTCGACCTGGATTGTTTCGATCGGCACCACTTTCTCTTATGACAGGTGCTCACTGATGCAGGTTTAGTACCCTTCTGTACTATGCAGGAGAGGTACTACCCTCATCTAGTGAGGGAGTTCTACGATACTATGGACTGTCGATGACTTCTATGGACTACGACCGTGAGAGGAGTTCAGATTTCGCTTTCTACAGAGCTACTTGGCAGAGTCTGGGAGATCCCCTATAGGGGAGTCAGTGTTTTTACAGTAGATGACAGGGAGGCAGCATTTAGGTGTATCCTCGAGCGAGAGGATGTTCATGGTGTGTCTATAGTCACCGCGAACCAGTTATCCTTAGAGATGCGTCTGTTACACCACATCATGGCCCGTATTCTTCTGCCAAAGACTAGGAGGTTAGACTTCATTACTGAGAGAGAGCTGATGCTGATGACCAGTCTGATAGAAAGGAGGCAGATCGACCTTCCATCATTGATGTTAGCATAGATGCATAATGCCACGACTCAGCGCCATCGTTGTTTACCCTACGGTATGGCTCTGACCATGATATTTAGAGCTTGTGGAGTATCACTGGAGGGGGAGATTGGTGCGGGCACCAGACTCAGAAGAAGACTTCAGAGCTCCATCTGGATCTCTGATTAACCTTGCCCAAAGAATTAGGGTTTTTTTGGTTTGTAATAAGAGTTGACTAGATCAACTCAATTTAGCTTGAGTTTACATTACCTGCATTTTATTTGTTGAGTCATGTTGACTCAGTAGTGGACTAGGGTTTCAAAATGGGATGTTACACTTTCTTCCAAGACCAGGCAAGTGGACATCACACTCCCAGCCACACTCCCAGTCTAGGGGGCGCCATATCCACATCCAGCAGCTTTTGGTCCCCACTCCACAGATGGCAACCTCCTTCTCTCATGCGCCAGATAAGGAGAAGTCCACCAAGAGACCACCAATCAAGGGGGCGGCCAAGACTTTCCCAAGAAAATCCAAGCCAAGAAGGGAAGAAATTTCTCTTGGAAGAGCATATCAAGGGGCGCCCATTACCTGCCAAAAAAACCTAAAACAAAGATGGGAAGAGCCTTGACTTAGGGAGGAAGAAAAGGAGGAGTCCAAAAGAGTTCATCCAGGGAAGGAAGAAATTTTTTCTTGAAAAATCCAAGCAAGGTGGCGCCATCTACCTACCATTTATAACCCAAATCTTAATTTTGGTATTTTGGCCGACCATATGTAAGGGATTTGCCCTAATTTGGAGATCCCCTCCTTTAGTCCCACATGGGAAAATATGAAACCCTTCTCCCTTGTAAAGCATTATAAATTAAACCCTTTTGTAAGTTGAAAAAAGATCAGATGAATGAAATCAATTTCTGTGCGAGCAACTTTGTGTTTCTCTCTTCCGCACTTGTATTCAGGTGTTGAGCTCCGTGAGGGAGTAAATCCGGGTTCCCTAGGAACCTTGAGGAGGTGTGAGATCTCCAACCCCAAAACCCTAGCTTAGTCCATCCATCTCTACTCCACCACCACCAAACCCTAATTTTCCATCTTCATCCCACGGCCCCTCTCTTCCACATCAAAGCCGGTCACCAGCATCCAGGTTCAGATCAACTGTTTCAACTACAGAGCCAGTTCAAAGGAGAGTCAGATCAGTATCAAGATCTCCAGAACTAGGCATTAGCTCCACTTTCAACATTACAGACCTAGTAGAGTATAGAGAGCCAGCTGGTTGGTAAACCATCTCTCCTCCCAAATTCTGAGAAGATCACTGTCTGGTTGGTAAACCATCTCTCCTCTCTATTTCTGTTCTGTTGAAAGTTCAGAGCGAAACCCTAGGTCTGGGAGTTTCTCAACCCCCAACGATCCGTTACTTCTGAACTACTCTGATAATTTAGTTTCTTCTAAACTGTGCTTTCAATCCTTACCTAGTTTCCTTCAACGTAGTTTAGCTTTACTTTGAGAATTAGCCAACTTCTTATAAGTTTCATTACTTAAATTTATTTTGGCATGAATTTCTTTATGCAAGTCCTTTACATGCTATGCAAGTGCATCAAGAGACTTGTGTGTGTGGACTAAGAGTGAAATCATATCAAGTGGTGTGTGAGGCTTGCATCCATGAACAATTTCAAAGGGACTCTAGCCTATAAACCTATTGATCGAAACATTGAATGCAATTTCAGCCCTGGACAAAAAACAAATCCCAATTCCAAAATCTAAGTCAAAACCTAGTAAAGGGTCAAGAAAAAAAAAAAACTAAACTAGACTGACGACGCATTCCTAAAGAATGGATTTTATTTCAAAGGAACCCTAGGTCTAAACCTAACAAACTACGGCTCTCTAGGTTTGACCTTGGGTCGGAGGATGGCATGCAGAGCATGAAAACTTATCATGGGTGCCTAGTAGGTGCCATAAGGTCTTTCAGAAGTAGGTGGCAAACCTAATAGGTTCTAACACGTGGTTCACTCTAAAGACTTCGACAAAGTATACTTGGATGGTGTAAGAAGCATTGGAAGTCCTAGAGAAAGGGAGGAGATATGAGGCGGAGTCTCGAATTACCTGCTGACTAAAGGTGGTGACCTGAAGGTTTGAATGGTGATCTATGAGTGTCAACTGGTCATCCTTACGAAAGGGAAAGTTTGGTACTCCTAGGAATGGATCAAGAGATGGTTCGGGAAGTAGCCTAGGACATGTGATTGCAATAGTTAAGGTTTGTTCTCTAGGCAAATAATGATCCACTTTCTCAAGAACTGGATTAGAGAATGATTCATGGGAGGGCCTATGGATGATGACCTCAAGACTTGAAATTTGACCTATGGGTGCGGAAAGGTATACTCTATAGAAGGGTAGGTCAGTCATGCGAAGGAAGGCATCTGGGGTCATAAGGAGGACTTCTATAGGACTGGGTGAATCAATCCGTTCAAGACAAGGATGTTCAACTGAGATTACGGGAGAGACCATAGTGGCTGGGCATGGGACAAGGTCCAATTGTAAGAGGCTTGATTCAGTCATCCTAAGGAGAGGATCTACCATAGGGTGGGCAAACATAAACAGTTTAGTGCAAAGATCTTCAATTGGTACTTGGGGAATGACTGTCATTAGAGGATACGCACTGATATCTCGGGCTAACACTATGAGTTCTTCCTGGGGGTATTTGACTAAAGGAACCTTGTTCTCACAAATCTCTTGAATTTCTGAACTAGGTCCTACCACTTGGTTGCTCTCCAAGGTCTCCTCAGGTAAGGAACCAATAGTACCGATGTCACATTCTTCAAGCTCTTCCCCTCACATTCATCAACTAGACTCAAGCCAGCATCATATACTTCCTCGATGCCATCTTCAATGGGTTTCGGGTCAGTGGTAATCGGGTCAACTGATTCTAGGCTTGTCATACCTAACCGTTCTTCCTCATTGGTAGGCTTGGGTTCTCCCTCATTAATGTCATCCTTAGGATTCTTACCACTTAGCTGTGCACAAGCCAGTCCTATGCATGGGCACTGACTAGATTTATGGCCTCTTTCTCCACAAAACAAACATTCTTGAGATATAGGAACCTGGGTCACACTAGGTTTCAAGCTAGTAGAGACCTTACTTGGGCATGGGTGTGGATCTAAATGGTTTGATCTAGAAGACTTGGGTTGTTGAGTGACTGGTCTAGAATATTGTAAGGACCTCTCATAGACACGATCCACACTATAGATATCATGGTTAGGCTTCCTAAGGTTATGCTCGGGATCATGGTATAAGGTCCTCCTAGGTTCCTGGCATGGGTGAGGTTGGGGCCTATTAAATTTTGGATCAGGGGTCCAATTTTGATGTCTACGTTTCTCAAGTACTTGGACTCGATCCCTAAACTGGGAAAAACCCTCATTCATGTCCCGACTCAATTTGGTCATACTTTTGGTAAGATTTCTAACCATGGCCTCTAAATCTGGTTGGGTTTGACTAGGTTGGTAGGGTACTCCATTCCGGGCAGACATGATGATGCAAGCAAGCACACAGAATGTGACTAGACTAAAGCGACTACTGGCTCACTAGACCTAGAGTCCAAACTAGATGCCCAATCAGAGTGGCAAGCTAGCCTGTAGTAACTCAGGACTCAGCCAGGCAGGTGTAAGGGGAGTGTTAGGTCCCTAAATGCCAATCCTAGACACCAATCAGAGATTGGCCAGGTAGGTGGACCAGCACACAAGCCCTTCGGGATGGAATCCCTGAACCACCATTCTAGACACTGAGTACAAAGCACACACAGAGTAACCAGACAAACTGACTCAACACTAGCCTTGACCCGACTTGTTGATGTCCCTAGCCGACTAGGGCAAATTAGGTCTAATCAATTTTAGATTAAAGGCTTAGGTTCGAATGAAGGGATGGTGGTTTTGGGCTAAGGAGAGGTTATCAACTCCTCCCCTTATCTTAGATGCTCAAATGCCCTTAAGTTGAATTAAGAGATGAACACTCAAAATTTAAATGAATTGCAGAACACAAAAATAGAGTTGCAGTAATTTAATTCTCAAAAATTACACGGAAACCAATAAATCATGAGAAAATTATGAAAATTAGTTTCAATTATACTGGTTTCAGAAAAATAAAAATCACTGAATTTGGAGTTACCTACAGTGAGAAATAATTCCTATAACAGGGCAATTATGGACTGAAAATAGAGCACTTCCCTGTTTACAATTTCTGCTACGAAGTTGTAACCCGACGGATCCCCTACACGCCCTAGGAACACCCCGTGGAATGGGAAGAGGAGGTTTGCACCTCACTTCGTTCTTAGGACCGGACGTCCTGGGGAGTCTACTTCGAGTAGACAAAGTAAAAAGAGAGGGACTCAAACAGGCAATCAAACAGAAACCCTCAGAATTTGGGTGGAAGAACTTCTACATCCAACAATCTTCATTAAATACTCAGGTCAGTGTCTTTCTTTGAGTTTCTGGTTTTTTTTTTGTTCTTCTTCTTCCAGATCCTGAGTTCGAGAAGAAGGCCAACCTTGCCATAGGACTACAATCCGAGGATCCATTACGAAGATACCCCGTCTCCAAGGATCCTACAATCTGCTCGAGAGTGTCCTTCAATTGAAGCAACGAGAGATATCACAGTCAGGTATAAAACCTTCTCTTCTCTCTTCGTCTGTTTCTTGAAAGAGGAGTAAACCCTAGGTCTGGGGGTTTCTCAATCCCCAGCGATCCTACTTCTGAGTTACTCTGATAATCCACTCCTTTTAATTGTGCTTTCTGTCATTTCTTATTTTCTTTCAACATTAGTTTATCTTTTCTTTGAGTCAAAGCCGACTTCTGAAAATAAATAAATAAATAAAAATTTATTAATTTTAATTTACTTCCGCATCGCATCATCTCTTTTGTTCCGCATCATTTTTGGTATCAGAGCTTCCGTTCTGCATCATTTTTGGTATCAGAGCTTCCGTTCTGCATCAGAGATCCCCAAGGAGATACTACATATAGATGTTTATGATGAGAGGTCTTTGCACTGTATGGGGTATAGACTAGTCGCAGGTCAGTGGGTGCACAGAGAGTCTGGCCAGGAGCCAAATGAGGAGGATGAGCTTCGAGTGGCAGAGGCAGGACCATCTGAGCTAGCTAGTTTTCCTCCCATTAATATTCCATCGACACAGGCAGAGCCTTCGACACCTGGTACTTCGGTTCCTCCGCTACCTTCTACTGGATTACCCTTTGAGGAGCATGCCAGAGAGTAGTTTACTTAGATCAGGAGTAAGTTGACTCAGCTGTGTAGCGAGATTGAGACTCTTCAAGTACATACTACCTCGGAGCATGCTGAGATCCATAGGACTATGGAGGAGGGCTTCACTCATATTGAGGATTTATTGAGATCCCTTATACCTCCAGCAGCCCCTACAGTTGTATCTTCTGATGATGATGATGATGGTGATGATCACCAGAGTGACCATGCTGATACAGTTGATGGTGATGATTAGGCAGATATGGATGAGGACAGAGCTACAGAGATCATTGGCAATGGCAGCGACAGTGATGACTGTGCAAATGGTTTTGAGGTGGTTAGTCGCGATCCTCCCACTATCCAGCTGCTCCTTCATCTACTAACTTAGTTGATTCCACACTAGACTTTGTTACTCCAGCTGATCTTCTCTCCCCCCTTCCACCAGATCATCTAGGGTTGTACCCGTTTTAGGTCCTTCTGGCCGCACTAGGAGTCGTCGGGCTTTAGCCCAGGGACCTCCTAGGGCCTTAGCCTCTAGATCTAGGATCAGTGCTCCTCTTATTCTTGAGATTCCATCTAATGAGGATTAGCCTCACAGATGTCTTTTATGTCTTTTGTCTCTTCTATTGTATGTCTTTTATGTTTCATGTTACTTTGTATGTTTCTGATTATTGTATGACTCTGATACATTCTGTATGTTTCAGTTTTTGCTGATGACTCAGCAAATTTTGTACTGAAAACTTCTCTTATCAGTT
Source organism: Areca catechu (assembly GCA_021397845.1). Lineage (NCBI taxonomy): Eukaryota > Viridiplantae > Streptophyta > Magnoliopsida > Arecales > Arecaceae > Areca > Areca catechu. Next base: position 139,850,875 of record CM038051.1, on the reverse strand, counting down.
ATATATTTCAGTTTAGTGCTTATTATTTGTGATTGATTGGTTAAATTTACTTTCTTCAGCTCTGATCATCTCTTTGGATCTTTTTGGCTCTGATACCTATCATATTTGATACTCTGCCATCTTTTTGTCTCCATGCTCATTGTGAGGGGGAGGTTATTCCCCTTTCTAATGATTGACAAAAAGGGGGAGTAATAGTATAGATTATATAAATGCATAAATTGTTGTGGTTCCACTTTGTTTGTGTGAACTTTCAAATCTGATCTGATTTGATATCTTGAAAAAACATATTATTTGTTCTGATTAGAAATATCTAATTGAGGGGAGATTGATTCTTCCTAACTATAAAAATTATGGCTCATATGGACTTACATTCATATTCATGAATTATAACAGTTGAAATTTGAAACTTAATGCTATTTTACTCAAGGTGTTGTCATCATCAAAAAGGAGGAGATTGTTGGCTCCACCCAGTGATTTTGATGAATAACAAAATATTGAGTGCATATTGTATACTAATGTGTATTTCAAGTTATGAGTTTTCAGGAAGAAAGCACCTCAAAATCTCAAAAACTTATGTATCATGGCATGCCATGGCACAGAGCATTTTTCGCAAATCTGGATATACTCTTCATGGAAAAAGGACATCCACATGTTTAATTATTATTTGTTTATGATCCATTTAAGTTTCAAAATTTATATTTATGTTTTTGGGCTAATTTGCACTTGAATCTGAGCTTTTCAATCTCAAGTATCGACACCTGAGAAGCCAAGTATCGGCACTTTAGCATTTGGCACGAACAAAAATCCTTGGCACGCCAAGTGTCGACACCCAGCACTCAAGTGTCGACACCAAGTGTCGACACCAAGTGTCGACACTTAGGTTTCCAAATATCGACTCAAGGCCTAAGATTTTTGAAAATACAGAACTTTGCCATTTGAGGATTTTTGTGTCAAGTGTCGACACTTGTGCATCAAGTATTGATACTTGAAAGTTCAAGTGTCGACACCTAGAAATCAAGTGTCGACACCTGATAGCCAAGTGTCGACACCTGACAGCCAAGTGTCGACACTTGAAGCCTGACAGCTCTAACGGATCTATTTTTCTGACTTGCAGAACTTGCTTTTCAAGCTCCCAACGGCTAGACCGAGGCTCCAACGGTCACAAACTATTTTTTGGATGTTTCTTGGTGTATTTAACCTCCACCAACCTCATTCTAAAGGCATTGAAGAGTATTGAAGTCCATTCAAAAGCCAAAAAGCCTATATTCTCTCAAGTACTCCACATTAAAAGCTTGTTATAGTTTGATTCCCTGAAAAAGCCTACAAGTTCATCCTTACATCATTCCAAAAGAGGCATTTTGAAGGATATTCCAAGGAAGAGTCAAGACAAAGCATCAACTTGAGCTTCAAAGATTCCATTCTACTCTTGAAGAGAGTTTGTCTTAGTTTTAAAGTTGTATATCTATTTTTATCTTATGATTTGACCTTGCTTTCAAGGGTGTCTTGAAAGAAGGTTGTTGTGGTTTGTTGGTGAGCCAAAGGGATAAAACCAACTAGGATTAACTTGTGAGCCCGAAGACAAAACAAGTGTTAAGGTTTGTTGGTGAGCCTAGGTGACAAAACCAACTTAGGTTTTGACTTGTGAGCCTTGTGAAAAACAAGTCAACTATAATATTGTTTGGAATATAGTGAAATTCCCAAGGGTGGCTTGGGGAGTGGATGTAGGTGCTAGGTTTGCACCAAACCACTGTAAACCTTGTGTTTGTGTGTGATTGCCCTCTTTCTCTCTTATCTTTGGTTATTGCTATTCACTTATTATTTTCCATTGCATTCAATCTTATGCATTGAATTTATTACTCACAAACACCACTAGACCTTCACATTATTGTTTTAATTTTTTAAAAGACCCAATTCACCCCCCCTCTTGGGCTCCATTTTTGGGCAGCATAAGGTATCTTTATATCTTTGGTTCTTTTCTTGCTTATGATGTTTATTACATGCTACATTATCATACTAGGTCCTATTGCTGGCAAATTGGTAGATCGTTTTGATCGATCTACCAAGCCTTCCACTGTGTTTATTTTAAAATAATTTTAAAATACATTTTTCTGCCTGCATTTTGCTTTCCCTTCAATGGCTGCCTAGAGGCTGATGCTCCTGACACCTCAACTATAGACGACAACCTCGATAAGTATACCCAAATTATCCGATGCTCAGTCATAATGCCCTAAACTCCCTTCTATATACAACATAGTTTAGCAGCCTGCTAGGCACTGACTACATCTACTGCTCCTCTCAGTCATTTGAAATCTGAGCACAGGTCTCTAATATATGACTGAACATCATCCTACGGCGCTGTCAACTCTAAATTGTCTCAACCCTGGAGGTCAGCTCTCTCAGCTCTGCCCTGATCTCCTAAAGTCTTGTATCGACTATTTGATAAAGCTCGCCAAACATCAAACTGAAGGTACTCATCAGAGACTCGAAGAGCTATCTAAGTTGATGTGTAATGAAAGCCTGTGAAGCAATCGATACAGTAGTCGATGATGAAGGTGCTGATGGAGCAACTGAAGGTCCTAGTGGAGTCCTAGAACTACCAGGCTATCTCTCTGATTATCTCTGCTCCTCAGTCTCATCCTCCGAATCATCATCATCATCTCCAACAGTAGTAGTCTCAGTGTCGGCCATGTGGTGCTCTGCCTCCTCATCCTAATCTGAAGATGGGTGAACCACTCTTTGACCTGATACCCTCTTCGTCCAAACTCCCTCAATCAGATGGTAGCCCATCCTCTATAGGGACTTTACTGAATAGGTGTTAGTGTGGTGTAGTGGACGTCTGTCCTCTCCGATCAAATCGATCCCAGACTCCTAAAAAAGTAATGTAAATACCATGCCATAGGATAGGCAAACCTTCACTCTCCTAGCTGCCTCCCTAATCTAAACCAACATGATATAAGGAAGGTTGAGGGCCTCCCCCTCAATCATGTGCCTCATGAAGACCATGTCTCTCTCGCTGACCCAGTCGAAGCATCCGGTCCTCGATAAAAAGATCCTACTAATCATGTTGTGCAGGAGCCTCATCTCCAATGACAGCATGTTAGCCTGCACATTCCCAATAGCATCCACATCTCTTCTTTCTAGGATAGTTCTTAAGGTTTTCTGCTTGTCTTTTAAGACTAAATGGTTAAGTCCAACATTAGGAATATGCAGCACATTACTCAACTTGTCCTCATCTACAATCATCCTTACTTCTTTGACAAAAGATTCTATATGATATTCTCCCAAGAAAAGGTTTTCAAAGAAACTCCTCGCTAAATTAGGATATGTTAAAGTATCCAAAGAGCAAAAATAACTCCAGCCTTGATTTTCTATCCAGTCTCCTATCCTCAGCCCTAATTCTTCAAGAAATGAAAAGACTACTCTCCTTCCGCTAGTAATAGAGCGATTTGCCAAGGAGATTACCTGTCTAGGTGGTGATGGAGACTCATTCCTCTATTCTTCCTTCTGTTGTTGGCTACGGGTCGACTCCTCTTCCCTTTTCTTGGATCTCCTTTCTCTTTGTGTGCTTGATTCAACACCACGAGATCACTTAGCCACAGCTTTTCTCGGTGCCATTGCTGGTAATCAAAGGTGGGAGAGTGGTTTAAAGGAATCAAGGGAAGGTGGGGTAGAGATGGAGTGGTCCCTAGTTGGAAAAGAAAGTTCTATTCCTTAGTTAGGGTTTAACAGAAAGACTGTACCCTAGTTTGGGTCCTATGGTTTATATATAAAAACACTTATCCCGACATCCGAGTCAGCTTGGCCAGAACCTTGTTTGCTCGAGTTGGCTCGAGCGAAAACTCTCAAAAAGGTTCTAAATCTCTCTAACAAGGTTTCTAATGATAGTAGCACATTAGGTAAGGTGGTCATTGTCCTTAAATTGATGAAGAAGGTCTTCTAGATAATTTTTCTTAATTTAAAAGAAATTAAGTCAAAAATTCTAAAAAGGATCACATAATCCCAATTCTCCTCTAATCATTTGAAATCTTTCTTCATTAAGTGGCTTAGTAAAGATGTCAGCAAGTTGGTTTTCTATTGGAATGAATTCAAGTTCAATTTTCCCATTTTGTACATGATCCCTATAAAGTGATGTCTAATTTCTATATGTTTTGTTCTTGAATGTTGAATTGGATTTTTTGTCAGATTAATAGCACTTGTGTTATCATATTTGATCAGAATTTTTGTTTAAATAATATCATAGTATTCTAGTTGTTGCTTAATCCAAAGTACTTGTGCACAATAACTCCCTGTAGCTACATACTCTGCCTCAGCAGTAAATAGTGCTACAAAGTTTTGTTTTTTATAGTACCATGAAATTAAGTTCAATCCTAGAAATTGACAAGTACCACTAGTGCTTTTTCTATCAATTTTACATCCACCATAATCAGCATCAGAAAATCCAATTAAATTTAATGAAGATTGCTTAGAATACCATAGACAAAGATTACTTGTTCCTTTTAGATATTTTATGATTCTTTTAACAAGTATATATGATTCTTTATAATTTGATTGAAATCTAGCACATATACATATACTGAACAAGATATCAAGCCTACTAGTAGTTAAATACAACAGTGATCCGATCATACCTCGATAAAGCTTTTAATCAATGTTGTCAACATCTTCATCTTTATCTAATCTGCAGGAGTGGCTCATGGGTATGCTCATTTCTTTGGATGACTCCATACCAAACTCCTTAATAATCTCTTTGATGTACTTTACTTGGTTGATAAAATTCCTTCCTTTGTTTATTTAATTTGGAGTCCAAGGAAGTAGGTTAGTTCATCCATCAAGCTCATTTCAAATTCATCCTGCATTAACTCAGCAAATTCTCTACATAGATCCTCATTAGTAGCACTAAAAATAATGTCATCTACATAAATCTAAACAACAAACATATCATTCTCTTTCTTCTTAATAAATAATGTTGTACCTACATTTCCTCAAATAATGTCAATTTCAAGTAAGAACTTGCTCAATCTATCATACCATACTCTATGTGCCTATTTTAATCCATACAATGCTTTATTAAATTTAAAAACATGATTTGGAAGAGTATGATTTTCAAAACCTAGTAGTTGTTCTACAAAAATTTCATCTGAAATAAATTTATTCAAAATTGCACTTTTTATATCCATTTGAAATAATTTGATATTCATGTAGCAAGCAAATACAAGTAATAATCTAATGGCTTCTAATCTTGCTACAGGTGCATAAGTTTCATCAAAATCTATTCCTTCTTCTTGATTATATCCTTTTGCCATTAATCTTGCTTTATTTCTAATTACATTTCCTTGTTCATCCAACTTATTTTTATAAGCCCATTTAATTCCTATTACAGGATGATCTAAGGGTCTGTTCACGAAGGTCCATACATCATTTCTTTCAAATTGATTAAGTTCTTCATGCATGGCCATCATCCAATTATGGTCATTTTCAGCTTCTTCTATACTATGTGGTTCTACTTGTGAAACAAATGCTAGATAGTCATGTACTTCTCTAAGTGATGACCTAGTCCTAACACCATGTGAGGGATCACCTATAATCAAATCTCTAGGGTGTGAAGTTACATACCTTCATTCTCTTGATAGATCAACATGATCTTTACTTACCATTTCTTCTCCTTCTTGAGTTGGTTTATCCTTCAAGCTCATGTCTTCCATAGCTTTATCAATTGCACTTGCATCATTATATATACACTCTTCTTTTCTAGAAGGTGAGGGATTAGATTCATCAAAAATAACATGAACAGATTCTTTTACTGTAAAAGTTCTTTTGTTAAAAACTCTATAAGCTTTGCTATTAATTGAATAACCCAAAATATAGCTTCATCAGATTTAGCATCAAGTTTTCCTGGGTTATCCTTTCTATTGTTTAACATAAAATATTTACAACCAAATACATGAAAATAATGAATGTTTGGTTTTTTGTCATTCCAAAGTTCATAGGAGGTTTTCTTTAAAATTGGTCTTATCAAAACACGGTTCAAAATATAGCATGTAGTGTTCATCGCTTCTATCCAAAAGTACCTTGGAAGATTGCCTTACATAACATCATTCGGGCCATCTCTTCCAAAGTCCTATTCTTTTTCTCTACAACACCATTTTGCTATGGTGTTCTAGGAGCGGAGAAGTTGTGATCAATGCCGTGCTTAGTGCAGTAATCATCAAAATACTGATTTTCATATTCTATGCCATGATCACTCCTAATAGAAATAACAGAAAGATTTTTCTGGTTTGAAACTTTCTTGTGAAATTTTTGAAAAACTTTAAAAGCTTCATATTTATGTGCAATAAATAAGACCCAAGTAAATCTTGAAAAATCATCTACTATCACAAGTTCATATTTCATACCACCTAGGTTTGTGGACCTAGTTGGTCCAAATAGGTCCATGTGTAGTAGCTCTAGTGCTCTAGAAGTGGAAACCATATTTTTTGATTTAAAACTCCCCCTAGCTTGTTTACCTAATTGGAATGCATCACAAACATGTTTAAAATCAACTTTGAATTTTTGTAAACCTCTAACTAGATTTTTGGAAATCAATTTAGATATAGTATGCATGCTAGCATGACCTAATCTTCTATACCAAAGTAAGCTAGACTCCTTGGTTTTAACATTCATTGCCACAAGACTTGTACTACTATACTTCGCTAGATCATTTAAATCTACCACATAGATGTTTCCCAAGTCTATGTCCAATGAGCTTAATGCTAGAATCAAGTGAGTTAGTTACAATACACATTGAAGATTCAAGGACAACCTTGAAGCCTCTATCATATAATTGACTAATACTTAATAAATTATGCTTTAATTTGTCAACTAGCAATACATTTTCAATAAATATGGAAGGGGTAATCAAAGGCTCACCAATAATCTCTCTTGGTTTTGCAATAGGCTAACCAAGAGCCCTTACAACAAATAATAGTCTGAAGTAAAGAGAATAAAAGCTTTCTAATAAAAAGCAGGTATCTCTTTGAAGCTCGAAGTTGTGATGCTTTTAAACTTGATGAAGCCTCTTGAATTGCTCAAGAATGGTTGATCTTTAATGCTCTTGAAGGCTCTTGAATTCTTGGAGGCTTGCTTTTGCTTAAGAGTGGTTGAACTTCAATGAATAGGAGTGAATGCTCTCTTTTCTTCTCTCTTGGATATTTTTATTTCATTTTCATGTCTTCTGATTTGATTTGAACCATACAAATACCTTTCCAAGGCCTCAAATCCAGTTTATAGCAGTTAGACTCGAAAATATAGCCGTTGGTGGTGGAAAGAGACAAGTTCTATGTTTGAAAAACTAGCCGTTACTATTTTCAGAACTTCATGGGTCGACACTTCAAGCTATGAGTCAATACTTCAAGTCGACACTTGAACTTCTTAAGTCGACACCCAGTTCAAATATCTTCAATATGGCTTTCTAGAAATCTTAGATATGTCAACATTTTCTCAGGTGAGTTGACACTTTGAGTCGACACATCACATCCATGTATCGACACTTCTGCAGTTCTTCATCTTCAGCAAGTTCTGTGACTTAAAAATCTCAAGCGATGAGCTGATCCATGTATCGATACTTTGAGTCGACACTTCAAGTCCATGTGTTGACACTTCAGCCATGCCATCTGAAACTTTCTTTGCATACCGGCTTGAGTTGACACTTTACTTCCATGTGTCGATACTTGGTATCATGTATCGACACTTTGAGTCGACACCTCACTGAAATCTTCACAAAAATGCATGAACTTATGCTGAACCAAATTTATACTTGAGTGAAGTATCCATTCAAGCAAACTTTGACTGTCCAAGTCTTCTTTGAGCAGATCATTCATCTGAACTTGGCTTCTTCAATCAAACAATCATTTTTCAAATTTGTGAGCACCTTTTTCTATAAAAATACACTTCAAAAAAATTATTAGTACTCAACTTATACTTAACCATTTTGTTTATCATCAAAATCAATAGTAGAGTCAACAATCTCCTCCTTTTTGATGATAATAAAATCTTTAAGTATAAATTACATAAAAAGCTTTTAAAAGAATTTATCAAGGTACAAAGAGCTAAATGCAATAGGTGTATTAAAGTAATTTGTAATATTGACATGATGTATCAGAACAAGTGTGATATAATGATTAAGAATGTCAGACCTTGTTATAATGATTAAGAGTATCAGAACTTTGGGATATATAAGACATAAACACATGTATCGTGATACTCTATAGGAAAATATGCTTTAAGAGAGGCAAAAATTTAGCAATAAACAAGGCTCCCCCTGAATTGATGATCCATAAAAGAGTTTGTAAATATCTTTTTAAACATCTAAAGAAGGAATTTAAGATGAAATTCAATTTAGAAAAGATTTTTAATAGAAAGAAAGTATTGCTCTCCCTTACTTAAGGAATTTGTAAACAATTTTCAATTCAAGTTTAACTAAGTTTTCAAAATAATTTTCAAATTTTTACAAATTTTCAAGCATATTTACTCTGTTACACTTATTATTCCCTTGCACATTTATACTTTAGTCTTATTACTCCCCCTTTTTGTTATCATTAAAAAGGTAGGAAGACAAATAGGCATGTCATTCAAGATATAGCATTGAATTACAATAAAAATTCATTCATTCATTAATGAAGACAATGAAGTACTAAAGGAAAGTTAAAGCATTTCACTCATTTGAAGTCAAAATCATGAAGTACAATATAATATTCCATTTAAATTCAGAATTTGTACAACAACAAAGCATACGAAAGATGTATAAAAGTAAATTATCTAAAGATATAAAGATATCCTAATCCTCATCCTCATCATCATCAGAAGATCCGATCTCAATCGATCCAGTATCAGTAAAAGAGCGAGCTCAATGCCTCATCGATCTAAGATCTTGAAGGCGAGTCCTGGTCAGTCATGGAGGAGTACGATGACCATGTCCTCTGCATCAAGTATACGTCCGACCTCTAGTTAGAATAGAAGAGGTGGAGGCTATGTCCTCAGCAGGAACAGAGCAGATTGGGGCAATAGTCTCTGCAACTGTCAGAAGTGGTGTACATCAAATGATGGACCATAATCAAGATACTAAAAGCCAGGTGTGTAAAAACTTAGCTCCCAGATAAGAGAGGATGTATGGATGGTAGGTGTACCAACAATGGGTGTATCAAAATTAGGTGTGTCAGCTGATAAAATGATAGGTGTATCGATGATAGGCGTATCAGCTGAGGAATGAATGGGTGAATCTGTAATCAATGAATCAATAGGAGTGTCAATAATGGGTGTATCGACAATGGGTGAATCAACAACAGGTGAAAAAATAGGAATCGGAACATGATCATCTGATCTGGATGGTGGAGTAGATAGGACAGGAGGTGAACTGGAAGGGTCACAAGTGGGACTCCTAGGCAAGTCTGTTGTCACCTCTGCCACTAGCTCTGAAATCAAATCTAGGAAGTCGAATCCATCAAAGTCAGTCTCCTCATCATCACCATCATCATCACTATCATCAACAACTGGTGCTGGAGCAGGTGGAACTGGATCAGAAACTAGAGTACTCTCTGTAGATATGGATAGTGCGGTCAGAATAGTTGAGATGCCATCACTCAGTCCACTGTGGCTCTCTCTGGTCTCAGCAATGAAGCAGTCAAGTTGCTATCTAATGATCAAAACATCTATCTCAATGTGCCTGACTCTGTCCAATAGACTCTCTGTAGCTCCTAGAGTATCCGACTGAACTGGCTGAGGCTGAGAAGTAGGCTCAGACTGAGAAGCAGTCTCTGGCTATATTGCTGTCTCAGGCTGACTCTCTAAAAGAGGTGCCTCTGTAGGGAATTTTGTATGAATTTTTGAAGATCAGCATGCAGATTAGGACCTAGAAAAGTAGCAAAGAAGGACCGCCGGGGCTGAGAAGCCTCGGTTAGGGCAAGTTCTCCTACAATAAAACTACTGAAGGTAAAGGGGTGTACCTGACAATGTCTGTGAAGATCGCAGTAAAGGGGTCTCTCGTTCCTCGACGGATGCGGCCTGGAAAACTGAGCCAAAGACCCGTGGTACCTGGCTTTCTGCTCGGTGATCCGATTGAAGCATGGCTGGAGTCGTTGGATTCGTAGGAACTCGGGGACCTGCAAACGACCTGTCAGGGGTTAGAAAACTCACAAAGGAACAAGAAAACAAAGGAAAAACAGCAAGGGAAGGCTTCTTTTGGAGTGGGCGTCCAGGGATCTGAGATGCTTGTTGGTAGCAGGAAGATGATTGCAGCACTGGGAAGAAGAACTCTCGCAAACCCTTTATGCACACAGCAGGGTATCATACAACTCAATAGAAGAACTCAAGGTTTTAATTCATCAAAAATTCTCCTCATACAAGAGGCTAGGGTCCCTTAAATAGACCCTTAACCTTGGGCTCCAAGTAAGGGTACATAAGTCTTTACATAAGAATCCTTTTCTCTCTCAAACCCTAGATAGAAAATAAGGAAATATTAGGTAGAAAAATCCTTAAAAATTTTCTTGACTTGGTCAAGACTCCAAGGATGCCTAGGGGGGCGTGTTGGTCTTCTAGGAGCAGCAAAAGGCCGGCCCAAAGGGGCTCGGGGGCATGGGTTTGGGCCTCTGGAAGCTGGGGTGGCCTGGTAGCCAGGTAGCAGGAATATTCCCTGGTATCTTGCTTCTTAGGGGCTTGGGCTTGGCACCTGGGCTTGATTTCTTTGGGCTAGGATGCAGATGGACCTCTAGAATCATGGATGCCCTTATCTATGAATATACTTTGGCATCTGGAAGGGAATCTGGGTATCTGGAGGGCATCTGCAAGAAATCAGGGTTTTCTGAATTTTCCTCCTGGGGTCTTCAAATCTTCAAGCTGGGTTGGACTTGTGCTATACTTCCATATCTTCAATCTAGTTGGACTTGGTCTTCACTTGTATGATATAGTTTTGTCTTCACTTGTATGATATAGTCTTGAGTCTTCAGTATGCTTGGACAGGACTCAAAAAAATAAAATTAGCTCAACATGAGCTGACTAGCATTGGACTGAACTAGCTCAACATGAGCTGACTAGTACAGAACTAAAATAACAACTAAAAATACTCAAATAATAACTAAAATGGACTCAGATGAGCTAAGCCCTTATTACAGATGGACTCATAAATTATTGATCAATTTACAGAGGGTTGAAAAAGCCTCTGTCTTATTCTGGTGCCTCAGGTGTCCCCACCAATTCTCCCGGGGTGGGAGGAACTCGACCCTGTCGAGTGAAGGTCAGACTGGCTCACATATCTCTCGAGAAGGTCTGGGTTGAGGCGTTGCAAGTCCTCTCAAGAAATCCACGAATCGTCCGACTCTGGCCGGCCTTGCCATCGGACCAGGAAGCGTTGATAGTCATGGCCCTGGGTCGTGATGGCTTGATTGTCCAGGATACGCTCGATCCATTCTCCTCTCTCAGGCCAAATTTGTTTGTGGACACTCTAGGTTAGGGTCACTCACAATAAAAAGGAATAGGTCCAAAGGCCTCACTAGGTAGCGCTGCCGGTTCCCTATACTCAACCAGGTCTGTAATATTGAAGGTAGAACTAATGCCCAAATCCGAAGGCAAGTCTAACACCTAGGCATTTGATCCAACCTTCTCTATCACTTTAAAAGGTCCGGCTCTGCGAGCATGAAGCTTCTTTTAGGCCTAAGCCTAACCAAGATAAAATCCACTACATCAAATTTTTTTGATCCATCTTCGGGAATTAGCCAGTTGTTTTAACATTAGTGCGGGGAGTGAACATGCTAGGCACATGCAGACTCCTAACAAGATGATGCAAAGGACTCAAACCTACACCTAACAGACTCGACTAAAGAGGTTTATTAGGTCTTAACTACCACTTGGGCATGGGGGCATGAGTCGTGGTTGATGGATGACATGCAGAAGAAAATTTGCTAGTAACTCCTAATAAGTGCTAGAGGGTCTGCCAAAAGTAGGTAGCAAATGGGATGGGCTCTATGGATCCTTGCAACCTAGTAACCTCAACAAAATGTAACCTAATAGTTCTAGACAGATGAGAAAACTCAAGAAAGGGTAGAAAATAGGAAGTGGGTTCAGAATTACTCTGGTAGGGTGGAGAAAAAGGTTCTGAGTTAGTTGGATAAAGTAGAATCAAAGAAGGCATGTCAGGGACTAATCCTAGACTAATGAGGTTAACCTTATGGGGTTGCGATATATCTACGGGATTTGTATAACGGAAGGATGGGTTATTAATCTCAAGAAAGAGGTCCTTAATGAAAACTATAGGAGGAGACTCATCCTGAGGGTACTGATTCAAAGAGATCAGGTCCTTAATAAATTCTTCTGGTTCTTGTATTTTAGGACTAGACTCTATAATTTGGCTCTCCTCTATGGTTTCCTCAGGTAAGGCTCTAGTAGCAGTACCTAGGTTCTCTTCCTCTATTTGTTCTTTCATTATAGCTTTAGGTTGGATATGGTCAAGGTCAACTAGCTCTGGGTTGGTGTCTACCTGGGTATCTACTGGGTCAGCTAATTCTAGGTCTACTAAAGGTGTCTCCTCTTCTCCCTCATACTCATCCACTAGGCTCACATCAGCTTCATACACTTCCGTGTTAATGTAAGCCTTGTGAATCTCAGGAATGGTTGGAGAAGGTCGGCTAGCAGGAAATTGGTTAGGTTCTGGTCTCTGATTATGGACACTAATCCTAGTAGGTTCAGGTTGTCTAAGGGGTAGTGGCTCACTACTGGGCTCATTTTTAGGGATGCTAATCCTATGGGGTTCAAATTGACTAAGGGAAACCTGACTAGTACTAGGCTGATATTTAGGGGTTATGGGTTCTCTGGGCTCATGGGACAAGGGTGCAGATCTATGGGTCATGGATTATAGGATCTGGGGTCATAGGATTTTGGGTCAGTTCTATGGTCAGGTTCTAAGGATGGATCATGGTATGGAGTCCTCCTAAGGTTGGGCTCTCTATATGGGTCAGGATATTGGGTCCTCCTAGGGTTAGACTCCCTATATGGGTCAGAATATTGGGTTCTCCTAGGATTGGACTCCCTATATGGGTTAGAATATTGGGTTCTCCTAGGGTTGGACTCCCTATATGGATCAGAATATTGGGTGTTGGGTCTACTAGGCTCATAGGGTATGGGTGCATAGGATCTATGATCATGGGATCTAGAGTCATAGGATCTAGGCTCATAGGTTATGGATTCATAGGTTCTAGGTTCATAGGATTTGGAGTCATAAGATCTATAGGTTGTGGGTATACTAGGCTTATAGGGAGAGGGTAAATAGGATCTATCTTCCTGGTCTATAAAATCCTGATTGGGTCTTCTAGGACTAACCTTAGGGATTGGGTCATGACGATGGGCTCTCCTAGGTTCGACCTCTTGGTATGGGTCAGGGTCTGGGGTCCTCCTAGGCTGAGGGTTATAGTATGGGTCAGGATGAGGGGCTCTCCTAGGTTCGACCTCAGGGTATGGATTAGGGTTTGGGGTCCTCCTAGGTTGAGGGGAATTAGGATCTGGCTCAGACTATGACCCATGGTTTTTTTCTGAGGTCCCTACCCGAACTTTTAACTGATCAAACCTATTGGCAAGATGGTCAATTCTATCATTGGTTTGAATACGAGAATGAGTTAACTAGGTCATCTGGGTAGTTATCTAGGTAGCCATCTAGGCCATTTGATCAGCTAGGGCTTTTATTTGAGATTGTAAATTTTTCATGGATTCAGACATTTGTGAAGGAGGTGGGTGATATGAAACTCCTGATCTAGTGCTCATGCAAGACTCGATCAGACCGACTATAGCTGACTAGACCTAGAGTCCAAACTAGATGCTTAATCAGGGTGGCAAACTAGCCTATAGTAACCTTGTACTCAGCCAGGCAGGTGTAAAGGGAGTGTTAGGTCCCTGATTGCTAATCCTAGACACCAATCAAAGATTGGCCAGGTAGGTGGACCAGCACACAAGCCCTTCGGGATTGAATCCCTAAACCACCATTCTAGACACTAAGCACAAGGAACACACAGGTTAGTCTTGACACAGTGATCTAACACTTAGCCCGGACCCGACCAGTTGGTGTCCCTAGCCCACTAGGGCAAATTAAGTCTAATTAATTTTAGGTTAAGGCTTGGGACCGAATGCAAGGGATGTGTTTTGGGCTAAGGAGAGGTGATCAAATCCTCCCCCCATTTGATATAGCAAGAGTGCCCTTAAAAGTAAATTATGCAATGATGGCAGGCAGATGAGGATGCAAATTAGGATTTAGATTTTTTTTTTGGTATTTTTGGAGAATATGTAATTTTTTTTTTGGTATTTTTTTAAATAGAAGAAAACTTGCAAAACATGGCCTAATATGCTGGAAATATACTAAAATTAAAAATATGCAAAAATTGCTAAACAAAAACCTAAAACTTCCAAACTTGTCTTGCTGAAAAAATAGAGCCGAAAATTTGCAGGATGTATTTCGGCTTGAAGAAAATTCACAGGCCATAATAAAATCTACAAAAAATTTTAAAAATTACTGTTAATTATAATGAACCCAGTAAAGTAAATTTTAGAATTTCTGGAGTTTTTATCATAAAGAAATAATTAAAATAACAGAGTATATATGGACTGAAAAATTGTAAAAAACAAGTCCTAATCTAAGCTCTGATACCAAATGATGGGGAACTAATATGCATGCCATTTTTTTTGTATGTTTTACAGGTTTAGTTAGGTGATTAATTCCCAAATTTCAGATCAAAATCATTTGTAGGGAATTTTGTATGAATTTTTGAAGATCAGCATGCAGATTAGGACCTAGAAAAGTAGCAAAGAAGGACCGCTGAGGCTGAGAAGCCTCGGTTAGGGCAAGTTCTCCTACAATAAAACTACTGGAGGTAGAGGGGTGTACCTGACAACGTCTGTGAAGATCGCAGCAAAGGGGTCTCTTGTTCCTCGACGGATGCAGCCTGGAAAACCGAGCCAAAGACCCGCGGATACCCGGCTTTCTGCTCGGTGATCCGATTGAGGCTTGGCTGGAGTCGTTGGATTCGTAGGAACTCGGGGACCTGCAAATGACCTGTCAGGGGTTAGAAAACTCACAAAGGAACAAGAAAAACAAAGGAAAAACAGCAAGGGAAGGCTTCTTTTGGAGTGGGCATCCAGGGATCTGAGATGCTTGTTGGTAGCAGGAAGATGATTGCAGCACTGGAAAGAAGAACTCTCGCAAACCCCTTTATGCGCACAGCAGGGTATCACACAACTCAATAGAAGAACTCAAGGTTTTCATTCATCAAAAATTCTCCTCATACAAGAGGCTAGGGTCCCTTAAATAGACCCTTAACCTTGGGCTCCAAGTAAGGGTACATAAGTTTTTACATAAGAATCCTTTTCCCTCTCAAACCCTAGCTAGAAAATAAGGAAATATTAGGTAGAAAAATCCCTAAAAATTTTCTTGACTTGGTCAAGACTCCAAGGATGCCTAGGGGGGCGTGTTGGGCTTCTAGGAGCAGCAAAAGGCCAGCCCA
This sequence comes from Areca catechu, assembly GCA_021397845.1. Taxonomy (NCBI): domain Eukaryota; kingdom Viridiplantae; phylum Streptophyta; class Magnoliopsida; order Arecales; family Arecaceae; genus Areca; species Areca catechu. The sequence continues at coordinate 139,835,366 of CM038051.1, read as the reverse complement.
AAGGGGCTCGGGTGCATGGGTTTGGGCCTCTGGAAGCTGGGGTGGCCTGGTAGCCAGGTAGCAGGAATATTCCCTGGTATCTTGCTTCTTAGGGGCTTGGGCTTGGCACCTAGGCTTGATTTCTTTGGGCTAGGATGCAGATGGACCTCTGGAATCATGGATGCCCTTATCTATGAATATACTTTGGCATCTGGAAGGGAATCTGGATATCTGGAGGGCATCTGCAAGAAATCAGGGTTTTCTGAATTTTCCTCCTGGGGTCTTCAAATCTTCAAGCTGGGTTGGACTTGTGCTATACTTCCATGTCTTCAATCTAGTTGGACTTGGTCTTCACTTGTATGATATAGTCTTGTCTTCACTTGTATGATATAGTCTTGAGTCTTCAGTATGCTTGGACAGGACTCAAAAAATAAAATTAGCTCAACATGAGCTGACTAGCATTGGACTGAACTAGCTCAATATGAGCTGACTAGTAAAGAACTGTAATAACAACTAAAAATACTCAAATAACAACTAAAATGGACTCAGATGAGCTAAGCCCTTATTACAGATGGACTCATAAATTATTGATCAATTTACAGAGGGTTGAAAAAGCCTCTGTCTTATTCTGGTGCCTCAGGTGTCCCCTCCAAGTAGCATCATCATCCCTGTCATCAGCCTAACCAGATACTCTGCATCTCCACTGGCCTCTGAACAGATGATAACCCATCTGATGTAATGACTTGATGTCATAAACATCAGTATATAGGAGCATACGGAAGGTCTCATCCTCAAAACTAACACCATACTCCCTGAACAATAAAGTCAACGTCATCCCGTAGGGTAAGTAGAGTCACTGACTCGCCAAAGCCTCCATCATCTGATGAACCATGAGCACCGGAAGGCAGACGGGTGTGCATTGTACTAATGAGACCACCATGAACAACTCTCGCTCAGTGATGTAATCAAAATGTTCAGTCTTCGGTTGAAGGATCTAGGTGACAATATGGTGTAATAGTCTCATCTCTGTAGAAAAATGGGATGCAGGCATAGTGGCTCCCTCAGGCAACATGTCTAACTTGAATACACACTGAAGACCACTCACTCTATCAATCAAACTATCTACAACTGAACCAGTCATAGGAATATCCCACACTTCGCTTAATATCTTTGAAGTAACTAGGATATCCCTGCCTCTCAACTAAGCTAGCCAACCATCACTTCCACGGGTTAGTGATCCGTAGAACTCTCGAATAAGCCCTGGGTAGTATCTCTCGCTTAAAGAACAGAAGGATGTCAAACCAGCATCTCAAATCCACAGACCGATCCTGAAGTGTTGCTGGTTAACGAAACCTAAGTCCACACGGCATCCTCAGACAACCATCTTCAAACTCATCTGGCTAGAAGCTACAAAAAGAGGTCGAGCAGGCGGATCTGGAGCTCTAGCTTGGTGTCTGGCCTTAGTTCTTTGCTCTTCTTCTATTGCCCAGGTGGCTACCCAAGAGGGGGGTGAATTAGGAATTTAAAAGATTGAAAGCAAATAATGTTTAATTAAAAATCCCTTATAAGTGGTAGGTGATGTGACAGAGTATTAAATTGCATAAGCTAAATAGAGTCAAGTAAGCACAACCAAACACACAAAATTTAAAGTGGTTCAGAGCAATCCAGCTCCTATGTCCACTACCCAAGATACCACTTGGAATTTTCACTATATTCGCATCCGAATACAGTCAGATTATTTTGCAAGATCACAATCCAAAACCTCTACACTTTGATTTTAAAGGGATTACCAAAGAAAACCCAACACCCTTTGGTTTTGAACAGGCTCACCAAAGAAACCTAACTTGGTTTTACCAGGATCACCAAGAACCCAACACTTGATTTTTATCAAGGCTCACCAAGAACCTATTTGGATTTTCAACCGGGCTAACCAATAATCCAACAATAATTCAGAAAAAAAAATTGAAGTAAAATGCAACAATAAATGACAAACTCAATTTGCCGGATATTTACCGGATAGTTGCCGGTGCAGCTTGATAGAAGTCCACTTGAATGAGCTTGAATGAGCTTTAATTGCTTCAGTGGCTTCTTCTAAAATTGCTTCAAGCTTCATATCAGAGTTGGTGAAGACTTGAAGGCTTGCTTGAATGCTCTTGTGCTCTTTCTCTTTTTAGTAGGTGGGATATTCAATATAGCTCTCAAAACTTTGAAGAACTTTTCTTAATTCCCTTTTTTCAAGGAAGTTCAAATCCTTCAAATATAAGGTCTTCCATCACTCCAAGGCAATTCTAGCCATTGTAGACCATTGGAAAGTGGTTTGTGACCGTTTGAGCACTTTTTGGCATTCAAAAACAAATTCTGGAACTAGCCATTGGATACCTGAAAATGATGTTGAAGTCGGCTCAGATTCCTTCGAGTCCACTTGGATCCTTCGAGTCGATAGGTTGAGTCACCAAATATTCAATGCAGTCGGCTCTTTGTCTCATGGCAATAAAACTTCACTCTGGACGAGTCGGCTCTTGATAGCTCGGGTCAGCTCGAACTTATATCTTTGAAAAACTTGAACTCGAGGAGTCAGCTCTTTTCAACTTGGGTCAGCTCTTCTTCTCAGGTTCTAAATCATTACTCTGGAAGAGTCGGCTCGATGCAGTTCGAGTTGGCACGCTTTCTCAGGTCTTCAAAATCTGGTCTGGCAGAGTTGGCTCTTTTTGGTTTGGGTCGGCTCGCCTGGCTGTTCTCAAAAATGTTCAAAAACTAGACTCTGGAGAAGTCAGCTCAGACAAATTCCAGTCGACTCGAATTCACTAGAGTCAGCTCGGTTACCTTCAAGTCGACTTGGATTGCTGCATATCAGAATCCTTGCTGCGTGCCATGAAGTGGAGTCAACTCTTCAACATGCTGGGTCGACTCAAGTATCTTCTTCAGGATTTTTACAATTGAACTTAAAGAAAAACTCTTACCAACACTCTTACAACTTTTCAATCATACTAACTCAAATTAATTCTAAGACACACACACACAGAAGTAACCCTTTTTACATAATTTTTTCTTAGCTTTTTCATTGGGATCTTCTTTACAAAAACAAATTACAACACAACTCAAATAAGAAACAAAGGTGTAAGAGTTGAAGTTTGAACAATTAACTCATCCTACAAAAACTTGTAAAATACTTGAAGAGTTGTTAGAAATAAATGTACATGCTTCAATATTTGGTTATCATCAAAATCACTTATAGGGTCAACAATCTTCCCCTTTTTGATGATGACAAAACACTGGGCATGAAAAAGCAAGATAAAACTTTACAATTACTTGTATAAATGTATTTACAAGAATTTATGAATAAGTAAAATGATGAATTGACTTCAATTAGTGCCAAACTAAGGAAGGAGAATTAGGGCAATGAGAGGTAATCTCCCCCTCAATAAGATACTCCATGTTTTGACACACTTTCTATGCAATTTCATACTTCAAAGCTCAAATGTTTCTAGCAGAAGTTTAAATATTCATAACTTTTTAAGTATCAGAGTTTAAAGCATTTAAAACATTATCAGAGCTTTCATATACATTATGTACCAGAGCTTTCAATCTTTATGAATCAGAGCAAATACACAAACATGAGCATATTTTATCCTTTTCTTGCAATAACTTCATAACTTTCTCCCCCTTTTTGTCAATCAATTAAAAAGGTAGAGTAACAGTTAATCTTAGATTTTAAAATAGAATAAGAAAGTATTTAAATTTGTTTAAGATAATTTCACTTTCTCATATTCAACTTGAAATTCTAATGAAAAAATCAGTCATTGGATCAGTCATTGTATGAACAATTGAACAAAAACATTCATTTGCATAAAGAAATAGAACAATTTAAGAGACAAAAAGTGTATTTTCATTTCATTTTAAAGATATTCAATACAAAGTACAAAATGAAAAGCAATACATTTAGTCACTATCTATATCTATTTTAGGATGTGAAGGTTGACCAGGAATTTGAATGCCCGATGGTAGATAAGCAATAGGGTCAGCATCAAAGATATGAGATGGTGGAATATTGTGAGATCCTTGTGGCCTAAAGGGTGGAGCAGGTTGTCTTGGATGAACAAATTGACCAGCAAAAGGTCTAGAAAAGGGAGGAGCACTTTGAGCAGCTTGGATATCTTCAATTTTAGTCATCATTTTTCATAAAAACTGTTAATAGATTTCAATTCAGCTTCTATTTTCTTTGTACTTTTGGAAGCAGGCAAATCTTCTATTGATTCTTTTATTTTTGCAACTTCCTTTTGCATTGTAAAGATTTTCGAGGCTTGTACATTTGCAAAGGCTTCAGCCAAGCCTCTCAGTCTTCCAAACTCACGTCTAAGTATTCCAATACCTCTGGTGTAGTCTTCTTCCATTCTTTTCCTTCTTCTACTGATCCCATTCTTATTCTTAAATTATCCATCTCGACTCTATAAGCTTTAAGTACTTGAGTAACAGATTTCTCAATCTTTTTAGAACTTGAAGTAATCAATTGAAGAATAGGTTGCAAATCTATCTCAGTTGCATGTGCTGTAGTCTTGGAGGTTTCAATGTTATCAATTCTGCTTTTTAGATTATCTATCTATCCCCCAAACTGATTGAGTCTCTCATCAACAGATTGGCGAAGTTCTCCAACATAGTAGACATTGAGGAATTAATAGTTTCAGTCAAGTTGCCTAACTATTGTGCAATGAAATTTTGTAACATTGAGGTATCCACAATAGGAGTAGTTGTAGCATGACTGTGAACTGGAATATCAGAGGTGGCCTGAGTGTAGATTGGTGTTCTACGAGGCATATCAGGCACTGAAACATCTGGAAATGAAGCATCAAAGTCTATCTGGACTAGAGACCCTAGCTGTGGCTGTGACTCTGGAATTTGCATTGAAGTGCCTTCACCAATCTCCATTTCAGCTTGCTCTTGTATTTCCTCAGTTTCTTCAATTATTGGAGCATCAGACTTCTTTTTCCAAGTTCCTTCAGATAACAAATAACCCATCCTTTGAAGAGTTTTAGCTGTATAAGTATCGGTTTGAAGGAGGGTTTTTCTATCCTCTCCTGTCAAATCTATATTTGCACTTTGAAAGAAAAGTGAGAGGACCATATCATAAGTTAGACATGCCTTAACTTTTCTCACTACCTCTTTTATTTGACAAATCATGATAGCTGGCAGGTTAATTTTGTCACCATTAATTAGCAGCTCCATGAAACAAAGATCTCGCTCACTTACCCAATCAAAGCGGCCAGTTCTGGGTAAAAATATCCTACTGATAAAATTGTGAAGAATTCTCATTTCAATTGACAATGTGCTGGCCTTGAGAATTCCAATTTCATCTACTTCAGTCCTTTCCAGTACTGTTTGCAAAGCTTTAGTTCTGTCTTTTAGGACCAAGTACTCAGTGCCCTTAAATGGCATTTCTAAAACATTTCCAAGAATTTCAGCAGAAATAATAATTCTTTTTCCCTTAACAGATGATTCAATAAAGTTCTCTCCAAACCTCATTTATTCATAGAAAGTTCTGACTAGGTTTGGGTAAATTTTAATATCCAAGGAACACATGTTTCTCCACCCTTGATTCTTAATGAAATCTTCAATAACAAAATCTATTTCCTTTAAGTATTCGAACAAAATCTTTCTTCCAGTAGTAATAGGTCTCATACCTAAAAAAATGTGGTGGCTTGGAGAAACTGGGCTTGGTTCTTCCTCTGACTGAGGTGGAATTCGGGAAGCACTGTCTTCTCGAAACTTTGTTCTCCTCTCTTGTGGAGCAGCTTCTATATCCCATCTCGATTTCTTCCCAACTGCCCTCTTTGGTGCCATTGCAAAAGTACACTTAAGTTCCGAAGTGATTTTTGGTAGTAGGAAGTATTTGGAAAGTTTCTTGGAGGAAGGAGAGTAGGGTTTAGAAATAGAAATAGGAAAGAAAAACCCTACGGCTCAAACTAAAAAGAGATGGCTCGACATCCGAGCTGGCTCGACCAATAGGTCATCTGCTCGAGTCGGCTCGAGTAGAGGGAGCACACAAGTGATTTTTGGATTTCAATCAAAGCTCATTTAATATAAAGTTTGGGATTAGGAGGTCACCTAGAAATTTGTCCTTAAGATTATGGGAGTGTTTCTAGAATGAGTCACATAACCTTAGTTCACTTCTAATCATTGCAATTCTATCAAAATTCAAAGGTTTGGTAAAAATGTCTGCAAGCTGGTTTTCAGTTGGCATGAATTCAAGTACAATATCATTATTCAAAACATGATCTCTTATAAAATGGTACCTAATTTCAATGTGCTTAGTTCGTGAATGCTGAACAGGATTTTTTGTCAAATTAATAGCACTTGTGTTATCACATTTGATTGGAGTTTTAAATTATGTAACACCAAAGTCTTCTAGTTATTGTTTAATTCATAATACTTGAGTACAACAACTACCAGCAGCAACGAACTATGCCTCAGCAATGGACAATGCTATGGAGTTTTGCTTCTTACAATGCCATGAAATTAAATTCAACCATAGAAATTGGCATGTACCACTAGTGCTCCTTCTTTCAATTTTACAACCAGCATAGTCAGCATCAAAAAAACCAATTAAATTCAAAGATGATTCTTTAGAATACTAAAGACCTAAATTACTTATACCTTTCAAATATTTGAAAATTCTTTTAACAGCAAGCATATGTGTTTCTTTTGGATTGCATTGAAATCTAGCACATACACATACACCGTACAAGATATCAGGTCTACTGGCCATAAGATACAGTAGGGATCCAATCATAACTCTATATAGCTTTTGGTCAACATTGGATCCACTTTCATCTTTGTCTAGCCTGCAAGTAGTGCTCATGAGTGTGCTAGCCTCTTTGCTTGTTTCCATGCCAAATCTCTTGATTATCTCTTTGATGTACTTGGCTTGGCTTATAAAGATTCTTTCCTTCATTTGTTTGACTTGTAATCCAAGGAAGTAGTTAAGTTCACCCATAAGGCTCATTTCAAACTCACCCTGCATCAACTCAGCAAATTCTCCACAAAGATTATTATTAGTTGCACCAAATATAATGTCATCAACGTAAATTTATACAACTAACATGTCATTCTCTTTGTTTTTAATAAAAATAGTTTTATCAACATTTCCACTTTTAAAATCATTTTTAAGTAAAAATTTGCTTAGTCTATCATACTAGGCCGTAGGCGCTTGTTTCAAACCATATAAAGCTTTATTCAACTTAAATACATGATTTGGAAAAGCATGATTTTTAAAACCTGGTGGTTGTTCTACAAAAACTTGTTCAGAAATAAATTTATTTAGAAAAGCACTTTTGACATCCATTTGAAAGAGTTTAAAGTTCATGTAGCAAGCAAATGCAAGAAATAGTCTAATGGCTTCTAGTCTTGCTACAGGAGCGTATGTTTCATCAAAATCAATGCCCTCCTCTTGATTATATCCTTTTGCTACCAACATTGCCTTATTTCTTATAACTTACCATTCTCATCTAGTTTGTTCCTATAGACCCATTTGGTTCCTATGATTGAGTGGTCTGTAGGTCTACTAACTAGTGTCCAAACATTATTCCTTTCAAACTGGTTTAATTCATCATGCATGTCTATCATCCAATTATGATCAGTTTCAGCTTCTTCTAGACTATGTGGTTCAATTTGTGAGACAAAGGATAGGTAGTCATGTGCATCTCTATATGCTGACCTAGTCCTAATACCATGAGAAGGATTACCAATAATTAAATCTTTAGGATGTGAAGTTACATACCTCCATTCCTTTGGTAAATCAATATGATCCTTGCTTACCACTTCATTTCCATCTTGTGTTGGCTTGTCTTGAATGCTTAGATCTTCCATTTCCTTTTGTAGTGTACCTGCATCATTATCTACACACTCATCTTTTCTAGATGGTGAGTGGTTAGCTTCATCAAAAACAACATGAATTGACTCTTCTACAGTAAAAGTCCTCTTATTAAACACTTTATATGCTTTGCTATGTAAGGAATAACCAAGGAATATAGATTCATCAAATTTTGCATCAAACTTTCCTAGGTTATTTTTGACATTATTTGACACAAAGCATTTACACCCAAAAACATAAAAATAGTTAATATTTGGTTTTCTTCCATTCCAAAGTTCATAAAGGGGTTTCTTTGAAATTGGTCTAATTAAAACTCGGTTTAATATGTAACAGGCAATGTTCACCGCTTCTGCACAAAAGTACCTTGGAAGATTACCTTCACACAACATGGTTCGGGCCATTTCTTCCAAAGTCCTATTCTTTCCTTCTACAACACTATTTTGTTGTGGTGTTCTAAGAGCGGAGAAGTTGTGATCAATGCCGTGCTTAGTGCAATATTCATCAAAAAATTGATTTTGAAATTCAGTTCCATGATCACTTCTTATAGAGATAATAGAGAGATTTTTCTCATTTGAAACTTTCTTATGAAATTTTTGAAATACATCAAAAGTTTCATCCTTATGTGCAATAAATAATACCTATGTGAATCTAGAAAAGTCATCTACAATCACAAGGCCATATTTCATACTTCCTAGGCTAGTGATCCTAGTTGGTCCAAATAAGTCCATGTGAAGTAGCTCAAGGGATCTAGTTGTTGAAATAACATTTTTTGATTTAAAACTCCCCCTAGTTTGTTTGCCTAATTGACAAGCATCACATACAAAATCAAGATCAACTTTAAAAGTGGCAAACCTCTAACTAGATTTATTGAGATTAATTTGGCAACTATATGCATGCTAGCATGACCTAATCATCTATGCCATAATAAACATGACTCCTTGGTCTTAGCATTCATAGCCACTAGACTGGAACTACTAGTCATGGCTAGATCATTTAGATCTACCATATAGATGTTTCCAAGTCTATGACCAATGAATTTGCTGCTAGAGTCAAGAAAGTTAGTTACTACACACATAGATGATTCAAAGATAATCTTAAAGCCTTTATCACATAATTGACTAATACTCAATAAATTGTGCTTCAATTTATCTACTAGCAGCACATCTTAAATAAAAGTACAGGGGGTTATTTTGATCTTACCGATTTCGATTATTCTTTCATTGCCATTATCTCCGAAAGTAACTAATCATTCTTTTTTCATTTGTAGGGTGATGAACTGATCTTTGTCACCCGTCATATGCCTTGAATAGCTGCTATCAAGATACCATCTTTTCTTTAATTTGTGGGCTACAAGATAGTCCTGCAAAATAGTCAATGAGTGATTTTAGGTACCCAAGCTAACTTGGATCCTTTCGGGTTAGCAAAATTGGTTCCCTTTGGAACCCAAATGGTTATATATTTCACTGCACCAATCATGGAATTTTTCAAAGAATTGCATTGATGAGATTTATGTCCAAATCTATGACATGCATAATAAATAATTTTGTCATTTTTGAATGATGCATGCTTTGAAGCTTCAAAAGATGCAAAAACAAAAATATTTGGTTTAAAAGATTTTTGAATAGAATTTTTGGAACATACTTCAAGACATTTGAAATAGATTTTGATGGAAAAGTTTTTTGAAGTTTAGCACTTGAAGCTGAAGCTTTTGAAGAAACAAATTTTGTTGCTGAAATCCCTTTGACATTTAAAGCATTAAATCCAATTCCAGCTTTACTTTTTGAATCATTTTGTTCTTTCAAAATTAGCTCAAGCTTGTTAGAACTCAAAGTAAGTTTTTCTACTAAAGGCTTAAGCTTTTCAACCTCCTTTTTCAAATCAACATTTTCGGCAACTAAAATTTTGTTTATCTCATTTAAAGCATTTTTCTCATTTTTCAAAATAATAACATTATCAGAAAAGATATTCAATTATTTTAAAAATATTATTCTTTTTAGAAATCTTATCCTTGTCTTTTAATAAAATATCATTTTGTTTCTTCAAAGATTTAATTTTAACCCCAACTTTCTTAAATTCAATAAGTAAATCATGAAATGCAGAATTCAATTTATCATATGTAAATTTAGTTTGAATTTCAGGGATGATACCTCATTTTCAAGGCCCATCAGACATAAATTTCTAGATTTCGTGGTCTCTTCTTCTTCAGTGGATGAGGATGCTTCGCTGTCGCTCTACGTCACTACCATAGCTTTCTTTTTCTTTTTCTTAAAATCCTTTTTCAATAATGGACAATCTGGTCGGATGTGCCCTGATTTTTTGCATTCATAGCAGGTGGGCACTTCTTTCTCTTTTTCCTTTTCCTTGTCCTTCTCCTTACTGAATGCTTTGCTCTTGTAGAATTTTCTAAAATGTCTTCCTTTTCTTCTTCCTAAGAACCTTCTGAATTTTCTAACGACCATGGCAACATCTTCGTCTTTCATGTCACTTTCAGTAGAGAAGCATTCTTCTTCCGATTCTTCATCCTTTCTAGAATCCATAGTAGCTTTGAAGGCAATAGATTTCTTTTTCTTTTGATCATCTTCAGTTCGGTGCTGCATGGTCAGTTCATGTGTGATGAGAGATCCTAGTAGTTCATCCAGCAATAAGGTGTTCAAATCTTTTGCTTCCTGGATGGCTATCACTTTCGAATCCCATTTGTTTGGAAGAGATCTTAGAATCTTTTGTACAAAATCTGCATTGGTATATATCCTGCTAAGACTCTTTAAGCCATTAATAATATCAATGAAATGTGAAAACATGACAGAAATTGTTTCATTAGGTTCCATTTTGAATAATTCATAACTATGCACGAGAAGATTAATTTTAGAAGACTTCACTTGAGAAGTTCTTTCATGGGTCACTTTGAGTTTATCCCAAATTTCTTTTGCTAAGGAGCAAATAGAAATTCAATTAAACTCATTACTATCCAAAGCACAGTATAAGAGATTCATTACTTTGGCATTTAACTCATCCATCTACATGTCATGCTCGTCCCAATCCTCTTCAGGTTTTGGAATGTTCACTCCATCAATTTTAATCATGGGGATACAAGGACCCTTTAGAATGACCTTCCACAACTTAAAATCAACTACTTGAACATAATTTTCATTCTAGCTTTCCAGTATGCATAATTTGTGCCAGTGAAGAGTGGAGGTCTATTGGTTGATTGGCCTTCCACCAAGGATGTACTCATTGGATGAGCCATCGATCTATACTCTTATGTATTCAGAGACTCTGCTTTGATACCAGCTGTTGCCTAAGTGGCTACCCAAGAGGGGGATGAATTGAGAATTTAAAAAATTGAAAGCAGATAATGTGCAATTAAAAATCCCTTATAAGTGGTAGGTGCTGTGATAGAGTATTAAATTGCAGAAGCTAAATAGAGTCAAGTAAGCACAACACAAACACACAAAATTTATAGTGGTTCGGAGCAACCCAGTTCCTACATCCACTACCCAATATACCACTTAGGATTTCCACTATATTCACCCCCGAATACAGTCGGATTGTTTTGCAGGATCACAATCCAAAATCTCTACACTTTGGTTTTAAAGGGATCACCAAAGAAAACCCAACACCCTTTGGTTTTGAACAGGCTCATGAAAGAAACCTAACTTAGTTTTACCAAGATCACCAAGAACCCAACACTTGGTTTTTATCAAGGCTCACCAAGAACCTATTTGGTTTTTCAACCGGGCACACCAATAACCCAACAACAATTTAGAAAAAGATTGAAGTAAAATGCAACAATAAATGACAAACTCAATTTGTCGGATAGTTATCGATGCAGCTTGATAGAAGTCCACTTGAATGAGCTTGAATTGCTTCAATGGCTTCTTCCAAAATTGCTTCAAGCTTCAGATCAGAGTTGGTGAAGACTTGAAGGCTTGCTTAAATGCTCTTGTACTCTTTCTCTTTTTGGTAGGTGGGATATTCAATGTAGCTCTCAAAACTTTGAAAAACTTTTCTTCATTCCCTTTCTTCAAGGAAGTTCAAATCCTTCAATATAAGGTCTTCCATCACTCCAAGTCAATTCTAGCTATTACAGACCGTTGGGAAGTGGTTTGTGACCGTTGGAGCACTTTTTGGCATTCAAAATAAATTCTGGAACTAGCCATTGGATACCTGAAAGCGATGTTCGAGACGGCTCGGATTCCTTCGAGTCGATAGGTCAAGTTATCAAATCTTCAATGCAGTCGGCTCTTTGTCTCAGGGCATAAAACTTCACTCTGGATGAGTTGGCTCTTGATAGCTTGGGTCGGCTTGAACTTATATCTTTGAAAAACTTGAACTCGAGGAGTCGGCTCTTTTCAGCTTGGATTGGCTCTTCTTCAAAAATAATATCATTAACATATATTTGTACTACTAATAAATCATTATCTTTCTTCTTCAAAAATAAGGTTTTATCAACATGGCCTCTAAAAATTCATTTTCAATCAAAAATTTGCTAAGTCTTTCATACCAGGCTCGAGGTACTTGCTTTAATCCATAAAATGCTTTGTGCAATTTAAAAACATGAACAGGATGTGCATGATTTTCAAATCCAGGTGGTTGTTCAATAAAAACTTCTTCTATTATAAAATCATTTAGAAAAGCACTCTTAACATCCATTTAAAATAGTTTTAAATTCATAAAACAAGCAAATGCTAATAGTAGTTTAATTACTTCAAGTCTAGCAACAGGAGCAAAAGTTTTATCAAAATCAATTCCTTCCTCCTGATTGTAGCCTTTAGCAACTAACCTAGCTTTATTTCTAATAACAATTCCATTTTCATCTAATTTATTCTTAAATAACCATTTTGTGCTAATAATAGAAATATTAGATGGTCTTTCTATTAATGTCCAAACATTATTTCTATCAAACTGAATTAGTTCAACTTGCATGGCATTTATCCAATTAGGGTCTTTTTCAGCATCTTCAAACATTTAGGCTCAACTTGAGAAACAAAAGCTATATAATCACATTCATTTCTAATTAAGGCTCGAGTTCTTACCCCTTTAGATGGATCACCTAGGATTAATTCCTTAGGATGTCCATGAGCAAACCTCCACTCTTTATGTAGATCTTGGTGCTTTGGAGTGTCTTCACCTTTCTCACTTTTATCTTGATATTCTTCACTTGGCTGAGGGGGTTGATCATTCAATGTCAGCTTTTGAAGCTTATCAGCACCTGCACATACATCAGAAGTATCCTCTTTTTTGGAGGATTTATTAGTAGATTCTTCAAAACAACATGTACGGACTCCTCTACAACTAAGGTTCTTTTATTGAAAACTCTATTTGCCCTGCTTGATATGGAGTATCCTAAAATGACACCTTCATCAGACTTGGCATCAAATTTTTCAAGATTATCTTTGCCATTATTTAAGATAAAACATTTACAACCAAAAACTCGGAAATACTTTAAAGTTGATTTTCTTTAATTCCAAAGTTCGTAAGGAGTTTTCTTCAAAATAGGGCGGATTAAAACTCGATTCAAATATAACATGCAGTATTAATAGCTTTAGCCCAAAAATATCTTAGTAAATCATTTAGGCTTGAAAGAAGTTTTAACTTGTTTTCCAAATTGACATGCTTGGCAAACTCTATCTTTTTCAAAACAAAGTTCAGGCAAATCTCTAGCTAAATTCTTTTTGCAAAGTTTTGAAAGTAGATACATACTAACATGCCCTAATATTCTATGCCAAAGCCAACTAGTCTCATCTTTAGTAGAATTCATTGCTACAAGGCATTCTCCATTAGGCAAAGATAGATCATCCAAATCTACCAAATAAATGTTACCATGCCTTTTTTCAATGAATTGTACTCCATTTTTATCCAAACTAGCAATCATGCAATAAGATGATTTAAAAATAACTTGAAAACCTTTATTGCAAAATTGACTAATACTTAAAAGATTATGCTTTAAACCTTCAACTAAAAGTACATTACTAATACAACTAGAAGGAGTAATGTGAATATTACCAATACCAATGATTTTTTCTTTACCATTATCCCCAAAGGTCACACTCCCTCCATTCATTGCTTCAAGAGAAGTGAATTGCTTCACATCTCCCGTCATGTGCCTTGAGCAACCACTATCAAGATACCAAAGTCTTTTGTTCTCCTTGGTTGTAAGACACACCTGCAATAAAGATCAAGCTTTGTTTTTAGGTACCCAAGCCAACTTGGGTCCTTTAGTGTTAGCACTTAAAATGGTTTCTTTTGGAACCCAAACTTTTCCAAAAGAGTTAATTTTTCTCAAATTGCATTGAAAAGATTTCTGACATTGCTTTCTACATAAAAACATGTTATGCTAGATGATGCAGGTACAAAAAAGTTTTTAAAATACTTTGTTGTTTTTGCGGTCTATAACCTAATCCTACTTTATTGAAAATGGCTGTTTGGCTATTTAAAAGTAGATTTAATTTTTCTGAACTATAGGTAAATTTTTCAATAAAGAGCTTCATTTTATCAAGTTCATTTTGTACTTTACATTTTCTAATTCTAGATCCTTATTTTTCTTTAATAGATCACCATTAGAAATAATAGTTTTGGGTCTTTTTAAAACTTTATTTTCATTATCAAAGCATTGTTTTTCTTTTCTAAAATATCCAGTTTCATTTTCAAATCACTAACCTCATTTAGTAAAGAATTATTTTCATGAGAAAAACTATTTGCATGCTTTTTCAACTTTTTATTTTAGATAAAATCAATTTATAATCATGCATAAGTTCGTCAAAAGCATTTCTTAACTCATCAAAAGTAAAATCTATTTCGGTATCAGATATTACCTCATCTTGCTCTTGATGTGCCATAAGACAAAGATTTGCAACTTCTGTCTGCTCTTCTTCAGAACTGGAGTCCTCACTATCACTCCAGGTGGCCATCATTGCTTTCTTTCTTAACTTCTTCCTTGACTTCTTAGGAGAGGGCAGTCGAATTTGTAGTGACCCAGCTTCTTGCACTCAAAGCATGTAGGTATTTCCTTCTCCTTTTCTTTTTCCTTTTCTTTCGCTTTCTCTTTTCCCTTTTCTTTATTTGATTGAAATTTCTTCTTGTAAGAGAACTTCCTCCTCTTCATGAATCTTCTAAATTTTCTAGCAAGGAGAGCTTCTTCACCTTCATCTTCTTCTTCTTCTTTGGACTCATCGATTTAGGATTCTTCTTGTATATTTGATTTGAATGCAATCCCTTTTTTTTTTATCCATGTCCATTGACTTTTGCTTCAAACTCAGCTCATAAGTCATCAGCGATCCAACTAGCTATTCTAATGGTAGCTTGTCAACATCATTTGCTTCTTGGATGGCGGTCACCTTCGGATCCCATGATGTTGGAAGTGACCTGAGGATTTTATTCACAAGATCAGCATTAGACATTACTTTTCCTAGACTTCTCATTCCATTTATAATATTTGTAAATCTAGTGTACTTGTCAGTGATAGACTCATTAGGTTCCATTCGGAACATTTCATAAGTATGCACTCACATGTTCATCTTAGTATTTTTCACTTGATCGGTACCCTCATGGGTAACTTC
Organism: Areca catechu; assembly: GCA_021397845.1. Taxonomy (NCBI): domain Eukaryota; kingdom Viridiplantae; phylum Streptophyta; class Magnoliopsida; order Arecales; family Arecaceae; genus Areca; species Areca catechu. The sequence continues at coordinate 139,819,967 of CM038051.1, read as the reverse complement.
AAGTGTATCCCATATTTCTTTGGCTGAAGTGCAAGTAGATATCATATTAAATTCACTAGGATCTAATGCACAATAAAGGAGATTCATTGCCTTAACATTGATCTTGGATTGCTTAATGTCATTTTCATCCCAATCCTCTTCGAGCTTTGGGATGGAAACATCATTAACCACAACCAAAAGAATATGAGGACCTTTATCAACAACTCTCCATAAGTTATAATCAATAGAATGCATATAAATTCTCATCCTAGTTTTCCAATATGTATAATTTGATCCATTGAAAAATGGAGGTCTATTTGAGGCTTGTCCCTCAACTACACCAATACCAATAGGGGCTACCATAAATCTTTACTCAAGGCGATAAAGCCTATAAACTAACAACAGGGCTCTGATACCACTTGTTGCCCAGTAAGTAACCCAAGAGGGGTGTGAATTGGGTCTCTAAAAAATAATTACTTGATGCAATGCAATAGTATGAATACCAATCCAATAATTAATCTAGGTACTATGAATTCAAATGTAATGCTCTTAAGTAAATGTGCAGTGAAAATAAAGAGCAATAAATGTAAGAGCAATAAGAGAAGACAATCAACCACAAAGATAAAGAAGTATAGTAGTTCGTGCTATCCAATGCACCTACATCCACTCCTTAAGATTCTCTTGAAAATTTACTATAATCTCAACCGATTACAGCCGATTAGTTTTTCAGGCTCACTTATCAAAACCCGACTTATTTTTATAAGGCTCACAAGTCAAAACCTCACTTGATTTTATGGGCTAACCAAGAACCTAAATGATTTTAAGGCTCACCACGAACCTCCCTTAGTTTTCCGGGCTAACCAAGAACCTAATTGGTTTTCAAAGCTCACCAATAACCTCCCTTGTTTTTGCAATAGGCTAACCAAGAACCCTTACAACAAATAATAGTTCGAAGTAAAGAGAAAAAGCTTTCTAATAAAAAGTGGGTATCTCTTTGAAGCTCAAAGTTGGGATGCTTTTGAACTTGATGAAGCCTCTTGGATCACTCAAGAATGGTTGATCTTTAATGCTCTTGAATGCTTGGAGGCTTGCTTTTGCTTGAGAGTGGTTGAACTTCAATGAATAGGAGTGAATGCTCTCTTTTCTTCTTTCTTGGATATTTCTATTTCATTTCCATATCTTTTGATTTGATTTGAACCATATAAATACCTTTCCAAGGCCTCAAATCCGGTTTATAGCCGTTAGACTCGAAAATCTAGTCGTTGGTTGTGAAAAGAGACAAGTTCTGTGTTTGAAAAACTAGCCGTTCCTATTCCCAGAACTTCATGTATCAACACTTCAGGCTATGAATCGACACTTCAGGTCGATACTTGAACTTCTTGATTTGACACCTAATTCAAATATCTTCAATCTGGCTTTCTGAAAATCTCAGATGTGTCGACACTTCCTCAAGTGAGTCGACACATCGCATCTATGTGTCGACACTTCCTCAAGTGAGTCGACACATCGTATCTATGTGTCGACACTTCTGTAGTTCTTCATCTTCAGCAAGTTCTATGACTTAAAAATCTCAGGCGATGAGCCGATCCATGTATAGATATTTTGAGTCAACACTTCAAGTCCATGTGTTGACACTCAGCCATGCCATCTGAAACTTTCTATGCATACCGGCTTGAGATGACACTTCACTTCCATGTGTCGATACTTGATATCATGTGTCAATACTTGAGTCGACACCTCACTGAAATCTTCACAAAAATGCCTGAACCTGTGCTGAAATAAATTTATACTTCACTCAAGTATTCATTCAAGCAAACTTTGACTGTCCAAGTCTTCTTTGAACAGATCTTTCATCTAAACTTGGCTTCTTCAATCAAACAATCATTTTTTAAATTTGTGAGAACCTCTTTCTATAAAAACACACTTCAAAGAAATTATTAGTACTCAACTTAACCATTTTGCTTATCATCAAAATTAACAGCGAAGTCAACAAACCCACTCTTGGTTTTAAAAGGCTCACTAATAACCTATAAACCCCAAGTTACAGCCCCTGATATACTTGGAACAACTCAAATAAAGAGTATAAATAGAGCAACTCTGTGACAAACTGATCATTATTGGATGGTTGCAATTGTAGCTTTTGAGAGCCCCTCTTGATTGCTCTTTGAATGCTCTTCAAGGCTTCTAGCTTCTTCAATAATGCCTCAAGAAATCAAATAGAAGTTTGGTGTGGGCTTGAGTGCTCTCTTGAATGCTCTCTTGAGTGTTCTTTCAAAAACTCATTAACTTTTCATTAACTTCTCATTCCCCTCTTCAAAAATGGTTCAAATCCCTTATAATAGTCCCTTTAACTGATTTCAAGTGGATATAATCGTTGTAGACCATTGGGATTCAAATATGACCGTTGGAGATCATTTTGGATTAAAAAAGAGAGTTTCAAAACTAGTCATTATGAACCTGGAACTGGACTTCGAGTCGGCTCGGATGCTTCGAGTCAGCTCGGTTCTCAGATAGGTCAAAACATTACTCTAGTCGAGTCGGCTCTTCTTCATCGAGTCGGCTCGCTTGGCTAGTTTTTCAAAACTGAGAACATATAAACTATGGATGAGTCCACTCGTCTGTACTTGAGTCGGCTCGATTGTTTGTCTGAGAAATTTTCACTCTGGATAAGCCTCGACTTCCCTCGAGTCGGCTCAAATTCTCAGAACTTCAGAAATTGAACTCTGCTCGAGTCAGCTCTTCACTCTCGAGTTGGCTCAAATGTCTGCATGCCAGAAAACTGAGTGCAGTGCTAGACTTCAAGTTGGCTCTCCTACTTTGAGTCGGCTCTTATGACTTATATCCAAAACTATCCAAACTTCTTCATATTTCTTCTAAAGAATTCCAATCAACTCCAAAATCTTTTAAACTCCATCAAAGCTAAATCTAAGAGATTTAAACTAGAAACATACATAGAGGTAGCCCATTTTCATAAATACATAAAAGATTTTTTTTTGGGCTCTTCATTATATAATATATTTCAACAAAATAAGCTTATTGTTGCCCAGTAAGCAACCCAAGAGGGGGGGTGAATTGGGTCTCTAAAAATTTAAATGAAATGCAAGTGTGTGAACAAATCCAATAATCAACCTAAGTATAATGAATGCAAGTGTAAAGTACTCTTTATGAGTATGCAGTGGAAATATAAAGCAATAAGAATAAGAGCAAATAAATAGACAAGCAATCACAAACATAAAGCAAGTATAGTGGTTCGATGCTTTCCAATGCACCTACATCCACTCCTCAGGGCCTACTTGGGAATTCACTATAATCTCAATCGATTATAACTGATTAATTTTTTGAGCTCACTAATCAAATCTGACTTGTTTTCACAAGGCTCACAAGTCAAAACCTCACTTAGTTTTCCAGGCTTACCAACAACCTAATTGGTTTAAGGCTCACCAACAACCTCCCTTGTTTTGCGGGCTAACCAAGAACCTAATTAGTTTTCAAGGCTAACCAACAACCTTCTTGATTTTCCAATAGGCTAACCAAAAACCTTTAAAACAAGAATAAGTTTGAAGTAAAGAAACAATGAAAGATTTCTAATAAAAGTAGATATCTCTTTGAAGCTTTGTTGTAGTGCTACCTTCAACTTGATGAAGCTTCAATAAATACTTAAGAAGGTTGAACTTGAATGCTCTTGAAGGCTCTTGAATACTTGGAGACTTCTTTTTGCTTGAAGGTAGTTGCTCTCATGAATAGGAGTGAATGCACTTGCTTTTTCTTTCTCTTGGTATTCCTCTCTTAATCCTCTTGATTCTACTTGTGTTTAGATTTGATTTGAATCATTTAAATACCTTTTCAAGCCTCAAAATTAGTTTATAGTCGTTAGACATGAAAAACTAGCTGTTGGGAGTCAAAAGAGGCGAGTTCTGCATTTGATAAACTAGCTGTTTCTGTTTCTAGAACTCCAAGTGTTGACACTTCAAGCTGTGAGTCGATACTTAGGGTCGACACTTGCATTCCATGAGTCAACACCTAGTTCAAATATCTTCAATGAAGCTCTCTGGAATTCTAAGATAAGTCGACACTTCCACTGGTGAGTCGACACTTTGAGTCGACACTTAATATCCATGTGTCGATACTTCAGGCAAGTCTTCAACTTCAGTAAATTTTGTAATAAAAAAGTCTCAGGCGACGAGCCAATCCTTAAGTCAACACCTTGAGTCGACACTTGACTAGCATGAGTCAACACTTCAACCATGCCATCTGAAACTCTTTTTGTGTACCAGCTTGAGTCGACACTTCCACTGTTATGAGTCGACACTTGGGTTGTGAGTCGACACTTGACTGAGATTTCTTTAAAAATAACTGAACTTCTATTGAAACCAAATTGTGTTGAACTCTTGTATCCTTTCAAGCATTCTTCGACTACCAAAGTCCACTTTAAACTGATCTTTCATCCATAGTTGGAACTTTTTCATTATTTGACAATCAATCAAGTTTTGTTGAATTGATAAGCACCTTTTTCTATAAAAATATACTTCAAAGAAATAGTTAGTACTCAACTTATATTTAATCATTTTGTTTATCATAAAAATTGATAATGGAGTCAACAATCTTTCCCTTTTTGATGATGACAAAACCTTTAAGTATAAATTCCATAATAAGCTTTTAAAAAAAAAAAATTAATGTGCATAGAGCTTATTGCAATAGATATTGACATACGGAAAGAGATGTTCATTATAGATTTTAAAATTCTCTTGTGAAACTAATTTGAGTTAAGAGTATCAGAGCTTGAACATATATATAAGAATAAATTCATGTATCATGATAATCTAAAGAAACATGCTCAAGAGTAATAAATTTAGCAATAGAACACTGTGAAGAGTATAAATACTTCCCCTGAAGAGATGATCTATAAAATTGATTTTTGAAGATCTTTTAATGACAATAAGTTGAAATTTAAGCATCTGAAAGTAAAATTGGACATAAAAATTTTAGAAAAATAAATTTTCCAATTTAAAGGAGGGATTACTCCCCCTCACATAATGAACAAAAATTTTTCAGATTTTAAGCATTTTGAAAAATTTTTGATTTTAAGCATTTTTCAAAGCAGTTCACAAAAAAAAGAATTTATCTCTCATCTTACTTATTTATACTTATTTCTCATTCACTTCACATTTATACTTATTTCTCTCCCTTTTTGTTATCATTAAAAAGAAAGGAAGAAGGCAATAAACTCGAACATAAATGTAAGTCATTCACTCATTCAAGAAGGAGAACATTGAATCACTGAAATTAAATAAAGAATTTCATTCATTCAAAGTCATAACATGAAGTAAAAGAAAATGTTTCATTCATTTGATACAAGATTGATACAAGAGAGTAAATAAACATCAAAAGAAACATACAACAAGTGCAGAAATATAAACTATTTAAATAAAAACTATCCTAAGCATTATCCTCATCATCTGAGGATCCAATCTCGATCGGTCCAGTATCAGTAAAAGCACGAGATCAAGGCCACAGATCAAAGATCACGAAAATGAGTCCTGGTCAATATGGATGGAACACGATGACCTCATCCTCTGTATCTAACATAAGTCCTCCCTCTAGCTGGAACTTAAGAGGTAGAAGCTATGTCAGCAGCAGGAGAAGAACTGATCAGAGTGACAGTCTCAAAAACTATAGGATGTGGTGTATGATCAAATAAAGGACTGGAATCAAGATGATGGAAATTAGGAGTATAAAATTCTAGTTCTCGGATAAGGGAAGATGTATATAATGATGGAGAAACAACAATAGGTGTATCGATAATAGGTGCATCAATTGAAGAAATGATAGGTGTGAGTATAGGAATGGTAGAATGATCAGTTGGTCTAGAAGGAGGTGTGCGTAGGATAGGAGTCTAGAAGGATGAACTCAATGGATCATGAATGGGACTCCTAGGAGGGTCAGCTACTGTCTTCGACAATAGCTCTATCATCACATCTGGAAAGTCAAACTCATTAGAGTCGGTCACATCATCATCATCATCCATGACTGGTCCCGGAGTAGGTGGAACTAGAGTAGAATCAGCTGGAGCTGAAGTATTGGGAACACTCCCAGAAGAGGGTCTACTCAAAGTGGACAGAATGGCAGAGATCCCATCTCTCAAACCTTAATGGCTCTCTCTAGTCTTTATAATAAAACTGTCGACTCGCTGATGAATGATCATAATCTCTGTCTCAATGCGAGTGACTCTATCCTCAAGACTCTCAAAAGCTCCTAGAATATCTGGTCATGCAAGCTTGGGCTAAGGAGCAAGCTCTAGCTACGCTGAAGGCTTGAGCAGAATCTTAGGCATGTCAATGTGTGTTTCTGAAGGTCCTGCCTCACTTGAAAATATGCACTCCTCCTCCACTGTATCCTCTCTCAGTCAGCGGCCTGACTTGATACTTGTCGTCTCCACTAGCCTCTGACTAGCTGATACCCCATCCGGTGAAGAGATCTGATGTCATAGACATCAGTGTGCAATAACATCCGATAGGGCTCATCATCCATAACAACATTGTAAGCTCTGAAGAGCAAAGTCAAGCCCATCCCGTAGGGCAAATATAGTCTTTGACTCATAGATGCCTCCATCATCTGATATACCATAAGTACTAGTAGGCAAATAAAAGTATGCTGAACCAGAGACACCATCACTAGTAGCTCTCTCTCTATGATGAAGTCAAAATAGTCGGTCTTCGATAGAAGGATCCAGGAAATAATGTGATGCAGCAACCTCATCTCAGCTGAAAGTCTGGATGCAACAACAGTGGCTCAGGCAGGTCATCTAACTCGAAAATACATCGGAGACCACTGAACCTATCTACTAAGCTGTCAATGACAGATCCCCTTATGGGTATGTCCCATACTCTGCTCAAAATCTCTGCTATCACTGGGACATCTCTGCCACGGACCTGTGCAACCCATCCATCACTGCCTTGGGCTAAAGATTCATAGAACTCTCGTATCAAGCCTGGGTAAAATCTCTTGGTAAAAGAGCAAAATGGAACCAAACTAGCATTCCTGAGCAACTGGCCTATCCAAAAATGCTATTGGTCGATGAACGCGAAGTCCACACGGCATCCTCTGACAATGGTCTTCATACCCATCCAACTAGCTACAGGAAAAAGAGGTCAAGCAAGGGCATTCGATGCACTAGCTTTATGTATGGCCTTTGTTCTTCTTTCTTTTTCTTGATTGAACATCTGAGGATGACAGACAACTTGCTTCCTAGGCCCCATTCCATAAAATCATGGATTGAAGTACAAGAGGAGAGGAAATCTAGGGTTTTAACGGTCCAAAAATGAAATGGAAGGGGGAAAATGCCAAAGATCGAATCGAAAACCATCCCAAACATGAATTTGAGAGGATTGGAGTTGAAAATTGGAGGGAATAAGTGGATAGAATGATGTTAGGGCAGGTGTCAGCTCGACTTGGAAGAGAAAAGATCATAAAAAATACCTCATTTTGGGTTTCTATCTCGGTCTATCGCCGTTCAAGTGTCGACTCACGACACAGGGCTAGGTGTCGACACTTCAAGGTGTTGACACTTACAAGTGTCGACACTTCGACTTAAAATCGAAGAAAATAGAAAATGAAGCAATGATTAGAATCAATAGACTTGCAGTGAAATTCGAGGAAATTAAATATGATTGATATCAAAATTGATCTTTCATGGGTCAAAGATTAGAATTTTTTAATCAAAAGGATTGATGACCCCAAGCTCTCTTCTAATCATATTGAACCAATCTTCTTGGAGAGGCTTAGCCAACATATCAGCTAATTATAATTCAATAGAAATAAATTCAAGCACAACATCATTACTTTTAACATGATTTCTAATAAAATGATGCCTAATTTCAATATGCTTGCTTCTAGAATGCTGAACAGAATTTTTAGTTAAGCAAATTTGGTGGGGGCACCAAGATTAGATAGATTACTATGCCCTATTTGATTTATCTAGCCACGTGTCAAATTTTGTAATCAACTAGAATTGAGTCTTGTAATAAATTGAGGTTAATTAATTTGTCTCAACCCTCAACCTAGTCCAGTACATTGAGTCCTGTATACCAGTATGAGTCTAGTGTGAGTTCACTTCTTATACAAGAGAGGAGGCTACACTATTTTGGAGTTCCACCATACCTTATTCTGAAGCCAGAAGCAGTTACACCAACTTAGGGGAGCTCAATCGACACCCAGGTGCCCTGATTGTGCCTTGATTTTTTCCGGGTGCCATTTCAGATGCCAAATTCCCTCCAAATGCTTTCAGGATATTTCATATGCCAGGAGCCCATGTTTTCCAGGTTATTCCAGCACTCCAGGACTTAGAATCAAGCCCAGGTGCCAAGCCCAAGCCCTTAAGAAGCAAGATTCCAGCCAAATTCCCTGGAATATGCGAGCCCATGCGTCCAACCCCTGGAAGCCTACTTGGACCCCTCAATTTTTTGTCCAACCCATGAAGGAGGCATCTTTGCTACTGCCCCAAGGTCCAAAAATAAATTTGAGGAGTTTGACCAAGTCCAAGCCAAGTGGGGAGAGGAAAGAAGAAAATACTAGGTCAAAATTCTAACCTAGTTATGATTTCTAGTCCTTTTAAAACATTATAATTCTAACCTATCTAGGAAAGGACTTGTATTCCAATTTGGAAGAGGGCTTATAACCCAAGTTTAACCATGGTTAGTGAGGGCATAGGAACTCTATAAATACCCTACCCCTCCCCCTCTTGTAAGCATCTCTTTCTTATGAATACAACTTGTTGAAATTTTGAGTTATTACCTTGTGTTGGTGTTTTGTTTTGGTTATTTAGGTTGTGTTTTTGTGTTTGGATGAATTCCTTGCTACCCTAGCATCCTTCCACGCCCTATCTCACTGCCATCCAAGCCTTCACACATCCAAGAAAAAGTGCCCTAGGCCGCCAAGCAAGGAGATCTTCAACAAGCTTCAAACAGCCATCTTCTAACCCTAATACTGATTCCTTTCAACCCATAGTTCCTTTTCTTATTTTTTAATTGCTATTTTGATTAACCCTAATACTTGTAGGATCCCCAAGGTGCTTCCCCTCCCCTGAGGAGGCCTTCTTTGCTTCCCGGACCGCCCAGATTCGCCATCAGATTCGAGGGAGACAAGGCTTCTTCTTCTAGGCTCCTATCAGAGTGCGTGTGATCCCTGCTACCACTGAATTCAAATCTTTGACTGGTAAGAAACCTTCCCTTCTCTTATTATCTGATTTATATGAAGATAAACTATCCTAAACTAGGAGTTTCTCAACTCTCGGGTCCTGGATATTTCATTGGTTTGCATGAGTATGCTTATGACCCGATGATTCTTTGCATTGCTAGTCTTTTTGCTAGTTCTTACTTTATTTTGGGAATATATTCTGCAAATAAAATTATAAAAATCATAAAATAAATTATTTTATTATTTCCATGCATGTTTAGTAGTCTTAGAGTCGTCCCGCATCAAAATTGTACTAGTATTATCATATTTTATGGGTGTCTTTGTTAGTTTAATTCCAAAATCATCAAGTTGTTGCTTAATCCATAAGATTTGAGCACAACAACTTCCTGCTGCAATATACTCAGCCTCAGCTATGGATAGTATAACAGAAGTTTGTTTCTTGCTAAACCAGGAGATTAAGTTAACTCCCAAAAATTGGCAAGTTCTACTAGTACTTTTTCTATCAAGTTTACACCCAGCAAAATCAGCATCAAAAAATTCAATTAAATCAGTAGATGAGTCTCTAGATTGCCACAAACCAATATTAATTATACTAGATAGTATCTAATAATGTACTTAACACCCAACAAATGAGACTCTTTAGGATCGGACTGATATCTAGCACACATGCATACATTGAATATTATATCTGGTCTACTAGCAGTCAAGTATAATAAAGAGCCAATCATACCTCTATATAATTTTTGATCAATAGATTTACCATGCTCATCTTTATCAAGTTTACAATAGGGGCTCATAGGTGTACCTATTGACTTAGTAGTCTCCATCACAAACCATTTTAAGATTTCTCTTGTATACTTAGCTTGTTTGATGAAGATACCATCTTTGGTTTGCTTGATTTGGAGTCCGAGAAAGAAATTGAGTTCTCCCATTATGCTCATTTTGAACTCACTATGTATAAGCTTAGCAAACTCTTGACAAAGGATTTCATTAGTAGCATCAAAAATAATATCATCAATATAGATTTGTACTATTAATAAGTCATCATTTTTCTTCTTTATAAATAAGGTAGTATCAACATGGCCTCTAGAAAATTCATTTTCAATCAAAAACTTGCTAAGTCTTTCATACCATGCTCGGGGTGCTTGCTTTAAATCATAAAGTGCTTTGTGCAATTTGTAAACATAATCAGGATGTGCATGATTTTCAAAACCAGGCAGTTGTTCTATAAAAACTTCTTCTGCTATATAACCATTTAGAAAATCACTTTTAATATCCATTTGAAAATGTTTGAAATTCATAAAATAGGCAAATGCTAATAGTAGTCTAATTGCCTCAAGTCTAGCAATAGGAGCAAAAGTTTCATCAAAATCAATTCCTTTCTCCTGATTGTAGCCTTTGGCAACTAGCCTAGCTTTTATTTCTAGTTACAATTCCATTTTCATCTAATTTATTCTTAAATACCCATTTTGTGCCAATAATAGAAACACTTGATGGTCTTTTTATTAATGTCCAAACATTATTTTTGCCAAACTGAATTAGTTCATCTTGCATAGCATTTATCCAGTTAGGGTCTTTTTCCGCATCTTCAAAACATTTAGGCTCTACTTAAGAAACAAAAGCAATATAATCACATTCATTTCTAATTGAGGATCGAGTTCTTACCCCTTTAGATGGATCACCTAGGATTAATTTCTTAGGATGTCCATGAGCAAACCTCCACTCCTTAGGTAGATCTTGATGCTTTGGTGTGGATTGTATGGCTTCTTCCTTTTCATTTTTGTCTTGATCTTCTTCACTTTGTTGAGAGGGTTGATCATCCAATGTTAGCTTTTGTAACTTATCAACACCTGTATATATATCAAAGTATCCTCTTTTCTGGAGGATTTGTTAATAGACTCTTCAAAAATTACATGTATAGACTCCTCTATAACTAGGTCTCTTTTGTTAAAAATTCTATATGCCCAACTTGATGTAGAATATCCTAGAATAAATACCTTCATCAGACTTGGCATCAAATTTTCTAAGATTGTCTTTACCATTATTCAAAATGAAACATTGACAACCAAAAACTCGAAAATATTTTAAAGTTGGTTTTCTTTGATTCCAAAGTTCATAGGGAGTTTTCTTTAAAATATGGTGGATTAAAATATGATTTAAAATATAACAAGCAGTGTTAATTACTTCAGCCCAAAAATATCTTGGCAAATCATTTTTGCAAAGCATAGTATATGCCATTTCTTCTAAAGTATGATTTTTCCTTTCTACTACCCCATTCTACTGAGGAGTCCTAGGTGCAGAAAAATTGTGTTCAATACCTTTCTCATTACAAAAATTTTTAAAATTTTGATTTTCAAATTCAGAACCATGATCACAATGTATGCAAATAACTGAAGTACCTTTTTCATTAGAAACTTTTCAGTAAAACTTCGCAAATACTAAAAAGATTCATCTTTATGAGCAAGAAAGAATATCCATGTAAACCTTGAAAAATTATCCACTATAACCAATCCATATCTCTTGCCTCCTAGACTTGATGTTCTAGTTGGTCCAAAGAGATCCATATGAAGTAGTTCTAATGGCCTATTAGAAGTAACAAAACCTTTAGGTTTGAAAGATGTTTTAACTTGTTTTCCAAATTGGCAAGCTTGACAAACTCAATCTTTTTCAAAATTGAGTTTTGGCAAATCTCTTACTAAATCCTTTTTGCAAAGTTTTGAAAGTAAGTACATACTAGCATGTCCTAGTCTTCTACGTCAAAGCCAACTAGTCTCATCTTTAGTAGAATTCACTGCAACTAGCATTCTCCATTAGGCAAGGATAGATTATCTAAATCTACGAAATAAATATTACCATGCCTCTTTCCAATAAATTTTACTCTATTTTTATCAGGACTAGTAATCATGCAATAAGATGATTTAAAAATAACTTGAAAACCTTTATCACAAAATTGACTAATTCTTAAAAGATTATGCTTTAAACCTTCAACTAAGAGTACATTACTATTACAAGTAGAGGTGAAATGTGAACCTTACTAATACTAATGATTTTTTCTTTACTATTATCACTGAAGGTCACATTGCCTCCATTTATTACTTCAAGAGAAGTGAATTGCTTCACATCTCCTATCATGTGCCTTGAACAACCACTATCAAGATGTTAGATGTATGCCCTGAAAGCCATGTTGGCTTGACATATTTTAATTTTAGGACATGAACTTTGTACTTAATTTTTCTTATTAATTAAAAGGGTATTAGTTTCATTCATATTGTTGTGTCTATGAATCGTCCATAGAGTTAATGGACAATGATACATATTTTCAAGAGCTAAGAATCTGAGACATGTGTCTTTATAGATTAACTCCTAAAGGCTCCCGATTGTTGGAATATCATGAGGACAGTGATTAATCCATTAAAATTGATGCACAGATCACTTCCCTTTCTAGGTAGATGAGTCTCTGACCTACAGTGTAGTGACACTGGAGTGAGAGTGCAGGTAGTTGATGGAGATCAATGGTATTGAGCATGACCAAGTACAAGAAGTTATATGGATGACTACTCACTCGTTGATAACTTTCCGATACTGTAGTTGTGTGAATAGTTCCTTGACCTAGAGTGTCTCGGCTACTCACAATAAGGTTGCTGTAGTTTGACAGCACAATCACATGGTTCCTATCCATACGGGACCTTGCAGTGTTCGTTGGCTGCAGTAAGTTTATTGTAGGAGTAGGGTGTCCACTTGTAGGGATCTATCAGCCTTAGTAGTAAGGTATAATCCTATATAAGCTTAATAAGACTAAGTCCAGAAGTCTATGGCCATAGCATGGTGATAATGAAAAGGTGTTTTCATTAGTATCACAATTAGACTTGAGTCGATTAAGTTAAGTATATGACTGATGGGTTTGATGAGTATCCGTAACCAACATCATGTCGGGATTTTGATAGAGGAACCAAATCACATAGTAACTATCCCTAGGGGTTCCAATTTTATTCTTCTGGGTTGCCACTACATACTGCTAGGTGTCATGGGGGATTATGAGAGCCCATTAGGATCATTCTCAGATCGATGATCCTAATTAGGGTTGAGCTAAAATTGTTACAATCCATCGAAAGGAGTTTCGATGATGTATAATGGAGATTATAGCATATCTCATTAATAGATAGAATAGGACCTAAGAGGTCACACATATTAGGAGCTCAAGTAACCAATCAGCAAATCAATTTGGACCTAATTGTAAGTGTTACAATTAATATTTGACCTAATTATAAATATTATAATTAATTGATTATGGATTAATTATTAATTAATTTAAATTAGATTTAATTAAATTGAGTTAGACTCAATTAATTAATCCTAATTGATTCGGGTCAATGTCCGCTTTGAAATGGTTCGATCAGATTTAAAATCGGCTTAAGTTTGACTGTAAAATCATTACATTTGGACCAAGACCTAGAGTCCAGTTAGATTGGGACTCTATCTCCTTGTCTCCCCTTCCCTCCACACACCTAAGTGGGCCCCATTTATTTTGTGCGACAAAAGAAGGGGGCGTGAAAACCAAGAGGGCACTAATAGTGTTTTAACGTGAAGAGAAAGAGGGGAGGAGGAATCCTTCTCTTTTACTCCTCTTAATTTTCAACCACTTGAAATAAAACACCGGTGTTTTGGCATGGAGGACTTGGAGAATTAATTTACGGTAAATCATAAAATGAGAGAGGGGTGGCCGACCAAAATAATATTGGCATGAAAAATCTCTCTTGGCCGTGAGCTTTCTTTTTGGGTGTGCTTTTTCTTGGACATCTTCCAAGGAGTCTCTCTCCCAAGGCCAACATCTCCTCTCCCTTTATATGCTTTCTTCTTCCTTCTGAGAGATCTAGAGAGATGCTCTACTAGAGAAAAAAGAGAAAAAGGGTCCAAGGTCTTGCAGATCTATGATTGCAAGATTGAAGCTGAAAGCCAGTCCGAATTCGAATCGGCATAGTTTTTAAAGCTGGCGATTTGCTGAAAGAGGAGAGGGCTGCAAGGATCTAGCAGTCCGGTGCCCTCTATGACTCGGTTGCGAGAGCTTTGTATGCATACCAGCAGAGGTCGGGCGATTACACGCCTTCGATAGAATCCTGGCTTTTGAGTAGTGGATATGCACGCTTTTCAGAGCATGCCCAGATAGTGATCCATGTAAGTATTTTATGCTTAAAATAATTTTTATTTTAGATCTAATATTTTTCATGTTATGCAGCATGTTAGAAATTTATGATAAATAAATTAGATTTATTTATGATTTGCATGATTAATATAAAATTATTTTTATATCTGCTTCCGCTGGTCAGGCTTTTGATGCCGATTTTATGCAACATACTTTCCTATTCCTGGGAGAAAACCATAGTGGTATCAGAGCCACGGTTCTCTCTTTAGCATGCATGCATGAGAATCTGATCTAAAAATAATCATATCAGATAGATAATTATGATTATATTAGGTCTATGTTGAACATGAGATTGTTCTAGTATAGAATTTTATGTTTTAAAAATTTATTTTTGAATTAAAATCATAATTTTCATATCTAAAATTAAATTTAATAATCTGAAATTAAATTGATCAAAGGTTGCAAAAAGTAACATAAGATTGTCTTGCTATAGGGTTTACCCCCTATAGTGCAAAGTTGTCCTACTTTGATGTATACCGGTTTTGAAAAAGCATTTTCAAAAGAGTTTTGATTGATTTATGATTATAAAAGTTGTTGTATGCGATGCACAAAATTAGGGTTTATGTTGCCCTGGTGGCTTCCCAAGAGGGGGGTGAATTGGGATTAAAACCTTTTTTGCAAGTATGTGTGCTTTGAAATTCTTTTAGTGTACAAGTGAAGTGTGCAAAGCGGAAGTAAACAAATTAAAGCAATCAAGCAATGTAATCACAATCACAAATACCAAGAAGTAGAGTGGTTCGGAGCAACAGGCTCCTACATCCACTACCCAAGGACCACTTGGGATTTCCACTATATCCCCCAAGCGGAATACAGTCGGATTGTTTTACAAGGCTCACAATCCAAACCTATATACTATGCTTTTACCGGGATCATCAAAGAAACCCAAACTCCCTTTGGTTTATACGATATCACCAAAGAAAACCCAAACACTTGGTTTCAAACCGGAAAAATCAAGAACCCAAACTTAGGTTTTACAAGGTTCACCTAAAACCTTCAACTCTCTCTCTAGATACAGTCCCTTGCTGTTCTAAGAGAGCAAACCAAGATAAATAATGTAAAATAAGCAACTACAACAAACCAAAGTTGTTTTGATGTTGCCGATGAAGATCAAAATGAAGTCAAGCTTTAAATACACTTTAATGCTCTTCAAAGCTGCTTCTTCCCTTCTTCAATGAGTGAATTCAATGATGGAGTGGAGTTGGTGAAGCTTTGAATCTCACTTGAATGCTCTTTGAGGTAGGTGAAGAAATAACTTGGAAGCTCTTCTTTTTCTCAAGAATATTCAGCAATAAATCTTCATTAATTATTTAATCCCTCAAAAATGATCCCCTTTGTAGTTTTCTATGTGATATGGCCGTTGTAGGACCTTGAAAATTGTGAAATGGCCATTGGAGGTGATTTGGTACTCAATTTTTAAATTCTGTAGCTAGTCATTGAAGTGCAGACAACGGCTCTACGAGCCAGCTCGAGCTCCAGGAGTCGACTCGAAGTCTCAGGAATGCCAAAATCAAAGTTCTGTAGGAGCCGGCTCTTGGACTAGGAGTCGGCTCTTGGCTTCATGCTTTTATACTTGACAAACATGCATACCTGGAGTCTACTCTTGATCTGGGAGTCGGCTCTAGGTCTTAGAACTCCAAAAATTATACTTCTGTAAGAGTCGGCTCTTGAGCTGGGAGTCAGCTCTTAGTTCTGAAACTCTGAATTTTACCTCCGTGCCGTGCCGCCTTGAGTCTGCTCTCACAAAACTTTAAGAATTTGCTTCAAGCTTCCCAAAAACTTTATCATTGAAATAACTAGAAGCTACTTTACATACTTTATCAAATTATTTACACTTTTAAGCCCATTTTTCATGATTACAACATTCATAACTTAGGGCATTTACAAACTCAATTGAATTTCCTTAAGTGAATTTGAATACCATTTTAAAACAAAGGTAATTCATTCCTGTAAAAACTTCTTAATATTTGTAAAGAGTTAGTATCAAATACATACTCCAATGTTTTGTGATCATCAAAATCATTCCAGGGGTCAACAGTTTAGATCTTTATATGATTTATGATCATAAGCCATTAATGTTATGCACTTGAACCTAATTTTAAAATTGATTTGATCAAGAAAATCAAATTAGGTGCATGAGGGTTTGGGTTGAACAAATTAGGTCTAAAGATTGTGCTGCATGATTAGGGCTTGGTTAGATCAACTAGTAACCCTAATGTAATTTTGAGCAAGTGACTTAACCTAATCAAATGATGATTTGGGTTAGGTCAAGTGTGCTCAAAATTATTTTTAGATGTAGTCTGGTTAGATCGATTCACGATAGTGAATCGATAAGTTAAGACCTAATTTGGCTCAGTGATGAGCCCAGATCATTAGATGACCTAATTAAACCTTATCAGTCAATTGGTATCTAAGGAAGGTTTCGATCATGGTTTGCTAATTAAGGCTAACTCTTTCTTAACCAACTAGTTTGGCAGAAAGAGGGTACATTGGCAGAACCCTCCCATGGATCAAACTGATCTAGCCAATTTGGTTTATTAAGTTTTCAAAAGGGTCACTTTTGATTTGAGTTCACCCATGCTAACTATTTTTAGTCAGACATGAGATTGTGCTGACTGAATGTAATTAGTCAGACATGAAATTGTGCTGACTGAATGTAATTGGTTAGTCGTGACTTGGTTGATCAATTCAGAAGAGACCTGAACCTAAGCTCCCAATAAATATTAAGTCATAGGTCTTCCATCATTGTAGGTGTGCGGGTGTCCTACTGCTGTTGATTATTCTCGGCTGGTTACAGTTGTCTAGTTGCATTTGGAAGACACAACCACCCTATTAGGCATGAGATGTTGCTAAGCACTGATGGGGTTGGGCCCGATAAATGGGCACATTGAGGGACTCAATGATGGCTTTGTCTAGCAGGAATGGTGGGTCTGACTTAAATAATGATTGGACCAATAAACGGGCACGTTGAGGTTCCATGATTTTGAGACCAAGAGCTATAATTTGTATTAGATACATTGGACAAGAGTTGGCCACTTATTGGTGTAGCGTGTTACCAATAACCGGATACGGTGAGGTGTCGCACCTCGATGGGACCGTAGTACCCATTAGAAACCTAGAGTCACATGATTTTCGCATCTCCATAAGGAGTGTGAGAGATCCGAGAAAATAGTGGGAGTTCTAAAATTATTTCTTAAAGACCCAAGAATATTTTTTATGATTAAGTATAAAGCATTTAATTTGAATCTTCTACTCTTGCAGTTAACCATGTCTGCTTCAAATCCCTTAGTCATATTCTAGAGATAAACTGACTAGTTGGCCTTAATTTTAAAGATTGGTTGAGAAACATCAAAATTATTTTGAGTTCTGAGAAGTTGGGCTATATGCTTGACCAGGAACACCCTGTCTTACCTGACCATCCAAATGCTCGTCAAACGACTGCATATGAAAAATGGATGGAAGATGATAATAAGGTTAAGTGTTATATATTGGCCTCAATATCAAATGAATTGCAGAGCCAACATGAGAAAATGCCTACTGCTAAATCGATTCTGATTCACCTACAAGAGTTATATGGTGAACAAAGTCAAATTGCACGCTTCAAAGTGTCGAAAAGGCTTTTCAACAACAAGATGCGTGAAGGGCAGTCAATGCATGATCATTATTTGATAATGATCAAGGATATTGAACAGCTTGAGAAGCTGGGCATTCCTATTCATAAGAAGCTTCAGGTGGATTTGATCCTCTAGTCATTGACTAGTTCATATGCTCAGTTTGTAATGAACTATAATATGAACAAGTTAAATTACACTTTGCTTGAATTATTGAACATGCTGGTAAGTAATGAGCGGATCTTGAAAAGTTCATGGGGCTCTATTTATTCTGTGGAGCAGTCTTCCTCCAAAAGAAAGTCTACTTGGAAGAAGAAGAGACCTGCAAAGAAGCAGAAGGAGAACAAACAAAAGAATGACACTTCCAAGAAAGCCAAGGTTAGCAAAGGAAAATGTTTCCACTGCAACATAGATGGCCATTAGAAAAGGAATTGTCCTCTCTTCCTGGAAAGCCTAAAGAAATAGAAGGAGGATGTGCCTTCTTAAGGTAAGCCTATACTCGTTATTGAATCTAACCTAACAGTTTCATCTACTTCTAGCTAGATTTTAGACTCTAGATCTAGTGCTCAAATATGCATTTCAATGCAGGGTCTAGAAAGAAGTAGAATGTAGAGAGAAAGTGAGATGGTTCTACGTGTCGGAAATGGAGCAAAAGTTGATGCTTAAGCCATTGGATCATATTCTCTAGTGTTACCTTTAGGGTTTAGATTAGTTCTTAGTGACTGTTATTTTGTGCCTGGAGCTAGTAAAAATTTGTTTTATGTATCTATGCTAGCACAGGAAGGATTTGAATTTATAATCAATAAAGACTTTTGTAATATTTGTTTCAGAAATAAATGGTTGCAAAAGCTATTTTAATAGACAGCCTCTATCATTTGCATTCCGATGCATCTTTGAATATTAACGAGAAAATTAAAGAGAATGCCATAGGACATAAACATCCTAGAGAAGACCTAAATGAAAAATGTATGTGGCATCTAAAGCTCGGTCGTATAGGTGAGTATAGAATTAATAAACTGGAAAGGGATGGGATCCTAGATTCAGTTAATTCTGAATCATACCCACCTTGTGAGTCATGTCTTCAAGGCAAAATGACCAAGTTACCCTTTGTAGGACATGGGGAGAGGGCCACCGAATTACATGCCCTGGTACATACTGATGTGTGTGGTCCATTTGATGTGCAGTCCAGGGATCGTTTTTACTACTCTATAACCTTTATTGATATTCACAGTATGGTTATGTGTTTCTTATGAGACACAAATCTGAAGTTTTTGAAAAGTTCAAGAAATTCAAACATGAGGTAGAAAAACAAACAGGTAAAACCCTTAAGGTTCTTCGATCAGATCGGGGAGGGGAATACCTTAGTAAAAAATTTTTAGGTTATCTTAAGGACAATGGCATAGTCTTACAATGGACTCCACCAGGTATGCCTCAGCTTAATAGGGTATCTGAGAGGAGAAATAGGATATTATTAGATATGGGCCGATCCATGATGAGCTTCACTAACTTGCCTTTATTTCTTTGGGGAGATGCCTTACAAACTTCAATTTATATTCTAAATAGGGTTCCATCTAAATATGTTCCTACTACACCATATGAGATTTGGCATGGTAAGAAACCAAGTCTTGCTCATTTCAAGATTTGGGGATGTCCAGCTTATGTCAAAAGACTAATGGTGGACAAGTTGGAATCTAGATCTGTGAAAGCTCAGTTTATAGGATATCCTAAAAAAACTTTAGGATATTACTTTTACCTTCCAAAAGATCATAATGTGATTGTGAGCAAACATGCCGCATTTCTTGAAAAATAGTTTATTTAGGAAGGTGGTAGTGGGAGGTTAATTGAGTTCGATGAGAAAGTCTCTGAATAGCAGCCAGCTAGAGATCAGATCGAACCTAATAACCAATACACATAAATGCTCTTCCACCTTGTAGGTCTATTAGAGTCTCCAAACCTCCTGAAAGATACTTGGGTATGCTTACAGAGGATATAAAGGAAATGTTTCTTGTTGGGGATAAGGATCAATTGATTGATCCTAAGACTTATGATGAGGCAATGTCAGACATCGACTCTGAGAAATGGTTGAATGCTATGAAGTCAGAAATTGATTCAATACTTTCTAACCAAGTTTGGTCCTTAGTGGATCCATCAGAGGGTATTGTACCTATCGGTTGTAAATGGATCTACAAAAGGAAAATAGGTGCACATGGTAAGGTAAAGATCTTTAAAGCTAGGTTGGTGGCGAAAGGGTATAGTCAACATGAAGGCATTGACTATCATGATACCTTTTCACCAGTAGCTATGCTAAAATCCATCCGTACATTGCTTGCAATTATAGCATATCATGATTATAAGATATGGCAGATGGATGTGAAAATTGCATTCCTTAAAGAAGAGAGAGCTACAAGGATCTAGCAGTCCGGTGCCCTCTACGACTCGATTACGAGAGCTTTATGTGGATACCAGTAAAGGCCAGGTGATTGTGCGGCTTCGATAGAATCCCGACTTTTGAGTTGCCGATCTGCATGCTTTTCAAAGCAGGCCCAAATAGCGATCTAGGTAAGTATTTTATACTTAAAATAATTTTTATTTTGGATCTAATATTTTTTTCATGTTATGCAGCATGTTATAAATTTATGATAAATAAATTAGATTTATTTAAGATTTGTATGATTAGATATAAAATCATTTTTATATCTGCTTTCGCTGGTCAGGCTTTTGATGCTTGATTTTATGCAACATACTTTCCTATTCCTGGGAGAAAACCAACACAAGATACCATAGTCTTTTGTTTTCCTTTGTTGAAAGACACACTTGTAAAACAAATCAAGTTTTGTTTTTAGGTACCCAAGCCAACTTGGGTCCTTTAGGGTTAGAACATAAATTGGTTCCTTTTGAAATCCAAACCTTTCCAAATAATATTGATTTTTCTCATGTTACACTGAAAAGCTTTATGACTTTATTTTTTGCATGAAAAATATGTAATACTAAATGATGCAGGTACCAAAAAAGTTTTTCAGATACTTTTGCTATTTTTGAGGTTTGTATCTTAATCCTGCTTTGTTAAAAATAGCTCTTTGGTTGTTTAAAAGAAGATTTAGCTTTTCAGAACTATAAGTAAACTTTTCAACAAAGTATTTCATTTTATCATGTTCATTTTTATAATTTTTATTTTTTATTTCTAAATCTTTGTTTTTCTTTAAAAGATCACCATTTGAAATGATAGTTTTAGGTCTTTTCAAAATATCATTTTTCATTGTTAAAGCCTTATTTTCTTTTCTAAAATATCAAGTTTATTTTTCAATTCACTAACTTCATTTAACAAAAAAATATTTTCATGTGAAAAACTATTTGCATACTTTTTCAATTTTTTATTTTTCGATAAAATCAGTTTGTAATCATGCACTAATTCATCGAAAGCATTTTCAATTCATCAAAGGTAAAATCTACTTCAGTATCAAAAATTACCTCTTCTTGTTATTGATGTTCCATGAGACATAGATTTGCAATTTCAGCTTGTTCTTCCTCTGAGCTGGAGTCCTCACTATCACTCCAGTTTGCCATCGTAGCTTTCTTCCTAAGCTTCTTTCTTAATTTCTTTAGGAGAGGGCAATCAAATTTGTAGTATCCAAACTTCTTGCAGTCGAAGCATGTAGGTATCTCCTTCTCCTTTTCTTTATCTTTCTCCTTTTCTTTTCCTTCTCTTTGGTTGTTCGGAACTTTTTCTTATAAGAAAATTTCCTTCTTTTCATGAACTAAACTTCCTTTCTAGAAGTGCTTCCTCACTTTCATCTTCTTCTTCTTCTTTCGATTCATCATTTGAGGATTCTTCTTGAATAGTAGACTTGAAGGCTATCCCCTTTTTCTTTTTGTCCATATCCATAGATTTTTGCTTTAAATTCAGCTCATAAGTCATGAGTGATCTCACCAATTGCTCCAAGGATAATTTGTCAACATCTTTAGCTTCTTGTACAGCGGTCACCTTTGGATCCCTTGAAGTTGGAAGTGACCTAAGAATTTTGTTGACAAGATCAATATTAGACATAATTTTTCCTAAACTTCTCATGCCATTTACAATGTTAGTGAATCTAGTGTACATGTCAATGATAGATTCATTTTATTCCATTCGGAACATCTCATAAGTCTGCACTAACATGTTTACTTTTGTATTTTTCAGTTGATCAGTACCCTCTGGATAACTTCAAATGTGTCCCATATTTTCTTGGTAGATGTGCATGTAGAAATCCTTTTAAAATCACTAGGATCTAATGCATAATAGAGGAGATTCATTGCTTTTGCATTGATCTCGGATTATTTAATGTCATTTTCATCATGATCCTCTTCGAGCTTTGAGATGGAAACACCATTGACAACAATCGAAAGAATATGAGGACCCTTATCAACAACCTTCCATAAATTATAATCAATTGAATGCATGTAAATTCTAATTCTAGTTTTTCAATAAGTATAATTTGTTCCATTGAAATATGGAAGTCTATTTGAGACTTGTCCCTCAACTACACTAGTACCAATAGGGGCTGCCATAGATCTTTACTCAAGGCGGTTCGACCTATACATTGAGTACAGGTCTCTAATACCACTTGTTGCCTAGTAAGCAACCCAAAAAGGGGGTGAATTAGGTCTCTAAAAAATTTAAATGAAATGTAAGTGTGCGAACCAATCCAATAATCAACCTAAGTACAATGAATGAAAGTGTAAAATGCTCTTAGTAAGTATGCAGCAGAAATATAAATGCAATAAGAATAAGAGCAAATAAAAGAGACAAGCAATAACAAACACAAAGCAAGTATAGTGATTCGTTGCTTTCTAATGCACCTACATCCACTCTCCAAGGCTCACTTGGGAATTCACTATAATCTCAATCGATTGCAGACGATTAGTTTTTCGAGCTCACTAATCAAATCCGACTTGTTTTCACAAGGCTCACAAGTCAAAACCTCGATTTTCTGGACTTACCAAGAACCTAATTGGTTTTAAGGCTCACCAACAACCTCCTTTGATTTTGCAAGCTAACCAAGAACCTAATTAGTTTTCAAGGCTAACCAACAACCTCCTTGGTTTTCCAATAAGCTGACCAAAAACTTTTACAACAAGAATAAGTTTGAAATAAAGAAACAATAAAAGCATTCCAATAAAAGCGAATATCTCTTTGAAGCTTTGTTGTAGTGCTGCCTTCAACTTGATGAATCTTCAATAAATACTCAAGAAGGTTGAACTTGAATGCTCTTGAAGCTCTTGAATACTAGGAGACTTTTTTTTGCTTGAAGGCAGTTGCTCTCAATGAATAGGAGTGAATGCACTTGCTTTTTTCTTTCTCTTGGTGTTCCTCTCTTAATCCTCTTGATTCTACTTGTGTTTAGATTTGATTTGAATCATTTGAATACCTTTCCATGGCCTCAAAGTCTATTTATAGCTGTTAGACATGAAAAACTAGCCGTTGGAAGCCAAGAGGGATGAGTTCTGCATTTGAAAAACTAGCCGTTACTGTTCCCAGAACTCTAAATGTCGACACTTCAAGCTATGAGTCGATACTTAGGGTCGACACTTGCATTCCATGAGTCGACACCTAGTTCAAATATCTTCAATGAAGCTCTCTAGAATTCTCAGATGAGTCGAAACTTCCATTGGTAAGTCAATACTTTGAGTCGATACTTGACATCCATGTGTCGACACTTTCGGCAAGTCTTCAACTTCAATAAATTCTGTAACAAAAAAGTCTCAGGCAATGAGTTGATCCTTGAGTCGACATCTTGAGTCGTCACTTAACTGGCATGAGTCAGCACTTCAGCCATGCCATCTAAAACTCTTTCTACATACCGACTTGAGTCGACACTACCACTGCCATGAGTCGACACTTGGGTTGTGAGTCGACACTTTGAGTTGATACTTGACTAAGATTTCTTCAAAAATAATTGAACTTCTGCTGAAACCAAATTGTGTTGAACTCTTGTATCCTTTCATGCATTCTTTAACTACCCAAGTCCACTTTAAACTGATCTTTCATCCATAGTTGGGACTTTTTCGTTGTTTGACAATCAATCAAATTTTGTTGAATTGATGAGCACCTTTTTCTATAAAAATACACTTCAAAGAAATAGTTAGTACTCACTTATACTTAAGCATTTTGTTTATCATCAAAATCAATAATGGAGTCAACACTTGTCATACACCAAGGTTGTAGGAAGAGTGGTTTTACATTTAAGACATCCTACAAAAACTTAGAAAATACTTAAAATAGTTAGTAATCAAATGCATGCTCTAATATTTTGTTATCATCAAATCATTTCATGGGTCAACACAACTGATGCGACTTAAAATATGAAAACTAATCTACTAATTATTAAACTAATTATCTAAGATTAACAGCAATTATTTTTTTAGGATTTTTTCAGAATTAAAGACTCAAAGTATCGAATAAAGTGAGACTAGTCAACTAGTATTAGCTCGCAAAATAGATCTACCAAAATAAACTAGAAAATTAGGATTTGGTGATTAAGAAACCATCATAAACTAGGATTTAGAACTTTCAAGGATCAGAAATTAAGAGTTAGGAATGGTTTAGATTTTACCAATGAAGATTTTTTTTTTTCGTTCTTGTTGAGGATCTAACTAGACTCTCTAGGATCTTGCGGTAGGACTTCCAGATTTTGATTTTCGGGCTTCGATCTTCAGCTCTGCTGGTTCCAAGGCAAAGATAACCATCACTTCAATCTCGATCACCTGCAATCAGTCAAACACTCAAAAGTAAACATGGAAGGAAGAAGGGATTTCAATGAAAAAAAAGGAAAGGAAAGGAGAGGAAGAAGCTTGTAGGTGGCCAGGGTTTCTGATGGTGGGATAGATATAGGGCCTCACACCCCGTGATGCTCTGAAGAACAAAAGAATAGGGCCTCACACCCTGTGATGCTTGACACAGCAAAGGATTGGCAGAATGACATCTTAATTTGATGAATAATAGAATGACTTTACAAAAGGGATTGATGGTGCTATTTATAAACCATCTATAGGTAGAGTAAGGGCAAGCAACTCCATTGATTATTTTCCTTGGACATCAAAGACTATGGAATTTCTTCTTGGGCATCTTGGAGTCTTGGATTTGACTTCATCTAGCTTGGGCAACATCAGCTGAGAAGCTTCATCCTTTTGTGTGACAAGATGAGGATTAGGTGGGCGGAAAGGAGTCTTCTCTTCATGGAAATAAAGTGGGCATCAAATAAATGAGTTGAGGCACTTCACAACTTCTCAAATTGGTGCTAACTTATGGCTTAGACTCCTTCCTATTCTTCTTGCATTTCAAACTTGAAAAGGAGATAAAATGTCTTATCTTGGAACCACACTTCTTTAAATTTAAATTAGGTAGATGCTCCCTTGTAGTTGGACTCCTTCATGATGTGGGCGACAATTGAGAAATGTGGCATCCTCCCTTCCTTCTCAAAATTGGCATCAATCCTTCTCTTGGACTCCTATTTCCTTGGACTTCTTTGAAGTAGGTAGATAAGATTAGATTGACTTCTTGAAGTAGTTTGGCGCCCCCTTGAATTTAGGAGATGAGATGAGAAATATTTTCTTGGCCGACTTCTCTTGGAGTGGGCGACAAAGAGAAGGTGGAATGAGGAAGTCCTTCTCTTTTACTCATCTTAAAACCATCGGCATCTTCGAATTTAAATAAGCAACAATATGAGGCACCCTCCTTGGATAAGATAGGATGAGGTCTTAATTGTCTGATGTCCTGATGTCAGAATGTCTGGATGTTCGGATGTCTTAATAAAAAATAAAGACAACCATTTTTGATAATAAATTAGCCAACCAAGATAAATGACATGGCATGTGATGATGTCCAAGATGAGGTGGCAAGTGATGTAACTTGTGGCAAGTGACATAAGCTTGATGATGTGGCATGGATGCCCAAAACTTGATAAGGTGGTGCATGTGATGGCTTTACATGTGGCCCCAAGAATTGGTTAGCACATGTCTTGATTTGGGTGCACATGGTGTCACATGGGATCTTGAATCGGGTCCCCTCTTGTATTATAGGACTCAACTAACAATTACAAGACTCAACCAACTAAATAACTAATAGGCCAAATTGATCAAATTGATCAAAAGGCAAAACCAATTTATAACTGAACCATACCATACTTAATTAGGCTTGCAAATACAAAACCCAATTAAAGTTGGTAAAAAGAGCTAAATAACACTAGACTATTATAACAGAATTTATGACCCTACTGAAATGGGATTTTTTACAAACTCAATTTTGAGTCCAGGGGTTTTTATAGATGACTCAATTTTGGCTTTTAGGGCTAAACCCAACTAAGCTAAAATAACATAATTTAAGATAACTATTTACAAGTGATTTGGGGTTTGGGCTTAGGGCTTCATTCACAGGTAATCCACAAGGATGTGCGTTCGACCTGTCATTTTCTTCTGGCCCTGGTGTCCGCACCAATGACCACCTGAGAAGTTCTAACTGACTTGTTGTTGGACCTTTCAAGAAGTCCTAGCCCAACCTTGTAAGGAGTTCTAACCACCCAACAATCAAGAAGACCGCCCCTTGTGCTATAAGAAAGAGGGGCATGTGGTTTGGAGGTTGGGGATCGAAAAGCCTTCTTACTTGGGAGAAGGCCGATGATTCAAAGTTGAGACTTCTTGGGCATGAATCCCGTTAGGGGTGTGAGAAGAAAAGGGGCGTGAGCCCTTCTTGGGTGTGAGCCCCTTGGGGCGTGAGAGGGCTTGGGACCATGGGGGCCTCATAATTTCTTGTGAGAGACAGTCTTGAGAAAGGGAGATTAGCATGCAGGCTTGACGTATACAGTGGTTCTTCTCCCTAGTGAGACCATGGACTTCTTGGTTTCAAAGAAGGGAACCTGCATGAGGGATTGTCCGCAGGTGGAGTTTCTTCTTGATTTTGAGAAGGGTGACGGCGAAAAGCTTCTAGGTTTCAAAAGGGGTGCCGGGGTATTGTGTATTGTCTTGTAACAAGGTTCTTCTCTAAAGGAATAAAGCAGATCTCTCTTTTTCTCCTACATCTCTTCTCTATATCTCCTTTGTTGCATGATATTGAATCCAAGAACAGGTTGTTGCTAGTCTTAATCAAGAAGGTTGGTTCTTGATCTTTTCCTCCCTGTTTTTGCTATGTATAAGCGCTGATCTGGATCTCCCACCACATGGTATCAGTGCCTAGAAATTTCTACAAAGTTGTCAAAACTTCCAATTAGTCAACCCGTGGCGAGTCGACCCATGGTGAGTCGACCCATCTGATAGATTTTGTTGAAAAATTCAAGAATGCTACATTAATGGTTATAACTGTTGTAGCACTTAATGTTTCATATTTCAGGGTTTTAATCACATCAATTGCTGAAGTCCAAGGGTTTGTAGCACCCTTGAATCCCAAGAGACTCCAAAACCCCTAATTAATCTCTCATTACCTCTCCTTTGTGGATTTATTTAATACCTATTTTGGGTGTGCAAAAAGAATGATTCATTCTTCACCTAGGTCGAGATTCTGCCAATTTTTTCTTGGTTAAAAGTCTTGACCTTTGAGAGTGTGTAAGACTAATCTCATTTTGTCAGAAGGGTTCTAACAAGATAATGTGAGGTTTTGGGTTTTGGGATTGCTGTGTGCATACCTTCTATTGAAGGCCTGGGATAGAGTGATCTGGGAAAGGTTCTTGGGTGCTTTGTTCCATCTCAGTTCAGCAACCAGTTCTTCAAGGTGTTGAAGAAGGAGTCTGCCATTGCCACATTATTTCTAGAGAGGCTAGCACCTCAAAGGAAGGAGGAGAATCCCCTTACCCCAGTGTGAACTACTTGTAGAGGTAGGACATTTATGCTGCTTATAGGACTGGTCTTCTTCCTTGGAGTACTTCCCTTCTTGGTGATCATCACCTCGTAGGTAAGGCTTGTATTCCTATCTGATGGGTATGATGAAACATTCCTCTGTACCATTTCATGTGATTCAAAGAAAGGTTCTATGAGTTATATACTTTGCATGCTTGATTCATACATGTATAACTCTATATACATAAAGATCTATGTAGGGCCTCTGTTAATTAGATTAACATGTTTAGATAAAAATATTTTATCTTCTTCTGGTGCATCATGTTATTTAGAAAAGAATTTATAAATTGCATGTGTCAGCCCTACCTAGGCTCGCCTATAGTGGTATCAAAGCAAGGTTGAATGCATGTTTAATTTAATGCTTTTGTATCAAATTGATTTGACATCCTTCACATATACTTGGATTAAGGTGTATTCACCATGGCCATCTGGTCATAGGAGAGAAGTATGGTTTAAAGGCAATCTCCTCCAATTCGGTGGGGTTCTCTTATGGCGTGTAGGGGTGCCGCTACATCATGACCTTATGAAGAAGAAAATGAGGGATTTGATAGGTTAAAATAGTTTTAATCTATGTTTGTAGATCATAACTATGTTTAGATAAGATCTATAAGGTGCATGATCCAAAAAAAAAATGAAAAGTTCAAGTGAAAAGGGATGAATTTTAAAGTCACTATTTTCTGCCCAGGCAGACGAGTCGACTCGTCTCTGTGGATTGAAGAAAAAGTTTTCTGGACGAGCCAACTCGCATCCTGTATGAGCTAACTTGACCAGAAAACCTTAAAATAGTAAATTTAAAGTTCATAATTTTTGTAAAATTATTTACTTGTTTTTGAAATTGTTTCAAATTTGGGTTAATTGAAACTGTTTCAATCGGCATGATACACTTAATTAAAAATTAAGTTGTATTTTTGAAACCTTTTAAGATTTATGATGTGATTCTAATCTTAAGTCATGATTGATAAACCATGGGTTGATTGGGTTAGCAAGAATTGGGTCTTTAAATGGGTTAGACCTAAGTTTAGCTGAATGGATTAATTAGAGAGTAGACTAATCAAAAGTTGAAATAGGTCTCTCCTCTATAGATCTCTCTAATAGTTAGTTAAATCAATCCATACATCTAAATGGACCTAATTGATGGCTTCACGGTGAGCTCGGGTCTTTAGGTTAGTCTGATTGAGTCTGGTAAACCACTTAGTGTCTAAGGTAAGTTTGATATTGGTGATCAAGGTTCTTTAGGGCTAACTCTTACCTGGCCAACTCATGGTTGGTGTTTAAGGTAAGAGGCTTACCTGGCTTAACCCATCCCTTGATCTTGCTTACCTGGCTAATGTGGTGAATCAAATCTGATTAGATTATCTATTGATTTGAGTTAATCCATGTCAACTATGGTAATCAGTCTGACTGGTTCAAGATGCCCATGGACCTATTTGATCTTGAAACCCTCTAAGAGTTAAGTAAAAGTTTTCTTGATCAAGGTCCATGCCTACTTTTCATGTGTCACAAAATTTAAATCCTCTAAATTATTAGGTCCATAAAAAGGATTAATTTATGTGATAGCTTAAGTCCTAGCCTCCCATTAAGTTGGATTGGTAATGAGTCCATAAGAGGGAGATTATTGGTAGTTTTAAAGAACGGGTAGTCATCAGGCGAGTGGAATTGACATTCAACATATGATGGCTTGGTGCAACTATCTTAACACGTGGTCAGGTGGGCCGACCAAAGTCGGGCTTGATCATGGGTTAGTTAGAAGCATTGAATTCGATCACATTGATGGTTGGACCTAACCAGGACCTTCAATAAGAGGCCCAAAAGTCGATTGTGAGGATTCCCAGGGCAAAATGAATACTAAGAATTGCTTTAAGAAGCAATTGGTATTGTACCTACCTTTAGATGCATGTGGGTTGGCCAGCCAAAGTCGAGCTCATGTGTAGTCTATTGGGCCCTAGTACCGCTAAAGGATAAATATTATTCTTCAGATTGGAGTGTAGAAGCTACCAGTCTGAATAAAATAATGGGAGAAACCTTTAAACTAAAATCCATGTCTTTAGGATATTTAAAATGATTCATATACTAATAGGTCATGTTTTCTTTTAGATAATGTCGACCACTTTGTCGCTCCGGTCATTATTGGATAATGACAAACTTTCTGGACCCAACTTTGATAGTTGGTATCGAAGACTCAAGATAGTCCTATAGCATGAGCAGATCCTTTATGTGATAACAGATCCGGCACCTGAGATCCCAGCCACTAATGCTCGTGGCACTATCAGGGACACTTACCAGAAGTGGATCTCTGACCGCACCATGGTACGTTGCATTATGTTGGCTATGATGAACGATGAGTTCAGTCATAAATTTGAGGAGGCCCAACCAGAAGAGATCCTTCAAATGTTGAAGGAGTCTTTTAGCACTCCAGATGATACAAAGAGATACCGGATCTCTTCCGCCATCTATAACATGCGTATGCATGATGGAGCTCTAATAACTGATCATGTAATGTACATGATCGAGTTATTTGAGAATTTGGGCAAACTCGGATGTCCTTTGCATGAGCAGCTTGGCAAGGATGCGATACTGAATTCTCTACCCCCTTCCTACCAGGTCTTTCTCGATAATTTTAGAATGAATAGGCCTGCAGTAAACTACCATGAGATGTTAGGGTTATTGCAGACTTATGAGAGAGACCACAACCTCAACAAGGGATTGGTGAATTTGGTGGGAGGTTCTAGAGCAGAGCATCGTCCCTTTAGGAAAAAGAAGAAGAGAAAGAATAAAAAAAATAAGGTGCAAAGTGCTGGGCCTAGTCGGACTAGAAGGGTGAAGGCTAAAAGAGTCAGGCAGAGTCATTAGAAGCGGAACTGTTCTACTTACCTTGCTACTTTAGACCCAAATGGGCAAAGAAAGGGAAAGCAGCAAGCTATTGCTAGTCAAGGTATTTATATGAGAAATCCTTGTAGTTTCTCTATTTGTGATACTACTAGCTAGGTATTAGATACTGAAAGTCCTTACCACATTTGCAATTCTTTGTAGGGGCTTCGAGTTAGTAGAAGATTCGAAAGCGATAAAAGGTTTTGAACATTGGGAATGGAAGTCAAGCTCCACTTCTGGCATTGGAAACTATTTCTTTATATTTTAAGTCTTGTACTGTCATTTTTAATGATTGTCATTTTTGTCCTTCCTTTTTAGTAAATATCATTTCCATAGACCTGATGGCCAAAGATGGTTATGAATTATCTATAGAGAATGATATTAGCAAATTCATGTTGAATGGTTCTAATGTGATGATTGGACAAGTGAAGAAAGGCATATATGTACTATCACAGACTGTTACTGTCTTGTCACTGCTAATAAATGCCCTAGTGGTGGGGACACCAGGATCAGACATAGATCACTGGATCCCATATGGTTTATTGATTAGGGTTTTAAATTTTAGAACCTTAGCCATGTGTCATAATTTTGTAACAACCCTCAACCCTAGTCAGTATATCGAGTCCTGTACTTCAATTATGAGTCTAATATAAGTCCAATTTTTGTACAAGAGATAAGGTTACCCTATTTTGGAGTTCCACCAGGCCACATCCAGGAGTCAGAGGCCACTACATAAGCTTGTTGGATTTTGTGTAACACCCCAGGATCCAAAATGCTTTCCAGAAATCCTGATTCCTTCCATATGCCTAGATTCCTCCCCAAATACCAAAGCATATTTCCAAACCAGGGCATCCATGATTCCAGAGGTCCACCTGCATCCTAGCCCAAGTGAATGCAAGGCCCAGGTCCATAAAGAACCAAGATTCCAGGTATATTCTAGCCCAGAACCAAGATACCTGGAATATTCCTGCTCCAGGCATCCCAGGCCTCCAGGGCCCAAAGGCAATGCACCCAACCCATCCTTGGATGCCCCAATTTCTGTCCAAGAGCCCAAGTCCAAGCCAAGAGGCATCCAAGCTGAAGAAAAGGTGATTTGACCAAGTCCAAGGCCCTTTGACCAAGTCAAAGGAGGAAGGAAATCCATATCAAACAAGGAGAACCTATTCCTATTCAACTTGTGAACCTATTCCTACTCCACTTATAATCCTTATCCCTATCTAGCTTGTATTCCTATTCTAACAAGGTGAGAGTATGGGAACTCTATAATTACCCCACCCCTCCCCTCTTGTAATCAATTTTTATTCATGATATCAAAAAAAACCCTGGTGAAATTTATTGAGCTTGTGAGCTTGTGTTTGTGTTACTTTGTTTTGTGTGTTCCTTGTTCTTGTGTTGGGCGACCCTTGCCCTTGCAATCCTCCATGCCCTAGCAGCAAACCAAGCTTCCAAGCATCAGCCATGCCCCCAGTTGAAGAGCCCTCAGGCATCCAAGAAGAAGAAGCCATCTTTTCCTTCTAGCCGCCAGCCCTTGGAGCCCTGATTCCCCTTTCTTCTTTCCATCAATTTCCTTTCTAATTATTTTGTTGTTTCTTGCTGACCTCTGACATTTTGCAGATCCCCGAGGTGTTTTCCCTCCTTAGAGGAGGCCCCTCTTGCCTCTAGGACTGCCCAGATCTGCCTCTGATTCAAGGAAAACTACAGCTTCATCATCCAGGCTCCAATCTGAGTGCGAGAATCTCTTCATCAACTAAATCCTCATTCTTTGACTGGTAAAATCCTTTCATTCTCTTAATTTCTGATTTGGTTGAAGATTGCTATCCTAAGCCAGGAATTCTCGATTTTCAGGTCCTGAGATTCATTAGTTTGCATGAGAATTTTGTGGGTATGCTTGTTTCTGCCATTGCTAGTCCTTGTGCTGAACTTTGCTTATCTTTTGAGTTCTTAACCATGAAATTAAAATTCTAAAAATTCTTTAAAAATGAGTTTTCTATTTTTCTGTATCCCTAGGTTCATCCCGCATCACCTAGGTTAGACAAAGTCAGTAATACTTATCTCTGGCATTGTAGGCTAGGTCATATAAACAAGAATATGATAAATAAGTTGGTGGGAGAAGGTCTCCTAGATATCACTAAGAGTGAATCTTTACTAACTTGTGAATCTTGTCTTCTTGGAAAAATGACCAAGTCACCTTTTACTGGAAAAGGTGAAAGAGCCAGTGATATTCTGAGTCTAGTATATACTGATGTATGTGGACCTATGAATATCAGTGCAAGAGGTGGGTATAATTTTTTCATTATGTTTACAAACAACCTTTCGAGATACGGCTATGTCTACCTGATGAGATATAAATATGATTTTTTCAAAATATTCAAACGTTATCATAATGAAGTTGAAAAATAAACTAGAAAGTTTATAAAAACCCTTCGATCAGATCGAGGTAGTGAGTATCTTTCCAGTGAGTTTCTAACTTATCTTGAGAAGAATGGGATTCTCTCTCAATGGACTCCTCTAGGGACACCTCAGTTAAATGGTGTATCTGAAAGGAAGAATCGAACTCTATGGACATGGTTCGATCCATGATGAGCTTAGCAAGTCTGCCTAAATCCTTTTGGGGATATGCTCTTGAGTCAGCATCCTACCTTCTAAGTAGGGTTCCAAGTAAGTTCGTTGATAAAACACTATATGAGATATGGACTGGATGCAAACCAACTCTCTCTCACCTTCGGGTTTGGAGGTGTCTAGCTTATGTTAAATATTTGGAGATAGATAAGCTATGACCTAAATCTGATAAGTGTCTTTTTGTTGGGTACCCCAAAGAATCCAAAGGATATTATTTCTATCTGCCTGAGGAACAAAAGTTGTTCATTAGTCTTAGGGTAATCTTTTTAGAAAGGGGGTACCTTGGTGAAGGCACTCAAGCTACTGAGATTGAACTTGGGAAAGTTCAACAGATAAAAGAATTTTCTCACTCTAAGGCCACTATAGAACCAGATTTGATTAGATCAGATCCAGTGCCCATAGTGCAACCATTAAGGAGATCTGGTATAGTACCATATCAACTGGATAGATATAATGGCTTCTTAGTCCGAGATGGTGATCCTATTGAGCTCGATGAAGACAACGAGGACTCGATCACGTATATGGATGTAATGTCAAGGTCTGATTCTAAGTCATGCTGAGAGCTATGAAATCCAAAATGGAGTCCATGGAAATCAACAATGTATGGACATTGGTTGATCACCTGAAGGGATAAAACCCATTAGATGTAAGTGGATCTTCAAGAGAAAGCGAGGTGCAGATGGACAGGTGGAGACCTATAAAGCCCATCTGGTTGCCAAGAGGTATCGTCAACATTTTGATATTGACTATGATGAGACGTTTTCCCCTGTTGCAATGCTCAAGTCCATTCGGATTATGCTTGCTATAACAGCATATTTAGATTATGAAATATGGCAAATGGATGTCCAAACAGCTTTCCTGAATGGTAAGCTGGAAGAGGAGGTGTATATGATGCAACCTAAAGGGTTCCTATCCATAGATGAGTCTAAAGTGTGCAAGCTTCAGATGTCCATTTATGGACTGAAACAGGCTTCTCGGAGTTGGAACATGCATTTTGATAAGTGTATCAAGACATATGGCTTCGTTAGGAACGGAGAGAAACCTTGTATACATAAATGGGCAAAAGGTTATGTAGTTGTATTTCTTATTTGTAAGTGGATGACATTCTCCTAATCAAGAATGACATTCCAGCATTGCAAGGAATAAAGGTATGGCTTTCATCTCAATTCTTTATGAGATACTTGGGTGAAGCCTCATACATACTGGGTATGAAGATCTAAGAGATAGATCTAAGAGGCTTCTGGGACTGTCCCAATCTATGTACATAGACACTGTGCTGAAGTAGTTCAGCATGGAGAATTTCAAATGGGGCTATCTTTCGATAGGTCCTAGAATTACTCTTTCCAAAAAGAATTATGCGACAACTCTTGAGGAAAGAGAGCATATGAGTAGGATTCCATATGCTTCGATAGTGGATTCTATTATGTATGCTATATTATGTACTAGACCTAACGGGACATACTCACTAGGGTTAGTGAGTAGATACTAGTCTGACTCAGGTGAAGCTCATTAGAAAGTTCTTAAAAACATCCTTAGATATTTGAGAAATACTAAGGACCAATAGCTTATTTATGGAGATTCTGACTTAAAACTTGTGGGATACACTGACTCTAGTTTTCAATCAGATAGTGATGATAGTAAGAGTGTGTCTGATTTTGTGTTTACTTTTAATGGTGGAGCAGTCTATTGGAAAAGTTTCAAGCAGCATACAATGGCTAATTCTATTTGCGAGATGGAGTATATTACAGCATCGGATCAAGCAAAGAAGACTATGTGGTTGTAAAAGTTCTTGGACGAGCTAGGAGTGGCACCTTCCTTGGATGGTCCTAATTTGGTGTATTGTGGCAACACTGGAGCCATAGCTCAAGCCAAAGAGCCGAAATCACATAAGCGGACTAAGTATATTTTGCATCGTTATTACCTTTTTCGGGAGATTATTGAATAAGGTGACATCGAACTTTTAAAGATCGATGGTAAAGAGAACCTGGCCGACCCCTTCACTAAAGCCATTGGAGTGCAAGAGTTCGATGACTGTAAATGGAAAATAAGAATCAGATTTTGTTCCGATTGGCTTTAGTCCAAGTGGGAGTTATTAAGAAATGTCTATCCCAAAGCGAATCATCTAGGTTGTAGATGGTTGTACGAGTCATGTACATATATATGAATTATTTAATTGAATATAAAGTTTATTTTGGTTGTTCATCACATGTCATCTTCCTAATTGAACTCTTATGTGATGATGTCCTTCGACCTACTTTGTATGCGATGTAGAGACGATACGTCGTGTAGTTCATAAACTAGTTCATGACCAAAGGATACACTATTTTTGAGAAATGGTATATCGAGTGTAGGTCGTTCATGTCATGTCTATTGGTTGTCCTCTTAACCAAGTAGCATGGAGATGCTGGTATGATATCCGATGTTGTATTCAACACTTCACTGAGTGTGACTTTTATGCGAGATTCTCTTTCTGCCAAAGAGAAGTTTTGCATTAGAATATGGACATGAATTATTTCTTTGACTTGAGATCACTATGGCAGCTTGCAAGCAACTCACTGTGCTTAGGTACCGGACTACCCAGATTTCTAATCCGGTTATGGAAGGTTGCTGGGTATAGTCAAGTACTTGTGTAGCAGTACTAGGATCAAGATAGGATTGACCTCTCCAAATGGTTTGGATTGAATGCTTAATATGCTTCAATTGAGAAAGACCTTGGACAGGGCATTCCTTGTAAGGAGTTATAGGGATTCTTTGTTTGAGACATATTGAGATGGACTGATTATGGTTGGGCAGTTTAACCCTAAGCCATCCAAAGCATTAGAAGGTTAAAGGAATAAGTTTAGTCCTATTCCATATTTGACAGGTTCTTATTGCTCTACAACCTTCGACCTATCCGGATGCCGGGTGTCATTGCTAGATGGCGACTTTGCCTAGTATTGGAAATGTTTCTGTGCTACCGGTTTAGTGTTTGAACCTATGGGGTCATACACCATGGGGTTTCTTCTTGGTTTGTTGGCTTGGGAACAATTGGGAATCGTTTAGGACTTGTTTGATAAGAAGTTGTCAAAACTTCTAAATAAGTCAACCCATGGCGAGTCGACCCATGGCAAGTCGACCCGTCTGATGGATTTTGCTGAAAAATTTGAGAATGCTTCAATAATGGTTGTAGTTATTGTGGTACTTAATGTTTCACATTTTAGGGTTTTAATCACATCAGTTGCTGAAGTCTAAGGGTTTGTAACACCCTTGAATCCCAAGAGACTCCAAAACCCCTAATTAATCTTTCATTACCTCCCCCTTGTGGATTTATTTAAGGCCTGTTTTGGGTGGGCTGAAAAGAATGATTCATTCTTCACCTAGGTCGAGATTCTATCCTTTTTCTTCTGGTTAGAAGTCTTGACCTTTGATAGATTGTAAGATCTGATCTCATTTTGTCAGAAGAGTTCTAACAAGATAGTGTGAGGTTTTGGGTTTTGGGATTGCCGTGTGTATACCTTCTGTTGAAGGCCAGGGAAAGGTTCTTGGGTGCTTTGTTCCATCTCAATTCAGCAACTAGTTCTTCGAGGTGTTGAAGGAGTCCATCATTGCCACATTATTTCTGGAGATGCTAGCACCTCGAAGGAAGGAGGAGAATCCCCTTACCCCGGTGTGAACTACCTGTAGAGGCAAGACATTTGTGCTGCTTGCATGGCTGGTCTTCTTCCTTGGAGTACTTCCCTTCCTGGTGATCATCACATTGCAAGTAAGGCTTGTATTCCTATCTTATGGGTATGATGAAACGTTCCTCAGTACCATTTCATGTGATTCAAAGAAAGGTTCTATGAGTTACATACTTTGCATGCTTGATTTCATACATGTATTACTCTATATGCATAAAGATTTGTGTAGGGCCTCTATTAATTAGATTAACATGTTTAGATAAAAATGTTTTATCTTCTTCCGATGCATCATGTTATTTAGAAAAGAGATTTTAAATTGCATGTATCGGCCCTACCTAGGCTTGCTTACACATTGTAAGAGTAGGAAGTGTACCTATAGAGATCTATTGATATTTGTAGTTGAGGAGTAGTCGTATGTGATCTAATAGGTTGAATCCTTAAATTTGCAGCCTTAATAAAGTGATAATAGAAAATATTTCCATGAAAATAATGATTAGGCTCAAGCTAATTAAATCTTGCATATGATGGGTGCTTAGGGTTTTTTGAGATTCCGTGACCTGCATCTTGTCGATACTCTCGATAAAGAAACTTGATTACATTATAACTATACCTAGGGGTTCATCTTTCTATTCTACTAGATTACCACTACATACTACTAGGTATCACTAGTGGATTATGAAAACTTACTAAGATTATTTTTGGATCAATTATCCTTGTTAGGGTTGAGTTAAAATTATTCTGGTCTATCAAAAGAGTTTCAATGATACTATGATAGAGATCATGATATATCTCCCTACCATACAAAATAAAACCTAAGGAGTCACACACAAAAGGGGCTTGACTTGATTAAGAGCTTGGATCATAACCAAATTATCATTTGGATCAATGATTTAGATCAATTTATAAGAATTACGAATTTTGCGGCTACTAATTATTAGCACAAAGGACTTAATTACAAGTGTTACAATATAATTGAGCATAATTAAATATATATCAAGTCCTAATTAATTTAAATTAGGTTTAATTTAATTGGGTTAAATTAATTTAAGTCTATTGGATTTAATTATCCATGTTGGACTTGGATTTCAATTCTATTTAGATTAGAATTAATAGCCTTTTCAAATTTAATTCAAATTGGGCTCGAATTGGATTCACACTGAACTATATTAAACTAAATCAAACTTGGATGCCTAAACCTAATTGGATTAGACTTTCATCATTTTAGTTTCATGCCAAAATGAAGAAGGGTGGTGGGTTTTTGTGCCCCCTATTAAAAAAAGTGTCCTAAAATCAATCAATTGAGTTATAGATAGTTAAGCTATCTTGTAAATGTATATGAATTATTAATAAATTAAATATTATTTTTAGTAGCTTAACATTATTTGTCATCTTTCTTTGAACTTTAATGTATTAAAGTTCTTAGAACTACATTGATTTGATAAAAGAGGATTTATCGAGTGGTTTCAAAATTGACTCGCGACTAAATAATACGTTGTTATCTAGGATGATAATGTTCATCGAGAATAGGTCATTCTATGCTATATAGGTTGGTTGTTCTCTTAACTAAGGAGTGTAGAGATACTAGTATAGCATGCAGGTGAGTATAGGAGTACATCTCATTGAATAATGACAAACTCTATAGAGTATTCTACTATTAAGAATATTTTGCAAAAAGGATATGGATATAAATGTCCCTCCGACCTAAAACTATCTAGTGACTTGGCAAGCAACAGACTATATTTATGTGCCAGACTATGTGGATTTCTAATTTAGTGATGAAAGGTTTGTGGGTATAGTCAAGTACTTATTAAGTCAATGTTGAGTCAAGAAGGGAATGACCACTCCAAGTTGCTATAGTAAATGCTCGGTAGTGTTTCAATTTAGCAAAACCTATGCTTGAGTAATCCCGATAAGGAGTCACTAGATTTAGTAGGTTGAAATATATTTAGATGTACTGATTAAGAGTTGGCAGTTGACTCTAAAGTCATCCTGAGTATTAGCTCAAAAGATGAATTATACGGTAACCATAACCTGGGTTCTTGAATGTTGCTTTACCATCATTCGACATATCCGGACAGCAAGCATTATTGCTAGAGGTCACATCAATTAGTTTAGAAATTGATTTTTGAGCTACTAGCTTAGGGTTTGAACCACAAGGTCACACACAATAGAAGTTTTCGATTGATCATCATGGCTAATCGATAATTGAGAATCAATTGATGGCAAAATTATAAATATAATTAACAATTTACCTTATAAAAATATTATTAATTAATTATTAATTAATTTTAGAAATATTAATAATCAATTGATTGCTAATTGGCTCAATTTGATTGAGCAAAGTGAATTTTGGTCAAGTCTAATTAAATTTGGTTCAATTAGATTTCACCCGGTTAGGTTATTCGATTCTAAGAGATTTTAATCTTGATTTAATTTGGATTGGACTTGATTAATCTTTGCTTAATTAAGTTTAGTTAGAGCTTAATTATATTAGGTTTAAGCTATTTAAATTGGTCAAACCAAATTAAATTGGGATTAGAATTAAGGTTGACCAAGTCAAATTAAAAAACCTTTTTTCTCCCTTGTGCCACTTCTTTCTCAATGCAAAAATGAATTTTTGCATATAGTATCTCCATGCCAAATTATGATTAGTGCCCTCCTTATCCATTTTGATTGGGATTAAGGCAAGATAAATTTTAAAAGGAGTTTTAATAAGGATTAGAATCCAGTTTGACCAAGTCAAAATCTTATCTTTCACCTCACACTTTTTCCATGCCATTTTGAATTTTGCATGAAGAATTCTCCATAAAAAATCCTATTTTGTGCCCTCCCCTCTTCCCTCTCTAATTAGATTGAGTTATTTAAATTTAAAAGGATCTTTAAGTTTAAATGGTTTAGGTTTTGAGTTGGATTTAAACACTAGGTATTATCCTAATCTAGATAGGACTCTTATTCTATCCTACTTCTTTCCCCTCTCCATGCTATAACTAAATGTCATTTTGCTAGGGTTATGTGAGATATATAAGTATATTACCATGAGAAAGAGGGAGGAGTCTACAGAAAAAATAACAGTGGATTTTGCATGGAAAAAGGGTCAAGCATGGGAAGTTCCTCCTTGGCACTAAGGAGAAGAGAGAAAGAAAGGATGACAAAAAATAGGAAAAATTTTGTTTTGAGTTTTCTTTTCTTCCATGACTTGATCTCCTTATCCTTCTTATCCTCATTTCCTTGGAGAGCTCAAGAAAATTCGAAGGTTTTTAGATCCGTCATCCATAACTTTCACACGGAGCTAGCACTCTTAAAAAGGTGATCTCTTGAGATTTTGTGGACTATTCATAGAGACCGGACATCCTGTGTGATAATGATGCCATGTCTAGACTATCTACCATGCACCATCAATAGTGGTGTTCATCGACTCACAACGAATGGTGTGGAAACCAGGGCTAGAAAATATCGACAGGTTGAACCCACATCCTTGTGGATCACCTGTGAATAAAGCCTGAACCCAACCCTTTTACCATATAAATATTTATTTTAATTTCTATTATTTTGGGTTAGTTATGGTTAGCCCCTTTTACCAACTGTAATTAGGGTTTTGTTATTTAGCCTTTTGGACTAAACCATTTTTACCACATTGATCAAAATCCCATTTATTGGTTATGTCAAACCCTATTGGGCCAAACCCAGTTTACAAATCTATTCTTTTTGTTACATGAGGTTAAGCCTTTTGATCAATTGATCAAGTGGGACTTTAGTTATTTGGTTTTGAGTCTTGTAAAAATTAGTTATTGAGTTCTGTAATACAAGGGAGACCCAATTGAAGATCCATGTGACTTCATGTGTACTCAAATCAAGACCCATGTGCACCTAAATCAAGATTCCATGCGACTCCATGTGCTAGCTCAAGACAAGCCATGCGACTCCATGTGCTAGTCCAAGTCACTTGTCATATGTAACTAAGTCTTGGTGCCACCTTTTCAAGAATCTGGACAACACCACATGACTTGTCTAGACACCACTTGCCACTTCATCGGGACAACACCAATTGCCACTTCATCGGGACAACACCACATGACTTGTCTGTGTTGGAAATTGTGTCCCAAAGCTAATCACCTGGGTTGTAGGCGATTGGGCTCAGTATTGTATTCATATTATAAATTAATAAAATATTATTTTTGGCAGCTCATCACATTTTGTATTTTCCTAAAATGAACTCTTTCCATGTGATGAAGTCCTTAGGACTACACTGACTTCGATACAGAGAGGATGTATTGAGTGGTCCTTAAACCCAGTTCACAACCAAAGGATATATTATACTGGATGGCAATATATCAAGTATAGGTTATTGTAGTTCACATCGTTTGGTTGTCCTCTTGACCAAATGAGTGTGGTGACACTGATGTGATCTACAAGTGGGATATGTGGTATCTCATTGAACGTGACTCCGTGCAGCCCCTTTCTGCCAAAGGGAAACTCATGATTGGATATGGGTATATGTGTCCCTCTGACCTGAGGTCATCATGGTAGCTTGCAAGCAACTCCCTGTGCTTTGGTGCCGGACTACCCGGATTTTTAATCCGGTGACGGAAGGTTTCTGGGTACAGGCAAGTACTTGTGGAGCAGTGATGGACCAAGATGGAATTGACCTGTCCAAACAGTTTGGATTGAATGTCTCGCAGTATCTCAATTTAGCAAATCCTCGGCCAGGGTAGTCCTAGTAAAGAGTCACTGGGCTTATGAGGTTGAGACACGTAGTCGACTGACTCAGTCTGGGTTGGCAGCCCAATCTCAGTCGTCATGAGCATTAGAGGTCAAAGGGATGAATTATACGGTAACCATAT
Source organism: Areca catechu (assembly GCA_021397845.1). NCBI lineage: Eukaryota > Viridiplantae > Streptophyta > Magnoliopsida > Arecales > Arecaceae > Areca > Areca catechu. Next base: position 139,778,140 of record CM038051.1, on the reverse strand, counting down.
GCCAGAGGTTTGATAGTTTGCTCCCACATCTTCAACCTATCCGGATGCCGGGACCCATTGCTAGATGGTTTCCTGTGCTGGTACTAGAAATTGTTCTAGTGCTACCGTTTAGGTTCGAACCTATGAGGTCACATGCCACAGAGGATAACTCTCTGATCCGGATACCGATTACGATTGGAAATCGTCTCGATTTTATGGTCACAGTATTTTTTGAGCACTCTTTTTCCCGTCTTGCCCTTGTCTGTGTCAACCGAAAATTGTTCCAGGCTAACCAGCGTTGCGCCAGGTTTTTTCTGAATCAGTTTTGAATTGATTCGGAGCTTGTTTCGGCCTCCAATTGGTTATGAACCAATTGAACCCGATTTAATTGGGCTTGAACCGGTTCAATTGGATTAAACCAATTGGTTTAAATGGGAATGGACCGGTTTTGTTTGAACCAGTGGTTTTCCTCTCCTTGGACCGTTTACACGGTTTACTTTACGTTGGAATTTTTTCCATCCGCTGGGAGTGGAATTCCAAGCGTCAAATGAAGCTGGGCATCCCTTCCTCTTCTCCACCCGTTGGCATTCACTCCTTTTCTACTGTTGGTTTAATGATTTTTAACATGTGTTAATGGCTGTTTAACGTATTATTGGCAGCTGCTGCCTCTCCACCTCCCGTCGCTCCACCTCCCTCTCCCTCCCAGTTAGCTTATAAAACCAAACCAGCCTCCCCTATTTTGTTTTAGGAATTGAGTTTCAACGAAAAATTTTTCCACCATGAGAGAGGACCATGTGAAGAGCTAGTTTGGGCGTTCTTTAAGAGGTTGAGAGTTCTCCTTTTTGAGAACTATTATTTGCATCTGGGGCTTGGTTTAGGAGTGTGTGAGGGAGAGAAACAAGGCCTTAATCCCTTGTTTTTGAAGTGCTCAAGTTCTGCCCAGCTGTAGAAAACCTATGACCGTGAAGCCCTCTTCCGGCGGCTAGCACCGTGCATGGAGGCGGATCCGAGAGCCCCGGGCGTGTCTCCCCTCTAGAGAGAGTACCACTCTATTCCTAGGAGCAAACCATGCGAGCCAGGATCGCCCTAGCTACTCCGAAACGAAGGCCAAAGTCTGCTAACCAGTTCTCTTGCAAAAATCTGGCAGCAGACTTTGGTGATTTATTTAATTTTTTTGGCTTAGATTTGATTACAGAAATTGGTGGCAAATCGAAGAAGACTTGTCCAAGAAGCCGTTGCTCAAATTTGGGAGCAAACGGAGGTCCGGAAGGCGGTGTTCCGATGACGTTTTGCAAGCCAAAAACAGGGTCCAAAGGAGGAAGACAACTGGAATAACTTTATTCCAGTTATTACAGTCTATTCCAGGTTTATTCCAAAGTTATTCCAGGTGGAATAAAGGTATGGAAAATTTATTTTTTAATCATGCATGGATAGATTAAATTGTTTAATATTTTATAAATATTTTATATGTTTATGCATGCCTAAATGCAACTAGACTTAGATTAGTTCCTGGCGGAGCAGATACCCGCTGCATGAATTTTAAAAATTGTTTTAAAATCCAATCTGCTCCCGTAGATGTTTGCATGCCTAGTGTAGGATCTTGTCAAACCACATGCATCTGTTTACTTTCATTGGTATCAGAGCCAGGTTGAATTAGTAATATAATCTAGTATACATATTCACAGATTAAAAATTGTTTAATCTTAAAAATGTATCCAAGTTTCTTTTCTGAACCTAGTTGAGACCTTCACCATGACCGTGTGTCTTTGACACGATACGGATCGTCTGTGTTGGCCTCTTCAGAAGGATCCTTGAAGAATATTAAAAAATTAAAATTATTTTAATTTGGAGATACATGGATTAGGCATGTTTTATAAAATATTTATAAAATGTTTTGATGCATGATTTGGTATGGAAAATTGTTTTACATAGAGACTTAATTAAAAATTATTTTAATTAAGTGTTTGGCTTATTAGAAAATTTTTAGGTTTAAGAAATCTAATACAATTTGCATAAGCCATTTTTGGGTTAATTGGGTTAGCTAACTTGTTGGGTCCATAACTGGGTTAGACCTAAGCTTAGTTGAACCGGATAACAAGAAGATTAAACAAAAGTTGTTTAAGGTCATTCTTTAGAACTATCTAATAGTTAGAATAGTTGATCCGTTCATCTAAAATGGATCCAATTAGTGGCTCAGTGGATGCCCGAGTCTTTAGGCTAGTCTGATCGAGTCTGGTATACCGACTGGTATCGAGGTAGGTTTGGCATTGTGATCATGGTTGTATGAGGCTACCCCTTTCCTGGCCAACTTGGTTGGTGTCTAGGAAAGATGGTTAATGACAGATACTCACCCATGATCTCACCTACCTAGCTAGTCGAGTCGACCAGAACTGATTGGAAAAGCTCAATGACTCGAGTTAACCCATGTCACCCAGGTTGATCGGTCTGACTGATCTATAGGTGCCCATGGATCATTTGTTAATTTATTTCAACCCTTCTGGAATCTGATTGATTCAGTGGGAGGATGATCCATGTCCTTATCTCTTTCTTCTATCACAGTTAAAAATCCTCTAAAATTATTAGGTCCTTAAAAATACTAAGTCAAGGAGTTGATAGTGTCTTAGCCTCCCATTAAGTTGGATAGAAATGTGTCCACTAGCTCAGTGTGCATCGGCAGTTCCATAGAACGGGTTACATCTGGCGACTGGAATTTCTATCTGATCGATGATGGTTCAGTGCAACCTCCTTAACGGGACCAGGTGGGCCGGCCATAGTCGGGCTTGGTCTTTAGTTAGCTGGAAGCATTAGATTTATTATTTTAATGGTTGGACCTAACCAGAGACCCGCAATAGGAGGCCCCTAGGCCGATTGGGGTGCTCTCTAGGGCAAAATAAATACTGAAAATTGTTTAGGGAAACAATTGGTTTATGAACCTACCTTTAGGCTCGTATGGGTGAGCCGGCCATAGTCGGGCTCATGCGAGGCCTATTGGATTTCAGTACCCACTTGAGAAAAAGTATTTTCACGGATTGGAGTTAGAGGCTACCAATCTGAAAAATTAGTGGGAGAAACCTTTAGACTAAAGTCCAAGTCTTTTGGTTAAGTTATTAATTCATAAACTAATTTGGTCTTATTTTCTTTTCAGATGTCTTCAAATTTATCACTCCGGTCACTTCTCGATAACGAGAAATTAAAGGGTCACAACTTCGATAGTTGGTATCGAAGATTGAGAATTGTTCTGGAGCATGAACAGATCCTCTATGTAATAGCGGATCCGACACCTGAAATCCCTCCCGCTAATGCACGGAGTGCGGTCAGAGACACTTATCTGAAGTGGGTCTCTGATCGGACTACTGTCTGATGCATTATGTTAGCGGCGATGAACAACGAGTTCAATTGCAAATTCGAGGAGGCCCAACCTGATGAAATCCTTTAAAAGTTAAAGGAATCCTTCGGCACTCCGGATGATGTAGAAAGGTATAAAGTGTCTTATGCCATCTACAACTCCAAGATGCTGAATGGTGGTTTAGTCACTGATCATGTATTGTACATGATCGAGTTGATTGAAAAACTGGGCAAACTCGGATGCCCCTTGCACGAGCAGCTCGGCAAGGATGCGATCCTGAATTCTCTTCCCTCCTCCTATCTTAATTTTCTCGATCATTATAGAATGAACAAGCCTGCAGTCAACTACCATGGTCTTTTGGGGTTGCTGCAGACTTTCGAGAAAGACCACCAACTAAATAAAGGGGTGGTGAATTTAGTGGGAGGAAGTAGAGGTCGCCGTCCCTTTAAGAAAGGGAAGAAGAAAATAAATAAGAAGGGAAAGGAGGTGCAGAATGTTCTTGGCCTTAGTCAAACCAGGAAGTATAAGGCTGATCAGTCTTCTGCAGAATGTTTCTACTGCAAGAAGAAGGGACACTGGAAGAGGAACTGTCCTCTTTATATTGCGTCCCTTGATCCGAACAGGCCGAGGAAGCAGAAGTCTGCTGAACAAGGTATTTATATGATAAAACCTTGTAATTACTCAATTGTTGATACTGCTAACTGGGTATTGGATACTGGTAGTCCAATTCATGTTTGTAATTCGTTACAGGGACTTCAAGTTAGCAGAAGATTTGAAGATGGAGAACAGTTTATGAGCGTCGGGAATGGAAATCGTGTTCCAGTACTGGCGGTTGGAGTCCTGCGTCTTGTCTTTGAGTCTTGTACTGTCGAACTAGTCAACTGTCACTATTGTCCTTGTTTCATTATGAGCATAATCTCTGTAGGCCTTTTGGCCAATTGTGGTTTTGAACTTTCAATAAAAGGAGATTTTTGCAATGTTATTTTGAATAACACTGTTATAATAAAAACTAGATTAAATAATGGCATATATGTACTATCAAGGCCTGTTAGTGTAATGTACACTTCTAGCAAATGCCCAAGATTAAATAATGTCAACAACTTGTATCTTTAGCACTGTAGGCTAGGTCATATTAACCAAAATAGGATAAACAAGATGCGAAGAGATGGACTCCTCGTGGTCAACAATTCTGAATCACTGCCCACTTGTGAATCCTGTTTACTTGGAAAAATGACCAAGTCACCTTTTTCTGGAAAGGGTGAACGGGCTACAGAACTTCTAGATCTAATACATACTGATGTATGTAGACCGATGTCAGTTAGTGCCAGAGAAGGATACAAATATTTCATTACTTTTACAGACGACTTTTCAAGATTCGGTTATGTCTTTTTAATGAGACATAAGTCTGAGTCGTTTGAAATGTTCAAACGATACCGTAATGAAGTAGAAAAAAAAAATGGAAAAAGTATTAAAATCCTTCGATCTGATCGAGGTGGTGAATACTTATCTGGTGATTTTTTGATATATCTTAAGGAGAGTGGAATTCTCTCTCAGTGGACTCCTCCTGGAACACCATAGTGGAATGGTGTGTCCGAAAGGAGGAATCGAACCTTGTTGGACGTGGTTCGATCCATGATGGGCTTTGCAACTCTGCCGCTATCCTTTTGGGGATATGCACTTCAGACAGCCTGTTACTTATTAAATAATGTTCCAAGTAAGTCTATTGTCTCCACTCCGTATGAGATGTGGAATGGGCGTAAACCCTCAATCTCACACCTTCGGGTCTGGGATTGTCCGGCTTACGTAAAGCGTTTAGACTCAGACAAACTTGGTCCTAAGTTTGACAAGTGTTTATTCATTGGTTATCCTAAGGAAACCAAAGGGTATTTCTTCTACTTGGAGAATGAACAAAAGGTGTTTGTTGCTCTTAGAGCTATCTTTTGGAAAAGGAGTTCCTTGGAGAAGGAACTATAGCTTCTAAGATTAAACTTGATGAAGTTCAGCCAATAGAAGAACCTACACACTCTAAGGACATCGTAGAACCGGCTGTGATTGAATCACACCCAGAACCCATTAGGAGATCCGGTAGAATACCGCGTCACCCGGACAGATACTACGGTTTCTTGTTCCGGGACGGCGATCCCATTGAGCTCGATGAGAACAAAGAGGATCCGATCACCTATATGGATGCTCTTCAGAGATCTGACTCTAAGGCATGGCTTGGAGCCATGCGATCCGAAATGGAGTCCTTGGAAATCAATAATGTTAGGACATTGGTTGATCCGCCTGAAGGAATAAAACCCATCGGGTGTAAATGGATCTTCAAGAGGAAAAGGGGCACAGATGGAAAGGTAGAGACCTATAAAGCCCGTCTGGTTGCCAAGGGGTATCGTCAATGATATGGTATCGATTATGACGAGACTTTCTCTCCTGTGGAAATGCTCAAGTCCATTCGGATCATGCTTGCTTTGGCAGCATATTTTGATTATGAGATCTGGCAGATGGATGTCCAAACAGCTTTCCTGAATGGAGAGCTGGAAGAAGAGGTGTATATGATACAGCCTGAAGGGTTCACATCCACAGATGAATCAAAAGTATGCAAGTTGCAGAGGTCCATCTATGGACTCAAGCAAGCATCTCGAAGTTGGAACTTATGGTTTGATAGGTGTATCAAATCGTATGGCTTCGTTAAGAACGGAGAAGAACCGTGCATCTATAAATGGGTTAATGGTTCTATGATCGTATTCCTAGTACTGTATGTTGACGACATTATCTTAATCGGGAATGATGTCGCAGTATTACTAGGAATAAAGGTCTGGTTATCATCTCAATTCTCCATGAAGGACTTGGGTGAAGCTTCTTACATACTAGGTATGAAAATCTATAGAGATAGATCTAAGAAGCTTTTAGGACTGTCCCAGTCTACGTACATTGACACTGTGTTGAAACGGTTCAGCATGGAAAATTCCAAGAAAGGCTATCTTCCGATAGGCTCTAGAATTACTCTTTCCAAGAAGGATTGTGTGACAACTCCTGAGGAAAGAGAGCGCATGAGTAGAGTACCTTATGCTTCTGCAGTAGGCTCTATCATGTATGCTATGACTTGTGCTAGACCAGACATGGCATACTCACTAGGAGTAGTGAGCAGATACCAGTCTGACCCTGGTGAGGTGCATTGGAAGGTGGTTAAGTCCATCCTTAAGTATTTAAAAAATACTAAAGATCAATGGCTGATTTATGGAGAACCTGACTTGAAACTTGTGGGGTACTCTGACTCCAGTTTCCAGTCGGATAGAGATGATAGCAAGAGTGTGTCAGGGTTTGTTTTTACCCTGAATGGAGGAGCGATCTGCTGAAAAAGTTCTAAGCAGGCAACTGTTGCAGACTCGGTATGCGAAGCAGAATACATTGCAGTATCAGATGCGGCAAAGGAAGCTGTCTGGTTGCGGAAGTTCCTTGGAGAGCTAGGGGTGGCACCTTTCCTAGATGGTCCTGTTCCAGTGTACTGTGACAGCACTGGAGCCATTGCTCAAGCTAAGGAGCCTAAAGCTCATCACCGCACCAAACACATTTTGCGGCGCTACCACCTCGTACGAGAGATCGTGGAACGAGGCGACATCAATCTTCTGAAGATCGATGGAAAAGAAAATCTGGCCGACCCCTTCACTAAAGCCCTCGGAATAAAAGAGTTCGAGTATTGTAAATGGGAAATGGGTATTAGATACTCTTCTGATTGGCTTTAGTACAAGTGGGAGTTGTTGAGAATTGTGTCCCAAAGCCAATCACCTGGGTTGTAGGCGGTTGGGCTCAGTATTGTATTCATATTATGAATTAATAAAATATTATTTTTGGCAGCTCATCACATTTTGTATTTCCCTAAAATGAACTCTTTCCATGTGGTGAAGTCCTAAGGACTACACTGACTTCGATACAGAGAGGATGTATCGAGTGGTCCTTAAACCCAGTTCACAACCAAAGGATATATTGTACTGGACGGTAATATATCAAGTATAGGTTATTGTAGTTCACATCGTTTGGTTGTCCTCTTGACAAAATGAGTGTGGTGATACTGATGTGATTTACAAGTGGGATATGTGGTATCTCATTGAACGTGACTCCGTGCAGCCCCTTTCTGCCAAAGGGAAACTCACGATTGGATATGGGTATATGTGTCCCTCTGACCTGAGGTCATCACGGTAGCTTGCAAGCAACTCCCTGTGCTTTGGTGCCGGACTACCCAGATTTTTAATCCGGTGACGGAAGGTTTCTGGGTATAGGCAAGTACTTGTGGAGCAGTGATGGACCAAGATGGAATTGACCTGTCCAAACAGTTTGGATTGAATGTCTTGCAGTATCTCAATTTAGCAAATCCTCGGCCAGGATAGTCCTAGTGAAGAGTCACTGGGCTTGCGAGGTTGAGACACGTAGTCGACTGACTTAGTCTGGGTTGGCAGCCCAATCTCAGTCGTCATGAGCATTAGAGGTCAAAGGGATGAATTATACGGTAACCATATGCCAGAGGTTCGATAGTTTGCTCCCGCATCTTCAACCTATCCCGATGCCGGGACCCATTGCTAGATGGTTTCTTGTGCTGGTACTAGAAATTGTTCTAGTGCTACCGTTTAGGTTCGAACCTATGAGGTCACACGCCACAGAGGATAACTCTCTGATCCGGATACCGATTACGATTGGGAATCGTCTCGGTTTTATGGTCACAGTATTTTTTTAGCACTCTTTTTCCCATCTTGCCCTTGTCTGTGTCAACCGAAAATTGTTCCAGGTTGACCACCGTTGCGCCAGGATTTTTCTGAATCAGTTTTGAACTGATTCGGAGCTTGTTTCGGCCTCCAATTGGTTATGAACCAATTGAACCCAATTTAATTGGGCTTGAACCGGTTCAATTGGATTGAACCAATTGGTATAAATGGGAATGGACCGGTTTGTTTGAACCAGTGGTTTTCCTCTCCTTGGACCGTTTACACGGTTTACTTTACGTTGGAAGTTTTTCCAACCGCTGGGAGTGGAATTCCAAGCGTCAAATGAAGCTGGGCGTCCCTTCCTCTTCTCCACCCGTTGGCATTCACTCCTTTTCTACTGTTGGTTTAATGGTTTTTAACATGTGTTAATGGCAGTTTAATGTATTATTGGCAGCTGCTGCCTCTCCACCTCCCGTCGCTCCACCTCCCTTCCCTCCCAGCTAGCTTATAAAACCAAACCAGCCTCCCCTGTTTTGTTTTAGGAATTGAGTTTCAACGAAAAATTTTTCCACCATGAGAGAGGACCGTGTGAAGAGCTAGTTTGGGCGTTCTTTGAGAGGTTGAGAGTTCTCCTTTTTTGAGAACTATTATTTGCATCTGGGGCTGGGTTTAGGAGTGTGTGAGGGAGAGAAACAAGGCCTTAATCCCTTGTTTTTGAAGTGCACAAGTTCTGCACAGCTACAGAAAACCTGTGACCGTGAAGCCCTCTTCGGTGGCTAGCACCATGCATGGAGGCAGATCCGAGAGCCCTGGGCATGTCTCCCCTCTAGAGGGAGTACCACTCTACTCCTAGGAGCAAACCACGTGAGCCGGGATCACCCCAGCTGCTCCGAAACGAAGGCCAAAGTATGCTAACGAGTTCTCTTGCAGAAATCTGGCAGCAGACTTTGGTGATTTATTTAATTTTTTTGGCTTAGATTTGATTGCAAAAATTAGTGGAAAATCAAAGAAGACTTGTCCAAAAAGTCACTGCTCAAATTTGGGAGAAAATGGAGGTCCGGAAGGCGGTGTTCCGATGACATTTTGCAAGCCAAAATCAGGGTCCAAAGGAGGAAGACGACTGGAATAAATTTATTCCAGTTATTCCAATCTATTCCAGGTTTATTCTAGACTTATTCCAGGTGGAAAAAAAAATGGAAAATTTATTTTTAATCATGCATGGATAGATTAAATTGTTTAATATTTTATAAATATTTTATATGTTTATGCATGCCTAAATGCAACTAGACTTAGATTAGTTCCTGGCGGAGCAGATACCCGCTGCATGAATTTTAAAAATTGTTTTAAAATCTAATCTGCTCTCACAGATGTTTGCATGCCTAGTGTAGGATCTTTTCAAACCACATGCATCTGTTTACTTTCAGTCTGGACATCACTCACCACATCACTCAGGACATTATCACATGGCATGTCACTTATGTTTGGACATCCCACATGCCATGTCTTAAATGAAAGCAAGAATTGGCACCCCTTCTTTTTAAGAGGAGTAAAGCAGAAGGAGTCCTCCAATTGGCGCCCTCTCACTCAAGAATTTCATGCCAAAAATTCCAAGAGTCAGCCAAGCATTTCTTCCATGCCAACTTTCAAGGAGTTCCAAAATGTTTGATCACCCAAGTGAAGGAGGTTCAATGGTTCTTTATTGCATGAGTTTTGATCAAACAAGTTCCAAGCTGCTTAACTTTCTAGAACTAGTCTCATCAAAATTCTTGAGTCTTCTTCTATTCAGACTGAAGAGTTCACTCACCTGCAGAAGCCCACAACATCCAGACTCCAGAGTCCAGCAATCAAAGCCAAGTGATGAAGCAATCTTGGCCCTACATCAAGACACCTCATCTTATCTCATCTTGGCACCCAAATGAGATAAGAGGCCCATGAATTCATCCATCTTGGAGAGAGGTCCAGATCAGCCCAACAAGCAAGAGTCTAGGACACCCAGAAGCAAGATTCCATGAGTTATAGTCCAAGGGAGAAAAAGTCTAGTCTTTGAATCCCTTACACCACTGTTGAGGGTCTATAAATACCCCATCAACCCCCCTTGTAAATTATTATTATTCATCAATAAAGAAGCTCTGTCGAATTTTCTTCCTTTGATGTGTGCATCACGGGGTGTGAGGCTCTTTTCCTTTATTCTTCAGAACATCGCAAGGTGCGAGGCCCTAGTTATCCTACCTATCCAGATGACAAGAAAACCTAGCCACTTCTTCTTACCATTCCCTTTTATTTATTTTCCTTCCTTTGCTACTTCTTAACTTTAGTTTTCTTTATTGAGTGTTTGTAGGTGATCTTGAATCAAAGACAGGTATTCTTGCCTCGAAACCAGTATCACACAGAAGATCGAAGCCCCGGATCAAGTTCTTGAAATCCTGCCGCGATAATCTTGAGAGTCCTGCTAGATCTATTTCAAAGGAGCAATTTTTATTGGTAAAACTGAAAACTTAATCCCTTCTCTTTAATTTCTAATTAGTTTAAAGTAAACCCTAGTTTACGGTGGTTTCTTAATCACCAAGTCCTGCTTTCTAGTTACTTTGTAGGTTTACTTGTACGTGTAGTTAATTAGAACTAGTATCCTTTACTGTCTCCTTTGAGTCTTCCTTAAAAATCTGAAAAATTCTAAAAAAATATTCTCTACTACTATCTGATAATTAAGCTTTAATTATTTATCCAACATTAGTTTTGGTATCAGAGCAGGTTAAACTAGGGTTTAATCGCTCTTGTGCTGAAATTGGACTTAGTTTCTCTTTAAGTACTTGGATTGGGTGCTTCACCATGGCCATCCGGTCATAGGAAAAAGTAGGGCTACAAGACCCTCACATCTCATTCAAAAGAGATTTTCTATGGCGTGTAGGGGTACCACTATGATTGACCCTTGAGGAAGAAAACAAAGAGATACGCATCTTTAGGGTTAATTTTCTGCATCACATCTATCCTAATACATAGTCTATTATTTTAATTATTTCTTTATATAAAAAGATTAAAAAATTCTAGTTTTTATTTTTCTAGATTCCTCATAATTGATAGTATTTATCATAATTTTCTTATAATTTAATTAATATTTTAAGTCATTTGAATCTCTGAATTACTGCCTAAGAATAGTTCTACCATGAATTTTTAGCAATTCTAGTTTAGGGTTCTTTTTGCATAAATATTGTATATTTTAATTTTATGCATGTTTCCTTCATATTAGGTACTTTTTTGAAAAATATATCTTTGTAAAAAAAAAATAAAACTTGAAAACCCTAATTGCATCTTCATATTCTTGCTATCATCATTCAAACCTAATCTTAAGGGCACTCAATATCTACATAAGGGAGGAATTTCATTACCCTTCCTTGGCCCACAACCACCACCTTTGCATAGATCCTAACCTAATTAAAATTAATTAAACTTAATTGTTCTAGTGAGCTAGGGACACCAACAAGTTGGGTTCAAAGTATTGTGTGAAAGCTAGTGCACCCAATCCTTTGATTATCACTAGAATCTGGTGTCTAAGGCTAGAGGTCCAGAGACAAACACCCTAAGTGATTTCATGGTTTTAATTAGGACTCTGCGAGAGTAGGAGGAGCCTCCCATGACCCCACCTCTTACTTGGCCAGTGGACAGGGGATTATTGAATTGGCTATAATTTAAGCTGACCCATTCTACTTGAGCTCTAGATCTAGGAAACCCTAATCTGAGTCGAGTTCGATGTGTTTGCATTGCATAACCTCTAAATTAGGAGACCAATATTTGTAGCCTCAAACCCAACCCAGTTTGGTTTGACCATGGAGTCCACTATGGAAACCTTGCTAAGGACCTTCACTGAATAATGTACCCAAATAAAAAATAGGTTTGACCGACTAGATGATCGACTAGGTAACCTAGAGAAAAACCGTAAGACCCGTCCTGAACCTAAACTTGAGACACCTTTCTCCACATCTCCCAATCTTTGGAGACCCTCACACCATGACCCAACTTGGGAGAGTAACCATAGGAGACCCAATTATGATTTTATAGACCAGGATGAGAGAGCTACTAGGAATTTTAGACTAGAAGCACCTAAATTTGGTGGTAATCTTGATCATGAGAATTATATTTATTGGGAAGAAGGTATGGATCTGTATTTTGAAAGGGAACTAACATCTAAATGAAGTCAGTTTAAGTTTGCTAAGCTTAAATTAGTATGCTAGGCTAGAATTTATTGGGATGATATCGAAAGAATGATCAGATAAAGAAGAGACATACCCATAACTACCTAGGGTGACATGAAACTTAAACTTAGGCAAAAGTACCAACCTATACCCTATGAACCCAGCTCCTACGAACCCAAATCCATGATCTATAGATCTGAGCCCATATCCTATGAATCCAAGGAATCCAAAACCCTAGGTATCAACCTAGTGCTAGTCAGGTTTCGCTTAGTTGGCCAGAATCCATTAAGATTAGTGCTCCTTATAAAAAATTAGTATCTAGTCAAATCAACCCGAGTTGACCTATTGCTCAGCAGAGTCGACCCAATTCTCACCAGAGCCGACTCAACCCTAATCCAAGCTGACCTACCCCTACTAGCCCAGATCCTAGCCAATTTTCTCTTAACCGACCTACTCCTACTACCCCATTGGTTCACCAGGATGACATTGAAAAAAAAGTGTATAAAGCTAATGTGAACTTAGTGGATGAGTATGAGGGAGAAGTGGAAATACCTATGGCTGACCTAGAATTAGCTGACCCGGTAGACACCCAAATTGAAGCTAGCCCAGAGTTAGTTGACCATGACCATACCCTGACTGAGACTATACTAGTAGGACCCTTAGAAAAAGAGATCCAAGAGGAACCTAACTCTACTACTGAGACTTTACCTAAGGAAACACTAGAAGAGACTCAAGTCATAGAGCCCAGTCCTGAAATTCAAGAACCAGAGGAAATTGGTGAGGACTTGGTTTGTTTAATCCGGTACCCTCAGGCTGAAGTCACCCCTTTGATGCCAATTGAAGATCTCTTCCCTGAGATTAGTGACCCATTCTTCTATAGGGTAAACCCTGTAGCTATACCTCAAACCCTTAAGATCGACCCCATTAGTCTAGGACTATTCCCTGAAAACCCTTCTTATTTTCAATCTAACCTAGATCCACTTCTTATTTTCTACCTTTTCTTGAAGCTTCCTTTGTTTCTCTAACCAATATATTGCATTTTGTAGAGGTTAGCGTATTACATACATTCATTGAACATGTTACGTTTACAACTTATTTCTAGAGAACCTTATGGCATCTATTAGGATTCATGTTAAATTTTCATCTACATGTCACCCACCAACCAAGGGTCAAATTCAGTTATAGTTTAGGGTTTACATGCATGTCAATAAAAATTTAAATAAATAATGAAAGCAATGATATTTTCAAGAAAAAAGAAGACTCAAGGAATACAATGAAGGAGACTTTGTCATGGTTAAAGTATGACCTGAACGGTTCCCACTTGGAACCACGAAAAAGTTACATGCCCATGGTAGTGGACCATACAAAGTGATTAGGAAAATTGGGTCTAATGCTTATGTGCTCGAGTTACCACCTGAACTAGGTATTAGTCCAACTTTCAATGTTTCAGACCTTATTAAGTATAAGGAGACAACATTGATTTCTAGTGAGCCATTTGGGCCTAATCCAATCCTTGAGAGTGAACCAACCCAAGTGTGTCCACCTGCCATACCACCAGACCAGAGAGACAAGATCGAGCAAATCTTGGATGACAAGATCATTGCTACCCGAAGCAAAGATTACCAGCGATATCTGGTTCGTTGGCAAGGATGACCTGAAACTGATGATTCTTGGATCACCAGAGAGGACTTGCAGAGAGTTGACCCAGACATGCTAGAGCACTATCACAGCGATGTTGATCTATATCAACAGGGTCGAGTTTCTCCCACTTGGGGAGAATTGGTGTGGACACCAGGGCCAGAAAATATCGACATGTTGAACCCATATCCTTGTGGATCACTTGTGAATAAAGCCATGAACCCAACCCCTTTTATCATGTAAATATTTTATTTTAATTTCTGTTATTTTGGGTTAGTTAGATTTAGCCCCTTTTACCAACTATAATTAGCATTTTGTTATTTAGGGCAAAACCCTTTTTATCACATTGATCAAAATCCCATTTATCGATTGTGTCAAACCCTATTGGGCCAAACCCTGTTTACCAATCTATTCTTTTTATTACATAAGGTTAAGCCTTTTAATCAATTGATCAAGTGGGGCTTTAGTTATTTGATTTTGAGTCTTGTAATAATTAGTTATTGAGTCCTGTAATACAAGGAAGACCTAATTGAAGACCCATGTAACTTCATGTGCACTCAAATCAAAACCCATGTGCACCTAAATCAAGATTCCATGTGACCCATATGCTAGCTCAAGACAAGCCGTGTGACTCCATGTGCTAGCCCAAGTCACTTGTCATATGTAACCAAATCTTAGCACCACCTTTTCAAGAATCTGGACAACACCACATGACTTGTCTGGACACCACTTGCCACTTCATCGAGACAACACCACTTGCCACTTCATCGGGACAACACCACATGACTTATCTGGACATCACTCGCCACATCACCCAGGACATTATCACATGGCATGTCACTTATTTTTGGACATCCCACATGCCATGTCTTAAATGAAAGAAAGAATTGGCACCCCTTCTTTTTAAGAGGAGTAAAGTAGAAGGAGTCCTCCAATTGGCGCCCTCTCACTCAAGAATTTCATGCCAAAAATTCCAAGAGTCGGCCAAGCATTTCTTCCAAGCCAACTTTCAAGGAGTTCCAAAATGTTTGATCACCCAAGTGAAAGAGGTTCAATGGTTCTCTATCGCAGGAGTTTTGATCAAACAGGTTCCAAGCTGCTTAAGTTTCCAGAACTCAAGAGTCTCATCAAAACTCTTGAGTCTTCTTCTATCTAGACTAAAAAGTCCACTAATCTGTAGAAGCCCACATCATCCAGACTCCAGAGTCCAGCAATCAAAGCCAAGTGATGAAGCAATCTTGGCCCTATATCAAGACACCTTATCTTATCTCATCTTGGCATTCAAATGAGGCCCTTTTTCCTTTGCTCTTTAGAATATCACGGGGTATGAGGCCCTAGTTATCCTACCTATCCAGCCGACAAGAAAACCTAGCCACTTCTTCTAACCCTTCTTTTTTATTTATTTTTTTCCTTTGATGCTTCTTAACTTTAGTTTTCTTTATTGAGTGTTTGCAGGTGATCTAAAATCAAAGACAGGTATTCTTGCCTCGAAACTAGCATCATGCGGAAGATCAAAGCCCAGGATCAAATTCTTGAAACCCTGCCACAACAATCTTGAGAGTCCTGCCATATCTATTTAAAAGGAGTGATTTTCATTGGTAAAACTGAAAACTTAATTCCTTCTTTTAATTTTTGATTAGTTAAAAGTAAACCCTAGTTTATGGTGGTTTCTCAACCACCAAGTCCTTCTTTCTAGTTACTTTGTAGGTTTACTTGTGCGGGTAGTTAACTAGAACTAGTTTTCTTTACTGTCTCCTTTGAGTCTTCCTTAAAAATCTAAACAAATCTAAAAAATTATTCTCTACTATTCTCTGATAATCAGGATTTAATTATTTATCCCGCATCAACAAAGTATGAGATCCGATCTTATATTTGTTTATAGATTATATCTATTGCATGCATCGATTAGATCGATGCATGCTAATTTTTTTCAGCATCCATGTTCTGTTCATATCTTATCTCGAGCCTATAAGATAGGTTTTAGAATTATTCTAATGCATGCTTTCATAATTAATAGCATTTTAATCTAATATGCTTTCACTAGTTTTTAAAAAAGAACTCATGCATGAAATATTGTCCTAGTTTTCCAACACCCCCTTCTTATGCATACAAAAATTGAGAAAGGGTGCCAACTAAAAAGGGCACTGAGTTTTGGTGCTCCCATCTTATGTGTTTGTAGAAATTGAGATTCACTCTCCCATTTTAGATAAGATTTATCCCAACTAAAATTTTATTTTGAATGGAATAAGTTATAGATTAGTTTTATCTTACCAACAGGCGTTGAAAGTAGTTTTGTGCAATAAAACAAAATAAGATGTAAAGGTCAGCGCACATTGTTTTCTCATCAAAGGTTTTCTCGATGCCATTTCTTTGTGCCCTCCTAATTTGAATTGGATTCAGACTAGATTAAGATAGAATCTTAACTTGATGAGGCATGAAGAGGTTGGCTAGGATTGGGGGGTTTGTGCAACAATAATAAGAAGGGAATGAGAAAGGGCCAATGCAATTTTATTGTCATCATTCTTCCTCATTGAATTTTTCTTCCATGCCCTTTCTCCTTTTCTTTTCATACCCAACCTCTACCAAACATCAGAAAGAGATTGTTTACATAGAGAGAGGAAGGGAAGAAGAAATGTGTCTTCTTCCTTTCTTGGCATCCAAAGTCCAGTCCCGAAAATCTACACGAAGTGTCCGTGCAAAGGCTGCAATCTTCTTCTTCAATTTCTGAAAGAGAGAGATCCAGATCCAAACCAAAAGAGAGGCCTACAAAAAGCTAGCACTCTAGGACCTCAGAGATTCAATCAATGTCGCATCCTATATGGATACCAGCAAAGGTCGTGCATATACACAGTTTTGATAGAAATCCCAAGAATCCATCGGATCCAACTCGATCAAGCTTGGAAGAGGAAAGTAGTTAAGGTAAGATTGATTCTCTTCCTCTGATTTCTTTGATATCAGATATGATAGTATTTGTCTATTTCAGTATGTTTATATCCTTACCTAGGTGATTTAAAGATTAGATCTACATGTATATATAAAAAAGTTTCATATAATTGCTTCCGCGACATGATTAGATTAGGATTTTAGAACCTAAAATTTCAGCATGTTATCACCAAGGAAATCTAATAATGCCAGAGTCCACTGGAGAAATGGCACTCATGAGCTATACCTGCAAAAAAGTTCCAAGGAGAGATATTCTTTTTCTTACCTTGGGAGCTCCCAGGGAACCCCTTTTATAGATAAGACCCAATAACACTTAAGGATGAAAAGCTCTTAGTAGGATTTGGTGAGAAGTGACAAAACTAAATGTCCCATCACACGAAGCAGTCAGGGGATCAATCCATGTCATACAAAATGTTTGCCCTTCCTTAATTGGGATTGTCTTTTCTACAAAATTAGCCATGCCCTTTAATGGTGACATTAACTAGTGCATGGGACTAGTCATGCCCCTTAGTTGTCAAGATTTGTTAGTAATTATGGGGTATGATATGATCTTTTGGTCAAGTAATCAAATGCATGGAGATGAGTGTTAGTCAAACCATTATGTTGCCCAGCTAGGTAGCCCAAAAGGGAGGGTGAGTTGGGTATTTGAAAAAATTTAAGCAGTTATGTGCTTTACTTTGAGTGTTTGTGTAACTAAGTAATTGTGCCAAGAAGATATGCAGCAGAAATAACAAGTTAAATGCAGAGTAATAAGAAGCAAGTAATAAAGGAGGCAATCACACACAAACACAAAAATTTATAGTGGTTCGGTGCACTCCAAGCACCTACATCCACTTCCCAAACTTCCCCTTGGTTATTTCACTATAATCTCTTCAAGATTACAGTCGACTTATTTTTCAAGGCTCACAAGTCAAAACTTAAGTTGGTTTTACCACCTAGGATCACCAACAACCTTTACAACTTATTTTAATTCAGGCTAACAAGTCAAACCCAAGTTGGTTTTGTCTCTTAGTCTTACCAACAACCTTTAACACTAATTTCATTATCCTTGAAACTAGAACTAATAAATGAAATCAAGTATACAGAAAGTAAACACAAGAATTAGCTCTGAAATGAGCAAAAATAAATGTCGTTGAAGCTCTCTTGGTTGCTTGAGTTGACTTCTCCTTGGAATTTCTTAAATGTACACTTTTGGCTAAAGACTTGAAAGCTCAAACTCTCAAAAAATGGAAGCCTTTTTCAGGTGGAATCTCTTCAAAGCTTTCTTTGTCTTTCAAATAATTGGAACTTGTCTCTTCTTGATTCTCTCTTTCTTGTTGACTTTAAGAGGTTTGGTGAGTGTTAAATAGCTTAATTCCATTGAAAAAGTCATTGGAGACCGTTGGAGGGATCAAACTAGTTGTTTGGAGCCATTTGGAAATAAATCTGAATTTTTAAAAAACTAGCTGTTGCACCAAGTGTTGATACTTGAGTTTTTCATGAGTCGACACTTTGAGTCGACACTTGGATCAGCTCAAGGCAAAGTTTGAGTTTCCTGCACTCTGCTCCACTTCTGGTCTCAGGCTATGAGTCGGCACTTTGAGTCGACACTTTGAGTCGACACTTGAGAAACTTTAGAAAATACAAGTTCTATCCAATTTGTTCTCAGGCGATGAGTCGATCTTTGAAGTGTCGACACTTAACCGTGAGTCGACACCTTGAGTCGACACTTGCCATTCCAGTCTGAAATTTCTGTATGCCAATCTTCTAAAGTGTCCACACTTGATCCATGAGTCAATACTTGCTTTATGCCAAATCAAAAATCTATGCCAAACTCTAAAATTTTTAAGATCTCATCCAAAAATCCTTTAGATGCTTTTCCATAAAGGCCAAAAAGAATATTCCTAGGTTAGGGAATCACTCAAACATTGAGAAATATCTTGCTTTGATATTAGTGAGCTTGTTACACTTGAATGGAGAATTTTATGTACCTGTGACCTGAAATTCATACTAAATTTGAAACATTAGTCCAAACTCATACTCAATATTTTATTTATTCATCAAAATCAAGGAGCCAAAGCCAACAATCTCTCTCTTTTTTATGATGACAAAACTTTAAGTATAAAAAAAATTAAGTTCCAAAAATAAACCAGTATAATATCAACATATCTATAATAGAATGACTTTATCAAAAATAACTCCACATTTGTTTTTCAACAAAGTTTAAGGTTTATTCGGTAAAATTTCAAGAGTTTCAAAGGTAAAAAGTTTCAAAAACTCCCCCTATCTTAAGTAACATTTGAAAAGCATTTGAATTCACTTATAAAACTGTTTATACCTTAAGTAACACCAAAACCTTTTATACCATGTATCTACTCCCCCTTTTTCTCATCATTAAACATTAAACATTAAGCATGAAAAGGGAAATTTTCTCCCCCTAAGATAGTGCTTTCATCATAATACAACATTCATTTTGACAGAAAGAAGAGAGATCATAGAAACAACATAAGCATACATAAACTGAACTTTCATTTAATAAAGGTTTTAGTACAACATAATAAGCATAAGCATAAACCGAAACATAAACATACATAAGCTGAAACATAAGATAAGCATAATAAGCATACATAGTCTGTGAGGCTACTCCTCATCAGATAGAAACTCAAAGAAGATAGGTGCCACGATCCTAGTGGCTGAAGATCTAGGGGTCTTGTGGGTCAGGCTTCTAGTCCTAAGTGAAGGGCTAGAGCGAGGAATAACCCTAGAAGTCCTAGTAGAATGTGAGGGAAAGGTCTCTGCAGCAGTCTGAAATGCTGAAGCAGTGTCAGGCTGAACATCACTGGGAGTGACTGTAATGTGATCATGAGTATCCGATGTCTATCCCCCTTGCTGACAATCTGAAAGTCTGCTGCTCCACCATTGTCATCACTGTTAGACTCAATAACATCAATGTCACCACATGCATCACCATGAGCTGTGCCGTCACCATCTATCGCTGCATCACCATGATCAGGAGGAGTACCACCACCAGGAGAGGCATCATGTGTATCATGTGATCATCATCATCTGCTGGCAGAGGTGGAGGTGGAGGTCCTGAAGGTCTCGTCAGAGGCAACAAGGATCTCAGTAGATTTCGTATCTCAGTGAAGCCTGCCTCCATCGACTATCGGATACCTGAGAGCTACTCATCTGTATGAGCCCTCAGTCCATGAATCTCCATCTGAAGTATGGTAGCCCGAATAGCCAGTCCAATAACCTCCTCTCTGACATCAACTATATGCACTTTAATGCACTCCTCGAAGGTTGATGCAGTCTCTGAAGCAATGCGAGGAGTAGTAGCTAGAGTATGTGCAGATGCTGGTGTAGCTGGCTCAGAACCTGATGCAGTGATAGGTGCAGGTCTCGATGGGGTAGTATGCTCAGTAGGTCCAGATGGCCCTACCTTGGCTGCACGAAGCTCGTCCTCCTCGTCTGGCTCTTGACCAGACTCTTTGCACACCCATCGCCTAGCCACTCTCTGATAAACCATCCTATGAAGTGATTTCTCTCCATACGTGTCTGTATGGAGGATCTCCTTGGAGGGCTCGCCCTCTAATGGGATACCGAACTCACGAAAGATCCTAGTGAACCCCATGCCATAGGGTAAACACAGATTGGTGGGTACACCAGGATCAGACACAGATCACTGGACCCCATATGGTTTACTGATTAGGATTTTAGAACCTTAGTCACGTGTCATAATTTTGTAAGTAAGTATGATTGAGTCCTGTAATAAGTTGAGACTAGTTGATTATGTCTCAACCCTACTCCAGTATTGAGTCCTGTATTTCAATATGAGTCTAGTATTAGTCCAGTTCATGTACAAGAGAGGAGGATATTCTATTTTGGAGTTCCACCAGGCCTCACCCAGGAGCCAAAGGCATTTACATTAGCTTATGGGATCTTGTTTGACACCCAAGAGCCCTAGATACCCTCCATATGCTCTCTAGATGCCCTAATTCCCTCTAGATGCCATTCTAGATGCCAGATTCCTTCCAGATGCCATGAAATATCCTCAACCCAGGGCACCCCTTAATTCCAAGGAGATACGAGCATCTTAGTCCAAGAAATTCAAGCCCAGGAGCAAGGCCCAAGCACTTAAGAACCAAGATGCCCTTTGGATACCAGGAATATGCTTGCCCCAGGACCCCAGGCGCCCCAGCTTCCAGGAAGCCCAAGCCCATGCGCCCTAGCCCTTCTTGGCCACCCCTTATTGCCCTTTGAAGCCCAACATGCCAAGAGGAGGCGTCCTTTATGAGTTGACCAAGTCCAAGCATGGTGGAAGAGTCCAAATGAAAGAAGGAAAACAAGTTTATGTTTCATTCAACTTGTATACTCCTAGTTTTAGGTTACTTGTGTAGTTTTTCTCCCATTCAAAGTGTGTAAACCTATCCTAACTAGGAGAAGGCTGAAGTCCTAATAGGGAGAGGGCATGGAAACTCTATAAATACCCCACCCCTCCTCCTCTTGTATTCAATCAACTATTATGAAATAAAACTCTGTTATTTTGGTGTTCAGCTTCTGGTGTTCTGGTTTTTGGTTATTTGGTTTTGGTTCTTTGTTCTCTTGCTTAGCCGACCACCCTTCCTTGGGATTCTCCATGCCCTAGCAGCAAATCAAACCTCCAAGCAGCAGCCAAGTCCAAGAAGAAAATCCTTGAAGACACCCCAGATCAAGTGCTCCTTCTTCTTCCCTGCTGCCAGCCCTAACCCTGATTCCTCTTATTCTTTCTTTCATATTTTGTTTCTTTTCATTGATCACCTATTTTGTGCCTAACCTTGATGCTTGTAGGATCCCTGAGGTGTTTCCCCTCCTTAGAGGAGGCTTTCCTTGCCTTCAGACTGGGTCCAGATCGCCTTCAGATTCGGGAACCAAAGGCTTGTTCTTCTAGGCACCATCTAGAGTGTTGAGGGATCTCTTCTTCAGAGGAACTACAATCGCTGCTTGGTAAAAGCCTTCCCCCTCTTGAGTTCTGATCTGGTGATATGTTCGCCATCCTAAGCTAGGAGTTTCTCAATTCTCAGGAACTGGCTTTATTATTCTGCATGGATTATTTTGCGAGTATGATAGTTTCTTTCATTACTTGTCTTCCTGCTAATTTTTACTTATTTTTCGGGTCTTTAGCCACTGAATTAAAAATATTAAAAACTATAAAAAAATTAGTTTTATTTATCATCAATCTTAAGATAATCCCGTATTAGTTTGGTATCATAGCATATTTAGGATAGTATTCATTTGCATTAGGATCACAATCCCTAATTTCTGCATCCTGCTAGCTACATTAGGTGTCTGTTTTTCATCTAATTTTGACCACCTACAAATGTGTTTTTCTGTGAAATTTGCATTTAGTGTTCTCTATCTTGTCCTATATTTTATCATGATTTTTAATTAATTTTACAGAAAATCAAAAGTCATAAAATTTAGCATATTAGAAACCCTAACTAAAATCCTGATAATTCTGCATCAGTCCAAAAACCCTAGGATTTGCATCATCATCTGATTTTTTTTTTTTTGCATTAAATTTAGTAGAGATCATCAACACCATCCATCCTCTGTCCTAGAATTTTTTGATTTTTTCCTGCATCAGAATCCATGTCAAACACTACATTAATCTAAACCCTAAATCTCATAATTCTGTGAACTCTGCACACTTGACTCAACCAAACCTAATCAACTTCCACACACCCCAATCCCAAGCCCAATTTGTTTGCTAACCTGATCAACCTAAACCTAATTTGCCACCTCATAAAATATACATAAAATATTTTATTTTTTTGATTGTTATTAGTTGCATTAGGACTCATTGAATTTGCATCATTTGATTAACCTAATCTTAAGGGCAATTGCTATCTAATGTCAGGGCAGGATTTCACCACCTGTCCTGGAACCAAAACAACCATCATCATTCTGACATAAGCCTAATTAAAATGAATTAGACCTAATTTGTACTAGAGCGCTAAGTGACACTTATAGGTTGGGTCCGAGTTGTGTGGGCCAACTAGTGCATTTAATCCTTTAGCTATTACTGAAAATTGGTGCCTAAGGCTAGGGGTCCAGAGTCAAACAACCTAAGTGGAGATGTGGTTACTTAATTGGGTCCCTACATTAAGCAGGGGGGCCTCCCACACTCCTACCCCCTACCTGGCCAGTGGAAGGATTAGCTGCTGGGTTAAGTGTAAGTTGAGCTGACCCATTCAGTTTTGACTCTAGGTCTAGCAAGCCCTAGATTGTACTAACCGTTGCATGTTTGTATGTTTGCATGACCACTAGGATAGGAACCCAATACTAGGACCCATACTTAGAGCCCAACCCTATGAGAACATCATACCATGACCCATACCAAGAACCCACACCCTATTACCCTTCCAGTCCCTATTACCCCAATCCCTATTTACCCAGATGCATTGACTCCAGATTCCAGGATCACAAACTTTTAGAATAGTGGTGGGATTTGAGACAGGATAACAAAACTATGTCTGAGTACATTGACCAATTTGATGAGTTTTATGGGACATGTTACATAATTGAACCTGAGTCTAAAATTATATCTAGGTTTAAAGCTGGCCTACGTAGATGATGCGGGATGATTCTAAGACTGCTAAACATACATGAAAAAAAATAAAATAATTTTTTTATGATTTTTATAATTTTATTTGTAGGCTAGATTTTTAAAATAAAGTAAGAACTAGTGGAAAGAATAGCAGTGCAAAGAATCATCGGATCGCAGGCAAACTCATGCAAACTAATAAAATAGCCAGGACCCAAGAGTTGAGAAACTCCCGGTTTAGGATAGTTAGTCTTCATCAAATCAGATAATAAGAGAAGGGAAGGTTTCTTACCAGTCAGAAATTAAAATTCAATAGCAGCAGGGATCACTCACAACTCTGATCGGAGCCTGGAAAAAGAAGCCTCGGTTCCCTTGAATCTGATGGCTGATCTGGGTGGTCCTGGAAGAAAAGAAGGCATCCTCAGGGAAGGTGAATCACTTTGGGGATCTTGCAAGCATCAGGGTCAATCAAAATAGCAAATAAAAAAAAAGAAAAGGAACTAGGGTTTTAAAGAAATCGGGTTAGGGTTAGGAGATGGCAGTTAGAGAAGAAGAAGCTCCTGGGCTTGGATGGCAGCAAGGGCTTCAGTTCCTTGGGCATGGCTGATCTCTAGGGATGCAAAAGGGAGCTAGGGCAGTAGGGTTTCAATCTAGGAACACAAAGAGAGCACACAAAGTAATAACCAAAACTCAAACACAAGGTAATTAATCCAAATTTCAACAAGGTTTATTCATAAGAAAAAGATGCTTACAAGAGGGGGAGGGGTGGGGTATTTATAGAGTTCCCATGCCCTCACTAACCATGGTTACACTTGGGTTACAAGTCTTCTTCCAAATTAGAATACAAGTCCTTTCCTAGCTAGGTTAGAATTACAAGGTGTAAAGGGATTAGGAATCCTGACTAGGTTAGAATAACTTGGTCTTCTCCTTCTTCTCTTGGTCTTCTCCTTCTTCTCTTCAACCTGGACTTAGTCAAACTTTTGGGATGCCCACTCCTTGGGTGTGTGGACCTTAGGGCAGCAAGGGGGAGGTCAGCCAAGGCTTGGAATGCATGGGCTTGGGCACCCTGGAAGCTGGGTTGCCTAGTTCCCTGGGCTGGCATATTCCCGGTATCAAAAGGGAATCTTGGTTCTCTTGTTTTGGACTTGCTTCTTGGGCTTGGACTTGGAGACCTGGAGTGCTGGGATAGCCTAGTAAACCTGGGCTCCTGGCATATGGAATATTCAGGATGCATCTGGAAGGAATCTAGCATCTGAAATGGCATCCGGAGAGAATCAGGGTACCTGGGTGTCGATTGAGCTCCCCTAAGCTGATGTAACTTCTTCTGATTTAAGAAGAAGGTCTGTTGGAACTCCAAAATAGCATAGCCTCCTCTCTTGTACAAGAAGTGAACTCATACTAGACTCATACTGATGTACATGACTCAATATACTAGACTAGGTTGAGGGTTGAGACAAATCGACTAACCTCAACTTATTATAGGACTCAATCTTAATTGATTACAAAATTTTCAAAACTTTGACACATGACTAGGTAAACCAAATGGGATCCAGTGATCTATGTCTGATCCTGGTGTCCCCACCAATTCTCCCGGGGTGGGAGGAACTCGATCCCATCGAGTGTGGGATAACTTGGCTCTCATAGTGCTCGAGTAAGTCTGGGTTGAGGCACTGCAGATCCTCACGGGTGATCCACGAGTCCTCAGATTCTGGCCAACCTTGCCACCAGACCAAATATCTCTGATAGTCTCTATCCTGGGTACCGATATCTTGACCGTTCAAAACTCTTTCAATCATTTCCTCATTTATAGGCTAATTTGTATGTGGACACTCTGGGGTGGGTTCTCTCTCAAGGGAGGGATAGGCTCAAGGTGCTCGCTAAGTATCACTACTGGCTCCCTAGACTCTATAAGATCTGAGATGATGAAGGTAGAGCTAATACCTAAATCAGGTAGTATCTCACACACATAGGCATTGGGTCCATCGATATTCATTATCTTGGATGGGCCAGCTTCGTAAGCAGAAAATTCTTTGCAATTACAAAATCCCCTGCAAAATTATTTATCTCTCTTTTGGGAATTAGCCAAGTTGTTATTTAGTTTATTAGTTATGTTCAGCTTTTGACTAATTTTCATATTCATATGCTGTGCAAAGGGTAGTGCAGGTGAAGACATGTAACTCAAGTTGTACATTTATTGAACTCAACTAATACCTAACAGACTCGACAAGACATCCATATTAAAGGATGTTTTGTTGGACTCTAAGGGACAAAACCTAACAGATTATAGACTCTTTAGGTTTGACCCTAGCATGGCATGCACATGAGAACTTACTATGTATACTTACTAAATGCCAGAGGGTATGCAAGAAGTAAGATGCAAACCTAATATGCACGAGGCATGTATGCATTATGCTGGCTTCTATAAAATGCAATCTAATAATGAGAAAATTAAGAGAAGTTTCAGAAAAAGGTAGAAAATAAGAGGTGGATTCAGGGTTAGTCAGATTGGATGGAAAGTAAGAAAAGGATTTGGGGTTAATTGGATAGACTAGGATATAAGAAGGGGCGTCAGGGATTAATCCTAAACTAATAAGGTTGACCTTAAAGGGTTGGTGTCTATCTACTAGGTCTACCTTATGGAAGAATGGGTCACTATTTTCAGGAAAGAGATCAATGGGAGTCAATGGAATGATTTCATCCTGAGGGTACTGATTCAAATAGATCAAGTCCTTAATAAATTCTTCTGGCTCTTGAATCAAAGGACTAGGCTCTATATTTAGGCTTTCTTTTAGTGTCTCCTCAGGTAAAACTCTAATAGTAGGATTGAGTTCCTCATGGTATTCTTCCTTTAAGGGTTCTTCCATCACATGGTCAGCTAACTCTATGTCGGTTACTGTCTGGGTATGGCTAGGGTTAGCTAAACCTAGGTCGGCTCCTACTAGGGTATGGTCAGGGTCAATTATTGTTGGGATGTCTTCTACCTGGTCCAACCTATTGGTTACTTGGTTGTTGGTTTGGGTCAATTGGTTGGTTTGGGTGGTGGATTGGGTAAACTGGGTTTGGTATTGGGTATTTTTTTGGGCCCATTGTTCAATTAGGGCCTTGAGGGTTTCTATATTGGACTCCATGGTTGAACTGGATTGGACTTCAAACTCAACTTACACTTAACCTAGCAGCTAATCATTCCTTTGGCCAGGTAGAGGGTGGGACTGTAAGAGGACCCCCTGCTTCGTAGGGACCCAATTAAAAACCACAACACCATTTAGGTCGTTTGACTCTAGACCCTCAGCCTTAGACACCAGGTTTCAGTAATAGCCACAAGATTAAATGCACCAGTTGACCCAAACAATTCGGACCCGACCTGTTGGGTATCACCTAGCCCTCTAGGGAAAATTAAGTCTAATCAATTTTAATTAAGGCTTGGGTGGAAATGTTGGGCGGTTGTTTTGGGCCCAGGACAAGTTATGACCTCCTGCCCTGATGTTATATTGATTACCCTTAATATTAGATTAAAAGATGATGATCATTTAATGGTCCTGAAACAAAGTAAAACATATCAAAAAATATAATATTTTTTAATGATTGATGATGTGTCAAGTTAGGTTTAAGTTAACTGGGGTTATCAAACAAAGTTTGGCTTGGGATTGGGGGTTTGATAGTTGATTAGGTTAGGTTGAGTCAAGATGCAGAATTTAGCAAAAATCAAAAAAATTAGGGTTCAAATGATGTAGTATTTGACATAGATCCCGATGCAGAAAAAAAATCAAAAAAAATCTAGAACAGAGGATGGAAGGTGAGGATAAAACCTATCAAATTTCATGCAAAAAAAATCATATGATGATGCAATTCTTAGGGATTTTGGATTGCTGCAAAAATTATCAGGATTCTATTAGGGTTTCTAATATGCTGGATTTTAGAGAATTAGGTTTTCAGTAAAATTAATTAAAAATTTTGATAATTATTAGGATAGAATAGAGGACAAGAAATGCAAATTTTACAAAAAAAAAAAATATTTAAGATGCTGAAATCAGATGAAACCTAAACATCTAATGCAGTGGATAGGATGCTGAAATTAGGGTTTGTGAATGCAAAGCAGATAAAAACTATCCTAAACCTACTCTGATACCAAACTAATGCGAGATGACTCTAAGACTACTAAACATGCATGATAAATAGTAAAATAATTTTTTTATAATTTTTATAGTTTTATTTGTAGGCTAGATTTTCAAAATAAAGTAAGAACTAGCGGAAAGACTAGCAGTGCAAAGAATCATCGGATTGCAGGCAAACTCATGCAAACTAATGAAATAGCCAGGACCCAAGAGTTGAGAAACTCCCAATTTAGGATAGTTAGTCTTCATCAAATCAGATAATAAGAGAAGGAAAGGTTTCTTACCAGTCAGAAATTAAATTTAGTAGTAGCAGGGATCACTCACAACTCTGATCGGAGCCTGGAAGAAGAAGCCTCGGTTCCCTTGAATCTGATAGCTGATCTAGGTGGTCCTGGAAGCAAAGAAGGCCTCCTCAGGGAAGGTGAAGCACCTCGAGGATCCTGCAAGCATCAGGGTCAATCAAAATAGCAAATAAAAAAAAAGAAAAGGAACTGGGGTTTTGAAGGAATCGGGATTAAGATTAGGAGATGGCAGTCGGGCAAGAAGAAGCTCTTGGGCTTGGACGGTAGCAAGGGATTTAGTTCCTTGGGTGTGGCTGATCTCCAGGGATGCAAAAGGGTGCTAGGGCAGTAGCGTTTCAATCCAGGAACACAAGGAGAGCACACAAAGTAAGAACCAAAACTCAAACACAAGGTAATTAATCCAAATTTCAGCAAAGTTTATTAATAAGAAAAGATGCTTACAAGAGGGGGAGGGGTGGGGTATTTATAGAGTTTCCATGCCCTCACTAACCATGGTTACACTTGGGTTACAAGTCCTCTTCCAAATTGGAATACAAGTCCTTTCGTAGCTAGGTTAGAATTACAAGGTGTAAAGGGATTAGGAATCCTAACTAGGTTAGAATAACTTGGTCTTTTCCTTCTTCTCTCCAACTTGGACTTAGTCAAACTTTTGGGAAACCAAGGCGAAGCTGATCTACTTCCTCAGAAATAATGCTGATGTCTTCGCCTGGTCAGCTTTGGACATGCCAGGAATTCCCGCCGAAGTGATCACTCATCGATTGGAAGTCACCCCCGAACATAAGCCGGTTCGGCAAAAGAAAAGGAGCTTCACCCCTGAAAGGCAAAAGGCAATAGATGAGGAAGTAAACAAGCTCATCAAGGAAGGATTCATTCGAGAAGCGCATTACCCTGAATGGTTGGCCTACGTGGTAATGGTGAAGAAAGCTAATGGCAAGTGGAGGATTTGCATTGACTACACATACCTCAACAAAGCTTGTCCAAAAGATAGCTTTCCCCTTCCAAAGATCGACCAACTAGTCAATGCCACTGCTAGACACCAGCTATTATGCTTCATGGATGCCTTCTCTGGATATAATCAGATTCGAATGAATCCCCAAGATGAGGAAAAGATGGCCTTCGTCATCGACAAAGGTCTTTATTGCTACAAAATGATGCCATTTGGGCTCAAGAATGTTGGGGCGACGTTCCAAAGACTGATTAACAAGGTATTCCAGGAATAATTGGGAAGGAATATGGAGGCCTACGTCGACAACATGATCATCAAAAGCCTCCATAAAAAAGATCACATCAAGGACCTGGAAGAATTGTTCGGAGCCCTGCAATGCCACCATATGAAGTTGAATCCAACGAAGTGTGCCTTCGGGATAACTTCGGGTAAGTTCTTGGGGTTCCTCATTACTAAGCGAGGGATCGAGGCAAGTCCCAAGAAAATCTAGGCCCTTAAGGATATGAGGCATCCTTCTTGCAAAAAGGAAGTACAGCAGCTGACGAGGAGGATCACCTCCTTGAGCAGATTCATCTCCCGGTCAGCCAAGAAATGTCTCCCTTTCTGCAAAGTACTTCGATAATCCCGAGGCTTCGAGTGGATCGAGGACTGCCGCATTGCTTTTAAAGGGTTAAAGAAGTACTTGGAGACCCCTCCTTTGCTCTCTAAACCTCAAGAGAGGGAAGTACTCTACCTGTATCTTTATGCTTCGGACGAAGCAGTTAGTTCAGTCCTCGTCCAAAAAGAGAAGGATGGCTCTCATAAGCCGATATACTACATCAACAAAGTCCTACACGATACTAAAGTAAGATATTCAAAAATGTAGAAGTTGATTTACTCCTTGATAATTGCGATAAAGTGACTACGGCCTTATTTCCATGCCCACGCTATCATGGTATTGACTGATCAGCCTCTTAAGGTTGTTCTCTGATATCCCGATACTTTGGGAAGGATAGCTAAATGGGTCATAAAGTTAAGTGAGTTTGATATCAGCTTCCAGCCCCGATCGGCTATGAAAGCCCAGGTGCTGTCCGACTTCTTGGCTGAGTGCACCTAGAAGTCCAAAGATGAAGATGAAGCATATCCAATCGAAAAAGAAACCTTGAAGGACGTGGAGTCTATTCGGTACTCCATGTAGATGGGGCCTCCAACTCAGCTGGATGCAAAGTGGGCCTCATATTAGCTGAGCTGAATGGATATATAGTGGAGTATGCACTCCGATTTTCCTTCCGTGCTTTAAATAATCAGGCTGAGTATAAAGCCTTGCTTGCAGGACTCTGAATTGCCAAGAGCTTAGGGATTCAGAGACTCCAAGCCTTCTCGGACTCAACTGGTGGTAAACTAGGTCAAAGGTGAGTTTGAAGCTAAAGACCCCATAATGGTCGAATACTTGGAGAAGGTACAAGCCCTATCCTCTTAATTGGAGTTCTTCAAAATCATTCATGTTCCCCGATCGAAAAAATCCTAGACGGATGCACTGTCTAGGCTTGCCACCACCACTCCGGAGTCCCCTGGTCGCACCTTCATCGAATACCTTGAAACTCCGAGCATAGCCGAAGAAACTTTGAAGGTGCATTAAATCGAGACCAAACCCAGTTGGATGGATCCCATCCTCAAGTTTTTAAATGAGGGCATACTACCAGAAGACAAAGCAGAGGCCAAAAGGACTCGCTAGATGGCATCCCAATATGTCATTTTAGACGGGACCCTCTACAAAACATCATTCTCCCAACCTCTGCTGAAGTGTTTAGGACCATTAGACACTGATTAAGCCCTAAGGGAGGTCCACGAGGGCATATGTGGGGATCACCTGGGGGGCAGATCCTTGGCGTATAAAATACTATGCCAGGGATACTATTGGCCCTCCATTCAAAAGGATTCGACCAACTTCGTGCAAATATGTGATCAATGCCAGAGATATGCCAATATCCAAAGATAACCAGCAAGCCATTTGACTCAGCTGACGGCACCCTTGCCCTTTGCTTAGTGGGGTATGGATATCCTTGGCCCGTTCCCACCGACATCCGGGCAAAGGAAGTTCTTCATCGTGGCCATCGACTACTTTACCAAGTTGGTCGAGGCCAAACCACTGGCTCACATCACAGAAGGCAAGGTTAAAAATCTTGTCAGGAATTCCATCATATTCCGATTCGAAATTCTACATACTATAATCATTGATAATGGAAGGCAGTTTGACAACCCCAAGTTCAAAGATTTCTGTGCCCGGTACCATGTGCAACACAGATTGACATTCGTCGACCATCCACAGTCTAATAGGGAGGCTGAAGTGATGAATCGGACCATTCTCCATGGTCTGAAGACACGGCTGAATGCTGCCAAGGAACTTTGGGTAGAGAAACTAATTTTTGTTCTCTGGACATACCGAACAACCTCGAGAATGACCACTGGTGAATCCCCCTTCAACTTGGCATATGGTACCGAAGCAGTCCTCCCTATCAAGATCACCTTGTAGTCCTCCCTATCGAGATCACCCTGCAGTCCTTGAGGATTGACAAGTACGAGGAACCTGAGAACTCTGAATGCAGGAGGATAGATTTGGATCTACTACCGAGTACCAAGCTCCAAGCCCAAATGAAAATGGCAACATATCAACAAAAAGTTGCCAAATACTACAACTCTAGGGTGAAAGAGCAGACCTTCCGCATTGGGGACATGGTACTATGAAGAACTGAAGTGTCCAGGCCAACGGAGCAGGGTAAGCTCTTCCCTAACTAGGAAGGACCATACCAAGTCAAAGAAGTCATGCATCCAAGAACATATCGACTCGAGACCTTGGATGGCACCACCTTGCCCCGGCCTTGGAATATACAAAATTTTTGCAAGTACTATCAATAAACGTACCCCAAAAATTTCTATGAAACTATGTTCAACTCTAAACAGCTTACCATCCTGATGGTACATAATGGTCTCGATAACTCGTTCAACAGAATTGACCAAAAGTGTAAAGGTGAACCTGATCCACTTGCCTTATCGGTATTTCGAAGAGCACAACGGATGTGATGCTGTACGAAAGAGGAGATGATGCGATGCGGAAGTAGATTAAGACTAATTCTTTTTTGTTTTTTTTTTTAATATTTTTAGAAGTCATCTTTGACTCAAAAGAAAGTTAGACTAAATTGAAAGAAACTATGTAATAATTGAAAGCATAATTTAAAGAAACTAGGTTATCAGAGTAGTTCAGAAGTAAAGGATCGCTGGGGGTGAGAAACTCCCAGACCTAGGGTTTCGCTCTAAACTTTCAACAGGATAGAAGTAAAGAGAAGAGAAGGATTACAGACCAGGCAGTGATCTTCACGGAGTTAGTGGAAGGACTCTCTTGAGTAGATTGTTGGATCCCTGGATTCAGATATCTTCATAATGGATCCTCCAATACTAATCCTTTGGCAGAGTTGGCTTCTCCTGAACTCAAGATCTGGGAAAGAAGAAGAACAATTTATGGAATCAGATACTCAAGGAAGGATTTACCAGATTGAAAAACTTGAAAGCTGATGTTGCTGAAATCCGGATTCTCCTGGAGGCTGATCTGACTTCCTCTGGAAATTGCTCTGGATCTGAAGTATCCGGCCTGGACCTGGATGCTGGTGGTCGGCCTTGACTTGGAGAGAGTGGCCGTGAGAGGTGGGATAGGCTAGGGTTTGGTGGATTGAAGAGGATGATGAGCGGCTAGGGTTTGGAAGTGAAGTGGCTAACCTTGGGTTTTGGGTTGGAGATCTCACACCTCCTCATGGTTCCTGGGGAACCCGGATTTACTCCCTCACGGAGCTCAACACCTGGATGCAAGTGCGGAAGAGAGAAACACAAAGTTTTCTCACACATAAATTGGATTCATTCATTAGATGTTTTTTCAAACTTACAAGAGGGGTTTATTTTATAGGTCTTTACAAGAGGTCAGGGTTTTACATCTTCCCATGTGGGACTAATAGGATGAATCCTCAAATTAGGATTGTAGAATCAAATCCTTCTCATATGGCCGGCCAAGAGCTTCCATAAGTGTTGATTGGTGGCTCCAAATGGTAAGTAGGTGGCACCTCTTAGCCTTGCTCTTCAAGAAAGATTTTTTTCCTTCCATGCTTGGTTTTATTTGGAAGTATTTGGGCGCCTCCTAGTCTTGCTCCAGAAGTTTAGGCTTCTTCCTTTCATGGCTCAACTCTTTTGGACACCTCCTTTTCTTTCTCCCCAAGTCATGGCTCTTCCAACTTTGCTTTTGGTCATTTTAGGCATGGATTGGACGCCCCCTTGAAGTGCTCCCAAGAAATGCCTCTTTCCTCCTTTAGCTTGGCCTTTTAAGGTATATATGGGGCGCCTCCTTGATTTTGGCTTCATGAAAAATTCTTGCTCCCTTGGGTGTGGGGACCAAGACACTGTGATGGAGATGTGGCACCCCCTGGATTCTGGCATGTGGCTGGGAGTGTGGCGCCACTTACTTGAGCCTGGGAGAAAAATGTGGCACGTGGACCTTGACTTGAAAAAAGGTGGCACCAACCTGGAGAAGACCTAGACCACTACTAGGACTTGTACTGAGTCAACATGACTCAACAAAATTTAAATTGCAGGGAAATACAGACTCAAGACTAAAATTGAGTTGACCAAGTCAACCCTTATTACAAAATCAGAAAACCCTAATTCTTCGGGCAAGGTCAATCAGAGATCCAGATGGAGCCTTGAAGTCATCTTCTGAGTCTGGTGCCCGCACCAGGATGGCCCAATCAAGCTGCCAAATGATCAAAGGCACGAGGATGGTTCGTATAACCTACCCTATGATGAATTCGAAGATGCACCGGGGCGGGCCTAACCAGCTTACCTTATACAAAAGAAGGTGCAGGGATGGTTTATATAACCTACCATATGGTAAATCCGAAGATGCACCAGGGTAGGCCAAATCAGCCTACCTTAATTTCGATAGGGATGCACATGGATGGCTCAGATGCCCTATCCTATGGTAAATCTGAAGATATGCTGAAGTGAATTTACATCACTCACCCTGTCAACAATAACACTTCATGGGATGCCTTAATCGATCCCATCCCATCAGCAAATCCCTAATGCCTCTGCAAAGTTGTTACACAATCATCATACTGCAAAGTCCACGCTTCGTAATGTCTAAGGTATACCATTCACAGAGAAAGAAAGAAAGGGGAAGAAAGTCACTTTCGTCATTGCATTTCTTGAAAACTTTACAAAAAAAAAAAAAAGAGAGAACAGTGCAGATAATAGGAAAGCAGATCTAAAGACCACCTGTCGACCCTTTCCCATGCTAGCGAGGGGTGTCAAAGTTTTGAGAGGGGATACAGAGGCTCCGAACTTCCCTTTTGATTCAAACTCTGACTCCTCTTCGAAATCAGAGTCATATTCATGACCAAGGAAGGGGACAGAGGGCCTTATGTTTTCCAGGCCCTTCAAGTGGTAGAACCTTGAGGCCTTGTCTCGATGCTCCCGGAACCCCCAGTAGTAAGAGTCTAGAACGGCCTAGACGATCTCATCCTTGAAGGCTGATGACACCATGAACTTCGCGATGGCCTCCACCACCTTCTTTCTGGCCTCTTCAGCCTCTGTAGTAGCCTCCTCGACTCGAGCCTTGGCCTCCTCCAGACAGGCCTCTAAGACCCATACCTTCCTCTCCAAACGGGCAATGTCCCCATGCAGGTCATCGTCGTCGTCCCCCTGGTGAGCCTTCCTACTAGGCTCACCCTTTGCATGAGGACTGGAAGCCCTCTTTCTAGCCATCCTCCGAAGTTCTGAAATGCTAAACTTCATCTCGGTGATGTGCTAAGGAGAAAGAGGGCAACTTTCAAAATAAAAGTTTGAAATGTTGATGGTCTCCAAAAGGGAAGAGTGGGGTCCTATTTAATAGGATCCAATGCCCACGGACGACCACAGCTAAACGTGCTCCACTCCTTTCCTCAGGCTTACCAGAAGTTGCCACACGTCAAAATGATGCCTCGAAATCCAGATGGCCACTCTAGGAATGGTACAATCGCCAATAACTGCTCTCGAGGATAGAGACCATCGGTGCTTTGAACCTAGAACAATCTTCCTCGAGCGATTACAACTTTAATGGCCATTTCTTGGGAAAGGAAAATATGGCGGCACTCAGGATGCGCGAGGATGTGACCATTCGAATATCCACGCACTTAACATGGATAGCAAAAAATATGCTCGATGTCCCCCAACAAATCACCAACGATGAGGTGACATCTGACCGCCACGCTACCACCGATGCAAAAAGGACAATTATGGTGGATGATCAACATCAGCCCAACTGAGGTTAATCCCGGTCCAAGGGACTGGGTTGGTCCTTCCTGACCTGGTCAACCATGCCAGAGAAGTCAGCAATGACATTATGACCCCACTTCGGAGTTTGTCTTCAACTAAGCTGAGAACATAGGCCCGAACTGGCCATGTCACTAACTCACTCGCAGGAAAAGAATCAACTCGGAGACTAGTTTGAAAAGAATTAGTCATTTATTTCAAAGAGGAAAAATCCTCATCCAGAAGGAAGACATTACAAGTAGCTGACAAAAGGAAAAATACAACAACTTTATGTCCTGCTTGCCTTTTCAGCAGTCGATACAGGAGTAGGGTCGATGCCACATCAGACTGAACCTTGGAGTCTTCAGCTTCATCCCCAGAGATGACAACTAAGGACAAGTCCAAGCTGGGAATGATTGCCATGTCAGCCGCCTGTGCCTGAAGAGTCCCCAGTTATCTTCTCAAGACATCGTTGGAGGTGACAGTCTTGCCCAACTCCTCTTCTACGATGGCTCGAAGCCTTTCGAAAACATCTTTCTCAGCTACAGCCAAATTTACCTGACTTTAGAGGTCCGCCCCGAAGCTGATGGATTCGCGGGCACCTTTCTCCAGCAAAGAAAGGCCATGGGAAACCTGCATAACAGGGAGCAATGCGAAGTTAATCTAACCGATGAATACGGATGGATAACGTGCATGACGGAGCCTACCTGTTGTATCCCGAGAAGGATGGCAGAAAAAGAGTCCCCGAACTCTTGCCTCCCGGTCCCAGTATGATGGGAACATCAATAATAAGAATATATACTCTATAGTTAATAAATCTTGAGCCATGAAACAAGCACCAAATTTTCTTGAAGCATACTCATGAGTCAACACATGGAAGAAGACAATTTTTCTTGAGTTGACCTAAGCTCAAAGCATAATGGAAAGCCACCTCTTCAAATCCAAATTCAAGTCATTTGAGCCCAATTCAAGCCAAGACTTGAAGCCAAAATCTTCACATGGGGGGACACCTCATCAAGAAACCTTGGGGGAGAAAAAATTATACTACATCAAGACTTTTATGGGAAACATAAAGATACCTTCCAACAAGTGACATGTGGGGAGCCACCTCTAATGACACCTAGGCCTCTACATCAGCATTTGACAACCACATGAAGACCTTCTAGAATGCTACATGTCAAGTGGTTATAATTTTCTACCAATAATTTGTTTTTAGTTAAAACCACTTACCTAAAAATTGTTGGAGCCAACTAAGCCATCCTTATCCCCTCCTCTCCACCCTTGGATGAAATTTGTAGCATTGGAGCCTGTAAATAGGGCCCCTAGGCTCTCATTGTATTCATTCTATTCTATGATTTGAATTAATGAAAGGATTGTTTCCTTGTGTTCTAGTTTTCTTGAGTTCTTATTTGGAGTGAAAGTTTTATAGCTAGTTTGAGTGTATAGATTCTTATCCAAGGAGAGAATGAGAGTTTTCTAAGTTTGAGTTTGAGAGTGAAGAGTGATTTTGCAAGGAGTAAAGGATGGAATGCCTATTAATGGATCTATGATCAAGCTCCAAGTCCCAAGCCGCCGGCCACTTTCTTCTTCTTCCTTTTTTTCTTTGTTTCCATTCCAACTCCAATTCTTCTTCCATGTCTAATCCCAAATTTCTTTGTAGGATCTCTCAGGTTCCTAGGTCAAGGATGAAGGTCTCCATGCCATGGATCAAGGCCAAGGTGAGTCTCAAAGTAGAGAGTGCCAATCATGACTTCTAGGCCTCAATCCTTGAGTGATGAGAGCTCCTTCTTCCACCAAATAATTAGCCATCATTGTTGATAGGAAAACTCTTCCTAAGCTTCATTAGATCTAATAATTTGAAGGTTAACTTATCCTAGTAGTGATTGTTTCCTTGCCATGAAGATTCTAATTCTTATTTTGAACTAGATCTACATTACAGGTCTTAAAAATTAGATCAACTAGTCTCCTTATGAAAATTCATTTCTTGGATTAATTTAGCCCATTTATTTGATAATTAATTGCTCAAGTTTGCTTGCTGTTAGCTTGCTAAAACACTCCATTCATCATTTATTTTCATCCTCCATCACAGTAGTAGGTGTGTCACATCCCATAGAGCTCTTTTCTCCCATAATCGAAGCCACAGGCTTGGCATCTTCGACATGCGAAGGAGCTCTGTCGGCATTTTGCAAACTTGACTTCTCAGATGGTCCGACCAACATGGCCCTCTCAGAAGAAGCAGGTTCCTCCCCTGAGGAAGAACCTATCTCGATCGGGACACTACTCCCAACCTGGGCGCACGGCAATGCCAACACACACCTCCGCCTCCGATCTGATCTCCTCACCTGGAAGCCTCTCATTGGCTTCCCCCTTGCTGCCTACCTGAGCTGTGCTAGGTTCGGCTTCATACCGTGGCAAGCTCTCCAAGCGGCATAGAGATAAGGAGATGGGAATGGTATTGGAAGTGGCGTTGCCAAGAGCGAATGGTAGTCAATCCAAGGAAACCCTCTTCCTTATATCAAGACTGGCGAGGCTCAAGCCAAATGCCCTCATTTATAGTAGGCTCCCAGACACGCCACACATGCTTGCCTTAATAAACCAGTATCCCAACTTGTGTGTTGGGATAGACCACTAAAAGGCTGCATCCACGATGATTTCTTTTTCCAAGCACAGTCATTATGTTGCCTAGGTGGCTATCCAAGAGGGGGGTGAATTGGAAATTTAAAAAATTAAAGCAAATAATGTGCAATTAAAATCCCTTACAAGTGTTAGGTGCTGTGACAGAGTATTAAATTGCAGAAGCTAAATAGAGTCAAGTAAGCTTAACATAAACACAAAATTTATAGTGGTTCGGAGCAACCCAACTCCTACGTCCACTATCCAAGATACCACTTGGAATTTCAACTATATTACACCCAAATACAGTAAGATTATTTTACAGGATCATAATCCAAAACCTCTATACTTTGGTTTTAACGGGATCACCAAACAAAACCCAACACCCTTTGGTTTTAAACAAGCTCACCAAAGAAACCTAACTTTGTTTATCGGGATCACCAAGAACCCAACACTTGGTTTTTATCAAAGGCTTCATGGGAATTCTCCCAGGGTGCCAGGGATCATGCAGCATGCAGAATTGACTTTTAAAATAAAATTTCATAGCATGATACCCTAACATGTATAACATGTATAGAAAATCCTAATTCCCAAGAACCCCTTGGGCAATTACAATTAATAAATCATCAAATAAAGCCAATAAAAATATCTGGATCGCTGAAATCCAACTTTTTCCACAAGGCTCACAAACATAAGCCCTCTAATGGTGATCCACATGAAACTTGGACCAAGAAAGAACTCCTTCTTCAAGTTACTTGGAGAAGTGGAACTCTTTCGGTAGCCTTTGGTCTATTGACTACTGTAGGACACCCTGTCCTACTGAAGGGCACTCAAGATACTATCTTAAACTACTGTAGGATCTAGGACTACCTGATGCGACAAGCATATGATTAATGTTTTGAATATGGTTTGT
Source organism: Areca catechu (assembly GCA_021397845.1). Classification (NCBI taxonomy): domain Eukaryota; kingdom Viridiplantae; phylum Streptophyta; class Magnoliopsida; order Arecales; family Arecaceae; genus Areca; species Areca catechu. The sequence continues at coordinate 139,739,590 of CM038051.1, read as the reverse complement.
AGAGCAATGAAACCTAATTACACTAACATTGTACTCATCATAATAAGACTTAAGGATTATAAGAAATTGGACTTTTACTTGATTAGACAAAATCCTAAACTAAGAAGGAAGAAGATCTAGACAATAGGGGCTAATGATTGTGGACTTACCTTGATGAGCTTTCCAACCTTCTTTTGATTCATACCTTGAAACTACCAATGCTCAGAACTGAAGAACCTGGATAACAGAGATCAGAACCCTGGACTTGGGGCTTCAGCTTATTGGTTCTTTGTCAAGGTGAACCCAGCCCACAACTCAAAGACTTCGAAGGACCCTGCAATGAAGATCAAAGTTAAGGAAGAAGGATAGGAATATATAGAAGGGATGGGAGAGTTTATGAACTAAGAACAGAATTTTGAGAAGATCTGGCCGACTCCAATGCCTTCACTTGAGCTTGGAAGATGCTTTGCTAGGGAAAAAGAATGGCTTGGCATGGAGGAAGAGGATGGAAAACTTTCACATAAGAAAAAAAATACAAGACAACTTCTACTTCCAAAATTTCAACTTCAATTTTTATTCATTCCCAAAATCAATCTCCTTTTACAATGGGGCATCCAAGGCTTTTTAATAGCCTTAAGACTTGATTAGACTTAACTCAACTGAATTAGACTTAACTCAACTGAACTGACTTGACTGACCTAGACTTTAAAACTTGAAATGGACTTACAGGAAATGAAATTTTAAAAGTAATTACAGGACTCAATAAACACTCTTGATTTGAAACTCAAAATTAATTACAGGACTCTTGAAAAGGAAATGACTTTTGAAAATAAAATATTTTTGAACTAAAGGATACAAGGTAACCTAATTATCTTCGATCCAAATTGGGATAAGGCTAACCTTGTTGGAGTGAAGTTTCTTTCGGCTTCTGGTGTCCACACCAATTCTCCTGGGGTGGGCAGAACTCGACCCAGTCGAGTATGGTTCAGTTTTGCCCTAGTAATGCTCGAACTAGTCTGGGTTAAGTCTTTGCAGGTCCTCTCGAGTAATCCAAGAGTTGTCGGACTCAGGTCGACCTTGCCATTGAACCAGGTATCGCTGATAGTCCTTATTCCTGGTAGTAATGATCTTGTCATCCAGGATTCTCTCAATCCTCTCTCTCTGCTCAGGTAAGGTTGGTGGTGGACACTCGGAAATATGTTCACTCTCAATGAAAGTTTCTGGCTCAAAAGGATCACTAGGTATTAGTAGTGGTTCTTTGTATTCTACTAGGTCTGAAACATTGAAGGTTGTACTAATACCCATATCAGGTGGAAGTTCCAAAACATATGCATTAGGCCCTATTTTCTTTAAGATCTTAAAAGGTCCCGCTCCGCGAGCATGCAGCTTCTTTATGGTTCCAGGGAGAAACTGTTCAGGGTTGAGCCTAATCATCGCATAATCCCCTTCACAGAATTCTTTAGCCCTCTTATGTGAGTCAGCTAAGTGTTTATAAGTTTCATTGCTCAGGTTGATCTTATTACTGATTTCTTTATGCAGATTTGTGACATGCTGTGCAAAAGACTCAGCATACTCAGAAACTTACACAAGCACTTACGAAATGCAAACTGAACTAGGCATCTTTATTGAGAGGAATTTTATTGGACTCTCTAGGGCCTAAACCTAACAGATTAATGACTCTCTAGGTTTGACCCTGGTCTGGTATGCACATGAGAATTTACCATGGGTTCCTAGCAAATGCCATAATGTTTTCCAAACATAGGTAGCAAAAGGAATAGGCTTTAAAGGCTCATGCAACCTAGTAATCTCATCAAAATGAAACTTAATGGCTCTAAAATCAGGATAAGACTTAAGGAAAGGCAGGAAATAGGAATCCGAGTCTTGGGATAATTTAGGGGAATCTTGAAACAGACCTTGGTTACTCATGATGACCTTAAGATTTGAAATTGATCTACAGGCGGGATGCTTCTAGGTAGTTGAAGGTCATCAAGAAAGTCTTCTAAAATAATGATTGGGTTCTTCTCAGGTACCTGAAGGAGTTCTTGTGTCGAAGCTAAAGTATTGGGTTCTTCCTGAGGGCATTGTCTTACGGGAAACAAGTCCTCACTAAATTTGGTTGTTCTGATGTTTCAGGACTAGGCTCAATAATCTTTTCTTTACCAAAGGTTTCCTCAGGTAAGGTATTAAAGTTGTTCTCTTCACAGTCTTCCCCTTCATATTCATCTATTAAACTTATGTTACTCTCATACACATATTTACTAGGTTCAGACTTGCCTTCTTCCTTCCCTAGCCCTTCAGTTTGAGGATACCCTAAGTCTTGAGTATTCAAGAACTCAACTTGTACTTCAGGGTTCTTACTCCTATCATTCATATGAGCTAATGGGAAAGTAGGAGTTGGTTGGTCTAAGAAAAATTGTTTAGCCAGCATTTGGTTCAATTGGGCCATTAGATCATTTAGGCCTTTCAGCAAGGTTTCAAGATTCGGGTCCATGGCTACACTGGACTGGGCTTGGATTGGTGAATATGGTGTCCCTGCTCTAGTTGTCATGCATGCAAATGGACTCAAGCTCGAGCTAAGGTTTCCTAGACCTAGAGCACAAATTAGAAGTCTAATTAAGTGAACCAACTAGCTAGTAGTACTTATGGGACTTAGCCAGGTAGGTGGAGGGGAGTGTAGGTCCCTGATTGCCAACCTTAGACACCAATCTGAGATTGGCCAGGTAGGCGGACCAAATCACAAGCCCTGATGCACCAATCCTAGACACCAAGCCAGTAAGCACACACCAATTAGCTGACACAGTTAACTTGACCTTAACCTGAACCCAACTTGTTGGTGTCCCTAACCCACTAGGGCAATTAACGTTCTACTCAATTTTAATTAACGGGCTGGGATCGATATGCTGGTTGGTGATTTTGGGCTAGGGACAGGTGATGAAACCCTGACCCTATGTCAAATTGATGCCCTTAATTTGATTTCTCATGAGATGAATGAAATGCAAAGGTGCTGCAGAAGTGTGTTGCAATTTGAAAGTGGTGTGGAAAACGTGATGAAAAAATGTCCAAAAATTCTGAAAAATCACAAAGGATTCCTAACTTATATGTTTCAATGTAGATGAAAGTAATTTTAAAACTAAAATCTATAATAATCTAAGCAGATCCTACAAATGAAGATAAATAAAAAGGACAGAACATAACCCTAATGACAGTTTCAAACTGCAGAAATTTTTATTTTTTTTATAATTTTTTCTGATGATGAAATTTAATATGGTGATAACTGACTTAAAAAGGAACAAGAAAAAAAATATTTCAATAAAAAATCAGTGACTTGCCTTTGGAGTTGCAGGCGGATTACAGTCAGCCTACAGAAAATACAGCAAGCAAGCAGAAAAACAGAACGTGCCCAATGCAAATTCACAAATGAAATCTAAGAAGTCCTTTGGCTTTCTTTTTCATGGGTCAATCACAATGGCACCCCGACACGTCTTAGGAGATCCCGTGGAATGGGAAGAGAGGGTGTTTAAACCCTACTTTCTCCTAAGACGGACGGCCTGGTAACGCCCCCGATCCAAGTACTTCAAGGACTTAATGCTATGCAATCAGGAACTTATTCTACCATGCTCTGATACCAAGATGATGCGGCAAGCATATGATTAATGTTTTGAATATGGTTTGTAGAGCAATTAAACCTAATTACACTAACATTGTACTCATCATAATAAGACTTAAGGATTATAAGAAATGGACTTTTACTTGATTAGACAAAATCCTAAACTAAGAAGGAAGAAGCTCTAGACAATAGGGGCTAATGATTGTGGACTTACCTTGATGAGCTTTAACCTTCTTTTGATTCATACCTTGAAAACTACCAATGCTCAGAACTGAAGAACTGGATAACAAAGATCAGAACCCTGGACTTGGGGCTTCAGCTTATTGGTTCTTTGTCAAGGTGAACCAGCCCACAACTCAAAGACTTCGAAGGACCCTGCAATGAAGATCAAAGTTAAGGAAGAAGGATAGAATATATAGAAGGGGGAGAGTTTATGAACTAAGAACAGAATTTTGAGAAGATCTGGCCGACTCCAATGCCTTCACTTGAGCGGAAGATGCTTTGCTAGGGGGAAAAGAATGGCTTTGGCGTGGAGGAAGAGGATGGAAAACTTTCACATAAGAAAAAAAACACAAGACAACTTCTACTTCCAAAATTTCAACTTCAATTTTATTCATTCCCAAAATCAATCTCTTTTACAATGGGGCATCCAAGGCTTTTAATTAGCTTAAGACTTGATTAGACTTAACTCAACTGAATTAGACTTAATCAACTGAACTGACTTGACTGACCTAGACTTTAAAACTTGAAATGGACTTACAGGAAATGAAATTTAAAAGTATACAGGACTCAATAAACACTTTGATTTGAAACTCAAAATTAATTACAGGACTCTTGAAAAGGAAATGACTTTTGAAAATAAAATATTTTGAACTAAAGGATACAAGGTAACCTAATTATCTTCGATCCAAATTGGGATAAGGCTAACCTTGTTGGAGTGAAGTTTCTTTCAGCTTCTGGTATCCACACCACTACCCTCCTCTAGGACCCCCAGGCTTATGTCCTAAAACCAAGCCTTGTCCTAGTGTAGAAGAATGTCTTAACAAGACAAGTCTTGTCCTAAAACAAGGAGGGAGGGAGAAAATGGAAGAACACTCTGACTCTCGAAAAAATAAAACACCAGACTCTCAAAAGACCGAAGTCTATATTTTCATTTCACTGTACCCCTATTTTTAATTTTAGATGGGGTGTGAAATGCATCCCGACCATACTTATCAATTATGAAACAACAATCTGATAAGACTCTCGAGAATGGAGAGTCATATCTATGTTCTTTCACTTACCAGATCAATCCCCATCACACCATGTGTCAAATACCGATTTCTGAGATAGGGAGATGCCTATTCTAATCCAAGTAACACAGGCTTGAAGAGTTTCAGAGGCAGAAGGACTCTGCCCTCTGTTGTGCACGCGCATATGAAGAGGCGCGACTCTTCATGTGCACGCCACCTTTCACACCTCTTCAAGCCATCCCTTTAAACTTTAAAGTGGCTATTAGACTTCTTAAGACCATGGATAAAATGAAGAGGTGCCTTTCTGATGAAACTCTTAGAGTCTCATCTACAAAAGACTCTTATCCTTATGCTCGCCCACTTATTCTCCCGAGTGCGCCAAAGATGCCAATAGTCTTTCCTTTCTATTTAGTCCACCCAAATCATCAAATTGACTTGGTCAAACATATGCAATATGGGTGTCATTGAAAAGGGCATCAAATAAGCTTTCTAACCATATCTTTTATTTTTAGATCAGAGGTCTATAGTCCCTTCTGTGCCCTTTGAAGTTAAGGTATCATTTTGGTACCAAGAGTCCCATGCCATTGGGACTCTTCATATATGGCACCTAAAATACCCTTAAGTCCAAATTAAAATCAGATTAAGCTCTGATTTGGCTAGCCCCACTTAGGACTCAACCTAATTTAGGTTTTCTATAATTAGGTTAGCCCAATTAGCAAGCAACCGAACCCAATCTAATTGGATTAGGAATTAGGTTAGCCTACATATGATAGTATGTAATCCGACTAACCAATTAGGATCCTATGACCCTAATTAAATCATGAATGACTTTCTTGGACAAGTCTCTATGTGTGTGACTCATTGGGTTTCACATCTAGCTAGCAGTAGGTTTAGGTTTGAGCCGATTTGATCCGATCGAACTCGATTGACCTAATTGGTCAAATTGGCTCACCTAATTGTCCGATTCGAATCATACATCGAATTGACTCATGAAACCAAACCAATTGGTTCATGAAAACCTACAAGACAGATTGATATCTAGCAACATGTCATGCCTACCCGGAAGATGAAGAATTTGGTGAAAAATACCAAAATACCCTTATTAGTAAGTTACCGTGCAATTCAATCTTTCGATCTCCTATTATCCCGATTATTGAAAGGTATGGATAGATGTCAAAACCTTACACTTCATCATATCGAATCTTAGCTCGATCATGAGACTCAGCTGATGATTGATTAGATTCCACTAATCTCATCCTGCTTCGATCAAAGGCTCCTTGAGTCACTCATCGAAGAGATTGCATGGGATAACAATTTTCTCTTACTAAGAATGTTTCGATTCCTTGTTGGTCCACTCACATCCTTCGTACACTTTCCACCATACCCAAACACCCCGTATATGTCGCAATGGCATTAATGAGTATGAACCAAAGTATAGCTTAGTGTGCATAAGGAACCATGGTGACCTTAGGTCTAAAGATCACATGCATAACTTCTACTTTGGGATCTATCTTTTGACAAGTAGTAAGACTTCCATAAGATAATCCCGGTGTGGATCAGTCTAGTGTACTCATACCCTGATGAGCACCCTTATCCTAGTATTAGTGTCTCTACATAAGTGGTTGTGAGATCAACCACCCTCATCAACTGAGCATACATAGGATAAGCGTCTTTTCCGGATTCATCAATCCCCGAATCGATGGTCCAATGACTGGAACATTCTAGATTAGGGTTTATAGGAAATTAGGTCTCACTGTTATGAACTCCATCATAACCCTAATTTCATTGCCTTACTCTATGGGGTTCATCATAATCAATAAAAACATGACACAGTAGTATATGATGAATCAAATGCCTTTATTAATATAAAAGTATGTCATACATGAGCTGGAAGTTTACAAAATGGCCCTCATAATGAGTGGCTCTTAGGATACTTTTCTATCAAACTCCCACTAGCACTAAAGCCAATCGTCCTTGTATTTTATGCCCATACAATCTAAGTAACGATCTAACTGCTGCTTGGCTAAAGCTTTGGTGAATGGGTATGCTATATTGTTCTTTGTGTTAACTCGTTCAATGACAATATCTTGTCTTTTAATAATCTCTCGAACGAGGTGGAACCATCCTAGAATGTGCTTGGACTTGTGATGAGACCTCGGTTCCTTAGCTTATGCAACAACCCCAGTGTTATCACAGTATAATGGCACTGGCTATTATACATCTGGAACCATGCCCAATTCCATGATGAATTTCTTTATCCAGATAGCTTCCTTCGCGGCTTCACTAGCAGCTATGTACTCTGTCTCAGTGACTGAGTCAGCTACTGTTGGCTGCTTTGTACTCTTCCAACTCACTGCACCACCATTCAGGATGAAGACATACCCCGATATGGATTTGCTGTCATCTGGATCTGATTGAAAACTAGAATCTATATATCCTTCTAGTTTCAACTCAGATCCTCCATATACTAGAAAAATATCTTTAGTCCTTCTCAGGTACTTAAGAATATTTTTCACAGCTCTCCAATGATCCTCTCCTGGATCTACTTGAAACCTGCTCACTATGCCCAAGGCATATGCAACATTAGGTGTCTACATAACATGGCATACATTATCGATCCTATAGCCGAAGCATAAGGAATCAGCCAGCCTCTCCTCTCTTTCTTCTGATGTCTTAGGAGACATTTTCTTAGAGAGATGTATGCCTTGACTTATAGGTAAGTAACATTTCTTACTTCCATCCATGTTGAATCTCTTCAACACTAAGTCAATATACCTAGATTGGGATAAGCCTAGCATCCTTTTGGATCTATCTCTATAGATCCTTATACCCAGTATATAGGATGCTTCTTCTAAGTCCTTCATGAAAAATTTGATGATAGCCAAGTTTTAACTGGCTGTAATATTGGGATATCATTTTCAATGATCAGTAGTCATCCACATATAAAACCAAGAAAATAAGTACACTCCCACTTGTCTTCTTGTACACACATGGTTCATCTATATTTTTGATAAAACCAAATCCTCTGATTGTTTCATCAAACGGATGTTCCAACTCCTCGCTGCTTGCTTAAGTCCATAAATGGACTTCTTTAATTTGCATACCTGGTTTGGTCTACCACTTGAGACAAAACCTTCTGGCTGTGACATTTACACTTCTTCCTCAAGGTTTCATGAGGAAAGCAGTCTTACATCCATTTGCCCGATCTCATAGTCATGGTATGCTGCTATTACAAGCAATATCGAATGGACTTGAGCATGGCTGTGGAGAAAAAGTTTCATCATAGTATATACCATGTTTTTGTTTGAAACCTTTTGCTACCAGTCTAGCCTTGTAGGTCTCAAACTTGACCATCTACTCCAATCTTCTTCTTAAAGACCCATTACACCCAATTAGGTTAATTCCTTTAGGTGGATCTACTAGAGTCCAAACCTGATTGGAATAATGGAGTCCATTTCAGATTTTATGGCATCAAGCCATTTGTCTGAGTCTTTACGTGACAGCTTCCGATAGGTCACAAGATCATCATCCTGTATGATACTGGCTTCATTGTCATCCCAATGACAAAGCCATATCTGAGAGGTGCTCCCGCACCTCTTTGACCTTCGAAGATGAGGTGTGTATTGTGGTTGTTCTTGATCTATAAGAACCTCTGGTTGAGGAGGAACTTCACTTGAAGGCTCATTGGTTTATTGGTTTCTCTTTACATAACTCAAGTGAAGAATCACTACATTCTTCACGGATAAACTCTTGTTCCAAGAATGTAGCATGCCTATGACAATTATCTTTTGTTCAGTAGCATTATAAAAGAGGTATCCCATACCTACTTTTGGGTAACCAACAAATCTACACTTGTCAACTCTAGCACTTAACTTATGTCCAAAGTTATTCTTGATATAAGAATGACAACCCCAAATCTTCAAATACCTAAGACTGATCTTTGCCATTCCATAACTCATATGGAGTGCTACTTACTAACTTAGATGGAACCCTGTTTAATATATGTGCTGCAATCTCCAAGGTATGTCCCCAAAAGAAAATGAGAAGATCTGTAAAGCTCATCATGGACCTCACCATATCCAATAAGGTGCGATTTCTCCTTTTTGCCACTCCATTTAAATGGGATGTATAAGGAGGGGTCATTGAGAAATAATGCCTTTATCTTTTAGATGTTTTAGGAACTCACTAAATAAGTATTCTCCTCCTCGATCAGACCGAAGAGCTCTAATACTAAGTTCAGTTTGTTTTTCAACCATACTCTGATATTCTTTAAAGGCTTCGGACTTGTGGTTCATGATTGTACCTTGATAAATCATCAATAAAAGTGATGAAATAAGAATATCCTCCTCTGGACTGAGTTGACATAGGTCCACATACATCAGTATGCACTAGACCTAACAATTCAGTTGCTCTTTCTCCATGTCTAGTGAATGGAGACTTGGTCATTTTTTCTTTGAGATAAGATTCACAAGTTCCTAATGATTGCAAATCATTAGAGTCAGTAATTATCTTTGACCAACTTGTTTATTCTTGACTCACTGATATGACCTAATCGGTAGTGCCAGAGATATGTGACATTGTCATTATCTCTTTTCCTCTTCTTATTATCAATAAGAAAAATATTATCATTGAGTTGTAAAGTTAGAAGACAATTTACAAAAGATCCATGTCTAAATTTTATTATTATGAAGAATATAGCAGCCACTGCTCTTTACACTTATTTCATATCCCTGTTGTAATAACAACGGTATAGAAATAATGTTTCTAATAATATCTGATATATAGAAACATTCTTCTAACTTTATTACATCATGTGCTTCAACATAAATGTGCATCTTCAAATTTTGTGAGTATCCTTTCAAAGAAAACACATTTAAAGCAAATTATTAGTCCTCAAATTATACTTAACTATTTTGCTTATCATCAAAATCAATTAATGGAGTCAACACAGCTCGATCATGAGAACTCTGAGAACTCAGCTGATGACTGATTAGATTCCACTAATCTCATCCAGCTTTGATCAAAGGCTCCTTAAGTCACTCATCGAAGAGATTGCATGGGATAACAATTCCTCTTACTAGGAATGATCGATTCCTTGTTGGTCCACTCACATCCTTCGTACACCTTCCACCATACCCAGAATACCCCATACATGTCGCAATGGCATGAATGAGTATGAACCAAAGTATGGCTTAGTGTGCACAAGGAATCATGGTGACCTTAGGTCTAAAGATCACATGCACAACTTCTACTCTGGGATCTATCTTTTGACAAGTAGTATGACTTCCATAAGATAATCCCGGTATGGATCAGTCCAGTGTACTCATACCCTCATGAGCACCCTTATCCTAGTATTAGTGTCTCTACACAAGTGGTTGTGAGATCAACCACCGTCATCAACTAAGCATACATAGGATAAGCTAGTCTTTCCAGATTTGTTGATCCCTGAATCGATGGTCCAATGACTAGGAACATTCTAGATTAGGGTTTATAAGAAATTAGGTCTCATTGTTATGAACTCCATCATAACACTAATTCCATTGCCCTACTCTATGGGGTTCATCATAATCAATAAAAACATCACAAAGCAGTGTATGATGAATCAAATGCCTTTATTAATATGAAAGTATGTCATACATGAGCTGGAAGTTTACAAAAAGGCTCTTATAATGATTGGCTCTTAGGGCACTTTTCTATCAAGGCTCACCAAGAACCTATTTGATTTTCAATCGAGCTCACCAATAACCCAACAATTCAATAAAATGAATTGAAATAAATGCAATAAAAAATGACAAACTCAATTTGTCGGATAGTTGCCGATGCATCTTGATAGAAGTCCACTTGACTTGCACTTGAATAAGCTTTAAATGCTTTAGTGGCTTCTTCCCAAATTGCTTCAAGCTTCAGATCAGAGTTGGTGAAGACTTGAAGGCTTGCTTGAATGCTCTTGTGCTCTTTTGCTTGTTAGTAGGTAGGATATTCAATGAAGCTTCAAAACTTTGAAGTACTTTTTCAAAAAACTTACTTGAGAGAAGTTCAAATCTTCCAAATATAAGGTCTTCCATCACTCCAAAGCAGTTTGAGACATAGACCATTGGGATGTGACATATGACTGTTGGAGCACTTTTTGGCATTCAAAAACAAATTCTGGAACTAACCGTTGGATACTTGAAAGTGATGTTCAAGTCAGCTCGGATTCCTTTGAGTCAGCTTGGATTCCTTTGAGTCGGCTCGGATCCTTCGAGTTGATAGGTCAAGTCGCCAAATCTTCAGTGCAGTCGGCTCTTTATCTCAGGATGCAAAACTTCACTTTGGATGGATCGGCTCTTGATAGCTCGGGTCGGCTCGAACTTATATCTTTGAAACACTTAAACTCAAGGAGTCAGTTCTTTTGATTTTTGGTCAGCTCTTCTTCTCAAGTTCTGAAACCATCACTCTGGAAGAGTCGGCTCGTTGCAGTTCAGGTCATTTTGCTTTCTCAGGTCTTCAAAATTTGGTTTGGTAGAGTCGGCTCTTTCTGGTTCGAGTCGGCTCACCTGGCTGTTCTCAGAAATCTTCAAAAACTGGACCCTGGAGGAGTTGGCTCGGACAAGTTCCAGTCAACTCGGATTCACTGGAATCAGCTCGGATTCCTTCGAGTAAGCTCGGATTGCTGCATACCAGAATCCTTGCTGCATGCCAGTAGGTGGAGTCTGCTCTTCATCATGCTAGGTCGGCTCGAGTAACTTCTTCAGGAGTTTTATAATTGAACTCAAAGAAAAACTCTTACCAACTCTCTTATATTTTTCAAGCATACTAACTCGAAATAATTGTAAGACACATGCACACAGAAGTAACCCTTTTTATAGATTTTTTCTTAACTTTTTCATTGGGTTCTTCTTTACAAAATCAAATTACAACACAACTCAAGCAAGAAACAAAGATGTAGGAGTTGAAGTTTGAACAATTAAATCATCCTACAAAAACTTGTAAAACACTTCAAGAGTTGTTAGAAATAAATGTACATGCTCCAATGTTTGGTTATCATCGAAATTACTTATGGGATCAACAATCTCTCCCTTTTTGATGATGACAAAACACTAGGCATGAAAAATTCTTTACATTTAAATGTATAAAAGTTTTTGACAATAAGTATTCACATGTATTTGACCTAACTGTATTTGTAAATAAGTATCAGAGCTCTAATGATAAATTACATATCATTGATGTTAGTGCATTTGTATATTTCAAAGTGTTAAACTTTGCATACTTCATAACATCATAATTAAAACATGGAGTATCAGAGTTTTGAAAATATTAGAGTTTAAAATTTTGACAGAATCAGAGCAAGAGAATTAAGCCATTCTTTGAGAAAATCTCCCCCTTTTTCTAGGTTTTAAAATAATTAGATAGTTAGGTTCATTTTGAATATTATCACTTTTGTGCTTCCCTTTTTCATTCTTTTTATGCACTTTAAGAATAATTGATAGGAACCTCAACATAAATATCAGAATTTTCATGACAACGCAATCATTAGTGATGATATTGATACTATTCTCTCATTTCTCATATCTCTCTCATTTCTCACATTTCTTCCCATTTTTGTCAATCAATCAAAAAGGTATGTTCACATAAAGATCAAAATCTGAAATAGATTGAGAAAGTCTTTAATATTTGTTTGAGATAATTTCACTTTCTCAAATTGAAAATTCTAATTAAAAAATTCATCACAGTTATATCAAAACATTGTATCCGATAGTACATGACAACAAAGGAAATTGTTAAAAGATCTTTCATTTCATTGATAAATTTTCCATATAAAGTGAGAAAGAAAGTATATTCATATTTTATAAAAGATAAAAAGTAGAGCATTCATATATGAGAAGTACAAGAACAACCAAGAGACTAGCTAGATAACCTATTCTTCTTCTTCATTAGAAGAAGAGGAGCCTACCTCTATAACCTTATCAGAGGTTTTAGTTTTCAGGGGTTTAAACCTTAAATCCCTGAATCTAGTTATAACAGGAGCTCTAAAAGTCTTAGTCTTCTTGGTTTTTGTCTTCTTCTTAGTTTCAACAGGTTTGGGTTTGATTGAGGGTGGATCAGATGAAGGAATGGGAGCAGGAGTTCAAGTGACTCTTTGAAGATCTGTACAGGAGTATCTTCAGTAGTGACTGTTTCCTTCTGAGATTGCAGCAAGATACTTCTGATTTCTTCATTAAAATCCTTCATTTCCTATTCCATTTTTTCTTTGTGAAGCTTCTGTTCATATCTCATTTCCTGCAAGCTGGCATTAACTAAATTTCTCATTTCATCAATTGCAGAATTCATGTGATCTATCACTGAATTTGAAATTATTTCCATCTTCTGAAATATTAGCTTCTTAAGGTTGATGGAGTAACCATTGTACCTTCAGATCTTTCTTCAACAGCAGTAGCTTCATCATCTTCTGAGGAAGTAGTAGCAAACTGACTAGATATCTTCTTTATCCATACTCCTTGTAGTTTGCAACCCATTCTTTTAGTGAATTAAAAGAATATGTGTCAGAGTGATGTAGAGGCTTGCCTATCTCATTGGTTAGCTCAACTCCAGCTTCTTCAAATAGTAGAGTAAAAACCATACCATAGGGTAGGCATGCTTTAACTTTCCTAGCTGCTTCAGTCATCATCATTATATAAGGAAGGTTGAGAGGCTTTTCTTCAATCAGATGTCCCATAAAAGTCATGTCTTTTTCGCTGACCCAGTCAAAGCAACCAGTTCTGGGAAGAAATATTCTACTGACCATATTGTGAAGAAGCCTCATTTCTTTTGACAGTAAGTTGGCCTGAATATGTTGAACGGAGCTCACGTCTTCTTTTTCCAAAATGAGTTTTAGAGTGTGTTCTTTGTCCAGTAGGATAAGCTCAGTTGCACCATCCGTTGACATGTGAAGCAAATTTCCCAACTTTTCTTCATCCACAATTACTTTCACTCCCTTAACAGTTGATTCCAAATGATACTCTTTAAGAACTATATTTTCATAGAAAATTCGTACCAGTGAGGGGTAGGTTAAAATGTCCAAAGAATAAAAAATACTTCCAACCCTGGCTTTCTATCCATCTTTCGATCTTCATCTTCATTTCTTCTAAGAAGGAGAAATCTATTCTTCTTCCGCAAGTGACAGGCCGGTTGGCCATTGAGATAATCTATCCGGGAGGAGAAGGAGTTTCTTCTTCTTGTTGCTTAGGAATAGACCTTTTCCTCTTTTCTCCCTTTTCTTTTGCATCTTCACTGCGTGTGCTTGATTCACCTACTTGAAGAATCTTCCTTGCAGATCTTTGTGGAGCCATTGCAATGGGATTTAAGAAATCAAGGTTCTAGGAAGTGGTTTTTGAGAGAATGGTAAAGTTTCCGAGTGGGGTAGAGTGTGTTTGAAATAAAATGGAAAGAGTGAAGTACAAGAAAAGACAGTTCGAATCTACTTAAGTAGTGATTTTTGACATTCGAGTCGGCTTGCCCAACCCTAGAAATATCTGAGTCGGCTCAACCAGAGCGAACTCAGAATAATCAGACATTCGAGCCAGCTCGACCAAAGCAAAATTGCTCGAGTTGACTCGAACAGAATCTTTCCATAGAAAATGAAACGATTCAGAAATTGATTTCGATTGAATGAGATTTCAAGGAAAGTTGTTCATCAATCATGAATAGATGTAGGAGATTTCCTAGATAATTCATCCTTAATTTTAAAGAAAATTAGGTTAGAAAATCTAGAGAAGATCACAAAGCCCTAATTCTCCTCTAAGCAATTCAAATCTATCCTGATTCAGTGGCTTTGTAAAAATGTCAGCTAATTATTTTTTAGTAGGGGTAAATTCTAATTCAATGTCACCATTCAAAACATGATCCCTAATAAAATCGTGTCTAATCTCTATGTGCTTTGTCCTAGAATGCTGAATAAGATTTTTGGTTAAATTTATAGCACTTGTGTTATCACACTTGATAGGAATTTTGCATTGTGTAACACCAAAGTCTTCTAGTTATTGTTTAATCCATAACACTTGTGTACAACAACTCCCTGCAACAACATACTTGCCTCAGCAATAGATAGTACCACCGAGTTTTATTTCTTGCAGTGCCATGAGATTAAATTCAATCCTAAAAATTGATATGTGTCGCTAGTACTTTTTCTATCAACTTTACAACCAGCATAATCAGCATCAAAAAATCCAATTAAATTCAAAGATGATTATTTTGAAAACCAAAGACCTAGATTACTTGTGCCTTTCAAATATCTTAGTATTCTTTTAACAGCAAGCATATGTGTTTCTTTAGGATTACATTAAAATCTAGCACATACACATACACTATACAAGATATCCGGTCTACTTGCGTTAAATATAATAAGGATCCGATCATACCTCTATATAGCTTTTGGTCAACATTGGATCTGTTTTCATCTTTGTCTAATTTGCAAGATGGGCTCATGGATGTGCTCATTTGTTTGCTCGTCTCCATACCAAACTTCTTGATTATTTCCTTGGTGTATTTGGCTTGGTTGATGAAGATCTCTTCCTTTGTTTGCTTTACTTGAAGTCCGATGAAGTAATTAAGTTCACCCATTAGGCTCATTTCAAATTCTCTCTGCATTAGCTTAGCAATTCTTTACAAAAGCTTTCTTTAGTTGCACCAAATATAATATCATCAACATAAATTTGTACAACTAATATATCATTGTTTCTCTTTTTAATAAAAAAGGTTTGATCAACATTTCCTCTTAAAAAATTATTTTTAATCAAGAAAGTGCTAAGTCTATCATACCAGGCTCTAAGGGCTTGTTTCAAACCATATAAAGCTTTATTGAGTTTAAACACATGGTTAGGAAAAGCATGATTTTCGAAACCTGGTGGTTGTTCTACAAAAACTTGTTTGAAGATAAAACCATTTAAAAATATACTTTTTACATCCATTTGAAAAAGTTTGAAATTCATGTAGCAAGCAAATGCGAGAAGTAATCTAATGGCTTCTAGTCTTGCTACCGGTGCATATGTTTCATCAAAATCAATACCCTCTTCTAGACTATATCCCTTAGCTACTAATTTAGCTTTGTTTCTAATAACAATTCCTTGTTCATTTAGTTTATTCCTATAGACCCATTTGGTTCTTATGATTGGGTGGTCTTTAGGTCTATCAACTAATGTCCAAACCTTATTTCTTTCAAACTGGTTCAATTCTTCATGCATGGCTAACATTCAGTTTGGGTCATTTTCTGCTTCTTCTAAGGTGTGAGGCTCTATTTGTGATACAAAGGCTAGGTAATCATGTACAATTCTATGTACAGACCTAGTCCTAATGCCTTAAGAAAGATCACCAATAATTAATTCTTTAGGATGGGAAGTAGCATACCTCCATTCAATTAGTAAATCGGTATGATTCTTACTTACCATTTCTTCTCCTTCTTTAATTGGTCTTTCTTGTATGCTCTTGTCTTCCAACTTCTTTTGAATAGTACCTGCATCATTATCTATACACTCTTCTTTCTTAGAAGGTGAGGGGTTAGTTTCATCAAAAATAATATGCATTGACTCTTCAACAGTAAGAATCCTCTTATTAAAAACTCTATATGCTTTGTTGTGTAATGAATAACCGAGAAAAATTGCTTCATCAGATTTAGCATCAAATTTTTCTAGATTATCTTTATCATTATTAAGCACAAAGCATTTACATTCAAACACATGAAAATAATTTATATTTGGTTTCTTTTCATTTCAAAGCTCATTGGGGGTTTTCTTCAAATAGGATGGATCAAAACGCGGTTTAAAATATAACAAGCAGTGTTCACCGCTTCTGCCTAAAAGTACCTTGGAAGATTACCTTCACATAACATCGTTCGGGCCATTTCTTCCAAAGTCCTATTTTTTCTCTCTACAACACCATTTTGTTGTGGTGTTCTAGGAGCAGAGAAGTTGTGATCAATGCCATTTTCAGTGCAATAATCATCAAAAAATTAATTTTCAAATTCAGTGCCATGATCACTCCTAATTAAAATTATTGAAAGATTTTTCTGATTTGAAATCTTTTTATAAAATTTTTAAAATACTTTGAAGGTTTCATCTTTGTGAGCAATAAATAAAATCCATGTAAATCTGAAAAAATCATCTACAATTACATGGGCATATTTCATACCTCCTAGGCTTATGGTCCTAGTTGGTCCAACTAAGTCCATGTGAAGTAGTTCTAGAGGTCTAGAAGTTGAAATCATATTTTTGATTTAAATTTCTCCCTAGTTTGTTTACCCATTTGGCATGCATCACAAACATGATCTAAATCAACTTTAAACTTAGGCATGCCTCTAACTAAATTTTTGGAAATCAACTTGGCAATAGTATGCATGCTAGCATGACCTAATCTTCTATGCCATAATAAATAAGACTTCTTGGTCTTAGCATTTATTGCAACTAAACTAGAACTACTTAACATGGCAAGATCATTTAGATCTACCACATAAATATTTTCAAGTCTATGTCCAATGAATTTACTACTAGAATCAAGAGAGTTTGATACTATACACATAGATGATTCAAAGATAATTTTGAAGTCTTTATCACACAATTGACTAATACTCAATAGATTGTGCTTCAATTTATCTACTAGCAATATATTTTCAATGAATGTATAGGGGGTTATTTTGATCTTACCAATTCTGATTATTTTTTCCTTGCCATTATCTCCAAAAGTAACCATACCTTCTTCTTTCATTTCCAGGGTGATGAACTGATCCTTGTTACCCGTCATATGCCTTAAACAGCCACTATCGAGATACCGTCTTTTCTTTAATTTCTGGGCTATAAGACATTCCTGCAAGACAATCAAGGAGTTCTTTTAGGTACCCAAGCTAACTGGGGTCCTTGTAGGTTAGTTGAGGTGGTTCCTTTGGGAATCCAAATTTTTCTTGATTTGTTGTGGACATTTCTAATAATAGTACAATCAATAGCTTTATGTCCTATCTCTTTGCAAGCAAAACATCTAATTTTGGGATTTTGAAAAGATTTATACTTTGAAATTCTAGATGCATGAAGTGTAGAAGTAGCAGGTTTTGTAATTGAATTTTTTGGAACATACAAAGAGGCTTTTGAAATGGAAGTAGAACCTTTTGTTACAAAAGCTTTATGAGAAGTAAACTTGGGAACAAAATCCTTTTGTTTCACAAATGTAGTTGCTGAAATATAATTTGAATTTGAAGCATTAAAACCTATTCCAGCTTTATTACTAGAAATTCTTTGTTCTTTAAGAATCAACTCAAGCTTGTTAGTAGATAAAGTTAATTTTTCAACAAGTGGCTTGAGTTTTTCAATCTCCTTTTTTAATTTTTCAACAAGTGGCTTGAGTTTTTCAATCTCCTTTTTTAGCTCATTATTTTCTTTCAACAAAACATTATTTTTGTCATGAAATTCACTATTTTTAGTCTTCAAAACATTACATTTTTCAGAAAAGATATGAAGTTCTTTTTGCAGTAAAGTATTCTTCTCTGAAATTTCCTCTTTTTCTTTGAGTAAAGAATCATTGATTTGCTTTAATGATCTAATCTTTAAACCTGCATTTTTAAATTCAGATAAGAGATCATGAAATACAGAATTTAACTCATCAAATATAAATTCAATTTGAGTGTCGGGGGAAGTTACCTCATCCTCGAGACCCATTAGACATAGGTTAGCTATTTTCGTGGTCTCTTCCTCTTCTGTTGAAGTGGAGTTTTCACTATCGCTCCACGTGGCAACCATCACTTTCTTTTTCTTTGTTTTGAAAAATTTTTTTAGTTGTGGACAGTCCGGATGAATGTGCCCCAGTTTCTTACATTCATAGCAGGTGAGGACTTGTTCTTTTTCTTTGTCTTTGTCTTTTTCCTTTTCTTTTGAATGTTCTCCTTGTTTATGAAATTTTCTATTGTATCTCCTTTTCTTCTTCTTTCCTATAAACTTTCTGAATCTCCTCATGACCATTGCAATGTCTTCATCTTCTAAGTCATTTCGGAGGAGGTAGAGTCATCTTCCATCTCTTCATCATTCTTTGATTCCAATGCAGCCTTGAATGCAATTGTTTTCTTCTTTTTCTGATCATCATCCGTTCTATGCTGCATGACCAATTCATGTGTGATGAGAGAACCCATTAGTTCATCCATGGATAGGGAGTTCAAATCTTTAGCTTTCTGGATGGCAGTAACTTTGGGGTCCCATTTATCATGAACTGATCTCAGTATCTTCTGGACCAAATCAGAATTTGAATAAATCCTGCCAAGACTTTTCAAACCGTTAATAATATCTATAAATCTAGTGTACATGGCAGAGATATTTTCATTAAGCTCCATCTTAAACAATTCATAGTTATGTACTAAAAGATTAATCTTTGAAGTTTTCACTTGAGAAGTTCCTTCATGGGTCACCTCAAGTTTATCTCAAATTTCTTTTATTGAAGAGAAAGTAAAAATTCAATTAAACTCATTTGAATCCAAAGTACAGTAAAGCAAGTTCATTGCTTTGGCATTCAATTTCCCTAATTTCATGTCATGTTCATCCCATTCCTCTTCAGGCTTAGAGACATCCACGCCATCAATTTTGATCGTGGGAACATGTGGCCCTTTAAGAATGACCTTCCATAATTGAAAATCAACAGCTTGTATATAAATTTTCATTCTTACTTTTCAATAGGAATAATTTGTGCCTATGAATAGTGGAGGTCTATTAGTTGACTGGCCTTCCGCCAAGGATGTACTCATGGGATGAGCCATCAATCTTTACTCTAGGATAATCAAAGACACTGCTCTGATACCAGTTGTTGCCCAGGTGGCTACCCAAGAGGGGGGTAAATTGGGAATTTAAAAAATTAAAGCAGATAATGTGTAATTAAAATCCCTTACAAGTGTTAGGTGCTGTAACAGAGTATTAAATTGCAGAAGCTAAATAGAGTCAAGTAAGCACAACACAAATACACAAAATTTATAGTGGTTCGGAGCAACCCAGCTCCTACGTCCACTACCTAAGATACCACTTAGAATTTTCACTATATTCATATCCGAATATAGTATGATTGTTTTACAAGATCACAATCCAAAACCTCTACACTTTGGTTTTAATGGGATCACCAAAGAAAACCCAACACCCTTTGGTTTTAAACAGGCTCACCAAAGAAACCTAACTTGGTTTTACCAGGATCACCAAGAACCCAACACTTAGTTTTTATCAAAGGATCACCAAGAACCTATTTGGTTTTCAATCGGGCTCATCAATAATCCAACAATTCAATAAAATGAATTAAAATAAATGCAACAATAAATAACAAACTCAATTTGTCTGATAGTTGCCAGTGCAGCTTGATAGAAGTCCACTTGGCTTGTACTTGAATAAGCCTTAATTGCTTCAGTGGCTTCTTCCCAAATTGCTTCAAGCTTCGGATCAGAGTTGGTGAAGACTTGAAGGCTTGTTTGAATGCTCTTGTGCTCTTTTGCTTGTTAGTAGGTAGGATATTCAATGAAGCTTCAAATTTGAAGAACTTTTTCAAAAAACTTACTTGAAAGAAGTTCAAATCCCCCAAATATAAGGTATTCCATCACTCCAAGATAGTTTGAGACATTGTAGACCATTGGGATGTGATATATGACCGTTGGAGCACTTTTTGGCATTTAAAAATAAATTCTAGAACTAGCTGTTGGATACCTGAAAGCGATGTTCAAGTCGGCTTGAATTCCTTCGAGTCAGCTTGGATCCTTCGAGTCGATAGGTCGAGTCGCCAAATCTTCAGTGCAGTCGGTTCTTTGTCTCAGGACGCAAAACTTCACTCTGGACGGGTCGGCTCTTGATAGCTTGGGTCGGCTCGAACTTATATCTTTGAAACACTTAAACTCGAGGAGTCGGCTCTTTTGATTTTTGGTAGGCTCTTCTTCTCAGGTTCTAAAATCATCACTCTGAAAGAGTCGGCTTGTTGTAGTTCGGGTCGTTTTGCTTTCTCAGGTCTTCAAAATTTGGTCTGGTAGAGTCGACTCTTTCTGGTACGAGTCAACTCACCTGGCTATTCTCAGAAATCTTCAAAAACTGGACTCTAGAGGAGTCGGCTCGGACAAGTTCCAGTCAACTCGGATTCGCTGGAGTCGGCTCGGATTCCTTCGAGTCAGCTCGAATTGCTGCATACCAGAATCCTTGCTACATGCCAGTAGGTGGAGTCAGCTCTTCATCATGCTAGGTCAGCTCGAGTAACTTCTTCAGGAGTTTTACAATTGAACTCAAAGAAAAACTCTTACCAACTCTCTTATATTTTTCAAGCATACCAACTCGAAATAATTGTAAGACACGCACACAAAAGTAACCCTTTTTATAGATTTTTTCTTAACTTTTTCATTGGTTCTTCTTTAAAAAATCAAATTACAACACAACTCAAGCAAGAAACAAAGATGTAGGAGTTGAAGTTTGAACAATTAAATCATCCTACAAAAACTTGTAAAACACTTGAAGAGTTGTTAGAAATAAATATACATGCTCCAATGTTTAGTTATCATCAAAATCACTTATAGGGTCAACACATTATGGTTCTGATCACTATCATCTCTCAGGTAAAAGTATGACGGTTGCCAACCCCCGGTAAGCCAGAGGTTCCCCTCATGTATGGACTTTCTTACATATTTTAAGGTCCAAAGGAGGAGCCTATATTCAGAAAAATTGACTCGACGAAGGGCTGCATCATTCAGTCCATCACTGAAATCAATGACCTTATCTTAACCAAGTTCGAAGATTCCATACTTGGGGGTCCCATAGCATCCACAAAAAGAGGAAAAGGAGAAATGTTCATTAATTCAGGAGAATTCATTGATTACATGCCAAATGAAGAAAAAGAAGAAATACAAAGCTTGAAGCTTAACCAATCCCTACAAATTAGCTGAGAGAGACCCAGCATTGGTAGAACGGAGTATCTTTTCAATCTAGGCAGAGAGGATTTCCTCAACCTGGGCCAGGGCTGGAGAACCTTCGGCCTAGACTCCCTCTTCTGCCTGGACCGAAACTACCATACCAACCACACCCAAATCCTCAGCTATGACCGTGATTTCTTCACTTCGGCTTGGCATCTCTTCAACCTCTTCAGCGGCCCCAATCTCTTCCTCTCTTTCCTCCTCGATATCAAATGCAGGGACATTGGAAAGATTGAGATTAAGAAAGACCTCGCTGACCTTGGCGAGTCCATCATTGAAGCCATATTGATAGCGTATAGACTTGCTTCATTCACTTCCATCTTGAACTGTGAAAACTTTCTGAAGTCCTCAACAGCTTTAGCTGCCCGCTCTCTCATGGCTTTGGACTCCCTTATAGCCACTTCAGCCTTTAGAGTTACTTCTTCGACCCTCGAAGATGCCTCTTCAACCTTCCTGGTCACCTCCTCGGCCATCCTGGCTAGACTTTCAGCCTTCTCCTGGTTCTCCTTAGCAGAATGCTCCAAGGAGTCAATCTACTTCTTATTCCTCCTCAACTTCACCTCCTGCTCTGAGATCTTTAAGTGGGCGTTCTTCAGCTCACCCTTCAGCCCCTGGACTTCACCATCTACACGGGTGAGTTGACTCTCCATGGATAGCTTCAGCTCCTCGGCCACCTCCCTTTGGCTTTGGCTACTTGGAGCTCCTCTTTCAAACCATGAACGAGGCTATCAACGCTCCTCAAACCCTCTTCCAGGAAGGTGAAGTCGTAGAGCAGCTGTACCAAAAAAAAAAAACCATGAGATCAGTCATAAAACAAAATGATCCATTGAACATGGAGGGAATGATAAAAACCCCACCTGCAGTAGAGAAGAAAAAGCGAAATCGGATACCTTGGCAAGCTCCGACCCCGGATAACTGCCAAATCATGAGGCAGCAAAACATCTTTCAAAGCCCGCCTAGCAATGGCAGGGATTGAAAGACCTACCATGGTGGAAAGCTCCGAAGGACCCACGAGACAACTTTCACTTGGAGGAGCCTCCCAGGCAAACTCTTCCTCGACCTACGGTGCCTTGCCCCTATCCACCGCAGGGGGGCAAGGCGATAGGGCATTAGCCACCGGAGATGGACTCTCCCTAATCTAAACTGGAGAATCGACTACTGACAAAAACTCATCTAGTGGAGGTCCTTGCGAAACCTCTGCCATTAGCGCCCCGTCCCCTCCGGACGTTCCTCTAGAAGACAAGGCACTTCTACTTCTCCCAGGATCATCCCCCCAGATCTTCTTTAGGATGTCTGATCCTAAAGGGGGAGCCTGAGCCACCTTCCTCTTGGAAGACTGACGAAGCCAGCCCAAATCAGGCCTCATTCCGCCACCTGCAAACAAAAATACCTTTCTGGATCAACTAGACCGCAAAGGAATTAGAGGAGAGCCAAAAACCTCTATCACTTATACCTAACACAGAGAACTCACTGATCCCTGCAAGATGGAGATTCCTCTCCTCCAACAATTCACGGATGGAAACGGCCTCTAAACCAGACAGTAAAGCATAATCAGACTGATCGACCACCAAAACCTTTTTTCCCGCATTGGCATCCAGGCGTGGCTCCCTCCACTCACTGCTGAAACCCCATGATTCAGTGGAAGAAACAAAAACAAAATTGGGCTTCCACCCGTGGATGGCGCTGGGCATATCCGTTATGATTTTGTGACCAGGCCGAGGACCGATAACCCACCATCCACAACCATGGAAATCCCTCTTAAGAACAAAGAGAGCAGTGAATAAATTGGTTCCGAGCCTTACATTGGCTATGTGGCACCAGACCAAGAACCCGTAGATGTTCCGAATGCTATTCGAAGTCAACTGCGCAGGCACAACTTGATTCATGTGGAAGACTTTGATGAAGAAGGGGTGCAGTGAAAATCGAAGACCAGCCTTCAGATGATCTTCGTATATAGCAAGGCACCCAACGGGAGGTTTATGCACCCGCTCTTTAGACGCGGGAAGTATTAGAGGAAACTCTTTGGGAACATGGTAACGCTCTCGGAGGTAAGCCATTTTTCTCAGCAAAATGGAGCTAGAGACTAACTCCGCACTCACTACATCACCAACTCCGAAGGGCCTAGCTTTTTCCCCTTAAGTTCCTATGGCCTCAGCCATGATAGGAAAAAAGAACAAAAAAGCAGGAGAAAGTTCCTACCTGCGGAAGGGACCGATAGCTAGAAGCTGGGAAAATTGGGCCAAAGTTGAAAGTAGGCAAGGATGGAGAAGATTCCCAAACCAGTCCTCTTTTTCTCTCATAAAAGGACAAGTAGACTCCAAGACACCGCCTCGATAAAAGAAACCCTCTCCAAGTTTGCCACGAACATTTGATACGGAGGTGCAATCCCCAAACAGCCCTAAAATTGATTTGACGCGAAATGGTCCGAAGGTCACAATCCATACAACACCAATCAACGGCGAAGATGGAGCACATGTCCTTTCCAAGAGATAGGAAAAGGCCACGACCTCCATCCAAATCCCAATAAAAAGATCGGCTGAACCGTCGCAAAACAGAAAAAGGAGAGGTGACCCCTGGTCCACCCGCTCCCCTTTTACACCCCAATCAGGGGGTGACAACTATCCATCACCTGATCCTCGAATCAGCCAGTAGTTATGGCAAACGGTCCAATCAGAGATTTCGCAATCATCTGCCACACCACTCCCCAGGAGAAAACGACAATCCGGTGATCCTCTCACTCTTCGAGATAGATCATCACTTCGAAAACTGAGAGTGGGGGGCAACCATTGGGATATGTCAATTCAGACACGGATCAGCCACCGGTTCGACCACCCAAACACTTCCTCCCGAACCAGACATGTCGAGCCGAAGCATCCGAAAGAAGCCGAACGGTTAACGGACAGGACGAAGATACAACCTTCGACCTCTGCTGAAGACACAGTCCTCAGCCTCAGCTGAAGGTACGATCTTCGGCCTTGATCAAAGACATGGTCTTCGGCCTCTGCTGAAAACATGATCATTCGGCTGCGGCCACAGGTACTGTTCCGAAGAACTCTTAGAATGAAAGCACCCCTCTAATCCGACAACGGACACTCCTGAAGGGGATTCTACGTCCAGTCAGATTTCCAACCTACTCCAAGCCCACGTGAACGTGGGAGATAACGGTTACAATCAACTATTACCTCCAGAGCAGAACTACGCCAAAATGGCTACATGGTCATTTACTCCAACTGTAACGTCTCCAGCCTAACCGGAACCGTTCAATAACCGTTTATAGTTACGGGCAGAGGGGAATCTATTAACTCTCCCATCGTAACCGCAGGAAAGATGACAGAACTGCAGGCCGGACCAGCTAATAAATACTAGTAAGAGGAGACATTCCAGGTAAGGCACAACGAAATCCTGAAAATCTCAGAGTTCTTTCTTCGCCATTGATCCTCCTCAGAATCTTTCCCATTCTGTGGCTAAAGCCCATCTCTGATTTAGGCACCGAAGTGTCCCCCGCCGAAAAAAATCCGGCCAGGAATTTATTTTACAAGTAGACCAGGAAGCAAACTTGTGATCCAGTAGCTTCGTCCGATCGAAAAAGAAATTCTATGCCAACAAGAACCGTACTATAGCGAGGGAGGAGACATATTTTGCCAGAGCAAAATATGAAAAAGATAAAGAAGACCTGTCACACTGAGTTAAGAACCTGGAGAATAGCTGGGTTAATAGGACAATTGACACCACTTTATTTTTCACATGCCAATCGGATTATTAAAGCTGTGAAGGCCTTATTAATTATGAGCTTCTCTAACAACAAATGCTGGATTTTGTAGGAGATGTTTGTTCTAGTTTGCCTGGACAACTATCACGCAAGCATTTCGGAAGCATCTTGGTACTATACTTTCTCTAGTCTTTTTAATTTGTTCTTTTGGTTGGTTCCTTTCTAAAGCTTAGTATCTAGCATTCATCAGCGAGTTGGCCAAACAAATCAACAAGCCTTGCCTAATCTTCCGTGAAACAGTTATATCAGAAGAAAATTGTGCAAGAAAACTGCCTCACCATTTTAGACGCTTCTACACAAATTCAGTCCACTCCTTGACAAATGATATGAAAAAACAATATCAGTTAAGAGCAAAGGAACAAACCGAAGAAAAATTATGCAGCTGATGTTCGCAGCATTCCCTTCTTTTTTTTGTTAGTTTCCTTATATGCAGACTGTGATGTTCCCATGGGCTCTGGATGGCATGTAATGACGGAATGGCAATGTAGTTGCAACTTTAAATGTTGTGTGCGTTGGCTTACCAATTTTCGCTATAAGATTTCTTATCTTCTGCACCCACTTCAAAGAATGTTAGGCAGGAACCGTAGGTGTGCTAGTTAATTGCTCGTCAAGTCTCGTAAAAGGTTTGGTACTCCGATAATCGGGTCATTTTTTGATAAAATATGCCCAGCGGTCATTGTTTATATCGATTGGCGGCTCTTGGTCAAAATCTAAGAAATCCTCTGCCCACCAGACTGATAGCCGAAAGCCAGAAGGGACCATCATGTACTTTCTCAATTGGCGGTTCCTACCCTCTCCCTGCCCTCTTAGATCAGGAAAGGGCCGGACCACGGCCGAAAAAAATAAAAATTAATTTATAAAACAGGGTAGATTGATAATGGCGAGGAATGTCATCCTAGAAATAGGGTTAGAAGTGAGCCGAACCAGACTGGGCCACAATTCTACTCGAGCCCGGCTTAAGAAAAAAATTCGGACTTCGAACCGGGCTTAAGTCCGAAATTTTTTTAAAACCTCAGGCCCGAGCCCGATCAGACCGGCCCGAATGCAAGCCCAATGAACAAAAAAAAAAAATAGTTCACTGACTGGTGACTATCCGACTGGTCGAAGGATGCAGATTGGAGTCGGGGAGGGAGAGCCACGAGGTCACGCCGAGGCAATGGCATCAGGGGGGCACCAGGGCCGGGGGAGGTAGATCGAAGCTGGAGACCGGCCATGGAGTCGCATGGGGGGTTGGGTTGTCGGGTGCGGGCGCCGGGGCCAGAGGAGGTAGATCAGAGACGGGGAGGGGGGGGGCGCAAGGTCACGCCAAGGATAGTGGGCGTCTGGTGGGGCGTTGGGGAGGTAGATCGGAGCTAGAGACAGGCCACGGGGTCGCATGGGGGGCAGTCATCGGGTACAGGCGCTGGGGCTAGAGGAGGCAGCTCGGAGCCCCGAAGCTTGCCCCCAACGACCACGGCCCCCCGTGCGACCCCGCCGCCCTCTCCAACTCCGAGTTGCCTCCTCTGGCCTCGATGCCCGCACCCTATGACTCCATCCCCCATGCGACCCCGTGGCCTGTCTCCAGGTCTGATCTAACTCCCCCGACCTCGGTGCCCCACTCGACGTCCACTGCCCCCGGTGCGACCTCGCGGCCCCCCTCCGGCTCTAATCTGCCTCCTCTGGCCCCAACGCCCCACCTGACACCCACTACCCTGGCGCGACCTCATAGCCTGTCCTCCTCGGCTCCGATCTGCCTCCTCCGGCCCCGGTGCCTGCACCCAACAACCCCGCCCCCCATGCGACCCCAAGGCCCATCTCTGGCTCCGATAAAATTTTCTTCGATAGGAAAGTTTAGTCGAGCCTGTTAAGTATTAGTTGAGTCCAATAAATTTACAACCCTGATTCGTCTGTCCACACATGTACTAGCCTCTACACTGCATATGCATCATGAAATTAGACAAGAGTTGAACATAATTAATGAACTAAATAACATCTTAGCTAATTCCCAAAAGAAAGATGAAGAATTTTCTGCAGAGGAATATGTGACTGTTAGAGAGTTTTCTGCTCGTGAAGCTAGCCCATCCAAGATAATGAAGAGTAATGGACCCAATGCCTATGTGCCTGAGATATCACCTGATTTAGGTATTAGCTCCACCTTCATCATCTCAGATCTTATAGAGTCTAGGGAGCCAGCACTGATACCTAGCGAGCACCTTGAGCCTATCCCTCCCTTTGAGAGAGAACCCATCCTAGAGTGTCCACGTACAAATTGGCCTATAAGTGAGAAAAAAATTGAGAGAGCTCTTAACGATCAAGCTATCGGTACCCAGGATAGAGACTGTTAGCAGTACTTGGTCCGATGGCAAGGTCAGCCAGAATCTGAGGACTTGTGGAATGCTGGTACGGATCTGCAGCGCCTCAACTCAGACCCTCGTTGAGCCAAATTGACCCTACTCGACGAGGTCGAGTTCCTCCCCCAGGAGAATTGGTGGGGACACCAGGATTAGACACAGATCCCTGGATTCCATATGGTTTAATTAGTCATGTATCAAAGTTTTGAAAATTTTGTAATCAATTAAGATTGAGTCCTGTAATAAGTTGAGGTTAGTTGATTTGTCTCAACCCTCAACCTAGTCAGTATTTTGAGTCCTGTACATCAATTATGAGTCCAGTATGAGCCCAATTTTTGTACAAGAGAGGATGTCACCCTACTTTAGAGTTCCACCAAGCCAGGGCCTAAGCCCAGCTCTCCCACTGTCCCCGGCGCGACCTCACAGCTCTCCCTCCCCCCGCTCCGATATGACTCCTCTGGCAAGTCGGACATTCGCCAATCGGTGAACCATTTTTTTTGTTCATTGGGCTTGCATTCGGGCCAGCCCGATCAGGCTCAGGCCTAGCTCTGGTCGGGCTCGAGCCTGAAGTTTTAAAAAAATTTCGAGCCTAAACCCGACTCGAAGCCCAAAATTTTTTTCGAGCCGGGCTCGGGTAGGGGTGTGGCCTGGTCCGGCCCAACTCACTTCCATCCCTAGCCATCGAGTGAGGTGGCTTGGAAACTAAGAGTAAGCATCGGGTGCGATGGGACGTCAGCCGTCGGATGCAAGGAAGCATCGACCATCGGGTGGGAGGGGGCATCAGCCATCAAGGGCTAACCGGGGAAAGAAGATGGAAACGAGAGAAACGGTGAGAGAGATGGAGACGAGAGACTAGAAAAATAACCAAGAATTGGATCGGATTTATTTTTGAACCGGTCCGGATCGGGCCAAAAAGGTGCCCGAGCCCGGCCCGAATATTGTATAGCCTATATTTTAAAACCCGAAACCCGACCCAGATTTACTTAAAACCTAATCCAAAGCCCGATCCAATTTTGGACCGGCCCGAAACCCATCCTTACCTAAAATGAAGGTACATGCTAAGCAGCATTAGATCATGAAATTTATGCTGAGATTTTCTTTGATAAAGTATGCACATCAGTTACCAATTAGTGCATCCTTTTTTGAGCCCAAACAAAACCACAAATTAGATACCTGAAACTCTCAGGATATTGGATAAATAAATAAAAAGAGAAATCCATCATTTTGTAGAATAATGCAGATTCTCTTATTTCGCGTGCACATCAGAAGACTTGAAAATATATAAAAAAGGCACTTAAGTATTTTTTTTCTCCTGCATTTTTCAATCTCTCGGAAAAACCATTCTTGCCCTTACATAGTTCTTTTCAAATAAACCTAGATTTCCTTTAAGACCTAGTTGACAGAACACAAACCTGTCATTTCCCCTTTTTGTGTCAGCTGCTCGAACAATCTTAACAACTTATTTAATCCCATCTGGGTTTAAATAAGCAGACATCATCAAGCAGGCAGCAGCATGTTTGATTCAAGACAAACATACTACTTCAAACTCGAAACACATTTTCCTTTAGGAAACCAAATTCTGACCACTATTTAACAAATGATCACTATAAATAACCAACTATAAAGCACAAGGAACAAACCTCCTAAATGAAAAAACTTCCCAGCCAGGCAAGCGATCGTAGTAATTTTAAGTCTAGTCTCATGTCATGCAGGAAATCTGTAATACCCTACCATAAAAAAACAAAATACATATGTCAAGAATATTAAGTTAACGTGTTAGGGTAAATAGTATCAGAACATATTCCCAAATTACATCCCAGTGATGACCAAGAAGGTAGCACCAGTAGCACATACAGAAGATTCAAACAGGATACAACATTAACTCCGAGCCAATGCCTATCATCAACTCTATGTTCTGATTAGGTCTAACCAAACAGCTAGTAACAGCCTAAGGGCCTAGCTTTTATGAGATTCAGCAATTAACCGGGGAGGCCTGCGGCTGATGTTCATCACAGTTCACAGAAGGTGCATCTTTGGGAACTGAAGCTTCTTTATCCTTGTGGGTTCCATTCTCCGGCACCTTGCTGTCCATCTCTGTCTCAGCTGAGGCCTCTTCTTTCTTATCAGTTGCTGGAGGCAGTATTTCATCGTCAACTGGTTTTTCCGTTTCAGGCTTCTCTTCCTCCTCACCTTCCTCTGGCACTGCTGCTGGAGGATCAACCTTACTGCTTTCTTCTAACTCCGTTTTCTCTTCAACGTTTTCTTTGACTTCATCCGGTGGAGCTTGTCCAACTGCTCCCTCTTTCACTGCAGTTTCTACAGAAACAACCTCTTCTTTGGACTTGTCCTCACCACCTTCAGCTTCTTGCATTTTTTCATCAAATGCACGTGTATCTTCAACTGTTGCATCCTCCGTTGCAGAAGCTTCATTCACAGCATCACTATCTTTATTTTTATTTCCTCCTTTCTTTGAGCTTGATTTTCTCTCTCTTTTTTTTGGCTTTTCGCCTTCAGGGGTCTCTGTTGCCTTTGCCTTTTCACTAATTCTTGCAGAGCGCCTGGGGGTATCACCTGTTTAATCCATGTCAAAAAAGAAATGAAAAAGGAATCACATTTGCAAACATGTATGCAAAGCTTATGCAGATGCATGTAAGAGGTGGACGGTAAGTTAGTAAACAAGCATGAGAGAGAGAGAGACCAGTCCCCCAGTCAAATTCAGAGGATGATGGATTTCCTGGGTGCGAACGCAAATAAATATCCAACTGTCTCTTGTTCTTAACCTCTTCGCCTGTTGGTGATATGAAAACTATATCATTCCTATGTGGTGTTCCACCTTTCTTGGGCATGAACTGCGAATACAGGAAAAGACATTATGTTACCAAGCCAAGAAAACAAAAATGAAAAGTGCTCCATGGATGTTCACTGTGTAACAAAGTTATGAGAATTTCTACAAATATGACATCAATGTGTCAGATTTTACTCCTTGAGAAAATCCAGTAAAAAGAGATTGACACAATTGCCAGCTGAAACAATTCTTTGTTGGAAAGAATATATTCTGGAATTTTAATTACCATAAAATAGGGCTTCCCAAAACATTACTGGAAATGAAACAGAAAATGAACATCACATTTCCATAAACAGTTCTAATGACAAAATGCTACACAGAAGAAACATGACATTTCTCCCTTATACATTTATGGAAGTTAAAGTGGAGGTTCTGAACACATCCCTATTTGCACATCTCCAATATATGTGTGGGCATATATCCACAGATATACATATAAATCATGACAAATGCAGTACCTAAATTTGAATGTTCCCTTTTTCTTGGGGTTTTAACTATTATGATCCCAACTTCCAACATACAAAGCCCTCTGGTATTTGAGATCTAAGAAGTATGTACACTTGAACATATGAGAGTTGGTATAGATATTTTTTGAAGAAACAAACTTGTTCATATAGAAAAAACATATGCATAACTTCTGCTTTTAACTATTATAATAGTGAATCATATTAAAGACTTTGTAATTTATACAAAAAAAAAACAGTTTCCCACTTTGGGACTTGTTTGGGAATCATTCACTGGTTCTTACAGGATCGGGAGGGGAAGAGAGCACAGGAGGGGGAGAGAGGGAGGTAGCATGAGAAGGGCGAAGAGACCGCCAAAGTAGTGGGCCTGATCTTGATGAGATTTTTAAAAAAATAAATTAAAAACCTCTACAGATCATTTTTTTTTTCAATTCAATAGAGATCAGGGAGACCCCTTGCCCTCTCCCTCTATGCCCCTGCTGCCTCCTCTCCCCTCCAGCAATCTCTTCCCCTTCCAATCCAGTTGGATACAGCCGATGATTCCCAAACATGCCCTTAAGGAGACAAATGACATTCAAGAGTCTTTAATGATGGATATGCCATGGAGTGTTGCATATAGATGTATGATAAAGCATTATTAAATGTTACCTATCAACTATTCAACTTCATTCAGCCTAAACTTCTAATAAAGTTAAGGAAAACCCTTCGATATTTTAGGTTTCATGAACTTCCACAGTTATAGAAGAATGAACAGAAATGATTTCATATCAACCCCACATTGAAAAAAAAATTATAATTATACA
The DNA here is from genome assembly GCA_021397845.1 of Areca catechu. Lineage (NCBI taxonomy): Eukaryota > Viridiplantae > Streptophyta > Magnoliopsida > Arecales > Arecaceae > Areca > Areca catechu. The sequence goes on along the minus strand of CM038051.1, from coordinate 139,707,652 downwards.
TCTACCTCTGTATATGAAAGGGGTATGTGCTTCTAGTAAGGAATAAGAAATAAGTAAATTTGCCAGTTCAAGGAGAGCAAACAACAAATGTTACTATTTGATGACATGACTACTAAGCAATGCACAGATGTTCCTCATATGTTTAAGATTGGTCAGATAGGCACATTCCAAGATAGTATAAAAGAACCATAAGATGTAAAAGTAAAAAGTCAAAATGTGGGAAACACCCAAAAGAATAGAATATAGAGAAGATAACCAGCTTAATCAACAAGAGAAGTAATAAGTTTGATTATTTGAAAGCTTTCCATCCCATATACCAATTTAGATGTGTTGATTTACACAAGCTTAAGATTAATGAATTTGAGTATATAAAAGCTTTGTATACCATATGCCAATTCAGATGACTTGCATTGCACAATCTTAAGATTAATTACCATAATCTTCAGTCAAGTACAAAGAGTCAATAACAAGATTGCAGTGAACGACCAAAATATTAAAAATTGAATTGCACATCTTAGCTCAAACACTCAAACCATCAAAAAGAAAGAAATGTTGCTAGTGAATTTACACTAAAGCTTGTTTAGAAGGGTTTGGATTATATGGAATCGGGTGTACAACAAAATTCATTAGGCAATACCACAAATGCAGTTTCCTTTTGAGGATGTTGTTGGATTAACTATTCCCCAGCACAAAACAGATTAAACCAAAAAATTTTCCAATTCCAGTCATAAGAATGGCCCCAAAATGCTAAGACATGGTTTGATTAGTGAAGAATAAGGGTTTACAATTAGGGTCAGCAGAATCTTACATGTTCACCTAGTAATGAAGTTAGGAAAAAATTCTGCTAGGGAACCCAAAGCTAATGAAAGAACTTGGTCAGGATTCTAAGATACCAAATGCATTTTCCTTTCAAAGCCCTTTTGGGCAATATTTAAAAAGAATAAAACTAAATAAGAGGATGTAAGAAAGGCTGATAGGTTGCTTAGGTCTTCAGTTTTTGAAATAAATGAGTGTAAGGTAAAAAACAATTATATTGAAAACTTTTTCAGGTTTTTTGTAGAACATAATGCAATAGGAAAGCGAGAGAATGTAGTCTATGGGGGATTTGGCAAGGTAAAGTTCCTTTTTGGTTTATAAGCTAGATGGAAGGTTATTTACAATATGAGGGCGGAGATATACAGATTTGGTATAAATACATGAAACAAAATCTAATAATTGTTAGAAGTGGCATGATGTCCTAAAAGCCATTTGCATTTTAATATTAAAAATAGTTGAGAAATCATGTTTATCTCCTATCCACATGATCATATACAATATAGGGTTATGTGACACACCAACCATAGAGCCAGAAAAGAGTCCACGAGTACTTCAATGATATATCCAGGTGGACAGGGCATTATCTGATAAGATAGCCCTATATACTCAGAGACTTGCTTATCACAATAGGCAAAGTGGGTATCATACATAGTGATAGCATGGAGTTCCTCCACCAAGGTTTGACCTCTCACTGACACCTGGGTGCAAGGTATGCTGTGCTGGTACCAAGACTTGTACTAATTGCCCAATTATATGGTATGGTATGCTACAATACCATGCCAATCCAATCCGGACCATACCGACAAAGCTCGCGCTATCGCGCTAGGTAGGGAGGGAGAGGGGGAGGGGCAGAGGGAGGGAGAGGGGGAGGGGGAGAGGGAGGTAGAGAAGAAGAGGAAAAGGGAGGGGGCAGAGAGAGGGAAAGAGAGGGAAAGAAAGAGGACTTTCAAGCCGTCATCTTCCCTAGGCAGCAAGCCGCATGAAACAAGGTCTCCGCCCTTAATTTTATTTTCAAATTTCTTAAATGACGTCGACCAACAATTTGCCAACTTCGCTTAAGAAATTTGATAAACAATTTAGGGGTGGAGCCCTTGTTTCATGTGGCCCACCGCCTGCAGAGAGATAAGGGCCCGAAAGCCCTCTCTCTCTCCCTCTCTTAGCCTCTCTCTCCCTCCCTCTCCCTCTCTCCCTCCCTTCTTAATTCTCCTACTCCCTCCCTCCCCTCTCTTTTCCCCTCTCCTCCCTCCCCTCCCTCATTGGGTTTTTTCGAACCATGGGGCGAAACCATGCTGGTCCACCCTTGATATAGTTTGATACACATCAAACCAGATAGTTTGAGATGGTACCACCTTCCTTGCTCGGGTGTGTCATCATGTTGAGCAATCAAAATTGGCAATCCATTTTTTGTGCAAACTCGGTACACAAGCTTGCAAGTGGTCCCTTGACCTAAAAGACAAGACACCTTGTAGTATTCAAAGGATATAATTTCCAGCCAAATTCAGATGTTGACCATGACATCTTTAACCATGTCCTTGAAAGGGAGTATAGTAGTTTACTAGATCCAAGTATAGGTGAGGATTAGGCTATCCAATATAAAAATTATCATAATTGTCAAAGAAAAATAGCCAACCTAACCTTAACTATCAGGCGAAAAGGTCTTTATATAGGCAACATAAATAAAATAACTTTCTAAGTTACCCTTATTATACAATAACATAATAATTACTCAATGGTAAAATAGGTAAAGAAAAATTAAATAACATAAATGACTAAATCTCAACACTTTCCCTTAAGCTAGAGTATAGAGATCTTGTAAACCCAACTTGATGGAGCAATTCTTAAAGGAAAATTTGGATAGAGCTTTCGTGAAAATATCTAGAATATGATCAATTGAAGAAACAAATGGAATGGTCACAATTTTCTTGAGAATAGCATCGTAAACAAAATGACAGTCAACTTCGATGTGTTTTGTTTATTTATGAAAGACTGGATTGGCAGCAATGTAAGTAGTCGAATGATTGTCATAGAACATTTCTATAGGATCAGGATGAGAAAAACCAAGTTCAAGCAAAGTATCTTCAATCACATAAGTTCATCAACTATATGAGCCATTGTATGATATTCTACTTCGAAATTAGAACGGGCAATTATACAATGTTTTTTACTTTTCTAAGTCACTAGATTTCCACCTAAAAAGGTAAATAGCATATAGTACAGCATCTATCATCGTAAGAACCACCTAGTCAGCATCCATAAAGGTAGTGAGCTAATAGTGACCATTTTTCTTATAAGTAATTCCTTAACCAAGAGAATTCTTTAAATACTATAGACCATTTAATGCTTCTCCCTGAGATAAGTAATAGGGTATGGTTTCAAAATATATAATATCATAACTAACAAGTGTTCTCCTACTTACAGCATCATAACATCTATACCTTTTTGAGTTCAGAAATATCTGATAAAGATGCACTTAATATTCTTACGAGACAACTTGTTTGTGACATTATGTAAATGAACAAAGAAACAAGAACCAAAAACTTTAGGTGAAATTGAAAAAGTATTCTCTTTGGGGAAGACAATTTATAAAGAATTTTTTTCATTTAGAACACACGAGGGAGAATGATTAATCAAGAAATATGCAATAAGTAGGGCATCATTCCAAAACATCTTAGAAACGGATATATAAAATAAGATTGCTCGAGCTTTTTCTAAAAGATGATGGTTTTTACATTCTGCTATCCCATTTTGTTGAAGGATATAAGAACAAAATGTTTAGTGAACAATACCATGATTTTGATAAAAGATTGTCAATTCAGATTGAACAAACCCCAAAGCATTGTCGATTCTAAGAATTTTGATAGAGATAACAAATTGAGTTTTTATTTCATAATAAAAAAAATTTGAATATATCAAGCATCTCAAATTGGCTTTTCAAAAAATAAAGCCACGTCATTTGAGAGTAATCATCTATAAAAGATAAAATAATGATAACTATGAATAGACAGGATCCATAATGGGTCTTAGACATCAAAATGGACGACATCAAACGATGCAGAACTCCTAGACCTAGTATTACTGAGATAGGACTGGCATGTGTGTTTGCCTAGTTGATAGGCTTCACACACTCAACAATAGACTCACTGAACACGGAAGGAATGAAGAATACGAATAAATGGATGTCTTAGACAAGCATACCATTGAAGGGCAGATACATCACAAGCAAAAGTAGAAAAGGTAGCAACATACTGAAAAATAGATCTCCTAAAATTATCAAAATAGTAAAATTCTTTCTCATGGCCTCCAATTGTCCTCTTCCTCCTGAGATCCTGGATGATACAAGAATCAGAAAAAAATCACACTACATCCTAGGAATTTAGTAGTTGACTAACATAGATAATAAACTAATAAAAACATAGGAATAAATAGAATAGATGGCAAGGGCAGAAAAGATGACAACATGTCACCACATCCAATTACGATGAAAGTAGATCCATCAGCCAGATACACACTACGATGGATAAGACTTGGATTGACAGAGAAAAATAATTTCTTTTTACCTATCATGTGTAGTGGCTCCAGAGTCAATAATCCATAAGATGAAGATGAGATGGAACACAAACCTGCTATACCTAAGTGGATAATTTGTGTTGTAAAACTCTGAGTAGACATTTCAGTCTAAAGTCCCTAAATAATTTTATTCACTTCATGGTAATATAGTTAGGAATGGGCTCTATCGAACTGTTACCTATAATAGAGTAGCCACCAATAGAGTTGGAAAGATCTCCCTTAGCAAGGGCAGCATGATTTGCCTAAGAGGGCTTTCCATGTAATTTATAGCATTTATCCACTCTATGATTATTCTGATGATAATGAGAACAAACACGAAAAGACCCATCAAACTTGCCTCGGCCTCTGCCTCTTCCACCTCTGCCACATGAAAAAGTCGAGCTAACAACAAAATTATCCTGGAAAGGAACGGAGGATAACTTTCCCTGATTCACAGCTACGCACTATAATCTAGCAAAGGTTTCATTCATAGAAAGATAAAAGATTCGATCAAGATCTGATCTATGATTGGATGTAATTCTGGATTCAGCCTATATAAGAAGATGGAGACATACAGTTCATATATATGAAGTTTTAATTATTCCAAATTGCTAGTTAGAGGTTGATACAAATTGAGCTAATCTGTAATACTTTTTACATTGATGAAATACTCTATTAAAGATCTCTCCCTAAAAGTTGCTAAATGCCTTCTTATAAAGATTAAAAATTTTTCTTTGATTCTTTTCTGGAATAAAGGTAATTTTCAGACCTTGCCAACAGAGATTTAGCAGTATCATGAAACATAAAAAGAGCAGCAATATTTTGTTCCATGATATTACAAAGCCAGATGATTACCTGATCATTTTCTTTTCTCTATCACTTCCAGGCTGGATGAGCAGCGTTTGGAGGGTCATCATAGATACAATTAAGTCTATCTTTAGCACTCAAAAATTTTTCTACCGCTTACCATAACAAGAAATTGGACATCATGGCAAATTCAATAATAATGATTTGAGATACCTCGTACTGCTGGATAGAAGGTTGAATAAAAGACGAGGTAGTCTTGTCGTCGGCCATGTTCTTCACAATAGGAAATAATAACCCAGCAGCAAGTACTCCGAAGATCCAAGAGTCTTCCTCAGAATTAGATCATCCAAAGATTCAAAAATAGTGGCAAAAAAAAATTCAGAGGATATAAACTTAAGTTAAATAAGCAGTAACATAAGACTCTCAGTCAGATTTATAAGAGTAAGGTAAATAGACAATACAAGGGATCATCAGGGAAGAATAGCGGCACAAGAAAGACAATAAATAATTGAGCGGCGGCACAAAAAAGGAAACAACAACTCCAGGCAAGACCGAGCAGCACTACAAGAAGGCGAACGGCATCAGGAAAGCCAGCAGCAGCATTTTCTTTTGTTGGAGAAGAGAAGAGAGTCCAGCAGCAGGGAAGGCAACGGCAGCAGAGAAGTCCAGTAGCAGCCAGCAGCAACATTTTTTTTTTGTTGGAGAAGAGGAGAGTCAAGCAGCAGGGAAGGCGGCAGCAGCAAAGAAATCCAGCAGCAGACAGTAACAATAGCTTCTTTTTTTGTTGGAGAAGAGGAGAAAGGAAAAGGGAAGGCGGCGGCAGCAGCAGCAGGCAGAAGTCCAGCAGCAAGTTTTTTTTGTTTTGGAGAAGATGGTGGCTATGGTTTCGAAGAAGGGAAGGCAGCAACAGCAGCAAGTGGAAGTCCAGCAATAGGTTTTTTTTGGTTTTGGAGAAGAGAAGAGAAAGGAAAGGGGAAGGCAGTGGCAGCAACAGCAGGTGGAAGTCCAGCAGCAAGTTTTTTTTTTGTTTTGGAGAAGATGGCAGCTAGAGTTTTGAAGAAAGAGGGAAGGAGATGGAAGCTAGGGTTTTGAAGAAGTGACAGGAGGGCAGCAGCAGTAGGAAAGAAAAGAGAGATGGAGATGGCGACTAAAGAGGAGGAGATGGCAGCTAGGACAAAGGCAGCGACAATAAGGAAGAGAAGAGAGAGAAGATGGAGATGGCGGCTAAAGAGGAGAAGAGATGGCAGCTAGGGCAAACGAACCTGCTCTAATACCATGTTGAAGAAAATAGCTGACCTGATCTAAATTATCAAGCGGAAGGATCTTTATATAGGCAACATAAATAAAATAACTTCCTAAGTTATCCTTGTTATAATACAATAACATAATAATTACTCAAAGATAAAATAGGTAAAGGAAAAATAAATAACATAAATGGCTAAATCTCAACAATAATAGCATAACGCCACATTAGAATGGAGGCACGGTTAGACATATTAGATAGCCAAGCAACAACTTGAAAGGTGTTAAAAAAAACTATTTTGTAAAATAATTATAGTTAATAATTAATTATTTTGAAAAGGAATTTACACAAATAGATTTCATAACAAAATGTCTAACAAGATTCAAGGGTTCTAATGGGCCATGAGCTGTATGACTACAATTCTGACAGTGCTATGCTTCATGATCATACAACAGCACTGGAATGATAAGGTCCTAAATTGCAGCACATAGCTTGTGTAGGAAAAAGGAGGCCCACTAGTTTCATCCTACTCACCAAGAGGTTCGATAACATAATATAGGCTCCATATCCCCATTCTAGACTATGTAGCTAATATCTGACCAAGCAGACCTAAGGGGTAGGTTTTTGGTGCACAAGAACCTGAGTTGACCAATCCCAATAACACGTAGCATGCATCATTTGTCTCTAGGCCAATTGGACTGATGTTCCAATTGATTGTTCTATCACAAATTGGATCAAGGAAGATCCAAATTTAATTGGACAAGAGATTGAGCTAGAGAAATAGTCTGAAGAAGAATTGAGCTAAGCTAAGTCAAGTAGGATTACATCTAAGTCAATCGGGCACTTGGATTGGATCTAAGTGGAGGCTGCCAAATAAGGCATACAGCCATCGTCCCTACCTTCTAGGGTGTCCCCAAAGAGCACACACCATTTGCACTTCTAGAAATGAAAGAAGGCAGCCTCCCTAGAGACCAATGTCCCTTATTTTTCTCTCTCAATTAGAAACCAAATGGGACTCCAAAGAGGGCTTTCTAAGTAATGATGCTTCCTGATTCTAACCTTTTGAAAGCCAAGCCGTATCGGGACTCCTAAAAAGAGGCATCCCCTCTTTCATAAAAGAGAGGGCACTCCTAAGCTATGGCATCACCCACATGCCAAAAGAAGAGAGAGAGAGAGAGAGAGAGAGAGAGAGAGAGAGAGCCACACACACAAGTATGAGTTCTTCCTTCTCCATTACATAAAGGATGAGAGAGAGAGAGAGCTTGTGAGACAACTTACCTTGCAAAGATCCCCTTGGCCTGTGGTACTGAGACTCAGAGCTAGACAAAGCTCTGAATAGGCATGTGGGCTGATACGGCTAGGATAGTAATTTTCAGAAGGTACTATGCTGCCTTGGTGTCTCCTAGCAGGTATATTTCTCATATTATGCATGTTATCTTTATTATCAAGGTAATTTATTGAGAAGAGAAATCCTGTTCCATGATTTCTATTGTTTCTGCTGCATAATATCACCACCATAGGGCCCATTGTCCTTCAATAATAGCATAAAAATGTTAGTTGACAAAAGAGTAAGGCAGCATTGATGTCAAATTTTAGATTGAGAAAATCATTTATCAGATTTAACCTTAGGTACAGGCTGTGCAATAGATTTTAAATCAGCACTCAATAAATTGAAAATTCAAGAAAGTATAAAAAAGAATAGAAAAATATAGAGAAAATGAAGAAACAAAGGGAAGAAAAGCTCTATTTGAATAATCCGATCAAAGGGCATCAATTTTATAATTTAACAGATATAAAGTGTATAGCAAATTTTTGACTTAAGCAGGAACAAAAGTTTAATGAAACATAATAGGATTAGAAAAATACAAAGAAATAAGAAAGACTAACCAAAAGAAATGAGCTAATCTCCTTTTGATCTCAAAATGACTTATTTACTGACTGGCCTAACAAATAACCAATCTTCTATAGCTAATTTACTAAAACAAGCCCATCCATCTAATTCCAAGATTTTTTCTGTTAGGATCTTAACATAGTTTTACATACCAACCCATATCACCCGGTACTGAGTGTACTATACTGGTAAGGCACCCATATGTTAACGAGGTTTGATAAAGCATAAGGGCTATATTGTACAAGGTGGAACCAACTAGTCCCACCAGCTATGTCCACCCAATTTTATGCGGTACCATGGCTAGGCATAAGAAAAGGGTCTCTCAACCCTCTACCAATATGGGAAGAATACTGTGCTATATTAACCCTCTACCAATATGGGAAGAATACTGTGCTATATTGAACGTAATATACCATGCTTACCCAACACTAATATGATGAATCTCGACTCTTAACAGAACAGAAAACTAAAAACTTAGCTTAAAAATTCAAAATCCCTTCCAAAGATAAAAATATAGATAGATAGATCTACAACAATCAATTAGAGCTCCCCATATATCTCACAGATTTGGGAATTTCTTTAATATTGCAAATGTATGAATTTCTTCTTTTGGACATTAACTTTAGTCCAAATAATATCCAAAAAGAATGGGATCCAGGATCATCATAAGCCACATGACTATATCATATCAAGCACTTATCGTGCAGAGAACATTTCAATCTATGATACATTTCTTGCACAGTTATCTCATATTAAGAAATAACAAATGCTTTGGTAAACAAAACTAAATAATCGACACATTAGACAATAATATATAATTTGCACAAATGGGACTACAATCAGCAAAAGAACATATTAACTATGGTATCAATGAATAGAGCTTGTATAAGAATAGTTGAGCAAATGCAAGCTATATAACTATGACTGTCATTTTCTCCACCAAAAGGAAAAAAATGTACTTAAGATAAATTGTCTAACACAATATATAACAAATCTAGGCACCAAATTCCAACACGAATATGCTATGCACAGATTTTGCCAAGGTCTACTAGTTTGATATTGGGGCTCGTACCAACCAGTGAAACAGTCTCAATACATGCCTTACCAAGTTGGAGCATAACAAACCCTAGGGAGAGAGTAAGGAGGAGAGGGAGGAAGAGAGAAAGGAGGGAGGGGGAGAGCATGGAAAAGGGGGAAGGGAGGAGAGGGAAGAAGAGAGAGGGGAGGGATGGAGAAGAGAGAAGGGGGGCTCACAAAGAGGCAGGAGAAAAGAAGAGAGAGAGAGAGGGAGGGGAAGGCTTACCTTAAGCAAGATTTTAAATCCTGTGAGATGGGGTTATCCTGGTTTTTTCATAGAACGGGACATGCTAGCATCCCGCTCCATCTCAACACTCGAGACAAAGGATGTCCTAAAGCATCCTGATTAAGACGTTAGGATGCTAGCAGGTCACCCAGTCCCGAGACATGAGATGGTACCCCATCCCCATGTCCCATGGAATGTCTCGTCAGGACCTGAATCCTTGACCTCAAGGGCAACGGCATTGGTCGGCATCGTAACATCAAAGAGGGGGGGAGAGAGAACAAGTGAGCGAGGCCATGGAGAGCCTTCTGGAAAGCTCTTAAAGGCTCAAACCATCAAAATAGGGGGGAGGTGAGGGGTTTTATAAATTGAACCATCCCATTTTGGTGTTGGTTTGGTTCTGTACAGGTTGAACGATTTTGTTTGAATCGGTTCAATGAACACTAGATTTTATACTTACGGGAGATTTGACAATGCATCAACAAGTGATCAAATTTTTGTCAAAGGTCAAGGAGGATGAAAGATCTAAGAAAGGGAGAGTGAAGCTTAAGGAAATATTCAGGAAAGTTTGTGGTAAAGATTGATTGGGAAAGTAATAACACAACTTAAAATTATCTTATTAATATTACTATTATCACATGTGGAGAGCTCTAATACTCATTGGGTGTACAAGAGGAATCGATAGAAGGATCAAAACACCTTTAGCTTCACTTATTAACAAAAATGAAAAGGCCAAAGCTATACTGATTTATACATTGGTTAAATGACCAAACTACACTTCTACATTTCCTTCTATGCTAATAAACACAAATGGCATATAATTACCTCATTTCCACAAGTGATCACTCAAAAGACATGCATATACAACAGTGCTTACCTAAGAAATCCATGACAGAAAATCGAGAAAGAGGACACATGGAGGGGAACTATAAGAAAATTTAAGAAGGTTCAAATCAGTGCCAAAGGTTACACTTGATAAGAACAACAAATAAAAGATTTAGACAGTCAATCCAAATACTCACTCACCCCAAGAAGTCCCACCAAATCATCATATAGATTTGCATGCATATGGATTTAAGTGTCACACATGCCACTCAACATGACACATGATGGATTGCACTAGCACCTAATTGACAAGTGACACTGGCTCAGTGCCAATCACATGCCACTGCTTGGAATGCCATGGTGCCAATACATGCCATGCATGCCAAATACAACCATGAAACTTGTCACTATATGAATCGCGTAAATACCAGCCATGCAATACTTTCCGTGCTTTCTTACACATACAAACACAGAGTTCCCTGTGGACTTCAATATGGTCATGACATCCTCCTAGTTATTCCTTTTGAACAAAAAGGTAAGAATCACTTCTCCTAATTTAACAATAATTATCATCTAGTTTGATTCTTTTGCACATGGTTGTCATCCTTTACTTCATCCATCAAGATTTCTGGGAGATTTTGTAGAAATTTAGTATTTACTTTCAGTCTAGGGGCTTCTTATCTTTTTCACTTTCTAGGATAGGCCCAAGAGAGAATGCTAGAGAAAAACCAATGTCATCCAATGCCATTGCATGGTGAAGGCAAAGCACACATCCTTTGAAACTCTCTTCATATTCCAAATAGCATTGGGGTTAAATATGCTAAAAAATAAAAAAATTCTGACTATACAGGACTACTTGGCCACAGATAAGAAAGTCCACATGTGAAGGATTCTCTCATTAAATATGGTAGAGATTCACATCTTCTTTGATCCATTTGTACATGCTATCATCCCTCATCCCTCATGGTTACACTAAATAACATATAAGAAGAGGTGAAAATGGACCAACTAGTATCCATGTTTCCATATCCATACATAGGTAAAAGTTTTAGCTTCCAACCATTATTCGTATCCATATTTGTATGCATCAAAAAAAAGTAGATAAACATATGCCTACACAAATATCTGATTGGTGATTCCTTTTGCACTTCCATTCAACTTTATATAGCTCTAATAAACTTTAAGGGGAAGTACAGGTTGAACATCAACATGTCTCTAATTTACTTTTCTGTTCACATGGCTATATCCTTGATTTGATGGATTTCGTCCTTAAAAGTCATCAATATGCCGGTAATTAACTTTCTTTTCGTACTGTAGTATCTTTGACTTGGTGAATTTCATCCTTAATAGTCATTTTCTAATCCAAAGAATATAATTTAGTGGAAGTATAAAGATTGGCTAAAGAGTTAGGTGATTAAGAGGATTTAGAAAGATATCTTTGTTAGTTCAATCATTTATTTGTTTTAGAAAAATATTAAGACAAAATCAGGAGGCATTTTTATTTATCTTGAGTTAATAAAATGTAAAGCTTCTAGAATATCCTACCCATAAAGTTTAACTATCTGAGTTATGTCCGTATTTATAATCGTATTGCCAATATGCCTTATCTGTTTAACACAAATGTGGACACAAATTTAGCATCCAATTAATATCTATATACATATTTGTATTTGCCTAGTAAAAATGATAAAGATATGGAACACTGCTACTCAAACTGTATACCATCTTTTTTTAGGCTCATACATAAGGATGCCACCAGTGCCAAGAATTATTTCAATGCATTCATTTCTTGTTTCCCATAAAGCACTCTTTGAAAAAAAATGTCACTAAAAAGGTCATGAACAAACTCTATTTTCCTCTCTCAAGTTGATACCCCCATTAAAATGAAGTCCAAATAAGGGATCAACATGGTTGGATATTTAAAAGAAAAAAAAACTATATTCAAATAACAAGCATCTTGTGATCCTAAAGAGCTTGCTTGCTACGAGTAATGACAAACAATGTACTCAATAAAAACTGGATGCCATGACCAAGGAATGGTGAAAAGGAGGAAATGTTAATGGAAACAAAAATATGACAACAACATCATCATTTTATTGTTTTTGTTTGAAATGAAAGGCTAGAGTATGCATCATCCAGTTGACTTGTGGAATATGGTATATACTCTATGTTTACAAAAATGATAAAGCTACAAATCATAAGATTTTCCTATTTTTATCTACTAATCCTTAGATAGACACTAGTCGCACATGCCACATCCAGATATAGTGAACACCACCAAGTGTGCAGAACAGACTACCTAGATACTCTAGCCATTAATGATAGTTACCCATTAGGGGCCCTATGGTATAGGGTGATCCATCCAAGATCCTGTTATACCCATCCGGCCGGCCTAGGTTGGGCTGGACAAGGCGTCCAGCCGGCTGACACGGGTTGAAGCTCCCACTGATCGGCCCTCGTGGAGGTCTTGACTGGTTCCCCACCAGAGATCCAATGAGCCGACCGACTGCAGGCCCGATTGGTCTGGAGGCCGACCGATTGCAGGCCCGATTGGTCTGGAGGTTGACCGACCTGAAGATTGGCCGACTCATTGATGGTCGACCCACCAAAGGCCGACCTACTAAAGGCCAACCAACCTGGAGACCGGTTAATCCACTTCTGCTTAGCTTGACAAACTTATCCCCATCCAGAGAACCGCTCGAAGGTTCCGGAAGATTCCCCCAGCTGGTACCGAAATTCTGTTACAACAGACTCCACAACGTGGCCTCGACCTTATGCCACCTGGCCATCACTCTGATCCTCCCAGGGGCAAATCAGGGATTTTTATTCTACCCCCTAACAGATTTTGGCAGTATCCGACGCCCATAAAAGGGACCGGGGAACCTCCGCTGAGGCAAGAGGTTCTCTTCCCTCTCCATGATATACTCTTCTCATTCTTTCCCTCGACTCTGTTGCTCCAGACCTCCTGCTAACTTATGCATCGGAGTGTCCCCCGCCGGAGCATCTCCGGCACCCAGGGGCCTTTGTACAGGTTAACCAGCGGAGGAGCTCTCCAGCGTAGCGAGCCGACCCGGTCCAGGTGGAAGCGCGGCAACAGATTGGTGCTAAAGGAAGGGCTACCGAACCTCCGTTCCGCTCTCTACTCTAAAAGGAGAGATCGACTGAGAAAAGCCATTAATGGTAAGGGGAAGAACGCGAAGCATCTCTACCAGAGGGAGGCATTCTCCCCACAGGTCTGAAGCACCTCGTGGGAAGGACGCCACGACCACTGCCGCCGAGCCCACCATCACTCTGGGGCTGTAGCAGTTCTAGATGCTGGTGAACCGCATCGAGACGCTTACCTCAGCGGTCCAGCATTTTCAGGAAGCAGCTGACGACCGGCAGCAACCACCCGTGGCGTCCTGCATCAACCATCAACCGGCTGTCGAAGGGAGTCAGCAGCCGAAGGTGCCACCACCTCCTTCCCACGCCGCTCTGGAGCCCCGAAGGTCTTTGGGGGTTCACGCTAGCGGGAAGAGAGCGAGGTCGGCTTCCCCATCTTTTGTTGACTCCGCCTCCCTCGGCGATCGGCGCCCTGCTGAAGATCCGCATGACTATGGCAGTAAGATCATGCGCATGGAAGAGCGTATAGCGGAGATCATCAAGCGCCAGAAGGCCGAAGGGGGGCAGGCGTACGACGCCCGTCCACCTTTTTCTGCTGAGATCTTGGGGGAGCCTATCCACCGACACTTCAAAATTTTCTAGGTGGACCCCTACGACGGTATCACCGACCCACTGGATCATTTGGGCACTTACAAAGCCCACATGGTGGTACAGGGTGCCTCCAACACCCTTCATTGCATCGCCTTCCCAGCTACTCTGAAGAAGGCCGCCCGGATGTGATTTACGGCCATCCGACCAGGTACGATCCGATCTTTTTCTCAACTTGAGACCATTTTTCTTTCGCATTTCAGGACTTGTAGTCAGGCCCCGAAGAACACTGACTGCCTCTTCCTCATACTCCAAAAGGAAGGGGAGACCCTCCGGGACTACATGGCCCGCTTCAACTCAACGGCCATGAAAGTCCCAGACTTGAATGAGGCGGTAGCAATGTCAGCCTTCAAGAGAGGGCTCCGATCGTCCAGGCTCACATTCTCCCTGGACAAGAAGTTCCCAAAGGACTACACCGATCTGCTGACTAGGGCCCAAAAGTATGCCATGGCAGAGGAGCAGTCTGCGAGTCACCGCCAAGCGGAGGGAAAATCAGCCACCAAGAAGCGGAGCGATAAAGCCCCTGCAGTCCGACCTCCCGGCGACGATAATAGCCGACCCACTCGGCGCCGAAGCCCGAAGTCAAGGGACTTCTTCAAAAAGTTTGATACTTACGCGCCCCTCTCCCTTCCAAGGGAGAAAATTCTCATGAAAATTGAGAACGAGGCTTACTTCCAAAGGCCTCGGCCGATGAGGGGCCCTCCTGCCGCCAGAAACAAGAACAAGTACTGCTGGTTCCACAGGGACCATGGACACAACATTGAGGAGTGCCTCCAGCTGAAGGACGCTATCGAAGACCTCATTAGGAAAGGGTATTTGAGCAAGTATGTCCGACCCCGTCGGGATCGGGCTGAGGCCTCAACTGTCAGAGACCCTCCAGAAGAGGCTGAACTCCCCAATCAGCACCCGACAGGCGGAGGCGTTGGCATGTTGCATCGGCGGTCCGACTGGGGGTGTGAAGGGGGCCAAGACATTGTAAAGAGGCCCAGGGGCTCCAGTGTGATCAGTTTTTCTGATGAAGACCTCTTGGAACCCCATCTCCCAGGAGATGACCCTGTCATTGTATCGGCAATCATTGCCAATTATGATGTAAAGCATGTCCTTATTGATAATGGGAGCTGTGCGGTAGTTTTGCTGTGCAACGCCTATGTTCGAATGAACTTGTCTAGGTCAAGGCTGCAGGAATCTCTGATGCCGCTCACTGGCTTTGGGGGAAACTCCATCGGAGTAGAAGGAGAAATCACCTTACCCGTGACCCTTGGGACGGAGCCTTGTCAACGAACTTTCCCCATCAATTTTGTGGTCGTCCGTACGACCTCCGCATACAACGCCATCATAGACCGACCGGCTCTTAACAGGTTCCGCGCCATTGTATCCACTTATCACTTGCTGGGAAAGTTCCCGACTCGTAATGGGGTCGGGGAACTGAGGGGAGACCGCAGAATGGCCAGGCAATGTCTGGCCATACATGACAGGCAGCTAAATGGGCGCACTACACTTGAGCAACTGGACCCCAGAGATGAAACTGACGACTGCGGTCAGCCTGTCAAAAAGATTGTGTTTGTTCCGCTTAGAGAAGACGACCCTACTAAAGTACTTCAAATCGGGAGTACGCTGACTGAAGAAGCCCGACAGGAGCTGGTGGGGTTCTTGAGAAGCAATGCTGATGTTTTTGCCTGGTCGACCTCGGACATGCCAGGCATCCCGCCGGACGTCATTACTCACCAACTTAAGGTGGATCCAACGTATAGACCCGTCCGACAGAAGAAGAGGAGCTTCGCTGCCGAAAGGCAGAAAGCCATCGAAGAAGTGAAGAAACTCCTTGACACCGGCTTCATCAGGGAGTCCCACTACCCGGAGTGGTTGGCCAATGTTGTTATGGTAAAGAAGGCCAGTGGAAAGTGGAGGATCTGTGTACACTACACGGATCTCAATAAGACTTGTCCGAAGGACAGCTTCCCCCTGCCAAAAATTGACCAGCTGGTGGATGCTACGGCTAGCCATCAGCTCTTGAGCTTTATGGACGCCTTCACTGGGTACAACCAGATCAAGATGCATCCCGAAGACGAGGAGAAGACGGCCTTTGTCACGGACAGGGGGCTGTATTGTTACAAGATGATGCCTTTCGGTCTGAAGAATGCGGGTGCCACTTTCCAACGGCTGATCAACCGAGTCTTTGAAGGGCAACTCGAAAGGAATATGGAGGCTTACGTCGATGATATGATTGTTAAAAGCCTCCGAAAGGCCGACCACATCGGGGACTTGGAGGAATCCTTCGATGCACTGAGACGTCATCGGATGAAATTAAATCCTGCCAAGTGCATATTCGGGGTGACCTCCGGGAAGTTCCTTGGCTTCCTGGTCACTCAAAGGAGTATTGAGGTCAGCCCCGAGAAGAACAAGGCCATTATGGATATGGCACACCCAACCAGTAAGAAGCAGGTGCAAGAGCTCACAGGTCGCATTGCCTCTCTCAGCTGCTTCATCTCCCGATCGGCTGAGAAGTCTTTACCCTTCTTCAAGACCTTGCGCCGGTCGGACCGTTTCCAGTGGACCGACGAGTGCCGGTCAACCTTCGAAGCCTTGAAGGACTATATGAAGAACCCTCCACTGTTGGCCAAACTGATGGAGGGGGAGGTGTTGTACCTATACTTGTCGGCCTCTGATGAGGCCGTCAGCGCCGTCCTAGTGCGGGTAGGAGAAGACGGCCAGCAAAAACCTGTCTACTACATCAGCAAGGTCCTCCACGACACCGAGACAAGGTATCCCAAAGTCCAAAAACTGGTTTATTCGTTAGTTATAGTAGCGAAGCGCCTCCAGCCTTACTTCCAGGCGCACCCGATCGTTGTGCTGACTGACCAGCCTCTCAAGGCAATCCTACGAAGCCCTAACACCTCCGGACGGCTCGCAAAGTGAGCTGTCAGGCTGGGCGAGTTCAACATATCCTTTAAATCACAATCGGCCTTGAAGGCCCAGGTAATCGCTGATTTCATTACAGAATGCACCTGGGGAACAGGGGCCGCCTTTTCGATAACCGAAATACCTATGGCTGATCCAGCAGAAGGGATCGAGCCCGCTTGGACACTCCATGTGGACAGAGCTTCCAATCTCGCTGGATGTGGGGCAAGCCTGATCTTAGCCAACCCCAACGGGCAATGTCTGGAGTATGCTCTACACTTTGCATTTCAGGTATCGAACAACCAGGCAGAATATGAAGCCATACTTGCGGGATTGAGGATAGCTGGTGAATTAGGCATCTGTAGAATCCAGGCCTTCTCTGACTCCCAGTTAGTGGCCAATCAAGTAAAGGGCGAGTTTGAAGCGAGGGACCCTACCTTGGCTAAGTACTTGGACAAAGTACGAGGCTTTACATCTCGGCTCAAGTTTTTCGAGATTCTCCATATACCTCGGCTGCAAAACTCCCGAGCAGATGCCCTGTCACGGTTAGCCACAGCTGTGGTCAGCACCTCTAACGGAACCTTTGTGGAGCATCTGCAGTGCCCGAGCATTGCTGAAGAGCCGACTGAGATCCGTCAAGTTGAGCAGGAGGCATCATGGATGGACCCGACCCATACTTTCCTGGTTCAGGGCACTATTCCGAATGACCAGGCTGAAGCCAAGCATATACACTCGACAGCCTCTAAGTACGTCGTCTTCGACGGAACCCTCTACAAGCGGTCATTTTCACAACCATTGTTGAAGTGTTTGGTGCCGACCAACGCAGACTATGCGCTCAGGGAGGTACATGAAGGCATTTGCGGCGACCACCTTGGAGGAAGATCCCTGGCCTATAAAATTATCCGGCAGGGATATTACTGGCCCACAATTCAAAAGGACGCGTCGAACTTCGTGCGGAAGTGTGACGCGTGCCAAAGGTATTCGAGCGTCCAAAGGAGGCCCGCCAGCCAGCTGACCCCGTTTACGGCGCCATGGCCGTTTGCCCAGTGGGGCATGAACATCCTGGGACCCTTTCCCCCAGCGTCCGGCCAACAAAAGTTTCTCCTTGTGGCCATCGATTACTTTACCAAATGGGTGGAGGCTGAAGCGGTGGCACAAATAACAGAGGCCAGGGTGGAGAACTTTGTCCGGAACTGCATCATCTTCCGGTTCGGCATCTCACGGACGATCATTACTGATAATGGAAGACAATTTGACAACTCAAGGTTCCGGGATTTTTGCCAGCAATACCACATTTCCCATCGACTCACCTCGGTCGGCCACCCTCAATCCAATGGAGAGGTTGAAGTCACCAACCGGACGATCCTGCATGGGTTGAAGACTCAGCTAAACGAAGCCAAAGGCTTTGGACGGAAGAGCTTCACTCGGTACTGTGGGCATACCGGACAACCGCTCGGACGACAACCGGAGAAACTCCATTCAATTTAACTTATGAAAGTGAGGCAGTCATCCACGTAGAAATCTCCTTGCAGTCCCTACGGGTCGATCACCTCACTGAGCCGATCAATTCGGAGCAATGAAGGGCTGACCTGGATTTGCTAGAGAAAACCAGGCTCCAGGCAAGAATGAAGATGGCGGCTTACCGACAGAAGATGGCTATATATTATAATTCAAGGGTTAAGGCGCGAACGTTCCAAGTTGGAGACTTGGTCTTGCGGAGGATGGAGATTTCAAGACCGACCGAGCAAGGGAAGCTTTCTCCTAATTAGAAAGGTCCTTATCGAGTCAGCGAAGTAATAAGGACCGGGACCAATCGGCTCAAACATTTGGACGGGCGACAAATATCACGTCCATGGAATGTAGACAACCTTTGCAAGTACTATCAATAAAGTCCGCCGTTTCTTCCATCAACACTCCGAAAGCCCGACTCCGGTCGGCAGAGGCTCTAAGGCAGCCCACTCTGAAAGCCCGACTCCGGTCGGCAGAGGCTCTAGGGCAGCCCACTCCGAAAGTCCGATCCCGGTCGGCAGAGGCTCTAGGGCAGCCCACTCCGAAAGTCCGACCCCGGTCGGCAGAGGCTCTAGGACAGCCCACTCCGAAAGTCCGACCCCGATCGGCAGAGGCTCTAGGGCAGCCCACTCCGAAAGTCCGACTCCGGTCGGCAGAGGCTCTAGGGCAGCCCACTCCGAAAGCCCGACCCCGGTCGATAGAGGCTCTAGGGCAGCCCACTCCGAAAGTCCGACTCCGGTCGGCAGAGGCTCTAGGACAACCCACTCCGAAAGTCCGACTCCGATCGGCAGAGGCTCTAGGACAGCCCACTCCAAAAGTCCGACCCCCGCCGGCAATCACCGCACATGACCCATGCGAAACCGCGTGGGGAACAGATGGCAACCCTGAACCAGCCGACGGACTAAGCTTGGAGCAAATCTCCGGTCTCATGAGTCCGAACTAAGCCGTCGCCCCTTCTGGCCAACGTGTCAGCTTCAAGCTCCAAGAGGCCGACCATAAACATTTAGGAATTTTCCAAGTATCTGACTGGATCGGCGCAAGACGACCGTCTGGAAAAGAAGGTAACTCGCGGTACCAAGGGGCCTACCGGAAACACTTAGAAAAATTTCGAAAGAAAAATATATGTTCCACACCCACATACATATAAGATAGCTAAAAAGCCTTTTCATTAATTTCAAAAGCAAACGCTTACAAAAGAAGGTGGGTCGGACCTTTGCAAACCCCTCAGGTCGGACCCACGAAAAGTGCATTGGGGGCCTTAACTTCGGCCCCGTCCGCTACAACTAGAAGGTCAACAAGGACCGTAGCACTTGGGGGCTCAACCGGGACGTCCGTCGCCTCTACTTCAGCCTTGGCCTCCTCCATCTCACCTTCGGCCTGGGGCTCTCCCTCCTCCGCAGGTCCTTTCAGCTTCGCACCCGACAGGTCCAGCTCCGGAAAAAGTAGGGCCACCTTCTTCAAGCCATCATCGTAGCCTTCTCTGTAGAAGTCCGACGCCGCCTCTTCAACCTCCTTATCAAAGTCGGAGGAGGCCTTGTATGCCGTCACTGCATCCTGAATCTGGCTCACGACCAGCTCCCTTGCTTCCTCAAGTCGGGTCATCAGCTGTACTACCGTTGCTCGCTCAGCCTGGGCCCTCTTGTCGGCCCTCTTGTCGGCCTCCGAGAATCGACCCTCCTCTTCTTGCAGACGACGAGTGAGGGAATTCACCTTCGCTTTCCTCTTCTTCAATCTGGCCTCCCAGTTGGCCAATCGGCTCTCTACCTCCTTCAAGGCCTCTTTCGATAACTCGGCCTCTGCTTGGGTGGCCGACAATCTCTCTTTCGTAGATTTCAAAGACGCCTCCATGGCAGCTTGAGTTGCCTCCATGGCGGCTCGAGTTGCCTCTAGCTCCTGCACTCTTCTGGCGGAGGTCTTAGCTGCGTGAAGCACCCGGCCGATGCCGTCGTCCATTAAGGAGATATCATGGAAGAGCTGCAAACATGAGGCCAAGTTAGGACTGTAAGAGGAAGGAAAAGATACGAGGAATCAAGCAAGATGCCTTACCCTCATAAGATTACGGTAGGACTCTACCGCCACGTCACTCAGGTTCCTTTGAATTGACCGCTCCCAGTCGACGTCGGTCATCGCCCCCCTAAGTAGGCTCCGCGCTCTCCGGGGGTGGTCCAGGGTGTTCCAGTGCTGGAACTCCTGACAGATTTCTTCGTCAGATTCTTCTCTGACCGCCTCGTCTTCGGCCCCTCCTACAGCTGTCCCCTTTCCCTTGTCCGATGAGGGCTCCGCCATATCTGGGCCGACGGACGCAGGGGCTGACACTACCGCTGTACCAGGTAGCTCCGGCTACTCCTGCCCCCGCGGGATGGCCGACTCCCCGGCAAGAATCGAAGCCCCGGACGCCTTCCTAGCCAACACCTCAGTAAGGAGGGTATCGTCCTCATCGGACTCTACCTCCACGACAGGTACAGGCTGTTTTTCCCCCATCTCTTCTTCTATCTTTCGGCAGCCGATGTTGGGGCCGACCCCGGAGTGGGCCTTTTCCGCACCGCCCGCTGAAGGACTTTAGACTTGTCGATTCTCCTCATCCCCCCTCCTGTTATAAAGAGATCAAAGATTAGTCGAAGGAAGAAAAACAACAAGGTCAAAAGGGCGAGCCGTAAAGGAAGAGTTCGGCCCTTGCCTAAAAATCTTTGAGAGCTAATCCCTGCCCGGTGAAGGCGGTCTTCTCCCAGCAGTTCAAATGCCATGGTCGGGCCAGCTCCGTTGATCTCATTGAACTTAGCCTAGTCGGCCATCAAGATCGACCTCCCCTCTCGGAGCCTTGCCCACGGCTCCCTCCACAAAGGCTCGAACCCCTAGGGTTGGAGACTGCTCACAAGGAAGAACCAGGCCTTCCACCCGTGGACGGCCAACGGGAGATACTTTAAGATTTTTCGACCGGGACGGGAATTGAACATCTACCATTCCCGGCTCCTAAAGTCTTTCTTTAAAAGAAAGAAGTTGCCGAAAAGAGATAGCCTGGGTTCAAGTCCGATCCTATGACACAACACGACGAAACAGCATATGATCCAGATGCTGTTCGAGGTTAGCTGCGCCGGGGTTACCCTATAAAACTTGAAGACCTCTACAAAGAAGGAATGCAAGGGAAACCTCAAACCGGCTTTGAGGTGAGATTCATACATTGGAAGGGTCCCCGGGCCCAACGGACTATTCGCTCTCCCCTCTCGGCCTGGCAACGTGATGTGCAGAGTAGTGGGGATCCCGTACACTGCTCTAAGGTTTTCTACCCTTTCTCGGGCATGGTCGATGGAATCTCACTCAGCCCTGGTTGCCTAGGTCTATGGACTGGACCCCTACTAGTAGTCGCCATTAAGACTAAAGAAGGAAGACTAAGGAGCTAACCTGAAGATGAACTCCTAAGAGCCGAGTTTCACGGAAGGAGAAGAAGCTCTCTCTCTCGCGGGGCACAAACACGGCTGGAAGAACAAGTCTCTAAGTTAGTGCATTCAACCAAAAATAAGTTCCAAAATTCCCATCCCAAGTTTCTTAGGGACAATAAACATAGCCATAGACAACTTTGAGCTTGAAAATTAATGACAACCATGACTTGAAATACAACCATTAACCAATATATCTAAAAAACAAAAATTTCATGGAGCATGCATCATGAAAGGGCTTTCCTTGGCCTAAAGCAATTGAGTGTGCCTACTACAACCAAAATTTTGTTTGCCCCTTGGTAGGCTTCTTTAAGCTTAGTTCATAACAAAATTTGTCATCTCGATATTAAACTGTTGTGGTACCAACCATACTGATACAATTCATCAAGAGATCACTTATGCGAAATATGGATTCCCGTTTCCAGGATCACAATTGTTGGTATCGATGCTGCAGGAGGAATCAAATAAAAGGCACAAACAATTTTGGCATGCAAGGTTTCATTATGAGAAAAATAAACTTACAAGATTGAAAACTTTCACTCTAACCCCGTACAAGTCTCTCAACAAGAAATCCCAAAATCCTTCTTACAAGCTCTCAACTCAAACTCTCTAAAAACCCTTTACCACTCTTTTGATCCTCGCATCCTGTCTGGTCTTCTGCCCATGGTTTTATAGCCTCTACAGCGAAGAGCATCTCACCAGGAGTCTAACAGTCCAAATCGCATATGAATTGGAGTCATGTAGCCTCTCTAATTCATAATTGAATTCCATATCAACTCCTGAGCATCGATCGGCCTTTGATCGCGCCGAAATCCATGCTAGATCGGTCTAAATCACGCGAAACATGCCGGCAAACGCTCCTAGCCATCCGATCATCGCACAATCGGCGCTTAACTGCTCAATCACACGATCGTCGTGCGTAGACTGCTCCAAACCGACCCATGGACCACTCGATCCATCATAATAGACCGCGTAAGACGAATGCCACTTGGGCTTGGGCCACCCTCGCACCACCCCGTCCACCTAGGCCTGGGCCAATGCCAGCGCCTGCGCGCACACAGTGCTAGGCCGCGCTTGCTTCACTCCCTTTCTTGGACTGGACTTCTCACCGGATCTCTCACCTATCCTGGGCTTCTTTAAGAGCCGAATTCGAGATGTTCTCCCAACAACCTCCACCTCGACTCGACTTTCGGCCTCCACCTAACTTTGAGAGCTTCTCAAAGAATTTCACCACCATGCCATAGAGCAAATGCCTACTATTTATGGATGGGCAAACGTGCTATGCTCACATCGACCTAAGTCCTACTCAGAAAAGCCTCATATGGCAATAGAAACTCACCTTACGACATCGTCTATCATCCTTCCAGGTCTCGTCTCATACCTGATCCACCTGCTCCTGGAACTCCACCTTGCATTGAACTATCTGCACCAGGGACCACATCGCACTGAACTTCCTATCAAGAGATAGTACCCTCCTTACTTCTTTTCCTGCAAAACGACCCTACTGCCATGCAAGACCTTCGGAATTTCATCACCGACTCTCCCATGTAGCTATTTGAATCCAGTTTGCTGAGAAGAATCAAATTCTTGCAAAAACTCAAAATGCATCAGACCTTGTCCAGTTTCTTCACTATCCCATTATGTGCCTTTAGCTAACTATTCCAATGCCCTCGATCACACAGCTCGATCCATCTAGCAAATGGACAGAACCCTCTTTATTCTCTAAAGAGTCGAACAATTCTGCAACAAATATAGTATGGACATGCAGATCTAAAATTCATTGAAAAGAAGGAAATACCTTGTCGGATACCATAAATGCATCATTGTAATATCCATCACCATCGTCGCTAGCATCAATCACCATCGCCGTAGCCTTTGTTTGATTCTTGAGCTGTGGGCAATCTCTACATTATGCTCCAACTTGTCGCACTGGTAATACTTGATTCGGCTTGCATCCTTTGACTTGGACTGCCTATCTCACGATCCTCTATCGCTTCGTCTTTTGCTGCATGCTTCTCCAGAAATCGCCAGCGCTAAATTCCCGCCTAAACTCGAAGACCGGTTCTCTCGCCTAAGAACCTCATTTTGAAATAACACAGAGATGACCTTCAACTTGATAGTACTCTTTCCTACTAGAAGAACAATTACCAAGGACTCGAAAGAATACGGTAATCATGATAGCAAGATCAATGACTTGGTCTTCTCAACTTTTTTATCGATACTGAAAAAATTAGTGAGGATCCTCTAAAAATTACTTAGATACTCCTGAATGCTTTGTCCTTCGGTCATCCGTATTTGATAGAACTGCTTTCAAAAAAATAACTTATTGATAAGGGACTTCACCATGTACAACTTCTCAAGCTTCTCTTATAGCGCCATCGAAAAAGTTTCGCTCAATACATGAATCACCATGCAAAACAAAAGCAATCGTGCTCACCGCCTGCATCTGAAACCTCCTCCAAGTCTTCTCCTCCATGATGACTGGCCTCTCCTCGTACATGAGAATATCGATCAACCCTTACTGGATGAGCACATCTTTCACCCTCATTTGCCAGAGGAAGAAATTGGTCTTCTGGTCGAACCGATTAATCTCCAACTTGATTGCGCCTGTCCTCTCCATCTTCTTCAATCTCGATCAACACGACCAATCAAGACTTTGATACCAGTTATGATGGTAACAACTACACTGATACCATTCGTCGAGGAATCACTCATGCGAAATACGGATCCCCATTTTCAGGATCACGATTGTCGGTGTCCATGCCGAAGGAAGAAGAATAAAATAAAAGGCAAACAACTTGGACATGCAAGATTTCACTATAAGAAAAATAAACTTAAAAGATTGAAAACTTTCTCTCAATCCCATACAAGTCTCTCAACAAGAAATCCTAAAACCCCTTACATAAGCTCTCAACTCAACCACTCTCTAGAAATCCTTCCCCACTCTTTTGACCCTCACACCCTACCTGGTACTCTACCCACAGTTTTATAGCCTCTGCTATGAAAAGCATCTTACCAAGAGTCCAACGGTCCAAACCACGTCCAAATTGAAATCATGTAGCCTCTCTAATTCACAGTTGAACTCCAGATCAACTCCTAACCATCGATCAACCTTTGGTTGTGCCAAAATCCATACTAGATCAGCCCAAATCATGCAAAACATGCCAGCGGATGCTTCCAGCCATCCGATCATCGTGCATAGATCACTCCAAACCAACCCATGAACCACTCGGTCCATCATAGACTGCAAAGGACGAATCCTTCCTGGGCTCAAGCCACCCTCACACTCGCGCGCGCACCCTGCCCGCCTGGGCCAGCACCAACGCCCACACGTGTGAGCAGTGCTGGGCCGCACGCAGCGCTAGCTATGGGCCAACGCTTGCAGGCCGAGCATGTTCCAAGCCTTCCTCTCTTGGACTGGGCTTCTCACTAGGTCTTCTCACCTGTCCTAGGCTTCTTTAGGGATCGAATTCGAGACATTCTTCCAACATAGACCCCATACTGGTACCATCCTATTATAGTGTACGCTCGGTACAGTACTCAATTTGGCATACTGAGTGTTGATATGCTCTCTATACTGTATATCAATTTGGGACCAAGATTTATATCATTGGTACACATTGATATCAACTAGTATGGCAAACCTGGGTTTATGGAACCTCCAGTGTCATGCTCCTCTAATCAATAAGAACTTGCTCTTGATTTCAACTCTTCAACAAGCACTTGGTCATGTAAATCCATGAACCTTTTTTTGTTGTGCTACTTGGATTGTGTTATTCATAAACTTCTCTTCCATACCACTTTTCTTGTATCCAATACTTCAATAATTATGAACGATCCTCTTCCAAGTAGGATGCTTCTATTATTTGAATAAGTGAGAAGAAAAAAAACAAAGTGATTAAGCATTCTTTGTCGACTCCTTGGCAATGACGGCTCTTCTTTCCAACTCAAAATATTTGCCTTTACTATAAATGCCTTCAACTCTTCCACATGCTGGACAATCATAGTTAAAAATACATTCCTCAAAACGAACTAAAACATCGATGAAGAATTGGACATCACCCACCTCATAATTTCTCAACTTCAACAAAGATTACCTTTGCTAAGATCAAAACCACTAGCAAAGATAAGTTCATGTGAATCATGGGAAACTTAATATCAAAATTAGGAGCAAACTGAAGCAATAAGTTGTAGATCATGAATCTCGCTATAATAAAGATGATCTTCATCATTGTATTCCTTTGAAACATGAAAAGCATCCAAATGATATAAGACTTAAGGTCTTGTCGATGCTGCACTTGTCTCCTCGAGTTATCCATTATGTTGTCCCACCAAATGAGTTTATGAACCGAAGTTTCATTGGTTCATCCATGTCCAATCCATAACTAAAATGATGTCCAGTCCATGACTAAAATCAACCAAGATCTGGTACCAACTTGACATGGGAACAAAAGGGAGAGGCAACACATGCGAGATGTCAAATAAGCATCATCCCCTTATACAATACACAAAGGGAGAGACAAGAACTCTCCCTATAAACAACATTTATGTTCAACCAAAATTGTACAAAGATTGTATAGGCAGGAAGAACAAGTATAAAGATTGTATACCATAGGAACGAACAAGTATCCATCTCTATGCATTAAATTGAAACAGGTTTCCTATATAGTCTTGCGAAGTTTCCAAGCGCAACAAAACAAGCAATCATAAACATAACTTCCAACCATCAAAAATTAATTGCAACAACAAACCATACCCTTAATATGAACCAACCAAAATATTCAACATCAAAACTGAGTTATGAAAGGTGCTTCATGGCATGGGCTTCATTGCTAGGGCTTTAGGCTTTAACAACCAACGAATTGTTTCCTGCTTTAGTTGCTTTGGGCTGCCCAAGGAGTCAAATGACCTATGCTATCCTAGACATTGGCCCTTTTAAAATCCTAAGGCTATACATACGCAGCCATTGCCACCAATCCCAGGACATTGAGATGGCCCACCTCAATGAATCTCCAAAATAACAAACAAGAGCTGGCTGGATTGGCTCCGATCAGGCCCTCCAATGCTCAAGTCAAAGAGGGTTTGCAGTGGGAATCAAGAAGGAGCCAACGAGAGAGACAAGGTCTCCCTTGGTTAAGGTGATATTTTCATTACCTTTTCTGGAGGGCCTTTGGACCTTTACATAGCTGAAGCCCCAAATCTTCTAGAATTTAATCCTAACAAACTTGGGGTCATGCCGTAACAAATGGTTGACAAGGCATAACAGCTTTGGAGAGATGTTATAACAACTTGGCACATGGTAGAATTGCAGGTGCCTTTGAGACAAAAGGACCGAGGTACTTTCTTTCACAGAGAAGGCTCTACTTGGTCCGGATCAATTGTTGAGGCATCGAGCTCGGCTGAGAAGTGCTGATCTCAAAGGTCGGCCACTTCTGATCTACTCGGCCTAGCCTTCAGATCTGCAGGAAGAAGCCCAACCATAATGCCTCGGAGAATTCTTGGGAGCATCAAATCCACCACATGAGTCATGAGCTGGACAAATCCTTGCATGCCACCTCACATTTTTCATTTATCACCGCAACAATAGCAAAGTGGGTTTTTGAGTAAAACATGTTCCTAAAAATTAATAGAATCATATTTTTTCATATACAACATCCTACATGCATGCATGCATACATAAACACAAGCAATAAGGTAGTCAACTATTTATGTTATACAATAATCAAATTCTTTGGTTCAATTACTTTAGTTTTACTTAATAAGTTTTCCCTTAAGTGATTTAAAGGATTTAAAAACTTCTTAGAAACATGAAACATGTTCAAGTATCAATTAATATTTATGGAAACATTTTATATGGACTCAACTTATTTCTTTCTTGAAATGAATAAATGTTTTTAGTCAAAGAGAAATAAGTTAAAAAAATGCAATGCCTTCAATAAGCAACCAAATGCCAACCCAAGAAGTAGTTACTAGGTTGCTAGGCACCTACTTAGGTGCTAAAATAGGTGCTTAGGCAGCCACCTTACTTGAAGGCCAAGAAAGTGCTAGGTGCCTAGGTAATTGAGTGGTCCAAATGCCAAAGCAATGACCTGGGACCACCTTGGAGTGCCCCCTAGCAGATTTCTTTAGGCTTAGTCCATGGGCACCTCTAATGTCAGAAGATACATTTAGTTGGATCATGGTTATGTTGCTTGAGTGAAGACCTATTTTCATTAGATATTTGGTGGTGTATTAAGCTCAATGGAATACATGGAGTTCATCAACTCATACAAGACCTAAAGAGAAAAATACCAACATGAAAGAAAGTATTAACCAAACAATTGTTTCACCAGTTAATTATAATTGCAAAAAGGTAGAAACATAAAATCTATAGAACATGCCAAAAAAAATGTTGCAGACAGTATTGGTAGAAATAGAAAAAGAGAGAACATGTGCAATTATCGTAGTCATATGGCACCATGTTAAGAGATAACGATTCAACAAGCAACAGGACTTTAATATGATATCCAATATAAAATTTCATCAGAAGCTAGACAAAATTAGTTGCCTCTTTACAAAAAAAAATGATTAATTAGTTAACCATTTTGAACAAAATGTAAAATTAAATGCCGATGCAATATACCTGACACTGCTGACAATAGAAATATCAATAATCATTTATATATTGTCCATCAAATGAAACACCTTATAGAAACAAAAAGTTTTATGTTGTATTATGCTAACATCCTAGTGCACAAAGCTCCCAGCACTCCATGGTTTAGGAAGGGTCAAATGTATAGTCTTGCCCTCATGTGTGGAGAGGCTGTTTTTGCATTTTGAACACATGAAACCCAGCTCACATGGAGCAACATTACCATTGCACCAAAGCCTACCACCTTATGTTGTATTTTGCTAACTCACCAAAAATTCTATCCCAAGAACAATTTAGTTCACTCTACCCAAAAGAAAAAAGAATAATATAGATTAAGTTTTGACAACATTAGGCAGCATGTAAAGGGATGAGCGAGCCAATCTTGAGCGAGATAGTCCAACTAAAGCTCCGGTTGTTTCAACACAAGACAACTCCTAGCTTGTTGTGGATTGATGGGATGAGATGGTAATGAAGTGGCTAAGATTGGCAACATATTTAACTGAGATGCGAACAAAGTGGGGTCTCAAGTATCATGATGATGAGGTCGAGATGGAGGTAGAGGCACAAAGAATGTACCAAGGAAATTTGGCGAGCATGGAGATTGACAGCTAGAGTAGGGACTAGCTAGGACTAGGTTTAAATGTTACCACTACTTGTTATTCAAAAGAGAGGGTTAAATGAAAAGAGGAGAAGTGGAGAGAAGAATAGGTTTCTAAGGGAGAGTCAATATGTCAGGAAAAAGCTAGGGCCGGTAGTGGGTTTTGCCCCCTCTACATGTCCATTAAAATATTTTTTGATACGAACTCCTCAAGTGGCATACAATGACTAGAATTTGAAGGACTAGAATAGTAACTGTATTAATATACAAACAAAACAAATGTTAAGAAAAGTAATTAAGTGGAAGTTTATTAGGTGTTTACATATTTAGTGGCAAGAGCAGCAGCTATTAAAGGAAATTAAAATTAGAATTAGATCTAACATTGTTTTGAACTTGGAGACCAAAAAAAAAACTGTGGAGGCACAACAAATTGAGTTTTGGCTGTTAATAATTAAGAATTATCGAAAAGGGTTGAATTTAGTATTTGATATTTATGATGATACTTTGAGATTTAAAACGTGACCTCCAATATTTGGATTACATAGACTTAAAGTATTATGAGCAATATCTATTTTTTTATTAATTTGTACATGTGGTGAAGCTGTTATAGAATACTCATTCTGAGTGAATTAAAGCTACTTGAAATTCTCACACAATTGCTAAAGATCTGAACAGTGGTCAAGGCTACTTCATAGACAAACTTTCATGGTCACGAGTTTGGATCCCTAATGGTTAATATCAGGTTTTATGTGCCTAATAATTCAGTTATGCCTATTATTTTTGGCAACAAAACATCTAGTCTTCAGGGTTAACCAAATAGTATTGCCTTTACCTTTAAAAAGAGAATCAATTGAAGATTATTTAGATCTTGGAGAATATGTTTGCATCATTGATCTAAGGAGCTTAGGGGAAGTCTTCAATAGAATTTGTTTATAATAATAATAATAGTCACAAACTACCCTTCAAAGGAATCTTATAAGGCATTATGTGGCAGAGAATCTAGATTCTAATCTAGTAGAATAATAATTGTGAAAGAAGGTTGTTGGCACCTAAAATTGTGCATCACATAGTGGAAAGGATTTAGCAAATTCAAGAAAAGCTCCACACAGCTCAGAGTGCACAAAAGACTTATGTTAGTGCAAGAAGGTGAAACCAAAGCTTTACATGAGTAATCATGTATTTCTAACAAGAAATTTTAGGTTTGACATTCGAGATGAACTGAGATTAGATTGTAGATTTGATTTGAGATAATTGGTGAAGATGATTGTAGAGTTAATTGTTCCATACTCATAATGATTCTATAAGTAATAATGGTGTGCCAAACCCTAGCTATGTTGTTCGGTACAAAATTTGCATGTCAGGGAGAATTTCATACATCAGAAGAACTCAAGGTAAATTATGCCATCTTCCCTAAATACGGTAGTGTAGAGTGATCATTCTAAAAGGTAAACCACCTAGGAGTGAGAGATGAAGAGGCTCCAGTTATATAGTACACCCTAATAGCACCAAAATGTATAGAGATCTAAAGGAAAACTTTTAGTGGAATAATATGAAACATAAAAATTATGCAATTTGTTGCACAATGTCTAGTGTGTTAGCAAGTGAAAGCTAAGCATGAAAGATCAGGAGGACAATTGCAACCTCTATCTATTCCTGTGTGAAAGTTGACCTTATGACTATTGTAACAAATCGGCATACTAGATTTGTATCTCAAATTTTGAAATGTTTGCATAGGGTCATAGGATCTAAACCTAATTTTAGCATTGCTTTCCACTCTCTAACAAATAGACAATCAAAAAGGGTCATTCAGATATTGGCGGATAGGTTGAGAGATTGCATCATTGATATAGAAGATTCCTAGGAGGATCATTTACCTCTGGTACAATAACAAATACCAGAGGTAAATGTAGATCACCTCTATGTTGTGGAAGGAAATATGCCTACAATAACAAATACCAAGCTAGCATATAGATGGCACCTTATAAGATATTATATGGAAGGAAATGTAGATCACCTCTATGTTGTGATATTGGTGAGAAAAGATTATTAGAACCTGAACTTGTGCAACAGATAGTGGAAAAGATTTGATTAATCAAAGAGCATATTTACACAAACCAAAGTAGATAGAAAAGTTATACAAATGTTAGGAGGTGAGAACTAAAGTTCCAGGTAGGTTACTATGTATTTTTTAAGGTATCCCCTACCAAAGAAATTGTAAGATTTGAGATTTGGGAAAAGCTAAGTCCTTGATATGCGGAACCATTTGAAACTAGAAAGAATTGGTGGTGGCATATTTAATTGCCTTGCTACTTACACTTATTAGTGTACAAAATGTTTTTCATGTATCTATATTTAGGAAACACGTGCTGAACCCTGGCCATGCTGTAGAATATGCACGCTTGCAACTCAATCTAACATACAAGAAGTACCCTATGCAAAATGTCAATCGACAGACCTGGTAATATGGCAATGCTTTATTGCATTTGTTAAAATGCAATGGAGTAATCATTCATAGAAGAGGCTACTTGACAATTGTAGGAAAAGATGAGGCAAAAGTATCCTCAACTATTTGAACATTCATGAATGTTAATTTCAAGTATGAAAGCTAATTAAGGGGGACTAGATGTAATACCCAGGCCCATGGCCCAGGCCTTCATTAGACCTGCCTGTGAAACAATGCCCTTCTTCTCCCAAACAAGAAATATAGAGGACAAATTCCCTATTTCTCATAACCACACTGCACCCCTCTTTCTTCTCAAGACAACACACCTCACCCTACCTCCATCACCTCCCATTCACCACCTCCTATCCACCACCTCCTGTCAACCACCTCAATATCAGAAATAAAAAAAACAGGTCCCCTATTTTCATCAGGTTGACCCACTACCATTGCCTCAGGCCCCACCTCCAAGCCTTGTGCATCCCTCCTCTTTCGCTCCTACTCCACTTCTTAATCAAGCCATTATCTCTCTCTTTTGTCTCCTCTCTCCCCAATGTTTCCCTTTCCTCTCTCTATCTCTTGATGGAATCAAGCCCCCTGCTGCCATTGTCCTGGTCATCGTCATCGCCATTAAGCCCGGCATCACCATCCACCACTGTTCTTAGGCTCCCTTCAACATCACCGAACGAGTCTATGCCGGCACTTTCCCCTCAACATTCACCATCACCCCCATCCTTACCTTCACTCTCACCTCCTCCTCCATAAGTTTGGATCCTAACACCATGGTGGCCAATTCCCTAATACTTTTGTATTCAAATGTGGAGTCTCAAAAATGCTCAACGGGTGTTAGATGAGCCTATAAAGAGTGTCATACTTCTTGGAATGCACAAAATTTCAAAGTTGGTGAGTAAAGGGATGGCCTGGGTAAAGAGGGAGAGTAGAAGCTCATGATTTGGATGCAAATGGAAGGAGTGAAGCTGGATGGTTTCTAGTCTCCACTATTTTATCTTTACATTACCAGCTTGTGAGAGGGAGATCCATTGTTTATTGTGAGGAATGATTTGGATATATGCTTGGATTAACATATAAGGAGTTGCCTAATCAATATGTAAGAAAGCGTGTGAGTACCGAAAGGCAGGTTTGACGAAATGACATCAAAGAATTTAATCAACAGCCCTGCCTGCAAGCTTTACTGGAAGTTAAAAACTAAAATGTAAGATCCCTCACAAGAACTAGAGAAGATTGTATTGGAACAGAAAGCCTCTTTTGTTAGACTTAACATTCCATAAGTAACTCTAAGTTATTGGTAAATGAATTAAGAAAAGTCAATTGAAAATTTGGAGGATTTTAGAAATTATTCTTAAATTTATATTACTATATCATGGGTTATTAGGTCTTGGAGAGATTATTTTGGAATGGTTGGACTTGACTATAGTCTGCATTCACGAGGTAAGTAACCTCAACCTAATTAAATAATTTTAAATAAAATATTTATTTTCAAAATATATTTTGTAATAATTATTATTAATAGCTTTGATATTGTATAATTTGCTATGTATAGCTGTAAATTGGAACAAGCAGCAAATTATTGTGTTATTAAACTCTTAAATATCTATGACATCCATTGCTTTTATAATCGTGAGTTATTACCATAGCCCATAATTATGAAACATAATTGAATTATTAGAAACTTTTGCATGTACTTCTGGATTGTGTATTTTTGAAGTGTTTGAAATATTTATTTGAAAAATCATGCCTATATCAATTATTTGAACTTTTGATATTCATGTATGATTATGGATTTGTAAAATTAAGCCATATTTGTACATTACAAAAATAAATTGCAATAATATTGATTAAATAACTGGATCTTATGTGTGTTGATTGGACTCTCAATCTGGCTGCTTTTTGGACACTGCCAATGGGGATTATATGTTGGCATTTGATCATTTTGGGACTTGATTACTTTCGACCTACTCCAAAGGGGTTATGTGCGGTACTTTAAACTTATTTTGTAGAGGTTAAATGCAGTACTTTAGAGCTGCTCCACAGAAGAGGGTACTTTAGGCTTATTCTACAAGGATTAAATGTCATCTTTGGACCTTGTCACAAGGTTAAGATATGACCATGATTGTATAGACTGATGATTCGATAAAATATTTTAGAAAATATCAATCATACGATAGAGAAAATATTGGCAAATGTAACCTTGGCTTTGAAATTGATTTTCTAAAATGCTCTTCAAAGCATATTTGAATTATTGATTTGGAAAATGATATATTTCCAACATTTTGGAATTATATGTATGACTTTGGTTATGGAAGTACTATTTTGCTAAATAAATTATTTGTATCACACACCCATTGTGGTTTTATTTGTCATATTTGCTTGATCCCTCTAATTGTGGTTTTGGTTACTTATTGGTTATTAGCTCACTCTTTTGATTTTAGTGTTTTTACAGAGTTTGAGGCATAGGTGAAAAGGATAGAGGTTGGATTGTGAGATTGGCATAAGGTTCTAAATTTAGCTATGTCAAACCATCCTTTACATTTTTCTTTAGAACCCTCTTGAATTCCGTTATATGTAGAATTATATGAATCTCTTAAAGCTTGTTTAGCGGTTATGTTGTTAAGTTATAGTTTTACCTGAAAATGTAAACTTAGAATATTTTGGGAACTAGCTTGGTTAGTTTTGGAAATTGTATGAGATTTTGAAAATTTGATCATTATCCTACCTGTTTAGTGGATTATTGTTAGTTTGCTTATATTCATTTAGTTGACAGGAATTTGCCTTGCATGCTCATAAGGCCCAGCCCTCTGTGTGTGCGGCGAATTGTCATGTTCCTATGTTTGAACTTGGGTCAGGGACATGACATATAAAGAACAAAACAATCCACAACTGCAATTCAAATCACTGCATAACTCAAAAGGTAGATATTGTACTATTGAAGTAGTAATCAAGGTTCAATTACCTTAAATCTCCTAATGCTCTGTAACCAGATTTAAATCTTTCTATCAGACAAAATGGAAAAAATGGGGAAAAGCGTTTTAAGTTGGCATGAAAATGTAATTTGTGGAGAAAGAGCACAACCCTAGTAAGAAATTCATGTTTGGCCGTACTTCTATCAACACCGATGGCATCAAAACACCAGAGGTCTTTTCTCTTGCAGTGATATTTCCAGTATAGAATCAAAAAGATCAATGCAGGCCGAACAGTCTCATCAGCTGGGAGTACCTACCGTCAACAGACAAGTCATACCTAACACTACATCGACCCAACACCCAAGCACTTCATCTAGCCGGTTCAGGAAGGAAACACTACAATTCGCCGTGATCAAGCACCCACAGCCTGAAAACATCCCAAACTCAAAAAACAAAAAAAACACAGCTTCAAAACCCTAATCCTAACCAAAACCAATCTTGATCAAGAAACTACCGGAAACAAACATGAAAAAAGCTAAGAAACCCTAGCAGGAAAAACAACTACTCCGCAAAAGACAAACGGAACCAAGATCTTAGCTCAAAAGCATAAAAACAACCAGAGAACAAGAAATTAGGACAGGAGAAGAGAAGCCTGAATCAGAGGTCCCAAAACCAAACCAAACTTCGGAAGAAACCACCGGAAACAGACAAGGTAAAAGCTCAGAAACCCTAGCAGGCAAAGCAAGAACTCCACAAACGACAAAATGGAACCAGGATCTGAGCTCAGAAGCATAAAAACAAGCAGAAAACAAGAAATTAGGACAGGAGAAGACAAGCACGAATCAGAGGTCCAAAAAAGGGATGGAAAGATTCGAAACCGAACCTTTTTCCTCCAGCCCGCTGGCGCCGGTAGCTCCACGGAGACGACCTCCTCCGCGCCGCGCTCCTTCTCGGCTGGCGATTCCTCGACTACCTTCTTCTCTCCGTCGTTGGCTGCCATCCGCTCTGTTTTGGAGTTTTCCCCGGACAAGTTCCCGCTCTCGGATGCGCAAATGAATTGGCATAAGCTGAAGGTAAAAGTATTTATAAATATTTATAGGAGGAAGACGGTTTTAAAAGACCGCAGCATCTCGCCGAGTGCCCCCGCTCGCACCGACCCAGCAAACGGCGTCACGTGAACGGCGGTCGTGAAGGATTCCAGAGCCCGATTGGAATCGGGATTTTCGCATCCGTCATAATCGCTACCGTCGTGGCTTAGGAGGACGCGCTACGGTACACGTGGCTGATGACGATCGGATATAGGAGTGGTCTCAGTTTTGGTGATATAAAACACCCGCCTCATGCGAGGAGGCTGGTCCCATGGATGGGGACAGAAAACGTTACAATAGCGTGAGATGAGGTTTAATGGCCAGCCTTATTAGTTCAGCTCTCTCCAATAGTTTCTCTTAAAGTTAAAAACCATAGAACAAGATTTCAAAACTTAGCTTCATGTTTCACAAAATAAAATCCAGGTTTCAGATACCACACGATAATCCTTGGAAGTTTGGACTTGAAATATTGTAATTTCATATGATAAATGATTGAGTGTAATTTCACACACAGAGGCAAAGAATTTTCAAGGTTTCAGGTTTTAAGCACATAAGAAACCCAAGTTCATAAATTCTTAGGACCCGTTGTTTACAATTTTATTAGGCACTATTAACTGAACAATGCCCTCATCTTATCATCATGGTATACCTGGTGTTGGCATGGAGTCCCTGGATCGGCCGGTCGGAGCCGCTGCATCGCAGGACCCGTTGTTTACAATTTTATTAGGCACTATTAACTGAACAATGCCCTCATCTTATCATCATGGTATACCTGGTGTTGGCATGGAGTCCCTGGATCGGCCGGTCGGAGCCGCTGCATCGCAGGACCGCTCCCTGGTTCACCTGTAAAACAGGTCCCTTGCCGAAGTTGTTCCGGCGGATGACACTCCGATGTCTAAGCCGGTGACGGATTCCAGTCACAAAATGAGGAAGATGTCGAGAGTGGAAGAGAAAAAGAGTTCTTGGAGATTGAAAGTGTATGTGTGCGAGATTATTCACGCGTACCTCTCGAGCCATCCTTCTTACCTATATTTAAAAGATGCCCTCCGGTCTGTGGCCCGCTCTTTTTTCGGAGATCATGGAGAGCCAATATCTTCCATGATTGGCGATCGTGGGTTGTTAATGAGCGGTTCCGGCCAGATCAGAGGCGTGGCTGCAGGAATTACGCGCCATGATCATGGCATAATGAGTGTCGATTGTAACCGTTGGTTACAGTTTCCTTTTTGGAACAGATTGTGGTTCAAGTTTTGGATTTCCCCTTGCATGGGCCGAAGGCTTGGTATTTCTCCGAGACCGGAGATCATGTCTACTGCAGGGACCGAAGTTTGTGTCTTCGGAAGTCGATGAGTAGTTCAGACTTTGGCCGGGACCGAAGGTGCTCCCCGAAAAACTGGCCTTCGGATGTTGTAGTTCGATGTGAAGCCTTGAGTTGCTTGCGGTTAGCCTTCACTTAGCCCGAAGTCCGTAGGCCAGAGAACCGGAGCTTCGATAAGTTGAACCAGAGCCTGGTTCGTAGCTGAACCAGGATATCCCAACACCTGGAAACTTCAAAACGTCGCTATTAAAATGAGAGGAGGGAATGGTATGCCGCCACCAAAAATGTTCCAATAGATGGGTGTGTAACTGTAAATTACTTATCAGAGGCTAATGTCGATTCTGCTCTCTTCTCAAAATGTTGCCTTTGTACAAAGACGGGCAGCAAAGTAATTGAGTGATGTAAGTTTTCAAACTAAAAATCTTTTTAACATAGTTGCCCCATATTAAAGGCTTGTGTAACTATTGGATTCCTATAAATCTTCTATTTTTTTCTCTTAATTCATAAAAGGCTACGCTCCATTTGGACAAAGAGCAACAAACATGACACTTTTATCATTTCTTAAGCTAACTGATATTGTAAGCTTATGAATATTCCGTTACATAAAGTGGATAAACTTTATAACATTACTAGTTAATACGGGGTTAACCCCTTCCTTGGTATCCCAGGGCTTTGCAAGTGGAACCTCGACTCCGGCCATCGAGACCCATCATTCCTCAAGCGGAGCTGGGTCAGGCTCTGAGCTCCTTTATCTTGACCAACCCTCAGCCTTGGTAGAAATGCATGGGCCGATCTTAAATCCTTATGCCTAGTCGAGGGGGACAAGGTTTCCTAGACGGTGCTCCCTCGAACGGCTTGAAGGATGATTCAATTTGTTGGCTTTGGCTCCTTAGTTTTGATGATTAACAAAAGGTTGAGTATATGTTTGGACTAATGTTTAATCTCAAGACAAAGTTTCAGGACTTAGGTTATTCAAAAGAGTATCAAGAGTACAATGATGAAACTAAGTTTACCTGATATGGAAAAGAGCTCTTCTACCTTGGACAAGATCAAAATTCTCATATTGGACCTTCTTGTTAAGAAATAATTGACAAAAGAAACAAAGGCTTAAAGAAACTCAAGCATGGCACGTACTTCTCTAGAGTTTCAGAAAAATTCAGATCAGAGGTCGACCACCAGAGGTCGACACCTTGTCAAAGGTCGACCACCAGAGATCGACTCATGAAAAGAAGAAAAGTTCAGCATGGCCGGCACGGCAGAATCTCAGTGGCACGCTCCAGAGGTCGACCACCAGAGGTCAACACCTGTCCAGAGGTCGACACCAGAGGTCGACTCATAGCCTGAGAATTTAAAATGGGCAGAACTATGGTATTCTGAATTTTTGCCTAAATTATACTGAAGGTCGACTCATAAGGTCGACACTTGATCCAGAGGTCGACTCATGAGGTCGACTCATGGCATAACGGCTAGTTTTTCTGAACTTCTGATTTGATTTCTAACGGCCATAAACAGCCATATTTTTTATTCTAACGGTCTTGTGGAGTTGTTTCAGCATGAATGAGGTATTTAACCTCCACCAAACTTCAAAAAAGATAAAGAGACAAAGTGAAAAAGTTTAGATTCAAAGTACAAAGCCTTCAATCAATTTCAAGCCAAAAGAGTGAGAAAACCAAGAGATTCCTTAGCCAAAAGCTTTCCATCTTTGAGGAATCCAACTTTCAAGAGTTTGGCATTTAGTGAGGTCCAAGATTCCAAGACAAAAGGCTTGAAGAGTCTCCATCAAGAGCTTCAACGAATTTCTTATTGCTCAAAAGGAGTTTGTTTTGTTTTAATTCATTGTATTCATATTCTTTTGTCTTTAGCTAGTTTCAAGGAAATTTGAAACTAGTGTGAGGTTTGTTGGTGAGCCAATTGATAAAACCAACTAGGGTTGCTTGTAAGCCCGAAGCCAAAACAAGTGAGTGAGGTTTGTTGGTGAGCCAATTGATAAAACCAACTAGGGTTGCTTGTAAGCCCGAAGCCAAAACAAGTGTGTAAGGTTTGACTTGTGAGTCTGGTAAAACAAGTCGGCTGTAATCTAAAGATTATAGTGGAAATTCCCAAGTGGAGCTTGGGGAGTGGATGTAGGTGCTAGGTGCACCGAACCACTATACTTCTTGTGTGTTTGCATTGCTCTTCTTTTGCTCTTTAATTGTTGATTTATTTCATTGCTTCCATTGCACAATTATTTAAACACTTTCACTCTTCACCTTAAAACTTAATAGCACATATATTGCTTTAATTTTTTAAATACCAAATTCACCCCCCCTCTTGGGCACCATATCTGGGCAACAAGTGGTATCAGAGCACCGGTACTCTCTTGTAGGTCCAACGATCTTGAGTGAAAGATCATGGCCGCCCCAATTGGAATGGGTATAGTTGAAGGGCAAGCATCAAATCGCCCTCCTTTCTTTAATGGCACAAACTACACATACTGGAAAACTCATATGCGTATTTATTTACAAGCTGTAGATTATCATATATGGAGAATAATTACTAAAGGGCCTCATCAGCCCACTCACTTGGTTAATGGCATTATCACCCCAAAATCTGAAGAAGAATGGGATGACAATGACATCAAACAGGCTGAGTTAAATGCTAAGGCGATGAATTTGCTATTCTGTGCACTTGATCCTAGTGAATTCAACAGAATATCAAATTGTATTTCTGCCAAAGAAATTTGGGATACACTTGAGGTTACCCATGAGGGTACATACCAAGTGAAGACCACAAAGGTGAACATGCTCATTCATACGTATGAGATGTTCAGGATGGAACCAACTGAAAGTATAAGTGAAATGTATACTAGATTTACCAATATAGTAAATGGTATGAGGAGTTTGGAAAAAATTATATCTAATGGTGAACTGGTTAACAAACTTCTCAGGTCTCTTCCGGCTTCATGGGACGCGAAAGTAACAGCCATAGAAGAAGCCAAGGATGTCAATACTCTACCTCTCGAGCAGCTTCTTGGATCACTGATGACTTACGAGCTTTCACTAAAGCAGAAGACAGTGGATAATGACAAGAAAAAGAAAGCCATAGCCTTCAAGTCCACTACAAAAGAAGAGTCAAGTGATGAATCAGAAGAAGAAGCTGATGATGATGAGACAGCCCTCATTACAAGAAAATTCAAAAGATTCATGAGAAAGAAGAAGGGCTTCTACAAGAAAAGGCCACAAAAAGGTGATCATAATAAGGAAAAGAGAAAGAGAAAGAAAGGGATCCACCCATCTGCTTCGAGTGCAAGAAGCCTGGACATTACAAAACGGATTGCCCTTTGCTTAAAAAGAGTCGAAGGATGTTGAGAAAGAAAGCCATGATGGCTACCTGGAGTGAGAGTGAGGACTCCAGCAGTGATGAAGAGCAGCAGGTAGTCGCCAATTTATGTTTCATGGCCAATGAAGATAATGAGATAAATTCTGAACCTGAAACTGAATTACTTTCAATGAATTGCATGATGCTTTTGATGACTTAGTAATGGAATATGAAAAATTAAAACTGAAAAATAAGAAATTAAGAAAGCTAAATTTTGAGCTTACCAAAAATTCAGAAAAGTTTTCAACTGAAATTGAATATTTAATTCAAGAAAACAAGAAATTAACTGAACATGTAAAGACCTTGACAAATGATAAAGATAATCTTTTAAAAGAAAATAATTCTTTGAAAAATAATAGAAGTCTTAAAACTAATGAGATCATTGAAAAACAAAATAAAAACTATTGCTTCAAAACAAGAATTACAAGGAAGAGTTAGAAAAAGTAAAACCTTTTGTAGAAAAGTTTACTTTTAGTTCAGAAAAACTAAATATGCTTTTAAATAGTCAACATGCAGTGTTTAACAAAGCTGGACTTGGATTTAAACCACACAATCAGCAAAACTTTACAAAAACTTTTTCATACCTGCATCTTCTAATATTACCTGCTATGCATGTGGTAAATTAGGACATAAATCATATGTTTGTAATAGAAGAAAATTAAATACCTTTAAAAAGATTTGGGTTCCAAAAAGAACCAATTTGACTAATCCTAAAGGATCCAAGATGACTTGGGTACCTAAAGTTTCAACTTGATCAATTTTTGCAGGTATGCCTTGCAACCAAAAATAAAAGAAGAATGTGGTATCTGGATAGTGGTTGCTCAAGGCACATGACTGGGGATGTGAAGCAATTCTCATCACTAGCAGCTATTGATGGTGGAAACGTTACTTTTGGTGATAATGGAAAAGGCAAAATCGTCAGAATTGGTAAAATCCATATCACCCCTAATGCTTATGTAGATAATGTATTATTTGTTGATGGCTTGAAGCATAATCTTTTTAGCATTAGTCAGTTTTGTGATAAGGGTTTTAAAGTAATTTTTGAATCATCCTTGTGCATGGTATCTAGTCTAGATGTCGATGGCATCAAGTTCACTGGTCTTAGGCATGGAAACATTTACATGGTTGATCTTGATGATCTAGCCATGGAAAGTGGTCAATGCCTAGTGGCTAAGGAAGCCAAGGCAAGTGAAACTAGTTGGCTTTGGCATCGTAGGCTAGGGCATGCTAGTATGCAGTTGATTTCTAAATTAAGCAAAAAAAATCTTGTAAAAGAATTGCCAAAATTCACATTTGAAAAAGATAAGATTTGTGCTGCATGTCAATTTGGAAAACAAACTAAATCTACTTTCAAACCTAAAAGAGTAGTATCTACTACTAGACCCATTGAATTATTGCATATGGACCTCTTTGGACCAACCAGAACAACTAGTTTGGGAGGTAAAAATATGGGCTAGTAATTGTAGATGATTACTCACGATTTACTTGGGTAATGTTTTTAGCTCATAAAGATGAAACATTTTCAGCTTTTGTTAAATTTCATAAAAGGGTTTCAAACGAAAAAGATCTCACTATTGTTTCTTTGCGTAGTGATCATGGAACTGAATTTGACAATCATGATTTTGAAGCTTTTTGTAATGAAAATGGTATTAGTCATAATTTCTCTACACCTAGGACACCTCAACAAAATTGGGTGGTAGAAAGAAAGAACACGACACTTGAAGAAATGGCACGCACAATGCTTTGCGAAAATGATTTACCTAGATATTTTTGGGCAGAAGCCATTAATACTTCTTGTTACATTTTAAATCATGTTTTAATTCGACCTATTTTGAAGAAAACACCATATGAGCTTTGGAAAAATCGAAAACCTAATCTCAAGTATTTTCGTGTATTTGGTTGCCGCTGTTTCATATTAAACAATGGCAAAGATAATATCATTAAATTTGATGCCAAGTCAGATGAGGGTATCTTCTTTGGATACTCTACTTCTAGCAAGGCATACAAGGTCTTCAACAGAAGAACTCTTCTGGTTGAAGAATCAATTCATGTAGTGTTTGATGAATCTAACGAAAAATCTTCTAGAAAAGAAGATTCTATTGATGTTGAAACAGGTACAAAGAAGCTTGAACAATTGACAATCAATGAAGATGAGCCCTAAGGAGATGATGATCAAGAGAACCAAGATCAAACTCAAGAGATCAATGCAACTTCACCAAAACCTTTACCTAAGGAATGGAGGTATGCACACGGACACCCTAAAGAGCTAATAATTGGTGATCCATCAAAAGGGAATTTGCAAAGTTAATGCAGAGTGAGTTCGAGATGAGCATGATGGGAGAACTCAACTTCTTCCTCGGACTCCAAATTAAGCAAACCAAAGAGGGGATCTCCATCAACCAAGCCAAGTATACAAGGGAAATTTTGAAAAAGTTTGGGATGGAGACTACCAAACCAATAGGTACCCCTATGAGATCTTCATGTAAATTAGACAAAGATGAATGTGGTAAATCAGTAGACCAAAAATTATATAGAGGCATGATTGATTCATTACTATATCTAACTGCCAGTAGACCAGATATAATGTTTAGTGTTTGTATGTGTGCACGTTTTCAGTCTGCTCCTAAAGAATCACATCTCTTAGCTGTAAAACGTATATTTAGATACTTATTTGGGTCTATCGAAATTGGTCTTTGGTACTCTAGAGAGTCATCATATGAATTAATTGCATATTCTGATGCTGATTTTGCTGGATGTAAACTTGATCGAAAAAGTACTAGTGGAACTTGTCAATTCCTAGGAGTTAATTTGATTTCATGGAGTAGTAAGAAACAGAATTCGGTTGCTCTATCTACGGTGGAAGCCGAATATATAGCAGCTGGAAGTTGTTGTGCTCAGATTCTATGGATCAAATAACAACTCGAGGACTTTGGCATCAAACTAACTAAGACACCCATAAGATGT
The DNA here is from genome assembly GCA_021397845.1 of Areca catechu. Taxonomy (NCBI): domain Eukaryota; kingdom Viridiplantae; phylum Streptophyta; class Magnoliopsida; order Arecales; family Arecaceae; genus Areca; species Areca catechu. The sequence goes on along the minus strand of CM038051.1, from coordinate 139,664,319 downwards.
GATAATACTAGTGCAATCAATTTAACGAAAAATCCTGTACAACATTCAAGAAGCAAACATATTGAAATAAGACATCACTTCATAAGAGATCACATTCAAAACTCTAATGTGTTGTTAGAATTTATTTGTACTGATTATCAATTGGCTGATATATTCACAAAACCATTGAATGAAGATAGATTTTGTATGATCAGAAGAGAACAGGGAGTCATTGATCCTTTTGCTTGAAACTCTTCAATCTTCATCAAAATTCCTCAAAAATGATTTATAAATTCTCAAATGTGATTAAAAATTATTTTTCTAAATTTTATCAACTCTTTAAATTTTACAGAATTTGATTTTAGGTAATTTATTGTTGGAGGTCGACACTTTAATTTTCGGAGGTTGACACTTGAGGTCGACACCTAAGTTTTGGAGGTCGACACTTGAGGTCGACCCCTGAAAATTTTCAGAGGTCGACACTTGAACGGAAATCTGCTTTTTTAAAACCCGTCCGCAAGCCATTTTTCATCATTCTTTTTTCATTTCTCCTTCGTGTGGTCCCCCTCCAACTTTCCTAAACCCCTAAACAGTGGATTTCAACCCTTCTCCCTCATCATTTGGGTAATCCTCTCCTCTCCTCTTGCTTTTCTTGGAATCAACCCTCTTTTTGATCGTGTTCTTGGTTTTGGACAACCGAAAGTCTTTGCATCTATCTACCCTCAAATCTCGGTTGTTTTTCAATTGAAAACACTTATTTCTTTCCTCCGTTTCTTACTTTTTCTTCATTTACTCTCGATTTTCTCCATTCTCACAAACCCTATCTCACCACTTCACCATCTCCTCTTTTTCCTCAATCCGTGAACCTCACTTTCCCTCTCCTTTCCTCTTAGCCTTGCCTCATTGTATTTCTCCCTAAGTTACCCCTCTTCCTTTCACATGGATCCGAGAAAGCACTTGGCAGTAAGGAAAAGGAGATTGGAACAAGGCCAGGGTAGTACTGAGCGACGAAGAAAGGTCAGACATGAGCGTGAGCCGACCCCAGAGCCACCTGCACCAGTGCCAGCCAGCCTAGTACGGAAGAGCATTGCTAGTGGGAGGCGTGTGGATATACCATTCTGGGATCAGCATCACTTCTTTATTGGAGATGTACTGAGAGATGCAGGTCTGGTTCATTTCTGTACGATGTCTGAGAGATTCTACCCAGACCTCATTAGGGAGTTTTATGGATCCATGGCCACTGATGGCATTGGATGGTCTGCTACAGTACGTGGGATCGAGATTCCAGTGACACCGGAGATCATCAGTCGCATTTGGAGGATTCCACTTCATGGCACTGCTGCCACTACGATCAGCGACAGAGAGCACGCCTTCAGATGTATCCTAGAGCATGAGGATGTTAGCGGCATTTCCACAGTAACCGCTAACCAGCTTTCACTGGAGATGAGAGTGCTGCATCATATCATCACCCGTATCTTGATTCCGAAGAGCGGGAGATTCGATTTTATCATTGAGCGTGAGCTGGTGTTGATGGTGTCCCTGAGACAGCAGACTCCCATCAACCTTCCCAGGATCATGCTTTAGCAGATGGGTGAGGCAGCATCTCACAGGAGACTTGTTCAGCCATATGGCATGGGATTGACTCAGATATTCAGAGAGCATGGTGTTTCATTTGACGGGATACCCTTCAGTCAGCTGCAGCACACTGATACTTATGGAGAGAAATCCCTACATAGGATGGGATTTCGACTGATTAGTGACCGCTGGGTACGACGAGAGTCTGGCCAGGAGCCAGATGAGGAGGATGAGATCCGAGCTGCTGAGGCAGGGCCTTCAGAGCCTACTGATCATGGTACACCTCCTCGCCCAGCACCGGAGTCAGAGACTGCGGAGCCTGAGCCATTCACGCCACCACCCTCATCAGCTCCAGCACCTACTATTACTGCTACACCATGGAGGTCTTCAGCGAGGATATCGGACTTTGAGCAGAGAGTGACTGATCACATTACAGAGGTCCGAACAGAGATCACTGGTGTACGATAGGAGTTACATGATCTGCGGACACACACAGATATGCGCATTGGTGCTCTCTCAGCTAGTATGGACACAGGATTCCGACAGATCCTCAGCTTACTGAGATTAGCACTGCCATCAGGGACTGCAGATCCGACAGTATCTCCTCCACATGATGATGATGATGATGATGATGATGACTCCAGTGGATACAGTGACAGTGATGGAGATCAGCCTGGAGCAGGTAGTTCTGATGTTCCACCTGCATATCCGATTCCAGAGATTCTCCCTTCTACTGATCCTCCTTCTACTGATCTTACGAGTACAGATCCTCCAGCCACAGATGTGCCAGTTGATACTGAGCTTACAGAGTCACTATTTGAGACTATCACTGGGATTCCGGATGATATAGATGAGCATACGGAGATAGATGTTGATGATCCCACAGCTTATGAGCTAGTCAGCAGGCAGACCCCAGCTCAATCTACTCAGCATACTGATCCGTCTACTCCTTCAGCTACTGCCTCTGTCACGACACTGTGGAGCCCTTTCCTAGGACCTATAGATCTCGTAGGACTACCCCTAGGTCTGGTCCCTCTCTGAGGACTCGGAGTCTCTCTCATAGGACTCCAAAATCCTCATCTAGGATCATGGCTCCTGTCTCCTTTGATATACCTTCTGATGAGAAGTAGCCTCATAGATTTACTTATTGTACTTAGTTTGCTTTTGTTGTATCAGTGTTTTGTGCCTACTATGTAAGCAATTTTGTAACTGAATACATTTGTTTTTATCTATATTGTGATATTTTACTGTCTGATACCAACTCTTAGCATTTATCTTTTTAAACCCTCAAGATATAATATTTTGTTATATTGAATGCATAAATTGAGGGGGAGCATGTATTTTATGCACCTAAATACTTCATTGTAATTGAATATAAGTTTCATTAATTTATCTTTCACTACAAAAATGGACTTTTTGATTCTTGACAAAAAGGGGAGTAGCAAAGTATATATAAGACTCCGTCTTATGAGTAGTAAAGTATATATGATTCTAATGAGTAAAGCTTGTATATTTCTTATCTTTTAGACTCATGAGAATGTTGTATGTTTCTTATCTTTTAGACTCATGAGAATGTTGTATGTTTCTTATCTTTTAGACTCATGAGAATGTTGTATGTTTCTTATCTTGTTGACTCATGAGAATGTTTTCACAAAAGAAAGAAGTAAATGAAAAGTAAAATCTTTTTGACTCTTGAGAATGTTTTCACAAAAAGTAGATGAAAAGTAAAATTTTTATGATATACTCATGCATGTAAGGATTCTTTGAAAATTTTTATTATTGCTATATTTTGCTTTTGGACTTAATTGCATATATACTCAAGGTTTTGTCATCATCAAAAAGGAGGAGATTGTTGGCTTTGGCTCCTTAGTTTTGATGATTAACAAAAGGTTGAGTATATGTTTGGACTAATGTTTAATCTCAAGACAAAGTTTCAGGACTTAGGTTATTCAAAAAGAGTATCAAGAGTACAATGATGAAACTAAGTTTACCTGATATAGAAAAGAGCTCTTCTACCTTGGACAAGATCAAAATTCTCATATTGGACCTTCCTGTTAAGAAATAATTGATAAAAGAAACAAAGGCTTAAAGAAACTCAAGCATGGCACGCACTTCTCTAGAGTTTCAGAAAAATTCAGATCAGAGGTCGACCACCAGAGGTTGACACCTTGTCAAAGGTCGACCACCAAAGGTCGACTCATGAAGAGAAGAAAAGTTCAGCATGGCCGGCACGACAGAATCTCAGTGGCACGCTCCAGAGGTCGACCACCAGAGGTCAACACCTGTCCAGAGGTCGACACCAGAGGTCGACTCATAGCCTGAGAATTCAAAATGGGCAGAACTATGGTATTCTGAATTTTTACCTAAATTATACTGGAGGTCGACTCATGAGGTCGACACTTGATCCAGAGGTCGACTCATGAGGTCGACTCATGGCATAACAGCTAGTTTTTCTGAACTTCTGATTTGATTTCTAACGGCCATAAACGGCCATATTTTTGATTCTAACGGTCTTGTGGAGTTGTTTCAGCATGAATGAGGTATTTAACCTCCACCAAACTTCAAAAAAGACAAAGAGACAAAGTGAAAAAGTTTAGATTCAAAGTACAAAGCCTTCAATCAATTCCAAGCCAAAAGAGTGAGAAAACCAAGAGATTCCTTAGCCAAAAGCTTTCCATCTTTGAGGAATCCAACTTTCAAGAGTTTGGCATTTAGTGAGATCCAAGATTCCAAGATAAAAGGCTTGAAGAGTCTCCATCAAAAGCTTCAACGAATTTCTTATTGCTCAAAAGGAGTTTGTTTTGTTTTAATTCATTGTATTAATATTCTTTTGTCTTTAGCTAGTTTCAAGGGAATTTGAAACTAGTGTGAGGTTTGTTGGTGAGCCAATTGATAAAACCAACTAGGGTTGCTTGTAAGCCCGAAGCCAAAACAAGTGAGTGAGGTTTGTTGGTGAGCCAATTGATAAAACCAACTAGGGTTGCTTGTAAGCCCGAAGCCAAAACAAGTGAGTGAGGTTTGTTGGTGAGCTAATTGATAAAACCAACTAGGGTTGCTTGTAAGCCCGAAGCCAAAACAAGTGTGTAAGGTTTTGACTTGTGAGCCTGGTAAAACAAGTCGGCTGTAATCTAAAGATTATAGTGAAAATTCCCAAGTGGAGCTTGGGGAGTGGATGTAGGTGCTAGGTGCACCGAACCACTATACTTCTTGTGTGTTTGCATTGCTCTTCTTTTGCTCTTTAATTGTTGATTTATTTCATTGCTTCCGTTGCATAATTATTTAAACAGTTTCACTCTTCACCTTAAAACTTGATAGCACATATATTGCTTTAATTTTTTAAATACCCAATTCACCCCCCTCTTGGGCACCATATCTGGGCAACACAATTAATGCCCATCTTTATGCATCCGATTGCATAACCAAGATGCCATATCATATCTCATAATTACCAGCAGATCTTCCTAATTAAGATACATGATCAATCTCGCATAGTGGTCAATGTCGTAATTAAAGGACATGTCCAATTCTACATAAGAGACAAACTCCCAATTAAGGAGAGCAGGCATTCCGTATGAAATGGAATATGTAGGCTTAGGTAGGCAACCCAAGAGGGGGGTGAATTGGATTTTATAAAACTTTTGTATTATTTAAAATATCTATGAATTAAAGCAAGTATGTGCTAATGCAATTCAAGTGCTTGTGTATTTCAAATAAATGCAGCGAAAATAAAGAAATAAAAGCACAAGAAGAACAATCACACAAGCACAAAGGTTTATAGTAGTTCGATGCCAACCAAGCACCTACATCCACTCCCCAAGAATCCCTTGGAAATTTTACTAAGTTTGGTTTTATAACTTAGGCTCAACAACAACCTTTATAACTTGTTTTATCTTCGAGCTCACAAGTCAAACCCTAGTTGGTTTCAAGGCTCACCAACAACTACCCTTGGTTTTACGGGATAACTAAGAACATAAACAACTTGTTTTGGATTGGGCTTACAAGTAAAATCATAGTTGGTTTCAAGGCTCACCAACAACTACTTTGATTTTCAAAGGCGTACCAAAAACCTCTTTGATTTTTCAAGGCTCACCAAAAATCTTAAGTAAAACAATGTAAGAGCAAGTATAAATGAATACAATAAAAGCTTTCTAAAATAAAGCAAATATCTCTTTGAAGCCCTTGATTATTGATGAAGATCTTGTCTTCAAATTGATGAAGCCTTTGATTGATGCTTGTAGATGTAGACTTTGAATGCTCTCTTTGAAACTTAGAAGCTTGAAGGCTTTGAATCACTCAGCTCTTGAATCCTTAAAGGATATTCAAAAAACTCACCAAATGATTACTTCCCTATTTGATTTTTGATGTTTATATAGCTCTCCAAACCATAGATGACCGTTTATGATCGTTGGGGATGAAGATATGGCCATTTGAAACAAGTTTGAGAAGTTCTGCAGCTTTTGAAAACTAGCCATTACAGTCAAATATCGACACTTGACCTCCAAGTATCGACACTTGACCTCCAAGTGTCAACACTTGGTTCCCAGGTGTCGACACTTGGTTCTGCAAGTGTCAGCACTTGGTTCACTTGGTTCTGCAAGTGTAGCACTTAGTTCTGCAAGTGTCAGCACTTGGTCCTGCAAGTGTCAGCACTTGATCCTGCAAGTGTCAACTCTTAATCTTCAAGTATCGACACTTGGTTGTGCCAGTGCTGAAACTTCTTCAAATTGAAACTTTAACCTCTTCAAGTTCTTTCATATTATTCCAAAGTCCATATACTTGATTTTCTATTAATTTAAAGACTTTTTCAACTGAAATACAAGCATTTCTTCATCCAACATGGCTGAGTACTAAGATCTGAAAAATACACTTAAAATACAGTTAGTACTCATATATACTTAAACATTTTGTCAATCATCAAAATCAAGATCAGAGTCAACAATCTCTCTCTTTTTAATGATGACAAAACTTTTAAGTATATAAAAAGGGTAAGCTTAAAAAGATTAACAATAAGATAAACATATAAGCTCAAAATAATAAGTACCAAGCTCTCCCTCAATATATGATCCACAAAATTTTCAAAAAATATTTTTCAAAATATGCAAAATTTTTAAATTTTCAAATTTCTTCTTCTTACTAATTCTTCCATTTAGATAAAAACATTTTGCATTCTTCTTCCCCTTTTGCACTTTCTTTCATTTCTCATATAATTTTTCATGTTTATCCTATCTTTCTATTTTCATACTTAACAATTTTTTTCCCATTTTTGACATCATGAAAAAGGGTGAAAGGCAATACAAAGTGGGAATGAAGTCATAAAGAATAGCAAGTAGGTCATCAAAATCAATGCATGAAATCAAATAATTATGATATCAATTGAATATGATACAATTTGAACATGATACCAATTGAAATATGATACCATTTGAATGTAACTTCCCTCAAAAAATTAGATTTGAAAACAAGAAGAAAGAGTATCAGAGTAATATAAGTACAGCATGATATCAAGTAAAATATTCAAAACATCAAATATGATAACAAATCTTTGGATGCTCTCCCTAAATGTTATTCCTTCTCTGAAAATATGCATTTATTTGAGGAATAAAACATGAAAGCTTATGCATCAAGATTTGAAGTTTTTCAAGATATTCATGATTTTCAAATACAAAGCATTTATATCACTTAAAAACTTTTAGCATGATTTTAAATTTATTTTAAGATGATTTGATATCCATACAAATGCTAGAAGTAATATGATACCAAGTCTAGCTACTAGAGTAAGGGTTTGTCAATATGCATACCTTCTACTTAAAAGTAACCCTTAACTACTAGTTCTATACTTGATCCAAATCATTTCTAGATTATGCATAGATGCCAAAATAAAAACATATAAATTATAGCATTTCACTTGAAATAATTTAGAAACTATATTAATCAAAATCAAGTAAAGATCTAATAATCACAAGTTTGACCATGAGAGCTTGAAATCCATCAACATCAAAATGGTCATGATCACAACAAATGATTATTAGTCTAAGCTTGATTATAATCAATCACTTAAAATATTTTTCAAAGCAATATGCATCTTTAAAAGTATTTTTCATGAAATATATTAATCAAAATCAAGTGAATGTCTCACAATCACAAGTTTAATCATGATAGCATGAAATTCATCAACATCAAGAAGTCCATGATCATAATCAATGATTATAAGTCTAAACTTGATTCTAATTAATCATTTAAAATAATTTTTTAAAGTAATTGATGCAATAATTATAAAAAAAAAATTAACTACATTTTCAATCATGGAAGGAGATGTTTAGAATTTACCAATGTACATAATCCTTTCTTTTATCATTTAGTCCAAAATGTAGCTTATCCACTTCTTCAAATTATCTTGTACAAGTATTTTTTTTAAGAACTTCCTTTCTTCATGTTGGGCTGCAAGACATTCCTGCAAAATAAACTAAGTGAATATTTTTGGTACCCAAACTTTCTTGGGTCCTTTATGATTAGTAATTATGGTTCCTTTTGGAACCCAAACTTTTCTTAATCTAGAAGGATAAGCATTAAAACCACATTTATAAGATAATTGAAAGAAGCAGGAATAAAGAAATTCTTCAAAAGTTTTTGCTTATTTTCCTCAACCAAAATATTTTTCTTATTCAAAATTTATCACATAAATCTTTCAAAACAATATTTCCTTTTTCTAAATTTTTTTTTTCTTTAGAAAAATTATTCTTTTCATTTTTCAAATATCAATCTTGGCATTTAAATCACCATTTTTATTTGCAAGATTGGTGTTGTCAAGAGAAAATGAAACTACATGCCTATTTAATTTCTTGTGCTCAATTTTTAGCAATTTATATTCATGCACAAGATCATTAGATACATCATGTAGTTCATCAAAGGTAAAATTATAATCATTTTTAGTACATACATTTTTCTCATTTGTCATGAAACAAAGATGGGCAACTTCATCATCCGTACTTGAATCTTCGCTATCGCTCCAAGTTACCATCATTGTCTTGAATTTCTTTTTGGCTTTGAAAGCCATTATCTTCTTTTCTGTATCAGCTTCCACAATCCTTTACCATAAGTTCAAATCATAGGTCATGAGTGAACCGATAAGCTCCTCCAAAGGTAAGGTTTTTACATCTTTAGCTTCTTGGATCGCTGTCACCTTTGGATCCCATGATTTTGGCAAAGATCTAAGAATTTTGTTCACCAATCAGTATTAGTATAGATTTGCCAAGACTTTTTAAGTCATTAATAATAGTCATAAATCTTGAAAACATATCAGATATAGATTCATAATGCATCATTTCAAAAATTTCAAAAGAATGTATAAGCAAATTAATTTTAGTATTCTTCACTTGAAGAGTACCCTTATGAGAACTTCAAGTGTGTCCCATATTTCCTTCGCTGATGTACATGTAGAAATTCTATTAAATTCATTTAAGTTCAATGCACAATAAAGTAAGTTTATTGCTTTAGCATTGAGTTCAGTTTGTTTAATGTCATATTCATTCCAATCCTCTTTGAGCTTTGGAATGGAAATGCCATTAACCAAAATGGAAGGAATATGAAGACCACTAACAATGATTTTCCAAAGATGATAACTAATAGATTGAATATGGATGCGCATGTGAGTTTTCCAAAATGTGTAATTTATGCCATTGAAAAACGGTGGTTTAACACTAATACCTACAAGGGTTGCCATAATCTTTAACTCAAAATCGTTAGATTTTCAATCAGAGCACCGAGCTCTGATACCAATTGTAGGCTCAGGTAGGCAACCCAAGAGGGGGGTGAATTGGATTTTATAAAACTTTTGTACTATTTAAAATATCTATGAACTAAAGCAAGTATGTGCTAATGCAATTCAAGTGCTTGTGTATTTCAAATAAATGCAGCAGAAATAAAGAAATAAAAGTACAAGAAGAACAATCACACAAACACAAAGATTTATAGTGGTTCGATGCCAACCAAGCACCTACATCCACTCCCCAAGAATCCCTTGGGAATTTCACTAAGTTTGGTTTTATAACTTAGGCTCAACAACAACCTTTATAACTTGTTTTGTCTTCGAGCTCACAAGTCAAACCATAGTTGGTTTCAAGGCTTACCAACAACTACCCTTGGTTTTACAGGATAACCAAGAACCTAAACAACTTGTTTTGGCTTCTGGCTCACAAGTAAAATCATAGTTGGTTTCAAGGCTCACCAACAACCACTTTGATTTTCAAAGGCTTACCAAAAACCTTTTTGGTTTTTCAAGGCTCACCAAAAACCTTAAGTAAAACAATGTAAGAGCAAGTATAAATGAATACAATAAAAGCTTTCTAAAATAAAGCAAATATCTTTTTGAAGTCCTTGATTATTGATGAAGATCTTGTCTTCAAGTTGATGAAGCCTTTGATTGATGCTTGTAGATGTAGACTTTGAATGCTCTCTTTGAAACTTGGAAGCTTAAAGGCTTTGAATCACTCAACTCTTGAATCCTTGAAGAATATTCAAAAAACTCACCAAAGGATTACTTCTCTATTTGATTTTTGATGTTTATATAGCTCTCCAAACCATAGATGGCCGTTTATGACTATTGGGGATGAAGATAATGCCGTTTGAAGCAAGTTGGAGAAGTTCTACAGCTTTTGAAAACTAGCCGTTACAATCAAGTGTCGATACTTGACCTCCAAGTGTCGACACTTGGTTCCCAAGTGTCGACACTTGGTTCCCAAGTGTCGACACTTGGTTTCTGCAAGTATCAACATTTGGTTTATTTGGTTCTGCAAGTATCAGCACTTGGTCCTGCAAGTGTCAGCACTTGATCCTGCAAGTATCAATACTTGATCTTCAGGTGTCGATACTTGGTTGTGCCAGTGCTGAAATTTTTTCAAATTGAAACTTTAACCTCTTCAAGTTCTTCCATATTAATTTCAAAGTCCATATACTTGATTTTTCATTAATTAAGGACGTTTTCAACTGAAATACAAGCATTTCTCTCATCCAACATGGTTGAGTACTAAGATCTGAAAAATACACTTAAAATACAGTTAGTATTCATATATACTTAAACATTTTGTCAAACATCAAAATCAAGACCAGAGTCAACAGAATAATCCCCTGATAATTTCGTCTAATGGAACCATCAGCAGTTGTCACTTTTTATCAGACCCCACCAGGACTTTTCCATCCTGAAAATATCCCTGAGACTCGTTTATAAAAAGAGGTCCTTGGAAGATCCAAGGTACGACTTCCCAATACGCAGTCTTCACTCCCTCTTTCTTCCTTTTGTTCCTAGTTTTTAACTTGAGCATTGAAGGGGCCATGCCAAAGCAACCTTCGACCATAAAATTTTTTGCAGGTACAATCCATGAACGCTACCTCTCTAATGGTCTCTAACATCTAGCTAAGAACCAGCAACAACAGATAGGTGCTAAAGGAAGGGCCACACTCACTTTTTGTAAGAAACATAGAATGGAGCCTTCACATCATGCAAAGGCATGTCCACTTGATGCTCTGGTGCTGCCATGTCCAGGCCAGCTAACTCTCCTATCAATTTACATCTCCTTGAGCCCCAACTTGATGCTGTTCGCTAGGAGGTTCCATTGGAACCTGATCACATTGAGTAACTTTTCAACAGATCCATGCTTTAACTGTCGTGGTCTAGATGATTCAACATTAGGATCAGGCCATATGGAGGTGCCATGATTGAAGGCAACCCTGGCGACACCACATTAGGATGAGGTGGCACCAGAGATGCAGCAATAAGATTAGCCGCGTCTTCCTCCTCCCCAAAATCCAAGGCTATGGTGAAGAACAAAACTAAGGTCAAATTAAGGTAAAATCTAAGGCCAAGGTGAAGAGCAAAATCAAGGCTGCTGTTAGGAAATGTGTCCTAAAGCCAATTATTTGAGTTGTAAATGGTTGAGCTCATTGTAAATTTGTATATGAATCATCAATAAATAAAAGTTATTTTTGTAGTTCATCATATTTTGTATATCTTCCTTTGAACTCTTTTATGATGAAGTTCTTAGAACTACTTCTATTCGACCAAGGAGTGTGAGACATTGGCATGGCATGCAGATAATGTAGATATGTATGTCACTGAACATGATCAACTCTATTGAGTACTCTACTATCAAGAGTATCTCATAGTAGGATATGGATATAAGTGTCCCTCTGATCTGAAATCACTACGGTGACTTGCAAGCAACTTATTGTACTTTAATACTGGACTACCTATATTTTTAATACAGTGATAGAAGGTTTCTGAGTATAGTCAAATACATGTAAAGTCAATGACAAGTCAAGAAATGATTGACCACTTAAAAATATTAAAGATAATGGTTTGCTGTATTTCAATGTAATAAAACCTTGACTGGGATAATCCTTGTGAGGAGTCACAGGATTTATTAAGTTGCAACACATCTGAATGCACTAATTAAGAATTGATAGTTAAAGGGATGAATTATATGATAACTATATACCTGGGTTGTTGAATGTTGCTTTGCAATTATTCGACCTATTTGGATGTTGAGTACCATTATTAGATGGTCATATCGATTAGTTTAATAATTTATTCATGTACTATCAACTTAGTATTTGAACCTATGGGATCATACACAATAGAGATTTTGAATGATTATGATAGCTGGTTAATGATTAAGAATCATTCAAGAATATAATTATCAATGATATGGCAGGACCACTGACATGGAGTCCCTCTTAGATCTAGCTCGCGATCATGCTAGCAAAAGGCACCACTTGGATGCGGACCCTGGGCGGAGAGTTCGGAGAGCCCCTTGGTCAGAGTGGCTCCCTCGAGGTTAAGCCCCGACCGAGATCGTACCCTCATTCTTCAAGCCCTTTGGCCGGAGTAGCTCCCCCGAGGTCGAGCTCTGATCGAGATCGTGCCCTCATTCTTCTAGCCCCTTAACGGAGTGGCTCCCTCGAGATCGAGCCCCAGCCAAGGTCATGCCCTCGTTCCTCGAGCCCCTTGACTGGAGTGGCTCCCTCGAGGTCGTGCCCTTGTTCTTCGAGCCCCTTGGCCGGAGTGAAGGTGAAAAACACCTACACCTAGCATACAATATGCAAGAAAAGAGGGCAGAATATATGCATTTTAAACATTTTTAAGGTATGCATAGTGGAAGGCTCGGTAGATATCTAAACGATCTACTGATCAGCCCGTAACAGGAACTAGTATAAAGATCTAGCATGCATATAACAACAAAAACAAGAAAAGGAATATAAATATAAAGGTCATACCTCTATACCTCTGAGAGTGCTGGAGAGAAGTTATGAAGAGGGGGAGGGTACTCGAGCCACACACGTGTATGGCCTCTACAAGATATCCACACCTGAGCTCAACTCTGATAAACTCCCTCGAAGTGCTAGCTCTTCGGGATCCTAGGCCAATCTTCTTCTTCTAGGAAGACTAGGAAGAGAGCAGGAACCCCTTCCCAAAACTTCTCTTCCCAACCTAGCTTGAATGCTAGGTTTCACACACCTACTCCCAAAACCTCACAGCCCTTCTCTATTTCCTCTCTTGGTTTTCTTTTGCTGTTATTGTAACCCCTGCAGCCTATAGAATGACCCTTATTTATAGGTGTAGCCATGAGAGGGAGAAAAAAGGAGGAGGAGAGATAAGGGGAGAGAATGGGGGAGAGGATCAAAGCCATTCCAAATAGGTTCAACCCATTAAGGTAAGTATGACTTTCATATCATAAAGCCTTGGAGCCAAAACTGTTTGAATTTGAAATGTCAAAACCTGCCCAAAAAATATCCACAAAATCCTTCTAGAAATCTGTTCGTCACAGGAAGTGTCGACACTCAAAAATTGCCAAGTATTGATACTTCACCAAGTGTCGACACCTGCAAAATTCCAAGTGTCGATACTTGGAACAAAGTCAATCATATTGACTTCGGGTGACGACAAATGATTTCCAATCTTCGATTAGCCACAAGATCAGATAGAAATCCTCTATAATGTGTGACCCCATAGGTTCGAACACTAAGCCGGTAGCACTGGAACATTTCCAATACCAGTCAAAGTCCTCATCTAGCAATGATACCCGACATCCGGATAGGTCGAAGATGTAGAGCACCTCACAAGAACCTCTAGCATATGGTTGCCACATAATTCATCCCTTTAACCTTACAATGCTCAGGATGACCTAGGGTTAGACTGCCAACCCTAATTTGGTTTATCCAGATCATGTCTCAACTTCACAAGTTCTGTGACTCCTCACAAGAACTACCCTAGCCAAGGTTTTGCTGAATTGAGACATAGTGAGTCATTCACTCTAAACTATTTGGAGAGGTCAATTCCATCTTGATTCACCACTGCTCCATAAGTACTTAACCATACCCAGAAACCTTCCGTCACTAAATTAGAAATCCAAGTAGTCCGGTACCAAAGTATAGTGAGTTACTTGCAAGCTACCATGGTGACCTCAGGTCTAAGGGACACATATTCCCATATCCCTTTGCAAGCAACCCTTTGGCAAAAGGGAGCTTCGCAGATAGTCACGTTCAGTGAGATATCACACATTTCACTTGCATGTCATACCAGTGTCTCCACCCTCCTTGGTTAAGAGGACAACCAACAAATGTGACATATAACCACCTATACTTGATACATCGTCGTCCTATAACAATGTATCATTTGGTTGTGAACCAATTTAAGAACTATTTGATATATCCTCTCTATATCAAACAATGTAGTTCTAAGGACTCCATCACATAAGAGTTATTTATAGAAAAGTAAATATGATGGACAGCCAAAAATAACTTTTATTTATTAAAAAAAAATTCATATATAAATACAAAGATAGCACAACCGTCTATAGCCTAGACAATTGGTTTTGGGACATAATTCCCAACAACTCTCACTTGGACTAAAGCCAATCGGTATATAATCTCATTCCCATTTTTCTTTTACAACAATTGAACTCTTGAACTTCGATGGCTTTAGTGAAAGAGTCAGCTAGGTTCCCCTTTCCATCGATCTTCTGAATGTCGATGTCACCTCGTTCCACGATCTCTCACACAAAGTGATAGCGTCGTAGAATATACTTTGTGCGATGATAAGACTTGGGCTCTTTGGCTTGAGCAATGGATCTAGTATTGTCACAGTACACCAGAATAGGACCATCAAGAGAAGGTGCCACTCCCAGCTCGCCAAGAAACTTCCACAACCACACAGCTTCTTTTGTTGCATCTGATACTGCAATGTACTCTGCTTCGTATACTGAGTCCGTCATAGTAGGCTGCTTGGAACTTTTCCAGCAGATAGCTTCTCTGTTCAGGACAAAGACAAAACCTGACATACTCTTGCTATCATCTTTATCTGACTGGAAACTGGAGTTAGTATACCCCACAAGTTTCAAGTCAGATTCTTCATAAATTATCCATTGGTCCTTAGTATTTGTAAATACTTAAGGATGGTCTTTACCGCTTTCTAATGAGCTTCACCTGGGTCAGACTGGTATCTGCTCACTACACTTAGTGAGTATGCCATGTCTGGTCTAGTACATATCATGGCGTACATGATAGAACCCACTTACAAAGCATATGGGATTCTACTCATGTGCTCTCTCTCTCTCAGGAGTTGTCGCATAATTCCTTTTGGAGAGATCAATTTCAGTAACTATCAGGAGATAGCCTTTCTTGGAATTCTCCATGCTGAACCATTTCAGCACAGTGTCGATGTACGTAAATTGGAACAGTCCCAAAAGCCTCTTATATCATCTCTATAGATCTTCATACCTAGTATGTAAGAGGCTTCACCCAAGTCCTTCATAGAGAACTGAGATGATAACCAAACCTTTATTCCTTGTAGTGCTGGGATGTCATTCTCCATTAAAAGAATGTCATCCACATACAACACAAGAAATATAACCACAGAACCATTAGCACATTTGTAAATGCAAGGCTCTTCTCTATTCCTAACGAAGCCGTACGACTAAATCAAATCAAATCGCATGTTCCAACTCCTTGATGCTTGCTTCAGTTCATAGATGGACTTTTGAAGCCTGCACACCTTTGACTCACCTATGGATGTAAATCCTTCAGGTTGTATCATATACACCTCCTCTTCCAGCTCACTATTCAGGAAAGTTGTTCGGACATCCATTTGCCAGATTTCATAGTCAAAGTGTGCTGCTAAAGCAAGCATAATTTGAATGGATTTGAGCATTGCCACAGGAGAGAACGCCTCGTCATAGTCAATACCATAACGTTGACGATACCCCTTGGCAACTAGATGGGTTTTATAGGTCTCTACCTTTTCATCTGCGCCCCTTTTCCTCTTGAAAATTCATTTGCACCTAATGGATTTTATCCCTTCAGGTGCATCAACCAATGTCCATACATTATTGATCTCCATGGACTCCATTTCGGATCTCATGGCTCCAAGCCATTTCTTAGAGTCAGACCTCTGCAATGCATCCATATAGGTGATCGGATCCTTATTGTTCTCATCGAGTTCAATGGGATCACCATCCTGGACCAAGAAACCGTAGTATCTGTCTGGTCGGCTCGGTACTCTACCGGATCTCCTTAATGGTTCCTGAGTGGGCTCTAGGTGTGATCTAATCATAGCCGGTTCTATGTTATCCCTTAAGTGTGCCGGTTCTTCTACTTGTTGAACTTCACCAAGTTCAATCTTAGTGGCTACAGTTCCTTCACCAAGGAACTCCTTTTCTAAAAAGATAGCCCTAAGACTGACAAACAACTTTTGTTCCTTAGCTAAGTAGAAGTAATATCCCTTAGACTCCTTTGGATACCCAATAAATAGACACCGATCAGACCTAGGTCCATGTTTGTCCATTTTCAAACGTTTTACATAAGCCAGGCACCCTAGACCTGAAGGTATGAAAGTGTCGGCCTACGTCCAGTCCATATCTCATATGGTGTTTTACCAATGGACTTACTTGGAGACCTATTCAGAGGTAACAGGCTAATTCTAGAGCATATCCCCAAAAGGATACTGGCGAAGAGGCAAAGCCCATCATGGACCGAATCAT
The DNA here is from genome assembly GCA_021397845.1 of Areca catechu. Classification (NCBI taxonomy): domain Eukaryota; kingdom Viridiplantae; phylum Streptophyta; class Magnoliopsida; order Arecales; family Arecaceae; genus Areca; species Areca catechu. The sequence continues at coordinate 139,647,736 of CM038051.1, read as the reverse complement.
GTCTAATAGGGTTCGATTCCTCCTCCCAGACACTCCATTTAATTGAGGTGTCCACTATGAGAGAATCCCATTCTCCTCAAGATATGTCAGAAACTCATCGGAAAGGTATTCACCACCTCGATCGAATCGAAGGGTTTTGATGCACTTTCCTATTTGTTTTTCTACTTTATTACAATATTGTTTGAATATTTCAAATGATTCAGATTTATGTCTCATCAAGAAGATATAACCATACCTCGAAAGGTCATCTGTAAAAGTAATGAAATAACTGTACCCTCCCCTGGCACTAACATTCATGGGTCCACATACATCAGTATGTATCAGACTTAGAATTTCATTGGCTCATTCACCTTTTCTAGTAAAAGGTGACTTAGTCATTTTCTAAGAAGACAGGACTTACAGGTTGGAAGTGAACCATCTTCACTAAAATCGAGGAGACCCTCGATTTTCATCCTGTTTATCCTGTTCCTGTTAATATGACCTAGCTTACAATGCCATAGGTACGCTTCACTGACATAATTTATCCTAGTATGTTTGCAAGACGTGTACATTACACTAACAGGTCACGATAGTACATAGATGCCATCACGTATTTGTCCATTCAAAACAATAGAATCATTCAAAATGATTTTGCAAATGTCATTCTTTATTAATAGTTCATAACCATACACCAGCTAACTGGCCTATAGAATGACATTCAAAATAAAAGAGGACAAAATAACACTCATTCAAAATGATAGTACATGACTCGAAAACAAGTTTAAGCACTCCCAATGCCAGGACTGGAACTCGGCTTCCATTTTCCACATTAAAGAATCTCTCACTGTCCTCGAATCTTCCACTAACTTGAAGTCCCTGCAAAGAATTACAAATATGAATTGGACTTCCTGTATCTAATACCCAGTTAGTAGTATCACAAACAGAGAAACTACAAGGTGTTATCATATAAATACCTTGTCCAAGACCTCCTGCAGCTTTCTCTTCTTGGACCTGTTTGGATCAAGGGATGCAATATAAAGAGAACAGTTCCTCTTTCAATGACCCCGCTTCTTGTAGAAGAAGCGCTCCACCTGGCTTTGATCAGCCTTCACTTTCTTGGCCTGACTGGGCCCAGAAGCACTAAGCACCAAGCACTCCTAGGGCAGATGGATGGGTGACATCGACAGGTTGCACCATCGCCCTTGCTAGAACCCTGGCATGGCATGGAGAGGCTAACACCCCTGAGGAGCGGTGCTTCGCTAAGGCACGCCACTTGGAACCTCTCAAGAAATGGTATCCCCATGGCACCTGGACTATGACCCCTGCAAGATGGCATTTCATCAAAGCACGCCACCTATGGAGGAGCATCCCGCTAGAGCATTAGGCCCCACAGTCCACATCGATATCACCTGGGTGATGCAGGACAATTATGGAAACTTAATCTACTGATTATTATTCTAATTAACAGAGAAAAATAGAGATTAATTTTTTATGATTTTTAGTTTTAAAGACTCAAAGTAAGCAATTAAGGTAAACTAGTCAACTAATTTATGCCCACATGAGTAGATCTAACAAAGTAGCTAAAAAATCAGGATTTGGTGGCTAAGAAACTACCGTAAACTAGGGTCTACTTATCAAGGGATCAGAATTCAAAGAGTAGGGAGGGGTGTTAAATTTACAAACGAAGATTTACTCTCCTGATGTAGATCTGTTGGAACTCTCAAGATCTTGCGGCAGGGCTTCAAGATCTCGATCTTCGGACTTCGATCTTCCATGATATTAGTTCCAAGGCAAGAAATCACAGACTTTGAATCCTCGATCACATACAATCACTCAATAAGAAAATCATTCAGTTAGAAAGTACCAAAGGAAAGAAGAAGATGGAAAAGTAGAAGGGAAGGATGGAAGTGGGCGGTTATAGGGTTTTCTGGATGGAAGGAAGGATAACTAGGGCCTCACACCCTGCGATGCTCCGAAGAACAAAGAAAAGGGCCTCACACCCTATGATGCACATAGCAAAGGAAAGAATTGGACAGAATGTCACTTTATTTCATCAATAAATCATTAATTATATAGAGGGGTTGATGGAGTATTTATAGACCAACAACCAGAGGTATAAGGATTACAAAGGCTAATGTTTGTTTTCCTTAGGCAACAACTCCTAGAATCCTTGCTTTGGGCATCTTGGACTCCTACTCTTGGACTGATCTAGGGCTCTCTCCAAGGTAGGCGACATCATGGGATTTCCATCCAAGTTGGGCGCTAATGATGAGGATAGGTGAGGTGGCATGATGAAGGGCCAAGATTGCTTCATAGCTTGGCCTTGATTGCTGGACTCTGAAGTCTGGATGATGTGGGCTCCTGCAGGATAGTGGACTCTCCAGTCTGGATAGAAGAAAACTCAAGAGTTCTTATAGGATTCTTGAGTTTTCTAATCTTGAGCAACTTGGAACCTGTTTGATCAAAATACTTAAGGTAGAGAACCATTGAATCTCCTTCACTTTGGGCGATAAACTAAGCTTGAAATTCCTTGGAAGTTGGTGTTAAAGAGAGGAAGAGAGGCTTGGCCGACTCCTTTGAATTTTGGCATGAATTATTTGAGGGATGGCGCTAACTTGAAGACTCCTTCTCATTTACTCATCTTAAAATTAAGTGGCGCCAATTCATGAATAAAGAGGCTGACCAAGGGAGTGGCATGGCAAGTATTGTGTTGTCCCGATGAGGTGGCAAGTGGTGTTATCCCGATGAAGTGTCAAGTGATGTCCAAAAGTCATGTGATGTTGTCCAAATTCTTGAAAAAGGTGGTGCCAAGAAGTGGTTGCATATGACAAGTGACTTGGACTAGTACATAGAGTCACATGGCTTGTCTTGAGCTAGTACATGAAGTCACATGGGTCTGGACTTGGGTCCCCCTTGTATTACAGGACTCGACTAATAATTACAAGACTCAACCAACTAATTAATTGAAGCCCAACTTGATCAATTGGAACCCAATTGATCAAAGGGCATAGACATGTAAACAAATATTTCAACTTGGTAAAAGGGTTTGGCCTAAAAGGCTAAATAACTAAAATCCTAATTACAATTGATAAAAAGGGCTAAACCCAACTAAGCTAAAGTAACAAAATTAGGATAAATATTTATAGGTGATTGGGGTTTGGATTGAGGTTTTATTCACAGGTGATCCATAGATATGTGTGTTCGACCTGTCAATCTCTTCTGGCCCTAGTGTCCGCACCACTAGGAAAGGGCACTCTGCTTGGGGCTCTGCACCCCTCTACCTACCATCTACACCACCTAGAAGAGGATGGTTTCTCTAGGGAATTCAAACCTACAGCATCTACCTCTAGACCGATGCTCTGCCGGGTCTCCCCAAACATGGCGGGATGATACCAGAGAGGGGCAGTATGCTATCGGAGTATCAGGACCCACGACGTACCTAATGTACCCACCATGAAAGGGATGTGCACTCCTCCATGCTCCACTACCACAATCAAGGACAGACCACCCCCCTCCTCCAAAGGGGGGGAAGAGAGCAGGCCCATGCCTCACCTGCATGAGAGTTGCCCAGAGGAGGCCAAGCCAGAACTCTGCACCTCACTAAAGGTGCCACTCATTAGTGGGGACACCAGGATTAGACACAGATCCCTGGATCCCATATGGTTTATTAATTAAGATTTTTTTAGAACCTTAGTCATGTATCACAATTTTATAAGCAAGTAAGATTGAGTATTGTAATAGTTAAGACTAGTTGATTTGTCTCAACCTAGTCCAGTCCATTGAGTCCTGTATTTAAGTATGAGTCCAGTGAAAGTCCAATTTTTGTACAAGAGGAGAGGATACCCTATTTTGGAATTTCACTAGGCCTCACCCGAAAGCCAGAGGCATTTACATCAGCTTATGGGATCTTGTTTGACACCCTAGAGCCCTATATACCCTCAGATGCTCTCCAGATGTCCTAATTCCCTCCAAATGCCATTCCAGATGCCAGATTCCCTCCAAATGCTCTGGAATATGCTAAATGCCAAGTGCCTCATGATTTCAAGAATATGCCAGTACCCCTGGCCAGAGATTCCAAGCCTAGGTGTCAAGCCCATGAGTCATAGAACCAAGATTCCAAGGAATATGCTGATACCAGGGCACCCCAGCTTCCAAGGCCCAAAGCCCATGCACTAATCCAAAGGAGGACACCCCTTGCTGCCCTAAAGCTAAGCCCAACTCCATATTGGTGCCCAAGCCCAAAGAGAGCCCTTGGACGAAGTCAAATTAGGAGAGAAATCCAGTAGAATAAGAAGAACTAGTTTTATTTGCATTTAAAGTGTATTCTCCTAGTCTTAAGCAAACTTGTAATCCCTCTCCCTCTCAACTTTGTAATCCTATCCTAACTAGGAGAGGACTTGGGAACATCTATAAATACCCCCCCCTCCCCCTCTTGTAAGCTACTTTTATCTCATGAATTGAATCTTTGTTGAAATTTTGGTTTAAGAACCTGTGTTCTTGTGTTGGTATTGGAGTTTTTGTGTTTCTTTGGTTACTTTGTGTGCCCTAATCATCCTTGCTTCCCTAGCATCCTTCCACGCCCAAGCTTGCTACCATCCAAGCCTTCACACGCCCAAAGGAAGAGTGCCCTAGGCTGCCCAAAGCAAAGAGCAACCTCCTTCTTCAAGCTGCCCACATACAAACCCTGATTTCAGATTTCTACTAACCCTAATCTCCTTTTATTATTTTGTTGTTGCTATTTTGATTGAACCCTGATGCTTGTAGGATCCCCGAGGTGTTTCACCTTCCTAGAGGAGGCTTTCCTTATCTTTAGGACCATTGTGCGGGCACCAGACTCAGAAGAAGACTTCAGAGCTCCATCTGGATCTCTGATTAACCTTGCCCGAAGAATTAGAGTTTTTTTTGGCTTGTAATAAGGGTTGACTGGATCAACTCAACTTTAGCTTGAGTCTATATTACCTGCATTTTATTTTGTTGAGTCATGTTGACTCAATAGTGGACTAGGGTTTCAACCTGGGGTGTTACATTTTCTCCCAAGCCAAGCAAGTGGGCGCTACACTCCCAGCCACACTCCCAGCCATACGCCTGAGTCCAGGGGGTGCCACATCTCCATCCAGCAGGCTTTGGTCCCCACACCACAGATAGCAGCTCCCCTCTTTCATGCGCCAATTGAGGAGAAATCCACCAGGGGTCCACAAATCAAGGGGGCGGCCCAAGACTTCCCAAAAGAACCAAACTATAAAAGGGAAGAAATTCTCTTGGAGAGGAATTTTAGGAGGTGCCCTAATCATTCCAACTAAAGCCAGATATAAAAGGCAACAAATTTTCTCTTGGAGGGCAAGGTTAAGAGGCACCCAAACACTTCCAGATAAGGCCAAGCATAGAAGGAAAAAAATATTTTCTTGGAGGTCAAGACAAGGAGGCGCCACCCACTTTCCTTTTTGAAGCTTCAATCAACTTTGGAATTAATTGGCCAGCCATATGAGTAGGGATTGATATCCTAATTTGAATATCCCCTCCTTTAGTCCCACATGGGAAGATGTAAAACCTACTCTCTTGTAATGGCCTATAAATTAACCCCCATGTAAGTTTGAAAAGGATCAGAGGAATGAAACAATTTTTTTTAGTGAGCAAACTCTGTGTTTTCTCTCTTCCGCACTTGCATCCAGGTGTTGAGCTCCGTGAGGGAGTAAATCCGGGTTCCCCAAGAACCTTGAGGAGGTGTGAGATCTCCAAAACCCAAACCCTAGGTTAGCCACTCCACTCCCAAAACCTAGCCGCCCATCACCCTTTTCTTTCCACTAAGCCCTAGCATATTCCACCTCCCACGGCCTCTCTCCCCAAGTCCAGGCCGACCACCAGCATCCAGCTACAGTCCGGGTACTTCAGATCCAAAGCTCTTTCCAGTGGGAGTTGAATCAGCCTTCAAGGGAATTCGGATCTCAGCAATATCAACCTTCAAGTTCTTCGAACTGGTAAATCCTTCCCTGAGTCTCTGAATCCATCACTTGTTTTTCTTCTTCCCAGATCTTGAGTCCAGGAGAAGCCGACCCAGCCACAAGACCCGTATTGGAGGATCCATTGCGAAGATAGCCGAATCCGAGGATCCAACAATCTGTTCGAGAGTGTCGTTCAATTGAAGCAACGAGAGATATCACAGTCAGGTATAAAACCTTCTCTTCTCTCTTCGTCTGTTTCTTGAAAGAGGAGTAAACCCTAGGTCTGGGGTTTTCTCAATCCCCAGTGATCCTACTTCTGAGTTACTCTGATAATCCACTCCTTTTAATTTTGCTTTCTGTCATTTCTTAGTTTCTTTCAGCATTAGTTTATCTTTCCTTTAACTCAAAGCCGACTTCTGAAAATAAATAATAAAAAAAAATATATTAATTTTAATTTACTTCTGCATCGCATCATCTTTTTGTTCTGCATCAATTTTGGTATCAGAGCTTCTGTTCTACATCATTTTTGGTATCAGAGCCCTGTCTAGGGTTTCTGACTTGCTTGCATGTTTTGAGTGTCTCTCTTTTATACTTTGTCTGCTCGAAGTAGACTCCCAGGACGTCCGGTCCTAGGAACTAAGCGAGGTGCAAGACTCCTCTTCCCATTCCATGGGGTGTTCCTAGGGCGTGTAGGGGATCCGCTGGGTTACAACTTCGTAGCAGGAATTGTAAACGGGGGAAGCATTCTATTTTTAGTCTGTAACTATCCTGTTGTAGGAATTTTTTCTCATTGTAAGTAACTCCAAATTATATGATTTTTGTTTTACTGGAACCAGTGTAATGGAAAATATTTACATAATTTTACTGTAATTTATTGGTTTCTGTGAAATTGATGAGAGTTAAATTATAGCAATTCTGTTTCTGTATTTCTGCAATTCAATTTTTTTGAGTGATCATCTCCTAATTCATCTTAAGGGCAATTGAGCATCTAAGATGAGGGGAGGAGTTGATAACCTCTCCTTAGCCCAAAACCACCACCCATTCATTCGATCCTAAGCCTAATTTTAAAATTTATTAGACTTAATTTGCCCTAGTGGGCTAGGGACACCAACAAATCGGGTCTAGGCTAATGTTGAGTCAGTTTGTCTAGTTACTCTGTGTGTGCTTTGTACTCAGTGTCTAGAATGGTGGTTCAGGGATTCTATCCCGAAGGGCTTGTATGCTGGTCCGCCTACCTGGCCAATCTCTGATTGGTGTCTAGGATTGGCAATTAGGGACCTAACACTCCCCTTACACCTGCCTGGCTGAGTCCCGAGTTACTACAGGCTAGCTTGCCACTCTGATTGGGCATCTAGTTTGGGCTCTAGGTCTAGTTAGCCCGTAGTCATTTTAGTCGAGTCTCATTTGGTGTGCTTGCTTGCATCATCATGTCCACCCGGAACGAAGTACCCTACCAACCTGGTCAAACCCAACCAGATTTAGAGGCCATGGTTAGAAATCTTACCGAAAGTATGACCAAATTGAGTCAGGACATGAATGAGGGTTTTTTCCAGTTTAGGGATCGAGTCCAAGTACTTGAGAAACGTAGACATCAAAATTGGACCCCTGATCCAAAATTTAATAGGCCCCAACCTCACCCATGCCAGGAACCTAGGAGGACCTTATATCGTGATCCCGAGCATAACCTTAGGAAGCCTAACCATGATATCTATAGTGTGGATCGTGTCTATGAGAGGTCCTTACAATATTCTAGACTAGTCACTCAACAACCCAAGTCTTATAGATCAGACCATTTAGATCCACACCCATGCCCAAGTAAGGTCTCTACTAGCTTGAAACCCAGTGTGACCCAGGTTCCTATATCGCAAGAATGTTTGTTTTGTGGAGAAAGAGGCCATAAATCTAGTCAGTGCCCATGCATAGGGCTGGCTTGTGCACAGCTAAGTGGTAAGAATCCTAAGGATGACATTAATGAGGGAGAACCCAAGCCTACCAATGAGGAAGAAAGGTTAGGTATGACAAGCCCAGAATCAGTTGACCCGATTACCACTGACCCGAAACCCATTGAAGATGGCATCGAGGAAGTATATGATGCTGGCTTGAGTCTAGTTGATGAATATGAGGGGGAAGTACTTGAAGAATGTGACATCGATACTATTGGTTCCTTACCTGAGGAGACCTTGGAGAGCAACCAAGTGGTAGGACCTAGTTCAGAAATTCAAGAGATTTGTGAGAACCAGGTTCCTTTAGTCAAATACCTCCAGGAAGAACTCATAGTGTTAGCCCGAGCTATTAGTTCGTACCCTCTAATGACAGTCATTCCCCAAGTACCAATTGAAGATCTTTGCACTGAACTGTTTAAGTTTGCCCATCCTATGGTAGATCCTCTCCTTAGGATGACTGAATCAAGCCTCTTACAATTGGACCTTGTCCCATGCCCAGCCACTAAGGTCTCTCCCGTAATCTCAGTTGAACATCCTTGTCTTGAGCGGATTGATTCACCCAGTCCTGTAGAAGTCCTCCTTATGGCCCCAAACCCCTTCCTTTGCATGACTGACCTACCCTTCTATAGAGTATACCTTTCCACACCCATAGGTCAAATTTCAAGTCTTGAGGTCATCATCCATAGGCCCTCCCATGAATCATTCTCTAATCCAGTTCTTGAGAAAGTGGATCATTATTTGCTTAGAGAACAAACCTTTACTATTGCAATCACATGTCCTAGGCTACTTCCCGAACCATCTCTTGATCCATTCCTGGGAGTAGCAAACTTTTCCTTTCGTAAGGATGACCAGTTGACACTCATAGATCACCATTCAAACCTTCAGGTCACCACCTTTAGTCAATAGGTAATTCGAGACTCCACCTCATATCTCCTCCCTTTCTCTAGGACTTCCAATGCTTCTTACACCATCCAAGTATACTTTGTCGAAGTCTTTAGAGTGAACCACGTGTTAGAACCTATTAGGTTTGCCACCTACTTCTGGAAGACCTTATGGCACCTACTAGGCACCCATGATAAGTTTTCATGCTCTGCATGCCATCCTCCGACCCAAGGTCAAACCTAGAGAGCCATAGTTTGTTAGGTTTAGACCTAGGGTTCCTTTGAATAAAGTCCATTCTTTAGGAATGCATCGTCAGTCGAGTTTAGGACATTGTCTCAGATTTTGAGAGCACCAGAAATTAGGATTTGTATTTTGTCCAGGGCTGAAATTGCATTCAATGTTTCGATCAATAGGTCTATAGGCTAGAGTCCCTTTGAAATTGTTCATGGATACAAGCCTCACACACCACTTGATCTGATTTCACTATTAGCCCACACACACAAGTCTCTTGATGCACTTGCATAGCATGTAAAGGACTTGCATAAATAAATTCATGCCAAAATAACTTTAAGTAATGAAACTTATAAGAAGTTGGCTGATTCTCAAAGCGAGTCAAAACTTTTGTTGAGGGAGACTATGTAATGATTAGGTTAAGGCCTGAACGGTTTCCTCCTGGAACCGTTAGGAAGTTACATGCTAGAGGAGCTGGACCATTTAGAGTGGTAAAGAGAGTAGGATCCAATGCCTATGTGCTCGAGTTACCTCCAGAACTAGGCATTAGCTCCACTTTCAACATTACAGACCTAGTAGAGTATAGGGAGCCAGCTGTGATTCCCAATGAGACTTTTGAACCTGATCCTGCTCTTGAGAGTGAACCTGATCCTGTGTGTCCACCAACAAACTGGCCTGTGAGGAAAGAGCAGATTGAAAAGATCCTGGATGATCAGGTTATCTCTACTCGTAATCGAGGATACCAAAGATACCTGGTCCGCTGGCTAGGAAGGCCAGATTCTAATGACTCTTGGATCTCCCGAGAAGAATTACAAGAGTTGGACCCAGACCTCTTGGAGAGATACCAGAGCCAACTTGATCCATACTCGACAGGGTCGAGTTCCTCCCACCCTGGGAAAATTGGTGCGGGCACCAGACTCAGAAGAAGACTTCAGAGCTCCATCTGGATCTCTGATTAACCTTGCCCGAAGAATTAGGGTTTTTTTTGGCTTGTAATAAGGGTTGACTGTATCAACTCAACTTTAGCTTGAGTCTATATTACCTGTATTTTATTTTGTTGAGTCATGTTGACTTAGTGTGGACTAGGGTTTCAACCTGGGGTGTTACATTTTCTCCCAAGGCCAAGCAAGTGGGCGCCACACTCCCAGCCACACTCCCAGCCATACGCCTGAGTCCAGGGGGCGCCACATCTCCATCCAGCAGGCTTTGGTCCCCACACCACAGATAGCAGCTCCCCTCTTTCATGCGCCAATTGAGGAGAAATCCACCAGGGGTCCACAAATCAAGGGGCGGCCCAAGACTTCCCAAAAGAACCAAACTATAAAAGGGAAGAAATTCTCTTGGAGAGGAATTTTAGGAGGCGCCCTAATCATTCCAACTAAAGCCAGATATAAAAGGCAACAAATTTTCTCTTGAAGGGCAAGGTTAAGAGGCACCCAAACACTTCCAGATAAGGCCAAGCATAGAAGGAAAAAAATATTTTCTTGGAGGTCAAGACAAGGAGGCGCCACCCACTTTCCTTTTTGAAGCTTCAATCAACTTTGGAATTAATTGGCCAGCCATATGAGTAGGGATTGATATCCTAATTTGAAGATCCCCTCCTTTAGTCCCACATGGGAAGATGTAAAACCCTACTCTCTTGTAATGGCCTATAAATTAAACCCCCATGTAAGTTTGAAAAGGATCAGAGGAATGAAACCAATTTTTTTTAGTGAGCAAACTCTGTGTTTTCTCTCTTCCGCACTTGCATCCAGGTGTTGAGCTCCGTGAGGGAGTAAATCCGGGTTCCCCAGGAACCTTGAGGAGGTGTGAGATCTCCAAAACCCAAACCCTAGGTTAGCCACTCCACTCCCAAAACCTAGCCGCCCATCACCCTTTTCTTTCCACTAAGCCCTAGCATATTCCACCTCCCATGGCCTCTCTCCCCAAGTCCAGGCCGACCACCAGCATCCAGCTACAGTCCGGGTACTTCAGATCCAAAGCTCTTTCCAGTGGGAGTTGAATCAGCCTTCAAGGGAATTCGGATCTCAGCGATATCAACCTTCAAGTTCTTCGAACTGGTAAATCCTTCCCTGAGTCTCTGAATCCATCACTTGTTTTTCTTCTTCCCAGATCTTGATCCAGGAGAAGCCGACCCAGCCACAAGACCCGTATTGGAGGATCCATTGCGAAGATAGCCGAATCCGAGGATCCAACAATCTGTTCGAGAGTGTCCTTCAATTGAAGCAACGAGAGATATCACAGTCAGGTATAAAACCTTCTCTTCTCTCTTCGTCTGTTTCTTGAAAGAGGAGTAAACCCTAGGTCTGGGGGTTTCTCAATCCCCAGTGATCCTACTTCTGAGTTACTATGATAATCCACTCCTTTTAATTGTGCTTTCTGTCATTTCTTAGTTTCTTTCAGCATTAGTTTATCTTTCCTTTAAGTCAAAGCCGACTTCTGAAAATAAATAAATAAAAAAAAATACATTAATTTTAATTTACTTCCGCATCGCATCATCTTTTTGTTCTGCATCAACCATCCAAATCAATCATCAAATTCAAGGGAACCGAGCTACATCATCCAGGCTCCAATTAGAGTACTGTGTGATCTCTTCATCAGGAGTTCTTCAAATCACTGATTAGTAACATCCTTCCCTTCTCTTGATATTTGATTTGCTGAAGATAAGCTATCGTAAACTGGGAGTTTCTCAATTTCTAGATCCTATCTTTCATTATCTTGCATGAGTTATTTTGCGATACGATGATTCTTTGCATTGCTATCCTATTTGCTAGTTCTTACTTTTATTTGAGAATATAGCCTACAAACCTAAATTATAAAAATCACAAAAAAAATAGTTTACTATTTTTTTGCATATTTAGCAATTCTTAGAGTCATCCCTCATCAGTTTGGTATCAGAGCTAGTTTAGGATAGCTTGCATCTTCACCAAAAACACAAAATATGTATTATATTTTTTCTGCAACCTATCAAGTGCAGTAGGTGTCTGATATTTGGTCTTGTTAATCATCTTAGAAGTCTTATTTTTTATTGAAATTTGCATGACATGTTCTTTATTTAGTCCTGATAATTATTATAATTATTAATTATTTTTACAAAATAAAAAGATTATAAAATTTGACATCCAGAAACCCTAATCAAAATCCTGAACTTTCTATATACAGTCTGATAACCCTAGGTTTTGCATCATCATCTGAATTTTTCATTGCATGAAATTTGGTAGAGATCATATGCATTGTTAGTCCTCTGTCCTCAATTTTTTTTGAATTTTTCCTATATGTTTAGCAATCTTAGAGTCATCCCACATCAGTTTGGTATCAGAGTGGATTTAGGATAGCATTCATCTGCATCAGAGTCTTCCTGCATCATTTTGGTATCACAGCTAGTTTAGGATAGCTTGCATCTTCACCAAAAACCCAAAAATATGCATTTCTATTTTTTCTACAATCGATCAACTACAGTAGGTGTCTGAGATTCGGTCTTGTTAATTATCTTAGGAGTCTTATTTTTCATTGAAATTTGCATGACATGTTCTCTGCTTAGTCCTGATAATTATCATAATTTTTAATTATTTTTATAGAAATAAAAAGATTATAAAATTTGGCATCCTAGAAACCCTAACTAGAATCCTGAACTTTCTGCATACAGTCTGATAACCCTAGGTGTTGCATCATCATCTGAATTTTTCATTGCATGAAATTTGGTAGAGATCATAAACATTGTTAGTCTTCTGTCCTCAATTTTTCTGAGTTTTTCCTGCATGTTTAGCAATCTTAGAGTCATCCCGCATCACCCATCTATAAGAAGCCAAAAAGGGCCTTTGGCAAAGATGAGCGAGAAGGGGCAGCAATTCAGTAAGGCTCGGAAGATATCTGGAATACACCTGAACTCTCCAGGAGAGTTTCAATGGCAACAGCCCCCATTGCTCAAGCCCTCTGAGGGTGGAAACCACTTTAGAATCTATCAAGGAGGATCTATTCTCCTTGATCGTCCATTGACTTGATCATTGGAGTGCCCCTGCCGGGATCTCTGGCCCGGATCTCCCTTCTTTTACAGGACCGAGCACGTGCATTGGATGCCAGGTGGGAGAGCCACCAACTAATGCCATGTAAGAGCTGCAAGCCACGGCGATATAGGAGGCAACAAAATGGCACACCAGGTAGGGCATGGTCACGCGTTGAGCCGGTCTCTCGTCATTAGAGTAGTTCCACCAACAACATGGTGGTGACACACGCACGGGAAGCCTCCATCACCCGCATAGGGGATCCCCTTCCCCACGAAGATCCACTCAGTCCAGAGATGGAGCTCCCCGCTCCTCCACTGCCATCTCCAATGGATCTTCAACTCGCCATGCTCACTCAGCAAGTCTAGACCTTGACCATGGTGATGCGACAAGTGCATCACCAGCACCGGTCCTTAGCAATCCAACAACAGCCAAGAACCCCTGTAGCTTAGGCCACTGGATATCGTGGTAGTTTGCGGTCCTTCCTCGGAAGGCCATTGCACCTACGGACCACATCTCATCGCCGAGGAAGCCTTTAGATCCCAAGAAAGAGGCAGTAGAGCAGGTCAGCCCATCGAGAGAGCTAGTCTTCGGTCTCCGACCACACCGCCTCTAGGTGTCTCAAGCATTGTCGAGGCAAGGCCTCCTGGCACGATCTTCTTTGATTCTCATCTTCCTCTCCTCAGACAGCCTTGATAGAAGTTTCCACATATGAGACTATTAGGTGTTAGTCAAAGAGATGCCTAGGAAAATAAGAGCATAAGCTGGCTGAGCTATCCCATCAGTTTGCCAACCTACAGGGTTCCCCATGCGAGCCAATGGGCTATGACGCCCACCTCCTTTCTCCCGAGAAATCCAAAAGGAACCAATCCCTAGTTGGTTCTGCATGCCTCAAGTAGATCCCTACGACGGGATCACCGACTCCCTATACTACTTGGAGAGCTACAAGGCCCTCATGAGAGTCCAGGGGGCAACTAATGCCCTCCTTTGCATCACCTTCTTGGCTACCCTTCAAAAGGCCACTCGAGTCTGGTACACCTACCTCGAGCTTGGGAGTATTGACTCCTTCGCACAGTTGGAGAAGAAGTTCGTGGCGTACTTCGATGCCTACTAGAAGGTGCCATAAAAAGCTGACAACCTCTTCTCTATCCGATAACAGGACTATGAGTCCTCATGGGACTACATGTCCTGCTTTAAAACTGCCACCCTAGATATCTACAATCTAGATGAGCCCATTACCATGTTGGTGCTGACGAGAGGGCTCAGAACCTCCTGTCTCATCTATTGCCTAGACAAGAAGCCTTTGAAGACTTACTCTGAGCTCCTTCTTTGGGCCCATAAGTACATTTGTGCGGAGGAGACGGACCGCACCCGAAGGAAGTTGGATAGGAGGCCTCTAAAGAAGCAATCCCAAGGGAAAACCTCCGGAATGCATAGGCCCAGAGTAACCCTGAATCTCTAGACGGGTCCGAAGCTAAATAGCACCCTTGTTTAGGAAGAAAGATACACTCCTCTCCTTACCCCAAGATTTAATATCCTTATGGAGATTGAGAACGAGTGCTACCTACACCGCCCTCCCCCACTAAGGCCGTCCGGTGGTCGCAACAAGTCGAAATACTGTCAGTTCCACCGTGACCATGGCCATCACGCTGAGGAATGCTGCCACCTTAAGAGGGAGATCGAAGATCTAATAAGAATAGGCTACCTCGAGAAGTTCATGGGGGGCAAAGCTCTGGCGGAACCTCAGGCGCTTGCAGCTCTCCCTCCTGTTTGTTGACCTCTTGAGTGATTTTGATGATAACAAAACATTGAAACATGCATTTGTCTTACTAACAACTCTTCAAGTGAATTACAAATTTTTGTAGGAAGATCTTAATACCCAATTGCAACTCCTACAACTTTATTATATGTTATGTGTTGTATTGTAAATGTTTCATGTAAAGAAGAATCCAAAGAAAAATTGATGTCATTTTCATGAAAAAGGGTTACTTCTATGTGTTTTTCAACTTAAATTCTTTAGAATTTGATGTTAGTTGAGTTAGGAAGAGTTTTAAGTGTTGAAGAGTTGCTGGAAGAATTCTGGAGAAAAGTTGAAGTTTTTATTGAAGATTCACTCGAGCTGACTCGCGTGAAGAGAGCCGACTCTAATCCATGGCACGGTTAAAGGATTTTGGCATGCAGAGATCCGAGC
Organism: Areca catechu; assembly: GCA_021397845.1. Lineage (NCBI taxonomy): Eukaryota > Viridiplantae > Streptophyta > Magnoliopsida > Arecales > Arecaceae > Areca > Areca catechu. The sequence continues at coordinate 139,632,570 of CM038051.1, read as the reverse complement.
CAACTTGTAGGAACCTGAGCTGACTCATCCAGTGCATCATTTCTTGAATCAAATAGATGAGCCGATCCGAAGGAAGTCCGAGCTGACTCATCTATTCAATCAGGCATCCGAGTCGACCCTTCAAGCATCCGAGCCGACTCCTCCAGAGTCCAGAAAAATCAGTTTTGAGAGAACATCTAGGAAAGCTGACTCAAAAGAACCCGAGCCGACTCCTACAGAGTATAATTTTGAAGACCTGAGAATCCGAGCTGACCTGACTAAGGCAAGCCGACTCAACCAGTATGAGAAATCATTGGCATTGAGGATCCAAGCCGACTCGATTATGGTGAGCTGACTCGACCAGAGTAAAAAATTAACTTTATGAGAATCTGAGTCGACTCGAGGCATCCGAGTTGACTCGAACGTTGATTCCAGGTAGGTAACGGCTAGTTCCAGAACTTCATTTTTGAATTGAAAAAGTGCTCCAATGGTCAAATATCAAATCCCAATGGTTTACAATGACTATATCCACCCAAGAAGAGTACAAGACTCTATAAATTAGGGATTTGGACAACCTTTGAAGAAGAAAATACTTAATTGAACATTAAAAGAGCTTGTGAGCAAGAGAGCACCAAAAGAACATTCAAGTCAGCCTTCAAGTCTTCACCAACTCCTGCCAGAAGCTTGAAGAACTTATTGTGGAAGAAAGGAAGCCATTGAAGTGTATTAAAGTACACTTAAGAAGGCTTCTCTTGAGCTACAACTGCAATCATCAGACAACTTGGGTTTGTCATTAGTTGCTTTCTTTCTTTTAACTCTTTGTGAGTTTGTGGGTTATTGGTGAGCCTGGTTTAAAACCAAGTTGGGTTATTGGTGAGCTCGGTTTAAAAACCAATTATGGGTTGTTAGTGATCCCGTTTTAAAACTAACAGTTTAAGGATTTTTGGTGAGCCCTGTCAAAACCAAGGTTGGGTTCTTGGTGATCCTGTTGAAAACCAAGTGTTGGATATTGGATTGTGAGCCTGGTAAAATAATCCGACTATATTCCGGTAGTGAATATAGTGAAAATCTCAAGTGGTCTCTTGGATAGTGGACGTAGGAACGAGGGTGCTCCGAACCACTATAAATTTGCTGTGTTTGCATTGTGCCTTTTCTATTTGCATTTGCTTCTGCTCTTAATTATTTGAAAATAGCACCTACCACTAAAGTAGATTTTAAAAGTGCACATATCTGATTAATTTTTTAAATTCCCAATTCACTCTCTCTTCGGAAAGCCACCTGGGCAACATTATTGATAACCGACCTACTGAGAAGCCAGTGGGCATGATATCTTGGGAGATAGAGCACACCTCGAAAAGGACCAGGGCAAGGGAAAGGTCTGAGAATGTATTCCCCTTTACAAGGAAAAAGAGGACCGGGATGGAAAATGTAAATAATGATGCTGTTGTCATCGAGATGATGATAGCGAAGCATCCTATAAAATGGATTATGGTCGATAGTGAAAGTTCAACTGATATCCTTTTTTATGATACCTTCTCCAAGATGAATTTGTCTCCTGCCCAGTTGAAGCCGGTGCATGCTCTCCTGGTGTTTTACCGGAGATTCAATTAGGGTTGAGGGGGAGATCACTCTCCCAATCACTGCTGGGTCGCCACCCCGACAGAGCATGGTCATGATGACCTTCACGGTTGTTAGGCTCCCCTCAGCCTACAACATGATTCTTGAATGCCCCAGGCTCAATTTGCTCAATGTGGTCATATCAACAAAGTGGCTCTTGGTTCAGTTCCTAACCCCTTATGGTATGGGAGAGATGTAGGGGACCCCCCAACCGGTTCAGCACTGTCTACCAGCAGTCCCTGATGCCAGAGACACCAAAGAGGATCCTGTCCCTAGTGAGCTTGACCAAAGAGCACAGGATGCCAAGGGTAGCCTAGTCGAGTGCCTGTTGTCATTCTCTTCAGTGTAGATCCATTGAAGACTGTATAGATAGGATCCCAGCTATAGGAGGATGAGAAGGCTCGCTTGCTAAGTTTCCTTCGTGTGAATGTGAATGTCTTCGCCTGGGTCGCGATGGACATGCCAGGAATCCCTCCTGACATCATCACTCATAGGTTAAACATCGACCCGAAGTGCCATCCAGTCTGGTAGAAGAAGAGCTTCACCCCAGAAAGGTAGAAGGCAGTCAAGGAGGAGGTGAAGATGCTCGTCGTGGCTAGCTTCATTTGCGAAGTCCAGTATCCTAACTGGCTGGCAAATGTAGTCATGGTCAAGAAGGCTAACAGGAAGTGGAGGATCTGTGTAGACTACACTGACCTCAATCAAGCCTATCCAAAAGATAGCTTTCTCCTTCCAAAGATTGACCAGCTGGTGGATGCTATATCAAGGCACCGCCTACTCACCTTCATGGATGCATTCTCTAGGCACAACCAAATTCGGATATACTCGAAAGACGATGAGCACACTGCCTTCATCACAGACCGAGGGACGTACTCCTACAAGATGATGCCATTCAGTCTCAAGAACATTAGAGTCATATACCAGTGCTTGGTCAATAAGGTCTTCAAAGACCAAATCGGCTGTAACATGCAAGTTTATGTGGATGACATGCTCGTTATGAGTAAGCCAGAGTCGGACCATGTTGTGGACCTAGCAGAAGCCTTCCAAAACCTTCGCCTCCATCAGATGAAGTTGAGCCCAGCTAAATGCGCATTTGGCATGGCCACCGAGAAATTTTTAGGCTTCATGGTTACTCAAAGAGGGATCGAAGCCAACCCATAGAAGGTCCGGGCGATCATCGACATGGAACACCCAACCTCGAAGAAGCAAGTTCAGTGCCTGATCGATTGGATTGCAACCTTGAGTCAGTTCATTTTGCGCTCTACTAACCACTGCCTACCCTTCTTCAAGGCGCTGTGCAAGGTGCATGACTTCGTCTAGACAAAGGAGTGCCGAGAAGCCTTCGAGGAGCTAAAAAAGTTCCTAGCATCACCATCGCTGCTCTCTAGGCTGGAAGAAGGGGACGTACTGCTCTTGTATATGGCAATCTCCCTAGGGGTTGTCAATTCAGTGCTTGTGCACACGGATGGAGACGGAGTTTAGAGGCTGGTGTACTACACCAGTAAGCTCCTTTGGGATGTAGAGGCCAGGTACACCTGCTCTAAAAAACTAATTTTTGCACTCATTATGTCTGCTCAACGTCTCAGGCCATACTTCCAAGCCCACCTGATTGCGATCCTTATCGATCATTATGTTTGCCTAAATGGGCATTGAAACTTAGCGAGTTCGATATTACCTACCACCTGAGTAAAAGTTTAAAAGGCATAGCAGGCAGACAGACTATATTTTAAAACTATTTTAAAGTACAGCATAATGAAAGACTTGGTTGATCGATCAAGTCAATCTACCAATCTGCCTGCAATAGGATCCGACATAATAAAAGTGCATGTGTAGATATCAAGAGCAAAGAAAAGGAAAGGGTACGTTACCTTTAACCTTTGAATGCAGGTGATGAAGAGCTGCTGAGCCACACAAATGTCTGGCCTCTATGGGCAGTTCACACCAGGGCTCGATCCCAATCAACTCCCTTGGAGTGCTAGCGCCTCAAGATTCTTGAGATCGATCTTTTCCTTTCTTGGACCTGCAAAACTTTCTTCAAGCCACCGGAAAATCTAGTTGGGGAACAATGGGGAGAAGTACAAATGGAACCCTTCCTAACTAACTCTTTCTTCCCAAACCATAACTTGATTGCTAGGTAGGCTCACACCTAAAACCTAAATCCTCTTAAAACCCCACTCAAGGATACCTTCCCTCCCTCTCTTAAAAAAGCCCAGCAAAATTCAACCTCAACAAACTCTACTGCCCCTACAAAGACACCTATTTATAGTAGCAGCAAAGAGGGAGAGAGATATAAAAGGAGTGATTGGGGGAGAGGGTTAAGGGTTGAACCAAATTAGCTCTAGGTTTATATGGGAGAAAATCTGCATTCTAAAAAATGCATTCCATAAAAAACCTTGGAGCCAATTTCAATAAATATTTGAAATTTGAATTCAAAATTCAAATTTGAATCTTTTAAAGGAAAGTGAACATGAAAAATCAAATCTAATTTGATCCTAAGCCAAATCATATTTGGCTTGACCCATCAAATTGCAATTATATTGCAAATAAGTCCTCCAAAACTCACTAATCAAATTAGTGAAAATTCCTCGTCATAGCCAAGTGTCGACTTATGGAAATGTCAATATTTGGGTCATGGTCAATTATATTGACCCCATAGTGATGCTAAACGATTTTCAATCATCGATCGACCTTTAGATCAGGTAGAAACCCCTATGGTGTGTGACCCCATAGGTTCGAATACTAAGCCGATAGCATTGGAACGTTTTCAGTACCAATCAAAGTCATCATCTAGCAATGATACCCGACATCTAGATAGGTCAAAGATGCAGAGCAACTCTTTAGAACCTCTAGCATATAGTTTCCACATAATTCATCCCTTTGACCTCATAATGCTCAAGATGACCTAGGGTTTGAATGCCAACCCTAATTTAGTATATCCAGATCATATCTCAATCTTACAAGTTCTGTGACTCCTCACAAGAACTACCCTGGCTAAGGTTTTACTAAATTGAGACATAGTGAGTCATTCACTCCAAACCATTTGGAGGGGTCAATCCCATCTTGATCCACCACTACTCTACAAGTACTTGACTATACCTAGAAACCTTCTGTCACTGAATTAGAAATCCAGGTAGTCTGGTACCAAAGTATAATGAGTTGCTTATAAGCTATCATGGTGACCTCAGGTCTGAGGGACACATATATCCATATCCCTTCGCGAGCAACCCTTTAGCAGAAGGGAGCTCCACAGATGGTCACGTTCAGTGAGATGTCATACATTTCACTTGTATGTCATATCAGTGTTTCTACACTCCTTAGTTAAGAGGACAACCAACCATGTGACATACAAAAATCTATGCTTGATACATCGTCGTCCTATAACAATGTATCCTTTGGTTGTGAACTAGTTTAAAAACTACTCGATACATTCTCTTTGTATCAAATATAATGTACTTCTAAGGACTCCATCACATAAAAGTTCATTTCAGAAAATACGCATGTGATGAACAACCAAAAGAATAACTTTTATTCATTTAAAAAATTCATATACAATTATAAAATAGTATAACCATCTACACCCTAGACAATCGGCTTTGGGACACTATTCTTAACACTAAGGCCATCTTAAAAGGTGCAGGCACTGGCTGATTTTCTAGTAGAATGCACCAACATAAGTGAAAAGCCAGAGGAGGCTTCCTTGGAGCACCCTGTGGAACCACCGTCTGACAAGGTGGCTTGGGTCCTCCAAGTGGATGGCACATCCAATGCAAGGGGAAGTAGAGTTGGCCTCATCGTTGCCAATTCTGATGGAGTTGTGGTCGAGTGTGCACTACGCTTCCTGTTCAAAGCTACTAACAACCAAGCCAAATATGAAGCACTCCTCGTGGGATTAAGGGTGTCCTGTGAGCTGGGTTTGTCCAGCCTAAGAGTCTTCGCTGACTCACAATTGGTTACGGGTTAAGTCTCGGGAGAATTCAAAGCCCGAGACCCTCATATGACAAAGTATCTGGAGTGGGTATGCTCGAGTACAGTGGGTTTCTGATACTTCAGCATCTCCCATATTTCTCGTGGAGAGAATGCTCATGCCGATGCCCTCTCCAGGCTTGCAATTCTGCTAGACTCATTGCTAGGACACGCCTAAATTAAATACCTACAGGCTCCTAGTTACAAAGTGTCCAGCGAGGTCCAGCAACTCACCCTTAACCTAGCTGGATGGATTGCTATATTAGATACATCACTGATGGTATGCTATCCAAGAACCGCATAGAGGCCAGTCTCCTCAAAAAGATGGCTGGCACTTTGTGTTGATAGATGGACAACTTTCTCGAAGGTCCCATTCCTACCCGCTACTGAAGTATTTGAGACCCTCAGAGGTAGCCTTTGTGCTCCAGGAGATACATGAAGGCCTTTGCAGGAACTATGTAGGGGCAGGACACTGGCATACAAAGCCCTCTACCAAGGATATTACTAGAAGACCATGAGGAAAGATGCGACTACTTTCATAAAGAAGTATGACTGCTGCCAATGGCATGCTTACATACAGCGTCAACCGACTGCACCACTTTCCCAACTCTCTACTCCTTGGCCGTTCACTCAGTGGAGGATGGGCATCTTGGGCCCCTTTCCCCCCATATCTGGGCAATGGAGATACTTGATAGTGGCCATCAACTACTTCACCAAGTGGGTCAAGGCCAAGCTGTTGGCACGAATCACTGAAACTAAGGCCAGATCTTTCCTCTGAAAGTTGATCATTTGCCATTTTGGACTCCCCCACTCCATCATCACCGACAATGGGTGGTAGTTCGACAACCAAGCATTTGAAGAGTTCTATGCTGATCTAAATATCCGCCACCGTTTTAGCTCGATGGCTCACCCCCAGACCAATGGAGAGGTTGAGGTGACCAACCAAACCATCCTCTAAGGGCTCCGTACCAGGCTAGACCAGGCCAAGGGCCGGTGGGTCGAGGAACTCCTCGGTGTTCTTTGGGCCTACCACACCATGTCTAGGATGGCAATGGGTGAGACACCTTTCAATCTTGTTTTCGGTACTAAGGTCGTGATTCTAGTGGAATTGGGTCTACCTACACTGTGGGTAGAGCAATATGATGAGGCTAAGAATTCGGCCTACCTTCTGCTTATCTTGGACCTCCTAGAAGAGACAAGAGACAAAGCCCGCCTCTGCATGGGGGCCTACAGACAACGGGTGGCCCGGTATTATAACTCCCGCGTGAAGCTGAAGGCCTTCTACCCAGGTGACCTGGTCTTGCGGTGATGATGCCAGATTAAATATGTATGCAAAGTATTTTTCCATGATTAAGCATGAAGTTAAGGTTTTAAATCCCAAATTTCAAGCTATGATTTAAAGTATAAAATTCTATGAAAATTTTGTAAGTCATGCATGTTGAAATAAATCCTAAAGTAATAGATAAGCAGGATCGCTAAGGTTGAAAAACCCTGGTCAGGCTAGCTTTCCTACAATACCATTATTGATGAATCAAGGGGGTGTACCTGGGAATGGAAGAAGTGCCTGCTAAAAATTGTTCCATGAAGAGATTGCTCGTGCTCACGGATGCGGCCTGGAATAACAAGCTTCTGACCCTGCAGATTTGCGGCTTTCTGCTCGATGATCCGATGGCTGATCAGTAGGTATCCTTAGACTCGTGGGAACTGAGGGACCTACAAATCACCAACTAGGGTTAGAAGACTAAGAGTATGAAGACTGAATAATTAAAAGAAAGAAAAATAAAGGCTCTTGGATGATGGTGGCCAAGGGTTGGAAGGAAGGGGCTGCTAGGGTTTTGATATTGTAGATGGAGGCAGGGTGTAGGAACAAGAAGAACTCGCACACAGCTTGTATACAGCATGCACATAGTAAAGAGAGAAAACTCAAATTTAATTCATCAATATTCTAAAATTACATGAGGAGGGGAGGCCTTTAAATAGGCTTACAAACCTGGGGCTCAAGTATGGGTATTCATGAGAAATTATATTAGTCCTAAATCCATACAAAGACATAATGATGTGGGACAATTGGAGGGGCTAGGGAGGATCGAACGGTGAGCCTATAAGTCACCTAGATTAGGGTACTTCTTTTTTTTTTTTATTTTGATTTTTTTTGTAAAAGGGGGGGTGAAGGAACAATGAAGGTGGAAGACCAAAGTCGGGGCTTTCATGAACCTTGGGACTCACATTCATGGAGAGATCTCACACCTCTAGGATAACCCACCTCACTAATGGAGCCGTACAGAGAGATCTCACACCTCTAGGGCTTCCTACCCATCACACTAATGGAGTCGTACGGAGAGATCTCACACCTTTAGGGCATCATACCCATCTCACTAATGGAGCCATTAAGGTGAATCATAAGGGACATGAAGGTGGTAGAGAAGGTGGAATGGGGATACCTGGGGCGTCACACCCTTCGACGTCCCGAAGGATGAAGGCAAGATGGGGCCTCACACCCCTCGACGTCCCGAAGGATGAAGGCAAGACGGGCCTAAGTCCACTCCAAACGGAGGCATAACCAAACTTTTCTCAAAATTCAATTTCATTACTTTTCAATACAAGGAAGGGGTCCTCATATAGGGACCAATCACTTAGTAAGCAAGTAAAAAAAATCTGATGCACCACATCCTTCCTGATTTGCTGAGTGACAACATGGAAGGTGTTACAGTAGTAAACAAATCCATTCAGCCCTGACACGCATCCTGCCTTGGTGACTGGCTCAGCCACATACTTCTCCACCTCGGCCATGTGCAAAGTCCAGCTCCGTGGCAGTTCAGCTCGGCTCGGCCCCATCTCGGTGGTGAACCTAGTACCTTAGCCCATGCCTGTCCAGTTCAGCAAGTCCGCACGGAGTCCTTCCTCCTGTGCAGAGCTCTTCCGATCATGGTCCAGCTCTTCCGCCCATGGCATGCCCGCGGTCAAACTCCTCCGCCCGCGGCATGCCCAGCTCCAGCACGACACGTTCGCAGCGGAGGCTTCCACTGTGCCAGGGTCAAGCCCGTGCCAAGACGCGACCCCGTGCCCAGTCCACCTCGGCTTCGACAACCTCGGCATCTCCAATCGCCCATGCCAAGTCCGATGCTCCGACGGCTCCCGATTCGGCATGCCAGCGGCATGCCAGGCCCTCACCAGTTCGGCACGCATCTGCCCAGTCTGGCATGACCCCGTGACAATCCTTCAGGCGCCCTCTGTCCTATTCGACATGCTCAAGGGTCCTCCCAGCTCTGGCCCGTGCCCAGTACGGTGAGACCATGCCAAGTCTGATGGAAGCCTACTCCATCGGTACTCCCCCGCACGAGCGACACCAGCCCTGCACCAGCCCGGCGCTACCGCACCTTCATTGTTTATTTTAGAAAGCTTTCATTGTTTCTTAATTTCAAACTCATATTTCTTGTAAGGGTTCTTGGTTAGCCTATTATAAAACCAAGTAAGATTATTGGTAAGCCTTGGAAAACCAATTAGGTTGGTGGTTAGCCTGCAAAATTACTAAGGTTCTTGGTTAGCCCAGAAAACCAAGCGAGGTTGTTGGTTAGCCTTGTGAAAACCAATTAGGTTCTTGGTTAGCCCGTAAAACCAAGTGAGGTTGTGACTTGTGAGCCTTGTGAAAACAAGTCGGGTTTTGATTAGTAAGCCCGAAAGCTAATCAGCTGTAACGATTGAGATTATAGTCAATTTCTAAGGGGATCTTAGGGAGTGGATGTAGGTGCCTTGAAGTGCACCGAACCATTATATATTGTTATGTTTGTGCTGTCTTCTTTAGTGCTTATTTACTCTGGTGCATTTACTTTATTTATTCCGTTGCATATTATTTTGAAGCACACAAATACATTGCCAAATATAAACATTGAATTGATCGAGCACATACTTGCTTTAGTTTATTGCAAATAGTTTGAAAGTTTTATAAAACCCAATTCACCCCCCCCCCCTCTTGGGTTGCATCATCTCTGGGCAACAGGGTCCTCTCGAGTAATCCACGAATCACTGGAATCTAGTCGACCTGGCCATTGGACCAGGTAGCGTTGATAGCTGCAGCCCCGGGTCATGATAGCTTGATTGTCCAGGATATACTCATCCGTATTCTTCTCTCAGGCAAATTTAGTGGACACTCAGGTAAGGTTTCTCTCTCAAAGGATGGGTGAGGTCCAAAAATCTCACTAGGAATCACTACCGATTCCCTATACTCAACCAAGTTCGCTATATTGAAGATAGAGCTAATGCCTAAATCCAAGGGCAGATCCAGTATATAGGCATTGGTTCCACTTTCTTTATCACTCTAAAGGTTTAATTCTATAAGCACAAATCTTGTTAACCATAATAGAATTTCCTACATTAAATTCCTTGGCTTTCTTTCGGGAATTAGCCAGTTTTTATAGATTTCATTATATAAATTAATCTTTTAGCTAATGTCTTGATGCAAATGCTGTACAGAGGTCAGTGTAGGTTTAGACAAATGAATTAGGTCTGGGGACTTATTGGACTCAAAACCAACACTTATAGAGTCGACTAGGCATTCCTATCGAAGGAAATTTATTGGACTTTTTGGATCTAAACCTAATAGAATTAGGCTCTCTAGGTTTGACCTTGGTGTGGCATGCACATGGAAATTTACAATGAACTTCTGGTAAATGCCATAAAGTATACCAGAAATATGATGCAAACCTAACATGAACAAGGAATGTACGAAACATGCTTACTTCAATAAAATACAGTCTAGTGGTTAGATAAACATGAGAAGCTTCAGAAAAGGGCAAAAAATAAGAGGTAGATTTAGGGCGAGTTTGGTAGGGTGGAAAGTAAGAAAAGGGGTTGGGGTCGATCAGATATAATAGAATGTAGGAAGGGGTGTCAGGGATTAATCCTAGACTAACGAGGTTGACCTTATGGGATTGATGTTTATCTATAGAGTCTATCTTATGGAAGAATGGGTCACTAATCACAGGGAAGAGATCAATTGGAGTCAAAGGAGGGACTTTATCTTGAGGGTACTGATTTAAAGAGATCAAGTCCTTAATAAATTCTTCTGGTTCTTGGATCTCAGGATTGGGCTCTGTAATTGGGCTTTCTTCTAGTGGCTCCTCAGGTAAGAGTCTAATAGTAGGGTTGGGTTCTTATCCTCTAACTGCTCTTCCATTACAGATTCAGTCTAAGTGTGGTCAGGATCAACTAACTCTAGATTGGCTTCAGTCTGGGTATGGTTAGGGTCAGCTAATTCTAGGTTGGCTTCTACCTAGGTATCTACTACGTCAACTAATTCTAGGTCTTTTATAGGTATCTCTACTGGATTAAACTCCTTAATGTCTTCTTTAGGTTCATCAGTGGGCTCAAGAGTTTCTTCCTCTAAATCTTTAATAGGCTCGTCATCTTCATACTCCTCTACCAGACTTAGATCAGCCTCATATACTTTACATTGGGTTCAATAATGGATTCAGACTCATCTCTATCTAGCATACCTAGGTGTAGGGCGTTGACTGGACAATGGCTAACAAAATGGCATGGTTTACAACATCTAAAACACACTCTCGGGGGATTGGAACTAGACTTGCCTCTACCTTCTCTAAGGGTCATAGTGGAACTAGGCTGAGGTTGGCTCAAGTTGGGCTGGTTAGGATCTGGTCCTGGGCTAATGGCACTAGTCCTAAAGGGTTTTGGTTGACTAAAGGGAAGTGAACTAATACTAGGCTCATATTTAGGGGTATCAATACTATGGGATTCAGGTTGACCAGGGGAAATTGGCCTAGTACTGGACTTATAGGATGTTGGTTCGGATCTATGGGTTATGGATCCATTAGACTCATAGGACATGGGTACATAGGATCTAGGTTCAGAGGATCTGGGTGCATAAGTTCTAGAGTCATAGGATTTGGGCTCAGATCTATAGGTTGTGAATCTCCTAGATTCAAGGTATGGGGCTCTCCTTGGGTTAGGCTCTGAGTATGGGCAAGGTATTGGGCTTTCCTAGGGTTGGACTCATGTTTAGGTCTGGGATGGGTTTTAGGGGTTTTCTCTAAACCTCCTAATTGGTTCTCTACTTGATCAGAACTATGGTTAATTGGTCAAGCCTATTGGTTGCTTGGGCATTTGATTGGGTTATTTGGTTTATCTGGGTGGTCAACTGGGCAAACTGGTTTTAGGATTGGGTATTGGACTAGTTAATCTGGGGGGTTAATTGGGTAGTGGATTGGGCATTCAGTTGGTTCATCTGGTCAAATCGTTCAATCATGGCTTTCATGAAGATCTCAAAGTTGGAGTCCATGACTGAGCTAGGTTGGGGCTTAAACTGTTGATATTTGGTTCCTAACCTAGTGGTCATGCAATCAATCAAACAAGTTAGTGTGATGCAGTCAAGCACACAAAGTGGAAATGGATTACAGTTTGCTAGACCTAGAGCCAAAATTAAATGGGTCTACAACTTACACTTAACTCAACAGCTAATCCTTCCACTGGCTAGATAAGAGGTGGGGTGGTGGGAGGCTCCCCCTGCCTGTGACAAGGTCCTAATTAAAAACCACCAGTCCACTTAGGGCGTTTGCCTCTGGATCTCTAGCCTTAGACACCAGTTTTCAGTAATAGCTGGGGAATTAGGTGCACTAATTGGCCCACACAATTCAGACCCGACCTGTTGGTGCCTCTAAGCACTCTAGAGCAATTAGGTTGTTAATTGATTTTACTTAAGGATTGGGTTCTGATGCTGGGTGGTTGTTTTGGGTCCAAGACAGGTGATGAAATCCTGCCCTGATCTGAGAGAGGAAGTTATCCTTAAAATTGATTTAATGAGATGATGAACACACTATGAGCCCTAATGCAACTAATAACAATCAGAGAAATAAAAATTTTTACCTTTTTATGAGGTGGAAAATTAGGTTTAAGTTGGTTAAGTTAGCAAACAAATTTGGGCTTGGGTGAGGTAGGGTTTGGAAGTGATTAGGTTTGGTTGGATCAAGTATGCAGAACAGAAATTAGGGTTTGATTCGATATAGAATTTGGTATAGTTTCTTATGCAAAAAAATTTTAGAAAAAATTTAGGACAGAGAATGAAAAGTGCAGATGATCTCTACCAAGTTTCATACAAAACAATATTCGGATGATAATGCAAAACCAAGGGTTTTTTCAGACTATGTGTAGAAATCTTAGGATTCAGATTAGGGTTCCTAATATGCAAATTTTTGTAATTCTTGTATTTCTTTAAAAATAATTAAAAATTATGAAAAAGATAACGACTAAACAAAGGATACACCATGCAAACTTCAATGAAAAATAAAATATTTAAGGTGATTAATAGACTGAAATCTAGATACCTAATGCAGAGACAAATGTAGAAATTTCTAGGGCAAAATAAAATAGGCATGAAAAAAACTGTATAGACCAAAATAAATCATTAGAAAAGTCTGAAAAATACTATCAATTATGAGGAATCGAAAAAAACAAATATCATGATTTTGGACCTACCTACAGGCAAAAATAGTAAAAATAATAGACTATATAAAAGAATTATAGGATGCAAAAACTAGTCCTAAAACATGCTCTGATACCAAATGATGCGGGACTAATTATGAATGCCAATTATATTTCATGCATAAAGCATTAAGTTAGAAGTTTGCATCCTGAATTTCAAGTTAATTTATTAAGTAAGAAATTTTATAAAATTTTTGAAAGCATATGCATGCAAAACTAAACCCTAAAAGTGAAGAAACAGGACCGCCAAGGCTAAGAAGCCCTAGTTAGGACTAGCTCTTCTGCAATACCGCTACTAGAGGAGTCTAGGGGGTATACCTGGTAGATATTTGAAGATCTATCTATGAAGAGTTCACTCTACGCTCTTGGATGCGGCCTGGAAAAATAAGTTAGAGACCCTGCAAATTCGTGGCTTTCAATCCAGTGGGCCGAAAGCTTGCCGATTGGAATCCTGGATTCGTGAACTCAGAGGGACCTGCAAATCACTTAACAAGGGTTAGAAATCAGAGAGGAAACAAGTTTGAAGGCTAAAGAAAGCAAAGGGAAGGAAGGCTTAGAAATGGGCGGCCAAGAGATGAAGAGGCAGGTAGCTTGGAGGCAGGGCGCAGGGATCACATAGATACCCTAAGGGATCACACAGATACCCTTAATCACACAGAATTCACTTATAATTCACACCAAAGTTGTAAAGAACTCAAGAAATTTTTCATATTTATTAACATCCAATATACGTGAGAGGGGGGGCCCTTTAAATAGGCTTACAAACTTGGGCTCCAAGTAAAGGCATATAAGAGAATTCCCACTAATCCTTTTCCTACTCAAATACATAGAGATCTCCTCTCCTAAATAGGTTCAAACTCCCTCTTCTCACTAGGATTACTCCTCTCCTTCTCTTTGACTTGTTCCAAGGGAGATGACCATAAGTGGGGCGCCAACATGAGAGGTGACCATAAGGAGCGCACTGAATTTGAGGATAGGCCAGGGCTTCAGGCGGCCCATTTCAATGCTGGGCAGGCTCTAGGGTTCTCTTGGTGTCCATCTTTTCCTGATGGGCTAATGTACTTGTCATCCAGGTTTTCAATGATAGCTCCAAGACTCCTTCCATGCTTCCCAAGTGGCACAATTATGTGGATGATTGGATTCCTTACAGTGGTTGGAGTATTATGCTGACTGGCTTTATAAGTGACTTGAGTCTTCTTACAAAATTGGACTGGACTCAATATAAGACTTACAAAATTGGACTGGACTCATAAAACTCAAAACTTACAGGACTCATAAGGCTCACTAAGCATCCAAAACTTGACTCGATACTTTAATTACAGGACTCAAATGTAAAAAGGCCCAAAATGAGATTCAAAGGTCAAGGTACAGACTCAAGTGTAACAATGTCTATAAAACAAAACTCATGGCTCAAATACAAGACTCAAACAGCTAACATAGCCAGATTATTAGATTCAAAGACAATTAGAATCATGGCTAAATGACTTAAAACTTAGGGATCCATAGTAAACTAGGGTTGACCTGATGTCCCCATCACATCTACTCCAATTCCATACCATGTTCTACCACCTTTGACAGCAACACCTGAATTGAAGTATGGCATACCACAGAAAAAAATACCTCAGTGTAGTAAACTCCTTCCCTTTGTGAGTATCTTTTTGCTACCAGCCTTACTTTGTATCTCACTCCACCTTGCACTAAAGGTACTATTTTCTTTGTGAACACCCATCTGGAGCCAATTGCATGAGCATCTTTAGGCAGATCCACCAATTGCCATGTCTTGTTCATCCTGAGAGATTCCATCTCTTCTATCATGCCTTGCATCCATGATTTTTTATCTGAACTCTCCACGGCCTCCTTGAATGTTTCTGGATCTCCATTCATAGATATGAGAGCATAAGATATATTCTCATCCATGCCATATCTCATTGGCTTCTGGATTGTGCGCTGAGGTTTATGCAATGCCACTCCCCTTGCACTGTCCTGCAAGTCTTCTGTTTGTGGCTGTTCCTACACTTCACTTTGAACAACTGATTTTCCTTTCTGATCCTTCATCATAAGAGGACATTTCTCGCCTAACTCCACCTCAACTGAAACACCCTTGCCAGTTGATGTAGATGGCCTATCCTCCACCTGTGAAGGATAGTCACTGCTGTTCACCTTTGAAGGACAGTCACTGCATTCACCTTTGAAGCTACAATTCCATCGATCCTCCCCAATCTCTCCAAGATGCTCCTTTCATCAAATATGACATCCCTACTGATCACTATCTTTTGAGACTACGGATCCCATAGTAGGTAACCCTTGACTCCCCGTGGATACCTAATGATGATCATCTTCCTTGACTTAGGGCCCAACTTACTCCATTCAGTTGCCTCCATATGTGCATAGGTCGAGCAACCAAACACCTTTAGGTGACCAAGCTCCACCTTCTTCCCACTCCAAGCTTCCTCTAGAAGACCTCCATCTAGCTTGAAATGAGGGGACCTGCTTACAAGAAAATATGATAGAGTAATAGCATCACCCAAAAAGGTTTTCGGTAGTGATGACTGTAGCCTCATACTCCTTGCCTTATCCAATAATGTCCGATTCATCCTTTCTGCAACACCATTCTGCTGTGGGGTCATCCTTACTATGTAATGGCATTTAATCCTATTTTCCTCACAATAATTCCTAAACTCTTCATTAGAGTACTCCCCACCATTATCTGACCAAGGCACTTCACATATTTTCCCGTCTCCTTCTCTACCTCAGCCCTCCAGGCTTTGATTGGGCAATACCTCTAATTCTTCTCTCATCAGATACCCCCACAATTTCCTAGAGAAGTCATCAATGAAGGTAACAAAATACCTTGCTCCACCCCTGGATAAAATAGGTGCCGGTCCTCGTACATCCAAGTGAATTAGTTCTAAAACATCCTTACTCTGCTTGGTATCGCTGGCAAACTTTACCCTATGCTGTTTGCCATAAATGCAGGGCTCACACAGGTCATTTCCATCCTTCTTCAGCACTGGAAGGTTTCTCTTCTACTTAATTCTGTGAGCCCTCGGTCACTCAAGTGACCCATTCGATAGTGCCATAACTGGTAGGAGAGCTTCTCCTCTTGTGTTGTTGCAAGCACCTCCGCACTATCATTCATCACTAAGCCTTCCATCTTGTACAGATTATTGCTTGGTCTTCTTCTGCTCATCACCACTAAGGGTCCCTTGGTTATCCTCAAACATCCACTACTAGATCGACAACTGAAGGCATAACCCTGCTTTTCCAAGTAGTCCAAAGAAATCAAATTCTTCTTTAATTCTGGTATATGCTTGACATTTGACAGAGTCCTTATCACTCCATCATACATTCTCATCCTGATGGTGCCAACTCCAGCCACCGAATAAGGGTGATCATCACCAAGGCTACACTTCCTCCATCTGATTTATCATAGGTATCAAACCACTCCCGATGTGAGTATAGTGATAAGAGCACCTGAATCTAACGTCCAAGTATTATCCCAATCAACCAATCCATCTGAAGCTATCAGTACATCTTCTCTACTGCCTTCAGATACACTTGCACCACTAGTGTTGGTCTTCCCTTTCTCGGTCTTCCAAAGAGGGCAATTCCTCTTGAAGTGATCATGTTGATGACATTTGAAGCACTTCAAGCCCTTCTTACTGCCTTGAGACTGTGATCTGCCTCTTAATTTCCTCTAACCCTTTCCTTTGATCTTCCTTACCTTTCATTCACAGCAAGAATCTCTGAGTTAAAATTTTCTTTGCAGATCTTTTCCCCTTTGCTCATTTGATCTGAGCACTCTAACAACATGTTCACAGATCATGATTTCCTTTTCACACACCAAGGTTGTTATAAGACCATCATATGATCCCGGGAGCGAATGCAATAGCAACAATGCCCGATCCTCCTCATCGATTTTTACATCCAAATTCATAACCTCTGAACATGCTGGTTTGAACCTCTGAATGAGAGCAACGAGGTCTCCTCCTTCAGGCATTCTCAGACTATACAACTGCTTCTTCAACCATATCTTGTTTGTCATGTTCTTGCCTATGTATGTATTCTCCAATCTTAGCCAAAGACCCTTTACCATAGTCTCAGTACATACCTCTGGCAAAACTTGATCTACCAAACACATCATGATGGTGCTGAAAATGATCTCTTCTAGCTTTTTCCAATCCTCAACGCTGATCTTTTTCGATCTCTGTCTCACCAAGACCTTATAGATCCTCAGTTGAACCAGCAAGTCTTTTACTCTTTGTTTCCATAGAGTAAAATTCTCCTTGCCATCATACTTCTCGAGATCCATCTTGAAACTGCTCGATGCCATTACCACAATCAAGTAGAATCAATATGTACTAGATCTTACCTTCTAGCACTTTTTGGATGTAGAGATCTTTCTTCCTTCATGCAACCTTGCTCTGATACCAAATTGATGGTGAAACCTCGTCCGACGAACAATTGATGATGAACGATCCGGCGAATGCACGCCCAGTGGAAGCAATCCAGGTACGTAAATGACCCTCTGCCAGCGATCCAAAGATGATCACAGTAGGATATAGGTCAAATAAAGATCAATCGATCCCTTGGATTGATCGAGAAGTGAAGGAGGAGGAAAGAAGAAAAAACGAGATTTGGAAGAATGGAGGGAGTTCTTTATTCTGATTATTTTCTTGGACTGTTACAAAATGACCTTCTCTCTTGCCCTTACTCATAACCATCCCAACTTACATATATATATACCTAGATCGCAAAGGACCTAGCCCCCCCAGGACTTTCCAGTGTGACAACACGTGATTCAAAATATCCTGTCTTCCAAGTCAGCTCGAACACTTTGAGTCGACTCCCAGTGATCCGAGCTGACTCTCAGTAATACCGAGCAGACTACCAACAGTACAAGCTGACTCCCAACAGTACGAGCCAACTCTTAGTAAAACTCCTCTCTGCATCCATGCTGTGCCAACCATTAGAGTCGACTCTGACCAGAACCGAGCCGACACTAATGTCCTGACTGACCAAAACTCATTCTAACATCTAGGACTCATCCCAGACTCACTCCTAGCCCTAAATACATCATGTGTAACTATGATAAACTAGACAAACCTGAACCTTGGCCCATCTCCCTGGAATCTTGGATGCACCACCTAAGACTCAACACCTTCCTCATGGAGCTTACTACCTTGCCGGACTCGATGGCATCCAATTTCCATGAACATAGAATGCCAGCAATCTGAGGATGTACTACCAATGATGTATGATTTTCTTTCATTAATGGAAAGTTTTTTTTGATGCAACACTATCTTCACCTGTGCAGGAACTCTATCCATCGGATTCTCAGTCCGTTGATGGCAAGCTGGGAAACTCCAGAAGCCCCGCCCTTCAAAGTCGAGAAACTCTAGAAGCCCTGCACTCCAAAGCCGGGAAACTCTAGAAGCCTTGCACTCCAAAATTGGGAAACTCTTGAAGCCCCGCACTCCAAAACTAAGAAACTCATGAAGCCCTGCAATCCAAATTTGAGAAACTCCATAAGCACCATACTTTATCCATCAGACTCTCAGTTTGATGATGGCAAGCTGGGAAATTCTAGAAGCCTCGCACTTTATCCGTTAGACTCTTAGTTCGGCAATGACAAGCCAGGAAACTCCAGAAGTCTCGTACTTTATCTGTTAGACTCTCAATTCGATGATGGCAAGCTGGGAAACTCCTGAAACCACACAATCCAAAGTCGGGAAACTTCAGAAGCCCTAAACTCTATCCATCAGACTCTTAGTTCAGTGATGGGAAGCCAAAAAACTTCTAAAGCCCCATAATCCAAAATCAGAAACTCTAAAAGTCCCATACTCTATCTATCAGACTCTCGATTTGGTGATGGCAAGCTGGAAAATTTCAGAAGCCCCGCACTCTATCCATTAGACTCGGTTCGGTGATGGCAAGCCGGGAAACTCTAGAATTTTTATATCTTATCTGTCAGGCTCCCAGATCAATAACGGTAGGATTGAAGTTCCTGAAGCCCTGCACTCTAACTTGCAAGTTTCCTGGTCTGATAGGGATAACTTATAGAATCTCCAAGGTTTCTCCGGTCGCCTGCCAACTCTTGAATTGGGCAGGAAGAGCTAGAACTTTGGAGACCCCAAGATAGGCAACCAATCCTAGTAGCACCCCAAGGTCTCTTCGATAACCTGCCAGTCCCTGAATTAGGCAAGAAGAGCTAGAGCTCCAAAAGCCTTAAGAGATTGGCCACCTTAGTGAATCTCCCGGCCTAGTGGAGATAGTTCACAGAACTCTTAAGGTTCCTCCGGTCACCTGGTAACTCTAGGGGATGACCAGGAAGCGTTGAAACCTGGAAAGCCTTTAGACAGGTGATCACAGTAAAAATCCATCTTTGTGCAAAAAGAAAGAAAGAAAGAAAAGGAAGAGAAGTAGAGAACTCATTGAAGAAATAAAAATTCATTAAGAGTAGTGAAGTTCTAACAGCAAAGAGGACCCCCGACAGGCCAGGTGGTCCCCAAAAAACTCCCAAGTATGGGAGTTAATAAAAGAGAAAAAGAAAAAGAAAAATAGAGAGGAAGAAAGATCATGGTGATGTCGTAGGCTCCTTACTGGGATGATGGGGGGATCTCACCGGCATCTTCCTGGCCCTCCACCAGCATGGGTGGTGGTTCAGTAGTGATGGGCACCACCTTGGCCTCTTCTATGGAAGCCCTCGCCCCCTCGGTGCCGGCGCTTGGGAGATCTGGGATGATGGCGTCCAGGTCCCAGTCTAGGTGTGCCTGGGCCACCTTCGACTTGCAGTCCGTGAACCCCTTAATGAAAGAGTCCATAACTACCTCCCGGATCTCCTCGACGAACTCCATTGAAGCCTTGAACTTTGGCACCGCCTCCGCAGCCTCCTTCTTGGCAACCTCCATCAGGGCCACCATGGCCAGTGCTTTCTCCTCCACCGTCAATGCCCTCACCATCGTGGCCTCCAATTATGCTTGGAGGGTCTAGGACTACCCCTCCAAGCGAGCCACCTTGCGGTGGACACTTTCGCCTGGTGGGTGGCATAGCTCTTCTCGATGGCCAGGGATGCCTCCAAGTCCCTGGCCTACCTCTCTGCTCTGACCGCCACCTCCTTCGCATCAGCCACTTTTGTCTGGAGGATCCTGGCCCGCTCCTCCAAGACTTGGACCCTCTCTGTCTATGCTTGAGCCTCAGCATCCCGCACCTCCAGGTGCCTCTTCTCCAGGGCCTCCCACTTGGTCCACTGAGTGCAGTAGTCCCTGATAAGGATTACATTGGTGGCGATCTGTAATAGTGGAAGTGTTAGCATAAATAATACATGTAGTAATAAAAAGTAGCTGATAGTGTAAAAGCCTTACCATGAAGAGCAGGGGTAGGATGCCTGCAAGGGTGGCCATGAGCTGCTTGCCACTCCTCTCATGGTAGTCACAGGGCTGGACAACAAACTCCATCATTTGCTCGGCTAGCTCGATATCCTGGGTAACCATCATGTTCAGCGGGACCACAATGGACACTTGCTTCACCCCGAGTGCCACTATCACTAGGGCCATCACTAGTCTCAGAGTGGGCGATCGCACAGGTACCTCGACTGCCAGGGGTGTGGTCACTGCTCCTGTTACTGGAGGCACTATCGGTCTCCTCTCCACATTTGTCTCATCTTCACTTCGACCACCTCTGGGGTCTCTATGGGGGAAGTTGCCAACCTAGCCCGGGCAGTTATTTTGGGCTCCCGGGCTGGGGGTTGGGCCTACACCCCAGACGAGGTGGGGACCGGCCTAATTCTTCTTCCCTAAGGGTTGGGTGATGAGATTGCCCTGGGTCCCTGTCTGGATTCATCGTCGGCCCTCTTTGATGGGTCCTCCCGGGCTTAAGGGATGTGCTCCTTGTTGGGAAATGTGTCCCAAAGCCAATCGCCTGGGTTGAAGGCGGTTATGCTCAGCACTGTATTTATTTTATGAATTAATAAATTATTATTTGGCAGCTCATCACATATTGTATTTCCCTAAAATGAACTCTTTCCATGTGATGAAGTCCTTAGGACTACACTGACTTCGATACAGAGAGGATGTATCGAGTGGTCCTTAAACCCAGTTCACAACCAAAGGATATATTGTACTGGACGGCAATATATCAAGTATAGGTTGTTGCAGTTCACATCGTTTGGTTGTCCTCTTGACCAAATGAGTGTGATGACACTGATGTGATCTACAAGTGGGATATGTGGTATCTCATTGAACGTGACTCCATGCAGTCCCTCTCTGCCAAAGGGAAACTCACGATTGGATATGGGTATATGTGTCCCTCTGACCTGAGGTCATCACGGTAGCTTGCAGGCAACTCCCTATGCTTTGATGCCGGACTACCCGGATTTTTAATCCGGTGATGGAAGGTTTCTGGGTACAGGCAAGTACTTGTGGAGCAGTGATGGACCAAGATGGAATTGACCTGTCCAAACAAGTTTGGATTGAATGTCTCGCAGTATCTCAATTTAGCAAATCCTCGGCCGGGGTAGCCCTAGTGAAGAGTCACTGGGCTTGCGAGGTTGAGACACGTAGTCGACTGACTCAGTCTAGGTTGGCAGCCCAATCTCAGTCGTTCTGACCATTAGAGGTCAAAGGGATGAATTATACGGTAACCATATGCCAGAGGTTCGATAGTTTGCTCCCGCATCTTCGACCTATCCGGACTCCGGGATCCATTGCTAGATGGTTTCCTGTGCTGGTACTAGAATTGTTCTGGTGCTACCATTTAGGTTCGAACCTATGAGGTCACACGCCACAGAGGATAACTCTCTGATCCGAAAACCAATTACGATTGAGAATCGTCTCGATTTTATGGTCACCGTATTTTTGAGTACTCTTTTCCCCATCTTGCCCTTGTCTGGGTCGATCGAAAAATATTCCGGGTTGACCAGCTCTGTGCCAGGATTTTTCTGAATCAATTTTGAACTGATTCGGAGTTCGTTTCGGCCTCCAATTGGTTGTGAACCAATTTATTCTTAAACCAGGTTCAATTGGATTGAACCGTTTGGTTAAAGGGATTGGACCGGTTTTTGGTTGAACCGATTTCCACTTTGATATTTTTTTTTCCTTGGACCATTTTACACGGTAATTGGAGAGAAAAAGTTCCATGCATTTGATTGGAGAAGGCAAAACGGTTGAAATCCAAACTCGTGAAGGCAAAAAGCTGGGCGTTTTCCTCTTCTCCCTCCACTGTTGGTTAATAGCTTTAATCCCTCCCTTAATGACTTGTTAATTGGGTTTATTGCTACCAACTGCTGCTGCCTCTCCACCTTCCAACGCTCCAACTCCCTCTCCCTCCCAACTTGCTTATAAAAGCCAAACCAGCGTCCTGTTTCGTGTGATGAAGTTTTCAATGAGAGAAATTTTTTTTTCCACCATGAGAGAGGCCTAAAAAGGGAGAGCTTTGGGCATTCTTTGAGAGGCTTAAGCAGAGATCTTTAGGGCCGGGTTTAGGAGTTTTGTGAGAGAGAAACAAGGCCTTAATCCCATTGTTTCAAGTGCTCATGTTCTGCCCAGCTGCAGAAAACCTGTGACTGTGAAGCCCTCTTCCGGCGGCTAGCACCGTGCGTGGAGGCGGATCCGAGAGTCCCGGGCATGTCTTCCCTCTAGAGGGAGTACTACTCTACTCCTCGGAGCCAACCACGTGAGCCGGGATCACTCCAGTTGACCGAAATCCAACGACGAAGACAGCTACTCCGTTCTGCTACTACATTTTCGTGCAGGAGAATTTGGCGAATTTTGACGATTTATGGCTTAGTTTTTCTTGCAGAAACTAGTGCCAAATCGAAGAGGACTTCCTTAAGAATCTACAGCTCAAATTTGGAGCGATCGGAGGTCCGGAAGGTGGCTTTCCGGGGACTTTTGGAAGCCCTATTTTTAGCCCAAGGTGGAAGACAACTAGAATAACTTTATTCCAGTTATTCCAGTCTATTCCAGGTTTATCCCTGACTTATTCCAGCTGGGAATAAGGTATGTTTTTCGGTTTTAATTTCGGTGCATGTGTAGATCTAGATTTATTAAAAAGTTTATAAATTTATATGTCCTGTATCATGCCATAAATGCATCTTGCATATGCTAGATCCTGTGCGGAGTAGGTGTTTTTCGCATTTATTTTAAAATATTTTAAAACATTTACCTGCTCCCTGTGCTGTTGCATGCTTAGCGTAGGCACTTGCACCACATTTTACTTTCAGTGGTATCAGAGCAGGTTCTAGTATAACAATCTTGATGCATGTATAGTAGATTAAATTGTTTAATCTTGGGATTAGAGAGTACTTTTAGGAACCTAGTTGAGACCTTCACCATGGCCGTGTGTCTTTGACACGATGCGGTTCATCTGTGTTGGCCTCTTCAGAAGGATCATTTAAGGAATCAAAAGAAATTAAAATTTTCTTTTATAAATTGGCATGATTTATAATTTTGTTCTTTGGGTCATATATTTTATAAAAGTATAAATCTAGATATGATGCATAATTTAAGATGTAAAATTGTTTTACATAGAGACTTAATTAAAAATATTTTAATTAAGTATTTGGCTTAATAAAAAATTTTTAGGTTTATGAAATCTAATAAATTTGCATAAGCCAATTGGGCAAATTGGGTTAGCTGATTAGTTGGGTCCATCACTAGGTTAGACCTAAGTTTAGTTAAACCGGATTAAAAGAAGATTAAACAAAAGTTGTTTAAGGTCTTTCTTTAGAACTATCTAATAGTTAGATTAGTAGATCCGTTCATCTAAAATGGATCCAATTAGTGGCTCAGTGGACGCCCGAGTCTTTAGGCTAGTCTGATCGAGTCCGTAAACCGACTGGTGTCGAGGTAGGTTTGGCAATTATGATCATGGTTGTATGAGGCTACCTCTTTCCTGGCCAACTTGGTTGGTGTCTAGGAAAGATGGTTAATGGCGGATACTCACCCAAGATCTCACCTACCTGGCTAGTCGAGTCGAGCAGAACTGATTGGAAAAGCTCAATGACTCGAGTTAACCCATGTCACCCAGGTTGATCGGTCTGACTGATCAACAGGTGCCCATGGATCAATTGTTGATTTAATTCACCCTCCTGGAATCTGATTGATTCAGTGGGAGGATGATCCATGTCCTTACCTTTTTCTTCTGTCACAAAAAAAAAAAAAATCCTCTAAAATTAGGTCCTTAAAAGATTAAGTCAAGGAGTTGACAGTGTCTTAGCCTCCCATTAAGTTGGATAGAAATGTGTCCACTAGCTTGGTATGCATCGGCAGTTCCATAGAACGGGTGTACATCCGGCGACTGGAATTTCTATCTGATCGATGATGGTTCAGTGCAACCTCCTTAACGGGACCAGGTGGGCCGGCCATAGTCGGGCTTGGTCTTTAGTTAGCTGGAAGCATTGGATAGTCATTTTAATTGTTGGACCTAACCAGAGACCCGCAATAGGAGGCCCCTAAGCCGATGGGGTGTTCTCTGGGGCAAAATAAAATACTGAAAATTGTTTAGGGAAACAATTGGTTTACGAACCTACTTTAGGCTCGTATGGGTGAGCCGGCCATAGTCGGGCTCATGCGTGGCCTATTGGATTTTAGTACCCGCTTGAAAAAGTGTTTTCATGGATTGGAGTTAGAGGCTACCAATCTGAAAAATTAGTGGGAGAAACCTTTAGACTAAAGTCCAAGTCTTTTGGTTAGTTATTAATTCATAAACTAATTTGGTCTTATTTTCTTTTCAGATGTCTTCAAATTTATTGCTCCTCACTTCTCGAAATGAGAAGTTAAAGGGTCACAACTTCGATAGTTGGTATCGAAAGTTGAGAATAGTTCTGGAGCACGAACGGATCCTGTATGTGATAACAGATCCTGCACCTGAAATCCCTCCCGCTAATGCACGGAGTGCGGTCAGAGATGCTTATCTGAAGTGGGTCTCTGATCGGACTACTGTCCGTTGCATTATGCTAGCGGCGATGAACGACGAGTTCACTCGCAAATTCGAGGAGGCCCAACCTGATGAAATCCTTCAAAAATTGAAGGAATCCTTCAGCACCCCGGATGATGTAGAACGGTACAAAGTGTCTTGTGCCATCTACAACTCCAAGATGCCGAATGGTGGTTCAGTCACTAATCATGTATTGTACATGATGGAGTTGATTGAAAAGTTGGGCAAACTCGGATGCCCCTTGCACGAGCAGCTCGGCAAGGATGCGATCCTGAATTCTCTTCCCTCCTCCTATCTTGACTTTCTTGATCATTACAGAATGAACAAGCCTGCAGTCAACTACCATGGTCTTTTGGGGTTACTGCAGACTTTCCAGTAAGACCACCAACTGAATAAGGGGGTGGTGAATTTAGTGGGAGGAGGTAGAGGTCGTCGTCCCTTTAAGAAAGGAAAGAAGAAAATAAATAAGAAGGGAAAGAAGGTGCAAAATGTTCCTGGCCTTAGTCATACCAGGAAGTATAAGGCTGATCAGTCTTCTGCAGAGTGCTTCTACTGTAAGAAGAAGGGACACTGGAAGAGGAACTGTCCTCTTTATATTGCGTCACTTGATCCGAACAGGCCGAGAAAGCAGAAGTCTGCTGAACAAGGTATTTATATGATAAAACCTTGTAATTACTCAATTGTTGAAACTGCTAACTGGGTATTGGATACTGGTAGTCCAATTCATGTTTGTAATTCGTTACAGGGACTTCAAATTAGCAGAAGATTTGAAGATGGAGAACAGTTTCTGAGCGTCGGAAATGGAAATCATGTTCCAATACTGGCGGTCGGAGTCCTGCGTCTTGTCTTTGAGTCTTGTACTGTCGAACTAGTCGACTGTCAATATTGTCCTAGTTTCATTATGAGCATAATCTCTGTAGGCCTTTTGGCCAGTTATGGTTTTGAACTATCAATTAAAGAAGATTTTTGCAATGTTATTTTGAATAACTCTGTTATAATGAAAGCTAGATTAAATAATGGCATATACGTACTATCAAGGCCTGTTAGTGTAATGTACACTTCTAGCAAACACCCAAGGTTAGATAACGTCAACGATTTGTATCTTTGGCACTGTAGGCTAGGTCATATCAACCAAAATAGGATAAACAAGATGCGAGGAGATGGACTCCTCGAGGTCAGTGATTCTGAATCACTGCCCACTTGTGAATCCTGTTTACTTGGTAAAATGACCAAGTCACCTTTTATTGGAAAAGGTGAACGAGCTACAGAACTTCTAAGTCTAATACATACTGATGTATGTGGACCGATGACAGTTAGTGCTAGAGGAGGATACAAATATTTCATTACTTTTACAGACGACTTTTCAAGGTTCGGTTATGTCTTTTTAATGAGACATAAGTCTGAGTCGTTTGAAATGTTCAAATGATACCGTAATGAAGTAGAAAAGCAAACTGGAAAAGTATTAAAACCCTTCGATCTGATCGAGGTGGCGAATACTTATCTGTGCTTTTTTGACATATCTTGAGGAGAATGGAATTCTCTCTCAATGGACTCCTCCAGGAACACCACAGTTGAATGGTGTGTCCGAAAGGAGAAATCGAACCTTGTTGGACATGGTTCGATCCATGATGGGATTTGCAACTCTGCCATATCCTTTTGGGGATATGCGCTTCAGACAGCCTGTTACTTATTAAATAATGTTCCAAGTAAGTCTGTTGTCTCCACTCCGTATAAGATGTGGAATGGACGTAAACCATCAATCTCACACCTTCGGGTCTGGGTTGTCCGCTTACGTAAAGCGTTTAGACTCAGACAAACTTGGTCCTAGGTCTGATCGGTGTTTATTTGTTGTTATCCTAAGGAAACCAAAGGGTATTTCTTCTACTTGGATAATGAACAAAGGTGTTCGTTGCTCTTAGAGCTATCTTTTTGGAAAAGGAGTTCCTTGGAGAAGGAACTATAGCCTCTAAGATTGAACTTGATGAAGTTCAATCAATAGAAGAACCTACACACTTTAAGGACATCGTAGAACCGGCTGTGAATGAATCACACCCAGAAACCCATTAGGAGATCCGGTAGAATACCGCGTCAGCCGACAGATACTATGGTTTCTTGGTCCGGGACGGCGATCCCATTGAGCTCGATGAGAACAATGAAGATCCGATCACCTATATGGATGCCTTCAGAGATCTGACTCTGAGGCATGGCTTGGAGCCATGCGATCCGAAATGGAGTCCATAGAAATCAATAATGTTTGGACATTGGTTGATCCGCCTGAAGGAATAAAACCCATCGGGTGTAAATGGATCTTCAAGAGGAAAGGGGCGTAGATGGGAAGGTAGAGACCTATAAAGCCCGTCTGGTTGCCAAGGGGTATCGTCAGCGATATGGATCGATTATGACGAGACATTTTCCCCTATGGCAATGCTCAAGTCTATTCGGATCATGCTTGCTTTGGCAGCATATTTTGATTACGAGATCTGGCAGATGGATGTCCGAACCGCTTTCCTAAATGGGGAGCTGGAAGAAGAGGTGTATATGATACAGCCTGAAGGGTTCACATCCACAGATGAATCAAAAGTATGCAAATTGCAGAAGTCCATCTATGGACTCAAGCAAGCATCTCGAAGTGGAACTTATAGTTTGATAGGTGTATCAAATCGTACGGCTTCGTTAAGAACGGAGAAGAACCGTGCATCTATAAATGGGTCAATGGTTCTGTGATTGTATTCCTAGTACTGTATGTTGATGACATTCTCTTAATCAGGAATGACGTTGCAGCATTACAAGGAATAAAGGTCTGGTTATCATCTCAGTTCTCCATGAAGGACTTGGGTGAAGCTTCTTATATATACTAGGTATGAAGATCTAAGAGATAGATCCAAGAAGCTTTTGGGACTGTCCAAGTCTATGTACATAGATACCGTGCTGAAACGGTTCAGCATGAAAATTCCAAGAAAGGCTATCTTCCAATAGGTTCTGGAATTACTCTTTTCAAAAGAGATTGTGCGACAACTTTTGAGGAAAGAGAACGCATGAGTAGAGTACCTTATGCTTCTGCAGTAGGCTCTATCATGTATGCTATGACTTGTACTAGACCAGACATGGCATACTCACTAGGAGTAGTGAGCAGATACCAGTCTGACCCAGGTGAGGCGAATTGGAAGGTGGTTAAGTCCATCCTTAAGTATTTAAGAAATACTAAAGATCAATGGCTGATTTATGGAGAACCTGACTTGAAACTTGTGGGGTACACTGACTCTAGTTTCCAGTCGGATAGAGATGATAGCAAGAGTGTGCCAGGGTTTGTTTTTACCCTGAATGGAGGAGCAATCTGCTGGAAAAGTTCTAAGCAGGCAACTGTTGCAGACTCGGTATGCGAAGCAGAATATATTGCAGCATCAGATGCAGCAAAGGAAGCTGTGTGGTTGCGAAAGTTCCTTGGAGAGCTAGGGGTGGCACCTTCCCTAGATGGTCCTGTTCCGGTGTACTGTGACAGCACTGGAGCCATTGCTCAAGCTAAGGAGCCAAAAGCTCATCACCGTACCAAGCACATTTTGCGGCGCTACCACCTCGTACGAGAAATCGTGGAGCGAGACGACATCAATCTTCTGAAGATTGATGAGAAAGAAAATCTGGCCGACCCCTTCACTAAAGCCCTTGGAGTCAAAGAGTTCGACTATTGTAAATGGGAAATGGGTATAAGATACTCCTTTAATTGGCTTTAGTACAAGTGGGAGTTGTTGGGAAATGTGTCCCAAAGCCAATCGCCTGGGTTGTAGGCGGTTATGCTCAGCACTATATTTATTTTATGAATTAATAAAATTATTATTTGGCAGCTCATCACATATTGTATTTCCCTAAAATGAACTCTTTCCATGTGATGAAGTCCTTAGGACTACACTGACTTCGATACAGATGATGTATCGAGTGGTCCTTAAACCCTTCACAACCAAAGGATATATTGTACTGGACGACAATATATCAAGTATAGGTTGTTGCAGTTCACATCGTTTGGTTGTCCTCTTGACCAAATGAGTGTGGTGACACTGATGTGATCTACAAGTGGGATTGGGTATCTCATTGAACGTGACTCCGTACAGCCCCTCTCTACCAAAGGGAAACTCACGATTGGATATGGGTATATGTGTCCCTCTGACCTGAGGTCATCACGGTAGCTTGCAGGCAACCCCTATGCTTTGGTGCCGGACTACCCGGATTTTTAATTCGGTGACGGAAGGTTTCTGGGTACAAGCAAGTACTTGTGGAGTAGTGTGGACCAAGATGGAATTGACCTGTCCAAACAGTTTGGATTGAATGTCTCGCAGTATCTCAATTTAGCAAATCCTCGACCGGGGTAGCCCTAGTGAAGAGTCACTGGGCTTGCGAGGTTGAGACACGTAGTCGACTGACTCAGTCTGGGTTGGCAGCCCAATCTCAGTCGTTCTAAGCATTAGAGGTCAAAGGGATGAATTATACGGTAACCATATGCCAGAGGTTCGATAGTTTGCTCCCTCATCTTCGACCTATCCGGACGCCGGGACCCATTGCTAGATGGTTTCCTGTGCTGGTACTAGAATTATTCTGGTGCTACCGTTTAGGTTCGAACCTATGAGGTCACATGCCACAGAGGATAACTCTCTGATCCGGAAACCGATTACGATTGGGAATCGTCTCGGTTTTATGGTCACGGTATTTTTGAGCACTCTTTTCCCATCTTGCTTGCCCTTATCTGGGTCGATCAAAAATGTTCCGAGTTGACCAGTCTGTGCCAGGATTTTTCTGAATCAATTTTGAACTGATTCGGAGTTCGTTTCGGCCTCCAATTGGTTGTGAACCAATTTTATTCCTTGAACCAGGTTCAATTGGATTGAACCGTTTGGTTTAAAGGGATTGGACCGGTTTTTGGTTGAACTGCGGTTCCACTTTGATATTTTTTCCCTTGGACCGTTTTACATGGTAATTGGAGAGAAAAAAGTTCCATGCGTTTGATTGGAGAAGGCAAAACGGTTGAAATCCAAACTCGTGAAGGCAAAAAGCTGGGCGTTTTCCTCTTCTCCCTCCACTGTTGGTTAATAGCTTTAATCCCTCCCTTAATGACTTGTTAATTGGGTTTATTGCTACCAACTGCTGCTGCCTCTCCACCTTCCAACGCTCCAACTCCCTCTCCCTCCCAACTTGCTTATAAAAGCCAAACCAGCGTCCTGTTTCATGTGATGAAGTTTTCAAACGAGAGAAATTTTTTTTCCACCGTGAGAGTGGCCTAAAAAAGGAGAGCTTTGGGAATTCTGAGAGGCTTAAGCAGAGATCTTTAGGGCTGGGGTTTAGGATTTGTGGAGAGAAAACAAGGCCTTAATCCCATTGTTTCAAGTGCTCATGTTCGGCCCAGCTGCAGAAAACCTGTGACTGTGAAGCCCTCTTCCGGCGGCTAGCATCGTGCGTGGAGGCGGATCCAAGAGTCCTGGGCATGTCTCCCCTCTAGAGGGAGTACCACTCTACTCCTTGGAGCAAACCACGCGAGCGGGGATCGCTCCAGTTGCCTGAAATCCAACGACGAAGACAGCTACTCCGTTCTGCTGCCATTTTTGTGCAGCAGATACTTCGGCGAATTTTGACACTTTATGGCTTAGTTTTTCTTGCAGAAACTAATGCCAAATCGAAGAGAACTTCCTTAAGAATCTATAGCTCAAATTTGGGAGCGATCGGAGGTCCAGAAGGCAACTTTCCGAGGACTTTTCGGAAGCCCTATTTTTAGCCCAAGGTGGAAGACGACTGGAATAACTTTATTCCAGATTCCAGTCTATTCCAGGTTTATCCCTGACTTATTCCAGCTGGAATAAGGTATGTTTTGGGTTTTAATTTCGGTGCATGTGTAGATCTAGATTTTTAAAAAATGTTATAAATATAATGTCCTGTATCATGCCAATACATGCATCTTGCATATGCTAGATCCTGTGCGGAGTAGGTATTTTTCGCATTTATTTTAAAAATGTTTTAAAACATTTACCTGCTCCCTGTGCTATGCATGCTTAGCGAGGCACTTGCACCATATTTTTACTTTCAGTGGTATCAGAGCAAGGTTCTAGTGTAACATATCTTGATGCATGTATAGTAGATTAAATGTTTAATCTTGGAATTAGAGAGTACTTTTAGGAACCTAGTTGAGACCTTCACCATGGTCGTGTGTCTTTGACACGATGCGGTTCGTCTGTGTTGGCCTCTTCAGGGATCCTTAAAGGAAATCAAAAAGAAATTAAAATTTTCTTTTATAAATTTGGCATGATTTATAATTTTATTCTTGGGTCATATAATATTTATAAAAGTATAAATCTAGATATGATGCATAATTTAAGATGTAAAATTGTTTACATAGAGACTTAATTAAAAAATATTTTAATTAAGTATTTGGCTTAATAAAAAATTTTAGGTTTATGAAATCTAATAAATTTGCATAAGCCAAATTGGGCAAATTGGGTTAGCTGATAGTTGGGTCCATCACTGGGTTAGACCTAAGTTTAGTTGAACCGGATAAAAGAAGATTAAACAAAGTTGTTTAAGGTCTTTCTTTAGAACTATCTAATAGTTAGATTAGTTGATCCGTTCATCTAAAATTGATCCAATTAGTGGCTCAGTGGATGCCCCTTGCACGAGCAGCTCGGCAAGGATGCGATCCTGAATTCTCTTCCCTCCTCCTATCTTGTCTTTCTTGAGTTTGTTGTCCACTCCTCTCATGGTAGTCACAGGGCTGGACAACAAACTCCATCATTTGCTCGGCTAGCTCGATATCCTGGGTAACCATCATGTTCAGCGGGACCACAATGGACACTTGCTTCACCCCGAGTGCCAGGTCACTAGGGCCATCACTAGTCTCAGAGTGGGCGATCGCACAGGTACCTCGACTGCCAGGGGTGTGGTCACTGCTCCTGTTACTGGAGGCACTATCGGTCTCCTCTCCACATTTGTCTCATCTTCACTTCGACCACCTCTGGGGTCTCTATGGGGGAAGTTGCCAACCTAGCCCGGGCAGTTATTTTGGGCTCCCGGCTGGGGGTTGGGCCTATACCCAGACGAGGTGGGGACGGCCTAATTCTTCTTCCCTAAGGGTTGGGTGATGAGCTTGCCCTGGGTCCCTGTCTGGATTCATCGTCGGCCCTCTTTGATGGGTCCTCCCCGGGCTTAAGGGATGTGCTCCTTGTTGGGAAATGTGTCCCAAAGCCAATCGCCTGGGTTGAAGGCGGTTATGCTCAGCACTGTATTTATTTTATGAATTAATAAAATTATTATTTGGCAGCTCATCACATATTGTATTTCCCTAAAATGAACTCTTTCCATGTGATGAAGTCCTTAGGACTACACTGACTTCGATACAGAGAGGATGTATCGAGTGGTCCTTAAACCCAGTTCACAACCAAAGGATATATTGTACTGGACGGCAATATATCAAGTATAGGTTGTTGCAGTTCATATCGTTTGGTTGTCCTCTTGACCAAATGAGTGTGATGACACTGATGTGATCTACAAGTGGGATATGTGGTATCTCATTGAACGTGACTCCATGCAATCCCTCTCTGCCAAAGGGAAACTCACGATTGGATATGGGTATATGTGTCCCTCTGACCTGAGGTCATCACGGTAGCAAACTTTTCGGAAGCCCTGTTTTCAGCCAAGGTGGAAGACGACTGGAATAACTTT
Organism: Areca catechu; assembly: GCA_021397845.1. Taxonomy (NCBI): domain Eukaryota; kingdom Viridiplantae; phylum Streptophyta; class Magnoliopsida; order Arecales; family Arecaceae; genus Areca; species Areca catechu. Next base: position 139,599,888 of record CM038051.1, on the reverse strand, counting down.
ATTCCAGTTATTCCAGCCTATTCCAGGTTTATCCCTGACTTATTCCAGCTGGGAATAAGGTATGTTTTGGGTTTTAATTTCGGTGCATGTGTAGATCTAGATTTATTAAAATATTTATAAATATTATATGTCCTATATCATGCCAATACATGCATCTTGCATATGCTAGATCCTGTGCGGAGTAGGTGTTTTTCGTATTTATTTTAAAAATGTTTTAAAACATTACCTGCTCCCTGTGCTGTTGCATGCTTAGCGTAGGCACTTGCACCACATTTTACTTTCACTCCTCTTTCAGGATATCTCCCAGATCTAATCCTTTATGAACTTCATGCCTACAGAGAAGGAAGAATGCTGGTTAGCCTCAAAGCTGAGAATAGTCCATGTAGAGAAAAAAAGCATGATTATGGGGCTCACCTAAGGCATGAATCAGGCTGACCCCGATCTTGAATAGGTTTTGCTCGGCCAACAGGTCTTGAAAGGGAGGAATCTGGTGAAAGAAAAAGATGCAGGTGGTTTGACATGATCCTACACTAGGCATGCAAACAGCTGTGGGAGCAGAATGGATTTTAAAACTTTTTTAAAAATTCGCGCAACGAAAAACTGCTCCGCCCAGAACCTAATCCATTCAGTGCATGTAGGCATGTATCATGATATAAAAATATTTACAAAAATTAAACAAATAAATCTATTTATGCATGATTAAAAAAATTAATTTTCCGTATCTTTATTCCACCTGGAATAACTCTGGAATAAACTGGAATAGGCTGGAATAGCTGGAATAAAACTATTCCAGCCTTCTTCTTCCTTGGAACCGTGGGATGTCCTATTTTGAGGTTTGAAAACGTCATCCAAACACCACCTTCCGGACCTCCGTTTGCTCCCAAACTTCAGCAGCGGCAAGGTGGACGAATCTACTTCGATTTGCCACCGATATCTGCAATCGAAATAATCTAAAACAGTGTATAAAATCCCCAAAAGTCTGCTGCCAGAAAACTGCAGCAAAACAGGACAGTAGGTTGATCTTCGCGTTTGGAGCTACAGCGGCGAACCCGGCTCGCGTAGCTTGCCCCTAGGAGTAGAAAAGTACTCCCTCTAGAGGGGAGATGCACCCGGGGCACTCCGATCCCCTCCACACGCGGTGCTAGCCGCTGGAAGATGATTCGCCACAGTGAACGGCAGCAACTGGCCTTGCTGCAGTCTAGGGTCTGAGCACTCAAATGGACAAGGAAATGGGGCCGTGACTCTCCCTCTAACCCTCCAAAACCCAGCCTATAAGAGCAAAGACTAAGCTCTCAAAAATGGGAGAAAACTCTCAAAGGAAACATTGCCTAGAAATACTTTTGTTTGCTGTTGTACGGTGAAACACTTACTTGAAACAGGGGACTGCAGTGGTATTTAAAGGTAGCAATGGAGGAAGACGGAGAGACTGGGAGAGGAAGAGGTAGCCGACTGCGTTTCTCCAAATTAATCAGCCATTACAAGGGTTAAAACATAGCCGGTGGGAGGAGAAAAGATGCCCAGCTCACGATCGTTTGGGTCGTTTAGGGTTCCAACGCTGGGTTTCTTCCAGCAACATGTAAAACATTTACACGGTGAAAAAAGAACACCGGTTCAAAACTGGTCCAAGCAAAAAAAAATGGTCCAATCCATTTAAACCTCTTGGTTCAATCTAGTTGAACCGGTTCAAGTCCAATTAAATTGGTTCAATGGATTAAATTGGTTCATATCCAATTGAAGGCCGAAACGATCTCCGAATCAGTTCAAAACTGATTCAGAAAAATTCTGGCGCAGTCCTGGTCAGCCCGAAATAATTTCTGGTTGACACAGACAAGGGCAAGATGGGGAAAGAGTGCTCAAAAAACTATGACCATAAAACTGAGACGATTCCCAATCGTAATCGTTATCTAGATCAGAGAGTAATTCTCTGTGTGTGTGACCTCATAGGTTCGAACCTGAACGGTAGCACTAGAACAATTCTAGTACCAGCACAGGAAACCATCTAGCAATGGGTCCCGGCATCCTGATAGGTCGAAGATGCAGGAGCAAACTATCAAACCTCTGGCATATGGTTACCGTATAATTCATCCCTTTGACTTCTAATGCTCAGGACGATTGAGATTGGGCTGCCAACCCAGACTGAGTCAGTCGACTACGTGTCTCAACCTTGCAAGCCCAGTGACTCCTCACTAGGACTACCCCGGCCGACGATTTGCTAAATTGAGATACTGCGAGACATTCAATCTAAACTGTTTGGACAGGTCAATTCCATCTTGGTCCATCACTGCTCCACAAGTACATGCCTATACCCAGAAACCTTCCATCAACGGATTAAAAATCCGGGTAGTCCGGCACCAAAGCACAGGGAGTTGCTTGCAAGCTATCGTGATGACCTCAGGTCAGAGGGACACATATACCCATATCCAATCATGAGTATCCCTTTGGCAGAAAGGGGCTGCACGGAGTCACGTTCAATGAGATATCACATATCCCACTTGTAGATCATATCAGTGTCACCACACTCATTTGGTCAAGAGGACAACCAAGCGATGTGAACTATAACAACCTATACTTGATATATTGCGTCCAGTACAATATATCCTTTGGTTGTGAACAAGGTTTAAGGACCACTCGATACATCCTCTCTGTATCGAAGTCAGTGTAGTCCTAAGGAATTCATCACATGGAAAGAGTTCATTTCAGGGAAATACAATATGTGATGAGCTGCCAAAATTAATATTTTATAATTCAAAGAAAGAGTACAATAGTTAGCTCAACCGCCTGCAACCCAGGCGATTGGCTTTGGGACACAATTCTCAACAACTCCCACTTGTACTAAAGCCAATCAGAAGAGTATCTAATACCCATTTTCCATTTACAATAGTCGAACTCTTTTATTCCGAGGGCTTTAGTGAAGGGGTCGGCCAGATTTTCTTTTTCATCGATCTTTAGAAGATTGATGTCGCCTCGTTCCACGATCTCTCGTACGAGGTGGTAGCACCGTAGTATGTGCTTGGTGCGGTGATGAGCTTTAGACTCCTTAGCTTGAGCAATGGCTCCAGTGCTGTCACAATACACCGGAATAGGACCATCTAGAGAAGGTGCCACCCCTAGTTCTCCAAGGAACTTCCGTAACCACACAGCTTCCTTTGCTGCATCTGATGCTGCAATGTATTCTGCTTCGCATACCGAGTCTACAACAGTTGCCTGCTTGGAACTTTTCTAGCAGATCGCTCCTCCATTCAGGGTAAATACAAACCCTGACACACTCTTGCTATCATCTCTATCTGACTGGAAGCTAGAGTCAGAGTACCCCACAAGTTTTAAGTCAGGTTCTCCATAAATCAGCCATTGATCTTTAGTATTTCTCAAATACTTAAGGATGGACTTAACTACCTTCCAATGCGCCTCACCTGGGTCAGACTGGTATCTACTCACTACTCCTAGTGAGTATGCCACGTCTGGTCTAGTACAAGTCATAGCATACATGATAGAGCCTACTGCAGAAGCATAAGGTACTCTACTCATGCTCTCTTTCCTCAGGAGTTGTCGCACAATCCTTCTTGGAAAGAGTAATTCCAGAATCTATCGGGAGATAGCCTTTCTTGAAATTTTCCATGTTGAACCGTTTCAGCACTGTATCAATGTACGTAGACTGGGACAGTCCCAAAAGCTTCTTAGATCTATCTCTATAGATCTTCATACCTAGTATGTAAGAAGCTTCACCCAAGTCCATGGAGAACTGAGATGATAACCAGACATTTATTCCTTGTAATGCTGCGACATCATTCCCGATTAAGAGAATGTCGTCAACATACAGTACTAGGAATACAATTACAGAACTATTAACCCATTTATAGATGCACGGTTCTTCTCCATTCCTAACGAAGCCATATGATTTGATACATCTATCAAACCGTAAGTTCCAACTTCGAGATGCTTGCTTGAGTCCATAGATGGACCTCTGCAACTTGCATACTTTTGATTCATCTGTGGATGTGAACCCTTCAGGCTGTATCATATACACCTCCTCTTCAACTCCCCATTTAGGAAAGTGGTTCGGACATCCATCTGCCAGATCTCGTAATCAAAATATGCTGCCAAAGCAAGCATGATCCGAATGGACTTGAGCATTGCCATAGGGGAGAAAGTCTCATCATAATCGATACTATATCGCTGACAATACCCCTTGGCAACCAGATGGGCTTTATAGGTCTTTACCTTCCCATCTGCGCCCCTTTTCCTCTTGAAGATCCATTTACACCTGATGGGTTTTATCCCTTCAGGCGGATCAACCAATGTCCATACATTGTTGATTTCCATGGACTCCATTTCGGATCGCATGGCTCTAAGCTATGCCTCAGAGTCAGATCTCTAAAGTGCATCCATATAGGTGATCGGATCCTCGTTGTTCTCATCGAGCTCAATGGGATCGCCGTCCCGGACCAAGAAACCGTTGTATCTGTCTGGCTGACACAGTATTCTATCGGATCTCCTAATAGGTTCTAGGTGTGATTCAATCACAGCCGGTTCTACGATGTCCTTAGAGTGTGCAGGTTCTTCTATTGGCTGAACTTCATCAAGTTCAATCTTAGAGGCTATAGTTCCTTCTCCAAGGAACTCCTTTTCCAAAAAGATAGCTCTAAGAGCAACGAACACCTTTTGTTCATTCTCCAAATAGAAGATATACCCTTTGGTTTCCTTAGGATAACCAATGAATAAACACCGATCAGACCTAGGACCAAGTTTGTCTGAGTCTAAACGCTTTACGTAAGCCGGACAACCCTAGACCCGAAGGTGTGAGATTGAGGGTTTACGTCCAGTCCATATCTCATACGGAGTGGAGACAACAGACTTACTTGGAACATCATTTAATAAGTAACAGGCTGTTTGAAGTGCATATCCCCAAAAGGATAGCGGCAGAGTTGCAAAGCCCATCATGGATCGAACCATGTCCAACAAGGTTCGATTCCTCCTTTCGGACACACCATTCAACTGCGGTGTTCCTGGAGGAGTCCACTGAGAGAGAATTCCATTCTCCTCAAGATATGTCAAAAATTCATCAGATAAGTATTCACACCTCGATCAGATCGAAGGGTTTTAATACTTTTTCCTGTTTGCTTTTTTACTTTATTACGGTATCATTTGAACATTTCAAATGACTCAGACTTATGTCTCATTAAGAAGACATAACCGAATCTTGAAAAGTCGTCTGTAAAAGTAATGAAATATTTGTATCCTCCTCTAGCACTAACTGTCATCGGTCCACATACATCAGTATGTATGAGACTTAGAAGTTCTGTAGCTCATTTACCTTTTCCAATAAAAGGTGACTTGGTCATTTTACCAAGTAAACAAAATTCACAAGTGGGCAGTGATTCAGAATCGCTGACCTCGAGGAGTCCTCCTCGCATCTTGTTTATCCTATTTTGGTTAATATGACCTAGCCTACAGTGCCAAAGATACAAATCGTTGACATTATCTAACCTTGGGCATTTGCTAGAAGTGTACATTATACTAACAGGCCTTGATAGTACATATATGCCATTATTTAATCTAGCTTTCATTATAACAGAGTTATTCAAAATAACATTGCAAAAATCTCCTTTTATTGATAGTTCAAAACCATAATTGGCCGAAAGGCCTACAGAGATTATGCTTATAATAAAACTAGGATAATAGTGACAGTCGACTAGTTCGACAGTACAAGACTCAAAGACAAGACGCAGAACTTCGACCGCCAGTACTGGAACACGATTTCCATTCTCGACGCTCAGAAACTATTCTCTATCTTCAAATCTTCTACTAACTTGAAGTCCCTGTAACGAATTACAAACGTGAATTGGACTACCAGTATCCAATACCCAGTTAGTAGTATCAACAATAGAGTAATTACAAGGTTTTATCATATAAATACCTTGTTCAGCAGACTTTTGCTTTCTCGGCCTGTTCGGATCAAGGGACGCAATATAAAGAGGACAGTTCCTCTTCCAGTGTCCCTTCTTCTTGCAGTAGAAACACTCTGCAGAAGACTGATCAGCCTTATACTTCCTGGTCTGATTAGGGCCAGGTGCATACTGCACCTTCTTTCCCTTTTTATTAATTTTCTTCTTCCCTTTCTTAAAGGGACGACGACCTCTACTACCTCCCACTAAATTCACCACCCCCTTATTCAGTTGGTGGTCTTTCTTGAAAGTCTGCAGCAACTCCAAAAGACCATGGTAGTTGACTACAGGCTTGTTCATTCTATAATGATAGAGAAAATCAAGATAGGAGGAGGAAGAGAATTCAGGATCGCATCCTTGCGAAGCTGCTCGTGCAAGGGGCATCCGAGTTTGCCCAGCTTTTCAATCAGCTCGATCATGTACAATACATGATCAGTGACTGAACCACAATTCGACATCTTGGAATTGTAGATGGCACAAGATACTTTGTACCATTTTACATCATCCGGGGTGCCGAAGGATTCCTTCAACTTTTGTAGGATTTCATCAGGTTGGGCCTCCTCAAATTTGCGACTGAACTCGTCGTTCATCGCCGCTAACATAATGCATCAGACAGTAGTCCGATCAGAGACCCACTTCAGATAAGCATCTCTGACCGCACTCCGTGCATTAGCGGGGGGGATTTCAGGTGCCGGATTCGTTATCACATAGAGGATCCGTTCATGCTCTAGAACGATTCTCAATCTTCGATACCAACTATCAAAGTTATGACCCTTTAACTTCTCATTATCGAGAAGTGACCGGAGCGATAAATTGGAAGACATCTGAAAAGAAAATAAGACCAAATTAGTGTATGAATTAATAATTTGACCAAAAGACTTGGACTTTAGTCTAAAGGTTTCTCCCATTAATTTTTCAGATTGGTAGCCTCTAACTCCAATCCGTGAAAACACTTTTTCAAGTGGGTACTGAAATCCAATAGGCCATGCATGAGCCCGACTTTGGCCATCTCACCCATACGAGCCTAAAGGTAGGTTCGTAAACCAATTATTTTCCTAAACAATTTTCAGTATTTTATTTTATCCCAGAGAACACCCCAATCGGCCTTGGGGCCTCCTATTGCGGGTCTCTGGTTAGGTCCAACCATTAAAATGACAAATCTAATGCTTCCAGCTAACTAAAGACCAAGCCCGACTTTGGCCGGCCCACCTGGTCCCGTTAAGGAGGTTGCACTGAACCATCATCGATCAGATAGAAATTCCAATCGCCGGATGTACACCCGTTCTATGGAACTGCCGATGCACACCAAGCTAGTGGACACATTTCTATCCAACTTAATGGAAGGCTAAGACACTGTCAACTCTTTGACTTAGTCTTTTAAGGACCTAATAATTTTAGAGGATTTTTTAGTTATGACAGAAGAAAAAGACTAGGACATGGATCATCCTCCCACTGAATCAATCAGATTCCAGGAGGGTTGAAATAAATCAACAAATTGATCCATGGGCACCTATAGATCAGTCAGACCGATCAACCTGGGTGACATGGGTTAACTCGAGTCATTGAGCTTTTCCAATCAGTTCTAGTCTACTCGACTAGCCAGGTAGGTGAGATCATGGGTGAGTATCTGCCATTAACCATCTTTCCTAGACACCAACCAAGTTGGCCAGGAAAGAGGTAGCCTCATACAACCATGATCACAATGCCAAACCTACCTCGACACCAGTCGGTTTACCAGACTCGATCAGACTAGCCTAAAGACTCGGGCATCCACTGAGCCACTAATTGGATCCATTTTAGATGAACGGATCAACTAATCTAACTATTAGATAGTTCTAAAGAAGAGCCTTAAACAACTTTTGTTTAATCTTCTTGTAATCCGGTTCAACTAAACTTAGGTCTAACCCAGTGATGAACCCAACTAGTCAGCTAACCCAATTTAACCCAAAATGACTTATGCAATGTTTTAGATTTCATAAACCTAAAATTTTTAATAAGCCAAACACTTAATTAAAATATTTTTAATTAAGTCACAATGTAAAACATTTTTACATAACAAATCATGCATCAAGATTCAAATTTTACAAATATTTCATATCCATATAAAACATGCCCAATAACATGTATCATCAAATTAAAACATTTTTAATTTTAAAAATTCTTTAAGGATCCTTCTGAAGAGGCGAACACAGATGATCCGCATCGTGTCAAAGACACACGGTCATGGTGAAGGTCTCAACTAGGTTCCAAAAAGAAATCATGATACATTTTTATTAGATTAAACAAATTTTAATCTATAAACATGAATACAGGAATAGATTACACATGCAACCTGGCTCTGATACCACTAAAAGAAAAAGATGCAGGTGGTTTGACATGATCCTACACTAGGCATGCAAATAGCTGCGGGAGCAGAATGGATTTTAAAACTTTTTTAAAAATTCGTGCAACAGAAACTGCTCCGTCCAGAACCTAATCTATTCTTGTTGCATGTAGGCATGTATCATGATATAAAAATATTTACAAAAATTAAACAAATAAATCTATTTATGCATGATTAAAAAAAATAATTTTTCGTACCTTTATTCTTCCTAGAATAACTCTGGAATAAAACTGGAATAGGCTCGAATAGCTGGAATAAAACTATTCCAGCCTTCTTCTTCCTTGGAACCGTGGGATGTCCTGTTTTAAGGTTTGAAAACATCGTCCAAACACCACCTTCCGGACCTCCGTTTGCTCCCAAACTTCAGCAGCGGCAAGGTGGACGAATCTACTTCGATTTGCCATCGATATCTGTAATCAAAATAATCTAAAATAGGTGTATAAAATCTCCAAAAGTCTGCTACCAGAAAACTACAGCAGAACAGGACAACGGTTGATCTTTGCGTTTGGAGCTACAGCGGCGAACCCGGCTCGCGTAGCTTGCCCCTAGGAGTAGAAGAGTACTCCCTCTAGAGGGGAGACGTGCCTGGGGCACTCCGATCCCTCTCCAGACATGGTGCTAGCCGCTGGAAGATGATTCGGCCATAGTGAACGGCAGCAACTGGCCTTGCTGCAGTCCAGGGTTTGAGCACTCAAATGGACAAGGAAATGGGGCCTGTGACTCTCCCTCTAACCCTCCAAAACCCAGCCTATAAGAGCAAAGACTAAGCTCTCAAAAATGGGAGAAAACTCTCAAAGGAAACATTTCCTAGAAATACTTTTGTTTGCTGTTGTACGGTGAAACCACTTACTTGAAACAGGGGACTGCAGTGGTATTTAAAGGCAGCAATGGAGGAAGACGGAGAGACTGGGAGAAGAAGAGGCAGCCGTCTGTGTTTCTCCAAATTAATTAGCCATTAACAAGGGTTAAAACATAGCCGGTGGGAGGAGAAAAGATGCCCAGCTCACGATCGTTTGGGTCGTTTAGGCTTCCAGCGCTTGGGTTTCTTCCAGCAACGTGTAAAACATTTACACGGTGAAAAAAGAACACCGGTTCAAAACCGGTCCAAGCAAAAAAAAATGGTCCAATCCATTTAAACCTCTTGGCTCAATCTAATTGAACTGGTTCAAGTCCAATTAAATTGGTTCAATGGATTAAAATTGGTTCACAACCAATTGAAGGCCGAAACGATCTCCTAATCAATTCAAAACTGATTCAGAAAAATCCTGGCGCAGTCCTGGTAAGCCCGGAACAATTTCTGATTGACACAGATAAGGGCAAGATGGGGAAAAGAGTACTAAAAAAAACTGTGACCATAAAACTGAGATGATTCCTAATCGTAATCGGTATTCGGATCAAAGAGTAATCCTTTGTGGTGTGTGACCTCATAGGTTCGAACCTAAACGGTAGCACTAGAACAATTCTAGTAGCAGCACAGGAAACCATCTAGCAATGGGTCCCGGCATCCGGATAGGTCAAAGATGCGGGAGCAAACTATCGAATCTCTGGCATATGGTTGCCATATAATTCATCCCTTTGACCTCTAATGCTCAAGACAACTGAGATTGGGTTGCCAACCCAGACTGAGTCAGTCGACTACGTGTCTCAACCTTGCAAGCCCAGTGACTCCTCACTAGGACTACCCCGGCCAAGGATTTGATAAATTGAGATACTGCGAGACATTCAATCCAAACTATTTGGACAGGTCAATTCCATCTTGGTCTATCACTGCTCCACAAGTACTTGCCTGTACCTAGAAACCTTCCATCACCGGATTAAAAATCCGGGTAGTCCGGCACCAAAGCACAGGGAGTTGCTTGCAAGCTACCGTGATGACCTCAAGTCAGAGGGACACATATACCCATATCCAATCATGAGTATCCCTTTGGCAGAAAGGGGCTGCACGGAGTCACGTTCAATGAGATATCACATATCCCACTTGTAGATCACATCAGTGTCACCACACTCATTTGGTCAAGAGGACAACCAAACGATGTGAACTACAACAACCTATACTTGATATATTGCCGTCCAGTACAATATATCCTTTGGTTGTGAACAAGGTTTAAGGACCACTCGATACATCCTCTCTGTATTGAAGTTAGTGTAGTCCTAAGGACTTCATCACATGAAAAGAGTTCATTTCAGGGAAATACAATATGTGATGAGCTGCCAAAATTAATATTTTATTAATTCAAAGAAAGAGTACAATACTTAGCTCAACCGCCTGCAACCCAGGTGATTGGCTTTGGAACACAATTCCCAACATCTGGAAGGTGATGAACTAGTTGTACACCTCTTGGTCTACAGCCTCCACTCAGAAGTTGTTGTTCGAGGAACGGTCCGAGTCACTCTAGACTTAATTAACCCCTTCGACTAAGGCGAAGAAGTATCTGTTCTTCCATCCCTTGATGGAAGAAGGAAGTTCAAATTTAATGGCCCTCGGGCGGGGGGCCACGAACCACCATCCATAATCAGATGGGTGGCATTTCAGGGTGAAGAGTGCCCTGAAGAGGGAAAAATGGATAACAATCCCATGAAAATGGCAGAGGACAGTGAAATAGAAGATAACCCTAATGGCATTTAGGGCGAGTTGGGTTGGAACTAAGTGAAAATTACTAAGGAAAAAAAGAAAGGATGCAGAGCTAGATGAAGACCCCCGAGGAAGAAGTCCCTGTACAAGGCAATCCAGCCTGAGCCACTGTAGGTGACCTGCTCCCCCTGTCTCGAAATCGAAAGCCGAATGGAGTCCAGAATTCTGTAGGTATCCCAGAGCCGAGAGAGGTACTCCCTGGTCATCACTGAGGTGATGCCAGAGGGACCAACCATACCAGAAGGAACAGAAGGGATAGGAGCAGTAAAAGAGATGGGGGGAGCAGACGAAACAGGAGGAGCAGAAGGAGAAGGGGGTGCCTTACTTCAACCTATGATGATCCCTATTGGCTGGAGACCTCTATGAATACTAAGGGGGACATCATCCTCCTAATCGGAGGATGGGGTCCTGGTCGAGCGGGCCCTGCCTCGCTAGAGTGCCCTGAGCAAAAGCGTCTCTAGCCAGATGGATCCATCCTAAAGCAAAGGAAAAGGAGGTGCTAATGGAGAGAATCCTAAAGACTCTAAAAAAGGGGGACTCCCTCAGCACAGGTCGATGGAGAAGAAGAAGAAGACAAAGGAGGGGAAATTGACCTGAATGCCTAGAAGAGAAGGGTCGGACTAGGAAAGAAAGGGCTCTAGTTCTCCTGCAAGCTCGAAGGTTCGAAAGAGATAGTTTAGGAAATGTTTTCCTCCTTTTCAAAAATAGCCTGATAGCAGCCATACATCTTTTTGGTCCTCTCACCATCAGATGTGTGCCACGTATCAAGATCGACTGGGAATGGCACCTCAACATGCCAAAAATTATCTTGGGCCTAGCTCAATCATCATGCTTCCTTGGACTTGCTGACATGGCATCTCCGTATTGGCTTCGAGGCACGATCCACAAATTATCGATAATCATGATATTTAATGGTGTTGGATATTTGCCCTTTCCATGTTAGCATCACCATAACTCACTTCATCTTGAGCTCTACATCATGTCAAGACTTGAGAGTTTGGGGCAACTTGTATGGCAGGACTGCTGACATGGAGTCCCTCTCAGATCTAGCTAGCGACCATGCTGGCAGAAGGTGCCACTCGGATGCAGACCCTGGGCGGAGCATCCGGAGAACCCCTTTGCCAGAGTGACACCCTCGAGGTTGAGCCTCGGTCGGGGTCGTGCCCTCGTTTTTTAAGTCCCTTGGCTGGAGTGGCTCCCTCGAGGTCGAGCCTCGATCGAGGTTGTGCCCTCGTTCTTTAAGCCCCTTGGCTAGAGTGGCTCCCTCGAGGTCGAGCCTCAGTCGAGGTCATGCCTTGTTCTTTGAGCCCCTTAGCCAGAATGGCTTCCTCGAGGTCAAGCCATAGCCGAGGTCATGCCCTTGTTCTTCAAGTCCCTTGGCTAGAGTGGCTCCCTCGAGGTCGAGCCTTGGTCGAGGTCGTGCCCTCATTCTTCGAGCCCCTTGGCTAGAGTGGCTCCCTCGAGGTCGAGCCCTGATTGAGGTCAAGCCCCAATCGAGGTCATGCCCTCATTCTTCGAGCCTCTTTGGCCGGAGTGGCTTCGTCGAGACCGAGCCCTGGTCGAGGTCGTGCCCTCATTCTTCGAGCTTCTTTGGTTGAAGTTGCTTCCTTGAAGTCGAGCCCCGGCCAAGGTCGTGCCCTCATTCTTCGAGTCCCTTGGCCGGAGTGGCTTCCTCAAAGTCGGGCCTCAGCCAAATTCATGCCCTTATTCTTCGAGCCACTTGGCCGAAGTGGCTCCCTCGAGGTCGAGCCCTGGCCAAGGTCCTGCCCTCTTTCTTCTAGCCCCTTGATCGGAGTAGCTCCCTCAAGGTCGAGCCCCGGTCAAGGTCGTGCCCTTGTTCTTTAAGCCCCTTGGCTAGAGTGGCTCCCTTGAGGTCGAGCCCCGACTGAGATCGTGCTCTCGTTCTTCGAGCCCCTTAGTCGTAGTAGCTCCCCCGAGGTCGAGCCCTTGGCTGGAGTCAGGCTACCCCACTCGAGGTCAACTCCCCGGTCAAAGTTAACCTCTTCCATGAAGTTAGGTATGGATTCTTTTAGGTGAGCGCGGCCTCTTCCACAAGCACCCCTAGGGCAGACGGGTGGGTGACAACGGCAGGTTGCACCACCACCCTTGCCAGAACCCTTGCACGGCATGGAGAGGTTGACATCCCTGAGGGGTGGTGCTCCACTAAGGCACGTTGCCTAGAACCTCTAAAAAAATGGCACCCCACCATGGCACACCAACTGTGACTCCTATGAGATGGTATTTCATTAAAGCATGCTGCCTATGGAGGAGCATCCCATCAGAGCATTAGGCCCCACAGCCCATTATTAGCACCATCTGGGGAAGGGCACTCTGCTCGGGGCACTGAACCCCTCTACCTGCCATCTGTATCACCCAGAAGAGGAAGGTTTTGTTTGGGAATTCAGACCCTGCAACGTCTACCTCTAGATCGGTGCTCTACCAGGTCTCCCCAAACATGGAGAAATGATGTCAGAGAGGGGCAGTGTGCTGTCAAAGTGTCAGAACCCATGGCATACCTCATGTACTCGTCATAAAAGGGACGCACACTCCTTCATGCTCCACTACCACTACCAGGGACAGACCACCTAACGCAGGACAGACCCCGATCAATATTTATTCTAGAAGAAGGTCGGACTGTTGGTCACTAGGAAACGACCCTAGGCTAGGTTAAACCAGGCCTAAATTATTTTTTCCAGTTTTTTTTATTCAATTAAAACCTTTTTTTTTCATATTTTTTTTTCTCTTTTTTTTTCTAATAAACCCATACTTTTTTTTTCACCCCCTTTTTTTATTTTTGGTGTGGTATGCATGATGAGGATGCAATCATGTGACTCTAAAGGAGATTAACCAAAATTTAACTAGCAATTCCTACTTGCATATGAGTGATTCAACATATAAGATCAAGGAGATCTAAATAAGAAACCCTAAATGCTTATACTTAAACCCAGCTAGGAGGACTATCAAAATATTAAAGAAATAGGACAAGATTAGAATTCGCACACAAGTCAAGCTAGCCCTATTTAATGATCCCGATCTTAAAAGACTAGGAGTTCAAGCATTGAAATCTCAAGCACAAGGGATTCGCTCTTAAGGTTCTCAAATGAAAGATCATACCACATAAGATGGGCCATCTAACTTTCTGGTTTGTAGCAAGTAATCCTTCCTCCTGGATCTGGAACCTAGAGAACCCTGCAACAAAGAAACCAAGATGATTAGAAGCTTAATTAGAAATGAGAAGATTGATGGAACTCAAAGGAGAGTTTGTTGGAAATGATCCTTGGCGCCATGGTGGAAGCTGTGTTGGTGTTGATCTTCTTCTTGTGAGGATGTCCTTAATTCGCCTTGAAGGAAGAGGATTGCTTGGAAGATGAAGAGTAAAAGAGAAGGATTAGGGAGAAGAAATGATGGAGGAGAGGAAGAGGTTCACTTAGGCACAAAGATCCACATAGGCACATAGAAACACATAGAAAATTTCTGAAAATTTGTATTCCTTCATCAATAGCTCTTTACAAGGGGCGTCCAAGGCTTTAAATAAAGCCTCACAAATTTTGAAATTTCAAATCCCCAAACAAGTGGAGTAATATAAGGGAGAGGGCTGATTTTCTTGCTTGAAATCCTCCTTGGCCAACTTCCTTGAATTTGAACTTGGGATGGTGCCCTCTTGTGGTGAGGTGGCATGTGAGGTGGCATGTGGTCCCCTCTTGACGTGGCATGTGGTCCCAAGTCGAGGTGGCGCAAGTGATGTGGCATGTGGTCCCCAATTGAGTTGGCTTTGGTCTTGATTTGGGGTAATACATTGTGAGTCTTCTTTAGGCTTGATGCTAGTTGACCCATTTGGATTGGACTAAGACTAGACCCGACATGGACTCGACTTACATGATTATTTTGGACTCAAAAGAAAGATTACAGGACCCAACATGGACTCGACTTACATTATTCTTTTGGACTCAAAATAAAGAAAGGTTACCGGATTCTCTAGTCCAACCATAAAGATTCAGAATGGGCTTGAATTGGTTGGAGTCTCTTTCTGATTCTGGTGCCCGCACCAATTTTCTTCCTTATTTTTTTTCTCATTCTTTTCACTTTTTTTTTATTTCCTATTTAAACCTGAAGTCGGCAAAGGGAGGGGCGGCTCTGCTTTGAGAAGTGTGCAAGAGGGCTCTTCACTTTCACGTTCATGCTAAGGGCCTTCCGGTGCTTTGACAGCCATGCGGAATACCCAAAACAGGGGTGTCGATCCTTGGAGGGGCAAATCTGGTGGGCATCACTGGTGACGGGGCTTGGGACGAGGATGGTGGCCCAGGGAAAGGCGGCGCGACCCTACTCCGGTGAATGGCAGTGGCTTGGTGGGGAGAAGAATGGCACGGTCAATGGAATAAGCGGATCGGCGTTGAATGGGCAGATCCAGTGGGCTCTCGCCGGCGATGGTGGTGGCATGATGACAGCGGCACAGGAAGGTGGCGTCGAGGGCTCTTCGACGATCATCGAGCATTACGGGCGTGGGTTGGGAGTGGAGAGATGGATGACCAGTTGGGAGCGGAGGAGTCGGATGGCTGGTTGGAGACTTCTGGTCGGCGGAGTGGTTTGCTCGGTCTATCGGACAGGAAGATCGGGAGATTTCGGTCGGTGACTATGGGTTTGGACGACAGCCGTGGGAGAAGAAAGTCATGATTAAGGCAGACAGGAATCACTATTGGAGCAATCTTTTGAGTGTAAGGCTCAGCCGTGTGTTGGGAAATGCTGATGCTTGATAGGGTTTTGGATGCCTGTCATTGATTTGATAACGGGCTCGGGAAGTTGATTTCTCACAGGAGAAAGTAGTAACAGGGAAGAGAAAGAAGAGATAGGGAAAAGAAGAATCTAGAGAGAGGAATAAAGAAAGAGAATAAGAGGGAGAGAAGTAGCAGGAAGAAATTGGAAGAAGAAGGAGAGCACGGAGGGAAGAACCAGAAGAAAAAAGAGTAGGGGAAAGAAGAAGGAGAGGGGAGCACTCAGGACACACCCAAGCACTTTTCTCAAATATTTTCTTCGCTAACTTTTTATTGAATAACCAAACATCTTAAATAGACTAATCTAAGATATTCGATATCCCGATCAGATACCCCTAACAAACTCAAACTACTTATTTTAAAAAACAAACTAATCCAACCAGGGATAAAGTAAATCCTAAAACAAACTAAGAAACCATAACATAAAATGAATTCCTAAAAATAACTTAGATATGCTCTGGGATCTGTGCTGCTCCAGGATGTGTGCTCATCAACTCCAGGATCCTGGGCCCCAGGGTTTGGGCTGGGTTGGCTTCAGGTTCTAGGCTGGCTTCTGGCCTGGCTTCTGGGCTGGGCTGGGCTTCAGGTTCCAGGCTGGGCTTTAGGTTATGGGCTGGGCTTCAGGTTTGATCTGGGCTGCTTCAGATTCTGGGCTGGTTGATGACCCCATCACCACCTCCCTCTTCTAGGGAGGAAGAGAGCAGGCCCACGCCTCACCCACATAAGAAGCGCCTAGAGGAGGCCAAGCTAGAACTCTACACCTCACTAGAGGTGCCACTCATCTATAAGAAGCAAAAGGGGTTTCTGGAAAAGGTAAGCGAGAAGGGGTGGGCAATTCAGCAAGGCTCGGAAGATATCCGAAATACACCAGAACTCCCCAAGAGAGTTCCAACGCTACAGCCACCATTGCTCAAGCCCTCCTTCTCTATCCTAACCCTCACTCTATCATTTCTCAAGACCTCTAAGGATGGAAACCACTTCGTGATCCACTAAGAAGGATCTGTTCCCATTGATCGTCCATTGAGTTGACCATCAGAGTGCCCCCACCGGGATCCCCGACCCGGTCTCCCTTCTTTTGCAGGATCAAGCACATGTATTGGACTCTAGGTGGGAGAGCCACCAACTAACGCCATGCAAGAGCTACAAGCCATGACGATCTAAGTAGCAACAATCAATACAATTGATAACTAACCTAATACAAGTATTTTAATTAATTAAGTGTTAATTAATTTTAGAAGGATTAGTTAGTAATTAGATTGCTAATTAGTTCAATTTAATTGAGCAAAGAGATTTGGTCAAGTTTAATTGAATTGGGTTCAATTAGGTCTCACTTGTTTAGGTTATATGGGGATATAATTGCTTAGGAATTTTAATTTCGGTTAGATTCAAACTTAGGCTAGATTAATTCCTGATTTGATAAGGATTTAATTAAGCTAATTGGGACTTGATTGGATCAGGCTCAATTATTTAATTGGTTTAACCAAATTTAATTTGATTTGAACTTAATTAGAATCGGATTAGGATTCCTACTCCTATCCTAGTGCCACCTAGATATTCTCCATACCTAACTCAGACTTTTCTATGAATTCTCCTTGAAAAAAATATTTTTTCATTTCCCCTAATTCCTCTTTTGATTAGATTAGTTTAGAATAATTTTAGATAAATTTTGAATTCATTTGATAGATTTCGAATATGATTAGAACTCCTAGTCCCATTCTATCTCTATCTCTCTTTATCCGTAGCAATTCTCTAAGCCTTATTTTTATTGAATTTTTCTGGGGTGCGCATGAATTTGGAGAAGTATTACCGTGAGAATTAAGATATGAAATCATCGGAAAAAATAAGAGAGAGGGAGAATTGGCATGAGAACAAAAGAGGGCATAAGATCTAGGGCTAGGGTTTTAAGCAAGACAAAGGAAATATTAAAGAGAGGTCTCTTCTTGTTTTATTTCTTCCACTTCTAAATTCTTCTAGATCTCCTCTTCTTCATCTTCTTGGAAGGTCTAAGAAGTTCTAAAGTAGGATTTACATCAGTGATCCTTCGGCCTTTGTATGGAGCTAGCACTTTAGGGAGGCTGATAATTTCAAGATTTCATGTGAATGAATGCATTATGTAGGTACGAAGTGACCTACAGAATCTTTTCCAGATGCCATCAGCAGTGGAGATCAACGACCCATGATTAGGTATGAGATCCAATCTCATAGGTGGTATAGATTAGATCTATAGTGTGTATCGACAAAATCGATGCATGCTAATTTTGATTTTTTGTACTTACTACTTTGCATTTCATGTTTCAAATCCATGGTAGAGATTTTTAAAATTATTTTAATACATGTTTTTTGATTAAAAGTAGTTTTAATTTGATATGCTTTTACTAGTATTTAAAAAAAACTAAAATACATGTATGATACCCTATCCTGATTTCCAATAGTTGTGCCACCAAGGTAAACCCGAGGCTGATATGAAGAGCAAATTCGAGGCTATGCCACCAAGGTAAAATCCGAGGCCAAGGTGAAGGTAAAATCCGAGGCTGAGCCACTAAGGTAAAATCCAAGACCAAGGTAAAGAATAAAACCAAGGCCAAGCCAAGGTAAAATTCGAGGCCAAGATAAAGAATAAAGACAAGATGAAGAATAAAGCGAAGATGGAGGGAGCATCTACCCGAGATAAGGAGATTACGAAAGAAGCCAGAATGACATAGCTAGATAGAACACCATTACCTCATCCATGGAACTCAGAGAACCTCTAAGTGTATCATTGATAATGTAACTTATGTCCAAATAAAGTCATTATTATTGATTAATTTTGTGTGGATTTATATGTCTTTGTAGAATAGGGCCAAGTTGAGGACTAACTATAAGGACCACCTTAACCTAATGAAGAGGGCTAATTACAAGGATCCTCACTCGATGCTGAACATTGAAGGCTAACAATGAGGACCCTTGGCCTAATTATGAGGGCTAACTACTAGGACCCTTACCCGATGCTGGACATTGAGAACAAATCATGAGGACCCTTGGCCCAACAACAAGGGCTAACTACTAGGGCCCTCGCATGATGTTGAAAATATCAAGGGCTAACCATTAGGATTGATGCGGGATAGAGATCGAGGTTGGATTGCTAGCGAGTTGAGAAGTCACCAGGGGATTAGGGTTTGCCTGGAAGAAGAAAGAAGAGGGCGAAGGGTTTAGAAGGATAACTGGGGTTCATACAAATTTTCCTAGGAGGACAAGCACACAACAACAAGGCTCATACAGATGCTCTAGGGATCACACAGATATCCTAAAAAGAAGGAAAAAGGGATCACTCAGATACCCTTATGGTGGGGACACCAGGATCATACACAGATCATTGGATCCCATATGGTTTACTTAGTCATGTGTCAAAGTTTTGTAATCAATTAAGATTGAATCCTGTAATAAGTTGAGGTTAGTTGATTTGTCTCAACCCTCAACCTTAGTCAGTATATTGAGTCTTGTATATCAGTTATGAGTCCAGTATGAGCCTAATTTTTGTACAAGAGAGGAGGTTACCCTATTTTGGAGTTTCAACAGGCCATATCTAGGAGTCAGAGGCCATTACATAAGATTATTGGATTTTGTGTGACACCACAAGATCCAAGATGCCTTCTGAAAACCTTAATTCCTTCTAGATGCCCAGATTCCCTTCCAGATGCCAGAGTATATTTCCAGACCAGGGCATCCATGATTCCAGAGGTCCACCTGCATCCTAGCCCAAAGAAATCAAGCTCAGGCACCAAGCCCAAGCCCTTAAGAAGTAAGATACCAGGAAATATTCTTGCTACCAGGCCACCCCAGCTTCTAGAGGCCCAAGCTTATGCACCCAAGTCCCTTTGGGTCAGCCCCTTGCTGCTCCTAGAAGCCCAACACATCCCCCTAGGCATCATTGAAGTGTTGACCAAGTCTAAGAGGTGTCCTTAAGTGAGAAGGAAAAGACTAGTTTAACCTAGTTAGGATTTATGTTCCTACTTGCTTTATGATTTATAATTCTAACCTAGCTAGGTAAGGACATGTAATCTAACTAAGAAAAGACTTGTTAACCTAAGTGTAACCCTAGTTAGAGAGGGCATGGGAACTCTATAAATACCCCACCCCTTTCTCTCTTGTAATCAACTCTTTCTTATGAATACAACATAGCTGAAATTTTTGAGTAATTGCTTTGTATTTGGTGTTCTAGTTTTGGTTCTCTTATTTTTGTGTGCTCTCCTTGTATCCCTTGGTCGAACCCCTACTACCCTAGCTTCCCTCTGCATCTTGTGAGATCAGCCACATCCAAAGGAAGACACCCTAGCTACTGCCCCAGTCAAGCAACTGCTTCTTCCCCAGGACACCCACACCTAAACCTAATTTTGTTTCCTTCTAAACCATAGTTTTTATTCCTTTGTTTAATTGCTATTTTGATTGACCCCTGATGCTTGTAGGATCCCTGAGGTGTTTCACCTCCTCAGAGGAGGCTTTCCTTGCCTTCAGACCGGGTCTAAATCAGCCATCTGATTCAAGGAACTGAAGCTTCTTCTTCCATGCTCCAATCAGAGTGTGAGTGATCCCTTCTACTGAAAAGTTTTCAATCTCTGACTAGTAAGAAACCTTCCCTTCTCTTGATATCTATTTTGATGAAGATAAACAATCCTAATCTGGGAGTTCCTCAATTCTTGGATCCTGGAATTTATTATTTTGCATGAGTTTGCCTACGATCATGATGATTCTATGCATTGCTATTCCTTATGCTAGTTCTTAACTTTGGAAATCTAGCCTACAAATTAAATTATAAAAAAATAAAAAAAACTAGTCTACTATTTTTGCTGTATGATTAGAAATCTTAGAGTCATCCCACATTAGTTTGGTATCAGAGCAGGTTAGGATAGTTTTTATCTGCTTTGCATTCACAAACCCTAATTTCTGCATCCTATCCATTGCATTAGATGTCTAGGTTTCATCCTATTTTGGCACCTTAGAAAATTTATTTTTTTGTAAAAACTGCATGTCATGTACTCTGTTCTATCTTGATAATTCTCATAATTTTTAATTAATTTTACCAAAATCATAATTTTCTAAAATCCAGTATTAAGAACCCTAACTAAAAGTCTGATAATTCTATATCAGTCTAAAAATCCTAGAATTTGCATAATCATTTGATTTTATTTTTATATCAAATTGGTAGAGGTCATCACCACCATCCATCATCTATCCTAGAATCTTTTTGATTTTTTTTTGGATTGATATCTATGTCAAAATCTACATCATTTGAAACCCTAATTTCCTGAATTTCTGCACTTACTTGACTAAACCTAATCAACTTTCACACACCCCAATCCCAAGCCTAATTTGTTTGCAAACCTAATCAACCTAAACTTAACTTGTCACCTCATAAAACATACATAAAATATTTTTATTTTTCAAATTGTTTTAGAGTGCATCAGGACCATCGATTTCCATCATCTGCATTAAATTAATCTTAAGGGCAATTAATATAACATCAGGGCAGGAGGTCAAAACCTGTCATGGGCCCAAAACAACCATCCAGTATTTCCACCCAAGTCTTAATTAAAATTGATTATACTTAATTTTCCCTAGAGGGCTAGGTGACACCAACAGGTCGGGTCTGAGCTGGGTGGGCTAACTAGTGCATTTAATCCTGTGGCTATTATTGAAATCTGGTTTCTAAGGCTGAGGGTCTAGAGTCAAATGACGTAAGTGGTGTTGTGATTTTTAATTGGGTCCCTATGAAAGCAGGGGGGCCCTTTCACACTCCCACCCTCTACCTGGCCAGAGGAAGGACTAGCTACTGGGTTAAGTGTATGTTGAGTTGACCCACCCAGTTTTGGCTCTAGATCTAGGAAACCCTAGATTAAGCTAACCCATCTTGCATGCTTGGCTGCACCATCTCATTTTGACTAATTGCTTGATTGTATGACCACTAGATTGGGAACCCAATATCAGAAGTCTAAACCTCAAACCGACTTAGCCATGGATTTCAATTTTGATGCCATCATGAACCAGCTTGCCCAATTAACTACCCAAATGAACCAAGCCAATACCCAAACTCAAATTCAGTTAGCCCAAATGAGCACCCAAACCCAAAACCAGTTTGACCGATCCCGGGACCAGTTTGCTCAATTAATCACCCAGGTTAACTAGATGAGCCAACCCATTAACCAAACTGTTGCCGATCTCACCATGGTGGCCTGTAGCTCGTGAGCTGGCACCGGTTCTCGGACTCTCTCACCTCGAGGTCTCCAAGCTTCCGGACCTACAAAACAAAGTCAGAGATCCGGGCCGGGAATTCCGGCGGGGGCACTCCAACGATCAAGTAAGAGAGCAGCAAGATGGAACAGGACCTCCAAGACGGGTTCCCGGAGGATTCCCATGCTTAGAGGAGAAGTAAATGAAAGAAGTGTGGGAAAGAGGAGAGTTGAAGCCCGGCTTCTTGCGCTAGGTTCACCGAGCTCACGCCTGAGGGCTTCCTGGGGTCCCCCGGATCATTCTCTTGATGTTCTTTCCCTTTTTCAACCTACCTCTCCATCCATTTTTATAGTCCCTTTTATACTACCGGACCGCCTTCAGCCCACATCTCCTTCTGGGGGTTCCCCGAGATCTCTAGGTCTTCTTCCCTCCTTCTCCTTCGAGTTCGGGAGTTAAGTGGCTGGCGTGCCTCGTTCGTCGTGTATCATGAAAGGGGGAAGACTGGTGAGACCTCGGGCCGAGCACGGGAGCTCTCCTTTAGGGGCGTTGATGATGGGCTTCTAGGCATTTCAGGCCCCTGCCCCCAAGGATTCCATTCCTCGGTTGCGAGGCCCCGTTTAATTGATGTAAACGAGATTTCGCATGTCACGACAGGCCATACTGGCACCCCCTACGGGGCGTGGCGCGCACCGACTCTAGCAGCGACCTCGTGACCCATGTCTCTGCCTCCCCGAGGCCTTGCAGAGTAGGGCTGACTTCGGTCGAGGTGGTCCCGTCAGGGGGCACCACCTGGTGGAGGAGCAGGGGCTGCCAGCTTCGACCGAGGTGGACCCCTCCTGGGTGGACACCTGGCGAAGTGGTAGAGAGAGGCTCGACTTCGACCAAGGTGGACCCGTCATGGGGTGCCACCTAGCGAAGGAGCAGGAGCTGCCAGCTTGGCCGAGGTGGACCCCTCTTGGGTGGACACCTGGCGGAGTGGCAGAGAGAGGCTCGATTTTGGCCGAGGTGGACCTGTCATGGGGTGCCACCTAGCGAAGGAGCAGGAGCTGCCAGCTTGGCCGAGGTGGACCCCACATGGGTGGACACCTAGCAGAGTGGTAGAGAGAGGCTCGACTTTGGCTGAGGTGGACCCGTCATGGGGTGCCACTTGGCGAAGGAGCAGGAGCTGCCAGCTTGGGCGAGGTGGACCCCTCCTGGGTGGACACCTGGCGGAGTGGTAGAGAGAGGCTCGACTTTAGCCAAGGTGGACCCATCATGGGATGCCACCTGGCGAAGGAGCAGGAGGGCCTGGCTCGACCTCGGTAGAGGTGGGTCCGTCTTGGGGTGCCACCTAGCGAGGGAGCAGGAGGCCGCCATCTTTGGCCGAGGTGGACCCCTCCTGGGTGGACACCTGGCGGAGCGATAGAGAGGGGCTCGACTTCGATCGAAGTGGACCCATCTTGGGGTGCCACCTGGCGAAGGAGCAGGGGGGCCTGGCTCAACCTCGGTTGAGGTGGACCCATCTTGGGGTGCCACCTAGCGAGGGAGCAAAGGCCGCTAGCTTCGGTCGAGGTGGACCCCTCCTGGATGGACACCTAGCAGAGTGGTAGAGAGGTGCTTGACTTTTGTCGAGGTGGAACCGTCTTGGGGTGCCACCTGACGAAGGAGAAAGAGGGCATGGATCAAACTCGGCAGAGGTGGACCTGTCTTAGGGTGCCACCTGGCGAGGGAGCAGGAGGCCGCCCGCTTTGATCGAGGTGGACCCCTCCTAGGTGGACACCTGGCGGAGCGGCGAAGAGGGGCTCGACTTCGACCGAGGTGGTCCCGTCTTGGGGTGCCACCTGGCGAAGGAGCAGGAGGGCCTGGCTCATCCTTGACTGAGGTGGACCTATCTTGGGGTGCCACCTGGCGAGGGAGCAAAGGCTGCCAGCTTCAACCGAGATGGACCCCTCCAGGGTGGACACCTAGCAGAGTGGCAGAGAGGTTCTCAACTTCAACCGAGGTGGAACCGTCTTGGGGTGCCACCTGGTGAAGGAGCAAGAGGGCCTGGCTCGAATTCAGTAGAGGTGGACCCGTCTTGGGGTGCCACCTGGTGAGGGAGCAGGAGGCCGCCCACTTCGGCCGAGGTGGACCCCTCCTGGGTGGACACTTGGCAAAGCGGTGGAGAGGGGCTCGGCTTCGGCCGAGGTGGACCCATCTTGGGGTGCCACTTGGCGAAGGAGCAGGAGGGCCTGGCTCGACCTCGACAGAGGTGGACCTATCTTGGAGTGCCACCTGGCGAGGGAGCAGAAGGCCGCCAGCTTCGGTCGAGGTGGACCCCTCCTAGGTGGACATCTGGCGGAGCTGCAGAGAGGGGCTCGACTTCGGTCAAGGTGGACCCATCTTGGGGTGCCACCTGGCGAAGGAGCAGGAGGGCCTGGCTCGACCTTGGTAGAGGCGGACCCATCTTGGGGTGCCACCTGGCGAGGGAGCAGGAGGCCGCCCGCTTCGGCCGAGGTGGACCCCTCCTGGGTGGACACCTAGCGGAGCAGCGGAGAGGGGCTCGACTTCGATCAAGGTGGACCCGTCTTGGGGTGCCACCTGGCGAAGGAGCAGGAGGGCCTGGCTCGACCTTGGCATAGGTGGACCCATCTTGGGGTTCCACCTGGCGAGGGAGCAGAAGGCCACCAGCTTCGGCCGAGATGGACCCCTCCTGGTTGGACATCTGGCAGAGCGGTAGAGAGGGGCTCGACTTCGACCTAGGTGGACCCATCTTGGGGTGCCACCTGGCGAAGGAGCAAGAGTTTTGAAAGAAAAATCCACGTGGCACCTGCGGCTTCCATCTGGATCTGACACACGATCCATGTCAGTGACGTAACCATATCAATTTCCCCCTATCCCCAGGTCCCATCGAAGCGTCGTGGCTTGGGATGTGGGGATTTAATGCGGGGATGATGTGGAAAGGACGAACATCCTGTGCCATAATTGCCATGATCCCTGCCATCACTTCTGTTGCACCCGAGACCCTATGAGAGGCTGCCACGTGCACGCGTCTGACGGGCCATTAATATGCCGTTTCAAAAATGAGGCAGTTTCCATCGGACCGAAGCATCGATGTCGAGCGTGCCTTCACGTGGCGGTATCTAATGGTCCGGGACGGAAAGAGCCGTACGGCCGCTCTGATTGAGTTTGAAAAAGGAGGGGGACTTTCCGGAAATGAAGTCTCTTGGCTTTCTCACACTTCACCGGCAGTTGCAGCGATCTCCCTTCACCTTCCAAGGGCTGCCCATCTTTTGGTACAAATCATTTTGATGAGTGCCTGCATCCCCTTCTCTTCTTCTTCCACCTTCCAGCCCCTGTGTCATCTCGAATCTCCTCTTCTTCTCGCTTCTTCTTCTCTAATGGCGCGTCGTCGTCATGTCTCTTCAAACCCGGATGAGGCCGGTCCTTTCCGGCCGAGGACTCCATCGTCCTCTTCCTCAGAGGGGGAAGAGATCCCGGTTGAGGTTCGAAGGCAACTTCGACCAGGGACTTTGACCATAGGTGTCCCTAGGGATCCTAGGTCTCCCCCTGCAATCCTTGCACTTCCCATTTCTTCTCTTCCTCCTCTGGTGGTGGAGGTTTCCTCTTCCGACCCCTCCAGTTACGTTTCGACGATGACCGAAGATGACCTTTCTTGGATCCGGGATACCTATGGGATCCCGGGTTCATTCCATCTTTCCCTCCTGGGACCCAGGGACCGAGTGACCTCGAGTGGTCCTAGGAGGGTCACCTTCTACGAGGACTTCCTTGTTGCGGGTCTTCATTTCCCCCTTCATCCTTTCTTCCTCTCTTTCCTCAGTCATTATCGCCTTGTCCCGGCTCAGTTGGGTCCTAATGTCATCCGGGTCATCTTCGCCTTCATCGTCTTCTGCCACTTCCATGGGTTTGTTGCCCGGTTCTTCCTTTTCAGGGCTCTCTTCACCCTGAAATGTCACTCTGCCGATGATGGCTGGTGGTACATCTCGCCCCGGTCTAGGTGCTTTAGGTTCGACCTACCCTCGTCGATCAAGGGTTGGAAGCACCGCTTCTTTGCCTCGGTCAAGGACGTCGACTGGGCCTGGAGTGAGCCGGACTGGTCCCCGAATCGGAACTCCCAGGTTGAGCCGGTGGATCAGGATGACTACACACTATTGCTGGGTAACGTGGTCCCAGCTCTCAAGGTTCTGCTCTCAGAGCAGAACTTATCGAGACAGGGATCAGTCCCATCCGGGAGCTGATGCAGAACAAAAGAGATGATGCAATGCGGAAGTAAATTTTTTTTTTTTTATATATTTTCAGAAGTCGGCTTTGACTCAAAGGAAAGTTAAACTAAATTGAAAGAAACTATGTAATAATTGAAAGCACAATTTAAAGAAACTAGGTTATCAGAGTAGTTCAGAAGTAAAGGATCGTTGGGGGTTGAGAAACTCCCAGACCTAGGGTTTCGCTCTGAACTTTCAATAGGGCAGAAGTAAAGAGAAGAGAAGGGTTACAGACCAGGCAGTGATCTTCACAGAGTTTAGTGGAAGGACTCTCTTGAGCAGATTGTTGGATCCCTGGATTCAGATATCTTCGCAATGGATCCTCCAATACTGGTCCTTTGGTAGAGTTGGCTTCTCCTGAACTCAAGATCTGGGAAAGAAGAAGAACAATTTATGGAACTAGATACTCAAGGAAGGATTTACCAGATAGAAGAACTTGAAAGTTGATGTTACTGAAGTCCTGATTCTCCTGGATGCTGATCTGGCTTTCTCTGGGATTTGCTCCGTATTCGAAGCAGCCGAACTGGACCTGGATGCTGGTGGTCGGCCTCCACTTGGAGAGAAGGGCTGTGAGAGATGGGGTAGGCTAGGGTTTTGGTGGAATGAAGAGGATGATGGGCGGCTAGGGTTTTGGAGTTGAAGTGGCTAACCTAGGGTTTTGGGGTTGGAGATCTCACACCTCCTCAAGGTTCCTGGGGAACCCGGATTTACTCCCTCACGGAGCTCAACACCTGGATGCAAGTGCGGAAGAGATAAACATAAAGTTGCTCACACAGAAATTTGAATTCATTCCTTAGTTGTTTTCTAAAACTTACAAGAGGGGTTTATTTTATAGGTCTTTACAAGAGGTCAGGGTTTTACATCTTCCCATGTGGGACTAATAGGATGGATCTTCAAATTAGGTTTGTAGAATCAAATCCTTCTCATATGGCCAGCTAAGAGCTTCCATAAGTGTTGATTGGTGGCTCCAAATGGTAAGTAGGTGGCGCCTCCTAGCCTTGCTCTTCAAGAAAATTTTTTTTCCTTCCATGGCTCAACTCTTTTGGACACCTCCTTTTCTTTCTCCCTAAGTTATGGCTCTTCCCAACTTTGCTTTGGTCTTTTTAGGCATGGATTGGGTGCCCCCTTGAAGTGCTCCCCAAGAAATGCCTCTTTCCTCCTTTAGCTTGGCCTTTTAAGGTATATATGGGGCGCCTCCTTGATTTTGGCTTCAAGAAAAATTCTTGCTCCCTTGGGTGTGGGGACCAAGACACTGGGATGGAGATGTGGCACCTCCTGGAGTCTGGCATGTGGCTGGGAGTGTGGCTCCCACTTGCTTGGGCTTGGGAGAAAATGTGGCACCCTGGAGAAGACCTAGACCACTTACTAGGACTTGTACTGAGTCAACATGACTCAACAAAATTTAAATTGCAGGGAAATACATACTCAAAAAAAAATTGAGTTGACCAAGTCAACCCTTATTACAAAACTAGAAAATCCTAATTCTTCGGGCAAGGTCAATCAGAGATCCAGATGGAGCCCTGAAGTCTTCTTCTGAGTCTGGTGCCCGCACCAGGAGCCCGGTGAGACCCGGATCTTCCTCCTTCGCCTTTATTTTTTACTTTGCACTTCTTTTCTTTAAACTAGCCTGACTGATCTCTTCTTCCAGGTATGAAGTTCTCGATTGAGAGCCTGATGGAGGGCACCTTGAAGAGGGACGTTGCCAAGGTGACCGAGGAGGCCCCGGCAAAGTGGGCTCGCATTGAGACGAGCCGTGGGCCCACGCCCACTCCTGCTGCCACCGGACCCGGGGTGGCGGGTTCAGTTTCCAAGCCCGATGTCCCTGTCATCGAGCTCGACAGGGCCGGGGAAGAGAGGAGGTCGGATCCTCCTCGGGCAGCGCCTGCCCCAGCTGCTGCGCCGGTCATCTCCACTGTGGCCACCAGGGCGGCGGTGGCCCCGCCAGCGATTGCACCACCCGGCGATGGGGCGGCGGCCCCACCTGCTGCTGATGCCCACATCCCGCCTCCAAGTTATGCCGCCAACTCTTCCGTCATCCGTGACCAAGGGCTCGCAGAAAGGATGATGGAATTTGCCAGCACCTCCCGGGATCGCCATGTGAGGGGCGGCCGGGACTATGCTGATGCACTGCTGGGGATCCTCCCCCAGCTCTTCATGGTCAGTCCTGATTTCTCCTTCTTTAAAGTTCCAGTTGGATCTTCCTAACTGATGCGGAAAAAAGAAAAGGGATGATGATGATGATGATGATGCTAGCACGGACGATGCAAAGGTGGTTATATCTTGTTTTCTTTTTTTAGGATTTTATCTTTGGTTCCCGATTGCAAGCAAAGAAAACCTAGGAAAACTGAAAGAAAAGAAATCTACGCTAGCAGATCAATCCCTAAATAATGATAGACCAGGACCCTGAGATTAAGGAACCCCGGGATTAGGACTAGCTCGATACAATCAATACATACCTAGGAGATAGGGATGCAAACCTTTCAACACTCTGATGCTCTTGGTGCAGAGATCGCTCCACTCGACGGATGCGACCTGGATGTCCGAGCTGTCGAACCCGCAGATAGGCTGGCTTTCGATCGGGTGGTCACAGTGGCAAAGCAAACCTTCTCTGATGGTCATGGCACCAAGGGGACCTGTAGGCAAACAAAGAGGATTAGTTTTTTTTTTTTTTTCTTTTTAGATGATGGAAAGGTGGAAAGAAAAACAAAGGAAAGGGTTGAGGAGATGGGGTTTGGATGATGGTGTCGGTGAAGATAACTTGGGGCCTCGCACCCCGCGACATCCCGGAAGGACGAAGGAATGTGGCCTCTCACCACGCGACGCCCTCAGGCAAAGGAATGTGGCCTCTCACCACGCGACGCCCTCAAGCGAAGGAATGTGGCCTCTCACCACGCGACGTCCCGGAGGACGAAGGAAGCTCTCACTCAACCTAGCCTTAGAGACAAGGATTGAAGAAGAGGATGGAACACACAAGCTTTCTTTCATTAATCATCAATTATCCTTTACAAGAGGGGTTTGGATCCTTTAAATAGGCACCCAAGAGTACTTTGAAATTTAAACTACCCCATTACACTTGGCACCCAAAATTTGGAGGAGAACTTCTTTCTTTGCTTGCTTGGTTTTGGTAGAAAACATGAAGTAAGGCTAGCTTGGAGGGATTTGTCCCACTTTGACTTTTCTTGGCTTGATTCAAGGCCGACCAAATGGGAATAATCCTAGGTGTGGCATGATTGGAGGCTTGGAGAGGGGGATTGGTCTTTGACCTTCCTTCCTTGCATGGCTTATTTTGGTAGAAGGCTTGGATTGAGGCTTGATGTCTTCACCATGCCTTTCTTGCTTAACTTCTTTATGGAAGAAGGCTTGAGTGGAGGCATGCATCAAGGGATTTGAAACTTCTTTCCACTTGGAGAATGGAGGATGCCTTTCTTTCTTGACTTCTTTATGGAAGGAGTCTTGAGTGGAGGCATACATCAAGGGATTTGAAACTATTTTCCATGACCGCCCATCCTAGATTGGAAGAGAGCTTGAAGAGGGGAGGGGAAGGGGGCATGGATCATGTGAGTGGTCCCCTTTCTTGGGTGCCCAAAACAAATCACATGTCATCACCTCGGTGCGCCACATAAACAGATAAGGTGGGCCCTGAGCTGACATGTCTCCTTGCCTTTGTTAGGCTTAAAAGAGACTTAACTTTTGAACCACTAAAGACTTCATGGACTTAGACTTGGCCCGACTTATTACAAGACTCAGCTCAACCCGATGGGTCGAGGTACAGACTCCATTTAAGCAAATAAACTAGAGGCTGACAGCCTTATTACAGGACTCGATAAACACAGAACCCTAATCAGAGATCCCCCGAAGTTTGAAGGGCTCAAGTCAAACCCTGATGCCCACATCACTAACCTCTTTCTTTTTCTTTTTCTTTTTATGCAGATCGGGACGGACGTTCTCCTACTGAGGAACTTCTTGTCGGGCTATTTTAAGAAGGACACCGAGAAGGAGAAGAGACTCAGCAAACTGGCGACCGACGTGAAGGACCTCATGGAGAAGGGGGTCGAACTGCGGGGGAAGAACCATGCCCTCGAAGTTGACCTGGGTCGCGCTGAGGGGCGCGTGAAGGAGCTCGAGACCTCTTTGTCCGAGGAGAGGATCTCGTACCAGTGCTACACGGAGGAAGATGTGGTGGAGAAGTCCTGCATCAGGGCCCAGTCCCGGTTGTTGGAGCGCCGTGTGGAAGAGGTCCTGAAGGACCTGAGCGCATCCAAGGAGCAGACCACCCGAGTCAGCGGGCTACTAGAGGCATCGAAAAAGGAGGCACAGGAGGCCGTGCCGAGGTTCCGGGCCTCCGATGACTTCAGGATGGAGGTTCATGAGGCGGCTGTGGACTCCTTCCTGAAGGGCTTCTAGGTCTGCTTGGAGAAGGTGAGCTCCTTCTTCCTCGAGCTCAATCTTAGTGGGGTTGTGCTGGGCGGCCGGAGGGACGAGCTCGTCGAGGCAGCTCCAGTTACAGCAAGTGCTGAGGTGGTGGCTCCCGAGCAGCCTCCAGTCGACGGCGCCGGTGGAGAGGGTGCCGCGCAGCCCCAGGAGGATGCGGCGGTGGCGAAGTAGCCCTGAAGCTTTACACCTTTTCTTTGTTTCTGTGGTTATGTATTCCTTTTTCTTTTTTGGGGGTCTTTTGGCCTGTTGGGCCCCCCCTTTTTTGTAAGGAATTTCCCACTGGAAATGAAAATTATCTTTTTCATTAACTTGTTCTTTCTTTTTCTTATTTCTTTTCTTCTTCTTTTTTGTGCATCTTCCGTACTGAACTCCGGTGCTAGCTACTGGGACTAAGTCCCGTTGTGTATTCCGAGCTGAACTCCGGGATTGCATGGGTGAACTGGGTTCTGCTCCACCTTCCAGATCAAAGTCCGGGACTTCGCTTTTGGAACTAGGTTCCTTGCAAACTTCCAGACTGAACCCTGGGGCCGCGGGATGAAATTGAGCCCTGCATGGCTTACCGAGCTGTTCTCCGGGATTTTGTAGAACCGAGACCTAAGTCTCTGGGACCTCTTCCAGACTGAACTCCGGGGCTGCATTTTGGAATTTAATTCCATGCGACACTCCATACTGAACTCCAGGATTTTTATGGGAGGGACCTCGCATCTTCGCAGATCTTCCGCCGCATCCATGCTCGCAGAACTTAGAGCCGGATGGCTTTTGTCCTATGAGACGAGAGTAGGAATTTGGTGAAAAAGATTTTATTATTGAAGTTTGAGGGGTCTTACACTATTGGTAGTACATCCTCAAGTTTGAAGCATTCTAGGTCCAAGGGAACCGGGATCCGCCTAGCTCCTCTAGGTAGTACGCCCCGTGGGGGAGTGCCTCCGCCACCCTATAGGGGCCCTCCCAATTTGGGGAGAGCTTTCCGCACTCCTGAGGTTTGGAAGCTTCAGCGCGGCGTAGCACTAAGTCTCCCTGGCGGAAGGACTTCGATCGCACTCTGGAGTTGTAGTATCTGACCACTCATTGTCAGTAAGCCACCATCCGAACTCGGGCCCTATTCCTTGTTTCTTCAAGGAGGTCCAGGTTCAGCAACATCCTGGCTGGGTTCTTTGCCTCGCCATACTGCTCCATGCGCAGGGTTAGTAGGCTGAGTTCGATTGGAATAACCGCTTCCGCCCCGAAGACTAGGTTGAACGGGGTCTCGTCCGTAGCCATCCTTGGGGTAGTGTGATATGCCCAAAGGATGCTCGGGAGCTCTTCTGCCCACCTCCCCTTGGCCTGGTTTAGTCTTGTCTGGAGGCCCTGCAAGATGGTCTGGTTTGTCACCTTGGCCTCTCCATTTGTCCGAGGATGCGCCACTAAGGTGAAGAGATGGTGGATGCCGAGGTCGTTACAAACCTCCTCGAACTCTCAATAATCAAACTAACGTCCGCTGTCGGTGATGATGGTATGGGGTAGGCTGAAGCGACAGATAATCGACTTCCATAGGAACTTGTGACATTTGCCTCCATGATCCGGGCCAAGGGCTCGGCCTCGATCCACTTCGTGAAATAGTTGATAGCCACAATCAGGAACTTTCGTTGCCCGGACGCCGAGAGGAAAAGGTCCTAGGAGATCCATGCCCCATTGAGCAAACGACCATGGGGCGGAGAGCTGAGAGAGTGGAGTAGCAGGCTGTCATTGCACCATGGCATACCGCTGACATCGGTCGCATCTTTCTACGAAGTCAGCCGCATCCTCTTTCATTGTTTCCCAGAAATAACCTTGACGGAGGGCCTTGTATGCCAGTGTCCTGCCCCCCACATGGTTCCCACAAATGCCTTCATGGATCTCCTGAAGCACGAGTGCGGCTTCCACGGGTCTCAGACACTTGAGGAGCAGGTAAGAGTAGGATCTCCGATACAGTAGCCCATCCATCAAGACAAACCATGCGGCCTTCCTCTTGATGAGGCCAACTGCCACGTGGTCCTCTGGCAAGGTACCTTTGGTGATGTACTCGATGTACTTATCCATCCAGCTGGGCTCTTGGTTGACCTGCTGGACCTCCATGGGTGTCTCGTAGCCCGGGACCTTGAAATGCTCGATGTAGGCGTGGCCCGGTGATGAGTCCGGTAGGGTTGCCAGGTAGGAGAGGGCATCCGCATGGGCATTTTTCCCATGAGGGATATGCGAGATGCTGAAGCACCGAAATCCCGTCGCGCTCAATCGCACGAGCTCTAGATACTTCGCCATTTATGGGACCCGCACCTCGTACTCCCCCAAGACCTGCCCGGCCACCAGTTGCGAGTCGGTGAAGACCCTGAGGTTGGCCATGCCCAGCTCACGGGACACCCTTAGCCCCGCGAGCAGTGCTTCATACTCCGCCTGGTTATTGGTGGTGGCAAACTGGAAGTGGAGCGCACACTCGGCGATGGACCCCTCACCGTTGGCAAGGATGAGTCCAGCTCTGCTCCCACTGGAGTTTGATGCTCCATCCACGTGAAGGATCCAGACGTCCTCCTCTGGTCCTGGTTCTAGCTGCCGGTCTTAGGGGCTTTCTTTCGACCCCTCGCCCAAGCCTGCACACTTAACCAAAAAATTAGCGAGTACCTGTGCCTTCATGGCCGACCTCGGCCTGTAGGTGATGTCGAACTCACTGAGCTTGAGCACCCACTTCGCTAGGCACCCAGACGTGTCAAGTCGGCTGAGCACCACCTTCAGTGGCTGATCCGTCAGGACCGCAATGGGGTGCGCTTGAAAATAAGGCCTGAGATGTTGAGCGGACACGATTAGCACAAAAATTAGTTTCTCAGACCGGGAATACCTGAGCTCCGCATCGTGGAGGAGTTTGCTTGTGTAATACACCGGCCTTTGCATCCCCTTATCGTTCGTCCGAACCAAGACCGAACTGATGGCCTTCGGGGTGACCACCAGGTACAGGAGGAGCTCCTTTCCTTCCTCGAGCCTGGAAAGCAGCGACGGAGATGTCAGCATCCTCTTCATCTCATCAAATGCCTCCTGGCACTCCTTCATCCAGGTAAAGTCGTTCATCTTCCTCAGCACTTTAAAGAAGGGTTGGCAGCGATCAGCAGACCTTGAGATAAACCAACTCAGGGTGGCTATGCGGCCGGTGAGTCGCTACACTTGCTTCTTGGAGGTGGGTTGCTCCATGTCCAGGATCGCCTGGACCTTCTCCGGGTTGGCTTCTATTCCTCTTTGGGTCACCATGAACCCCAGGAACTTCCCCGCGATCACGCCGAAAGCATACTTTGCCGGGTTTAACTTCATCTGGTGAAGCGAGAGGTTTCTGAAGGTCTCCGCCAGGTCATCGACGTGGTCCGAAGTGTGCTTGCTCATCACCAGCATGTCATCCACGTACAGCTGCATGTTGCGGCCAATTTGGTCATTGAAGACCTTGTTGACCAGCCGTTGGTATGTGGCCCCGGCGTTCTTGAGGCCGAACAGCATCATCTTATAATAGTAGGTTCCGCGGTCGGTGACGAAAGCAGTATGCTCCTCATCCTCCGAGTGCATTCGGATCTGGTTGTACCCAGAGAAGGCATCCATGAAAGAGAGGAGGCAATGCCCTGTAGTAGTGTCCATGAGCTGATCGACCTTCGGAAGAGGGAAACTGTCCTTCAGGCAAGCTCGGTTGAGGCCGGTGTAGTCCACACAGATCCTCCATTTGCTGTTGCTCTTCTTCACCATGACCACGTTCGCCAGCCAACTGGGATCTGTACCTCTCGTACAAAGCCGGCGGCGAGAAGCTTCTCTACTTCTTCATTGATGGCCTTCTGCCTCTCCACAGCAAAACTCCTCTTCTTCTGGCAGACAGGGCGGCACCTTGGATCAATGTTCAGCCGGTGGGTGATGACTTCCGAGGGGATACCTGGCATGTCAGCAGCGGACCAGGTGAACACATCAGCGTTCACCTGGAGGAATTCCAGCAAACGAGCCTGCTCTTCTCCCGGGAGCTTGGCTCCTTTCTGCACTGTCTTCTGAGAGTCCGAGCCGAGAGGGTATGTCAACAAGCGCTCCACTGGCCCTCCCCTGGGATCTTTCTCTCTTAGGTCGAGGTCGTTGACGTCGGAGCCGAGCTCAGCACTCCGGACCCCCGGGACCGTCTATAGATAATGCGGGACGGGTTGGGCCATCCCCCTCATCACTCCCGTCCTAGAGGCAGTGGGGAACTGTACCAGCAATCTCTTAGTAGAAATGACAGCATCCAGTTGGTTGAGCCCTGGACGGCTGAGGATGGCATTATAAGGTGATGGGAGCTTGACGACGGTAAATGTCATCATGACCATGCTCTGTCGAGGTGGGGATTCGGCAGTAACAGGGAGAGTGATCTCTCCCTCGACCCCTACAAAATCTCTGGTGAAGCCCACAAGAGGGGTGTGCACCGGCTTTAATAGATCATAAGATAAATTCATTCGAGAGAAAGCATCATAAAAAAGTATGTCAGTAGAGCTCTCACTGTCCACCATAATGCTGTGTACATGATGCTTCGCGATGGTCATCTCGACCACCACTGCATCATTGTTTACATTTTCATTTTTATTCCCCTTTTCAAAGGGGAGTACATTCTCCAGGTCTCCTGCCTCCCGGGCCCTCTTCGTTGCATGTCCTATCCCCTATGAGATCATGCCCACCGGCTTCTCCGTTGGACGGTTGTCGATTGCAGGGATGGGGGGAAGGGCTGCAAGCGACTGACCCTCCGCTGGGGCTTCGTTCCTCACAAACTTCTTGAGGTAGCCCCTCTTGATCAGCTCCTTAATCTCCCACTTTAGATTGCGGCACTCCTCCGTGTCGTAGCCGTGCTCACGGTGAAATTGACAATACTTCATCTTGTCATGGATGTTCCTTGGGTTCTGAGGAGGAGGTCGGCAGAGGTAGTGCTCACCCTCAATCTCCATGAGGATCTTTGTTCTGGGAGCGAGAAGAGGGGTGAAGGTCCGCTCCGGGGCAGCACCATTCTTCGGCTTCGGGCCCTGACGGAAGTCTGCAGGTGGTCCAAGCCTCCGGGTCCCAGGGGCATCCCTTGGGGCAGGCTTCTTCGAGGGCCTCCCGTCCAGCTCTCGCCTGGTACGGTCAGCCTCCTCCGCCCGGATGTACTTGTGGATGTGGAAGAGGAGCTCGGAATACATCTTGGGGGGCTTCTTGTCCAGGGAATATGTCAGACGGGAGGTCTTGAGCCCGCGCTTCAATGCCAGCATGGCAACGGGCTCGTCCAGGCTATAGATCTCCAGGGCGGCGGTCTTAAAGTGGGTGGCATAATCTCGCAGCAGCTCCTAGTCTTGCTGGTAGATAAAGAAGAGGCTATCCACCTCCCTTGGCACCTTCCGGCAAGCATCGAAGTGTGCCACAAACTTTCCTTCCAACTAATGGAAGGAGCTGATGGATTCCGGCTTGAGGCTGGTGAGCCAAACTCGAGCAGCCTTCCGGAGAGTGGCTGGGAAGGCGATGCACAGAAGAGTGTCCGTCGCCCCTTGGACCCTCATGAGAGCCTTATAGCATGCTAGGTGGTCCAAGGGGTCGGTGGTCCCATCGTAGGGATCCACCTGAGGCATGTGGAACCAATTCGGGATCGGTTCCTCTTGGATTTCTCGGGAGAAGGGTGGCTGGGCATTGTAGCCTGCTGGATCGGTTGGGGAGCTCTGCATGTCGGCAAAGCAACGGGAGAACTTCGCCAGCTTGCGCTCATGCTCCTCCAGGCACCTCTCGGCCTGGCGCCTGATGGCCTCGTCGGTGGAATCTTCCATCGAGGCTGCTAGAGAATGGGGTGCCGATCGGTCTCGGTGGGGGGCCTTGCCCCGATGGCGTATGCTGCACCGCACTGCTTCAGCATCGTTGGCCGGGGATCGACTCTCGTGATCCACCAAACCAGAGTGGTTCCTCTTTGCGGGAGTTTAGTGGCTCCCGGGGGGGTTGGAAACTGCTCGCGGTTGAGAGGGCCTGCCTTGGATGGAGCGCAGGCTTCTGCAGGGGCCCGTGGCTCGAGCCGCGAGGGTCCCTGACTAGGGCTGAGTGGCCAGGGAGCGCTGCTAGTGCTGCAGTTGCTGCACAGCAGTAGTTAGAGTTTATTTCTGCATCGCATCATCTCTTCTTTCGTTCTGCATCAATTTTGGTATCAGAGCCCTGTCTAGGGTTTCTGACTTGCTTGCATGTTTGAGTGTCTCTCTCTTTTACTTTGTTTGTCTGCTCAAAGTAGACTCCCCAGGATGTCCGGTCCTAGGAATGAAGCGAGGTGCAAGCCTCCTCTTCCCATTCCATGGGGTGTTCCTAGGGCGTGTAGGGGATCCGTTGGGTTACAACTTCGTAGCAGGAATTGTATACGGGGGAAGCATTCTGTTATCAGTCTATAACTGCCCTATTTTAGGAATTGTTTCTCATTGCAGGTAACTCCAAATTGCATTATTCTTATTTTGCTAGAACTAGTATAATTGAAGCTATTTTACATAATTTTACTGTAATTTATTGGTTTCTGTGGAATTTCTGAGAGTTAAATTATAGCAACTCTATTTCTGTATTTCTGCAATTCAATTTTCTTTTGAGTGATCATCTCCTAAT
Source organism: Areca catechu (assembly GCA_021397845.1). Taxonomy (NCBI): domain Eukaryota; kingdom Viridiplantae; phylum Streptophyta; class Magnoliopsida; order Arecales; family Arecaceae; genus Areca; species Areca catechu. Next base: position 139,562,689 of record CM038051.1, on the reverse strand, counting down.
TCATCTTAAGGGCAATTGAGCATCTAAGATAAGGAGAGGAGTTGATAACCTCTCCTTAGCCCAAAACCACCACCTATTCATTCGATCCTAAGCCTAATTTTAAAATTTATTAGACTTAATTTGCACTAGTGGGCTAGGGACACCAACAAGTCGGGTCTTGGCTAATGTTGAGTTAGTTGGTCTAGTTACTCTGTGTGTGCTTTGTACTCAGTGTCTAGAACGGTGGTTCAGGGATTCTATCCCGAAGGGCTTGTGTGCTGGTCCGCCTACCTGGCCAATCTCTGATTGGTGTCTAGGATTGGCATTTAGGGACCTAACACTCCCCTTACACCTGCCTGGCTGAGTCCCGAGTTACTACAGGCTAGCTTGCCACTCTGATTGGACATCTAGTTTGGGCTCTAGGTCTAGTTAGCCCGTAGTCATTTCAGTCGAGTCTCATTTGGTGTGCTTGCTTGCATCATCATGTCCACCCGGAACGGAGTACCCTACCAACCTGGTCAAACCCAACCTGATTTAGAGGCCATGATTAGAACTCTTACCGAAAGTATGACCAAATTGAGTCAGGATATGAATTAGGGTTTTGCCCAGTTTAGAGACCGAGCCCAGGGACTTGAGAAATGTAGACATCAAAATTGGACCCCTGATCCAAAATTTAATAGGCCCCAACCTCACCCATGCCAGGAGCCTCGGAGGACCTTATACCGTGATCCCGAACATAACCCTAGGAGCCTATACCCATACTTGGTTGACTCAGAGAAGGGACCCATTAGGAACACCGAATCTTATGCACCCACTTTTGATGGAAGACAAGAGAACTATATTAAGTGGGAAGAACAAATGGATCGGTATTTTGAGTGCACTAACATATCAGAATTAGGACTAGTTAGGTTGGCCAAAACCAAGTTCACCAAACATGCTAGGTCACATTGGTATGCTATTGAGCGTGAGTGTTATCAAAGAAAAGAGGAAATATATACTTGGAGAGATATGAGAAGTAAGTTGAGAGATAGGTACCAGGATAGATCCTATGAGAAAAGACATTTAAACCAATGGTACCAATTACGACAAGGTAATAGGCCTGTGTCTAAATATATCGAGGACTTCTAGTGGTATGACATGAAATGCAATACCATTGAGACCGAAGCTCATATCACATCGAGGTTTAGGGTTGGGTTACACCCAGACATTTATAGGAAGCTATGCCTTGAAAAGACCAATAAGTTAGACCGAGCCTACCAAGAAGCCCAAGACTATGAGTGGTCTTTAAGATATAACCAATCAAGTACTTTGGACTTAAAGCCAACCTCTACCAACTTGAGTCAAGTTCCGATTGATTCGATACCCGTAGTGAACCAGACTTTTGTTTGTCAATTCCCACTTGTGTCACCTCTTGACCAGAAGGATACCAATGAGGAAGAAGGGTTAGGTATGACAAGCCCAGAATCAGTTGACCCGATTATCACTGACCCGAAACCCATTGAAGATGGCATCGAGGAAGTATATGATGCTGGCTTGAGTCTAGTTGATGAATATGAGGGGAAGAACTTGAAGAATGTGACAACGATACTATTGGTTCCTTACCTGAGGAGACCTTGGAAAGCAACCAACTGGTAGGACCTAGTTCAGAAATTCAAGAGATTTGTGAGAACTAGGTTCCTTTAGTCAAATACCTCCAGGAAGAACTCATAGTGTTAGCCCGAGCTATCAGTTCGTACCCTCTAATGACAGTCATTCCCCAAGTACCAATTGAAGATCTTTGCACTGAACTGTTTAAGTTGCCCATCCTATGGTAGATCCTCTCCTTAGGATGACTGAATCAAGCCTCTTAATTGGACCTTGTCCCATGCCCAGCCACTAAGGTCTCTCCCGTAATCTCAGTTGAACATCCTTGTCTTGAGCGGATTGATTCACCCAGTCCTGTAGAAGTCCTCCTTATGGCCCCAGACCCCTTCCTTCGCATGACTGACCTACCCTTCTATAGAGTATACCTTTCCGCACCCATAGGTCAAATTTCAAGTCTTGAGGTCATCATCCATAGGCCCTTCCATGAATCATTCTCTAATCCATTTCTTGAGAAAGTGGATCATTATTTGCTTAGAGAACAAACCTTAACTGTTGCAATCACATGTCCTAGGCTACTCCTCGAACCATCTCTTGATCCATTCCTGGGAGTAGCAAACTTTTCCTTTCGTAAGGATGACCAGTTGACACTCATAGATCACCATTCAAACTTCAGGTCACCACCTTTAGCCAGCAGGTACTTCAAGACTCCACCTCATATTTCCTCCCTTTCTCTAGGACTTCCAATGCTTCTTACACCATCCAAGTATACTTTATCGAAGTCTTTAGAGTGAACCACGTGTCAGAATCTATTAGGTTTGCCACCTACTTCTGGAAGACCTTATGGCACCTACTAGGCACCCATGATAAGTTTTCATGCTCTACATGCCATCCTCTGACCCAAGGTCAAACCTAGAGAGCCGTAGTTTGTTAGGTTTAGACCTAGGGTTCCTTTGAATAAAGTCCATTCTTTAGGAATGCATCGTCAGTCGAGTTTAGGACATTAACTCAGATTTTGGTTGAGTGAGAATACCAGGATTTGGGATTTGTATTTACCCAGGGCTAAATTTGCATATAATGTTTCGATCAATAGGTCTATAGGCTAGAGTCCCTTTGAAATTGTTCATGGATACAAGCCTCACACCACACTTGATCTGATTTCACTATTAGTCCACACACACAAGTCTCTTGATGCACTTGCATAGCATGTAAAGGACTTGCATAAAGAAATTCATGCCAAAATAAATTTAAGTAATGAAACTTATAAGAAGTTGGCTGATTCTCAAAGGCGAGTCAAAACTTTTGTTGAGGGAGACTATGTAATGATTAGGTTAAGGCCTGAATGGTTTCCTCCTGGAACTGTTAGAAAGTTACATGCTAGAGAAGCTAGACCATTTAGAGTGGTGAAGAGAGTAGGGTCCAATGCCTATGTGCTCGAGTTGCCTTCAGAACTAGGCATTAGCTCCACTTTCAACATTACAGACCTAGTAGAGTATAGAGAGCCAGCTGTGATTCCCAGTGAGCCTTTTGAGCCTAATCCTGCTCTTAAGAGTGAACCCAACCCTGTGTGTCCACCAACAAACTGGCCTGTGAGGAAAGAGCATATTGAAAAGATCCTGGATGATCAGGTTATCTCTACTCGTAATCGAGGATACCAAAGATACCTGGTCCGCTGGCAAGGAAGGCCAGATTCTAATGACTCTTGGATCTCCCGAGAAGAATTACAAGAATGGACCCAGACCTCTTGGAGAGATACCAGAGCCAGCTTGATCCATACTCGACAGGGTCGAGTTCCTCCCACCCCGGGAGAATTGGTGCGGGCACCAGACTCAGAAGAAGACTTCAAGGCTCCATCTGGATCTCTGATTGACCTTGCCCGAAGAATTAGAGTTTTTTGGTTTTAATAAGGGTTGACATGGTCAACTCAATTTTAGTTGAGTCTGTATTTCCCTGCAATTTAAATTTTGTTGAGTCATGTTGACTCAGTTCAAGTCCTAGTAGTGGTCTAGGTCTTCTCCAAGGTGTCACATTTTCTTCCAAGACCAAGCAAGTGGGCACCACACTCCCAGCCACACTCCCAGCCACACGCCTGAGTCCAGGGGGCGCCACATCTTCATCCAGTATGCTTTGGTCCCCACACCACAAGATAGCAGGTCCCTTCTCTCATGCGCCACTTAAGGAGAAAATAATCTGGGATCCACAATTCAAGGGGGCGGCCAAAACATTTCCATAAGAGCCAAGCTATGTAAAGAAAGAAGCACTTCTTGGGGAGCACTTCAAGGGGGCGCCCAATCCATGCCTAAAAAGCCCAAAGCAAAGATAGGAAGAACCATGACTTAAGGAGAAAGAAAAGGAGGTGTCCAAAAGAGTTGAGCCATGGAAGGAAAGAAATTTTCTCTTGAAGAGCAAGGCTAGGAGGCGCCACCTACTTACCTTTTGGAGCCACCAATCAACACTTTAGGAACCTCTTGGCCGGCCATGTGTGTGGGAATTGATTCTACAAACCTAATTTGAAGATCCATCCTATTAGTCTCACATGGGAAGATGTAAAACCCTGCTCTCTTGTAAAGTCCTATAAATTAAACCCCTCTTGTAAGTTTTAAAAACAACTGATGAATGAATTCAATTTATGTGTGAGCAAACTTTGTGTTTCTCTCTTCCGCACTTGTATTCAAGTGTTGAGCTCCATGAGGGAGTAAATCCGGGTTCCCCAGGAACCTTGAGGAGGTGTGAGATCTCCAACCCCAAAACCCTAGGTTAGCCACTTCCATTCCAAACCCTAGCCGCCCTTCATCCTCTTCATTCCACCAAACCCTAGCCTACCCCATCTCTCACGGCCCCTCTCTCCAAGTAGAGGCCGACCACCAGCATCCAGGTCCAGTTCGGCTACTTCGAAGATAGAGCAAGTCCCAGAGGAAGTCAGATCAGCATTCCAGGAGAATCAGGATTTCAGCAACATCAGCTTTCAAGTTCTACTATCTGGTAAATCCTTCCTTGAGTATCTGGTTCCATAACTTGTTCTTCTTCTTTCCCAGATCTTGAGTTCAGAAGAAGCCAACTCTGCCAAAGGGCCAGTATTGGAGGATCCATTGCGAAGATATCTGAATCCGGGGATCCAACAATCTACTCAAGAGAGTCCTTCCACTAAACTCTGTGAAGATCACTGCCTGGTCTGTAACCCTTCTCTTCTCTTTACTTCTGTCCTGTTGAAAGTTCAGAGCAAAACCCTAGGTCTGGGAGTTTCTCACCCCCAGCGATCCTTTACTTCTGAACTACTCTGATAACCTAGTTTCTTTAAATTGTGATTTCAATTATTACATAGTTTCTTTCAATTTAGTTTAACTTTCCTTTGAGTCAAAGCCGACTTCTGAAATATAAAAAAAAAAAGAAAAAAAAGGAATTAGTCTTAATTTACTTCCGCATCGCATCATCTCTTCTTTCGTTCTGCATCAACAGAGGTTGACCCATCTTGGGGTGCCACCTGGCGAGGGAGCAGGAGGCCGCCCGCTTCGGTCGAGATGGACCCCTCCTGGGTGGACACCTGGCGAAGGAGCAAGAGGGCCTGGCTTGACCTCGACTGAGGTGGACCCATCTTGGGGTGCCACCTGGCGAGGGAGCAAAGGCCGCCAACTTCGGTCGAGGTGGACCCCTCCTTGGTGGACACCTGGCGGAGTGGCAAAGATGTGCTCGACTTCGATCGAGGTGGAACCATCTTGGGGTGCCACCTGGTGAAGGAGTAAGAGAGCCTGGCTCGAACTCGGCAGAGGTGGACCCGTTTGGGTGCCACCTGGTGAGGGAGCAGGTGGCCGCTCGCTTAGACCGAGGTGGACCCCTCCTGGGTGGACACCTGGTGGAGCGACGGAGAGGGGCTCGACTTTGGCCGAGGTGGACCCGTCTTGGGGTGCCACCTGGCGAAGGAGCAGGAGGTCCTGTCTCGACCTCGGTAGAGGTGGACCCATCTTGGGGTGCCACCTAGCGAGGGAGCAGAAGGCCGCTAGCTTCAACCGAGGTGGACCCCTCCTGGGTGGACATCTGGCGGAGCGGCAGAGAGGGGCTTGACCTCGGTAGAGGTGGCACCCGTCTTGGGGTGCCACCTGGCGAAGGAGCAGGAGGGCCTGGCTCGATCTCGGTTGAGGCGGACTCGTCTTAGGGTGCCTCCTGGCGAAGGAGCAGGAGGGCCTGGCTCGATCTCGGTAGAGGCGGACCCGTTTTGGGGTGCCACCTGGCGAGGGAGCAGGAGGCCACCCACTTCGACCGAGGTGGACCCCTCCTGGGTGGACACCTGGAGGAGCGGTGGAGAGGGGCTTGACTTCGACCGAGGTGGACCCGTCTTGGGGTGCCACCTAGCGAAGGAGCAGGAGGGCCTGGCTTGACCTCGATAGAGGTGGACCGTCTGGGGTGACACCTAGCGAAAGGAGCAGGAGGGCCTGGCTTGACCTCGGCAGAGGTGGGCCCGTCTTGGGGTCCACCAGCTTTGACCGAGGTGGACCCGCTGGTGGGACATCTGGCGGATCAGCAGAGAGGGGCTCAACTTCGATCGAGGTGGACTCGTCTTGGGATGCCACCTGGCGAAGGAGCAAGAGTTTTGAAAGAAAAATCCACGTGGCACCTACGGCTTCCATCTGGATCTGACACACAATCCACGTCAGCGAGGTAACCATATCACAAACGATCCATAGGATTGATCCATTAGACGACCAAATAGGAATCCTAGACAAGGCCCATAGAGCTAAACCCTTGTCCTATAATCCCCAGGAACCCATAGTCCCTAGATATGAACCTAGTAGTAACCCACTATCCCTCAGTCGACCTGAACCCTATAGGATTAATACCCCTAGATTTGAACCTAATATTAGTCAGGATTCCATTTGTCAACCTAAACCCACTAAGATTAGTGCCCATAGTCAGGAAACCCTTCGTCAACCCATCCCTGTTACCCTAGTTAATAGCCAGTTTTCCTTTAGTCAAACCCCTCTTACCACCCCATTGGTTCACGCAAATGACCTTGAAGAGGAGATATATGAGGCTGACCCAAGCTTAGTGAACGAGTATGAGGAGGAAGAAGAGGAATTCCCCATAGAAGACTTAGAGCTAGTGAATTGATAGATGCCCAGCAGAAGAAGCCATCCTAAAATCAATTGACCCTGACCATACCCATATATTAGTCGATCCAGAGTTAGATGGCCTAGATCACACCCAGGAAATAATGGAAGAGCAAGTAGAGGAAGAGAACCTTATGGAACCTAGTAGGAGTACATAGTAAGTTCTCATGTGCATGCCATGCTAGGGTCAAACCTAATGAGTCTATAGTCTGTTAGGTTTTTATCCGTAGAGTTCAATAAAATTTCCTTTAATAGGAAGATCTAGTCGAGTCTACTAGGTATTAGTTAAGTCCAATAAATTCATAGCCTGAATTACATGTCTGCACATACACTTACCTCTGCACAGCGTATGCATCATGAAATTAGTCAAGAGTTGAACATAACTAATGAACTAAATAACAACTTGGCTAATTCCCAAAAGAGAGATAAAGAATTTTCTGCAAAGGATTTTATGATTGCAAAAGAATTTTCTACTCGCAAAGCTAGCCCATCCAAAATAATGAAGAGTAATGGACCCAATGCCTATGTACCTGAGATATCAACTGATTTAGGTACTTGCTCCACTTCATCATCTCAGATCTTATAGAGTTTAGGGAGCCAGTAGTGATACCCAGTGAGCCTTTTGAGCCCTCCCTTTCTTTGTGAGTGAACCCACCTAGAGCGACACAACAATTTGCCAATTGCCTTTTAGAACAGACTGAGAGAACTCTAGATGATCAAGCTACCAGTACCCAGAATAAAGACTGTCAGCAGTACTTGGTCCGGTGGCAAGGTCGGCTAGAATATGAGGATTTGTGGAATGTTGGTGCGGATCTACAACGCCTCAACCCAGACCCTCCTTAAGCCAAATTGACCCTTACTCGATGGGGTCGAGTTCCTCCTGCCCGGGGAGAATTGGTGAGGACACCAGGATCAGACACAGATCACTGGATCCCATATGGTTTACTTAGTCATGTGTCAAAGTTTTGAAAGTTTTGTAATCAATTAAGATTGAGTCCTTTAATAAGTTGAGGTTAGTTGATTTGTCTCACCCTCAACCTTAGTCAGTATATTGAGTCCTGTACATCAGTTATGAGCCCAGTATGAGCCTAAATTTTGTACAAGAGAGGAGGTTATCCTATTTTGGAGTTCCACCAGGCCACATCCAGGAGTCAGAGGCCACTACATCAGATTATTGGATTTTGTGTGACAACACAGGATCCAAGATGCCTTTTGGAAACCCTGATTCCATCCAGATGCCCAGATTTCCTTCCAGATGCCAGAGTATATTCCCATACTAGGGCATCCATGATTCCAGAGGTCCACCTGCATCCTAGCCCAAAGAAATGAAGCCTAGGTGCCAAGCCCAAGCCCTTAAGAAGAAAGATACCAGGGAATATTCCTGCTACCAGGCTACCAGGCCACCCCAGCTTCCAAAGGCCCAAGCCCATGCATCCAAGCCCCTTTGGGCCAACCGCTTGCTGCTCCTAGAAGCCAAACATGCCCCCTTAGGCATCCTTAAAGTGTTGACCAAGTCCAAGAGGTGTCCTTAAGTGAGAAGGAGAAGACTAGTCTAACATAGTTAGGATTTATGTTCCTACTTGCTTAATGATTTGTAATTCTAACCTAGCTAGGAAAGGACATGTAATCTAACTAGGAAAAGGCTTATTAACCTAAGTGTAACCCTAGTTAGAGAGGGCATGGGGACTTTATAAATACCCCACCCCTCTCCCTCTTGTAATCAACTTTTTCTTATGAATATAACCTAGCTGAAATTTTTGAGTAATTGCCTTGTGTTTGGTGTTATAGTATTGGTTCTATTATTTTTGTGTGCTCTCTTGTGTCCCTTGGTCGAACCCCTACTATCCTAGCTTCCCTCTGCATCCCGTGAGATCAGCCATGTCCAGAGGAAGATGCCCTAGCTGCGCCCCAGTCAAGCAACTGCTTCTTTTTTAGGACACCCACACTTAAACCTAATTTTGTTTCCTTCTAAACCATAGTTTTTATTCCTTGGTTAATTGCTATTTTGATTGACCCCTGATGCTTGTAGGATCTCTAAGGTGTTACACCTTCTCAGAGGAGGCTTTCCTTGCCTTCATACTGGGGTCCAGATCAGCCATCTGATTCAAGGAACTGAAGCTTCTTCTTCTAGGCTCCAATTAGAGTGTGAGTGATCCTTCTACTGCAAAGTCTTCAATCTTAACTAGTAAGAAACCTTTCTTTCTCTTGATATCTATTTTGATAAAGATAAACTATCCTAATCCGGGAGTTCAATTCTCGGGTCCTGAAATTTATTATTTTGCATGAGTTTGCCTGCGATCATGATGATTCTATGCATTACTATTCCTTATGCTAGTTCTTACTTAACTTCGGAAATCTAGCCTGCAAATTAAATTATAAAAAAAAATTTAAAAAATATTTTACTATTTTTCCTGCATGATTAGCAATCTTAGAGTCGTCCCGCATCATCATAGGAATAATAGGGATCATATAGATACCCTGGGCTCACATAGATGCCCTCACACAGTAAATCAAGGATCACACAGATACCCTGGACTCACATGGATGCCCTCACACAGTAAATCAGGGATCACACAGATACCCTGGGCTCACACAGATGCCCTCACACAGTAAATCAGGGATCACACAGATCCTTCACATAGATTTCAAGAAATTTTATTCATCCATCCTTATTTTTTTAATATAAGAGAGGGGTCCTTATATATGAACCAATTACTTAGGAAGCAAGTAAAGAAAATATGATGCACCATAATCCTTCCTGGTTTACTGATTTAAAACATGGAAGGTTTTATACAATTTCCAAAATAAACTTTAAAAAAATAGCAAAATAAGGAAAGAAGTGGGGGACCAAGGGGGGACCATGTGGGGCACCAAACACCTGCTCTCTTAGGCTCAAGGTGGACATATCTTTCCTTAGTTGCTTGGCATGAATCAAGGGATTCATGTTTATCCACTTCACCTTCCTTTCTCACTTGATGGCGTGTGGAGTTGATGTGCCTAGAGGGTTGAAGGGGTGTGCTGGCATGTGGTCATGCACGGGGCGTCTTCATGTGATCCTCAATGTAATCCTAGGTGGTGCAATCTAGGATGTGACTGGGACTCCACATGGCTGCTGAGGTGGCTGGGCTCCCCGGTCCCCATCATTCCCCTAGAGTAGCGAGAAACTCGACTTCGTCGAGTTTGGATAAGTGAGGCTTGGATGGAACCGAATCAAAACAAATCAAATAAAAAAAACTAAGTTCACCCTTTTTTTTTCAAACGAATTCCAAATTTTTTTCTCATACTTTCTTTCTTTTATTGGCTGCTCTGAGATTTGTGCATGACATTGAAGTCGATAGTGAGAAGCGGGTATGCTTTCACATTCGTGCCTTCTTCGTCTTCTTCATGGACCACACTAGGGAACAGAGGCAGGGTCTTCGGGCGGCTTTGTTGGTGACGATACTGGGGCAGAGGGGATGGCGGTCGGTGATGGTGCTGGGGAGGAAGATGGCGGGATGGACGGGAGGTAGGCACGGTCCCATTCTGGCATCTGGCAGTAGTGATCACCTCGACCGATCATGGATCTCTCCGATCAGGGAGGGTAGCAAACGGTGAGGCTCGACCTGGGAGTGCATCTAGAGGATTCTGGCATCATCAGTGGTAGAGGGGCAGGGAGGATCGGGTGGGAGGGAGCGGCTGTGATGCTCTGGTCGGGAGGGAAGGGCGGACATAATCTGATGGGGCTCCGGTCTGGAGGGAGGAGGTTGGGGGGTGGGGCGTCGGCTACTAGTGGTGAGTAGGAAGAGGGCAGCGACTGGCAGGTGATGGGCTTTGGAGGAGGAGATCGGCAGGGCAGCGCGGAGATCCATGTGGTGGCATGGGTAGATCCGGAGAGGGGGAGGATCCGGAGAGGGAGTCGGCGGTGTGGAGGAGACTTGATCGGAGGTGTTCTTGGTTGCAGGCGGTGCGGAGATGGGCTTCACGGGTGGAGGTCCAGTGGAGATAGCTTGGTGGTGGCGCTGGTGAGCGGTGGTGGTGATGGAGATGGTGGCGGTTGGATCAAGGAAGGAGATGATGGGAATAACTCAAGGATAAGTCAGGGATAAGTAGAGAATAATGGGAATAACAGGAATAAAATGGGACAAAAAGGAAATAACGGATACCCTAAACCTCTGGGCTCTGACACCAAATTAATGCGGGACAAAGATCGGGGTTGGATCACTGGTAAGCTGAGAAGTCACTAGGGGATTAGGGTTTGCTTGGAAGAAGAAAGAAGAGGGTGAAGGATTTAGAAGGATAACTAGGGTTCACACAAATTTCCCTAGGAGGACAAGCACATAGCAACAGGGCTCACACAGATGTCCTAGGGATCACATAGATACCCTAAAAACAAGGGGGAAGGGATCACACATATATCCTTAGGAATAATAGGGATCACACAGATACCCTGGGCTCACACAGATGCCCTCACATAGTAAATCAGGGATCACACAGATACCCTGGGCTCACACAGATGCCCTCACATAGTAAATCAGGGATCACACAGATACCCTGAGATTATACAGATCCTTCACACAGAACTCAAGAAATTTCATTCATCCATCCTTATTTTTTTCAATACAAGAGAGGGGTCCTTATATAGGGACCAATTTCTTAGGAAGCAAGTAAAGAAAATATGATGCACCACAATCCTTCCTGGTTTGCTGATTGAAAACATGGAAGGTTTTATACAATTTCAAAAAAAAAACTCAAGAAAAATAAGGAAAGAAGGGGGGACCATGTGGAGCACCAAACACCTACTCTTTTGGGCTCGGGGTGGACCACATCTTTCCTTAGTTGCTTGGCATGAATCAAAGAATTCATGTTTATCCACTTGACCTTCCTTTCTCACTTGATGGCATGTAGAGTTGATGTGCCTGGAGGGTGGAAGGGGTGTGCTGGCATGTGGTCATGCACGGGTCATCTTCATGTGATCCTCAATGTAATCCTAGGTGGTGCAATCCAGGATGTGACTGGGACTCCACATGGCTGTTGAGGTGGCTTGGCTCCCAGGTCCCCATCAAGGATCCTTAGCACAATGATGAGGGCTAACCAATAGGACCCTTGTCCGATGCTGAACATTGAGGGCTAACCACATGGACCCTCCGCTTAATGGTGAGGTCCAACCATGAGGATCCTTGCCCGATGATAAATGTCAAGGGATAACCACGAGGATCCTCAGTCCAACGGTGAGGGCTAACCATCCTCGCCTAATGTTGAATATCAAGGGCTAGCCATAAGGACCCTTGGCTTAACAGCGAGGGCTAACCAATAGGATCCTTGCTCGATGCTAAACATCAAGGGCTAACCATGAAAACCATCAGCTCAATGCTAAGGGCTAACCACTAGGATAACTGCCCGATGCAAAAAATGTCAAGGGCTAACCACCAAGACTCTTGACTCAACGATAAGGGCTAACTAATAGGACCCTCGTCCAATGTTGAAAATATCAAGGGCTAGCCAAGAAGGCCCTTAGTTCCCAACATCTAAAAAGGTAGGAGGCTAACTCCAGAATCCTTAACCCTATAAAGGTCATCTAAGCTAGGAGCCCCGGCTGACCGAGGAGGTGTAAATCTAAGCAGGAATATGTTGAGGACTAACCATAAGGACCCTCGACTCAATGGCAAAGGCTAACTAATAAGACCCTCACCCGAGGCTGAATGTCAAGGGCTAACTATGAGGACCCTTAGCTCAACGGTGAGGTCTATCCAATAGGACTCTTACCTGATGCTAAATGTTGAGGGCTAACTAATAAGAACCTCGGTCGATGCCGAATATTAAGAGATAACCACAAGGACCCTCATCTTAACAATGATGGATAAGCAATATGACCCTTGCTTGATGCTAAAAATATCGAGGGCTAGCCATGAGGACCCTCATCCACCAAAGTCCAATAAGGTGGGAGGCTAACTTTAGAACCCTCATGGTGGGGACACCAGGATCAAACACAGATCCCTGGATCCCATATGGTTTACTGATTAGAGTTTTTTTTAGAACCTTAGTCATGTGTCACAATTTTGTAAGCAAGTAAGATTGAGTCCTGTAATAAGTTGAGACTAGTTGATTTGTCTCAACCTAGTCCAGTCCATTGAGTCCTGTATTTAAGTATGAGTTCAGTGAGAGCTAGTTTTTGTACAAGAGAAGAGGATACTTTATTTTGGAGTTCCACCATGCCTCACTCGAGAGCCAGAGGCATTTACATCAGCTTATGGGATCTTGTTTGACACCCTAGAGCCCTAGATACCCTCCAGATGCTCTCCAGATGCCCTGATTCCCTCCAAATGCCATTCCAGATGCCAGATTCCCTCTAGATGCTTCGGAATATGCTATATGCCAGGTGCCCCATAATTCCAAGAATATGCCAGCATCCCAGGCCAAGAGATTCCAAGCCTAGGAGTCAAGCCCATGAGCCATAGAACCAAGATTCCAAGGAATATGCTGATACTAGGGCACCCCAGCTTCCAAGGCCCAAAGCCCATGCACCAATCCAAAGGAGGATGCCCCTTGCTGCCCTAAAGCCAATCCCAACTCCATATTGGCACACAAGCCCAAAGAGAGCCCTTGGACCAAGTCAAATGAGGAGAGAAATCCAAGTAGAATAAGGAGAACTTGTTTTATTTTCATTCAAAGTGTATTCTCCTAGTCTTAAGCAAACTTGTAATCCACTCCCTCTCAACTTTAAAATCCTATCCTAACTAGGAAAGGACTTGGAGAACATCTATAAATACCCCACTCCTCCTCCTCTTGTAAGCAACTTTTATCTCATGAATTAAATCTTTGCTGAAATTTTGGTTTAAGAACTTGTGTTCTTGTGTTGGTGTTGGAGATTTTGTATTTCTTTGGTTACTTTGTGTGCCCTAATCATCCTTGCTGCCCTAGCATCCTTCCATGCCCTAGCTTGCTGCCATTCAAGCCTTCACACACCCAAAGGAAGAGTGCCCTAGGTCGCCCAAAGCAAAGAACGAAATCCTTCTTCAAGCCACCACATACAAACCCTGATTTCAGATATCTACAAAACCTAATATTCTTTTATTATTTTGTTGTTGCTATTTTGATTGACCCTGACATTTGTATGATCCTCGAGGTGTTTCACCTCCTCAGAGGAGGCTTTCCTTTTCTTCAGGACTGCCCAAATTAGTCATCAAATTCATGGGAACCGAGCTTCATCATCTAGGCTCCAATCAGAGTGCTGTGTGATCTCTTCATCGGAAGTTCTTCAAATCTCTGACTGGTAACATCCTTCCCTTCTCTGGATATCTAATTTGTTGAAGATAAGCTATCCTAAACTAGGAACTTTTCAATTCCCAGGTCCTAACTTTCATTATCTTGCATGAGTATGCCTGTGATCATGGCGATTCTTTGCATTGCTACTCTTTTCTGCCAGTTCTTACTTAATTTGGAAATCTAGCATGCAAATTAAATTATAAACAAATATAAAAAAATTAGTTTACTATTTTTCCTATATTTTTATCAATCTTAGAGTCATCCCGCATCATTTTGGTATCAGAGTGGGTTTAGGATAGTTTTTATCTGCATCAGAGTCACAATTCCTAATTCCTGAATTTTGCATCCTGTCCACTACATTAGGTGTCTGAATTTCATCTAATTTTGAGCACCTAGGAATTTTATTTTTTTGTAAAATTTGTATTAATTGTTCTCTCTATCTTATCCTATATTTTATTATAATTTTTATTAATTTTATAAAAAACTTAATTTACTAAAATTCTGTATACTAGAAATCCTAACAAAAATCTTGAGATTTCTATAGCAGTCTGAAAATCCTAGGATTTGCATTATCATTTGATTTTTGTTTTGCATGAAATTTGGTAGAGTTCATCACACTGTCCATCCTCTATCCTAGAATTGTTTTGATTTTTTTTTACATCAAAATCTATGATAAATCTGCATCTTCTGAAATACTAATTTCTAGAATTCTGCTAATTCTGCACACATGACTCAACTAAACCTAACCAACTTCCACACACCCCAATCTCAAGCCCAATTTGATTGCTAACCTAATCAACCTAAACTTAACTTGCCACCTCATAAAATATATATAAAATATTTTATTTTTTGATTATTTTAGATTGCATTAGGACCATCGAATGTCATCATCTTTTAATCTAATCTTAAGGGCAATCAATATAACATCAAGGCAGGATTTCATCACCTGTCCTAGGACCAAAACAACCATCATCATACTGACCTAAGCCTAATTAAAACTAATTAGAACTAATTTTCCCTAGAGGGATAGGTGACACCCATAGGTCGGGTCTGAGCTGTATGTGCCAATTAGTGCATTTAATCCTTTAGCTATTACTGAAATCTGGTGTCTAAGACTGAGGTCCAGAGTCAAACGACCTAAGTGGTGTTGTTGTTTTTAATTAGGTCCCTACGAAAGCAGGGGGCCTCCCACACTCCCACCCTCTATTTGGCCAGAGAAAGGATTAGCTGCTGGGTTAAGTGTAAGTTGAGCTGACCCATTCAGTTTTGACTCTAGGTCTAGCAAACCCTAGATTTTACTAACCTTTTCTTTTGCATGCTTGGCTGCATCATTTCATCTTGATTGTTTGATTGAGTGTATGACTACTAGACCAGGAACCCAATACCAGAAGTCTACACCCCAACTCAGCTCAGCCATGGATTCTAATTTTGAGGCCTTCATGAAGCCATGACTGATCAATTTGCCCAAATGAACATTAGGTTGACCAATCCGATACCTAGATGAACTAGATGAACCTCAAACAGGACCAAATCCAAAATCAGTTATTCCAAATGAACCAAGCCAATACCCAATCCCAAACCCAGCTTACCCAAATTAAAATAGGCTTGACTAAATGATCCAATCCAATAAACCCCAGAAACCCATAGTCCCTAGATATGAACCCAATAGTAACCCACTAACCCTCAGTCGACCTGAACCCTACAAGATTAATACCCCTAGATTTGAACCTAGTATTAGTCAATTTTTCTTTAGTCAATCCCCTCTTACCACCCCACTGGTTCAGAAAGCTGACATTGAGAGGAATTCCCCATAGAAGACTTAGAGTTAGTTGAATCAATAGATACCTAGATAGAAGCCACCCTAGAATCAGTTGACCCTGACCATACCCACATAGTAGTCGACCCAGAGTTAGATGACCCAGATCACACCAAAGCTACATTAAAAGAGCAATTAGAGGAGACTTTAGAGGAGGATCCAATTGTAGAGCTTAGTCTTGAATTTCATGAGCCAGAAGAGTTTATTGAGGACTTGGCTTATCTCACCCAGTACCCTCAGGATGAAGTCAATTCTTTGATCCCAATTGAAGATCTTTTTCCTGAAATTAGTGATCCATTCTTCTATAAGCAGACCTAGTAGATAGACACCAACCCCTTAAGGTCAACCTTATTAGTTTAGGATTAATCCCTGACACCCCTTCTTATATCCTACTCTTTCCAAATAACCCTGAACCCTTTTCTTACTTTCTACCTTACCAGACTAACCCTGAATCCATCTCATATTTCTACCTTTTCATGAATTCTCTTATGTTTCTTTAACCATTCATTTGCATTTTGTAGAAGTAAGCATACTGCATACATACATTATGCATGTTAGGTTTGCATCTTACTTCTTGCGTACCCTCTGGCATTTAGTAAGTATACATAATAAATCCTCATGTGCATGTGATGCAGAACGAAAGCTCTGATACCAAAATGATGCAGAACGAAAGAGACGATGCGATGCGGAAGTGAATTAAGACTAATTTTTTTTTTCTCTTCTTTTTTTTTTTTTATACTTTCAGAAGTCGGCTTTGACTCAAAGGAAAGTTAAACTAAATTTAAAGAAACTATGTAATAATTAAAAGTACAATTTAAAGAAACTAGATTATCAGAGTAGTTCAGAAGTAAAGGATCGCTGGGGGTTGAGAAACTCCTAGACCTAGGGTTTCGCTCTGAACTTTCAACAGGATAGAAGTAAAGAGAAGAGAAGGGTTATGGACCAGATAGTGATCTTCATAGAGTTTAGTGGAAGGACTCTCTTGAGCAGATTGTTGGATCCTCGGATTCGGAAATCTTCGCAATGGATCCTCCAATACTGGTCCTTTGGCAGAGTTGGCTTCTCCTGAATTCAAGATCTGGGAAAGAAGAAGAACAAGTTATGAAACCAGATACTCAAGGAAGGATTTACCAGATAAGAAGAACTTGAAAGTTGATGTTGCTGAAATCCTGATTCTCCTGGATGCTGATCTGACTTCCTCTGGGATTTGCTTTGTATTCAAAGTAGCCGATCTGGACCTGGATGCTAGTGGTCGGCCTCTACTTGGAAGAGAGGGGCCGTGAGAAGATGGGGTAGGTTAGGGTTTGGTGGAATGAAGAAGATGATGGGCGGCTAGGGTTTGGAAGTGAAGTGACTAACCTAGGGTTTTGGGATTGGAGATCTCACACCTATTCAAGGTTCCTAGGGAACCCAGATTTACTCCCTCATGGAGCTCAACACCTGAATGCAAGTGCGAAAGAGAGAAACACAAAGTTGCTCACACAGAAATTGAATTCATTCATTAGTGTCCTTTAAAACTTACAAGAGGGGCTTATTTTATAGGTCTTTACAAGAGATCAGGGTTTTACATCTTCCCATATGGGACTAATAGGATGGATCCTCAAATTAGGCTTGTAGAATCAAATCCTCCTCATA
This sequence comes from Areca catechu, assembly GCA_021397845.1. NCBI lineage: Eukaryota > Viridiplantae > Streptophyta > Magnoliopsida > Arecales > Arecaceae > Areca > Areca catechu. The sequence continues at coordinate 139,545,334 of CM038051.1, read as the reverse complement.
TGGCCGGCCAAGAGCTTCCTTAAGTGTTGATTGGTGGCTCCAAATGGCAAGAAGGTGGCGCCTCCTAGCCTTGCTCTTCAAGAAAAAATTTTTTCCTTCCATGCTTGGTTTTATTTGGAAGTATTGGGCCCTCCTAGTCTTGCTCCCCAAGTTTTGATCCTTTCTTTTCATAGCTTGGCTATTATGGAATTATTTGGGCGCCTCTTGGATTGAGGATCCTAAATTGATCTCTCCTTAAGTGGCGCATGAAAGAAGGGACCTGCTTTCTTGTGGTGTGGGGACCAAAGCACACTGATGGAGATGTGGCATCCCCTGGACTCTGGCGTGTGGCTGGAGTGTGGCGCCCACTTGCTTGGGCCTGGGAGAAAAATGTGGCACTCTGGACCTTGACTTAAAAAGGTGGCACCAACCTGGAGAAGACCTAGGCCACTACTAGGACTTGTACTGAGTCAACATGACTCAATAAAATTTAAATTGCAGAGAAATACAGACTCAAGACTAAATTGAGTTGACCAAGTCAATCCTTATTACAAAACCAAAAACCCTAATTCTTCGGGAAGGTCAATCAGAGATCCAGATGGAGCCCTGAAGTCTTCTTCTGAGTCTGGTGCCCGCACCAATTCTCCCGGGGTGGGAGGAACTTGACCCTGTCGAGTATGGATCAAGTTGGCTCTGGTATCTCTCCAAGAGGTCTGGGTCCAATTCTTGTAATTCTTCTCGGGAGATCCAAGAGTTATCAGAATCTGGCCTTCCTTGCACGGACCAGGTATCTTTGGTATCCTCGATACGAGTAGAGATAACCTGATCATCCAGGATCTTTTCAATCTGCTCTTTCCTTACAGGCCAGTTTGTTGGTGGACACACAGGGTTGGGTTCACTCTCAAGAGCAGGATTAGGCTCCAAAGGCTCACTGGGAATCACAGCAGGCTCTCTATACTCTACTAGGTCTGTAATGTTGAAAGTGGAGCTAATGCCTAGTTCTGAAGGCAACTCGAGCACATAGGCATTGGACCCTACTCTCTTCACCACTCTCAATGGTCCAGCTCCTCTAGCATGTAACTTTCTAACGGTTTCAGGAGGAAACCGTTCATGCCTTAACCTAATCATTACATAGTCTCCCTCAACAAAGTTTTGACTCGCCTTTGAAAATCAGCCAACTTCTTATAAGTTTCATACTTAATTTATTTTGGCATGAATTTCTTTATGCAAGTCCTTTACATGCTATGCAAGTGCATCAAGAGACTTGTGTGTGTGGACTAATAGTGAAATCAGATCAAGTGGCGTGTGAGGCTTGTATCCATGAACAATTTCAAAGGGACTCTAGCCTATAGACCTATTGATCGAAACATTATATGCAAATTTAGCCCTAGGTAAATACAATCCCATTCTTGGTATTCTCACTCAACCAAATCTGAGACAATGTCCTAAACTCGACTGACGATGCATTCCTAAGAATGGACTTTATTCAAAGGACCCTAGGTCTAAACCTAACAAACTACGGCTCTCTAGGTTTTGACCTTGGGTCGGAGGATGGCATGCAGAGCATGAAAACTTATCATGGGTGCCTAGTAGGTGCCATAAGTCTTCCAGAAGTAGGTGGCAAACCTAATAGGTTCTGACACATGGTTCATTCTAAGACTTCGACAAAGTATACTTGGATGGTGTAAGAAAGCATTGGAAGTCCTAGAGAAAGGGAGGAAATATGAGGTGGAGTCTCGAATACCTGCTGACTAAAGGTGGTGACCTGAAGGTTTGAATGTTGATCTAAGTGTCAACTGGTCATCCTTACGAAAGGAAAAGTTTGCTACTCCCAGGAATGATCAAGAGATGGTTCGGGAAGTAGCCTAGACATGTGATTGCAACAGTTAAGGTTTGTTCTCTAAGCAAATAATGATCCACTTTCTCAAGAAATGGATTAGAGAATGATTCATGGAAGGGCCTATGGATGACGACCTCAAGACTTGAAATTTGACCTATGGTGCGGAAAGGTATACTCTATAGAAGGGTAGGTCAGTCATTCGAAGGAAGGGGTCTGGGGCCATAAGGAGGACTTTTACAGGACTGGGTGAATCAATCCGCTCAAGACAAGAATGTTCAACTGAGATTACGGGAGAGACCTTAGTGGTTGGGCATGGGACAAGGTCCAATTGTAAGAGGCTTGATTCAGTCATCCTAAGGAGAGGATCTACCATAGGGTGGGCAAACTTAACAGTTCAGCGCAAAGATCTTCAATTGGTACTTGGAGAATGACTGTCATTAGAGGATACGAACTGATAGCTCGGGTTAACACTATGAGTTCTTCCTAGGGTATTGACTAAAGGAACCTGGTTCTCACAAATCTCTTGAATTTCTGAACTAGGTCCTACCGCTTTGTTGCTCTCCAAGTCTCCTCAGGTAAGAACCAATAGTATCGATGTCACATTCTTCAAGTTCTTCCCCTCATATTCATCAACTAGACTCAAGCTAGCATCATATACTTCCTCGATGCCATCTTCAATGGGTTTCGGGTCAGTGATAATCGGGTCAACTGATTCTGGGCTTGTTATACCTAACCTTTCTTCCTCATTGGTAGGCTTGGGTCTCCCTCATTAATGTCATCCTTAGGATTCTTACCACTTAGCTGTGCACAGCCAGTCCTATGCATGGGCACTGACTAGATTTATGGCCTCTTTCTCCACAAAACCAACATTCTTGCGATATGGGAACCTGGGTCACACTGGGTTTCAAGCTAGTAGAGACCTTACTTGGGCATGGGTGTGGATCTAAATGGTTTGATCTAGAAGACTTGGGTTGTTGAGTGACCGGTCTAGAATACTGTAAGGACCTCTCATAGACACGATCCACACTATAGATATCAGGTTATGCTCCTAGGGTTATGCTCGGATCACGGTATAAGATCCTCCTAGGCTCCTGGTGTGGGTGAGGTTGAGGCACATTAAAATCTGGGTCAGGAGTCCAATTCTGATGTCTAGGTTCTCCAAGTACTTGGACTCGATCCCTAAGCTGGGTAAGATCCTCATGACTTGTTCCTTAACTGGGCAACAGTAGCAGTCATATCCTGACTCAATTTGTTCATTTTGGTAAGAGTTCTAACCATGGCCTCTAAATCAGGTTGGATTTGACCAGGTTGGGAGGGTACTCCGTTCCGGGTGGACATGATGATGCAAGCAAGCACACAGAATGTGACTAGACTAAAGCGACTACTGGCTCACTAGACCTAGAGTCCAAACTAGATGCCTAATTAGAGTGGCAAGCTAGCCTGTAGTAACTCGGGACTCAGCCAGGCAGGTGTAAGGGGAGTGTTAGGTCCCTAATTGCCAATCCTAGACACCAATCAGTGATTGGCCAGGTAGGCGGACCAGCACACAAGCCCTTCGGGACGTAGTCCCTGAACCACCATTCTAGACACTGAGTACAAAGCACACACAGAGTAACCAGACAAACTGACTAAACACTAGCCTAGACCCGACTTGTTGGTGTCCCTAGCCCACTAAGGCAAATTAAATCTAATAAATTTTAAAATTAGGCTTAGGATCGAATGAATGGGTGGTATTTTTGGGCTAAGGAGAGGTTATCAACTCCTCCCCTTATCTTAGATGCTCAATTGCCCTTAAGATGAATTAGGAGATGATCACTCAAAAAAAACTGAATTGCAGAAATACAGAAATAGAATTGCTGTAATTTAACTCTCAAAAATTTCACAGAAACCAATAAATTACAGTAAAATTATGTAAAATAGTTTCAATTATACTGATTCCAGAAAAATAAAAATCATGCAATTTGGAGTTACCTACAATGAGAAACAATTCCTGCAACAGGATAGTTACAGACTGAAAATAGAATGCTTACCCCGTTTACAATTCCTGCAAAGAAGTTGTAACCCAGCGGATCCCCTACATGCCCTAGGAACACCCTATGGAATGGGAAGAGTAGGCTTGCACCTTGCTTCGTTCCTATGGACCCGACGTCCTTGGGAGTCTATTTCGAGCATACAAAGTAAAAGAGAGACACTCAAAACATGCAAGCAAGTCAGAAACCCTAGACAGGGCTCTAATACCAAAATGATGCAGAACGAAAGCTCTGATACCAAAATGATGCAGAACGAAAGAGACGATGCGATGCGGAAGTGAATTAAGACTATTTTTTTTTTCTCTTTCTTTTTTTTTTTTATACTTTCAGAAGTCGGCTTCGACTCAAAGGAAGTTAAACTAAATTTAAAGAAACTATAATAATTGAAAGCATAATTTAAAGAAACTAGATTATCAGAGTAGTTCAAAAGTAAAGGATCGCTGGGGTTGAGAACTTCCAGACCTAGGGTTTCGCTCTGAACTTTCAACAGGACAGAAGTAAAGAGAAGAGAAGGGTTATGGACCAGATAGTGATCTTCACAGAGTTTAGTGGAAGGACTCTCTTGAGTATATTGTTGGATCCTCAGATTCGAAAATCTTCGTAATGGATCCTCCAATACTGGTCCTTTGGCAGAGTTGGCTTCTCCTGAACTCAAGATCTGGGAAAGAAGAAGAACAAGTTATGGAACCAGATACTCAAGGAAGGATTTACCAGATAAGAAGAACTTGAAAGTTGATGTTGCTGAAATCCTGATTCTCCTGGATGCTGATCTGACTTCCTCTGGGATTTGCTCTATATTCAAAGTAGCCAATCTGGACCTGGATGCTGGTGGTCGGCCTCTACTTGGAAGAGAGGGCCATGAGAAGATGGGGTAGGTTAGGGTTTGGTGGAATGAAGAAGATGATGGGCGGCTAGGGTTTGGAAGTGAAGTGGCTAACCTAGGGTTTGGGGTTGGAGATCTCACACCTCCTCAAGGTTCCTAGGGAACCCAGATTTACTCCCTCATGGAGCTCAACACCTGAATGCAAGTACGGAAGAGAGAAACACAAAGTTGCTCACACAGAAATTGAATTCATTCATCAGTGTCCTTTAAAACTTACAAGAGGGGCTTATTTTATAGGTCTTTACAAGAGATCAGGGTTTTACATCTTCCCATGTGGGACTAATAGGATGGATCCTCAAATTAGGCTTGTAGAATCAAATCCTCCTCATATGGCCGGCCAAGAGCTTCCTTAAGTGTTGATTGGTGGCTCCAAATGGCAAGAAGGTGGCGCCTCCTAGCCTTGCTCTTCAAGAAAAATTTTTTTCCTTCCATGCTTGGTTTTATTTGGAAGTATTTAGGTGCCTCCTAGTCTTGCTCCCCAAGTTTTGATCCTTTCTTTTCATAGCTTGGCTCTTATGGAATTATTTTGGGCACCTCCTTGGATTGAGGATCCTAAATTGATCTCTCCTTAAGTGGCGCATGAAAGAAGGGACTTGCTTTCTTGTGGTGTGGGGACCAAAGCACACTGGATGGAGATGTGGCACCCCCTGGACTCTGGTGTGTGGCTGGGAGTGTGGCGCCCACTTGCTTGGGCCTGGGAGAAAAATGTGGCACCCTGGACCTTGACTTGAAAAAGGTGGCACCAACCTGGAGAAGACCTAGGCCACTACTAGGACTTGTACTGAGTCAACATGACTCAACAAAATTTAAATTGCAGGGAAATACAACTCAGACTAAAATTGAGTTGACCAAGTCAACCATTATTACAAAACCAGAAAATCCTAATTCTTCAGGCAAGGTCAATCAGAGATCCAGATGGAGCCCTGAAGTCTTCTTCTGAGTCTGGTTCCCGCACCAGCATGCTATGATAGGCTCAAACCTAAGATTTTATAGTCTGTTAGGTTTTGTCCCATAGAGTCCAATAAATTTTCTTTGATAGGGATGTCTAGTCGAGTCTATTAGGTATTAGTTGAGTCTAATAAATCTATAGCCTTGAATCACATGTCTACACCTGCACTAATCTCTGCACAGCATATGCATATGGACATTAGTCAAAAGCTGAACCAAGTAATGGACTAAATAACAACTTGGCTAATTCCCAAAGAAAAGATAGAATTTTATGCAGATGAATATGTGATGATAAAGAAATTTTCTGCTCGCGAAGCTGGCCCATCCAAAATAATGAATAGTGGTGGACCCAATGCCTATGTGCCTGAGATATTAGTTGATTTAGGTATTAGCTCCACCTTCATCATCTCAGATCTTATAGAGTCTAGGGAGCCAGCAGTGATACCCAGTGAGCTCCTTGAGCCACTCCCTTTCTTTGTGAGTGAACCTACCCCAGAGTGACCACATACAATTTAGCCTTTTGGTGAGAAAAAGATTGAGAGAACTCTGGATGATCAAGCTATCGGTACCTGGGATAGAAAATGTTAGTGGTATTTGGTTCGGTGGCAAGGTCGGCTAGAATATGAGGACTTGTGGAATTCTAGTGTGGATCTGCAGCACCTCAACCCAGACCCTCCTTAAGCCAAATTGACCCTCACTTGATAGGGTTGAGTTCTTCCTGTCTCGGGAGAATTTGTGGGGACACTAGGATCAGACACAGATTCTTGGATCCTATATGGTTTACTAATTAGGATTTTTTTTAGAACCTTAGTTATATGTCTTATTTTGTAAGGAAGTAAGATTGAGTCCTGTAATAAGTTGAGACTAGTTGATTTATCTTAACCTAGTCCAGTCCATTGAATCCTGTATTTAAGTATGAGTTCAGTGAGAGTCTAGTTTTTATACAAGAGGAGAGGATACCCTATTTTGGAGTTCTACCAGGCCTCACCCAGGAGCCAGAGGCATTTACATCAGCTTATGGATCTTGTTTGATATTATAGAGCCCTAGATACCCTCCAGAGCTCTCCAGATGCCCTGATTCCCTCCAGATACCAGATTCCCTTCAGATGCTCTGGAATATGCCAGAAGCCAGGTGCCCCATGATTTTAGGAATATGTCAGCACCCTAGGCCAAGAGATTCCAAGCCCAGGAGTCAAGCTCATGAGCCCAGAACCAAGATTCCAAGGAATATGCTGATACTAGTGCATCCCAGCTTCCATGGCCCAAAGCCCATGCACCAATCCAAAGGAGGATGCCCCTTGCTGCCCTAAAGCCAAGCCCAACTCCATATTGGTGCCCAATTCCAAAGAGAGCCCTTGGACCAAGTCAAATGAGGAGAGAAATCCAAGTAGAATAAGGAGAACTAGTTTTATTTTCATTCAAAGTGTATTCTCCTAGTCTTAAGCAAACTTGTAATCCCTCTCCCTCTCAACTTTGTAATCCTATCCTAACTAGGAGAAGACTTGGGGAACATCTATAAATATCCCACCCCTCCCCCTCTTGTAAGCAACTTTTATCTCATGAATTAAATCTTTGCTAAAATTTTGGTTTAAGAACTTGTGTTCTTGTGTTGGTGTTGGAGATTTTGTGTTTCTTTGGTTACATTGTGTGCCCTAATCATCCTTGCTACCCTAGCATCCTTCCATGTCCTAGCTTGCTGCCATCCAAGCCTTCACACGCCCAAAGGAAGAGTGCCCTAGGCCACCCAAAGCAACGACAACATCCTTCTTCAAGTTGCCATATACAAACCTTGATTTCAGATTTCTATAAAACCTAATCTCCTTTTATTATTTTGTTGTTGCTGTTTTGATTGACCCCTGACATTTGCAGGATCCCTAAGATATTTCACCTCCCTAGAGGAGGCTTTCCTTGCCTCCAGGACCGTCCAAATTAGTCATCAATTCAAGGAAACCGAGCTTCATCATCTAGGCTCTAATCAGAGAACTGTGTGATCTCTTCATCAGAAGTTCTTCAAATCTCTGACTGGTAACATCCTTCCCTTCTCTTGATATATAATTATTGAAGATAAGCTATCCTAAACTAGGAGTTTCTCAATTCCTAGATCCTGACTTTCATTATCTTGCATGAGTATGCCTGCGATTATGGTGATTCTTTGCATTACTACTCTTTCTGCTAGTTCTTATTTAATTTTGAAAATCTAGCCTGCAAATTAAATTATAAACAAATATAAAAAATTAGTTTATTGTTTTTCCCTACATGTTTAGCAATCTTAGAGTCATCCCGCATCACCTAGGCCTTATGAAGTGTTTTCCAGGCTAGGAGCCTTGGCCAACTAGGAGAGGGGTAAACCTGAGTGGGAATTCTGAGAGGCCCCTCGCCATATATGTGAGACACATCGTGAACCCTCAACCACATTAAGTGAACCAATGATAAAGGCACCAAGCCAACCCTAACCCCTTTCCTCAGGAAAGTGTAGTTAATTCACTACTACTAGCAACCTTATGAAGAATTCACTATGCTCTAAGCTATGAAAGCTAAAAAGGAATGCATAATTATGAATGCTAAGAACCACAATACCATATATACTGAAGGGAAAAGATTCTTTCATTAGTACTTTTAGAAAATGAGCTAAAAGGCTATACGAAATAGGGTCTACACAGAGACAGACCAAATCTATATAGAAAAAAGAACAAAAAAAAAGGACATAACAAGTCTTTAGGCAATAGATGCAGGGGGTCCATGGTAGCCTTGGCCTTGATTGCGGGTTCGTCCTACTTGACCTCTGATTTCTCATTAAGGAATGTCAAGTCCATATCTGGGAAGTAGGCTAGCACCTAGGTCTAGATTTCATCCTTCCTAACGAGTAGGTCTTGGCGGAGTACTCGATCTTCTTGTTTAGAGTCTTTGGAAGACTTATAAGTCTCCAAGCCCTCCTAGACTACCATCCCCATCTGAGCCTCGGTGTGAGGCAATTTATGACACACCTTCGTGAGCATGTCATCCAGCTCTTTTTTTTTCTCCTCTACCTCCTCCCTCTTCCTCCTCTCCAAAGAGATTCTCTCTTCAAGCTCCTTGACCACCTACTTTAGGTATTAGTCTCAACCTTGATGAAGGACTTGGTAGATTTGGCTTTGAGGAGTTAGGCCTGTATGATGTGGGACGATGCAAGTTCTAATTTTATAAATGCAATAATTAAGCGAATTCAAGTAAAGATGCAAGCGAAAATGAAATAAATATATATTACTACCCATTTGCAATAGATTTAAGATTATTCAAGAAAAGGATCATAGGCTAGTCAAGAAACTACCTAGATTAGAATTGTTCTACTTTACTTATATGAGATCCAATCCAAGGAGGGGATACTCAATTTACTATATGGCCAATAGCAAGTATAGAATTAAATCTTAAACTAGATCTCACCAAGGTACTAAGGATCTCAAGATTCAGGTGGAGCAGCATTTCTTGGAGTTGATCTTAGGCTTCTAGTTTTGAAGGAATTGTCGAAGCCACGAGCTTTGATATATCCTTGAAATTCCTTCGTGATTCATTGAGGGGATCTATTAATAAAGAGGAAAAGAAATTAAATTTGATAGGAATATAAGAGATGGCATGGAATAAAAAGAAGAACTAGGCATGGAAGATGGAAGAGGGAAGGGCAGTGCAAGCAAGATGAGGAGGTGGTGTAGGATCAAGGCTTCACACCCAATCTCATAATCACTATATCAAGGTAGAAAATAACTAAAAAAATTACTTTTATTCATGACTCCAAGGCCTTGATATAGTCAAAAGTATAAAATAAAGATATATATGGACTCTTCATGGGATAACATGATAAATACAACTTCCATTTAAAAGTAAACTAAAGCTTGATACTTAGCCTTTATCCATGTGGGGTGATAAACCTTGTAAACCCAAGCTTGCACACCATCCAATGTTTGATCAATAAATTATATGATAAATAAATACAACATTGAATATATGGCAGTATATCTGATTGAAGAGTCCTTCTACCAATAAACCTCAATACAAAACAATCCAATCCCAAATCCATATAATAAATAGTTAACCTAATTGATAAACCCAATTGGATGTATAATAAATTAGCTAAAAATATAATAAAGCAACTAAGGTAAGGACCAATCAGGCCTCTATAGTGATAACAATGCTATTGGTGCTTTCAATACTCTAGATCATCATCATGCCTATACTTGAGTCTGAACTGGCTTTGTAGGAAAGATGATATCCTCATCAATTATCCTAGGATGGGGAGAACTTGACCCTATCGAGTGTGTGCCAACCTTGCGTAGGTATTGCTCAAGAAGGTTCGGGGTGATCCTCTGTAACTCTTTATGAGTAATCCAAGAATCATCTAACTTGGGGCAACCTTTCTAACAGGAAACATTGATATCCTTGACTCCATGTAGTTACTGAAAGAATAGTGCCCTAAAAGCCAATCATATTTCTTATGAAATAGGGACCTATATGTAAACATCTCCACACTCATGTATGATATTAATAAAAAGGCATTATGTTTCATCATATGCTGCTTTATACTTTATTGTTTGAGATTATGAAGAACCCCATAAATTAAGGTAATGATTTAGGGTTATGATGGAGATCGTAACAGTGAGACCTAAAATCTAATAAACCTTAATTTAAAATATTCTTAGTCATAAGATCATTGAGGATCGATGTTTCCGGAGAGACTGGCACATCCTATGTATGTTCGATGGAAAGAGTGGTTGATCTTAGACCACTTGTGTAGGGACACTAATATGAGGATGTGGGTGCTCATCAAGGTATGAGTTCACTAAATTGATCTATCATGAGAACATCTTATAGAAGTCTTACTTATTTATCAAAAGATGATTCTCTTAGCAGAAGTTGTGTAAGTAATCCTTAGACCTAAGACCACCATGGTATCTATTGCCTCCAAGATCGCCTGGCCTGCAGCTCAGTCACACTGGGGCATTCCTCCGTCGGTGCCGCGCATCCTCCCTTCCTTCCTTCCTTCCTACAAGACAGGGGAGACCCGGCTGAGGATTCCGGCAAGGACACTCCGATAATCAAGTTCGTGAGATGATCGAGGAAAACAAAAAAGACCTCCATGGTGTAGGGCTTGGGGGACCCGTATGCCAGGAGGGTGTGACTCGATACAAAAATATAAAGGAAATGGAAAGAGTAGGGATCAAGAGTGGGGGATGGGGCTTACCTTTCCCTCGCCTTCCCCCACGTTCTTACCTTTCTTACCTTCTTCCCTCTCTCAGAAGGAAAGGGAAATGATGTGGGACAGATAAGGGATAGGATCATTGGTGAGCCTAGAAGTCAACTAGGTTAGGGTACCACTATTTTTTTCTTCTATTTTTTTTTTGTAGGGAGGTGGTGAAGGAACAATGGGAAGGAAGAAATGGATGGTTGGATTTAGATAACTAGGGCCTCACACCCCTCGATGTTCCGAAGAACAAAGGCAAACTAGGGTCTCACACCCTTCGTGTTCCGAAGAACAAAGGCAAACTAGGGCCTCGCGCCCCTCGATGCTCAAAAGCGAAGGCATAGAGTCTCACACCCCTCGACGCCCAAAGGCGAAGGCAAGATGGGCCTCATGCCCACTCCTTTACGGAGGCAACTCAAATCATCATCATTATTATTCTTTAATACAAGAGGGGGTCTTATATAGGGACCAATTACTTGGGAAGCAAGTAAAAAAAATATGAAAAATATGAGGCACCACAATCCTTCCTGGTTTGCTGATTGAAAATATGGAAGGTGTTATACAATTCCCAAAGAAACTCAAGAAAAATAAGGAAAGAAGGGGGGACCAAGGGGGGACCATGTGGGGTGCCATACACATGCTCTCTTGGGCTCGGGGTGGACCACATCTTTCCTTAGTTGCTTGGCATGAATCAAGGGATTCATGTTTATCCACTTGACTTTCCTTTCTCACTTGATAGTATGTGGAGTTGATGTGCCTGGAGGGTAGAAGGGGTGTGCTGGCATGTGGTCATGCACGGGCCGTCTTCATGTGATCCTCCATGTAATCCTAGGTGGTGTAATCTAGGATATGACTGGGACTCCACGTGGCTGCTGAGGGTGGCTAGGCTCTCGGGTCCCCATCATTCCCCTGGAGTAGGGAGAACTCGACTCTATCGAGTTTGGATAAGCAGGGCTTTGATGGAACCAAATCCAAACAAATCAATTCAAAAGAGACTAGGTTCACCCTTTTTTTTCCCAAACAAAACCCAGATTTTTTTTTTTTTTCCACCTGCTCTTGAAGTCAGTAGACTGAACTGGTCTTGCTTTGAGAAGCATGCAGGAGGAGACCTGCTTTCACGTTCATGCAGGAGACCTTCTTCACAGGACCATGGCAAGAAGGAATAGGGGACTGGCTTGAGGGAGTTCGGTGGACTTCACCAGCAATTTTGATGGAATCGGTGGTCTTCACCAGCACTAGCGATGGGAGGCGGGTGGCGGCATGGGGCGGACCGGCTGGGAGGCAATACAGGCGACTGTGAGGGGAGGACCCAACGGGCCGGCAGTGGAGATCTAGATTGGAGGATGGAGGCGGAGCCGAGAGAGGTGGTGCTCGAGTTCGGGCAGTGCGTTTGGTAGATCGGGCTGTGGGTGACTCCAGGTGGAAGGGAGGAAGCAACTCGATCTTGGGCCTAAGGATGGCAATGGTGCAGGGCAGTCAGTGAGGCATCGCGTGCGAAGATGGGGCCTCGATCTAGGCAGAGAGGTGTCGGATCGATGGTGAGACCGATGGGCACGGACAGAGGGAGAGACCGATTGGAGACAGGATCGGAGGGGAAGATGGAATCGGGACTGGATATGGGGAAGTCCGACATGATCGGCTACTGGACGGCGACTGTTTCATTCGATTATAGGTAGCAGAGACGACCGGCTTCTGGCAGGGATGATGGCACAACTGTGGCTTGGAGGTGGCGCTGGTGAGCCAGCGATGGAGATGGTGGTGGACGAATCAAGGAAGGATGATGAGAATAACTCAAGGATAAATCAGGATAAGTAGAGAATAGGAAGAATAATAGGAATAAGATGGGACAAAAGGAAACAATGGCTACCCTAAACCTCTGGGCTCTGATACCAAATTGATGTAGGACAGATAAGGGGTAGGATCGTTGGTGACCCTAGAAGTCACCTAGGTTAGGGTACCACTATTTTTTTCTTCTATTTTTTTATAGGGAGGTGGTGAAGGAACAATGGAGAAGAAAGAAATGGATGGTTGGATTTGGATAACTAGGGCTTCACATCTCTCGATGTTCCAAAGACCAAAGGCAAACTAGGGTCTCACACCCTCGATGTTCTGAAGAACAAAGACAAACTAGGGCCTCACGCCCCTCGACTCTTGAAAGCGAAGGCATATAGTCTCACACCCCTCGACTGATGGGGACATCAAAATCCATCTAGGTTTTTTCTCTTTCTTTATTAGATTTTTTTATTTTATATTTTTTATTCCAGCTATTCCACCTATCCCCACTATTTCCATTTTATTCCATGCTTATCCCCAACTTATTCCCTTATTATTCTTGTCATCTTCTTCCTCCATCCATAGCCCAGAATACCTTCTTTCCACTATCATGGCTGATCCATCAACACCGTCACTAGCCCTATGCTGGCCGCCCAACCCGTTGTCCATAGGTCATCGAGCCCGTGCAGCCATCCACCTCCCGTCAATGCCCGATAGCCATCCCACCGCCCTACTGCTACAGTGACCACTTCCCCATTCTCATGAAGGATGTCGGTCACTGCAATCTACTACACTCATGGTCCACCGCTCGCCAGATCCACTCGACGGCCACCGTCGATCGACATTGTTTGCCCAGATCCATGCCCCATCTCTCGTTGCATTCCCCTACTGTCGATGACACCGATGAACACTAGCCCTTACCTTCCCCGCCTGAGATGGCAGTCATCCACCCAATCCGGTGACCCTCCTCCCAGGATCAAGCCTTTGCACCGACCCTCCAACATTGCCGCCTCTCTGTTTCCTGTGGAAAGCATTGCTTGACACCTCTGTTCGCCATGGCATCGTTTTGCACATCAGATCCAAGGGAAGAACCCCCCAACCGGCAACCATCTCCACCATCCGCTGCCTCCCTTGTTCCACGGTCACAAGAGAAAGAACTTGCATGGATCTCAAAGCTACACGCTTCTCAAAGCAGGAAGTCTTCTGCTATCAGGCCTATGCAGATTTCAGAGCAGCTCAGTACAGATCCTAATACGAACATCTTTCAGTACAGATCTTAATGAATTTGGATTATATTTTATTTATTTTATTTATTTTAAAAATCTGGATGTATTGATTAGTTTGAAGCTATTTTAATTTCAAGTTTGTTTTAGATTAGGATTATTAGTTTGAAGTCTGTTAGGATTGGGATAAGTTTCATCTTTGGGTGCGGGCACCAGACTCAGAAAAAGACTTCAGAGCTCCATCTGGATCTCTGATTAACCTTGCCCGAAGAATTAGGGTTTTTGGTTTGTAATAAGAGTTGACTAGATCAACTCAATTTAGCTTAAGTCTACATTACCTGCATTTTATTTTGTTGAGTCATGTTGACTCAGTAGTGGACTAGGGTTTCAAAATGGGATGTTACACTTTCTTCCAAGACCAGGCAAGTGGACATCACACTCCCAGCCACACTCCCAATCCAGGGGGCGCCATATCCACATCCAGCAGCTTTTGGTCCCCACTCCACAGATGGCAACCTCCTTCTCTCATGCGCCAGATAAGGAGAAGTCCACCAAGAGACCACCAATCAAGGGGGCGGCCAAGACTTTCCCAAGAAAATCCAAGCCAAGAAGGGAAGAAATTTCTCTTGGAAGAGCATATCAAGGGGCGCCCATTACCTGCCAAAAAACCTAAAACAAAGATGGGAAGAGCCTTGACTTAGGGAGGAAGAAAAGGAGGAGTCCAAAAGAGTTCATCCAGGGAAGGAAGAAAATTTTTCTTGAAAAATCCAAGCAAGGTGGCGCCATCTACCTGCCATTTATAACCCAAATCCTAATTTTTGGTATTTTGGCCGACCATATGTAAGGGATTTGCCCTAATTTGGAGATCCCCTCCTTTAGTCCCACATGGGAAAATATGAAACCCTTCTCCCTTGTAAAGCATTATAAATTAAACCCTTTTGTAAGTTGAAAAAATCATAGATGAATGAAAGAAATTTTTTCTTGAGCAAACTTGTATTTTCTCTTGTCCGCACTTGCTTCTAGGTGTTGAGCTCCGTGAGGGAGTAAATCCGGGTTCCCCTGGGACCTTGAGGAGGTGAGAGATCTCCAAAACCCTAAATCCTAGGTTAGCCACTCAATTCCCAACCCTAGCTGCCATCACCCTTCTCTTTCCACCAAGCCCTAGCCTATCCCACCTCTCACGGCCACCCTCTCCAAGTCCTGGCCGACCACCAGCATCCAGCTCCAGTCCAGATACTTCAGATATACAGCAATTCTAAGAGGAAGTCAGATAAGCCTCCAGGAGAATCCTGATTTCAGCAACTCCAGCTTTCAAGTTCTTCAACCTGGTAAGTCTTTTCTTGAGTATCTGAATTCCATCACTTGTTTTTCTTCTTCCCAGATCTTGAGTCCAGGAGAAGCCGACCAAACCACAAGACCAGTATTGGAGATCCATTGCGAAGATAGCTGAATCTGAGGATCCAACAATCTACTCGAGAGAGTTCTTCCACCCAAATTCTGAGAAGATCACTGTCTGGTTGGTAAACCATCTCTCCTCTCTATTTCTGTTCTGTTGAAAGTTCAGAGCGAAACCCTAGGTCTGGGAGTTTCTCAACCCCCAGCGATCCGTTACTTCTGAACTACTCTGATAATTTAGTGTCTTCTAAATTGTGCTTTCAATCCTTACCTAGTTTCCTTCAAATTAGTTTAGCTTTACTTTGAGTCAAAGCCAATTTCTGAAATATATATATATAAAAAAAAAGAAATTAATCCTAAATTTACTTCCGCATACACTTCTTTGTTTTTTTTGTTCTGCATCATTTTTGGTATCAGAGCTTTCGTTCTGCATCATTTATGGTATCAGAGCCCTGTCTAGGGTTTCTGTTTCGATTGCCTGTTTGAGTCCCTCTCTTTTTACTTTGTCTGCTCGAAGTAGACTCCCCAGGACGTCCGGTCCTAGGAACGAAGCGAGGTGCAAACCTCCTCTTCCCATTCCATGGGGTGTTCCTAGGGCGTGTAGGGGATCCGTTGGGTTGCAACTTTTCATAGCAAAAATTGTAAACGAGGAAGTGCTCTGTTTTCAGTCCGTAATTGCCCTGTTGAAGGAATTTTTTCTCACTGAAGGCAACTCCAAATTCAGTGATTTCTGCTTTTATGAAACCAGTATAATTGAAACTAATTTTCATAATTTTCTCATAATTTATTGGTTTCCGTGCAATTTCTGAGAATTAAATTACTGCAACTCTATTTTTGTGTTCTGCAATTCATTTAATTTTGAGTGTTCACCTCTTAATTCAACTTAAGGGCATTTGAGCATCTAAGATAAGGGGAGGAGTTGATAACCTCTCCTTAGCCCAAACCACCACCCCTTCATTCGAACCTAAGCCTTTAATCTAAATTGATTAGACCTAATTTGCCCTAGTGGGCTAGGGACATCAACAAGTCGGGTCAAGGCTAGTGTTGAGTCAGTTTGTCTGGTTACTCTGTGTATGCTTTGTACTCAGTGTCTAGAACGGTGGTTCAGGGATTCCATCCCGAAGGGCTTGTGTGCTGGTCCGCCTACCTGGCCAATCTCTGATTGGTGTCTAGGATTGGCATTCAGGGACCTAACACTCCCCTTACACCTGCCTGGCTGAGTCCTGAGTTACTACAGGCTAGCTTGCCACTCTGATTGGGCATCTAGTTTGGGCTCTAGGTCTAGTTAGCCTGTAGTCGTTCAGTTGAGTCTCATTTTGTGTGTTTGCTTGCATCATGTCTACCCGGAATGGAGTGCCCTACCAACCTGGTCAAACCCAACCTGATTTAGAGACCATGGTTAGAGCTCTTACAGAGAGTATGAACAAATTAAGTCAGGATATGAATGAGAATTTTGCCTAGCTTAGGGATCGAGTCCAAGTACTTGAGGAACCTAGGCATTGGGATTGGACTCCTGACCCAGATTTTAATGTGCCTCAACCTCGCCCACACCAAGAGCCTAGAAGACCTTTATACCGAGATCCTGAACCTAATCATAGGAGGCCTGACCCAGAACCTGAGGATAGAGATGATAGGTTCATTCGGAACATCAAGTTAGATGCACCCACTTTTGATGGTAGCCTAAATCCTAAGGTGTATTCTGATTGGGAGGGTGAGATGGACCAGTACTTTGAGTGGTATGCCATGTCTGAGGAGAGGAAATTCAAGTTTGCTAAAATGAAATTAATACGTCAAGCTAAGTTATACTTGGGGAACATTGAGCTGACCACTAGAAGACGAAATGTAGAGCCCATAACCACTTGGCAGGGTATGAAAGAGAAACTTAGAGACAAGTACCTACCCATTTCATACCAGCAAAATCTGTTAGACCAATGGCAGACTTTGAAACAAGGGAACTGATCTGTTTCAGACTACATAACCACCTTTGATGAATACCTGATGAGATGTGATGTGAGTGAAGCCCATGAAGTCACTTTGTCTAGATTTAGGGCTGGGCTTAGAGAAGATATTAAGAGAGAGTTGTTTCTGAGAGAGGTTACTGACCTAGACCAAGCCAATCAGATTGCACTGAACACTGAGAATTTCAGAGAGAACCCATGCCTTCTAGAATTAGTGCCCCAATCCCAAGAAATGGACCTAGCCAGGTTACCCCTAGCAAGCCTAATCAGGGTATTCCCACCCCTAGGCCCATGGACAAAGGTAAGGCACCTGACACCCAGAGAACCCCTGGTATCGTCTGTTTTAAGTGTCAGAAGCCCGGTCATATCTCCACCCAGTGCACAGCCATAGCTTGTTTCAAGTGTCATAAGGTAGGTCATGTTTCTAGCCAGTGCCCTCGTAGATCCCTATATATAGAAGAGGGAGGAGAAGAGAATTCCGAGCCTAATGTGGAGTTTGAAGAAGAAGTTTATGAGGCCGGAATGAATTTGGTTGATGAGTATGAAGGAGAGGAAGAATCCACTGAATCTGACCACTTAGGGGTTGTGAGATGCATCCTGTCCCAGACTAAAGTTCAAGAAGATTGGCGTAGGACTAACATCCTACAGACTTTCCTTAAACTAGGGGATAAGGTTTGTAAAATCATCATAGATAGTGGGAGCTGTGTGAATGCCATTTCTACTAGCACTGTCAAAATGTTAGGCTTAACCCCAGTCCCCCACCCCAACCCCTATAAGGTTTCTTGGATAGACTCTACTTCTATACCCATCCAGTCTAGATGTCAGGTCCAAATCCAAATGCAATCCTATCAAGAGAAGATTTGGTGTGATGTCTTGCCCATGGGGGTGAGCAGTATAATTCTTGGAAGATCCTGGTTGTATGATCATGATGCCACCCTCTTAGGAAAATCCAACACCTGTGTCTTTAGTTTCAATGGGAAGAAAATCATAATCCATTCAGTCCCTCCTAAGGACAAGGTAGCTAAAGGAACCAGTAAGGTTAAGGAAATGAAGACTGGAGTGAACCTAATTAGTGCCAAGGATCTAGAGCAAGAAATTCATAGTGGTTCACCCATTTGGATGTTGACTGCTAAGGAACTTAGGACTCCTACACCCTCAGAGCCTCCTCAGGAAGTTAAGCCTTTATTAGAAGAATTTGATGATGTTTTTCCTGAGGATCTACCAGACCACCTTCCACCTCTTAGGGATATTCAGCATTCCATAGATTTAGTCCCAGGAGCTACTTTACCCAACTTGCCCCATTATAGGATGAATCCATCGGAGCATAAAGAACTGCAAAAGCAGGTTGGCGAATTGTTGAGGAAGGGGTTCATTAGAGAGAGTCTTAGCCCTTGTGCAGTCCCTGCACTTCTAACCCCGAAGAAGGATGGCACGTGGAGGATGTGTGTTGACAGCCGTGCCATCAATAAGATCACAATCAAGTATAGGTTCCCCATCCCTAGACTAGATGACATGCTTGATATGATGGTCGGTGCCATGGTTTTTTCTAAAATTGATCTCAAGAGCGGCTATCATCAGGTTAGGATTAGACCAGGGGATGAGTGGAAATCGCCTTCAAAACTAAGGATGGCCTCTTTGAATGGGTTGTTATGCCTTTTGGGTTATCCAATGCCCCTAGTACTTTCATGAGGATTATGACCCAAGTACTTAGAGCTTTCATAGGGAAGTTTGTAGTGGTCTATTTTGATGATATCCTGATCTATAGTAAGACCCCTGCAGATCACCTAGGCCACCTTAGACAAGTCTGTCAAGTTTTGAGGAATGATAATCTCTACGGTAATCTCAAAAAGTGTGAATTTATGACCAGTAGAATTATCTTCCTAGGATTTGTTGTAACCCCTGACGGCGTGGCTGCCGACCCTGAAAAGATTAGGTCCATAGTAGAATGGCCAGAGCCGACCAGTATGCATGAAGTCAGAAGTTTCCATGGCTTGGCTACCTTTTATAGGCGATTCATCAAGGGGTTTAGTACCGTAGTTGCTCCTATCACAGACTGCATCAGGAAGGGAGAATTTCAGTGGACCAACGCAGCCCATAAAGCCTTCCTAGATCTTAAGGATAGGATGACCTAGGCACCTATTTTGAGACTACCAGACTTTTCAAAGGTATTTGAGGTTGCCTGTGATGCTTCAGGAGTAGGTATAGGTGGAGTCCTAAGCCAAGAGAACCATCCCGTAGCATTCTTTAGTGAAAAACTTAATGATGCTAAGCTTAGGTATTCTACCTATGATAAGGAATTTTACGCGGTAGTGCAAGCTTTGCGTTACTGGAGACATTATTTACTACCGCAAGAATTTGTGCTGTTTTCGGACCATGAGGCTCTTAGATTCTTGAATTCTCAGAAAAAGCTTAACCCTAGGCATGCTAAGTGGGTAGAATATATCCAGTCCTATACTTTTGTTTTGAAGCATAAGGCTGGGTCTGAAAATAAGGTAGCTGATGCCCTTAGTCGTCGATCTTTGTTGTGAATTCTGTTAGGGCTGAAGTCATAGGGTTTGAGCAAATCAAAGAAGAATATGGGTCATGTCCGGATTTCAAGACTGTATACCAGGATCTAACTCAAGGACCATCTAGTGAACATAAGGATTATTCCCTTATAGATGGCTTTCTGTTCTTTAAGAATAGGCTTTGCATCCCTAGAACCTCTCTTAGGGAATTCTTGATTTGGGAAACTCATGCGGGAGGTTTAGCTGGCCATTTCAGAAAAGATAAGACCACCCTGGCTATTGAAGACCACTTTTTCTGGCCTAGCTTAAAAGAGATGTAGCACACATTGTGGCTAGGTGTCGGACCTGCGCTGTTGCCAAACAGCGAAAACAAAACACCGGCCTTTATTCCCTCTCCCTGTCCCAGATCGTCCTTGGCAAGATGTGAGCATGGATTTTGTGTTAGGTTTGCCTAAGACCCAGAGGAGGCATGACTCTATCTGTGTTGTAGTAGACCGATTTTCCAAGATGGCCCATTTCTTGCCTTGTTCCCAAACTTTTTATGCGTCTAAGGTAGCCACCCTGTTCTTTAATGAGATAGTTCGACTCCATGGCCTACCCAAGACCATTGTTTCCGATAGGGATGTTCGGTTCACCAGCTATTTCTGGAAAACCCTTTGGCATAAGTTAGGGACGAAACTTAAGTTTTCAACTGCCTATCATCCCCAGACTGATGGCCAAACCGAAGTAGTGAACCGTAGTTTAGGCAATCTGCTAAGGTGTCTTGTTGGTGAAAACATTAGGAACTGGGATTTATACTTACCTAGAGCTGAATTTGCATATAATGACTCGGTCAATAGGTCTACGGGTAAGAGTCCATTTGAAATTGTGCATGGTTACAAACCCCACACACCTCTTGACCTAGCTCCTTTACCAGTCCACACACGGTCTCTGAGTCTGCCGAAGTTTTTGCACAGCATATAAAAGACTTGCATAAAGAAATTCAAGCCAAAATAAATTTAAGTAACGAAACTTATAAGAAATTGGCTGATTCTCAAAGGTGAGTCAAAACTTTTGATGAAGGAGACTATGTAATGATTAGGTTAAGGCCTGAACGGTTTCCTCCTGGAACCGTTAGAAAGTTACATGCTAGGGGAGCTGGACCATTTAGAGTGGTAAAGAGAGTAGGATCCAATGCCTATGTGCTCGAGTTGCCTCCAGAACTAGGCATTAGCTCCACTTTCAACATTCCAGACCTAGTAGAGTATAGGGAGCCAGCTGTGATTCCCAGTGAGGCTTTTGAACCTAATCCTGCTCTTGAGAGTGAACCTGACCCTGTGTGTCCACCAACAAATTGGCCTGTGAGGAAAGAGCAGATTGAAAAGATCCTGGATGATCAGGTTATCTCTACTCGTAATCGAGGATACCAAAGATACCTGGTCCGCTGGCTAGGAAGGCCAGATTCTGATGACTCTTGGATCTCCCGAGAAGAGTTACAAGAGCTGGACCCAGACCTCTTGGAGAGATACCAGAGCCAACTTGATCCATACTCGACAGGGTCGAGTTCCTCCCATCCTGGGAGAATTGGTGCGGGCACCAGACTCAGAAAAAGACTTCAGAGCTCCATTTGGATCTCTGATTAACCTTGCCCGAAGAATTAGGGTTTTTGGTTTGTAATAAGAGTTGACTAGATCAACTCAATTTAGCTTAAGTCTACATTACCTGCATTTTATTTTGTTGAGTCATGTTGACTCAATAGTGGACTAGGGTTTCAAAATAGGATGTTACACTTTCTTCCAAGACCAGGCAAGTGGACATCACACTCCCAGCCACACTCCCAGTCCAGGGGGCGCCATATCCACATCCAGCAGCTTTTGGTCCCCACTCCATAGATGGCAACCTCCTTCTCTCATGCGCCAGATAAGGAGAAGTCCACCAAGAGACCACCAATCAAGGGGGCGGCCAAGACTTTCCCAAGAAAATCCAAGCCAAGAAGGGAAGAAATTTCTCTTGGAAGAGCATATCAAGGGGCGCCCATTACCTGCCAAAAAAACCTAAAACAAAGATGGGAAGAGCCTTGACTTAGGGAGGAAGAAAAGAGGAGTCCAAAAGAGTTCATCCAGGGAAGGAAGAAAATTTTTCTTGAAAAATCCAAGCAAGGTGGCGCCATCTACCTGCCATTTATAACCCAAATCCTAATTTTTGGTATTTTGGCCGACCATATGTAAGGGATTTGCCCTAATTTGGAGATCCCCTCCTTTAGTCCCACATGGGAAAATATGAAACCCTTCTCCCTTGTAAAGCATTATAAATTAAACCCTTTTGTAAGTTGAAAAAATCATAGATGAATGAAAGAAATTTTTTCTTGAGCAAACTTTTGTTTTCTCTTGTCCGCACTTGCTTCCAGGTGTTGAGCTCTGTGAGGGAGTAAATCCGGGTTCCCTTGGGACCTTGAGGAGGTGAGAGATCTCCAAAACCCTAAACCCTAGTTTAGCCACTCAATTCCCAAACCCTAGCTGCCATCACCCTTCTCTTTCCACCAAGCCCTAGCCTATCCCACCTCTCACGGCCACCCTCTCCAAGTCCTGGCCGACCCACATCCAGCTCCAGTCCAGATACTTCAGATCTACAGCAATTCTAAGAGAAAGTCAGATCAGCCTACAGGAGAATCCTGATTTCAGCAACTCCAGCTTTCAAGTTCTTCAACCTGGTAAGTCTTTTCTTGAGTATCTGAATTCCATCACTTGTTTTTCTTCTTCCCAGATCTTGAGTCCAGGAGAAGCCGACCAAACCACAAGACCAGTATTGGAGGATCCATTGCGAAGATAGCTGAATCCGAGGATCCAACAATCTGCTCGAGAGAGTTCTTCCACCCAAATTCTGAGAAGATCACTGTCTGGTTGGTAAACCATCTCTCCTCTCTATTTCTGTTCTGTTGAAAGTTCAGAGCGAAACCCTAGGTCTGGGAGTTTCTCAACCCCCAACGATCCGTTACTTCTGAACTACTCTGATAATTTAGTGTCTTCTAAATTGTGCTTTCAATCCTTACCTAGTTTCCTTCAAATTAGTTTAGCTTTACTTTGAGTCAAAGCCAATTTCTGAAATATATATATAAAAAAAAGAAATTAATCCTAATTTACTTCCGCATACGCTTCTTTGTTTTTTTTGTTCTGCATCATTTTTGGTATCAGAGCTTTCGTTCTGCATCATCTTTATCTTGTAAGAGGGTTGGAAACTCTATAAATACCATCCTCAGCACTTTGTAAAAAAATGGTTAATGAAGATGATTTGAGAAGAGTGGTTCTTCTTTCTGCCTCCATAAGGAGTGGGTGTGAGGCTCATCTTTCCTTCACCTTTGGGCATCGAGGGGTGTGAGACCTTGTTCCTTCTCTTTCGAGCATCGAGGGATGTGAAATCCTTTTCCTTCGCTTTCGAGCATCAAGGGGTATGAGACCCTATGCCTTCACTTTCGAGCGTTGAGAGGTGTGAGACCCTATTGCTTCGCTTTCGAGCATTGAGGGGCGTGAGGCCCTAGTTTTTATTTATTCTTTGGAACATAGCGGGTATAAGGCCCTAGTTATCCCTTCTTGACCCTAATTCCAGGAGACTTCTCAGCTCTCCAATAATCCTCCTACCCCCTATCGTCCCTCATCAATTTGGTATCAGAGTGGGAGAGGATTATGGTTGAAAAAAAAATTGCAGCATCGAGCTTAACTCGACGGAGTCAAGTTTTTCCCCCCCAGGGAATGATGGGGACATCAAAATCCATCCAGATTTTTTCTTTTTTTTCTAGATTTTTAAAATTTTTTTATATTTTTTTATTCCAGCTATTCCACCTATCCCCGCTATTCTTATTTTATTTTATGCTTATCCCTGACTTATCTTTTTGTTATTCCTATCATCTTCTTCCTCCATCTATAGCCCAGAATACCTTCTTTCCACCATCATGGCCAATCCATCAACACTGCCACCAGCCCTACACCGCCGCTCAACCCGCTGTCCGTAGGTCATCTCGCCCGTGCCGCCGTCCACCTCCTACCAATGCTCGACGGTCGTCCCACCGCCATGCTACCATTGTGACTGCTTCCCCCTGCTCACGAAGGATGTCGGTCACCAAATTTTCTACGCTCCTGGCCCACCGTCCGCCAGATCGACTCGACGGTCATCGTCGATCGACACTGTCCACCCAGATCCATGCCCCATCTCCGATTGCATTCTCCTACTGTCAACGACATCGACGAACACCGGCCCTCGCCTTCCCCGCCTGAGATGGCAGTCATCCACTCGATTCGGTGACCCTCCTCCCCAGGATCAAGCCTTTGTAACGACCCTCCAACATCTCCACCTCTCTATTTCTTGTGGAAATGGTGCGGGCACCAAGGTTAAAAGAAGACTTCAATCAAACCTAAGCAACACCAATTCCTTATGGATTCCAAATTGAGTTCTAACCTTGTTAACTTGTTCCTAGTCTGAGTCTTGAGTCTAGTTATTTCTTCTTGTATCATGAATTTTATGTTTGAGTCTTGCTAAGTATTAGGTCTTGAAGCCTTGGGTCAATTGAGTTGTAAGAGTCAAATGTATTCAAGTCCAAATTGAGTTGTAATTTTTCTTTTGAGCTTGAGTCATGCCCAACCAAGAGAGCATATAATTGGACCATGGGATGAACCAAAGCTACATCAAGTAAATCTTCAAATCAAGGGTGCATGAAATAAGAGCCATTGGATGGAATGAAACTTTGATTGAAGCCACCTCACCAAATACCTTATCCAAGAGAATGGACACTTGGCACCCATACATGAAGATTTTCAGATTTGGACACTTGGCACCCATACAAGAAGAATTTCAGATTTGGACACTTGGCACCCATGCATCTAGATTTTCATATTTAGACACTTGGCATCCATATATGAAGATTTTCATATTTAGACACTTGGCACCCATGCATGTAGATTTTCAGATTTGGTGCCCCCTTTTCATGAATTTTGAAATTCAAATATGTAACTACATTTCCCCCTATTTTCATGTAAAATTTGAATTTCAAATGGGGCTTAAAAGGTTATAAATAGGCCCCTAATCTCTTTGTAAAGGATGCTTTTGAAAGAATGAAATTCAGAATTTTCTTATCTCCATTTGTGTTTGCAAATGCCATACATGAGGGATTGAGTGAGAGGCTCAACCAAGTGCTTTAGTTCTCAAATTCCAGAAAAAGTTCTTCTTCCATTGACGCCTACCTCATCTTCAAGATCAGCCGGCCACACTCCACCTAGATCATCAACAATCCTCTACTCCCTCCCTTCCATTATTTCTATTCCATGCTATCTTCAAATTCCCCACAATACTAATAGGTGTTCTTGTAGGATCCTAACGACTACCCAGTCCAGGATGAAGTCCTCCTTGCCCTCAACTCAGCAGCAAGGACCTCTACTTACAATGGGTGGTTTGGTTTGATCATTCAATTGCCAGTCTTGAGAGTTCCTGTAGTAAGGTTAGTGTAGGGTCTTTGAAAGTCATTATTGGTCTCTAAGCCCTATCCTTATATCTTGAGGTCTGAGATTCTGAATAGGGTAAAGTCCTAATTAGATGGTTTCTCTAGCCACGTAGGTCCATATTTCTTAACTTAATCTAGATTTGCACTGCGAAGCATTTTAGCCTTCCAATTTAGTCTTCTTCTATGCATCCAAATGACTCCTCTTTGAATGAATTATAATCATATGTTTAGAGTTTAATTAGCTTAATTGCTTTAGTCATTCATGCCATATTTCCTATATGTATGCCGCATCTTATTTGGTATCAGA
The DNA here is from genome assembly GCA_021397845.1 of Areca catechu. NCBI lineage: Eukaryota > Viridiplantae > Streptophyta > Magnoliopsida > Arecales > Arecaceae > Areca > Areca catechu. The sequence goes on along the minus strand of CM038051.1, from coordinate 139,519,812 downwards.
GCATGGTAGGTTAGGGTAGGACTTTTTATTTTCTGCTTGCTGCATTTCTGAGTAGGCTGACTGTAATTCGTATAAAACTAAAAAAAAAAGTAGTTAATTTTTATTGAAATAATTTTCTTCTTAATCCATATTAAGTTATCTATCAGTATAAAAATTTTATCTTTGGAAAAAAATCACAGAAAAAATGAAAACTCTTGTACTTCATCACTGTTGCTGAAATTTCTGAATGTTCTGTTATGTTCCTTTTAGCATTGTCTGAGTTCCAGGAATTTCCCAGCAAATCATAGATTTTACTTTTTTATTTCCTTTCATCTGGTATATCCTCTACAAGTTAGGAGTTTTTTGTGATTTTTTCAGAATTTTTTGAGATTAATTCATAGCACTTCTCTGCCCCACTTCAGAACTGCAACACACTAAATTTCTGTACCTGAAATTAGGGTTCATATGCATGCTTGCATTCATCTCATGATAAATCATTTTAAGGGCATCATTATGATATGGGGGCAGGATTTCATCACCTGTCCTTAGCCCAAAATCACCATCCTGCATATCGGACCCAACCCTTAATTAAAACTGAGTAGACACTTAATTTGCTCTAGTGAGCTAGGGACACCCACAAGGTCGGGTCGAACCAAGTGTCAAGCCAATTTGGACAACTTGTTTGTGTGTGCTTGTGTATCTGGTGTCTAGGCAAGTGGTTCAGAGACAAGAGCCTGAAGGAAGGTGGGTTGGTCCGCTTACCTGGCCAATTTTAAATTGGTGTCTAAGGTAAGTCAAGAGGGACCTCCACCAACCTTACACTTACCTGGCCAGGTGCCAAGTTACTATAACCAAGATTGTCATCTTGACCTAATATTTGGTTTGAACTCTAGGTCTAGCAAGCCCCTAGCCTGAGTTTGAGTCTGTGTGTGCATGACAACTAGATCAGGAACTTCCTATCAGCATTCACTTGACCATCCCAGTTCTTCCATGGACCCCAATCTAGAAACCCTGATGAGAACTATGACTGAGCAGTTAAAGCAATTGAACACTAGGTTTGATTGAATGGAAGAGAGAATAGGAACCCTTGAAGATATCCATTTGGCCCCTTCTGAGCCACAATCACCCAGATTGCCACCTGTCCATCCTAGAGCCCAATGCCAAGAGTATACTCCTGACCCACAACCAAGGAGAGTTCACCATGATTATGTTGACCAGGATGAGAGAGCCCTTAGAAACATTCATCTAGATGCACCCACATTTGATAGAAACTTGGATCCTAAGGTGTATATAGACTGGGAGGGTGATATGGACCAATATTTTGATTGGTATGAAATGTCGGAAGATAGGAAATTTAAGTTTGCCAAACTTAGATTGGTCTGTCAGGCTAGATTGTATTGGGATAATGTTGAGCGCATGAGTCGACAGAGGGGTGACACACCTATAGCCACTTGGAGAGCTATGAAGGTGAAACTTAGGGAGAAGTATTTATCAATGTCCTATGAAAAGAGACTCTTGGATCAATGGCAATGATTAACTCAAGGGAATAAGACAGTGTTCAAATATGTTGCCAAGTTTGATGAGTTCGTGATGAGATGCAACGTGGTTGAGTCTGAGGCTACAACCTTGTCTAGGTTTAGAGTAGGACTACATGAGGAGATCCAGAGAGAACTATTTTTGAGAGAAGTTCATGACCTAGACCAAGCCTATCAAGTTGCTAGAGACTGTGAGAGATTCCAGAGGAGACCTAATGCAGAACAAATAAGATGATGCGATGCGGAAGTAAATTAAGACTATTTTTTTTTTTTTTTGTGTTTTGTTAGAAGTTGGCTTGACTCAAAAATAAGGCTAACTAATATTGAAAGAAAATATGCATTGAAAGAAAGAACAATTCAAAAGAGTAGATTATCAGAGTAATAAAAAAGTAGGATCGCTGGGGATTGAAAAACCCCCAGACCTAGGGTTTACTCCTCTTTCAAGAAACAGACGAAGAGAAAAGAGAAGGTTTTATACCTGACTGTGATATCTCTCTTTGCTTCAATTGAAGGACACTCTCGAGCAGATTGTAGGATCCTTGGAGACGGGGTATCTTCATAATGGATCCTCGGATTGTAGTCCTATAGTAAGGTTGGCCTTCTTCTCGTACTCTGGATCTGGAAAGGATGAAGAATAAGATAAGGATGTAAGAAACTCAAGGAAGAGACCTTTACCTGGGATAGCTCCGGACTGCTCGAACTTTGAAGATGAGGGAAGAGTATGGAGGTGGCGGTGGAAGATGGAGTAGATTTAGGGTTTGGCTGGTAGGGCGGCGGCTTGCAGATGAAAAGGACCTAGGGCTTGATATAGTGGGCGGTGGCTTGGAGAAGGAGATGGCGGCCTTGAATGAAGTGGGAATAGGGTTTAGGAATTTGGGTGTTGGCGGCTAGGATGATGAAAGGAAATTAGGGTTGGCGGCCAGGGATGAAAGCGGGGCAGGGTTTTAGTAACTTTGGAGATCTCTCACCTCCTCAAGGCTCCAATGGAACCCGGATTTACTCCCTCACGGAGCTCAACACTCAAAGAAGTGCGGAAGAAGAGAACACAAGGTTGCTCAACACAAGAAAAGATTTCATTTACTCATTCTAATCAAAAGATTACATAAGGGTCCAATATATAGACCTTGCAAGAGAAACAAAATTACACTACTTCTTATGTGGGACCAAACATTTATCCTAAGTATGAAAAACTTTCCTTTGACCGACCAGGCTTCTTTCCTTGGAGTGGGCGGCCTCAAATGCAAGGTGATGGCTTCATATGGCAGGTATGTGGGGCACCTCCTAGTTCTTCTCCTTAAGTCATCGGTTTTCCTTCCATGACTTGCTCTTTTCTTGGAAGAAAATACTCATCTCCTAGTCTTTCTCCCCAAGACTAGGCTCCTTCCATTCATAGCCAGGTACTTTAGGCAGGTTGTGGGTGCCTACCTTGAAGTCGTCTCCAAGAAAATCTCCTGCTCCTTTAGCTTGGTTACTTTTGGCAGCTTGTGGGCGCCTTCCTTGACTTCTCCTAAGAAAATTTTCTTGCTCTCTTGGGCGTGGGGACTAGGGACACTGGGATGAAATGTGGTGCCAACTGGTCCTGGGAGTGTGGCGTCCACTTGCATTTGGCCTTGGAAGAAAAAATGATGCCCTAGGTGGTGCGGGCACCAGACTCAGAAGAAGACTTCAGGGCTCCATCTGGATCTCTGATTGACATTGCCCGAAGAATTAGGGTTTTCTGGTTTTGTAATAAGGGTTGACTTGGTCAACTCAATTTTAGTTTGAGTCTGTATTTCCCTGCAATTTAAATTTTGTTAAGTCATGTTGACTCAATACAAGTCCTAGTAGTGGTCTAGGTCTTCTCCAAGGTGCCACATTTTCTCCTAGGACCAAGCAAGTGGGCGCCACACTCCCAGCCACACGCCAGAGTCCAGGAGGCGCCACATCTCCATCCAGTGTGCCTTGGTCCCCACACCACAAGAAAGCAGGTCCCTTCTTTCATGCGCCACTTGGGGGAGAAATCCATCAAGATACCTCAATCCAAGGAGGAGCCAACTTCTTTCCAGATAAACCCAAGCTAGGATGGCAAGAATTTTTCTTGAAAAGAGGATCAAGGAGGTGCCCCACAATGTTCCATAAAAACCCAAGTTATAAAAGGGAAGAGAGCATGTCTTGGGGAGAAAATCAAGGAGGCACCCAAAGTTTCCTAAAGTGCCAAAGCCATGAAAGGAAGAAGCCTAAACTTGTGGAGCAAGACTAGGAGGTGTCCAAAAGAGCCAAACCATGAAGGGAAAATCCTTGATTCATGGAGAGATACTAGGAGATACCCCCATAACCTGCCATTTGGAGCTGATTTTCAAGTTTTCTTGGAGTTTTTGGGCTGCCCACTCATGGAAGGAGTCTTGGGAAGAGAATTTGATGCCTAAAGTGTGGGTTAGTCCTATTAGTCCCACATGGGAAGTGTATGAATTTTATTTCTTTGTTATGTCTATATATTCAACTCTATGTAACTCTTGAAAAAATGATGAATGAAATCAATTTCTTTGTGAGCACTTTGTGTTTCTCTCTTTCGCACTTGTATTCAAGTGTTGAGCTCCGTGAGGGAGTAAATCTGGGTTCCCTAGGAACCTTGAGGAGGTGTGAGATCTCCAACCCCAAAACCCTAGCTTAGTCCACCCATCTCTACTCCACCACCACCAAACCCTAATTTTCCATCTACATCCCACGGCCCCTCTCTTCCACATAGAGGCCGGCCACCAGCATCCAGGTTCAGATCAACTGTTTCAACTATAGAGCAAGTTCAAAGAAGAGTCAGATCAGTATCAAGATCTCTGGAACTTCTACATCCAACAATCTTCATTAAGTCCTCAGGTCAGTGTCTTTCTTTGAGTTTCTGGTTCTTTTTTTTGTTCTTCTTCTTCCAGATCCTGAGTTCGAGAAGGAGGCCAACCTTGCCATAGGACTACAATCCGAGGATCCATTACGAAGATACCCCGTCTCCAAGGATCCTACAATCTGCTCGAGAGTGTCCTCCAATTGAAGCAACGAGAGATATCACTGCTAGGTAACAAGAACCTTCCCTTCTCACTTTGTCTGTTTCGTTGAAACTCAGAGCAAACCCTAGATCTGGGGTTTTTCAATCCCCAGCGATCCTACTTTTAAGTTACTCTGATAATCCACTCCTTTTAATTGTGCTCTCTGTCATTTCTTAGTTTCTTTCAACATTAGTTTATCTTTCCTTTGAGTCAAAGCCGACTTCTGAAAATATATTAAAAAAAAAAAACATTAATTTTAATTTGCTTCCGCATCCCACATATCTGTTCTGCATCATTTTGGTATCAGAGCTTTCGTTCTGCATCACTAGGGAATGGCGCCAACCAGGACTTGACTTGGACTTAGACTGAGTCAACATGACTCAACAAAATGAAATGCAGACTCAAAGAAATAAAATAATCTGGTTGACCAGGTCAACCCTTATTACAAACCCTAATCTTCGGGCAAGGTCATTCAGAGATCCAGATGGAACCCTGAAGTCTTCTTCTGATTCTAGTGCCCGCACCAAGACCTTTATTTCGTCGACCTGAGCCCACTAGGATTAATCCTCCTGGAAATAGACCCATTTCAAACCCAAGTCCAACCAACAGATCCAGTCCTGCTACTCCATTAGTTCGAAGAGAAGATAAAGAAAAGTCCTGAGGTTCGAAGAGAATGAAATGTTCATTATTTTAGGTGCCATAAGATAGGTCACTATGCAAGCCAATGTCCCATTAGAGCATTACACATAGGGGAAGTAGAAGAAGAGGTTACGGAACCCATAGAGAACTGTAAGGAGGAAGAAGAAGTGTATGAGGAAGGTGTGAGTTTAGCTGATGAGTATGAAGGGGATGAAGAGATCATAGACTCATCATAAACCCTAGGAGTTGTAAGATGTGTCTTGACCCAAACCAAGGATCAAGAAGATTGGCGTAGGAATAGTATCCTACAAACCTTTATTAAGATAGGAGAGAAGGTGTGCAAGGTCATCTTAGATAGTGGTAGTTGCGTCAATGCCATATCAACCAATATAGTCAAGAACCTAGGTTTACCCACTATGCCCCATCCTAATCCATATAAGGTATCCTGGATAGATTCAACCTCAATTCCCATTAAGTCTAAGTGCCAAGTCACAATCCAGTTCCAATCATACCAAGAAAAGGTTTGGTGCGATGTTCTTCCAATGGGAGTTAGTAGCATCATATTAGGCCGACCATGGTTGTATGATCATGATGTTATACTCTATGGTCGTTCTAATTCATGTTCTTTCACTCATAATGGGAAGAAGATTGTAATCAATTCCTAACCACCTAAGGACCAAGTTAAGAGAGGATCAAGTCACTTGAAGGATAAGAAACAGGGGATAAACATGATCACTACTAAAGAATTGGAGCAAGAGCTTAGCAATGGTTCACATATTTGGGTTTTAGCAGCTAAGGAAAATCAGGACCAACCCCATAAGGAAAAACCCCAGGAAGTGTTAGGGTTTTTAGAGGAGTTTCAAGACATCTTTCCAGAAGACCTTCCTAATCACCTTCCACCCTTGAGAGACATTTAACATGCCATAGATTTGATCCCAGGATCGACATTACTGAACCTCCCCCATTATAGAATGAACCCTATAGAACACTCTGAGTTACAACATCAAGTTGGAGATCTTCTCCAAAAGGGATTCATTAAAGAGAACCTAAGCCCATGTATAGTACCAGCCCTTCTGACCCCTAAGAGAGATGGTACACGGAGAATGTGTGTAGATAGCAGGGCCATAAATAAAATTATCATTAAGTATCGTTTTCTTATTCCCCGTTTAGACGACATGTTGGATATAATGGCTGGAGCAAAGATTTTCTCCAAAATTGATCTTAAGAGTGGCTATCATCAAGTAAGAATCAGGCCCGGGGACGAATGGAAAACTGCCTTCAAAACCAAAGATGGCTTGTATGAGTGGGTAGTGATGCCTTTCGGCCTATCCAATGCACCTAGTACCTTCATGAGGATCATGACCCAGGTTTTGAGGACATTCATTGGGAAGTTCGTAGTGGTCTACTTTGATGACATTCTCATCTATAGTAAAACTAAGGAAGACCATTTGAATCATCTGAAATAGGTTTGCCAAGTCTTTAGACAAGATGGTCTCTATGCCAACCTCAAAAAATGTTAATTCATGATCCATAGAGTTATCTTTCTAGGATTTGTTGTCACCACTAAAGGGGTGTCTGCCGACCCTGAAAAGGTCAAGTCCATAGTTGAGTGGCCCGTACTCAAAAGCATCCATGATGTCCATAGTTTCCACGGTTTGGCCACCTTCTATAGGAGATTCATTAGAGAATTCAGTACAATAGTAGCACCCATTACTGACTGCATTAGGAAGGGAACCTTTGAATGGACAAAATTAGCCGATAGAGCCTTCCTAGAAATAAAGAAGAAAATGACACAAGCACCTATTTTGAGGTTACCCAATTTTTCAAAGATATTTGAGGTTGCTTGTGATGCCTCTGGAGTAGGAATTGGAGGAGTTTTGAGTCAAGAGAGTCATCTGGTGGCATTCTTTAGTGAGAAATTGAATGAAGCAAGGACGAGATACTCGACATACAATAGGGAATTGTATGCGGTAGTTCAGGCTTTGAGGTATTGGAGATACTATTTACTACCGCAGGAATTTGTTCTTTATTCCGATCATGAAGCCTTACGATTCCTTAATTCCCAAAAGAAACTGAACCCTAGGCATGGAAAATGGGTAGAATTCATTCAGGCTTACACCTTTGTTTTGAAGTATCGTGCTGGCACTGAAAATAGGGTTGTAGATGCATTAAGCCGACCCTCTATGTTTTTGACCTCAGTTAGCACCGAGGTTGTAGGGTTTGATAGACTAAAAGAAGAATACCCTAAGTGTCTAGACTTTAGTGAAATCTACCAATCCCTCCAACAAGGACCATTTAGTGTACATAGTGACTATACTCTCCTAGATGGATTCCTTTTCAAAGGAAATCAACTGTGTGTTCCCCGAACTTCCATTAGAGAATTTTTGATCTGGAAAGTTCATGCTGGAGGCCTAGCAGGTCATTTTGGAAGAAACAAGACCATCATAGCAGTAGAAGACCAATTCTTTTGGCCTGGCCTTAAAAGGAATGTAGCCCAAGTTGTAGCCCAATGTCGAATATGTGCTGTTGCCAAACAGCAAAGACAGAACACCAGTCTGTACACTCCCTTAAAGTCCCTGATTATCCATGGCAGGATCTTAGTATAAACTTTGTACTAGGACTCCTAAAGACCTCTAGGAGACACGATTCCATCTTCATTATAGTCGATCGATTTTCTAAGATGGCTCACTTCATCCCATGTTCTCAAACCCTGGATGCTTCTAGAATGGCCAAACTTTTTCTTGACGAGGTGGTTAGACTACATGGTTTTCCCAAAACCATTGTATCTGATAGAGATGTTAGATTCACTAGCTATTTGGAAGAACCTTTGGCATATGCTAGGAACCAAACTGAAATTTTCCACTGCCTATCATCCTCAGACTGATGGCCGAACTGAAGTAGTCAATCGGAGTCTAGGAAATCTGCTTAGATGTCTTGATGGTGACAGTACAGGAAATTAGGATCTCTTACTTCCTCGTGCTGAATTTGCTTACAACAGCTCAGTCAATAGATCTACTGGGAAGAGCCCATTTGAAGTGGTCCATGGTTACAAACCTAGGAAGCCCTTAGATCTTATCCCTTCACCCACACAAGCATGAATTTCTGAATCATCTGAGTCATATGCACAGCATATTAGAATATATAAAAGAAATTTATGAAAAGATCCAATTAAGCAATGAAATTATAGGCATATGGCAAATTCATATAGAAGAGTCAAAGAATTCACTGAAGGAGATTATGTTATGATAAGGCTTAGACCAGAGCAATTCCACCAGGAACCTTAAAAAATTGCATGCTCGCAGTGCAGGTGTTGGGAAATGTGTCCCAAAGCCAATCGCCTGGGTTGTAGGCGGTTATGCTCAGCATTGTATTTATTTTATAAATTAATAAAATTATATTTGGCAGCTCATCACATATTGTATTTCCCTAAAATGAACTCTTTCCATGTGATGAAGTCCTTAGGACTACACTGACTTCGATATAGAGAGGATGTATCGAGTGGTCCTTAAACCCAGTTCACAACCAAAGGATATATGTACTGGATGGCAATATATCAAGTATAGGTTGTTGCAGTTCACATCGTTTGGTTATCCTCTTGACCAAATGAGTGTGGTGACACTGATGTGATCTACAAGTGGGATATGTGGTATCTCATTGAACGTGACTCCGTGCAGCCCCTCTCTGCCAAAGGGAAACTCACGATTGGATATTGGTATATGTGTCCCTCTGACCTAAGGTCATCACGGTAGCTTGCAGGCAACTCCCTATGCTTTGGTGCCGGACTACCCGGATTTTAATCCGGTGACGGAAGGTTTCTGGGTACAGGCAAGTACTTGTGGAGCAGTGATGGACCAAGGGAATTGACCTGTCCAAACAAGTTTGGATTGAATGTCTCGCAGTATCTCAATTTAGCAAATCCTCGGCCGGGGTAGCCCTAGTGAAGAGTCACTGGGCTTGCGAGGTTGAGACACGTAGTCGACTGACTCAGTCTGGGTGGCAGCCCAATCTCAGTATTCTGAGCATTAGAGGTCAAAGGGATGAATTATACAGTACCATATGCCAGAGGTTCGATAGTTTGCTCCCGCATCTTCGACCTATCCGGACGCCGGGACCCATTGCTAGATGGTTTCCTGTGCTGGTACTAGAATTGTTCTGGTGCTACCATTTAGGTTCGAACCTATGAGGTCACACACCACAAAGGATAACTCTCTGATCCGGAAACCGATTACGATTGGGAATCATCTTGGTTTTATGGTCATGGTATTTTGAGCACTCTTTTTCCGTCTTTCCCTTGTCTGGGTTGACCGAAAAATGTTCCGGGTTGACCAGCTCTGTGCCAGGATTTTTCTGAATCAATTTTGAACTGATTCGGAGTTCGTTTCAGCCTCCAATTGGTTGTGAACAATTTTATTCCTTGAACCAGGTTCAATTGGATTGAACCGTTTGGTTTAAAGGGATTGGACGGTTTTTGGTTGAACCAGTTTCCACTTTGATATTTTTTTCCCTTGGACCATTTTTACACGGTAATTGGAGAGAAGAAAGTTCCATGCGTTTTGATTGGAGAAGGCAAAACGGTTGGAATCCAAACTCGTGAAGGCAAAAAGCTGGGCGTTTTCCTCTTCTCCTCCACTGTTGGTTAATAGCTTTAATCCCTCCCTTAATGACTGTTAATTGGGTTTATTGCTACCAACTGCTGCTGCCTCTCCACCTTCCAATGCTCCAACTCCCTCTCCCTCCCAACTTGCTTATAAAAGCCAAACCAGCGTCCTGTTTCGTGTGATGAAGTTTTCAACGAGAGAAATTTTTTTTCCACCGTGAGAGAGGCCTAAAAAAGGAGAGCTTTGGGCATTCTTTGAGAGGCTTAAGCAGAGATCTTTAGGGCTGGGTTTAGGAGTTTTGTGAGAGAGAAACAAGGCCTTAATACCATTGTTTCAAGTGCTCATGTTCTGCCCAGCTGCAGAAAACCTGTGACTGTGAAGTCCTCTTCCGGCGGCTAGCACCGTGCGTGGAGGCAGATCCGAGAGTCCCCGGCATGTCTCCCCTCTAGAGGGAGTACCACTCTACTCCTCGGAGCAAACCACGCGAGCCGGGATCGCTCCAGTTGCCCGAAATCCAATGACGAAGACAGCTACTCCGTTCTGCTGCCATTTTCATGCAGCAGACTTTGGCAGATTTTGATGATTTATTGGCTTAGTTTTTCTTGCATAAACTAGTGCCAAATCGAAGAGGACTTCCTTAAGAATCTACAGCTCAAATTTGGGAGCTATCGGAGGTCCGGAAGGCGGCATTCCGGGGACTTTTCGGAAGCCCTGTTTTCAGCCCAAGGTGGAAGATGACTGGAATAACTTTATTCCAGTTATTCCAGTCTATTCCAGGTTTATCCCTGACTTATTCCAACTGGGAATAAGGTATGTTTTTGGGTTTTAGTTTCGGTGCATGTGTAGATCTAGATTTATTAAAATGTTTATAAATATTATATGTCCTGTATCATGCCAATACATGCATCTTGCATATGCTAGATCCTGTGCGGAGTAGGTATTTTTCGTATTTATTTTAAAAATATTTTAAAATATTTACCTGCTCCCTGTGTGTTGCATGCTTAGCGTAGGCACTTGCACCACATTTTTACTTTTAGTGGTATCAGAGCAAGGTTCTAGTGTAACATATCTTGATGAATGTATAGTAGATTAAATTGTTTAATCTTGGGATTAGAGAGTACTTTTAGGAACCTAGTTGAGACCTTCACCATGGCCGTGTGTCTTTGACACGATGCAGTTCGTCTATGTTGGCCTCTTCAGAAGGATCCTTTAAGGAAATAAAAAAGAAATTAAAATTTTCTTTATAAATTTGGCATGATTTATAATTTTGTTCTTTGGGTCATAATATTATAAAAGTATAAATCTAGATATGATGCATAATTTAAGATATAAAATTGTTTTACATAGAGACTTAATTAAAAAAATTTTAATTAAGTATTTGGCTTAATAAAAATTTTAGGTTTATGAAATCTAATAAAATTTGCATAAGCCAAATTGGGCAAATTGGGTTAGCTGATTAGTTGGGTCCATCACTGGGTTAGACCTAAGTTTAGTTGAACCGGATTAAAAGAAGATTAAACAAAGTTGTTTAAGGTTCTTTAGAACTATCTAATAGTTAGATTAGTTGATCCGTTCATCTAAAATGGATCCAATTAGTGGCTCAGTGGACGCCCGAGTCTTTAGGCTAGTCTGATCGAGTCTGGTAAACCGATTGGTGTCGAGGTAGGTTTGGCAATTATGATCATGGTTGTATGAGGCTACCTCTTTCCTGGCCAACTTGGTTGGTGTCTAGGAAAGATGGTTAATGGCGGATACTCACCCATGATCTCACCTACCTGGCTAGTCGAGTCGACCAGAACTGATTGGAAAAGCTCAATGACTCGAGTTAACCCATGTCACCCAGGTTGATCGGTCTAACTGATCAACAGGTGCCCATGGATCAATTGTTGATTTAATTCAACCCTCCTGGAATCTGATTGATTCAGTAGGAGGATGATCCATGTCCTTACCTTTTTCTTCTGTCACAAAAAAAAAAAAAAATCCTCTAAAATTATTAGGTCCTTAAAAAGACTAAGTCAAGGAGTTGACAGTGTCTTAGCCTCCCATTAAGTTGGATAGAAATGTGTCCACTAGCTTGGTATGCATCGGCAGTTCCATAGAACGGGTGTACATCCGGCGACTGGAATTTCTATCTGATCGATGATGGTTCAGTGCAACCTCCTTAACGGGACCAGGTGGGCCGGCCATAGTCGGGCTTGATCTTTAGTTAGCTGGAAGCATTGGATTAGTCATTTTAATGGTTGGACCTAACCATAGACCCGCAATAGGAGGCCCCTAGGCCGATTGGGGTGTTCTCTGGGGCAAAATAAAATACTGAAAATTGTTTAGGGAAACAATTGGTTTACGAACCTACCTTTAGGCTCGTATGGGTGAGGGCGAGCCGGCCATAGTCGGGCTCATGCATGGCCTATTGGATTTCAGTACCCGCTTGAAAAAGTGTTTTCACGGATTGGAGTTAGAGGCTACCAATCTGAAAAATTAGTGGGAGAGAAACCTTTAGACTAAAGTCCAAGTCTTTTGGTTAAGTTATTAATTCATAAACTAATTTGGTCTTATTTTCTTTTCAGATGTCTTCAAATTTATCGCTCCGGTCACTTCTCGATAACGAGAAGTTAAAGGGTCACAACTTCGATAGTTGGTATCGAAAGTTGAGAATAGTTCTGGAGCACGAACGGATCCTGTATGTGATAACGGATCCTGCACCTGAAATCCCTCCCGCTAATGCACGGAGTGCGGTCAGAGATGCTTATCTGAAGTGGGTCGCTGATCGGACTACTGTCCGTTGCATTATGCTAGCGGCGATGAACGACGAGTTCACTCGCAAATTCGAGGAGGCCCAACCTGATGAAATCCTTCAAAAATTGAAGGAATCCTTCGGCACCTCGGATGATGTAGAACGGTACAAAGTGTCTTGTGCCATCTACAACTCCAAGATGCCGAATGGTGGTTCAGTCACTGATCATGTATTGTACATGATCGAGTTGATTGAAAAGTTGGGCAAACTCGGATGCCCCTTGCACGAGCAGCTCGGCAAGGATGCGATCCTGAATTCTCTTCCCTCCTCCTATCTTGACTTTCTTGATCATTACAGAATGAACAAGCCTGCAGTCAACTACCATGGTCTTTTGGGGTTACTGCAGACTTTCTAGAAAGACCACCAACTAAATAAGGGGGAGGTGAATTTAGTGGGAGGAGGTAGAGGTCGTCGTCCCTTTAAGAAAGGGAAGAAGAAAATAAATAAGAAGGGAAAGAAGGTGCAGAATGTTCCTGGCCCTAGTCAGACCAGGAAGTATAAGGCTGATCAGTCTTCTGCAAAGTGCTTCTACTGCAAGAAGAAAGGACACTGGAAGAGGAACTGACCTCTTTATATTGCGTCCCTTGATCCGAACAGGCCGAGAAAGCAGAAGTCTGCTGAACAAGGTATTTATATGATAAAACCTTGTAATTACTCAATTGTTGAAACTGCTAACTGGGTATTGGATACTGGTAGTCCAATTCATGTTTGTAATTCGTTACAGGGACTTCAAGTTAGCAGAAGATTTGAAGATGGAGAACAGTTTCTGAGCGTCGGGAATGGAAATCGTGTTCCAGTACTGGCGGTCAGAGTCCTGCGTCTTGTCTTTGAGTCTTGTACTGTCGAACTAGTCGACTGTCACTATTGTCCTAGTTTCATTATGAGCATAATCTCTGTAGGCCTTTTGGCCAATTGTGGTTTTGAACTATCAATAAAAGGAGATTTTTGCAATGTTATTTTGAATAACTCTGTTATAATGAAAGCTAGATTGAATAATGGCATATATCTATCAAGGCTTGTTAGTGTAATGTACACTTCTAGCAAACGCCCAAGGTTAGATAACGTCAACGATTTGTATCTTTGGCACTGTAGGCTAGGTCATATCAACCAAAATAGGATAAACAAGATGCGAGGAGATGGACTCCTCGAGGTCAGTGATTCTGAATCACTGCCCACTTGTGAATCCTGTTTACTTGGTAAAATGACCAAGTCACCTTTTACTAGAAAAGGTGAACGAGCTACAGAACTTCTAAGTCTAATACATACTGATGTATGTGGACCGATGACAGTTAGTGCTAGAGGAGGATACAAATATTTCATTACTTTTATAGACAACTTTTCAAGGTTCGGTTATGTCTTTTTAATGAGACATAAGTCTGAGTCGTTTGAAATGTTCAAACGATACCGTAATGAAGTAGAAAAGCAAACTGGAAAAAGTATTAAAACCCTTCGATCTGATCGAGGTGGCGAATACTTATCTGGTTCTTTTTTGACATATCTTGAGGAGAATGGAATTCTCTCTCAGTGGACTCCTCCAGGAACACCACAGTTGAATGGTGTGTCCGAAAGGAGAAATCGAACCTTGTTGGACATGGTTCGATCCATGATGGGCTTTGCAACTCTGCCACTATCCTTTTGGGGATATGCGCTCAGACCGCCTGTTACTTATTAAATAATGTCCAAGTAAGTCTGTTGTCTCCATCCGTATGAGATGTGGAATGACGTTGTAAACCATCAATCTCACACCTTCGGGTCTGGGGTTGTCCGGCTTACGTAAAGCGTTTAGACTCAGACAAACTTGGTCCTAGGTCTGATCGGTGTTTATTCGTTGGTTATCTTAAGGAAGGAAACCAAAGGGTATTTCTTCTACTTGGAGAATGAACAAAAGGTGTTCGTGCTCTTAGAGCTATCTTTTTAGAAAAAGAGTTCCTTGGAGAAGGAACTATAGCCTCTAAGATTGAACTTGATGAAGTTCAGTCAATAGAGAACCTACACACACTCTAAGGACATCGTAGAACCGGCTGTGATTGAATCACACCCATAACCCATTGGAGATCCGGTAGAAATACGCGTCAGTTGCCGGACAGCTACTACGGTTTCTTGGTCCGGGACGGCGATCCCATTGAGCTCGATGAGAATAATGAAGATCCGATCACTATATGGATGCACTTCAGAGATCTGACTTGAGGCAGGGCTTGGAGCCATGCGATCCAAAATGGAGTCCATGGAAATCAACAATGTTTGGACATTGGTTGATCCGCCTGAAGGAATAAAACCCATCGGGTGTAAATGGATCTTCAAGAGGAAAAGGGGCATAGATGGGAAGGTAGAGACCTATAAGCCCGTCTGGTTGCCAAGGGGTATCGTCAGTGATATGGTATCGATTATGACGAGACATTTTTCCCTGTGGCAATGCTGAAGTCTATTCGGATCATGCTTGCTTTGGCAGCATATTTTGATTACGAGATCTGGCAGATGGATGTCCGAACCGCTTTCCTAAATGGGGAGCTGGAAGAAGAGGTGTATATGATACAGCCTGAAGGGTTCACATCCATAGATGAATCAAAAGTATGCAAATTGCAGAAGTCCATCTATGGACTCAAGCAGCATCTCGAAGTTGGAACTTACGGTTTGATAGGTGTATCAAATCGTACGGCTTCGTTAAGAACGGAGAAGAATCGTGCATCTATAAATGGGTCAATGGTTCTGTGATTGTATTCCTAGTACTGTATGTGACGACATTCTCTAATCGGGAATGACATCGCAGCATTACAAGGAATAAAGGTCTGGTTATCATCTCAGTTCTCCATGAAGGACTTGGGTGAAGCTTCTTATATACTAGGTATGAAGATCTATAGAGATAGATCCAAGAAGCTTTTGGGACTGTCCCAGTCTATGTACATAGATACCGTGCTGAAACGGTTCAGCATGGAAAATTCCAAGAAAGGCTATCTTCCGATAGGTTCTGGAATTACTCTTTCCAAAAGGGATTGTGCGACAACTCCTGAGAAAAGAGAACGCATGAGTAGAGTACCTTATACTTCTGCAGTAGGCTCTATCATGTATGCTATAACTTGTACTAGACCAGACATGGCATACTCACTAGGAGTATTGAGCAGATACCAGTCTGACCCAGGTGAGGCGCATTGGAAGGTGGTTAAGTCCATCCTTAAGTATTTAAGAAATACTAAAGATCAATGGCTGATTTATGGAGAACCTGACTTGAAACTTGTGGGGTACACTGACTCTAGTTTCCAGTCGGATAGAGATGATAGCAAGAGTGTGTCAGGGTTTGTTTTTACCCTGAATGGAGGAGCGATTTGCTGGAAAAGTTCTAAGCAGGCAACTGTTGCAGACTCGGTATGCGAAGCAGAATATATTGCAGCATCAGATGCAGCAAAGGAAGCTGTGTGGTTGCGAAAGTTCCTTGGAGAGCTAGGGATGGCACCTTCCCTAGATGGTCCTGTTCCGGTGTACTGTGACAGCACTGGAGCCATTGCTCAAGCTAAGGAGCCAAAAGCTCATCACCGCACCAAGCACATTTTGCGGCGCTACCACCTCGTACGAGAAATCGTGGAGTGAGGCGACATCAATCTTCTGAAGATCGATGGGAAAGAAAATCTGGCCAACCCCTTCACTAAAGCCCTTGGAGTCAAAGAGTTCGACTATTGTAAATGGAAAATGGGTATAAGATATTCCTCTAATTGGCTTTAGTACAAGTGGGAGTTGTTGGGAAATGTATCCCAAAGCCAATCGCCTGGGTTGTAGGCGGTTATGCTCAGCACTGTATTTATTTTATGAATTAATAAAATTATTATTTGGCAGCTCATCACATATTGTATTTCCCTAAAATGAACTCTTTCCATGTGATGAAGTCCTTAGGACTACACTGACTTCGATACAGAGAGGATGTATCGAGTGGTCCTTAAACCCAGTTTACAACCAAAGGCTGTATTGTACTGGACGACAATATATCAAGTATAGGTTGTTGCAGTTCACATCGTTTGGTTGTCCTCTTGACCAAATGAGTGTGGTGACACTGATGTGATCTACAAGTGGGATATGTGGTATCTCATTGAACGTGACTCCGTGCAGCCCCTCTCTGCAAAGGGAAACTCACGATTGGATATGGGTATATGTGTCCCTCTGACCTGAGGTCATCACGGTAGCTTGCAGGCAACTCCCTATGCTTTGTGCCGGACTACCCGGATTTTTAATCCGGTGACGGAAGGTTTCTGGGTACAGGCAAGTACTTGTGGAGCAGTGATGGACCAAGATGGAATTGACCTGTCCTAACAAGTTTGGATTGAATGTCTCGCAGTATCTCAATTTAGCAAATCCTCGGCCGGGATAGCCCTAGTGAAGAGTCACTGGGCTTGCGAGGTTGAGACACGTAGTCGACTGACTCAGTCTGGGTTGGCAGCCCAATCTCAGTCGTTCTGAGCATTAGAGGTCAAAGGGATGAATTATACGGTTACCATATGCAGAGGTTCGATAGTTTGCTCCCGCATCTTCGACCTATCCAGACGCCGGGACCCATTGCTAGATGGTTTCCTGTGCTGGTACTAGAATTGTTCTGGTGCTGCCGTTTAGGTTCGAACCTATGAGGTCACACGCCACAGAGGATAACTCTCTGATCCGGAAACCGATTACGATTGGGAATCGTCTCGGTTTTATGGTCACAGTATTTTTGAGCACTCTTTTCTCCGTCTTGCCCTTGTCTGGGTCGACCAGAAAATGTTCCGGGTTGACCAGCTCTGCGCCAGGATTTTTCTGAATCAATTTTGAACTGATTCGGAGTTCGTTTCGGCCTCCAATTGGTTGTGAACCAATTTTATTCCTTGAACCAGGTTCAATTGGATTGAACCGTTTGGTTTAAAGGGATTGGACCGGTTTTTGGTTGAACCGGTTTCCACTTTGATATTTTTTCCCTTGGACCGTTTTTACACGATAATTGGAGAGAAAAAAGTTCCATGCGTTTGATTGGAGAAGGCAAAATGGTTGGAATCCAAACTCGTGAAGGCAAAAAGCTGGGCGTTTTCCTCTTCTCCCTCCACTGTTGGTTAATAGCTTTAATCCCTCCCTTAATGACTTGTTAATTGGGTTTATTGCTACCAACTGCAGCTGCCTCTCCACCTTCCAACGCTCCAACTCCCTCTCCCTCCCAACTTGCTTATAAAAGCCAAACCAGCGTCCTGTTTCGTGTGATGAAGTTTTCAATGAGAGAAATTTTTTCCACCGTGAGAGAGGCCTAAAAAAGGAGAGCTTTGGGCCTTTGAGAGGCTTAAGCAGAGATCTTTAGGGCTGGGTTTAGGAGTTTTGTGAGAGAGAAACAAGGCCTTAATCCCATTGTTTCAAGTGCTCATGTTCTGCCCAGCTGCAGAAAACCTGTGACTGTGAAGCCCTCTTCCGGCGGCTAGCACCGTGCATGGAGGCGGATCCGAGAGTCCCGCCTGTGTCTCCCCTCTAGAGGGAGTACCACTCTACTCCTCGGAGCAAACCACGCGAGCTGGGATCGCTCCAGTTGCCCGAAATCCAATGACAAAGATAGCTACTCCGTTCTGCTGCCATTTTCGTGTAGCAGACTTTGGCAAATTTTGACGATTTATTGGCTTAGTTTTTCTTGCAGAAACTAATGCCAAATCGAAGAGGACTTTCTTAAGAATCTACAGCTCAAATTTGGGAGCGATCGGAGGTCCGGAAGGCGGCGTTCCGGGGACTTTTCGGAAGCCCTGTTTTCAGCCCAAGGTGGAAGACGACTGGAATAACTTTATTCCAGTTATTCCAGTCTATTCCAGGTTTATCCCTGACTTATTCCAACTGGGAATAAGGTATGTTTTTGGGTTTTAATTTCGGTGCATGTGTAGATCTAGATTTATTAAATGTTTATAAATATTATATGTCATGTATCATGCCAATACATGCATCTTGCATATGCTAGATCCTGTGCAGAGTAGGTGTTTTTCGTATTTATTTTAAAAATTTTTAAAATATTTACCTACTCCCTGTGCTGTTGCATGCTTAGTGTAGGCACTTGCACCACATTTTTACTTTCAGCAGGTCCATTTAAAGTTATAAAGAAAATAGGATCTAATGCGTATGTGCTAGACTTACCATCTGATTTAAGTGTCAGCTCGACTTTCATGTTTCAGACCTAGTAGTGTATAAGGAGCCAATAATGATACCTAGCGAGCCATTTGAGCCTGAGCCAATTATTTAGAGTGAATCCATCCCTGAGTGTCCACCAACAATTCTACCAGAACGACGAGATAAGATTGAGCGAATTCTGGATGACCAACCATCACCACTCGGAATTAAGGTTACCAACGCTATTTAGTTCGTTGGCAAGGTCGACCTGAGTTCGAAGACTCATGGATTACTCGAGAGGATCTACAAAGAATAAACCCAGACTTATTAGAGTACTACCAAAGTAAAACAGATCCCTACTCGACAGAGTCAAGTTCTTTCCACCTCAGGGGAATTGGTGTGGCCACCAAGGTTAAAAGAAGACTTCAATCAAACCTAAGCAACACCAATTCCTTATGGATTGCAAATTGAGTTCTAACCTTGTTAACCTGTTCCTAGTTTGAGTCTTGAGTCTAGTTAATTCTTCTTGTATCATGAATTTTATGTTTGAGTCTTGCTAAGTATTAGGTCTTGAAGCCTTGGGTCAATTGAGTTGTAAGAGTCAAATGTATTCAAGTCCAAATTGAGTTGTAATTTTTCTTTTGAGCTTGAGTCAAGCCCGACCAAGGGAGCATATAATTGGACCATGGGATGAACCAAAGCTACATCAAGTAAATCTTCAAATCAAGGGTGCATGAAATAAGAGCCATTGGATAGAATGAAACTTTGATTGAAGCCACCTCACCAAACACATTATCCAAGAGAATGGACACTTGGCACCCATACATGAAGATTTTCAGATTTGGACACTTGGCACCCATATATGAAGAATTTCAGATTTGGACACTTTGCACCCTTGCATGCCGATTTTCATATTTGGACACTTGGCATCCATATATGAAGATTTTCAGATTTAGACACTTGGCATCCATTTAGCCTTCCAATTTAGTCTTCTTCTATGCATCTAAATGACTCCTCTTTGAATGAATTATAATCATATGTTTAGAGTTTAATTAGCTTAATTGCTTTAGTCATTCATGCCATATTTCCTATATGTATGCCGCATCAGGAAAGCATCGCCCGACACCTCTGTTCGCCATGGCACCGTCTCCCACATCGGATCCAAGGGAAGAACCCCCAACCGGCACTCGTCTCCACCGTCTGCCACCCTCCCTTATTCCATGATCACAGGAGAAAGAACTGCATGAATCTCAGAGCAAGAAGTCTTCTACTATCAGGCCTACACAGATTTCAGAGCAGCTTAGCACGGATCCTGATACAAACATCTTTCAGCACAGATCTTGATGAATTTGGCTTATATTTTATTTATTTTAATTTTTTTTTAAAATCTGGATGTATTGATTAGTTTGAAGTTATTTTAATTTCAAGTTTGTTTTATATTAGGATTATTAGTTTGAAGTCTGTTAGGATTGGGATAGGTTTCATCTTTATCTTGTAAGAGGGTTGGAAAGTCTATAAATAACACCCTCAATCCTTTATAAAAAAATAGTTAATGAAGATGATTTGAGAAGAGTGGTTCTTCTTTCTGCCTTCGTAAGGAGTGGGCGTGAGACCCATCTTTCCTTCGCCTTTGGGCATCGAGGGTGTTGGTGCGGGCACCAGGGCTAAAAGAAATCGACAGGTTGAATTCACATCCCTATGGATCACCTGTGAGTAAAACACTGAACCCAACCCTATTTACCATATAAATATTTTATTTTAAATTATGTTATTTTGTTTTAGTTAGGGTAAACCTTTTTTACCAACTGTAATTAGGATTTTATTTATTTTGGGGTAAAACCCTTTTTACCAAGTCGAGTCGAAATCCCAATCGAGTCAAACCCTATTTATCCAATTGGGATCTTAGTGGTCCAATTTAATTAGCCCTTTTTACCAACTTTAATTGGGTTTTTATTTGAAAGCCTAATTAAGTATAGTTGGTTCAATTAGTTATTAGTTGGTTAAATCATGTGATTAGTTATTCATTGAGTCCATGTAATTAGTTGAGTCATTGAGTCCTGTATTACAAGAGGGGACCCAAGACAACGTCCCATGTACACCTAATTGAAAACTCAAGATAACCCATGTGCTAGCCCAAGTCACAACCTCTTCTTGGCTTTACATTTTCAAGGATTTGGACATCAACGCATGTCATGTTTGGACATGTCACTAGGACAACACTACTTGGTACTTCATCCAGGACAAGAACACATGCCATGTCACTTTTGTTTGGACATCCCACATGCCATGTTCTTTTATTTTTGGTCGGCCAAATGAAAGCAAAATTGGCACCACATAATATTAAGATAAGTAAAGCAGAAGGACTCCCCAAGATGGTGCCCTCCCACTCAAATTTCCCATGCCAAAATCAAAAGGAGCCGGCCAAGCATTTCACCTTTTCTTGTCGCCCACTTCAAGGAGAGTTCCAAGGTATTTGCTTACTAAAGGGAAGAAGGTTCAATGATCTTCTACTTCAAGAGTTTCAAGTAATCAGGATGGAAGCGGCTTAAGTTCTTAGGACTCAAGAGTCTTACCAAAACTCTTGAGTCTTCTTCAATCCAAATTGAAGAGTCCACTCACATATAGAAGTCCAGATCATCCCAACAAGTAAGAGTCCAGGATGCTTAGAAGTAGGACTCTAGGAGTTGTATTCCAAGGGAGTACAAGTCTAGTCTTTGTGTCCCTTACAACACTAGTTATGGGTCTATAAATACCCCATCAACCCCCCCTTTGTAATTAATCATTTTTTATTCATCAAAATATAACAAAATTCTATCAAATTTTATCCCTTTGTTGTATGCATTGCGGGGTGTGAGGCCCTTCCTTTGTTTTACGGAACATCGCGGGGTGTGAGGCCCTATTTATCCAGCCATCAAGAAATCCAAATCCACCATTTCTAAACCCTCCTTTCTTTCATCCTTTCTTTCCATTGCTGCTTTTAATTCGTGTTTCTTTTTTTGTTGAGTGTGCAGGTGATCAAGAATCGAAGCCAGGTTTTCTTGCCACCAAACCAGCATCGCTTGAAAGATCAGAGCCCGGAATCAAATTCTTGAAACTCTACCATGAAGATCTTGAGAGTCCCGTTAGATCCGATTCAGAGGAGCGTATCTTCATTGGTAAAATCTAAACTTATTCCCTCCTTATAATTTCTGACACGTTGAATAGATACCCTACTTTATGGTGGTTTCTCAACCACCAAGTCCTGTTTTCTTTAATTAATTTGTAGGCTTACTTGCCGGCAAATACTAGAACTAGTTTCCTGTTCTGTCTCTTTTGAAGTCTTCTATAAAATCTGAAAAATATAAAAAAATTAGTTTCTAATATTTCTCTGTTAATTAGTTATTGATTTCAGTAATTTAGTTTTGGTTTTCTATCCCGCATCTGATGGGGATCCAGGGCAGGTCCGGATTTTTTCTATTTTTTTCTTATTTTTCTTGCATTTTTTATTTTTCCTATTCCCGCTATTCCACCTATTCCCACTATTCTAGCTTTATTCCTAGATTATTCCCTCTTTATTCTAGCTTTATTCCATCTTCATCTCGTGAGTTTAAAAAACCTCCCAAACCCTAGCCACCATCCCGCTGCCCCCAGATCCAGGTTGCCCAACCCCCGGCCATCCCCGTCGGCCCATGCCAGCCCTGCCCTCGCTGGAAACCTGGCATCCACCGCCCACGCCCGTGGAAGACGAATGACCATGGGAAGACCAACCGTCGCCCACATCCGACGGTCACCACCGTCGCTTGCCACCATCGACCTGCCATCGACTGCCCGCCCATCACCCACCGGCTCACGCCCGCCGTCGGAGGGCTCCCACCGGCGCCCTTGGGCCCCACGGCCGTGGGAACCCCAAATGGCATGGCCGTGCCTGCCGTGCCGCCCCTGCACTGCTGCCTATCGTTGCCGCCTACCGTCACTGCCCTTCTGCCCGCCGGCCACCATCCCGCCATTCCCAGTGTCCCCCACCGTCCGCCATCCCGCCGGAGCCCAGGGTCCCCCACGGTCGTGGGAGATCAAACGGCATGCCCTGGGCGTGCCGTGCCATTCTTGTGCCGCCACCCCCCCCATGTAGGCCACCACTGGCCATCCGTCGCTCTCCGTCCGCCGGCCCTGTCCGTCGGTTGCTTCCCGGCCACCGGCCGTCCGTTGGTTGCTGTTGGAGATCAATCCTCCTCTATGCACGTCCGCCAGAGGGCCCTAGCCGGCGCCCTTGGGCCCCATGGCCGTGGGAAGCCCAAACGGCATGGCCGTGCATGCCATGCCACCCCTGCACTGCCGCCCACCGTTGCCGCCCACCTGCCCACCGGCCACCATCCCGCCGTCCCTGTCCTCCCCCGTCGTCCGCCGTCCCGTCGGAGCCCAGGGTCCCCCACGACCGTGGGAGACCAAACAGCACACCCTGGGCGTGCTGTGCCATTCTTGTGCCGCCACCTCACCTGCAGGCCACCGCTGGCCATCCATCGCTCGCTGTCCATCAGCCCTGTCCACCGGTCGCTTCTCGACCATCGACCGTCCGCCGGTTGCTGTTGGAGATCGATCCTTCTCTGTGCATGTCCACGTGAGAAGAGTTCGCACACTTTCTAGAGCAGTCCAAGCAGCACGCTTTCTGGAGCAGATCATCAAGCCAACATGCTTCTTAGAGCAAATCAGCAACAATATTGATGCAGCACAGTTTTTGATGTAATTTATTTTCCTTTTTTTGGATTTCTTGTAGGTTAAGTAATTGAAGGATTTGGTTTCTCTATATAAAGACCCCCTCCCCTCCTGTATTACTCAGTTGAATGAATTTTGGGTTTAGCCACTGGTTCTGGTTCTGGGCTGAGGCCCATTTTTCCTTCGCCTGCGGGTATCGAGGGGTGTGAGATCCCACTTTCTTCGCTCGCATGCGAGTGTCGAGGGGCGCAAGGCCCTAGTTATCCCCTTTTCCATCGAGTCCCCCTCTAGGTCTTAGGGATTTTTCTTTACGACCCCAGGTAGCGATTTGGGTGGGATACCCTAAGCTCCGCGTGTAGTGAGATGGGTGGGACGTCCTAGACTACATGTAGTGGGGTGGGTGAGATGCCCTAGAGGTGCGACGTCTCTCTGTGAAGGTGAGTCCCCAATCCTAGAGTGTCCATGTTTCCTATCCTCCATCCCATCTTTGATGGGGGACAGGGGTAGGATCGTTGGTGAGCCTAGAAGTCACCTAAATTAGGGTACTATTTTTTTTTGGTATTTTTTCTCTAGGGGTGACGAAGGAATAGTGGGGATGTAGGATAAGGATTTGGATCTCATGGACTTTGGGACTCACCCTAATGAAGAGACCTCTCACCTCTAGGGCATTACACCCTCCTCGATACTTGGAGGTGCTAGGTTGAATCTCAAAGGCCACGAGGGGATACAGAAGATGGAATGGGAAGGGGGATAACTAGGCAAGACCTCACATCATGTCCTGGGGTGGGCCTCACACCCTCTCCTCATGGAGTGAAATAAAAAAAAACCACTCTTTTCTAAAACTCATTTTCATTCTACTTGACTAAACTTTTTTTTTACAAAGGACTGAGGTGGTATTTATAGACCTGTCCAACCCTCATTGAATTTGAATATAGGATAAAAAGATAGGGATGACTTAATTCAAATACAAGATAGGATAAGATAAGGCCTATCCATATCTCAATATAACTAACCAAATCTAATTCAAATTTTAAATAAAAGATTAAATCCTAAATAAATTTCTTCCAATTTATTTGATGCTTCAAAATCCATGCTGCTCCAGGATTTATGCAGATCGATGTCCCCATCATTCTCCTGAGGTGGGGAAAACTCGACTCCGTCGAGTATGGATTAGCAGGGACTCTAGTGAACCACATCCAATCAAAAAAGGGCCGCTCTGAAAATGGTGTAGCTTTGAAAGTGGTGCAGCTTTGATAACGGTGCACTTTGAAAAAAAAACTTGAAATCGACACACAGGAACTTGAAGTCGGCAACAGGAACCAACTTGCTTTGAGAAGTGTGCAGAGGGGAAGTCGGCTATGAATGCTGGGTTTGCATTCATGTTCGTGCACAACAGCTCCTCCTCCTTCATGGATCAAAAAAATAGGGAATAGGGGAGGTCTTCAGAGGGTTCGTCGGCGTGGTGTGCTAGAAGGAGCGACGACGAGGTCGGGACGGTAGCCGGCATAGTCGGCGATGAAGATCGGGTGGAGGAGGAGAGCAGTCTTCATGGGCGAAGGCGGAGTCCGATGGCTAGGAGTCGGCCTGCTCGAAAGAAGCAGGCAGATCTCGGCGGAAAGCAGGCGGATCTCGGCTGGGAGTCACGGCTTGCTCTGTTCCTAGAGATGGCGGGTGCAGTGGATGGAAGGGGTGGGCAGCACGGATGCAAGGGGATTGTTTCCAATGGTGGCTGCGGGAGGGAAATCAGCGTTGAAGATGACCGGATGGAAGCAAGGCAGCGAGCTCCATTCGGTCTTGGATCTCTTCGGACGGATGAGATCCAGCGATTGGGGTGCATGGTGGGTGGAGATGGCGGCAAGAATGGCGGAGGTCACCATGGCAAGGGGAGGCGGTCACC
This sequence comes from Areca catechu, assembly GCA_021397845.1. NCBI lineage: Eukaryota > Viridiplantae > Streptophyta > Magnoliopsida > Arecales > Arecaceae > Areca > Areca catechu. Next base: position 139,494,580 of record CM038051.1, on the reverse strand, counting down.
GTGGAAGAGGGGCAGCAGGGCGTTGGCAGGAGGTGGACGGCGGCACGATGGAGACGTGGACCACGGAGATCAGGCGGCTAAAATGGGTCTCTGGTGGCCGTGGGGAAAGATCCGGTGGCGAAGATGATGAAATTGGTAGATCTGGCTCTGTCTTGGTCGTCGTGGTCTGCAGCGTGGTTGTGCCGGCGGTGGCGCTGGGCGGAGATGGCGGAGATGGTTGGAATGGAGGTGACCTCCATCTTGTTAAGGATGGTGGCACCATCATTGGTGATGATGACCTCATCGGAGGTGGAGGTGATCATCGTGTCTACACCTTGGGCCGAGACAGGTATGCACGGCAGTGAGCATGGGGCGGAGAGGATGGCAATGATCGATTGCTGCTTAAATCTGGGTAGTTGGTCGTGACAGTGGAAGGAAGAAGATAACAGGAATAACATTGGATGACAGGAATAAACCCAGAATAGAAGAGGAATAAGGTCGGGATGGCAGGAATAATGGGAATAAGGGGAATAAGCGGTGGAGGAAAAAATATACCCTAATTTTTCTGGGCCCTGATACCAAAATTGATGGGGGATAGGGGTAGGATCGTTGGTGAGCCTAGAAGTCACATAAATTAGGTACTATTTTTTTTTGGTATTTTTTCTCTATGGGTGACGAAGGAATAGTAGGGATGTAGGATTGGGATCTGGATCTCATGGACTTTGGGACTCACCCTAACGAAGAGACCCCTCACCTCTAGGGCATTACACCCTCCTCGATACATGGAGGTGCTAGGTTGAATCTCAAAGGCCATGAGGGGATACAGAAGATGGAATGGGAAGGGGGATAACTGTGCATGACCTCACATCATATCCTGGGGTTGGGCCTCACACCCTCTCCTTACGGAGTGAAATAAAAAAAACCACTCTTTTCTAAAACTCATTTTCATTCCACTTAACTAAACTTTTTTTTTTACAAAGGACTGAGGGTGGTATTTATAGACCTGTCCAACCCTCATTTGAATTTGAATATATGATAAAATGATAGGGATGACTTAAATTCAAATACAAGATAGGATAAGATAAGCCTATCCATATCTCAATCATAACTAACCAAATCCTAATTCAAATTTCAAATAAAAGATAAATCCTAAATAAATATTCTTCCAATTTATTTGATGCTTTGAAATCCGTGCTACTCCAGGATTTGTACAGACCGATGTCCCCATCAATCTTCTCCACCAAGAAAATTGAAAACCAAAAGAGATATGCTATTTTAGGATTTTTGTGTCAGTTCGTCCTAGTCCCGGGAGGCTTCTTAGCCCTCCCACGGTCCTTGTTTGTTTAGGTTTTCCCTTGTTTCCCTAATAAATCAGGTTATGTCTCATCCGTCCCGCATCAGCATCAGTTTTGGTATCAAAATAGGTTAAACTAGGGTTTAATCTTTTTTATGCCGACTTAGTTCTCTTTAAATACTCGGATTGGGTGCTTCCCCATGGCCGTTCGGTCATAGGAAAAAGAAGGGCTGCAAGACCCTCACCTCCCATTCAAACAGGATTTCCTATGGCATGTAGGGGTGCCATTGTGAATTGACCCTTGAAGAAGAAAATAAAGAGATAGGCATCTTTAGGTTTTAATTTCTGCATCTCGGTCATCTTAGTACATAGTTAGTTATTTTAATTGTTTCTATCTGTAGATAACTTATAAAAATCTGATTTTTATTTTTTTGGATTAGTTATAATTGAAAGTACTTTTTAAAATTTTCTCATGAATTATTTTGGTCTATAAATTTTCTTCCTGCTGAAATACTACTTGAGAATAATTCTGCCCTGTTTTTCAGCAAAGCTAATTTCAGCAAGTTTAGGATTCTTTTGGTAAATTTTTTTGCATATTTTAATATTTCATGTATATTAGATACTTATCTGTAGAATATATTCTTGTTTTAAAAAAAAGAAATAAATTAATTTTTATTTTGCTTATTTGCATATTAGGGTTTCATCTTATGTGTGTATTATTAAGTAACCTAATCTTAAGGGTACTTGAACATTTAGATCAGGACAGGATTTCATCACCTGTCTTTAGCCTACAATAACTACCTATTGCATCTAAACCTAACCTTAATTAAAATTTATTAGACTTAATTTGCTTTAGTGAGCTAGGGACACCAACAGGTCAGGTTCAACCTTTTTGGGAAAACTAGTTACACTCAATTTGGCATTTGTATCTTGAAGCTGGTGTCTAGGCTAGAGGTCCAGAGGCAAATGCCCTAAGTGGTTTTGTGGTTTTTAATTAGGACCCTACGAGAGCAGGAGGAGCTTCCCATGACCCCACCTCTTACCGGCTAGTGGACATCATAATTTTTGTCTTGGCTGTGATTCAGTCGACTTATTTTGTTTGAGCTCTAGGTCTAGGAAACCCTAGTCCGAGTCTTGTGTGTGTGCATGACCACTAGATTAGGTACACCCTATTAGTCTCACCCAAACCCAACCCAATTTAATCATGGATCCTAATTTTGAGACCTTCCTTAGAACCTTCACTAAACAATGTACCCAAATAAATAATAGGTTTTACTGACTAGATGATCGACTAGGTAACCTAGAGAAAACCCGTAACACCTATCCTAAACCTAAATTTGAAACACACCCTGACCCATTTTTAGAATCCAACCCTAGGATAGCCCCTCTCCATGACCCAATCTAGGATCTTAGTTCGAAGAGACCTAGAGAAAACCCGTAAACCTATCCTAAACCTAAATTTGAAACACACCCTGACCCATTTTTAGAACCCAACCCTAGGATAGCCCCTCTCCATGACCCAATCTAGGATCTTAGTTCGAAGAGACCTAATTATGATTTCATAGACCAGGTTGAGAGAGCCACTAGGAATTTTAGGGTAGAAGCACCTAAATTTGGTGGTGATCTTGATCTTGAGAATTACCTTAATTGGGAAAGAGGTATGGAAGAGTATTTTGCTTGGGATGTAATGTCAGAAGAAAGGAAATATAAGTTTGCCAAAACCAAGTTAGTTCGCCAAGCTAGAACCTATTGGGATAGTTTAAAAGGATGATTAGACTATAAGTAGAAATCCCCATAACTACTAGGAGAGCCATGAAAAGCAAGCTTAGAGAAATGTACCTTCCTGCACTTAGATCCTTTGAACTAAGCTCCTATGAACCCAGATCCATAACCCATAGATCTGAGCACATATCCTATGAATCTAAGGAACCTATAACCCCTATGTATCAACCAAATGTTAGTCAGGTTTTGCTTAGTTGGCTAGAACCCATTAGGATTAGTGAACCTTTTCAAAAATTAGGATCTAGTCAAGTCCACCTGATTCGACCCATTTCTTAGTAGAATCAATCCAATTCTCACTCAAGCTGACCTAACCCTAATCCAAGCCGACCTACCCCTACTAGTCTAGATCCTAGCCAATTTTTCCTTAACCGACCCATTCCTACTATCCCATTGGTTTACAAAGATAACATTGAAGAAGTATATGAAGCTGATGTAAACTTAGTGGATGAGTACGAGGGAGAAGAGGAAATATCTATAGCTGACCTAGAATTAGCTAACTCGGTAGGCACCTAGGCTGAAGCCAGCCCAGAGTTAGATAATCCTGACCATACCCAGATTGAAGCCATATTGGAGTACAAGTGGAAAAAGAGATCCATGAGGAGTCTAACCCTACTGTTAGGACCTTACCTAAGAAAAAGAACCTCTTAATTGAAGAAGAACCTCTTAACCTTTCGGTCATCATGATGATTCAAATGAGAGAAGCAGCCAGAAAAGTCAAAGAATGCCTACCCTATAGTATGGTTTTTACCAAACTGTTTAAGAAGCTGGAATTGATCTAACCAATGAGATAGGAAAGCCTCTACATTACTCATACACTTATTCCTTTAATTCTCTTAAAAGAATGGGATACAAATTATAGGAAGGAGTATGGATAAAGAAGATGTCTGGTCAGATTGCTGCTACTTCCTCAGATGATGATGAACCTACTGCTGTTGAAGCCATCAATTTTAGAAACAAGGATGAAGAAGGATTTGAACATACAATGATAACTCCATCTGAACTTAAAGAGTTGATATTTCAAAGGATGGAAACAATCTCTGACACACTAACAGGTCATATGAATTCTACACTGGATGATTAAGAAATTTAGTTAATGCTAGCCTACAGAAAATGAGATCAGAACAGATGCTTCACAGAGAGAAAATAGAAAAGGAAATGGAGAACTTTAAAGAGGGAATTAGAAGTATCCTACTGCAATCTTCAAAGGAAACTTTTGATGCTGAGGACACTCCTGTACAGATCAACAAAGAGTCACTTGAGACTCCTATTCAACCTTCTCCTTTTCTTTATCTGATCCACCATCATTCAAACCTAAACCTGTTAAGGCCAAGAAGAAGACAAAGACCAAGAAAACTAAGACACCTAGAGCCCCAGTTAGAACTAGATTCAGGGATTTAAGGTTTAAACCCCTGAAAACCAAAACCTCTGATAAGGCTATAGAGGTTGGCTCCTCTTCTTCAAGTGAAGAATTAGAATATGTTCATTAGCTAGTCTTTTTATTGTACTTCTGACTTTTTAATGCTTTACTTTCTATCAGAAACTTTGCAATGAATGTACTTTCTTTCATATTTTGTATGGCAAATTTCTTAATGAAATGAAAGCTGCTTTAGTAATTTCTATTGTTGTCTTGAATTATCCTTCTAATCATACAATGCTTTTGATACAACTAGAATAAATTTTTAATTAGAACTTTTTATTTGAGAAAGTGAAATTATCTCAAACAAATATTAAATACTTTCTTAATCTATTTCAAAAATCTGAGCTTTATTGAAATCACCTTTTTCGATTAATTGACAAAAAGGGGAAGAATTGTATCTATAATTGAGCTGTCATGAAAATTCTGATATCTGTGTTGAGCTTCCTATTCAATTATTCTTAAAGTATATAAAATGAATAAAAAAGGGGGAGCTCAAAAGTGATAGTATTCAAATGGACCTAATTGCTATATTATTTTCAAAAGGGGGAGATTTTCTTAAAGAATGGCTTTATCTCTAAATCCTTCTCTTGCTTCGATTGCTCTACAAATTAGTCTTAATTCTGTCAATATTTTTTTCTAAACTTTGATACTCCATGTTTGTGCTAATTCTGATTTTATGAAGCATGCAAAGTCTAATACTCTGATATATACAAAAGCACTAACATCAATGTATACAATTAAATCATCAATGGAGCTTTGATATTTATTTACAAACATAGTTAGCTCCAATACATGTGAATATTTATTTTCAAATACTTTTATACATGTAAGTGTAAAGAATTTCTCATGCCCAATGTTTTGTCATCATCAAAAAGGGGGAGATTATTGACCTTATAAGTGATTTGATGATAACCAAATGTTGGAGCATGCACATTTATTTCTAACAACTCTTCAAGTGCTTTACAAGTTTTTGTAGGATGATTTATTTGTTCAAACTTCAATTCCCACATCTTTACTTCTTGTTTTGAGTTGTGTTGTAATATATTTTTGTAAATAATAACCTAATGAAAAAGTTAAGAAAAATATGTAAAAAGGGTTACTTTTATGAGTGTGTGTGTGCCTTAAATTTATTTTGAGTTGGTGTGCATGAAAAGTGTAAGAGTGTTGGCAAGAGTTTTCTTGAAGTTTAATTGTAAAAATCTTGAAGAAGTCACTCGTGCCGACCCAGTACAATGAAGAGCCGACTCTACCTCATGGCACGCAACAAGGATTCTGGTATGCAGCAATTCAAGATGACTCTAGTAAATCCGAGTCGACTGGAATAAGTCTGAGCCGACTCTTCCAGAGTCCAGTTTTGAAGTTTTATGAGAACAAGCTAGGCGAGCCGACCCGAACCAGAAAGAGCCAACTTTGCCAGACCTAGCTTTGAAGACCTGAGAAAGTGAGCCGACCCGAACTGCAACGAGTCGACTCTTCCAGAGTAAAGATTTCAGAACCTGAGAAGAAGAACCAACCAAAGTTCAAGAGAGCCGACTCCTTGAGTTCAAGATTTTCAAAGATAAAAGTTCGAGCCGACCTGAGCTATAAAGAGCCGACTCATCTAGAGTGAAATTTTGTATCCTAAGACAGAGCCGACTGCACTAAAGAATTGGCAACTCAACCTGCCGACTTGAAGGATCCGAGCTGACTCGAAGGAATCCGAGCTGACTCAAATATCGTCTTCAGGTACATAACGGCTAGTTCTAGAATTTCTTTTTGAATGCCAAAAAGTACTCCAATGGTCATATGTCACATCTCAATGATCTACAACATCTCAAACTATCTTGAAGTGATGGAAGACCATATATTTGAGGGTTTTGAACTTCCTTGAAGATACAAATAGTGAGTTCCTCAAAGTTTTGAAAAGCTTTATTGAATATCCTACCTACTAACAAGGAAAAGAGCACAAGAGCATTCAAGTCAGTCTTCAAGTCTTCACCAACTCTAATCTAAAGCTTGAAGCAATTTAGAAAGAAGCCACTAAAGCAATTAAAGCACCTTGAAGCACATTCAAGTGGACTTCTATCAAGCTACACAACTATCCAACAATTAGAGTTTGTCATTTATTGTTGCATTTATTTCAATTCATTTCTAAATTGTTTGGGTTATTGGTGAGCCTGTTTGAAAAACCAAATAGGTTCTTGGTGAGCCTTTGATAAAAATCAAGTATTGGGTTCTTGGTGATCCTGGTAAAACCAAGTTAGGTTCTTGGTGATCCTGTGAAAACCAAGTTGGGTTTCTTTGGTGATCCTGTTTAAAACCAAAGGTTGTTGGGTTTTCTTTGGTGATCACGTTAAAACAAAAGTGTAGAGGTTTTGGATTGTGATCCTGTAAAACAATCATACTATATTTGGGTGTGAATATAGTGAAAATCCCAAGTGGTATCTTGGGTAGTGGACGTAGGAGCTGGGTTGCTCCGAACCACTATAAATCTTGTGTATTTGTATTGTGCTTCTTCATTCTCATTTAGCTTCTGCAAATCATTAATCTGTCATAGCACCTAACACTTTAAAGGGATTTTTAATTACATATTATCTGTTTAAATTTTTTAATTTTCTAATTCACCCCCCTCTTGGGTAGCCACCTGGGCAACAAATGGTCTTCTACTTCAAGAGTTTCAAGCAATCGGATGGAAGCTGCTTAAGTTTCTAGGACTCAAGAGTCTCATCAAAACTCTTGAGTCTTCTTCAATCCAAATTGAAGAGTCCACTCACATACAGAAGTCTAGATCAACCCAACAAGCAAGAGTCCAAGATGCTTAGAGTAGGACTCTAGGAGTTGTATTCCAAGGGAGCACAAGTCTAGTCTTTGTGTCCCTTACAACACTAGTTATGGGTCTATAAATACCCCATCAACCCCCCCTTTGTAATTAATCATTTTTTATTCATCAATATACAATAAAATTATATCAAATTTATTCCTTTGTTGTATGCATCGCGGGGTGTGAGGCCCTTCCTTTGTTCAATGGAACATCGTGGGGTGAGAGGCCCTATTTATCCAACCATCAAGAAATCCAAATCCACCATTTATAAACCCTCCTTTCTTTCATCCTATCCTTTCCATTGCTGCTTTTAATTCATGTTTCTTTCTTTGTTGAGTGTGCAGGTGATCAAGAATCGAAGCTAGGTTTTCTTGCCTCCAAACTAGCATCGCTTGAAAGATTGAAGCCTAGAATCGAATTCTTGAAACCCTACCATGAAGATCTTGAGAGTCCCATCAGATCTGATTCAGAGGAGTGTATCTTCATTGGTAAAATCTAAACTTATTTCCTCCTCATAATTTCTAACTCATTGAATTGATAACCCTAGTTTATGGTGGTTTCTCAACCACCAAGTCCTGTTTTCTCTAATTAATTTGTAAGCTTACTTGCGGGCAAATACTAGAACTACTTTGCTATTCTGTTTCCTTTGAAGTCTTTTATAAAATCTAAAAAATATAAAAAAAACTAGTTTCTAATCTTTCTCTGTTAATTAGTTATTAATTTTAGTAATTTAGTTTTCATTTTCAAATATGGACGACTCTAAGAATGCTAAATATGCAGAAAAAATAGTAAACTAAATTTTTTTATATTTTTAAATATTAAATTTGTAGGTTAAATTCTCTAAGTTAAGCAAAGACTAGTAGGATATTCAGTAATTCTATGAATCATCATGATCGTAAAGAACTCATGCGAGATAATAAGTAGCCAGGACCCGAGAGTTGAGAAACTCCCGATTTAGGATAGCTTATCTTCATCAAATCAGAAATTTAAAAGAAGGAAAGGTTTCTTACCAGTCAGAGATTGAAAACTTTGCAGTAGAAAGGATCACTCACACTCTGATCGGAGCCTAGAAGAAGAAGCTTTAGTTCCTTGAATCAGATGGCTGATCTGGACCCGGTTTGAGGGCAAGGAAAGCCTCCTCTGAGGAGGTGAAATACCTCAAGGATCCTACAAGCGTCAGGGGTCAATCAAAACAGCAATTAAACAAAGAAAAAAAACTAGGGTTTAGAAGGAAACAAAATTAGGTTTAGGTATGGATGTCCTGGGGAAGCAGTAGTAGTTTGACTGAGGTAGTAGCTAGGGCACTTCCTTTGGGCATGGCTGATCTCGCAGGATACAGAGGAAAGCTAGGGTAGCAGGGGTTCGGCTAGGGCACACAAGGAGAGCACTCAAAGTAAAGAACCAAAACAAAACTCCAACACAAGGCAATGACTCAAAATTTCTGCAAGTTGTATTCATAAGAAAGAGATTATTACAAGAGGGGGAGGGGTGGGGTATTTATAGAGTTCCCATGCACTCTCTAACTAGGGTTACACTAGGGTTACAAGTCCTCTTCTTAGTTATACTACATGTCCTTTCCTAGCTAGGTTAGAATTACAAAGCTTAAAAGAACTAGGAATCCTAACTAGGTTAGACTAGTCTTCTCCTTCTCACTTAAGGACACCTTCCTTTGAGCTTTGACTTGGTCAACCCTTCAAGGATGCCTAGGGGGCGTGTTGGGCTTCTAGGAGCAGCAAGGGGCTGGCCCAAAGGGGCTTGGGAGCATGGGCTTGGGCCTCTAGAAGCTGGGGTGGCCTGGTAGCCTGGTAGCAAGAATATTTCATGAAATCTTGCTTCTTTTGGGCTTGGGCTTGGCACTTGGACTTGATTTCCTTGGACTAGGATGCAGGTGGGCCTCTAGAATCATGGATGCCTTGGTCTGGGAATGTACTCTAGCATCTAGGGAGGAATCTGGGCATCTGGAGGAATCTGGAAAGAATCAGGATATCTAGAAGCATCTTTGGTCCTGGGTTGTCACACAAAATCCAATGGACTGATGTAGTGGCCTCTGACTCCTGAATGTGGCCTGGTGAATCTTTAAAATAGGGTAACCTTCTCTCTTGTACAAAAACTGAGCTCATACTAGAATCATAACTGATGTACAAGATTCAAAATACCAACTAGGTTGAGGGTTGAGACAAATCAACTAATCTCAACTTATTACATGACTCAATCTTAATTGATTACAAAATTTTCAAAACTTTGACACATGACTAAGTAAACTATATTGGATCCAGTGATCTATGTCTGATCTTAGTGTCCCCACCAATTTCTCCAGGGCGGGAGGAACTCGACCCCATCGAGTATTGGTCAATTTGGCTCAAGGAGGGTCTGGGTTGAGGTGTTGCAGATCCGCACCAGCATTCCACAAGTCCTCAGATTTTGGCTGACCTTGCCACCGGACCAAGTATCGTTGACAGTCTTTATCCTGGGAACCGATAGCTTGATCATTCAGAGCTCTCTCAATCTTCACCACACCAAAAGGCCAAATTGTATATGGTCTCTATGGGGTAGGTTCACTCACAAAGAAAGGGAGTGGCTCAAGGAACTCGCTGGGTATCACTGCTGGTTCTCTAGACTCTATAAGATTTGAGATGATGAAGGCGAAGCTAATACCTAAATCAGGTGATATCTCAAGCACATAGGCATTGGGTCCATTACTCTTCATTATCTTGGATGGGCCAGCTTCGCGAGTAGAAAATTCTTTTACAATTACAAAATCCTCTACAAAAATTCTTTATCTCTCTTTTGGGAATTAGCCAAGTTATTATTTAGTTCATTAGTTATATTCAGCTTTTGACTAATTTTCACATGCATATGCTGTGCAGAGGGTAGTGCAGGTGCAGACATGTAATTCAGGCTGTGCATTTATTGGACTCAACTAATACCTAATAGACTCAACTAGACATCCCTATCAAAGGACATTTTATTGGACTCTAAGGGACAAAACCTAATAGACTATAGACTCTTTACATTTGATCCTAGCATGGCATGCACACGAGAACTTACTATGTATGCGTACTAGGTGCCATAGGGTATGCCAAAAATATGATACAAATCTAACCTATGCAATGAATGAATGCAATATGATTACCCCTATAAAATGCAAATGAATGGTTAAAGAAACATAAGAAAATTCAAGAAAAGGTAGAAAATATGAGGTGGATTCAGGGTCAGTCTGATTGGATAGAAAGTAAGAAAAGGGTTTGGGGTTAATTGGATAGACTAAGATGTAAGAAGGGATATTGGGAATTAGTCCTAGACTAATGAGGTTTACCTTATGGGTTTGATGTCTATCTAAAAGGTCTACATAATGGGAGGAAGGGTCATTGATTTTAGGAAAGAGATCAAGTGGAGTCAAAGAGGTGACTTCATCCTGAGGGCATTGATCTAAAGAGATTAAGTCCTTAATAAACTCTTATGGTTCATAAATCAAAGGACTGGGCTCTCTATTTGGGCTTCCTTCTAGTGGCTCCTCAGATAAAACTCTAATAGTGGGATTGGATTCCTCATGGTCTTCTTCCTTTAAGGGTTCTTCCACTATAGGTGGGTGTGGTTAAAGTTAGTTAACTCTAGGGTGGCTTCTACTGGATCAACTAACATTGGATTGGCTCCTACTTGGGTTTGGTCACAATCAACTAATCCTGGGTCTTCTATAGGGTACTCTTCTAGATCTTCAATAGACTCATTATCTTCATACTCCTCTACCAGACTTGGGTCAGCCTTGTATATTTCTTCTTCTAAGTCATCTTGGTGAACCAATGGGGTGGTAAGAGGGGTTTGGTTAATGGAAAATTGACTAAAGTCTAGGATAATAGGGGTCGGTAAACTAAGGGTTATGGGTTCATAGATTATGGATTTAAAGGTTATAGGTTCAAAGGTTATGGGTTCATAGGTTGTGGGTTTAAAGGTTATGGGTTTAAAGGTTATGGGTTCAAATCTAGGGGTATCAATTTTATAGGGTTCAAATCGATTGAGGGATAGTGGGTTACTACTGGGCTCATATCTAGGGACTATGGGTTCCTGGGGTTCAACTCTATGGGTCTTGCCTAGGGTTCCTACTTGGTTGAATCTTTGGTTCATTTGGTCAAGCTTAGTATTGGATTGGTCAAACCTAATGCTTATCTAGGCTAATTGATTTTGGTTTGGGTGTTGGACTAGTTTATTTGGGCAAACTGGTTTTGAGATTGGATATTGGCTTGGTTCATTTGGGTAGTTAACTGGGCAAGCTGGTTCATGATAGCTTCAAAATTGGTATCCATGGTTGAGTCAGTTTGGGGTTTAGACTTCTGGTATTGGGTTCCTAGTCTAGTGGTCATACAATCAATCAAACAATCAAGATGAAATGATGCAACCAAGCATGCAAAAGAAAGGTTAATAAAATCTAGGGTTTGCTAGACCTAGAGTTAAAACTGAATGGGTTAGCTCAACTTACACCTAACCCAGTAGCTAATCCTTGCACTGGCCAGGTAGGGGGTGGGAGTGTGAGAGGCTCTCCCTGCTTTCACAGGGACCCAATTAAAAATCACAACACCTCTTAGGTCGTTTGACTCTGGACCCCTAGCCTTAGACACAAGCTTTCAGTAGTAGCTAAAGGATTAAATGCACTAGTTGGCCCACATGGTTCGGACCCAACCTGTTGGGTGTCTCCTAGCCCACTAGGACAAATTAAGTTTAATCAATTTTAATTAAGGCTTGGGTTAGTATGATGATCGTTGTTTTGGGCCTAGGACAGGTGATGAAATATTGTCCTGATCTAAGATATTGAGTTGCCCTTAAGATTAGGTTAAAGATGATGGCAATCGATTGTCCTGATGCAATCTAAAACAATCAAAAAAATAAAAATATTTTATGTATATTTTATGAAATGATAAATTAGGTTTAAGTTGATTAGGTTAGCAATGAAATTAGGCTTGGGATTGGGGTGTGTGGAAGTTGATTAGGTTAGGTTGAGTTATGGTACAAAATCAGCAGAAATCAGAGAATTAGGATTTCAGTTGATGCAGAATTTGATATAGTTACCGATGCAGAAAAAAATCAAAAAAAACTCTAGGACAGAGGATGGATGGTGATTATGATACCTACCAAATTTCAACAAAAATCAATTGATGTTGCAAATCCTAGGATTTTTGGACTGCTACAGAAATCTTTAGGATTTTGTTAAGGTTTCTAATATGCTAAATTTTAATGATTTAGAATTTTTATAAAATTAATTAAAGTTTTTGGTAAAATAGAGGACTCAATAGAGAACAATCCATGCAAATTTTAGAGAAAATTAAAATTCTTAGATGGTCAAAATCAGATGCAAAACAGATACTTAATGTAGTGGACAGGATGCTGAAATTAGGGTTTGTGAATGCAAAGCAGCTAAAAACTATCCTAAACCCGCTCTGATACCAAACTGATGTGGAACAACTCTAAGAATGTTAAATATATAGAAAAAATAGTAAACTAATTTTTTTTATATTTTTAAATATTAAATTTGTAGGCTAAACTCTCAAAGTTAAGCAAAGACTAGCAGGATATTCAGCAATTCTATGAATCATTATGATCGCAAAGAACTCATACAAGATAGTAAGTAACTAGGACCCGAGAGTTGAGAAACTTCCAGTTTAGGATAACTTATCTTTATCAAATCAAAAATTTAAAAGAAGAGAAGGTTTCTTATAAGTCAGACATTGAAAACTTTGCAGTAGAAAGGATCACTGACACTCTGATCGGAGCCTAGAAGAAGAAGCTTCAGTTCCTTGAATCAGATGGCTGATCTGGACCCGGTCTGAGGGCAAGGAAAGCCTCCTTTGAGGAGGTAAAACACCTCGGGGATCCTACAAGCATCAGGGGTCAATCAAAATAGCAATTAAACAAAGGAATAAAAACTAGGGTTTAGAAGGAAACAAAATTAGGTTTAGGTATGGATGTCCTGGGGAAGAAGCAGTAGTTTGACTGGGGTAGCAGCTAGGGCATCTTCCTTTGGGCATGGGTGATCTCCCAAGATGCAGAGAGAAGCTAGGGCAGTAGGGGTTCGGCTAGGGCACACAAGGAGAGCACTCAAAGTAAAGAACCAAAACAAAACTCCAACACAAGGCAATGACTCAAAATTTCTGCAAGTTGTATTCATAAGAAAGAGATTATTACAAGAGGGGGAGGGGTGGGGTATTTAAAAAGTTCTCATGCCCTCTCTAACTAGGGTTACACTAAGGTTACAAGTCCTCTTCCTAGTTAGACTACATGTCCTTTCCTAGCTAGGTTAGAATTACAAAGCTTAAAAGAACTAGGAATTATAACTAGGTTAGACTAGTCTTCTCCTTCTCACTTAAGGATACCTTCCTTTGAGCTTTGACTTGGTCAACCATTCAAGGATGCCTAGGGGCCATGTTGGGCTTCTAGGAGCAGCAAGGGGCCGGCCCAAAGGGGCTTGGGAGCATGGGCTTGGGCCTCTAGAAGCTGTGGTGGCCTGGTAGCCTAGTAGCAGGAATATTTCATGGAATCTTGCTTCTTTAGGGCTTGGGCTTGGCACTTGGACTTGATTTCCTTGGGCTAGGATGCAGGTGGATCTCTGAAATCATGGATTCCCTAGTCTGGGAATATACTCTGGCATCTGGGAAGGAATCTGGGCATCTGGAGGACATCTAGAAAGAATCAGGGTTTCTGGAAGCATCTTGATCTTGGGTTGTCACACAAAATCCAATGGGCTGATGTAGTGGCCTTTGACTCCTGGATGTAGCCTGGTGGAACTCCAAAAAAGGGTAACCTCCTCTCTTGTACAAAATTAAGCTCATACTGGACTCATAACTGATGTACAGGATTCAAACTACTGACTAGGTTGAGGGTTGAGACAAATCAACTAACCACAACTTATTACAGGACTCAATCTTAATTGATTACAAAATTTTCAAAACTTTGACACATGATTAAGTAAACCATATGGGATTCAGTGATCTGTGTCTAATCCTAGTGTCCCCACCATTTTCTGTCTCGCATCAGGTGTAAGACCCTGTTCCTTCGCTTTTGAGCATCGAGGAGTGTGAGACCCTATTCCTTCGCTTTTGAGTGTCGAGGGGCGTGAGGCCCTAGTTTTTCTTTGTTCTTTGAAACATCGTGGGGTATGAGGCCATAGTTATCCCTTCTTGATCCTAATCCCAGGAGACTTCTCAGCTCTCCAATGATTCTCCTACCCACTATCGTCCCTCATCATCCACGCCCGAAGGCGTAGGCAAGACAGGCCTCACGCCCACTCCTTTATGGAGGGAAAATGAAGAATCACTCTTCTCAAATCATCATCATTATTATTCTTCAATACAAGAGGGGGACCTTATATAGGGACTAATTACTTGGGAAGCAGTAAAGAAAATATGAAAAATATGAGGCACCTCAATCCTTCTTGGTTTGCTAATTGAAAACATAGAAGGTGTTATACAATTCCCAAAGAAGCTCAAGAAAAATAAGGAAAGAAGGGGGGACCATGTGGGGTGCCAAACACCTCCTCTGTTAGGCTTGGGGTGGACCACATCTTTTCTTAGTTGCTTGGTATGAATCAAGGGATTCTGTTTATCAACTTGACCTTCCTATCTCACTCGATGGTGTTTGGAGTTGATGTGCCTGGGGGGTGGAAGGGGTGTGTTGGCATGTGGTCATGCATAGGTCATCTTCATGTGATCCTTCATGTAATCCTAGGTGGTGCAATCTAGGATGTGACCGGGACTCCACGTGGCTGTTGAGGTGGCTGGGCTCTCGGGTCCCCATCATTGGCTTCAAGCCCGAGCATTTTATTTTTTTTCTTGAGTCATGTATTTTGTTTCAATTTTTTTGCTTAGTCATGTACCTTAACCAATTTGGTCAAGTTGGGTTAATGAGTCCTGTAGTTAGCTAAATTGGTTCAAGCCAAAGTCTACTTGAGGTTAGGCTCAAGCTTGGTGAGCATGCAAGTCAAGCTTAGTTGTTGACGGTTCAAGCAATATCCCCATGCCAAGTAGGAGCACCACTTCAACTCATGGAGTGCCACTTCATCTGTGCCATGTGGCATGAGGAAGCACTACATCACCAAGTCATGTTGGGTAGCCAAGGCAATAGGGAAACTCCAAAGTCAATGCCATGTGGATGCCCCATAAAGCCTCCCCTTGATCCAAGCCAACCACTTCCTCCCTTTCCTCCCTATATCAAGCCTCTCTCCATATAAGCATGGCTGGCCAAGGAAGGATCCTCAAGTCAACTAAGCATCCCATGATCCTTGAAGACAAGATCCTTTCTTCACTCCCCCACATCAAGCCTTTCTCCATAAAAGCATGGTCGGCCAAGGAAAGAATCAAAGGTCAAATGGGTGCCCCATGATTCTTGAAGACATGATCCCTTCCAATAGATTGTCCCAAGACTCCATTCCTATTTCCTGTCATACCCTAAGGCTTCCAATGTTCCTCAAACTTTCAAATCACACTGTGTTGAGGTCATTCAATTGCACCAGTTCTTTGAGTATGTTAGGTTTGCGACCTACTTTTGGAAGACCTTATGGCATTTGCTAGGAATCTATTATAAATTTCATGTGCATGCCAAACCAGGGTCAAACCTAGAGAGAGTCTATAATCTATTAGGTTTAGGCCCTAGGAGTCCAATAAAATTCCTCTTAATAGGAATGCATAGTTGAGTCTACACTTTGCATCATGTTAGAGTTCTGCATTAAGCACTAATTTTAAAATAATTTGGCTGATTCCCAAAAGTGAGCCAAAGAATTTGAAGTAGGGGATTCTGTAATGATTAGGCTTAGGCCTGAACGGTTTCCACCAGGGACCATTAAAAAACTTCATGCTCGTAGAGCTGGCCCCTTTAGAGTGATAAGGAGAGTTGGCCCTAATGCCTATGTGCTTGAGCTATCCCTGAATTATGGCATTAGCTCAACTTTCAATATCTCAAACTTAGTCGAGTATAGGGAACGGGCAACCATACCCAGCAAGCCATTTGGGCCTGACCTATCTTTTGAGAGTGAACCCGATCCAAAGTGTCCACCTCCAATTTTACCTGAGAGAGGAGAGCCGATCAAGCGTGTCCTCGATGACCAAGCTATCACCACCTGGGGCAAAGGCTATCAGCGTTACTTGGTCTAATGGCAAGGCCAACCAGAGTCTGATGACTCATGGATCACCTAAGAGGACTTGCAGCATCTCGACCTCGACCTTCTGGAGAAATATCAAAGCCAAATCAATCCTTACTCAATAGGGTCGAGTTCCTCCCATCTCGGGAGAACTGGTGTGGGCACCAAAATTAGACAAAGGCTCCTCAACCCTTTATGGATCTTAGATTAGGATTTTTATTTTGTTGGGTCCTGTAATAAGGCTTCAAGCCTGAGCAATTTATTTTTTAAAGTCATGTATTTAGTTTCAATTTTTGTTTTGGTCATGTACCTTGGCTAATTTGGTCAAGTTGGGTCAATGGGTCCTATAATAAGCTGAACTGGTTCACAAGCTCAAGTCAACTTGAAATTGGGCTCAAATAGTGGGGACACCAGAGGTACCAGAATAAGACAGAGGCTTCTTAACCCTCTGTGGCTTACTTAGTCGCATTTGAGTCCATTTGTAATAAAGGCTTAGTCCATTTGAGTTGTCTTTTTCTTACTTGAGTCCTGTACTAGTCAGCTCATATTGAGCTAGTTTTCTTTTTGAGTCCTGTATGTAGTATTTGATCCATACCATTAGGGTTTTGGATCAGTTGGTCAAGTCAGCTCATGTTGAGCTAATCATATTCCGAGTCTTGTAATCATGTCCAGTTATATTGAGTTTGTTTGAGTCAAGCCCAGTCAAAGAAGACTCAAGCATGTGAAGGACCACCCAGAATGCCCCTCAGCAGCCACATGGAGCCCAGTCACACCCTGGATTATGCCACCTAGGATTACTTGGAGGATCATGAAGTTGGACCATGCATGAGGAGTTGATGACCACACACCAGCACACCCCTTCCACACCCCAAGCACACCAGCTCCACATGCCAGCATGACAAGAAGGAAAGTCAAAAAGGATAAATATGAATCCCTTAATTCATGCCAGCTTGCTTAGGAAAGAAATGGTCCCCCCCTTTGGATGTCCACTACCTACCTTGTTTGGAGAGATTTTGTATGGCATGAGAGTATTTTCTTCCATGTATTTAGCCCCACACTTTAGGAAGAAAGGGAAGAGTATTTTCTTCCATGTATTCAGCCCCACACTTTAGGAAGAAAGTGGTCACCCATTATTTTCCTTATTTTTTTTTGCTTAGGCCCTAAGTCTCATGACTCTATATAAGGGATCCCTTGTATGAAAATTTAATAACTTTTATTCATGAAATAGAATTGATTACTTCCAATTGCCGTGGGCTACCTGTTGTGTACTAAGAGGATTCTGTGTGAGCCCCTCCTTCCTAGTGTTCTACGCCTTGTCTCCAACCACCATCCAACTCTCCAAACCCTGGCTACCAAACCTCAAAATCTTCTTCCCCTTGCTATTTTCCCTTTACTACTTCATCCTTGCTTTATTTTCTCACCCTTGAAAGGTTGTTTGTAGGTCCCTCGGCTTCTACGAATCCATCGACTCCAGCCGGGCTGCAATCGGATCATTGAACAGAAAGCCGAGAATCCATGGGTCTCTCGCTTGACTTTTCAGGCCGCATCTGGGAGTAAGAGCGATCCCTTCGCATATGATCTGCACCAGGCGCATCAACCATTATCAGGTACACTCCCTCTACCTGCCAGATGCTTTATTGAGGATGAACTAGCCTAACCGAGACTTCTCAGCCTCGGCGGTCCTTCTTTTCTGTTATTTTTAGGTCCTGTTATGCATGCTTTTAGCCTCTTAAATTCATATAGAACTCTCTACATAGTTCCTTGGTTTGATCTTCGGGATTCAAACATCTAAAAATACAAAAAAAATAATCTACATGCATATCTAGTTCCGCATCATTTGGTATCAGAGCCTGTTTGGGCTCAGTTCTCTTTGGATATTTGGATCAGGTGCTTTACCATGGCCGTTCGGTCATAGGAGACTAGTAGGGCTTCAAAACCCTCTTTCCCAATTAGGGCTAGAAATGGGCCGGCCCAAAAGCCCATTGTCTGGAACTAGACTGGGCCAGCTCAATAAACTTCGGACCGGTCTAAAATTGGTTCAGGCTACATACAAAATTTTAAGTATATTGGACTAGTCTTACTACTATAAAATAGAGTCCATTTAATTTTTGGGCCAAAGGGATGCCCGGATTTGATCAAAATTTTTTATAATATAGTCTTTGGGCACGCCCATTTCTAGCCCTATTCCCAATCGACGGGATCTCCTATGGCGGTAGGGGTGCCGCTTTGAATTGACCCCTGAAGAAGAATACAAAGAGTTCCTTAGGATTTTTTTCATTTTCGGCCTTTCAGTATATACCCTGTTATTTTAATTATTTCTACATGTATAAAACTTAGAAAAATCTGAAATTTTTTTTCTGGATTCCTTATAATTCAAATTAATCTTTAGAATTTTCTCAGAAATTATTTCGGTCTGTGGGTTTTCTCCCAACCGAAACATTTCCTGAGAATAGTTCTGCTCTATTTTGGTAGCAAAATCGATTTTGGAAAGTTCAGGTTTTTTAGTATAATCTTTGCATATCTTTAATTTTAGCATGTTCCCTGCATATTAGGTCATAATCTACAAGTTATCTTTCTATTTTAGAAAATACCAAAAAAAAAAAAAACATATACTCAAAAACTCCAAAAATAGCTAAACCCTAATTTGCATTTTCATCTGCCTGCCATCATTGCATAAAATACTTTAAGGGCACTTTCTATCCAAGATAAGGGAAGGAGGTCATTACCTTTCCTTAGCCCAAAACCACATCCCTTGTATTCGGTCCCAAGCCTAAACTAAAATTAACTAGACTTAATTTGCCTTAGTGGGCTAGGGACACCCATCGATCGGGTTCAATCATTGTGGGATGACTAGTGCACCCAATTCATCTCCTATAACTAGATACTAGTGTCTAGGGAAAGAGGTGCAGTGTCAAACGACCTAAGCGGATTGGTGGTTCCTTAATTGGGTCCCTGCAAGAGCAGGGGGCCTCCCACCATCCCATCTCTTACCTAGCCAGATTGAAGGACTAGGATTTGAGTTGTGTAAGTTGAGTCAACCCATTCTGATTGGGCTCTAGGTCTAGGCAGCTGTAGTCAAGTCAGTGTTGAGTCTTGCATGAGCACTAGCTTAGGAGTAGATGTGTGTGTTTGATTACATGACTATTAGATGCCAATAGACTTAATCTAGTTCAACTAGTGTGAACATGGAATCCAATCCTAGGAGAACCCAATACTCTGACCCATATAGGGAGTCCAACCCTAGGAGCACCCAATACTCTGACCCATGTAGGGAGTCCAACCCTAGGAGAACCCAATACTCTGACCCATATAGGGAGCCCAATCCTAGGAGAACCCCATACCATGATCCATCCTTAGAACCTAACCACAGGAGACCCAATTATGATTACTTGAACCAAGATGAATGACCCATTAGGAGAACCCAACATTATGCACCCCTGTTTGATGGAAGACCAGGTCCTAATGTGTAAACTGAATGGAAGGATATGATGGATCGGTACTTTGAGTATACTAGGATGTCAGAGTTAGAGAAGATTAGTTTGGCTATACATGGGTTAATCAGATATGCTAAACAACATTGGGAACATATTGAGGATGAATGTTATCGATGGGGAAATGAAATACTTACCTGGAAAGCCATGAGAAGTAAATTGAGAGAGGTGTACCTAGGTAGATCTTATGAGTACCAACTTTTAAACCAATGGTACAAATTGAAACAAGGGAACATGATTGTGTCTGAGTACATTGACTAATTTAACGAGTTTAGTAGGAAATGTAACATAGTCGAACCTGAGTCTAAGATCATGACTAGATTTCAGGATGGCCTGCATAGGGATATCCAGTGGGAGCTATTTCATTGGCAAATTCAGGACCTAGAGGAAGCCTATCACCTAGCTAGGGAATTCGAGTTATATCAGAGGGAACTCATGATCAATCAATCTAAGTCCAATAAGGTTAATTCCCTTGAACCTAAGTCCAAACCTAGCCGACTTCCTTTAGACCAGCCTACTACTCCTATCCCATTAGTTTGCAAGGAAAAGACACCAGAATCCATTAAAGAGCCTAAGGTAGAAGTGTATGAGGCTGATCCTAGTTTAGTAGATGAATACGAAGGAGAGGACTTTGAGGACTATGGTGAAGATGGACCCAAGGTTGAAATCACTAAGGAACTAGTAGAGAAATATCCTGAACCCACTATAGAATTTGAAGGAGTGCCTGAGCCAGGATCAAACATAGTAGATGAAAGTGAGGGTTCTCTAGAGTTGTCCATAGAGGAGGTCCCTAAGGAAAAATCCCAAGAAGTAGACATTATTTTAGAAGACTTTCAAGATAAGATTCCCAAAGACTTCCTTGATGACCTTCCACCAGATCCCCATCCTAGTTTAGAACTAGTTTCAGCCCAAGACCTCATTCAGTATTCTCATCAAGAGTTCATTCCCTTTCTTAAAGACCTTGCACTTGCAATGACCAAATTCTCCCTCCTTCAAGTGGACCTTATGTCACCTATTGATCAATGTTCAAATCTTAAGGTCATTCCTAGTAACTAAGGTCTATTGCATGCCTCCAATGGATTGCCCCAAGACTCCGATTCTTATTTCCTGCCATACCCTAAGGCTTCCAATGTTTCCCAAACTTTCCAATTACACTTTGTTGAGGTCGTTCAGTTACACCAATTCTTTGAGTATGTTAGGTTTGATACCTACTTTTGGAAGACCTTATGGCATTTGCTTGGAGTCCATTATAATTTCTCTTGTGCATACCACACCAGGGTCAGACCTAGAGAGTCTATAGTCTCTTAGGTTAGGCCCATAAACCTCATTCGATAGGAATGCGGAGTCGAGTCTATTAGGTGTAGTTTGAGTCCTTTGCATCACCTGTTAGGAGTCTGCATGTGCCCAGTATATTCACCACCTGCACTAATTTTGAAATAAACTGGCTAATTCCCGAAGAAGAGCCAAGAAATTTAATGTAGTGGATTCTATCATGGTTAGGCTTAGGCCTAAAAGAAGCTTCATGCTCACAGAGCTGGACTTTTTAAAGTGATAGAGAAGGTTGGACCAAATGCCTATGTGTCAGATTTGCCTCCGGATTTGGGCATTAGTTCTACCTTCAATATCACAGACCTGGTTGAGTATAGGGAACCGGTAGTGATACCTAGTGAGGCCTTCAGACCTACTCCTTCCATTATGAGTGACCCTAACACAGAGTATCCACTAATAAATTTGGCCTGAGAGAGGAGAACAGATCGAGCGTATCCTAGACGATCAAGCCATAATGACCCAGGGCCGCGGCTATCAACGCTACCTGGTCTGATGGCAAGGCCGGCTAGAGTTGGACGATTCATGGGTTTCTCGAGAGGACTTGTAGTGACTCAACCCAGACCTTCTCGAGAGATATGTGAGCCAGCCTGATCTTCACTCGATAGGGGCGAGTTCCTCCCCTCTCGGGAGAATTGGTGGGGACACCAGAGGTACCAGAATAAGATAGAGACTTCTTAACCTTCTATGAATTACTTAGTTGCATTTGAGTCCATTTGTAATAAAGGCTTAGCCCATTTGAGTTGTCTTTTTCTTACTTGAGTCCTGTACTAGTCAGCTCATGTTGAGCTAGTTTTCTTTCTGAGTCCTATATGTAGTATTTGATCCATACCATTAGGATTTTGGATCAGTCGGTCAAGTCAGCTCATGTTGAGCTATTCATATTCTGAGTCTTGTAATCATGTCCAGTTATATTGAGTCTGTTTGAGTCAAGCCCAGTCAAAGAAGACTCAAGCATGTGAAGGACACCACCCAGCATGCCAACTCAACAGCCGCATGGAGTCCAGTTACACCCTGGATTACACCACCTAGGATTACTTGGAGGATCATGAAGTTGGACCATGCATGAGGAGTTGATGACCACATGCCAGCACACCCTTTCCACACCCCAATACACCAGCTCCACATGCCAGCATGACAAGAAGGAAAGTCAAAACGGATAAACATGAATCCCTTGATTCATGCCAGCTTGCTTAGGAAAGAAGTGGTCCCCCCCTTTGGATGTCCACTACCTACCTTGTTTGGAGGGATTTTGTATGGCATGAAAGTATTTTCTTCTATGAATTTTGGCCCCACACTTTAGGAAGAAAGTGGGAGAGTGTTTTCTTCCATGTATTCAGCCACACACTTTAGGAAGAAAGTCGTCACCCATTATTTTCTTTATTTTCTTTTGCTTGGGCCCTAAGTCTCATGACTCTATATAAGGGACCCTTGTATGAAAATTTAATAACTTTTATTCATGAAATACAATTAATTACTTCCAATTGTTATGTGCTACCTGCTGTGTGCTAAGGGGATTTTGTGTGAGCCCCTCCTTCTTGGTGTTCTGTGCCCTGTCTCCAACTACCATCCAACTCTCCAAACCCTGGCTGCCCAACCTCAAAATCTTCTTCCCCTTGCTATTTTCCCTTTACTACATCCTTGCTTTTTTTCCTCACCCTTGAAAGGTTGTTTGCAGGTCTTTCGATTTCTACGAATCCAACGACTCCAGCCGGGCTACAATCGGATCATCGAGCAAAAAAGCCGAGAATCCGTGGGTCTTCGGCTTGATTTTCCAAGCCACATCCGGGAGTAAGAGCGATCCCTTCGCATACGATCTACACCAGGCACATTAACTATTGTTAGGTATACTCCATCTACCTGCCAGATGCTTTATTGAGGATGAACTAGCCCAACCGAGACTTCTCAGTCTCGACGGTCCTTCTTTTCTTTTACTTTTAGGTCCTGTTATGCATGCTTTTAGCCTCTTAAATTCATATAGAACTCTCTACATAGTTCCTTGGTTTGATCTTCGGGATTCAAACAACTAAAAATACAAAAAAAATAATCTGCATGCATATTTAGTTCCGCATCATCAAACTTGTTTGAAGTTGGTCCACAAGTGGGCATTCAAGTCAAGCCCAAATGGTGGACAGGTCAAGCCCTCTCTCCATGCCAAGCAAGCATGCCACTTCAGCTCTTGGAGTGCCACCTCATCAGTGCCACTTGGCAGGATGAAGCGCCACTTCACCAAGCCACTTGGGCGGCCAAGAGAAGATGGAAGCTTCAAAGTCAATAACATGTGGATGCCCCATCAAGCCTCTCCTTGATCTAAGCCAACCACTTCCTCCCTTCCCTCCCCATATTAAGCCTCTCTCCATAGAAGCATGGCTAGCCAAGGGAGGATTCTAAAGTCAACTAAGCATCCCATGATCCTTGAGGACAAGATCCTTTCTTCACTCTCCCCCATCCAGCCCTTTTCCAAAGAAGCATGGTTGGCCAAGGAAAGATTCTAAGGTCAACGAAGCATCCCTTGATCCTTGAAGACAACTTCCCCCACATCAAGCCTTCTTCCCAAAGAACCATGGCCAGCCAAGGAAATATTCTAAGGTCAATGGAGCATCCCTTGATCCTTGAAGACAACTTCCCCCATATCAAGCTTTCTTCCCAAAGAACCATGGTCGGCCAAGACTCATGAAATGAGTATCAAAATTTGAATGGGGACAACCTCCTCTCTTCCCTCTCCGAATCAAGCTTTCCACCAAATCAAGGCTGGCCAAAGGAGGATTTCAAGAGTCAAATTTAGATTTTTAGGCACCTCTTTTATGATGGCTTGTAACCTTTCTTTTAAAATTTGAATGGGACTTAGGAGCCTATATAAAGGCCCCTACCCCCCTTGTAAGAAACTAATTTTGATGAATGATAAAGTGAGAAGTTCTTAATCCATTAGCCCTTGTCTTCTTAGACTAGGAACTCTGTGAGAGAGTGCCTTTATCATTTGGGACATCGAGGGGTGAGAGGCCCTGAGTTACCATCCTCCTCCGTAAGCCACCATTCCATCTTCAAGCTGGGACGCCACCTGAAAGATCCACCTAGACACCCAACGAGAAGAGCCCTCTTTGACCACCATCTTTGACTCCTTTCCCAAAACTTCCTACTTCTTATACCCCTACTTGCTATTTTCTAATCCTTTACTTGGTTGCTCGCAGGTCCTCCAGGTGCCACGGATAAAGGATTCGATCTCCCTTGCCTTCGGGACCATCGGATAAAAAGCCGACAAATCCGCAGAGTCGAAGGCTTAATCCTCCAGGCTGCATCTGCAAGTGTGAGCGAACTCAGCATCGGGTGTATCAGAATATTCAAGGTTTGCACTCCCTAGTCTCCTAAGTAGGTATTGATTTAGAGCTAAGTCCTACAGGATTTCTCAATCCCGGGATCCTCTCTTCATCATTGTTTAGGGGCTAAGCTTGCATGCTAGAAGTTTCTTGTGCTTATAGAACCTCTAGTCTAATCTTTACTTGACTTTGGGAATTAGAAAATCTCTTAAAACCTAAATCACAAAATAAAAAAATTTATTTGCTTATCCATCTCATCATTTGTATAGTCCCGCATCATCTTAGTCCCATATCAGGAAAGCTCCTCTCCTTTGAAAGGGAAAATCTCCCTTTCTTTTCTCTCTGCTGCTCCTTATAGGAGGGGTGCTTCTATTTCTAGAGGGAATGCCCAAGCATTGCAGGTCCTGGGGCCTTGGCTAGATTCCTCTCTTAGGGAGGCTTCGGGCATCGTGCCATGGTGGTGGGCGACTGTTGGTGGTACGACCATGGGCATGGCAGCATGCCACCATGCCTGGGGCCTAGGGGTGCCTGTATTGTACCTTTGGTGGGGCTGGCACCACTTGTGAAAGGCTACAGGTGGCTAGGCTTTTGCTGCGACATGATTTGAACACCTGCTTTCTAGCAAGAACTCCATACCTGGGACCCCATGTTTGGACACAAGCGTGGCCCCGGCAGGGAGCTGACCTCAAATAGGGATATACCTCTTGAGCCTGGCTTTGACTGGAAGCTTGACCTCGATAGGGAGGTTGATCTTAGATGGGGGGCTCACCCAATGAGCTCAGCCTTGACTGGGAGCTTGACCTCGGCTGGAAGGCTGATCTCAAATTGGGGGCTCGCCCAAT
This sequence comes from Areca catechu, assembly GCA_021397845.1. NCBI lineage: Eukaryota > Viridiplantae > Streptophyta > Magnoliopsida > Arecales > Arecaceae > Areca > Areca catechu. The sequence goes on along the minus strand of CM038051.1, from coordinate 139,469,214 downwards.
GAGCTTGGCCTCGACTAGGAGCTTAACCTCAGACGAGGGATCGCCAAATGAGCCTGACCTTGGCTAGGAGCTTGACCTCAAATGAGGGGCTCACCTAATGAGCCTGGCCTTGGCTAAGAGCTTGACCTCAAACGGGAGGCTCACCCAATGAGCCTGGCTTCGGCTCTTTACCAGGCTGCCACACCCGGGTGGTGAGTCTCTTGTTGTCGTGGCTACACGCATACTGCATGTCAGTGGATGTCACCATATCAGATGCCCCCACTCCTGAGCCCAGAGGATGAGGCAGTGCTCTGGGTGAAGGGAGTAATGGTCCTACTGACATGGGGGGATGCACTTGCTGTGCCATTAAAGCCTCGAGCACTAGCTGGCCAAAAATTGTTCCCCCAGTGTGAACGAGGTGATGCTCGGCTTTCCAATGAAGGACCATGAATGCTCCATTTGGATCGAAGCAATGGTCACTAGTTTGGCATATCTGAGCCATCCGGTTGTGCCACATGGCAGTCTCTGGTTGGCCAAAAGACTAAGTGGGCGCGTGCCTTGCATCAGGATGAGGTGATGGTGGGTGGCAACCTTTATTGCAAAGGATCTGCATCCTCCCTATTTAAGGAGTCCTTGAGCGCTGGCCAACATTATTCTATCATGTGCTTCTTCTTTTCCCTTTGGTCCTTCTCCCACGCGAGTGTTGAGAGCTTTTGGTAGGCTAGATTTTTTCTCCTATGCTTTCTTCCTTTACTCTTTCTCTCTAAGGCCATGCCGGGAGAGGGCTCTTGGTGGACTTCAGGTTTTTTGCCAAGGAGTCGGGGAGTCGAGTGAAGACTCTTTGGGAAGGATCGGTTGGTTGTTAAGGCCATGGCATCTAGCTTGGAGAAGAAATCCGCCAAGCTTGAAAATTCTCCCCAAGGAGGACAAAAGGGGAGAGCCTTTGGTCGCATAGCTAGGGAAGAACAAAAGAGGGAGAAAGAGGCTGCTCATGCCTCCCCTCAGTTTTTAAGATCAAAGGTCCTTGATGGAGAGGTGGCGGCCGGGGCGTGGTCATTGTGGAACAGATCACGACCCCTTTGATGCCGTTAGAGGTGGCATAACGAGGGGCTACTATAGCTTCCCATGAAATCATGAGATCGGTGAAATCCAAGGGGAAGGCAGTGGAGCCGATGTCAGACTCTAGAGATCTGGCAGACACCTGAGGAAGGGCCCCTATGGGCTCGGCCTGTCCTGATAGTACCTTCTATGCCAATCATGGAGGTTAAGATCAGGACCAAGGTCGGAGCTGACCAGGCTTCCTTCACTTCATGCTTGTAATCTACCATTTGAGAGATTCCCTGGCCTATCGGGGATCTTCCTTGATGTAAAAGACTTTTGATTAATGAAGGCATCTTTTTCCATGATCTGATGCATCTCCATCTCTTATTCCTCTTCTTTGGGCTTTAGAGTAGGGAGGTGTATTTCCGGGGCCATCTCAAGTTTGTTCTGGACTTTCGGCTCCCGTAGGATGATGCTCGAGCCTTAGGGCCCATGCAAAGGCCTTTGGCTTTTGAAGCTTTCGGGGTCCCTTGGCTTGACCTGTCGAGCGAGATCTCGGACGCCTTCATTTCTTATCTCCAGACTGTGATTGGGCCTAGTGGCTGGAGTCGAGAGGCTTGATGGAAGGGGTCAAGAGGCTTGATGGAAGGGGTCAAGAGGATTGGTGAAGGAGGTCGAGGGGCCTAATGCACCAAGCTATGAGTCAGACGGTAGATGGCTGGGACTTCTGGAGTTTCTTGGTGGACATCTCCGGACTATGAGCAAGGTGGTCAGAGCTGAGAGGCTGGATGAAGGAGGTTGGGAGGCCTGATAAAGGAGGAGGCTAGGAGGCTTGCTAAAGGAGGCCAAGGGGCCTAATGAAGGAGGAGGCTAGGAGGCCTGATGAAGGAGGCTAAGAGGCCTAGTGAAGGAGGCCGAGGGGCCTGATGTGCCAAGCTATGAGTCAGGCGGTAGATGGCAGGGACTTTTGGAGTTTTCCTGTGGACATCTTTGGATTGTGAGCAAGGTGGCTGAAGCCGAGTGGTTGGATGAAGGAGGCCTGGAGGCCTGGTGAAGGAGGAGGCCAGGAGGCCTAATGAAGAAGGTCAAGGGGCCTAACGTGCCAAGTTGTGAGTTAGGTGGCAGATGGTCGAGACTTCTTGAGTTTCTTGATGGACTTCTTTGGACTGTGAGCAAGGCAGCTAGAGTCGAGAGGCTAGATGGGGAGGCTGGGAGGCCTAATGAAGGAAGCTAGGAGGCCTAATGAAGGAGGAGGCCAGGAGGCTTGATGTGCCAAGCTGTGAGTCAGGTGGTAGATGACCGGGACTTCTGGAGTTTCCGGTGGACATCTCTGGACTGTGAACAAGGTGGCCAGAGTTGAGAGGTTGGATGAAGAAGGCTGAGAGGCCTAGTGAAGGAGGCTTGGTGAAGGAGGTCGAGGGTCCTGATGCGCCAAGCTATGAGTTAGGCGGTAGATGGCCGGGACTTCTGGAGTTTTTTCGGTGGACATCTTTGGACTGTGAGCAAGGTGACTAGAGCTGAGAGGCTAGATGAAGGAGGCCAGGAGGCCTGGTGAAGGATGAGGCCGGGAGGCCTGATGAAGGAGGCCGGGAGGCCTAATAAAGGAGGCCGAGAGGCCTGATGAAGGAGGAGGCCAGGAGGCCTGATGAAGGAGGCTAAGGGGCCTAATGCACCAAGCTGTGAGTCTAGCGGTAGATGGTCAGGACTTCTAGAGTTTCTCGGTGGACATCTCTGGACTGTGAGCAAGGCGGTCGAAGTCGAGAGGCTGGATGAAGGAGGTCGAAAGGCCTAGTGAAGGAGGAGGCCGAGAGGCCTGATGAAGGTGGCCAGGAGGCATGATGAAGGAGGTGGCCAGGAGGCCTGATGAAGGAGGTCGAGGGGCCTGACGTGCCAAGCTGTGAGTCAGGCAACAGATGGCCAGGACATCTGGAGTTTCCTGGCGGACATCTCTGAACTGTAAGCAAGGTGGTCAGGGCTGAGAGACTGGATGGAGGAGGCTTGATGAAGGAGGAGGCCAGGAGGCTTGATGAAGGAGGAGGTCAGGAGGCTTGATGAAGGAGGCCGAGGGGCCTGACATGCTAAGCTGTGAGTCAGGCAGTAGATGGCCGGGACTTCTACTATTTCCCAGCGAACATCTCCAGATTGTGAGCAAGGTGACCAGAGTCGAGAGGCTGGATGAAGGAGCCCAGGAGGCCTGGTGAAGGAGGGAAGGAGGCCGAGGGGCCTGACGCGCCAAGCTTTGAGTCAGGCGGTAGATGGTCAAAACTTCTAGAGTTTCCCAGTGGACATCTCTGAACTATGAGCAAGGCAGCCAGAGCTGAGAGGCTAGATGGAGGAGGCTGTGAAGTCTGATGGAGGCTAGGAGGCCTGATGAAGGAGGAGGTCGGGAGGCCTGATGCACCAAGTTATGAGTCAAGCGGTAGATGGCCAGGACTTTTGGAGTTTTCTGGTGGACATCTTTGGATTGTGAGCAAGGTGGCCAGAGCCGAGAGGTTGGATGAAGGAGGCTGGTAGGCCTAGAGGCCTGGTGAAGAAGGAGGCTAGGAGGCCTGATAAAGGAGGTTGAGTGGCCTGATAGAGGAGGCCAGGAGGCCTGATGAAGGAGGAGGCCAGGAAGCCTGATAGAGGAGTTCGCGAGGCCTGCTGGAGGAGGTCGAGAGGCCTGATGAAGGAGGCTAAGGGGCATGATGCGCCAAGCTATAAGTCAAGCGGTAGATGGCCAGGACTTTTGGAGTTTCTCGATAGACATCTCCGGACTATGAGCAAGGTGATTGGAGCCGAGAGGTTGGATGAAAGAGGCTGGGAGGCCTGGTGAAGGAGGAGGCTGGGCTTAGAGTGCCAGGCTTCATAAGTTTTGGATTTAGAGTGCTGGGCTTGGGTGTTTCCAGGCTTAGAGTGCCGGGCTTTGGGGTTTTCGGGCTTAGAGTGCCGGGCTTCAAAAGTTTTCGGGCTTAGAGTGCCGAGCATCGGGAGTTTTCGAGCTTAGAATGCCATGCTTTGTAAGTTTCCAGGTTTAGAGTGCCAGGCTTTGGGAGTTTTCGGGCTTAGAGTGCTGGGCTTCGAGAGTTTTTGAGCTTAGAGAGGCTTAAGGTCGGTCGGATGTGTGCCTGCGTAGATAGAAGATGAGGTTGCACTAAAAGTGAGTTTCAATAATCAAAGGGCGAATCTTACATCCTTGACAAGGTGGTTGACTGCTCTGAGCTCAAAGCTTTGATGCGGGCCCATCGAGAGGGCTCGGCTCATCGGTTGACCATGTCGCAAGTCAGGTGGTGGAGCTTCTGGCATCTCTATAGACATGTCGCTAGTGCAGTGGGTGCCGGTCTATGAGCCAAGCGATAGACAACGGGACTGTTAGGGTTCCGTATGAACCTCTTTGGATTGTGAGCACAGTAGATGCGAAGTTGTGAGCCTTATGGTAGATGGCAGGACTTCGTTGAGTTGCCACGAACATCTTTGGACTGTGAGCAAGGCAAGAGATGAACTGAGAGTCAAGCGATAGATAGTGGGGGCCTTTTAGAGTCTTCAGAGACATCTTCGAACTATTAGCACAATAGTTTCCAAACTGTGAGCCTCGTGATAGATGACGGGACTTCGTTGAGTTACCGTAGATATCTCTGGACTGTGAGTAAGGCAAGAGCTGACTGAGAGTCTGGTGGTAGATGGCGGGGACTCATCAAGAATCCCAGCTGACATCCCTAGGCCATGGGCTCAATGACAGGTGTTAGACTGCAATACTTGCCATCGATGGTGAGATAGAAGCTTCTCCAACAAACCTGTCACACAGCTCTTCATATTGTAAGAGTAATAGGGGAAGAGAGTTTACCCATCAAACTCTGGTTGCATGGATGGGAGTGTGCTACTCCTTCAGGGGGCTCGGGTCGAACTCGTTGACCATCATTTTAAGGAGAGATGGATGGAGTTGGCTCATACCGGAGGGTGCTATGGGAGGTGACCATCATTTGGGAAGACATTGTCGTCTTCCCCTCTTGTGCCCTCGGTCTGCCCCCCAAGGGTGAGGATGTGGTGCGGGCACCAGACTCAGAAGAAGACTTCAGAGCTCCATCTGGATCTCTGATTAACCTTGCCTGAAAAATTAGGGTTTTTGGTTTGTAATAAGAGTTGACTAGATCAACTCAATTTAGCTTGAGTCTACATTACCTGCATTTTATTTTGTTGAGTCATGTTGACTCAGTAGTGGACTAGGGTTTCAACCAGGGGTGTTACATTTTCTCCCAAGACCAAGCAAGTGGACACCACACTCCCAGCCACACTCCCAGCCATACGCCTGAGTCCAGGGGGCGCCATATCTGCATCCAGCAGCCTTTGGTCCCCACTCCACAGATAGCAGCTTCCTTCTCTCATGCGCCAGATGAGGAGAAATCCACCAAGAGTCCACAAATCAAGGGGGCGGCCAAGACTTTCCCAAGAGAACCAAAGTAAAGATGGGAAGAAATTTTCTTGGAGAGAACTTCAAGGAGGCGCCCACTACCTGCCAAAAAAATCCAAAACAAGATGGGAAGGACCTTGACTTAGGGAGGAAGAAAAGGAGGAGTCCAAAAGAGTTGATCCATGGAAGGAAAAAAAATTCTCTTGAAGATCCAAACAAGGAGGCACCATCTACCTGCCTTTTATAACCTAAATCAAATTTTTTTGGTACCTTGGCCGACCATATGTGCATGATTTATCCTGATTTGTAGATCCCCTCCTTTAGTCCCACATGGGAAGATGTAAAACCCTACTCCCTTGTAAAGCCTTATAAATTAAACCCCTCTTGTAAGTTTAAATCAATCAGATGAATGAAACCAATTTTTTTGTGAGCAAACTTTGTTTTCTCTCTTCCGTACTTGCATCCAAGTGTTGAGCTCTGTGAGGGAGTAAATCCGGGTTCCCCAGGAACCTTGAGGAGGTGTAAGATCTCCAAAACCCCAACCCTAGGTTAGCCACTTCACTCCCAAACCCTAGCCACCCATCACCCTTCTCTTTCCACCAAGCCCTAGCATATCCCACCTCTCACGGCCATTCTCTCCAAGTCTAGGCCGACCACCAGCATCCAGCTACAGTCCGGATACATCAGATCCAAAGCTCTTTCCAGAGGAAGTCGAATCAGCCTTCAAGAGAATCTGGATCTCAGCGACATCAGCCTTCAAGTTCTTCGAATTGGAAAATCCTTCCCCGAGTCTCTGAATCCATCACTTGTTTTTCTCTTCCCAGATCTTGAGTTCAGGAGAAGCCGACCCAGCCACGAGACTAGTATTGGAGGATCCATTGCGAAGATAGCCGAATCCGAGGATCCAACAATCTGCTTGAGAGAGTTCTTCCACCCAAATTCTGTGAAGATCACTGTCTGGTTGGTAAACCATCTCTTCTCTTTATTTCTGTCCTATTGAAAGTTCAGAGCGAAACCCTAGGTCTGGGAGTTTCTCACCCCCAGCGATCCGTTACTTCTGAACTACTCTGATAACTTAGCTTCTTTGAATTGTGCTTTCAATTATTATATAGTTTCTTTCAATTTAGTTTAACTTTCTTTGAGTTTAAGCCAACTTCAAAACATTAAAATAATAATAATAATAATCTTAATTTACTTCCGCATACGCTTCTTTGTTTTTTGTTCTGCATCATTTTTTTGCATCATCTCTTTCGTTCTGCATCATTTTTGGTATCAGAGCCCTGTCTAGGGTTTCTGTTTTGATTGCTTGTTTGAGTCTCTCTCTTTTTACTTTGTCTGCTCGAAGTAGACTCCCCAGGACATCCGGTCCTAGGAATGAAGCGAGGTGCGAACCTCCTCTTCCCATTCCACGGGATGTTCCTCGGCGTGTAGGGGATCCGTTGGGTTATAACTTCGTAGCAGAAATTGTAAACGGGGAAGTGCTCTGTTTTCAGCCCATAATTGCCCTGTTGAAGGAATTATTTCTCACTGCAAGTAACTCCAAATTTAGTTATTTTTTTTTTCTGAAACTAGTATAATTGAAACTATTTTGCATAATTTTTCTGTGATTTATTGGTTTCTGTGGGACTTCTGAGAATTAAATTACTGCAACTCTATTTTTATGTTCTGCAATCCAATTATTTTTGAGTGTTCATCTCTTAATTCATCTTAAGGGAATTTGAGCATCTAAGATAAGGGGAGGAGTTGATAACCTCTCCTTAGCCCAAAACCACCACCCCTTCATTCAAACCTAAGCCTTTAATCTAAAATTGATTAGACCTAATTTGCCCTAGTGGGCTAGGGACATCAACAAGTCGGGTCAAGGCTAGTGTTGAGTCAGTTTGTCTGGTTACTCTGTGTGTGCTTTGTACTCAGTATCTAGAATGGTAGTTCAGGGATTCCATTCCGAAGGGCTTGTGTGCTGGTCCGCCTACCTGGCCAATCTCTGATTGGTGTCTAGGATTGGCATTCAGGGACCTAACACTCCCCTTACACCTGCCTGGCTGAGTCCTGAGTTACTACAAGCTAGCTTGCCACTCTGATTGGACATTTAGTTTGGGCTCTAGGTCTAGTTAGCCCGTAGTCGTTCAGTTGAGTCTCATTTGGTGTGCTTGCTTGCATCATCATGTCCACCCAGAATGGAGTACCCTACCAACCTGGTCAAACCCAACCTGATTTAGAGGCCATAGTTAGAGCTCTTACTGAAAGTATGAACAAATTGAGCCAGGATTTGACTGCTACTGTTACCCAGTGTAAAGAACAAGTCCATGAGAATTTTACCCAGCTTAGGGATCAAGTCCAGGTACTTGAGAAACATAGACATCAAAATTGGATCCTTGATCCAAAATTAATAGGCCCCAACCTCATCCATGCCAGGAGCCTAGGAGGACCTTATACCATGATCCCGAGCATAACCTTAGGAAGCCTAACCATGATATCTATAGTGTGGATCGTGTCTATGAGAGGTCCTTACAATATTCTAGACCAGTCACTCAACAACCCAAGTCTTCTAGATCAAACCATTTAGATCCACACCCATGCCCAAGTAAGGTCTCTACTAGCTTGAAACCCAGTGTGACCCAGGTTCCTATATCGCAAGAATATTTGTTTTGTGGAGAAAGAGGCCATAAATCTAGTCAGTGCCCATGCATAGGACTGGCTTGTGCACAGCTAAGTGGTAAGAATCCTAAGGATGACATTAATGAGGGAGAACCCAAGCCTACCAATGAGGAAGAAAGGTTATGTATGACAAGCCTAGAATCAGTTGACCCGATTACCACTGACCCGAAACCCATTGAAGATGGCATCGAGGAAGTATATGATGCTGGCTTGAGTCTAGTTGATGAATATGAGGGGGAAGAACTTGAAGAATGTGACATCGATACTATTGGTTCCTTACCTGAGGAGACCTTGGAGAGCAACCAAGTGGTAGGACCTAGTTCAGAAATTCAAGAGATTTATGAGAATCAGGTTCCTTTAGTCAAATACCCCAGGAAGAACTCATAGTGTTAGCCCGAGCTATCAGTTCGTACCCTCTAATGACAGTCATTCCCCAGGTACCAATTGAAGATCTTTGCACTGAACTGTTTAAGTTTGCCCACCCTATGGTAGATCCTCTCCTTAGGGTGACTGAATCAAGCCTCTTACAATTGGACCTTGTCCCATGCCCAGCCACTAAGGTCTCTCCCGTAATCTCAGTTGAACATCCTTGTCTTGAGCGGATTGATTCGCCCAGTCCTGTAGATGTCCTCCTTATGACCCTAGACACCTCCCTTCGCATGACTGACCTACCCTTCTATAGAGTATACCTTCTGCACCCATATGTCAAGTTTCAAGTCTTCAGGTCATCATCCATAGGCCCTTCCATGAATTCATTCTTCAATCCAGTTCTTGAGAAAATGGATCATTATTTGTTTAGAGAACAAACTTTAACTGTCACAATCACATGTCCTAGGCTACTTCCCGAACCATCTCTTGATCCATTCCTGGGAGTAGCAAACTTTTCCTTTCGTAAGGATGATCAGTTGACACTCATAGATCACCATTCAAACCTTCAAGTCACCACCTTTAGTCAGCAGGTAATTCGTGACTCCGCCTCATATTTCCTCCCTTTTTCTTGGACTTCCAATGCTTCTTACACCATCCAAGTATACTTTGTCGAAGTCTTTAGAGTGAACCACGTGTCAGAACCTATTAGGTTTGCCACCTACTTCTGGAAGACCTTATGGCACCTACTAGGCACCCATGATAAGTTTTCATGCTCTGCATGCCATCCTCCGACCCAAGGTCAAACCTAGAGAGCCGTAGTTTGTTAGGTTTAGACCTAGGGTTCCTTTGAATAAAGTCCATTCTTTAGGAATGCGTCGTCAGTCTAGTTTAGTTTTTTTTCTTGACCCTTTTCTAGGTTTTGACTCAGATTTTGGTTTGATTGAGAGCACGAGAAATTGGGATTTGTATTTTGTCCAGGGTTGAAATTGCATTCAATGTTTCGATCAATAGGTCTATAGGCTAGAGTCCCTTTGAAATTGTTCATGGATACAAGCCTCACACACCACTTGATCTGATTTCACTACTAGCCCACACACACAAGTCTCTTGATGCACTTGCATAGCATGTAAAAGACTTGCATAAAGAAATTCATGCCAAAATAAATTTAAGTAATGAAACTTATAAGAAATTGGCTGATTCTCAAAGGCGAGTCAAAACTTTTGACAAAGGAGACTATGTAATGATTAGGTTAAGGCCTGAACGGTTTCCTCCTGGAACCGTTAGAAAGTTACATGCTAGGGGAGCTGGACCATTTAGAGTGGTAAAGAGAGTAGGATCCAATGCCTATATGCTCGAGTTGCCTCCAGAACTAGGCATTAGCTCCACTTTCAACATTACAGACCTTGTAGAGTATAGGGAGCCAGCTGTGATTCCCAATGAGGCTTTTGAACCTAATCCTGCTCTTGAGAGTGAACCTGACCCTGTGTGTCCACCAACAAATTGGCCTGTGAGGAAAGAGCAGATTGAAAAGATCCTGATGATCAGGTTATCTCTACTCGTAATCGAGGATACCAAAGATACCTGGTCCGCTGGCTAGGAAGGCCAGATTCTGATGACTCTTGGATCTCCCGAGAAGAGTTACAAGAGCTGGACCCAGACCTCTTGGAGAGATACCAGAGCCAACTGGATCCATGCTCGACAGGGTCGAGTTCCTCCCACCCTGGGAGAATTGGTGCGGGCACCAGACTCAGAAGAAGACTTCAGAGCTCCATCTGGATCTCTGATTAACCTTGCCCGAAAAATTAGGGTTTTTGGTTTGTAATAAGAGTTGACTAGATCAACTCAATTTAGCTTGAGTCTACATTACCTGCATTTTATTTTGTTGAGTCATGTTGACTCAGTAGTGGACTAGGGTTTCAACCTGGGGTGTTACATTTTCTCCCAAGACCAAGCAAGTGGACACCACACTCCCAGCCACACTCCCAGCCATACGCCTGAGTCTAGGGGGCGCCATATCTACATCCAGCAGTCTTTGGTCCCCACTCCACAGATAGCAGCTTCCTTCTCTCATGCGCCAGATGAGGAGAAATCCACCAAGAGTCCACAAATCAAGGGGGCGGCCAAGACTTTCCCAAGAGAACCAAAGTAAAGATGGGAAGAAATTTTCTTGGAGAGAACTTCAAGGAGGCGCCCACTACCTGCCAAAAAAATCCAAAACAAAGATGGGAAGGACCTTGACTTAGGGAGGAAGAAAAGGAGGAGTCCAAAAGAGTTGATCCATGGAAGGAAAAAAAATTCTCTTGAAGATCCAAACAAGGAGGCACCATCTACCTGCCTTTTATAACCCAAATCAAATTTTTTTGTACCTTGGCTGACCATATGTGTATGATTTATCCTGATTTGTAGATCCCCTCCTTTAGTCCCACATGGGAAGATGTAAAACCCTACTCCCTTGTAAAGCCTTATAAATTAAACCCCTCTTGTAAGTTTAAATCAATCAGATGAATGAAACCAATTTTTTTGTGAGCAAACTTTGTGTTTTCTCTCTTCCGCACTTGCATCCAGGTGTTGAGCTCCGTGAGGGAGTAAATCTGGGTTCCCCAGGAACCTTGAGGAGGTGTGAGATCTCCAAAACCCCAACCCTAGGTTAGCCACTTCACTCCCAAACCCTAGCCGCCCATCACCCTTCTCTTTCCACCAAGCCCTAGCATATCCCACCTCTCACGGCCATTCTCTCCAAGTCCAGGCCGACCACCAGCATCCAGCTACAGTCCGGATACATCAGATCCAAAGCTCTTTCCAGAGGAAGTCAAATCAGCCTTCAAGAGAATCCGGATCTCAGCGACATCAGCCTTCAAGTTCTTCGAATTGGTAAATCCTTCCCCGAGTCTCTGAATCCATCACTTGTTTTTCTTCTTCCCAGATCTTGAGTTCAGGAGAAGCCGACCCAGCCACGAGACTAGTATTGGAGGATCCATTGCGAAGATAGCCGAATCCGAGGATCCAACAATCTGCTCGAGAGAGTTCTTCCACCCAAATTCTATGAAGATCACTGTCTGGTTGGTAAACCATCTCTTCTCTTTATTTCTGTCCTGTTGAAAGTTCAGAGCGAAACCCTAGGTCTTGGAGTTTCTTAACCCCCAGCGATCCTTACTTCTGAACTACTCTGATAACTTAGCTTCTTTGAATTGTGCTTTCAATTATTATATAGTTTCTTTCAATTTAGTTTAACTTTCTTTGAGTTTAAGCCAACTTCAAAACATTAAAATAATAATAATCTTAATTTACTTCCGCATACGCTTCTTTGTTTTTTGTTCTGCATCATTTTTTTGCATCATCTCTTTCGTTCTGCATTAGGATGGTTGCCGTTGTTCCTGGTGCGCTAATGTGTTGGTCGCCGGGATCTTGAAACTTATCCCCCTACCTAGTGTGCCAATCTATTGGTCGTCAGGATCTTGAAGCTTATCCCTTCTTGGCATGCCAATTTGTTGGTCATCGGGATCTTGAAACTCATCGCTTCTTGGCATGCCAATCTACTGGTTGCCAGGATCTTGAAGCTTACCCCTTCCTGTAGTGCTAATCTATTGGTCGCCAGGATCTCGAGACTTACCCCTTACCTGGCATGCCAATCTATTGGTCGCCAGGATCTTGAAGCTTATCCCTACCTGGTATGCCAATCTGTTGGTTACCAGAATCTTGAAACTCCCCCTACCTGGTGTGCCAATTCGTTGGTTGCCATAATCCTGAAACTTCCCCTTACCTGGTGCATGCCAATCTGTTGGTTGCCAGGATCTTAAAGCTTGCCCCTTCCTGGCATGCCATTCTGTTGGTCACCAGGATCTTGAAACTCCCCCCTACCTGGCATGCCAATCTGTTGGTCACCAGGATCTTGAGACTTACCCCCTACTTGGCATGCCAATCTATTGCCACCAAGATCGCCATGGCCTGTAGCTTGGTAACGCCGGGGCGTTCCTCCTCCATCGACACCATGCATCGTCCCTTCCTTCCATCCTACAAGATAGGGGAGACCCAGGCTGGGGATTCCGGTGAGGACACTCTGACGATCAAGTTAGAGGGACGATCGAGGGGAATAAAAAAGACCTCTGCAACATAGGGCTTGGGGGACCCATCCACCGGAAGGGTGTGAATTGATGCGAAAATGTAAAGGAAATGGAAAGAGTAGGGATCGAGAGCGGGGGACGGGGACTTACCTTTCCCTCACCTTCCTCCACGTTCTTACCTTTCTTACCTTCTTTCCTCTCTTTGAAGGGAAGGGAAAACCTCCTCTCCTTTGAAGGGGAAAATCTCCCTTTCTTTTCTTCTCCGCTGCTCCTTATAGGAGGGGCGCTTCTATTTCTGGAGGGACCACCCAGGCATTGCAGGTCCTGGGGCCTTGGCTGGATTCCTCTCTTAGGAATGCTTCGGGCATCGTGCCATGGTGGTGGGCGACCGTTGGTGTTATGGCCATGAGCATGGTAGCACGCCACCGGACCTGGGGCCTCGGGGTGCCTATATCGTACCTCTGATAGGGCTAGTGCTGCATGTGGAAGGTTGTGGGTAGCCAGGCTTTTGCTGTGGCATGATTCGAACACCTGCTTTTTGGCGAGAACTCCATACCCGGGACTCTGCATTTGGATATGAGCGTGGCCCCGATCGGGAGCTGACCTCGAACAGGGGAGTGCCTTGCGAGCCCGTCTTTGGCTGGAAGCTTGACATCGACAGGAAGGCTGATCTCAAACGGGGGGCTCGTCCAATAAGCCTGGCCTCAGCTGGGAGCTTGACCTTGACAAGGAGGCTTATCTTAGATGGGGGGCTTGCCCGATAAGCCCGATCTCGGTTGGGAGCTTGACCTCAGATGGGGGGCTCGTCCAATAAGCCCGGCCTCGGTTGGGAGCTTGACCTCAGACGGGAGGCTCGTCCAATGAGCCCGACTTCGGCTCTTCATCGGGTCTCCGCACCTGGATGGCAGGTCTCCTGTCATCATGGCTGCCTGCATCGCCATGTCAGCAGATGTCATCATATTAGTATCTTATACACATGAATCCATATTTTGGTTCATACTCATTCATGACTCAGTAGTCATGTATGAGATGTTCATGCATATGGTAAATTGTATATGAAGGTTATGAGTAGGTCAACAAGGAATCGATCACTCCTGGTAAGGAGAGTATTTATCCCATGTAATCTTATTGAATAATGACTCAGGAAGTCTTTGATCAAAGTAGGATGAAATTAGAAAAGAGTTTCTAATTTTTCATCAGTCGAGCTTCATTAGTGATTTGAGATTCGAATGAATAAAGTGTGAGGATTTGATAATTTTCCATACCCATAACTTATTTGGGATAAGGAAAGATCGAAGGACTGAATTATATGGTAACTTGCCACTAAAAGATATTTTGGTAATTTTAAAAAATCTTCATCTTCTAGGTAGGCATGATACATTTCTAGATGTCAATCATGTCTTGTAGGTAATCTGGTGGGGACACCGGAGGCACCAGAATAAGATAGAGGCTTTTCAATCCTCTGTGAATTGATCAATATTTATGAGTCTATCTGTAATAAGGGCTTAGCTCATCTGAGTCCATTTTAGTTATTATTTGAGTATTTTGAGTTGTTATTTCAGTTCTGTACTTGTCAGCTCATGTTGAGCTAGTTCAGTCCAATGCTAGTCAGCTCATGTTGAGCTAATTTTATTTTTTTGAGTCCTGTCCAAGCATACTGAAGACTCAAGGCTATATCATACAAGTGAAGACCAAGTCCAACTAGATTGAAGACATGGAAGTATAGCCCAAGTCCAACCCAGCTTGAAGATTTGAAGACCCCAGGAGGAAAATTCAGAAAACCCTGATTTCTTGCAGATGCCCTCCAGATGCCCAGATTCCCTTCCACATGCCAAAGTATATTCATAAATAAGGGCATCCATGATTCCAGAGGTCCATCTGCATCCTAGTCCAAAGAAATCAAGCTCAGGTGCCAAGCCCAAGCCCCTAAGAAGCAAGATACCAGGAATATTCCTGCTACCTGGCTACCAGGCCACCCCAGCTTCCAGAGGCCCAAACCCATGCACCCGAGCCCCTTTGGGCTGGCCTTTTGCTGCTCCTAGAAGCCCAACACGCCCCCTAGGCGTCCTTGGAGTCTTGACCAAGTCAAGAAAATTTTTAGTGATTTTTCTACCTAATATTTTCTTATTTTCTAGCTAGGGTTTGAGAGGGAAAAGGATTCTTATGTAAGACTTATGTACCCTTACTTGGAGCCCAAGGTTAAGGGTCTATTTAAGGGACCCTAGCCTCTTGTATGAGGAGAATTTTTGATGAATGAAAACCTTGAGTTCTTCTATTGAGTTGTGTGATACCCTGCTGTGTGCATAAAGGGGTTTGCGAGAGTTTTTCTTCCCAGTGTTGCAATCATCTTCTTGCTGCCAACAAGCATCTCAGATCCCTGGATGCCCACTCCAAAAGAAGCCTTCCCTTGCTGTTTTTTCTATGTTTTCTTGTTCCTTTGTGAGTTTTCTAACCCATGACAGGTTGTTTACAGGTCCCCGAGTTCCTACGAATCCAACGACTCCAGCCAAGCCTCAATCGGATCACCGAGCAAAAAGCCGGGTATCCACGGGTCTTTGGCTCGGTTTTCCAGGCCGCATCCGTCGAGGAACGAGAGACCCCTTTACTGCGATCTTCATAGATGTTGCCAGGTACACCCCTCTACCTCCAGTAGTTTTATTGCAGGAGAACTTGCCTTAGCCGATGCTTCTCAGCCCTGGCAGTCCTTCTTTGCTACTTTTCTAGGTCCTAATCTGTATGCTGATCTTCAAAAATTCATACAAAATTCCCTACAACTTATTTTAATCTAAAATTGGGAATCACCTAACTCAACATGTAAAACATACAAAAAAAATGGCATGCATATTAGTTCCCCATCATTTGGTATCAGAGCTTAGATTAGGGCTTGTTTTCTGTAATTTTTCAGTCCGTATATACTCTGTTATCTTAATTATTTCTTCCTGTTAAAAACTCAAAATATTCTAAAATTTGTTTTTCTAGATTCATCATAATTCACAGTAATTTTAAGAATTTTCGTAGATTTTATTATAGCATGTGAGTTTTCTGCAAGCCGAAATACAGCATGCAAATCTTTGACCCTGTTTTTTTTCAGCAAGACAAGTTTGGAAGTTTTAGGGTTTTGTTTAGCATCTTTTTCATATCTTTTAATTTTAGTATATTTCATGCATATTAGGACATGATTTGCAAGTTTTCTTCTATTTTAAAAAATACCAAAAAAAATACATATTCTCCAAAAATACCAAAAACATCAAAACCCTAATTTGCATCCTCATCTGCCTGCCATCATTGCATAATTTACTTTTAAGGGCACTCTTGCTATATCAGATGGGGGAAGGATTTGATCACCTCTCCTTAGCCCAAAACCACATCCCTTGCATTCGGTCCCAAGCCTTAACCTAAAATTAACTAGACTTAATTTGCCCTAGTGGGCTAGGGACACCAACTGGTCGGGTCCGGGCTAGTGTTAGATTACTATGTCAAGTTAACCTGTATATGCCTTGTGCTCAGTGTCTAGAACGGTGGTTTAAGGATTCAATCCCGAAGGGCTTGTGTGCTGGTCCGCCTACCTGGCCAATCTCTAATTGGTGTCTAGGATTAGCAATCAGGGACCTAACACTCCCCTTACACCTGCCTGGCTGAGTACAGGGTTACTATAGGCTAGTTTGCCACCCTGATTGAGCATCTAGTTTGGACTTTAGGTCTAGTCAGCTATAGTCGGTCTGATCGAGTCTTGTATGAGCACTAGATCAGGAGTTTCATATCACCCACCTCTTTCACAATGTCTGAACCCATGGAAAACTTACAAGCCCAAATAAAAGCCCTAGCTGATCAAATGGCCCAGATGGCTATCCAGATGACTACCCAGTTAACTCAGTCTGGTACCCAAACCAACAATAGAATTGACCATCTTGCCAAAAGGTTTGACCAGTTAGGAGGCCGTGTAGGGACCATAGCAAGAACCCATGGGTCACAATCTGAACCAGATCCCGAGTCCCCTCAACCTAGGAGAACCCCAAACCCTGATCTATACCATGTGGTCGAACCTAGGAGATCCCTTATTCTGACCCGTACTACAATCCTCAACCTAGGAGGACCCCAAACCCTGATCCATACTGAGAGTGTGAACCTAGGAGAGCCCCTCAGCTTAACCCATACAATAATACTGAACCTAGAAGAACCCCTTACCATGACCCTTATTATGATACTGACCTAGAAGAACCCCTTACCGTGACTATTATTATGATACTGAACCCAGGAGAACCCAATACTCTGACCCATATAGGGAGTCCAATCCTAGGAGAACCCATACTCTGACCATATAGGGAGCCCAACCCTAGGAGAACCCAATATTCTGACCCATATAGGGAGTCCAACCCTAGGAGAACCCAATATCCTGACCCATATAGGGAGCCCAACCTTAGGAGGACCCCATACCATGATCCATCCTTACAACCTGATCATAGAGCTGACCCAAAATCCTATGACCCTAGATCCTATAATCCTATGACCCATAGATCTGCACCCTTGTCCTATGAGCTTAGAGAACCCATAACCCCTAAGTATCACCTAGTACTAGTCATGCTTCTCCTATCACCCTGACCCCATAGGATTAGTATCCCTAAATATGAACCCAGTAGTGAGCCACTATCCCTTATACAACCTGAACCTACTAGGAGTATTACCATAATCAGAGACCAGAACCTAACCAATTTCCTAGCCGACCTTCTCCAACCATTCCTGAGATTCACAAGGCTTACATTAACGCGAAGTGTATGAAGCTGATGTGAGCCTAGTTGATGAGTATGAGGGAGAAGAGGAGGCACCTTTAGTAGACCTCGAATTAGCTGACCCAGTAGATACCCAGGTAGAAACACCCAAAGCTAGTTGACCTTGACCACATCCCACCCAAAGCTATAGTGGAAGAACAAATAGAGGAAGAGAACCTAGGTACTGCTAGAGCCCTACCTGAGAAACCATAGATGGGAGCCAATTATAGAGTCTAGTCCAAAAACAAGAACCAGAAGAATTTATTAGGACCTGATCTATTGAATCAATACCTTCAAGATGAGTCCCCTCCTATAATTCCCATTAAGGACCTCTTCCCCGAAATTGGTGACCCATCCTTCCATTATGCAAACCCTGTAGATATAGCTCAACCTCGTAAGGTTAACCTCATTAGTCTGAATTAGTCCCCTGACATGCCTTCTTATATCGAACTTTATCCAACTAACCTTGACATTTTTCTCTACCCTACCAAACTAATTCTGAACCCACTTCCTATTTTCTGCCTTCTTTCCTGACACCTCCAGCATTTCTAGGATTATTAGATTGAATTAACTTGAGATTAGCGTACTGCATGCATTCATTAAGCATGTTAGGTTTGCATTATACTTCTGGCATACCCTCTGCATTTGCTTGGAGCCATTGTAAATACTCTGTGCACACCACACTAGGTCAAACCTAGATAGTCTATAGTCTCTTAGGTTTAGGCCCATAAAAGTCTAATAAATCTTCTTCGATAGGAATGCAAAGTCGAGTGTAGGGTGTTAGTTTGAGTCCTTTGCATCATTTTGTTAGGAGTCTGCATGTGCCCAGCATGTTCACCACCCATACTAATTT
Organism: Areca catechu; assembly: GCA_021397845.1. Taxonomy (NCBI): domain Eukaryota; kingdom Viridiplantae; phylum Streptophyta; class Magnoliopsida; order Arecales; family Arecaceae; genus Areca; species Areca catechu. Next base: position 139,451,100 of record CM038051.1, on the reverse strand, counting down.
TAAACAAACTGGCTAATTCCCGAAGATGGATCAAAGAATTTGATGTAGTGGATTCTATCTTGGTTAGGCTTAGGCCTAAAGAAGCTTCATGCTCGCAGAGCCGGACCTTTTAAAGTGATAGAGAAGTTGGATCAAATGCCTAGGTGTTAGACTTGCCTTCGGATTTGGGCATTAGTATACCTTCAATATTACAAACCTGGTTGAGTATAAGGAACCGACAGCGCTACCTATGAGGCCTTTGGACCTATTCCTTTTTCATTGTGAGTGACCCTAACCTAGAGTGTCCCACAAACAATTTGGCCTGAGAGAGGAGAATGGATCGAGCGTATCCTGGACGATCAAGCCATCACGACCCAGGCCATGACTATCATGCTTCCTGGTCCGATGGCAAGGCCGGCCAGAGTCGGACGATCATGAATTCTCGAGAGGACTTGCAATGCCTCACCTAGACCTTCTCGAGAGATATGTGAGCCAGTCTGACCTTCCATCGACAGGGTCGAGTTCCCTCCACCCCCCGGAGAATTGGTGGGACACCGGAGGCACCATAATAAGATAGAGGCTTTTCAATCCTCTGTGAATTGATCAATAATTTATGAGTCCATCTGTAATAAGGGCTTAGCTCATCTGAGTCCATTTTAGTTATTATTTGAGTATTTTGAGTTGTTATTTCAGTTTCTGTACTTGTCAGCTCATGTTGAGCTAGTTCAGTCCAATGCTAGTCAGCTCATGTTAGCTAATTTTATTTTTTGAGTCCTGTCCAAGCATACTGAAGACTCAAGACTATATCATACAAGTGAAGACCAATCCAACTAGATTGAAGCATGGAAGTATAGCCCAAGTCCAACCCAGCTTGAGAGATTGAAGCCCCCAGGAGGAAATTCAGAAAACCCTGATTTCTTGCAGATGCCCTCCAGATGCCCGATCCCTTCCACATGCCAAAGTATATTCATAAATAAGGACATCCATGATTTCAGAGGTCCATCTGCATCCGAGTACCAAAGAAATCAAGCCCAGGTGCCAAGCCCAAGCCCCTAAGAAGCAAGATACCAGGGAAATATTCCTGCTACCCTGCCTACCAGGCCACCCCACTTCCAGAGGCCCAAACCCATGCACCCGAGCCCCTTGGGCTGCCCTTTTGCTGCTCCTAGAAGCCCAACACGCCCCCCTAAGCATCCTTGGAGTCTTGACCAAGTCACGAATTTTTAGGGATTTTTCTACCTAATATTTCCTTATTTTCTAGCTAGGGTTTGAGAGGGAAAAGATTCTTATGTAAAGACTTATGTACCCTTACTTGGAGCCCAAGGTAAGGGTCTATTTAAGGGACCCTAGCCTCTTGTATGAGGAGAATTTTTGATGAATGAAAACCTTGAGTTCTTCTATTGAGTTGTGTGATACCTGCTGTGTGCATAAAGGGTTTGCGAGAGTTTTTCTTCCCAGTGTTGCAATCATCTTCCTGCTGCCAACAAGCATCTCAGATCCCTAGACGCCCACTCCAAAGAAGCCTTCCCTTGCTGTTTTTTCCTTTATTTTCTTGTTCCTTTGTGATTTTCTAACCCCTGACAGGTCGTTTACAGGTCCCTGAGTTCCTACGAATCCCACGACTCTACCAAGCCTCAATCGGATCATCGAGCAAAAATTGGGTATCCCCGCGGTCTTTGGCTCGATTTTCCAGGCTGCATCCATCGAGAAATGAGAGACCCATTCATTGCGATCTTCATAGACTTTGTCAGGTACACCCCTCTACCTCCAGTAGTTTTATTGCAGGAGAACTTGCCCTAACCGAGGCTTTTCAGCCCCGGCGGTCCTTCTTTGCTACTTTTCTAGGTCCTAATCTGTATGCTGATCTTCAAAAATTCCTACAAAATTCCCTACAACTTATTTTAATCTGAAATTTGGGAATTAATCACCTAACTCAACATGTAAAACATACAAAAAAATGGCATGGGACAAATTGGCAGCTAGGGTTATCTCCATTTGACCTTATTCAATTAGTTCTTTCAATCGAACCAAATTGACATGAACCAGAACTACTGCTAGCTATGAGGAGCCCAATGGTCCACACATTAAGGAATTATCAAGGAATTATTTGTATTTTTATTAGAGTTATAGGATCCTAAATTGGCTAACTAATTAACATACTAGCATATGTTTGCTGGCCTGACTCCTAACCTAATTAGATTGGGTTGAAATACTTACTATTTAGGCTAACTAATTTGAGTTGGACTTAAATTGCATTGAGCTTTAAGTAGGATAGCCAAATTGAGATTTATCCTAATTTAGCAGCCCTTATCCATTTTTTAAACCAAGAGTCCCAAAGGCATGGAACTCTTGGCACCATATTGGCATGCGCATAAATAAAGGGTAGAAGGACAAGAGTCCTTCTACAAGTTAATCACTTTTTATGTGATAAATATTAGCCTCTATCCTATCCATTGGATGCCCAAATTGACTAGAATTGGTCGATCAATTAATGTAAGAAAGGTGTGAACAATGAAGGGACACGATGCTTGTTTCATATAAGGCACATGGGATAAGGAAGAGTCCTTCTGCCTATTAATCATTTTTTTTAGATAAACCTATTCATTTGATATGCTTATTGGGGTGTGGGATCATGTCTTAAATCTGAAATTAAGAGTTATTATCACATTTTATTGAAGAGTTGTGATAAGCAACTCTTGGTGCCAACCATAATGAAATAGTGTTTCACTTTACACCTTTTTGCTAAGGGACTCTTTTTGATTAAAGGTCTTATCTGATATGTTAAATATTAGATAAGGGGCTGATGAAAAGGTGTATCAGGCACCCACTCTCTTTCTATTAAAGGCTTCGGGATTGAAGCCAAGACATCCAAAAAAGTTATCTTGATAATTCTCTTCCTTCAATTGTTTAGGATAAGTCTATATTTTAAGACAAGTCTATCATTTTAAGACAAAACTTAGAAAGAGAATTGAAAGGACAATAGGATAGTAAGAGTTTTTGGAGAGGTACTAAGATACTCTTTGGAAAGGAAAAAGTCCAAACGAGGAGAAAGGCTACAAAAGAAAGAAAGGCTACTAGAAGGAGTCAAGCAAGCTAAAGGATGCTTCCTTGGTTTGGTTGTTGTATGGATTACCTTTAGAGAGCATACACTTTGTGCCTAATGGAAAGAAAAAGATATTAGTATTATAGGTATTCTTTTATTTCTAAAATATTTTATTTCATTAATTGATATAATTAAGGGAGTTCTGGGATTAGGATTTCGGTAGACTAGGGTTTCAAGGTTTAAAATTCTGAAATCCAGTCTTTCACTATGCTTACCGAAACCCAATATTTACTACCTCCTCATCAAGGATTCTCTTAATCTTTTCGTTCCTTTTATAAAATTATGCTTTTGGAAGTGGATACTCAGGCAAGGGTTTACTCTTAAAGGATGGAACAGACTTAAATGGATCACTAGGTATGTTGTTGGTTCCTTGTAGGCTACTAATTTGATACATTAAATGTAGAACTAATTCCATAATCTGATGGTAGATCTATAATATATATATTTGATCCTAATCATTGTATTAGCTTAAATGGTATCGTTTCAAATCTTAAATGGTCATGCACTACAGGCACATAATTTTTAACAGTTCTGGATGAGAACCGTTGGACCTGACCCTTATCATTACATAATCACCTTCATAAATAATTGAACATGCCTATGTGAATCTACTAAGCATTTATAAATTTGATTATTGATATCAATTTTTGGCTTATTTTTACATGCAAATCCCTAATATATTGTGCAAAATCCTGAGTTGAATGACATTATAGCATGCACATGTAAAAGAATCAAGTCTACTGATTTCCTAGCTTTATAACCATGAATAATCTCAAAGGACTTATACCAATTGACCTATTACCAAATTACAATAAGCAAACTCAGCATGTGGTAAAATCAAATCCCAATTTTGCATGTATTCACTAACCAAACATCTTAGTAGTTTTCTAACTTCTATTTACTATTTCAATTTGGCCATCTTTTTAAAAGTGATAGGCAGAAGAGAATTTCAGTTTCGTTTCTAACATGTGCCATGAGGTCTTCCAAAAGTAGCTCATGAATTTGACATCTCTATCAAATACTATAGATATAGGTAATCCATGTAACCTAATAATCTCATAAGAAAAAGATGGACTATCTTAGAGGCATCTGATGTTTTTGAACAGGGTAGAAGAGCCATTTTGGAGAATTGATTAACTACGAGCCATTTTGGAGAATTGATTAACTACGATACAAATAGTTGTTTCCTTAAGGTTCGTAACAATTATAATACAAAGTCTATTTTCACATCTTGGTGCAGGCACCAGGTGATGTAGGATCATCAGGAGCAGACCAGAAGTTCAAGGTTCCAATTTCTAATTCATGTGTTGGGACATTAATCATTTGTAAGTTGAATCCATCAGGGCAAATTGAGTCCATTAAGTCCTGTAATAAAGTTAGTTCATCAACCGAGTCCTGTTACTTAAGCCTATTTGTTTAGGCAAGTGTAAGTTGAGTGAGTCCACTTGTCTAGTTTAATGAGTTTACTTGAGTCCCGTAAGTCCTTCATTCAAGTTCAGTGCAATGAGTCCTGTAACTTTTAAGTACAAGAGGAGAATCACCAGACCAGGAGATTTACCAGGCCCCCACTAAGGAGCTAGAGTTTCAAGCCTACTCAAGCCACCCCACTCCAAACACCTGGGCCTTCATGCCATCCCAAGTGTTAGGAATTGTGTCCCAAAGCCAATCATCTAGGCTGTAGATAGTTATGCTATTTTGTATTTGTATATAAATTTTTGATAATAAATAAAAGTTATTTATTTTCGGCTATCCATCATTTTACATTTTCCTGTAATGAACTCTTGTATGATGGAGTCCTTAGAACTACATTGTTTGATATAGAGAGGATATATCAAGTAGTTCTTAAACTGGTTCACAACCAAATGATACGTTGTTATAGGACGACAATGTATCAAGTATAGGTTTTTGTATGTCACATTTGTTGGTTATCCTCTTTACCAAGGAGTGTGGAGACACTGGTGTGACATACAAGTAAAGTGTATGACATTTCACTGAACGTGACCATCTGCGGAGCTCCCTTCTGTCAAAGGATTGCTCGCGAAGGGATATGGGTATATGTGTCCCTCAGACTTGAGGTCACCATGGCAGCTTACAAGCAACTCACTATACTTTGGTGCCAGACTACCTGGATTTCTAATCCAGTGATGGAAGGTTTCTAGGTGCAGTCGAGTACTTATGGAGCAATGGTGGATCAAGATGGAATTGACCTCTCCAAATAGTTTGGAGTGAATGACTCACTATGTCTCAATTCAGCAAAACCTTGGCCAGGGTAGTTTCTTGTGAGGAGTCACAGAACTTGTGAGGTTGAGAAATGATCTGGATAAACCATATTAGGGTTGGCAGTTTAACCTTAGGTCATCCTGAGCATTATAAGGTCAAAGAGATGAATTATGCGGCAACCATATGCCAGAGGTTCTTGTGAGGTGCTATGCATCTTCGACCTATCCGGATGTCGGGTATCATTGCTAGATGAGGACTTTGACTGGTATTGAAAATATTTCAGTGCTACCGGTTTAGTGTTCGAACCTATGGGTCACACACCATAGAGGATTTCTCTCTAATCTTGTGGCTAATCGACGATTAGGAATCGTTTGTCATCATTTGAAGTCAATATGATTGACTTTGCTCCAAGTGTCGACACTTGGAATTTTGCAGGTGTCGACACTTAGTGAAGTGTCAACACTTGGTCAAGTATCGACACTTCCTGTGATGAGCAAAATTTCTGGGATGATTTCATGGAGGATTTTTTGGCATATTTTGACCTGGTTTGAATTTCGAATTCAAACCAGTTTTGGCTCCAAGGTTTTATATGTGAAGGTCATACATTCATCTTTGGGTTGGATCCATTTGGAATGACCTTAATCCTCTCCCCCATTCTCTCCTCTCATCTCTCCTCCTTTCTTCTTCTCCCTCTCCCTGCTGTTTCTATAAATGTAGGACATTATGGTGGTTGCTGGGGTTACAACACGACAATAGCAAAAGAATTTTTGGGAGAAGAGGATTGAGAAAAGTGTGAGCTTTAAGGATTGGGTGTGTGCTACCTAGCAATCAAGCTAGGTTTTGAGAGTGAGGTTTTGGGAAAGGGTTCCTGCTCTCCTCCTAGTCTTCCTGAAAGAAGAAGATTGGCTAAGGATCCCGAAGGGCTAGCACCTCGAGGGAGTTGATCAGAGTTGAGCCCAAGTGTGGACATTCTGTAGAGGCCAGATGCTTGTGTGGCTCGAGCACCCTCCTCCTCCTCAGAGCTCTTCACAGCTTCTCTGCAGCACTCCCTGAGGTATAGAGGTATGACCTTTATATTTGTGTTGTTTTGATGTTATATGCATGCTAGGTCTTTATACTAGTTCCTGTTGCAGGCAGATCGATAGATAGCTTAGATCTATCTACCGAGCCTTTCATTTTGGATATCTTAAAAATATTTTAAATTGCATATTCTCTGTCCTATTTTTCTTGCATAATGTATGCTAGGTGTAGGTGTTTTTCACCTTCAATGGTATCAGAGCAATAGGTTCATTTTGTAGTATAATGATGCTAGCATGCTAATAATATACCCTTTCTTCTTAGTACTTGGTTTGAGTGCTTCACCAGGCCGTTTGGTCATAGGAGAGAAGTAAGGCTGCTAGACCCTCTCTTCCCATTCAATGGGGTCTCCTATGGCGTGTAGGGGTGCCACTGTGATTGGCTAATGAAAAAGAAAATAAGAAGAAATACAATTTGTAGGTTAAAAATGTTTTTATCTAATGGCATGATCATAAATGACTTAAGATAAGATTTAAGTGTTATTTTTGATCGGATTTGTTGAATGTTCAGTGAAACATTAGATTTGAAATCACTATTTTTTTGTTGTCTCAAGCTATGAGTCGACACTTAGCCTTTGAAGTGTCGACTCATGGGAAAATTTCCTGAGATATGGTTTCTGTTTTTGTTCTGAGACAGCCTGGAGTGTCGACACTTGTCCCTGAAGTGCCAACACTTGAGGCATGCCAGAAAACATGTCGTTCTATTTTCTGCTCCCTATCTCAGGCCTTGAGTCAACACTTGCTCTTGAAGTGTCGACACTTGGCTGTAGAAAATGCTGAAAACAGTGAATTCAAATTTTGTTTTATTGTAAATTATTTTGCACTAATAAATTATAATTATTTTAATTTATTTCAAGGTTATTGAACTTAATTTTGAATTAAGATTGACTAAGAACTCTAGGAATATGATTCAAAGATCTTAACTCATTTCAATAAGCCTTAAGGGTCATAGGTTAGCTTCTATTAAGTCCTTAATTGGGTTAGACCTAAGTTTAGATGCATTGGACTAATTAGAGAACTAATCTAATCAAATGTTGAGCTAGGATTTCTTCTCTAGATCTATCTAATAATAAGATTGATTAGTCCATAATCTAAATGGATCTAATTTGTGGCTCAGTGGAAAGCTCGAGTCTTTAGGCTAGTCTAATTGAGTCTGATGAACCGATTGGTGTCGAGGTAAGTTGGGCATTGTGATCATGATTTTTTGGGGCTACCTCTTACCTGGCCAACTTTGTTGGTGTCTAGGCAAGACGGTTAATGGCATAACCCAATCCATGATCTCACTTTCCTGGCCAATATGGTCGATCAGGATTGATTAGATAGCTCATTGACTCGTGTTAACCCTTGTCACCTAGGTTAATCAGTCTTGACTGATTTTAGGTGCCCATGGATCATTAGTTATGTGTAACCCTCTTAGATTGCTGATGTGGTCAGTGGGAGGTTGATCATGTCTTCTCTTTTCTTCATCTGTCACATTAATTAAAACCCTCAAAATTATTAGGTCCTTAAAAGGATGAAGTTATAGGAACAACCAAGTCCTAGCCTCCCATTAAGTGGGATAGTAATGTGTCCATTAGTTCGATGTTCATCGGCAGATCCAAAGATCAGGTGTTCATCGGTCTATTGGAATTGCTGTTCTTAATATGATGGCTCAGTATGACTCTCTTAATGGTGGTCAGGTGAGCTGGCCAAAGTCGGGCTTGACCATTCGTTAGTTAGAAGCATTGAATTTTGTCATGTTAATGGTTGGACCTAATAGGGACCTTCAATAGGAGGCCCAAAGGTCGATTGAAGTGCTCCTTGGGGCAAAATCTAATTACTAGAGATTACTTGGAGAAGTAATCGGTTAAAGAACCTACCTTTAGACACGCATGGGTGGGCCGGCCAAAGTCGGGCTCATGTGTTGTCTATTGGACTCTGGTACCCACAAAGGAATTAAAGTAATTCCTCGGATTGGAGGTAGAGGCTTCCAATCTGAGCAAATAGTGGTAGGGAGGGACCTTTAGACTTAAGTCCATGTCTTAGGTTAATTATTCATATACACAAATTAGTTTTGGTTTTTCTTTCAGATGTCTTCCAACCTATCACTCCGGTCTCTTCTTGACAATGAGAAGCTTAATGGACCCAACTTCGATAGCTGGTATCGAAGGCTCAGGATTGTCTTGGAGCACGAATGGATCCTATATGTGATATCGAATCTGGCACTTAAGATCCCTACTGCCAATGCTCGGGGTTCTGATAGGACCACTGTCCAATGCATCATGTTGGCTATGATGAACAACGAGTTCAGTCACAAATTCAAGGAAGCCCAATCGAAAGAAATCCTTCAAAGGTTGAAGGAGTCTTTCGGAACACCAGATGATGTTGAGAGGTACAGGGTCTCCTGTTCTATCTACAATGCATGGATGCATGATGGGGCCTCAGTCACTGATCATGTACTATACATGATCGAGATGATTGAGTGCCTGGGCAAGCTTGGATGTCCCTTGAATGAACAACTAGAAAAAGATGCGATTTTGAATTCTCTCCCCTCCTCCTATCTAGACTTTCTTGATCATTATAGAATGAATAAGCCTGTAGTCAACTACCATGGTCTGTTGGGGTTGCTACAGACTTATGAGAAAGACCACCAATTGAATAAAGGGGTGGTGAATCTAGTGGGAGGTTCCTTGGGAGGGCATCGTCCCTTTAAAAAAGGGAAGAAAAAGAATAAAGGGAAAATGTGCTTGGTGCTTCTGGGCCCAGTTAGACCAAGAAAGTGAAGGCTGATCAAAGTCATGCAGAGTGCTTCTTCTACAAGAAGCAGGGATACTGGAAGAGAAATTGTCCTCTTTATATTGCATCCCTTGATCCGAACAGGTCCAAGAAGAGAAAGCTGCAGGATGGTCTTGGACAAGGTATTTATATGATAACACCTTGTAGTTACTTTGTTTGCGATACTACTAACTGGGTATTGGATACAGGAAGTCTAATTCATATTTGCAATTCTTTGCAGGGACTTCAAGTTAGTAGAAAATTCAAGGACGGTGAGAGATTCTTGAACATGTGTTGACCCCTAAAGTGATTTTGATGATAACAAAGCATTGGAGCATACATTTGGTTATCTAACAACTCTTCAATGTTTTGACAAGTTTTTGTAGGACAACTACATTGACACACTTTTTAAATCCTACAATCTTTATTGCTTTGTGTTGAGTTGTAAAGTGTTTAGAATCTTGTAAAGAAGAACCCTACAAAAGATTCCTATGCAAATCAAGTTTAGGGTTACTTCTAGTAGTTTTTAAGCTTCAATTTTTCTTGAATTTATTGTAAGAAGTCCTTGAAAGAAGTCTTCAAAGCATGGGACAAGTGTCTGGAAGATAGAGTTTGATCTAGCTGAAGAACCAATTTCAAGCTGACTGGATGGAGGATCTAGCCGACTCTAGCACTGGCACAGGAATGAAGTTCTCTGGCACACAGATCTAGCCGACTGGCACCAGGCCTAGCCGACTCGTCCAGAACATGGTTGAGAACATTCTGAGATTCTCAGGGATCCGAGCCGACTGGAATTCAGCCCAGCCAACTCGTCCAAAACTTGGTTGAGAATGGTCTAAGCCTCTGAGATCCGAGCCGAATAGATTCCAACCTAGCCGACTCGTCCATAGTAAGTATTTTCTTAACTATGGAAGCTAGCCGACTGGCATTCAGCCCAGTCGACCCGAACTTGATCCGAGCCGACTCGAAGATTGTATGAGCCGACTGGAATGAAGGTCACCTCCAACAGCTAGTTCTAGTTCTCAGTTTTTGAATTCGAAAAGTGCTCTAACGGTAACCTGTCACCTCCCAACGGTCTACAACATTCAAAATCAAGGAAAGGCAGTTGAAGTCTCTATAAATAAGGTATGAGAACATCTCTGAAGAGACTAATGAATTATTGGGCATTTATTGAATACTTATTGAATTGAGAAGAGAGAGAGAACTTGAGCTTTAAAGTCTGCTTTCAAGCCTGCAACAACTCTTACCAGAAGCTTGAAGCATCTTTTGAGGAGAGCAAGGAAGTCAATGAAGTGCATTGAAGAGCATTCAGTGGATCTTCACTCGAGCTACATTGGCAACCACCCAGACAACAGAGTTTGTCTTTATTGTTGCTTCTTTATTCTATTTTTTAGAATATCTGGGTTATTGGTGAGCCCGATTTTAAAACCAAATAGGTTTCTTTGGTGAGCCTGTAAAAACCAGAGTATAGAGATTTCTTTGGTGAGCCTATTTAAAAACCAAAGTATAGAGGTTCTAGGTGAGCCTGTGAAAACCTAGTTTGAGTTTCTTTGTCCGTTTTAAAAACCAAAGTTTAGAGGTGGGATTATGACCTGTAAAACAATCCGATTGTATTCCGGTTTGAGGGATATAGTGAAAATCCTGAATGGTGAACTTGGGTAGTGGACGTAGGAGCTGGGTTTGCTCTAAACCACTATAAACCTGCTTTGTTTGTGTTGTGTTTGATTTACCTTTTGCTTCTGCATTTATTCTCTGATTAACACAGCACTAACCACTAAATGGAATTACTTATGCACATACTTGCAAAAATTTTGTAATTCCCATTCACCTCTCTCTTGGAAAAAAGCCACCTGGGCAATAGCGGTATTAGAGCAGTGTCTCTGATTACTTGAGTAAAGATTGATGGCTCATCCCTTGAGTACATCCTTGGTCGAAGGCTAGTCAACAAATAGACCTCCACTATTCACAGGCACTAATTATTCATATTGGAAAGCATGAATGAAGATTTACATACAAGCAGTAGATTTCAATTATGGAAGGTCATCTTGAAAGGGCCCACACATTCCCACAATTAAAGTTGATGGCGTGGACATCCCAAGCCTGAAGAGGAGGGATGAAATCATCACATGAAGATAGGGGAATTAAATGCAAAGCAATGATTTGTTATATTGTTCTTTGGATGCAAACGAGTTCAACTGAATTTCCACTTGCTCTTCAGCAAAGGAAATCTGGGATAAACTCGAAGTGACCCATGAGGGAACTTCTCAAGTGAAAACCTCCAAGATAAATCTTTTAGTTCATAATTATGAATATTTAAAATAGAACCTTCTGAAATAATTTCTTCCATGTTCTCTAGATTTACAGATATTATTAACGATTTGAAGAGTATTTGGTAGGGTATACTCTAATGCAGATCTATTCAGAAATCCTTCGTTCTTTGCCCGACAAATGGGATCCCAAAGTAACTGCAATCCAGGAAGCCAAAGATCTAAACACATTGCTGCTGGATGAACTGCTGGGATCACTCATCACCCACGAGCTGAAATGCAGCACAGAACGAAGGTGAGTAGAAGAAAAAGAAGATAATAGCCTTCAAAGCTGCTTCCGAATCTAAAGGGATGATGAAGAATCTAAGAAGAAAGCACCTCCTCCATGATGACCTAGAAGACGATGACATCGCTATGGTTGTGAGGAGAGATTCAAAAATTTATGGAAGAAAGAAGGAAGGTATAACCAGAAATTTCATAGGAAGGATTATGAAAGAAAAAGGAAAAGGACAGAGAGAAAGATAAGAGGTAGTCCTCACATGCTACGAATGCAAGAAGTCGGGGCCATACATCCAGACTGTCCACTGTTGAAGAAATCCTTCAAATAGAAGAAGAAAAGAAAGCCATGGTTGCCACATGGTCCGACAGTGAAGACTCATCATCATCTAAAGAGAAGAGACCACCAAGACCGCAAATTTATGCTTAATGGGTCTCGAAGATGAGGCAACATCCCCTAACAATTCCACTGAATCTACATTTGATGAATAAATTCTGCTTTTCATGAATTATTATCTGAATTCAAGAAAGCTGGAGTAAAGATAAAATCATTGAAAAATATGAATGATTCTTTACTCAAACAAAAGGATGAAATTTTAGAAAAGAACATTTTATTACGAAAATAATTGCATGACTTTTCTGAAAAATTTGAAAAGCTAAAAATAAAAATCATTCATGTGAAAAGAAGAACAATGATTTACTTGCTGAAAATAATGAATTGAAAAAGGAGGTTACAAACTCAAGCCTTTAGTTGAAAAACTCACTTTATCTTCAAATAAGTTTGAGTTAATTTTAAAAGAACAATGAATTTTAGGAAATAAAGCTGGAATTGGGTTTAAAACTTCTTTTTATGAATGGAATTTTAGCAACTACTTTTGTGAAATCCAAAACACCTGCTCAAAATGTTTTATCTCAAAAAGTTTCAGCTACACCAAAAATGTTTTTACTTCAAAGTCATTTTTATATGTTCCTAAATTTGAACAAAAATGCATACATTTCAAAAAGTTCAAAATCTGCATCAAGTGCATCAACCTTTAGATCTTCAAATTTTGTTTCAATCAAAAATTCTAAAGTTGTTTGCTATGTTTGTAAAATAATAGGACATAAAGCTTTTGAATGTAATAATGTTAGAAATGTCCTTAAGAAAGTAATAAAAATTTGGGTTCCCAAAGGAACCACCTTTGCTGACCTGTAAGGACCCAAGGTAGCTTGGGTACCTAAAAGAATTCATTGACTATTTTGCAGGAATGTCTTACAGCCCAAAAATTGAAGAAAAGGTGGTACTAAGACAGTTGCTGCTCAAGACATATGACGGGTGACAAGGCCCAATTCATCACCCTTGAAATGAAAGAAGGAGGCTTGGTCACCTTTGGAGATAATGGCAAAGGGAGAATAATCGGTATTGGTAAGATCAAAATAACTCCCTTCACTTTTATTGAAAATGTCTTGCTAGTAGATAAATTGAAGCATAATCTCTTAAGTATAAGTCAATTGTGTGATAAAGGCTTCAAGGTTGTCTTTGAATCTTCTATGTGTATAGTAACTAACTCGTTAGATTCTAGCAATAAGTTCATTGGACATAGACTCGGGAATATCTATGTGGTAGATCTTAATGATCTTGCCATGTCAAGTAGCCCTAGTCTAGTTGCAATAAATGCTAAGACCAAAGAGTCGGGTTTTCTATGGCATAGATAATTAGTCATGCTAGCATGCATACAATTGCCAATTAATTTCTAAAGATCTTATTAGAGACATGCCTAAGTTTAAAGTTGATTTGAATCATGTTTGTGATGCATGTCAAATGGGTAAACAAATAAGGGGGAGTTTTAAATCAAAGAATATAGTTTCTACAACAAGACCTCTTGAACTACTTCACATGGATCTTTTCGGACCTACTAGGACTACAAGCCCAGGAGGGATGAAATATGCTCTTGTGATAGTAGATGATTTTTTGAGATTTACTTGGGTTTTGTTCATTACTTCGAAAGATGAAACTTTTCATGTTTTCAGAAAAATTTCATAAAAAGGTTTCAAACTAAAAGAACTTATCTTTGATTTCAATTAGAAGTGATCATAGAACTGAGTTTGAAAATCAATTTTTTGAAGATTATTGTACTGAATTTGGCATTGATCACAACTTCTCCGCTCCTAGAACACCTCAACAAAATGGTGTTGTAGAGAGGAAAAATAGGACATTGGAAGAAATGGCTCACACAATGTTGTGTGAAGGCAATCTTCCAAAGTACTTTTAGGCAGAAGCGTGAACACTGTATGTTATATTTTAAACTGTGTTTTGATCCGTCCTATTTTAAAGAAACCCCTTATGAGCTTTGGAATGACAAAAAACCCAATATTAGTTATTTTCATGTGTTTGGATGTAAATACTTTGTGCATAATAATAGAAAAGATAATTTAGGAAAATTTGATTCTAAAGGTGATGATGCAATTTTCCTAGGTTATTCATTACATAGCAAAGCATATCGGTTTTTTATAAAAGGACTCTTACTGTTGAAGAGTTAATTCATGTTGTATTTATTGAAACTAACCCTACACCTTCTAGACAAGAGAGTGCATAGACAATGATGCAGGTACATTGCAAAAGGAATAGATGACTTAAGCATTCAAGACAAAGACACTCAAGATGGAGAAGAAGCGGTAAGTAAGGATTACACTGATCTACCGAGGGACTAGAGGTATGTTACATCTCATCCTAAAGAATTAATAATAGAAGATCCTTCACATGGTGTTAGGACTAGGGCTGCACATGATTACCTAGCCTTTGTGTCATAAATAGAACCCCATAGCTTAGAAGAGGCTGAGACTGACCCAAATTGGATGATGGCAATGCATGAATAATTAAACCAGTTTGAAAGAATTAATGTATGGATACTTGTAGATAGACCTACCGACCATCCAATAATAGGAACCAAATGGGTCTATAGAAATAAATTAGATGAGCAAGGAAACATTATAAGAAACAAAGCTAGATTAGTGGCTAAGGGATATAACCAAGAAGAAGGTATTGATTTTGATGAAACTTATGCACCCGTAGCAAGACTAGAAGCCATTATATTACTACTTGCATTTGCTTGCTACATGAACTTTAACTCTTTCAAATGGATGTAAAAAGTGCGTTTCTAATGGTTTTATCTCTGAACAAGTTTTTGAGGAACAACCACCAGGTTTTGAAAATCACTTTTCCAACCATGTATTTAAATTAAACAAAGTATTGTATGGTTTGAAATAAGCACTTAGAGCCTGGTATGATAGGCTTAGCACTTTCTTGATTGAAAATGAGTTTCAAGAGTTAATGTAGACAAACTCTATTATCAAAAAGAAGAATATGACATCTTAGTTATACAAATATATATTGATGACATCATTTTTGGTGCAACTAATGAATCTCTATGTAAAGAATTTGCTAAGCTTATGCAAGGAGAATTTGAAATGAGCTTAATGGGCGAGCTAAACTGATGCAGAACGGAAGCTCTGATACCAAAAATGATGCAGAACAAAAGAGATAATGCGATGCGGAAGTAAATTAAAATTAATGTATTTTTTTTTTTATTTATTTTCAGAAGTTGGCTTTGACTCAAAGGAAAGATAACTAATGTTGAAAGAAACTAAGAAATGACAGAAAGTATAATTAAAAGGAGTGGATTATCAGAGTAACTCAGAAGTAGGATCGCTGGGGATTGAGAACCCCCAGACCTAGGGTTTACTCCTCTTTCAAGAAACAGACGAAGAGAGAAGAGAAGGTTTTATACCTGACTGTGATATCTCTCGTTGCTTCAATTGAAGGACACTCTCGAGCAGATTGTAGGATCCTTGGAGATGGGGTATCTTCGCAATGGATCCTCAGATTGTAGTCCTATGGCAAGGCTGGCCTTCTTCTCAAACTTAGGATCTGGAAGAAGAAGAACAAAAAAAAGAACAAGAAACTCAAAGAAAGACACTGACCTGAGGACTAAATGAAGATTGTTGGATGTAGAAGTTCTGGAGATCTTGATACTGATCTGACTCTCCTTTGAACTGGCTCTGTAGTTGAAACAGTTGATCTGAACCTAGATGCTGGTGACCAACTTCGATGTGGAAGAGAGGGGCCATGGGATGAAGATGGAAAATTAGGGTTTGGTGGTGGTGGAGTAGAGATGGGTGGACTAAGCTAGGGTTTTGGGGTTAGAGATCTCACACCTCCTCAAGGTTCCTAGGGAACCCGGATTTACTCCCTCACGGAGCTCAACACCTGAATACAAGTGCGGAAGAGAGAAACTCAAAGTTGCTCACAAAGAATTGATTTCATTCATCTGATTTTTCTCAAACTTACATGGGGTTTAATTTATAGGCCATTACAAGAGAGTAGGGTTTTACATCTTCCCATGTGGGACTAAAGGAGGGGATCTTCAAATTAGGATATCAATCCCTACTCATATGGCTGGCCAATTAATTCCAAAGTTGATTGAAGCTTCAAAAAGGAAAGTGGGTGGCGCCTCCTTGTCTTGACCTCCAAGAAAATATTTTTTTCCTTCTATGCTTGGCCTTATCTGGAAGTGTTTGGGTGCCTCTTAACCTTGCCCTCCAAGAGAAAATTTGTTGCCTTTTATATCTGGCTTTAGTTGGAATGATTAGGGCGCCTCCTAACCTTGCTTTTCAAGAGAAATCTCCTTCCTTCCATGGCTCAACCCTTTTTGGATACCTCCTTTTCTTTCTCCCCAAGTTATGGCTCCTTCTAACTTTGTTTTGAGTATTTCTGGCAGGTAATGGGCGCCTCCTTGAATTCCTCTCCAAGAGAATTTCTTCCCTTTTATAGTTTGATTCTTTTGGGAAGTCTTGGGCCGCCCCCTTGATTTGTGGACCCCTGATGGATTTCTCCTCAATGGCGCATGAAAGAGGGGAGCTGCTATCTGTGGTGTGGGGACCAAAGCCTGCTGGATAGAGATGTGGCGCCCCCTGGACTCAGGCGTATGGCTAGGAGTGTGGCTGGGAGTGTGGCGCCCACTTGCTTGGCCTTGGGAGAAAATGTAACACCCCAGGTTGAAACCCTAGTCCACTACTGAGTCAACATGACTCAATAAAATAAAAAATACAGGTAATACAGACTCAAACTAAAATTGAGTTGATCAAGTCAACCCTTATTACAAGCCAAAAACCCTAATTCTTCGGGCAAGGTTAATCAGAGATCCAGATGGAGCTCTGAAGTCTTCTTCTGAGTCTGGTGCCCGCACCAATTCTCCCAGGGTGGGAGGAACTCGACCCTGTCGAGTATGGATCAAGCTGGCTCTGGTATCTCTCCAAGAGGTCTGGGTCCAATTCTTGTAATTCTTCTCGGGAGATCCAAGAGTCATCAGAATCTGGCCTTCCTTGCCAGCGGACCAGGTATCTTTGGTATCCTCGATTACGAGTAGAGATAACCTGATCATCCAGGATCTTTTCAATCTGCTCTTTCCTCACAGGCCAGTTTGTTGGTGGACACACAGGGTTGGGTTCACTCTCAAGAGCAGGATTAGGCTCAAAAGGCTCACTGGGAATCACAGCTGGCTCTCTATACTCTACTAGGTCTGTAATATTGAAAGTGGAGCTAATGCCTAGTTCTGGAGGCAACTCGAGCACATAGGCATTGTATCCTACTCTCTTCACCACTCTAAATGGACCAGCTCCTCTAGCATGTAACTTTCTAACGATTCCAGGAGGGAACCATTCAGGCCTTAACCTAATCATTACATAGTCTCCCTCAACAAAAGTTTTGACTCGCCTTTGAGAATCAGCCAACTTCTTATAAGTTTCATTACTTAAAATTATTTTGGCATGAATTTCTTTATGGAAGTCCTTTACATGCTATGCAAGTGAATCGAGAGACTTGTGTGTGTGGGCTAA
The DNA here is from genome assembly GCA_021397845.1 of Areca catechu. Classification (NCBI taxonomy): domain Eukaryota; kingdom Viridiplantae; phylum Streptophyta; class Magnoliopsida; order Arecales; family Arecaceae; genus Areca; species Areca catechu. The sequence goes on along the minus strand of CM038051.1, from coordinate 139,433,551 downwards.
TAGTGAAATTAGATCAAGTGGTGTGTGAGGCTTGTATCCATGAATAATTTCAAAGGGACTCTAGCCTATAGACCTATTGATCGAAACATTGAATGCAATTTCAGCCCTGAACAATACAAATCCCAATTCCTCTCGCTCTCAATCAAACCAAAATCTGAGTCAATGTCCTAAACTCGACTGACGATGCATTCCTAAAGAATGGACTTTATTCAAAGGAACCTTAGGTCTAAACCTAACAAACTACGACTCTCTAGGTTTGACCTTGGGTCGGAGGATGGCATGCAGAGCATGAAAACTTATCATGGGTGCCTAGTAGGTGCCATAAGGTCTTCCAGAAGTAGGTGGCAAACCTAATAGGTTCTGACACGTGGTTCACTCTAAAGACTTCGACAAAGTATACTTGGATGGTGTAAGAAGCATTGAAGCATAAGCTAGAGAAAGGGAAAATAGAGGCGGAGCACGAATTATTGACTAAAGGTGGTGACCTGAAGGTGTGACCTGAAGGTTTGAATGGTATCTATTAGTGTCAACTGGTCATCCTTTCGAAAGGAAAAGTTTGCTACTCCCAGGAATGGATCAAGAGATGGTTCGGGAAGCAGCCTAGGACATGTGATTGCAACAGTTAAAGTTTGTTCTCTAAGCAAATAATGATCCATTTTCTCAAGAACTGGATTGAAGAATGATTCATGGAAGGGCCTATGGATGATGACCTCAAGACTTGAAATTTGACCTATGGTGTGGAAAGGTATACTCTATAGAAGGGTAGGTCAGTCATGCAAAGGAAGGGGTCTGGGCCATAAGGAGGATGTTACAGGACTGGGTGAACCAATCCGCTCAAAGATAAGGATGTTCAACTGGATTACGGGAGAGACCTTAGTGGCTAGGCATGGGACAAGGTCCAATGGTAGAGGCTTGATTCAGTCATCCTAAGGAGAGGATCTACCATAGGGTGGGCAAACTTAAAAGTTCAGTGCAAAGATCTTCAATTGGTACTTGGGGATATGACTGTCATAGAGGGTACGAACTAATGAGTCGGGCTAACCACTATGAGTTTTCCTGGGGGGTATTTGACTAAAGGAAACCGGTTCTCACAAATCTCTTGAATTTCTGAAACTAGGTCCTATCAGTTGGTTGCTTTCCAAGGTCTCCTCAGGTAAGGAACCAATAGTATCAATTTCATATTCTTCAAGTTCTTCCCCCTCATATTCATCAAAAGACTCAAGCCAGCATAATATACTTCCTCGATGCCATCTTCAATGGGTTTCGGGTAGTAGGGTAATCGGGTCAACTGATTCTAGGCTTGTCATACCTAATCGTCTTCCTCATTGGTAGGCTGGGTTCTCCCTCATTAATGTCATCCTAGGATTCTTACCCTTAGCTGTGCACAAGCCAGTCCTATGCATGGGCACTGACTAGATTTATGGCCTCTTTCTCCACAAAACAAACATTCTTGAGATATAGGAGCCTGGGTCACACTGGGTTTCAAGCTAGTAGAGACCTTACTTGGGCATGGGTGTGGATCAAATGGTTTGATCTAGAAGACTTGGGTTGTTGAGTGACTGGTCTAGAATATGTAAGGACCCCTCATAGACACGATCCACACTATAGATATCAGGTTAGGCTTCCTAAGGTTATGCTCGGGATCACGGTATAAGGTCCTCCTAGTTCCTGGCATGGGTGAGGTTGGGGCCTATTAAATTTTGGATCAGGGGTCCAATTTTGATGTCTACGTTTCTCAAGTACTTGGACTCGATCCCTAAACTGGGAAAAAACCTCATTCATGTCCGGACTCAATTGGTCATACTTTCGGTAAGATTCTAACCATGGCCTCTAAATCAGGTTGGGTTTGATCAGGTTGGTAGGGCACTCCATTCAGGGTAGACATGATGCAAGCAAACACACAAAATGAGACTCAACTGGATGAATACGGGCTAACTAGACCTAGAGCCCAAACTAGATGCCCAATCAGAGTGGCAAGCTAGCCTGTAGTAACTCAGGACTCAGCCAGGCAGGTGTAAGGGGAGTGTTAGTCCCTAGATGCCAATCCTAGACACCAATCAGAGATTGGCCAGGTAGGCGGACCAGCACACAAGCCCTTCGGGATGGAATCCCTGAACCAACGTTCTAGACACTAAGTACAAAGCACAAACAGAGTAACTAGACAAACTGACTCAACAACTAGCCTTGACCCGACTTGTTGATGTCCTAGCCCACTAGGGCAAATTAGGTTAATTAATTTTAAGATTAAAGGCTTAGGTTCGAATGAGTGGGTGGTAGTTGGGGCTAAGGAGAGGTTATCAAATCCTCCCCTTATCTTAGATGCTCAATGCCCTTAAGATAAATTAAGAGATGAAAACACTCAAAATAATTGGAATGCATGAAAAAACACAAAATAGAGTTGCAGTAATTAATCCTCAGAATCCCACGGAAACCAATAAATCACAAGAAATTATAAAAAATAGTTTCAGTTATACTGGTTCAGAAAAATAAAATCACCAAATTTGGAGTTACCTACAGGGAGAAATAATTCCTGCAACAGGATAATTACAGGCTAAAATAGAGTACTTCCCCATTTACAATTCTGCTACGAAGTTGTAACCCAACGGATCCCCTACACGCCCTAGGAACAACCCATGAAATGGGAAGAGGAGGTTGCACCTCGCTTCGTTCCTAGGACCGGACATCCGGGGAGTCTACTTCGAGCAGACAAAGTAAAAAGAGAGAGACTCAAACAAGCAATCAAACAGAAACCCTAGACAGGGCTCTGATACCAAAAATGATGCAGAATGGAAGCTCTGATACAAAAAATGATGCGGAACAAAAGAGATAATGCAATGAGGAAGTAAATTTAAAATAATATATATATATTTTTTTTTATTTTCAGAAGTCGGCTTTGACTCAAAGGAAGAAAACTAATATTGAAAGAAACTAAGAAATGACAGAAAGTACAATTAAAAGGAGTGGATTATCAGAGTAACTCAGAAGTAGGATCGCTGGGGATTGAGAAACCCCCAGACCTAGGGTTTACTCCTCTTCAAGAAACAGACGAAGAGAGAAGAGAAGGTTTTTTAACCTGACTGTGATATCTCTCGTTGCTTCAATGAAGGACACTCTCGAGTAGATTGTAGGATCCTTAGAGACGGAGTATCTTCGCAATGGATCCTCGGATTGTAGTCCTATGGAAAGGTTGGCCTTCTTCTCGAACTCAGGATCTGGAAGAAGAAGAACAAAAAAAAAGAACCAGAAACTCAAAGAAGGACACTGACCTGAGGACTAAATGAAGATTGTTGGATGTAGAAGTCTGAAGATCTGATACTGATCTGACTCTCCTTTGAACTGGCTCTGTAGTTGAAACAGTTGATCTGAACCTGGATGCTGGTGACCGGCTTCGATGTGGAAGAGAGGGGCCGTGGGATGAAGATGAAAAATTAGGGTTTGGTGGTGGTGGAGTAGAGATGGGTGGACTAAGCTAGGGTTTTGGGGTTGGAGATCTCACACCTCCTCAAGGTTCCTAGGGAACCCGGATTTACTCCCTCACGGAGCTCAACACCTGAATACAAGTGCGGAAGAGAGAAACACAAAGTTGCTCACAAAGAAATTGATTTCATTCATCTGATTTTTTTCAAACTTACATGGGTTTAATTTATAGGCCATTACAAGAGAGTAGGGTTTACATCTTCCCTGTGGGACTAAAGGAGGGGATCTTCAAATTAGGATATCAATCCCTACTCATATGGCCTGCCAATTAATTCCAAAGTTGATTGAAGCTTCAAAAAGGAAAGTGGGTGGCGCCTCCTTGCCTTGACCTCCAAGAAAATATTTTTTTCCTTCTATGCTTGGCCTTATCTGGAAGTGTTGGGTGCCTCTTAACCTTGTCCTCCAAGAGAAAATTTGTTGCCTTTATATCTGGCTTTAGTTGGAATGATTAGGGTGCCTCCTAACCTTGCTTTTCAAGAGAGAATCTCCTTCCTTCCATGGCTCAACCCTTTTTGGATACCTCCTTTCTTTCTCCCCAAGTTATGGCTCCTTCTAACTTGTTTTGAGTATTTCTGGCAGGTAATGGGCGCCTCCTGAATTCCTCTCCAAGAGAATTTCTTCCTTTTATAGTTTGGTTCTTTGGGGAAGTCTTGGGCCGCCCCCTGATTTGTGGACCCCTGGTGGATTTCTCCTCAATTGGCGCATGAAAGAGGGGAGCTGCTATCTGTGGTGTGGGGGACCAAAGCCTGCTGGATGGAGATGTGGCACCCCATGGACTCAGGCGTATGGCTAGGAGTGTGGCTGGGAGTGTGGTGCCCACTTGCTTGGCCTTGGGAGAAAATGTAACACCCCAGGTTGAAACCCTAGTCCACTACTGAGTCAACATGACTCAATAAAATAAAAAATGCAGGTAATACAGACTCAAACTAAAATTGAGTTGATCAAGTCAACCCTTATTACAAGCCAAAACCCTAATTCTGGGCAAGGTTAATCAGAGATCCAGATGGAGCCCTGAAGTTTTCTTCTGAGTCTGGTGCCCGCACCATAAACTACTTTCTTGGACTTCAAGTAAAACAAACAAAGGAAGGCATCTTCATCAACCAAGCCAAATACATCAAGGAAATCATCAAAAAGTTTAGTATGGAGAGTAGCAAATCAATGAGCACATCCATGAGCTCAGCTTGCAGATTAGACAAAGATGAGAATGGATCCAATGTTGACCAAAAGCTATATAGAGGTATGATCGGATCCTTATTGTATTTGACTGCAAGTAGACCTGACATATTATATAGTGTATGTGTATGTACTAGATTTCAGTCATCACCAAAAGAAACACATATGCTGCTGTTAACAGAATAATTAAATATTTGAAAGGAACAAGTAATTTAGGAATTTGGTATTTTAAACATTCTGCTCTAAATTTGATTGGATTCTTTGATGCTGATTATGCTGGTTGTAAAATAGAAAGAAAAAGCACTAGCGGTATATGCCAATTTCTAGGGTTGAACTTAATTTCATGGCACTGTAAGAAGCAAAACTCCGTAGCCTTGTCCATAGCTGAGGCTGAGTACGTGGCTACTGGTAGTTGTTGTACTCAAGTGTTATGGATTAAACAACAACTAGAAGACTTTGGTGTATCACAATCTAAAATTCCAATTAAATGTGATAACACAAGTGCTATTAATTTGACAAAGAATCCAATTCAACACTCTAGAACCAAGTACATTGAAATTAGACATCATTTTATTAGATATCATGTTTCTAATGATAATATTGTGCTTGATTTGTTCCTACTGAAGATCAATTAGCTGACATATTTACTAAGCCACTCAATCAAGATAGATTTGAGCTAATTAGGAGTGCATTAGGACTTTGCGATCCCTTCTAAATTCTCTAACCTAATTCCTTCAAATCTAAGGAAATTTCATCTAGAGAACCTCCTCAATTTATTCTATTTTATTGAGCCTAATTTCCTTCGAAATTCTATTCAAAATCTTTCTGATTTGTGTTCGAAGTTTTCAAAACTCCATTTTCTCTGTTTGAGTCGATTGGATCTTAATCCGAGTCGACTAGATTTCTGAGAATTTTGAGCGAGTTCTGGCCTAGCCGACTCGAGCAGTTTCGAGTCGACTAGATCCTCGGATGGTTTTAGGAGAGCTCTGGCCGAGCCGACTCGAGCCTTTTTAGAGCTACTCGAGTCGACTAGAATTCACGCCGAAGTGTTTTGGTTAGGGTTATAAACTCTTCTCTGAACCGTTTAACCTTTATGTTGTCTTCTCTAACGGTTCATTCATCTCCAAAACCTGCTCCAAAGACTTCCTTCTCCCTTCCAAGCACTCCAATTTCTTGATTTTCTATCTTTCCTAGCAATGGCACCCAAGCGTGCGATGGGTAAATGCTCTATTAGGGTTGGTCCAACTGTTGAAAAGGAAAGAAGGTCCAAAAGGCGGCAAGAAGAGCCAAGTAGCACCTTGCACAGTGAAGAATTTGCAGAGGAAGTCACAAGAGATGCTCCAACCGCTCCTAGCCATGTGCCTTCGATGTCTACGCGTCCAGTAACCTCCGGCCGCCAAATTAACTTTGAGTTTATTAAAGGCATTGGGTTAAAAATAGGAGATTTAATTGAAGATCAAGGGTGGAGAAATTTTGTTCTTTGAATGAAAAGACCTATCCCACTTTGGTTAGAAGTTTTTATGAAAATTTAAGACTGGGAACTAATCATGTGGAGTCCATTGTAAAAGGAAAGATGATTATAGTCAATGAAGAATCTCTATATGAATTACTGGACATACCTTCTGATGGACTGAGATTTCTATTAATTGACAACAGAGAAAAGACTCTAAGATCAATACTGAACAAAAAGATGTAGGAGGAATTGGTACAGTTTTTGCTAACACCCTGTCACTGGAAATGAGATTGCTTCAAAATTTTATTTGTAGAATTTTCTTGCAAAGAATCGGGAGATTTGACTGGGTGAGTGAAAAGGATTTATGCCTTATGGAGCACATTTTAGAGAAAATCCTATCAATCTATCATACATATAATCATGCAAATGAAGGAGACAGTTAGGAAGGCTAAATCCTGTCTACCCTATGGAATGATGCTTACCTCTTGTTTAAATCTCATAGAGTCAATTTAGATGGTGAAGATGGATTGGAATTGCATCATAAAGATGTCTACACTTCTAAAACTCTAGAGAGGATGGGGTACTTCCAATTGGAAGGAGTATGGACAAAGAAAGGCACCAATGTAAGGGCTATTGGCAGCTCAAGTAGTAGTGAAGAAGAATAAGAGGAAGAGAATATAGAAGCAGCTGGAACTTCTTCTACACCAGTACCTGAGCCTGAGTCACTTGTATCTGAGCCTACTGCTATTGTGAGGAGACTAGAGCACCTTATCCTATGTTTGATATGCCTGCAGCGGAGTTTGATTTGCCTGCACCGGAGTTTGACTTACCTGCAGTTGATGTTCCTTTACCTGACTACCTTTCTGCAGCACCACAGCCTCAAATGAGTCAAGTTCAGATTGAAGAATAGATGAGAAGCTTGACAGATACACTAACAGGTACAATAACTTCTTTATTTAGTGATTTGAAAAAGTCAGTGGACAACAGATTAGACAGACTGGAAGAGCATGTTTCAAATCTACAAGGAAAGGTTGAAGCTATGGAAGCTTCAAGATCAACTCCTCAGATAGAACTTCAACCAATTCTGAATTGTATCTCTTCAAGTTCTGAAGCAATTTTGAAGTCTGTGGACACTACATTAAATGAATATCAAACTAAGTTGAGGGAACTTAAAGGCATAGTGGGAACTATTGTTGATATAAGAAGTATGGCTGATGATTACACTAGAGGCATTGGGATCATCAGGTTGGAGCTTGGCAGACTTTGAGGATCAGTTGAGGCATTCACCAATGTCCAAGCTTCTGAGCTTATATCAATGTAGAAAGAAATAGGTGAGATGAAGAAGGTAGTGAACAAAGTGCCAGTTAGACTTAAGGACATGGAGCAACAGCTTGGAGCAATTTGGATGGAGATGTTGTCTATCTGTGGCACTGTCAGATCCTTGGAGGTCACAGCTAGGACCAGACCATTGTATGATCCACCTCCCATTTTCACTAGCGCTCCTAGTACCTCTCATCACCCTAGGGCTCTTCCTCCTCATGCTTCACCTAGTCGATCACCTAGACCCACTTCTTGGCATGGTGCCAATGTTCCTAGAGATGACTCTGAGTAGATGTTTTGTAGTTTCAGTACTTTTTGGATGCTTTTTGAAACTTTTGTAATGGTTGATGTATTGAACACCTTTTTGATAGAAATGAATTGAACATTTTTTTGGTCACTATGCAATGTGTGTATATGTATTATCTTGTTTACTCTCTCCATTTGTTTAAATAGAATTCTCTCTCTAAGTTGAGAAAGTGAAATTATCTTAAACAAATCTTAAAACTTTCTCAATCTATTTAAAATTCTAAACTTATCATTTTAACCTTTTTGAATTGATGACAAAAAGGGAGAGAGACCATAGAGTGCATGAAAGAAAAAGCTTAATGAATTGTAATAGAACTACTAAAGCAAAGTAGACAGGGGGAGTTTTGAAGAATTTCTAAATGATCTTTGCATTTTTGAATGATCTTTTGCATATGATTCTGTTAAAATGATCAATTGAATGATAAAGGGGGAGAAACTTGAGAAATTTCTTATTGTTTAGAAATTTTATAAAAGGGGGAGATTTACATGTTCAATTTACATGCTTCAATGATTACTATGATGCTCTCTACTTACTACATCTATCTGTTAATACTTAATGCTGCTTGATACATACAAGCAATCATTCTCTGATACTTACAGTTTATAAATTAACTTTGTGCATAACTGTATAGCATATTGATACACATTGAGATTACAGTTGATTTTATGAATTGTCAAACAAGTGCAAATGCTTAACTTGATATACATCCATACTTGTGAATAGAATAGATTCTTCTCATGCCCAGTGTTTTGTCATCATCAAAAAGGGGGAGATTGTTGACCCCTAAAGTGATTTGATGATAACAAAATATTGGAGCATACATTTGGTTATCTAACAACTATTCAAATGATTGACAAGTTTTGTAGGACAACTATATTGGCACACTTTCTAAATCCTACAATCTTTATTGCTTTGTGTGAGTTGTAAAGTGTTAGAATCTTATAAAGAAGAACCTACAAAAGACTCCTATGCAAATCAAGTTTAAGGGTTACTTCTAGTAGTTTTGAAGCTTCAATTTTTCTTGAATTTATTGTAAGAAGTCCTTGAAAGAAGTCTTCAAAGCATGGGACAAGTGTTCTAGAAGATAGAGTTTGATCTAGCTGAAGAACCAATTGTGAGCTGACTGGATGGAGGACCCAGCCGACTCTGGCACTAGCACAGGAAAGAAGTTCTCTGGCACACAGATCCAGCCAACTGGCACCAAGGCCCAGCTGACTCATCCAGAACATGGTTGAAAACATTCTGAGATTCCTAGGAATCCGAGCTGACTGGAATTCAGCCCAGCTGACTCGTCCAGAACTTGGTTGAGAATGGTCTAAAAGCCTCTGAGATCCGAGCCGACTGGATTCCAACCTAGCCGACTCGTCCAGAGTAAGGTATTTTCTTAACTATGGAAGCTAGTCGACTGGCATTCAGCCAAGTCGACCCGAACTTGATCGGAGCTGACTTGAAGATTGTCCGAGCTGACTGGAATGACGGGGTCACCTCCAATGGCTAGTTCTAGTTCTCAGTTTTCCAAAAGTGCTCTAACGGTAACCTGTCACCTCCCAACGGTCTACAACATTCAAAATCAAGGGAAGGCAGTTGAAGTCTCTTTAAATAAGGTATGAGAACATCTTTGAAGAGACTAATGAATTATTGGGCATTTATTGAACACTTATTGAAGTGAGAAGAGAAAGAGCACTTAAGCTTTAAAGTCTGCATTCTAGCCTACAACAACACTTACCAGAAGCTTGAAGCATCTTTTGAGGAAAGCAAAGAAGCCATTGAAGTGTATTGAAGAGCATTCAGTGGATCTTCACTCGAGCTACATTGGCAACCACCCAGACATAGAGTTTGTCTTTATGTTGCTTCTTTATTCTATTTTTAAAATATCTGGGTTATTGGTGAGCCCAGTTTTAAAAACCAAATAGGTTTCTTTGGTGAGCCTGTAAAAACCAGAGTGTAGAGGTTTCTTTGGTGAGCCTATTTAAAACCAAAGTGTAGAGGTTCTAGGTGAGCCTGTGAAAATCTAGTTTGGGTTTCTTTGGTGAGCCCGTTTTTAAAAACCAAAGTGTTGAGGTTGGGATTGTGAGCCTGTAAAATAATCCGACTGTATTCCGGTTTGGGGGATATAGTGAAAATCCCGAGTGGTGAACTTGGATAGTGGACGTAGGACCTGGGTTGCTCCAAACCACTATAAATTTGCTTTGTTTGTGTTGTGTTTGATTTACCTTTTAGCTTCTGCATTTATTCTCTGATTAACACATCACCTAACCACTAAAAGGAATTACTTGTGCACATACTTGCAAAAAATTTGTAATTTCCAATTCACCCCCCTCTTGGAAAAAAGCAACCTAGGCAACAACATGGAAAATGGAAGCCGAGTTCCAATTCTGGCGTTGAGAGTCCTTAAACTTGTTTTCGAGTCCTGTACTGTCATTTTGAACGAGTGTCATATTTGTCCTTCTTTCATTTTAATGTCATTTCTGTAGGCCAGTTGGCCATGTATGGTTATGAACTATTAATAAAGAATGATATTTTCAAAATAATTTTGAATGATTATGTTGTTTTAAATGGACAAATGCATGATGGCATTTTTGTACTATCGCGACCTGTTTGTGTAATGTACACATCTAGCAAACATCCTAGGATAGATAATGTCAGCGATGCATACCTATGGCATTGTAGGCTAGGTCATATACATAGGAACAGGATAAACAGGTTGAAAAATGAGGGTCTCCTCGATTTTAGTGAAGATAGTTCACTTCCAACCTGTGAGTCTTGTCTTCTTGGAAAAATGACTAAGTCACCTTTTACTAGAAAAGGTGATCGAGCCAATGAAATCTAAGTCTGATACATACTGATGTATGCGGACCTATGAATGTTAGTGCCAGGGGAGGGTATGATTTTCATTACTTTTACAGATAATCTTTGAGGTATGGTTATGTCTTCTTGATGAGACATAAATCTGAATCATTTGAAATGTTCAAACGATATCGTAATGAAGTGGAAAAACAAACCAGAAAGTGTATCAAAATCCTTCGATCTGATTGAGGTGGTGAATACCTTTCTGGTGAGTTTCTAGCATATCTTGAGGAGAATGGGATTCTCTCTCAGTGGACACCTTCAGGGACATCTCAATTAAATGGAGTGTTTGAGAGGAGGAGGATTCGAACCCTGTTAGACATGGTTCTGTCCATGATGGGTTTTGCTTCTCTACCGTTATCCTTTTGGGAATGTTCTTTAGAATCATTTTATTACCTTCTGAATAAGGCTCCAAGTAAGTCCGTTAGTAAAATACCATATGAGACGTGGACTGGACGTAAGCCAACACTTTCACACCTTCAGGTCTGGGTGTGCCCGGCTTTTGTAAAATGTTTGGAAACAGACAAACTTGGACCTAGGTCTGATCGATGACTATTTGTTGGGTATCTAAATGAGTCTGAGGGATATTACTTCTACTTAGATAAGGAACAAAAGTTGTTCGTCAGTCTTAGGGCTATCTTTTTAGAAAAGGAGTTCCTTGGTGAAGGAACTATAGCCGCTAAGATTGAACTTAGTAAAGTTCAACAAGTAGAAGAATCGCCACACTTAAGGGACAACATAGAACCGGCTGTGATTAGATCACATCCAGAGCCCACTCAGGAACCATTAATGATATTCGGTAGAGTACCGTGTCGACCAGACATATACTATGATTTCTTGGTCCGGGACGGTGATCCCATTGAAATCGATGAGAACAATGAGGATCCGATCACCTATATGGATGCATTGCAGAGGTCCGACTCTGAGTCATGGCTAGGAGCCATGAAATTCGAAATGGAGTCTATGAAGATCAACAATGTATGGACATTGGTTGATCCACCTGAAGGGATAAAACTCATTGGATGCAAATGGATTTTTAAAAGGAAAAGGGGCGTAGACGGAAAGGTAGAGACCTATAAAGCCCATCTGGTTACCAAGGGGTATCGTCAACATTATGGTATTGACTATGACGAGACGTTCTCTCCTGTGGCAATGCTCAAATCCATTCAGATTATGCTTGCTTTAGCAGTGCACTTTGACTATGAAATCTGGCAAATGGATGTCCGAACAGCTTCCTAAATGGTGAGCTAGAAGGGGAGGTATATAAGATACAACCTAAAGGGTTCACATCCACAAACGAGTCAAAGGTGTGCAAGCTTCAAAAGTCCATCTATGGACTGAAACAAGCATCAAGGAGTTGGAACATGCGATTTGATAAGTGTATCAAGTCGTATGGCTTCGTTAGGAATGGGGAAGAGCCTTGCATTTATAAATGGGCTAATAGTTCGGTGATTGTATTCCTTGTGTTGTATGTGGATGACATTCTCTTAATCAGAAATGACATCGCAGGACTGCAAGGAATAAAGGTCTAGTTATCATCTCAGTTTTTTATGAAGGACTTGGATGAAGCCTCTTACATACTAGATATGAAGATTTATAGAGATAGATCTTAGAGGCTTCTGGGACTATCCCAGTCTACGTACATTGATACCGTGCTAAAATAGTTCAGCATGAAGAATTCCAAGAAGGGCTATCTCTCGATAGGCAGTATAATTGATCTCTCCAAAAAGAATTATGCGACAACTCCTGAGGAGAGAGAGCGTATGAGTAGAATTCCATATGCTTCGGTAGTGGGTTCTATCATGTACGCCATGACATGTACTAGACCAAACATGGCATACTCACTAGGTATATTGAGTAGATACCAGTCTGGTCCAGGTGAAGCTCATTGGAAAGTGGTTAAAACCATCCTTAAGTATTTACAAAATACTAAAGACCAATGGCTAATTTATGGAGAATCTGACTTGAAACTTGTGGGGTATACTGACTTCAGTTTCTAGTCAAATAAAGATGATAGCAAGAGTGTGTCGGGTTTTGTCTTTACCCTGAATGGAGGAGCTTTCTGCTAGAAAAGTTCAAAGCAGCCTACTATGTTGGACTCAGTTTGCGAAGTAGAGTACATTATAGCATCAGATGCAATGAAGGAAGCTGTGTGGTTGCGGAAGTTCCTTGGTGAGCTGGGAGTGGCACCTTCCCTGGATGGTCCTGTTCCAGTGTACTGTGACAACACTGGAGCCATTGCTCAAGCCAAAGAGCCGAAGTCTCATCACCGCACAAAGCATATTCTATGGTGCTATCATCTTGTGCGAGAAATCATGGAACGAGGTGACATCGACCTTCAGAAGATCGATGGAAAAGAGAACTTGGCTGACCCCTTCACTAAAGCTGTTAGAGTTCAAGAGTTCGACTATTGTAAACGAAAAATGGGAATGAGATTCTGTACTGATTGGCTTTAGTCCAAGTGAGAGTTGTTGGAAATTCTGTCTCAAAGCCAATTGTCAAGGCTGTAGATGGTTGTGCTACTTTGTATTTGTATATGAATTCTTTATAATAAATAAACATTATTTATTTTTGGCTGTTTATTATTTTACATTTTCCTGTGATGAACTCTTGTATGATGGAGTCCTTAAAACTACTTTGTTTGATATAAAGAGGATATATCAAGTAGTTCTTAAACTGGTCCACAACTAAATGATACATTATAATAGGACGATAATGTATCAAGAATAGGCTGTTGTATGTCATATTTGTTGGTTGTCCTCTTAAACAAGGAGTGTGAAGATACTAGTATGACATACAAGTGAAGTGTATGACATTTCACTGAACGTGACCATCTGTGGAGCTCCCTTCTGCCAAAGGGTTTCTCGTGAAGGGATATGGGTATATGTGTCCCTCAGACCTGAGGTCACCATGGCAGCTTGCAAGCAACTCACTATACTTTGGTGTCAGACTACCTGGATTTCTAATCCAGTGATGGAAGGTTTCTTGGTATGGTCAAGTACTTGTGGAGCGGTGGTGGATCAAGATGGAATTGACCTCTCCAAATGTTTGGAGTGAATGACTCACTATGTCTCAATTTAGCAAAACCTTGGCCACGGTAGTTCTTGTGAGGAGTCACAGAACTTGTGAGGTTGAGACATGATCTGGACAGACAAAATTAGGGTTAGTTGTCAAACCCTAGATCATCTTGAGCATTGTAAGGTCAAAGGGATGAATTATGCAGTAACCATATGCTAGAGGTTCTTATGAGGTGCCCTGCATCTTTGACCTATCCGGATGTCGGGTATCATTGCTAGATGAGGACTTTGACTGGTACTAAAAATGTTCCAGTGCTACCGATTTAGTGCTTGAACCTATGGGGTCACACACCATAGAGGATTTCTATATGATCTTGTGGCTAATCGACGATTGAGAATCGTTTCCATCACCTGAAGTCAATATGGTTGACTTTGCTCCAAATGTTGACACTTGGATTTTTGCAGGTGTCGACACTTGGTGAAGTGTCGACACTTGGCAATTTTCGAGTGTCGACACTTCCTGTGACTAGAAAAATTTCTGGGAGGATTTCATGGAGGATTTTTGGGCATGTTTTGACCTGGTTTGAATTTCGAATTCAAACCAGTTTTGGCTCCAAGGTTTTATTGTTTGAAGGTCATACTTTCCTCTTTGGGTTGGACCCATTTGGAATGACCTTGATCCTCTCCCCATTCTCTCCTCTCATCCCTCCTCCTTCCTTCTTCTCCCTCTCCCTGCTGTCCCTATAAATGTAGGACATTGTGGTGGCTGCTGGGGTTACAACACAACAACAGCAAAAGAATTTTTGGGAGAAGAGGATTGAGAAGAGTGTGATTTTTAGGGATTGGGTGTGTGCTACCTAGCAATCAAGCTTGGTTTTGGGAGTGAGGTTTTGGCAAAGGGTTCCTGCTCTCTTCCTAGTCTTCCTGGAAGAAGAAGTTTGGCCAAGGATCCCGAAGAGCTAGCACTTCGAGGGAGTTGATCAGAGTCGAGCCCTGTGGACATCCTGTAAAGGCCAGACGCTTGTGTGGCTCGAGCGTCCTCCTCCTCCTCAGAGCTCTTCACAGCTTCTCTCCAGCACTCGCCAAGGTATAGAGGTATGACCTTTATATTTGTGTTGTTTTGATGTTATATGCATGCTAGGTCTTTATATTAGTTCATGTTGCTGGCAGATCGATAGATAGTTTAGATCTATCTATCGAGCCTTCTGCTATGCATGTCTTAAAAATGTTTTAAAATGCATATTCTCTGCCCTATTTTTCTGCATAATGTATACTAGGTGTGGTGTTTTTCACCTTCATAAGGTATAAGCAACATCAGGCCTGGTATATAGCATAACATACATAATTGATCCTATAACCGAAGCATAAGGAATCATAGCCATCCTTTCTCTTTCTTCTAATATCTTAGGAGGTATTTTCCTAGAGAGATGTATGCCTTGACTCATAGGTAAATAACCCCTTTTACTTCCATTCATATTGAATCTCTTCAACACTAAGTCAATGTACCTAGACTGGGATAAGCCTAGCATCCTCTTAAATCTATCTCTATAGATCCTTATACCTAGTTTATAGGATGCTTCTCCCAAATCCTTTATGGAAAACTTTGATGATAGCCAAGTTTAACTGATTGTAACATTGGGATATCATCCCAATGATCAGTATGTTATTAACATACAAAACCAAGAAAACAAGTGCACTCCTACTTGTCTTCTTATACATACATGGTTCATTCACATTTTTGACAAAACCAAATTCCTTGATTATTTCATCAAAGCAGATGTTCCAACTCCTCGATGCTTGTTTTAGTCCATAAATGGACTTCTTTAGCTTGCATACTTGGTTTGGTCTCCCATTTGAGACAAAACCCTCTGGCTGTGTAATATAGACTTCTTCATCAAGATTTTCATTAAGGAAAGCAATCTTGACATCCATTTGCCAGATTTCATAATCATGGTATGCTGTTATTGCAAGCAATATCCGAATGGACTTGAGCATGGCTACTGGTGAAAAGGTTTCATCATAGTCAATACCATATTTTCGTCTAAAACCTTTTTCTACCAGCCTGGCCTTGTAGGTTCCTACTTGACCATCTGCTCCTATCTTGTTCTTGAAGACCCATTTACACCCTATTGGTTTAATTCCTTCAGGTGGATCTACCAAGGTCCATACCTGATCGGAATACATGGAGTCCATCTCAGACTTCATGGCACTTAGCCATTTATCGGAGTCTTTTCTCTTGACAGCTTCTGAATAGGTCACAAGATCATCATCCTGAATGATACTAGCTTCATTGTCATCCCCGATGACAAAGCAAAAGTGCTCCCCGCACCCTCTCTGACCTTCGAAGAGGAGGTGTGTATTGTGGCTATTCTTGATCAACAAGAACTTCTGGTTAAGGAATTTCACTTGAAGACTCATCAGGTTGTTGGTTATGTTCTTCACTTAATTCAAGTGTAGAATTACTACTTTCTTGGATGAATTCTTGCTCCAAGAATGTAGCATGTCTACTGACAAATACCTTTTGTTCAGTATTATTATAAAAGAGGTATCCAACATCCTCTTTAGGATAACCAACAAACCTACATTTGTCAGCCCTAGCACTTAACCTTTGTCCAAAATTATTTTTGACATAAGCATAGCAATCCCAAATCTTTAAGTATTTAAGATTTGGTCTTTTGCCATTCCATAACTCATATGGAGTGCTAATCACTGACTTAGATGGTATGCTGTTCAAAATATAGGCAGCAGTCTTCAGGGCATGTCCCCAGAAGGAAATAGAAAGATCTGTGAAGCTCATCATGGACCTCACCATGTCTAACAAAGTACGATGGTGTGGGCACCAGAATCAGAAAGAGACTCCAACCAATTCAAGCCCATTCCGAATCTTTATGGTTGGACTAGAGAGTCCGGTAACCTTTCTTTATTTTTAGTCCAAAAGAATCATGTAAGTCGAGTCCATGTTGGGTCCTGTAATCTTTCTTTTGAGTCCAAAATAATCATGTAAGTCGAGTCCATGTCGGGTCTAGTCTTAGTCCAATCCAAATGGGTCAACTAGCATCAAGCCTAAAGAAGACTCACAATGTATACCCCAAATCAAGACCAAAGCCAACTCAATTGGGGACCACATGCCACATCACTTGCGCCACCTCAACTTGGGACCACATGCCACGTCAAGAGGGGACCACATGCCACCTCACACGCCACCTCACCACAGAGGGTGCCATCCCAAGTTCAAATTCAAGGAAGTTGGCCAAGGAGGATTTCAAGCAAGAAAATCAGCCCTCTCCCCTTATATTACTCCACTTGTTTAGGGATTTGAAATTTCAAAATTTGTAAGGCTTTATTTAAAGCCTTGGATGCCCCTTGTAAAGAATTGATGAGTGAATACAAATTTCCAGCACTTTTCTATGTGTTTCTATGTGCCTATGTGGATCTTTGTGCCTAAGTGAACCTCTTCCTCTCCTCCACCATTTCTTCTCCCTAATCCTTCTCTTTTACTCTTCATCTTCTAAGCAATCCTCTTCCTTCAAAGCGAATTAAGGACATCCTCTCAAGAAGAAGATCAACACCAACACAAGCTTCCACCATGGCGCCAAGGATCATTTCCAACAAACTCTCCTTTTGAGTTCCATCAATCTTCTCACTTTTAATTAAGTTTCTAATCATCTTGGTTTCTTTGTTGCAGGGTTCTCTAGGCTCCAGATCCAAGAGGAAGGATTACTTGCTACAAACCAGAAAGTTAGAAGGCCCATCTTATGTGGTATGATCTTTCATTTGAGAACCTTAAGAGTGAATCCCTTGTGCTTGAGATTTCAATGCTTGAACTCCTAGTATTTTAAGATCGGGATCATTAAATAGGGCTAGCTTGACTTGTGTGCGAATTCTAATCTTGTCCTATTTCTTTAAGATTTTGATAGTCCTCCTAGCTGGGTTTAAGTATAAGCATTTAGGGTTTCTTATTTAGATCTCCTTGATCTTATATGTTGAATCACTCATATGCAAGTAGGAATTGCTAGTTAAATTTTGGTTAATCTCCTTTAGAGTTACATGTTTGCATCCTCATCATGCATATCACACCAATCTTGGTATCAGAGCATGGTAGAATAAGTTCCTGATTGCATAGCATTAAGTCCTGAAGTACTTGGATCGGGGGCGTTACCAGGCCGTCCGGTCTTAGGAGAAAGTAGGGTTTAAACACCCTCTCTTCCCATTCCACGGTGATCTCCTAAGGCATGTCGGGGTGCCATTGTGATTGACCCGTGAAAAGAAAGCCAAAGGACTTTTTAGATTTCATTTGTGAATTTTGTATTGGTCACGTTCTGTTTTTCTGCTTGCTGTATTTTCTGTAGGCTGACTGTAATCCGCCTACAACTCCAAAGGCAAGTATCACATTCCTCGTTGGAATATTTTTTTTCCTATTCCATTTTAAGTTGTTTATCACCGTTTTAAATTTCAATCTGAGAAAAAAATTACAAAAAAAGTGAAAATCCCTGCAGTCCATCAGTGTTATTAAGGTTTCTGTTCTGTTCTGTTCCTTTTCATTATCTTCATTTCAGAATCTGCCTAGAATAGTACAGATTTTATTTTGAAACTTCGTTTCATATGGTATGTCATCTATAAGTTAGGAGTCTTCTGTGATTTTTTTAGATTTTTCTGATATTTTTCTCTGCACTTATCAACACCACATTTAAACAGCAACACACTACTTCTGCACCTAAAATTTGAAATTTGTATGCATCTCATGGCAAATCAAATTAAGGGCATGAAATTGACATAGGGTCAGGATTTTATCACCTGTCCCTAGCCCAAAAATCACCAAATTGCATATCGACCCAATCCCTAACTAAAATTGATTAGACATTAATTGCCCTAGTGGGTTAGGAACATCAATTTGGTCGAGTCCGGGTTATTGTCAACTCATTGTGTCAACTAGTCTTGTGTGTGCCCTATTACTTGGTGTCTAGAATTGGGACTAAGGGCTTGGGTGCTGATCCGTCTATCGGGCCAATTCCACCAGGCCTAGGTAGGCCAGAGACAGGATCTCACACTCCCCTTGTTCTAAAACCTGGCCAAGTATAGAGTTACTACAATCTAGCTTGCCACCTTGATTAGGCAACTAGCTTGGAACTCTAGGTCCAGTTCAATTCAATTGGGAAAGCTTGTGCAACCCATTTCTTCATCTATTATTGGAAGCTGGTGTCAAGGATAGAGGTTAAGTGGCTCAAGCCTAAGCGGTTCTTGTGGTTTTTAATTAGGACCCAGTGAAAGCTGGGGGAACCTCCCACAGACCCACCTCCTGACTGGCCAGTGGAAGAGAGTAGCTGTTGATTTGATTGTATCTAGTCAACTCAGTTTATTTGGACTAACCGGTTTAGAAAACTCATAGTTCGGGTCTGAGTCTAATTGTTTGCATGACAACTAGGTCAGGCACACCTTACCACCCTTCACAAGCCCAACCTAGTTCATCCATGGATACTAGTATGGAAAGCCTTATGAGATCTATGATCGAGAAGATGGACCGTTTGGATGCTAAATTTGGTCAGTTCGAGGAAAGAGTAGGAGCCCTAGAAGAAGCTAGGTTGACCCCAACTGAACCACCTTCACCCAGATTACCTTGAGTTCATCCTAGAGCCCAACGACAGGAACACACACCTGACCCAATTCAAAGAAGACCGCATCAGGATTATGTTGATCATACTCCAGAGCCACCTCCTAGAAGACCTCACTATGATACTTTTGATCAGGATGATCGGGCCCTAAGGAACATCCGTCTAGATGCACCAACCTTTGAGGGAAGCCTAGATCCTAAGGTGTACATAGACTGGGAGGCTGACATGGACCAGTATTTTGACTGGTATGATATGTCTGAAGAGAGAAGATTTAAGTTTGCTAGAATCAGACTAGTCGTCAGGCTCGGTTATATTGGGGAAACGTGGAACGTATATCAAGGCAAAGGGGAGATTTACCTATAGCAACATGGAGAGATATGAAGAGGAAACTTAGAGAGAAATATCTGCCTATGTCTTATCAGCAAAGGTTATTAGATCAGTGGCAACGATTGACACAGGGTAACAAGACCATTTCTGAATATGTTGCTAAGTTTGATGAGTTGTGATGCGATGCAACGTAGTCGAGTCTGAAGCAGCCACTTTATCAAGGTTTAGATCAGGGTTGAATGATGATATAAAAGGGGAATGTTTTTAAGGGAAGTCCATGATTTAGATCAGGCATACCAAGTTGCCACGGACTATGAGAGGTTTCAAAGGAGAACTACATTTAGACGACCTGAATCTAGTAGGTTTAACCCTCCTATCAGCAGGCCTAGCTCAGTCCCTAGTCCCACCAATAGAACAAGGTCCAGCCCGAATCCAACCCTTAGACCCAATCCGACCACCCCCTTAATTCCTAGAGAAGACAAAGGAAAGAGCCATGAAGTTCGAGGTGAGAGGGAGCGAGTCTGCTATAAGTGTCGTAAACCAGGTCATTTCGTGAGCCAATGTCCCTCTAGAGCTTTACATATAGGGGAGGCAGAAGAAGGTGAATCAGAACCCTGGAGAATGATGAAGAGGAGGTTTATGAAGCAGGGGATTGTTTGGCTGATGAATATGAAGGAGATGAAGAGAACATAGACTCATCAGATTTTCTAGGAGTTGTGAGACGTATCATGACACAGACCAAGGAGCAAGAAGACTGGCGTAGAACTACCATCCTACACACATTTGTTAGGATAGGAGAAAAGGTCTGTAAAATCGTCATCGATAGTGGAAGCTGTGTCAACGCCATTTCCACTAACGTAGCCAAAAGTCTAGGATTACCCATTGTACCACATCCCAATCCATATAAGGTGTCCTGGATCGATTCCACTTCTATACCAATCAAGTCAAGATGTCAGGTTCAAGTCCAGCTTCAATCCTATCAGGGAAAGATCTGGTGTGATGTGCTTCCTATGGGGTAAGTAGCATCATCTTAGGCAGGCCATGGCTGTTTGATCATGATGTGACCATCTTTGGTCGATCAAACTCCTGTGCTTTCAATTTCAATGGCAAGAAAATTGTCATTCATCCAACCCAGCCTAAGGATAATGTCAAGAGAGGAGCTAGCAGCTTGAAAGATAAGAAGACTGGATTAAATTTAATAGGTGCAAAAGAATTAGAGCAAGATATCATGGAGGGAGCACCTATTTGGGTAGTAGTTGCTAAGGAAATTAAGGACCACAGCCCTGTAGAACACCCTCAAGAGGTGGTCCAATTATTGAAAGAATTTGAGGATGTGTTTCCAGAAGATCTCCCCGATAACCTTCCACCTTTAAGAGACATACAACACGCAATAGATTTAGTCCCTGGAGCGACTTTACCTAATTTGCCTCACTATAGGATGAACCCAATTGAACACCAGGAATTGCAAAGGCAAGTGGGTGAACTTCTTAGGAAGGGTTTATTAAGGAAAGCTTAAGTCCATGTGCAGTCCCTGCTCTGCTGACCTCTAAGAAAGAAGGCACCTGGAGGATGTGTATAGATAGCCGTGCCATTAATAAGATCACTATAAAGTATAGATTCCCAATCCCAAGACTAGATGACATGTTAGATATGATAGCCGGATCGACAATTTTTTCCAAGATAGACCTAAAGAGTGGCTATCACCAGGTTAGGGTTAGGCCTGGAGACGAATGGAAGACCGCTTTTAAGACTAAAGATGGATTATATGAGTGGTTAGTCATGCCGTTCGGTCTGTCCAATGCACCCAGCACTTTTATGAGAATAATGAATCAGGTGTTAAAGGTTTTTATCGGAAGATTTGTAGTGGTCTATTTTGATGATATACTTATATATAGCAAAACAAAGGCAGACCACTTAACCCACCTGAAACAAGTTTGTCAAGTCCTGAGAAAAGATAGTCTCTATGCCAATATCAAGAAGTGTGATTTCCTGACAAATAGAGTTATCTTTCTAGGATTCGTAGTCACATCTGAAGGGGTGTCCGCTGATACCGAGAAAATTAAATCCATAGTAGAGTGGCCTACGCCTAAGACTATCCACGACGTCCGTAGTTTCCATGGGTTATCCACCTTCTATAGAAGGTTTATCAAAGGATTCAGTACGATAGTGGCACCAATCACTGATTGTATTAGGAAGGGAAATCTCGAGTGGACTAAAGCAGCAGGTAAGGCCTTCCTAACAATTAAGGAGAAAATGACACAAGCACCTGTCTTAAGGTTACCCGATTTTACCAAGGTGTTTGAGGTTGCTTGTGATGCTTCTGGGGTCGGAATTGGAGGTGTCTTGAGTCAAGAGAATCACCCAGTAGCATACTTCAGTGAAAAGTTAAATGAGGCGAGACTAAGGTATTCCACGTATGATAAGGAACTGTATGCTGTAGTTCAAGCTCTACGATATTGGAGGCATTATCTTCTACCCCACGAGTTTGTCCTGTTCTCTGATCACGAAGCTCTTAGGTTCCTTAGTTCTCAAAAGAAATTAAACCCTAGGCACGGGAAATGGGTAGAATTCATACAAGCTTACACGTTCGTTTTAAAACATCGTGCCGGTACTGAAAATAGGGTTGCTGATGCGTTGAGCCGCCGTTCTATGTTGTTAACCTCTGTGAGCACTGAAGTAGTAGGGTTCGATAGATTGAAAGATGAATATCCCACATGTCCTGATTTTGGTCACATCTATCAATCCCTGCAACAAAGATCATCTAGTGAACCTAGTGATTATACACTGTTAGATGGATACCTTTTCAAAGGAAATCAGTTGTGTATTCCCAAGACCTCTGTTAGGGAATTTCTGATCTGGGAAGTCCATGCTGGAGGTTTAGCAGGACATTTTGGCAAGAACAAAACCATCCTAGCAATGGAAGAACAATTTTTTTGGCCTGGTCTTAAAAAGAGCGTTGCCCAGATCGTAGCTCAGTGTCGGACCTGTGCTGTTGCAAAACAGCAAAGACAGAACACCGGTCTGTACACGCCCTTACCTGTCCCTGATGGTCCATGGCAAGATATCAGTATGGATTTTGTGGTAGGTCTACCTAAAACTTCTAGGAAACATGACTCTATTTTCGTGGTTGTCGATCGTTTCTCCAAAATGGCGCACTTCATCCGTGTTCTCAAACTTTAGATGCTTCGAAAGTGGCCAAGCTTTTCTTAGATCAGGTGGTTAAGCTTCATGGTTTACCCAAGACCATTGTGTCAGATAGAGATGTCAAGTTCACTAGCTACTTCTGGAAAACCCTCTGGCACATGTTAGGTACTAAGCTGAAATTCTCTACGGCCTATCATCCTCAAATCGATGGCCAAACTGAAGTAGTAAACCGAAGCTTAGGAAATCTCTTAAGATGTTTAGTCGGCGATAACCTAGGAAACTGGGACTTACTACTTCCTCATGCTGAATTTGCCTACAACAGTTCGATCAATAGGTCTATTGGAAAAAGTCCATTCGAAGTGGTCCATGGATACAAACCTAGGAAACCTTTAAACCTAATTCCATTACCAGTACATACACGAATATCTGAGTCTGCTGAGTCATATGCACAGCATGTTAAGGATTTGCACAAGGAGATTAATCAGAAGATTCAAACAAGCAATGAACTCTATAGGCATATGGCTAACTCACATAAACGGTTTAAAGGAATTTAATGAAGGAGACTCTGTAATGATTAGGCTTAAACCAGAAAGGTTTCCTTCGGGAACTATGAAGAAACTCCATGCCCGGGGAGCCGGACCCTTCAAAATAATAAAGAAAATTGGACCTAATGCTTATGTAGTAGACTTACCACCTAGTTATGGCATTAGTTCTACATTTAATGTTTCCGATATGAAAGAATACAAGGAACCTGCATTAATACCTGATGAACCTTTTGGTCCTAACACTTCTCTTGAGAGTGAAATGCCAATTGAGTGTCCACCACCAATATTCCTGAGCGAAAGGAAAGAATTGAAAGGATCTTGGATGACCAGATCATCACTACTAGAAATAAGGGCTACCAACGCTATCTAGTTCGATGGCAAGGACGTCCTGAATCTGAAGATTCCTGGATCACCAAAGAGGACCTACAACAAATCGACCCGGATATATTAGAAACTTATCACTCGACAGGGTCGAGTTCCTCCCACCAGGGGAGAATTGGTGCGGGCACCAGAATCAGAAAGAGACTCCAACCAATTCAAGCCCATTCCGAATCTTTATGGTTGGACTAGAGAGTCCGGTAACCTTTCTTTATTTTTAGTCCAAAAGAATCATGTAAGTCGAGTCCATGTTGGGTCCTGTAATCTTTCTTTTGAGTCCAAAATAATCATGTAAGTCGAGTCCATGTTGGGTCTAGTCTTAGTCCAATCCAAATGGGTCAACTAGCATCAAGCCTAAAGAAGACTCACAATGTATACCCCAAATCAAGACCAAAGCCAACTCAATTAGGGACCACATGCTACATCACTTGCGCCACCTCAACTTGGGACCACATGCCACGTCAAGAGGGGACCACATGCCACCTCACATGCCACCTCACCACAAGAGGGTGCCATCCCAAGTTCAAATTCAAGGAAGTTGGCCAAGGAGGATTTCAAGCAAGAAAATCAGCCCTCTCCCTTATATTACTCCACTTGTTTAGGGATTTGAAATTTCAAAATTTGTAAGGCTTTATTTAAAGCCTTGGATGCCCCTTGTAAAGAATTGATGAGTGAATACAAATTTCCAACACTTTTCTATGTGTTTCTATGTGCCTATGTGGATCTTTGTGCCTAAGTGAACCTCTTCCTCTCCTCCACCATTTCTTCTCCCTAATCCTTCTCTTTTACTCTTCATCTTCTAAGCAATCCTCTTCCTTCAAAGCGAATTAAGGACATCCTCTCAAGAAGAAGATCAACACCAACACAAGCTTCCACCATGGCGCCAAGGATCATTTCCAACAAACTCTCCTTTTGAGTTCCATCAATCTTTTCACTTTTAATTAAGTTTCTAATCATCTTGGTTTCTTTGTTGCAGGGTTCTCTAGGCTCCAGATCCAAGAGGAAGGATTACTTGCTACAAACCAGAAAGTTAGAAGGCCCATCTTATGTGGTATGATCTTTCATTTGAGAACCTTAAGAGTGAATCCCTTGTGCTTGAGATTTCAATGCTTGAACTCCTAGTATTTTAAGATCGGGATCATTAAATAGGGCTAGCTTGACTTGTGTGCGAATTCTAATTTTGTCCTATTTCTTTAAGATTTTGATAGTCCTCCTAGCTGGGTTTAAGTATAAGCATTTAGGGTTTCTTATTTAGATCTCCTTGATCTTATAAGTTGAATCACTCATATGCAAGTAGGAATTGCTAGTTAAATTTGGTTAATCTCCTTTAGAGTTACATGTTTGCATCCTCATCATGCATATCACACCATACAATTTCTCCTTTCTGCCACACCATTTAATTGGGGTGTATAAGGAGGGGTCCATTTAGAGATTATGCCTTTGTCCTTGAGATGGTTTAGACACTCACCATACAAGTATTCACCTCATCGATCATAATGAAAAGTTTTAATACTATGTCCAGTTTATTTTTCAACCATGCTTTGATATTCTTTAAACTTATCAAAGGCTTCAGACTTGTATTTCATTAGATACACATGACCAAACCTAGACAAGCCATCAATAAAAGTGATGAAGTAAGAATATCCACCTCTGGCTTGAGTTGTCATAGGTCCACAAACATCAGTATGCACAAGACCTAATAACTCAGTTGCCCTATCCTCATGTCCAGTGAATGAAGACTTGGTCATTTTTTCTTTGAGGCAAGACTAACAAGTTCCTAATGATTGAAAATCATAAGGGTCAAAGTAATTATCTTTGACTAACTTGTTTATTCTTGACTCACTAATATGACCTAACCGGCAATGCCAGAGAAATGTGACATTGACATTATCTCTCTTTCTCTTCTTGTTATCAACAAGTAGTATTCATTATTGAGTTCTATTATCAGAAGACCATTTATAAAATAACCATGTCCAAATATTTTATTGCAATGAAGAATAGAGCAGCCACTGCTCTTTACATTTATCTCAATTCTTTGTTGTAACAACAAGGGTATTAATACAATGTTTCTTACAATATCCGATACATAGTAGCATTCTTCTAACTTTAAAATATTAACCGAAGGTAATAATAGAAGATAGGTACCCACAGCTTTAGCAAACATGGCTTCTCCACTAGCGCCATATAGTTTGAAGTCACCTTTCTTCAATTCTTTAATTCTTTGGACTCCCTGTAAAGATTTACAGATATGAGACCCACATGCGGTATCCAATACCCATGAATTAGAAATGGAAGCACTCAATGATAAATTAGTTTGTATCATGTACAAACCTTTAGATGCTCTACTTGCATCTGGCTTCACACTTGCAAGATATGTCTTGCAATTCTTTTTCCAATGCCCCTGCTTATCGTAGTGGAAACAGGCTCCATCATTAACTGCCTTCTTGACTTTCTTCTTCTGGATGCTCTTTTTAGGGTTGAACTTTCTTTTCAAACCCTTTTTATTTGCCTGTTTCTTCTTCCCATCAATGAGAAGAAGATGAGCCTTATCACCTTTGAGTGGCTCTCTGCTATCTTAATATATTCAGCAGTTTAGGCAAAGATATATTCAGTTTGTTCATGTGATAATTAAGAACAATCTGAGAGAAGGAATCTGGAAGTAATTACAGGATTAAATCCTGATTGAGTTCACCATCCATCACAAACCCTAATTGACCTAATCGGATGATTAAGTCAATCATTTTTAATACATGGATTTGTATAGATGAACCCTCACTCATCCGTGCATGGAATAACTACTTCGATATCTCGTATCGAGTAGCCCTACTTTGCTCTCCATATAGCTCCTTTAAGTTAAGCAATATAGACTGAGGTTCCATACCTTCATGTTGCCTCTGGAGCTCGTTGCTCATCGAGGCTAACATGATGCACCTGACAGTTGTACTACCATTTTGCCATATTTTGTATGTGGCAATTTCCTCCTCTAATGCATCTTCTCCGATCGGCTCAGGATCTGGAGAATCTAGAATATAAGAAAGTTTTTCTGAGTAAGAACTATTCTCAGGTTCCTCAACCAATCCATATAATTGGGACCGGTAACTTGTTGGCATCTAAGTACCCCGCAGTGACAAATTTAAAGCCATTGTATGGATATCCTATATTTAATTAAGAACAATATCAGTAGACCACTCAAGATGACATTCATAACTAGATAAGGACTTTATATCTAATTATATCTTTCACTATTTTATTCAAATACCATAACCCTTAATCTATGGTAAGCGAAAAACCTTACTGGTTTCTTTAGTGGGGTTGAGATCCCAATTCCTCATGAGTGCCTTGTGTTACACAATAAACACTCATGAGTTCAAAGGTAGGACTTCCTTTTCAATTGCAACCCATGCAATTCTCAACAAATAAACTCTCTAAGATGCTTATAGTCTTGTGTTACATGACAAACTATAATGTCTTAGTTTAGTCAGACCCTTCATTTCTATATAGCCATGATGAAATAATTTTGTCCTTGTGTTACACAACAAAGCAACAATTTTCAAGCATGCCATAAAGCACTAAGTGAACCAAGACAAATTTTATATCAAACCCTAGAGTAGACCTTGTGTTACACAATAAATATACTATAGTTTTGATATTAATTTGGCTTAGCATGAAGGAAGGCCAATTATAGTATACTTAATCAATTAGCATTCCCAAGTTAAGGTTTAGATATGACCAAATTGGGCAGGCAAGTGGAAGGGGTGAGGGGGTCCCCCCATTGCTTTCCTTAGACACCAATTGATTTGACCAGGTCAGACAATGGAACCAATTAAGAATCTCATTCCCTTATCTTCCCAGAACCACTTGCCTAGACACCAACTGGCTGATTAAACCCGAATCAGTTTTGCATCATAATTGAGTTTATACTATGACTAAATATGCTTTTATGAGGGCTTTGATGGTCTCATACACATCCTAAATAATCATGTTATCATTGTTCATAACAACAAGTATAAACAAAAGAATATCAATCCAGCATATGCAAAAATATGATTATCCATCAGGCATATTTATCTTAATATGTAAATCATAGTATGATTTTACAATTCTCCATTCACCTCATTTATTCATGGGATATGGCCACAGCGGCACCGTACATGCCATAGGAGGCCTCATTGAATGGGAAGAGAGGGCCTTTAAACCCTACATAACCCATATGACCAGACGGCCATGGTGACTAACCCAATACCAAGCAACCAGGATAAAACATGTTACTAAGATGCATTTGATTAGCAATACGCATAATATCATATTGAAACAATAACATGCTCTTTTCATGATAATATTTACTATCATACATAGACTAGGGTTAAAGAATAACATCCCCTAATCCAATGGCAAACATCATACTATGATTATTTTTCATAACCATACAGCATTCCACTGAACCCTAAGTAATGGCATGCATCAAAAACCTATGATCGAACTAGCTATGTAATAAGCATTCGATCATACAAATGATAATTAATTGAATGAATTAAGGTTGCTCTGATACCATTGATGGGTTTCTTAATGGTCATCGTGCATGTATGATGCATTGGATTTCAAAAATTTGCATAAAGAAAAATCCTTATTGGCTAGAAACCCTAATCCCAAGATCCCCTCATTCATATACAACTAATATATCACTAATATGGTTCATGATAAATACCTGGAATGCTGTTTTCCACTCTTTTCCACTAGGCTCACAAGTGTAAGCCCTTCAACTATGATCCACACAGGAATTGACCCAAGGAAGAACTCCTACTTCAGTTGCTTGCTTGACTAGGACTCTTCTTGACAGCCTTCTAGACTTTGACCTTTGTAGGACACCCTACCCTTTTGTAGGGTACTCTAAATGCTTTCCAAACCCACTCTTGGATTTGGGATTGCCCTCCTATAGGACACTCTAGGCTTATGTCTTAAATCCTATGACTTGTCCTAGTAAGAACAACCTTGTCTTAAGGAGACAAGGTTTGTCTTAAGGAGGAGGGAGGGAGAAAAACACTCAGAATAAACTACGATGAAAATCTCTGATTGAAAACTCAGAACACCACCCCTATTTATAAATTTAAGAGGGATGTGTGATATGCCCAGTCACTATCTTATCAGATAAGTTTTTTCAAGATCGAAGAGTAGTGATCCGGTTAAAAACACTTATCTTGATAAAACTCTTGATGAGCCTAGGTGCATATCTACGTCCCCTCCATTTCCAGACTTAATTCCCACTTGCTACATGGCAAGTACCAATCTCTGGAAAGCCAAGAGGCATCTCTTCATTCTCCAAGCATCGAAGAATTTGAAGAGTCCTGATGGAAGAAGGATTCTACTTTAGACCGCATGCCAAATGAAGGGACGCATCCCTTCATGCGCACATTATCCTTCCATGCATTTTCACGCCAATTCACAATATGTTGACCGGTCAAAAATGATCCTAGGAGGTATGGGGATATGTGCCAAGAGAGTCCCAGATGAATCATCTAGAGTGATTCATCTGCAGAAGGACTCTTGGTCCTTTCTGCGATCCCTTTCCTTGGTGCGCACACATATGCGCCCAAGGAGTCCATACCAACTTGGACTCTAGTCCAAGTGGCGCTCCATGTCCAATTAA
Source organism: Areca catechu (assembly GCA_021397845.1). Taxonomy (NCBI): domain Eukaryota; kingdom Viridiplantae; phylum Streptophyta; class Magnoliopsida; order Arecales; family Arecaceae; genus Areca; species Areca catechu. The sequence goes on along the minus strand of CM038051.1, from coordinate 139,404,310 downwards.
ATCAGGATAAAACATGATATAGGTTGTCTTAATCAAGACATAACCCAATTTAAGTCTTTCTTAAATTGGTTAATCAAACTAGTAAGGAATTGGACCCAAATCGACTTGGGTTAGGAATTAGGTTAGCCTACACATGCCAATGTGCAATCTAGCTAACCAATTAGGATCCCATTGGTGTGGGAACCAGAATCAGGAAAAGACTCCAACCTATTCAATTCAAGTCTGAGTCCTTATGGTTGGATTAGTCCTGTAATTAGTCCTGTAATTTCTCTTTCAAATTTGAGTCCAAATAATCTTGTAATTAATTTCGAGTCAATTTGAAGCCTTAGTCCAATTGAAAGTCAGATTTTGAAGCATCAAGACAAGTCCAAAGCCAAGTGGTGCCACATGCCACTTGCCACCTCAGCGCCATATTAGCTACCACTTGCCACCTCAGCACCATCTCAGCTAGAAGCCACCTCATCAAGTGGTCCCCACTTTGGTGCCACTTGTCATGGGTTGAAGGAACTCCAAGAGGGCGCCCAAGAAGAAAGTTTGAATTCAAAATGATGGTTGGCCACCCTCTTCCACAAATCAAGCATCAAGGCCTACAAATCCTCTAACTCTCCTTGTAATCCTCCACATTTTAGGGATTTTCAAATTTAAAGATTTACCCTCTTCCACAAATCAAGCATCAAGGCCTACAAATCCTCTAACTCTCCTTGTAATCCTCCACATTTTAGGAATTTTCAAATTTTAAAGATTTGTAAGGCTCCTATTAAAGACTTTGGGATGCCCCATTGTAAGGGTAATGGATGAATTAAATTTTTGGCTTGGATTATTCTTTCTATGTGATTGTCTTTGTGTCTATGTGGTTTAGTCTTTCTCCTCTTCCATGCCCACTCTAGTTGCTCCCTTCTTCCATCTCCAATGCCCAAGGACTCCTTTCTTCCTCTCCAATCTCAAGTGAGCCTTCAACATGCAATGGTGAATCAAGAGGATCAACACAAGGAGACCAACCTGTTCCATCTCAAGCACTCCACCATGGCGCCAAGAAGGATCCCCATCAATGCTTCATCCACCTCTCTTCCCTTTCTCCATTTCATGTTTTGTTAAGTTCTTTCATCTTAGGGATTTCTTTGTTGCAGGGTTCTCTGGAATTCCGACTTCAAGAGGAAGGATCTCTTGCCACCAATCCAGAAAACAAGAAGAGTCTCCAACCTGTAGCATGGCCTGGTCATCTGGAAGATCCCCTCAAGATTGATCTTATTCTTATTGGAAAATCAATGCCAGGTAAGTCAGTATCAATTAGGTCTGAGACATTAATCTGACTAGCATGACTGGTGGTTTTAATTCTATCCTATTTCTTTATTATTTTGAAGTCTCGGTAATTAGGATTATGCATGATCATTCAAGTTTGCTTCATTAACTTATCTTTGATAAATTATGCTGAACTCTTCATATGTCGATAGAACTTGCCAATTAATCTTCGCTAATCTCCTTTAGAGTTGCATAGTTTCATCTTCACTTTGCATCCCCTACCACCCATGACCCTAATTAAATTATGAATGACTTCCTTGGTCAACTCCCTAACATGTGTGACCCTTTGGGTTCCACATCTAGCCAGTAGTAGGTTTAGGTCTAAGCCGATTCAAACCAATCAAACCCGATTGATCTAATTAGGTCAAATTGAGCTAACCTAAATTGCCGATTCGATCTGTCCATCGAATTGACTCATGAAACCAATCCAATTGATTCATGAATACCTAAAAGACATGATTTATGTTGAGCAACATATCATGCCTACCCAGAAGATGAGGAATTTGGTGGAAAGTACCTAAATACCTTTTAGCAGAAAGTTACCGTGCAATTCAATCTTTCGATCTCCCATTATCTCGATTAAGTGATGGGTATGGATAAATGTCAAACCCTAGCACTTAGTCATTTTGAATCTCTATTTGATAATGAAGACTCAGCTGATGACTAATTAGAAACCACTTCTAATCTCATCCTGCTTTGATCAAAGCTCCTTGAGTCATCAATCAAAGAGATCACTTGGGATAACAATTCCTCTTACTAGGAATGATCGATTCCTTGTTGATCCACTCATATCCTTCATACACCTTCCACCATATCAAAGAACACCCCGTACATGACTTAATATCATGAATGAGTATGAACCAAAACTGGTATGGGCACTAGGATCTGACAAAGGCTCCTCAACCCTCTGAGGATCTTGGATTAGGGTTTCATTTTTTTGGGTTATGTAATAAGGCTTCAAGCCTAAGCATTGTAATTTTTTATAGTCATGAATTTAGTCTTAATTGTTTTTGTTTAGTCCTGTACATTGACCAATTTGGTCAAGTTGGGTCTTGTAATGATTCCAGTCCGAGTTTGTTTGAAGATTGGGCCCAAGACGGAGTGGTCTTCGAGTCTAGTCCAATTTATAATGAGTCAAGCCATCTCCCAAGCCATGAAAGATGCCACTTGGTGCCACCTCATCTATCCCATATGGTGCCACATCACCTTGACATATGGGTGGCCAAGGCAAGAAGGGAATGCTGGAATTTTTGGGTGCCATTCCTTGATTCTTTCCTCCCTTCCCTCCCCCTATCAAGCCTCTTTCCAAAAGAGCTATGGGCGGAAGGTCAATGGGTAATGAAGGCATGATCCTTGTTTCAAGCCCCATATCAAGACTTCTTCCCAAAGTGCTTGGTCGGCTATGGAAGAAAAGCATTGACCCTCAAATCAAGAAGACAACTCCCATGTTTCAAGCCCCATATCAAGCCATCTTCCCAAAGTACTTGGTCAGCTATGGAAGAAAAGCATTGACCCTCAAATCAACAAGACAACTCCCTTCTTTCAAGCCTCAAATCAAGCCACAAGACCTTGGTCGGCCAAAGGAAGAAGAAATTTGAATTTGGACATCCTCTTCATGAAGCTTTGTATTTTTTTTGAAATTTGAATGGGTTTTAAGGTGCCTATATAAAGGGCCTTACCCCTCCTTGTTAAAGTTGAATGTTGATGAATGAAAAAGAAAGTTATTTGAGTGTTATTCTTAGTTGCCTTCATCCCTTAAGAATGTCGATCTCCGTGAGGGAGCGCCTTCGCCTTCGGGCGTCGAGAGGTGTGAGGCCTCAAGTTACTTTCTTTTCTGCAAATCCATCTTCCGTCTTCAAGTTCGGAGGCCACTGGATGATCCATTTAGGTGCCCAGCAAGAAGACCCCCAATCAACATCATCTCCAATCTCTCTTCCCTTATTTCTTCTGGATACTTATTGATTCCTAATCTATCTATTGGTTGTTCACAGGTCCTCCAGGTACCACGAATACAGAGTCGGTTTCCCTTGCCTTCGAGACCTTGGACGAAAAGCCAGCGCATCCGCGAGGGTTGAAGGCTCGATCATCCAGGCCATATTTGTGAGAGCGAGCAAACTTGGCATCAGGCGCTTCAGAACTTTAAGCTTTGCAACCCTAGACTCCTAAGGGGTTATTGATTCAAGAGCTAAGTCCTACGGGATTTCTTAATCCCGGGGTCTTCTTTTTATCCTTTCTTAGGGGCTAATTTACATGCTAGTAGTTCTTATCATTATCGAATCCCTAGATCTGCTGTTATCTTTTCTTCGAGAATCCTAAATCCTAAATAACACTTAAAAATCATAAAAGAAAAAAAAATCACTTGCATCTTGCATCTAGTTAGTCTCGCATAAAAAACATGGCTTAGTGTGCACAAGAAATCATGGTAACCTCAGGTTTAAAGATCACATGCACAACTCCTACTTTGAGATCTATCTTTTGACAAGTAGTAAGACTTGCATAAGATAGTCTCGGTACAGATCAGTTCAATAAACTCAAACCCTGATGAGCACCCTTATCCTTGTATTAGTGTCTCTACACAAGTGGCTGTGAGACCAACCACCCTCTTAACAGTGCATACATAGGATAAGCTAGTGGTGGGGACACCAGGATCAGACATAGATCACTGGATCCCATATGGTTTACTGATTAGGGTTTTTTTTTAGAACCTTAGTCATGTGTCACAATTTTGTAAGCAAGTAAGATTGAGTCTTGTAACAAGTTGAGACTAGTTGATTTGTCTCAACCTAGTCCAGTCTTTTGAGTCCTATATTTAAGTATGAGTCTAGTGAGAGTCCAGTTTTTATACAAGAAGAGAGGATACCTTATTTTAGAGTTCCACCAGGCCTCATCTAGGAGGCAGAGGTGTTCACATCAGCCAATTGGTCCTTGTATGCCATCCCAGGGTCCAAGATTCCTGCAAGATGCCCAGATGCCCTCCAGATGCTTTTCAGATGCCAGATTCCCTCCAAGTGCCAGGGAATATTCTACATGCCAGGTCACCCCAGGATCTTAAAGACATACCTGCACCCCAACCTAGGAGAATTCAAGGCCCAGGTCTATAAAGAACCAAGATTCCATATTGATTCCAGGAATATTCCAGCCCAGGGCACCCCAACTTTCAGGAGGCCCAAAGCCCATGCGCCCAAAGCCCTTGGCCGGTCCTTGCTGCCCCCCATGAAGCACAACATGCCAAGAGGGCATCCTTAATGGTTGACCAAGTCCAAACATGGTGGAAGAGTTCAATGAAAGGAGTTTGAGTTTTTATTTCATTTAACTTGTATACTCCTAGTTCTAGGTTTATTTTGTAGTCTTTCTCCCACTTAAATAGTGTAAACCTATTCTAAATAGGACAAGACTTGTAATCCCTTTAGGAGAGGGCATAAGAACTTTATAAATACCCCACCCTCTTCCTCTTGTAAGTACTTCAATCTTATGAAATAAAATCCTGCTGAAATTTTGAGCTTGCGAGCTTGTTTTGTGTTCTTGTGTTTTGTGGTTGTTCTTATGTTCCCTAGCTGACCCTTGCTGCCAAACCCAAGTCTTCATCAGCCACACCCCAGGAGAAGAAGACCTAGCTACCCAGCAAGCCAAGGATCATCTCCTTCCCTAGGCCGCCAGCTCTTCTAACCCTAATCCTGATTCCCTCAAAACCATAGTTTCTTTTCTTTGTTTATTTGTCTCTTTGATTAGCCTCTGATGCGTGCAGTATCCCCGAGGTGTTTCCCCTCCCAGAGGAGGCTTTCTTTGCCTTCAGGACCGCCCATATCAGCCTGCTACTTCAAGAGAACTAAAGCTTCAACGTCCAAGCTCCAATTTGAGTGTTGAGTGATCTCTTCCACATCAAGTTCTTCAATCTCTGACTGGTACAAACCTTCCCACTCTTAATTTCGATTTTGATTGAAGGTTAGCTATCCTAAGCCAGGAATTTCTCAATTCTCGGGTCCTGGCTTTTATTATTTTGCTTGAGCATGCCTGCGATTATGATGATTCTTTGCATGCTATTCATCTTGCCAGTCTTTACTTGATTTTGGGAATTTAGCTTGCAAATTAAAACCCTAAAAAAATTCTAAAAAAATAGTTTACTATTTTTCCTACATGTTTAGCAATCTTAGAGTTATCCTGCATTAGTTTGGCATTAGAGTGGGTTTAGGATAGCATTCATCTGCATTAGGATCACAAACCCTAATTTCTGCATCCTGCTAGCTACATTAGGTTTCTATTTTCATCTAATTTCAACCACCTAAAAATTTTATTTTTCTATGAAATTTGTATGAATTGTTCTCTGTCTTGTCCTCTATTTTATAATAATTTTAAATAGTTTTATAGAAATCCTAATTCACTAAAATTCAGTATATTAGAAACTTTAACTAAAATCCTGATATTTCTATATTAGTCCAAAAACCCTAGGATTTGCATCATCGTCTGATTTTTTTTATCAAGTTTGGTAGAGTTAATCATCACCATCCATCCTATATTTTGTGATTTTTTGAATTTTTTTGTTTATCGGTAACTATGTCAAAACCAGCATTATCTGAAACCCTAATTTTCTAAATTCTGCTATTTCTGCATTTGGACTCAACCAAACCTAACCAACTTCCACACACCCAATCCCAAGCCCAATTTGTTTACTAACCTAATCAGCCTAAACTTAACTTGCCACCTCATAAAACACACATAAACTATTTATTTTTTTGATTATTTTAGATTGTATCAGGAGCATCGATTGCCATCATCTCTTTAACCTAATCTTAAGCGCAATTGCTATCTAACATTAGGGCAGGATTTCATCCCCTATCTTGGGCCCAAAACAACCACCAACATTCTGACCCAAGCTTAATTAAAATTAATTAGACTTAATTTGCCTTAGTGGGCTAGGTGACACCTAATAGGTTGGGTCCGAACCATGTGGGCCAACTAGTGCATTTAAGTATTTAGCTATTATTGAAAGCTGGTGTCTAAGGCTAGGGGTCCAGAGTCAAACAACCTAAGTGGACTGGTGGTTTATAATTAGGACCCTGTGATAAGCAGGGGGAGCCTGCCATGACCCTACCCCTACCTGGCCAGTGGAAGGATTAGCTGTTATGTTAATATAAGTTGAGCTGACTCATTCAGTTTTGACTCTAGGCTTAGGAAACCCTAGATTGCACTAACCCTTTGCATGCTTGGCTGCATTCATTCTATCTTGATTATTTGTTTGTTTGCATGACCACCAGGTTAGATGATGGGGACATCAAAATCCATCTGGGTTTTTCTTTTCTTTTTTTTCACCAAGATTTTTTTATTTTATTTTATTCTCGCTATTCCACCTATCCTAGTTATTCCTACTTTATTCCATGCTTATCCCTAACTTATCCCTCTATTATTCCTGTCATCTTCTTCCTCCATCCATCGCCCAGATCTGCCATCCCTTCATCCTCCACCACCGTCTTCACCACCGGATCTTCCCCCACCATCTCCATAACCGCCGGAGACCCATTTTAGCCGCCCGATCTCCATGGTCTGTGCCTCCGCCATCGTCCGCATTGCCTCCGAGTTCGATCGACCGCCTCCTCCAAAATCCTCATGATCGGTGCTCAAATGGCAGGTCAACAACATACCCCCAGCCCCATGCCATCGCAGTCTTCCCCCGGGATCCGTCGGCCCGTGCGCCCTCCACCTCACCCGCGAGTACCACCTCCAAATCCGCCGGCCTCCTCCAAATCTACCATCCTCCTCCAAATATGCCGTCCTCCTCCAAATTCATCAGCCTCCTCCAAATCCACCAGCCCACGTCCTCCACCTCACCTGCGAGCTCGACATCGAGGCCCACGTCCTCCGCCCCATTCTACTCGATCCTCTGTTCCATGATCACAGGAAAGGGACTTGCATAGATCCAGATGTAGAAATAGCCTTTGCACGGATCTCAAAGCTACAGGTTTAGGATTAAATAATAATAATAATAAATAAATAAATTTCCATGTATATCCTACTTGGTTCCTAAGTCTTGTAAGCCTATAAAAGAGCATCGCCTCTTGTATTTGTTTTCAGTGAAGAATAAAATGAGTTTTTAGAAGTTTGGTTTTTGGTTCGTCCCTGCATGGGAAGGGTGAGAGGCCTAATAGTATTGCCTTCGTTCTTTGAGAACATCGACCTCCGTGAGGGAATTGGTGTGAGACCCATTATTGCCTTTGTCCTGCAGGACATCGAGGGGTGTGAGGCTTGTTTTGCCTTTGCCTTTTGGTGTAGAGAGGTGTGATACCCTATACCTTCGCTTTCGAGCATTGAGGGGTGTGAGGCCCTAGTTTTCCTTTGTCCTTCAGGACATCGAGGGGTGTGAGGCCCTGGTTATCCCCTTCTTGACCCTAATCCTAGGAGACTTCTCAGCTCTCCGACGATCCTCCTAGCCTAGTCTCATATCATTAGGAGTCCATTACAATCAGTCTAAGCCCAAACCAAATTCAACCATGGACCCCAATTTTGAAGCTTTCATGAAGACCATAATTGACCAATTTGCCCAAATGAACCATAAACTTGACCAAACCAATACCCAGATGACCCAATTGACCAAATCCAAAAATCAAATGAACTATAGATTCGACCAAATAGACCAAAGATTTGACCAAATAACCCAAACCAATAACCAGGCAACCTATAGGATTGACCAGTTAACTGATAGGTTAGACCAAGTAGAAAATAGATTAGGAACCATAGAATGCTCCCAGGGATCTAATGCTGAACCTGAATCTGACCCATCCTGTTCTACCTCTTAAAATCCTAGGGGAGCCCAGAACCCAGACCACTTTATGGAGCTCAACCCTAGGAGAACCCAGACTCAAGACCAATTTATGGAACCTAATCTTAGGGGAGTTCAACATCAGGAACCATATCAAGAGCCCAACCATAGGAGAGTTCACAACCATGACCCTATCCAGGAACCCAACCGTAGAAGGCCCCAACATGAAGTTCATGACCAAGATGAAAGGGCCATGAGAAATATTAGGGTAGAAGCACCCACCTTTGATGGAAGTCTTGAACCAAGGTCTATGTAGATTGGGTAGGAGATATGGAATATTATTTTGAATGGTATGAAATGAGTGGAGGAATGAAATATAAATTTTCCAAGATGAGGTTGATTCATCAAGCTAGATTACATTGGGCTAATCTTGAGCGTATTAGGAGACAACGAGCCCTTCCACCTATAAGTACTTGGCAAGAGATGAAATTGCAACTCAAGGAGAAATACCTACCAAAATCCTACAATTAATAGCTCTTAGATCAATGGAACAAAATTTGTTAAGGGAATATATCAGTTTCAGATTATATTGCTGAATTTGATGAGTTTACTGTTAGGTGTAGTGTAACTGAGTCTTTAAAACAAACCCTATCCAGGTTTAGAATTAGATTACGTGAAGACATCAAAAGGGAACTATACATGAGAGAGGTCAATGATTTGGAACAAGCCTATCAAATAGCTAGACATTATGAACAATTCCAAAGAGGACCTATATATCAGAAATCTGAACCTGTTAGGAACAATACCCAATTCCCAAGATCAAACCCAAACCAGGTATACTAGGGTAGACCAAATCCCAATCCCAACCCAGTTCGATTTAACCCCAACCCAGTTCGATTTAACCCATCCTAATTAAGCCAAACCCTAACCCAGTCTGACCCAACCCTAACCCAATCTGATTTAATCCCAACCCAAACTGTCCCAACCTTAACCCATCTCAACCTAACTCGAGTCCGAGTCCATCTAGTTCAAGTGATTCTGCACCTACTAGAATTAATAAGGGTAAGGCACCTGCATTTCAGAAAGCCCCAAGCCCCAGCCCCAATGCTTGCTTTAGGTGTAATAAGGTAGGCCACTATGCTAGCCAGTGTCCCACCAGACCATTACACATAGGGAAGCTAGAGGAACAAGAGCCTGAACCCAATAATGAGGATGTAGAAGAAGAAATTTATGAGGTTGAACCAAACTTGGTAGAAGAATACGAAGGAGATGAGGAGGAATTTAATCAAATAGGGGTAGTTAGATGTTGATGCAGAACGAAAGCTCTGATACCAAAAATGATGCAGACTAAAAAGAGACGATGCGATGCGGAAGTAAATTAAGACTAATTTTTTTTTATATATATTTTAAGAAGTCGGCTTTGACTCAAAGAAAAGTTAAACTAATGTTGAAAGAAACTAAGAAATGACAGAAAGCACAATTAAAAGGAGTGGATTATCAGAGTAACTCAGAAGTAGGATCGCTGGGGATTGAGAAAACCCCAGACCTAGGGTTTACTCCTCTTTCAAGAAACAGACGAAGAGAGAAGAGAAGGTTTTATACTTGACTGTGATATCTCTCGTTGCTTCAATTGAAGGACACTCTCGAGCAGATTGTAGGATCCTTGGAGACGGGGTATCTTTGCAATGGATCCTCGGATTGTAGTCCTATGGCAAGGTTGGCCTTCTTCTCGAACTCAGGATCTGGAAGAAGAAGAACAAAAAAAAAAAGAACCAGAAACTCAAAGAAAGACATTGACCTGAGGACTTAATGAAGATTGTTGGATGTAGAAGTTCTGGAGATCTTGATACTGATCTGACTCTTCTTTGAACTTGCTCTGTAGTTGAAACAGTTGATCTGAACCTGGATGCTGGTGGCTAGCCTCTATGTGGAAGAGAGGGGCCGTGGGATGTAGATGGAAAATTAGGGTTTGGTGGTGGTGGAGTAGAGATGGGTGGACTAAGATAGGGTTTTGGGATTGGAGATCTCACACCTCCTCAAGGTTCTAGGGAACCGGATTTACTCCCTCACGGAGCTCAACCTGAATACAAGTGTGGAAGAGAGAAAACAAAGTTGCTCACAAAGAAAAGAAATTGATTTCATTCATCATATTTTCAAGAGTTACATAGAGTTGAATATATAGACATAACAAAGAAATAAAATTTCATACACTTCCCATGTGGGACTAATAGGACTAACCCACACTTTAGGCATCAAATTCTCTTCCCAAGACTCCTTCCATGAGTGGGCAGCCAAAAACTCAAGAAAACTTGAAAACTCCAAATGGTCTAGGTGGCGGGTTATGGGGGTGTCTCCTAGTATCTCTCCATGAATCAAGGATTTTCCCTTCATGGTTTGGCTCTTTTGGACACCTCCTAGTCTTGCTCCATAAGTTTAGGCTTCTTCCTTCATGGCTTGGCACTTTAGGAAACTTTTGGGTGCCTCCTTGATTTTCTCCCCAAGACATGCTCTCTTCCCTTTTATAACTTGGGTTTTATGGAACATTGTGGGGCACCTCCTTTATCCTCTCTTCAAGAAAAATTCTTTCCATCCTGGCTTGGGTTTATCTGGAAAGAAGTTGGCTCCTCCTTGGATTGAGGTATCTTGATGGATTTCTCCCCAAGTGGCGCATGAAAGAAGGGACTGCTTTCTTGTGGTGTGGGAACCAAGGCACACTGGATGGAGATGTGGCGCCTCCTGGACTCTAGCGTGTGGCTGGGAGTGTGGCACCCACTTGCTTGGTCCTGGGAGAAAATGTGGCACCTTGGAGAAGACCTAGACCACTACTAGGACTTGTATTGAGTCAACATGACTCAACAAAATTTAAATTGCAGGGAAATACAGACTCAAACTAAAATTGAGTTGACCAAGTCAACCCTATTACAAAACCAGAAAATCCTAATTCTTCAGGCAATGTCAATCAAAGATCCAGATGGAGCCCTGAAGTCTTCTTCTGAGTCTGGTGCCCGCACCAATTCTCCCGGGGTGGGAGGAACTCGACCCTGTCGAGTATGGATCAAGCTGGCTCGGGTATCTCTCCAAGAGGTATGGGTCCAATTCTTGTAATTCTTCTCGGGAGATCCAAGAGAGTTATCAGAATCTGGCCTTCCTTGCCAGCGGACCAGGTATCTTTGGTATCCGTCGAGTACGAGTAGAGATAACCTGATCATCCAGGATCTTTTCAATCTGCTCTTTCCTCACAGGCCAGTTTGTTGGTGGACACACAGGGTTGGGTTCACTCTCAAGAGCAGATCTTCGTCTCAAAAGTTCACTGGGAATCCAGCTGGCTATCTATACTCACTAGGTCTGTAATGTTGAAAGTGGAGCGAATGCCTATTCTGAAGGCAACTCTAGCACATAGCATTGGACCCTACTCTCTTCAACCACTCTAATGTCCACTCCTCTAGCATGTACTTTCTAACAATTCCAGGAGGAAACCGTTCAGGCCAACCTAATCATTACATAGTCTCTCTCAACAAAATTTTGACTCGCCTTTGAGAATCAGCAACTTCTTATAAGTTTCATTACTTAAATTTATTTTGGCATGAATTTCTTTATGCAAGTCCTTTACATGCTATGCAAGTGCATCAAGAGACTGTGTGTGTGGACTAATAGTAAAATCATATCAAGTGGTGTGTGAGGCTTGTATCCATGAACAATTTCAAAGGGACTCTAGCCTATAGACTATTGATCGAAACATTATATGCAAATTTAGTCCTGGACAAAATACAAATCCCAATTCCTGGTGCTCTCAATCAAACCAAAATCTGAGCCAAAGCCTAGTAAAGGGTCAAGAAAAACTAACTAGACTGACGACGCATTCCTAAAGAATGGACTTTATTCCAAGGAACCTAGGTCTAAACCTAACAAACTAAGGCTCTCTAGGTTTGACCTTGGGTCGGAGGAGGGCATGCAGAGCATGAAAACTTATTATGGATGCCTAGTAGGTGCCATAAGTCTTCCAGAAGTAGGTGGCAAACCTAATAGGTTCTAAGGAGTCTTGCAACCTAGAGATCTCAATAAAGTGTAATCCCATAGCTCTAGAAACATGAGAAGATTCAGGGAATGGTAGGAAATAAGAATCAGAGTTTTGAGGTGGCTTATCAGAAACAAGAACAAACCTTGGTTATTCAGGATGACCTTAAAATGAGGACATTGTTCTATAGGTGCACTCATCCAAACCTCATGATTTGCTCTAGGAGGGTCTACAAGTGCAAGTTCTAGGATAGGCTGGGTGCTCCTAGAAGGTGGAAGGTTATCAGGAAGGTCTTTGGAATGTTTATCTAAAAAGTCCTCTAAGCTACTGTCTTTTCTTGTTCTTGGACCTTCTCAATGGGCAATTCTTGTGAACCCCTTCCTTCTTCACACTTCTCTACCAGATTTGACTCAGGGGTGTCTTCTTTGGATTCCTCAATGAGTTCAGGGGTATTCTCACTTAAACTTTCATTTGGTATAATTTCCTCTTCCTGAACTTCCTCAAAAGGGTCTTCTCTTAGGGTTAGCTCCTGAATTCCTTGAGTGGCAGGGGTCCCCTCAATTACCCCATTAGGTAGGAGTTGGTTAATTGAATTATCGGGAGAGATATCCTCAAATTCTTCTTCTTCATATTCATCTATCAAACTTATGTTAGGCTCATATATTTCTTCCTCAATCTCACTGAAATGTTCTAATATATTCTCCTTTGATTCCCCTTTAAGTACGGCTCTGGTCAGGTCAACTAATTTTGGGATGGCCATGCCTAACTCCTTCTCAGTGTTATCCTTCTGGTTAAGAGGTGACACAAGTGGGAATTGACAAACAAAAGTCTGGTTCACTACGGGTATCGGATCAATCGGAACTTGACTCAAGTTGGTAGAGGTTGGCTTTAAGTCCAAAGTACTTGATTGGTTATATCTTAAAGACCGCTCATAGTCTTGGGCTTCTTGGTAGGCTCGGTCTAACTTATTGGTTATTTCAAGGCATAGCTTCCTATAAATGTCTGGGTGTAACCCAACCCTAAACCTCGATGTGATCTGAGCTTCGATCTCAATGGTATTGCATTTCATGTCGTACCACTGGAAGTCCTCGATATATTTAGACACAGGCCTATTACCTTGTCGCAATTGGTACCATTGGTCTAAAAGTCTTTTCTCATAGGATCTACCTAGGTACCTATCTCTCAACTTACTTCTCATATCTCTCCAAGTATATATTTTCTCTTTTCTTTGATAACACTCATGCTCAATAGCATACCAATGCGACCTAGCATGTTTGGTGAACTTGGTTTTGGCCAACCTAATTTGTCCTAATTTTGATATGTTAGTGCACTCAAAATACCGATCCATTTGTTCTTCCCACTTAAATATGTCTCTTGTCTTCCATCAAAAGTGGGTGCATAAGGTTCGGTGTTCCTAACAGGTCCCTTTTTTGAGTCAACCAAGTATGGATATAGGCTCCTAGGGTTATGCTCGGGATCACGGTATAAGGTCCTCCTAGGCTCCTGGCATGGGTGAGGTTGGGGCCTATTAAATTTTGGATTAAGGGTCCAATTTTGATGTCTACGTTTCTCAAGTCCCTGGGCTCGGTCTCTAAAATGGGCAAAACCCTCATTCATATCCTGACTCAATTTAGTCATACTTTCGGTAAGAGTTCTAATCATGGCCTCTAAATCAGGTTGGGTTTGACCAGGTTGGTAGGGTACTTCATTCCGGGTGGACATGATGATGCAAGCAAGCACACCAAATGAGACTCGACTGAAATGACTACGGGCTAACTAGACCTAGAGCCCAAACTAGATGCCCAATCAGAGTGGCAAGCTAGCCTGTAGTAACTCGGGACTCAGCCAGGCAGGTGTAAGGGGAGTGTTAGGTCCCTAATTGCCAATCTTAGACACCAATCAGAGATTGGCCAGGTAGGCGGACCAGCATACAAGCCCTTCGGGATAGAATCCCTGAACCACCATTCTAGACACTGAGTACAAAGCATACATAGAGTAACTAGACAAACTGACTCAACATTAGCTTAGACCCGACTTGTTGGTGTCCCTAGCCCACTAGGGCAAATTAGGTCTAATTAATTTTAAGATTAAAGGCTTAGGTTCGAATGAGTGGGTGGTGTTTTGGACTAAGGAGAGGTTATCAACTCCTCCCCTTATCTTAGATGCTCAAATGCCCTTAAGATGAATTAAGAGATGAACACTCAAAAATAATTGAATTGCAGAAATACAAAAACAGAGTTGCAGTAATTTAATTCTCAGAAGTCTTATGGAAACCAATAAATCACAGGAAAATTATAAAAAATATCTTCAATTATACTGGTTTCAGCAAAACAAAGATCACCAAATTTGGAGTTACCTGCAGTGATAAATAATTCATGCAATAGGGCAATTACGGGCTAAAAACAGAGTACTTCCCCGTTTACAATTCCTGCTACGAAGTTGTAACCCAACGGATCCCCTACACGCCCTAGGAACACCCCATGGAATAGGAAGAGGATGTTTGCACCTCGCTTCATTCCTAGGACCGGACGTCCTGGGGAGTCTACTTCGAGCAGACAAAGTAAAAAGAGAGAGACTCAAACAAGCAATCAAAACAGAAACCCTAGACAGGGCTCTGATACCAAAATTGATGCAGAACGAAAGCTCTGATACCAAAATGATGCAGAACAAAAAGAGACGATGAGATGCGGAAGTAAATTAAGACTAATTTTTTTTTTATATATTTTTAAGAAGTCGGCTTTGACTCAAAGAAAAGTTAAACTAATGTTGAAAGAAACTAAGAAATGACAGAAAGCACAAATAGAAGGAGTGGGTTATCAGAGTAACTCAGAAGTAGGATCGCTGGGGATTGAGAAACCCCCAGACCTAGGTTTTACTCCTCTTTCAAGAAACAGACGAAGAGAGAAGAGAAGGTTTTATACCTGATTGTGATATCTCTCATTGCTTCAATTGAAGGACACTCTCGAGCAGATTGTAGGATCCTTGGAGATGAGGTATCTTCATAATGGATCCTCGGATTGTAGTCCTATGGCAAGGTTGGCCTTCTTCTTGAACTCAGGATCTGGAAGAAGAAGAACAAAAAAAAAGAACCAGAAACTCAAAGAAAGATACTGACCTGAGGACTTAATGAAGATTGTTGGATGTAGAAGTTCCAGAGAATTTGATACTGATCTGACTCTTCTTTGAACTTGCTCTATAGTTGAAACAGTTGATCTGAACCTGGATGCTAGTGGCTAGCCTCTATGTGGAAGAGAGGGGCCGTGGGATGTAGATGGAAAATCAGGGTTTGGTGGTGGTGGAGTAGAGATGGGTGGACTAAGCTAGGGTTTTGGGATTGGAGATCTCACACCTCCTCAAGGTTCCTAGGGAACCCAGATTTACTCCCTCATGGAGCTCAACACCTGAATACAAGTGCGGAAGAGAGAAACACAAAGTTGCTCACAAAGAAATTGATTTCATTCATCATTATTTTCAAGAGTTACATAGAGTTGAATATATAGACATAACAAAGAAATAAAATTTCATACACTTCCATGTGGGACTAATAGGACTAACCCACACTTTAGGCATCAAATTCTCTTCCCAAGACTCCTTCCATGAGTGGGCAGCCCAAAAACTCCAAGAAAACTTGAAAATCAGCTCCAAATGGCAGGTTATGGGGGTGTCTCCTAGTATCTCTCCATGAATCAAGGATTTTCCCTTCATGGTTGGCTCTTTTGGACACCTCCTAGTCTTGCTCCATAAGTTTAGGCTTCTTCCTTTCATGGCTTTGGCACTTTAGGAAACTTTTGGGTGCCTCCTTGATTTTCTCCCCAAGACATGCTCTCTTCCCTTTTATAACTTGGGTTTTTATGGAACATTGTGGGGCACCTCCTTTATCCTCTCTTCAAGAAAAATTTTCCATCCTGGCTTGGGTTTATCTGGAAAGAAGTTGGCTCCTCCTTGGATTGAGGTATCTTGATGGATTTCTCCCCCAAGTGGCACATGAAAGAAGGGACCTGCTTTCTTGTGGTGTGGGAACCAAGGCACACTGGATGGAGATGTGGCGCCTCCTGGACTCTGGCGTGTGGCTGGGAGTGTGGCGCCCACTTGCTTGGTCCTGGGAGAAAATGTGGCACCTTGGAGAAGACCTAGACCACTACTAGGACTTGTATTGAGTCAACATGACTCAACAAAATTTAAATTGCAAGGAAATACAGACTCAAACTAAAATTGAGTTGACCAAGTCAACCCTTATTACAAAACCAGAAAATCCTAATTCTTCAGGCAATGTCAATCAGAGATCCAGATGGAGCCCTGAAGTCTTCTTCTGAGTCTGGTGCCCGCACCAGATGTATTTTGACCCAAGCACAAATTGAGGAAGATTGGCATAGGACTAGCATCCTCCAGACTTTTGTAAAACATGATGCTGCCCTATCTGATCGAACCAACATCTATACCTTTCATCATCATGGGAAGAAATTTGTGATTTACCCCACTCAGCCCAGAAATTCAATCAAGAGAAATTCTAGTAGCCTTAGAGCAAAACCATGAGTTAATCTAATTAAGGATAAAGAATTAGAGAATACCCTTCTGAACCCACTGAGGAATTAATGAGAATTGATCCTGAACCCACTATAATAATTGAAGAAGAAGTAATTGAGCAGGATCAAACATTATAGGTAAAACTAAGAATTTACAGGAGTTGTTCATAGAGGAAGCACAGGATCAAATCCCTAAAGAACAACCAAAAGAAATAGGTGTAGGTAATGAAATAACCTCTGATTTTGAATCCACAAATTCGATTTATCTGTTTGCACCTACACTAGCCTCTGTATAGCATATGCACCATAAAACAAGTCAAAAGCTGAACATAAATAATGAACTAAATAACAACTTGGCTAATTTCCAAAAGAGAGCTAAAAATTTTCTGTAGAGGATTTTGTGATTGTAAAGGAATTTCATGCTCGCGAAGCTAGCCCATCCAAAATAATGAAGAGTAATGGATCCAATGCCTATGCACTCGAGATATCACCTGATTTAGGTATTGGCTCCACCTTCATCATCTCAAATCTTGTAGAGTCTATGGAGCCAACAATTATACCTAGCGAGTCCCTTGAGCCACTCTCTTTCTTTGTAAGTGAACCCACCCCAGAGCGACCACATACAATTTGGCCTTTTGGTAAGGAAAAGATTGAGAGAACCCTAAATGATCAAGCCATCAGTACCTGGGATAGAGACTATCAGCGGTACTTGGTCCGGTGGCAAGGTTGGCAAGAATTTTAGGACTTGTGAAATGCTGGTGCGGATTTGCAGCGCCTCAATCCAGACCCTCCTTAAGCAGCCAAATTGACCCTTACTCGATGGGGTCGAGTTCCTCCCACCCCGGAAGAATTGGTGGGGACACCAAGATCAGACACAGATCACTGGATCCCATATGGTTTACTGATTAGGGATTTCTTTTAGAACCTTAGTCATGTGTCACAATTTTGTAAGCAAATAAGATTAAGTCCTATAACAAGTTGAGACTAGTTGATTTGTCTCAATTTAGTCCAGTCTATTGAGTCTTGTATTTAAGTATGAGTTTAGTGAGAGTCCAGTTTTTGTATAAGAGGAGAGGACACCCTATTTTGGAGTTCCACCAGGCCTAATCTAGGAGCCAGATGTCTTCACATTTGCCAATTAGACATTGTATGCCATCCTAGGGCCCAAGATTCTTGCAAGATTCCCAAATGCACTCTAGATGCTTTTTAGATGCCAGATTCCCACCAGGTGCCAGGGAATATTCTACATACCAAGCCACCCTAGGATCCTAAAGACATACTTGCACCCCAGCCCAGGAGAATTCAAGGCTCAGGTCCATAAAGAACAAAGATTCCATATTGATTCCAGGAATATTCCAGCCCAGGGCACCCCAGCTTCCAGGAGGCCCAAAGCCCATGCGCCCCAAGCCCTTGGCTGGCCCTTGCTGCCCCCCATGAAACCCAACATGCCAGGAGGGGCGTCCTTAATGGTTGACCAAGTCCAAACATGGTGGAAGAGTTCAAATGAAAGGAGTTTGAGTTTTTATTTCATTCAACTTGTATACTCTTAGTTCTAGGTTTATTTTTTAGTATTTCTCCTACTTAAATTGTGTAAACCTATTTTAATTAGGAGAAAACTTGTAATCCCTTTAGGAGAGGGCATAGTAACTCTATAAATATCCTACCCCTCTTCCTCTTGTAAGTACTCCAATCTTATGAAATAAAATCCTGCTAAAATTTTGAGCTTGCGAGCTTGTTTTGTGTTCTTATATTTTGTGGTTGTTCTTGTGTGCCCTAGCCAACCCTTGTTGCTAAACCCAAGTCTTCATCAGCCACACTCTAGGAGAAGTCATCCTAGCCATCTAACAAGCCAAGGATCATCTCCTTCCCTTGGCTGCCAGCTCTTCTAACCCTAATCCTGATTCTATCAAAACCCTAGTTTCTTTTCTTTGTTTATTCGTCTCTTTGATTAACCTCTGACACGTGCAGGATCCCCAAGATATTTCTCCTCTCCAGAGGAGGCTTTCTTTGCCTTCAGGACCACCCATATCAGCCTTCTACTTCAAGGGAACTAAAGCTTCATCATCCAGGCTCCAATCTGAGTGTTGAGTGATCTCTTCAATAGCAAGTTCTTCAATCTCTGACTGGTACAACCTTCCCACTCTTAATTTCTATTTTGATTGAAGGTTAGCTATCCTAAGCCAAGAATTTCTCAATTCTCAAATCCTAGCTTTTATTATTTTGCATGAGTATGCTTGTGATTATGATGATTCTTTGCATTGCTATTCATTCTGCTAGTCTTTACTTGATTTTTAAAATTTAGCCTGCAAATTAAAACCTAAAAAAATTCTAAAAAAAATAGTTTACTATTTTTCCTGCATGTTTAGCAATCTTAGGGTCATCCCGCATTAGCTAGTCTTTCCGGACTTATCAATCCCCGAACCGATGGTCCATCGACTAGGACATTTTAGGTTAGGGTTTATAGGAACTTAGGTCTCACTGTCATGATTTCTATCATAACCCTAATTCCATTTGCCATAACCTATGGGGTTCATCATAATCTTTAAATAAGACACAATAATATGATGAAACAATATGCCTTTATTGGTGTGGGCACCAAAGTTCGAAAGAGGCTTTAGTCTAATTCAGTATGGCTTTAATTCTTTCATTAAAATTGTGTCTTGTAAATAGAGTATCTTACTTATTTAATTGAATTTGAGTCATGTAATTAGGTTGGGTTTATTTCAATTTGGTTTCCTTTAAGTCCATTTGGGTTTTGAATCCAATTAGAGTCAAATTAGTCTTGTATTTAGTGAGTTTAGTAGTTGGGTCCAAGAGAAGTTTGGAATTGGTTCAATGTAAGCAAGCTCACTTGAAGATTGGATGCACTCAACCACTTCAACAAAATATTCCAAGGAGGACGCCACTTCAGCAAGCATTGTTGGACACCATGTCAACCTCCTAACCACTTGGCATCCACTTCATCAAGCCACATCACCATTTGCCACTTCACCAAGGAATTCAAATTTAAAAAAGGTGGCCAAGGTTATTTTGAATTCCACCATTATAGCTAGCTCCCATGAAAATCTCCATGTAATTCGAATTCCACCCTTATAACTAGGAACTTCCCATGAAAAGCTCCATGTAATTCGAATTTTCAAAGTTCTTTGAAGGCTTATAAAATCTACTCCAAGCTCTCTTGTAAAGGGATGATGATATGAAAGAAAAATCAAAGTTTCTTCTATTCCATTTGTGTTATCAAATATCCTCCGAGAGAAAGTGGGTGACAGACCCTTAGCTAGTATAATCAATTTTCCATGCCAAGAGTGATTTTCCCTTCCATCTAATCATTCCATTCCATCTTCAAGGGCACAAGGAGGTCATACAAGGAGGCCGGCCAAGCTACTTCCACTCCATCAAGCTTCTTCTCAACTTCAATCCTCATTTCATTAACATTCCATCTTTCAAATTCCTTTCTAATTCTAATATGGTTTGTGTAGGATCCTCGGGATTTCCAGGTTCCAAAGAAGAAGGTTTTCTAAGTTAAGAAACAGAGACAAGAAGCTCTCCCATCTAGAGAAATTTTCTTGTCATCCAAGAGATTCATCCTTGAGTATAACCTTTCCGATTGTTGAAACGTTAATGGCTGGGTATCCCTCTTCTAATGCTTTTAGATATGAGATATAAGAGTAATTAAGCCCTAGTCTATGTGGTTTCTTAACCACAATGATCCTTTCTCTTTACTACTTTGAAGATTTTCATTCAGGTTTAATTTAACATGCAAATTCCTCCATGAAGATTTCACTTTTGTTTACATGGAAAAGTAGCCTAGTTTTTTACTTCATTTTTCATTTAACTACTACTATTTCCTCCTAGATTGCATCATTCCATATCATCTTGCATCATTTATTAATATATTAAATATCATACAGGAGTTGGAAGATTTTAAAAATGCTCTTACATAAGATTAGCTTTTAGGGTACTTTCCTTTCATGATCTGCCCCCTACCTAGCACTCCAATCTATTATCACCAAGATTGTCATGACTCATAGCTCTGGTGCATTGGGTTCCTTCTAGCGGGTGCTCACCCTCCTCCGGGCTCGCGATTATCTGTTGACTCCATTAATTAATTTTGATGATAAGCAAAATAGTTAAGTATAATTTGAGGACTAATGATTTGCTTTAAGTGTATTTTTATTGAAAGGATGCTCACAAAATTTGAAGAAGCCCAATTGTGATGAAGAACCAAGGTTGAATGGAATGATTGCACAATACAAGACTTGGACACTTTATGAGATGGTTGAATGGATAGCTAAGGCAAGTGGAAACTTGTTCCAACTAAAACTAGCATTTCTGTGATTTTTTCAAGGATGTGTCTACTCAAGGTGTCAACACATGACATGATGTGTCGACACATGAAGTTAAAGTGTCAACTCAGGCCGGTATGCACCAAGGTTTCAAATGGCACAGATCAAGTGTCGACACATGGAGCTTATATGTCGACTCAAAGTGTCAACACATGGATTAATACATCGCCTGAGACTTTCAAGCTACAGAACTTGCAGAAGTTGAAGCAACAGTTGAAATGTCGACTCATGGATGCAATGTGTCGACTCAAGGTGTCGACTCAACTAAGAATGTGTCGACTCAACTGAGATTTCCAGAGATTCTGAATGAAGCATTTTGAACTATGTGTCAACTCAAGAAGAACATGTGTCGACCTTATGTGTCGACTCAACTGAGGAAGTGTCAACACATGAAGTTCTGGCAACAATAACAGCTAGTTTTTTCAAATGCAGAACTCATCCCAAATGGTCTTAACGGCTAGTTTTTTGAGTGTAATGGCTATATCTCAATTTTGAGACCTTGGGAAGGTATAAATAGGCTCCAAATCAAATCAAGAATAAATGTATTGAATATCCAAAAAGTGTTTTGAAAGAAAAAAAGAGAGAAGAGCCTTAACTCCTATTCATTTAAGGTTCAACCACTCTCAAGCCAAAAGGAATCCTTCCAAGCATTCAAAGCCATCAAGAGCATTGAAGATCATTCATACTTGGGCATTTAAAAGGCTTCATCAAGAGCAAAGTAGCACTACATCGAGCAACATTGTTTTATTTGCTTTTCTATTGAAAGCTTACATTGGTTCTTTATTTCTAAACTTTATATCTTATAAAGGTTCTTGGTTAGCCTTGTGTAAAACCAAGGAAGGTTATTGGTTAGCCTTGTGAAAACTAATTAGGTTGGTGGTTAGCCCGCAAAACCACTAAGGTTCTTGGTTAACCCGGAAAACCAAGGGAGGTTTTTGGTTAGCCTTGTGAAAACCAATTAGGTTCTTGGTTAGCCCAGAAAACCAAATGAGGCTATGAATTATGAGCCTTGTAAAACAAGTCAAATTTTGATTAGTGAGCCCGGAAAACTAATCGACTATACTTGTTTGATTATAGTGAATTCCCAAGGAAATCTTGGGGAGTGGATGTAGGCACATTATTGGCACTGAACCACTATAGCTTGTTGTGTTTGTGATTTCTTGTTCTCTCCCTCCTTGCTTTTTACATTCTTGCTTATTGCTTTTAATTTCCGCTGCACTATTACTTTAAAGCATTGCACTTAAATCTTAGTACCTTGTTGAATTGAATTGCATATCTTGTCTTGTGAAGTTTACTAGTATTATCAAGCTTAGCTTTAAATTATTTTTAGAGATCCAATTCATACCCCCTCTTGGGTTGCTCTCTGGGCAACAAGTGGTATCAGAGCCCAGTTCTCAGTGTATAGGCTTTACCGCCTTGAATAAAGATCTATGGTAGCCCCATTTGGTACTAGTGTAGTTGAGGGACAAGCCTCAAATAGACCTCCATTTTTTAATGGAACAAATTATACTTATTGAAAAACTAGGATGAGAATTTATATGCATTCTATAGATTATAATTTGTATAAAGTAGTTGACAAGGGTCCTCATATTCCTTCAGTGGTGGTTAATGATGTTTCCATCCCAAAACTTGAAGAGGATTGGGATGAAAATGATATTAAACAATCCGAGATCAATGCTAAGGAAATGAATCTCTTGTATTATGCATTAGATCCTAATGAGTTTAATAAGATATCTACATGCATATTCGCCAAAGAAATATGGGACATACTTGAAGTTATCCATGAGGGTACCGATCAAGTGAAGAACACTAAAGTCAACATGTTAGTAAACACATATGAGATGTTCCGAATGGAACCAAATGAATCTATTACTAATATATATACACATTTTACAAATATTGTAAATGCTATGAGAAGTCTTGGTAAAGTCATATCTAATGCTAATCTTGTGAATAAAATTCTTAGGTCACTACCAACATCATGGGATCCAAAGGTGACCGCAATTCAAGAAGCAAAGGATGTAGACAAGCTTCCACTTGAGCAGCTAGTAGGATCGCTCATGACTTATGAGCTCAACTTAAAACAGAAATCAATGGACTTGGACAAAAAGAAGATGG
Organism: Areca catechu; assembly: GCA_021397845.1. Classification (NCBI taxonomy): domain Eukaryota; kingdom Viridiplantae; phylum Streptophyta; class Magnoliopsida; order Arecales; family Arecaceae; genus Areca; species Areca catechu. The sequence goes on along the minus strand of CM038051.1, from coordinate 139,381,258 downwards.
GGATCACTTTCAAGTCAAATATTCAAGAAGAATCCTCGATTGATGAGTCCGAAGATGAAGAAGAAGAAGAAGGTGAAGAAGCCCTCCGTGTAAGAAAGTTTAGAAGATTCATGAAGAGGATGAAGTTTTCCTACAAAAAGAAATACCAATCTAAGGAAAAGGGAAAAGAAAAAGAGAAAGAAAAGGGAAAAGAAAAGGAAAAAGAAAAGGAGAAGAAAGTACCTATATGCTTTGAGTGCAAGAAGCCGGGACATTACAAATTTGATTGTCCTCTCCTCAAGAAATCAAGGAAGAAACTAAGGAAGAAAGCAATGATGGCCACGTGGAGTGACAATGAAGACTCTAGTTCAGAAGAAGAGTGGACTGAAATTGCAAATCTCTGCTTCATGGCTCATCAGGACAATGAAGAGGTATGTTCTGACTCAGAAATTGATTTTACTTTCGATGAACTTAGAATTGCTTTCGAAGAGCTTATGCATGATTATAAATTAGTTTTATCTGAAAATAAGAAATTGAAGAAGCATGCAAACAATTTCTCATTAGAAAATAATTCTTTACTTAATGATGTTAGTTCTTTGAAAACTAAACTAGATGTTTTGGAAAAGAAAAATAATGCTTTAGTTATGGAAAATGAAGTTCTACAAAGACCTAAACAAATTGTTTCTAACAATGAGCTTTTAAAGAAAAACAAGGATTTAGAACTTAAAAATGCTAAACACAAAAATGAACTTGAAAAATTAAAACCTTTTGTTAACAAATTTACTTATAGTTCAAAAATGTTGAATTTACTTTTAAACAATTAAAGAGCTATTTTTAACAAGGCAGGTTTAGGATATAAACCACAAAAGCAACAAAAGTATTTCAAAAACTTTTTTGTGCCTGCATCATCCATTATTACTTGTAAAAATTAGGTCATAAATCATATCAATGTAATTTTAGAAAAATCATGTGTTTTGGTAAAGTGTGGGTTCCAAAAGGAACCATTTTGAATGCTAACCCGAAAGGACCCAAGTTAGCTTGGGTACCTAAAGTCAAAGCTTGATCATATTACAGGTGTGTCTTACAATCAAGGAAAACAAACGAGTTTGGTATCTTGACAGTGGTTGCTCAAGTGATGAGGGACAGAGTGGAGGAGGATCGTTGGCAATCATAGAAGTCACCAGAAGATTAGGGTGTGTACTCAAGAACAGGAACTCGGGCATCGCACCCACACCAATCCAGAGAAAACTCAAAACTCAGACAAAATAACTTTTTAAGTTGTATTCATGAGAAGAAGATGTTTAATACAAGAGGGGAGGGGCGGTATTTATAGATTCACCCCAGGATACATTACATGAGGGCTAAGAAACCCTGACTTGTGAGCCAAGAATCCCTGGTGGACCGGTTAACAATGGGCCTGTCTTGAGTTGGAGCTCTCTCTTGCGGGCTTGGCGGCATGAAAGGGTCCAGGTGCATGAAGGCCGGCTCTGGTTGGAGTGGTCTGGTGGATCTCCTAGCTGCTGATGATGAAAGAAAAGGTGCAGGTGGTTTGGCATGATCCTACGCTAGGCATGCAAACAGCTACGGGAGCAAAATGGATTTTAAAGCAATTTTTAAAAATCACGCAGCGGAAAACTGCTCCGTCCAGAATCTAATCAATTCAAGTTGCATGTATTAATAATAGGCATGTAACAAGGCATATAATATTTGTAAAACATATTAACAAATAGATCTAATTATGCATGATTTAAATAAAATATTTCCATACCTTTATTCCACCTGGAATAGCCCTAGAATAAAATAGGAATAGGCTGGAATAAGTGGGATAAACTTATTCCAGTTGTCTTCCTCGTTTAGATGTTGGGAAGCTCTATTTTTTTGCTCTTCAAAACAGCAACCAAAAGGTGGCATCTGGACCTCCTTTTCCTCCCAAATCGGAGCAATAGCAGGGGGATAATATGTTCTTTGATCTTCAACCGAAATCTGCAAAGAAAAAAATACCAAAAAGGGTCTACCAAATCATCCAAAACTTGCTGCAAAAAATTCTGCTGCAGGAAAAACAACAAGCTGGTTCTTTGGATTTGGAGCAGCAGTAGCAAATCTGGTTCGACTCTCTTGCTCCCAGGAGTAAAGAGATACTCCCTCTAGAGGGGAGACATGCCTGGGGCTCTCGGATCCTCCCCCTTGCACGGTGCTAGCCGCTGGAAGGAACTTTGGTCACGGTTGATGGCAGCAACTCTGGTTTGCTGCAATCTTTTGATTTAAGCACTACAATCAACAAGGATCAAGTCTTGTTTCTCTCCCTAAATCTCTCCAAATCTCAGCCCCAACAGCACCCGATGGATTGAAGGATTAAGCGAAGAACTCTCATTGTTTTTCAGCCCAAAACAGCACCCAGAACATCAACTCCCAGCCAAAAACTCATGAGTAATGAAGAACAGGGCCTGCTGTATTTATAAATAGCAGAGGCAAAAGGGAGAGGCAGGGAGACGAAGAGGATCAAAGAGCAGGCTGCCGTTCTCCAAATAAATCAGCAATAATAGAGAGGAATGGCAGCGGGTGGAAGGAGAGGAGGAGGCGTCGATTCGGTCTCAGGGTGCTTGGAATTCTTCTAACGAAAGATCGTGTAAAATGGTCACGCTGAAAGAAAACAAACACCGGTTCAAAACCGGTCCATTCAATCCCATCAGTTCAAAAATTGGTTCTAGGATTTTCCAACCCAATCCTAAACGGTTCAAAACTGGTTCAAAGATAAAATTGGTTCACAACCAATTGAAGACCGAAACGAGCTCCGAATCAGTTCAAAACAGATTCAATAAAATCCTGGTTCAGTCCTGGTCAGCCCGGAACAATTTTCGGTTGACAAAGACAAGGGCAAGATGAGCGGAAATAGAAGAAGGGAAAGTGTGCTCAAGAAATACCGTGACCATAAAACCGAAACGATTCTCAATCGTAATCGGTATCCGGATCAGAGAGTAATCCTCTGTGGCGTGTGACCTCATAGGTTTGAACCTAAATGGTAGCACTGGAACAATTCTAGTACCAGCACAGGAAACCATCTAGCAATGGGTCCCGGCATCCGGATAGGTCGAAGATGCGAGAGCAATCTATCGAACCTCTGGCATATGGTTACCGTATAATTCATCCCTTTGATCTCTAATGCTCAGGACGACTGAGATTGGACTGCCAACCCAGACAGAGTCAGTCCACTACGTGTCCCAACCTCACAAGCCCAGTGACCCTTCACTAGGGCTACCCCGGTCGAGGATTTGCTAAATTGAGATACTGTGAGACATTCAATCCAAACTATTTGGACAGGTCAATTCCATCTTGGTCCATCACTGCTCCATAAGTACTTGCCTGTACCCAGAAACCTTCCATCACTGGATTAAAAATCCGAGTAGTCCGGCACCAAAGCACAGGGAGTTGCTTGCAAGCTACCGTGATGACCTCAGGTTAGAGGGACACATATACCCATATCCAATCGTGAGTATCCCTTTGGCAGAAAGGGGCTGCACGGAGTCACGTTCAATAATATATCACATATCCCACTTGCAGATCACATCAGTGTCACCACACTCATTTGGTCAAGAGGACAACCAAACGATGTGAACTACAACAACCTATACTTGATATATTGTGGTCCAGTACAATATATCCTTTGGTTGTGAACAGGGTTTAAGGACCACTCGATACATCCTCTCTGTATCGAAGTCAGTGTAGTCCTAAGGACTTCATCACATGGAAAGAGTTCATTTTAGGGAAATAATATGTGATGAGATGCCAAAAATAACATTTTATTAATTCAAAGAACAGTACAATACTGAGTTCAACCGCCTACAACCCAGGCGATTGGCTTTGGGACACTATTCCCAACAGATGACTCTCCTCTTGACTTATCAACTTAACTGGACTTTTGACTGAACTAAAATGACTGGCTTGACTAAGTGGACTCAACTGACTCAGTTGTCCCACTTTATTACAGGACTCAAGTGGCTCACTTTGATTCAAGTGACATAGGACTAATGAACTCAAATAAATTAAAATAAAATAGATTTTCGGTACCCATCATTCCCCTGCGGTGGGGAGAACTTGACTCCGTCGAGTCAAGCTCAGCGGGGTTTAATGGAACCGGAACTAACCAAATCAAAAACAAAAAGGCTAGCTTCAATTTATTATTTTTTTTCACCTTTCTTTCTTGTTTTTCTTTTTTTTTATTTTCCTCTAATTTTTTTTGTTGCTCTGAGATCAGTGCAACTTTGAAATTCTAGTTGCTCCAGGAATCGTGCACTTTAGAAATCATGTTGCTCTGGAAATCATGCATTGTTGAAGTCGGCAACAGTGAAGCAGGTATGCTTTCATGTTCGTGCCTTCTTTGTCTTCTTCGCGAACCAACACCAGGGAGGAAAGGTAGGGGCTTCGAGCTACTCCGCCGGTGATGACATTGGGGAGGAAGATGGCGGCCAGTGATGGTGGACATCCGTATGGTGGCACTGGTGGATCCGGAGAGGGGGTGGATTCGGAGAGGGAATCTGCGACTGGGGTGTCTTCTTCATACTCATCCACCATACGTGGGATAGCCTCATACACCTTTACTTTAGGCTCAGTAATGGTGATGCGGGACAACGGGGGGCTAGGAGCTAGGATCGATGGTGAGCCTAGAAGTCACCTAGATTAGGGTATTTAATTTTTTTTGCATTTTCTAATTTGATGGCGAAGGAATAATGGGATGGAAGATAGGGGTCTAGATCTCATGGACTTTGGGACTCACCCTAATGATGAGACCTCTCACCTCTAAGGTATTACACCTTCCTCGATACTTGGAGGTGCTAGAGTGAATCTCAAAGATCATGAAGAGATAAAGAAAATGGAATGGGAAGGAGATAACTGACATGACCTCACATCATGTCCTGGGATTGGGCCTCACACCCTCTCCTCATGGAGTGGAAGAAAAGAATCCCTCTTTCCTAAAACTTATTTTTAATTGACCAAACTCCTCCTTTTATAAAGAATGAGGGTGGTATTTATAGACCTGTCCAACTCTTATTTGAATTTGAATACAAGATAAAAAGATAGGAATGATTTAAATTCAGATACAAGATAGGATAAGATAAGCCTATCCATATCTCAATCCTAACCAACTAAATCCTAATTCAAATCTCAAACAAAAGATAAATCCTAAATAAATAATCTTCTAATTTATTTGCTGCTCCAGAATCCGTGCTACTTCAGGATTTGTGCAGGTCGATGTCCTTGCTCAAGGATTTGTGCAGGTCGATGTCCCCATCATTCTCCTGAGGTGGCGAAAACTCGACTCCATCGAGTGTGGATCAGCAGGGACTCTAGTGGATCGCATTTAATCAAAAGAGGCCTCGATGTTTCTCCAACATTGTGAGGTTTGACATTCATAGCCTTAAGATGGCCCCTTTCATGAATGACCCATTTACTAACTTCAGTCACAAACTGCTTATTTCTAGACTTTTCATACTTAGTTGATCGTGGGGACACCGGAGGCACCAGAATAAGAAGAGGCTTTTCAACCCTCTGTGAATTGATCAATAATTTATGAGTCCATCTATAATAAGGGCTTAGCCCATCTGAGTCCATTTTAGTTGTTATTTGAGTCTTTTGAGTTTCAGTTCTGTACTAGTCAGCTCATGTTGAGCGAGTTCAGTCCAGAGTTAGTCAGCTCATGTTGAGCTAATTTTATGTTTTTTGAGTCCTATTCTACCATATTGAAGACTCAAGACCACATCATATAAGTGAAGACCAAGTCCAACCAGATTGAAGACATGGAAGTATAGCCCAAGTCCAACCCAGCTTGAAGATTTGAAGACCACAGGAGGAAAAATTCAGAAAACCCTGATTCCTTGCAGATGCCCTCCAGATGCCCAGATTCCCTTCTAGATGCAAAAGCATATTCATAGACCAGGGCATCCATGATTCTAGAGGTCCATCTACATCATATCCCAAAGAAATCAAGCTCAGGTGCCAAGCCCAAGCCCTAAAGAAGCAAAATACCAGGGAATATTCCTGCTACATGGCTACCAGGCCACCCCAGCTTCCAGAGGCCCAAACCCATGCACCCGAGCCCCTTTGGGCCAGCCTCTTGCTGCTCCTAGAAGCCCAACACGCCCCCCTAGGTTTCCTTGGAGTGTTGGCCAAGTCAAGAGAATTTTTAGGGATTTTTCTACCTAATATTTCCTTATTTTCTAGCTAGGGTTTGAGAGGGAAAAGGATTCTTATGTAAAGACTAATGTGCCCTTACTTGGAGCCCAAGGATAAGGGTCTATTTAAAGGACCCTAGCCTCTTGTATGAAGGGAGATTTTGATATATGAAATAAACTTTGAGTTCTTCTATTGTTTTGTGTGATTACCTTGCTGTGTGCATAAAGGGGTTAGAGAGTTCTTCTTCCCGGTGTTTGCAACCATCTTCCTACCGCCAACCATCCTTCCAGCCCCCTCCAAAACTTTCTTCCCTTTGCTATTTTCCTTTGTTTTATTAATTTCCTCTGAGTTTTCTAACCCCTAATAGGTTGTTTGCAGGTCCCCGAGTTCCTACGAATCCAACGACTCCAGCCAAGCCTCAATCGGACCATCGAGCAGAAAGCTGGGTATCCGCGGGTCTTTGGCTCGGTTTTCCAGGTCGCATCCATCGAGGAATGAGAGATCCCTTTGTTGCAATCTTCACCAGGCACTTCAGACATTGTCAGGTACACCCCCTCTATCTCCAGTCTTATTATTGTAGGAGAACTTGCCCTAACCGAGGCTTCTCAGCCCCGGCGATCCTTCTTTAGGACTTTTCTAGGTTCTAATATGCATGCTTGGCTTCAAAAATTCATACAAAATTCCCTACAACAAATTTTGATATGAAATTTAGAAATTAATCACCTAACCCTACATATAAAACATACAAAAAGAATTGCATGCATATTAGTCCCGCATCATTTGGTATCAGAGCTTAGATTAGGGCTTGTTTACTGCAATTTTTTAGTCCGTATATGCTCTAGTTTTTAAATTATTTATCCTTGTTAATAACTCAAAAAATTCTAAAATTTGTTTTTCTAGACTCATCATAATTCACAGTAATTTTCATAATTTGTTCAAATTTTATTATGGCCTGTGAATTTTCTGAAAGCCAAAATACAGCCTGCAAACTTTGGCTCTATTTTTTTTCATCAAGACAAGTTTAGAAGTTTTAGGGTTTTATTTAGCATTTTTTGCATATCTTTTAATTTTAGTATATTTCCTGCATATTAGGCTATAATTTGCAAGTTTTCTTCTATTTAAGAAAATACCAAAAAAAAATTACATATTCTCCAAAAATACCAAAACATCTAAACCCTAATTTGCATCCTCATCTGCCTGCCATCATTGCATAATCTACCTTTAAGGGCACTCTTGCTATGTCAGATGGGGGGAGGATTTGATCACCTCTCCTTAGCCCAAAATCACATCCCTTGCATTCGGTCCCAAGCCTTAACCTAAAATTAACTAGACTTAATTTGCCCTAGTGGGCCAGGGACACCAACTGGTCGGGTCCGGGCTAGTGTTAGATCATCGTGTCAAGTTAACCTACGTGTGCCTTGTGCTCAGTGTCTAGAACGGTGGTTCAGGGATTCAATCCCGAAGGGCTTGTGTGCTGGTCCGCCTACCTGGCCAATCTTTGATTGGTGTCTAGGATTGGCAATCAGGGACCTAACACTCCCCTTACACCTGCCTGGCTGAGTACAGGGTTACTATAGGCTAGTTTGCCACCCTGATTGAGCATCTAGTTTGGACTCTAGGTCTAGTCAGCTATAGTCGGTCTGATCGAGTCTTGCATGAGCACTAGATCAGGGGTTTCATATCACCCACCTCCTTCACAAATGTCTGAACCCATGAAAAATTTGCAAGCCCAAATAAAAGCACTCACTGAGCAACTAACCCAATCCATGGCCCAGTTAACTCAGTCTAGTACCCAAACCAATAATAGAATTGACCATCTTGCCAACAGGTTTGACCAGTTAGAAGGCCGTGTAGGGACCATACAAAGAACCCATGGGTCACAGTCTGATCCACATCCTGAGTCCCCTCAACCTAGGAGGACCCCAAACCTTGATCCATACCATGAGGTCGAACCTAGGAGAGCTCCTTATCCTGACCCATACTATAATCCTGAACCTAGGAGGACCCCAAACCTTGATCCATTCCATGAGGTTGAACCTAGGAGAACCCCCCAGCTTGACCCATACTATAATCCTGAGCCTAGGAGGACCCCAAACCCTAATCCATACCTTGAGGCTGAACCTAGGAGAACCCATCATCATGACCCAATCCCTAAGGTTAGTCCTAGAAGACCCAATCAGGATTTTATAGACCAGGAAGATAGATCCTATTTACCCTCTCCCTATAAGCCTAGTATACCCACAACCTATAGATCTTATGACTCCAAATCCTCTGACTCTAGAATTTACGAACCCATATCCCATGAGCCTAGTAGACCCAACACCCAATATTCTGACCCATATAGGGAGTCCAACCCTAGGAGAACCAATATTCTGACCCATATAGGGAGTCGAACCCTAGGAGAACCAAATATCCTGACCTATATAGGGAGCCCAACCTTAGAAGGACCCCATACCATGATCCATCCTTAGAACCTGACCATAGAGCTTACCCAAAATCCTATGACCCCAGATCTTATAATCCCATGACCCATAGATCTGCACCCTTGTCCTATGAGCCCAGAGAACCCATAACCCCTATGTATCAATCTAGTACTAGTCAGGTTTCCCTTAGTCAACTTGAACTCCATAGGATTAGTACCCCTAGATATGAACCCAGTAATGAGCCACTACCCCTTAGGCAACCTGAACCTACTAGGACTAGTGTCCATACTCAGAAACTAGGACCTAGCCAATTTTCCCCTAGCAGACCTTCTCCAACCATTCCTAAGATTAACAAGGCTTACATTAACGTGGAAGTGTATGAAGCTGATGCGAGCCTAGTAGATTAGTATGAAGGAGAAGATGAGACACCTTTAGTAGACCTAGAATTAGCTGACCCAGTAGATACCCAGGTAGAAACCACACTAGAGCTAGTTGACCTTGACCACATCCAACCTAAAGCTATAGTGGAAGAACAATTAGAGGAAGAGAACTATGATACTAGGATTTTACCTGAGGAAACTCTAGAAAAGGATCTAATTGTAGAGCTTATTCCTGAATTCCATGAATAAGAAGACTTTATTCAGGATTTGGCTTACTTAACCCATTGCCCTCAGGATGAATCCCTTCCTGCCATTCCTATTGAAGATCTCTTTCTAGAAATTGCTGACCCATCCTTCCATAGTATGGACCTTTTCTTGCCCATAGATATACCGCAACCCTGTAAGGTTGGCCTTATAAGTCTAGGATTAGTCCCTGACATGCCTTCTTTTATTCTACTTTATCCAACTAACCCGGAACCTTTTTCTCCACCCTACCAGACTAATTCTGAACCCACTTCCTATTTCCTACCCTTTCCTGAGTCTTCTCATGTGTCTAGAATTATTAGGTTACATTTTGTTGAGTTTGCTAGGTTGCAAGGATCCATAGAGCCCATCCCATTTGCTACCTACTTTTGGCAGACCCTCTGGCACCTATTAGGAGTTACTAGCAAATTTTCTTCTGCATGTCAGCCATCAACCATGACTCATGCCCCCATGCCCAAGTGGTAGTTAAGACCTAATAAATCTCTTTAGTCAAGTTTGTTAGGTGTAGGTTTGAGTCCTTAGAATCATTTGTTAGGAGTCTGCATGTGCCCAGCATGTTCACCACCTACACTAATTTTAAACAAACTGGCTAATTCTCGAAGATGGATCAAAGAATTTGATGTAGTGGATTCTATCTTGGTTAGGCTTAGGCCTAAAAGAAGCTTCATGCTCGCAGAGCTGGACTTTTAAAGTGATAGAGAAGGTTGGATCAAATGCCTAGGTGTTAGACATGCCTTCGGATTTGGGCATTAGTTCAACCTTCAATATTATAGACCTTGTTGAGTACAGGGAACCGGCAGTGATACCTAGTGAGGCTTTTGAACCTATTCCTTTCCATTGTGAGTGACCCTAACCCAGAGTGTCCACTAATAAATTTAGCCTGAGAGAGGAGAACGGATCGAGCGTATCCTGGACGATCAAGCCATTATGACCCGGGGCTGCGGTTATCAACGTTTCCTGGTCCGATGGCAAGGCCGGCTAGAGTCAGACGATTCATGGATTTCTCGAGAGGACTTGCAGCACCTCAACCCAGAGCTCCTTGAGAGATATGTGAGCCAGCTTGATCTTCACTCGACAGGGTCGAGTTCCTCCCATCCCAAGAGAATTTATGGGGACACCGGAGGCACCAGAATAAGAAAGAGGCGTTTCAACCCTCTGTGAATTGATCAATAATTTATGAGTCCATCTGTAATAAGGGCTTAGCCCATCTGAGTCCATTTTAGTTGTTATTTGAGTCTTTTGAGTTTCAGTTCTGTACTAGTCAGCTCATGTTGAGCTAGTTCAGTCCAGTGTTAGTCAGCTCATGTCGAGCTAATTTTATCTTTTTTTTGAGTCCTATTCAACCATATCGAAGACTCAAGACCACATCATACAAGTGAAGACCAAGTCCAACCAGATTAAAGACATGGAAGTATAGCCCAAGTCCAACCCAGCTTGAAGATTTGAAGACCCTAGGAGGAAAAATTCAGAAAACCCTGATTCCTTGCAGATGCCCTCCAGATGCCCAGATTCCCTTCCAGATGCCAAAGTATATTCATAGACCAGGGCATCCATGATTCTAGAGGTCCATCTGCATCCTAGCCCAAAGAAATCAAGCCCAGGTGCCAAGCCCAAGCCCTAAAGAAGCAAAATCCAGGGAATATTCCTGCTACATGGCTACCAGGCCACCCCAGCTTCCAGAGGCCCAAACCCATGCACCCGAGCCCCTTTGGGCTGGCTTCTTGCTGCTCCTAGAAGCCCAACACGCCCCCCTAGGCATCCTTGGAGTGTTGGCCAAGTCAAGAGAATTTTTAAGGATTTTTCTACCTAATATTTCCTTATTTTCTAGCTAGGGTTTGAGAGGGAAAATGATTCTTATGTAAAGACTAATGTGCCCTTACTTGGAGCCCAAGGATAAGGGTCTATTTAAAAGACCCTAGCCTCTTGTATGAAGGAAGATTTTGATATAAGAAATAAACTTTGAGTTCTTCTATTGTTTTGTGTGATTACCTTGTTGTGTGCATAAAGGGTTTGAGAGTTCTTCTTCTCGGTGTTTGCAACCATCTTCCTGCCACCAACCATCCTTCCAGCCCCCTCCAAAACTTTCTTCCCTTTGCTGTTTCCTTTGTTTTCTTAATTTCCTCTGAGTTTTCTAACCCATAACAGGTTGTTTGCAGGTCCTCGAGTTCCTACGAATCCAACGACTCCAGCCAAGCCTCAATCAGACCACCGAGCAGAAAGCCGGGTATCTGCGGGTCTTTGGCTCGATTTTCCAGGCCGCATCCATCGAGGAACGAGAGATCCCTTCATTGCGATCTTCATCGAGAACTTCAGACATTGTCAGGTACACCCCCTCTACCTCCAGTCTTATTATTGTAGGAGAACTTGCCCTAACCGAGGCTTCTCAGCCCCGGTGATCCTTCTTTAGTACTTTTCAAGGTTCTAATTTGCATGCTTGGCTTCAAAAATTCATACAAAATTCCCTACAACTAATTTTGATATGAAATTCGGGAATTAATCACCTAACCCCACATATAAAACATACAAAAAGAATTACATGCATATTAGTCCTGCATCAGTTGAGCTCCTAGCCTTCTGCACACCAGATCTTATAAATCATATGCTAAAGAGGTCCAGAGATCCAGAGATCAACCTACACTATAGAAACCAATGAAATAGCAGAGCCTGTAAGTGAGGGAGGGCTTGATAGCTTGCTCTTTGGATTTGTCGAATATGTTGAAGGAGAGGCTGAGAGAATTTTCAAAACCAAGCTATTAGCAGGCTTAACTGAATGGCCAACTCCATGCAAGAGCATGGGAGCATCAAAATTTCTTGCTTTAAGAGATGTGCAAATCCCTGAAGTTGGCAGCAAGGGGGGGATTGCATTCACGTTCATGCAATCCCTCCTATTTTCTTCACGAAACCAGAACAGGGGAGGATTGGAGGTCGCGGATGCTGGAGGGGCGGTCGACAGTCCAGAGCTTGACGGAGTCATCCCATGAGGCAGAGAGGAAGGAATCACAGTGGATGGGGTTCCAGTCAGCATCATTGGCATGGATGGGAGCAACGGTCGACGGTGGAAGAGAGGCTATCCGGTGGAGGTGCCAATCGGATCTGGACTGGGGCGGTTTTGTTTGGTGAGAGGATGGCGGAGATGGGCGGTCAGAGTCCCTATCACAGGTAGAAGAGGGGTGGCAGTGGGCGATGAGACTGGGGGATGAAGGTGGTGAGGCATCGATGAGGCGGTGGAGGTCCTCGTCACCATCGCGAAGCTCGTGGCAGTGGCTGTCGCCCTAGCCGAGGATGAGGTCGCTGAACTTGGAATGCGAGATATGCCAGAAGATCGTGGAGGCCCAGGGTGATGCCGGGCGGTTGACATGGTCTTGGAGCTTATTTTGGAGGTCACCATCGCCGTTTGAGTTGGCTAGCTGGGAATGGGGTGAGGCGGAGCACATATCTAGTGCCGGAGAGGAAGGACGGATGACTGGTGATCAAGTTGAAGACTGTGATCGGCCAGAGATGTTCATCGTGATGCGCAAGGATGGGTGGCTCTTATTTCACCTGATTGAACCAGAGATGAAGGAGGAGGAAGAGGAAGGGGAGGATGCGGAGGCGGTGTCGTCGATGGAGGAGGACGGTGAGAGGGGGAAGACGTGGGTATGGAGGATGGAAAAATAGACGAGGTCCGCAGTGCCTGGAGTTGGTGAGCGGTAACGTGGTTCTGCTACCATGGTGGAATCACCGTTCATGACAATGGTGGTGGCTGTGGGCAGTGGAATGGGATGATGGGTTTTCTGTAAGTTGGTGAGGGCGTGGAGGAGTCACGGGAGGAAAAGGGGGGGTTTTAGATATGGGCAGTGAGGGTCAGTAGGGGATGTTGATCGGCCAGGGAGGAAGCTTTGGAAGAAAGATGATGTTGATGGTCTGGGATTAATTGGGACTCTGGAGAGGGAAGAAGGAAATTCGGAGAACAGGGGAAAGAACAGTGACGAGGTCAAAGAAATTGGAGAAAGATTTGAAAAAAAAAAAGAAAAAAGAAAATCTAAGTTATTCGGGAAGAAAAATATACCCTAATTTTTTTGAGCTATAATACCAAAATTGATGCGGGACAATGGTGGGCCAGGAGCTAGGATCGATGAAGAGCCTTGAAGTAACCTAGATTAGGGTATTCTATTTTTTTTTGGATTTTGTAATTTGATGGCGAAGGAATAATGGGATGGAAGATAGGGGTCTGGATCTCATAGACTTTGGGACTCACCCTAACGAAGAGACCTCTCACCTCTAAGGCATTACACCCTCTTCGATACTTGGAGGCGCTAGGATGAATCTCAAGGTCATGAGGGGATAAAGAAAATGGAATGGGAAGGGGATAACTAGACATGACCTCACATCATGTCCTGGGGTTGGCCTCACACCCTCTCCTCACGGAGTGGAAGAAAAGAATCCCTCTTTCTTAAAACTCATTTTTAATTGACCAAACTCCTCTTTTTACAAAGGACTGAGGGTGGTATTTATAGACCTGTCCAACCCTCATTTGAATTTGAATACAAGATAAAAAGATAGGGATGGTTTAAATTCAAATACAAGATAGGATAAGATAAGCCTATCCATATCTCAATCATAACCAACTAAATCCTAATTCAAATTTCAAACAAAAGATAAATCCTAATAAATATTCTTCCAATTTATTTGCTACTCCAAAATCTGTGCTACTCCGGGATTTGTGCAGGTTGATGTCCTTGCTCCAGGATTTGTGCAGGCCGATGTCCCCATCAAATGGGTTCATAGGTTATGGGTGCATAGGTTATGGGTGCAAAGGTTATGGGTTCTAAAACTATTGGTTCAAAGGTTATGGGTTTATAGACTATGGGTTCAAAGGTTATGGGTTCATAGATTGTGGGCTCGGATCTATAGGTTGCTTGGTTATTGGATTGGATCAATTGGTCAAACCTATGGTTCATCTGGGCAAACTGGGTTTGGGCTTGGGCATTGGATTGGTTTATTTGGGCAGTTAATTAGGTAACCATTTAGTCATTCATGGCTTTTATGAAAGCCTCAAATTGGGATCCATGGTTGGGTTTGGTTAGGGTTTAGACTTTTGATATTGGGTTTCTAGTCTCGTGGTCATACAATCAATCAATCACTCAAAATGAGGTGGTGCAGCCAAGCATGCAAGGATCAGTAATTCTAAGGTTTCCTATACCTAGAGCCAAAACTGAATGGGTCTACTCAACTTACACTTAACTCAGCACTAATCCTTCCACTGGCTAGGTAGGGGGTGGGGTGGTGGGAGGCTCCCCCTGCTTGTCACAGGGTCCTAATTATAAACCACCAGTCCACTTAGGTCGTTTTACTCTGGACCCCCAGCCTTAGACATTAGCTTTTAGTAATAGCTAAAGGATTAAATGCACTAGTTGGCCCACATGGTTCAGACTCGACCTGTTGGGTGTCACCTAGCCCACTAGAACAAATTAGTTCTAATTAATTTTAATTAGGCTTGGGTTAGTATGATGGTGGTGGTTTTGAGCCCAGGACAGGTGATGAAATCCTGCCCTAATCTGAGATAGTGAATTACCCTTAAGATTAGGTTAATCAAATAATGCACATTCAATGAGTCCTAATATAACTAATAACAATCAGAAAAATAAAAATATTTTATGTGTATTTGATGAGGTGGTAAATTAGGTTTAGGTTGATTAGGTTAGCAAACAAATTGGGCTTGGGATTGGGGGGGTTGGGAAGTTGGTTAGGTTAGGTTGAGTCAAGTATGCAGAGTTCACAGAATTCTAAAAATTAGGGTTCGGTTTAATGCAGATTTGGCATAGATTCTGATGCATAAAAAATAAGAAAACTTTTAGAATAGAGGATGGACGGTGGTGATGACCTATACAAAACCTGATGCAAAAAAAATCAAATGATGATGCAAATCCAAGGGTTTTTGGACTAATGCAGAATTATCAGGATTTTAGTTAGGGCTTCTAATATGCCAAATTTTAGAATTTTTAATTTTCTTTAAAATTAATTAAAAATTATGATAAAAGAGGACAAGAAATAGAACAATTCATGCAATTTCATAGAAAAATAAAATTCCTAGGTAGTTGAAATCAGATGAAAAACAGATACCTAATGCAGCTAGCAGGATACAGAAATTAGAGCTTGTGATCCTAATGCAGATGAATGCTATCCTAAACCCGTTCTGATACCAACTGATGCGAGTGACTCTAAGATTGCTAAATATGCATGAAAAATATTAAAATAATTTTTTTTAATTATAATTTGCATGCTAGATTCCCAAAATCAAGTAAAGTCTAGCAGGATTAATAGCAATGCAAAGAATCATCATAATCACAGGCATGCTCATACAAAATAATAAAAGTCAAGACCCAAGAATTGAAAAATTCCTAGCTTAGGATAGCTAACCTTCAATCAAAACAGAAATTAAGAGTAGAAAAGTTTGTACCAGTCAGAGATTGAAGAACTAGCCATTGAAGAGATCACTCAACACTCAGATTGGAGCCTAGATGATGAAGCTTTAGTTCCCTTGAAGTAGAAGGCTAATCTGGGGCAGTCTTGAAGGAAAAGAAAGCCTCCTCGGAGAGGGGAAACACCTCGGGGATCCTGCAAGCATCAAGGTTAGCACGAAATAGGTAATCAATGAAAAGAAACAAAATATAAAAGAAAGAAAACAAAGGAAAGGGGATTAGGGCTGGCAGCTGGAAGAAGATGAAGTCCTTGATCAGGGGCATCTTTAGGGCTCCTCTTCTTGGATGTGGCTGTTGCTTGGAAGCTTGGGAGGCTGCTTAGGCATGAAGAATACCAAGGAACAGGGTTCGGCTGGGTGAAGAAACAAACACAAGAAAAAACTAAAGGACACTAGAGTTTGGAAGCAATTCAACAACAATTTGATTTCATGAAAGATAACTCATTACAAGATGAGGGGAGGGGTATTTATAGAGTTCCCATGGCCTCTCCTAGTTAGGATTTCAGCCGTCTCCTAGTTAGGATAGGTTTGTACAATTTAAGTGGGAGAAAAATAACATAATTAACCTAAAACTAGGAGTTTACAAGTTGAATGAAACTAGGTTTCCTTCTTCCATTTGAATTCCTCCTTCAAGCTTGGACCAAGTCAACCATGAGGCTGCCTCTTTCCTTGGCATGTTGGACTTCTAAGGGAAGTAAAGGGGCCAGCCAAGGGCAAGGGTACATGGGCTTTTTGGCCCTGGAAGGCTGGGGCACCTGGGCTGGAATCTATCAGCATCAAACTAGAATCTTGGTTCTTCATGGACTTGGGCCTTGCATTCTCTTGGGCTGGGGTGTAGGTAAGTCTTTGGGATCATGAAATGCCTTGGTTTGGGAATATGCTCTGGCATTTGGAGAAAATCTGAGCATCTGGAAGGAATCTTGGATCATGGGGTGGCAAATAGGACCAAACAAGCTAATGTGAAGGTCTCTGACTCCTGGATGAGGCCTGGTGGAACTCCAAAACTGGGTAACCTCCTCTCTTGTATAAAAATTGGACTAGTACTGGACTCAGGCATAAGTACAAGACTCAATGACTGACTAGGTTGAGATAAATCAACTAGTCTCAACTTATTACAAGACTCAATCTTACTTGCTTACAAAATTGTGACACATGACTAAGGTTCTAAAATCTTAATCAGTAAACCATATGGAATCCAGTGATCTGTGTTTGATCATGGTGTCCCCACCACATGGATGGTCCACCCAGTCCAGGCTGGGTAGTATTGCCACTGGGCTTGGGCAAAGGCCTAGGTTGAGCCTTTCTTAGAAAAAGAGGGAGGAGAAAAAATGGGCCCTCCCAGGCCAGAATGAAGGGCCCTGATATTTGACGGGTGGGAGGCTTGAAGATGCCATACGAAGCATGCGGCCGCGTTGGCCAAACAGGGGCCTTGCTGTGTCAGGGCCGGGGTCGAATGGATTTGTTGCTACTATAACAGTAACTAACCTTGGAAGTTGGCAGGATCCCTCTAGTGCCACACCCTCCGGATGAGGTCATCTTTGCCTCCAAATTGATCTGATAAAAAGCCAACGGATCTGCGGGAAAGCAACTCGATCATCCAGGCACTGATATGAGAGGAGCGATCTCTTCCCCGGCATCAAGATCGTCATTGCTAGGTATGTAGAACCTTTCCCTTTTCATTTTTTTTATTTTATTGAAGTTTAGAGAATGATCTAGAGGTGTTTTCTTAACCCTAGGATCCTTATTTTTTTTATCTCTTTGATAGTTTCTAGCATGTGGGTAGGATTCTAACCATCTCATGAAACCCTAACCTAGTCTAGTTTCTTTTCGGGAATAACTCAATTAAAAATCTAAAAAATCATGTTTATTTTAATCTGAAATTTTATCTTTCTCATGTCATTCATCTGCATGCATCATTAGAATCCCGTCCCTCATCAATTTTGGTATTAGAGCAGGATTCGGGCATGTTCTTGCATCATAGTTTAGGTTTTTTTCATCCTAAAATCTGTGTAACCCCTCAAAACATATAACTGTTTACCCCATCTAACGTTTTTGTTTTCTCTGATTTCACGGAAATTACTCTCTGTTTTGTCCTCTGTTTTTCTGTGATTTTCTTGTATGTTTTCTGATCTGAAAAACAGGGAAAATTCACATCAAAAAAAACCCTAACAAAAATTCTGTAGACTGTTTTCTGCACTAGCAGTCCAAATATAGGTCCAGTTTTCCATCTTAATCTTGCTATTTTTGTCTTATTTTTGCAGTGATTAATATCTGTTTAATCCTCTGTTTTCTGTGATTTTTGTGGAATTTTCTCAGATATGAAAATAGGGTAAATTTTGCATAAAACAGCACCCTAACAAAAAAAACTGGCTTGCTGAATCTGCTAGTAGTCTAAACCTAGGGTTTATTTTCCATCATAACCTTAATGTTTTTTCTGATTTTTGCATCAAGTATTATCTGATTAGTCCTCTGTTCTTCCAAATTTATTTTAATTTTTATGATCTGAAAACCTAGGTAAATCTATATGAGAAATGTACGTATACACTACTAAAATTTTTGCATGCTTAGTTTAGGTAAACCTAATCACCCATCCAAACCACCCAACCCAAGCCAATTTTGATAGCTCACCTAAGCAACTTGGAACTAAGCTTGCCACCTCATAAAATGATAAAAAAAAAAAAAATTTTCTCTGATTTTCTGATTTTAGATTGCATTAGGGTTTATGTGTGTGCATCATACCTAAACTCATTCTAAGGCAAATCCTGAATAAAGTCTTCTTGTTCATGGAATTTAGGAATATGCTCTACAATTATATCCTTTTCTAGAGTTTCCTCAGGTAAAATCCTAGTATCATAGTTCTCTTCCTCTAATTGTGTCCCCACCAGATTAACTGTACTAGGATTTGGCTTACTTAACCCATTGCCCTCAGGATGAATCCCTTCCTCTAAGTAACTCATTCGACTTTGACTCTAGGTCTAGCAAACCCTAGTACAGTTAATCTGGTGGGGACACCGAAAGCACTAGAATAAGACAGAGGCTTTTCAACCCTCTGTGAATTGATCAATAATTTATGAGTCCATCTGTAATAAGGGCTTAGCCCATTTGAGTCTATTTTAGTTGTTATTTGAGTTCTGTACTAGTCAGCTCATGTTGAGCTAGTTCAGTCTAATGCTAGTCAGCTCATGTTGAGCTAATTTTATTTTTTTGAGTCCTGTCCAAGCATACTGAAGACTCAAGACTATATCATACAAGTGAAGACCAAGTCCAACTAGATTGAATACATGGAAGTATAGCCCAAGTCCAACCCAGCTTGAAGATTTGAAGACCCCAGGAGGAAAATCAGAAAACCTGATTTCTTGCAGATGCCCTCCAGATGCCTAGATTCCCTTCCAATGCCAAAGTATATTCATAGATAAGGGAATCCATGATTCCAGAGGTCCATCTGCATCCTAGCCCAAAGAAATCAAGCCCAGGTGCCAAGCCCAAGCCCTTAAGAAACAAGATACCAGGGAATATTCCTACTACCTGGCTACCAGGCCACCACAGCTTCCAGAGGCCCAAACCCATGCACCCGAGCCCCTTTGGGCCGGCCACTTACTACTCTTAGAAGTCAACACGCCCCCCTAGGCATCCTTGGAGTGTTGGCCAAGTCAAGAGAATTTTTAGGGATTTTTCTACCTAATGTTTCCTTACTTTCTAGCTAGGGTTTGAGAGGGAAAATGATTCTTTATGTAAAGACTTATGTGCCCTTACTTGAGCCCAAGGTTAGGGTCTATTTAAAGGACCCTAGCCTCTTGTATGAAGAGAGATTTTGATATGAATAAACCTTGATTCTATATTTTTTTGTATGATTACCCTGCAGTGTGCATAAAAGGGTTTGAGAGTTTCTTCTTCCCGGTGTTTGCAACCATCTTCTTCCTGCCGCCACCATCCTTCCAGCCCCCTCCAAAACTTTCTTCCCTTTGCTATTTTCCTTTTTTTTCTTGATTTCCTTTGAGTTTTCTAACCCCTGACAGTTCGTTTGCAGGTCCCCCGAGTTCCTACGAATCCAACGACTCCAGCGAAGCCTCAATCGGATCACACGGCAGAAAGCCGGGTATCCGCGAGTCTTTGGCTTGGTTTTCCAGGCCGCATCCATCAAGGAACGAGAGATCCCTTCGCTGTGATCTTCATCGGGCACTTCAGACATTATCAGGTACATCCCCTCTACCTCCAGTGTTATTATTGTAGGAGAACTTGCCCTAACCGAGGCTTCTCAGCCCCGCGATCCTTCTTTGGTACTTTCTAGGTTCTAATCTGCATGCTTGGCTTCAAAAATTCATACAAAATTCCCTACAACTAATTTTAATATGAAACTTGGGAATTAATCACCTAACCCCACATATAAAACATATAAAAAGAATTGCATGCATATTCATCCCGCATCATTGGTATCAGAGCTTAGATTAGGGCTTGTTTTCTATAATTTTTTAGTCCGTATATGCTCTGTTTTTCTAATTATTTCTCCCTGATAAAAACTCCAAAAAATTATGATATTTGTTTGCTGGACTCATCATAATTCACAGTAATTTTAAGAATTTTTTCAGATTTTTATGGCCTGTGAATTTTCTGCAAGCCAAAATACAGCCTATAAATTTTTGGCTCTATTTTTCAGCAAGACAATTTGGAAGTTTTAGGGTTTTATTTAGCATCTTTTGTATATCTTTTAATTTTAGTATATTTTCAGCATATTAGGCCATGATTTGCAAGTTTTCTTCTATTTAAAAAAAACCAAAAAAAAATTACATATTCTCCAAAAATACCAAAAATATCTAAACCCTAATTTGCATCCTCATCTGCTTGCCATCATTGCATAATTTACTTTTAAGGGCACTCTTGCTTTATCAGATGGGGGGAGGATTTGATCACCTCTCCTTAGCCCAAAACAACTTCCCTTGCATTCAGTTTCAAGCCTTAACCTAAAATTAACTAGACTTAATTTGCCCTAGTGGCTAGGGACACCAACTGGTCGGGTCTGGGCTACGTGTCAGATCATTGTGTCAAGATAACCTGTGTGTGCCTTGTGCTCAGTGTCTAGAACGGTGGTTTAGGATTCAATCCCAAAGAACTTGTGTGCTGGTCCGCCTACCTGGCCAATCTCTGATTGGTGTCTAGGATTGGCAATCAGGGACCTAACACTTCCCTTACACCTGCCTGGCTGAGTACAGGATTACTATAGGCTAGTTTGCCACCCTGATTGAGCATCTAGTTTGGACTATAGCTCTAGTTAGCTGTTGTCGGTCTGATCGAGTCTTGCATGAGCACTACATCAGGGGTTTCATATCACCACCTCCTTCACAAATGTCTGAACCCTAGAAAATTGCAAGCACAAATAAAAGCACTCACTGAGTAACTAACCCAATCCATGGCCCAGTTAACTCAGTCTAGTACCCAAACCAACAATACAATTGACAATCTTGACAATAGGTTTGACCAGTTAGAAGGCCATGTTGGGACCATACAAAGAACCCATGGGTCATAGTCTGATTTAGATCCTGAGTCCCCTCACCTTGGAGGACCCCAAATCCTGATCTACCATAAGGTCGAATCTAGGAGAGCCCCTCATCCTGACCCGTACTACAAT
Organism: Areca catechu; assembly: GCA_021397845.1. Classification (NCBI taxonomy): domain Eukaryota; kingdom Viridiplantae; phylum Streptophyta; class Magnoliopsida; order Arecales; family Arecaceae; genus Areca; species Areca catechu. The sequence continues at coordinate 139,359,961 of CM038051.1, read as the reverse complement.
CCTCAACCTAGGAGGACCCCAACCCTGATCCCTATCGAGAGGTTGAACCTAGGAGAGCCCATCGTCATGACCCATACTATGATAATGAACCTAGGAGGACCCCAAAACCTGATCCATACCTTGAGGCTGAACCTAGGAGAGCCCATCGTCATGACCCAATCCCTAAGGTTAGTCCTAGAAGACCCAATCAGGATTTTATAGACCAGGAAGATAGATCCTATTTACCCTCTCCCTATAAGCCTAGTATACCCACAACCTATAGATCTTATGACTCCAAATCCTATGAACCTAGAACCTATGAATCCGTAACCTATGAACCTAGATCCTATGACTCTAGATCCCATGATCATAGATCCTATGCACCCACACCCTATGAGCCTAGTAGACCCAATACCCAATATTCTGACCTATATAGGGAGTCCAACCCTAGGAGAACCCAATATTCTGACCCATACAGGGAGTCCAACCCTAGGAGAACCCAATATTCTGACCCATATAGGGAGTCCAACCCTAGGAGGACCAAATCCCTGACCCATATAGGGAGCCCAACCTTAGAAGGACCCCATACCATGATCCATCCTTAGAACCTGACCATAGAGCTGACCCAAAATCCTATGACCCCAGATCCTATAATCCCATGACCCATAGATCTGCACCCTTGTCCTATGATCCCAGAGAACCCATAACCCCTAAGTATCAATCTAGTACTAGTCAGGTTCCCTTAGTCAACTTGAACCCCATAGGATTAGCACCCCTAAATATGAGCCCGGTAGTGAGCCACTACCCCTTAGGCAACCTGAACCTACCAGGATTAGTGTCCATAATTAGAAACCAGGACCTAACCAATTTTCCTCTAGATGACCTTCTCCAACCATTCCTGAGATTAACAAGGCTTACATTAATGCGGAAGTGTATGAAGCTGATGCAAACTTAGTGGATGAGTATGAGGGAGAAGAGGAGACACCTTTAGATGACCTAGAATTAGCTGACCCAATAGATACCCAGGTAGAAGCCAACCTAGAGGTAGTTGACCTTGACCACATCCAACCTAAAGCTATTGTGGAAGAACAAATAGAGGAAGAGAACCTAGGTACTGCTACTAGAGCCTTACCTGAGGAAACCATAGAGGAGAGCCAAATTATAGAGTCTAGTCCTAAAATACAAGAACCAAAAGAATTTGTTAGGACTTGATCTCTTTGAATCAGTACCCTCAGGATGAGCCTCCTATAGTTCCCATTAAGGACCTCTTCCCTGAGATTAATAACCCATCCTTCCATTATACAAACCCCATATATATTCCGCAACCCCGTAAGATTAACCTCATTAGTCTAGGATTAGTCCCTGATGCCCCTTCTTTTATCTTACTTTATCTAACTAACCTTGAACCTTTTTCCCTACCCTACCAGACTAATTTTGAATCCACTTCCTATTTTCTGCCCTTTCCAGATACCTCCAGCATTTCTATGATCATTAGATTGCATTTAGCTGAGATTAGCATATTGCATGCATTCATCACGCATGTTAGGTTTGCATCTTACTTCTAGCATACTCTTTGGAATTTGCCAGGAGTTCACTGTAAATTTTCATGTGCATGTCAAGCTAGGATTAAATCTAGAGAACCTATAATCTGTTAGGTTTAGATCCAAAGAGTTCAATAAAATTTCCTTCGATAAGAATGCATAGTCGAGTATGTTAGGTCCTTTGCATCATTTGTTAGGAGACTGCATGTGCCAAGCATGTTCACCACCTGCATTAATCTTAAAACAACTGGCTAATTCCCGAAGAAGGGTCAAAGAACTTGATGTAGTGGATTCTATCTTGGTTAGGCTTAGGCCTAAAAGAAGCTTCATGCTCGTAGAGCCGGACCTTTTTAAAGTGATAGAGAATGTTGGATCAAATGCCTAGGTGTTAGACATGCCTTCGAATTTGGGCATTAGTTCTACCTTCAATATTATAGACCTGGTTGAGTATAGGAAACCGACAGCGATACCTAGTGAGGCCTTTGGACCTGTTCCTTTTCTTTGTGAGTGATCCTAACTTAGAGTGTCCACTAACAAATTGGCCTGAGAGAGGAGAACGGATCGAGCGTATCCTGGATGATCAAGCCATCATGACCCGGGGCCATGACTATCAACGCTTCCTGGTCCAATGGCAAGGCCAGCCAGAGTCGAACGATTCATGGATTTCTCGAGAGGACTTGCAATGCCTCAACCCATACCTTCTCGAGAGATATCTGAGCCAGTCTGATCTTCACTCGACAGGGTCGAGTTCCTCCCACCCCGGGAGAATTGGTGGGGACACCGGAGGCACCAGAATAAGATAAAGGCTTTTCAACCCTCTATGAATTGATCAATAATTTATGAGTCCATCTGTAATAAGGGCTTAGCCCATCTGAGTCTATTTTAGTTGTTATTTAAGTTTTTGAGTTGTTATTTCAGTTCTGTACTAGTCAACTCATATAGAGCTAGTTCATTCCAATGCTAGTCAGCTCATGTTGAGCTAATTTTATTTTTTTGAGTCCTGTCCAAGCATACTGAAGACTCAAGACTATATCATACAAGTGAAGACCAAGTCCAATTAGATTGAAGATATGGAAGTATAGCCCAAGTCCAACCCAGCTTGAAGAATTGAAGACCCAGGAGGAAAATTCAAAAAACCCTGATTTCTTGCAGATGCCCTCCAGATGCCCATATTCCCTTCCAGATGCCAAAGTATATTCATAGATAAGGGCATCCATAATTCCAGAGGTCCATCTGCATCCTAGCCCAAAGAAATCAAGCCCAGGTGCCAAGCCCAAGCCGTAAGAAGCAAGATACCAGGGAATATTCCTACTGTCTGGCTACCAGGCCACCACAGCTTCTAGAGGCCCAAACCCATGCGCCCGAGCCCCTTTGGGCTGGCCCCTTACTGCTCTTAGAAGCCCAACATGCCCCCCTAGGCATCCTTGGAGTGTTGGCCAAGTCAAGAGAATTTAGGGATTTTTCTACCTAATGTTTCCTTACTTTCTAGCTAGGATTGAGAGGGAAAAGGATTCTTATGTAAAGACTATGTGCCCTTACTTGGAGCCCAAGGTTAAGGGTCTATTTAAAGGACCCTAGCCTCTTGTATGAAGAGAGATTTTGATATGAAATAAACCTTGAGTTCTTATATTGTTTTGTGTGATTACCCTGCTGTGTGCATAAAAGGGTTTGAGAGTTCTTCTTCCCAGTGTTTGCAACCATCTTCCTGCCGCCACCATCCTTCCAGCCCCCTCCAAAACTTTCTTTCCTTTGCTATTTTACTTTGTTTTCTTGATTTCCTCTGAGTTTTCTAACCCCTGACAGGTCGTTTGCAGGTCCCCGAGTTCCTACGAATCCAATGACTCCAGCCAAGCCTTAATCGAACCACCGAGCAGAAAGCCGGGTATCCGCGGGTCTTTGGCTCGGTTTTCCAGGCCGCATCCATCGAGGAACGAGAGATCCCTTCACTGCGATCTTCATCGGGCACTTCAGACGTTGTTAGGTACCCCCTTCTACCTCCAGTCTTATTATTGTAGGAGGACTTGCCCTAACTGAGGCTTCTCACCCCGGCAATCCTTCTTTAGTACCTTTCTAGGTTCTAATCTGCATGCTTGGCTTCAAAAATTCATACAAAATTCTCTACAACTAATTTGATTTGAAATTCGGGAATTAATCACCTAACCCCACATATAAATATATAAAAAGAATTGCATGCATATTAGTCCCACATCATATCTTTGTGTGTGCTTGGCTGCGTCCAAACCCTTGAGTGCTTGATTGCATGACCACCAGGTTAGGAGTCCATTATCATTAGTCCTAAACCCAACTAGCTTAACCATGGACAATGATTTTGGTGCTAAATTTAGGGCCATTAATTACTGATCAGCTTGCCCATTTGACCTAAATAAACCATATACTTGACCAGATGGACCATAAGTTTGATCAGATGGGAGATCAGTTAGGAGCCATTGAGAGAACCCAAGAGTCGAACATTGAACCTGAGCTTGAGTCACCTTCCCACACCCCCCAACCCTAGGAGAGACCAATGCCAAGGCCCATTCTAGGAGCTCAACCCTAGGAGAGCCCCACGCCCTGACCCCTTTCTAGAGCCCAACCCTAGGAGGCCAATCATGACTTCTTGGAATAGGATGATAGGATCATTAGGAACATTAGGATAGATGCACCTACATTCGATGGTAGCTTGGATCCTAAGACCTACATAGATTGGGAAGGAGAGATGGAACAATATTTTGACTAGTATGAAATGAGTGAGGAAAGGAAGTGTAAATTGGCCAAACTAAATTTAGTCCGCCAGGCTAAGCTATACTGGGGGAATGTTAAGTGCATAATCACACAACAAGATGACTTTCCCATAGACACCTGGCAGGCCATGAAAGGGAAACTTAGGGAAAAATACCTTTCTGCATCCTACCACTAGAGACTCCTAGACCACTGGCAGAGATTAAGTCAAGGGAATAGGTTTGTGTTAGAATACATCGCCAAATTTGATGAGTGTGCCATAAGGTGTAACATAAAAGAGGATGAGTCTATGGTCCTATCTAGTTTAGGACTGGTCTTCGTGATGACATCCAGAGAGAGCTATTTTTGAGGGAGGTCGGTAATCTTGAGCAAGCCTACTAGAAGCTAGGAACTATGAAAGATTCTAGAGGGCACCCATAACCTGTCAACCTGAGCCCATTAGGACTAGTGCCCCAAACCCAAGACCAAGACCTAGCCAAGCCTACCCAACCGGCCCACCCTAATCTAGACCGACCCAGCCCTAGTACCCCAATAGCCAGTAGGGAAGACAGGGGTAAGGCACCTGAAACCCAGAGGAACCCAAGTCCCAACCCCAATGCCTATTTTAAATGTCGTAAGGTAAGACATTATGCTAGCTAATGCCCAACCAGATCCTTACACATAGGGGAACTTGAAGAAGAAGAGCCTGAACCCATAGATGAAGTTGGAGAGGAAATCTATGAAGCTAAGGAGAACCTAGTAGATGCATATGAAGGTGATGAGTAGGAAGTTGAGCAGTCTAACCTGTTAGGGGTAGTTAGGTGTATCCTAGCCCAAACTAAGACACAAGAGGACTGGCGTAGGACCAATATCCTATAGACTTTTATGAAATAGGGGATCAGGTATGCAAAATTATCATTGATAGTGGGAGCTGTGTGAATGCCATCTCAGCCAAGGCAGTTAAAACCTTAGGATTAACCCCAGTTCCCCATCTCAGCACCAATAAGGTTTCCTGGATAGACTCAATCTCCATCCCCATCAAACTTAGATGCCTAATCCAGATCCAACTTCAATCTTATCAAAAAAGGTATGGTGCGATGTCATACCCATGGGAGTTAGTAGCATTATTTATGCAGTCCCTGGTTGTTTGACCATGATGCAATCCTGTTCCAATCAAATTCATGCTTGTTGGGATATCCTGGTTCAGCTACGAATCAGGCTCTGGTTCGACTTATCGAAGCCCCGGTTCTCCGACTACGGACTTCGGACTAAGCGAAGGCCAACTACAAACAACTCAAGGCTTCACACCAACTACAACATCCGAAGGCCAGTCCTTCGGGTAGCACCTTCGGCCCCGGTTGAAGTCTGAACTACTTATCGACTTCTGAAGATACAAACTTCGGACCCCGCCATAGACATGATCTCCGACCTTGGAGAAATATCAAACCTTCGACCTATGCAAGGGGAAACCGAAGCTTGAACCATAATCTAATCCAAAAGGAAACTGTAACCAACGGTTACAATCGACACTCATCATGCCATGATCATGGCACGCAATTCCTGCAGCCATGCCTCCGATCTGGCCAGAACTGCTCATTGACAACCCACGATTGCCAATCATGGAAGTGAATGGCTCCCCATGATCTCCGGGAAAAGAGCGGGCCACAGACCGGAGGCCATCTTTTAAATATGGGTAAGAAGGATGGCTCGAGAGGTACGCATGAATAATCTCACACATACACATTTTCAATCTCCAAGAACTCTTTTTCTCTTCCACTCTCGACATCTTCCCCATTCTGTGGTTGGAATCCACCACTGACTTAGGCATCGGAGTGTCCTCCACCGAACAACTCCGTAAGGGACCTGTTTTGCAGGTGAACCTGGATCGTCCTGCGATGCAGTGGCTCCGACCGGCCGATCTAGGGACTCCACGCCAATAGATTGGCGCGCCAGGTAGGGGAGCATATTACTAACATTTGTTAAGCTCCCTCCCAAACAAGGGGAAGAAACAAAGAATTTTTTGATGGCAAGAGGAAAAGCTCAAAATGCTTCTACAAGTCGGAGTCATGCTCCGTCTCAAGGGGGTGCACCCCCGGGGGAGAACGATGTTCCACCTCCCACGGTTGTTCTGGGAGCACAACACAGTTCGAAGCTCTTATGAACCAGGTCGCCAACCTGACGACCATGGTTCAAGAGTTTCAAGACAGAGCCTTCCCGGTGGCAAATCCACCAGCTGTTTCTAGACATAGCTCTCGATCCCGAAGAAGGAGAGCATCACGGGAGGATTCAGTGCATCCCTCCCCCCATTCTCGGCCCTCTCCTGAAGGCCGAACTTTGAGACTGCCTAGGTCTATCGATTCCCCACAAAAAGGGAAAAGGCCTAGGCAAACTTCCTCCTCCTCCTTCGAAGACTCCACTCCGATGGAGAAAGTGCCCAAGCAGACTCCCGATTATGACGGGAGGTTCAGAGCCATCGAATCAAAGAGGGCTAGGGCGCGAGAACAGAGAATGCAGATCAGAGAGATCCCGAGGACCTGATTGTGGGTGATCTACGCCCACCTTACACCGACCGCATCATGGCTGAGGACATTCTTCGGCACTTCAAAGTTCCCCAGATGGAACCCTATGACGCACCTCCGACCCCTTCGACCATTTAGGCAGCTTCAAAGGCCATATGATGATTCAAGGAGCTTCGGACATGATGTACTGTTTGGCATTCCTAGCTACCTTGAAGAAGTCCGCTCGGATGTGGTACTCGAGACTGTGCCCAGGTACCATCGATTCCTTTTCCGAGTTAGAAAAATTATTTGTCTTGCATTTCAGGACCTGCTGCAAGACTCGGAATATGGACACACTCTTCCTCCTTCACCAGAATGAAGGAGAGAGCCTGAGAGATTACATCTCCAGGTTCAATGCGGCCATGCTTGAGATCCCCGATCTCAACGAGCACATGGCCATGTCAGCACTGAAGAAGGCGCTTCGAACCTCCAGGATTACTTTTTTCATGGACAAGAAGTTCCCTAAAAGCTATGCTGAGCTCCTATCAAGGGCTCAGAAATATGTTGATGCTGAAGAGCAGGCGGTGAATCGATGCTTGATTGAAGGAAAATCCCCTCCAAAGAAGAAGAATAACAGGGGGCAAGGCCCCCCAAGCTTCCAATAACAACGTCGGCAGATATGCAGACTACCGAAGAAACCCTCCCAAGCCCAGAGCATTAGGAGAAAGATTCGACTCATACACCCCCCTCAACCTCCCTCGAGAAAAGACTCTCATGGAGATAGAAAAAGAAAACTATCTCCAACGGTCCCGTCCCATGAAGGCCTCCTCTTCCGCAAGGAATAGGAATAAATTCTGCTGATTCCACCGGGACCACGACCACAACACAGAAGAATGCATCCAGCTGAGGGATGCGATCGAGGATCTCATCAAGAGAGGATACCTGGGGTGGTACATCGATCGCCAGGGACCCCGGTTGGAAGCAACTGTTCCCCAGCTGGTGTGGACACCAGAAGCAGAAGCAGAATAAAACCCCACTCAAATAAGGTTAACCTGATTTCACTTTGGATCGAAGATCACTAGGTTAAATTTTTCTTGTAAAGGGCAATTTACTTTCAAGAGTCCTGTAATTACTTAGTTTCAATTTCATGAATCCTGTAATTATGTCCAATCAAGTCCTGTAATTATGTTCTATCTCAATCTGGGTTCAAATAAGAACTCAATTAGAGTTCCATTAGGTTTATTTAATCAAGTCCAAGCTACTTCAAGTTGAGGTTCACCGAACCACTTGGAGCTTCCAAATCAAGACCTGGTCCACAAGCTGGATTCCACATCACCATGCCAACAAAGCAGCCACCAGGGATGCCACATCATCAGCCACATCACCTTCAAATGGGCGCCTAAAGGGGAGATCGACCAAGCATTTTAAATTCAAAGAAACCGGCCAATCTCCATGAATTTCACCTTATCCCATGTAACAAGGCCCCATATCCCAACCTCCCTTGTAATCCTCCACAATTTGGGGAGTTTTCAAATTTCAAAAGTTTTGTAAGGCTATTAAAAAGCCTTGGATGCCCCATTGTAGAGGGGATTTTGATTTTGGGGATTAATGAAAGTTGAAGTTGAATTGAAGTTTATGTTTTGAGTGATTGTCTCTAAGCCCTCTTCCATACCAAACATTCTCTCTTCCAAGCATCCAATGTCCAAGTCAAGAAGAAGGCCTTGGAGTCAGCCAAGCCATCTCAAATCTCTTTCTTTGCTCACAAATTTCCATCCCTTCCATATGCATGCCTTTTTTCTTCCTTAACTCTTATTCTTTATGTGCAGGTCCTTCGAGGTTTTCGAGTTGCAAGCAGGGTCTTCCTTGACAAGGAACAAACAAGCTGAAGCCCAAGTCCAGGGTTCTGATTTCTGTTATCTAGGTTCTTCAGTTCTGAGCGTTGGTAGTTTCAAGGTATGAATCAAAAGAAGGTTGGAAAGCTCATCACAGTAAGTCCACAATCATTAGCCCCTATTATCTAGATCTTCTTCCTTCTTAGTTTAGGATTGTGTCTAATCAAGTAAAAGTCCATTTTTGTAATCCTTAAGTCTTATTATGATGAGTACAATGCTAGTGTAATTAGGTTTCATTGCTTTACAAACCATAATCTAAATATTAATCATATCCTTACCGCATCACCAGCCACCTCCCGAAGATGCTGAATTGCCAAATAAAAGGCCCACCAACGGAGGTGTAGGGATGATACACCTGTCCACCAACTGGAGAAGGGATGAAGATAAAGCTTCAAAGCGACTGAAAGATAACAACTCCATCCTCTTCTCTGATGACAACCTTGCGGGAGTCCGGCTCCCGCACAACGACCCTCTTGTAATTTCGGCCGTATTGGCCAATTATGATGTACAGAGAGTTCTTATTGATAATGGAAGTTTGACTGATATTTTGATGTACGATGCATTCTCCAAAATGTGTTTGCCTAGACATCAACTACAAAGATCCCCCATACCACTCTCCGATTTCGGGGGTAACCAAGTTTATACCGAAGGGGAGATAGTGTTGCCTGTAACCTCGACTCTGAGCCTCGATAAAAGACATTGCTGATCAACTTCACGGTGGTTCAGATCCCCTCTGCATACAACATTATTCTGGGGAGGCCCACCTTGAATAGGTTCCGGACCGTGATCTCCTCTCACTGTCTCTTAGTACGCTTCCCTACCAGGAATAGTGTTGGAGAAGAAGTTAGAGGGAACCAGAGGGACAACACGACAATGTCTAATGATTGAAGACAGGCATTTCAAGGATCGACTACTCTGGATCAACTGGATCCAAGGGATTCAACCACAAACCTTGGTGAACCCATGGAGAGGACCATCCCAATACCTTTGAAAGAGGAAGATCCCCCCAGAGTTGTGTAAATCAGGAGTGCCCTTGACGAGGAAACCAAAATGAAGCTGATCCATTTCCTTAGGGACAATGCTGATGTCTTCGCCTGGTTGGCTTCCGACATGCCCGGGATTCTCGCCGAAGTTATTACTCATCGACTGGAAGTAACCCCTAGGTACAAGCCAGTGCGGCAGAAGAAGAGGAGCTTCACCCCCGAAAGACAGCAAGCTGTTGATGAAGAGGTTGGCAAGCTCCTCAAGGCAGGGTTCATCAGAGAGGCTCGCTACCCTGAGTGGCTGGCCAATATGGTAATGGTGAAGAAAGCTAGTGGCAAGTGGAGGATCTGCATAGACTATACAGACCTCAACAAGGCTTGCCTAAAGATAGCTTCCCTCTCCTAAAGATTGATCAACTGGTGGACGCTACCGTCGGCCACCAGTTGCTGAGCTTTATGGATGCCTTCTTCGGCTACAACCAGATCAGAATGGATCCGCAAGAAGAGGAGAAGATGGCATTCATCACTGACAAAGGTCTCTACTGCTACAAGATGATGCCGTTCGGCCTCAAGAACGCCGGAGCAACATTCCAAATACTCATCAATAAGGTGTTTGAAAAGCAACTAGGAAGAAATATGGAGGCCTATGTTGACGACATGATCGTCAAGAGTCTCCACCGGAGAGACCACATCCGTGACTTGGAGGAGTCATTCAGCGCTCTTCGACGTTACCAAATGAAGCTAAACCCGGTGAAGTGCACCTTCGAGGTCACGTCGGGCAAATTCCTGGGCTTCCTTGTCACCAAACGAGGGATTGAGGCCAACCCCGGGAAGATCCAGGCCTTGAAGGATATGCGACATCCCTCCTATAAAAAGGAAGTCCAACAGTTGACAGGGAGGATTGCCTCCCTAAGCATATTTATTTCTCGGTCTGCCGAGAAATGTCTTCCGTTCTTCAAGGTACTTCGGCAATCAAAGGGCTTCGAATGGTCCGAAGACTGTCACGTTGCCTTTGAGGAATTGAAGAAGTATTTGGTGACCCCGCCATTACTCTCCAAGCCAAAAGAAGGCGAGGTCCTCTACCTATATCCTTGTGGTTCAGACGAAGCAGTGAGCTCGGTTCTTGTCTGGAAGGAAGAAGACGGGTCCCACAAGCTGATCTACTACATCAGCAAGATCATGCATGACGCAGAAATGCGATATGCAAGGATGCAGAAGCTGATCTACTCTTTAGTAATTGCGGCAAAGTGACTACGGCCATATTTCTAGGTCCACGCTATTGTGGTGCTGATGATCAAAACTCTCAAGGCCATTCTCTAATCTCCGGACACTTCTGGAAGGATAGCCAAGTGGGCTATGAAGCTAAGCGAATTTGATATTAGCTTCTAGCCCCGAGCAGCTATGAAGGCCCAGGTGCTCTTCGATTTTATGGCCGAGTGCACCTGGAAGTCCGAAGATGAAGCCTCTTTAGATAAAGAAGAAATCTTGAAGGACATGAAGTCCGTTTGGGTGTTTCATGTGGATGGAGCTTCAATGCTACCGGGTGCAGGGCTGGACTCATGTTGGCCGAACCTGATGGCTAGATTATAGAGTATGCACTCCGTTTCTCCTTCCACGCCTCCAATAATCAAGTCGAATATGAGGCCCTACTCGTTGGACTTCGGATCGCCAAAGATCTGGGAGTCCAACAACTCCGAACCTTCTCGATTCTCAACTAGTTGTGAATCAAGTTAATGGAGAGTACGCAGCCAAAGATACAACCATGGTGCAATACCTGGAGAAGGTTCAGGCTCTATCCTCCCAATTGGAATATTTTGAAATTATTCATGTTCCCCGATCGGAAAACTCCCGAGCGGATGCACTATCTCGATTGGCAACTACAGCACTGGAGTCTCTCGGGCGCACCTTTATTGAACATCTTGAAACTCCAAGCATTGTCGAAGAGGCTTTAGAGGTGTGCCAGATTGATGTTGAGCCAAGCTGGATGTATCCCATAATTAGATTCTTGAATGAGAGAGAACTGCCCGAAGATAAGGCAGAGGCCAAGAAGATCGCTGGATGGCATCTCGGTACATCGTCTTAGACGGAACCCTCTACAAGAGATCGTTCTCCCAACCACTGCTGAAATGCCTCGGATCCACCGATGCAGATTATGCATTGAGAGAGGTCCACGAGGGCATATACGGGGATCACTTGGGAGGCAGATCTCTAGCATACAAGATTATTCGATAAGGGTATTATTGGCCCTCCATCCGAAAGGACTCAAATGATTTTGTGTGGAAGTGCGACCAATGCCAAAGGTATGCCAATGTGCAGAGACAACCTGCGAGTCACCTGACTCAGTTGGCAGCCCCATGGCCCTTTGCCCAGTGGGGGATGGACATTCTTGGCCCGTTCCCACCAGCATCAGGGCAAAAAAAGTTTCTCCTAGTGGCCATCGACTATTTCACGAAATGGATGGAAGCCGAACCATTGGCCCAAATCATAGAGGGCAAGGTGGAAAGTTTTATGAAAAACTCCATCATCTTCAGGTTCGGTATCCCACACATCATCATCACGGACAACAGGAGACAATTCGACAATCCGAAGTTCAAGGACTTTTATGCTCGATACCATATCCAGCATCGATTAACATCCATTGCTCATCCACAGTCCAACGGAGAAGCCGAAGTAACCAACCAGACCATCCTCCATGGTCTGAAGACAAGGTTGAACGCCGCCAAAGGGCTTTGGGCGAAGAACTGACATCTGTTCTTTGGGCGTACTGAACTACCCCAAGAACAGCCACCGGTGAATCTCCGTTCAACCTAGCCTACAGTACCGAAGCCGTGCTACTTATTGAAGTCTCCCTACAGTCCCTGAGAATTAACAACTATAAAGAGCCTGAGAATTCTGACGCAGAAGGATTGATCTGGATTTGCTATCAAGCACCAAGCTACAGGCCCATATAAAAATGGCGGCATACCAGCAAAAGGTCGCCAAGTACTATAACGCAAGGGTGAAGGAGCAAACTTTCCGCACAGGGGATATGATATTGTGAAGAGTAGAGGAGTCCAGGCCAATGGAACAGGGTAAACTTTCTCCCAATTGGGAAGGCCCATATCAAGTCGAAGAAGTCATTCGACCAGGGACATATCAACTCAAGACCCTGGAGGGGAAGACCCTATCCCGGCCATGGAATGTACAAAACCTTTGCAAATACTATCAATGAAAAAGTTCCAAAAACTCTTGTGCAAAGCTCCTCAATCCTACTCAACTCAGAACGGCTAGTTGCATCGACTGAACGACAACAGCCCAAATGACCCGATCTAAAAATCAGTCAACTGCACAAAGGAGAGTCTGATCCACTCACCTTATCGGTATGCCCGACGAGCACAATGGATGGCCTAACCAGGCCACCAAAAAGATCAAAAGCACAGGGATGGTTTTCGTAACCTACCTTACGGTGAATCCGAACATGCACCGAGGCGGGCCTGAACAGCCTACCTTAATCATGACAGAAAGTGCACAGGGATGGTGTAAACACCCTACCCTATGAAAAATTTGAACACGTGCCTAGAAGGACCACTGTTGTCCTCTCTGTCAACAACAAACACTCTCAGAATGGTCCAACGGACCCTACTTTTCCCTACAAACTAGAAGTGGTTTATGGAGTCCATATTATGGACAAATCGTGATGCAACACATCGCATAAAATACACGGAAGAGGTAAAAGAAAAGATCTTTCATTTCTTTTAATTTTTCTTACAAAAAGAAAAGAAAAGAAAGAAAAAATAAAGAAAGAAACTCTCCTAAGAAGAGAGTAAGAAAAAGAAAATAAACTCTCCTAAAGAGAGATACAAAAAAAAAAAAAAAAAGAAGCAGCAGCAGCAACAGCAAGGTTGGAAAATTTGCATTAACTCCCCGATGTGTTTTTCCCGTATCGTCGGGGAGAGACCAGATGGGACGACGAAGGGCCCCCGTGGTTCTCGTCTGAACTCGAGTCTGACCCCTCATCAGAGTCAGAATCGAATTCGTGGCCGGGGAAGGGAACGGAGGGTTTGATATTATCCAAGCCCTTCAAGTCATAAAACTTGGAGGCTTTCCTCCGGCACTCCCAAAACCCCTGGTGGAAGGAGTCCAGGGCCCCCCTGACGAGCTCATCCTTGAATGAGACAGAAGTTTTGAAGTTTGTGACGACATCCACCACCTCCTTCTTCGCCTCCTCCACCGCCGTGGTCGCCGCCGTGAATTGGGCCCGGGTCTCCCTTAACTGAGCCTCCAGAAGGCGGACCTTCTTCTCGAGATGGTCCACCAGAGGCTCCTCCTCTTCGCCTACAGGCCCAGATGGATCCGGACTTCGCTTCCTCTTAGGGTCAATAGCCCTCCTCTTCACTGCACGATGGAGCTCGGAAGTGCTGAATCTCATGACTAATGGAAGGAAGACACCAACAGAAATGATGGCCTTCGACAGTAGGGGGCAAGGCCTATTTATAAAAACCCTGCACCCACGATCGACTGCGGGGAGGCGTGTCCCATGTCCTTCCCGGCCGTATGAGAAGGCACCACGTGTCCAGGTGATGCTTCGAGAACCAGAAAGTCTCTCGGAAGCCATCCTCAGGACCGCAACCGCCATCACTTCGAATCCAGAGAAATCCGCATCATGCGATGGCATCATTAATGGTCTCTTTTTGGAAAAAAGAGGCCTGGCGGCTCATAAGGCACAAGAGATTGTGACTGTACAAATTTCGACGTGCCACATGGATGACAGTGATCCTAATCAAATCCCCTTAATTATTGATTGGCGGGGAGATGACTCCTGTCCGCCCCAACGGACAAGCTAAACATCCGAAGAAAGACAACACAACGGAGTTCTGGTCCATTCAAGGGTTCGTCCTTACTGACTGAATGGCCTTCGGCCATGACTATTCAACCAAGCATAAAAGAGAACGGTAAAACCGGCCCTTATCAACTGGACAGCCTTCAGAGGCTATCGTTCGACTAGGCCAAAGGAGAAATGATAGAACCGTTTCAGGCTATACATGAGGCACAACAATGCATAAGCAAAGAAAGGAGAATTCATTCCAAAATCTGGGAAAATTGCGATACAAAGTTCATTGGCAATACAAGTAAGAAAGGAAGAAAAATACATTCAGAGTGATCCAGGTCACTCAACATCAACAGGAGAGGGCTCCACACCACAGGACTGGAGCAACCTATCAACTTGTTCGGAGAGGATCTCATCAATCTAGGCCGGGACGGGAGAACCTTCAACCTGGACTTCTCCAGCCTAAGTCACCTCCTGGGCCGAGATCAAAGCTGGGGTCACCTTCGAATTTTCGACTGGGGTAGCAGCCTCCTCCGCCGGACATGGCGACTCCTCGACCTCCCCTGCGGCTTTGGCCTCCTCTACTTCTTCTCCTTCCTCTCCAATTATTTTGTAGGAGGGGATCTTCAAAAGGTCGAGGTGAGAGAGGGTCTCCTTTACCTTGGAAAGCCCGTCATTGAAGCCATGCTGGTAGGCATACAATGATGCTTCATCAATCTCTGTCTGAAATTGCGAAGACATCTTGAAGTCAGCCACGGCATTATCAAATTTTTCCTCAAAGCTTTGAACTCCCTCTTGGTGGCTTCGGCCTCCCTCTTGGCAGCTTCGAATTCCAGGATTGCCTCTTCGATCCTCCTAGAAGCCTTCTCCACCACCTTGGACAAGCTCTCCATCCTCTCCCGGTTCTCCCTGGCAGTCTGCTCCAGGGATTCAACTTGATTCCTGCTCCGATTCCACCCTGCCTCTTGTCCCGCTATCCTCGAGTGGGCGCTCTTCAGTTCATCCTTCAGGTCATGAACTTCATCAGTTACCCGGACAAGGCGGTCCTCCATGGATTGCTTCAGCTCCTCAGTTACTTCCCTGGCAGCCCTAGCAGATTGAAGCTCCTCCTTGAGGTCGTAGATGAGGCTGTCCACGTTTCCCAGGCATTCCTCCATGAAGGTAAAGTCATAGACCAACTACATCAAAAAGAAGAATCGAGGGTCAAATAACTCTCATGGCAAAGGAGGCAGTGATAGTCATACCTGTTGCAGGGCGGTGAAGCTGGAATCAGATATCTTAAGAAAGCTTCGGTTCTGGAGAATTGCCAGGTTACGGGGCTGTATCGTACCCTTCAATGCCTGTCTGGCTTCCTCCGGAACTAGCAGCTCTCCCATAGGTGGGAGCTCCAAAGTGTTCGTCAAGCAACCTCCGGCTAAAGAAGCTCCATAGACGGACTCTCCTTTGACTTGCCATGCCTTGCCCCGGTCGATAGCAGAGGGGCAAACTGACGGCACATCCGCTCCTTGAGGCGGGCCCCCCATTGTGTTGACTGGGGAGGCGACCGCCGCTGGAGTCTCGACTGGACAGGGCCTCACTGGAACCCCTTCCGTGGCCGCTGCATTTTCCCCCGAGGTGCCTCGGGAAGACGAAGTGCTTTGGTCCCCTGCGGGACCATCTCTCCGAGCTTTCTTCCGAGCTGCAGACCTGGTAGAAGGGGCCTGTGCCACCCTCCTCTTCAAAGTCTGGCAAAGCCAGCTCAAATTGCGCTTCATCCCACCACCTGCAGGCAAAGGGGATCACCTTAGTTAAATGAACTACAATGAAACCTAAAGAAGAAGAGTAGAAATTTCCGTTGCTATACCTAGTGAGGGGAATTTACTGATTCCCGCTCGATGGAGGTTCCTCCCTCCAACAACTCTCGGATAGGAGCAACTCCGAGTTGGTCAAAAGATCATAGTGCAACTGATCGACCACCAAGACTTTCTTTCCGTCATTGGTGGTTAGGCGAGGCTTCTTCCACTCAATGTTGAAGCCCCATGGGTCGAAGGACAACACAAATACAAAAACAGGTTTCCACTCATGGATGGTGCTGGGCATATCCTTAATCACTCTGCGGCTCGATCTAGGATGATCACCCACAATCCATTGCTGTGGAAGTCCCTCTTGAGGATGAAAAGGGCCGAGAACAAGCTGGTCTAGGCTCTACGTTGGCGATGCTGCACATGACCAGGAACCCGCAGATGTTCCTGATGCTGTTTGGGGTCAACTGCACTGGCACCACTTGGTACAAGCGAAAAATCTTAACAAAGAAGGGTTGCAGGGAAAATCGAAGACCAGCCTGCAGGTGATCTTCGTATACAGCTAGGCACCCAGGGGGAGCTTTGTTTGCCCGCTCCTCAGGCACGAGGAGGACAAAGGAAAATTCCTCAAGAATGCGGTAGCGTTCCCAAAGAAGGGTTGCCTTGCTCTGAGAAATCGAGCTGGGGACCGACTCCGGACCTACTGTATCTCCGGCCCCCGAGGGCCCAACCTGCTTCCCCTAACTCTCTACGGTCTCTTCCATGACAAAGGAATGAATCAGAGGGGCGGAAAGAGGATTCTACCTGAAGAATAGACTGGTACTCCAGAATGGTTTGGATGGAGAATGAGACGAGGTTGAAGAAGCTTCCTTGCCCAGATCGTCACCCTTCCCAAAAGAAAAGTAAGGGTCTCTGGATCCCCACAGAGGGTTAATTTGACTCAAGGTTACCCCGGGAGGTAATCCACTTACGATTGACTGCCAGGATAAGATCTATCCTTTATCCAACGGGCGGAGAACAGCCACCTCAACTATCCAAATCCCAACCAAAAGATTGCCTTAACCACTGCACACGGGACGAGGAGAGATAGCCTCAAGGCCACCTACTTTTTCCCAATCCGGGAATGGCACCTGTCCATCATCTCATTCTCAGATCATGATGGGCAGCCCAATAGAGGTCCCGAAATCATTTACTGTGCCATCTCTCAGGAAGAAAGCGACAAGGCCATAATACTCTCACTTCTCGAGGCAGATCTTCGCTTTGACAACTGAGAGTAGGGGGCAACTGTTGGGATATCCTGGTTCAGCTACGAATTAGGCTTCCGGTTCGACTTATCAAAGCCTCGGTTTTCTAGATTATGGACTTCGGACTAAGCAAAGGCCAACTGCAAGCAACTCAAGGCTTCACACCGAACTACAACATCCGAAGGCCAGTCCTTCGGGTAGCACCTTCAGCCTCGGCTGAAGTCTGAACTACTCATCGACTTCTGAAGACACGAACTTTGGACCCCACCATAGACATGATCTTCGGCCTTGGGGAAATATCAAGCCTTCGGCCCACGCAAGGGGAAACCCGAAGCTTGAACCATAATCTATTCCAAAAAGGAAACTGTAACCAACGGTTACAATCGACACTCATCATGCCATGATCATGGCGTGCAATTCCTGCAGCCACGCCTCCAATCTGGCCGGAACCGCTCATTGACAACCCACGATCGCCAATCATGGGAGTGAATGGCTCCCCATGATCTCCGGGAAAAGTGCGGGCCATAAACCGGAGGCCATCTTTTAAATATGGGTAAGAAGGATAGCTCGAGAGGTACGCGTGAATAATCTCATATATACACATTTTCAATCTCCAAACTCTTTTTCTCTTCCACTCTCGACATCTTTCCATTCTGTGGCTGGAATCTGCCACTGACTTAGGTATTGGAGTGTCCTCCGCCGGAATAACTCTGGCAAGGGACCTATTTTGCAGGTGAACCAGGGAGCGGGTCCTGCGACATAGCAGCTCCGATCGGTCGATCCAGGGACTCCATGCCAACAATGCTCATTCAATTTTCATGGAAAGAAGATTTTGATTTACCCAACCCCACCTAAGGACAATGTTAAGAGGGAATCTAGCTCATTGAAAGAGAAGAAATTTGGAGTTAACTTGATCATTGCTAAGGAGCTAGAAAAAGAGATTTATGAGGGTTCAGCTATTTAGGTGTTAGCTGCTAAGGAAGTACCTGATCCAATTGATAAAGAACACCCTTAGGAGATTAGTGAAATCATAAGCGAGTTTGAGGATGTATTCCCAAAAGATTTGCTTGACCAGTTACCACTACTAAGGGACATCCAGCATGCTATAGACTTAGTCCTAGGAGCCACCCTACATAACTTGCCCCACTATAAAATGAACCTAACTGAACACCTAGAACTGCAAAAATATGTAGGAGAACTACTTAGAAAAGGATTCATTAGGGAGAGCCTGAGCCCATGTGCCATACCTACCCTGCTTACCCCTAAGAAAGATGGCACATGGAGAATGTGCGTAGTCAGTCATGCCATAAATAAAATCATAGTGAAATATAGGTTCCCCATCCCTCGATTGGATGACATGTTAGATATGATGGCCGGAGCAACCATCTTCTCAAAGATTTACCTCAAGAGCGGCTATCATCAAGTGAGGATCAGACTTGGGGATGAGTGGAAAACTACATTTAAGACTAAAGATGGTCTGCATAAGTGGGTAGTGATGCCTTTCGATTTATCCAATGCCCCTAGCACCTTTATGAGGATCATGACCCAAGTCCTACATGTGTTTATAGAAAAATTTGTCATGGTTTACTTCGATGACATCTTGATCTATAGTAGGACTAAGGAAGACCACCTGGACCACCTAAGACAAGTTTGCCTGACCCTTAGGAAGGAGAATCTCTATGCCAATTTGAAGAAGTGTGATTTCTTGACCCATAGAGTCATCTTCCTAGGATTTAGTCACCCCTGAGGGAGTTTCAGCTGACCCTGAGAAAGTTAAGTCTATAGTTCAGTGGCCGGTACCCACTAGTATTCATGATGTACGTAGTTTCCATGGTCTAGCCACTTTCTATAGAAGATTTATCGGGGGATTTAGTTCCATTGTAATGCCCATTACTGACTATATTAGGAAGGAAAATTTTGAGTGAACCAAAGCTGCTGATAGAGCCTTCCTAGATATTAAGGATAAAATAACCCAAGCACCCATCCTGAGACTGCCAGATTTTTCAAAAGTTTTTGAGGTTGCTTGTGATGCTTCGGGAGTAGGCATAGGAGGAGTATTGAGCCAAGAAAATCACCCTATATCCTTCTTTAGTGAGAAACTCAATGAAGCTAAACTTAAGTATTCCATCTATGACAAGGAATTCTATGCAGTAGTACAAGCCCTTAGGTACTAGAGACATTACCTACTTTCCTAGGAGTTTGTCCTTTACTTTGACCATGAAGCATTCCGATTCCTAAACTCCCAGAAAAGCTGAACCCTAGGCACACTAAGTGGGTCGAATACATCCAAGCCTATACCTTTATGCTAAAACATCTAGCTGGAACCAAAAATAAGGTAGCTGATGCCCTTAGCCACCGTGCCTTGCTTTTGAGTACTGTTAGGACTAAAGTTATAGGGCTTGACCGATTGAAAGATGAGTATGAGACCTGCCCTGACTTCAGTGAAAATTTTCTATCTGTTAGACATGGACCATCTAGTTTCCATAGTGAGTACACTCTTCAGGATAGTTACCTTTTCAGAGAGAGTAGACTTTATATTCCCAAGACCTCACTTAGAGAATTTTTAGTTTGGAAAACCCATGCAGGAGGTCTAGCTAGTCATTTTGGTAGAGACAAGACCATCTTAGCTGTAGAAGACCAGTCCTTTTGGCGAACCTTAAGGAGGGATGTTGCCCACATCATGTCCAAATGTCGAACTTGTGTTATTGCCAAATAGTAGAAGCAAAACACTGGCTTATACACCCCTTTACCTATGCCGATCGCCCATGGCAAGACCTTAGCATAGACTTTGTGTTAGGACTACCTAAGACCCTAAGGAAACATTACTCAATTTGTGTAGTGGTTGATAGGTTCTCGAAAATGGCCTATTTTATACCCTGTTCTCAGACCTTTGATGCCTCCAAAGTAGCCAAGATCTTTCTTGATCATGTGGTTAGGTTACATGGCCTTCCTAAGACCATAGTGTCCAATAGGGATGTCTGTTTTACCAGTTACTTTTGGAAGACCCTTTAGCACTTATTAGGAACCAAGCTTAAGTTTTCCACATCATACCACCCTCAAACCGATGGCAAACCGAGGTAGTGAATCAAAGTTTAGAAAACCTGTTGAGATGCCTTGTAGGTGAGAACATCGAGAATTGGGACCTTCTCTTTCCCAGAGCCAAATTTACCTACAATAGTTCAGTCAATAGGTCCACAGGTAAGAGCCTATTCGAAATCGTCCATGGTTACAAGCCTAACAAAACACTTGACCTAATCCCCTTACCCTTGCATGCACGAGTCTTTGAGCCAGTTGAGTCATTTGCACAGCATGTTAAGGATTTGCATAAGGAAATTAGTCAAAAGATTAACATAAGCAATGAAATCTATAAAAAATTAGCTAACTCCCAAAAAATATCTAAAGAATTTTCTGCAGGAGATTATGTAATGATTAGGCTTAGGCCTGAGCGGTTACCTCCAGGGACCATGAAAAAACTACATGCTCATGGTGCTGGACCCTTTAGAGTAATAAAGAGAGTTGGACCCGATGCCTATATACTCGAGTTACCACCTGAATTAGATATTAGTTCAACCTTCAACATCTCAGACCTTGTTGAGTATAGGGAACTAGCAACGATACCCAGTGAGCCCTTTGGACCTATCCCTTCCATTGAGAGTGAGCCCATCCTAGAGTGTCCACCAACAAATTAGCCTGTAAGAGATGAAAGGATTGAGTGCATCCTGGACGATCAAGTCATCAGTACCTGGAATAAAGGCTATCAACGGTATTTGGTCCAATGGCAAGGTCGACCAGAATTTAAGGATTCGTGGATCACCTGAGAGGATCTGCAGCACCTCAAGCCAGACCTACTGGAGCAGCATGAGAGCCAAGATGACCCTTACTCGATAGGGTCGAGTTTCTCCCATCCTGGAAGAATTTGTGCGGGCACTAGGATCAGGAAACAATTACTAGTCCCGATGTGGTTTTCTAATTAACTCTTCTTATAAGTCCTATAGTTCAGTAGTATCGAGTCACTTTTATTAAAGTGAGCCAAGTCCTGTCCATCAATGAGTCCTGTAATAAGAAATGAGTCCTGTAATAATTTAAGACAAGAAAGTCCAGTGAGTCCGTTGTCTCAGTCTCATAAGTCCTATAATTATGTTCTCATTCAAGAGGAGAAGGCCAGAAGAGTCACCAAGCCCCTCCACTAGAGCAGCACTACATACACCTGGACACTACTCAGGCCCCCCCAGTTTTGGTGCCTAAGGATTGCCCCTTCCTCCCCTCTTGCAGGCATGCCTTGGCCTCCCAGCTGCCAGGAGCTCCTTTCCTAGGTATCCCCCTCTACAGCAAGGCTGCCCTCTCCAAGCCAGGCATCCATCTTCTCAAGTAGGCCGCTAGCCTCTCCAACAGCCCCTCTCTCCCCCTCTTCCATCTTCATCATATTTTGTATTTTTCTTGTCATCTATGAACCTAACTCATGACGTGTACAGGATCCTACTAGTGAAACCATCCAAGGAGGAGGTCCTCTTTGCCTTCGAGACTAGGTGATAGAAAGCTGGCTGATCCATGGGAAAGAGACTCGTTCATCCAGGCACCAATCCAAAAGTGCAGAGCGATCCCATCTTCGATCAAGATCTCATCATTGCCAGGTACTAACCCAAACCCTACTGATGGGGAAATGATGGGGACATCGACCTACACGGATCTCAGAGCAGCATGAATCTTGGAGCAGCATGGATTTTAATAAATTCAAATTCAAAAAAACTATTTGGTTAGGATTGATTGTTTTGAAATTTGATTTAGGATTTGGTTGGTTAGGATTGAGATATGAATAGGCCTTATCTTATCCTTATCTTGTATTTGAATTTGAACCATTTTTATCTTTTTATCTTGTATTCAAACTCAAATGAAGATTCGAAAGATCTATAAATACCACCCTCAGTCCTTTGTAAAAAATAGTTGGTCAATAAAGATGAGTTTTTAGGAAAGAAAGATTCTTTTCTTTCACTCCGTAAGGAGAGGGTGTAAGGCCCAACCCCAGGACAAGATGATTGGTCATGTCTAGTTATCCTCTTCCTTGATTCCATTTTCTTTACCACTCATGTCCTTTAAGATTCACCCTAACGCCTCCAAGTATCAAGGTGGGTGGAATGCCCTAGAGGTGAGAGGTCTCTTCGTTCTTGTCTAGTTATCCCCTTCCTTGATTCCATTTTCTTTGCCCCTCATGCCCTTTGAGATTCACCCTAACGCATCCAAGTATCGAGATGGGTGGAATGCCCTAGAGGTGAGAGGTCTCTTTGTTAGTGTGAGTCCCAAAGTCCATGAGTTCCAAACCTTAAGTCTTCCATCTCCATGGTTCCTTCACCATCCCTAGAAGAAAATTCAAAAAAAGTAGTAGTACCTTAATCTAGATGACTTCTAGGTTCACCAACAATCCTACCCCATCTGTCTCCCATCAATTTTTAGTATCAGAGCCCAAAAATATTAGGGTATATTTTTCATCCCGAATTAGACCCCCGTTCTCTTCCCTATCCTTGCACCACCGAACCACCATGCCGCCCATCCCACCGACCCCTACTACCATCTCCCAGTCAATCTTCCTTGCCGACAGCCCCACCGGAAGATTCATCTCTGTCGAGACTGAGCCCCCCTCCTCTCTGCCTTCCGTGAAGCTCCTATCTCTACCCATGAAGTCTCCACAACCATCGGCCTCCATCCCCAATCTCGTCGCCACTGCATCGCCCGACACCGACTGCACAGATCTGCCTGACCCTCCTCCGCCTGTGAGAAGATCACCACCATCGTCTACCTCAAAGAACTCCCATGGATGTCATAGAAGTCTACGAGGATTTCTTCTCCCCCTACCTCTGATGAAGGATATCATTTAATTCCAATCGGGTTTGTTTTTCTTTGGTATTTTCCTTAAATTCCATGGAAATGGAGTCAGATTTGAAGAGCATGAAGAGGAATGAGCTCCAGGCATTGTGCAAAAAGCATGGATTGCCAGCAAATTCCACCAATTTGAAGATGGCTGAGAGCCTCGCTTCCCTCCTCCAGAAAGAACATAAAAGTGAGGAGATAAATCCCAAGGGCTGCTTGAAGTGCTCAGACAAAAGCAGCGGGGATGATGTTGGAAGAACACTGGGAGTTTCAAAGAAAGTCAGCTTCTCTTTAGTGAAAGATAAGCCTGAATTTGATGAGTTACAAAGGAAATTAGATGACAAATATTCTCCAAAGAAGAGAAGGTTCAGTTGTCAGAGGTCTTCTATTGCTCTCAGGCCAGTAGAGACCATTAAGGAAGATGAAGTGGTTGACGTTCCAGCAAGAACTACATGGTCCCGATCACTTGCAGTTGCAGTAATGTGGTCTCGTGGTGTGGAAAAGAAGGGAGGAAGCATATGGAAGCTGTTTGCCAGAATGACGAGCCACCTCAAGTAGTGAAGTTGCCGAGTCCAAAAAAAAGGAATAAAAGGAAGGTAGAGATTAAATTGTCTCATGATGTGCTAGCAACCAGAACCTTAAGGAATTGGGTTGTTGTGGTCAAAGAAGATGAAGAGTTAGTGAGAGATTCAAAACGTAGCAGGTCTAAGAGAGAGAAAAAAAAAAGAAAAAAAAAGAAGCCTCATGGCTAGCTGGGTCCGAGCCTAACTCGACAGAGTCGAGTTCTCCCCACCTTAGGGAATGATGGGATATCTGCTTGCATGGATCTCAGAGTAGCATGGATCTTGGAGCAGCACGAATCTTGGAGCAGGATGGATTTTAATAAATTCAAATTTAAAAAAATTAGTTGGTTAGGATTGATTATTTTGAAATTTAATTTATGATTTGGTTGGTTAGGATTGAGATATGGATAGGCCTTATCTTATCCTTATCTTATATTTGAATTTGAACCATTTTTGTCTTTTTATCTTGTATTCAAATTCAAATGAGGGTTGGAAAGGTCTATAAATACAACCCTCAGTCATTTGTAAAAATAGTTTGGTCAATAAAGATGAGTTTTTAGAAAAAAAGATTATTTTCTTTCACTTCGTGAGGAGAGGGTGTGAGGCCCAACCCCAGGACCTGATGGTGGGTCATGTCAAGTTAACCTCTTCCTTGATTCCATTTTCTTTACTCTCCATGTCCTTTGAGATTCACCCTACGCCCCCAGGTAACGAGGTGGGTGGAATGCCCTAGAGGTGAGAGGTCTCTTCGTTAGTGTGAGTTCCAAAGTCCATGAGTTCCAAACCTTAAGTCTTCCATCGCCATTATTCCTTCACCATCCCTAGAAAAAAATTCAAAAAAAATAGTAGTACCCTAATCTAGGTGACTTCTAGGCTCACCAACGATCCTACCCCATCTATCCCCCATCACCTACTCATAGTTTTGATTTGTTAAAGATAAGACTGTCCTAATAGAGTGGTTTCTCAACCCTTGCAGTCCTTGTCTTTATTGCTTTGCATGATCTTAACTGCAGGTAGTGTAGTTGGTCTTTACATCTTCCTTTTGATAGTTCTTTTTATCTTTCTCGGGAACATAGCCATTAAATATAAAATCTAAAAATTAATTAAAATTATTAGTTTCTACTTTTTTTGCATGTTCATTCCCCTCTCCACTGCATCCTGCATCACATCTTCCCATAGTCAAGTAGGAATTGGTAGTGGAGTATATAAGCCAGTGTTCTTCTTAGTTTGCTTTGCTACAATACATGTCCTATACCAGGCTACTATACAGGCAGCATCTTGTTGAAGATTAGGCCGATAGAATTGGGTACCTAAAGCCTCTATCATTTTGTTTCTACCAAAGTGTCTTGCTAAACCTCCAGCATGTACTTTCCAAATTAGAAAGACTCTAACTGATGTCTGAGGGACACATAACTTGTTTTTTTAAAAAAAAATTGCCTTGTAGGATAAACTTGCTATACTCGATTGATGGCCCATTTCATAGGGTTTCGAAACCTTACGAAAGTCTAGGCATTCCTCATACTCATCCTTAAGCTTCTCAAATCCCATATGATGCAGGATGAGACATGCTAAAGATTATCATAAAGAAATTTCAGATTAATAGAGCAATGATTTCAGATTTTTTTATGACATTTCCTTCCCGTTAAGAGCAAGAATAAACTAAGATGATTATGTAAAGATCAAAAGCAACTACCGACAGATTAAGATCTAACAAAGTAATAAAGAAACAGGATCCTAGGATTGAGAAACCACTAATTTAGAGTATGCTCGGTTTTCAATAAAACAGAAGTAGAGAGAGGGATGGGTTTGATTACCTAGCAATGATTTCTTTCTTGTTGTAGAAGGGATCACACACTCTCAGGATTGGCGCCTGGAAGAAGAAGCCTCTTTCCCACGGATGCGCCAGCTTTTCTTTAAATGGTGTCGAAGGCAAAGAAGACCTCCTCCAAGGATCGTGGTACTGGAGGGATCCTGCAAACACTGAGGGTTAGGGATTTAGAAGATAGAAAAAATATGAAATAAAAAATTGGAAGAGGAGAAAAGGTAGGAGGGGCGCAGGAAGATGGTTGGCGACCTGGCTGTGGGAGGATGCCTGGACTCTGGAGGGGGTGCTTGGAGATGGGGGGATGCTTAGGCTAGGAGTTGGCAGCCTGGAGAGAAGGGATAATGCCTGGGGCTTTGGAGTGGGCATCCTGGAAGCTAGCGGCTAAGGTTTGGAGGACTTTAGGAGATGGCAGTCTGGGGTTTGGAGGAAAAAGGGTTGGCAGCCTAGGCTTTTGGTGGAAGGGAGTTGGTAGCTAGGGCTAGGGTTTTGATGTGGGACAATTATAGAAACTTAATCTACTGATTAGTAACCTAATTAGTAGAGAAAAGCAAAATTATATTTTTTATGATTTTTAGTTTTAAAGACTCAAAGTAAATAATTATGGTAAACTAGTCAGCTAGTTTATGCCCGCACGAGTAGATCTAACAAAGCAACTAGAAAATCAGGATTTGGTGGCTAAGAAACCATCATAAACTATGGTCTACTTATCAAAGACTCATTAATTAAGAGTAGGGGAGGGGTTTTAAATTTTACCAACGAAGATACTCTCAATGTAGATCTGTTGGAACTCTCAGGATATTGTGGCAGGGCTTCAAGATCTCGATCTTCGGGCTCCGATCTTCTGCGATATTGGTTCAAAGGCAACAACACCTGACTTCAATCCTTGATCACCTGTAATCACTCAATGAAGCGAGATCAATTCATTAGAAAGAAGCAAAGTAGGAAAGAATGGAAAAGTGAAAGAGAAGAGGGAAGGAAGAGGTCGGCTAGGGTTTTTTGGTGTCTAGATAAGTAGGGCCTCACACCCTGCGATGCTCCGAAGAACAAAGGAAAGGGCCTCACACCCTGCAATGCACACAGCAAAAGAAAAAAATTGGATAGAATGTTGTTGTATTTCATCAATAATCATTAATAATGCAGGGAGGGTTGATAGAGTATTTATAGACCAACAATTAGAGGTGTCTGGGTTACAAAGACTAGTGTTTGTTTCCCTTAGGAAACAACTCATGGAAACCTTGCTCTAGGCAACTTGGACTCCTGCTCTTGGGCTGATCTGGGACTCTCTTCAAGGTGGGCGACATCAAAGGATCTCCATAAAAGTTGGGTGCCAAGATGGGGATTGGTGAGGTGTCATGATGAAGGGCCGAGATTGCTTCATGGATTGGCCCTGATTGCTGGACTCTAGAGTCTGGATGATGTGGGCTCTTGCAGGATAGTGGACTCTTCATTCTGGATAGAAGTGTTGCCTAGTGATGATGCAACCCCAGAGGGGGGGTGAATTGTGTTTTTTAAAACTATTTGAACTATTTCAATGGTTATAAAACAAATATGTGATAATTGCAATTAAGTTCTTGTATTTTGTCAAAGTGTTTATGTGCTTCAAAATAATATGCATCAAAATTAATAAAGTAAATACACAAAGAAAACAATCACATAAACACAACAAATTTATAGTGATTCAGTGTACTCCAAGGCACCTACATCCACTCCCCAAGTTCCTTTTGGATATTTCACTATAATCACCAATATTACAGTTGATTAGTTTTTCGGGCTCACTAATCAAAACCCAACTTGTTTTCCCGGGCTCACAAGTCAAAACCCCTTGTTGGTTTTATAACTTAGGCTAACCAACAACCTCCGATAGTTTTTACGGCTAACCAAAAATCTTGTTGGTTTTGTGTGCTCACCAGCAACCTATGTTGGTTTTACAGGATCACCAACACCTATGTTGGTTTTACACAAAGGCTAACCACAACCTCTTTGGTTTTCTAAGGCTCATAAAAAATCTTTGATACAACAATGTAAGAATGAAAGTAAAGAATACAATAAAGCTTTATAAAATAAAGCAAGTATCGCTTTGAAGTTCTTTAAATGTTGATGAAGATCTTGTCTTCAAGTTGTTAAAGCCTTTGATTGCATCTTGATGATGTGAATTTCGATGCACTCTCTTAACTTTGGAAGCTTGAAGGCTTGAACCACTCAACTCTTGAATCCTTGATAGATATTCAATGATCTCACCAAAGGATTACTTCTCCATTTGATTTTTGGTATTTATATAGCTCTCCAACCCATAGATGACCATTTATGACTGTTGGAGATGAAAAAACTAGCCGTTTGAAGTAAGTTGGAGTCAATTCTGCACTTTTGAAAAACTAGCCATTACACCAAGTGTCGACACTTGAATTTCTTAAATTTTTTTCATGAGTCGACCTCTTGAGTCGACACTTAGGTTAGCTCAAGATAAAATTCTGGTTTTGACACTATTTTGTATTTTTCTTATTCTCAGGCCTTGAGTCGACACTTGAACTTCTTCATGAGTCGACACTTGCTTGTGCCAGTACTGAAACTTCCTGAAACATCTCTAAAATCAAACTTTAAGTCCTTCCAAGTCTTCCTTATGTTCCAAAATCATTATAACTTGAAATTCCATGAATTTGAAGGACTTCTTCAACTAAAATACAAGCATTTCTTTATTCAACATGGATGAGTACTAAGATCTGATAAACACACTTAAAATTATAATTAGTACTCATATATACTTAAGTTTTTTGTCAATCATCAAATCAAGACCAGAGTTAACAAGAAGAAAACTCAAGAGTTTTTTGGATTCTTGAGTTTGGAACTTGAGTAGCTTAAACTCTGAAGTAGGGAGTTCCCTTGAACCTTCTCCAACTTGGGCATCTCAAATTGAAATGCTTCTAGATATGGGCGACAAAAGAGTGGGAGATGGGTTGGCCGACTCCTTTGATTTTGGCATCAAATAATTAGTGGGAGGGTGCCAATTTGGAGACTCCTACTTTACTCTTCTTAAAACAAAAGTGGCGCTAATTCATGAAAATAGGCCGACCAAGGGAGTGACATGGCAAGTGTTGTGTTGTCCCGATGAAGTGGCAAGTGGTGTTTTCCGGATGAAGTGTCAAGTGATGTCCAAAAGTCATGTGATGTTGTCCAAATTCTTGAAAAAATTGGTGCCAAGAAGTGGTTGCATATGACAAGTGACTTAGGCTAGCACATGGAGTCACATGACTTGTCTTGAGCTAGTACATGGAGTCACATGTGTCTGGACTTGGGTCCCCTTATATTACAGGACTCAACTAACTAACTAATCACATGATTTAACCATCTAAAAACCAACTCTAAGCCAAACTTGATCAAATTGATCAAAAGGCATAGACATGTAAACAAGTGGTTCAACTTGGTAAAAGGGGTTTGGCCCACAAGGCTAAAAATAAAAAAACCCTAATTATAGTTGGTAAAAAGGGCTAAACCCAACTAAACCTAAATAACATAATTTAAAATAAAATATTTACAAGTAAAAGGGGTTTGGTTCAGGACTTTATTCGCAGGTGATTCACATGGATATGGATTCGACCAGTCGATTTTTTCTGGTCCTAGTGTCTATACCAATTCTCCCCGGGTGGGAGAAACTCGATCCTGTCGAGTATGGGTTAACTCCACTATGATAGCACTCTAGTAAGTTTGGGTCAACTCTCTGCAAGTCCTCTCTAGTGATCCAAGAATCATCAATCTCGGGTCGTCCTTGCCAACAAACCAGATATTGCTGATATCTTGTCATCCAAGATCCGCTCGATCTTGTCTTTCTGGGCTAGTGGTATGGCAGGTGGACACACTTAGGTTGGCTCACTCTCAAGGACTGGATTAGGCCCAAAAGGCTCACTAGGAATCAACGTTGGCTCCCTATACTCAATAAGGTCTGAAACGCTGAAAGTAGAACTAATGCCTAGTTTAGGTGGTAACTCGAGCATGTAGGCATTAGATCTGATTTTCCTAATTACTTTGTATAGTCCAATACTATGGGCATGTAACTTCTTCATGGTTCTAGGTGGGAACCGTTCAGATCATAGTCTAATCATGACAAAGTTTCCTTCATTGTATTCTTTGAGTCTTTTCTTTGAATTACCCTTAGTTAATGTATGACATGTTGATGAAAATTTAGCATGAATCCCTAATAGATGCCATAATGTTTTCCAAAAATAGGATGCAAATTGAATGTGCTTAAAGAACTTATGCAACCTATTGATTTCAACAAAATGCAACGGGTGGCTCTAGAAAGAGTAGAAACTTCAGGCTAGGGTAACAAATAAGAAGTGGATTCAGGGCTAGCCTAGTGGGGTAGGACATAAGAAAAGGGCTCATAGAACAATCCCTAATTAATGGGGTTGACCTTAAAGTTTGGACATTGAATTATGTCCATAGGTAATAAAGGGTCAGCCTGAAAAAAGGACAAATCAAGAATTTCAGGAAAGTGATACTCAATTGGGACTAATGGGGTGAACTTTTCCTGAGGGTGCTGGTTTGAGAAAATCAAGTCCTCACTAATTACTTTAGGTTCATGAATTTTAGGACTAGGCTCTATGATTTGGCTCCCTTCAATTTTTTCTCATGTAAAGTCTTAGCAGTAGGGTTAGGTTCCTTATGGTTCTCTTTTTCTAGTGGTCCTTCCAGTATTGTTTCAGTCAGGGTACGAACATGCTCAACTAACTCTGGATCTGTTATATCTATTTCCTTAGTGGTCAGAATCCAGACTATTGATCCTCCAGTGATCTCATGTTCTAATTCTTTGGCATTAATTAGGTTCAATCCTAGTTCTTTCTTTCTCAAATGACTAGACCCTTGCTTGGTATTGTCTTTAGGTAGGGTCGAGTTGATCACAATTCTCTTTTCATGGTGTTTAAAAGAACATGAGTTAGATCAACCAAAGATGGTTGCATCATGATCATATAACCATGGTCTGCCTAGAATGATAGTACTAACCCCCATTGGAATCACATCACACCATACTTTGATGCGGGACTAACTATGCATGCAAAATATATTTTGTATGTTTATATGTTGAGTTAGGTGTCTAAATCCTGAAAATAAAGCCAAGATCTAAAGTAGAGAGTTCTACAAAAATTTCAGAAGCAATTGCATGCAAAATAGACCCTAAAATGATAGAGAAGAGGACCACCGAGTGATGCAGTACGACTCTAAGACTGCTAAACATACATGAAAAATAGTAAAATAATTTTTTTTATGATTTTTATAATTTTATTTGTGGGCTAGATTCCCAAAATAAAGTAAAACTAGTGGAAAGACTAGCAGTGCAAAGAATCATCGGGTTGCAAGCATACTCATGCAAACCAATGAAATATCCAGGACCCAAGAGTTGAGAAACTCCCGATTTAGGATAGTTTGTCTTCATCAAATCAGATAATAAGAGAAGGGAAGGTTTCTTACCAGTTAGAGATGATAATATCAGTAGGTAGAAGAGATCACTCATAACTCTGATTGGAGCCTGGAAGAAGAAGCCTTGTTTCCCTTGAATCTGATGGTGAATTTGGGTGGTCTGGGTAGCAAAGAAGGCCTCCTCAGGGGAGGAGAAGCACCTCGGGGATCTTGCAAAATGTTAAGGGTCAATCAAAATAGCAAGTAAGAAAAAGAAAGGAAACTAGGTTTAGAAGAAATCAGGTTAGGGATTAGAAGCTAGGCTGTTTGAAGCTTGTTGAAGATCTCCTTGCTTGGTGGCCTAGGGCAATCCTCCTTGGATGTGTGAAGGCTTGGATGGTAGTGATTTAGGGCATGGAAGGATGCTTGGGCAGCAAGGAATTCGTCCAAGCACAAGAACACAAACCAAAGAACTAAAACAAAACACCAACACAAGACAATAACTCAAAATTTCAACAAGTTGTATTCATAAGAAAGAGATGCTTACAAGAGGGGGAGGGTTGGGGTATTTATAGAGTTCCCATGCCCTCACTAACTATGGTTACACTTGTGTTACAAGTCCTCTTCCAAATTGGAATACAAGTCCTTTCCTAGCTAGGTTAGAATTACAAAGTTTAAAAGGATTAGAAATCCCAACAAGGTTAGGAATAAACTTAGTCTTCTCCTTCTTCTCTTCAACTTGGACTTGGTCAAACCTCTTTGGACATGGTCAACACTTCAAGGATGCCTAGGGGGCATGTTGGACCTCTAGGAGTAGCAAGGGGCCGGCCCAAAGAGGCTTGGGTGCATGGGTTTGGGCCTCTGGAAGTTGGAGTGGCATGGTAACAGGAATATTCCCTAGAATCTTGCTTCTTAAGGGCTTGGGGTTGGCACCTGGGCTTGATTTCTTTGGACTGGGATGCAGGTGGACCTCTAGAATCATGGATTCCCTAATTTAGGAATATGCTCTGGCATCTGGGGAGGAATCTAGGCATCTGGAGGGCATCTAGAAGGAATCAGGGTTTTCGGAAGCATCTGGGATCCTGGGTTGTCACACAAAATCCAATAGGCTGATGTAGTGGCCTCTGACTCCTAGATGTGACCTGGTGAAACTCCAAAATAGGGTAAGCTCCTCTCTTGTACAAAAATTGGGCTCATACTGGACTCATAACTGATGTACATGACTCAAAATACTGACTAGGTTGAGTGTTGAGACAAATCAACTAACCTCAACTTATTACAGGACTTAATCTTAATTGATTACAAAATTTGACACATGGCTAGGTAAACCAAATAGGGCCCAGTAATCTATATCTGATCATGGTTCCCCCACCAATTCTCCCAGGGTGGGAGGATCTCGACCCCGTCGAGTGTGGGATAACTTGGCTCTCATAATGCTCGAGTAGGTCTGGGTTGAGGCACTGCAGATCCTCACGGGTGATCCATGAGTCCTCAGATTCGAGCTGACCTTGCCACTAGACAAAATGCCTTTGATAGCCTCTATTCTGGGTACATATGGCTTGATCGTCCAAGATTCTTTCGATCTTTTCCTCACTATTTGGCCAATTGGTTGGTGGACACTCTGGGGTGGGTTCTCTCTCAAAGGGAGGAATAGGCTCAAGGTGCTCGCTAGGTATCGCTGCTGGCTCCCTAGACTCTATAAGATCTGAGATGATGAAGGTGAAGCTAATACCTAAATCAGGTAGTATCTCACGCATATAGGCATTTGGTCCACCGATATTCATTATCTTGGATGGGCCAGCTTCGCGAGTAGAAAATTCTTTACAATTACAAAATCCCCTGTAAAATTCTTTCTCTCTCTTTTAGGAATTAGTCAAGTTGTTAGTTAGTTCATTAGTTATGTTCAGCTTTTAACTAATTTTCATATGCATATGCTATGTAGAAGGTAGTCCATTTATTGGACTCAACTAATATCTAATAGACTCGACTAAAATTTCCTATCGAAGAAAGTTTTATTGGACTTTCTAGGTTCTATCCTAACACACTATAGACTTTCTAGGGTCTATCCTAACACACTATAGACTTTCTATGATTGACCCTAGCATGGCATGCACATGAGAACTTACTATATATGCCTACTAGGTGCCATAGGGTATGCCAAAAATATGATGCAAATCTAACCTGTGCAATGAATGAATGCAGTATGATTACCCCTATAAAATGCAAATGAATGGTTAAAGAAACATAAGAAAATTCAAGAAAAGGCAAAAATATGAGGTGGATTCACGGTTAGTCTGATTGAAAAAGGGTTCGGGGTTAATTAGATAGACTAGGATATAAGAAGGGGTGTCAGGGATTAATCCTAAACTAATAAGGTTGACCTTAAAGGGTTGGTGTCTGTCTACTAGGTCTGCCTTATGAAAGAAAGGGTCATTAATTTTAGGAAAGAGATCAATGGGAGTCAATGGAATGATTTCATCCTGAGGGTACTGATTCAAATACATCAAGTCCTTAATAAATTCTTTTGGCTCTTGAATCAAAGGACTAGGCTCTATAGTTCGGCTTTCTTTTAGTGTTTCCTTATGTAAAACTCTAATAGTAGGATTGAGTTCCTCATGGTCTTCTTCCTTTAAGGGTTATTCCACTACATGGTTAGCTAACTCTATGTTGGTTACTGTCTGGGT
This sequence comes from Areca catechu, assembly GCA_021397845.1. Lineage (NCBI taxonomy): Eukaryota > Viridiplantae > Streptophyta > Magnoliopsida > Arecales > Arecaceae > Areca > Areca catechu. The sequence goes on along the minus strand of CM038051.1, from coordinate 139,326,196 downwards.
ATGGCTAGGGTATGCTAAATCTAGGTTTGCTCCTCCTACGTGGGTATGGTTGGTTCAACTATTGTTGGGTGGTCTTCTACCTGGTCATCTAATGGTTCAATCCTATGGGTCATTTGGTTATTCGATTGGATCAGTTGGTCAAACATTTTATTCCTTTGGTCAAACTATTTCATCATGGCCTTAAAGTGGGATTCTAGATTGGACTCCATGGTTGAACTGGGTTGGTTACACTGGACTTCTGGTTTAACTAATTTTGGGTCAGTTTCTATTGGGGTTTGGTTATAGTCAACTACTTCTAGGTCTTCTATAGGTGTTTCTTCCTCTAGATCTATAATAGACTCATCATCTTCATACTCCTCCACTAAACTTGGGTCAGCCTTATATTTTTTCTTCTAGGTCATCTTGGTGAACCAATGGGGTAGTAGAAGGGGTTTGGCTAAAGAAAAACTGGCTAAAGTCTAGGATAACAGGGGTGGGTAAACTAAGGGTTATGGGTTCAAAGGTTATGGGTTTAAAGGTTATGGGTTCAAAGGTTATGGATTCAAATCTTGGGGAATCAATCCTATAGGGTTCAGGTCGATTGAAGGATAGTGGGTTATTATTGGGTTCATATCTAGGGATTATGGGTTCCTGGGGTTCAGCTCTGTCGGTCTTGCCTAGGGTTCCTATATGGTTGAATCTATGGTTCATTTGATCAAGTTTAGTATCGGATTGGTCAAACCTACAGTCTATTTGGGCAAGCTGGGCTTGGGTTTTGGTATTGGCTTGGGTAAGTTGATTTTGGGTCTGGGTGTTGGATTGGTCAAGCTTGAGGGTCATTTGGGAAATAATCTGATCACTCATGGCCTTCATCATGGCCTCAAAATTGAAATCCATAGTTGGGTTTGGTTAGGGTTTAGACTTTTGATATTGGGTTCCTAATCTAGTGGTCATGCAACAAATCAAACAATCAAATGAAATGATGCAACCAAGCATGGAAAAGAGAAAGAAAAGGCTAGTATAATATAGGGTTTCCAAGACCTAGAGTTAAAACTGAATGGGTCAGCTCAATTTATACCTAACCCAATAGCTAGTCCTTCCACTGGCCAGGTAGGGGGTGGGAGTGTGGGAGGCCCCCCCTGCTTTCACAGGGACCCAATTAAAAACCATAATATCACTTAGGTCGTTTGACTTTGGGCCCCCAGTCTTAGACACCAGCTTTCAGTAATAGCTAAGAGGTTAGATTGGTGCGGGCACCAGACTCAGAAGAAGACTTCAGAGCTCCATCTGGATCTCTGATTAACCTTGCCCGAAGAATTAGGATTTTTTGGCTTGTAATAAGGGTTGACTTTATCAACTCAATTTAGCTTGAGTCTATATTACCTGCATTTTTATTTTGTTGAGTCATGTTGACTTAGTAGTGGGCTAGGGCTTCAACCTGGGGTGTTACATTTCTCCCAAGGCCAAGCAAGTGGGCGCCACACTCCCAGCCACACTCCCAGCCATACGCCTGAGTCCAGGGGGTGCCACATCTCCATCCAGCAGGCTTTGGTCCCCACACCACAGATAGCAACTCCCTTCTCTCATGCGCCAATTGAGGAGAAATCCACCAGGGGTCCACAAATCAAGGGGGCGGCCCAAGACATTCCCAAAAGAACCAAACTATGAAAGGGAAGAAATTTTCTTGGAGAGAACTTCAAGGAGGCGCCCATTACCTGCCAAAAATACTCAAAACAAAGTTAGAAAGAGCCATAACTTGGGGAGAAAGAAAAGGAGGTATCCAAAAAGGGTTGAGCCATGGAAGGAAGGAGATTTCTCTTGAAGAGCAAGGTTAGGAGGCGCCCTAGTCATTCCAACTAAAGCCAGATATAAAAGAAAACAAATTTTCTCTTGGAGGGCAAGGTTAAGAGGCGCCCAAACACTTCCAGATAAGGCCAAGCATAGAAGGAAAAAAATAATTTTCTTGGAGGTCAAGACAAGGAGGCGCCACCCACTTTCCTTTTTTGAAGCCTTAATCATCTTTGGAATTATTTGGCCGGCCATATGAGTAGGGATTGATCCTACAATCCTAATTTGAAGATCCCCTCCTTTAGTCCCACATGGGAAGATGTAAAACCCTACTCTCTTGTAATATCCTATAAATTAAAACCCCTTTGTAAGTTCTAATGAATGAGATGAATGAAACCAATTTTTTTTTTTGTGAGCAAACTTTGTGTTTTCTCTCTTCCGCACTTGCATCCAGGTGTTGAGCTCTGTGAGGGAGTAAATCCGGGTTCCCCAGGAACCGTGAGGAGGTGTGAGATCTCCAAAACCCAAACCCTAGGTTAGCCACTTCTACTCCAAAACCCTAGCCACCCACCATCCACTTCAATCCACCAAACCCTAGCCTATTCCACCTCCCACGGCCTCTCTCTCCAAGTCTAGGCCGACCACCAGCATCCAGCTCCAGTCTGGATACTTCAAATCCAAAGCTCTTTCCAGAGGGAGTCGAATCAGCCTTCAAGAGAATCCGGGTCTCAGCGACATCAGCCTTCAAGTTCTTCGACCTGGTAAATCCTTCCTTGAGTCTCTGAATCCATCACTTGTTTTTCTTCTTCCCAGATCTTGAGTTCAGGAGAAGCCGACCCAGCCACGAGGCCAGTATTGGAGGATCCATTGCGAAGATAGCCGAATTCGGGGATCCAACAATCTGCTCGAGAGAGTTCTTCCACCCAAATTCTGTGAAGATCACTGTCTGGTTGGTAAACCATCTCTTCTCTTTATTTCTGTCCTGTTGAAAGTTCAGAGCGAAACCCTAGGTCTGGGAGTTTCTCAACCTCCAGCGATCCGTTACTTCTGAACTACTCTGATAACTTAGCTTCTTCTAAATTGTGCTTTCAATCCTTACCTAGTTTCCATCAACTTAGTTTACTTTACTTTGGGTCGAGGCCAATTTCTGAAATATAAAGAAAAAAAAAGAATTAATCTTAAATTTACTTCCGCATACGCTTCTTTGTTCTTTGTTCTGCATCATAAATGCAATAGTTGGACCACAGAGCTCGGACCCGACCTGTTGATGTCTCCTAGCCCACTAGGGTAAATTAGGTCTAGTTGATTTTAATTAGGCTTGGGTTAGTATGATGTTGGTTGTTTTGGCCCAGGACAGGTGATGAAATCCTGCCCTGATCTTAGATTGAGAGTTTCCCTTAAGATTAGGTTAAGAATGATGGCAATCGATGGGCCTGATGTAATCTAAAACAATCATAAATTAAAATATTTTTTAACGATTTATGATGTATCAAATTAGGTTTAAGTTAACTGGGGTTATCAAACAAAGTTTGGCTTGGGATTGGGGGTTTGGTAGTTGATTAGGTTAGGTTGAGTCAAGATGCAGAATGTAGTAGAAATTAGTGAATTAGGGTTTCAGTTATTGTAGAGTTTTACACAGATCTTGATGCATAAAAAATTCAAAAAAACTTGTAATAGAGTATGGATGGTGATGATGAATCCTACCAAATTTCATGTAGAAAACAAATCAGATGATAATGCAACCATAGGGTTTTCTAAACTGCTACAAAAATTATCAGGATTCTATTAGGGTTCCTATTATGCCAAATTTTAGAGATTTAAATTTTTATTAAAATAATTAAAAATTTTGATAATTACTAGGACATAACAAAGAACATGTAGTGCAAATTTTATAGAAAAATAAAATATTTATGATACCAAAATCAGATGAAAGTTAGACACCTAATGCAGTGGATAGAATGTAGAATTAGGGTTTGTGAATGCAAAGCAAATAAAAAAACTATCCTAAATCTGTTCTGATACCAAACTAATGAAAAATGACTCTAAGACTGCTAAACATGCATAAAAATAGTAAAATAATTTTTTTTGTGATTTTATAATTTTTTTGTAGGCTAGATTCTCAAAATAAAGTAAAAACTAGCGGAAAGACTAGCAGTGCAAAGAATCATCGGGTCGCAGGCATACTCATGCAAACCAATGAAATATCCAAGACCCGAGAGTTGAGAAACTCCCAGTTTAGGATAGTTTGTCTTCATCAAATTAGATAATAAGATTAGGGAAGGTTTCTTACCTGTCAGAGATGATAATATTAGTAGCAGAAGAGATCACTCATAACTATGATCGGAGCCTGGAAGAAGAAGCCTTGTTTTCCTTGAATGTGATGGCAAATCTGGGCGGTCCAGGCAGCAAAGAAGGCCTCCTCAGGGGAGGGCAAGCACCTCGGGGATCTTGCAAAATATCATGGGTCAATCAAAATAGTAAGTAAGAAAAAGAAAGGAAACTAGGTTTAGAAGAAATCAGGTTAGGGATTAGAAGCTGGGCTGTTTGAAGCTTGTTGAAGATCTCCTTGCTTGGTGGCCTAGGGCACTCCTCCTTGGATGTGTGAAGGCTTGGATGACAGTGATTTATGGCATGGAAGGATGCTAGGGCAGCAAGGAATTCGTCCAAGCACAAGAATACAAACCAAAGAACCAAAAACAAAACACCAACATAAGGCAACAACTTAAAATTTCAGCAAGTTGTATACATAAGAAAGAGATGCTTACAAGAGGGGGAGGGGTGGGGTATTTATAGAGTTCTCATGCCCTCACTAACCATGGTTTTACTTGGGTTACAAGTCTTCTTCCAAATTAGAATACAAGTCCTTTCCTAGCTAGGTTAGAATTACAAAGTTTAAAAGGATTAGAAATCCCAACTAGGTTAGGAACAAACTTAGTCTTCTCCTTCTTCTCTTCAACTTGGACTTGGTCAAACATCTTTGGATGTGGTCAACACTTCAAGGATTCCTAGGGGGGCATGTTGGGCCTCTAGGAGCAGCAAGGGGCTAGCCCAAAGGGGCTTGGGTGCATGGGTTTGGGCCTCTAGAAGCTGGGGTGGCCTAGTAGCCTGGTAGCAGGAATATTCCCTAGAATCTTGCTTCTTAAGGGCTTGGGCTTGGCACCTGGGCTTGATTTCTTTGGGCTAGAATGTAGATAGACCTCTAGAATTATGGATTCCCTAGTTTAAGAATATGCTCTGGCATCTAGTGAGGAATCTGGGCATCTGGAGGGTATCTGGAAGGAATCAGGGTTTTTGGAAGCATCTGAGATCCTAGGTTGTCACACAAAATCCAAAGGGCTGATGTAGTGGCCTCTGACTCCTGAATGTGACCTGGTGGAACTCCAAAATAGGGTAACCTCCTCTCTTGTACAAAAATTGGGCTCATACTGGACTCATAACTGATGTGCAGGACTCAAAATACTGACTAGGTTGAGGCTTGAGACAAATCAACTAACCTCAACTTATTACAGGAATCAATCTTAATTGATTAGAAAATTTGACACATGGCTAGGTAAACCAAATAGAGCCTAGCAATCCATGTCTGATCCTAGTGCCCTAACCACCGAGGTTGAGAAGCCCTAGTTAGGCTAGTTCTCCTTCAATATGGCTACTAGCGAGTCAAGGGGGTATACCTGATAGAGATTTGCTGAAGAATCCTTGAAGAGTTTTCTCAATACGCCCATATGCGACCTGGAAGATCAAGCTGAGGACCCCGCGAATTCATGGCTTTCAACTCGGTGATCTAAAAGCTGCCTGGCTGGAATCTATGGATTCGTAGACTTCGAGGGACCTACAAATCACCTATCACGGGTTAGAAAATAATGTAAGGCTGAAGAAAAAAATCAGAAAATAGCAAAGAAAGAAGAGGTTTTGTGTTGGGTGGCCAAGGCTGGAGAAGGTTGCTTCTAGGGTTTTGATGGAGGCTTGGAGGCAGGGCACAGGAGGCTAGGAAGAGGAAGGGGTTCATACAGATCCCCTTAGCACATAGAAATGGATTAAAAACTGATGGGGGACAGATGGGGTAGGATCGTTGGCAAGCCTAGAAGTCACCTAAATTAGGGTACATTTTTTTTTTTGGTATTTTTTTCTCTAGGGGTGGCGAAGGAACAGTGGGGATGTAGGATAGGAATCTGGATCTCATGAACTTTGGGACTCACCCTAACGAAGAGACCTCTCACCTCTAGGGCATTACACCCTCCTCGATACTTGGAGATGCTAGGATGGATCTCAAAGGTCATGAGGGGATACAGAAGATGGAATGGGAAGGGGAATAACTAGGGCATCACGCCCATGCCCGAAGGCGAAGACAAGAAGAATCACTCTTCTAAAAACTCAAATTCTTTTCTCCAAAAACTACTTTTTACAAAGGATTGAGGGTGATATTTATAGACCTGTCCAACCCTCGTTTGAATTTGAATACATGATAAAAAGATAGGGATGACTCAAATTCAAATACAAGATAGGATAAGATAAGCCTATCCATATCTAAATCCTAACCAACCAAATCCTAATTCAAATTTCAAATAAAAGATAAATCCTAAATTTATTTTGGATATGCTCTGAGATTTGCATGGCTCCAAGATTCGTGCTTGCTTCGAGATCCGTGCTAGTGAGGTCCCCATCAAAAACTCAATATATTTCTTGAAAAAGATTAAAATTTCATACAAAAGGGTCCCTAATATAGAGTCATGAAACTTAGGACCCATGCAAATGCAAATGAGGAACATATAGGGTGCCCACTTTTTTTTCCTAAAGTGTGGGGTTGAATACAAGGAAGAAGGCTCCCTCATGCCATACAAAACTCCTCCAATTCAAGCAAGTATTGGGTGGCCAAGAGGAGACCATGAGGGGTGCCAAAAATCTTTCTTCTTGGGCTGGATGTGGTCCACAGCATTCCTAAGTAGACGTCCATGTATCTAGGGCTTGAAGTATATCCGTAAACATATGGACTTCTTATGCTTGGGGCATGGAAGGGATGTGCTAGCATGTGGACATCAACTCCTCAAGCATGGGTCGACTTCAAGTTCCTGCAAGTAGTCCTAGGGCGTCGCCATCCAGGGTGTGACTGGGACTCCATGCGGCTACCGAGGTGGCGCACTAGGTGTTGTCCTTCATAAGCTTGGGTCTTCTTAGATTCAACTTGATGATTACAAGACTCATAATATGACTAGCTTATTATGAGCTGACTTGTTTGACCATATCCCGAAAATAATCGAACTCTGAATACAGGATCGAATAATGGAAGGCCAAAAAGAACAGGACTTAGGGGCCAAAGTGGGGACTCAAATGGGCTAAGCCCTTATTACAAACTAGACTTAAATACTTAAAAGGACTAATCAAATAGCCACAGAGGATTGAAAAGCCTCTGCCTAAGTCTGGTGTCTCTGGTGTCCGCACCAATTCTCCCGGGGTGGGAGGAACTCGACCCTATCGAGTAAGGATCACTCCAGCTCTGGTATCTCTAAAAAGGTCTAGGTCAAGGTGCTGCAAGTCCTCTCGAGTAATCCACAAATCATCAAATTTAGGCTGGCCTTGCCATCAGACCAGGTAGCGTTGATAGGCCCGAATCCAGGTCATGATAGTTTGATCGTCCAGGATATGCTCGATCTGTTCTCCTCTCTTAGGCCAATTTATAGGTGGACACTCTGGGCTAGGTTCGCTCACAAAGGATGGGGTAGGTCCAAAGGCCTCACTAGGTATCGTTGCTAATTCTTTTACTCAACCAGGTTTGCAATATTGAAGGTAGAACTAATGCCAAAATCCAGGGGCAAATCCAGCACATAGGCATTGGGTCCGACCTTCTCTATCACTCTAAAGGGTCCAGCTCTGCGAGCATGAAGCTTCTTAATGGTCTCGAGTGGCAACTGCTCAGGCCTAAGCCTAATCATAATAGAATCTCCAATATTAAATTTCTTGGCTCCTTTCCGGGAATTAGCCAGTTTGTTTCAAATTAATGCTTAATACGGATGATGCACTAGACTTGTACTGACACCTAACAAAAATGTAGACTCAACTATGCATTCCTATTGAGAGAAACTTTATTGGACTCTTTGGATCTATACCTAACAGACTATAGACTCTCTAGGTTTGACCCTGGTTTGGCATGCACATGAAAATTTATAATGGACTCCTAACAAATGCCATAAGGTCTTCCAAAAGTAGGTCGCAAACCTAACATACTCAAAGAACAGGTGCAATCGAATGACCTTAACAAAGTGTAATGGAAAAGTTTGGGGAACATTGGAAGCCTTAGGATATGGTAGGAAATAAGAATCGGAGTCTTGGGTCAATCCATTGTAGCATGCAATAGACCTTGGTTACTAGGGATCTAAACCTAACAGACTATAGACTCTCTAGGTTTGACTCTGGTTTGGCATGCACATGAAAATTTACAATGGACTCCTAACAAATGCCATAAGGTTTTCCAAAAGTAGGTCGCAAACCTAGCATACTCAAAGAATAGGTGCAATCGAACGACCTTAACAAAGTATAATGGAAAAGTTTGGAGAACATTGGAAGCCTTAGGATATGGCAGGAAATAAGAATCGGAGTCTTGGGACAATCCATTGTAGGCATGCAATAGACCTTGGTTACTAGGGATGACCTTAAGATTTGAACATTGATCTATGGGTGACATAAGGTCCACATGAAGGAGAGAGAATTTGGTCATTGCAAGTGCAGGTTCTTTAGGAAAGGATGACTTAATCAGTTCAAGAAAAAGGTCATCGATTGGGGTTAGAGGAATGAACTCTTCATGAGGATACTGAATGAGGTCTGGGATTGAGGCTAAAGGAGTGGGCTCTTCCTGAGGGTATTGACTTATAAGAACCAAGTCCTCACTAATTTCCTGTTATTCTATTACTTCATGACTAGGCTCTACAATTTCATCTTTGCCGAGGGTTTCCTCAAGCAAGGTACTAAAGTGATCCTCCTTAAAGTCTTCTCCTTCATATTCATCTACTAAACTTATGTTAGCCTCATATATCTCTTCAATGGGTTCTTTCTCAGGCTCATTAATGGGTTCAGGGGTCTTTTCCTTACAAACTAATGAGATAGGAGTAGTAGGCTGGTTTGAAAGACTTTGCCAAACAATTGGTCTAGAGGTGCTAATCATGCTGGGCTTAGGTTGGCTCCCCATGAGTTCCTTTTGATAAGACTCGAATTCCCTAGCAATTAGATAAGCTTTCTCTAAAGTATGAATTTCCCATTAAAATAATTTCCCCTGGATGTCCCTATGTTTGCCAGCTCGAAACCTCGATATAATCTTATACTCAGGTTCAATTATGTTGCATCTCCTAATAAACTCATTAGATTGGTCAATGTATTAAACACAGTCTTATTACCTTGTCTCAAATCGTACCATTGCTCTAAAGTTGGTGCTTATAAAATCTACCTAGGTACTTTGCTCTCAACTTACTTCTCATGGATCTCCAAGTAAGTATTTCATCTTCCTGTTCATAACATTCATCCTCAATATATTCCCAGTATCGCCTAGCATGTCGGATTAGCTTACGAGTGACTAATCTAACTTTTCCTAACTCCGTCATCTAAGTGTACTCAAAATATTGATCCATTCTTTCTTCTCAATCAATATACACCCCAGGATCTAGGCTTCCATCAAAAGTGGGTACATAGGGTTGGGTGTGTCTAACAGGTCTTTTCTCTGGGTCCACCAAGTATGGGTATGGGCTTCTAGGGTTAGACTCAGGGGAAAGATCATGATGATAAGCTCATGGATCAAACGTACTTGGCCTAGGGGATCTGAATTCAGCATGGGTCCTACGGGCTCCTTCATAGGTCAAAGAATGTTCACCTATTCGATCAGGCCTATGGGGTTCAAGAGAGTCAAGTCTAATATGGGCCTTAGGGGGTCTAAGGGACATGGTTGATGGGTTAATGGGCTCCTAATCTAGTGGACATGTAAGACACAAGACAATGGACTTCTGACCTAGTGCACATGCAAGACATGAATAACTCAACTACGGCTACCTAGACCTAGAGCCCAAATAGAATGGGTTGACTCAACCTACACACAATGCAACTCCTAGTCCTTCAACTGGCTAGGTAAGAGGTGGGATGGTGGGAGGCCCCCTGCTCTCGCAAGGACCCAATTAAGGAACCACTGATCCGCTTAGGTCGTTTGACACTATACCTCTAGCCTAGACACTAGCTTCCAGTAATAGAAGATGAATTGGGTGCACTAGTCTTCCCATAAAGGTTAAACCCGACCTGTTGATGTCCCTAGCCCACTAGAGCAAGTTAGGTCTACTCGATTTTAATTAAGGCTGGGTTCAAATGCAAGGATTGTGATTTTGGGCTAAGGAGAGGTGATCAAATCCTCCCCCTATCTGGCATAGTAGAGTTGTCCTTAATGTATTTTATGCATATGATGGCAAGCATATGAAAATGCAATTAGGGTTTCAAGTATTTTTGGTGTTTTATGTATATATGTATTTTATTTAGTATGTTTTAAGCAGAAATATAATTTGTAGAAAATGACCTAATATGCAGGAAATATGCCAAAATTTAGGATATGCAAAATTATACCAAAAGAACCCTAAACTTGCTGAAATTAGCTTTGCTGAAAAAACAGGGCAGAACTATTCTCAAGCAGTATTCCGGTAGGTAGAAGATCTACAGATCAAAATAATTCATGAGAAGATTCAAAAGAATACTATAAATCATAAGAAATCCAAAAAAAAAAAAAAGATTTTTCTGAGTTACCTATAGACAGAAACAATTAAATAGAAGACTATGTATTGTGATGGTCGAGATGCAAAATTAACTAATGATGCTCTTTGTTTTCTTCTTCAGGGGTCAATCACACAGCAGCACCCCTACATGCCATAGGAGATCCCTTCGATTGGGAAGAGAGAGTCTTTCAGCCCTACTTGTCTCCTATGACTGGATGGCCATGGTGAAGCACCCGATTCGAATATTCAAAGAGAAACTAAGCCCAAACAGGCTCTGATACCAAATGATGCAGGACTAACTATGAATGCAAAATATTTTTGTATTTTTATATGTTGAGTTACATGTCTAAATCCTAAAAATAAAGCCAATATCTAAAGTAAAGGGTTCTACAAAAATTTTAAAAGTAGTTGCACGCGAAATAGACCCTAAAATGATAGAGAAGAGGACCACCGAGGCTGAGAAGCCCCGGTTAGGCTAGTTCTCCTTCAATATGGTAACTGGCGAGTTGAGAGGGTGTACTTGATAGAGATTTGCTAAAGAATCCTTGAAGAATTCTCTAAATATGCCCGAATGCGGCCTGGAAGATCAAGCCGAAGATCCCGTAGATTTGCGACTTTCAACCCGATGATTCGAAAGCTACTTGGCTGGAATCTATGGATTCATAGACTTCGAGGGACCTGCAAATCGCCTATCAGGGGTTAGAAAATGATATAAGAATGAAGAACAAAAATCAAAAAATAGCAAACAAAGAAGAGGTTTTTGTGTGGGCGGCCAAGCTTGGAGAAGGTTGCTTTTAGGGTTTTGATGGAGGCTTGGAGGCAGGGCACAGGAGGCTAGGAGGAGGAAGGGGTTCACATAGATTCCCCTTACACACAACAATAGATTGTGTTGACTCTGGTCTTGATTTTGATGATTGACAAAATGTTTAAGTATATATGAGTACTAATTATGTTTTAAGTGTATTTCTCAGATCTTAGTACTCATCCATGTTAAATATAGAAATTCTTGTATTTCAATTGAAAAAGTCCTTAAATTAATTGAAAATCAAGTATATAGACTTTGAAATTAATATGGAAGAACTTGAAGAGGTTAAAGTTTCAATTTGAAGATGTTTCAGTAATGGCACAGGCAAGTGTCGACACTTGGAAATGAAGTGTCGACACCTAAGGAACAAGTGTCGACACTTGAAGAGTGAAGTGTCGACTCAAGGCCTGAGATAAACAGAAAACTTCAGAAAGCTCTTTCAGTGAAGTGTCGATACCTGGAGCTGAAGTGTCGACACTTGGAAGTGAAGTGTTGACACCTGGAAACTGAAGTGTCGACACTTGAATCTGAAGTGTCGACATCTGAAGGTGAAGTGTCGACACATGAACAGTAACGACTAGTTTTCTGGGCTGCAGAACTTCTCCAACTTGCTTCCAAACGGTCATATTTCCTCCCTAACGGCTATAAACGGTCATTTAAGTGTTGGGAGGCTATATAAACATCAAAAATCAATTGGGGAAATAATTTTTGATGAGATTTTTGAATATTCTTCAAGGATTCAAGAGTTGAGTGGTTCAAGCCTTCAAGCTTCCAAGTTTTAAAGAAAGCATCCAAAGTTCACATCCTCAAGCATCAATCAAAGGCTTCATCAACTTAAAGACAAGATCTTCATCAACAATCAAGGGCTTCAAGAGATATTTGCTTTATTTAGAAAGCTTTTATTGTATTCATTTATACTTGCTCTTACATTGTTTTACTTAAGGTTTTTGGTCAGCCTTGGAAAACCAAAGAGGTTTTTGGTAAGTCTTGAAAACCAAAGTGGTTGTGGTGAGCCTTGAAACCAACTAGAGTTTTACTTGTGAGCCCGAAGCCAAAACAGTTGTTTAGGTTCTTGGTTATCCCGTAAAACCAAGGGTGGTTGTTGGTGAGCCTTGAAATCAACTAGGGTTTTACTTGTGATCCCGAAGACAAAAAAGTTTTAAAGGTTGTTGGTGAGCCTAAGTTATAAAACCAAACTTAGTGGAATTCCCAAGGGATTCTTGGGGAGTGGATGTAGGTGTTTGGTTGGCACCGAACCACCTATAATCTTTGTGTTGTGTGATTGTTCTCCTTTTGCTTTTATTTATTTATTTCCGCTACGTTTATTTGAAATACCAAGCACTTAAATTGCATTAGCACATACTTGCTTTAGTTCACACTTTGCAAATAATACAAAAATTTTATAAAACCCAATTCACCCCCCCTCTTGGGTTGCCTACCTGAGCCTACAATTGGTATCAGAGCGGGTGCTCGTTTGAAAATCTAACGATTTTGAGCTAAAGTTCATGGTAACCCTTGTAGGTATTAATGTTTGACCACCATTTTTTAATGGCATAAATTATACATTTTGGAAAACTTGCATGCGCATCCATATTCAATCTATTAGTTATCATCTTTGGAAAATTATGTTGGTGGTCCTCATATTCCTTCCATTTGGTTAATGGCATTTCCATTCCAAAGCTCGAAGAGGATTGGAATGAATATGACATTAAACAAATTGAACTCAATGCTAAAGCAATGAACTTGCTTTATTATGCATTGGACTTAAATGAATTTAATAGAATTTTCATGCACATCAGCGAAGAAAATATGGGACACACTTGAAGTTACTCATGAGGGTACTCTTCAAGTGAAGAACACTAAAATTAATTTGCTGTACATTCTTTTAAAATTTTTGAAATGATGCATTATGAATCTATATCTGATATGTTTTAAAGATTTATGACTATTATTAATGAATTAAAAAGTCTTGGCAAAATATATACTAATGCTGATTTGGTGAAAAAAATTCTTAGATCCTTGCCAAAATCATGGGATCCAAAGGTGACAGCGATCCAAGAAGCTAAAGATGTAGAAACCTTATCTTTGGAGGAGCTTATCGGTTCACTCATGACCTATGAGTTGAACTTATGGCAAAGGACAGTGGAAGCTGATACAGAAAAGAAGATAATGGCTTTCAAAGCCAAAAGAATTTCAAGGCAATGTGGCAACTTGGAGTGATGGTGAAGATTCAAGTACGGATGATGCAGTTGTCCATCTTTGTTTCATGGCAAATGAGAAAAAGGTATGTGCTAAAACTAATTATGATTTACCTTTGATGAACTACATGATGCATCTAATGATCTTGTGCATGAATATAGATGCTAAAAATTGAGCACAAGAAATTAAATAGGCATGTAGATTCATTTTCTCTTGACAACACCAATCTTGCAAATAAAAATGGTGATTTAAATTCCAAGATCGATATTTTGAAAAATGAAAAGAATAATATTTCTAAAGAAAAAGAATTTTCAGTAAAAGAAAATGTTATTTTGAAAGATTTATGTGATAAAGTTTTAATGAGAAAAATATTTTTATTGAGGAAAAGAAGCAAAAACTTTTGAAGAATTTCTATATTCTTGCTTCTTTCAATTTTTCTTATAAATATGGTTTCAATGCTTATCCTTCCAGATTAAGAAAAGTTTGGGTTCCAAAAGGAACCATAATTACTAATCATAAAGGACCCAAGAAAGTTTGGGTACCAAAAATGTCCACTTAATTGTTTTGCAGGAATGTCTTGCAACCCACATGAAGAAAGGAAGTTCTTGAAAAGAGGTTGTACAAGACAATTTAAAGAAGTGGACAAGCTATATTTTAAAACTAAATGGTAAAAGGAAGGGACTTTGTATATTGGTAAATTCTAAACATCTCCTTCCATAATTGAAAATGTAGTTAAATTTTTTTGTTATAATTATTACATCAATTACTTTAAAAATATTTTAATTGATTGATTAGAATCAAGTTTAGACTTATAATCATTGGTTATGATCATAAACTTTTGGTATTGATGAATTTCATGCTATCATGATTAAATTTATGATTGTAAGACCTTCACTTGATTTTGATTAATGTATTTCATGAAAAATACTTCTAAAGATGCATATTGATTAAAAAATATTTTAATGATTGATTAGAATCAAGCTTAGACTCATAATCATTGTTATGATTATGACATTTTGATGTTGATGGATTTCAAGCTCTCATGTTCAAACTTGTGATTATTAGATCTTCACTTGATTTTGATAATATAGTTTCTAAATTATTTCAAGTGAAATGCTATGATTTATATGTTTTATTTTTGGCATCTATGCATAATCTAGAAATGATTTGGATCAAGTATGAGAACTAGTAGTTAAGGGTTACTTTTAAGAAGAAGGTATGCATATTAACAAACCCTTGCTCTAGAGGCTAGACTTGATATCATATTACTTCTAGCATTTGTATGGATATCAAATCATCTTAAATGAATTTGAAATCATGCTAAAAGTTTTTAAGTGATATAAATACTTTGTATTTTGAAAATCATGAATATCTTGAAAAATCTCAAATCTTGATGCATAAGCTTTCATGTTTTATTCCTGAAATAAATGTATATTTTTAAAGGAAGAATAACATTTAGGGAAAGCATCCAAAGATTTGTTATCATATTTGATGCTTTGAATATCTTGTTGATATAATGCTTGCTTATATTGCTCTGATACTCCTTCTTGTTTTCAAATCTAATTTCTTGAGGGGAGTTACATTCAAATGGTATCATATTCTATTGGTATCAAAATTATTTAAAAAAAAATTCCTAGTAACCGCTTCGGATTGGTTAGTCACCATGGCTGTCCGGTCATAGGAGATATGTAGGGCTTCAAGACCTCTCTTCCCATTCAATGGGCTCTCTTATGACGTGTAGGGGTGCTGCTGTGACCTTATCCCATGAACAAGTAAGGCGAATGGATAATAACATCAATTATTTCTTGTATGTGCTTACATTCTGTGGTATCTTGTTTAAATTGTATCATATTCAATGATATCATAATTATTTGATTTCATGCAATGATTTTGATGACCTACTTGCTATTCTTTCTGACTTCATTCCCACTTATATTGCCTTTCACCCTTTTTCATGATGTCAAAAAGGGGGAGAAAATTGTTAAGTATGAAAAGGGGAAGATTGGACAAATATGAAAAATCATTTGAGAAATGAAAGAAAGTGCAAAAGGGAAGAAGAATGCAAAATATTTTTATCTAAAGGGAGGAATTAGTAAGAAGAAATACTGAAATTTGAAAATTTTTGCATATTTTGAAAAATATTTTTGAAGATTTTTTGGATCATATTTGAGGGGGAGCTTGGTGCTTATTGTTTTAAGATTACATGTTTATCTTATTGTTAATCTTTTTAAGCTTACCCTATTCATATACTTAAAGATTTTGTCATCATCAAAAAGGAGGAGATTTTTGACTCTGGTCTTGATTTTGATGATTGACAAATGTTTAAGTATATATGAGTACTATTATGTTTTAAGTGTATTTATCAGATCTTAGTACTCATCCATGTTGAATGAAGAAATGCATGTATTTCAATTGAAAAAATTCTTAAATTAATGGAAAATCAAGTATATAGACTTTGGAATTAATATGGAAGAACTTGAAGAGGTTAAAGTTTCAATTTAAGATATTTCAGCAATGCACAGGCAAGTGTCGACACTTGGAAATGAAGTGTCGACACCTGAGGTACAAGTGTTGACACTTGAAGAGTGAAGTGTCGACTCAAGGCCTGAGACAAAAAGAAAACTTCAGAAAGCTCTTTCAGTGAGAAGTGTCGACACCTGAGCTGAAGTGTCGACACTTGGAAGTGAAGTGTCGACACCTGGAAACTGAAGTATTGACACTTGAAACTGAAGTGTCGATACCTGAAGGTGAAGTATCGACACTTAAACAGTAACGGCTAGTTTTCTGGGCTGTAGAACTTCTCCAACTTGCTTCCAAACGGTCATATTTTCCTCCCTAACGGCTATAAACAGTCATTTAAGTGTTGGGAGGCTATATAAACATCAAAAATCAATTGGGGAAATAATCCTTGGTGAGATTTTTGAATATTCTTCAAGGATTCAAGAGTTGAGTGGTTCAAGCCTTCAAGCTTCCAAGTTTCAAAGAAAGCATCCAAAGTTCACATCCTCAAGCACCAATCAAAGGCTTCATCAACTTGAAGACAAGATCTTCATCAACAATCAAGGGCTTCAAAGAGATATTTGCTTTATTTTAGAAAGCTTTTATTGTATTCATTTATAATTGCTTTTACATTATTTTACTTAAGGTTTTGGTGAGCTTGGAAAACCAAAGAGGTTTTTGGTAAGCCTTGAAAACCAAAGTGGTTGTGGTGAGCCTTGAAACCAACTAGGGTTTTACTTGTGAGCCGAAGCCAAAACAAGTTGTTTAGGTTCTTGGTTATCATGTAAAACCAAGGGTGGTTGTTGGTGAGCTTGAAACCAACTAGGGTTTGACTTGTGAGCCGAAGACAAAACAAGTTGTAAAGGTTGTTGGTGAGCCTAAGTATAAAACCGAACTTAGCGGAATTCCCAAGGGATTCTTGGGGAGTGGATGTAGGTGCTTGGTTGGCACCGAACCACTATAAATCTTTGTGTTTGTGTGATTGTTCTCCTTTTGCTTTTATTTATTTATTTCCACTGCATTTATTTGAAATACACAAGCACTTGAATTGCATTAGCACATACTTACTTTAGTTCACACTTGCAAATAATACAAAAGTTTATAAAACCAATTCACCCCCCTCTTGGGTTGCCTACTTGAGCCTACAGATTGAAAACTCAATATATTTCATGAAAAAGATTAAATTTCATACAAAAGGGTCCCTAATATAGAGTCATAAAACTTAGGGTCCAAGCAAATGCAAATGAGGAACATATGGGGCACCCACTTTTTTTTCCTAAAGTATGGGGCTAAATACAAGGAAGGAGGGTCTCTCATGCCATACAAAACTCTTCCAATTCAAGCAAGTATTGGGTGGCCAAGAGGAGACCATGAGGGGTGCCAAAAATCTTCCTTCTTGGGCTAGATGTGGTCCACAGCATTCCTAAGCAGGCGTCCATGAATCTGGGGCTTGAATATATCCATAGGCATGTGGACTTCTTATGCTTGGGGCATGGAAGGGATGTGCTAGCGTGTGGACATCAACTCCTCAAGCATGGGCTGACTTCAAGTTCCTCCAAGTAGTCCTAGGGCATCACCATCCAGGGTGTGACTGGGACTCCATGTGGCTGCCAAGGTGGTGCACTAGGTGTTGTCCTTCACAAGCTTGGGTCTTCTTAGATTCAACTTGATGATTACAGACTCATAATATGACTAGCTCATTATGAGCTGACTTGATTGACCATATCCCAAAACTGATCAAACTTTGAATATAAGACTCGAATAATGAAAGGCCCAAAAAGAACAGAATTCAGGGGCCAAAGTGGGGACTCAAATGGGCTAAGCCCTTATTTCAAACTGGACTCAAATACTGAAAAGGACTAATCAGATAGTCACAGAGGATTGAGAAGCCTCTGCTTAAGTCTGGTGCCTCTAGTGTCCGCACCTTTCTTTCTCCTGATAAGATTGATTTGGACCGGGACTTGGCATTGTAACCTAATAGGAATGGATGTCGCATCAATCCAGGATACCTTATATGGGCTAGGAAGTGGTACTGTGGATAAGACTAAACTCTTAACAGCATTGGTGGATATGCCATTCACACAAATTTCATTATCTATAATAATTTTGTATACTTTATCTCCTAGCTTAATAAAGGTCTGTAGGATATTCGTTCTACGCCAGTCCTCATTCTTCTTGGTTTGAGCTAGAATACACCTAACTACACCTAGTAGATCAGATGACTCTATAGGCTCTTCATCAGCTTCATACTCTTCTACCAAATCTTTCTCAGCGTCATAAATTTCTTTTTCAAATTTCTCAACACTTTCTAAATTCTCTTCTTCACACTCACATATATGTAAGGTCCTTATTGGGCAGTCAGCAACAAAATGGCCTGTTTTACAACACCTAAAATATACTTTAGACTATAGGTGCCTTTTCTTTATCTTCCTTGTGAGTTGGTTGGGAGGTAGGATTGGGTTGGCTAGGTGAAAATCGACTAGGGCTAGGTTTACTTCCTGGGGTATTAAACCTATTTGACCTAGGTCAATAGATAACAGGTCTCCTCTGAAATCGTTCACAATTCCTAGCAATCTGGTAAGCCTGTTCTAAGTCACTAACCTCTCTCAAGAATAGCTCCCTCTGGATCTTCATGTAAGCCAGCTCTAAACCTTGATAAGGTAACAGCTTCTGATTCGACTACACTACACCTCATAATGAACTCGTCAAATTTGGCTATATAGTCAGCCACATATTTATTTCCTTGAGTCAATTTTTGCCATTGATCCAACAATTTTTGTTCATATGAGAATGGTAGGTATTTCTCCCTAAGCTTTACCTTCATTGCTTGCCATGTGTGGTGGGGACACTAGAGGCACCAGAATAAGACAGAGATTTCTAAACCCTCTATGGATTACCTAGTGGTGATTGAGTCCATTTGTAATAAGGGCTTAGCCTATCTGAGTTGTCTTTTATTATTTGAGTCATGTACTAGTCAGCTTATGTTGAGCTAGTTTTCTTTCTGAGTCCTGTATGTAGCATTTGATCCACACTATTATAGTTTTGGATTAGTTGGTCAAGTCAGCTCATGTTGAGCTAATCATATTCTGAGTCTCGTAATCATGTCAAGTTGTATTGAGTCTGTTTGAGTCAAGCCTAGTCAAAGAAGACTCAAGCATGTGAAGGACACCACCCAGCATGCCACCTCAGTAGCCGCATGGAGTCCCAGTCACACCGTGGATTTTGCCACCTAGGATTACTTGGAGGATCATGAAGTCGGCCCATGCATGAGGAGTTGATGACCACATGTCAGCACACCCCTTCCACACCCCAAGCACACTAGCTCCACACGCCAGCATGACAAGAAGGAAAGTCAAAACAGATAAACATGAATCTCCTGATTCATGCTAGCTTGCTTAAGAAAGAAGTGGTCCCCCCCTTGGATGTCCACTACCTACCTTGTTTGGAGGGATTTTGTATGGCATGAAAGTGTTTTCTTCCATGTATTCAGCCCCACACTTTAAAAAGAAAGTGGGAGAGTATTTTCTTCCATGTATTTAGCCCCACACTTTAGGAAGAAAGTGGTCACCCATTATTTTCCTTATTTTCTTTTGCTTGGGCCCTAAGTCTCATGACCTTATATAAGGGACCCCTTGTATAAAAATTTTAACAATTTTTGATATGAAACATAATTGAGTTTTATACAACTGTTGTGTACTACCCTGCCGTGTGCTTAAGGGGTTTGTGTGTGCCTTCTTCTTCCAACGTCTTGCAACTGCATCCTGCCGCTAGCCTGCTTTCCAAAGCCTTGGCCGCCCACTCCAAACATTTGCTCCCCTTTGCTGTTTTCCCCTTATTTCTTCTTCCCCTTTGAGTTTTCTAACCCTTGATAGGTCGTTAGAAGGTCCCTCGACTCCAACAAATCTTACGACTCCAGCAAGGCCGCAATCGGACCATCGAGCAGAAAGCTGGGTATCTGCGGATCTCTGGCTTGGTTTTCCAGGCTGCATCCATCGAGGATGAGTGATCTCTTCACTGCGATCTTTTCTAGGTGCATCAGATGTTTCCTGGTACACCCCCTTTGCCACCAGTAGTTTTATTGAAGGTGAACTAGCCCAACCGAGGCTTCTCAACCTCGGCGGTCCTTCTCTTTCTATTGCTTTTAGGTCTCATCTTGCATGCTTTTAGCTTCTTATCTTGCATAGTTTTCCCTTCTTAGATACTTGGTCTGCTCTTCAGGATTTAGATTCCAAACTTAAATTAAAAACATACAAAAATATAATTGCATGCATATATAGGTTCCGCATTAATGTGTTTATAGGTAGATCACCTCTTTGTCGGTTCAATTGTTCTACGTTTTCCCAGTACAATCTAGCTTGTCGGACTAGCCTAATCTTAGCAAAATTAAATTTTCTCTCCTCTGACATTTCATACCATTCGAAGTACTGGTCCATATCACTCTCCTAATCAGTATAGACCTTAGGATCTAAACTACCCTCAAATGTGGGTGCATCTAATCGAATGCTCCTAGGAATCCTTTCTTCCTGGTTATTCACATTAGGGGTATGGCGCCTAGGGACTAGGTCAGGAGTAATTTCTCTATGTTGTCCTCTACCTCTTGGATCTGGAGGAGTGAGTTGGGCTCTCGGAATTGGGAGAATGGGTCTAGGTATCTCGGACCTTTGACCTAGGGGAGTGGGTCTAGGTTTTTCAGGGTCTGAACAATTCGCATGGGATTCCTCAATGTTACCTATTCTCTCATCCATTTGGTCTAGCCTAGTAGTAAGTTGCCTAAATTGCTCAATGAACCAAGCCTCCATGTTAGGGTCCATGGATGAATTGGGTTGGGTTTGAGTAGGCTGATAGGGTGTGCCTGATTTAGTGATCATGTGATGCAGGACTACTATGCTAGGATGGATGAGATGCATGCAAGTGATTTTTCTTTTTGTTGTTTTAAGTTTTAATAGGTTTACTAATTCTCGAAGTCAAGTGAAGAATAGAACTAGAGATTCTGTAAGAACAAGAAATTTTAAGCATGCAAATATAGCCCTAAATAAAGATAAGAGAGGACCCTGGGATTGAAAAACCCCGGTAGGACTTAGCTTTAAGACAATACCAACTTAGGAGACTAGGAAGTGCAAACCTTGAAGATTTAGATGCGCCCAATACCGAGTTTGCTCACACTCATGGATGCAGCCTAGAAGATCAAGCCTTCGACCCTGCAGATTCATCAACTTTTGTCCGATGGTCTCGAAGGCAAGGAAGACCGACTCCTCTGTCTATGGCACCAGGAGGACCTGTGAGCAACCAAGAGAAGGGGTTAGAAATAGCAAGAAGAGGGTATAATAAAGTAACAAGTGATGGAAAAAAGAGTTGAAGATGGTGGTCGAGAAGGGCTCTTCTCGTTGGGCATCCAGGTGGATCTTCCTGGGGAGTCCAAGCTTGAAGATGGATTTGTAGCTTGCGAAGGAAGAAGGTAACTCAGGGCCTCTCATCCCTCGATGTCTCAAAGGACAAAGGCACTCTCTCACAGAGGTCCTAGTCTAAGAAGACAAGGGCTAAAGGAAGAAGAACTTCTCAAAAATTTTTATTCATCAAAATTATTTTTACAAGAGGAGTAGGGCCCTTTATATAAGCTCCTAAGTCCCATTCAAAATTCAAATAAAAAATGAGGTTACACATCTTCATCAAGGGGTGCCTAAAATCTGATTTTTGATCTCTTGAAATCCTCCTTTGGCCGGCCTTGATTTGGTGGAAAGCCTGATTCAGGGAGGGAAGAGAGGAGGTTGTCCCCATTTGAATTTTGAACTCCTTTCATGAGCCTTTGGCCGACCATGAGCTTGATCTTGGTAGCTTGATTTGGGGAGTGTTGTGTGGACTTGTCTTCAAGAATCAAGGGATACTCTTTTGACCTTCCTTGGCCACCCATGGTTCTTTGGAAAAAGGCTTGATAGGGGGAGTGGGAAGGGGATGTTGTCTTTAAGAATCAAGGGATGCTCCTTTGACCTTCCTTGGCTGCCCATGCTTTTTTGGAAAAGGGCTTGATGTGGGGAGTGGGGTGGGGATGTTGTTGGCTTAGATCAAGGAGAGGCTTAATGGGGTGTCCACATTGCATTGACTTTGAAGCTTCCATCTTCTCTTGGCTGCCCAAGTGGCATGGTGATGTGGCTCTTCATCATGCCAAGTGGAATTGATGAGGTGGGACTCCATGAGCTGAAGTGGCGCTCTTACTTGGCATGGAGAGAGGGCTTTACTTGTCCATAATTGGGCTTGACTTGAATGCCCACTTATGGACCCAACTTCAAACAAGCTTGAGCCTAACTTCAGGTTGACTTGGGCTTATGAACTAGTTCAGCTAATTACAGGATACATTGACCAAATTGGCTAAGATACATGACTAAAACAAAAATTGAAACCAAGTACATGACTCAAAAGTAAATTGCTTAGGCTTGAAGCCTTATTACAGGACCCAACATATTAAAATCCTACTCAGAGATCCATAGAGGATTAAGGAGCCTCTATCTAATCTTGGTGCCCACACCATCATGCAATGCAATCACACAGACAAGACTTGAACTAAGGTTTCCTAGATATAGAGCTCAAGTAGAATGGGTCAGCTTAAATTATAGCCAATTTAGCAATTACCCTATCCACTAGCCAAGTAAGAGATGGGGTCATGGGAGGCTCCCCCTACTCTCACAGGGTCCTAATTAAAAATCACAAAATCTCTTAGGGCATTTGCCTCTGGACTTCTAGCCTTAGACACCAGATTCAATTGATAATCAAAGAATTGGGTGCACTAGCTTTCACACAATACTTGGAACCCGACCTGCTGGTGTCCCTAGCTCAATAAAGCTAATTAAGTCTAATTGATTTTAATTAGGTTGGGCTCGGATGCAAAAGAAGGTTGTTATGGGCCCAGGACAGGTGATGAGATCCTGCCCTGATTTGAGATCTTCAAGTGCCCTTAAGATTCGGTTACTTGATGATGCACACACAAGATGAAACCTGGTGTGGACACCAGGGCCAGAAAAGATCGACAGATCAAATCCACATCCTTGTGGATCACTTGTGAATAAAGCCCTGAACCCAAACCCTTTTTGCCTGTAAATATTTTATCTTTAATTTTTAGCTTAGCTGGGTTTAGTCCTAAACCCTAAAATTGAGTCCCTGTCAAAACCCCTGGAACCAAACCCTTTTTGCCTATAAAAAATCTCAATTTCAATTGGGTTATAAATGTGGTGTGGGCACCAGACCTCTAATTAGGGTTTAGTTTTTGGGAGTGTAATAAGGCTTCAAGCCTAAACCTTGTAATTTTCTTTAGCTTTGAATTGAGTCTCATGTGTCTTTGTCTAGTCTTGTACATTGACCAATTGGGTCAAATTGTGTCCTGTACTGAGTCCAGTCCTGTACTAAGTCAATTGTGTCCTATACTAAGTCCAGTCAGAGTTGGTTTGAAGTATGGGTCCAAGCAAGATTGGTCTTAAAAATCTAGTCACTTTGGAGCCAAGCCTGGAAGGAAGCCAACTCAGCTCAGGGGCCCACCTCTTCATCCTATGTGGCACCATGTCAACATGCCAAGTGGGCTGCAAATTTCAGATTCTTAAATGCCCAAAGGGGGGACACAATACTTGATACACTCCCTTTTTCCCTCCCCATATCAAGCTAGTTTCCAACTATGGGTGGTCGGCCAAGTGAAGGTCAAAGGGAATTTGAAATGTGGAGAATTTGAATCCCTTGCTTCAAGCCCTCCTATCAAGCTATCTTCCCAAACTACATGAACAACTATGGAAGGAAGGCAAGAATCCATGGGCGCCTCCATCTCCCACTCCCCACATCTTGTCTTATTCCAAAGTTGGATGCACAACCAAGGAAAGGAGGAGAACACATGCCTTGCTGCAAGCCCCACTTCAAGTCTTCTTCCAAAATAAGAAATCAACCTACCAAGTCAAGGGCGCCAAGATCCCTCTTCCAAGCCTCAAGTCAAGCCCCACAAAATCAAATCCAAAGTCTTGGTCAGCCAAAGGAGAGAATTCCAAAATTTTTTGGGGCGCCTCTTCAAAGAGGACTTGTATTTTCATTTGAAATTCAAATGGGATCCTAAGGTGCCTATAAAAAGGACCTTACCCCTCCTTTGTATTCTTGATTGATAATGAATGAAAAAATCACAAGCTTCTTGAGATCTAATTTTTCTTTAGTTGTCTTCGTTCACTAGGAATGTCAATCTCTGTGAGGGAGCGCCTTTGCCTTAGGGCGTCGAGAGGTGTGAGGCCTTAAGTTACCATCTCTTCCGCAACTCCATCCTCCAACTTCGAATCGGAGCCCATTGGGATCATCCACCCGGGCGCCTAGCAAGAAGACTCCACCCATCACCACATCAACTCTCTTTCCTTCTTCTATTGCTATCTTTTTGATCGAAACCTAACTTTTATTCTTTGAATGCTCGTAGGTCCTCCAGGTACCACGAACATGGAATCGGCCTTCCTTGCCTTCGTGACCTTCAGACCGAAAGCCGGCGCATCCGCAGGGTTGAGGGCTCGATCATCCAGACCGCATCCATGAGAGTGAGTGATATCAGCATCGGGCGCTTCAGATCTTTGAGGTTTGCAACCCTAGACTCCTAAGTAGGTATTGTTCTTAGAGCTAAGTCTTACGGAGTTTCTTAACCCCGGGGTCCTCTATTTATCATTGCTTAGGGACTACTTGCTTGCCTGAGATTCTTGTTAATATAGAACCCTAGATCTACTCTTACTTATTTTTGGAAATCCAAAGAAAATTATTAAAACCTAAAATCATAAAACAAACAAATCACTTGCATCATTTCATCTTGCATTTAGTTAATCCCCCATCAAAATGGTCCAGTGTCAGTTAGCCTTTTTACCAATTAGGGTTTGTATAAAAATCCCATTTATCAGTTGTGTCAAACCCTATTGGGCCAATCCTCTTTACTAAATTTATCTTTTTTGTTGCATGAGGTTATGCCTTTGGATCAATTGATCAAGTGGGGCTTTAGTTAGTTGGTTGGTTTAATTAATTTGGAGTCTTATAATATAAGGGGGACCCAATTGAAGACCCATATGACTTCATATGCACTCAAATCAAGACCCATATGCACTTAAATCAAGATTCCATATGACCCCATGTGCTAGTCCAAGATAAGTCATGTGGCTCCATGTGCTAGCCCAAGTTACTTATCGTGTGCAACCACTTCTTGGCACCACCTTTTCAAGAATTTGAACAACATGACATGCTATGTTTGGATATCACTTGTGGTGCGGGCACCAGACTCAGAAGAAGACTTCAGGGCTCCATCTAGATCTCTGATTGACCTTGCCTGAAGAATTAGGATTTTCTGGTTTTGTAATAAGGGTTGACTTGGTCAACTCAATTTTAGTCTTGAGTCTATATTTCCCTGCAATTTAAATTTTGTTGAGTCATGTTGACTCAGTACAAGTCCTAGTAGTGGTCTAGGTCTTCTCCAGGTTGGTGCCACTTTTTTTTCAGTCAAGTCAAGGTCCAAGGTGCCACATTTTTTCTCCCAGGCCCAAGCAAGTGGGCGCCACACTCCCAGCCACACGCCAGAGTCCAGGAGGTGCCACATCTCCATCCAGTGTCTTTGGTCCCTACACCACAAGAAGTAAGTTCCTTTTTTTTCTTGCACCACTTGGGAGAGAAATCCATCAAGATACCTCAATCCAAGGAGGAGCCAATTTCTTTCCAGATAAACCCAAGCCAGGATGGCAAGAATTTTTCTTGAAGAGAGGATCAAGAAGGTGCCCCACATGTTCCATAAAAATCCAAGTTATAAAAAGGAAGAGAGCATGTCTTGTGGAGGAATTCAAGGAGGTTCACAAAAGTTTCCAAAAGTGCCAAAGCCATGAAATGAAACGCCTAAACTTGTGAGCAAGACTAGGAGGTGTCCAAATGAGCCAAACCATGAAGGGAAAATCCTTGATTCATGAGAGATACTAGGAGACACCCCCATAACCTGCCATTGGGAGCTGATTTTCAAGTTTTCTTGGAGTTTTTGGTCTGCCCACTCATGGAAGGAGTCTTGGAAGAGAATTGATGCTTAAAGTGTGGGTTAGTCCTATTAGTCCCACATGGGAAATGTATAAATCTTATTTCTTTGTTATGTCTATTTATTCAACTCTATATAACTCTTGAATTTAATGATGAATGAAATCAATTTCTTTGTGAGCAACTTTGTGTTTCTCTCTTCCGCACTTGTATCAAGTTTGAGCTCCATGAGGGAGTGATTCCGGGTTCCAAAGGAACCTTGAGGAGTGTGTGAGATCTCCAAACCCTACCAAAACCCTAGGTTAGCCACTTCAATTCCAAACCCTAGCCGCCCATAATCTTCTTCATTCCCCAATCATCCAAACCCTAATCTACCTCATCATCTCACGGCCCCTCTCTTCCAAGTAGAGGCCGGACCATGACATCCAGGTCCATATCGGCTACTTCGAATACAGAGCAAATCCCAGAGGAAGTCAGATCAGCATCCAGGAGAATCAGGATTTCAGCAACATCAATTTTTCAAGTTCTTCTTATCTGGTAAATCCTTCTTTGAGTATTTGGTTCCTTAACTTGTTCTTCTACTTTCCCAGATCCTAAGTTCAGGAGAAGCCAACTTTGCCAAAGGACCAGTATTGGAGGATCCATTGCGAAGATATCCGAATCCGAGATCCAACAATCTGCTCGAGAGAGTCCATCCACCAACTCTATGAAGATCATTACCTGGTACATAACCCTTCCCTTCTCTTTATTTTGTCCTTTGAAAGTTAGAGTGAAACCCTAGGTCTGGAGGTTCCTCACCCAAGCGATCCTTTACTTCTGAACTACTCTGATAATCTAGTTTCTTTGAATTGTGCTTTCAATTATTATATAGTTTCTTTCAATTTAGTTAACTTTCATTTGAGTCAAAGCCAACTTCCAAAAATATATAAAAAAAATAAAAATAAATAAAAATATATATTAATTTTAATTTGCTTCCGCATCCACATATCCGTTCTGCATCATTTTGGTATTAGAGTTCTCGTTCTGCATCATTTTGGTATCAGAGCCCTGTTAGGTTTCTGACTTGCTTGCATGTTTTGAGTGTCTCTCTTTTTTACTTTGTCTGCTCGAAGTAGACTCCCCAGGACGTCCGGTCCTAGGAACGAAGTGAGGTGCAAGCCTCCTCTTCCCATTCCATGGGTGTTCCTAGGCATGTAGGGGATCCGCTGGGTTACAACTTCGTAGCAGGAATTGTAAACGGGGAAGCATTCTATTTTTAGTCTGTAACTATCCTGTTGCAGGAATTGTTTCTCATTCAAAGTAACTCCAAATTATGTGATTTTTATTTTGCTGGAACCACTATAATTGAAACTATTTCACATAATTTTACTATAATTTATTGGTTTCTGTGAAGTTTCTGAGAGTTAAATTACAGAAATTCTATTTCTATGTTTCTGCAATTCAATTTTTTTTTTTGAGTGATCATCTCCTAATTCATTTTAAGGGCAATTGAGCATCTAAGATAAGGGGAGGAGTTGATAACCTCTCCTTAGCCCAAACCACCACCCATTCATTCGATCCTAAGCCTATTTTAAAATTATTAGACTTAATTTGCCCTAATGGGCTAGGAACACCAACTGGTCAGGTCCAGCCTAGGGTTTAGTCAGTTTGTCTGTTTACTCTGTGTGCTTTGTACTCAGTGTCTAGAACAGTGTTTCAGGGACTACGTCCCGAAGGGCTTGTGTGCTGGTCCGCCTACCTGGCCAATCACTGATTGGTGTCTAGGATTGGGAATTAGGGACCTAACACTCCCCTTACACCTGCCTGGCTGAGTCCCGAGTTACTACAGGCTAGCTTGCCACTCTGATTGGGCATCTAGTTTGGGCTATAGGTCTATTTAGCCCGTAGTCCGTTTCAGTCGAGTCTCATTTGGTATGTTTGCTTGCATCATCATGTCCACCCGGAATGGAGTACCCTACCAACCTGGTTAAACCCAACCTGATTTAGAGGCCATGATTAGAACTCTTACCGTGACCAAATTGAGTCAGGATATGACTGATACTGTTGCCCAGTTTAGAGACCGAGCCCAGGTACTTGAGGAGCCTAGGCACCGAAATTGGACCCCTGACTCAGAATTTGGTAGACCCCAACCTCACCCACACCTAGAGCCTAGGAGACCATTATACAGGGATCCTGAACCTAATCATTTGAGGTTTGATCTAAGAGCCTATGACCATGATCTTGCCCCTGAGTCTAGCCCTAGGAGCCTATACCCATACTTGTTGACTCAAGAAGGGACCCTGTTGCCCAGATATGGTGCCCAAGAGGGGGGGTGAATTGGGTATTTAAAAAATTAAAGCAATATATGTGCTACCAAGTTTTAAGGTGAAGATTGATAGTGCTCAAATAATTGTGCAACGGAGTAATGAAATAAATCAACAATTAAAGAGCAAAAGAAGACAAAAAGAGAAGCAATGCAAACACACAAGAAGTATAGTGGTTCGGTGCACCTAGCACTTACATCCACTCCCCAAGCTCCACTTGAGAATTTCCACTATAATCTTTAGATTACAGCCGACTTGTTTTACCAGGCTCACAAGTCAAAACCTTATACACTGTTTTGGCTTCGGGCTTACAAGCAACCCTAGTTGGTTTTTATCAATTGGCTCACCAACAAACCTCACTCACTTGTTTTGGCTTCGGGCTTACAAGCAACCCTAGTTGGTTTTATCGATTGGCTCACCAACAAACCTCACACTAGTTTCAAATTCCCTTGAAACTAGCTAAAGACAAAAGAATATGAATACAATTAATAAAACTAGACAAACTCCTTTTGAGCAATAAGAAATTTGTTGTAGCTCTTGATGGAGACTCTTCAAGCCTTTTCCCTTGGAATTTGGACCTCACTAAATGCCAAATACTTGAAAGTTGGATTCCTCAAAGATGGAAAGCTTTTGGCTAAGGAATCTCTTGGTTTTCTCACTCTTTTTGGCTTGGAATTGATTGAAGGCTTTGTACTTTGACTCTAAACTTTTTCACTTTGTCTCCTTTTCTTTTTGAAGTTTGGTGGAGGTTAAATACCTCATTCATGCTGAAACAACTCCACAAGACCGTTAGAATCAAAAATATGGCCGTTTATGGTCATTAGAAATCAAATCAAAAGTTCAGAAAAACTAGCCGTTATGCCATGAGTCGACCTCATGAGTCGACCTCTGGATCAAGTGTCGACCTCATGAGTCGACCTCCAGTTTATTTTAGGCAAAATCTAGAAAACCATAGTTCTGCCCATTTTGAATTCTCAGGCTATGAGTCGACCTCTGGTGTCGACCTCTGGACAGGTGTTGACCTCTGGTGGTCGACCTCTGGACAGGTGTTGATCTCTGGTGGTCGACCTCTGGAGCGTGCCACTGAGATTTTGCCGTGCCGGCCATGCTGAACTTTTCTTCTCTTCATGAGTCGACCTCTGGTGGTCGACCTTTGACAAGGTGTCGACCTCTGGTGGTCGACCTCTGATCTGAAATTTTCTGAAACTCTTAGAGATGTGTGCCATGCTTGATTTCTCTGCCTTTTGTTTCTTTTGTTAATTATTTCTTAACAGGAAGGTTCCAATATGAGAAATTTGATCTTGTCCAAGGTAGAAGAGCTCTTTTCCAAATCAGGCAAACTTAGTTTCATCATTGTACTCTTGATACTCTTTTTGAATAACCTAAGTCCTGAAACTTTATCTTGAGATGAAACATTAGTCCAACATATACTCAACTTTTTGTTAATCATCAAAACTAAGGAGCCAAAGTCAACAGACCCGTTAGGAACACCAAACCTTATGCACCCACTTTTGATGGAAGACAAGAGACATATATTATGTGGGAAGAACAAATGGATCGATATTTTGAGTGCACTAACATATCGGAATTAGAACAAGTTAGGTTGGCCAAAACCAAGTTCACTAAACATGCTAGGTCGCATTGGTGTGCTATTGAGCGTGAGTGTTATCAAAGAAAAGAGGAAATATATACTTGGAGAGATATGAGAAGTAAGTTGAGAGATAGGTACCTAGGTAGATCCTATGAGAAAAGACTTTAGACCAATGGTACCAATTACGACAAGGTAATAGGCCAGTGTCTAAATATATCGAGGACTTCCAGTGGTATGACATGAAATGCAATACCATTGAGACCGAAGCTCAGATCACATCGAGGTTTAGGGTTGGGTTACACCCAGACATTTATAGGAAGCTATGCCTTGAAAAGACCAATAAGTTAGACCGAGCCTACCAAGAAGCCCAAGACTATGAGTGGTCTTTAGATATAACCAATCAAGTACTTTGGACTTAAAGCCAACCTCTACCAACTTGAGTCAAGTTCTGATTGATCCGACATCCGTAGTGAACCAGACTTTTGTTTGTTAATTCCCACTTGTGTCACCTCTTGACCAGAAGGATAACACTGAGAAGGAGTTAGGCATGGCCATCCCAAAATTATTGACCCGACCAGAGCCGTAGTTAAAGAGGAATCAAAGGAGAATAGATTAGAACCTTTCAATGAGATTGAGGAAGAAATATATGAGCCTGACATAAGTTTGATAGATGAATATGAAGAAGAAGAATTTGAGGATATCTCTCCCGATAATTCAATTAACCAACTCCTACCTAATGGGTTTATTGAGGGGACCCCTGCCACTCAAAGAATTCAGGAGCTAACCCTAAGAGAAGACCCTTTTGAGGAAGTTCAGGAAGAGGAAATTACACCAAATGAAAGTTTAAGTGAGAATACCCCTGAACTCATTGAGGAATCCAAAGAAGACACCCCTAAGTCAAATCTGGTAGAGAAGTGTGAAGAAGGAAGGGGTTCACAAGAATTGCCCATTGAGAAGGTCCAAGACAAGAAAAAATAGTAGCTTAGAGGACTTTCTAGATAAACATTCCAAAGATGTTCCTGATAACCTTCCACCTTCTAGGAGCACCCAGCTTATCCTAGAACTTGCACTTGTAGACCCTCCTAGAGCAAATCATGAGGTTTGGATGAGTGCACCTATAGAACAATGTCCTCATTTTAAGGTCATCCTGAATAACCAAGGTTTGTTTCTTGTTTTCGATAAGCCACCTCAAAACTCTAATTCTTATTTCCTACCCTTCCTGAATCTTCTCATGTTTCTAGAGCTATGGGATTACACTTTACTGAGATCTCTAGGTTGCAAGACTCCTTAGAACCTATTAGGTTTGCCACCTACTTCTGGAAGACCTTATGGCACGTACTAGTCATCCATAATAAGTTTTCATGCTCTGCATGCCCTCCTCCGACCCAAGGTCAAACCTAGAGAGCCTTAGTTTGTTAGGTTTAGACCTAGGGTTCCTTTGGAATAAAGTCCATTCTTTAGGAGTGCGTCGTCAGTCTAGTTTAGTTTTTCTTGACCCTTTACTAGGCTTTGGCTCAGATTTTGGTTTGATTGAGAGCACCAGGAATTGGGATTTGTATTTTGTCCAGGGCTAAAATTGCATTCAATGTTCGATCAATAGGTCTAGGCTAGAGTCCCTTTGAAATTGTTCATGGATACAAGCCTCACACACCACTTGATCTGATTTCACTATTAGCCCCACACACAAGTCTCTTGATGCACTTGCATAGCATGTAAAGGACTTGCATAAAGAAATTCATGCCAAATAATTTTAAGTAATGAAACTTATAAGAAGTTGGCTGATTCTCAAACGAGTCAAAACTTTTGTTGAGAGAGACTATGTAATGATTAGGTTAAGGCCTAAGCAATTTTTTCCTGAATCGTTAGAAAGTTACATGCTAAAGGAGCTGGACCATTTAGAGTAGTGAAGAGAGTAGGATCCAATGCCTATATGCTCGAGTTGCCTCCAGAACTAGGCAATAGCTCTACTTTCAACATTACAGACTTAATAGAGTATAGGGAGCCAACTGTAATTCCTAGTAAGCCTTTGAAACCTAATCCTGTTATTGAGAGTGATCCCGACCCTGTTTGTCCACCAACAAACTGGCCTATGAGGAAAGAGCAGATTGAAAAGATCCTGGATGATCAGGTTATCTCTACTCGTAATCGAGGATACCAAAGATACTTGGTCCGCTAGCAAGGAAGGCCAGATTTTGATGACTCTTGGATCTCCCAAGAAGAATTACAAGAATTGGACCCAGACCTCTTGGAGAGATACCAGAGCCAGCTTGATCCATACTCGATAGGGTCGAGTTCCTCCCACCTCGGGAGAATTGGTGCGGGCACCAGACTCAAAAGAATACTTCAGGGCTCCATCTGGATCTCTGATTGACCATGCCCGAAGAATTAGGGTTTTCTGGTTTTGTAATAAGGGTTGACTTGGTCAACTCAATTTTAGTCTTGAGTCTGTATTTCCCTGCAATTTAAATTTGTTGAGTCATGTTGACTCAGTACAAGTCCTAGTAGTGGTCTAGGTCTTCTCCAGGTTGGTGCCACTTTTTTTTCAGTCAAGTCAAGGTCCAAGGTGCCACATTTTTTCTCCCAGCCCAATCAAGTGGGCGCCACACTCCCAGCTACACGCCAGAGTCCAGGAGGCGCCACATCTCCATCCAGTGTCTTTGGTCCCTACACCACAAGAAGTAAGTTCCTTTTTTTCTTGCACCACTTGGGAGAGAAATCCATCAAGATACCTCAATCCAAGGAGGAGCCAATTTCTTTCCAGATAAACCCAAGCCAGGATGGCAAGAATTTTTCTTGAAGAGAGGATCAAGGAGGTGCCCCACAATGTTCCATAAAATCCAAGTTATAAAAGGGAAGAGAGCATGTCTTGGGGAGGAATTCAAGGAGGTTCCCAAAAGTTTCCAAAAGTGCCAAAGCCATGAAAGGAAGAAGCCTAACTTGTGGAGCAAGACTAGGAGGTGTCCAAATGAGCCAAACCATGAAGGAAAAATCCTTGATTCATGGAGAGATACTAGGAGACACCCCCATAACCTGCCATTTGGAGTTGATTTTCAAGTTTTCTTGGAGTTTTTGGTCTGCCCACTCATGGAAGGAGTCTTGGGAAGAGAATTTGATGCATAAAGTGTGGGTTAGTCCTATTAGTCCCACATGGGAAATGTATAAAATTTTATTTCTTTGTTATGTCTATATATTCAACTCTATGTAACTCTTGAATTTAATGATGAATGAAATCAATTTCTTTGTGAGCAACTTTGTGTTTCTCTCTTCCGCACTTGTATTCAAGTGTTGAGCTCTGTGAGGGAGTGATTCCGGGTTCCACAGGAACCTTGAGGAGGTGTGAGATCTCCAAACCCTACCAAAACCCTAGGTTAGCCACTTCAATTCCAAACCCTAGCCGCCCATCATCTTCTTTATTCCACCAATCATCCAAACCCTAATCTACCTCATCATCTCACGGCCCCTCTCTTCCAAGTAGAGGCCGACCACCGGCATCCAGGTCCAGATCGGCTACTTCAAATACATAGTAAATCCCAGAGGAAGTCAGATCAGCATCAAGGAGAATTAGGATTTCAGTAACATCATTTTTCAAGTTCTTCTTATCTGGTAAATCCTTTCTTTGAGTATCTGGTTCCTTAACTAGTTCTTCTTCTTTCCTAGATCCTGAGTTCAGGAGAAGCCAACTCTGCCAAAGGACCAGTATTGGAGGATCCATTGCAAAGATATCCGAATCCGAGGATCCAACAATCTGCTCGAGAGAGTCCTTCCACCAAACTCTGTGAAGATCACTTCCTGGTACATAACCCTTCCCTTCTCTTTATTTTTGTCCTGTTGAAAGTTCAGAGCGAAACCCTAGGTCTGGGAGTTTCTCAACCCCCAGCGATCCTTTACTTCTGAACTACTCTGATAATCTAGTTTCTTTGAATTGTGCTTTCAATTATCATATAGTTTCTTTCAATTTAGTTAAACTTTCATTTGAGTCAAAGCCGACTTCCGAAAATATATATAAAAAAATAAAAATAAAATAAAATATACATTAATTTAATTTGCTTCCGCATTCCACATATCCATTCTGCATCATTTTTGGTATCAGAGTTCTCGTTCTGCATCAACTTGACACTTCATCGGGACAACATCACATGCCACTTCATTAGGACAACACACTTGACATGTCACACTCCCTTGGACACCTCTTTTATTCATGAATTGGCGCCCCTTTTTTCTAAGAGGAGTAAAGTAGGAGTCCTCCAATTGGTGCCCTCCCACTCAAGTATTTGATGCCAAAATTCCAAGGAGTCGGCCAACATCTTTTTTTCTTTGACGCCAACTTCCAAGAGTTTCAAGCCTAGTTGATCGCCTATTTCAATGCACTTCTATCTCAAGAGGACACCAATCAAGGAGAGGATCAAGGAAATTTCCTACTGCAGAGTTCAAGTTACTCAAGTTCCAAACTCAAGAATCTAGAGAAAACTTTTGAGTTTTTTTCTATCTAGACTGAAGAGTCCACCATCCTACAGTAGCCCACGTCATCCAGACTCCAAAGTCCAGTAATCAAGGAAACCATGAAGTAATCTTCACCTTTCATCATGACACTTCACCAATCGTCCACCTTGGTGCCAACTTTGGATGAGAGGCCCATGAATTCATCCACCTTGGAGAGAGTCTCAGATTAGTCCAAGACAAGAGTCCAAGATGCCCAGAGCAAGGATTGTAGGAGTTGTTGCCTAAGAAAAACTAACACTAGTCTTTGTAACCCTTACATCTTTGGTTTTTGGTCTATAAATATTCCATCAACCCCCTTATATAATGAATGATTTATTGATGAAATAAAGTGACACTATGTTGAATTTCCTTCCTTTATTGTGTGCATCGCAGGGTGTGAGGCCCTTTTCTTTTGTTCTTCGAAACATCATGGGGTGTGAGGCCCTGGTTATCCTACTTATCTAGACATCAGAAAAATTCTAGACGCCCTCTTCCTTTCTGGTTCTTTTCACTTTTCCATCTTTTCCTTTCTTTGTTTCTTTCTAACTTAAAACATCCTTTGTTGAGTGTTTGTAGATGATCAGGAACTCAAGTTGAGGTGTTCTTGCCTTGGAACCGATATCATAGAAGATCAGAGGCTGAAGATCGAAATCTTAAAGCCCTGCCACGGAATCCTAAGAGTTCCAACATATCTGCTTTAGAGGGAAAAATTTGACGTTAGTAAAATTCAAAATTTTTTTTCCTACTCCTTAGTTTCTGATCTTTGAAAGTAGACCCTAGTTTAAGGTGATTTCTTAATCACCAAATCCTGATTATTTTAGTTACTTTGTTAGATCTACACGTGCGGGCATAAACTAGTTGACTAGTTTCCATAATTTCTTCCTTTGAGTCTCTAAAAAGCTGAAAATTAAAAAAAACTAATCTTTATTTTTTTTGATAATTAAGTTTAAAATTAGTAAATTAGGTTTTCATAATTATCCCGCATTAGTTTTGGTATTAGAGCAAAGGTTAAACTAGGGTTTAACTGCTAGTTCTGAAATTTCTGCATACCTATAACTAGGCTGAAATTAAATTGCATAAAAACCTATCTAAAAAAATTCAAAAAAATAGAAATAATTTTTTTGATAATCCTCTATTAATCTTGTGTTAATCTCAAAAAAAAATCAGATATTTTTTTTAATTTGCTATTTTCTGGTGGAAGAAAATCATGCCTCCTGAGTGGGTATATGCAAGTATACTGTCACGACCCATGAAAGTAATGAGCATGGCCGGACATGATATCCTGAGATCAAATCAGATCTAAAATTTAATTTGAGATAAATAAAAAAATAAATTATAATTTTCTACTATTTTAATTATTTTATTACTTCAATGCATATTAGGGTTTCATATTGTGTGTGTACAATCTTTAACCAAATCTTAAGGGCACTTGAGCATCTTAGATTAGGGCAAGATCTCATCACCTATCCTGGGCACACAACAACATTCTTTGCATCTGAGACCAACCTAATTAAAATTAATTAGACTTAATTTGCTCTAGTAAGCTAGGGACACCAACATGTTAGGTTCCAAGTATTGTGTGCAAGCTAGTGCACCCAATCCTTTAATTATCACTTGAATCTGGTGTCTAAGGCTAGGTCCAGAAGCAAACGCCCTAAGCGGTTTCATGGTTTTTAATTAGGATCCTACGAGAGCAGGGGGAGCCTCCCATGACCCCACCTCTTACCTGGCCAGTGGATAGAGTGATGCAGAACGAAAACTCTGATACCAAAAATGATGCAGAATGAAAGAAGAGATGATGCGATGCGGAAGTAAATTAAGACTAATTCTTTTTTTTTTTTTTTATATTTTCAAAAGTCGACTTTGACTCAAAGGAAAGTTAAACTAAATTGAAAGAAACTATGTAATAATTGAAAGCACAATTTAAAGAAACCAGGTTATCAGAGTAGTTCAGAAGTAAAGGATCGTTGGGGGTTGAGAAACTTCCAGACCTAGGGTTTTGCTCTGAACTTTCAACAGGACAGAAGTAAAGAGAAGAGAAGGGTTACAGACCAGACAGTGATCTTCAAAGAGTTTAGTGGAAGGACTCTCTTGAGCAGATTGTTGGATCCCCGGATTCAGATATCTTCGCAATGGATCCTCCAATACTGGCCCTTTGGCAGAGTTGGCTTCTTCAGAACTCAAGATCTGGGAAAGAAGAAGAACAAGTTATGGAACCAGATACTCAAGGAAGGATTTACCAGATATTAGAACTTGAAAGCTGATATTGCTGAAATCCTGATTCTCCTAGAATGCTAATCTGACTTCCTCTGGGATTTGCTCTATCTTCGAAGTAGCCGAACTGGACCTGGATGCTGGTGGTCGGTCTCTACTTGGAGAGAGGGGCCGTGAGAGATGGGGTAGGCTAGGGTTTGGTGGAGTGAAGAGGATGATGGGCAGCTAGGGTTTGGAAGTGAAGTGGCTAACCTAGGGTTTTGGGGTTCGAGATCTCACACCTCCTCAAGGTTCCTAAGGAACCCGGATTTACTCCCTCATAGAGCTCAACACCTGGATGCAAGTGTGGAAGAGAGAAACATAAAGTTGCTCACACAAAATTTGAATTCATTCATCAGTTGTTCTCTAAAACTTACAAGAGGGATTTATTTTATAGGTCTTTACAAGAGGTCAGGGTTTTACATCTTCCCATGTGGGACTAATAGGATGGATCTTCAAATTAGGCTTGTAGAATCAAATCCTTCTCATATGGCCAGCCAAGAGCTTCCATAAGTGTTGATTGGTGGCTCCAAATGGTAAGTAGGTGGCGCCTCCTAGCCTTGCTCTTCAAGAAAAAATTTTTTCCTTCCATAGCTCAACTCTTTTGGACACCTCTTTTTCTTACTCCCCAAGTCATGGCTCTTCCCAACTTTGCTTTGGTCTTTTTAGGCATGGATTGGGTGCCCCCTTGAAGTGCTCTCCAAGAAATGCCTCTTTCCTGCTTTAGCTTGGCCTTTTAAGGTATATATGGGGCGCCTCCTTGATTTTGGCTTCAAGAAAATTCTTGCTCCTTTGGGTATGGGGACCAAGACACTGGGATGGAGATGTGGTGCCTCCTGGACTCTGACGTGTGGCTGGGAGTGTGGCGTCCACTTGCTTGGGCTTGGGAGAAAATGTGGCACCTTGGAGAAGACCTAGACCACTTACTAGGACTTGTACTGAGTCAACATGACTCAACAAAATTTAAATTACAGGGAAATACAGACTCAAAAAAAAATTTAGTTGACCAAGTCAACCCTTATTACAAAACCAGAAAACCCTAATTCTTTGGGCAAGGTCAATCAGAGATCCAGATGGAGCCTTGAAGTCTTCTTCTGAGTCTGGTGCCCACACCAATTCTCCCAGGGTGGGAGGAACTCGACCCTGTCGAGTATGGATCAAGTTGGCTCTGGTATCTCTCCAAGAGGTCTGGTCCAATTCTTGTAATTCTTCTCAGGAGATCCAAGAGTCATCAGAATCTAGCCTTCCTTGCCAGCAGACCAGGTATCTTTGGTATCCTCGATTACGAGTAGAGATAACCTGATCATCCAGGATCTTTTCAATCTGCTCTTTCCTCACAGGCCAGTTTGTTGGTGGACACACAGGGTTGTGTTCACTCTCAGAGCAGGATTAGGCTCAAAAGGCTCACTGGGAATCACAGCTGGCTCTCTATACTCTACTAGGTCTGTAATGTTGAAAGTGGAGCTAATGCCTAGTTCTGAAGGCAACTCGAGCACATAGGCATTGGACCCTACTCTCTTCACCACTCTAAATGGTCCAGCTCCTCTAGCATGTAACTTTCTAACGGTTCCAGGAGGAAACCGTTCAGGCCTTAACCTAATCATTACATAGTCTCCCTCAACAAAAGTTTTGACTTGCCTTTGAGAATTAGCCAACTTCTTATAAGTTTCATTACTTAAATTTATTTTGGCATGAATTTCTTTATGCAAGTCTTTTATATGCTGCGCAAAAACTTCAGCAGACTCGGAGACTCATGTGTGGACTGGTAAAGGAGCTAGGTCAAGAGGTGTGTGAGGTTGTAACCATGCACAATTTCAAATGGACTCTTACCTGTAGACCTATTGACCGAGTCATTGTATGCAAATTCAGCTCTAGGTAAGTATAAATCCCAGTTCCTAATGTTTTCACCAACAAGACACCTTAACAGATTGCCTAAACTATGATTCACTACTTCGGTTTGGCCATCAGTTTGGGGATGATAGGCAGTTGAAAACTTAAGTTTTGTCCCTAACTTATGCCAAAGGATTTTCCAGAAATAGCTGGTGAACCGGACATACCTATCTGAAATAATTGTCTTAGGTAGGCCATGGAGTCGAACTATCTTATTAAAGAACAGGGTGGCTACCTTAGACACATCAAATGTTTGGGAATAAGGCAAGAAATGGGCAATCTTGGAAAATCGGTCGACTACAACACAGATAGACTCATGCCTCCTCTGGGTCTTAGGAAAACCTAACACAAAGTCCATGCTCACATCTTACCAAGGATGATCTGGGACAGGGAGTGGGGTATAAAGGCTGGTGTTCTGTTTTCGCTGTTTGGCAACAGCGCAGGTCCGACACCTAGCCACAATGTGTGCTACAACTCTTTTTAAGCTAGGCCAGAAAAAGTGGTCTTCAATAGCCATGATGGTCTTGTCTTTTCTGAAATGGCCAGCTAGACCTCCAGCATGAATTTTCCAAATCAAGAATTCCCTAAGAGAAGTTCTAGGGATGCAAAGCCTATTTTTAAAGAACAAAAAGCCATCTAAAAGGGTATAATCCTTATGATCACTGGATGGTCCTTGAGCTAGATCCTGGTACACAGTCTTAAAATCCGGACACGACTCATATTCCTCTTTGATCTGCTCAAACCCTACGACTTCAACCCAAACAGAATTCAATAACAAAGATCGACGACTAAGGGCATCAGCTACCTTATTTTTAGTCCCAGCATTATGTTTCAAAACAAAAGTATAGGACTGGATATACTCTACCCACTTAGCATGCCTAGGGTTAAGCTTCTTCTGGGAATTCAAGAATCTAAGAGTCTCATGGTCCGAAAACATCACAAATTCCTGTGGTAGCAAATAATGTCTCCAGTAACGCAAAGCTTGCACTACCGCATAAAATTCCTTATCATAGGTAGAATACCTAAGCTTAGCATCATTAAGTTTTTCACTAAAGAATGCTACGGGATGGTTCTCTTGGCTTAGGACTCCACCTATACCTACTCCTGAAGCATCACAGGCAACCTCAAATACTTTAGAAAAGTCGGGTAACCTCAAAATGGGTGCCTGGGTCATCCTATCCTTAAGATCTAGGAAGGCTTTATGGGCTACTTTAGTCCACTGAAATTCTCCCTTCCTAATACAGTCTGTGATAGGAGCAACTACAGTACTAAACCCCTTGATGAATCGCCTATAGAAGGTAGCCAAGCCGTGGAAACTTCTGACTTCATGCACAATGGTCGGCTCTGGCCATTCTACTATGGACCTAATCTTTTCTGGATCGGCAGCCATGCCGTCAGGGGTTACTACAAAACCAAGGAAGATAACTCTACTGGTCATGAATTCACACTTTTTGAGATTACTGTAGAGACTATCATTCCTTAAAACTTGGCAGACTTGTCTAAGGTGGCCTAGGTGGTCTGCAGGGGTCTTACTATAAATCAGGATGTCATCAAATAGACCACTACAAACTTCCCTATGAAAGCTCTAAGCACCTGGGTCATAATCCTCATGAAAGTACTAGGGGCATTGGACAACCCAAAGGCATAACAACCCATTCATAGAGACCATCCTTAGTTTTGAAAGCGGTTTTCCACTCATCCCCTGGTCTAATCCTAACCTGATGATAGCCGCTCTTGAGATCAATTTGGAAAAAATCATTGCACCGGCCATCATATCTAGCATGTCATCTAGTCGAGGGATGGGGAACCTATACTTGATGGTGATTTTATTGATGGCACGACTATCAACACACATCCTCCACGTGCCATCCTTCTTTGGGGTCAGTAGTGCAGGGATTGCACAAGGGCTAAGACTCTCTCTAATGAACCCCTTCCTCAACAATTCTCCAACCTGCTTTTGCAGTTCCTTATGTTCATATGGATTCATCCTATAATGGGGCAAGTTGGGTAAAGTAGCTCCAGGGATTAAATCTATGGAATGCTGGATATCCCTAAGAGGTGGAAGGTGGTCTGGCAGATCCTCGGGAAAAACATCCTCAAATTCTTCTAACAAAGGTCTAACTTCCTGAGGAGGCTCTGAGGGTGTAGGAGTCCTAAGTTCCTTAGCAATCAACATCCAAATGGGTGAACCACTATGAATTTCTTGTTCTAGATCCTTAGCACTAACTAGGTTCACTCCAGTCTTCATCTCTCTGACCTTATTGGGTCCTTTAGCTACCTTGTCCTTAGGAGGGACTGAATGGATTGTGATTTTTTTCCCATTAAAACTAAAGACACAGGTATTGGATTTTCCTAAGAGGGTGGCATCATGATCATATAACCAAGGTCTCCCAAGAATTATACTGCTCACCCCCATGGGCAAGACATCACACCAAATTTTCTCTTGATAGGATTGCATTTGGATTTGGACCTGACATCTAGACTGGATGGGTATAGAGGTAGAGTCTACCCAAGAAACCTTATAAGGGTTGGGGTGAGGGACCGGGGTTAAGCCTAACATTTTGACAGTGCTAGCAGAAATGGCATTCACATAGCTCCCACTATCTATGATGATTTTACATACCTTATCCCCTAGCTTAAGGAAAGTCTGTAGGATGTTAGTCCTACGACAATCCTCCTAAACTCTACTCTGGGACAGGATGCATCTCACAACCCCTAACTGGTCAGACTCTGTGGGTTCCTCCTCTCCTTCATACTCATCAACCAAATTCATTCCGGCCTCATAAACTTCTTCTTCAAATTCTTCATTGGGCCTGGAATTCTCTTCCTCTCCTTCTTCTATGTAAAGGGATCTACGAGGGCATTGGCTAGAAACATGACCTATCCTATGGCACTTAAAACAAGCTATGGCTGTGCACTGGCTGGAGATATGACCGGGTTTCTGGCACTTAAAATAGGTGATACTAGGGGTTCTCTGGGTGTCAGGTGCCTTACCTTTGTCCATGGGCCTAGGGGTGGGAATACCCTAACTAGGTTTGCTAGGGGTAACTTGGCTAGGTCCATTTATTGGGATTGGGGCACTAACCCTAGAAGGCATAGGTCCTCTCTGAAACTACTCAGTGTTCAGTGCAATCTAATAGGCTTGGTCTAGGTCCGTAACCTCTCTCAGAAATAACTCCCTCTTTATGTCTTCCCTAAGTCCAGCCCTAAACCTAGACAAAGTGACCTCATGGGCTTCACTCACATCACATCTCATCAGGTATTCATCAAAGGTTGTTATGTAGTCTGATACAGATCGGTTCCCTTGTTTCAAGGTCTGCCATTGGTCTAACAGATTCTGCTGGTATGAAATGGGTAGGTACTTATCTCTAAGCTTCTCTTTCATACCCTGCCAAGTGGTTATGGGCTCAACATTTCGTCTTCTAGTGGTTAGCTCAATGTTCCCCCAGTATAACCTAGCTTGACGTACTAACTTCATCTTGGCAAACTTGAACTTCCTTTCCTCAGACATGGCATACCACTCAAAGTACTGGTCTATCTCACCCTCCCAATCAGAATACACCTTAGGGTTTAAGCTACCATCAAAAGTGGGTGCATCTAATTTGATGTTTCGAATGAACCTATCATCTCTATCCTCAGGCTCTGGGTCAGGCCTCCTATGATTAGGTTCAGGATCTCTGTATAAAGGTCTTCTAGGCTCCTAGTGTGGGTGAGGTTGAGGCATATTAATATCTGGGTCAGGAGTCCAATTCTAATGCGTAGGTTCCTCAAGTACTTGGATTCGATCCCTAAGCTGGGTAAAATTCTCATGGACTTGTTCTTTAAATTAGGCAACAGTAGCAGTCATATCCTGACTCAATTTGTTCATACTTTCAGTAAGAGCTCTAACTATGGCCTCTAAATCAGGTTGGGTTTGACCAGGTTGGTAGGGTACTCCATTCCGGGTAGACATGATGATGCAAGAAAACACACCAAATGAGACTCGACTGAAACGACTACGGGCTAACTAGACCTAGAGCACAAACTAGATGCCCAATCAGAGTGGCAAGCTAGCCTGTAGTAACTCGGGACTCAGCCAGGCAGGTGTAAGGGGAGTGTTAGGTCCCTAAATGCCAATCCTAGACACCAATCAGAGATTGGCCAGGTAGGCGGACCAGCACACAAGCCCTTCGGGATAGAATCCCTGAACCACCATTCTAGACACTGAGTACAAAGCACACACAGAGTAACTAGACAAACTGACTCAACATTAGCCTAGACCTGACTTGTTGGTGTCCCTAGCCCACTAGGGCAAATTAAGTCTAATAATTTTAAAATTAGGCTTAGGATCGAATGAATGGGTGGTGGTTTTGGGCTAAGGAGAGGTTATCAACTCCTTCCCTTATCTTAGATGCTCAATTGCCCTTAAGATGAATTAGGAGATGATCACTCAAAAAAATTGAATTACAGAAACACAGAAATAGAATTGCTGTAATTTAACTCTCAGAAATTTCACAGAAACCAATAAATCAAATTAAAATTATTTAAATAGGTTCAATTATACTGGTTCCAACAAAATAAAAATCATATAATTTGAAGTTATCTGCAATGAGAAACAATTCCTACAACAGGGTAGTTATAGACTAAAAACAGAACGCTTCCCCCGTTTACAATTCCTGCTACGAAGTTGTAACCCAGCGGATCCCCTACACACCCTAGGAACACCCCATGGAATGGGAAGAAGAGGCTTGCACCTCGCTTCGTTCATAGGACCGGACATCTTGGGGAGTCTACTTCGATCAGACAAAGTAAAAAAAGAGACACTCAAACATGCAAGCAAGTCAGAAACCCTGGACAGGGCTCTGATACCAAAATGATGCAGAACGAAAACTCTGATACCAAAAATGATGCAGAACAAAAGAAGAGATGATGCGATGCGGAAGTAAATTAAGACTAATTCTTTTTTTTTATATATATATTTTCAGAAGTCGACTTTGACTCAAAGGAAAGTTAAACTAAATTGAAAGAAACTATGTAATAATTGAAAGCATAATTTAAAGAAACCAGGTTATCAGAGTAGTTCAAAAGTAAAGGATCGCTGGGGGTTGAGAAACTCCCAGACCTAGGGTTTCGCTCTGAACTTTCAATAGGACAGAAGTAAAGAGAAGAGAAGGGTTACAGACCAGGTAGTGATCTTCACAGAGTTTAGTGGAAGGACTCTCTTGAGTAGATTGTTGGATCCCCGGATTCAGATATCTTCTCAATGGATCCTCCAATACTGGCCCTTTGGCAGAGTTGGCTTCTTCAGAACTCAAGATCTGGGAAAGAAGAAGAAGAAGTTATGGAACCAGATACTCAAGGAAGGATTTACCAGATAGTAGAACTTGAAAGCTGATGTTGCTGAAATCCTGATTCTCCTGGAATGCTGATCTGACTTCCTCTGGGATTTGCTCTATCTTCGATGTAGCTGAACTGGACCTGGATGCTGGTGGTCAGTCTCTACTTGGAGAGAGGGTCCATGAGAGATAGGGTAGGCTAGGGTTTGGTGGAGTGAAGAGGATGATGGGCGGCTAGGGTTTGGAAGTGAAGTGGCTAACCTAGGGTTTTGGGGTTGGAGATCTCACACCTCCTCAAGGTTCCTAAGGAACCCAGATTACTCCCTCACGGAGCTCAACACCTGGATACAAGTGCAGAAGAGAGAAACATAAAGTTGCTCACACAAAATTTGAATTCATTCATCAGTTGTTCTCTAAAACTTATAAGAGGGGTTTATTTTATAGGTCTTTACAAGAGGTCAGGTTTTACATCTTCCCATGTGGGACTAATAGGATGGATCTTCAAATTAGGCTTGTAAAATCAAATCCTTCTCATATGGCCGGCCAAGAGCTTTCATAAGTGTTGATTGGTGGCTCCAAATGGTAAGTAGGTGGCGCCTCCTAGCCTTGCTCTTCAAGAAAATTTTTTTTCCTTCCATGGCTCAACTCTTTTGGACACCTCCTTTTCTTTCTCCCCAAGTCATGGCTCTTCCCAACTTTGCTTTGGTCTTTTTAAGCATGGATTGGGCGCCCCCTTGAAGTGCTTCCCAAGAAATGCCTCTTTCCTCCTTTAGCTTGGCCTTTTAAGGTATATATGGGGCGCCTCCTTGATTTTGGCTTCAAGAAAA
This sequence comes from Areca catechu, assembly GCA_021397845.1. Lineage (NCBI taxonomy): Eukaryota > Viridiplantae > Streptophyta > Magnoliopsida > Arecales > Arecaceae > Areca > Areca catechu. The sequence goes on along the minus strand of CM038051.1, from coordinate 139,281,537 downwards.
ATTCTTGCTCCCTTGGGTGTGTGGACCAAGACACTAGGATGGAGATGTGGCGCCTCCTGGACTCTGGCATGTGGCTGGGAGTGTGGCGCCCACTTGCTTGGACTTGGGAGAAAATGTGGCACCCTGGAGAAGACCTAGACCACTTACTAGGACTTGTACTGAGTCAACATGACTCAACAAAATTTAAATTGTAAGGAAATACAGACTCAAAAAAAAGTTAGTTGACCAAGTCAACCCTTATTACAAAACCAGAAAACCCTAATTCTTTGGGCAAGGTCAATTAGAGATCCAGATGGAGCCCTGAAGTCTTCTTCTGAGTCTGGTGCCCACACCATAGGGTCATTGTTGAATTGGTTGTAAATTGAGTTGACCCATTCTACTTGAGCTATAGGTCTAGAAAACCCTAGTTTGGATTTTTGTGTGTTTGCATTGCATTGCTACTAGATTAGGAGCCCAATACCAGTAGTCTCACCCAAACCTAACCCAGTCTGACCAAGGATTACAACCCTGAAACCTTTCTGAGGTTCATGACTGAATAATTTGCCTTGGTGAATAATAAGTTTTACCGAATAGATTACCGATTATGTAACCTAAAGAAAACCCGTAAGATCCGTCCTAAACCTAAATTTGAGACACCCTTACCCACACCACCCAACCCTAGGATAGCCCCTCTCGATGACCCAATCTGGGATCTTAGTTCGAAGAGACCTCTAGAACAATGGAAAAGGCCCAGTTACGGACCCAAGCCTGTATCTGAGCACATATCCCTGTCTTACAAACCCAGATCCATGACCTATATATCTGAGCCCATATCCTATGAGCCCAAGGAACCCATAACACTTAGTCAACCAGAACCCATTAGGATTAGTGCTCCTTATCAAAAATTAGGATCTAGTCAAATCCACCTGAGTCTACCCATTCCTCAGCCGAGTCGACCCAATTCTCACTCGAGCCGACTCAACCATAATTCGAGCCGACCCACCCTTACTAGCCCAGATCCTAGCCAATTTTCTCTTAACCTACTCATTCGTACTACCCCATTGGTTCACAAAGATAACATTGAAGTGGAAGTTTATGAAGTTGACGTGAACTTAGTTGATGAGTATGAGGAAGAAGAGGAAATACATATGACAGACCCAGAGTTACCTAACCCTGACCCTACCCAGACTGAAGATGTACTGGTAGGACCCTTAAAAAAAGAGATCCAAGAGGAACCTAATCCTTCTACTGAGACTTTACTTGAGGAAACACTAGATGAAACTCAAATCATAGAGCCCGGTCCTAAAATTCAGGAACCAGAGGAGCTTATTGAGGACATGATTTCTTTAGTCCGATACCCTCAGGCTAAAGTCACCCCTTTGACTCTAATTGAAGATCTCTTTCCTGAAATTATTGATCCATTCTTCCATCAAGTAGACCTTTTATGCATGTAGATGTAATTCGGTGTCTAAACTTTAAGGTCAACCCCATTAGTTTAGGACAAATCCCCGAACCCTTTTCTTATTTGCTACCCTACCAAGTCACACCCGGATCCACTTCTTATTTCCTACCTTTTCCTGAAGCTTCCCATATTTCTTGGACCATTAGATTACATTTTGTAGAGGTTAGTATGTTGCATAAGCCCATTGAGCATGTTAGGTTTACAACCTATTTTTGGCAGACTCTATGGCATTTAGTGGGAGTCCATGCACCATTCTCATCTTCATGTCACCCACCAACCAAGGGTCAAACTTAGTTGTAGTTTAGGGTTTAGTCGAGTCTGTAGTCCATTAGGTATAGTTATTAGTTATTTCATGCATGTCAATAAAAAAAGAAAAAAAGGAAAAAGACTCAAAGAATACAATGAAGGAGACTTTGTCATGGTTAGACTATGACATAAACGGTTCTCACCTGGAACTATGAAGAAGTTATATGTCCGTAGTAGTAGACCATACAAAGTAATTAGAAAAAATCAGATCTAATGCCTATGTGCTTGAGTTACCACCCGAACTAGGCATTAGTTCTACATTCAACATTTCAGATCTTATCGAGTATAGGGAGCCAACGTTGATTCCTAGTGAGGCTTTTGGGCCTGATCCAATTCTTGAGAGTGAGCCAACCCAAGTGTGTCCACCTGCCATACCACCAGCCTGGAGAGACATGATCAAGCGGATCTTGGATGACAAGATTATCACTACTCGGGGCAAAGATTATCAGCAATATCTGGTTCGTTGGCAAGGACGACCTGAGATTGATGATTCTTGGATCACCAGAGATGACTTATAGAGAGTTGACCTAGACTTACTAAAGCGCTATCATAGTGATGTTGATCGATACTCGATAAGGTTGAGTTTCTCCCATCCAGGGAGAATTGGTGTGGACACCAGGGCTAGAAAAGATCGACAGGTCAAACCTACATCCTTATGGATCACCTATGAATAAAGCCCTGAACCCAAACCCTTTTTACCTATAAAATTTTATCTTTAATTTAACTTAGCAGGGTTTAGTCCTAAATCCTAAAATTGAGTCCCTGTCAAAACCCTTGGACCCAAAATTGAGTCTGTAAAAAATTTCAATTTCAATTGGGTTATAAATGGTCCAGTGTCAGTTAGCTCTTTTTACCAATTAGGGTTTATATAAAATTCCCATTTATCAGTTATGTCAAACTCTATTGGGCCAAATCCTGTTTACCAAATTTATTCTTTTTTGTTGCATGAGGTTATGCCTTTGGATCAATTGATCAAGTGGGGCTTTAGTTAGTTGGTTGGTTTAATTAATTTGGAGTATTGTATTATTAGTTAATTTAGTTATTAAGTCCTGTAATACAAGGGAGACCCAATTGAAGACCCATGTGACTTCATGTGCACTTAAATCAAGACCCATGTGAACCTAAATCAAGATTCCATGTGACCCCATGTGCTAGCCCAAGACAAGCCATGTGGCTCCATGTGCTAGCCCATGTCACTTGTCATGTGCAACAACTTCTTGGCACCACCTTTTCAAGAATTTGGACAACATCACATGCTATGTTTGGACATCACTTGACACTTCATCGGGACAACACCACATGCCACTTCATTGGGACAACACACTTGCCATGTCACACTCCCTTGGATGCCTCTTTTATTCATGAATTGGTGCCCCTTCTTTTTAAGAGGAGTAAAGCAGAAGGAGTCCTCCAATTAGTTCCCTCCCACTCAAGTATTTGATGCCAAAAATTCCAAAGAGTTGGCCAACATCTTTTCCTCTTTGATGCCAACTTCCAAGAGTTTCAAGCCTCATTGATCGCTTATTTCAATGCACATCTATCTCAAGGGGACACCAATCAAGGAGAGGATCAAGAAAATTTTCTACTACAGAGTTCAAGTTATTCAAGTTCCAAACTCAAGAATCCAGAGAAAACTCTTGAGTTTTCTTCTATCCAGACTGAACAGTCCACCATCTTGCAGGAGCCCACATCATCCTGACTCTAGAGTCCAGTAATCAAGGCAACCCATGAAGCAATCTTGGCCTTTCATCATGACACTTCACTAATCCTCCACCTTGGCACCAACTTTGGATGAGAGGCCCATGAATTCGTCCACCTTGGGGAGAGTCACAGATTAGTCCAAGAACAAGAGTCCAAGATGCCTAGAGTAAGGATTCTAGGAGTTGTTGCCTAAGAGAAATAAACACTAGTCTTTGTAACCCTTATATATTGGGTTGTTGGTCTATAAATACTCCATCAACCCTCCTGTATAATGAATGATTTATTGATGAAATAAAGCAACACTCTATCAAATTTTCTTCCTTTGCTGTGTGCATCGTGGGATGTGAGGTCCTTTTCCTTTGTTCTTCGAAACATCGCGGGGTGTGAGGCCCTAGTTATCCTACTTATCCAAACATCAAAAAAACTCTAGATGACCTCTTCCTTCCTTCTTCTTTTCACTTTTCCATCTTTTCCTTTCTTTGTTTATTTCTAGTTTAAAACTTCCTTTGTTGAGTGTTTGTAGGTGATCAGGAACTCAAGTCGACGTGTTTTTACCTTGGAACCGATATCGTGGAAGATCAGAATCTGAAAATCGAAATCTTGAAGCCCTACGAGGAATCCTGAGAGTTCCAATAGATCTGCTTCAGAGGAAAAAATTTGACATTGGTAAAATGCAAAATCATTTTCCCTACTCCCTAGTTTTTGATCTTTGAAAGTAGACCCTAGTTTAAGGTGATTTCTTAATCACCAAATCTTGATTATTTTAGTTACTTTGTTAGATTTACACGTTCGGGCATAAACTAGTTGACTAGTTTCCATAATTGCTTCCTTTGAGTCTCTAAAAAATTGAAAATTATAAAAAAACTAATCTCTTTTTTTTCTCTACTAATTAAGTTTAAAATCAGTAAATTAGGTTTTCATAATTATCCCGCATCAAAACCCTATTATGCAATGAAGCATTAAAATAATTAAAAATAGCAAAAAAATAAAATATTTTTATTTATCTCAAAATTAAATTTTAGATCTGATCTGATCTTGGGATATCACGTTCGGCCATAGCTCATTACTCCCATGGTTATGACAGTATACTTGCATATACCCGCTCAGGAGGCATGATTTTCTTCCACCAAAAATAGCAAATCTAAATTTTTTTTATTTGATTTTTTCTAAGATTAATATAGAATTAATAAAAGATTATCAAAAAATTAATTTCTATTTTTTTTGAATTTTTTTAGTTAGGTTTTGTGTAGTTTTAATTTTAGCCTAGTTCGAGGTATGTAGAAATTTTAGAACCAGCAATTAAACCCTAGTTTAACCTTCGCTCTGATACCAAAATAATGCGGGATAATTATAAAAACTTAATCTACTGACTATAAACCTAATTATCAGAGAAAAATAGAAATTAAATTTTTTTATGATTTTAAATTTTAAAGACTCAAAGTAAGCAATTAAGGTATACTAGTCAACTAGTTTATGCCTGCACGAGAAGATCTAACAAAGCAACTAGAAAATTAGGATTTGGTGGCTAAGAAACCACCATAAACTCGGGTCTACCTATCAAAGATTCAGAAATTAAGAGTAGGGTAGGGGTTTTAAATTTTACCAACAAAGATACTCTCTCTCGATGTAGTTCTATTGGAACTCTTAAGATCTTGTGGCAGGGCTTCAAGATCTGGATCTCCGAGCTCTGATCTTTCATGATATTCATTCCAAGGCAAGAATACCTGACTTTAATCCTTGATCACCTGCAATCACTCAACAAAGGAAGATTGATCTATTAGAAAGAAGCAAAGTTGGAAAATAATGGAAAAGTGAAAGAGAAGAGGGAATGAAGAGGTCGGCTAGGGTTTTTTGGTGTCTGGATAAGTAGGGCCTCACACCTTGCGATGCTCCGAAGAACAAAGGAAAGGACCTCACACCCCGTGATGCACACAGCAAAGGAAAAAATTGGATAGAATGTTGTTGTATTTCATCAATAATTATTAATAATACAGGGGGGTTGATAGAGTATTTATACACCAACAACCAGAGGTGTATGGGTTACAAAGACTAGTCTTTGTTTCCCTTAGGCAACAACTCCTGGAAACCTTGCTCTGGGTGTCTTAGACTCCTGCTCTTGGGCTAATCTAGGACTCCTTTCAAGGTGGGTGACATCAAAGTATCTCCATCCAAGTTGGGTGCTAAGATGGAGATTGGTGAGGTGTCATGATGAAGGGCCAAGATTGCTTCATGGATTGGCCCTAATTGCTGGACTTTGGAGTCTGGATGATGTGGGCTCTTGTGGGACAGTGGACTCTTCAGTCTGGATAGAAGAAAACTCAAGAGTTTTTCTGGATTCTTGAGTTTGGAAATTGAGTAGCTTGAACTCTGAAGTAGGGAGTTCCCTTGAACCTTCTCCAACTTGTGCGTTTCAAATTGAAATGCTTCTTAGATATGGGCAACAAAAGAGTGGGAAATGGGTTGGCCGACTCCTTTGATTTTGGCATCAAATAATTGAGTGGGAGGGTGCTAATTTGGAGACTCCTTCTGCTTTACTCTTCTTAAAACAAAAATGGTGCTAATTCATGAAAAGAGGTCGACCAAGGGAGTGACATGGCAAGTGTTGTGTTGTCCTGATGAAGTGGCAAGTGGTGTTGTCCCGATGAAGTGTCAAGTGATGTCCAAAAGTCATGTGATGTTGTCCACATTCTTGAAAAAATTAGCACCAAGAAGTGGTTGCATATGACAAGTGACTTGGGCTAGCACATGGAGTCACATGGCTTATCTTGAGCTAGCACATGGAGTCACATGGGTCTGGACTTGGGTCCCCATTGTATTACAGGACTCAACTAACTAACTAATCACATGATTTAACCAACTAAAAATCAACTCTAAGCCCAACTTGATCAAATTGATCAAAAGGTATAGACATGTAAACAAGTGGTTTAACTTGGAAAAAGGGGTTTGGCCCAAAAGGCTAAAAATAAAAAAACCCTAATTATAGTTGGTAAAAAGGGCTAAACCCAACTAAGCCTAAATACAAAATTTAAAATAAAATATTTACAGGTAAAAGGGATTTGGGCTCAGGGCTTTATTCATAATTGATCCACAGGGATGTAGGTTCGACCTGTTGATCTTTTCTGGCCCTAGTGTCTGCACCAGGTTTGAATGCTTGGATTGGTGTTGGGCCTCTCACCCTCTCCCTCACGGAGCATCAATGCTTAAAGCAAAGGAAATTTGTAGAAAAAGTTTCTTTCATTATTAATCATTCATTAAATTTTTCCAAGAGGGAGGAGGGGTATTTATAGATCACCCAGTTCTCTCCCTGACAAAGTCGGAGTACAAAGTTTGAGTGGGATAAGGAGACTTGAGTCCTTGTTGAACTAAGAGGCTTGACTCCTTGTTGGACTGGGAGAATTGACTCCTCTTGGGCTTGGGATGCCACTTTCTCTTGGGCTTGGGATGCCAATTCCTGGTGGGCTTGGGCATCAAATCCATGTGGGCTTGGGTGCTTGAATGAGGCCTAGGCGCATGAAGTCTTCATTCCCTAGGCTTCAGTGGGGGCTTGGTGACTCTCCTCTTGGACTTGACTTGAATGAAAGAAGTCATAATTACAGGACTCAAATGAACTCACTTGACTTGACTGAAACAAATGGACTCAATTGACTTAATGGACTTAATTAATTTAACTTTGTTATAGGACTCAATTGACTTAATGAACTCAATTGACTCACTTTATTACAGGACTAAAGTGACTCCGGACTGATAGATTCTACAAGACTCGAAAGTCTAATCAGAAATCCATAATGGGCCCAGTAATCTCTGTCTGATCCTGTTGCCCACACCAATTCTTCCAGGGTAGGAGGAACTCAACCCTATCGATTAAGGATCAATTCAATTGTGGTATTGCTCTAACAGGTCTGGGTTGAGACATTACAGATCCTCTCGAGTGATCCACAAATCTTCAGATTCTGGTTGACCTTGCCAACGAACCAAGTAACATTGGTAGCCTTTATTCCGGGTACTAATAGCTTGGTTGTCCAGGATATTCTCAATCCTTTCTCCTTTTCCAGGAAATTTATTAGTGGACACTCAAGTATGGGTTCGCTCTAAAGAAAAGGGTCAGGTCCAAAAGGCTCACTGGGTATCATTACTGGCTCCCTATACTCAACTAGGTCTGAGATATTGAAGGTTGAGCTAATGCCAAATTCTGGTGGTAACTTGAGCACATAAGCATTAGGTCTAACTTTCATTATCACTTTGAAGGGTCCAGCTCCACGGGCATGTAACTTCTTCACGATCCCCAGAGGAGACTATACAGGCCTAAGCCTAATCATCACATAATCCCCCTCAGCAAATTCTTTAACTCTTTTTCTGGAATTAGACATATTTTTATAAATATCATTGCTTAAATTAATATTATTGCTAATTTTCTTATGCAGATCTCTAACATGCTGTGCAAATGATTCAGCTGACTCAGAGACTCGTGCATATATGGGCAAAAAAATTAGGTCTATGGGTTTCTTAGGCTTATAACCATGGACAATCTCAAATGGGCTCTTGCTAGTGGACTTATTAATTGAACTGTTATAGGCAAATTTGGCTCTAGGTAACAAAAGATCCCAATTTCCAGTGTTTTCACCTACAAGACATCTCAACAAATTTCCAAGGCTTCGGTTCACTACTTCGGTCTAACCATTGGTTTGAGGGTGGGAGGAGGTAGAAAATTTTAGCTTAGTTCCTAACATGTGCTAGAGGGTCTTCCAAAAATAACTGGTGAATCGGACATCCCTATCAGACATAATGGTTTTAGGAAGGCCATGTAACCTAACCACATTGTCAAGAAAAGTTTGGCCACCTTGGAGGCATCAAAGGTTTGAGAACAGGGTATGAAATGAGCCATCTTGGAAAACCTATCGACCACAACACAGATAGAATCATGTCTCTTTAAGGTCTTAGGCAACCCTAATACAAAATCTATACTAAGGTCTTACCAAGGACAGTCAGGTATAGGTAAGGGGTATACATGCCAGTGTTTTGCTTTTGTTATTTGGCAATAGCACAAGTTTGACACCTAGCCACAATTTGGGCAACATCCCTTTTTAGACTTGGCCAATAGAACTGGTCTTCAACAGCTAGAATGGTCTTGTTCCTACCAAAAAGACTAGCTAGACCTCCTGCATGGATTTTCTAAACTAAAAATTCTTTAAGAGAAGTTCTGGGAATACATAACCTATTATCCTTGAAGAGGTAGCCATCCTGCAGGGTATATTCATTATGTAAACTTGATGGTCCTTGTTTGATAGACTGCTAGGTCTTACTAAAGTTGAGAAAGGTCCCATATTCCTCTTTCAGCTTGTCAAATCCTACATCTTCAGTACTAATAGAGTTTAGGAGCATGGAACGGTTAAGTGCATCAGCAACCTTATTTTCAGTACCAGCATGATGTTTCAATACAAAGGTATAGGCTTGAATGTACTCTACCCACTTAGCATGCTTAGGGTTTAGTTTCTTCTAGGAGTTAAAGAACTGGAGTGCTTCATGATCAGAATATAAAACAAACTCCTGTGGTAGTGGATAATGTCTGCAATATCTCAGGGCTTGCACTACCGTATAAAACTCATTATCATAGGTGAGTACATAAGTTTAGCCTCATTTAATTTCTCACTGAAAAAGGTATAGGGTGACTCTCTTGACTTAGTACTCCTCCTATACCAACTCTAGAAGCATCACAAGCAACCTCAAAAACTTTAGAGAAATTGGGTAACCTCAAAATGGGTGCTTGAGTCATCTTTTTCTTAATGTCTAGGAAGGCTTTATCTATAGCTTTGGTCCACTCAAAGGTTCCCTTCCTAATGCAATTAGTGATGGGTGCGACTCGTGAGCTAAATCCCCAAATAAATTTCCTATAGAAGGTAGCTAGGCCATGAAAACTATGCATGTCATGTACACTAGTAGGTACTGGCCACTCAACTATTGACTTAATCTTTTCTATATCAGCTGATACTCCTTTGGGGGTCACTATGAATCCTAGGAAGATGACTCTATGGGTCAAGAACTCGCATTTCTTCACATTAGCATAGAGACTATCTTTCCTAAGGGCTTGATAGACTTGTTAGATATGACTTAGGTGGTCTTCCTTAGTGCTACTGTAGTGCAAAATCTCACTAAAATAAACCATAACAAATTTTTTCAATGAACACTCTTAGCACTTGGGTCATGATCTTCATGAAGGTACTAGAGGCATTGGATAATCTAAAAGGCATCACTACCCAATCATAAAGACCATCCTTAGTCTTAAAGGCTGTTTTCCATTCATCCCCGAGTCTGATCCTAATTTGGTGATAGCCGCTCTTAAGGTCAATCTTAAAGAAAATGGTTGCTCCGGCCATCATGTCTAGCATGTCATCCAAACGGAGGATGGGGAATCTATACTTAACCGTTATCTTGTTTATGACATGACTATCGATACACATTCTCCACATGCCATCTTTCTTAGGGGTTAAAAGGGTAGGAGCTATACATGGGCTCAGACTCTTCCTAATAAATTCTTTTCTTAGGAGTTCCCCAACTTATTTCTGTAATTCTAAGTGCTCAATGAGATTCATTTTATAATGTAGGAGGTACGGTAAAGTGGCTCCTGGGACTAGATCTATGACATGTTGCATGTCCCTTAAAGGTGGTACGTGGTCAAGAAGATCTTCGAGAAACACATCATGAAACTCCCTCAAAAACTCCATAATTTTCTGAGGGTGCTCTCTCTCGGTTTGATCATGAATTTCCTTAGCAGTTAACATCCAAACTGATGAACCCTCGGTAATCTCACATTCTAGCTCCTTAGTGTTGATCAGATTTAACCCTGATTTCTCTCTTTCAAGATATTGGATCCCTTCTTGATATTATTCTTAGGTGGGGTTAAGGTTTATCACAATCTTCTTCTCATTGTTGTTAAAAGAGCAGGAATTGGATCGACCAAATAGGGTAGCATCATGGTCATATAACCAAGGTCTGCATAAGATAATGCTAATAACTCCAATTAGAAGGACATCACACCATACCTTTTCTTGATAGGATTGAAGTTGGATCATGATTTGGCATCTATGTTTGATGGGGATGGAAGTTGAGTCTATCCAGGACACCTTATAGGGATTGGGATGGGGGACAGGGGATAAACCTAGGGTTTTGACAGCACTGGTTGAGATAGCATTCACGCAGCTCCCACTGTCTATGATAATCTTACATACCTTATCCCCTAACTTCACAAAGGTCTATAGGTGTTGGTCCTATGACAATCCTCTTGTTCCTTAGTTTGGGCTAAGATACACTTAACAACTCCTGATAGATCAGATGACTCAAAGGTTTCCTCATCTCCATCATATTCATCCATTAGGTTTTCTCCAGCTTCATATACTTCTTCCTCAACTTATTTAGTGGGTTCAAGATCTTCTTCCTCTAGTTCTCCTATATGTAGGGATTGGGTTGGGCATTGACTAGCATAGTATTTCAATTTATGACATTTAAAATAGGTAATATTAGGGTTGGGATTCCTCTATACTTTAGGTGCCTTACCCTTATCATCCTTATGGGTCACTAGGGTGCTAGTTTTGGGCCAGCTTGGGTGTACTTGGCTAGATCCTAGTTTTTGACTAAGGGCACTAATCCTAATGGGTTCAGGTTGATGGATTATGGGTCCCTTCTGGAATTCTCATAGTCTAGCTATCTGATAAGCTTGCTCAAGATCATAGACCTCTCTCAAAAATAATTTTTTTTGAATGTCCTCATGTAATTTAGCCCTAAACTAGATAGGATCACAGCTTTAGACTCATCTATACTACACCTCATGACAAATTTATCAAATTTGGCTATGTACTCAAACACAGTCCTGTTTCCCTGACTCAGCCTTTGCCATTGATCTAAATGTCTCTGGTGGTAGGATATGGGGAGGTACTTCTCTCTAAGCTTAAGTTTCTTGGCTCTTCAAGTAGCTTTGGGTATGTCTCCTCTTTGTCTAGTCATCCTTTCAACATTCTTTCAGTATAGTCTAGCCTGGTGAACTAATCTGAGCTTAGCAAACTTGAATTTTCTCTCTTCAGACATTTCATACCACTCAAAGTACTGGTCCATATCTCCTTCCCAATCAATGTATATCTTAGGGTCAAGGCTGCCATCAAATATCAATGCTTCTAACCTGATGTTCCTAATGGCTCTCTCATCTTGGTCAAAGAAATCATGATTGGGTATCCTCTGATTATGCTCTAAGATTGGGTCATGGCATGGGGCTCTTCTAGGTTTGGGAGGTGTGGGAAGAGGTGTCTCAAGTTCAGGTTCAGTATGGGTCTCATGGGTTCTCTCTAGGTTTCCAACACGTTCCTCCATCTGATCAAACCTATTGTTTAATTGGGCAAATTGTTCAGTCATGGATTTTAGTAAGGTTTCAAAATTAGACTCTATGATCAGACTAGGTTAGGTTTGAGATTACTGGTATTGGACTCCTGATCTAGTGGTCATGCAATAAGCATACAAGCATTTTAGGATTTTGCTAGACCTAGCAACTCAAGTAGAATAAGTCAGCTCAACTTAAACCAACTCAACAGTTATCTTTTTCACTAGCCAGGTAAGAGGTAGGAGTGTGGGAGTCTCCCCCTATTCTCGCAGGGTCCTAATTAAGTAACCACAGCTCCGCTTGGGGCATTTGCCTCTGGACCTCTAGCCTAGACACCAATTTCAAGGGATAAGTGATGAATTGAGTGTACTAGCTTTCTCATAATACTACGAACTGGACCTGTTGGTGTCCCTAATTCAATTAGGTTGCAACTCAATTTTAGTTAGGCTTGGGTTCATGATAAGGGTGGTTATTTTGGGCTAAGGAAAGGTGATGAAATCCTTCCCTTATCTGAGATAGAGAGATTGCCCTTAAGTGGATTAGTTATGCATGCACACATGAAATATGCATCATGAAACTAAAATTAGAAAAATATGGAGAAAATATTTTTTTTTTATTTTTTTATGCAAATGGAAGATTTAACAAAGACTAATAATAGTTACTTAAGTGCAAAAAAAACTATGTTTTGAAGATTCCAATGCAAACAAAACTTAGCCCCAATCTAGTTGTGTAGAAATTTCAGCAATGCCGACTTTAGGTTCTCATGCAGTTTTTTTTTTTTGTATTTTCAGATATAAAAATTAAAAGAAAGTAGCATAATTAAAGAAGACTAATTATGGGATTGATGGATGCAAAGATTGGTGATAAACAAAAGGGTTTTAATGAAAAACAAGTCATAGGTTTAAGCTACTATGCAGAAATTTCAGCATGCAGAACTATTTTGGTATTTTTGTTTAAAGAAGTATGCATGAACATGTCCTAAACCATGCTCTGATACCAAACTGATGCGGGATGAGACATGCTAGAGATTATCATAGAGAAGTTTTAGATTAATAGAGCAATTATTTTAGAATTTTTTATGTTATTTTCTTCCCGTTAAGAGCAAGAACAAACTAAGATGATTATGTAAAGATCAAAATCAATTACCCATAAATTAAGATCTAACAATGTAATAAAGAAACATGATCCAAGGGTTGATAAACCACTAATTTAAAGCATGCTCGATTTTCAATAAAACAGAAGTAGAGAGAAGGGATGGGTTTGATTACCTTGAAATGATTTCTTCCTCGTTATAGAAGGGATCACACACTCTCAGGATTGGTGCCTGGACGAAGAAGCCTCTTTCCCGCAGATGCATCGACTTTTCTTCAGATGGTCCTAAAGGCAAAGAAGACCTCCTTCAAGGATTATGGCACTAGAGGGATCATGCACACATCGAGGGTTAGGGATTCAGAAGATAGGAAAAATATGAAATCGAAAGTTGGAAGAGGAGAGAAGGCAGGAGGGGCACAGGAAGATGGTTGGCGACCTGGCTATGGGAGGATGCCTGGACTTTAGAGGGGGTGGCCTGGAGATGGGGGATGCCTAGGCTTGGAGCTGGTAGCCTGGAGAGGAGGGAGGATGCCTGGGGCTCTGGAGTGGATGGCCTGGAAGCTGGCGGCTAGGGTTTGGAGGACTTTGGGAGATGGTGGTCTGGGGTTCGAAGGAAGAAGGGTTGACAACCTAGGCTTTTGGTGGAAAGGAGTTGTGACTAGGGCTAGGGTTTGGATGATTGGATTGGTGTTAGGCCTCTCACCCTCTCCCTCACAAAGCATCAATGCTTAAGGCAAAGGAAATTGGAAGAAAAAAATTCTTTCATTCGTTAATCATTCATTGAATTTTTACAAGATGGAGGAGGGGTATTTATAGATCACCTAGTCCTCTCCCTATCAAAGTTGGAGTATGAAGTTTGAGTGGGATAAAGAGACTTGAGTCCTTGTTGAATTGGAAGGCTTGAATCCTTGTTGGACTAGGAAGCTTGACTCCTCTTGGGCTTGGGATGCCACTTTCTCTTGGTCTTGGGATGCCAATTCCTGGTGGGCTTCGGTGTCAAATCCATGTGGGCTTGGGTGCTTGAATGGGGTCCAGGCGCATGAAGTCTTCATTCCCTGCACTTTAGTGGGGGCCTGGTGACTCTTCTCTTAGACTTGACTTGAATGAAAGAAGTCACAATTACATGACTCAAATGAACTCACTTGACTGGACTGAAACAAATGGACTCAATTGACTTAATAGACTCAATTGATTTAATGAACTCAATTGACTCACTTTATTATAAGACTTAAGTGACTCCGGACTAGACTCTACAGTAATCGAAAATCTAATCAGAAATCCATAATGGGCCCAGTAATCTCTGTCTGATCCTGGTGCCCGTACCACCATAACTTCAGCACTCAAGACAAATAAAAGGGTGACTCGTTGACTAAGCATATCGACTGCTTTATTCTCTAGTCCTGACATATGTTTAAGCACAAAAGTGTAAGCCTGAAAAAACTCTATCCACTTACCATGCCTAGGGTTTAATTTCTTTTGTAAATTCAAGAATTTAAGTATTTCATGATCAGTGTAAGGACAAATTCATGTGATAACAAGTAATGTCTCCAATACCAAAGTGTTTGTATTATAGCATGAAGTTCTTTATCATAGGTAGAGCACCTTTGTTTAACCTCATTAAGTTTCTTACTAAAAAAGGCTATAAGATGTCCTTCTTGACTCAAAATGCCACCAATTCTAATTCTCGAAGTATCGAAAGCAACCTTGAATACTTTGGAAAAATCTAGTAATCTAAGTATGGGTGCTTTACTCATTCACATCTTGATCTCTTAAAAGGATCTTTTGGTACTATTGGTCCACATAAATTAGCCTTTCCCAATGTAATTGATAATTGAGGTCATAATGGTGCTAAACCCTTTTATAAATCATCAATAAAAAGTAGCAAGACCATGAAAACTTTGAACATCATGGATGTTCTGAGGTGCTGACCATTTTACTTTTGCCTTAACCTTTTTAGGGTCAGTAGACATACCTTCGGGTGCAATGACAAACCTAAGAAGACTATACAATTAGTTATAAAGGCTAATTTCTTAAGGTTTGCATATATGTTTTCAGCTCTCAAGATTTGACAAATTTATCTAAGGTGGTCTAAATATTCCTTTTGGATTTACTATAGATAAGAATGTTGTCAAAATAAATAATAATATAGACTCCCATAAATGGTCTAGTACTTGAGTCATAGGTTTTATGAACATGCTAAGTGCATTTGATAATTCAAATGGTATAACTAACTATTCATATAGACATCCTTAGTTTTCAAGGCTATTTTTCATTTATCCTCTGGTCTGATTCAAACCTAATGATAATGACTATTAAGATCTATTTTTGAAAAGATAGTGGCTTCGGTCATCATATCCAACATGTCATCAAGGTAGGATATGGAGAAATGATATTTGATCGATCATGATCTTGTTAATGGCACAACTATCAATGCATATTATCTAAGAGCCATCTTTCTTAGGGATCAATATTGTAGGTACAGTACAAGGACTCAAACTCTCTCTAATGAATCTTTTTTTAATTAATTCATCAATTTGCCTCTTCAATTCATCATGTTTAATTAGATTTAATCAGTAATAGAGAAAATTGAGTAGGGTGGAACTAGAAACTAGATCAATTATGTGTTGTATTTCTCTCATAGATAGTAACCTATTTGGTAGATCATTAATAAAAACTATCAAATTCACTAAAAAATCTCTTGACTTCTGGGGGGTACTTAATTTGAGTAGGCTTGTTAATTTTTCAAACCATTAATGCCTCAAAAGTAGAGCCTTCACTCACTTCTTTTTAATCTCCTTCGCACTGATCAAATTCAAATATTTGTTCTTTCTAGATTCTTTAATTTTGGTTGACTCAAAGTTCTTACTGAGTGTGGGTTGAGATGGATTAATCTTAACTTGAAAGAATTGTACCCTAAAAGCTAATCTTTGTATGGGCATTTCTATGATCTTCCAGCTCATGTATGATATTATTTATTAATAAAAATTATTTGATTCATCATATTGCTACATCTTATCAAGATTATGATGAACCCCATAGGTTAGGGCAATGAAATTAGGTTATGATGAGAGATCATAATGGTGAGACCTAAGTTCCTATAAATCCTAATCTAAAATGTTCCTAGTCATTGGATCATCGATTCGAGGATCGATGAATCCGAAAGGACTAGCACATCTTATATATGCTCGATGGAGAGAGTGGTTGGTCTCATAGATACTTGTGTATAGACACTAATACAAGGATATGGGTGCTCATTAGGCTATGAGTTCACTGAAATGATCTGACAAGAGAATATCAAATGAAAGTCTTTCTTACTTATCAAAAGAATATTCTCTTAGTAGGAGTTGTGCATGTGATCCTTAGACCTGAGACTACCATAGTATCTTGTGCATATAAACACATGTTTTGGTGCATACTCATTAATGGCAATAAAGTCAAGTATGGGGTGATTCTGGATATGGTGGATTTTGTATGAAGATAATGAGTAGGTCAACAAGGAATCGATCACTCCTAGTAAGGGGAGAAGTTATCCCATGTGATCTCTTCGAATGATGACTCAGAAAGTCTTTGATCAAAGCATGATAAGATTAGATAGGATTTCTAATCTTTCATCGATCGAGTCTTTATTATCGAATTGAGATTCAAAATGATTAAGTGCTAGGGTTTGACATTTATCCATGCCCATCACTTATTTGGGTTAAAGGGAGATCGAAGGATTGAATTGCAAGAAAACTTTCCACTGAAGGGTATTTTGATAATTTCTACTAAATTCCTCATCTTTCAGGTAGGCATGATATGTTTCTAGATGTTTATCATGTCTTATAGGTTTTGATGAATCAAATTGATTTGATTCATGAGTCAATTTGAAAGCTGGTTTGAATTGGCAACTAGGTCAGCTCAATTTGACCTAATCAGGTCAATTAGTTTTGATTGGATCGAATTGGCTTAGACCTAGACCTATTTATGGTTAGATGTGGAACCCAAAGGGTCACACACATTAGGAAATTGACCAAGGAAGTCAATTGTATTTTTATTAGGGTCATGGGATCCTAATTGGCTAGATAATTGACATACTAGAATATGTTGGCTAGCCCAACTCCTAACCCAATTGGATTAGGTCAGCTTGCTTGCTATTTAGACTAACCAATTTAAGTGGGACTTAAATTGGGTTATGTCCTAATTAGAACAGTATTTATCTGATTTTATCTAGATTTATTGGACCTTATCTTGGTTTTATGGAAGAGTCTTACTAAGATTGGACTCTTGGCACCAAGATAGTTTTATGCCAAAATAAATATGCATAGAAGGACCAAGAGTCCTTTTGCCAGTAAATCACAATTACCAGATAAACTCTAAGGTTCTTTCCCTTATCTCCATGCCCAAATGAGTGGGCTTTGACTGGTCAAAAGGACATATGGTTTGAAGAAAATAGGTCCCTTCATTTTGGCACATATTCAAGGGGCCAGAGTCCTTTTGTTTGAAGACTCTTAATTTTCTTTGATATGCCTCTTGGATCCCATGCCCCCTGGCTAATTTCTAACTAGTAATAAGCACATGGCATATGAAAAAAAATATTAAAAATATAAAGAGACATTTATATGTCTTTTGGTGCATGAAAGAACATTTCATGATAAGTTCTCTCACCCAATAGACTCCTTCTACTTGAAAGGTCTTATCAAGGGGCTAAGAAAGAGACTTATAAGGTGCTTCATCCCTCTCTATATATAGGCATCGATAATCTAATGCCAGTAATTAATTCTGATCCTCATAATATCACTTTCTTTTTTCTCTTCCATCTTAAGACAAGGCTTGTCCTTTAAGACAAGACTTGTCCCTTTAAGACAAGGCCTGTCTATTTAAGATAAGGCCCTAGGAAGAAAATTAGGAGGATATTTGAATTTGAGAGAGGATTTGAGAGAGGTCTCTAAGTACTTACAGGAGGGTAGGGGTTCTAGCAAAGGGAGAAAGTCTGAAAGGCTGTCGGAAGAGTCCTAGTCAAATAAGCAAGCTTGGTAGGAGTCTTCCTTGGTCCAGTTCCTCTGTGGATCACCTCTAGAGGGCATACACTTGTGTGCCTTCTAGAAATAAGAAGTATAGCACTCTAGGTATTCTTCTATAATTCTAAAGTTTTGATTTATTAATTGTCATGGTAAGTGGTCCTAGGGTTTAGGGTTATGGTCGATCAGGATTTCAATATAAAAAATTTTGAAACCCGATCTTCCACTGCACCCCACTCGAAACCTAATAGTGGTATCAAAGCAATCTTGATGCATGAAATTAGTTATCTCTTTAGTGTTAATGCTTGCTTTGCTATGAATCGATGCATGATTAGTTCATATTACATATGAGATATATTATATCCTAGTATTTGCTTCGGATTGGGTTAGTTACCATAGCCATTCGATATAAGAGTTAATTAGGGCTTAAATGCCCTCTCTTCCCATTCAATGGGGTCTCTTTTGGCATGTAGGGGTGCTGCTGTGGCCTTATCCCATTAACAAGTGAGGTGAACAGATTGCTGTTATAATCATGCTCATGTTATACATATTAGGGTTAATATGCTTTTTGCTAGAATAAGTGTCATGATGATATGATTAATTAGGATGTGTTTGAGACCATCAAAGCCCTCATAAAAAAAATATTTAGTCATAGTGTAAATTAATCATGATGCAAATCCGATTAGGGTTGATTAACCAATTGGTGTCTAGGCAAGTGATTCTGGGAAGGTAAAGGGAATGAGATTTTAAATTGGTTCCGTTGTCTAACCTGGCCAATTTAATTGGTATCTAAGGAAAGCAATGGGGGGACCCCCTCATCTCTTCTACTTACCTGCCCATTTGGTCACATCTAAACCTTAACTGGAAATGAATTGATTAAGCACACTACAAATTGCCTTCCTTTTTGCTAAGCCAAATTTATATCAAAACTATGTTAGGTTTGTAGATCAAACTCAAGGCTTAGCACTAGGGTTTGATATAAAGTTTGACTTGGTGTATTTTATACTTTATAGTATGCTGGAAAATGTTACTTTTGTTGAGCAAACTTAAGGGTGACATTATTCAATCATGACTATATAAAATGAAGGATTTGACTAAACTAAGACATTATGGTTTGTTGTGCAAACACAGGTTATTAGTGTCTTAGAGGCAAGTGTTATGTTGAGAATTGTAAGGGATGCAATTGGAAAGGAATTTTTTCGTTAAACTTATAAGTGTTTGCAGTGCAAACACAAGGCATTTATAAGGAATTGGGATCTCAACCCCATTAAAGAAACCAGATATTGGTTTCTCGTCTACCATAGTCAAGGGTTATAGTATTCGAAAGGAAATAGTCGGAGACATAATTAGATGCAAAAGTTCTTGTCTAATTATGAATATCATCATGAGTGGTCTGCTTATTGTTGTTTAGTACTTAATGTAGATTTTACATTATGGCTTTTACTCTTTCACTACGAGGCATCTTGGATGCCAACAAGTTGACCGGTTTGAATTATATGGATTGGTTGAGGAACCTGAGAATTGTATTAGCTCAGGAAAAGATTGCCTATATCCTCGATTCTCCTGACCTAGATTTGGTAGGAGAAGATGCTACTGAGGAGGAAAGAGCTACATATAAAGTGTGGCAGAATGATAGCATGACTGTCAAGTGCATCATGTTGGCCTCTATAAGCAATGAATTGTAGAAGCAACATAAGGAAATGGAACCTTAGTCTATATTGCTCAATCTTAAAGAGCTTTATGGAGAGCATAATCGGATTGCTCGATATGAGACATCGAAGTAGTTATTCCAAGCATGGATGAGTGAGGGCTCTTCTGTTCAAGCAAATGTCCTCAAGATGATTGACCTGATCACTTGATTAGGTCAACTAGGGTTTGTGATGGATGGAGAGCTTAATTAGGACTTGATCCTATAGTCACTCCCAGATTCCTTCTCACAGTTTATCATGAATTATCACATGAACAAGCTGAATATGTCATTGCCTGAGTTACTAAATATGCTCAAGACAGTAGAGATCCACTTTTAAAGGTGATAAGGCTCAGCTTCTTCTGGTTAATAGAAAGAAGAAGCAGGCAATGAAGAAGGGTTCAAAGAGAAAAAGGAATCTTAAGAGTAGCTTCTAGATAAGGAAGAAAGCAAGGAAGCCCTTTGCTGATGGAACCTGCTATCACTGTGAAAAGCAAGGGCACTGGAAGAAGAATTACAAGTTGTATCTTGCAAGTCTGAAGCATGATGCTGGTGGAGCATCTAAAAGTTATGCTTGTTGAAAACAAGAAAAGAAAGAGAGATGATGTTAATGTCATTTATCTTTGGCATTGCCATTTGGGTCATATAAGTGAATCTAGGATAAACAAGTTGTATAAAGAATATTTCTTTGAACCTTTTGATCATGAGTCATTAGGAACTTGTGAGTCCTGTCTCATGGATATGACCAAATCTCTATTCACTGGATATGTTGAGAGGGCAACTGAGTTGTTAGGTCTAGTACATACAAATGTGTGTGGTCCTATGATAACCCAGGCTAGAAAAGGATGCTCTTATTCATCAGTTTTACTAATGACTTATCAAGGTTTGGAAATGTGTATCTTATGAAACATAAGTCCAAAGCCTTTGATAAATTCAAAGAGTATCAAAGTGAGATTGAGAAATAAACTAGGCATAGTATAAAATCCTTCAGTTTGATATATAAGGAGAATACTTATAGTGATTTCTCAATCATCTTAAAGACAAAGGCATACTCTCTAGATGGACTCCTTCATACACACCACAACTAAATAGTATAGTAAAAAGGAGGAACCGTACCTTGTTGGGCATGATACGGTCCATGATGTGCTTCACAGATTTTCTAGTATCCTTCTAGGGTTATGCCCTAGAGACTGCTACTACATATTGAATAGGGTTCCATCAAAGGCAGTTAAAAGCACACCATATGAATTATAAAAAGGAAAAATGCCAAGTCTTAAGTATTTTAAGATTTGGGGTTGCCTCGCTTATGTCAGGAATGTTGATGTGGGATGCTTACATGAAGAACATCAGCATAAAAGAAAAGCTATCTCAGATGAGCAACGATTCAGATCTATATGGCTTATTCTTCTCGAGAAGTAAAGAACATGCTAGGATTGACTACAAAAAATTAAAGAGCACTATCCCGCAGACTGAACTCACCCAAATGATAAAGAAAGAGGATCTAAGGGTTGAGAAATCACTTACGATTAGCACTAGTGCCTTCTTCAACAAGTCAGACCTAAGATTGGGGGGGTACTTATTAATCACCCAAGAGCCCATTTGAAATTCGAATACATGCCTAAAACAAAGAGAAAAAAAGGGGAGCACCTTTCATGCTTGGGTGGTTAAGGATTTCCATGTGGGGCACCTCTTTCCTTTTATGCTTGGTCAAAGATTTTCAAGTAGGGTGCCTCTTTTGAAATTTGAAAAGCTTCCAAGTTAGTGGGAGAAGAAGATGGGGTGCCCATTTGAATTTCATGGAAATAAGGAGACAAAGGTGGGGCACCACTTAGTTTTTTCCTTTGCTTGGGTGGCTTAAGTGAGGACTAGTGTCGGTGGCACTTGACGTCTTCCTTCTTTGCTTCAGTGGGGGCTAGTGAAGGTGGTGCATGAAATCTTTTATCTTTTTTAAGTGGGGACTAGTGGCTCTCCTCTTAGACTTGACCTGAATGAAAGAAAATAAAATTACAGGACTCAAGATGAAAACAAATGGGCTCAATTGACTCAACTCTATTACAAGACTGACAGGACTCAAAATTGATAGACTCAAATAGTGGCTGTTCTATAAAAACTTACATGATTTGGAAAAGCATGACTTTCAAAACCTGGTGGCTGTTCTATAAAAACTTATTCGGATATAAAACCATTAAAAAAGTACTTTTCACATCCATTTGGAATAGTTTGAAATTCATGTAGCAAGCAAATGCAAGAATTAATCTAATGGCTTCTAGTCTTGCTATGGGTGCATAGGTTTTATCAAAATCTATCCTTCTTCTTGATTATATCCTTTAGCTACCAACCTTGTTTTGTTTCTAACTAGATTGCCTTGTTCATCTAACTTATTTCTATAAACCCATTTGGTTCCTATGATGGGATGGTCTGATGGTCTATCAACTAAGGTCCATACCTTATTTCTTTCAAACTGGTTTAGTTCCTCATGCATGGCCATCATCCAGTTTGGGTCATTTTTAGCTTCTTCTAAGCTATGAGATTCTATTTATGAGAAAAATGTTAGGTAATCATGTGCATCTCAATGTGATGACCTAGTTTAAACCTTATGAAGGATCATCGATAATTAAGTCTCTTGGATGAGAAGTAACATACCTTCATTCCCTTGGTAGATTAGCATGATCCTTACCATTTATTCTCCTTCTTCGATTTATCTTTCTTGTATGCTCATATCTTCCATCTCCTTTTGAAGTGTACCTGCATTATATCTATGCACTTTTCTTTCTTTGAAGGTGAGGGGTTAGTTTCATCAAAATACATGCATTGACTCTTCTACAGTTAGAGTTCTTTTATTAAATACTCCATATGCTTTACTATATAATGAATAACCAAGAAAAATTGCTTCATCAGACTTTGCATCAAAATTTTCCTAGATTATCCTTACTATTATTCAGCATAAAGCATTTATAGCCAAAAATATAAAAGTAATGATATTAGGTTTCTTTTATCTCGAAGCTCATAAGGGATTTTCTTTAAAATTGGATGAATTAAAACATGATTAAAATATAACAAGCATGTTCGTCGCTTCTGTCTAAAGTACCTTGGAAGATGCCTTCACACAACATTATTCGGGCCATTTTTCCAAAGTCCATTTTTCTCTCTACAACCACTATTTTGTATGGTGTTCTAGGAGTAGAGAAGTTGTGATCAATGCCATTTTGGTGCAATAATCATCGAAAAATTAATTTTCAAATTTCGTGCCGTGATCACTTCTAATAGAACTATTGAAATATTTTTTGATTGAAACTTTTTGTAAAAATTTTGAAAAAAACTTTTAAAAGTTTCATCTTTATGAGCAAATAAACAAAATCCAAGTAAATCTAGAGAAATCATCTACTATCACAAGAGCATATTTTATACCACCTAGGCTTGTAGTCTAGTTAGTCCAAATAAGTTCATGTGAAGTAGCTCAAGGTGTCTAAAAGTTGAAATCATATTTTTAGATTTAAAACTCCCCTAGTTGTTTATCCATTTGATATGCATCGCAAACATGATCAAAATCTACTTTAAACATAGATATGCCTCTAACTAGATTCTTAAAAATTAACTTGGCAATAGTATGCATGCTACCATGACCTAATTGTCTATGCCAAAGTAAACAAGACTCCTTGGTCTTAGCATTCATTGCTACTAGACTAGAACTACTAGACATGGCTTAGATCATTAGATCACTCCACTACATATATATTTCCAAGTCTATATCCAATGAATATGTTGCTAGAATCAAGAGAGTTTGTTACAATACACATAGATGATTCAAAGAAAACCTTGAAGTCTTTATCACATAATTGACTAATACTTAACAAATTATGCTTCAATTTGTCTACTAGCAATACATTTTCATAAAAAGTATAGGAGATTATTTTGATCTTATGATTCCAATTATTTCCCCTAGCCATTTTCTCCAAAAATAACCATACTCCTTCTTTCATCTCTAAGGTGATGAATTGATCTTCGTCATCCGTCATATATCTTGAGCAACCACTGTCCAGATACCATCTTTTCTTTAATTTCTGGGCTTGTATGACATTCCTACAAAACAATCAACAAGTTCTTTTAGGTACCAAGCTAACTTGGGTCCTGCAGGTTAGCAAAGGTGGTTCCTTGGGAAATCCAAATCTTTCTTACTTTTTTTTTAATATTTCTAATAATATTACATTGAAAGGCCTTATATCCTAACCCTATACATGCATAACAAACAATTCAAAAGTTTTGAAAAGATATAAATTTGTAGTTCTAAATGTAGAAGCATAGATGCAGAGATGCAATACCTTTTGACATAAAATATTTTCTATTTGAATCTTAAGTACACACATTACAGTTTTAGAAGTGGATGCATAAATATTTGTTGCAAAAGCTTTTTGAGATATTGATTATGGAATATAAGCTTTTGAAAGTCACAAAGGTAGTAGCTGAAATTCCATTTGAATTAGAAAAATTGAAGTCAATTCCAGCTTTATTCCAAAAATTCTTTGATCTTTTAAAATTAACTCAAGCTTGTTTGAAGATAAAGTATGTTTTCAACTAAAGGCTGAGCTTTTCAACCTCCTTTTTTAAATCATTATTTTCATCAATCAAGGCTTTGTTTTTGTTAAAAGATATATTTTCTCAATTTCTAAAGCCTTGTTGTTTTCAGAAAAGATACTTATCTCTTATGCAGTAAATTATTCTTTTTGGAAATCTCTTCTTTCTCTTTTTATAAAAAGTCATTGATATTCTTAAAGCTTTAATATTTACTTCAGTTTTTTAAATTTAGAATAAGTCATGAAATGTAAAATTTAATTCAGCAAAGGTAAATTCAATTTGAGGTTGGGAGACAATACCTCATCTTCGAGGACCTATAAGACATAAGTTTGCATTTTTGTGGTCTCTTCTTCTTTAGTGAAGTCGACTCCTTGCTATCACTCTAAGCAGCACACCATCACCTTCCTTTCTTCTTCTTGAAGCTTTTCTTTAGTAGAGGACATTCAGGATGGATGTGCCCAGTTTTTTACATTTATAGTAGATGGGCATTTGATAATTTTTTTTTTTTCCTACTTTGTCCTTGTCCTTGTTGTATTCCCCTTTCTTATGAAATTTTCTATAATACCTTCCTTTCTTCTTTCAAAATCTTCTAAATCTCTTCATGACCATTGCAATATCTTTCTCTTCAAAGTCATCTTTGGAGGAGCTGCAGTCATCTTCCGATTCCTTATATTGTTTCTTTGAATCCATTGCAGCTTTAAAGGTAATTGTTTTCTTCTTCTTCTGATCATCATCAGTCCTATGCTGCATGGCTAGTTCATGTGTGATGAGAGAACCCATCAGGTCATCCAGAGATAAAGTATTTAGATCTTTCGCTTCCTGGATGACAAACACTTTGGGGTCCCACTTGTCCGGAAGTGATCTAAGGATCTTCTATACTAAGTTAGCATTTGAGTAGACCCTACAAAGACTTTTCAAACCATTAATAATATCTGTAAAGAAAGAAAACATGGCAGAGATAGATTCATTTTGTTTCATTTTAAATAACTCATAATTATGTACTAGAAGATTAATTTTCAAAGTCTTCACTTGGAAAGTTCCTTCATGGGTCATTTCGAGCTTATCCTAAATTTCCTTTGCAGAAGAGCAAGTAAAAATTCAATTGAACTCGGTAGCATCCAAAGCACGGTATAATAAGTTCATGGCTTTAGCATTCAATTCTCCCATTTTCATGTCATGTTCATCCCAATCCTCTTTAGGCTTTGGGACATCCATGCCATCAATTTTTTTCATGGGTACTTGTGGACCCTTGAAAATGACCTTCCATAATTGAAAATCGACAGCTTGAATAAATATCTCTCATTCTAGCTTTCCATATGAGTAATTCGTGCCAGTGAACAGTAGAGGTCTATAAGTAGATTGGCCTTGGCCAAGGAAGTACTCATGGATGAGCCATCAATCCTTACTCTAATTATATTCAAGGACACTGATCTGATACTAGTTGTTGCCTAGGTAGCTTTCCTAAGAGGGGGGTGAATTGGAAATTTGAGAAATTTAACAGATGTGTGCTCTTTAAAACTTGTTTGAAGTGTTAGGTGCTGTGATTTAGATAATTGAAGCAGAAGTAGAAGTAAAGAGAAAAATCATAATGCAAACATAGCAGATTTATAATAGTTCGGAGCACCCCAACTCCTACATCCACTATCCAAGATACTACTTGGAATTTCCACTATTATTTAACAAGAATACACTAGGATTGTTTTATCGGGATCATAATCCAAACCCAACACCTTTGGTTTTAAACCGGGCTCATCAAAGAAACCCAACACTTGGTTTTAGTAGGATCACCAAGAACCCAACACTTGGTTTTACATAAGCTAACCAAAAATTTATTTGGATTTTAAACCGGGCTCACCAATAATCCAACAATTTAGAAAAAGAATTGAAATGAACAAGTAACAAAGTGACAAACAGATATTGTCTGATAGTTGCCGATATAGCTCAAGAGAAGCCCTCTTAATTGCACTTCAATGCACTTCAAAGGGTTCTTCAACTTCTTTAAAGTATGCTTCAAGCTTCAGATGGGAGTTAGTGAAGACTTGAAGACTGACTTGAATTCTCTCTTTGGTGCTCTCTTGCTCACAAGCTCAATAAATGTTCAACTAAGCATTAACCATTGAAAAGTTATCTCAATCCCTCATTTATAGAGTCTTGTACTCTTCTCAAGTGATTTTACGTCATTGTAGATTGTTGGGATGTGACATTTGATCGTTGGAGCACTTTTTAAATTCAAAATTGGTGTTCTAGAACTAGTTGTTACTTCTATGGAATCGACCTTCAAGTCAGCTCGGATCCCTCGAGTCAGCTCAGACCCTTAAAGAAGTTTTGGTTGAGTCACCTCATTTCATTCAGATCAGCTCGATTACACAGTATTCTAATTCCTTACTCTTGAAGAGTCGGCTCACATTAGTTTCGAGTTGGGTCGGATTCACATTCTTAAAACTACACACGGAAGAGTTAGCTCTTTTTATTAGAGTCAGCTCGCCTGGCTGTTCTTTCAGAATTGTTCTTTCTAGACTCTGGAGGAGTTGGCTTGAACTTCTGAAGAGTCGACTCGGATGTCTGTCAAAACAATAGAGTTGGCTCGACTTCCTTTGGGTCGGTCTCGCCTGTCTGATTCAGGAAATGGTACTCTGGACAAGTCAGCTCGGTTTCCTCTGAGTCGGCTCGGATATTAGCATGCCAGAAACCTTCATGCATGCCATGAACAAGAGTCGGCTCCCTTCCTCGTGTCGGCTCAGATGAGTTTTACATTGAATTCTTAGTTCTTCTCCAGAATTTCATCTAGCAAGACTTCAAACATTCAAGAGATTCTCCAACTGTTCTAACAATAATTTTTTAAGAAATTTTAAAGCTTGAAAAACACTCAAAGTACCCATTTTCATGATTTTTTACTTTACTTTTCTTTGGACTCTTCTTTACATGACCTACTTACAACACAACTCATGACACAACTCAGATTGTAGGAGTTGTAATTTAGCATAAAATCATCCTACAAAAACTTATAAAGCACTTGGAGAGTTGTAGTAAAATAAATGCATGCTCTAATGTTTTGTTATCATCAAAATCATTCAAGGGGTCAGCACCTAATTATTAAAAACAATTCTTCTTTTTTCTATTTTCTTCTTTCTTTCATTTTTTCTCTTTTTTTTTTTATTTTTTCCCTTTTCAATGCATAACTAAAGTCGCATTAAGGAAGCTGGCTATGCTCTAAGAAGCATGCAGAAGACTTTGCACTTGAAGTCGGCATTGGGAAAACCAGCTTCAGCTCTGAAGTCCATGTAGGTCTCTAAAATTTGTGTAGCTTTGAGGAGCGTGCAACATTGAATCGGCAAAGGGGACCGGTGTTTGCTTTAAAAGGCATGCGAAATCCTTCCTACTTTCACGTTCGTGCGGCATTTCTCCTCTTCTCCATGGATCGCTACTACGAAATAGAGGGGGCGTGCGGGGAGGCTTTGCTGGCATCTGTGCTGGGTGGAGGCGACGACACTGCCGGTGGTTGGCATCACGAGATCGGTAGAGAAAGCAGCAGGGTTGCGATGGTCTCGGTAGTAGGGGTGATTGGGGATGGGGTGTCCAGATATGCAGCACAGGGAGAAAAAGCCCGGCATGGATGGGGTTTCGGCAGCATCATGTGATGCGGGTGATGATAGCTGGGAGAAGTTCCAGTGGGATTAGGTGACACAGGAGTTCCGCTCGTAGGTGAGGCAGCGAAGAGTGGAGGAAGGGGTGGAGGGACTTCATAGGTGGAAGACAACAGTGGATCTATGATCGTGGTGATTGAACAGGGGAGCAGCGATAGTGGTTTGGGAGGGGACAACGACCGAAAGAATAGATCTGGTGGGACTTCTGATGAGAATAGGGCAGGGTCTAGTTGCAGCGATTGTGGAGGTGAGCGCCCAGAGGAGTCCGGCTGAGTAGTGGACGGTCTTGATGGAGATCTTCCAGATGGGAGGTGTCGTGTGGAGATCTGTGCATAGGGGGGTTTCGATGGTTAGTCAGATCTGGGGAAGGATCGATGCTTGGGTGGATCTGGGAAATGGCTCGGTGGTTGATTCAGGAGAAAGGAGACAGAGAGGGGAAAGAGGAAATAACATAGATGAAGAAGAAACACAAAAAAAAAACTAGGAAGAAAGAAGAAAAATCATGGTTGGTTACCCACCCAGGCTTTAGCGCCCACTCTTAACCAGAGCGACCATGTAGGGCATCAGCACCCTCTCCTTAAGCAGGAGTTTTTGTTTTCTCTTCCCGAATATTCATTGTCTATCTTTTTTTCCCATAAAAAAGAGCTTAAATAAAATTTATAGTCCCCGATTAGTTGAGAACCATCATAACCAGAACTCTTTCCTAACAAATTGAGATGAACTAAATCCTAAAACAACGATAAAAATAAATTCTAAAACAACATGATCCTAAAAACAACGAAAACATCTAATCCTAAAATTTTGAGATATCCCAATCCCTCGTACATCCATAGCAAAATATATATTTATCTTCATCAGAAGTTGTGCTGCTCCAAGATTTGTGCTACATCGAGAACTGTAATGCATTGGAATGTAGCCTCATCGACTTTAGGATCTGGGGCTTCACGGTTTGGATTGGGCTGGCTTTAGGTTCTAGGCTAGGCTGGCTTCAGGATCTGAGCTAGGCTTCAGTTTCTGAGCTGGGCTTCAGGTTCTGGGCTGGGCTTCAGGTTCTCGGCTGGGCTTCAGGTTCTGGGCTTGTTGATGTCCTCATCATTCTCCTGAGGTCGGGAGAACTCGACTCCATTGAGTCAAGCTTCAGTAATCATCTAGCTCCAGGATGCACATGATCTGTGAAGGTGAAAAACACCTACACCTAGCATACAATATGCAAGAAAAGAGGGCACAAAGATATGCATTTTAAAATAATTTTAAAATTTGCACAGCGTAAGGCTCGATAGATAGATCTAAATGATCTACTGATCTGCCCGTAATAGGAACTAGCATAATGACCTAGCATGCATATAACATCAAAAGCAAGAGAATATATACAAAAGTACCATACCTTTATACCTTTGAGAGAAGCAATGGAAGTGCTGTGAGAAGGAAGAGGGTGCTCGAGCCACATACGCATCTGGCCTCTACAAGAAATCCATACCTAGGCTCGACTCTGATCAACTCCCTCGGAGTGCTAGCTCTTCGGGATCCTTGGCCGATCTTCTTCTTCCAGGAAGACTAGGAGGAGAGCAGGAACCCCTTCCTAAAACCTCTCTTTCCAAGACCTAGCTAGAGTGTTAGGTTGCTCACACCCAATCCCTAGAACTCTCACAAACCCTTCCTATCTTTCTCAAAGTTTCTTTTGCTGTTGTTGTAACCTCTGCAGCCTATAGAATGACCCTCATTTATAGGTGTAGCAACGAGAGGGAGAAGAAGGAAGGAGGAGAGATGAGGGGAGAGAATGAAAGAGAGGATCAAGGCCATTCCAAATAGGTCCAACCCATTAAGGTAAGTATGACTTTCATACCATAAATCCTTGGAGCCAAAACTGGTTTGAATTCGAAATTCAAACCAGGTCAAAACCTGTCCAAAAATTCTCCATGAAATCCTCCCAGAATCTGTTTGTCATAGAAAGTGTCGACACTCGAAAATTTCCAAGTGTCGATACTTCACCAAGTGTCAATACTTCACCAAGTGTCGACACCTGCAAAATTCCAAGTGTCGACACTTGGAACAAAGTCAATCATATTAACTTCGGGTGACGACAAACGATTCCCAATCATCGATTAGCCACAGATCAGATAGAAATCCTCTATGGTGTGTGACCCCATAGGTTCGAACACTAAGCCGGTAGCACTGGAACTTTTCCAGTACCAGTCAAAGTCCTCATCTAGCAATGATACCCGATGTCCGGATAGGTCGAAGATGCAAAGCACCTCATAAGAACCTCTGGCACATGGTTGCCACATAATTCATTCCTTTGACCTTACAATGCTCAAGATGACCTAGGATTAGACTGCCAACCTTAATTTGGTTTATCCAGATATGTCTCAACCACACAAGTTCTGTGACTCCTCATAAGAACTACCCTGGCCAAGGTTTCGCTAAATTGAGACATAGTGAGTCATTCACTCCAAACTATTTGAAGAGGTCAATTCCATCTTGATCTACCACCGCTCCACAAGTACTTGATCGCACCCAAAAACCTTTCATCACTGGATTAGAAATCCAGGTAGTTTGGTACCAAGTATTGTGAGTTGCTTGCAAGCTGCCATGGTGACCTCAGGTCTGAGAGACACATATACCCATATCCCTTTGCAAGCAATCCTTGATAGAAGGAAGCTCCGCAGATGGTCACATTCAGTGAGATGTCATACATTTCACTTGCATGTCACACCAGTGTCTCCACACTCCTTGGTTAAGAGGACAACCAGCAAATGTGACATACAACAACCTACACTGATACATCATCGTCCTATAACAATGTATCATTTGGTTGTGAACCAGTTTAAGAACTACTTGATATATCCTCTCTATATCAAACAATGTAGTTCTAAGGACTCCATCACACAAGAGTTCTTTATAGGAAAAGTAAATATGATGGACAACTAAAAATAATTTTTATTTATTAAAAAATTTCATATACAAATATAAAGATAGAACAACCGTCTATAGCCTAGACAATTGGCTTTGGGACATAATTCCCAACAATCGGTAGACTGAATTTTTTTTATACAAATAATGCAATTAAAAATAAAATTGACTAACCTAGCCTAACCCTCCTCTCTGATCCAAAACTGATGTGGGATGGATGCAAAGCTAATATAACAATTATGATTTTAATTCTAATGAGCAATGACAGCAAACTCAAATAAGCGATCAAATAAATTAAAGAAGATAGACTAAAATTATTACTAACTACCCACAATGTAATTCACATGCAATCTCAAAAAAACCCTGGATCTGATGATTAGGAAACCACCAAAACTAGGACTTCCTTGTGGTGCGGGCACTAGGACTAGAAGAAATCGACAAGTTGAACCCACATCCCTGGGATCACCTGTGAATAAGCCCTGAACCTAAACCCTTTTACCATGTAAATATTTTATTTTAAATTATGTATTTTTGGCTTAGTTAGGGTTAGCCCTTTTTTATCAACTGTAATTAGGGTTTGTTATTTAGCCTTTTGGGCTAAACCCTTTTTACCACATTGAGTCAAAACCCCATTGGGCCAAATCCTATTTACCAATTTATTCATTTTTGTTACATGAGGTCAAGCCTTTTGATCAATTGATAAAATGGGGCTTTAGTTATTTGATTTTGAGTCTTGTAATAATTAGTATTGAGTCCATGTGATTAGTTATTGAGTCCATGTAATTAGTTAGTCCTGAGGGAACTCAAGTCAACATCCCATGTGCACCCAATTGAAGACCCATGTGCTAGCCCAAGACAAGCCATGTGACTAGCCCAAGTCAGTTTATTTTTGGCACCACCTTTTCAAGAAAATTGGACAATACCTGCCATATCATCAGGGGACATCAACACATATCATGTTTGGACATATCATGCCATTTCATTTTGGGAAAAGAACACATGCCATGTCACTTTTATTTGGATATCCCACATGCCATGTTTTTTTTTTTATTTTTGGTCGGCCAAATGAAAGCAAAGTTAGCGCCAACTCCTTTTAAGATAAGTAAATGTGAAGGACTCTCCCAAATTGGTGCCTCCACTCAAGAATTCCTTGCCAAAAAATTCGAAGAGTCGGCCAAGCATTTTTTTGACGCCAACTTCCAAGGAGTTTTAAAATATTTGATCACCCAAATGGAGGAGGTTCAATGGTTCTCTACTGCAGATGTTGGATCAAACAGGTTCAAAGCTACTTAAGTTTCCAGAACTCGAGTCTCACCAAAACTCTTGAGTCCTCTTCTATCCAGTGACAAGAGTCTAGGATGCCCAGAGCCAGAATTCTAGGAGTTGTAGTCCAAGGGAGAAAAAGTCTAGTGTTTGAATCCCTTACACCACTGGTTGAGGGTCTAAAAATACCCCATCAACCTCCTTATAATTGATTATTATTATTATTATCATCAATAAAGAGACTTTGTCAAAATTTCTTCCTTTGTTGTGTGCATCGCAGGGTGTGAGTCCCTTTCCTTGTTCTATGAAACATTGCAGGGTATGAGGCCCTAGTTATCGTACCTATCCAGCCGACAAGAAAACCTAGCCACTTCTTCTAACCCTTCCCTTTCGTTTATTTTCCTTTCTTTGCAGCTTCTTAACTTTAGTTTTCTTTGTTGACTATTTGCAGGTGATCAGAAATCAAAGTCAGGTATTCTTGCCGCGAAACTAGCATCGCCTGGAAGATCGGAGCCTAGGATTAAGTTCCTGGAACACCCTGCCATGATAATCTTAGGAGTCCTGCCAGATCTATTTGAAAGGAGTGATTTTCATTGTTAAAACTAAAAACTTATTCCCTTCTCTTTAATTTTTGATTAGTTGAAAGTAAACCCTAGTTTCGGTGGTTTCTTAGCCACCAAATCATGCTTTCTAGTTACTTTGTAGGTTTACTTGTACGGGTAGTTAACTAGAACTAGTTTCCTTAATTACATATTTTGAATCTTCCTTAAAAATCTAAAAAAATCTAAAAAAAATATTTTCTGCTATTCTCTGGTAATTAGGCTTTAATTATTTATCCCGCATCACCTTGCTTCATAGAATCAGATCTATGAGATTCGGATGGGTTACTTACCAATAACGATTTTCCCTCCTTCGTTGTAGCAAATCTAGATTCGACTCTCAAGATCTGCGGTAGGATTCCAAATATTAGTTCCTTTGGAGTAGATCTTCTTGTTGATGGTTGGATGGCAAGGAAACCTCCTCTTCTGATCGAGAATACTAGGGATCCTGTAAGAGAACTGTGATTAAAATGGTGGAAATGGAGTGGAAATCTAAAAGAAAGAGAAAGAATGATGGTCAGCTTGGATTTGGATCTAGACTGGATGTTGAAGATGGTGGCGCCTGGCTTCTGGATCTTGTACTCGGGAGATAACTAGGGCTTAGCCCCCCCACACACACAGATGCACTGCTTATCCAATAGAGCACTCCCACATTACAACACTTAACCAGCAATTGTAGAAGCAAACTGATAGAGTTTCATTAATGATTCAAAGATGGTTACAAGGGGGGAGATGGAGTGGTATTTATAGACCCTTTATACAAGTAGCAAGATAGGAACAAATTGCTTTGAATGCTAGATAAATGCAGATAATAATGAACTCTAATCTCCTTCTTAACTTGGATGAAAACTCTTTGTAATTTAAATTGGATTTAATCTAAACAATGGAGATGGAAGGTAGGAAAAACTTTGACTCTCATGGACTTTGGGACTCACACTCATGGAGAGACCTCTCACCTCTAGGGCATCTCACCCACCCCACTACATATAGCTTAGGGCATCCCACCCATCTCAATACATGCAGAGCCTAGGGCATCCTCCTCACCTCCGACGATCGATCGTGCATCGCCCATGGCCAAGACCTTTCGACTTTGCTCCACACGGCCAGGCCACCGATGATGCCGGACTCCCTCAGATCCAGTCCTGATTCCACCTTCCCATCATCAAATCCAAGGGAGAAGATCGATCTTAGCCGTACCCCTTCCTCTCTCCATGCATTTGTGCCACCCCATCCATGCAACACCCTGTGCTGCCAGTCGTCGATCATGCCACCTTTCCCTGGTGACGGATCTCCCGAGGATGCCGGTGAAGTCCACCAGATTTCCTCACCCGAAGCCGGTCCCTGTTCCACCAAGCATCGGATCGGGAGAAGAAAGTCCTCGCACGAATATGAATGCACTGCACGTTCATCAAAGCAGTTGCCCTCCTTATTGCCGACTTCAACACTACATGATCCTCAAAGCTACATGGATTTCAAAGTTGTGCACGAACGTGAAAGCCATTCTAGATTTCCCAATGCCGACTTCAAGTGCAGAGTCTTCTGCACACTTCTTATAGCAAAGCCAGCTTCCCAAATGCTGACTTTAGTTTAGGCATTAAAAAAAAGAAAAAAAAATAAAAAAAAATAAAAAAAGAAGAAAAGAAAAAAGAAAAAATATGAAAAAAGGGTTTATTTGAATAAAAAGATTTTGGACAAAATAATTTGGACCTGCCTGGTAGAACTTAGCCTAAAGGTTATTTCCTAGTGACCAACGATTTATCTTTTTCTAAAATAATCTTGATCGGGGTCTGTCTCGCATCAGCATTTGCCATTGGACCCCTAGCCTTAGACACCAATTTCCAGGAGTAAGTGAAGAATTGAGTTACACTAGCCTCAACACGCTACTTTGAACTTGACTCATTGGTGTCCCTAGTTTTGCTTTGGATTACTACTAAATTTTAATCAGGGCTTAGTATTGATGCAAATGAGGGTGGTTGTTTGTGGGCCAAGAAAGGTGATGAAATCCTTTCCTTATCTTGGATAGAATTGCCCTTAGATATCTTAAATATGAATGCACAAACAAATTCTACTCATCATGAAAACTAAACTATCTATGCAATTTAGTTTTGTAATGTGCTAAAAAAAAATCATGCAATTCAAGCAATCACTTAGGTAAATTCATGCGATCACACATCAAGCAAGCAATTAGCACATCAAACCTTTAACCTAAGGATTTTCATGTCTGGCCGTAGCTCATTACTTCCATGGGTCATGACAATATACTTTCGTATACCTGCTCAGGAGGCATGAAACCTTAGATCAAAGAATAAAAATGATGCAATAGTTTTCAAAATTTTAGATCTAAAATTTTAGGCATAGTAAGCAGGTTCCAGGCTGATCCAAGAGAGGATCATTGGAAAGCTATGAAAAATATTTTAAAATACCTGAGAAGGACTAAAGATATTTTTCTAATATATGGTGGATTAGAGTTGAAACTAGAAGGGTATATAGATTATAGTTTTTAATCAGATCCAGATGATAGCAAATCCATATCAGGGTATGTCTTCACCTTATATGGTGGTGCAGCAAGTTGGAAGAGTACAAAGTAGCAAACTATAGTTGACTCAGTCATTGAGGCAGAGTACAATGCTGCAAGTGAAGCCACAAAGGAAGCTATGTGGATGAAGAAATTCATCATGAAATTGGTCATGGTTCTTGCTATATACAACCGGTGCCACTTTATTGTGATAACACTACAGTTGTTGTGTAAGCTATGGAACCAAGGTCTCATTATAAGTCCAAGCACATCCTAAGATACTTCCACCTCATTCGAGAGATCATAAAAATACAAGATGTTTTCATTGAATGAGTAGATACAAAGAGCAACATAGCATACCCATTCACTAAAGTATTACCATAGTAGTACTTTGATCGCCACTTAGATTGTATTGGTATAAAATACGAAGGTGATTGGCTTTAGTGCAAATAGGAGATTGAAACAATTGTGTCCTAAAAGCCAATCTTTGTATGGACATTTCTATGATCTTCCAGCTCATGTATGATATTATTTATTAATAAAAGGTATTTGATTCATCATATTGCTGCATCTTATCAAGTTTATGATGAATCCCATAAGTTAGGGCAATAAAATTAGGGTTATGATGAAGATCATAATGGTGAGACCTATGTTCCTATAAATCCTAATCTAAAATTCTTCTAGTCATTGGATCATCGATTCAGGGATCGATGAATCCGGAAAGACTAGCATATCTTATGTATGCTCGATGTAGAGGGTGGTTTTTCTTATAGCCACTTGTGTAGAGACACTAACACAAGGATGTGGGTACTCATTAAGCTATGAGTTCACTGAAATGATCCGATAAGAGAACATCAAATGGAAGTCTTACTTACTTGTCAAAAGAATGCTCTCTTAGTTGGAGTTGTGCATGTGATCCTTAGACTTAAGACTACTATAGTATCTTGTGCACATGATGATGTAGGATGAACCTAAATAGATGCGGGATGCAAGCATGCTAAGGATGAGCACATAGAATTTTAGATTACATGAGCAATGATTTTCAGATTATATGTTGATTAGGTCCCGAAAAAGAAGCTAAGAATAGGCTAGGGTTTTTCATGTAAAGATTCTAGTTCTACCCACAGATTAAAAACTATCAAAGAAATAAAGAAAAAGGAACCTAGGGTTAAGAAACCACTATTAGGAGCATGCTTATCTTTAATACATCAAAAAAAGAGAGAAGAAAATGGTTCAAGTACCTAGCAATGATTTCTGCTTCGATGTAGATGGGATCACACCTCTCAGATCGGCACCTGGATGACGAAGTCATTTTCCCAGCACTAGAGCTAGATTGATCCTTACTTGACAGGGTCGAGTTCCTCCCATCCCGGGAGAATTGATGAAGACATCTAACCAGACACAAATTGCAAAGCCCTAGTTTGGATCTCTGATTAATGTGTTGGGAAGTCAGTCAATTTTTTTGAGTCCAAGATCACTTGAGTCTTATAGTAAAGTAATTGAGTCATGTAATAAAGTGGGCCAATTGAGGGATTGAGTCCACTTGGTCAATGGAGTTGAGTCCATGTGTTTTCAATCAAGTCAAGTGAGTTCAATCGAGTCCTGTAATTTTGCTTACTTTCATTCAAGTCAAGCATAAGAGGAGAGTGATGGGGACATTGCCAGCATGGATATTGGAGCAAGCACGAATCCTGGAGTTGCATGAATCTCGGAGCATTTCTAGAATAAATTATTTGGGTTTATCTTTTTGTTTGAAATTTAATATAGGATTTGGTTGGTTAGGATTGAGATATGGATAGGCTTATCTTATCCTATCTTGTATTTAAATTTGAATCATTCCTATCTTTTTATCTTGTATTCAAATTTAAATGAGGGTTGGACAAGTCTATAAATACCACCCTCAGTCCTTTGTAAAAAAATCAGTTTGGTTAATCAAGTGAGTTTTTAGAAAAGAGTTTTTCTTTTCGTTCGCCTCGTATGGGGAGGGTGAGAGGCCCGTCTGTCCTTCACCTTTCGGCATCGAGGGGTGAGAGACCTTAGTCCTTCACTTTCGAGCATCGAGGGGTGAGAGACCCTAGTCCTTTGCTTTCAAGCATCGAGGGGTATGAAACCCTAGTTATCTCCTTTTCCCCATTGAGTCCCTTCTATGGTCTTAGGGATTTTTTTTTACGACCCCAGGTAGCGATTTGGGTGGGATGCCCTAGGCTCCGCATGTAGTGAGATGGGTGGGATGCTCTAGGCTACATGTAGTGGGGTGGGTGAGATGCCCTAGAGGTGAGATGTCTCTCCGTGAATGAAAGTCCCAGGTCCTAGAGTGTCCAATTTTCCTACCCTCCATTTCTATTTTTCCTTCGCCACCACCATAGAAAAAAAATAAAGTCGAAAGAAAAAAAAAAGGATACCCTAATCTTCGGCGACTTCTCAGCTCGTAGACAATCCTTCCTTGATCCGTCCCCCATCAAATTGGTATCAGAGCCATAGGTCAGGTTAGGGTACATTTCTTTTCAAACATCCCAGATTCATCCGCTTCACACCGATGCCAAGTGCTTCTGCCACCTCCTTGATCTCCCGCTCCATCATCCCCATCTCTTCCCTTTTCTCACATAGCCCCATGGCCCTCCCTGAGTTCGACGCCGGCCTCACCAAGTCCCTGATGATGCCCACATGAAGCTTCTTTTGCTAATCGATAGCCCCAACCACAACCTCATCAACCCATGTCCTTCCTTCACCGACAACTGCCGACTTCATGGTCCAATGCCTCATCTCCACCATGCTACCATGGCTGGTGATCCCTCTCATCTTCTTATGGGTGTTGTCGCAGTTCCTCCTGCCGAGCTTTCGGTTCGAGATCACCTCGCCATGGCTGGCCTGCATGCTTGTTCTTTTCGTTACCCTATTCTGGTATGAGATCCTAATGCTGTAGCTGTTGGTATGGCAGGCCCGATGGTCGGTGCGCCTCCGGGAGTGGTAGCGGATCGAGGCCCTGGAGCTGTAGAAGCTCCGAAAGATGGCCACCTACCGTTACTGGAATTGCCTCACCCCATACCGCGATCAGAACCCTAGAGGTGGCTGGTTCATGTGCTTGTATTGCGGGCATATTTCTAAAAGGCTCGTGCTGGACGTCCTAGGTACTGTTGTTGGGAGCTCAGGGATCATCAGCGATCTTGTTGGAAAGAATGGTCCCCGAAGATGCCCTTAAGGACTCCCTTACCCTCCCTACCAAATGCCAGTCCACCGAGAACCCGGACTCGGTCTTTCACTTCCATAAGGAGATCAACCTCAACCGGCCCACATCAAGATCCTCATCTCCTAGCACCCCCACCTCCTCTGCACCAATGATCCTATGAAGTCCATGGCCTGATCTGGTGGTCGTCCAACTTCAACACCACCCGGCTGGACCACCTCTACGTGGATCCCCACAACTCCTCCAAGGCCCGCATGAAGCTCCACTATGCCAACCTCTCCAATATCTCCTCCTTCTGCCGTTGGGTCGACGTCCTCCTCCCCAACAAGGTCTACAACCTCGCCGCCCAGTCCCACATCGCCGTCTCCTTTGAGATCCCTGACTACACCGCCGATGTTGTCACCACGGGCACCTCTGCCTCCTCGAGGCCATCCGCTCCACCTCCTCCTCCGACAAGCCCATCCGCTACTACCAGGCCAGATCCTCTGAGATGTTCGAGAATGGTTCAAAAGGAATGTTGAACTCCGAGTCCATCGCCCATGACTCCTGCCACCACTTATCCTCCAAGAAGAAATCCCACAGTTGGTGCAACTTCACCCCCACCGCTGCCATCCATGACCCCAAGGCTGGCTACCTCCACTTCCCTAATGACACGGTCTTCATCACCGCTTCCCTCTATCTAGGAGATCCATGCCAACCTAGCCGAGCGAGCGATGCCCACTCCCTCCTCATCACCAGAGCAGAGCCATCGACCGCTGCCCTCCCGCCTCAGATCGTCGCTGCCTGAGTCTTCCGGTGACCATCCTCCCTGGAATCAAGCCATGGTCACCTCCTTCCTCCTGCCTGATCTAGTTTCCTTCCTCTGTCGCCATCCACCGTAACAGGTTCGTGCCACCATCTCCCCGAGCTGCCATCTCCACCCCAGTGCCGCCATCGGTGAATGCCCGCCAAACTGCCCTCTGAAGACCTCCCTTGTCCCTTGTTTTTTGGTCCATGGAAAAGGAAGGGGACACGCATGAACATGAAAGCATTGCTGGTTCCTGTTACTGACTTTATACTTGCATAGACAAAGCTATGCATATTTCAAAGTAGCACAAATTTCAAAGCTACATGAGTTCCAAAGCTACATGGTTTTCAAAGCTACGTAGATCTTTGAACTATACAGACTTAGCAGTGCACAAATCTCAGAGTAGAGCTGGAAAAAAAATATATATATATTCTCAAGCTAGAGTCTGGAGTCCCAGGAAAAACACATCAAGCAGAAGATTGGAGTTTGACCCTGACTCGACGAAGTCGAGTTCTTCCCACATCAAGGGAATGATGGGGACATCATGATGCCGGATGGACATGCGATGAACCCATGGTTATTGTGAAAGGGGAAAATGGAAAGCAAGCTAAGGACTGTGGGAAGGCTAAGAAGCCTCCCGAGACTTTGATAGAACAAAACTAAACCCTAAGATGGTTGGACTCTTTTGGTTTTCAGTTTTTCTTGATGGAGGTGGTGAAGGAAGGATGGAAATATGGAGGGGGAACGGGAATGAAACTCGAACCTAGGATCTAGATCCGACAGGAAATAAAGAGATGGAGGGGAAAAAAGGTACCTAGGTCTTCGAGCCCCATAACAGCTGTTTGGTAGCGAAGACCTTATTTGGTATCACATCCTGCCATCATGCATGGCAGCGTTGATGACTTGGAGATCACACCCCACCATCATGCATGGCGACACTGATGACTTGGAGCGGCTTCATGTTCCTCGATGCTCTTGCTGGAGCGAAGGCTTTTGGGCCTTACACCTCTTGACATCCCGAAGAATGAAAGCAAAAACGGGCCTCAGCCCAGAACCACAAGCAGGGTTACAACTCTCAAAAATTCATTTTCAACTAACTTTATTACAAGAGGAGTATGGGTATTTATAGATTCCTATATCCCTTTGAAATTCAAAATAAAATCCCTTGAAATCCTCCCAAGATTTTGAATTCAAATTCAAAATCAAAAATCCTAAATTTCCTTTTAAACCCAACTTACATTCGAAAAAAAATTACCAAATAAATCCCTTTTATTTGAATTTTGAAATCCCCCTCTGCTTTGAAATTCGTGCTACTCCAAAAATCGTGCTTCTTCCAACTACTTTGAGAAGCATGCTGAAGCTTCTTTGTGTCACTTTGAGAAGTGTACAGAAACTTCTTCACGGCCAAGCAACAGGGGGAAACCGGGTCTCCGATGGCCTAGCGAGGGCCAAGGGGCGGCAGGAGGCAGGGCGGCAAGCAGGCGGTGGTGGCAGGATGCCATAGCAGGCGGGCGGTAGATGGAAGCAGCACGGTGGCACGGATGGGTGACACGGGCGCCTGTTCATCTTCCGCAGTCGTGGACGGTGGCTGGACATCGATGAGGCCTCCGACTGGCCTAGCGGGGGCCAGCGGGCAGGGGGCGGCAGGCGGGTGACGGCTGCGGGGCGGCACGGTGGCATGGACGAGCATCACGGGCACCCGTTTGCCTTCTACGGCCATGGGCGGTGACTGGGCACCGGTGAGGCCTCCGGCAGCCGAGCGGGGGCCAGGGGGTGGCAGGCGGCAGCGGCGAGGTGGCACGGCAGCGCGGTGAGGGCAGCACGATGGTTCATCTCTTTCGCACATTGGGGGGCTTTCTGGTGACTCATCGATGGCTGGGTGGTTCCCCGACAAGAGGGGAGATCAGCGACCTGCTGGGGGGGGGTGGCTGGGGTCGGGCAGTCCAGATGGGGGGATGGGGGGGTGGCTAGGTTTTAGAAAAAAAAAGAATAGAGACTTTACGGGTTGATGAAGGTTGAAGATGGAATAAACCGGGATAACACCGGGATAAACCAAGAATATAATAAGGATAGTAGGAATAACAGGGAATAGCTAGGATAAGGTAAAAAGAGGAAAAACTAGAAAATTAGAAGAAAACACAGATGGGTTTTGGGTCCCCCATCATTTTCCTGCAGCACGAAGAACTCGACTCCGTCGAGTTTGAGAATGAAGCAAATCCTAGTCTACTGCTGGCTCTGATACCATATTTGATGCGGGACGGACACGCGATGAACCCATGGTTATTGTGGAAGGGGAAAACAGAAAGCAAGCTAAGGACCATGGAAGGGCTAAGAAGCCTCCCGGGACTATGATAGAACGAAACTAAACCCTAAGATGGCTGGACTCTTGGGTTTTCAGTTTTTCTTGGTGGAGGTGGCGAAGGAAGGATGGAAATATGGAGGGGGAACGGGAATGAAACTCGAACCTAGGATCTAGATCCGACGGGAAACAGAGAGATGCAGGGAAAAAAAGGTACTAGGGCTTCGAGCCCCATGATAGCTGTTTGGCAGCGAAGACCTTATTTGGGATCACATCCTGCTATCATGCACGGCGGCACTGATGACTTGGAGATCACACCCTGCCATCATGCATGACGACACTGATGACTTGGAGCGGCTTCACGCTCCTCGACACTCTAGCTAGAGGGAAGGCTTTGGGGCCTTACACCCCTCGACATCCCGAAGGATGAAGGCAAAAACGAGCCTCAGCCCAGAACCACAAGCAGGGTTACAACTCTCAAAAATTCATTTTCAACTAACTTTATTATAAGAGGAGTATGGGTATTTATAGATTCCCATATCACTTTGAAATTCAAAATAAAATCCCTTGAAATTCTCCCAAGATTTTGAATTCAAATTCAAAATCAAAAATCCCAAATTTCCCTTTTAAACCCAACTTACATTCGAAAAAAAATTACCAATAAATCCCTTTTATTTGAATTTTGAAATCCCCTTCCACTCTGAAATTTGTGCTGCTCCAAAAATCGTACAGAATAGCTCTTCTTCCAACTACTTTGAGAAGCATGTAGAAGCTTCTTTGTGCCACTTTGAAAAGCGTGCAGAAACTTCTTCACGATCGAGCATCAGGGGGAAACTAGATCTCCGGCGGTCGGGCGGGGGCCAGGGGGCGGCGGGTGGCAAGCGGGAGGTTGTGGCGGGATGGCACGCGGGCGGGCAGCGAACGGCAGCGGCACAGTGGCACGGATGGGCGTCATGGGCGCTTGTTCATCTTCCATGACTGTGGATGGTGGCTGGACACTGGAAAGGCCTCCGACCGGCCGGGCGTGGGCCAGCGGGCGGCGGCGGTGGGGCGGCATGACGGGGTGGCACGATGGCGCAGATGGGCGTCACGAGGTGTCACGGGCGCCCGTTCGCCTTCCGCGACCATGGGCGGTGGCTGGGCACCGGTGAGGCCTCCGACAGCAGGGTGGGGGCCAAGGGGTGACAGGCTGGAGGGCGGTAGGCGGGCATCAGCGGCGGGGGTGGCATGGCGGCGCGGTGAGGGCAGCACGATGGGTCGTCTCCCTCGCGCATTGGGGTGCTTTCCGGTGAATCACTGGTGGTTGTGTGGTTCCCCGGTGAGAGGAGAGATCGGCGACCGGCTGGGGGGGCCGACTAGGGTCGGGCAGTCCAAATGGGGGAAGGGGGGGGGGGGGGGCGGCTAGGTTTTAGAAAAAGAAAGAACAGAGACTTTACAGGTTGATGAAGGTTGAAGATGGAATAAGCCAGGATAACACGAGATAAACCTAGAATAAAATAAGGATAGTGGGAATAACAGGGACTAGCTGGGATAAGGTAAAAAGAGGAAAAACTAGAAAATTAAAAGAAAACCCAGATGGATTTCGAGTCCCCCATCACATCATCAGCACGGATCTTGGAGCAAGCATGAATCTTGGAGTTGCATGAATCTCGAAGCATTTCTAGAATAAATTAATTTCGGTTTATCTTTTTGTTTGAAATTTAAATTAGGATTTGGTTGGTTAGGATTGAGATATGGATAGGCTTATCTTATCCTATCTTGTATTTGAATTTGAATCATCCCTATCTTTTTATCTTGTATTCAAATTCAAATGAGGCTTGGATAAGTCTATAAATACCAGTATAAATACCACCCTCAGTCCTTTGTAAAAAAATCAGTTTAGTTAATCAAGTAAGGTTTAGAAATGAGTTTTTCTTTTCGTTCGCCCATATGAGGAGGGTGAGAGGCCCGTCTGTCCTTTGCCTTCGGGCATCGAGAGGTGAGAGATCCTAGTCCTTCACTTTCGAGCATCGAGGGATGAGAGACCCTAGTCCTTCGCTTTCGAGCATCGAGGGGTGTGAGACCCTAGTTATCCCTTTTTTTCTCGTCGAGTCCCCTCTATGGTCTTAGAGATTTTCTTTTACGGCCCCAGGTAGCGATTTGGGTGGGATGCCCTCTGCATGTAGTGAGATGGCTAGGATGCTCTAGGCTACATATAATGGGATGGGTGAGATGCCCTAGAGGTGAGATAATGAAAGTCCGAGGTCCTAGAGTGTCCAATTTTCCTACCCTTCACTTCTATTTTTCTTTTGCCATCACCATAGAAAAAAATAAAATAA
Organism: Areca catechu; assembly: GCA_021397845.1. NCBI lineage: Eukaryota > Viridiplantae > Streptophyta > Magnoliopsida > Arecales > Arecaceae > Areca > Areca catechu. The sequence continues at coordinate 139,237,860 of CM038051.1, read as the reverse complement.
AAAAAAAGGATACCCTAATCTTCGATGACTTCTCAGCTCGTCAACGATCCTTCCTTGATCCATCCCCCATCAGAGTGTCACCAGACCCCCACTTAGACTGCCCCTGTTCCTATGCTTGAGCCCTACTCCAGCCATCCCAGCCCATGCGCCTGGCCCTTTCATGACTCCCAAGCCAAGAAGAAGTGGCGCCCCAGCCCATGAAGAAATGGCACCCCAGCTTCCAAGCATTGGCACCCCAATCCAAGGCCCACCTGGAGTTGGCACCCCACTTAGCCCAACAAGGCTTGGCACCCCCTCCCAGCCCACCAGGCCTTTGGCACCCAAGCCCAGTCCAAGCCCACAAGAAAAGTCAAGCAATCCAAGCCCAAGAGGAGTCAAGCCCTTCCAAGTCTAATAAAGAGTTCAATGTCCAAGTCCAACAAGGAGTCCAATGTCCATGTCCCACTAGGATTTAGGCCTCCTAATTCTAATCAAACTTTGTACTCCTAATTCTAGCCAAACTTTGTACTCGTTATCCTACTCAAACTATGTACTCCAATTCTAACAAGGAGAGGTCTGGGTGAGTCTATAAATACCCCACTTTATGCGGAACAAAATATGCAAACTAAATTACTTCAATTTTAGATCTATTTATCAGAGATTAAATAATAATTAATTTTTCTAAAATTTATCAGAAAAAAGACTTAAAGAAATTAATTGAAAGAAAACTAGTCAACTAGTTTCAATCCCACAATGTAGATCTAATAAATCTAAGTAAGAAAAGACCTTGGTGATTAAGAAACCACCGTAAACTAGGATTTAAAACTTTCAAGGAATCAGATCTTAAGAGAAAGGAAGAGTTTAGATTTACCAATGAAGATTTATCGCTCTTTGATGTAGATCAGGATCAGCACTTTAGGATTTCATGACAGGACTTCGGGATTGTCGTTCATGGGCTTGGATATGCAATGAGACTGGTTCTAAAGAAAAAACACCCTCACTTTCGATCTTGATCACCTGAAACACACACAAGAAAACAAGTTAGAAAGCAAAAAAGGAAGGAAAGTTTGGAAGGAAGGAAGAAGAGAAAGAGGGTGGCGGTTTTAGGATTTTTTGGATGGATGGAAGATGGATAGTTTGATAACTAGGGCCTCACACCCCGCGATGCTCTGAAGAACAAAAAGATTTAGGGCCTCACACCCCGCAATGCCGTCACAACAAAGGAATTGAAGAAAAACTTCTCTCTTTATTCATGAATAATATTTAATTTTACAAAAGTGGTTGATGGTGGTATTTATAGACCACCAACATGAGAAGTGTGGGTTACAAAGAGTAGAATTAGCTCTTCTTGGGTAGCAACTCCTTGGAATTTCTTCTCCTGGTTCCATGACTCTTGGCATTTGGCTTCATCTGGCTTGGGCGACAGCTTTGGATAAACTTCTTTCCTTTGGGCAATGAGAAAGAGGTGTGGCGACAAAATTAAGATGTGGCACTCCTTTGAAGTGTGCAACATCTTGAAATAATGAGATGGTGTCCTTCTTTCTTGGTCCTCTTAAATTGGCAACAGATTTTTGAATGGGCATCAAAATGAAGGAAGAATTCGTGACTTCTCCTTAATTTTGAATTGGGCGACAAATGTAGATAAATATGGCATCTCATCTCCTCTTTCTTGGTGTCTATCTTGCTTTTGAAAAGTTGATGAAGATAACTCCCATCCTATCTTTGAATTTTGAATGGGAATCCTTAGATTTGAAACTCATCATGATAGGCGTTTTCTTGAAATGGAATTTCTTTGTGATGGGCGATGAAAAGAAATATGGTACCCTACCTCTTGGCCGACTTCTTTGAATTGGCGACAAATAATGAGAATGGGATGGGTGGCATATGGCTTGGACTCCTTCTTTGAAGGAAGAATTCGTGGCTTGGCTTGTGATGAGGCTTGTAGCATGTGACAAGGCTTGGTGATGTGTCATGGCATCCAAAGCTTGATGAGGTGGCGCATATGAAGGGTGGCACCAAGAATTGATTTAGGTTGGCACATGGAGTCACATGGGATCTTGACTTGGGTCCCCTCTTATATTACAGGACTCAATAACTAATCACATGACTCAATAACTAATTAAAACCAACTAACTAATTACAAGGACTCAATTGCAATAAACTTTAAGCCTAACTTAATAAATTGAAACCCAATTTGATCAAAAGGCATAACAAAAATTAAATATGGGCTCAAGCTGGTAAATAGGGTTTGTCTATATATATACATGACCCAACTTGGTAAATAGGGTTAGGGCCTAAATCCAACTTGGCCAAAATAACAGAATTTTAAAAAATAACTAAGCCCCAAATTGAAATTAGGGCTTAAAAGTTGGGGCCTATGGCTTATTTACAAGTGATTCGGGCTTGGGCTTAGGGCTTTATTCATAGGTGATCCACAGGGATGTGGGTTCGACCTGTCAATTTCTTCTGGCTTTGGTGTCCGCACTAATTCTTTCCGAGTGGGAGGAACTCGACCCAGTCGAGTATGGGTCAATTTTGCTGTGATAATGTTCTAGTAAGTCAGGATCAATCCTTTGCAAATCCTCTCTGGTGATCCAAGAATCATCAATCTTGGGTCAGCCTTGCCAACGAACCAAATATCTTTGATAGTCTTTGCTTCGAGTAGCAATAATCTTGCAATCCAAGATCCGCTCGTTCCTATTTCTCCGGGCTAGTAGTATGGCAGGTGGACATACATGGGTTGGCTCAATCTCAAGGATTGGATTAGGCCCAAAAGGCTCACTAGGTATCAACGTTGGCTCCCTGTACTCTATAAGATCTGAAACATTAAAAGTAGAACTAATAACTAACTCAGTTGGTAGCTCAAGCAAATAGGCATTAGGTCCGATTTTCCTAATTACTTTGTATGGTCCACTACTACGGGCATTTAACTTCTTCATGGTTCTAGGTGGGAACCATTCAGGTCGTAACCTAACCATGACAAAGTCTCCTTCATTGAATTCTGTGAGTCTTTTCTAAGAATTATTCTTGGTTAATGTATGACATGTTGATGAAAACTTGGTATGAATTCCTAATAGATGCCATAGGGTTTTCCAAAAATAGGATGCAAATTGAATGTGCTCATTGAACTTATGCAACCTACTGATTTCATCAAAATGCAATCGGGTGGCTCTAGAAAGAGTGGAAACTTCAGGCCATTGTAGGAAATAAGAAGTGGATTTAGGGCTAGCCTGGTGGGATAGGAAATAAGAAAAGGGCTCATGGAATAGTCCTGGGTTAATGGGGTTGACCTTAAGGTTTGGACATTGGGTTACATCAACATGTAAATAAAGGTCAGCCTTATGGAAGGTTGAGTTAGTGATTTCAGGAAAAAGATCTTCAATTAGGACTAAAGGGGTGAATTCAACCTAAGGGTGCTGGAGTGAAAAGATCAAGTCCTCACTAATTACTTCGAGTTCTGGAATTTTAGGACTAGGCTCTACAATTTGACTCTCTTCTAAAGTCTCCTCAGGTATAATTCTAATAGTAGGGTTAGACTCCTCATGGTTCTCTTTTCCTACTTGTCCTTCCAGTACAGCTTCAGTCAGGGTTCGATCAGAGTCAACTAACTTTGGGTCTGTTTTACCTATTTCCTTAGTGGTCAGAATCTAGACTGTTGATCCTCTAGTGACCTCGTGTTCTAATTCTTTGGCATTAATTAGATATAATCTTGGTTCTTTTTCTCTCAAATGACTAGACCCTCTTTTGATATTATCTTTAGGTGGGGTCAAGTTGATCACAATTCTCTTTTCATGGTGTATAAAAGAACATGAGATAGTATGGCCAAGTAGGGTTGCATCATGATCATATAATCATGGTCTGCCTAATATGATGCTGCTAACCCCCATTGGAATCACATCACACCATACTTTGTCTTGGTAAGATTGAATCATGGTTTTCTTTTCCTACTTGTCCTTCCAGTATAGCTTCAGTCATGGTTCGATCAAAGTCAACCAACTTTGGGTCTATTTTACCTATTTCCTTAGTGGTCAGAATCCAGACTGGGTCTATTTTACCTATTTCCTTAGTGGTCAGAATCCAGACTGTTGATCCTCTAGTGACCTCGTGTTCTAATTCTTTGGCATTAATTAGATATAATCCTGGTTCTTTTTCTCTCAAATGACTAGACCCTCTTTTGATATTATCTTTAGGTGGGGTCAAGTTGATCACAATTCTCTTTTCATGGTGTATAAAAGAACATGAGTTAGTATGGCCAAGTAGGATTGCATCATGATCATATAATCATGGTCTGCCTAATATGATGCTGCTAACCCCCATTGGAATCACATCACACCATACTTTGTCTTGGTAAGATTGAATTTGGACTTGGGACCTGGCATGTAACCTAATGGAAATAGATGTTGCATCAATCCAGGATATTTTATATGGGCTAGGATGCGGTATGGTGGGTAAGCCTGAGCTCTTAATAGTATTAGTAGATATGGTGTTCACACAACTTTCGTTATCTATAATAATCTTGTAAACTTTGTCTCCTAGCTTAATCAAGGTTTGTAAGATATTCATCCTATGCCAGTCCTCATTCTTCTTGGTTTAAGCTAGAATACACCTAACTACACTTAGTAGATCAGATGACTCTATTAGCTCTTCATCACCTTCATATTCTTCTACCAAATCTTCCTCAGCTTCATAGATTTCTTCTTCAAATTCTTCAATATTTTATGAATTCTCTTTTTCACACTCTCCTATATGTAAAGATCGTACTAGGCATTTAGCAGCAAACTGGCCTATTTTTCGACACCTAAAACATAGTGTATTTTTATTCCTATCACTTTGGGATACAGGTGCCTTTCCTTTGTCTTCTCTATGAGCTGGTTGGGAGGTAGGATTAGGTTGGCTATTTGGAAATCGGTTCATACTAGGTCTACTTCCAAGGGCATTAAACCTATTAGGCTTATATTGGCAGGTAATGGGTTTTCATTGAAATCGTTCACAATCCATAGCAATCTGGTAGGCTTGTTTTAAGTCATTAACTTTTCTCAAGAATAATTCCCTCTCGATATCCTAATGTAAGCTAGCTCTAAACCTCGATAAAGTAACAACTTCTTATTCGACTACGCTACACCTCATAACGAACTCATCAAATTTGGCTATATAGTCAGCCATAGATTTGTTACCTTGAGTCAACTTTTGCCATTGATCCAACATTTTTTGTTCATAGGAGAACGTTAAGTATTTTTCCCTAATCTTCATCTTCATTGCTCTCCATGTGTCTATAGGTAAATCACCTCTTTGTCAGTTCAGTCATTCCATATTTTCCCAGTACAACCTTGCTTGTTGGACTAGCCTAAGCTTAACAAATTTCAATTTTTTCTCCTCCGACATCTCGTACCACTCAAAGTACTGGCCATGTCACTCTTCCAGTCTGTGTAAACCTTAGGATCTAAACTTCCCTGAAATGTGGGTGCATCAAGTTGTATGATTCTAAGGACCCTTTCTTCCAGATCATTCACATCAGGGGTTGGTGCCTAGGAATAGGGTCTAGGGTGACTTCCCTACGTTGGGCTCTTGGACCTGGGAGAAATGGGTCTAGGTGTCTTAGAACTTTGACTTGGGGGAGTGGATCTAGGTGTCTTAGAATCTGATCAAGTCACCTGGAATTCCTCAAGGTTACCTAGTCTTTCATCCATCTGGTCAAACCTTGTATTAAGCTACCTAAATTGCTCAGTTATAGATCTCATCCAAGCCTCCATGTTAGGGTCCATAGGTGGATTGGGTTGGGTTTGAGTAAGCTAATATGGTGTTCTGATCTAGTGGCCATGCAATGCAAAATTGAACTAGGGTTTCCTAGACCTAGAGCTCAAGTAGAATGGGTCAGCTTATTTTACAACCAATTCAAAAATTACCCTGTCCATTGGCCAGGTAAGAGATGGGGTCATGGAAGGCTCCGCCTGCTATCGTAGTGTCCTAACTAAAAACCACGAGTCCTCTTAGGGCATTAGTGGTGCGGGGACCAGGATTAGCCTGAGGCTTTTAAGCCCTCTGTAGTTATCTGACTAGAGTTATTAGGGATTTTAATTTATCTTAAGTCCTGTAATAAAGGCATGGCCCATTTAGGCCCAAATGAGGGTTTGAGTTCGATTTTTGATATCATTGAGTCATGTATTTAGAGTTTGATTTATACCATTAGGATTTTGGATAAATCTTGGGATATGGTCAGCTCAGTTGAGCTAAGTTGGTTAAGTCAGCTCATGTTGAGCCATTTATCATTTTGAGTCTTGTAATCATGTCCAGTTTTATTAAGTTAAGTCTAGTCAGAGAAGACTCAAGCATGTGAAGGACCACACCCAGTGTGCAACCTCAGCAGCCTTGTGGAGTCCCAGCCACATCCTGGATTGCGCCACCCTACGATTACTTCGAGGATCATGAAGTCGGCCCATGCATGAGGAGTTGATGTCCACAGTCCAAGCACACCAAGTCCACATGCCAATGGATATATTTTAATCCCTAGATTCATGGATGCTTGTTTAGGAATGTTGTGGACCACCCCAAGTCCAAGATGGAAGTTATTTGGCACCCCTCATGGTCCCCTCTTGGTCGCCCACTACCTACCATGTTTGGAGGAAATTTTGTATGGCATGAAAGTGATTTCTTCCATGTATTCAGCTCCACACTTTAGGAAGAAAGTGGGCGCCCCTTTATTTCCTTGTTTTCATTTGCTTGGGCCCCATGTCTTATGACTCTATATAAGGGACCCCTTTGTATGAAAATTTCAACCACTTATTCATGAAATATTATGAATTAATGAAAATGTGAGAGTTTCTTCTTATCATTGCCTTTGCCTTTGTATATCGACCTCCGTGAGGGAGTGGGTGAAAGACCCATTTGCCTTTGCTCTTCGAGCATCGAGGGGTGTGAGGCCCTATCTATCCAACCATCATCAACCTTGGATGCCCACCTTCTTCAAGCTGTCTTCCTGCCACCCCATCCTATCTCTCTTTCCTTTGTTCCTTCATCAATCTAGAAAGTTTCCCATCACATCTAACTCATTGTTTGGTGTTTTGCAGATCCCTTGAGTTTCACATGAATCAGAGTCTGTTTGCCAAGCCGTCAGGTCAGCGGATAAAAAGCCGACAGATTCATTGGTTTTCGGCTTGACCTTCCAGACCGCATCGGGAGTGAGAAGTGATCCCTTCATAGAAGTAGTGGCAAACATTTCCAGGTATACACCCCTTAGCCCTCTAGATCTTGATATTGCAAAAAGGCTAGCCCTACCGGGGTTTCTTAGCCCTGGTAGTCCTATTTTTATCTCTTTTGAGGGTCTTTTTGCATGCTTTTGGTCTAGAATTTCTATAGGATCACCCTTTTATCAATTTGTTTTGAAATTTAGGAATTAAAATCTTAACTTAATGCTAAATCCATAAAAATTTCCTGCATGCTAATTCTTCCAATATCATTTGGTATCAGAGCCTGATTAGGGTTTAATTTTTGCATATCATAATTCTTGTATATAGTTTGTTCAAGTAATTGTTTCTACATATAGGTATCTGATAAGATATGATTCTTATTTTGCTAGATTTATATTATTTGATTTCTATTTATCAATATTTTTTCATAATTTATTCTAAATTATATATTTTCTGTATGCTTGTTTTCTGCCCTAGAAATTTTTTGCATCCTATCATCTGCACTAGGGGTCCAAGATTTGGTATGTTTCACCAACTTAGGCATACTATTTTTTTCTAAAATTTGCACTGATTAACCTCTGATTAGTTTTCTTAATTACTATGATTTCTTCCATATTTTACAGAACCAAAAAAAATATTTATTCTCTATTTAGTGTTATTAGATTGTATTAGGGTTCGTTGATTATGCATCATCTGCATCTAACCTAATCTTAAGGGTAATTTCCTCTGTCAGATCAGGGTAGGATTTCATCATCTGTCCTGGTCCCAAAACAACAACCTTGCATATGTACCCAAACATTAATTAAAATTAACAAGTAACCTAATTGATTTAGGGACACCAATAGGTCAGGTCCGAGTCTAGTGAGAGAACTAGTGCATTCAACCCTCCACTTATTACTGGAAATTGGTGTCTAAGGCTAGAGGTCCAAAGCCAAATTCCCTAAGTGGACTGGTGGTTACTTAATTAGGGCCCTATGACAAGCAGGAGGACCCTCCCACCACCCCACCTCTTACCTGGCCAGTGGAAGGACTATGTGTTGAGTTGGGTGTAAGTTGAGTTAACTCACCAGATTTTGGCTTTAGGTATAGCAAACCCTAAAACATGCTAACACTTGTGTGCTTGACTGCATCATAATTCCTTGATTGATTGATTGCATGACCACTAGGTCAGGAGTCCAGTACAACCAGTTTAAACCCCAACCTAGTTCAACCATGGAGCCTAATCTTGAGACCTTCCTTGGGACCCTGAATGATCAGCTTGCCCAAATGAACCATAGGTTTGATCAAATAGATGACTGGTTAGAAACCCTAGAGAGCACCCGTAGGCCCCATACCAGACCCAAACTAGAGTCACTTTTACCCACACCTCCCAACACTAGGAGAGCTCATCATCATGATCTCACCCCTAAGTATAGCTCTAGAAGCCCATACCCATGCTTGGCTGACCTAGAGGAAAGACCCATTAGGAGCACCCAACCTTATGCACCCACTTTTGATGGAAGTCTAGATCCTGAGGTGTATATTGATTGGGAGGAGAGCATGGATCACTATTTTGAGTACACTAAGATGTCGGAGTTAGGAAAAGTTAGATTGGCCACACGTAGGATAACCTGACATGCTAAGTGGCATTGGGAAGGTATTAAGGACCAATGTTATTTAAGGGGAGAACATATAAGCATCTACAAAGCCATGAAAAGCAAGTTGAGAGAAAAGTACCTAGGTCGATTTTATGAGCAAAGACTTTTAGACCAATGGTACAGATTGAGACAGAATAATAAAACTATGTCTGAGTATATTAACCAATTTAATGAATTTATCAGGAGATGTAACACAGTTGAGTCTGAGGCTATGATCATAGTGAGGTTTCGAGCTGGCCTACGTAGGGACATCCAGTGGGAACTATTTCAATGGCAAGTTCAGGACCTAGAGGAAGCCTATCACATAGCCAAGAAATTCGTGTCATATCAGAGGGAACTCATGATTAGTCAATCTAAGTCTAACATGTTTAATCCCCCTGAACCTAAGCACAGACCTAGCTGACTTCATTTAAACGAGCCAACTCCTACTGCCCCTTGCCAGACCCTAGGACCTAGTTAGGTGTGTCCGAGCCAACCCAACCTGAGCCGACCTAGCTCGAGCCAACTCGACCCAAGCCGACCCAAGTCCAGTATCCCACTAGTTTCCATGACTGATAGGAGTGAGGACCCTGAAGTTCAAATTGATTGCACTGATATTCAAGACTTAGGGTATCCCCAGGTTAAGGAGCTAGAGAAGAATAAGAGCAAGTCACCAGAGGTTCAGAGAAGTCTCAACACCATGTGCTTTAGATGCCACAAACCGGGACACTATGCTAGCCAATGTCCAACCAAAGCCTTACATATAGGAGAGCTAAAAGAGGACAAGTCTGAACCCATTGCTCAACCTGAAGAAGAGGTGTATGAGGCTGACTCAAGTTTGGTCGAGGAGTATGAAGATGTTGAAATCATTGAAAATTTAGGGAAAGAAACTCCTGAGCCCATTGAAGAGTCTAAAAAAGATACCCATGACTTGAGCCTAGAGCAAGAAAGTGAACCCACTGAGGACCTAATAGAAAAAGATCCTGAACCCACAAAAAGAATTTGGAGAACAAGTGATTGAGCAAGATCAAACATAGCTGATGAGAGTGAGGGTTCACCAGAATTGTCCATTGAGGAGGTCTAGGAACCAATCCCTAAGGAACAATCCTAGGAAGTTGATATTATTTTAGAGAACTTTCCAAGTAAGCTTCCCAAAGATCTTCCTGATGACCTTCCACCAATAATGGATTCTCAGCCTACTCTAGAACTAGTGCCTGTAGACCACCCTAGTGCCAAACATGTGGTTAGGACAGACAAGCCATCAATTTTTTTTAAGCATAAAAGCCTGCTGAACCATGTCTACCCTATAGACTTCCATGTTGCAATTCATGTCCTACAGTTCTGGAGAGGATATTTACTACCCCTAGAAAACTTATTGTACCCATACCATAGAACTTTCAGGTTTTATGATTCCAAAAAAAATTTAAGTTTGAAACCTGAAAGGTGGATTAAGTTTAGGATCTACATTCTTAGCATAAGGGACTAAGTGAATATAGATACTGAGGTGCTATCTGGTTTCGATCCTAAAAGACCCTTAGGCCTAATCCCACTATTCACACCTGCACAAATCTCTGAACAGCATCTGCATCAAGACATTAGCATTCACTTGAACACTAATAATAACATGGCTAATTCCCGATATCGAGTGAAAGAGTATACTGAGGAAGATCATGTAGAGAATAGATCTAGATTTGAGTGGTTTCCTCTGGGAGCCATTAAGAAGCTACACACCTGTGAAGCTAGACCATTACAAGTGATAAGGAGAGTTGACCCTAGTGCCTTTGTGCATAAGTTACCCCCGGATTTTGGCATTAGCTTGACATTCAATATCTCGAGCCTAGTTGTGCATTGGGCACCAGCAATGATACTCAGTGAGATTTTTGGATCTCACCCTATTCTTGAGAGAGAAACCTTACCTTAGTGTCCACTAAATTGCCTTGGGACAGGAATACGGATCGAGCATGACCTTGACAGCCAAGCTGTTATGACCTGGGACCAAGGCTATCCATATCATTTGGTCTAATGGCAAGGCCGACCAGACTCTGAATGTTTGTGGATCCCTCAAGAGGACCCACAGCACCATAACCCAACCCTTTTACTGACACCAGATTGACCCTTAGTCAATAGGGTCGAGCTCCTCCCATCTCGGGAGAATTGGTGCAGGCATCAGGATCAGGCAAAGACTTTTAAAACCTCTATGGTTATCTGACTAAAGTTATTAGGGATTTTTATTTATTTTGAGTCCTATAATAAAGGCATGGCCCATTTAGGCCCAAATTAGGATTTGAGTCCTGTTTTTGATATCATTGAGTCCTATATTTAGAGTTTGATTCATACCATTAGGATTTTGGATCAGTCTTGAGATATGGTCAGCTCAGTTGAGCTAAGTTAGTTGAGTCAGCTCATGTTGAGCCATTTATCATTTTGTGTCTTATAATCATATCCAGTTTTATTGAGTTAAGTCTAGTTAGAGAAGACTCAAGCATGTGAAGGACCACACCCAGTGTGCCACCTCAGCAGCCGCGTGGAGTCCCAGTCACACCCTGGATTGTGCCACCCTAGGAATACTTAGAGGATCATGAAGTCGGCCCATGCATGAGGAGTTGATGTCCATGCCCCAAGAACACCAAGTCCACATGCCAATGGATATATTTCAATCCCCAGATTCATGGATGCTTGCTTAGGAATGTTGTGGACCACCCCAAGCCCAAGATGGAAGTTATTTGGTGCCCCTCATGGTCCCCTCTTGGCCACCCTCTACCTACCATGTTTAGAGGGAATTTTGTATGGCATGAAAGTGATTTATTCCATGTATTCAGCCCCACACTTTATGAAGAAAGTGGGCACCCCTTTATTTCCTTGTTTTCATTAGCTTGGGCCCTAAGTCTCATGACTCTATATAAGGGACCCCTTTGTATGAAAATTTCAACCACTTATTCATAAAATGTTATGAATTAATGAAAAGTTGAGAGTTGCTTCTTATCATTGCCTTTGCCTTTGTGCATCGACCTCCATGAGGGAGTGGGTGAGAGACCCGTTTGCCTTTGCTCTTTGAGCATCGAGGGATGTCGGGCCCTATCTATCTAACCTTCATCAACCTTGGACAACCACCTTCTTCAAGATGTCTTCCAACCGTCCCATCATATCTCTCTTTCTTTTGTTCCTTCATCAATCCAGCAAGTTTTCCATCACATCTAACTCCTTGTTTGTTGTTTTGCAGATCCCTCGAGTTTCATGCGAATTGGAGCTCATTTGCCTAGCCATCGGGTTAGCGGATAAAAGTCGACGGATCCATGGGTTTTCGGCTTGACCTTCCAGGCTGCATTTGGGAGTGAGGAGTGATCCCTTAGTAGAAGTAGCAGCAAACATTGCCAGGTATACACCCCCTAGCCCTCTAGATCTTGATATTGCAGAAAAGCTAGCCCTACCGGGGTTTCTTAGCCCTGGCGGTCCTATTTTTATCTCTTTCGAGGGTCTTTTTGCATGCTTTCGGTCTAGAATTTCTATAGGATCACCCTTTTGTTTATTTGACTTGAAATTCAGGAATTAAAACCTTAACTTAATGTTGAATCCATGAAAATTTCCTTGCATGCTAATTAGTCCCTCATCAGTTTGCCTCTGGACCTCTAGCCTTAGACACTAGATTCAAGAGATAATTAAAGGATTGGTTGCACTAGCTTTCACACAATACTTGGAACCCGACCTTGTTGGTGTCCCTAAGCTGCTTTAGATTTCTAATTTATTTTAATTAGGGTTAGGATTGATACAAGGTGGTTGTTTTGGACCCAGGATAGGTGATGAAATCTTGCCCTGATCTAAGATAGTAGAAGTGCCCTTAGGGACACCACCTTGTATAGGTGATGAAATCTTGCCCTGATTAGGTTAGCAATGTATGCACACAAAGATGAAACCCTAATATGAATAATGAAAATAATTTTAAAAAAAGCAGAAAATAATTTTGTTTCCTAATTATCAAGATTAGATTTCAGATCTAATTAATTTTCAGATTTAATTCAATATCGGGTTATCACGTCCGGCCGTAGCTCATTACTCCCATGGGTCATGACAGTATACTTGCATATACCCGCTTTGGAGGCATGATTTCCTTCCTCCAGAAATAATAAAATAATTTTTTTCTAATTTTTTTCTATGATTAGATGGATGATTAGAAGAGGATTAACTGTAAATTAATTATCAATTATTTTTATTTTTTATGATGGTTTTATGTAATTTTAATTTTAGCCTAACTAGGTATGCATAAATTTCAGCATAAGAGCGAATAAACCCTAGTTTAACCAGCTCTGATACCAAAGATGATATGGGACAAAATATACAAACTAAATTACTTCAATTTTAGATCTATTTATCAGAGATTAAATAGTAATTAATTTTTCTAGAATTTATCAGAAATAAGACTCAAAGCAATTAATTGAAAGAAAACTAGTCAACTAGTTTCAAGCCTACAATGTAGATATAACAAATCTAAGTAAGAAAGGACCTTGGTGATTATGGAACTACCGTAAACTAGGATTTAAATCTTTGAAGGAATCGGATCTTAAGAGAAAGTAAGAGTATAGATTTACCAACTGAGATTTATCGCTCTTTGATGCGGATCAGGATCAGCACTCTAGGATTTCGTAGCAGGATTTCAAGATTGTCATTTGCAGGCTTGGATCTGCAATGATATTGATTCTAAAGCAAAAACACCCTCACTTCCGATATTGATCACCTGAAACACTCACAAGAAAACAAGTTAGAAAGCAAGAAAGGAAGGAAAGTTTGGAAGGAAGGAAGAAGAAAAAGAAGGTGGTGGTTTTAGGGTTTGTTGGATGGATGGAAGAAGGATAGTTGGATAACTAGGCCCTCACACCCCGCGATGCCGTCATAGCAAAGGAATTGAAGAAAAACTTCTCTCTTTATTCATTAATAATAGTTAATTTTATAAAAGAGATTGATGGTGGTATTTATAGACCACAAACATGAGAAGTGTGGGTTACAAAGAGTAGAATTAGCTCTTCTTAGGCAGCAACTCCTTGAAATTTTGATGGGGACATTAAGCAAAGGTAAATAGATTTCAAGCAAATCTTGTAGCTATGAAGGTCTTCTAATCAACATATCCATGGAAAAAGCAACTCCATCCCATGGAAGCTAAAACATGGTTAAAAGAAAGTTCCATCACTTAAGCAATTCACTTTTAAAGAAGCTACTTCCATGAGCTGACTCAAGAAGGAGAGCCCCTAATTTTCAAGTGTCGACAAGGAGAGCCCCAATTTTCAAGTGTCGACTCATGCACCTTGAGTCGACTCAACCAGTCCTTGAGTCGACACTTCATGCACCTTGAGTCAACTCAACCTGTCCTTGAGCCAATACTACCCCTTTGTCAAGCAATTTTTCCATGTTACTTGGGAGATCATCAAGCCTTTTTTATTTGCCACTTGAGAGTTTATTGGAGCACCACTTGAAGCACCACTTGAAGCACACTTGAAGAATCTTGGATGCCATCCCTTATGACATTTGGAAGTTCCATGTTGATTACACTTGGAAGCATCCATGGATGCCATGTGGAAACATCTCATGTAGCCACTTGGAAGATCACTTTTATTGAAGACACATGGAAGAATTCCTTGATGGCACATGGCAAGCTAAGAAGGTGCCATTTGGAAGTTTGTTGCAACCAAAATTTGTTACTAACCATTTCTTGTTGGAAGTCGTAACCAATTTTAGTTATGGTTACCTAATCTAGTGCTTAGCATAACTAATCCAAGGATTAGTTATATTTTAATCATTTTTTGGACAAATTTTCTGGAAATTTTTTGGCCTATAAATAGAGCTAAGCCTCCCCTCTTATATTCATTCCATTTAGAAATGTGTTGACTCTGATCGTGATTTTGATGATTGACAAAATGTTTAAGTATATATGAGTACTAATTATATTTCAAGTATGATTTTTAGATCTTAGTACTCATCCTTGTTGAATGAAGAAAAGCTTGTATTTCAGTTGAAAAAATTCTTAAATAAATGGAAAATCAAGTATATGGACTTTGAAATTAATATGGAAGAACTTGAAGAGGTTAAAGTTTGATTTTGGTCAAGTTTCAGCAATGGCACAGGTAAGTGTCGATACCTGGAAATGAAGTGTCGACACCTGAGGATTAAGTGTCGACACTTGAAGAGTGAAGTGTTGACTCAAGGCCTGAGAACAAGAAAAACATAAAATATTGAAAAATTAGATTTGGCTGTGAATAGTGCCAAGTGTCGACTCACTATAGCAAGTGTCGACACTAGCACTGTTCAAGTGTCGACACTTACTGTTAAAGTGTCAACAATTGAACAGTAACAGCTAGTTTTCAAAAGCTGCAGAACTTATCCAACTTGCTTCAAACGGCCATATTTTCATCCCTAACGGTCATAAACGGTCATCTATGGTTTGGAGAGCTATATAATCATCAAGAATCAAATAGGAAAGCAATCCTTTGGTGAGTTTTTTGAATATTCTTAAAGGATTCAAGAGTTGAGTGATTCAAGCCTTCAAGCTTCCAAGTTTCAAAGAGAGCAATCAAAGTCTACATCCACAAGCATCAATCAAAGGCTTCATTAACTTGAAGACAAGATATTTATCAACATTCAAGGGTTTCAAAAAGATATTTGCTTTATTTTAGAAAGCTTTTATTGTATTCATTTATACTTGCTCTTACATTGTTTAACTTAAGGTTTTTGGTGAGCCTTGGAAAACCAAAGAGGTTTTTGGTAAGCCTTGAAAACCAAAGTGGTTGTTGGTGAGCCTTGAAACCAACTGGGGTTTTACTTGTGAGCCCGAAGATAAAATAAGTTGTTTAGGTTCTTGGTTAGCTTGTAAAACCAAGGTTGTTGGTGAGCCTTGAAACCAACTAGGGTTTGACTTGTGAGCCCGAAGACAAAACAAATTGTAAAGGTTGTTGGTGAGCCTATGTTATAAAACTAAACATAGTAAAATTCTCAAAGGGTTCTTGGGGAGTGGATGTAGGAGCTTGGTTGGCACCAAACCACTATAAATCTTTGTGTTTGTGTGATTGTTCTCCTTGTACTTTTATTTCTTTATTTACACTGCATTTATTTGAAATACACAAGCACTTGAATTGCATTAACACATACTTGCTTTAGTTCACACTTTTCAAATAGTATAAAAGTTTTAAAAGTCTAATTCACCCCTCCCTCTTGGGTTGCCTACCTAAGCCTAGAATTGGTATTAGAGCCCGGTGCTCTGTTTTGAAAATCTAATGATTTTGAGTTAAAGATTATGACAACCCTAGTAGGTATTAGTGTTAGACCACCTTTTTTCGATGGCACAAATTATGCTTTTTGGAAAACTCACATGTGCATTCATATTCAATCTATTAATTATTATCTTTGGTTGTTACTGGTCCTCATATTCCTTCCATTTTGTTTAATGGCATTTCCATTCCAAAGCTCGAAGAGGATTGGAATGAATATGACACTAAGCAAACTGAAATCAATGCTAAAGTAATGAACTTGCTTTATTATGCATTGGACTTAAATGAATTTAATAGAATCTCATCATGCACATCAGCGAAGGAAATATGGGATACACTTGAAGTTACTCATGAGGGTACTCTTCAAGTGAAGAACACTAAAATTAATTTGCTTGTACATTCTTTTGAAAATTTTGAAATGATGCATTATGAATCCATATCTGACATGTTTACTAGATTCATGACAATTATTAATGAATTAAGAAATCTTGGCAAAATCTATACTAATGCTGATTTGGTGAACAAAATTCTTAGATCTTTGCCAATATCATGAGATCCAAAGGTGACAGCGATCCAAGAAGCTAAAGATGTAGAAACCTTACCTTTGAAAGAGCTTATCGGTTCACTCATGACCTATGAGTTGAACTTATGGCAAAGGGAAGTAATTGCTGATCAAGAGAAGAAGAAGATAATGGCCTTCAAGGCCAAAAAAAAATTCAAGGCAATGATGGCAACTTGGAGTGATTGCGAAGATTCAAGTACGGATGATGAAGTTGCCCATCTTTGCTTCATGGCAAATGAGAAAAAGGTATGTACTGAAAATGATTATAATTTTACCTTTGATGAATTACATGATGCATCTAATGATCTTGTGCATAAATATAAATTACTAAAAATTGAGCACAATAAATTAAATAGGCATGTAGATTCATTTTCTCTTAACAACACCAATCGTGTAAATAAAAATGGTGATTTAAATGCCAAGATTGATATTTTAAAAAATAAAAAGAATAATTTTTCTAAAGAAAAAGAATTTTTAGAAAAAGAAAATGTTGTTTTGAAACATTTATGTGATAAAGTTTTGAATAAAAAAATATTTTGGTTGAGGAAAAGAAGCAAAACTTTTGAAGAATTTCTCTATTCCTGCTTCTTTCAATTTGTTTTATAAATATAGTTTTAATGCTTATCCTTCTAGATTAAGAAAAGTTTGGGTTCCAAAAGGAACCATAATTACTAATCATAAAGGACCCAAGAAAGTTTGGGTACAAAAAATGTCCACTTAGTTTATTTTGCAGGAATGTCTTACAGCCCAACATGAAGAAATGAAGTTCTTGAAAAGTGGCTGTACAAGACAATTTGAAGAAGTGGATAAGCTACATTTTGGACTAAATGGTAAAAGGAAGGATTATTTATATAGGTAAATTCTAAACATCTCCTTCCATAATTGAAAATATAGTTAAATTTTTATTGCATCAATTACTTTAAAAATTATTTTAAATGGTTAATTGGAATCAAGTTTGGACTTATAATCATTGGTTATGATTATGAACTTCTTGATATTGATGAATTTCATTCTATCATGATTAAACTTATGATTGTAAAACCTTCACTTGATTTTGAATAATGTATCTTAAATTATTTCATGAAAAATACTTTTAAAGATGCATATTGATCTGAAAAATATTTTAATTGATTAATTAGAATCAAGCTTTGACTAATAGTCATTTGTTGTGATCATAACCATTTTGATGCTGATGGATTTCATGCTCTCATGATTTCAACTTATGATTATTAGACTTTCACTTGATTTTGATTAATATAGTTTTTAAATTACTTCAAGTGAAATGTTATGATTTATATGCCTTTATTTTTTGCATCTATGCATAAGCTAAAAATGATTTGGATCAAGTATAGAACTGGTCGTTAAGGGTTACATTTAAGAAGAAGGTATGCATATTGATAAACCCTTGCTCTAGTAGCTAGACTTGATATCATATTACTTCTAGCATTTGTATGGATATCAAATCATCTTAAAATAAATTTAAAATCATGCTAAAATTTTTAAAAGATATAAATGCTTTCTATTTTGAAAATCATGAATATTTTAAAAATTTCAAACCCTTGCTATCAGACTTAGAATTTATATCTAAAATTGTTTGAAATTATGATACATGTGCTTTCATATTTTTTTTCTTAAATGAATGCATATTTTTAAGGGAGAATAACATTCAGGGGGAGCATCTAAAGATTTGTTATCATTATAAACATATTTGATGCTTTGAATATCTTGCTTGGTATCATGCTGTACTTATATTGCTCTGATACTCTTCTCCTTGTTTTCAATCTAATTCTTTGAGGGGAGTTACATTCATATGGTATCATATTCTATTGGTATCAAAATTTATTTATTTATTTTTTTTTTAAAAGGAATTTTTTGTAACTACTTTGGGTTGGGTTAGTCACCATGGCCATCCGGTCATAGGAGCTATATAGGGTTTAAAGACCCTCTCTTCCCTTTCACTGGGGTCTCTTATGATGTGTTGGGGTGCCACTGTGACCTTATCTCATGAACGAGTGAGGTAAATAGCAAATTTGCATATGAAAGTTTATATATATATTGAATTATTTTTGGCATGTGCATATCATTTTTTTTGGAGATATCATGTTCAATCTATAACAATTTCAAGTGGTATCATGATAAATTACTTTTATGTATTGATTTTGATGATCTACTTGCTATTCTTTCTACCTTCACTCCCATTTCATATAGCCTTTCACCCTTTTTCATGATGTCAAAAATGAGGAGAAAAATGTTAAGTATGAAAAAAGGGAAGATAGGATAAACATGAAAAATCTTTTGAGAAATGAAAGAAAGTGCAAAAGGGGGAGAAGAATGTAAAATATTTTTATTCAAAGGGAAGAATTAGTAAGAAGAAGAAATTTTAAAAATTTAAAAATTTTGTATATTTTGAAAAATATTTTTTGGATCATATTTTGAGGGGGAGCTTGGTGCTTATTGTTTTGAGCTTACATGCTTATCTTATAGTTAATCTTTTTAAGCTTACTCTATTTATATACTTAAAGATTTTGTCATCATCAAAAAGGGGGAGATTGTTGACTCTGATCGTGATTTTGATGATTGACAAATATTTAAGTATATATAAGTACTAATTATATTTTAAGTATATTTTTCAGATCTTAGTACTCATCCTTGTTGAATAAAGAAAAGCTTGTATTTCAGTTGAAAAAGTCCTTAAATCAATGGAAAATCAAGTATACGGACTTTGGAATTGATATGGAAGAACTTGAAGAGGTTAAAGTTTGATTTTGGTCAAGTTTCAGCAATGGCATAGGTGAGTGTTGACACCTGGAAATGAAGTGTCGACACCTGAGAATCAAGTGTCAACACTTGAAGAGTGAAGTGTCGACTCAATGCCTGAGAACAAGAAAAATACAGAAATATGAAAAATCAGATTTGGCTGTGAATAGTGCCAAGTGTCGACTCACTGTAGCAAGTGTCGACACTTTCACTGTTCAAGAGTCAACACTTAATGTTCAAGTGTCGACACTTGAATAGTAACTAGTTTTCAAAAACTGCATAACTTCTCCAACTTGCTTCAAACAGCTATATTTTCATCCCAATGGTCATAAATGGTCATATATGGTTTGGAGAGCTATATAATCATCAAGAATCAAATGGGAAAGCAATCCTTTGGTGTATTTTTTGAATATTCTTAAAGGATTTAAGAGTTGAGTGATTCAAGCCTTCAAGCTTTCAAGTTTCAAAGAGAGCAATCAAAGTCTACATCCACAAGCATCAATCAAAGGCTTCATCAACTTGAAGACAAGATCTTCATCAATATTCAAGGGCTTCAAAGAGATATTTACTTTATTTTAGAAAGCTTTTATTGTATTCATTTATACTTGCTCTTACATTGTTTAACTTAAGATTTTTGGTGAGCCTTGGAAAACCAAAGAGGTTTTTGGTAAACCTTGAAAACCAAAATGGTTGTTGGTGAGCCTTGAAACCAACTAGGGTTTTACTTGTGAGCCCGAAGCCAAAACAAGTTGTTTAGGTTTTTGGTTAGCCCGTAAAACCAAGGAATGTTGTTGGTGATCCTTGAAACTAACTAGGGTTTGACTTGTGAGCCCGAAGACAAATCAAGTTGTAAAGGTTGTTGGTGAGCCTTAGTTATAAAACCAAACTTAGTAGAATTTCCAAGAGGTTCTTGGAGAGTGGATGTAGGTGCTTGGTTGGCACCGAACCATTATAAATCTTTGTATTTGCGTGATTGCTCTCCTTGTGTTTTTATTTTTTTATTTACACTGCATTTATTTGAAATACACAAGTACTTGAATTGCATTAGCACATACTTGCTTTAGTTCACACTTTTTAAATAGTACAAAAGTTTTAAAAGTCCAATTCACCCCCCCCCCCCCCCCCCCACTTGGGTTGCCTACCTGAGCCTACAAAATGAAATTGAGATGATATTGAGTTTGGTTTTCTTCTTGAATTCTAGTCTAGTTTCCTTGTGTGGAGAGGGTGACATGCCCTTTAAACTAGCTAATTTTTTTCATTCCCTAGTCCTAGAGCTAGGTCACTCCTTGAGGAAGAGGGTGAGAGGCCCATTTGATGCTTCAAAGAAGCCCTTCCAAGGCCTTTGAGGCATGTACCAAGAGGAAGAAGAGAAGAGCTTGCCGCCTAGCTTCAAGCCATTCCCAAACCTCCCTTCCTTTGTTTTCCTTTGATTTATTTCCTTCCATCTTTGTTTCCACACCCTTATTGCTGGTTCATTGTAGGTTCTCTCAGGGATTTGAGTTGATGATGAAGGTTTCTTTTCATGATCTAAGTGCAAGTTAAGTTCATAAGTTGAAGGAGTTATAGTCTTACCACCTAATCCTTTTTCCTGGAGTGTTGTGTGAACCCTTCTACTAAAAATATTTTAGCCATCATTGTTGGTAGGAAAACTCTTCCTAAGATTCATTAGATCTGATCATTTGAAGGTTAACTTGTCCTAGTAGTGATGGTTTCCTTGCCATGAAGATCCTAATCTTTGTTTTGAACAGATCTACATTGCGGGTATTGAAACTTAGATCAACTAGTCTTCTTATGAAAATTCTTTCTTTGGATTAATTTAGTCCATTTATTTGATAATTAATTTTTCAAGTTTGTTTGCTGGTTATCTTGCTAAAACTCTCCATCCATCATTTCATTTTTGTCCTGCATCAATTTTTTGGTAAAGAGATTATGGTTTACTAGGTTAAGTTACTGAAATTTTGTTCCCTTTGTGTGTTGC
Organism: Areca catechu; assembly: GCA_021397845.1. Classification (NCBI taxonomy): domain Eukaryota; kingdom Viridiplantae; phylum Streptophyta; class Magnoliopsida; order Arecales; family Arecaceae; genus Areca; species Areca catechu. Next base: position 139,216,534 of record CM038051.1, on the reverse strand, counting down.
TTGCCTTCAAGTCCGAAATTCAAATTCAAACTCAAGATTAAATTTTAAAATTTGAGATCTAAATTATTAACTCCAAGATCAGAAAGTTCCAATTTAAATTTCAATTTTTTTTAGATTTTTAAATTTAAACTTTGAATTTTGAATCTAGTCAATTGGAGGTTTGCTGATTGCTAAAATTTCCATACTAGCACCAACCTGAGTTTTCCACAAATTTTTAGTATTTTTTTTAAAAGTCAAACAAATCCAGAAAAATTCTTTTACTTTATTTTAGGAGTTTGGGATCCAAAATATAAAGTTTTAGAAAATACTTTTCTTTTAATTTTTGGATTTTAAAATTTAAATTCTTAGGTTGTTTCCAAGAAGTTGTTCAAATTCTGTTTTTCCCTCCCTTAAGGTTAATTTTCAAAACAAAATTCAAAAATATTTTTTATGAATCTCAATTTGATATCTGAGATCTAGATGTCAAAATATGATGATGCTCATTTAAATTTCAAATTTTAGAAGGGTTTTAAACTTAAAATTCAAATTTTGAATCAAGGTAGTTGGAAGTTTGTTAAGCTGCTGGAATCTTCTAGTAACCACTTCTCATAACAACTTCCCTAAATAAATTTTGAAATTTTTTGAATTCAAATCTTAAAATCTGAGATCTTAGAACTGATATATAACTAATCCACTTTTAATTTTGAATTTTTGAAATTTAGAAACTTAAATTTTGAATTTTCAAAACTAGTTAGTTGGAGGTTAGTTAAGAGGCTGAAATTTTCATACAACCACTTTTACCTCCAAGAATGAATTTTCAAACTATAATTCATAATTTAAAATTTAAAATTTGAGTTTTAAATAAAGATTTCCAGATCTGAAATTTTTAATTTAATTTTTGAAACTTTGAAATTCGGGTTTGACTCATATGTTTGTGCTAGTCTACATATCTGGTTAGCTAGTTGGTTATTTGTGCATCCATTTTAAAATCATTTTAAGGGCATTCAATATAACATAAGGGAAGGAGGTAATAACCTTTTCTTAGCCTAAAATAACCATCCATCATTGTGCATTGGCCTAACCTTAATTAAAATTGAGTATGAACCTAAACTAGGGACACCAACAAGTCAGGTTCAAGTGCAAGATAAGGCAAAGTGCTATTTGAGTTTGTACTTACTCCTTAGAAATTGGTGTCTAAGGCTAGAGGTCCAACGGCAAATGCTTTAAGTTGACTTGTGGTTCTTTAATTAGGTCCTCGCAAGAGCAAAGGGGGCCTCCCACATTTTCACCTCTTACCTGGCCAATAGAAAGGATAATTGCATCCTTAATTAGTACCTAGTTAAATCCTGTATTTTGAACTTCTAGGTCTAGGAACCCTAGAAGCTAGGTTTGTATTTGTTGACCCCTGGAATGATTTTGATGATTACAAAATATTAGGAGCATGTATGCTTTACTAATTCTTTCAATTATTCAAGAAGTTTTATAGGAAAGTGTTTGTCTTTATATTAGTTAGTTTTCTATTTAGTTGAAAGGTATTCCAACATTGTATAAACTCTTATATACTTCAAGTTGTAAAGCTCTAATCCTTCATTTTTGTAATCTTGTAAAAAGGGCTCTAAAATTATAAAAATGAGAGTAAGTAGGTTAGAATTTGTTTGGTAAGCTCTTTGAAGCTTTTTGAAGACTTGCTCTTGTTGGAACTTTGAATTGAAGATGTTTGGAGATGTTTTAATGCATAAGAAGAAGTTTTGTAAGAGCCGACTCATGGATCAAGAGCCGACTCCTATTCTGTCATGGCACAAAAACTTCAGAGTTTCAGAACCTCGAGCCAACTCACGCCTTAAGAGCCAACTCGATGAAGAACTTATGTTTTTGGTGATTGAGACCTCGAACTGACTCAAGCCCAGAAGAGCCGACTCATCCAGAGTTTGTTTTCTTGGTGACTGTGACTTCGAGCCGACTTAACCTTGAAGAGCCGACTCATGTAGAATTTGATTTTCTATTGATTGAGAGTTCGAGCCGACTCAACCCAGAAGAGCCAACTCGTACAGAGTTTTTTTTGGGTTGTTTGAGACTTTGAGCCAACTCATGGACCTCGAGCCGACTCGAGTGACAGGTTTTTGCAGTCTAATGGCTAGTTGCAGAATCTCTTTTTTGAATTCCAAAAACCCTCCAACAGCTCTATTTCAGTTTTTTAGGCCCTACAATGGCTAGCTTTGATTGAAGACTATATAAGGGAGTATTTATGATGATTTAAACAATTTTTTGAGAAATTATTCATTGATTATCCTTTGGAAGTTGAAGAGTTTTCGAGTCTTTCACCTACCCACTTCAAGAGCATTCAAGAAAAGATTCAAAGCTTCACCAACTGATCTTCAACCTTGAATCCAACCTTTTGAAGAAGTAAAGAAGCAGTTTAAAGAGCATTGAGCATTCAAAGCTAGGCTTCGATTTGATCTTCATCGACAACACTCAAACAAGTTTGGTTTGTTGTAAAGTTGCAAATTTACATTTGTTATATCTTGTCTTCTATCTAAAAATAGCAAGGGGCTGTGTGTTGAGAGTGTTTTAAAGGTTTTTAGGTGAACCTATTAAAACCTAAGTTTGGGTTTTCTTTGGTAAGCCTGGTTCTAAAACCAAAGAGATTTAGGTTCTCAGTTAGCCTGTGTTAAAACCAAGTGTGGGTTTTCTTTGGTGATCCCGGTAAAATCAAAGTGTATAGGTTTGGATTGTGAGCCTGTTAAAACAATCTGACTGTATTTTGATGGGGGATATAGTGAAAATCCCAAGTGGTGCTTGGGTAGTGGATGTAGGAGTAGGTTGCTCCGAACCACTCTAAACTCTTTGTGTTTGTAATTGTGCTTGTTTAACTTCATTGCATTTATTTCCTTGCTTCCACATTGCATTGTTCACCATAATACTAAAAGGATTTCAAATTGCACGTACTTGCTAAAGTTTTTATAATCCCAATTCACCCCCCTCCTGGAAAGCCACCGGGGCAACAAAATTGCTTATCTATTAGATCAAGAGCTTTAGTCCAACAGTCCTACACTCAGTTTGGTTTATCCATGGACCCCAATCTTGAATTCTTTATGAGGACCATGATTGAAAAGTTTGATACCCTAACTAAACAATTAGGGTCAATGAACAAAGAGTTAAGATAAATGGACAATCAAATCGGGAACCATACTAAGCCCAAATCACCTAGTCCACCTCCCCTTGGTTCAAGAGCCCAATGTCATGATCTCACCCCTGAGTATAATCCTAGATACCCCTACTAAGACTATGTAGATCAAGAGAAGAAAGTCTTTAGAAGCAATCGACCCTATGCACCCACTTTCGATGGAAATTTAGATCTTGAAGTGTATGTCGATTGGAAGAAGAAAATGGATCAACACTTTGAGTTTGATGAAATGTCGGAAGTAAGGAAGTGTTAATTTGCCAAATTAAAGTTAGTCTGGCATGCTAAAATATAATGGGGAGAAGTTAGCATAAAAGTTATTATAGTGGGGATAAAATAATTACTTAGAGAGATATGAAGAGTAAACTGAGAGAAAAGTACTTAGGTAATGATGCGAGATTAATATGTAGGTAATTATTTTTGTATATTTTATATGTGAGGTTAGGTGATTATTGCTGAATTTGAGATCAAAATTAGTTGTAGGGAATTTTATATGAATTTTTGAAGCCAAGCATGCAGATTAGAACCTAGAAAAGTACTAAAGAAGGATCGCTGGGGCTGAGAAGCCTCGGTTAGGGCAAGTTCTCCTACAATATAATTACTGGAGGTAGAGGGGGTGTACCTGACAACATCTGAAGCACCCGGTGAAGATCATAGCGAAGGGATCTCTCATTCCTCGATGGATGCGGCCTGGAAAATTGAGCCAATGACCCGCGGATACCCGGCTTTTTGCTCGGTGGTCCGATTGAGGCTTAGCTGGAGTCGTTGGATTTGTAGAAACTCGGGGACCTGCAAACGACCTATCAGGGGTTAGAAAACTCAAAGAAGATCAAGAAAATAGAGGAAAATAGCAAAGGGAAGAAAGTTTGGAGGGGGCTGGAAGGATGGTTGGCGGCATGAAGATGGTTGCAAACACCGGGAAGAAGAACTCTCAAACCCCTTTATGCACACAGCAGGGTAATCACACAAAGCAATTGAAGAACTCAAGGTTGATTTCATATATCAAAATCTCTCTTCATACAAGAGGATAGGGTCTTTTAAATAGACCCTTAACCTTGGGCTCCAAGTAAGGGCACATAAGTCTTTACATAAGAATACTTTTCCCTCTCAAACCCTAGCTAGAAAATAAGGAAACATTAGGTAGAAAAATTCCTAAAAATTCTTTTGACTTGGCCAACACTCCAAGGACACCTAGGGGGGCGTGTTGGGCTTCTAGGAGCAGCAAGGAGCCGGCCCAAAGGGGCTCGGGTGCATGGGTTTGGGCCTCTGGAAGCTGGGGTGGCCTGGTAGCCTGGTAGTAGGAATATTCCTGGTATCTTGCTTCTTAGGGGCTTGGGCTTGGTTCCTGGGTTTGATTTCTTTGGGCTAGGATGCAGATGGACCTCTGGAATCATGGATTCCCTTATCTATGAATATACTTTGGCATCTGGAAGAGAATCTGGGCATCTGGAGGGCATCTGCAAGAAATCAGGGTTTTCTGAATTTTCCTCCTAGGGTCTTCAAATCTTCAAGCTGGGTTGGACTTGGGCTATACTTCCATGTCTTCAATCTAGTTGGACTTGGTCTTCACTTGTATGATATAGTCTAGAGTCTTCAGTATGCTTGGACAGGACTCAAAAAAATAAAATTAGCTCAACATGAGCTGTCTAGCATTGGATTGAACTAGCTCAACATGAGCTGACTAGTACAGAACTGAAATAATAACTCAAAAGATTCAAATAACAACTAAAATGGACTCAGATGGGCTAAGCCCTTATTACAGATGGACTCATAAATTATTGATCAATTCATAGAGGGTTGAAAAGCCTCTATCTTATTCTGGTGCTTTTGGTGTCCCCACCAAGTAAATATTATGAGCAAAGACTTTTAGACCAATGGTACAGATTGAGACAAGATGATGCAACTGTATCTGAGTATATTGCTAAATTCAATGAGTTTGTCGAGAGATGTAGCACAGCCGAATCTGAGGCAATGATTATATCTAGATTTCAAGCTGATCTACGTAAGGACATCTAATGGGAATTGTTTCAATAAGAAATTCACTACCCAAAAGAAGCTTATCAAATTACTAGAAAATTTGATACATATCAGAAGGAACTCTTGATCAGTCGACCTAAGTCCAACATGAATAATACATCTGGACATAGGCCTAGTTCTAGTCAGATTACTTCAAACAAACCAACCCTATTATCCTAGTAGTTTGTAAGGAAGAAATCCTTGAACCCATTGAAGAGCCAAAAGTAGAAATACATAAAGCTAAATCCAGTCTCATAAATGAATATAAAGAAGATAAAGAAAAGACTAAGCCTACTAAAAAATTAGAGGAAAATATCTTGAACCTATTGAAGAATTTAAAGACGAAATAGAATCAAAGTCTTGTCTAAATGAAGGGCTAAAAGAGAAGATCCTAAACTCATTGAAGAACATAAGGAAGAAGTTTATGAAGCTGGGTCTAACCTTGTGGATGGGTATGAACAAGAATAATTGCTTGAGGATAAAATAATTACCCAGCCTAAAGAAATCAACAATGGGAATAATCAACATGAAGAAAATGAAGTCCACGGACAAAACCATGAAGAGCAATCCGAGGAGATAATAGAGAACCCATAATTAATCAATGTTGAGGATTTAGATCTAGAGATTAATGAAAGATCACCTAATGGGATATTGACCATTAGAGAAAACCTAGAACCATTTCCAAAGGATCACCCTAAGAAATTATAGAACCATTAAAGGATTATCAATATGTATTCCCTGATAGTTGCCCTGAGCCTGATTCACCCTTCTAGAACATCTCCAATCCTAGTTCACCAAGCTGGGACCTCCACCATACCATTGATCTGGTCCGAGTAATATTTAACAGTTACTTTTGGAAGACATTATGACATTTATTAGGCACCACATTTAGACTCACTACCACCTACTTGAAGTTGTGTGCCAAGTCTTCAAAGCCATTTAGGAGAATATTGGAAATCAAGAACTTTTGTTTCCTAGCCTAACAATAAAGTTTAGTCTATAGATAATAAAGTCCATTTGAGCTTGTTTTATTTTTGGTATCATTTGTGTTTTGTCATTTGAAGTCATTTGTGTTTGTCTTTTGCTATTTAGTGTCATCTATGTTTGTCTTTTGTCATTTGATGTTATTTGACCTTTCCATGCATAAGTGTCCATGACTGCGAGAGTCATATGCATGGCATGATTAGTAAGAAAATTGAGCAATGGAAATAACTAGCATATGGCTAAATTTTTTAATAGTTTTCATAAAAAGACAACATGAAAAGTTGCAAACCTGTGGTGTAAGTCCTATTCAAATACCAAAGAAATTTGGACCTAATACTCATGTGCCTAAGTTACCATCCAACTTTGGTATAAGTTCCACTTTCAATGTTTCAAACCTAGTAGGGTAGAAGAACCAACTATGATACCTAGTGAGTCTTTTGGGACTTAATCCAATTTTTGAGAGTGAACCAACCCTTGAGTGTCTACCAGCCCCACCACCCAAATCAATGAGATAGGAATAAGCAAATTTGGATAATAAAACTATTACTACCCAAAACAATGACTATCCACACTATTTGGTTCATTAGCAAGGTTGACCTAAATCAGAAAACCTATGGATCACTAGAGTGAATCTTCAAAGGAATAGTCCAGACCTACTAGACTATTACCAAAGTCAAATTGACCCATACTTGACATGGTCGAGTTTCTCTCCACCCCGGGAGAATTGATGGGGACATTAAGCAAAGGCAAATAGATTTCAAGCAAATATTGTAGCTATGAAGGTCTTCTAATCAACATACCCATGGAGAAAGCAACTCCACATCATGGAAGCTAAAACATGGATAAAAGAAAGCCCCAGCACTCAATAATTCACTTTTAAAGAAGCTACTTCTATGAGCCGACTCAAGAAGGAGAGCCCCCAATTTTCAAGTGTCAACTCATGCACCTTGAGTCGACTCAACCTATCCTTGAGCTGACACTTCATACATCTTGAGTTGACTCAACCTGTCCTTGAGCCAACACTACCCCTTTGTCAAGCAATTTTTTCATGCCACTTGGAAGACATCAAGCCATTTTTATTTGCCACTCGAGAGTTTATTGGAGCACTACTTGAAGAACACTTGAAGAGTCTTGGATGCCATCCCTTATGACATTTGGAAGTTCCATGTTGATTATACTTGGAAGCATCCTTGGATGCCGTGTGAAAACATCTCATGCCGCCACTTGAAAGATTACTTTTATTGAAGACACATGGAAGAATCCCTTGATGACACATGGCAAGCTAAGAAGGTGCCACTTGGAAGTTTGTTGCAACCAAAATTTATTATTAACTATTTCTTGTTGGAAGTTGTAACCAATTTTAGTTAAGGCCACCTAATCTAGTGCTTAGCATAACTAATCCATGGATTGTTATATTTTAATCTTTTTTTGGATGAATTTTATAAAAATTTCATGGCCTATAAATAAGTCCAAGCCTCCCCTTTTGTATTCATTTCATTTAGAAATGAAATTGAGATGATATTGAGTTTGGTTTTCTTCTTGAATTCTAGTCTAGTTTCCTTGTGTGGAAAGGGTGAGATGCCCTTTAAACTAGATAGTTTTCTTCATTCCCTAGTCCTAGAGCTAGGTCACTCCTTGAGAGAGAGGGTGAGAGGCCCATTTGATGCTTCAAAGAAGCCCTTCCAAGGTCTTTGTGGTGTGTACCAAGAAGAAGAAGAGAAGAGCTTGCCGCCTAGCTTCAAGCCATTTCCAAACTTCCCTTCATTTGTTTTCCTTTGATTTATTTCCTTCCATCTTTGTATCCACGCCCTTATTACTAGTTCATTGCAGGTTTTCTCAAGGATTCGAGTTGATGATGAAGGTTTCTTGACATGATCCAAGTACAAGGTAAGTTCATAAGTTGATGGAGTTCTAGTCTTACCATCTAATCCTCTTTCCTAGAGTGTTGTGTGAATCCTTCCACTAAAATATTTTAGCCATCATTGTTGGCAGGAAACTCTTCTTAAGCTTCATTTGATTTGATCATTTGAAGGTTAACTTGCCTTGGTAGTGATGGTTTCCTTGCCATGAAGATCCTAATCTTTGTTTTGAACTAGATCTATATTGTGGGTGTTGTAACTTAGATCAACTAGTCTCCTTATAAAAATTCTTTCCTTGGATTAATTTAGACCATTTATTTGATAATTAATTGCTTAAGTTTGCTTGCTTGTTAGCTTGCTAAAACTCTCCATCTATCATTTCATTTTTGTCCCGCATCAAATTTCTTCTCCTGGTGCCATGACTTTTGGCATTTGGCTTCATCTGGCTTGGGCGTCTAGTGGGGACACCTGAGGCACCAGAATAAGACAGAGGCTTTTTCAACCCTCTGTAAATTGATCAATAATTTATGAGTCCATATGTAATAAGGGCTTAGCTCATCTGAGTCCATTTTAGTTGTTATTTGAGAATTTTTAGTGATTATTTCAGTTCTGTACTAGTCAGCTCATGTTGAGCTAGTTCAGTCCAATGCTAGTCAGCTCATGTTGAGCTAATTTTATTTTTTTGAGTCCTATCCAAGCATATTGAAGACTCAAGACTATATCATACAAGTGAAGACCAAGTCCAACTAGATTGAAGACATAGAAGTATAGCCCAAGTCCAACCCAGCTTGAAGATTTGAAGACCCCAGGAGGAAATTCAGAAAATCCTGATTTCTTGCAGATGCCCTCCAGATGCCCAGATTCCCTTCCAGATGCCAAAATATATTCATATACCAAGGCATCCATGATTTTAGAGGTCCATCTGTATCCTAGCCCAAAGAAATCAAGCCCAGGCGCCAAGCCCAAGCCCCTAAGAAGCAAGATACCAGGGAATATTCCTGCTACCTGGCTACCAGGCCACCCCAGCTTCCAAAGGCCCAAACCCATGCACCCGGGCCCCTTTGGGCTGGCCCCTTGCTGCTCCTAGAAGCCCAACATGCCCCCTTAGGGATCCTTGGAGTGTTTACCAAGTCAAGAAGATTTTTAGGGATTTTTCTACCTAATATTCCCTTATTTTTTAGCTAGGGTTTGAAAGGGAAAAGGATTCTTATGTAAAGACTAATGTACCCTTACTTGGAGCCCAAGGTTAAGGGTCTATTTAAGGGACCCTAGCCTCTTGTGCGAAGAGATATTTGATGAATGAAAACCTTGAGTTCTTCTATTGAGTTGTGTGATACCCTGCTGTGTGCATAAAGGGGTTTGCGAGAGCTTTTCTTCCCAGTGCTGCAATCATCTTCTTGCTGCCAACAAGCATCTCAGATCCCTGGACGCCCACTCCAAAAGAAGCCTTCCCTTGCTATTTTTCCTTTGTTTTCTAGTTTTTTTGTGAAATTTCTAACCCCTGACAGGTCGTTTGCAGGTCCTCGAGTTCCTACGAATCCAACGACTCCAGCCAAGCCTCAATCGGACCACCGAACAGAAAGCCGGGTATCCGTGGGTCATTGGCTCGATTTTCCAGGCCGCATCCATCGAGGAACGAGAGACTCCTTCGCTGCGATCTTCATAGACATTGTCAGGTACACCCCTCTACCTCCAGTAGTTTTATTGTAGGAGAACTTGCCCTAACCAAGGCTTTTCAGCCCCGGCGGTCCTTCTTTGCTACTTTTCTAGGTCCTAATCTGCATGCTGATCTTCAAAAATTCATACAAAATTCCCTACAAATAATTTTATCTAAAATTTGGGAATTAATCACCTAACTCAACATGTAAAACATACAAAAAGAATTGCATGCATATTAGTTCCCCCATCATTTGGTATCAGAGCTTAGATTAGGGCTTGTTTTCTACAATTTTTCAGTCCGTATATATTCTGTTATTTTAAATATTTCTCCATGTTAAGTACTCAAAAAATTATGAAATCTAATTTCGTGGATTCAGAATAATTCACAGTAATTTTAAAAATTTTCTAGAGTTTATTATGGCCTTTGAATTTTGTGCAAGCCAAAATACAGCATGCAAATTTTTGGCTCTATTTTTTTTCTGCAAGACAAGTTTGGAAGTTTTAGGATTTTGTTTAGTATTTTTTGCATATCTTTTAATTTTAGTATATTTCTTGCATATTAGGCCATAATTTGCAAGTTTTATTCTATTTAAAAAAATACCAAAAAAAAAAAAAAAAAATTACATATTCTCCAAAAATACCAAAAAAAATATCTAACTCTTATTTGCATCCTTATCTACCTGCCATCATTGCATAATTTACTTTTAAGGGCACTCTTGCTATATCAGATAAGGGGAGGAGTTGATAACCTCTCCTTAGCCCAAAACCACATCCCTTGCATTCTGTCCCAAGCCTTAACCTAAAATTAACTAGACTTAATTTGCCTTAGTGGGCTAGGGACACCAACTGGTCGGGTCCGGCTAGTGTTAGATCACTGTGTCAAGTTAACCTATGTGTGCCTTGTGCTCTGTGTCTAGAATGGTGGTTTAGGGATTCAATCCCGAAGGGCTTGTGTACTGGTCTGCCTACCTGGCCAATCTCTGATTGGTGTCTAGGATTGGCAATCAGGGACCTAACACTCCCCTTACACTTCCTGGCTGAGTACAGGGTTACTATAGGCTAGTTTGCCACCCTGATTGAGCATCTAGTTTGGACTCTAGGTCTAGTCAGCTATAGTCGGTCTGATTGAGTCTTGTATGAGCACTAGATTAGGAGTTTCATATCACCACCTCCTTCATAAATGTCTGAACCCATGGAAATTCACAAGCCCAAATAAAAGCCCTAGCTGATCAAATGGCCCAGATGACTACCCAGTTAACTCAGTCTGCTACCCAAACCAACAATAGAATTGACCATCTTGCCAATAGGTTTGACCAGTTAGGAGGCCGTGTAGGGACCATAGCAAGAACCCATGGGTCACGATCTGAGCTAGATCCTGAGTCCCCTCAACCTAGGAGAACCCCAAACCCTGATCTATACCATGAGGTCAAACCTAGGAGAGCCCCTTATCCTGACCCGTACTACAATCCTCAACCTAGGAGGACACCAAACCCTGATCCATACCGAGAGGTTGAACCGAGGAGAGCCCCTCAGCCTGACCCATACTATAATCCTGAACCTTGGAGGACCCAAACCCTGAACCATCGTGAGGTTGAACCTAGGAGAGCCATTCAGCCTGACCCATACTATGATACTGAACCTAGATCCTATGACTCTAGATCCTATTTTCCCACATCCTATAAGCCTAGTATACCCACAACCTATAGATCTTATGACTTCAAATCCTCTGACTCTAGAATCTACGAACCCATATCCCATGAGTCCAGTAGACCCAAGACCCATAGAGCTGAACCCAAATCCTATGACCCCAGATCTTATAATCCCGTGACCCATAGATCTGCACCCTTATCCTATGAGTCTAGGGAGCCCATAATCCCTAGATATCAATCTAGTACTAGTCAGGTTTCCCTTAGTCAACTTGAACCCCATAGGATTAGCATCCCTAAATATGAGCCCAGTAGTGAGCCACTACCCCTTAGACAACCTGAACCTACTAGGATTAGTATCCATAATCAGAAACCAGGACCTAGCCAATTTTTCCCTAGCCGACCTTCTCCAACTATTCCTGAGATTGACAAGGCTTACATTAATGCAGAAGTGTATGAAGCTGATGCAAACTTTGTGGATGAGTAAAGGGAGAAGAGGAGACACCTTTAGATGACCTAGAATTAGTTCACCCAATAGATACCCAGGTAGAAGCCAACCTAGAGATAGTTGACCTTGACCACATCCAACCTAAAGCTATAGTGGAAGAACAAATAGAGGAAGAGAACCTAGGTACTGCTACTAAAGCCTTACCTAAGGAAACCGAAGAGGAGAGCCAAATTATAGAGTCTAGTCCTAAAATACAAGAACCAGAAGAATTTATTAAGGACCTGATCTCTTTGAATCAGTACCCTCAAGATGAGCCTCCTCCTATAGTTCCCATTAGGGACCTCTTCCCTGAGATTAGTAACCCATCATTCCATTATGCAACCCCATAGATATACCGCAACCTCGTAAGGTTAGCCTCATTAGTATAGGATTAGTCACTGACATGCCTTCTTATATCGAACTTTATCCAACTAACCTTGAACCTTTTTTCCTACCCTACCAAACAAATTCTGAACCCACTTCCTATTTTCTGCCCTTTCCTAACACCTCCAGCATTTCTAGGATTATTATATTGCATTTAACAGAGATTAGCGTACTGCATGCATTCATTACGCATGTTAGGTTTGCATTATACTTCTGGCATACCCTCTGGCATTTGCTTGGAGTCCATTGTAAATACTCTTGTGCACACCACACTAGGGTCAGACCTAGAGAGTCTATAGTCTCTTAGGTTTAGGCCCATAAAAGTCTAATAAATTTCCTTCGATAGGAATGCAAAGTCGAGTGTATTAGGTGTTAGTTTGAGTCCTTTGCATCATCTTGTTAGGAGTCTGCATGTGCCTAGCATGTTCACCACCCGCACTAATGTTAAACAAACTGGCTAATTCTCGAAGATGGATAAAAGAATTTGATGTAGTGGATTCTATCTTGGTTAGGCTTAGGCCTAAAAGAAGCTTCATGCTCGTAGAGCCGGACCTTTTAAAGCGATAGAAAGGTTGGATCAAATGCCTAGGTGTTAGACTTGCCTTCGAATTTGGGCATTAGTTCTACCTTCAATATTACAGACCTGGTTGAGTATAGGGAACCGGCAACGCTACCTAGTGAGGCCTTTGGACCTATTCCTTTTCATTGTGAGTGACCCTAACCTAGAGTGTCCACAGACAAATTTGGCCTGAGAGAGGAGAACGGATCGAGCGTATCCAGGACAATCAAGCCATCATGACCCAGGGCCATGACTATCAACGCTTCCTGGTCCGATGGCAAGGCCGGCCAGAGTCGGACGATTCGTGGATTTCTCAAGAGGACTTGCAACACCTCAACCCAGACCTTCTCGAGAGATATGTGAGCCAGTCTGACCTTCACTCGATAGGGTCGAGTTCCTCCCACACCGGGAGAATTGGTGGGGACACCTAAGGCACCAGAATAAGACAGAGGCTTTTTCAACCCTCTATAAATTGATCAATAATTTATTAGTCCATCTGTAATAAGGGCTTAGCTCATCTGAGTCCATTTTAGTTGTTATTTGAGTATTTTTAGTTATTATTTCAGTTCTGTACTAGTCAACTCATGTTGAGCTAGTTCAGTCCAATGCTAGTCAGCTCATGTTGAGCTAATTTTATTTTTTTTGAGTCCTGTCCAAGCATACTGAAGACTCAAGACTATATCATACAAGTGAAGACCAAGTCCAACTAGATTGAAGACATGGAAGTATAGCCCAAGTCCAACCCAGCTTGAAGATTTGAAGACCCCAGGAGGAAAATTCAGAAAACCCTGATTTCTTGCAGATGCCCTCCAGATGCCCAGATTCCCTTCCAGATGCCAAAATATATTCATATACTAAGGCATCCATGATTTTTAGAGGTCCATCTGCATCCTAGCCCAAAGAAACCAAGCCCAGGCGCCAAGCCCAAGCCCCTAAGAAGCAAGATACTAGGGAATATTCCTGCTACCTGGCTACCAGGCCACCCCAGCTTCCAGAGGCCCAAACCCATGCACCGGGCCCTTTGGGCTGGCCCTTGCTGTTCCTAGAAGCCTAACATGCCCCCTAGGGATCCTTGGAGTGTTGACCAAGTCAAGAAAATTTTTAGGGATTTTTCTACCTAATATTTCCTTATTTTTTAGCTAGGGTTTGAGAGAAAAAATGATTCTTATGTAAAGACTAATGTACCCTTACTTGGAGCCCAAGGTTAAGGGTCTATTTAAAGGACCCTAGCCTCTTGTATGAAGAGATTTTTGATGAATGAAAACCTTGAGTTCTTCTATTGAGTTTTGTGATACCCTGCCTGTGTGCATAAAGGGTTTTGCGAGAGTTTTTCTTCCAGTGCTGCAATCATCTTCCTGCTGCCAACAAACATCTCAGATCCCTGGATGCCCACTCCAAAAGAAGCCTTCCCTTACTGTTTTTCCTTTGTTTTCTTGTTCCTTTGTGAATTCTCTAACCCCTGACAGGTCGTTTGCAGGTCCTCGAGTTCCTACGAATCCAACGACTCCAGCCAAGCCTCAATCGGATCACCGAGCAGAAAGACGGGTATCCGCGGGTCATTGGCTTAGTTTTCCAGGCCGCATCCATCGAGGAATGAGAGACCCCTTCACTGCGATCTTCATAGACATTGTCAGGTACACCCCTCTACCTCTAGTAATTTTATTGTAGGAGAACTTGCCCTTACCGAGGCTTCTCAGCCCCGGCGGTCCTTTTTTGCTACTTTTCTAGGTCCTAATCTGCATGCTGATCTTTAAAAATTCATACAAAATTCCCTATAAATAATTTTAATCTAAAATTTGGGAATTAATCACCTAACTCAACATGTAAAACATACAAAAGAATTGCATGCATATTAGTTCCCCCATCAGCGTCAACTTTGGATAAACTTCTTTCCTTTAGGCGACGAGAAAGAGGTGTGGTGACAAAATTAAGATGTGGCACTCCTTTGAAGTGTGTGACATCATGAAATAATGAGATGTTGTCTTTTTTTCTTGGTCCTCTTAATTTGGTGACATATTTTTGAATGGGTGTCAAAATGAAGGAAGAATTCATGACTTCTCTTTAATCTTGAATTGGGCGACAAATGTAGATTAATATGGCATCTCATCTCCTCCTTGGTGTCTATCTTTCTTTTGAAAAGTTGATGAAGATAACTGCCATCCTTTCTTTGAATTTTGAATGGGACTCCTTAGATTTGAAAGTCATCATGATAGGCATCCCTTGAAATGGAATTTCTTTGTGAGGGTGATGAAAAAAGAAATATGGCATCCTTCCTCTTGGCCGACTTCTTTGAATTGGCGACAAATAATGAGAATGGGATGGGTGGCCTATGGCTTGGACTCCTACTATTTACTCCTCTTAAAACAAGTGTCGACAACTTAAATCTCATGTGGCCGACTAAGATAAATGACTTGGCTTGTAGCATGTGACAAGGCTTGGTGTGTGTCATGGGCATCCAAAGCTTGATGAGGTGGCACATGTGAAGGGTGGCACCAAGAATTGATTTGGGTTGGCACATGGAGTCACATGGGATCTTGACTTGGGTCCCCTCTTGTATTACAGGACTCAATAACTAATCACATGACTCAATAACTAATTAAAACTAACTAACTAATTATAAGGACTCAATTGTAACTAACTTCAAGCCCAACTTGATCAATTGGAACCCAATTTTATCAAAAGGCATAACAAAAATTAAATATGTGCTCAAGCTAGTAAATAGGGTTTGTTTGTATATATACATGACTCAACTTGGTAAATAGGGTTTGTGCCTAAATCCAACTGGGCCAAAATAACAGAATTTTAAAAAAAATGACTAAGCTCTAAATTGAAATTAGGTTTTAAATTTGGGGCTTAGGGCTTATTTTACAAGTAATTCGGGCTTGGGCTTAGGGTTTTATTCATTGGTATCCACAGGGAAGTGGGTTCGACCTGTCGATTTCTTCTGGCCCTGGTGTCTGCCCCACCACCCCTCCTCCCTCTTGTAATGACATATGATTGAATGAAAACCAAGAGTGTTCTCTTTTTATTCTGTGCTTGTTAGCCTTGATGCTTTGTGAGGGAGAGGGTGAGAGGTCCAAGCTCACTCTACAAGGAGGGCATGTGAGGTGCAACCCAACTATCCAACCCTAGCTGCCCCACCCATCATCATCTCCATCCTCCACTTGGTCGCCTACTTCAAGCATCCTAAAACCCTAGGCTACCTATTGACTCCACTAATTGATTTTGATGAAAAGCAAAACAGTTAAGTATAAGTTGAGGACTAATGATTTGCTTTGAGTGTGTTTTATTGAAATGTGCTCACAAATTTGAAGAAGCCAAATTATCTTGAAGAAGCCAAGTTTGAAAGAAAAGTTTGCTCAAAGAGGACTTGGACACTTAAGAGATGGTTGAATGGATGGCCAAGCTAAGTGGAAACTTGTTCCAGCTCAAATTCAGCAATTTCTGTGTGCTTTTCAGTAAAGTGTCGACTCAAAGTATCGACACATGATATAAAGTGTCGACACATGAAGAAGAAGTGTCGACTCAGGCCGGTATGCAATAATATTTTAAATGGCACAAATGAAGTGTCGACACATGGACCTGAGGTGTCGACTCAAGGTGTCGACACATGAATCAACACATCGCCTGAGACTTTCAAGCCATAAAACTTGCAAATGTTAAAGGAGCAACTGAAGTGTCGACACATGGAAGCAAGGTGTCGACTTAAGGTGTCGACTCAACTGAGAAGGTGTCGACACATCTAAGATTTCTAGAGAATCTGATTAGAGCTTTTTGAACTGTGTCGACTCAAGAAGAACATATGTCAACCTTATGTGCCGATTCAATTGAGGAAGTGTCGACACATGGAGTTCTGGTAACAATAACGGCTAGTTTTTTCAAATACAGAACTCATCCAAAATGCCCCTAATGGCTAGTTTTTCAAGTGTAACGGCTAGATTTTAGTTTGAGGCCTTGGAAGGGTTTATTTGCTCCAAATCAAATCTAAACATATGATATTGAATACCATAAAGAGTTTGAGAGAAAAGAAGAGAGAAGAGCCTTACTCCTATTCATTTAAGTTTCAACCACTCACAAGCTAAAGAAAGCCTCCAAGCATTCAAAAGCCATCAAGAGCATTGAAGATCATTCAATCTTGGGCATTTAAAAGGTTCAACAACTGCAAAGCAACTCTACTTCGAGCTACATCGAGATATTTGCTTTGTTATTGAAAGCTTACTTGGTTCTTTATTTCTAAACCTTATTTTCTTGTAAGGGTTCTTGGTTAGCCTATTGAAAACCAAGTGAGGTTATTAGTAAACCTTGGAAGACCAAATAGGTTGGTGGTTAGCCCGCAAAACCACTAAGGTTTTTGGTTAGCCCGGAAAACCAAGGGAGGTTGTTAGTTAGCCTTGTGAAAACCAATTAGGTTATTGGTTAGCCCACAAAACCAAGTGAGGTTGCAACTTGTGATCCTTGTAAAAACAAGTCGGGTTTTGATTATTGAGCCCGAAAAATCAATTGGCTGTAATAGTGTGATTATAGTGAATTTCCAAGGGGATCTTGGGGTGGATGTAGGTGCATGGTTGGCACCGACCACTATAGTTCTTGGTGTTTGTGATTGCTTGATCTCTCTCTCTTTGCTCTTTATTTATTTCTCTTAATTCTACTGCACTATATTTAGAGAATTGCATTTGAATCATAGTACCTTGCCTATATATATTTATTGAATGGATTTCTTTGCTTAGTATCTAGTTTTATAAAGTTTGTAGCTTTATATATTAAGTTAGCTTTATTGAGTGTTAATTTTTAGAGACCTAATTCACCCCCCCTCTTGGGTTGCTTACTGGAAAGAAGTGGTATCAGAGCCTGTTCTCAGTGTATAGGCTTTATTGCCTTGAGTAAAGATCTATGGTAGCCCCAATTGGTACTAGTGTAGTTGAGGAACAAGCCTCAAATAGACCTCCATTTTTCAATGGAACAAATTATACTTATTAGAAACTAGGATGAGAATTATTTGCATTCTATTGATTACAATTTAGGAAAGTAGTAGATAAGGGACTTCATATTCCTTCGGTAGTGGTTAATGGTGTTTCCATCCCAAAACTTCAAGAGGATTGGGATGAAAAGGTATTAAACAATCTGAGATTAATGCAAAGGCAATGAATCTCCTTTATTGTTCATTAAATCCTAGCGAATTTAATAGGATATCTACATGCATGTTTGCCAAAGAAATATGGGACACACTTGAAGTTACCTATGAGGGTACCGATCAAGTGAAGAACACTAAGGTTAATATGTTAGTGCACACATATGAGATGTTCCGGATGGAACCAAATGAATCTATTACTGATATGTATACACGATTCACTAATATAGTTAATGGTATGAGAAGTCTTGGTAAAGTCATGTCTAATGCTGATCTTGTGAATAAAACTCTTAGGTCACTTCCAACATCATAGGATCCAAAGGTGACTGCAATTCAAGAAGCAAAGGATGTGGACAAGCTACCTCTTGAGTAGCTAGTGGGATTGCTCATGACTTATGAGCTCAATCTCATACAAAAATCTATGGACATGGACAAGAAGAAGAAGGGGATTGCTTTCAAGTCAAATATACAAGAAGAATTCTCAGTTGATGAGTTTGAAGATGAAGAGGAAGAAGAAGGTGAAGAAGCCCTCCTTGCACGAAAGTTTAGAAGATTTATGAAGAAAGAAAATTTCCTTATAAAAAAAGTATCAATCTAAAGAAAAGGAAAAGAAAAGAGAAAGAAAAGAAAAGGAAAGGAGAAGGAAGTACCTATATGCTTCGAGTGCAAGAAGCCAGACACTACAAGTTCGACCATCCTCTCCTTAAGAAATTAAGAAAGAAATTAAGAAAGAAAGCAATGATGGCCACTTGAGTGAAAGCGAAGACTCAAGTTCAGAAGAAGAGCAGACTAAAGTTGCAAATCTCTGCTTCATGGCATATCAGGATAATGAAGAGGTAAGTTCTGACACTGAAATTGATTTCACTTTTGATGAACTTAGGAATGCTTTTGAAGAACTAATGCATGACTATAAATTAGTTTTATCTGAAAATAAGAAATTAAAAAAGCATGCAAATAGTTTTTCTTTTGAAAACAACTCTTTACTTAATGATGTTAGTGCTTTGAAATCCAAATTAGATATTTGGAAAAGAAAAATAATGCTTTGTTTATGGAAAACGAAGTTTTAAAACAACTAAAAAAGTTATTTCTAACAATGATCTTTAAAGAAAAACAAGGATTTAGAACTTGAAAATACTAAGTACAAAAATGAACTTGAAAAGATAAAACCTTTTGTTGACAAATTTACTTATAGCTTAGAAAAGTTAAATTACTTTTAACAATCAAAGAGCAGTTTTAATAAGGTAGGTTTAGGATATAAACCACAGAACAACAAAAGTATTTAAAAACTTTTTTGTACCTGCATCATCCAGCATTACTTGTTTTACTTGCAAAAAGCTAGGTCATAAACCATATCAATGTAACTTTAGAGAAATCATTTCTTTTGGTAAAATATGGGTTCCAAAAGGAACCATTTGAATGCTAACCCTAAAGGACCCAAGTTGGCTTGGGTACCTAAGAATTGCAGGTGTGTCTTGCAACCAAGGAGAACAAAAGAGTTTGGTATCTAGATAGTGGTTGCTCAAGATACATGACTGGAGATGTGAAGCAATTCACTTCTCTTGAAGCTTTGAATGGAGGGAGTGTGACCTTCGATGATAATGGTAAAGGAAAATTATTGGTATTGGTAAGGTTCACATAACTCTTTCTAATAGTATTAGTAATGTACTTTTAGTAGATGTTTGAAACATAATCTTTTAAGCATCAGTCAGTTTTGTGATAAAGGTTTTCAAGTAGTTTTAAATCATCAAATTGCATGATTATGAGTTCGGATATAAATGGAGTACAATTTATTGGAAAAAGGCATGAAAATATTTATTTGGTAGACCTTGATGATCTATCTTTATCCAACGGAGAATGCCTTGTTGCAATGAATTCTACTAAAGAAGAGACTAGCTGGCTATGGCATAGAAGGTTAGGGCATGCTAGTATGTACCTTATTTCAAAGCTTTGCAAAAAGAATTAGTTAGAGATTTACCTAAAATTGCTTTGGAAAAGATAGAATTCGCTAAGCATGTCAATTTGGTAACAAGTCAAACCTTATTTAACCAGAAGGATTTGTAACTACTAGTAGGCTACTTGAACTACTTTATATGGATCTCTTTGGACCAACTAGAACATCAAGTCTAGGAGGCAAGAGATATGGATTAGTCATTGTTGATGATTTTTCAAGATTTACATGGGTTTCTTTTTAGCAAAAAAAATATGAATTATTTCTATATTTATAAAGTTTTATAGAAAAGTTTCAAACGAAAAAGGTGTTTCAGTCATTTGTATTCGTAGTGATCATAGAACTGAATTGAAAATCAAGATTTCCAAAACTTTGCAATGAAAATGGAATAGAGCATAATTTTTCTGCACCTAGAACACCTTAGTAGAATGGGGTAGTAGAAAGAAAAAATCATACCTTAGAAAAAATGGCACGTACTATGCTTTGTGAAAACGATTTGCCAAGGTATTTTGGACTGAAGCTATTATTACAGCCTATTATATTTTAAATCGAGTTTTAAGCACCCTATTTTAAAGAAAACTCTTTATGAACTTTGGAACCAAAGAAAACTGACCTTAAAATATTTTTGAGTTTTGGTTGCAAATGTTTTATTTTGAATAATAAAAAGATCATCTTGGAAAGTTCGATGCCAAGTCTGATGAAGGTATTTCTTTGGATACTCTACATCAAGCAGGGCATACAGAATATTTAATAATGAACTTTGATTGTAGAAGAGTTAGTATATGTTGTATTTGAAGAATGTACTAACATATCCTCGAGAAAAGAGGATACATCTGATGAATGTGCAGGTGCTGACAAGCTTCAGAAGCTAACATTGAATGATCAAGCTCAACCAAATGAAGAAGATCAAGACAAGGATGAGAAAGAAGATGACACTCCAAAGCATCAAGATCTACCTAAGGAGTGGAGGTATGCTCATGGACATCCTAAGGAATTAATCTTAGGTGATCCATTCAAGAGATAAGAACTCGAGCTTCTATTAGAAATGAATGTGATTATATAGCATTTGTATCTCAAGTAGAACCTAAATGTTTTGAAGAAGCTGAAAAAGACTCTAATTGGTCAATTCTATGCAAGAAGAACTAATTCAATTTGATAGAAATAATATTTGGATACTTATAGAAAGACCATCTAATATTTCATTATTGGTACTAAATGGGTATTTAGGAATAATTCGATGAAAATGATATTATATTAGAAATAAAGCTAGGCTAGTTGCAAAAGGCTACAATCAGGAGGAAGGGATTGATTTGATGAAAATGGTATTGTTATTAGTATTTGCTTGTTTTATGAATTTCAAATTATTTCAAATGGATATTAAGAGTGCTTTCTTAAATAGTTTTATAACTGAAAAGTTTTTGTTGAACAACCATCTGGATTTGAAAATCAT
Organism: Areca catechu; assembly: GCA_021397845.1. Lineage (NCBI taxonomy): Eukaryota > Viridiplantae > Streptophyta > Magnoliopsida > Arecales > Arecaceae > Areca > Areca catechu. Next base: position 139,195,254 of record CM038051.1, on the reverse strand, counting down.
TCACATCCTGATCATGTTTTAAATTACACAAAGCACTTTATGGATTTGATGCGGGACTAATATGCATGCAATTCTTTTTGTATATTTTATATGTGAAGTTAGGTGATTAATTCCAAATTTCAGATCAAAACTAGTTGTAGGGAATTTTGTATGAATTTTTGAAGCCCAGTATGCAGATTAGAACCTAGAAAAGTATTAAAGAAGGATCGTCGGGGCTGAGAAGCCTCGGTTAGGGCAAGTTCTCCTACAATATAAAGACTAGAGGTAGAGGGGTGTACCTGACAATGTCTGAAGTGCTCGGTGAATATCGTAGCGAAGGGATCTCTCGTTCCTCGATGGATGCGGCCTTGAAAATCAAGCCAAAGACGCGGGATACCTGGCTTTCTGCTCGGTGGTCCGATTGAGGCGTGGCGGAGTCGTTGGATTCGTAGGAACTCGGGGACCTGCAAACGACCTATCAAGAGTTAGAAAACTTAGAGAAAATCAAGAAACAAAGGAAAACAGCAAAGGAAAGAAAGTTTGGAGGGGGCTGGAAGGATGGTTGGCGACAGGAAGATGGTTGCAAACACCGGGAAGATGAACTCTCAAACCCCTTTATGCACACAGCAGGGTAATCACACAAAGCAATTGAAGAACTCAAGGTTTATTCATATATCAATATCCCTTCATACAAGAGTCTAGGGTCCTTTAATAAACCCTTAACCTTGGGCTCCCAGTAAGGGCACATAAGTCTTTACATAAGAATCCTTTTCCCTCTCAAACCCTAGCTAGAAAATAAGGAAACATTAGGTAGAAAATTCTCTAAAAATTCTCTTGACTTGGCCAACACACCAAGGACACCTAGGGGGGCATGTTGGGCTTCTAGGAGCAGCAAGAAGCTGGCCCAAAGGGGCTCGAGTGCATGGTTTGGGCCTCTAGAAGGTGGGGTGGCCTGGTAGCTAGGTAGCAGGGAATATTTCCTGGTATCTTGATTCTTATTAGGGGCTTGGGCTTGCGCCTGGGCTTGATTTCTTTGGGATAGGATGTAGATGGACCTCTAAATCATGGATTCCTTGATATATGAATATATTTTAGCATCTGGAAGGAAATCTAGGCATTTGGAGGGCATCTACAGGAATCAGGGTTTCTGAATTTTTCGTCCTGGGGTCTTAAATCTTCAAGCTGGGTTGGACTTGGGCTATACTTCCATGTCTTCAATCTGGTTGGACTTGGTCTTCACTTGTATGATGTGGTCTTGAGTCTTCAATATGGTTGAATAGGACTCAAAAAAAAAAAAATTAGCTCGACATGAGGACTAACACTGGATTGAACTAGCTCAACATGAGCTGACTAGTACAGAACTGAAACTCAAAGACTCAATTAACAACTAAAATGGACTCATATGGGCTAAGCCCTTATTACAGATGGACTCATAATTATTGATCAATCACAGAGGGTTGAAAAGCCTCTTCTTATTCTGGTGCCTCTGGTGTCCCCACCAATTCCCCCGGGGATGGAGAAACTCGACCCTGTCGAGTGAAGATCAGACTGGCTCACATATCTCTCGAGAAGGTCTTGGTTGAGGCATTGCAGTTCTCTCAAGAAATCCATGAATTGTCCGACTCTGGCTGGCCTTGCCATCGGACCAGGAAGCGTGATAGTCACGGCCCGGGTCGTGATGGCTTGATCGTCCAGGATACGCTCAATCCGTTCTCCTCTCTCAGGCCAATTTGTTAGTGGACACTTGGGTTAGGGTCACTCACAATGAAAAGGAATAGGTCCAAAGGCCTCACCAGGTATCACTGCGGTTCCCATACTCAACTAGGTCTGTAATATTGAAGGCAGAACTAATGCCCAAATCTGAAGGCATGTCTAACACCTAGGCATTTGATCCAACCTTCTCTATCACTTAAAAGGTCCGGCTCTGCGAGCATGAAGCTTCTTTTAGGCCTAAGCCTAACCAAGATAGAATCCACTACATCAAATTCTTTGATCCATCTTCGGGAATTAGCCAGTTTGTTTTAAAATTAGTGTAGGTGGTGAACCGCTGGGCACATGCAGACTCCTAACAAATGATTCAAAGGACTCTAAACCTACAACAAACTCGACTAAAGAGATTTATTAGGTCTTAACTACCACTTGGGCATGGGGCATGAGTTGTGGTTGATGGGTGACATGCAGAAGAAAATTGCTAGTAACTCCTAATAGGTGTCAGAGGGGCTGCCAAAAGTAGGTAGCAAATGGGATGGGCTCTATGGATCCTTGCAACCTAGTAACCTCAACAAATTGTAACCAATTTCTAGACACATGAGAAGACTCAGGAAATGGTAGGAAATAGGAAGTGGGTTAGAATAGTCTGGTAGGGTGGAGAAAAAGGTTTAGTGGGATAAAGTAGGATAAAAGAAAGGGCATCAGGGACTAATCCTAGACTAATGAGGCTAACCTTACGAGATTGTGGAATATCTATGGGCAAGAAAAGGTCCATGCTATGGAAGGATGGGTCAACAATTCTGGGAAGAGATCTTCAATAAGAATGGCAGGAAGGGATTCATCCTGAGAGGCAATGGGTTAAGTAAGCCAAATCTGAATATAAAATCTTCTTGTTCATGGAATTTAGAATAGGCTCTACAATTAGATCACTTTCTAGTGTTTCTCAGGTAAAATCCTAGTATCAGAGTTCTCTTCCTCTAATTGTTCTTCCACTATAGCTTTAGGTTGGATGTGGTCAAGGTCAACTAGCTCTAGGTGGTTTCTACCTGGGTATCTACCGGGTCAACTAATTCTAGGTCTACTAAAGGTGTCTCCTCTTCTCCTTCATACTCATCCACTAGGCTCGCATCAGCTTCATACACTTCCGTGTTAATGTAAGCCTTATCAATCTCAGGAATGGTTGGAGAAGGTTGGCTAGCGAAAAATTGGTTAGGTTCTGGTCTTGATTATGGGTACTACTCCTAGTAGGTTCAGGACCTAAGGGTAGTGGCTCACTACTGGGCTCATATTTAGGGATACTAATCCTATGAGGTTCAAGTTGACTAAGGAAAACTTGACTAGTATTAGATTGATACCTAGGGGTTATGGGTTCTCTGGGCTCATAGGAAGGGTGCAGATCTATGGGTCATGGGATTATAGGATCTGGGGTTATAGGATTTTGGGTCAGCTCTATGGTCAGGTTCTAAGGATGGATCATGGTATGGAGTCCTCCTAAGGTGGGCTCCCTATATGGGTCAGGATATTGGGTTCTCCTAGGGTTGGACTCCCTATATGGGTCAGAATATTGGGTTCTCCTAGGGTTGGGCTCCCTATATGGGTCAGAGTATTGGGTTCTCCTAGGATTGGACTCCCTATAGGGTCAGAGTATTGGGTTCTCCTGGGTTCAGTTTCATAATAAGGGTCATGGTAAGGGGTTCTTCTAGGTTCAGTATCATAATAAGGGTCATGGTAAGGGGTTCTTCTAGGTTCAGTATTATTATATGGGTCAGGCTAAGGGGCTCTTCTAGGTTCAACCTCTCGGTATGGTTCAGGGTTTGGGGTCCTCCTAGGTAGGTTGAGGATTGTAGTACGGGTCAGGATAAGGGGCTCTCCTAGGTTTGACCTCATGGTATAGATCAGGGTTGGGGTCCTCCTAGGTTGAGGGATTCAAGATCTGGCTCAGACTGTGACCCATGGGTTCTTTGTATGGTCCCTACACGGCCTTCTAACTGGTCAAACTTATTGGCAAGATGGTCAATTCTATTGTTGGTTTGGGTACCAGACTGAGTTAACTGTGTCATATGGGTAGTCATCTGGGTAGCCATCTGGGCCATTTGATCTATAAGGGCTTGAATCCTAGCTTCTGCTTCCATGGGTTCAGGGAGATGGTGGATGAGATGGGACTCCCGATCTAATGCTCATGCAAGACTCGATCAAATAGACTATAGCTGACTAGACCTAGAGTCCAAAACTAGATGCTTAATCAGGGTGGCAAACTAGCCTATAGTAATCCTGTACTCAGCTAGGCAGGTGTAAGGGGAGTATTAGGTCCCTGATTGCCAATCCTAGACACCAATCAGAGATTGTCCAGGTAGGCGGACCAGCACACAAGCCCTTCGGGATTGAATCCCTAAACCACCGTTCTAGATAACGAGCATAAAGCACACATAGGTTAGCTTGACACAATGATCTGACACTTAGCCCGACCCGACCAGTTGGTGTCCCTAGCCCACTGGGGCAAATTAGGTCTAGTTAATTTTAGGTTAAGGCTTGGGACCGAATGCAAGGGATGTGGTTTGGGCTAAGGAGAGGTGATCAATCCTCCCCCCTCTGATATAGCAAGAGTGCCCTTAAAAGTAAATTATGCAATGATGGCAGGCAGATGAGGATGCAATTAGGGTTTAGATGTTTTGGTATTTTTGGAGAATATGTAATTTTTTTTTGATATTGGCCTAATATGCTGGAAATATACTAAAAATAAAAGATATGCAAAAGATGCTTAACAAACCCTAAAACTTCCAAACTTATCTTGCTGAAAAAATAGAGCCAAAAATCTGTAGGCTGTATTTCGGCTTGCAGAAAATTCACAGGCAGAAATAAAATCTGAAAAAAATTCTAGAAATTACTATGAATTATTTTGAATCTATGAAAATAAATTTTATAATTTTGGAGTTTTTATCAGGGAGAAATAATTTAAATAAATTAGTATATATGGACTGAAAAATTGTAGAAAACTAGCCCTAATCTAATCTCTGATACAAAATGATGGGCGACTAATATGCATGCAATTCTTTTTGTATATTTTATAGGTGGGGTTAGGTGATTAATTCCCAAATTTCAAATCAAAAACTAGTTGTAGGGAATTTTGTATGAATTTTTGAAACCAAGCATGTAGATTAGAACCTAGAAAAGTATTAAAGAAGGATCGCCGGGGCTGAGAAGCCTCGGTTAGGGCAAGTTCTCTTACAATATAAAGACTGGAGGTAGAGGGGGTGTACCTGACAATGTCTGAAGTACCGGTGAATATCGCAGTGAAGGGATCTCTCATTTCTCGATGGATGCGGCCTGGGAAATCGAGCCAAAGACCCACGGATACCCGGCTTTCTGCTCGGTGGTCCGATTGAGGCATGGCTGAAGTCGTTGGATTCATAGGAACTCGGAGACCTGCAAACAACCTACAGGGGTTAGAAAACTCAGAGGAAATCAAAACAACAAAGGAAAACAGCAAAGGGAAGAAAGTTTGGAGGGGGCTGGAAGGATGGTTGGCGGCAGGAAGATGGTTGCAAACACCGGGAAGATGAACTCTCAAATCCCTTTATGCACACAGCAGGGTAATCACACAAAGCAATGAAGAACTCAAGTTTTATTTTATATATCAAAATCTTCCTTCATACAAGAGGCTAGTGTCATTTAAATAGACCCTTAACTTGGGCTCCAAGTAAGGGCACATAAGTCTTTACATAAGAATCCTTTTCCCTCTCAAACCCTTGCTAGAAAATAAGGAAACATTCGGTAGAAAAGTCCCTACAAATTCTCTTGACTTGGCCAACACTCCAAGGATGCCTAGGGGGGTGTGTTGGGCTTCTAGGAGCAGCAAGAGGCCGGCCCAAAGGGTCTCGGGCACATGGATTTGGGTCTCTGGAAGCTGGGGTGGCCTGGTAGCCAGGTAGCAGGAATATTCCCTGGTATCTTGCTTCTTAGGGGCTTGGGCTTGTCGCCTGGGCTTGATTTCTTTGGGCTAGGATGCAGATGGACCTCTAAAATTATGGATTCCTTGGTATATGAATATATTTTGGCATATGGAAGGGAATCTAGGCATCTGGAGGGTATCTGCAAGGAATTAGGGTTTTATGAATTTTTTCTCCTGTGGTCTTCAAATCTTCAAGCTGGGTTGGACTTGGGCTATACTTTCATGTCTTCAATCTGGTTGGACTTGGTCTTCACTTGTATGATGTGGTCTTGAGTCTTCAATATGGTTGAATAGGACTTAGAAAAATAAAATTAGCTCGACATGAGCTGTAGTACATAATTGAAACTCAAAATACTCAAATAACAACTAAAATGGACTCAGATAGGCTAATCCTTATTACAGATGGACTCATAAATATTGATCAATTCATAGAGGGTTGAAAAGTCTCTATCTTATTTTGGTGCCTCCGGTGCCCACCAGGATTAAAGCAAGCACCTAGAGAATGGTATGAAAGACTCAGCAAATTTTTGATTGAAAATGAATTTTCTAGAGAAAATGTTGATAAGACTCTATTTTTAAAAAGAAAGATAATGATTTATTAGTAGTACAAATATGCGTTGATGATATTATTTTGGGTGTTACTAATAAAACTCTTTGTTAAGAGTTTGCTAAGCAAATGCATGGTGAGTTTACTAATAAAATATATGTCTATGAGCCCCTCTTGTACACTTGATAAAGATAAATATGGTAAATCAGTAGATCAAAAGTTATACAGATGTATGATAGGCTCTTTATGTATTTGACTACTAGTAGACCAGATATAATGTTTAGTATTTGCATGTGTGCTAGATATCAGTTTGAACCAAAAGAATCACATCTTATGGCTGTTAAGCACATTATTAGATATCTATCTGGTACTATTAGTATTGGTTTATGGTATGCTAGAAATTCATCTGTTGAATTAATTGGATATTCTGATATGAATTTTGCTGGTTGCAGATTAGATAGAAAGAGTACTAGTGGAACTTGCCAATTTCTTGGAGTGAACTTAATCTCATAGTTTAGCAAGAAATAAATTTCAGTTGCACTATCCATAGCTGAGGCTGAGTACATTGCAGCAGGAAGTTGTTGTGCTCAAATCTTATGGATTAAGCAATAACTTAAAGACTTTGAAATTAAGTTGGCTAGAACTTCTATTAAATGTGATAATACCAGTGCTATTTGCTTGACTAAAAATCCTGTTCAACATTCTAGAAGTAAGCACATTGAAATTAGACATCATTTCATTAGGGATCATGTAAAAAATAATGATGTTTTGCTTGAATTTATGAGTACTGAATTTCAATTAGCTGATATTTTAACTAAACCTCTTCTAGAAGACCGATTCTGTATGATTAGAAGAGAGCTCGGATCATCAATCCATTTGATTAATGTTGTAGCATCAACTCTTGGACCAGGATCCAGGGTGGCAGAATGGGCTGGAGAGCTCCTCTCCCGGGCGAACCTGCAACAAAGTCCCCAAGGGCGCCGGTGGTGTTTCGGCGGGGAACCCTCCAATGCTTAAATTAGCGAGAAATTGAAGGCAATAGAATGGAGGAATCAAGGAATGAACAGTCTCTGGAGAGGGAAGAGTTGTTCTACCTTCGAACGGGATCCCCTAGGTACCTTATATAGTCACGGAACAGTCCAAAATCCATTAGGGGGAGAGGTTGAGAAAAGACTGATCTACCCCTAGAAGAATCTAGAGAGTGGCCACGTGGCGCGCAGATACGGCGGCATCGTGGAAGTAGTGGAGCAGGGCCGTTGGGATAGTAGGATCCCACAGTAATAGAAAGGTGCTTCTAGAATGCCCTGGATGCTAAGACTCGCCTGTCGAACGTCGACCGTGAGACAGTCGGTCAGTCGGACCAAAGGCCAAGCCTCTGAAGGAGAGCGATGGGCCAGACCCCAGTAGGAGAGGGTCGTTCGGACCTCAGCTCAAGTGGGTTAGACCTCTGACGGAGAGTGGTGGGCCGGACCCAGCAGGAGAGGGTCATTCGTACCTCATCTCCGGTGGGTTGGACCTCTGACAAAGAATGGTGGGATGGACCCTAGTAGGAGAGGGTCGTTCAGACTTCAGCTTCGATGGGTCGGACCTCTAATAGAGAATGGTGAGTTGGACCCCAGCAGGAGAGGGTCGTTCGGACCTCAGCTCTGGTGGGTCGGACCCCCTTAGTTAGAGCCTTGAGAAGGGTGGCCGGGATGGACCGCAGGACTGGTCCGGTTCTGGCTAAGGGTGAGCCGTCATGGTATAACAGTTGTCCCCCTTGCCCTTGTGCTTCAAGTAAGTCCATAGGCTCGAAGGGCGAGGGCATTAAATGGCAGTAAATGTGCAAGCCTTTCAAATGATGGCGAATCTGATTCGGCATGCTGCGTCCGGCCGCTTCCTGCTCTGATTTTTGCCCCGGGATAGGTGTCAGTGCCTGGTTGACGAGGATTGTGGGTGAACAGTCTCTGGAGAGGGAAAAGTTGTTCTACCTTCAAACGGGGTCCCCTGGTTACCTTATATAGGCACGGAACAGTCCAAAATCTATTAGGGGAGAGGCTGAGAAAGACTGATCTGCCCCTAAGAGAATCTGGAGAGTGGCCACGTGGCACACAGATACAGCGGCATCGTGGAAGTAGTGGAGCAGGGTCGTTGGGATAGCATGATCCTGTAGTAACAGAAAGGTGCTTCTGGAATACCCTGGATGCTAAGACTCGCCTGTCGGACGTTGACCGTGAGACATTCGGTCGGTCAGACCAAAGGCCAAGCCTCCGAAGGAGAGCGATGGGCCGGACCCCAGCAGGAGAGGGTCGTTCAGATCTCAGCTCTTGTGGGTCGGACCTCCGATGGAGAGCGTTGGGCCGGACCCCAGCAAGAGAGGGTCGTTCAGACCTCAGCTCCGGTGGGTCCGACCTCTGACGGAGAATGGTGGGCCGGACACCAGTAGGAGAGTGTCATTCGGACCTCAGCTCCGGTGGGTCGGACCTCTGACAGAGAATTATGGGTCGGACCCTAGCAGGAGAGGATCGTTTGGACCTAAGCTCCGGTGGGTTGGACCCCCATAGTTAGAGCGTTGAGATGGGTGACCGGGTCGGACCGCAAGATTAGGCCGGTTCTGGCTAAGGGTGAGCCGTCATGGTACAACAGTTGTCCCCCTTGCCCTTGTGCTTCGAGCTAGTCTGTAGGCTCGAAGGGAAAGGGCATTAAATGGCAGTAAATGCGCCAGCCTTTCAAATGATGGCGAATCCAATTCGGCATGCTGCGTCCGGCCGCTTCCTGCTCCGATTTCTTCCCTGGGACAGGTGTCAGTGCCTGGTTGGCGAGGATTGTGGGAGCAGTTATGGCCGGTACGGCACATGGCAGCTGCCCATTGGATCTTGATGCGACGTGGGACACGTGGCGCCATTAGGACGGTTGGTGCACTTGCTGGAGTGGCCCATCTACCATTGCTTTGACTGTCACGTGGATCGTGGCTGGATACAATCCGACATGTCCCCTCGGATTCCCGTCCATCCCAGGAATCGAAGCGACGGTCGTCAGATCTCGGCATGCGGGGGATGCATTGGGATGCGGCCCCTGGATGCCTATATAAAGAGGAGGGTAGCGCCTAGGAGGAAACCGTTGCTGCGTTTGTGCTGGAAGAGAAAGTCGCCTCCTCCTCTTTGCTCTGCCTTTAGGCTCCTTTAGAGACCCAAAGAATCAGGTTAGTCCCGTCTTCATCTTCCTCCACCTCCTTCATTCTCTTGCAACCCATTTTAGGATGGCTATGGCTCGCGGTGATGCAGAACAAAGAACAAGGAAGCGTATGCGGAAGTAAATTTAAGATTAATTCTTTTTTATTTTCTTTTTTTTTTTTATATTTCAGAAATTGGCTTTGACTCAAAGTAAAGCTAAACTAAGTTGAAGGAAACTATGTAAGGATTGAAAGCACAATTTAGATGAAACTAAATTATCAGAGTAGTTCAGAAGTAACGGATCGCTGGGGGTTGAGAAACTCCCAGACTAGGGTTTCGCTCTGAACTTTCAACAGAACAGAAATAGAGAGGAGAGATGGTTTACTAACCAGACATTGATCTTCTCAGGATTTCGGTGGAAGAACTCTCTCGAGCAGATTGTGGGATCCTCGGAGTCGGCTATCTTCGCAATGGATCCTCCAATACTGGTCTTGTGGTTTGGTCGGCTTCTCCTGGACTCAAGATCTGGGAAAGAAGAGGAACAAGTGATGGAATTCAGATACTCAAGAAAAGATTTACCAGGTTGAAGAACTTGAAAGCTGAAGTTGCTGAAATCAGGATTCTCCTGGAGGCCGATCTGACTTCCTCTTAGAATTGCTGTAGATCTGAAGTATCTAGACTGGAGCTGGATGCTAGTGGCCGGCCTGGACTTGGAGAGGGTGGCCGTGAGAAGTGGAATAGACTAGGGCTTGGTGGAAAGAGAAGGGTGATGGCGGCTAGGGTTTGGGAGTGGAGTGGCTAACCTAGGGTTTGGGTTTTGGAGATCTCACACCTCCTCAAGGTCCTAGGGAACCCAGATTTACTCCCTCACGGAGCTCAACACTTGGATGCAAGTGCGAAGAGAGAGAAAACACAGAGTTTGCTCATACAAAAAAAACTTGAATTCATTCATCTGATTTTTTTCAAACTTACATGGGGGTTTAATTTATAGGCCATTACAAGAGAGTAGGGTTTTACATCTTCCCATGTGAGACTAAAGGAGGGGATCTTCAAATTAGGATATCAATCCCTACTCATATGGCCGGCCAATTAATTCCAAAGTTGATTGAAGCTTCAAAAAGGAAAGTGGGTGGCGCCTCCTTGTCTTGACCTCCAAGAAAATATTTTTTTCCTCTATACTTGGCCTTATCTGGAAGTGTTTGGGCGCCTCTTAACCTTGCCCTCCAGAGAAAATTTGTTGCCTTTTATATTTGGCTTTAGTTGGAATGATTAGGGCGCCTCCTAACCTTGCTTTTCAAGAGAAATCTACTTCCTTCCATGGCTCAACCCCTTTGGATACCTCCTTTTCTTTCTCCCCAAGTTATGGTTTTTCTAACTTTGTTTTGAGTATTTCTGGCAGGTAATGCGCCTCCTTGAATTTCTCTCCAAGAGAATTCTTCCCTTCTAGTTTGGTTCTTTTGGGAAGTCTTGGCCCGCCCCCTTGATTGTGGACCCCTGGTGGATTTCTCCTCAATTGGCGCATGAAAGAGGGGAGCTGCTATCTGTTGTGGGGACCAAAGCCTGCTGGATGGAGATGTGGCACCCCCTGGACTCAGGCTATGGCTGGGAGTGTGGCTGGGAGTATGGCGCCCACTTGCTTGACCTTGGGAGAAAATGTAACACCCCAGGTGAAACCCTAGTCCCTACGAGTCAACATGACTCAACAAAATAAAAATGCAGGTAATACAGACTCAAACTAAAATTGAGTTGATCAAGTCAATCCTTATTACAAGCCAAAAACCTAATCTCGGGCAAGGTTAATCAGAGATCCAGATGGAGCTCTGAAGTCTTCTTCTGAGTCTGGTGCCCGCACCACGCGGTCATAGTGAACCTGGTCTCTTTGACATTCCATCGACCATGACCTGAGAGAGGGTCGAGAACCTTAGAATCATATATAACTCTCTTCCACCTTGCACCTGACCCTCACCAGCCGCGAGGGAGGGTAAACGGACCTCTGAACTTAGGAGCCCCCCCATGTATGAAGACCACCTAAAAGCCGGTCTTCATTTCCTGATTCAAAGCTTTTTCGTTCAAGTCTTCAATTCTTATAGGATCACACCTTCCCAGCTGATGCCGAACAGCATTAGGGTCCTGTGCAGCTTCGTGTCCCTTTGTTGGGAGGCCGACATAGAGCCTAGGGTATCCCTATTCTCGAACTTCTTTCTACTGAAACAGGACTTTCAAAGCCAGGAGTGGTGGATGTTCAGTCCACGCCCTGGCTGGAAGATTCTAGGGGGACTTTTGTCCGCAATTCATGGATGGAAGTCTCGATACTTCTTTGTAGACAGCCTTGAGCCATGGGGCTTTGAGGCGGCCTGGAGGGAGCCGAGGCCGAATGCTCTGAGTGGAAGGAAAGTCTCGAGGGCCGACAAGGCTGACTTCCATAAGTTGGAGGGGGAGGATCCAAAGTTCATCGACTTTATGCTTCTTGAGGAGAGCCTTCACCAGGCTGGACTCAGCCGGCAGCCGAGGCTAGGTAGGACGAGAGTCATGTAGAGAGAGATTGACTTTTCTTTTTATTTTCCGTCGGCTTGACGACTGCCACTAACTTTGACTTTGGTTATTGATAGGCAAAAATATGAAGCCGGATCAGGCGTTCCTCTCGACACGATCTGCACAACAGAGAGCCATCCGCATTTCGGAGCTGACACCATAAGAGCCAAAGAAGCGGGTGGCGGAATCGGTACCCAAAAGGCCAAAGAAACGATGGGCGGCAGAACCGTCCGCTGTGGTGTTGTCGATCGAGTCAGGGGATGACATGCCCCTGACTGAACGTCGAAGGCTGATCCCTTTCGAGAGATCTTCTTCCGTCGGACGCCCAGACGGAAAAGAGGTGCTCGATGTCGACAAGGGCGGGAGCAGCCCTTGCATCCTCGCCATTGGAGGAGACTGCATCGATCCCCCCAATGACCCAGAGCACCCCTATGAGAGAGGGGCCGTCGGTCGTTGGTGATGCGAGATGACTCTAAGATTGCTACAAATGGAGGAAAAATAGTAAAATAATTTTTTTGTAATTTTATAATTAGTTTGTAAGCTAAATTTCAAAATAAAAGTAAGAACTAGCAAGAAGAAGAGCAATGCATAGAATCATCGTATCACAGGCAAACTCATGCCAAATAATAAATTCAGGACTCGAGAATTGAGAAACCTCTTAGATTAGGATAGCTTATCTTCATCAAATCAAAATTAAAAGAAGGAAGGATGTTACCAATCAGTGATTTGAAGGACTTTGATGAAGAGATCACACAGCACTCTAATTGGAGTCTGGATGATGAAGTTCGGTTCCCTTGATTAGAGGATGGCATTTGATGTTTCTGGATGCAAAGAAAGCTTCCTCTGGGGAGGTGAAATACCTCGGGATCCTGCAAAATGTCAAGGGTCAATCAAAATACTAGTAAGAAAAAGAAAGGGGACTAGGTTTAGAAATCAGGTTAGGGTTTAGAAGCGGGCGGCTTGAAGCTGATGAAGATCTCCTTGCTTTGTGGCATAGGGCACTCCTTGGATGTGAGAAGGCTTGGATGGCAGTGAGTTAGGGCATGGAAGGATGCTAGGGTAGCAAGGAAAAACAAACAAACAAAGAACCAAAAAAAAATAAAGTAACACAAGCTCGCAAGCTCAAATAAATTCACTAGGGTTTTGATATCATGAATAAAGTTGATTACAAAAGGGGGAGGGATGGGTATTTATAGAGTTCCCATGCCCTCACTAACCATGGTTACACTTGGATTACAAGTCCTCTTCCATTGGAATACAAGTCCTTTCCTACCTAGGTTAGAAAAACAAATCCCATTAGGTTAGGAATTGACCTACTCTCTCCTTTTTCCTCATGCTTGACTATTCCACTCATGGACACCTCTTGGACTTGGTCAACACTTCAAGGATGCCTAGGAGGGCAATGTTGGGCTTCATGGCAGCAAGGGGCCGCCAAAGGGGTTTGGGTTCATGGGTTTGGGCCTCTGGAAGCTGGGGTGGCCTGGTAGCCTGGGTAGCATGAATATTCCATGGAATCTTGCTTCTTTAGGGCTTGGGCTTGGCACTTGGACTTGATTTCTTTGGGCTAGGATGTAGAGGGACCTTTGAATCATAGATGCCCTAGTTTAGGAATATGCTCTGGCATCTGGACTGGAATCTGGATATCTGGAGGACATCTAGAAAGATTAAGGTTTTTGGAAGCATCTTGGATCCTGGGTTGCCACACAAGATCCAATAGATTGATGTAGCGACCTCGACTCTTGGATGTGTCCTGGTGGAACTCCAAAATAGGTGACCTCCTCTCTTGTACAAAAATTGGGCTCATACTGGACTCATAATTGATGTATAGATACAATACTGACTAGGTTGAGGGTTGAGACAAATCAACTAACCTCAACTATTACAGGACTCAATCTTAATTGATTACAAAATTTCAAAACTTGAACACATGACTAAGTAAACCAATGGATTCAGGGATCTGCGTCTGATCCTGGTGTCCCCACCAGTTGGCGAGAGGGCCATCGGTGCCCTGGGGGAGGAGGAGGAGCGCCTATTGTGGTGCGTTGCTGAGGAAGCAAAAGAACAGCTTTAGAGGGCCGCCCCCGACACTGACGGGCGGTCAGTGAACGAGGCAGCTAGAAGTTCTCTCCGCCATCTTCTGGGGGTAAGTTTCACTCTTCCTACCCTCACTTAGAATTTATGACTAGTAATTCTCTACCCGTGAGTGTTTGTCGGCAGCTCATCAAGGACAACCTCCTGATGGATGAGGTGCTGGGTGAGCTGCTCTATATAAAAGAGCAGTTAACCCAGAGGGCTGAAGTGGCCGAGCTAGCGAGGGACACAGCTTGGGAAGCGCTGCCGGCTTCCAGGGTAGAAGTGCTTGGCTTGAGGGCCTTAGTGGCAGAGGTGTCCCCCCTGTGGGCCAAACTGGAGCCCAAAAGAAATAGTGTAAAGACTTGCGTTGTCTAGAAGGTGGTCAGGAGCAAGGCTGAAGAAACAAGAAGAAGAAGATTAAGCCCCTGGCCCGTCAGCTGGCCATCGAGGAGGGTTGTCTGACCGATCTTTATATCGGCATAAAGGGGTATCAAGCATCTGCAGAGAGATACAAGGACCTGCTGAAGACGGCCCAAGACCTGCTAAAGATGGCTGGCGACTGGGTTGTTATGCCTTTTGGGTTGTCCAATGCCCCTAGTACTTCATGAGGATTATGACCCAGTACTTAGAGCTTTCATAGGGAAGTTTGTATGGTCTATTTGATGATATCCTGATCTATAGTAAGACCCCTGCAGATCACCTAGGCCACCTTGACAAGTCTGTCAAGTTTTGAGGAATGATAGTCTTACTGTTGGGTTCGGTAACCAGTGCGGAAGCGTGGATTTCAAAATTATGAAACCAGGTCCGAACCTAATCCCAAATCTCCTTATTAGCAATTAAAACTATGACTACATGCATGTCCAAATTTAAACATTGTTTAAATACTAACCTCAGATTGCTATAACCAGTCTGATGCAGAAATGAACTCCAAATTGAGCAGCCTCTTGAACACACCAGGCATCCACTTGTCCGCCTCCGATGGTGATCCACACGGGCAGGGCAGATGATCAAGACACTGACTCCTTAATTGGTTTCCTTCCAATCAAGTTCTACCCCAAGAACTTGATATATGGGCTATTGGCTAGGACTCCTCTAGCCAAACTGGGACTAAACCTTCTCTCTTACCCTTCTCCTTGTCTTCTAGCAACTTTGGCCCCTTAAGACACTCTTGTCTTAAGAATAAGCCTTGTCCTAAAATGAGACAAGGCTTGTCTTGGAGGGAGAAGAAAATTAAGACAAGATTGTCTAATGTAAGAAAGAAAGGAGAGGCGCCTTCTTCCTTTACCGTCAGAGAGTTTCTCTCTGACTCTCCTTCTGTTCTGAGATTCGACAGAGCCAAGGCTCTGTAAAGGAATCAAAGAGGAAGAGAGGAGGGGGAAACAATCTTCTGGAGAGGGAGAAAATAAAGAGGCAAGGCTTCGCTGTAGAAAAACTAGAATAATTTTACGGTGAAGTCTTCTCCTTAAATAGGCGACAGAGAGGCGCCTACCCATCTGTAATCACCGTCTCATGCCCCCTCTCTCCCTTCTCACGTCCTTTCCCTTTATCTCACGGCCCTTGAATTAATCTCATGGCCTTTGGGATGGGAAGACACGAGAAAGAGTCGCGAAAAACACAGAAGGGCGCGCGTAGAAGAGAGAGTCTCGCCCCCTTCGATGTTTTTTTTCTTTTCTCTCATGGTAATCCCATTTTCTGAAGAGTCCACGCCTAGGTGGACTCTCTTCCACGCCTCTTCAGCCAAAAACGCCGACCCCTTTCCTTTTCATGCAAAAACGCCACTTGGAGAGAGTCCACGCACGCGTGGACTCTTCTCCTTGCGCGCGCGCGGGGAAAGAGGGGAAGGGGCTTAGGCGATGTGGAAAGGGTTTTAGCCTCTTAGGTTAGCCCATTGCTAGCCTATTATTAGCCCAATGGCTTGAATCTTCAATTAGATTCAAACCGGAATGAATTTGGATCTAAAAAGAACCAAATCAGAACCCTAACTCGAATCCGATTCAAGTAGAAGCCATGGTTTGCAACACATGCTAGTGTGTTCATCTGCAAACGAGATTTAATTCCAAATTAAATCCTTGATTATCTTCCTAAGTGTGTGACCCATTGGGTTCCATACCTAGCCAGCAGTGGTCCGAGTGCAAGTTGACCTAATTTGATCAGAACTCATTCTAATCGATTTAGGTCAAATCGAGCTAACTCGAGTTAGTCATTAGGACTCCTGCTAATTAGTGATCCAATTAAACCATTTAATTTGATCAACCCACAAGACAAGATTGACGTCTAGCAATATGTCATGTCTTCCCGGAAGATATGGAAATTCTGGTGAAATTCCAAAACTACCCTTCAGTGGAAAGTTCCCGTACAATTCGATCCTTCAATCATCTTGCATCCCGAATATAACTATGGATATGGAAACATGTCAAAACCAGCTTATACTCATTCCCAGCTCAGTCATACACTAATGATTCAATTAATTCGATATTAGAAATCATTTCTAATATCTGTACTTTGATCAAAGATTTCCTGAATCATCATCTGACCTAATTTGGCTGGATGCAATCTCCTCCTACTAGGAGTGATCAATTCCTTGTTGACCTACTCATTACCTTCATATACAATATATCATACCCAGCATCAACCTCGTGCATGACCCAGTGTCATGATTGAGATTGAACCAAAGCATGGGTTCATGTACATAAGGTTATGGCAATCTCAGGTCATAGGACTACTTGTACAACTCCCACTATGTGAAACATCTATTGACATGCAGCTAAGGCTCCATTAGATGTTCTCAAACTGGATCTATTCAGTGAAATCATTCGCTAATGAGCACCCACATCCTTGTATTAGTGTCCCACACACAAGTGACTGTGAGAGCAGTCACCCTTTCAGCATACATAGGATGTGCCAGTCTAACCGGAAACCCTGATCCCCAACTCAGGGTTCCTATGACTAGGAATATTCTAGATTAGGGTTTTAAGGCCTTAGATCTCACTGGTATGATCTCATCATAGCCCTAGGACCATAGCCCTAATCTATGGGTTCATCATATAATGACATAGCGAATGATGAAAAAAAAATATTGCCTTTTTAACTTGTCAATTTACAATGGTCTGGGAGATCAAATATTGGCTTATAGGGCATAATCCTTTCAATCTCCCACTTGCACTAAAGCCAATCGCTCTATTCTTTAACCCCTTACAATCGAGTGGCGATCAAACTCCGCTGTGGTAGAGCCTTAGTGAACGGGTCTGCTATGTTGTTCTTTGTATCCACTCTATTGATGTAGACTTCTTGTCTCTCGATTATCTCTCGGACAAGATGGAAGCATCTCAGAATGTGCTTGGACTTGTGATGGGCTCTCGGTTCCTTAGCTGAGCAACTGCTCCAGTGTTATCACAATAGAGTGGCACCGGGCTCTCAATCTCAGAAACTACTCCCAACTCTGTGATGAATTCTTCATCCAGACAGCTTCCTTGGCGGCTTCACTGACAGCTATGTACTCTGCCTCGGTAGTTGAGTCAGCTACAGTCTGCTGTTTAGTGCTCTTCCAACTTACTGCTCCACCATTCAAGGTAAAGACAACCCTGAAATGGATTTACTATCATCTAGGTCTGATTGAAAACTAGAGTCTGAATAGGCTTCTAGTTTAAGATCAGACCCTCCGTATATAAGAAAAATATCCTAGTCCTTCTCAGGTACTTAAGAATATTTTTCATAGCCTTCTAGTGATCCTCTCCTGGATCAGCCTGAAATCTACTGGCTACACCCAAGGCATATGCCACATCAGGCCTGGTACATAACATAGCATACATAATCGACCCTATAGCCGAAGCATAAGGTATAGAACTCATTCTATTTCTTTCTTCAGGTCTTAGGAGACATCCTCTTAGAAAGACGTATGCCATGACCAATAGGTAAAGTAACCTCTTTTACTTTCCTCCATGCTAAATCTCTTTAGCACCTGGTCAATGTACCTAGACTGGGATAAGCCTAGCATCCTTCTTGATCTTTCTCTATAGATCTTTATACCCAGTATATAGGATGCTTCTCCCAACTTTCATGGAAAACTGTTTCGATAACCACACTTTGACTGATTGTAATATTGGGATATCATTCCAATAAGAAGTATATCATCATATATAGAACTAAGAAAACTATGGCACTCCCACTAGTCTTCTTGTACACCAAGGTTCATCCTCATTTTTGAAAAAATCAAATTCTTTGACTGTTTTATCAAATCGGATGTTCCAACTCCTGGATGCTTGCTTTAATCCATAAATGGATTTCTTTAGCCTACATACCTGATTAGGTTTAGTCTCCAAGACAAACCTTCTGGCTGTGACATATAAACCTCTTCCTCAAGGAAACCATTGAGGAATGCAGTTTTTACATCCATTTGCCAGATCTCATAATCATGGTATGCTGCTATAGCAAGCATAATCCGAATAGATTTGAGCATGGCAACAGGGGAAAATGTTTCATCATAATCTATTCCCTGTTTTTGTCTGAAACCCTTGGCCACCAATCTGGCTTTATAAGTTTCAACTTGGCCATCTGCCCCAATCTTCTTTTTATAGACCCATTTACACCCAATAGGGTTAAGACCCTCTGGTGCATCAACCAAAGACCTACTTGGTTGACATACATGGAGTCCATCTCGGATCTCATGGCTTCCAGCCATCTGTCTGAGTCTCTACTCATGACTGCTTCCGTATAGGTTACAGGCTCATCATTTTGAATGATTTGGGCTTCATTATTTTCAATTATGAACCCATACCTCTCATGTGCCTGTCGCACCCTATCAGACCTACGGATAGGAGTGTGTTCTGGTTCTATATTAACTATGTTGTTATTTGACTGAGAAGTGTCTATTTGTTGAATTTCATTAAGTTCGATATTTCTACAAGTGCCCTTTTGTAGGATGAATTCCTTTCCATAAAAGTGGCATGCCTACTGACCAAAACCTTTTGTTCAGTAGGGTGGTAGAACAGATATCCTATACTATCTCTAGGATATCCCATAAATAGACATTTGTTTGCTCTAGCATCTAGTTTATGTCCAAAATATCTTTTTACATAGGCTGGACATCCCCATATCTTAATATACTTAAGATTGGGCTTCTTACCTCTCATAATTCATATGGAGTGCTAGAGACAGTTTTAGATGGTACTCTATTCAAGATATAAGTTGCTGTTTCCAAAGCATATCCCCAGAAAGAAAAAGGTAACTCCGTGAAGCACATCATGGACCGTACCATATCAATAAAGTACGATTCCTCCTTTCAGCAACACCATTTAATTGTGGTGTGTAAGGAGGAGTCTATTCAGAGATGATCCCCTTATCTTTAAGGTGATCAAGAAACTCAATGGATAAGTACTCACCTCCTCTATCTGATCGGAGGATCTTTATACTTTTTCCTGTCTGTTTCTCTACCATACTTTGATACTCTAAAAATTTTTCAAAGCCTCGGACTTATGTTTCATTAGATACACAAATCCATACCTTGAAAAATCATCAATAAATGTGATGAAGTATGAGTATCCACCATAGGCTTGAGTTGTCATAGGCCCACATACATCTGTGTGTATGAGTCCCAATAACTTTTGTCCTTTCTCAATGTCCACTAAATGGAGTCTTGGTCATCTTACCCATGAGACATGATTCACAAGTTCCTAATGACTCATAGTCATAAGGATCAAAGAAATTTTCATTGTATAACTTGTTAATCCTAGTCTCACTAATATGTCCAAGTCGACAATGCCAAAGTAAGGTATTGTTTACATCATCTCTTTTTCCGTTTGTTAGAAACATGAAAAATATTGTCATTAGTGGAAAGAGTTAATAGACCATTGCAGAATATGCCATAACATAATAATTTCATTAGATAAAGAAATTGAGCAGGCCACTGCTCATATACATTCATAGTATATCCTTGTTTAAGTAACAAGGGTACAGATTGATGTTCAATGATTTTTGGCATATAGTAACAATTCCTTAGCTCCAAGATCTTCCTGAAGGTAACTTCAAAATATAAGTCCCTACAGCTTCTGCTTGGATGGGGGCCCTCCAGCACCGTAGAGCTCAAAGTTACTTCCTTCAATATTTAAGCCCTGAAGTCCCTGCAATGATTTGCAGATGTTATGACCACAGGCGGTATCCAACACCCAAGTATTTGAAATGGAAGAATCCAATGACAAAATATTAATGAACTTCTTTCATACCTTTTTGGTGCCTCTGATGCACCAGGCTTCACACTTGCAAGGTAAACCTTGCAGTTCCTTTCCAATGACCCGGCTTGCCACAATGAAGCAGGTCATCTGTCTGGAGGCCTTCTTTCCTTTCTTCTTCTTAATGCCCCCTTTGGGATTCATCCTCTACTGGAACCCTTTTGCCTGTCTTCTTCTACCATAAGAAGAACTGGAGCCTTATTTTTCTTTACATGCTTCTCTGCTGTCTTCAACATATTCAACAGCTCAGGCAAGGAAGATTAAGTTTGTTCATATGGTAATTAAGAACAAACTGTGAAATGACTCTGGGAGTGATTGCAAGATCAATTCTTGATTCACTCCCCATCCATTACAAAACCTAATTGACCTAAATCGAGTGATTAGATCAATTACCTTTAATACATGGTCTTGTACTGATGTACCTTCTGTCATCCTTGCACGGACAACTGCTTAGATATTTCATATCTAGCAGTTCTACTGTGTTCTCCATAAAGCTCTTTTAAATTGAGCAGTATGGAGTTAGTATCCATGCTATCATGCTGCCTCTACAACTCATTAGTCATAGAGGCAAGCATAACACACTTGACAGTAAGTGAGTCATTTTGCCACATATATATGTGGTCTTCTCCTCTTGCGAGGCATCTTCCCCTTGGTGGTTCCAAAATTGGGGTATCAAGAATATAGGAATTCTTTCTTGACTGAGTACTATTTTTAAATTTCTCAGCCAATCAACATAATTAGGCCCAGTCAATTTGTTGGCATCTAAAATACTACGGAGGTGAAGAGGCCATTTATCTACATTTAAACAAAGAACAATACATAAGCAACAACCATGAAATGACAATACATAATTAAATTAGGACTTTAATTTAATTATGTCTTCCACTATTTTATCGAGCATCATAACCTCTCTAACGATGATCGAGAAACCCTAATTAGTTTTTCTTAGTGGGTTGAGATCCAATCCCTTATAAAAGACCTTGTGTGTACACAACCAATCTTATATAATTCATAGGTAGGAAAACTCTTTCCAATTGTAACCCGTACAATTCTCAACTTATCCCGGCCTCTAAAATATAATAGCCTTGTGTATACACAACAAACTATAATAATTTAGTTAAGTAAGACCCTTCATTGCCATATAGTCATGACTTTAATAGTATACCCTTGTGTGTACACAACAAAATATTACATTAAATCATGCCATAAACAAATAATTGTATTAGGCCAAAAATTGTGTTAGTCACCATATTAGGTCTTGTGTGTCACACAAACCTAGTATAGATCGTAACACAATAATGACCTATCATGAAGGAAGGCCAATAATAGTATTTTAACACCAAGCATGTTAGTCAAGAATTAAATCAATCAGATCGGCCAGGCTAGTGGAAGAGATGTGGGGGTCCCCCGTTGCTTTCCTAGACACCAATTAAATTGGCCAGGTCAGTCAACGGAACCAATTAAAAACCACGATTCCCTTTACCTTCCCAGAACCACCTTTCTAGACACCGAAATGACTAATTATCCATCATGACTAATAATGCTATCGGTTAACTATACTACCACTTAATATAATTTTAAGAGGGATTTATGCAATGCCAGCACATTCGATTAAAAGCTATCACATATATATACATGCTTTAAACTAAGCAAATATGTGAAATGTGTGCATCATACTAGGACAACCATTTACCACATAATGGATACACCATTATGCCAGGCAACCTTATTTCAGTATGATGGCTCCAGGGCTAATCATATCTCTAAGATAATTAGGGTTTCAGTGGAAAATCCTAACTGGTGGCAATCATCAAACTCATGTTCAATCAAAGACATGCATTGTGCATCAATATAAAAACTTTAACATGATACTACATCATGAATTGAACTGCATAAGTTTTAATCCTAATAAGGAGCTCTGATACCACTATTGGGTTCGGTAACCAGTGCGGAAGCGTGGATTTCAAAAATTTATGAAACCAGGTCTGAACCCTAATCCCAAATCTCCTTATTAGCAATTACAAACTATGACTACATGCATGTCCAATTTAAACATTGTTTAAATACTAACCTCAGATTGCTATAACCAGTCTGATGCAGAAATGACTCCAAATGAGCAGCCTCTTGAACACACCAGGCGTCCACTTGTCCGCCCTCTGATGGTGATCCACACGAGCAGATGATCAAGACACTGACTCCTTAATTGGGTTCCTTCCAATCAAGTTCTACCCAAGAACTTGATATATGGCTATTGGCTAGGACTCCTCTAGCCAAACTGGGACTAAACCTTCTCTCTTACCCTTCTCCTTGTCTTCTAGCAACTTTGGCCCCTTAAGACACTCTTGTCTTAAGAATAAGCCCTTGTCCTAAAATGAGATAAGGCTTGTCTTGGAGGAGAAGAAAATTAAGACAAGATTGTCTTAATGTAAGAAAGAAAGGAGAGGCGCCTTCTTCCTTTACCGTCGGAGAGTTTTCTCTCTGACTCTCCTTCTGTTCTGAGATTCGACAGAGCCAAGGCTCTGTAAAGGAATCAAAGAGGAAAGAGAGGAGGGGGAAACAATCTTCTGGAGAGGGAGAAAATAAAGAGGCAAGGCTTCGCTGTAGAAAACTAGAATAATTTACGGTGAAGTCTTCTCCTTAAATAGGCGATAGAGAGGCGCCTACCCATCTGTAATCACCGTCTCACACCCCCTCTCTCCCTTCTCACGTCCTTTCCTTTTATCTCACGGCCCTTGAATTAATCTCACCGGCCTTGGGATGGGAAGATGCAAGAAAGAGTCGCGAAAAACATAGAAGGGCGCGCGCAGAAGAGAAGAGTCGCGCCCCTTCGGTGTTTTTTTTCTTTCTCTCATGGTAATCCCATTTTTGAAGAGTCCACGCCTAGGTGGACTCTCTCCATGCCTCTTCAGCCAAAAAACGCCGACCCCTTTCCTTTTCTCATGCAAAAATGCCACTTGGAGAGTCCACGCACGCGTGGACTCTTCTCCTTGCGCGCGCGCGTGGGAAAAGAGGGGAAGGGGCTTAGGCGATGTGGAAGGGGTTTTAGCCTCTTAGGTTAGCCCAATTGCTAGCCTATATAAGCCCAATGGCTTGAATCTTCAATTAGATTCAAACCGGAATGAATTTGGATCTAAAAAAGACCAAATCGGAACCCTAACTCGAATCCGATTCAAGTAGAAGCCATGGTTTGCACACATGCTAGTGTGTTCATCTGCAAACGAGATTTAATTCCAAATTAAATCCTTGATTATCTGTCCTAAGTGTGTGACCCATTGGATTCTATACCTAGCCAGCAGTGGGTCCGAGTGCAAGTTGACCTAATTTGATCAGAACTCATTCTAATCGATTAGGTCAAATCGAGCTAACTCGAGTTAGTCAATTAGGACTCCTCCTAATTAGTGATCCAATTAAACCATTTAATTTGATCAACCCACAACAAGATTGACGTCTAGCAACGTGTCATGTCTTCCCGGAAGATATGGAAATTCTGGTGAAATTCCAAAACTACCCTTCAGTGGAAAGTTCCCGTACAATTCGATCCTTCAATCATCTTGCATCCCGAATATAACTATGGATATGGAACATGTCAAAACCAGCTTATACTCATTCCCAGCTCAGTCATACACTAATTTTCAATTAATTCGATATTAGAAATCATTTCTAATATCTGTACTTTGATCAAAGATTTCCTGAATCATCATCTGACCTAATTTGGCTGGATGCAATCTCCTCCTACTAGGAGTGATCAATTCCTTGTTGACCTACTCATTACCTTCATATACAATTCATCATACCCATCACCTCGTGCATGACCCAGTGTCATGATTGAGATTGAACCAAAGCATGGGTTCATGTACATAAGGTATTATGGCAGTCTCAGGTCATAGGACTACTTGTACAACTCCCACTATGTGAAACATCTATTGACATGCAGCTAAGGCTCCATTAGATGTTCTCAAACTGGATCTATTCAGTGAACTCATTCACTAATGAGCACCCACATCCTTGTATTAGTGTCCCACACAAGTGATTGTGAGAGCAGTCACCCTTTTCAGCATACATAGGATGTGCCAGTCTAACCAGAAACCCTGATCCCCAACTCAGGGTTCCTATGACTAGGAATATTCTAGATTAGGGTTTTAAGGCCTTAGATCTCACTGGTATGATCTCATCATAGCCCTAGGACCATAGCCCTAATCTATGGGGTTCATCATATAATGACACAGCGAATGATGAAAAAAAAAAATTGCCTTTATTAACTTGTCAATTTACAATGGTCTGGGAGATACAAATATTGGCTTATAGGGCATAATCCTTTCACTACGGTAATCTCAAAAAGTGTGAATTTATGACCAGTAGGATTATCTTCCTTGGATTGTTGTAACCCCTGACGGCGTGGCTGCCGATCTTGAAAAGATTAGGTCCATTGTAGAATGGCTAGAGCCAACCAATGTGCATGAAGTCAGAAGTTTCCATGGCTTGGCTACCTTCTATAGGCGATTCATCAAGGGGTTTAGTACCGTAGTTGCTCCTATCACAGACTGCATTAAGAAGGGAGAATTTCAGTGGACCAAAGCAGCCCATAAAGCCTTCCTAGATCTTAAGGATAGGATGACCCAGGCACCCATTTTGAGACTACCGAACTTTTCAAAGGTATTTGAGGTTGCCTGTGATGCTTCAGGAGTAGGTATAGGTGGAGTCCTAAGCCAAGAGAACCATCTCGTAGCATTCTTTAGTGAAAAACTTAATGATGCTAAGCTTAGGTATTCTACCTATGATAAGGAATTTTACGCGGTACTGCAAGCTTTGCGTTACTGGAGACATTATTTGCTACCGCGTGCTAAGTGGGTAGAGTATATCCAGTCCTATACTTTTGTTTTGAAGCATAAGGCTGGGTCTGAAAATAAGGTAGCTGATGCCCTTAGTCGTCGATCTTTATTGTTGAATTCTGTTAGGGCTGAAGTCATAGAGTTTGAGCAAATAAAGAAGAATATGAGTCGTGTCCAGATTTTAAGGCTGTGTACCAAGATCTAACTCAAGGACCATCTAGTGAACATAAGGATTTTAGATGGCTTTTTGTTCTTTAAGAATAGGCTTTGCATCCCTAGAACCTCTCTTAGGGAATTCTTGATTTGGGAAACTCATGCTGGAGGTTTAGCTGGCCATTTCGGAAAAGATAAGACCACCCTGGCTATTGAAGACCATTTTTTCTGGCCTAGCTTAAAAAGAGATGTAGCACACATTGGGCTAGGTGTCGGACCTGCGCTGTTGCCAAACAGCGAAAACAGAACACCGGCCTTTATACCCCACTCCCTGTCCTAGATCATCCTTGGCAAGATGTGAGCATGGACTTTGTGTTAGGTTTGCCTAAGACCCAGAGGAGGCATGACTCTATCTGTGTTGTAGTAGACCGATTCTCCAAGATGGCCCATTTCTTGCCTTATTCCCAAACATTTGATGCGTCTAAGGTAGCTACCCTGTACTTTAATGAGATAGTTCGACTCCATGGCCTACCCAAGACCATTGTTTCAGATAGGGATGTTCGGTTCACCAGCTATTTCTGGAAAACCCTTTGGCATAAGTTAGGGACGAAACTTAAGTTTTCAACTGCCTATCATCCCCAGACTGACGGCCAAACTGAAGTAGTGAACCGTAGTTTAGGCAATCTGCTAAGGTGTCTTGTTGGTGAAAATTAGGAACTGGGATTTGTACTTACCTAGAGCTAAATATGCATATAATGACTCGGTCAATAGGTCTACGGGTAAGAGTCCATTTGAAATTGTGCATGGTTACAAACCCCACACACCTCTTGACCTAGCTCCTTTACCAGTCCACACACGGGTCTCCAAGTCTGCCGAAGTTTTTGCACAGCATATAAAAGACTTGCATAAAGAAATTCAAGCCAAAAAATTTAAGTAATGAAACTTATAAGAAATTGGCTGATTCTCAAAGGCGAGTTAAAACTTTTGACGAAGGAGTCTATGTAATGATTAGGTTAGGCCTGAACGGTTTCCTCCTGGAACCGTTAGAAAGTTACATGCTAGGGGAGCTGGACCATTTAGAGTGGTAAAGAGAGTAGGATCCAATGCCTATGTGCTCGAGTTACCTCCAGAACTAGGCATTAGCTCTACTTTCAACATTACAGACCTAGTAGAGTATAGGGAGCCAGCTGTGATTCCCAGTGAGGATTTTGAACCTAATCCTGCTCTTGAGAGTGAACCTGACCCTGTGTGTCCACCAACAATTGGCCTGTGAGGAAAGAGCAGATTGAAAAGATCCTGGATGATCAGGTTATCTCTACTCGTAATTGAGGATACCAAAGATACCTGGTCCGCTGGATAGGAAGGCCAGATTCTGATGACTCTTGGATCTTCCGAGAAGAGTTACAAGAGCTGGACCAAGACCTCTTGGAGAGATACCAGAGCCAACTTGATCCATACTCGACAAGGTCGAGTTCCTCCCACCCTGAGAGAATTGATGCGGGCACCAGACTCAGAAGAAGACTTCAGAGCTCCATCTGGATCTCTGATTAACCTTGCCCAAAGAATTAGGGTTTTTGGTTTGTAATAAGAGTTGACTAGATCAACTCAATTTAGCTTGAGTCTACATTACCTGCATTTTATTTTGTTGAGTCATGTTGACTCAGTAGTGGACTAGGGCTTCAACCTGGGTGTTACATTTTCTCCCAAGGCCTAGCAAGTGGGCGCCACACTCCCAGCCACACTCCCAGCCATACGCCTGAGTCCAGGGGGTGCCATATCTACATCCAGCAGCCTTTGGTCCCCACGCCACAGATAGCAGCTTCCTTCTCTCATGCGCCAGTTGAGGAGAAATCCACCAGGAGTCCACAAATCAAGGGGCGGCCCAAGTCTTTCCCAAAAGAACCAAACTAAGAAAGGGAAGAAATTCTCTTGGAGAAAACTTCAAGGAGGCGCCCACTACCTGCCAAAAATATTCAAAACAAAGATGGGAGGGCCTTGACTTAGGGAGAAGAAAAGGAGGAGTCCAAAAGAGTTGATCCATGGAAGGAAAAAAATTCTCTTAAAGATCCAAGCAAGGAGGCGCCATCTACCTTTCTTTTATAACCCTAATCAAATTTTTTTTGGTACCTTGGCCGACCATATGTGTATGGATTATCCTGATTTGTAGATCCCCTCCTTTAGTCCCACATGAAAGATGTAAAACCCTACTCCCTTGTAAAGCCTTATAAATTAAACCCCTCTTGTAAGTTTAAATCAATCAGATGAATGAAACCAAATTTTTGTGTGAGCAAACTTTGTGTTTTCTCTCTTCCGCACTTGCATCCAAGTGTTGAACTCCGTGAGGGAGTAAATCCGGGTTCCCCAGGAACCTTGAGGAGGTGTGAGATCTCCAAAACCCAAACCCTAGGTTAGCCACTCCACTCCCAAACCCTAGCTGCCATCACCCTTCTCTTTCCACCAAGCCCTAGCCTATCCCACCTCTCACGGCCACCCTCTCCAAGTCTAGGCTGACCACCAGCATCCAGCTCCAGTCCAGATACTTCAAACCTACAGCAATTCTAAGAGGAAGTCAGATCAGCCTCCAGGAGAATCCTGATTTCAGCAACTTCAGCTTTTAAGTTCTTCAACCTGGTAAATCTTTTCTTGAGTATCTGAATTCCATCACTTGTTCCTCTTCTTTCCAGATCTTGAGTCCAGGAGAAGCCGACCAAACCACAAGACCAGTATTGGAGGATCCATTGCGAAGATAGCCGACTCCGAGGATCCCACAATCTGCTCGAGAGAGTTCTTCCACCCAAATTCTGAGAATCACTGTCTGGTTGGTAAACCATCTCTCCTCTCTATTTCTGTTATGTTAAAAGTTCAGAGCGAAACCCTAGGTCTGGAAGTTTCTCAACCCCCAGCGATCCATTACTTCTAAACTACTCTGATAATTTAGTTTCATCTAAATTGTGCTTTCAATCCTTACCTAGTTTCCTTCAACTTAGTTTAGCTTTACTTTGAGTCAAAGCCAATTTCTGAACTATATATATAAAAAAAAATAATTAATCTTAAATTTATTTCTGCATATGCTTCCTTGTTCTTTGTTCTGCATCAGTCCCTCAGCTTCGGACTTCGGCATTGGGTCGACTGCCGACTGTCGCTCGGAGGTTGGACTTCAGGAGCCTTATCGCTCTGCTTCTTGGGGGTTGGCCTTCCTTCAGCTTGACATCGGTCGACTGCTTGTTCTTCCGCTAGAGCATACTTCTACGCTCTGGCCAATAGTTCACTGTAGCTTGTCGGATGTTTCTTTTCTAGGGAGAAGGTTAGCTTGGATGAGCGAAGCCCTCACGTGAAGGCTGACATTGCTATAGCCTCATTTAAATGCGGGACTTCCATGGTCGCTGAGTTGAAATGATCCATGAAATCCTGAATGGTCTCTCCCTCCTTTTGCAGCACGAGGAAGAGGCAGTCGGTATTCCTCGGGATCCGACTGCAAGTCCTGAAATGGGAAAGAAAAAATGATTCAAGTTGAGAGGAGTGGATCATACCTGGCCGGATGGCGGAGAACCATATCCGGGCAGTCTTCTTGAGGGTTGCAGGGAAGGCGATGCAATGGAGAGCGTCGGAGGTGCATTGGACCATCATATAGGCTTTGTACATGCCCAGATGGTCCATTGAATCAGTGGTATCATCGTACGGGTCCACCTATGGGATCTTGAAGTGGCGGGGGATCGTCTCCACTAGAATCTCCTCAGAGAACGGGAGACAGGAGTCGTATACCTGTTCCCCTTCGGCCTTTTGCCAGAGGGTGATTTCTGCAATGCGCTCCTCCATGCGCATGATCTTGCTGGCATAGTCCTTCAGAGGTTCGACGGCAAGCGGACCATCGAACGGGATGGACTTAGTGTAGAAAGGCGAAGCAGACCTCGCCCTCTTGCTGTCGGCATGATCACCCAAGGACCTCTGGGACTCCACGATGGCGTGAGAACCAGGCTGGGGGATCTCTGGCCATCGACCTCCCTCAACAACATTCAGAGGATTGGTGCAGGAAGCAGCTGGTAGTTGTTGTCGGTTGTCGACAGCTTCTTGGAAACGCTGAATCGTAGCCATAAGTGTTTCAATGTGATTCACCAAGGTTTGGAACTATTGCAACCCCAATGTGATGGTAGGTTCTGTAGCAGTAGGGGCGGTGGCAGCAAAATCATTCTCCCTAAGAGGCTTCTCAGACCTGGAAGGAGAGATATCCCTCCTGGTAGTGGCATTTGGAGCTTTTCCCTTAGCCATTTTCTTGTCGGGATGATAGATTCCTCCTTTTAGAAGAAAGAACCCTCCTTCTAGCACCAATCTGTTGCAGTGTCAACTCCTGGACCGGGAACTGGGGTGACTGAATGGGCTGGAGTGCTCCTCTCTCGAGAGAACCTACAACAAAGTCCCCAAGGGTGCCTGTGGTGTCCGGCAGGGGACCCTCTGATGCTTAAGTTAACAGTAGATTGAAGGCAACAGAATGGATGAATAAAAAAATGAACAGTCTCTGGAGAGGGAAGAGTTGTTCTATCTTCGAATGGGGTCCCCTGGGTACCTTATATAGGTGCGGAACAGTCCAAAATCCATTAGGGGAGAGGCTGAGAAAGACTGATCTACCCCTAGGAGAATCTGGAGAGTGGCCATGTGGCGCGCAGATACGGCGGCATCGTGGAAGTAGTGGAGCAGGGCCGTTGGGATAGCAGGATCCTGTAGTAATAGAACGGTGCTTCAAAAATGCCCTGGATGCTAAGACTTGCCCGTTTGATGTTGACCATGAGACAGTCAGTCGGTCGGACCCAAAGGCCAAGCTTCCGAAGGAGAGTGATGGGCCGGACCCTAGTAGGAGAGGGTCATTTGGACCTCAGCTCCGATGGATCGGACCTCCAACGGAGAGTGGTGGGCTGGACCCCAGTAGGAGAGTGTCGTTCGAACCTCAGCTTCGGTGGGTCAGACCTCTGACGGAGAATGGTGTGCAAGACCCCGGTAGGAGAGGGTCGTTCGGACCTCAGCTTTGGTGGATCGGACCCCAGCAGGAGAGGGTTGTTTGGACCTCAGCTCCGATGGGTTGGACCCCCTTAGTTAGAGCCTTGAGAAGGGCGACCGGGTCAGACCGCAGGATTGGGCCGGTTCTAGCTAAGGTTGAGCCATCATGGTACAACAATTAAATTTTTTTTTTCTCTATATTTGACTCAAACTAGATCAATTTGACCTTATTCATGATGAATCATATTCAATCATTGTTGATTTGACTCCAAATTTATATTATTTCAATTGATTTTCATTTACCTGTGAAATCCCTAATTTTTTGGTTTTTAAGTCGCTGAGTTGACATATTTATGTGTCGACACCAAAATGTGTCGACACATGCATGAGCCGACACATGAACGATAGTGGATTGAGATTTAAGGGGTTTTGAATCATTTTTTTCCCCAAATCCTTTCTCCTCCGAGCCGACACTAGGTTGCAAGGTACCCTTACCGTTCATCCTTCCATTTCGTTGCTTTTGCCCGTCGTTTTCTTGGATTTGGACGTTTGGTAGCTATTTTTTGTTGGATTCCTTCCTATGTTTTGATTTCTAAACCCTAGAAACCCAAATTTCCACCAAAAACCTTTCCCAATCTTTGAATCTAAGCAATTGGTCCTTGCAAACAAGTTGTTCGTCGACCTCGTTAGTCAAACCAAGAGGAAGAGCGAAGGATGAAGGCCCGACACGAGTCTAAAGCTCCAGATCCGTTCGCACGACCCTTGTTTGTTCCATCTAGCCGGATGAGCTTGAAGATAGTGGTTAGAGGACACCGAGTTGATTTTTCTTTTGTGGACCAGCAGCACTTTTGGATTGGAGAGTGGATTCGACAGGCTGGTTTGATCACTTTCTGTTCACTCAGTGAGAGAATTACCCTGGGTTGATGAGAGAGTTCTATGGATCACTTGCCTGCGGAGCAAATGGTTTGATTGCACAGGTTAGAGGATGGGATATCCCCATTACTTTAGAGATTTTGAGTAGAGTATGGGATATACCTTATGACCGGATCAGTTGTTGACAGTCTGATGGATCGAGTCAGTGGTCTCCAATGCATTTTTGAGTCCGACATTCCACCAGAGGGAGCTACTGTTCCAGCATCCAGGTTGTCTGCAGAGATGAGACGACTGCACCATATCGTCACCTGGATTCTTCTACCGAAGACCGGATGTTTTGACTATATCACAGAGCGGGAGTTGCTCATGATGGTCTCACTGGTTCAGCGCACGCTAGTATGCATTCCAGTTCTGATGGTACATCAGATTACAGAGGCATCGACTAGCCAAAGGCTCTGCTTACCGCATGGCATGGGACTAACATTACTATTTCGAGAGTATGGAGTCAACTTTGAGGATGAGCCTTATCGTACATTGCTTCACACTGATGTATTTGACATCAGGTCATTGCATCGGATGGGCTATCATTTGGTCCGAGGCCAGTGGACATGTAGTGGTGGGGACACCTGAGGCACCAGAATAAGACAGAGGCTTTTCAACCCTCTGTAAATTGATCAATAATTTATGAGTCCATCTGTAATAGGGCTTAGCTCATCTGAGTCCATTTTAGTTGTTATTTGAGTATTTTTAGTTGTTATTTCAGTTCTGTACTAGTCAGCTCATGTTGAGCTAGTTCAGTCCAATGCTAGTCAGCTCATGTTGAGCTAATTTTATTTTTTTGAGTCTTGTCCAAGCATACTGAAGACTCAAGACTATATCATACAAGTGAAGACCAAGTACAACTAGATTGAAGACATGGAAGTATAGCCCAAGTCCAACCCATCTTGAAGATTTGAAGACCCTAGGAGGAAAATTCAAAAAACCCTGATTTCTTGCAGATGCCCTCTAGATGCCCAGATCCCTTCCATATGCCAAATATATTCATATACCAAGGAATCTATGATTTTGAGGTCCATTTGCATCCTAGCCCTAAGAAATCAAGCCCAGTCACCAAGCCCAAGCCCCTAAGAAGCAAAATACCAGGGAATATTCCTGCTACCTGGCTACCAGGCCACCCCAGCTTCCAGAGGTCCAAACCCATGCACCCGGGCCCCTTTGGGACGGCCCCTTGCTGCTCCTAGAAGCCCAACATGCCCCCCTAGGCGTTCTTGGAGTGTTGACCAAGTCAAGAGAATTTTTAGGGATTTTTCTACCTAATATTTCCTTATTTTCTAGCTAGGGTTTGAGAAGGAAAAGGATTCTCATGTAAAGACTAATGTGCCCTTACTTGGAGCCCAAGGTTAAGGGTCTATTTAAGGGACCCTAGCCTCTTATATGAAGGAGAATTTTTGATGAATGAAAACCTTGAGTTCTTCTATTGAGTTGTGTGATACCCTGCTGTGTGCATAAAGGGGTTTGCGAGAGTTTTTCTTCCCAGTGCTGCAATCATCTTCCTGCTGCCAACAAGCATCTCAGATCCCTGGACGCCCACTCCAAAAGAAGACTTCCCTTGATATTTTCCTTTGTTTTCTTGTTCCTTTATGAGTTTTCTAACCCCTGACAGTTGTTTACAGGTCCCCGAGTTCCTACGAATCCAACGACTCCAGCCAAGCCTCAATCGGATCACCGAGCAGAAAGCCGAGTATCCGCGGGTCTTTGGCTCAGTTTTCCAGGCCGCATCCATCGAGAAATGAGAGAGCCTTTGCTGCGATCTTCACAGACGTTGTCAGGTACACCCCTCTACCTCCAGTAGTTTTATTGTAGGAGAACTTGCCTTAACCGAGTCTTCTCAGCCCCGGCGATCCTTCTTTTCTACTTTTCTAGGTCCTAATCTGTATGCTGATTTTCTGAAATTCATATAAAATTCCCTACAACTTATTTTAATCTGAAATTAAGGAATTAATCACTCAACCCCACATATAAAAATACAAAAAAATTGCATGCATATTAGTCCCCCATCATTTGGTATTAGAGCTTAAATTAGGGCTTGTTTTCTGCAGTTTTTCAGTCCGTATATGCTTTGTTATTTTAATTATTTGTTTTAGATAAAAACTCCAAAAATTATGAATTTATTTTATTGACTCATAATAATTCATAGTAAGTTTAAGAATTTTCTCAGATTTTATTATGGCTTGTGGATGTTTTGCAATCCGAAATACAGCCTGTAAATTTTGGCTCTATTTTTTCTGCAAGACAAGTTTGGAAGTTTTAGGGTTTTGATTAGTATCTTTTTGCATATCTTTTAATTTTAGTTTATTTCCTGTATATTAGGGCATAAATTGCATGTTTTTTGTGTTTAAAAAAAAATACCAAAAAAAAAAAAAATACATATTCTCCAAAAAAATACCAAAAATATCTAAACCCTAATTTGCATCCTCATCTACCTGCCATCATTGCATAATTTACTTTTAAGGGCACTCTTGTTATATCAGATGGGGGGAGGATTTGATCACCTCTCCTTAGCCCAAAACCACATCCCTTGCATTCGGTCCCAAGCCTTAACCTAAAATTAACTAGACTTAATTGCCCTAGTGGGCTAGGGACACCAACTGGTCGGGTCCGGGCTACGTGTTAGATCACTGTGTCAAGCTAACCTGTGTGTGCCTTGTGCTTGGTGTCTAGAATGGTGGTTTAGGGATTCAATCCCGAAGGGCTTGTGTGCTGGTCCGCCTACCTGGCCAATCTCTGATTGGTGTCTAGGATTGGCAATCAGGGACCTAACACTCCACTTACACCTGCCTGGCTGAGTACAGGATTACTATAGGCTAGTTTGCCACCCTGATTGAGCATCTAGTTTAGACTCTAGGTCTAGTTAGCTGTAGTCAGTCTGATTAAGTCTTGCATGAGAACTAGATCAGGAGTTTCATATCACCCACCTCCTTTACAAATGTCTGAACCCATGGAAAATTTACAAGCCCAAATAAAAGCCCTAGCTGATCAAATGGCCCAAATGGCGACCCAGTTAACTCAGTCTGGTATTCAAACCAATGATAGAATTGACCATCTTGCCAATAGGTTTGAGCAGTTAGAAGTCCGGGTAGGGACCCCAGGAAAAACCCATGGGTCACAGTCTGAGCCAGATCCTAATTCCCCTCAACCTAGGAGAACCCCAAACCCTAATCCATACCTTGAGGTCGAACCTAGGAGAGCCCCTCATCCTGACCCATACTATAACCCTCAGCCTAGGAGGACCCAAACCCTGACCCATACCAAGAGGTCGAACCTAGGAGAGCCCATCGTCATGACCCAATCCCTAAGGTTAGTCCTAGAAGACCCAATCAGAATTTTATAGACCGGGAAGATAGATCCTATTTACCCTCTCCCTATAAGCCTAGTATATCCACAACCTATAGATCTTATGACTCAAATCCTATGAACTTAGAACCTATGAATCCATAACCTATGAACCTAGATCCTATGACTCTAGATCCCATGATCATAGATCCTATGCACCCACACCCTATGAGCCTAGTAGACCCAACACCCAATATTCTGACCCATATAGGGAGTCCAACCCTAGGAGAACCAATATTCTGACCCATATAGGGAGTCAACCCTAGGAGAACCCAGTATTCTGACCCATATAGGAGTCCAACCCTAGGAGAACCCAATATCCTGACCCATATAGAGAGCCCAACCTTAGGAGGACCCCATACCATGATCCATCCTTAGAACCTGACCA
This sequence comes from Areca catechu, assembly GCA_021397845.1. NCBI lineage: Eukaryota > Viridiplantae > Streptophyta > Magnoliopsida > Arecales > Arecaceae > Areca > Areca catechu. The sequence goes on along the minus strand of CM038051.1, from coordinate 139,160,463 downwards.
TAGAGCTGACCCAAAATCCTATGACCCCAGATCCTATAATCCCATGACCCATATATCTGCACCCTTATCCTATGAGCCCAGAGACCCATAACCCTAAGTATCAATCTAGTACTAGTCAGGTTTCCCTTAGTCAACTTGAACCCTATAGGATTAGCTCCCGTAAATATGAGCCCAGTAGTGAGCCACTACCCCTTAGGCAACCTAAACCTACTAGGATTAGTGTCCATAATCAGAAACCAGGACCTAGCCAATTTTCCCTAGCCGACCATCTCCAATCATTCCTGAGATTGACAAGGCTTACATTAACACGGAAGTGTATGAAGCTGATGCAAACTTAGTGGATGAGTATGAGGGAGAAGAGGAGACACCTTTAGATGACCTAGAATTAGCTGACCCAATAGATACCCAGGTAGAAGCCAACCTAGAGGTAGTTGACCTTGACCACATCCAACCTAAAGCTATAGTGGAAGAACAAATAGAGGAAGAGAACCTAGGTACTGCTGCTAGAGCCTTACCTGAGGAAACCATAGAGGAGAGCTAAATTATAGAGTATAGTCCTAAAATACAAGAACCTGAAGAATTTATTAAGGACTTGATCTCTTTGAATCAGTACCCTCAGGATGAGCCTCCTCCTATAGTTCCTATTAAGGACCTCTTCCCTGAGATTAGTAACCCATCCTTCCATTATGCAAACCCCATAGCTATACCGCAACCTCGTAAGGTTAGCCTCATTAGTCTAGGATTAGTCCCTGACATGCCTTCTTATATCGAAATTTATCCAACTAACTTTGAACCTTTTTCCTACCCTACCAAACTAATTCTGAACCCACTTCCTATTTTTGCCCTTGCCTAACACCTCCAGCATTTCTAGGATTATTAGATTGCATTTAACTGAGATTAGCATACTGCATGCATTCATCATACATGTTAGGTTAGCATCTTACTTCTGGCATACTCTTTGGAATTTGCTAGGAGTCACTGTAAATTTTCATGTGCATGTCAAGCTAGGATCAAACCTAGAGAACCTATAATCTATTAGGTTTAGATCCAAAGAGTTCAATAAATTTCCTTCGATAGGAATGCATAGTCGAGTCTTTAGGTGTCAGTATGAGTCCTTTGCATCATCTTGTTAGGAGTCTGCATGTGCCCAGCATGTTCACCACCTACACTAATTTTGAAACAACTGGCTAATTCCCGAAGATAGATTAAAGAATTTGATGTAGTGGATTCTGTCTTGGTTAGGCTTAGGCCTAAAAGAAGCTTCATGCTCGCAGAGCCGGACCTTTTAAAGTGATAGAGAAGGTGGATCAAATGCCTAGGTGTTAGAATTGCTTTCGGATTTGGGCATTAGTTCTACCTTCAATATTACAGACCTGGTTGAGTATAGGGAACCGGCAACGATACCTAGTGAGGCCTTTGGACCTATTCCTTTTCATTGTGAGTGACCCTAACCTAGAGTGTCCACAAACAAATTTGGCCTGAGAGAGGAGAACGGATCGAGCGTATCCTGGATGATCAAGCCATCACGACCCAGGGCCATGACTATCAACGCTTCCTGGTCCGATGGCAAGGTCAGCCAAAGTCAGACGATTCATGGATTTCTCGAGAGGACTTGCAATGCCTCAACCCAAACCTTTTGAGAGATATGTGAGCCAGTCTGACCTTCACTCAACAGGGTCGAGTTCCTCCCATCCCGGGAGAATTGGTGGGGACACCTGAGGCACCAAAATAAGACAGAGGCTTTTTAACCCTCTGTAAATTGATCAATAATTTATGAGTCCATCTGTAATAAGGGCTTAGCTCATCTGAGTCCATTTTAGATATTATTTGAGTATTTTTAGTTGTTATTTCAGTTCTGTACTAGTCATCTCATGTTGAGCTAGTTCAGTCCAATGCTAGTCAGCTCATGTTGAGCTAATTTTATTTTTTTGAGTCCTGTCCAAGCATACTGAAGACTCAAGACTATATCATACAAGTGAAGACCAAGTCCAACTAGATTGAAGACATAGAAGTATAGCCCGAGTCTAACCCAGCTTGAAGATTTGAAGACCCCAGGAGGAAAATTCAGAAAATCCTGATTTCTTGCAGATGCCCTCTAGATGCCCATATTCCATTCTAGATGCCAAAATATATTCATATACCAAGGCATCCATGATTTTAGAGGTCCATCTGCATCCTAGCCCAAAGAAATCAAGCCCAGGCGCCAAGCCCAAGCCCCTAAGATGCAAGATACCAGGAAATATTCCTGCTACCTGGCTACCAGGCCACCCCAGCTTCCAGAGGCCCAAACCCATGCACCCGGCCCCTTTGGGATGCCCCTTGCTGCTCCTAGAAGCCCAACACGCCCCCCTAGGTGTCCTTGGAGTGTTGACTAAGTCAAGAGAATTTTAGGGATTTTTCTACCTAATATTTCATTATTTTCTAGCTAGGGTTTGAGAGGGAAAAGAATCTCATGTAAAGACTAATGTGCCCTTACTTGGAGCCCAAGGTTAAGGGTCTATTTAAGGGACCCTAGCCTCTTGTATGAAAAAGAATTTTTGATGAATGAAAACCTTGAGTTCTTCTATTGAGTTGTGTGATACCCTGCTGTGTGCATAAAGGGGTTTGCGAGAGTTTTTCTTCCCAGTGCTGCAATCATCTTCCTGCTACCAACAAGCATCTTAGATCCCTGGATGCCCACTCCAAAAGAAGCCTTCCCTTGCTATTTTTTCTTTATTTTCTTGTTCCTTTGTGTTTTCTAACCCCTGACAGGTCATTTACAGGTCCCCGAGTTCCTTCGAATCCAACGACTCCAGCCAAGCCTCAATCGGATCACCAAGCAGAAAGCCGGGTATCCGCGGGTCTTTCGCTCGATTTTCCAGGCCGCATCCATCGAGGAACGAGAGACCCTCTGCTGTGATCTTCACAGACATTGTCAGGTACACCCCCTCTACCTCCAGTAGTTTTATTGTAGGAGAACTTGCCCTAACCGAGGCTTCTTAGCCCCGGCGATCCTTCTTTTCTACTTTTCTAGGTCCTAATCTGCATGTTGATCTTCTAAAATTCATATAAAATTCCCTACAACTTATTTTAATCTGAAATTCAGGAATTAATCACTCAACCCCATATATAAAGCATACAAAAAAAATTGCATGCATATTAGTCCCCCATCATGTAGGATATCAAGTCAGGCCGAGGATCAAGCTGATGATGATGACACAACAGAGGAGGAGCGGATTCTTTCAGGTGAGGCTGGACCCAGCAAGACTCAGCCTGAGATGGCAACGCAGCCAACGGTTGCTCCTTAGTCTGATCCTTCTACATCTGCATAGCCTTGCCAGCATAGATGGAGACACTAGAGACTTCAGATAGTCTAGAGGACAGTGTTAGACGCATCGAGATAGATGTATTTATCATGAGGTAGCGTCTTGACATATTCATAGTTGAGACGAGAGAGAGCCATATTGGACTTAGTCATGGCTTCTCGGCTATTCTTTCTGCACTGTCTAGATCTTCGACGAGTACTCCGGCTGCAGATACTACTCCTGCTCCTGCTCATGTACCTGCTCCTGCACCAGCTGATGATATTGTTGACATTGATACTGGTGCTGATACTGCTGTTGGAGTTGATAAGACTGTTGGTGATACAGTTATTGGAGATGATGATGGAGATGAGGAGACTGACTCAGATCGATTTGACATTGCTAATCTTATGTCAGAGCCAGTTCCAGAGGTGACGGATGACTTGCCTGTGAGCCCTGTTGTTGACCCATCCATCTCACCTGCCCAAACTCATATTCTATTCTCTCCTTCTAGATCAGATGATCGCACACCTGTTCCCATTCCTATCCTTACTCCAGTTATCGAAACACCTATCATTTATTTACCTGATATTGTTTTCCCTGATATTGATACTTCATTTGTTCATACACCTATCATTGAGACCCCCACTATTGATACATCGATAGATTCTACAGCTAATACTACTGTTCTTGATACACCTGTTGTTACATCAGCTGAGACCCTTGCTTTTGACTCACAGATTACTGATACTCCTATCCTTCATACTGCATCACTCATTCGAGAGCTTGGGTTTTATACACCCGGCTTTCAGCATCTCGACTCTGGACATTCATTTGATCGCACACCTCTTCCAGCGGTGGCTGAGATGGTTGACCCGATCACTTCTGTTCCCGTGGAGGATATTGCATCTACCTCTACTGTTCCAGCCAGAGGTCGGACATATACTCATCGTAGAGGACATGGTCATCGTATCCCTCCATAGCCGACCAGGACCAGACTTAGAGATCTTCGATCGAGATGGCCACAAGCTCGATCTTCTACTGATACTGGACTGATTGAGATCGGTTCATCTTCTGATGAGTCTATGGATGAGGATTAGGACTTTTATATACTTTTAGATAGTTTGTTTTTGTACTTATATGTACTTTTATCTTTGTTATGTATCAGTTTACTGTACAAACTCTAAGTTTATATGAAAACCTTGTTGTTCCTCATCTCTATGTTTGTGATGCAAATGAATGTTATATCTTGAATTGCTTTTATACCTCAATGTCTTCACTTTTAATTGAATAAAAAGTTTTTAAAGACAAAAAGGGATGCAATTTAGAACATGAATTTATATCTCAATGCTATTTCTTGACTATTCGATTTATTTGTTTCCCCACCTTTTTAATGATAACAAAAAGGGGGAGTAATTAATGAGATTTAAGAATAAATGAATATTTCACAAAATAAAAATGGAGTAGTTTTGATATAAAGGATAGACAAATTTTTGAAAAACCTGAATTGAAAATCATTTACAAAGTTCCTTAAGAAAGGGGGAGCTTTACTTTTTGTTTATTTGAAAATCCTTTCAAAGCAAATTTAACCCTTAAAACCCCTCTTTCAATGTTTGAAAAGATTTTTACAAATTTTGTTATGAATCATTGATTCAGGGGGAGATTTGTTGTTTGCTAAAATTTTTTGTAGAGTATCATGATACATGCTTTCTATGCATTTAAATAAATATCAAAGTTCTGATAATCTCTATCTTTGTAATAAGCTCTAACTCTATTACTTGTGTTCTGAATTGGCATATTTTTAATGCATGTAATGTTGATATACTTAATGCCTTCAATGTTATGCACCTTGTTCAATTCTCTTAAAGCTTTATTTTTAAAGCAATATATACTTAAGGATTTTGTCATCATCAAAAAGGGGGAGATTGTTGACTCCACTAATTGATTTTGGTGATAATAAAAATAGTTAAGTATAAGTTGAGGACTAATGATTTTCTTTGAGTGTGTTTTTATTGAAAAGGTGCTCACAAAATTTGAAGAAGCCAAATTGTCTTGAAGAAGCCAAGTTTGAAAGAAAAGTTTGCTCAAAAAGGACTTGGACACTTAAAAGATGGTTGAATGGATGGCCAAGCTAAGTGGAAACTTGTTCCAACTCAAATTCAGCAGTTTCTATGTATTTTTCAGTAAAGTGTTGACTCAAAGTGTCGACACATGACATAAAGTATCGACACATGATGAAGAAGTGTCGACTCAGGCCGGTACGCAGCAATATTTCAAATGGCACAGATGAAGTGTCGACACATGGACCTGAGGTGTTGACTCAAGGTGTCGACACATGGATCAACACATCGCCTGAGACATTCAAGCCATAGAACTTGCAGATATTAAAGGAGCAGTTGAAGTGTCGACACATGGAAGCAAGGTGTCGACTCAACTGAGAAGGTGTCGACACATCTGAGATTTCCAGAGAATCTGATTGGAGCTTTTTGAACTATGTGTTGATTCAAGAAGAACATATGTCGACCTTATGTGTCGACTCAACTGAGAAAGTGTCGACACATGGAGTTCTGGCAACAGTAATGGCTAGTTTTTTCAAACACAAAACTCACCCAAAATGCCCCCAACAGCTAGTTTTTCAAGTTTAACGGCTAGATTTCAGTTTTGAGGCCTTGGGAGGGTATTTATTTGCTCCAAATCAAATCTAAACACATGATATTGAATACCATTAAAGAGTTTTGAGAGAAAAAAAGAGAGAAGAGCCTTAACTCCTATTCATTCAAGTTTCAACCACTCACAAGCTAAAGGAAGCTTCCAAGCATTCAAAAGCCATCAAGAGTATTGAAGATCATTCAATCTTGGGCATTCAAAAGGATACAACAAGTGCAAAGCAACTCTACTTTAAGCTACATCGAGATATTCACTTTGTTATTGAAAGCTTACTTGGTTCTTTATTTCTAAACCTTATTTCTTGTAAGGATTCTTGGTTAGCCTATTGTAAAACAAAGTGAGGTTATTGGTAAGCCTTGGAAAACCAAATAGGTTGGTGGTTAGCCCGCAAAACCGCTAAGATTCTTGGTTAGCCCGAAAAATCAAGGGAGGTTGTTGGTTAGCCTTGTGAAAACTAATTAGGTTCTTGGTTAACCCACAAAACCAAGTGAGGTTGTGACTTGTGATCATTATAAAAACAAGTTTGGTTTTGACTAGTGAGCTCGGAAAACTAATCGACTGTAATCATGTGATTATAGTGAATTCCCAAGGAGATCTTGGGGAGTGGATGTAGGTGCATGGTTGGCACCGAACCATTATAGTTCTTGGTATTTGTGATTGCTTGATCTCTCTCTCTTTGCTCTTTTTTTATTGCTCTTAATTTTGTTGCACTTATATTTTAAAGCATTATATTTGAATCATAGTACCTTGCTTATATATATTTGTTGAATTGGATTGCTTTGCTTAGTATCTAGTTTAATAAAGTTTGTAGCTTGTTTATTAAGTTAGCTTTATTGAGTGTTAATTTTTAGAGACCCAATTCACCCCCCCTCTTTGGTTACTTACTGGACAACACTACCCCTTCCATATTCCAGTCAAGGTCACCATCTGTAGACATCCAGGCATCCTCTTCTAGTAGCCAGGCTGCCATCCTCAAGCAACCAAGCCGCCCCATCCATCCAAGCGTCCTCTAATGAACTAGGCTGCAAGCAGTCTTTAGCGCTCCCTCCTGCCTTCTCTTCTCTTCCACCTACAATTTCATATTTTTTCTATCTTCCAAATCCCTAACCCTAAGTGTTTGCAGGATCCCTCTAGTACTACGAACCTTGGAGGATGCCTTCCTTGCCTCTGTAACCAGTTGATAAAAAGCTAACGGATCCATTGGAAATGACTTCGTCATCTAGGTGTCGATCTAAGAGGTGTGATCCTGTCTACATCGAAGCAGAAATCAAGCTAAGTACTTGAACCAATTTCCTTCTCTCTTTTTCTAATGTATTGAAGATGAGCATGGTACTAATATTGGTTTTTTAACCCTAGGATCCTTTTTCTTTATTTCTTTAATAGTTTTTAATATGTAGGTAGAACTAGAATCTTTACATGAAAAACCCTAGCCTGTTCTTAGCTTCATTCTTGAGAACCTAATCAACATAAAATCTGAAAATCATTGTGATGCGGGACGAAAAATCGATGTAACCTGGTTATTTGGAAAATAGTGAAATAACTAAACAAACTAGGACCGTGGGAGGGCTAAGAAGCCTCCTGGGACTAGGGCATACTGACACTAAAATCCTAAGACAGCTAATCTCTTTTGTTTCAATTTTCTGGTGGATGTGGCGAAGGAAGGATGAAGATGGGGACCGGAAGTAGAACTCATGGCCCCGAGACTCACTCTAGCGTGGAACGCACACAGAAAGTCCAGGGTCAAAGCTTAAAGCTACCCTCCCGAGGGATCACAGCACCAGCTACCCTGAGCATAAAGCTACCCTCCCGAAGGGGTGACAGCACTAGCTACCCTGAGCTCCCCCTCGAACCCCTAATGCATACAGTAGGGCTCTCACATAGATGCGCTAGGATGACTCTCGAAGGACACGAGGAGATAAAGAAGACGAGATAGGGGATAACTAGGGTGCTCATCAAACCCATAATGCACACAGCAGGGAACGTCTCACACCCCTTATCGAACCCATAATGCACACACAGGGAACGAAGAAAAATGGGCCTTAGCCCAGAACCAGAACCGGAACCAACCCAAAAATCTATATCAACTCTCTCTAATTATTACAGGGGGAGAGGGGGCCTTTATATAGAAAAACCAAAACCCTCAGTTTCTTAGCCTCTAAGAAAACTAAAAAAGGAAAATAAATTACATCAAAATTCATGTTGCATCAAAAATAGTGCTGATATGCTCTGAAGAGCGTGTTGGTTTGATAATCTGCTCCAGAAAGCGTGCTGCTCTGAAATATGGGCTGCTTTGAAATCTGTGCAAACACAAACTCATAGTCGTGGAAGGGAAGAATGGTCTCTGGCGGAACACCAGCGGTGGTAGACGGGCCGGCGGACGGCTGGCGACGGGCTGCGGGCGAGGCGGTGCAAGAATGGCACAGCACGCCCCAAGGCATGATGTTTGGTCTCCCACGGCTGTGGGAGATCTTAGGGCACCGGCGTGGCCGGTGGACGGTGGGGACGACCGGGGCCTGCGGGATGGTGGCCGGCGGACGTGCGAGCGGCGACGGCAACGGCGGCGGCGGTGCAGGGGCGCATATGGGCAGACGGACGCCTCCCGCGTCCGTTCATCTTCCCACGGCGTGGACGGCGGCGGACCCCACCGGCAGTCGGGCGAGGGCCAGCGGGCGGCAGGAACGGCGGCGGGCAGCGGTGGCCGTGGGCTGTGGCAAGCGGACACCTCTGCATCCGTTCGTCTTCCCATGGGTGTGGGGCGGTGGCTTCTTCGGCGAGGGCGGGGGCCGGCGAGCACTGGCGGCGGTTCGGCGGTGGTGGCCGGGGTCGGGCGGCCCGGATCTGGGATCGGCGAGGTGAAGGCTAGGGTTTTGAAATTCGTTTTAAAACCACGGGAGAAAGATAATGAAGATGGAATAAAGCTGGGATAACTCGGGATAAACCAAGAACAAAACCAGAATAGCGGGGATAGTCGAATAGCGGGAATAGAAAAATAAAAATTTCTGAGAAAATAAGAAAAAATAGAAAAATCCGAACCTGCCTTGGATCTCCATCACATTGCTCATGTAATATGAAATTCTCTATGCTTATCCTTAGCATGCTTGCATCCCGCATCCGTTTAGGTTCGTCCCGCATCACATGAACCCATGTTTTGGAGCATACTCATTCATGGCAATTAAGTCATGTACCAGGTGCTTCTTGATATGGTGGATTGTGTATGAATGTAATAAGTAGGTCAACAAGGAATCGATCACTCACTAGTAAGGGAAGAAGTTATCCTGCGTGATCTCTTTGAATGATGACTCAGGAAGTCTTTGATCAAAGCATGATGGATTAGATAGGATTTCTAATCTTTTATTGATCAAGTCTTTATTATCGAATTGAGATTTGAAAGGATTAAGTGCTAGGGTTTGACATTTATCCATGCCTATCACTTATTCGGGATTAAGGGAGATCAAATGATTGAATTACATGGTAACTTTTTACTAAAGGATATTTTGATAATTTCTACAAAATTCTTCATCTTCCAAGTAGGCATGACATGTTTCTAGATGTCTATCATGTCTTGTAGATTTTCATGAATGAAATTGATTGGATTCTTGAGTCAATTCGGAAGCTGGTTCGAATTGGTAACTTAGGTTAGCTCGATTTGATCTAATTAGTTCAATCAGGTTTGATTGGATCAAATTGGCTTGGACCTAGACCTACTACTGGCTAGATGTAGAATCCAAAGGGTCACACACATTAAGAAATTGGTCAAGAAAGTTATTATATTTTTATTAGGGTCATGGGATCTTAATTGGCTAGCTAATTGACATACTAGCATATGTTTGCTAACCCAACTCCTACCCAATTGGACTGGGTCAGCTTGCTTGCTATTTGGGCAAACCAATTTAAATAAGACTTAAATTGGGTTATGTCCTAATTAGGATAGTATTTATCTAATTTTATCTGGATTTGTTTGGGCCTTATCTTGATTTTATGGAAGAGTCTTACTAGGATTGGACTCTTGGCACCAAGATAGTTTTATGCCAAAATAAATATGCATAGAACGACCAAGAGTCCTTTTGCTAGTAAATCATAATTACCAGATAATCTCTAAGGTTCTTTCCCTTATTTGCATGCCCAAATGAGTGGGCTTTGATTGGTCAAAAGGGACATATGGTTTGAAGAAAATAGGCACACAAGATGAAGGGTCGCGTCCCTTCATTTTGGCACATATTCAAGGGCCCAAGTTCCTTCTATTTGAAGAATCTTAATTTTCTCTAATATGCCTCTTGGGATCCCATTCCCCTAGCTAATTTCTGACTGCCACATGGCATATGAAATAAATTGCTAGAAATATAAAGAGTCATTTATATGTCTCCTGGTGCATGAAAGGATATTTCATGATAAGTCCTCTCACCCAAAAGACTCCTTCTGCTTGAAGGGTCGTATCAAGGGATTGAGAAAGAGACTTATCAGGTGCCTCATCCCTCTATATATATAGGTATTGATAATTGATGCCAGTAATTTAATTCTAGTCCGAAGAAATCTACTTTCTATTTTTTCTTCCATCTTAAGACAAGGCTTGTCCTTTTAAGACAAGACTTGTCCTTTTAAGACAAGGCCTGTCTATTTAAGACAAGGCCCTAGGAAAAAAATTAGGAGGGGTATTCAAAACTTGAGAGAGGATTCAGAGAAGTCTCTGAGTGTCCTACAGGAGGGTAGTGTTGGAAATAGTGTCCCAAAGCCAAACATCTAGGTTGTAGACGATTGTGCTATTTTATAATTATATGTAAAAATTTTAAATGAATAAAAATTATTCTTTAGCTGTTCATCACATGTGCATTTTTCTAAAAAGAACTCATATATGATAAGTCCTTAGAACTATATTATATTTGATATAGAGAGGATATATCAAGTAATTCTTAAACTGGTTGATAACCAAAGGATACATTGTTATAGGACGACGATGTATCAAGCGTAGGTTGCTATATGTACATTGGTTAGTTGTCATTTTAACCAAGGAGTGTAGAGACACTGATGTGACATATAAGTGAAATGTATGACATCTCACTAAATGTGACCAACTGCAGAGCTCCCTTCTATTAAAGGATTGCTCGCGAAGAGATATGGGTATATGTGTCCTCCAGACCTGAGGTCACCATGGTAGCTTGCAAGCAACTCACTGTACTTAGATATCAGACTACCTAGATTTCTAATCTAGTGATGGAAGGTTTCTGGGATAGTCAAGTACTTGTGGAGCGGTGGTGGATCAAGATGGGATTGACCCCTTTAAATGGTTTGGAGTGAATGTCTCATTATGTCTCAATTTTGCAAAACCTTGGCTAGGGTAGTTCTTATGAGGAGTCATAGAACTTGTAAAGTTGAAACACGATGTGGATGTACTAAATTAAGATTGGCAATCAAACCCTAGGTCATCCTAAGCATTATGAGGTCAAAGAGATGAATTATGTAGTAACCATATGCTATGGGTTCTATAGAGTTGCTCTGCAATCTTTGACATATCCGGACATTGGGTATCATTGCTAAATGATGACCTTGACTAGTACTGGATGTGTTCTAGTGCTGCCAGCTTAGTGTTCGAACCTATGGGGTCACACACCATAGGGGTTTCTACCTGATTTAAAGGTTGATCGATGATTGAGAATTGTTTAGCCTCATTGGGGGTTAATATGATTGACCATGATCCAAGTGTTTACACTTTGGAGTGTCGACACTTTGAGAAGGTTTTTATGGAATGCATTATTGGGAATACAGATTTTCTCTAATTTAAAACTAGAGCTAATTTGGTTTAACTTTTAACCCTCTCCCCCGATCACTCCACCTTCCATATCTCTCTCCCTTTTCGCTGCCACTATAAATAAGTGTTATTGTAGGGCAAGCTAAGGATGACAAGCTAGGCTTTTATGAAAGAGAAAGAAAAGGATTCCTTAGAGTGGGGTTTGAGAGGATTAGGATTTTGGGTGTGAGCCTACCTAGCAATCAAGCTAGGGTTTGGGGAAGAGAGAGTTAGTGGGAAGGGTTCCACTTCCACTTCTCCTCATTGTCCACCAACAAGTTATTCCTGGTAGCTTCAAGAAAGTCTTGCAGGTCCAAGGAAGGAGAAGATTGGCTTCTAGAAACCTAAGGAGCTAGCACTCCATGGGAGTTGATTGGGATCGAGCCCTGGTGTGAACTACCCGTAGAGGCCAGACACTATATAGCTCGGCAGCTCTTTATCACCTCCATCCAATGGTTTAAAGGTAACATACCTTTCCCTTGGTCTCATGTGATCAGATCTAAAGCATGAAATTGTTACATGCTTTTCCTTTTATTGAATATGGTATCCTTAGCATGCACTTTTATTATGTTGGATCCTGTTGCAGGCAGATTGGTAGATCGACCTGATTGATCTACCAAGTCTTTCGTTGTTCTTTATTTTAAAATAGTTTTAAAATAGAGTCTACTTGTACTGCTTCACTTTCGTTGGTATTAGAGCTAGATTTTGTAGCATAATAATAGAAGCATGTTAAGATATTATTAGTTTTCTCTTTTAAAGTACTTGGATTGAGTGCATCACCATGGCCATCCGATCATAGGAAATAAGTAGGGCTGCAAGACCCTCTTTCCAATTCAGTGGGATCTCCTATGGCATGTAGGGGTACTGCCTATGATGTGACTCATGAAGAAGAAAAGTAAAGGTGTCGACTCATGAGCGCGTACCAGAAAATATGGCATTCTGTTGTCATACTATCTTAGGCCATGTGTCGATCCTAGTGTCGACACCTAGTATCGACACTTAACCCTGGTGAGTCGACACTTGACCTAAGAATGCTGAAAAATAATGAATTCAAATCTAATGGTTATAAAATATTTTGTTTTATAATTGAAATTATTTCGATTTATGATGATTATTGAACTTAATTAAGAATTAAGTTACCTTGAATGACAAAGTGATCTAGGAATATGATTCAAAGATTTTAAGTCATTTCAATAAGCTTTAAGGGTCATGAGTTAGCTTCAATTAGGTCCTTAATTGGGTTAGTCCTAAGTTTAGATGCATTAGACTAAATAGAGAACTAATCTAATCAAATATTTAGTTAGGATTTCTTCTCTATAGATCTCTCTAATAGTTAGATTGATTAGTCCATAAATCTAAATGGACCTGATTTGTGGCTCAATGGTCAGCCCGAGTCTTTAGGCTAGTCTTAATCAAGTTTGATGAGCTAATTGGTGTCTAAGGTAAGTATGGCATTTGATCATGGTTCTTTGGGGCTACCTCTTACCTAGCCAACCCGGTTAGTGTCTAAGGCAAGATGGTTAATGGTGGAACCCATCCCATGATCTCACTTACCTAGCCAATGTGGTTGATAAGAATTGATTGGATAGCTCATTGACTCGTGTTAACCCATGTCACCTAAGGTTAATTAGTCTTGACTAATTTTAGGTGTCCATTGATGAGGGACAGATGGGGGTAGGATCATTGGTGAGCCTAGAAGTCACCTAAATTAGGGTACTATTTTTTTTTTGGTATTTTTTTCACTAGGAGTGGCAAAGGAATAGTGGGGATGTAGGATAGGGATCTGGATCTCATGAACTTTGGGACTCACCCTAACAAAGAGACCTCTCACTTCTAGGGCATTACACCCTCCTCGATACTTGGAGGCACTAGGATGGATCTCAAAGGCCACGAGGGGATAGAGAAGATGGAATGGGAAGGGAGATAATTGGGCATGACCTCACATCATGTCCTAGGGTTGGGCCTCACATCCTCTCCTCACGGAGTGAAATAAAAAAACACTCTTTTCTAAAACTCATTTTCATTCCCAAAACTTGACTAAACTCCAAAAACTATTCTTTTACAAAGGATTGAGGATGGTATTTATAGACTTGTCCAACCCTCATTTGAATTTGAATACAGGATAAAAAGATAGAGATGATTCAAATTCAAACACAATATAGGATAAGATAAGCCTATCCATATCTAAATCCTAACCAACCAAATCATAATTCAAAATTCAAAAGATAAAGATATATCCTAAATAAATTTATTAAAATTTGTGCTGCTCCGAGATCAGTGCTGCTACGGGATCGATGCTGCTCCGGGATTAGTGCTGGTGATGTCCCCATCATTCCCCTTAGGTGGGAAGAACTTGACTCCATCGAGTCAAGATCAGTGGGGACTTTGGTGGAACTGACTCCATTCAGAAAGAAGTTTTGCTTTGAAATCTGTGCAACTCTGAAATATGTGCAGCACTGTTTGTGTCAAAATCTGTGCAGCTCTGAGATCGATGCTTCACCATCTCAATTCATTCAAAACTTAACATTTTTTTTGTTTTGTTTTTTTTTTTTTTGACAGCCCTGTTTTCAGATTTGTGGAGCTTTGACATTCGTGTGCTTTCACGTTCGTGCACATCTTCCCTATCCATGGACTGACTGATGCAAGGGAGGTCTTCCGAGGGCAGATCCAGTGGTTTCTCGTTGGAGGCGGTGATGGACTAAAGGTGGTGGCACGGAGAGGAAGGTGGCTGGCACGATGCTTGGGGAAATGGCCGAAGGAGGGGCGGAGGATGTTCTTGGTCGGTGCCAATGGAGTCATGCTGGGTTCTTCCGGCGGGATTGGGTGTTGGCCGGAGGAGGAGGCGGAGCGGACGGCCTTGAGGGGGTGGAGGGCATCGATGGCGACGACGTCAGGCTTCACGGGAGGCAGAGAGGAGGGGGGCGCTCGGCCTGGGAGAATCGGCTCGATCTAGGCACCATGGGCATCAGCGAGGGCCGGTGATCGGATCCGGATGGGTGGTCCTCGAACGGCGATGAGGATGCTGATGAGCAATGAGATGGCATGCGAGAGCTTAGAACTGGAAGATCATACGAAAGCTCTGGGAGACGGCGGAGGGTGTGGCGAGGGCAGCGGAGATTGGGTCGATGGTCTTTCCTTTCCGGGATCCACCTGTATTGATGCTGCCAGTTGCGACGGGGGACCGGTAGCCAGGGTTCTCTGCTCCGGAAAGTGACTTGTGGTGTCAGATCAGGCACTGGAGAAGAAGGTGGACAGTGGAGACGACTCCGGGCAGATCCGGAGATGATGGGTGATCGGATGAGTCCATCGGTGGGGAAGCTCTCGGTAAGGCGAACCATGGTGCGGGCCAGTGAGGTCTAGACGTCTGCGAGGTGAGATAGATGGAGACCTCACGAGGAAGTCCAGAGCTTTGAGCCAGAAACCCGAGCTCATCCACGGGATCGAGAAGCACTCATAATCGAAGTAGCGCATGCCGACCTTGCCGAAGTACCCGGGGTGATACTTGTCGAAGAGGATGTGGTGGTGGTGTAGGCTGCAGGGAGCACCCATGGGAGGCTGGCGGATGAAGATGAGATCGCTGTTGTGGACGGCCACGAGCCAACCGAGGCAATTGTAGATCTTGGGGATGACCGGATCGGAGGGTATGATGGGCACGCGATGGCTGCAGTAGTTCACCGGAAAAGGTGGGGGGACTGTGGTGAGGTGACGGTGGCAGTGGGCAATAGATCACAGGATAGCGCAGACATTGGTTGGGAGATTCTTCTTTTTCTTTTTTTGAAATGGTGTTGAATCTGGAAAAAAAATGGATCGGTATGGTATGAAGTGGGGGACTCATTGGAGCTGGTGGGAAAGGAGAATCTGGGAGTACCCTAATTTTTCTATGCTCTGATACCAAAAATGATGGGGGACAAGTGCGTAGGATCGTTGGTGAGCCTAGAAGTCACCTAAATTAGGGTACCACTATTTTTTTTTTACTTTTTAAGGATAAAGGGTGGGGCATTGGCGGCAACAGGGGTGGTGGCCGCTAAGGCATTCGTGGCTGTAGGGTGTCGTTCGGTGGGGGGATAGGAGAAGGATTGGGTTGGTGGCTGCAAGGGCGTTGGTGATGGGGCATGATCGATGGTGGTGCCTGCGGAGGTGAGAGTAGGGAGGGCCTCTGAGCCATCTGGCGGTTCAGTGGCACTGGGACGGACTTGGCCAGCAATGGCTTTCGAGGAATTATTCTGGTGGGCTTTGATTTAGATGGGATGTTGTGCGATGGTGGAACGAGTGGGAGGAATCGGTGGACTAGATTATTTGGGAGTTGAAGTATTCGAGATTGGAATAGCGAGGTGAAGAGGAAAGATTTCAGAAATCCAGAGAAATAGGGAAGCAGAGATGAAGAACAAAAGATGGAGATGAAGATCCCAGAAAAAAATTATTGGCGACCTTGATGAACGGGTTGGGAGATCTTTTTTTCTTTTTTTTTTCTTTGTTTTCCTTTGTTTTTTTTGGGTTGAATCTTGGAAATGAGAAGACGACTGATAAGAGAAAACTTGGAATGATATGGAGGTACCCTAATTTTTCTGGGCTCTGATACCAAAATTGATGAGGGATAGATGGGGTAGGATCGATGGTGAGCCTAGAAGTCACCTAAATTAGGGTACTAATTTTTTTTGGTATTTTTTTCACTAGGAGTGGCGAAAGAATAATGGAGATGTAGGATAGGGATCTGGATATCATGAACTTTGGGACTCACCCTAACGAAGAGACCTCTCACCTCTAGGGCATTACACCCTCCTCGATACTTGGAGGCGCTAGGATGGATCTCAAAGGCCACGAGGAGATAGAGAAGATGGAATGGGAAGGAGGATAACTGGGCATGACCTCACATCATGTCTTGGGGTTGGGCCTCACACCCTCTCCTTACGGAGTGAAATAAAAAAAACACTCTTTTCTAAAACTCATTTTCATTCCCAAAACTTGACTAAACTCCAAAAACTATTCTTTTACAAAGGACTGAGGGTGGTATTTATAGACTTGTCCAACCCTTATTTGAATTTGAATACAGGATAAAAGGATAGAGATGATTCAAATTCAAACACAATATAGGATAAGATAAGCCTATCCATATCTAAATCCTAACCAACCTAATCATAATTCAAAATTCAAAAGATAAAGATATATCCTAAATAAATTTATTAAAATCTATGCTGCTCCGAGATCAGTGCTGCTCTGGGATCGGTGCTGCTCCGGGATTAGTGCTGGTGATGTCCCCATCATCCATGGATCATTAGTTTTTGAAACCCTCCTTAATGACTAATGTAGTCAATGGGAGGTTGATCCATGTCTTCTTATCTATTTCATCTATCACATTAAATTAAAACCCTTTAAATACTTAGGTCCATAAAAGGATGATGTTATGGGGATAACTAAGTCCTAGCCTCCCATTAAGTGGAATGGTAATGCATCTAATAGTTGGATATTCATCGGCAGATCCAAGATATAGAGTTCACCGGGCTATTGGAATTGCCATTCCTAATATGATGGCTCAGTGCAACTCTCTTAATGATGGTCAGGTGGGCCGGCCAAAGTCAGGCTTGACTATTCGTTGGTTAGAAGCATTGAATTTTGTTATGTTATTGGTTGGACCTAACCGGGACCTTCAATAGGAGGCCCAAAGGTTGATTGAAGTGCACATTGGGGCAAAATCTAAATACTAGAAGTTACTTGGAGAAGAAATTAGTTAAAGAACCTACCTTTAGATGTGCATGGATGGGCCGACCAAAGTCGGGCTCATGTGTTGTCTATTGGGTTTTAGTACCCACTAAGTAATTAAAGTAATTCCTCGAACTGGATGTAGAGGCTACTAGTCTAAACAAAATAGTGGGAGGGCCTTTAGACTAAAGTCCATGTCTTTAGGTTATTAATTCATATACACTAATAGGTTTTGGTTTCCTTTCAAATGTCTACCAACTTGTCACTTTGATCTCTTCTTGATAATGAGAAACTCATGGGTCTCAACTTTGATAGCTGGTATCGAAGGCTTAGGATTGTCCTGGAGCATGAATGAATCTTATATATGATATCGGATCTGGCACCTGAAACACCTGCTCCTAATGCTCGGGGTTCAGTCATAGACACTTATCAGTAGTGGCTCTCTGATAGGACCATTGTCCGATGCATCATGTTGGTAGTGATGAATGACGAGTTCAGTCACAAATTTAAGGAAGCCCAACCAAAGGAGATCCTTCAAAAGTTGAAGGAGTCCTTCGATACACTAGATGACGTTGAGAGGTACAAGGTCTCCAGTGCTATCTACAACACGTGGATGCTTAATGGGGCCTCAGTCACTAATCATGTATTGTACATGATCGAGATTATTGAGCACCCGAGCAAGCTCGGATGCCCCTTGCATGAATAGCTCAGGAAAGATGCGATACTGAATTCCCTGCCCCCTTCTTATCTAGACTTTCTTGATCATTTTAGAATGAATAAGTTGGTAGTTAACTACCACGGTCTATTGGGGTTACTACAGACTTATGATAAAGAACACCAACTTAATAAAGGGTGGTAAATCTTGTGGGAGGATCTTCAGTAGGGTGTCATCCCTTTAAGAAAAGAAAAAAGAGAAATAAAGGGAAGAGGGTGCAAAATGCTTCTGGGCCTAGTTAGGTCAAGAAGATGAAGGCTGATAAGAGCCAGGTGAAGTGCTTCTTCTGTAAGAAGCAAGGTCATTGGAAGAGGAACTGTCCTCTTTATGTTATGTCCCTTGACCCGAACAGGTCCAAGAAGAGGAAGCAGCAGGGCAATGCTTGACAAGGAATTTATATGATAACGCCTTGTAGTTCTCTATTTGTAATACTACTAATTGGCTATTGGATACTAGAAGTCCAATTCACATTTGTAATTCTTTACAAGGACTTCAACTTATTAGAAGATTCGATGACAGCGAGAGATTCTTGAATATGGGAAATGGAAGCCAAGTTCCAGTCCTGGCATTGAGAGCCCTCAAATTAGTTTTTGAGTCTTGTACAATCATTTTGAATGAGTATCATTACTGTCCATCTTTCATCCTAAATGTCATTTTTGTAGGTCAATTGGCCATGTATGGTTATGAACTACTAATAAAGAATGATATTTGCAAAATCATTTGGAATGGTTCTGTTATGATAAATAGATACATGAACAATGACATTTATGTACTATCGTGACATGTTAGTGTAGTGTACACATCTAGCAAACTTCTTAAGATAGATAATGTCAGCGATGCATATCTATGGCATTGTAAGCTAGGTCATATTAACAAGAATAGGATAAACAGGTTAAAAAGTGAGGGTCTTCTCGAGATTAGTGAATGTGATTTACTACAAACCTGTGAGTCCTGTCTTCTTAGAAAGATGACAAGATCACCTTTTACTAGAAAAGGTGAACGAGCCAAAGAAATTCTAAGTCTGGTACATATTGATGTATGTAGACCTATGAATATTAGTGCCAGAGATAGGTATAATTATTTTATTAATTTATAGATGACCTTTCGAGGTATGGTTATGTCTTTTTGATAAGACATAAATTTGAATTGTTTGAAATGTTCAAACGATATTGTAATGAAGTAGAAAAACAAACTAGAATGTGTATCAAAACTCTTCAATCAAATCGAGGTGGTGAATATCTTTTCAATGATTTTCTAACATATCTTGAAAAAAATGGGATTCTCTCTTAATGGACACCTCCAGGGATACTCAGTTAAATGGAGTGTCTGAAAGGAGGAATCGAATCCTGTTAGATATGGTTTGGTCCTTGATGGGCTTTGCTTCTCTATCGCTATCCTTTTGGGGATATGCTCTAGAGTCAGCCTGCTACCTTTTAAATAGGGTTCCGAGTAAGTCTGTTAGCAAAACCCCATATGAGATATGGACTGGACGTAAGCTGACACTCATACACCTTTGGGTCTGGGGTTGCCTGGCTTATGTCAAACATTTGGAAACAGATAAGCTTGGACCTAGGTCTGATCGGTGCCTATTTGTTGGGTATCCAAAAGAGTCTAAGGGGTACCACTTCTACTTGGCTGAGGAACAAAAGTTGTTCGTCAGTCTTAGGGCTATCATTTTGGAGAAGTTCTTTGGTGAAGGAATTGTAGTCGCTAAGATTGAACTTAGTGAAGTTCAACAAGTAGAATAACTGACACACTTAAGGGATAACATAGAACTAGTTATGATTAGATCACACCCAGAGTCCACACAAGAACCATTAAGAAGATTCGATAGGGTACCGCATCAATCGGACAGATACTATGATTTCTTAGTCCAGGACGGTGATCCCATTGAATACGATGAGAATAATGAGGACCTGATCACCTATATAGATGCAATGCAGAGGTCCGACTCTGAGAAATTTCTAGGAGCCATGAGATCCAAAATGGAGTCCATGGAAATTAACAATGTTCGGACATTAGTTGATCCACCTGAGGGGATAAAACCCATTGGATGCAAATGGATTTTCAAAAGGAGAAGGGGCACAAATGGGTAGGTAGAGACCTATAAAGCCTGTTTGGTTGCCAAGGGGTATCATCAATGTTATGGTATTTACTATGACAAGATGTTCTCTCCTGTGGCAATGCTCAAATCTATTTGGGTCCTACTTGCTTTAGCGGCACACTTTGACTATGAAATTTGGCAAATGGATGTTCGAACAACTTTCTTAAATGGTTAGCTGGAAGAGGAGGTGTATATTATACAACCTGAAGGGTTCACATCCACAGACAAGTCAAAGGTGTGCAAGCTTCAAAGGTCCATCTATGGACTAAAGTAAGCATCTCAGAGTTGGAACATGCGATTTGATACGTGTATCAAGTCATATGGCTTAGTTAGGAACGGAGAAGAATCTTGCATTTATAAATAGGCTAACGGTTCTGTGATTATGTTCTTTGTATTGTATGTGGATGACATTCTCTTAATTGGAAATGACATCCTGACACTACAAGGAATAAAGGTCTGGTTGTCATCTCAATTCTCTATGGACTTGGGTGAAGCCTCAGACATATTGGGTATGAAGATTGTAGAGATAGATCTAAGAGGCTTCTGGGACTGTCACAATCTACATATATTGATACTGTGCTGAAACGATTTTGTATGGAGAATTCTAAGAAAGGCTATCTCTCGATAGGCCTTGGAATTACACTGTCATAAAAGGATTATGTGATAACTCTAGAGGAGAGAGAGCATATGAGTAGAAACCCATATGCTTCATGTTGGACTTCTCCTAAGAATAGAATATTGCATAAAATCAGGAATCAAGAACCTGATGCAGCGAAAGAGAAGTCCATTGGTCGGCCATCCCCTCTCCCCTTTTATGATTTATTTCTCCCATCCCTCCAAGCCAAAATACTAGAATTTAATCTAATATGGTTTAGGTTTTAAGAGGAGTAGAAGAGAAGGACTCTTCCCTCTCTCATTCATTCTCCATGCTAAAAAATTCTTTGCGCCCTCCTAGCTTTCATGCCAATCCCTCTTGTCGCACATAGATTTGTCGCACAAAACATAAGGCCTACAAGTTGGCATGTGGAGACATGGGGAGTGTAGGCGTGGAGTCCCTGGATCGCCCGGTCGGAACCACTGCATCGCAGGATTGCTCCCTGGTTCACCTACAAAACAGGTCCCTTGCCAGAGTTGTTCCGGCGGAGGACACTCCGATGCCTAAGTCAGTGGCAGATTCTAGCCACAAAATAGGGGAGATGTCGAGAGTGGAAGAGAAAAAGAGTTCTTGGAGATTGAAAGTGTATATGTGCGAGATTATTCACGTGTACCTCTTAAGCCATCCTTCTTACCCATATTTAAAAGATGGCCTCCGGTCTGTGGCCCGCTCTTTTCCCGGAGATCATGGGGAGCCAATCTCTCCCATGATCGACGATCATGGGTTGTCAATGAGCGGTTTCGGCCAGATTAGAGGCATGGTTGCAGGAATTGCATGCCATGATCATGGCATGATGAGTGTCGATTATAACCGTAGGTTACAATTTCCTTTTTGAAATAGATTATGGTTCAAGCTTAGGGTTTCCCCTTGTGTGGGTCGAAGGCTTGATATTTTCTCGAGGCTGGAGATCATGTCTACGACGGGGATCGAAGTTTGTGTCTTCAGAAGTCGATGAGTAGTTCAGACATCGGCTAGGGCCGAAGGTGCTACCCGAAGGACTAGCCTTCGGATGTTGTAGTTCGGTGTGAAGCCTTGAGTTGCTTGCAGTTGGCCTTCGTTTAGTCCAAAATCTATTGTTCAGAGAACCGGGGCTTCGATAAGTCAAACTGGAGCCTGGTTCGTAGCTGAACCAGGATATCCCAATAGTTGCCCCCTAGTCTCAGTTGTCGAAGTAAATATCTGCCTCGAGAAGTGAGAGTATTATGGCCTTGTTGCTTTCTTCCTAAGAGACGGCACAGTAAATGATTATGGGACATCTATTGGGTTGCCCATCACGATCTGAGAATCAGATGGTGGATAGGTGCCATTCCCGGATTGGAAAAAAGTAGGTGGCCCTGAGGCTATCTCTCCTCGTCCCGTTGCACAGTGGTTGAGGCAGGTCGGAGCCACTGCGTCATAGGACCGCTCCCTGGTTCACCTGCAAAACAGGTCCCTTGCTGGAGTTGTTCCGACGGAAGACACTCCGATGCCTTAGTCAGTGGCAAATTCCAGCCATAGAATGAGGATGATGTCAAGAGTGGAAGAGAAAAAGAGTTCTTCGAGATTGAAAGTATATATGTGCGAGATTATTCACGCGTACCTCTTGAGCCATCCTTCTTACCCATATTTAAAAGATGGCCTCCGGTCTGTAGCCCACTCTTTTCCCGGAGATCATTAGGAGCCAATCTCTCTCGTGATTGGCGATCGTGGGTTGTCAATAAGCGGTTCTGGCCAGATCGGAGGTGTGGCTGCAGGAATTGCGCGCCATGATCATGGCATGATGAGTGTCGATTGTAACTGTTGGTTACAGTTTCCTTTTTGGAATAGATTATGGTTCAAGCTTCAGGTTTACCCTTGCATGGGCCGAAGGCTTGATATTTTCCTGAGGCCGGAGATCATGTCTATGGCGGGAACCGAAGTTTTTGTCTTTGGAAGTCGATGAGTAGTTTAGACTTCGGCCGGGGCCAAAGGTGCTACCCGAAGGACTAGCCTTCGGATGTTGTAGTTCGGTATGAAGCCTTGAGTTGCTTATAGTTGGCCTTCGCTTAGTCCGAAGTCTGTAGTCTTGAGAACCAGGGCTTCGATAAATTGAACCAGAGCCTGGTTCGTAGATGAACCAGGATATCCCAACAGTTGCCCCCCTACTCTCAGTTGTCGAAGTGAAGATCTGCCTCAAGAAGTGAGAGTATTTGATGTGGGCACTAGAATCATGAAAAGAATCTAACCAATTCAGGTTAAGTCCGAGTCCTTGTGGTTGGAGTAGCAAAAGAAAAGTCCTGTAATTTTTTTTTTTTTTTAGTCCAAATAATATTGTAGTTAATTTCGAGTCCATGTTGGGTCTGGTTTAATATCTTAGTTAACCCTACAATTGAGAGTTGGGTCCAGTTAAATCAAGCCCAATCCATGAGTCCATGAAGCATCAAGACAAGAAGAAGCCACCTCATCAAGTGACCTCCACCTTGTGCCACATGTCAAAAGCTCCAATGGATGTCGCCACCTCAACAAGTGGTCCCCACTTTATGCCACATGTCAAGAGTTCCAAAGGACACCGCCACCTCATCAAGTGGTCCCCACCTTGCGCCACATGTCAAGCTTTGAAGGAGTTTCAAGCAACAAATGCCATGTTATCCTCAAACTCCCCACATTTCAAGCAACAAATGCCACCATATCCTCCAACTCCTCCTAATCCTATGGGTTTTCAAATTTTAAAAATGTTGTAAGGCTTCTATTTAAGATATAGGATGCCCCATTGAAAAGGGGTTAATGAATGAAGTTGGTATTTTTTCTTCTATGTATTTTTTTTTCCTATGTGTCTATGTGGTAGCTTAGCCTTTCTCTTCCTCCACGCTAACCCTAATCTTTCTTTCTTCCATTCCCAACGCCAAAGACTTCCTCTTCTTTCATAACTTCAAACTAGCTCCAACGTTCAAGGGTGAATCAAGAAGATCATCACAAGGCGACCAACCTACTCCACTTCAAGCATTTCCCCATGATGCCAAGATGGATCTCCCTTAATGCCTCTTCCACCCTTCTTTCTTTTCTCTAGTTGATTGCTTGTTATGTCACTCATCTTAGGGTTTCTTTGTTGTAGGGTTCTCCGGGATTCCGGCTTCAAGAGGAAGGTTTACTTGCCATAGATCCAAAAAACAAGAGGGGCCTTCAGTGGTATTATGTTCATGTCAACCGGGAGACCTCTTCAAGAGTGAATCTATTCTAATTGAAGGGCCAATGTCAGGTATGTCTAGTGTTGATTAAGTCTGCAATGTTAAATTAGACCTAGCTTGGCTTGCTTGGTTCTCTTCTGGTCCTATTGCTTTCTTATTCTAAGAGTCTCGATCACTAGGTTTAAGTTAGATCCTTCGAGCTTCTTCACTAGATCTCTTTGATAGTTTATGTTGAGTTGTTTATATGCAAATAGAGAATTTCTTGGTTAATCATTTGCTAATGTCCATTAGGGTTGCATAGTTTCATTTTATATTCTACACCATTCTTGGTATCAGAGCATGGTCGGATAATTTCTTGCATTTAGATATGTTGCATGCATACTTGTTATCTGGTTATTTTTTTTTTTTTAAAATCCAAGCAAGATCTAAAATTCACGCCTCCTGAGCGGGTGTAGTCCAGTACACTATCATGACCCATGGGAATAATGAGCCCCTGGCTGGACGTGAATTTTTTTATTGAAGTTTGGGTAAGCCAATGCACTTGTTTGATTAGGTTCTGTTTACTGAAATTTGCATCTGCTTACTGTAATCCATCTGCAGCTCCAAAGGCAAGTTGCTAATTTCTTATTGAAATATTTTTTTCTTGTTCCTTTTTAAGTAAGTTATCACCATATTAAATTTCATCATCAGAAAAAAAATACAAAAAATTCTAACTTCAATCTTCTGTCCTGCTGAAATAGTCTACAGTACATGGTCTGCTTTTTTTATTGTTTCTCTTTACATACATATCTAAATTTTCTGATTTTTGTTTTGCTGGGATCCTCATAATTCATATAAGTTTTCAACAATTTTTCAAATTTTATTTTGATTGTTAGAATTTTTATCATTCGAAATACTCTCTGAGATTCAGTCTGAACTAAAATTCCAGCAAGAACCAATCTTAGAAAATTTTTGAATTTGAAGTTCAAATTTTAAATTTTAAAATTTTGAATTCTGACATTCTAGAATCTGAAACTTGAAGTTTGAAATTTAAATTTTAAAATTTAAGTTTGAATTTGAAATTGTTTGAAAACTAATCAAGTCAAGTAATTAAGTCAGCTCATAAAACAAAAATATATATATATATATTTTTGCATTCATTTGAAAACATCTTAAGGGCATCAATATGACATGGGGGCAAGAATTCATCACTTGTCTTTAGACCCAAACTACAACCCATCATCTCGATCCCAATCCTTAATTAAAACCAATTAGACCTAATCACCCTAGTGGGTTAGGGACATGAATGAGTCGGGTTCGGATTAGGGTCAAGTTAATTGTGTCTACTAATTTATGTATGTTTACGGGCTTGGTGTCTAGGATTGGTGTATTAGGGCTTGTGAGTTGGTCCGCCTACCTGGCCAATCATAGATTGGTGTCTAAGGTTGGCAGAACAGGGACCTCTACTCCCCTTCCCACCTACCTGGCCAAGTCACATAAGTTACTACTAGCTAGTTGGTCCTTTTAATTAGATCTCTAATTCGTACTCTAGGTCTAGAAATCCTTAGCCCGAATTTGAGTTTAATTGTTTGTATGACAACTAGATCAGGAACTCCTTACCACCCTTCACAAGACCAATCAAGTTCATCCATGGACACTAGTATGGAAACCTTTATGAGATCTATGATTGAGCGACTGGAACGTTTGGATCCTAGGTTTGATCAATTCGAGAAAAGGATAGGAACCCTAGAGGAATCTAGGTTGACCCTAACTGAACCACCTTCATCCAAATTACCTTCAGTTCAGCCTAGAGCCCAATGACAGGAACATACACCTGATCCAATTCATAGAAGGCCATATCAGGATTATGCTGATCACACTCCAGAGCCATATCCTAGAAGACCTCGCCATGATACTTTTGATCAGGATGATCGGGCCTTAAGGAATATCCATCTAGATGCATCAACCTTTGAGAGAAGCCTAGATCCTAAGGTGTACATAGACTGGGAGGCTGGCATGGACCAATATTTTGACTGGTATGATATGTCTGAAGAGAGAAGATTCAAGTTTGCCAAAATCAGACTAGTCCGTCAGGCTAGGTTGTATTGGGGAAATGTCGAACGCATAGCTAGGCAGAGGGGAGACTTACCTATAGCAACCTGGAGAGACATGAAGAGAAAGCTTAGAGAGAAATATTTGCCTATGTCTTATCAGCAAAGGTTGTTAGATCAGTGGCAGCGATTGACACAAGGAAATAAGACCATTTCTGAATACTTTGCTAAATTTGATGAGTTTGTAATGCGATGCAACGTAGTCGAGTCTGAGGTAGCCACTTTATCGAGGTTTAGATTAGGATTAAATGAAGATATAAAAGGAGAATTATTTTTGAGAGAAGTCCATGATTTAGAACAGGCATACCAAGTTGCCATGGACTATGAGAGGTTTCAGAGGAGAGCTTCATTTAGGCGACCAGAGCCCACTAGGTTTAATCCTCTTGTTAGTCGACCTAGTTCAGTCCCTAATACAGCCAATAGACTAAGACCCAGCTCGAATCCAACCCCTAGACCCAACCCTGCCATTCCTCCAGTTCCTAGAGAAGACAAAGGAAAGAGCCCTGAAGTTCGAGGTGAGAGGGAGCGAGTCTGCTATAAGTGTCGTAAACCCGATCATTTCCTGAGCCAATATCCCTCTAGAGCTTTACATATAGGGGAGGTAGAAGAAGAAGAAGAATCAGAACCCCTGGAGAATAATGAAGAGGAGGTTTATGAAGCAGGGGATTGCTTAGTTGATGAGTATGAAGGAGATGAAGAAAATGTAGACTCATCAGATGTGTTAGGAGTTGTGAGATGTATCATGACACAGACCAAAGAGCAGGAAGACTGGCGTAGGACTAGCATCCTACATACATTTGTCAAAATAGGAGAAAAGGTCTGTAAGATCGTGATCGATGGTGGAAGCTGTGTCAATGCCATTTCCACTAGCACAGCCAAGAGTCTAGGATTATCCATTGAACCACATCCCAATCCATATAAGGTATCCTGGATCAATTCCACTTCTATTCCAATCAAGCAGAGATGTCAGGTCCGAATCCAATTTTAGTCCTATCAGGAACGAATTTGGTGTGATGTGCTCTCTATGGGAGTAAGTAGCATCATCCTAGGTAGGCCATGGCTGTTTGACCATGATGTGACAATTTTTGGTCGATCAAATTCCTGTGCTTTCAATTTCAATGGCAAGAAAATTGTCATTCATCCAACCCAGCCTAAGGACAACACCCAAAGAGGAGCTAGCAGCCTAAAAAAAAAAAGGACTGGATTAAATTTGATAGGTGCAAGAGAATTAGAAAAAGACATTAATGATGGAGCACCTATTTGGATGGTAGCTGCTAAGGAAACTAAGGACCACACCCCTGTAAAATACCCGCAAGAGGTGGTCCAATTATTGAAAGAATTTGAAGACGTGTTTCTCGAGGACCTACCCGATAGTCTTCCACCTTTAAGGGACATACAGCATACCATAGATTTAGTCCCTGGCACGACTTTACCTAATTTGCCTCATTATAGGATGAATCTAACTGAACATCAGGAGTTACAAAGGCAAGTTAGTGAACTTCTTAGAAAGGGGTTTGTTAGAGAAAGTTTAAGCCCATGTGCAGTCCCTGCCTTGTTAACCCCTAAGAAGGATGGCACCTGGAGGATGTGTGTAGACAGTCATGCCATCAACAAGATTACTATCAAATATAGGTTTCCAATCCCAAGACTGGACGATATGTTAGACATGATAGCCAGATCAATAATTTTCTCCAAGATAGACTTAAAGAGTGGCTATCACCAGGTTAGGGTTAGGCCTGGAGATGAATGGAAGACCGCTTTTAAGACTAAAGATGGATTATATGAGTGGTAGTCATGCCGTTCGGTCTGTCCAATGCACCCAGCACCTTTATGAGAATTATGAATCAGGTGTTGACAACTTTCATCGAGAAATTTGTGGTGGTCTACTTTGATGACATTCTTATCTATAGCAAGACTAAGGCAGACCATTTAACCCACCTAAGGCAAGTTTGCTAAGTCCTTAGAAAGGATAGCCTCTATGCCAATATCAAGAAGTGTGATTTCTTAACACATAGAGTTATCTTTCTAGGATTTGTAGTCACATCTGAAGGAGTGTCCGCTGACCCTGCGAAAATTAAGTCCATAGTAGAGTTGGTGCGGGCACCAGACTCAGAAGAAGACTTCAGAGCTCCATCTGGATCTCTGATTAACCTTGCCCGAAGAATTAGGGTTTTTGGTTTTTAATAAGAGTTGACTAGATCAACTTAATTTAGCTTGAGTCTACATTACCTGCATTTTATTTTGTTGCGTCATGTTGACTCAGTAGTGGACTAGGGTTTCAACCTGGGATGTTACACTTTCTTCCAAGACCAGGCAAGTGGACACCCCACTCCCAGCCACACTCCCAATCCAGGGGGCGCCATATCCACATCCAGCAGCTTTGGTCCCCACTCCACAGATGGCAACCTCCTTCTCTCATGCGCCAGATAAAGAGAAGTCCACCAAGAGACCACAAATCAAGGGGGCGGCCAAGACCTTCCCAAGAAACCCAAAGCAAAGAAGGGAAGAAATCCTCTTGGAAGAGAATTTCAAGGGGGCGCCCACTACCTGCCAAAGACATCCAAAACAAAGATGGGAAGGACCTTGACTTAGGGAGGAAGAAAAGGAGGAGTCCAAAAGAGTTGATCCAGGGAAGGAAGAAAATTTTTCTTGAAGATCCAAGCAAGGTGGCACCATCTACCTGCCATTTATAACCCAAATCCAATTTTTGGTACTTTGGCCGACCATATGTGAAGGATTTGCCCTAATTTGTAGATCCCCTCCTTTAGTCCCACATGGGAGGATGTGAAACCCTCCTCCCTTGTAAAGCCTTATAAATTAAACCCCTCTTGTAAGTTTAAAAAATCAGATGAATGAAAGAAATTTTTTTTATGAGCAAACTTGTGTTTTCTCTTTTCCGCACTTGCTTCCAGGTGTTGAGCTCCATGAGGGAGTAAATCCGGGTTCCATGGAACCTTGAGGAGGTGAGAGATCTCCAAAACCCCAAACCCTAGGTTAGCCACTCCACTCCCAAACCCTAGCCGCCATCACCCTTCTCTTTCCACCAAGCCCTAGTCTATTCCCCTTCTCACGGCCACCCTCTCCAAGTCCAGGCCGGCCACCAGCATCCAGCTATAGTCCAGATACTTCAGATCTACAGCAACTCTAAGAGGAAGTCAGATCGGCCTCCAGGAGAATACTGATCCCAGCAACTTCGGCTTTCAAGTTCTTCAACCTGGTAAAATCTTTTCTTGAGTTTCTGAATTCCATCATTTGTTCCTCTTCTTTCCCAGATCTTGAGTCCAGAAGAAGCCAACCAAACCACGAGACCAGTATTAGAGGATCCATTGCGAAGATAGCCGACTCCGAGGATCCCACAATCTGCTCGAGAGAGTTCTTCCACCAGAATCCTGAGAAGATCACTGTCTGGTTAGTAAACCGTCTCTCCTCTCTATTTCTGTTCTGTTGAAAATTCAGAGAGAAACCCTAGGTCTGGGAGTTTCTCAACCCCGAGCGATCCGTTACTTTTGAACTACTCTGATAATTTAGTTTCTTCTAAACTGTGCTTTCATTCCTTACCTAGTTTCCTTCAACTTAGTTTAGCTTTACTTTGAGTCAAGCCAATTTCTGAAAAAAAAATATATATATATATGAAAAAAAAAAAAAGAATTAATCTTAATTTACTTCCGCATACGCTTCTTTGTTCATTGTTCTGCATCATTTTGGTATCAGAGCCCTGTCTAGGGTTTCTGTTTGATTGCCTGTTTGAGTCCCTCTCTTTTTACTTTGTCTGCTCGAAGTAGACACCCCAAGACGTCCGGTCCTAGGAACGAAGCGAGGTGCAAACCTCCTCTTCCCATTCCACGGGGGTTCCTAGGGCGTGTAGGGGATCCGTTGGGTTACAACTTCGTAGCAGAAATTGTAAACGGAGAAGTACTCTGTTTTCAGCCCGTAATTACCCTGTTGCAGGAATTATTTCTCATTGAAGGTAACTCCAAATTCAGTGATTTTTATTTTGCTGAAACCAATATAATTGAGTCTAATTTGCGTAATTTTCTCATGATTTATTGGTTTCTGTGAAATTTCTGAGAATTAAATTACTGCAACTCTATTCTTGTGTTCTGCAATCCATTTATTTTTGAGTGTTCATCTCTTAATTCAACTTAAGGGCATTTGAGCATCTAAGATAAGGGGAGGAGTTGATAACCTCTCCTTAGCCCAAAACCACCACCCCTTCATTCGAACCTAAGCCTTTAATCTAAAATTGATTAGACCTAATTCGCCCTAGTGGGCTAGGGACATCAACAAGTCGGGTCAAGGCTAGTGTTGAGTCAGTTTGTCTGGTTACTCTGTGTGTGCTTTGTACTCAATGTCTAGAACGGTGGTTCAGGGATTCCATCCCGAAGGGCTTGTATGCTGGTCCGCCTACCTGGCCAATCTCTGATTGGTGTCTAGGATTGGCATTCAGGGACCTAACACTCCCCTTACACCTGCCTGGCTGAGTCCTGAGTTACTACAGGCTAGCTTGCCACTCTGATTGGGCATCTAGTTTGGGCTCTAGGTCTAGTTAGCCCGTAGTCGTTCAGTTGAGTCTCATTTTGTGTGTTTGCTTGCATCTTGTCTACCCGGAATGGAGTGCCCTACCAACCTGGTCAAACCCAACCTGATTTAGAGGCCATGGTTATAGCTCTTACTGAGAGTATGAACAAATTAAGTCAGGATATGAATGAGAATTTTGCCCAGCTTAGGGATTGAGTCCAAGTACTTGAGGAGCCTAGGCATCGGGATTGGACTCCTGACCCAGATTTTATTGTGCCTCAACCTCACCCACACCAAGAGCCTAGAAGACCTTTATACCGAGATCCTGAACCTAATCATAGGAGGCCTGACCCAGAGCCTGAGGATAGAGATGATAGGTTCATTCGGAACATCAAGTTAGATGCACCCACTTTTGATGGTAGCCTAAATCCTAAGGTGTATTCTGATTGGGAGGGTGAGATGGACCAGTACTTTGAGTGGTATGCCATGTCTGAGGAGAGGAAATTCAAGTTTGCCAAGATGAAATTAATACGTCAAGCTAGGTTATACTGGGGGAACATTGAGCTGACCACTAGAAGACGAAATGTAGAGCCCATAACCACTTGGCAGGGTATGAAAGAGAAACTTAGAGACAAGTACCTACCCATTTCATACCAGCAAAATCTGTTAGACCAATGGCAGACTTTGAAACAAGGGAACCGATCTGTTTCAGACTACATAACCACCTTTGATGAATACCTGATGAGATGTGATGTGAGTGAAGCCCATGAGGTTACTTTGTCTAGATTTAGGGCTGGACTTAGGGAAGATATTAAGAGAGAGTTGTTTCTGAGAGAGGTTACTGACCTAGACCAAGCCTATCAGATTGCACTGAACACTGAGAAGTTTCAGAGAGGACCCATGCCATCTAGGGTTAGTGCCCCAATCCCAAGAAATGGACCTAGCCAGGTTACCCCTAGCAAGCCTAATCAGGGTATCCCCACCCCTAGGCCCATGGACAAAGGTAAGGCACCTGACACCCAGAGATCCCCTACTATCGTCTATTTTAAGTGCCAGAAGCCCAGTCATATCTCCACTCAGTTCACAGCCATAGCTTGTTTTAAGTGTCATAAGGTAGGTCATGTTTCTAGCCAGTGCCCTCGTAGATCCCTATATATAGAAGAGGAAGGGGAAGAGAGTTCCGAGCCTAATGAGGAGTTTGAAGAAGAAGTTTATGAGGCCGGAATGAATTTGGTTGATGAGTATGAAGGAGAGGAAGAATCCACTGAATCTGACCACTTAGGGGTTGTGAGATGCATCCTGTCCCAGACTAAAGTTCAGGAAGATTGGCGTAGGACTAATATCCTACAAACTTTCCTTAAACTAGGGGATAAGGTTTGTAAAATCATCATAGATAGTGGGAGCTGTGTGAATGCCATTTCTACTAGCAATGTCAAAATGTTAGGCTTAACCCCAGTCCCCCACCCCAACCCCTATAAGGTTTCTTGGGTAGACTCTACCTCTATACCCATCCAGTTTAGATGTCAGGTCCAAATCCAAATGCAATCCTATCAAGAGAAGATTTGGTGTGATGTCTTGCCCATGGGGGTGAGCAGTATAATTCTTGGAAGACCCTGGTTGTATGATCATGATGCCACCCTCTTAGGAAAATCCAACACCTGTGTCTTTAGTTTCAATGGGAAGAAAATCACAATCCATTCAGTCCCTCCTAAGGACAAGGTAGCTAAAGGAACCAGTAAGGTTAGGGAAATGAAGACTGGAGTGAACCTAATTAGTGCCAAGGATCTAGAACAAGAAATTCATAGTGGTTCACCCATTTGGATGTTGACTGCTAAGGAACTTAGGACTCCTACACCCTCAGAGCCTCCTCAGGAAGTTAAGCCTTTATTAAAGAATTTGAGGATGTTTTTCCAGAGGATCTGCCAGACCACCTTCCACCTCTTAGGGATATTCAGCATTCCATAGATTTAGTCCCAGGAGCTACTTTACCCAACTTGCCCCAATATAGGATGAATCCATCTGAGCATAAAGAACTGCAAAAGCAGGTTGGCGAATTGTTGAAGAAGGGGTTCATTAGAGAGAGTCTTAGCCCTTGTGCAGTCCCTGCACTTCTAACCCCGAAGAAGGATGGCACGTGGAGGATGTGTGTTGACAGTCGTGCCATCAATAAAATCACAATCAAGTATAGGTTCCCCATCCCTAGACTAGATGACATGCTTGATATGATGGCCGGTGCCATGGTTTTTTCTAAAATTGATCTCAAGAGCGGCTATCATCAGGTTAGGATTAGACCAGGGGATGAGTGGAAAACAGCCTTCAAAACTAAGGATGGTCTCTTTGAATGGGTTGTTATGCCTTTTGGGTTGTCCAATGCCCCTAGTACTTTCATGAGGATTATGACCCAAGTACTTAGAGCTTTCATAGGGAAGTTTGTAGTGGTCTATTTTGATGATATCCTGATCTGTAGTAAGACCCCTACAGATCACCTAGGCCACCTTAGACAAGTCTGTCAAGTTTTGAGGAATGATAGTCTCTACGGTAATCTCAAAAAGTGTGAATTTATGACCAGTAGGATTATCTTCCTTGGATTTGTTGTAACCCCTGACGGTGTGGCTGCCGATCCTGAAAAGATTAGGTCCATAGTATAATGGCCAGAGCCGACCAGTGTGCATGAAGTCAGAAGTTTCCATGGCTTGGCTACCTTCTATAGGCGATTCATCAAGGGGTTTAGTACCGTAGTTGCTCCTATCACAGACTGCATTAGGAAGGGAGAATTTCAGTGGACCAAAGCAGCCCATAAAGCCTTCCTAGATCTTAAGGATAGGATGACCCAGGCACCACTTTTGAGACTACCGGACTTTTCAAAGGTATTTGAGGTTGCTTGTGATGCTTCAGGAGTAGGTATAGGTGGAGTCCTAAGCCAAGAGAACCATCCCGTAGCATTCTTTAGTGAATAACTTAATGATGCTAAGCTTAGGTATTCTACCTATGATAAGGAATTTTATGCGGTAGTGCAAGCTTTGCGTTACTGGAGTCATTATTTACTACCGCAAGAATTTGTGCTATTTTCGGACCATGAGGCTCTTAGATTCTTGAATTCTCAGAAGAAGCTTAACCCTAGGCATGCTAAGTGGGTAGAGTATATCCAGTCCTATACTTTTGTTTTGAAGCATAAGGCTGGGTCTGAAAATAAGGTAGCTGATGTCCTTAGTCGTCGATCTTTGTTGTTGAATTCTGTTAGGGCTGAAGTCATAGGGTTTGAGCAAATCAAAGAAGAATATGGGTCGTGTCCGGTTTTCAAGACTGTATACCAGGATCTAACTCAAGGACCATCTAGTGAACATAAGGATTATTCCCTTTTAGATGGCTTTCTGTTCTTTAAGAATAGGCTTTGCATCCCTAGAACCTCTCTTAGGGAATTCTTGATTTGGGAAACTCATGCTGGAGGTTTAGCTGGCCATTTTGGAAAAGATAAGACCACCCTGGCTATTGAAGACCATTTTTTCTGGCCTAGCTTAAAAAGAGATGTAGCACACATTATGGCTAGGTGTCGGACCTGCGCTGTTGCCAAACAGCGAAAACAGAACACCGGCCTTTATACCCCACTCCCTGTCCCAGATCGCCCTTGGCAAGATGTGAGCATGGACTTTGTATTTGGTTTGCCTAAGACCCAGAGGAGGCATGACTCAATCTGTGTTGTAGTAGACCGATTTTTCAAGATGGCCCATTTCTTGTCTTGTTCCCAAACATTTGATGCGTCTAAGGTAGCCACCCTGTTCTTTAATGAGATAGTTCGACTCCATGGCCTACCCAAGACCATTGTTTCAGATAGGGATGTTCGGTTCACCAGCTATTTCTAGAAAACCCTTTGGCGTAAGTTAGGGACGAAACTTAAGTTTTCAACTGCCTATCATCCCCAGACTGACGGCCAAACCGAAGTAGTGAACCGTAGTTTAGGCAATCTGCTAAGGTGTCTTGTTGGTGAAAACATTAGGAACTGGGATTTGTACTTACCTAGAGCTGAATTTGCATATAATGACTCGGTCAATAGGTCTACGGGTAAGAGTCCATTTGAAATTGTGCATGGTTACAAACCCCACACACCTCTTAACCTAGATCCTTTACCATTCCACACACGGGTCTCCGAGTCTGTCGAAGTTTTTGCACAGCATATAAAAGACTTGCATAAAGAAATTCAAGCTAAAATAAATTTAAGTAACGAAACTTATAAGAAATTGGCTGATTCTCAAAGGCGAGTCAAAACTTTTGACGAAGGAGACTATGTAATGATTAGGTTAAGGCCTGAACGGTTTCCTCCTTGAACCATTAGAAAGTTACATGCTAGGGGAGTTGGACCATTTAGAGTGGTAAAGAGAGTAGGATCCAATACCTATGTGCTCGAGTTGCCTCCAGAACTAGGCATTAGCTCCACTTTCAACATTACAGACCTAGTAGAGTATAGGGAGCCAGCTGTGATTCCCAATGAGGCTTTTGAACCTAATCCTGCTCTTGAGAGTGAACCTGACCCTGTGTGTCCACCAACAAATTGGCCTGTGAGGAAAGAGCAGATTGAAAAGATCCTGGATGATCAGGTTATCTCTACTCGTAATCGAGGATACCAAAGATACCTGGTCCGCTAGCTAGGAAGGCCAGATTCTGATGACTCTTGGATCTCCCGAGAAGAGTTACAAGAGCTGGACCCAGACCTCTTGGAGAGATACCAGAGCCAACTTGATCCATACTCGACAAGGTCGAGTTCCTCCCACCCTGGGAGAATTGGTGCGGGCACCAGACTCAGAAGAAGACTTCAGAGCTCCATCTGGATCTCTGATTAACCTTGCCCGAAGAATTAGGGTTTTTGATTTTTAATAAGAGTTGACTAGATCAACTTAATTTAGCTTGAGTCTACAATACCTGCATTTTATTTTGTTGAGACATGTTGACTCAGTAGTGGACTAGGGTTTCAACCTGGGATGTTACACTTTCTTCCAAGACCAGGCAAGTGGACACCACACTCCCAGCCACACTCCCAGTCCAGGGGGTGCCATATCCATATCCAGCAGCTTTTGGTCCCCACTCCACAGATGGCAACCTCCTTCTCTCATGCGCCAGATAAAGAGAAGTCCACCAAGAGACCACAAATCAAGGGGGCGGCCAAGACCTTCCCAAGAAACCCAAAGCAAAGAAGGGGAGAAATCCTTTTGGAAGAGAATTTCAAGGGGGCGCCCACTACCTGCCAAAGACATCCAAAACAAAGATGGGAAGGACCTTGACTTAGGGAGAAAGAAAAGGAGGAGTCCAAAAGAGTTGATCCAGGGAAGGAAGAAAATTCTTCTTGAAGATCCAAGCAAGGTGGCGCCATCTACCTGCCATTTATAACCCAAATCCAATTTTTGGGTACTTTGGTCGACCATATATGAAGGATTTGCCCTATTTTGTAGATCCCCTCCTTTAGTCCCACATGGGAAGATGTGAAACCCTCCTCCCTTGTAAAGTCTTATAAATTAAACCCCTCTTGTAAGTTTAAAAAATCAGATGAATGAAAGAAATTTTTTTTATGAGCAAACTTGTGTTTTCTCTTTTCCGCACTTGCTTCCAGGTGTTGAGCTCCGTGAAGGAGTAAATCCGGGTTCCCCTGGAACCTTGAGGAGGTGAGAGATCTCCAAAATCCCAAACCCTAGGTTAGCCACTCCACTCCCAAACCCTAGCCGCCATCACCCTTCTCTTTCCACCAAGCCCTAGTCTATTCCCCTTCTCACGGCCACCCTCTCCAAGTCCAGGCCGGCCACCAGCATCCAGCTACAGTCCAGATACTTCAGATCTACAGCAACTCTAAGAGGAAGTCAGATCGGCCTCCAGGAGAATCCTGATCCCAGCAACTTCGGCTTTCAAGTTCTTCAACCTGGTAAAATCTTTTCTTGAGTTTCTGAATTCCATCATTTGTTCCTCTTCTTTCCCAGATCTTGAGTCCAGAAGAAGCCGACCAAACCACGAGACCAGTATTAGAGGATCCATTGCGAAGATAGCCGACTCCGAGGATCCCACAATCTGCTCGAGAGAGTTCTTCCACCAGAATCCTGAGAAGATCACTGTCTGGTTAGTAAACCGTCTCTCCTCTCTATTTCTATTCTGTTGAAAGTTCAGAGCGAAACCCTAGGTCTGGGAGTTTCTCAACCCCCAGCAATCCGTTACTTCTGAACTACTCTGATAATTTAGTTTCTTCTAAATTGTGCTTTCAATCCTTACCTAGTTTCCTTCAACTTAGTTTAGCCTTACTTTGAGTCAAGCCAATTTCTGAAAAAAAAAAAAATATATATATATATATATAAAGAATTAATCTTAATTTTACTTCCGCATACGCTTCTTTGTTCTTTGTTCTGCATCAAGAGTGGCCTATACCCAAAAGCATCCATGATATCCATAGTTTCCACGGTTTAGCCACCTTCTATAGGAGATTCATTAGAGGGTTCAGTACGATAGTGGCTCCAATCACTGATTGTATTAGGAAGGAAACTTTTGAGTGGACTAAAGCAACAGACAAAGCCTTCCTAACAATTAAAGAAAAAATGACACACGCACCCATCTTGAGGTTACCCGATTTTACCAAAGTGTTCGAGGTTGCTTGTGATGCTTCTGGGGTAGGAATTGGAGGTGTCTTGAGTCAAGAGAATCACCTAGTAGCATATTTTAGTGATAAGTTAAATGAAGCGAGACTAAGGTATTCCACCTATGATAAGGAGCTGTATGCGATAGTTTAGGCATTACGTTATTGGAGGCATTATGTTCTACCACAAGAGTTTGTCTTATTTTTTGACCACGAAGCTCTTAGGTTCCTTTGTTCTCAGAAGAAATTGAACTCTAGGCATGGGAAATGGATAGAGTTCATACAAGCTTATACGTTCATACTGAAACATCATGCCGGTACTGAAAATAGGGTCGCCGATGTGTTGAGTCATCGTTCCATATTGTTGACTTCTGTGAGCACTGAGGTAGTAGGGTTTGATAGATTGAAAGAGGAGTATCCTACATGCCCTGATTTTGGTAACATCTATCGATCCCTTCAACAAGGACCATCTAGTAAGCATAGTGATTATACCCTTTTAGATGGATACCGTTTCAAAGGAAATCAGTTGTGTATTCCCAAAACCTCTGTTAGGGAATTTCTGATCTGGGAAGTTCATGCTGGAGGCTTGTCAGGACATTTTGGTAGGAATAAGACCATCTTTGCAATAGAAGACCAATTCTTTTGGCCTGGTCTCAAAAAAAATATGGCCCAGATTGTAGCTCAGTGCCGTACCTATGCTGTTGCAAAACAGCAAAGACAGAACACTAGTTTGTACACACCCTTACCTGTTCCTGATTGTCCATGGCAAGATATCAGCATGGATTTTGTAGTAGGCCTCCCTAAGACGTCTAGAAAGCATGATTCTGTTTTTGTGGTTGTCGATCGTTTCTCCAAGATGTCTCACTTCATTCCTTGTTCTCAAACTTTAGATGCTTCGAAGGTGGCCAAGCTTTTTCCCGATCAGGTTGTTAGGCTTCATGGTTTACCCAAAACCATTGTGTCTGATGGAGATGTCAAATTTACTAGCTATTTCTGGAAAACCATCTGGCACATGTTCGGTACCAAGCTGAAATTCTCTACTGCCTATCATCCTTAAACCAATGGCTAGACAGAGGTAGTAAACCGAAGCTTAGGAAATCTATTGAGATGTTTAGTTGGTGACAACCTGGGAAACTGGGACCTATTACTTCCTCGTGCTGAATATGCCTACAACAGCTCAGTTAATAGGTTTATTTGGAAAAGTTCGTTCGAAGTGGTCCATGGATACAGACCTAGGAAACCTTTAGACCTAGCTTCATTACCCATACATGCACGAGCGTCTGAGTCTGCTGAGTCATATGCACAGCATATTAGGGAATTGCATAAAGAGATTAGCCAAAAGATCCAATCGAGCAATGAACTCTATAAGCATATGACTAATTCACATAAACGGTTAAAAGAATTTAATGAAGGGGACTCCGTTATGATCAAATTTAAACCTGAAAGGTTTCTGCCGGGAACTATGAAGAAACTCCATGCCTGGGGAGCCGGACCTTTCAAAATAATAAAGAAAATTGGACCTAATGCTTATGTATTAGAATTACCACCAAGTTATGGCATTAGTTCAACATTTAATGTTTCAGACTTAAAAGAATACAAAGAACCTGCATTGATACCTGGTGAGCTTTTTGGTCCTAATACTTTTTTTGAGAGTGAAGCCCCAAAAGAATGCCCACCACTGAGTGTTCCTGAGCGAAAGGAGAAAATTAAAAGGATCTTGGATGACCAGATCATTACCACTAGAAATAAGGGCTACCAACGTTATCTGGTTAGATGGCAAGGATGTCCTGATTCTGAAGACTCCTGGATCACCCGAGAGGACCTACAACAAATCGATCCAGATGCATTAGAAGCTTATCAGGCTAATCCTTACTCGGCAGGGTCGAGTTCCTCCCATCCCAGGAGAATTGATGTGGGCACTAGAATCAGGAAAAGACTCCAACCAATTCAGGTCAAGTCCAAGTCCTTGTGGTTGGAGTAGCAAAAGAGAAGTCCTGTAATTTTTCTTTTTTTTGAGTCTAAATAATCTTGTAGTTAATTTTGAGTCCATGTTGGGTCTGGTTTAATATCTTAGTTAACCCTAAAATTGAGAGTTGGGTCCACTTAAATCAAGCCCAATCCATGAGTCCATGAAGCATCAAGACAAGAAGAAGCCACCTCATCAAGTGACCCCCACCTTGTGCCACATGTCAAAAGCTCCAATGGATGTCTCCATCTCAACAAGTGGTCCCCACTTTATGCCACATGTCAAGAGCTCCAAAGGACACCGCCACATCATCAAGTGGTCCCCACCTTGCACCACATGTCAAGCTTTGAAGGAGTTTCAAGCAACAAATGCCACCATATCCTCCAACTCCCCTTGTAATCCTCCTAATCCTATGGGTTTTCAAATTTAAAAATGTTGTAAGGCTTCTATTTAAGCAATGGGATGCCCCATTGAAAAGGGTTTAATGAATGAAGTTGGTATTTTTTCTTCTATGTGTTTTTTTCCTATGTGTCTATGTGGTAGCTTAGCCTTTCTCTTCCTCCACGCCAACCCTAATCTTTCCTTCTTCCATTCCCAACGCCAAAGACTTCCTCTTCTTTCATAACTTCAAACTAGCTCCAGCATTCAAGGGTGAATCAAGAAGATCATCACAAGGGGACCAACCTACTCCACTTCAAGCATTCCACCATGATGCCAAGATGGATCTCCTTCAATGCCTCTTCCACTCTTCTTTCTTTTCTCCATTTCATTGCTTGTTAAGTCACTCATCTTAGGGTTTCTTTGTTGCAGGGTTCTCCGGGAATCCAGCTTCAAGAGGAAGGTTTACTTGCCATAGATCCAGAAAACAAGAGGGGCCTTTAGTGGAATTATGTTCATGTCATACGGGAGACCTCTTCAAGAGTGAATCTATTCTAATTGATGGGCCAATGTCAGGTATGTCTAGTGTTGATTAAGTCTGCAATGTTAAATTAGACCTAGCTTGGCTTGCGTGGTTCTCTTCTAGTCCTATTCCTTTCTTATTCTGAGAGTCTCGATCACTAGGTTTATGTTAGATCCTTTGATCTTCTTTACTAGATCTCTTTGATAGTTTATGTTGAGTTGTTTATATGCAAATAGGGAATTGCTTGGTTAATCATTTGCTAATCTCCATTAAGGTTGCATAGTTTCATTTTACATTCTACACCAAAGTGCCAAGTGGCATTGTCCCAATGATGTGTTATGACATGTCCAAACAAGACATGTGTTGCTATCCAAATCCTTGAAAAGGTGGCGCCAAGAAGAGGTTGCACATGATAAGTGACTTGGACTAGCACATGGAGACACATAGCTTGTCTTGAGGTAGCACATGGGGTCACATGGGACTTCAATTGGGTGCACATTGAATGTTGTCTTGAGCTCCCTCTTGTATTTACAGGACTCAACTAATCACATGACTTAACTAATTACATGGACTCAATAACAAATTGAACCAACCATACTTAATTAGGCTTGCAAATAAAAACCCAATTAAAGTTGGTAAAAAGGGCTAATTCAAACTGGACCATTAAAATCTCAATTGGGTAAATTGAGTTTGACTCAATTGGGATTTTGACTTAATGTGGTAAAAAGGGTTTAGCCCAAAAGGCTAAATAACAAAACCCTAATTACAGTTGATAAAAATTCCTAACCCTAACTAAGACAAAATGATAAAATTTAAGATAAAATATTTACAAGGTAAAAGGGGTTTAGGTTCAGGGCTTCATTCAAAGGTGATCCACAGGGATGTGGGTTTAACCTGTTGATTTCTTTTGGACCTGGTGCCCACACCAATTCTCTCCAAGTGGGAGGAACTCGACCTTGTCGAGTATGGATCAATGTCGCTATGATAGCACTCTAGTAAGTGTGGGTCAACTCTCTGCAAGTCCTCTCTGGTGATCCAAGAATCTTCAATCTGAAGTCATCCTTGTCAACGATCCAAATATCACAGGTAATCTTAGCTCCAGGTAGTGATGATCTTATCATCCAAGATTCGCTTGATCTTGTCTCTCTGGGCTAGTGGTATGGCAGGTGGACACACTTGGGTTGGTTCACTCTCAAGGACTAGATTAGGCCTAAATGGCTCACTAGAAATCATCGTTGGCTCCCTATATTCAATAAGGTATGAAACATTGAAAGTTGGACTAATACCTAGTTCAGGTGATAACTCGAGCACATAGGCATTAAACCCAATTTTTCTAATCACTTTGCATGCTCCACTACTATGGGCATGTAACTTTTTCATGGCTCCAGGTGGGAACCATTCAGGTCGTAGTCGAACCATGATAAAGTCTGCTTCATAGTATTCCTTAAGTCATCTCTTAGAATTACACTTGGTTAGTGTATGACATGTCGATAAAAATTTTGCATGAATTCCTAATAGATGCCATAAGGTTCTCCAGAAATAGGTAGCAAATCTAATAGGGTCAAAGGACTTATGCAACCGGTTAATCTCAATAAAATGCAATTGAATAGCTCTAGTGTTGGGAATTATGTCCCAAAGCCAATCACCTGGGTTGTAGGTGGTTGAGCTAAATATTGTACTCTTTCTTTGAATTAATAAAATATTATTTTTGGCAGCTCATCACATATTATTTCCCTAAAATGAACTCTTTCCATGTGATGAAGTCCTTAGGACTACACTGACTTCGATACAGAGAGGATGTATCGAGTGGTCCTTAAACCCTGTTCACAACCAAAGGATATATTGTACTGGATGGCAATATATCAAGTATAGGTTGTTGTAGTTCATATCGTTTGGTTGTCCTCTTGACCAAATGAGTGTGGTGACACTGATGTGATCTGCAAGTGAGATATGTGATATCTCATTGAACGTGACTCCGTGCAGCCCTTTTCTGCCAAAGGGAAACTCACGATTGGATATGGGTATATGTGTCCCTCTGACCTGAGGTCATCACGGTAGCTTGCAAGCAACTCCCTGTGCTTTGGTGCCGGATAACCCGGAGTTTTAATCCAGTGACGGAAGGTTTCTGGGTACAGGTAATTACTTGTGGAGCAGTGATGGACCAAGATGTAATTGACCTATCCAAACAGTTTGGATTGAATGTCTCGCAGTATCTCAATTTAGCAAATCCTCAACCGGGATAGCCCTAGTGAAGAGTCACTGAGCTTGCGAGGTTAAGACACGTAGTCGACTGACTCAGTCTAGGTTGACAGCCCAATCTCAGTCGTCCTGAGCATTAGAGGTCAAAGGGATGAATTATATGGTAACCATATACCAGAGGTTCGATTGTTTGCTCCCGCATCTTCGACATATCCGGACACCGGGACCCATTGCTAGATGGTTTCCTGTGCTGGTACTAGAATTGTTCTAGTGCTACCGTTTAGGTTCGAAACTATGAGGTCACGCGCCACAGAGGATTACTCTCTGATCTGGATACCGATTACGATTGAAAATCGTCTCGGTTTTATGGTCACAGTATTTTTTGAGCACTCTTTTCCCCATTTTGCCCTTGTCTGTGTCAACCAAAAATTATTCTGGGCTGACCAGGACTGCACCAGGTTTTTTCTGAATCAGTTTTGAACTGATTTGGAGCTCGTTTCGGCCTTCAATTGGTTGTGAACTAATTTAATCCCGTGAACCAATTTAATTGGGTTTGAACTGGTTCAATTAGATTGAACCATCACTTGGTTTAAATGGGAATGAACCGGTTAAATTGAATCGGCTTTTGCTTTTCTCCGTGTAAATGGTTTACACGTTAGAGAGGTTTTATGATGGAAAGAACTCCAAGCATCAAAAGAAGCCAAACGACCGAAGTGCACACTTGGGCGATGTCCCTTCTTCTCCCTCCACCGGATGGCTTTCACCGCTGCTTTATTTGCTGGTTAATTGGAATGGCAGCTGCTGCCTCTTCCTCTCCTAGTCTCTCCATCTCCCTCTCCTCTGCTGCCTATATATACCATGCAAAGTCCCCTATTTCAATGCATGAAAGTTTTCAGCCGTGCAGAACCTGAGATACTACACCTGCTGTTCCTTCTTTAAGAGGTTGAGAGATCCCCAGATTGAGAGCTTAGACTCTCCTCTTATAGGCTGGGTTTTGGAGGGTGAGAGGGAGAGTTTCAAGGACGTTTTCCTTGTCCCTTTGAGTGCACAAATCAAAGTCTGCAGCAAAATAGAGTTGCTGCAATTCACTGTGGCCGAATTCACTTCCAGCGGCTAGCACCGCGTGTGGAATGGGATCCGAGAGCCCCGAGCATGTCTCCCCTTTAGAGGGAGTATCCTTCTACTCCTAGGAGCAAACCACGCGAGCTGGGATCGCTCCAGCCACTCCAAATCGAAGGCCAAAGCCTGCTGCCCAGTTCTGTTACAGAAATTCTAGCAGCAGACTTTGGTGAATTCTTATATTTTTTTGGCTGACTTTTTCTTTCAGTTTTCAATTGGAGATTGAAGAGAACTTGTCCAAGTTGCCGTTGCTAAATTTTGGGAGCAAACGGAGGTCCGGAAGCCATCGTTCCGGCGACATTTTTTAAGCCAAAAATAGAGCTTCTTTCAGCCCAACGAGGAAGAAGGCTGGAATAGATTTATTCCAGCTATTCCAGCCTATTCCAGGTTTATCCCAGAGTTATTCCAGCTGGAATAAGGTATAAAAAATTATTTTTTTAATCATGCATGATTTGAATTTTAATTCAAATATTATGCAAATATTTTATATTATCCTACATGCCTAATTGCAACTAGAGTTAGATTAGTTTCTGGGTGGAGCAGATTTCCGCTGCACGGATTTTTAAAATTATTTAAAATCCATTCTGCTCCCGCTGTTGTTTGCTTGCCTAGTGTAGGAACATGTCAAACCACTAGCACCTGTATTCTTTCATTGGTTGGTATCAGAGCAGGTTCCATATGTAATCTAATCTATTAAGCATGTTTAATAGATTAAAATTGGTTTAATCTAAAATGTATCCAAATTTCTTTTTGGAACCTAGTTGAGACTTTCACCATGATCGTGTGTCTTTGACACGATGCGGATCGTCTGTGTTGGCCTTTTTAGAAGGATCCTTAAAAATATTAACATTAAAAATTTTTTAATTTGGTGATACAGGTTTTAGGCATGTTTTATATGAATATAAAATATGTGTAAAATATCTTGATGCATGATTTTTGTTATGTAAAATTGTTTTACATAGAGACTCAATTAAAAAATATTTTAATTAAGTGTTTGGCTTATTAAAAATTTTTTTAGGTTTATGAAATCTAATCAAAATTTGCATAAGCCATTTTGGGTTAATTGGGTTAGCTGACTAGTTGGGTCCATAACTGGGTTAGACCTAAGTTTAGTTGAACCGGATTACAAGAAGATTAAACAAAAGTTGTTTAAGGCCCTTCTTTAAAACTATCTAATAGTTAGATTAGTTGATCCGTTCATCTAAAATGGATCCAATTAGTGGCTCAGTGGATGCCTGAGTCTTTAGGCTAATATGATCAAGTCTGGTAAACCGACTGGTGTCGAGGTAGGTTTGGCATTGTGATCATGGTTGTATGAGGCTACCTCTTTCCTGGCCAACTTGGTTGGTGTCTAGGAAAGATGGTTAATGACTGATACTCATGCATGATCTCACCTACCTGCTAGTTGAGTCG
Organism: Areca catechu; assembly: GCA_021397845.1. Taxonomy (NCBI): domain Eukaryota; kingdom Viridiplantae; phylum Streptophyta; class Magnoliopsida; order Arecales; family Arecaceae; genus Areca; species Areca catechu. The sequence goes on along the minus strand of CM038051.1, from coordinate 139,115,609 downwards.
ACTAGAACTGATTGGAAAAGCTCAATGACTCGAGTTAACCCATGTCACCGAGGTTGATCAGTCTGACTGATCTATAGGTGCCCATGGATCGTTTGTTGATTTATTTCAACCCTCCTGAAATCTGATTGATTCAGTGGGAGGATGATCCATGTCCTTGTCTTTTCTTCAGTCACAACTAAAAATCCTCTAAAATTATTAGGTCCTTAAAAAGACTAAGTCAAGGAGTTGACAGTGTCTTAGCCTCCTATTAAGTCGGTTAGAAATGTGTCCACTAGCTTGGTGTGCATCAGCAGTTCCAAAGAACTGGTGTACATCCGGCGATTGGAATTTCTATCTGATCGATGATGGTTCAGTGCAACCTCCTTAATGGGACCAGGTGGGCCGGCCAAAGTCGGGCTTGGTCTTTAGTTAGCTGGAAGCATTGGATTTGTCATTTTAATGGCTGGACCTAACCAGAGACCCGCAATAGGAGGCCCCAAGGCCTATTGGGGTGTTCTCTGGGGCAAAATGAAATACTGGAAATTGTTTAGGGAAACAATTGGTTTACGAACCTACCTTTAGGCTCGTATGGGTGAGCCGGCCAAAGTCGGGCTCATGCGAGGCCTATTGGATTTCAGTACCCACTTGAAAAAGTGTTTTCACGGATTGGAGTTAGAGGCTACCAATCTAAAAAAAATTAGTAGGAGAAACCTTTAGACTAAAGTCCAAGTCTTTTGGTTAAATTATTAATTCATACACTAATTTGGTCTTATTTTCTTTTCAGATGTCTTCTAATTTATCGCTCCGATCACTTCTCGATAACGAGAAGTTAAAGGGTCACAACTTCGATAGTTGGTATCGAAGGTTAAGAATCGTTCTGGAGCATGAACGGATCCTTTATGTGATAATGGATTCGGCACCTGAAATCCCTCCCGCAAATGCATGGAGTGCGGTTAGAGATGCTTATCTGAAGTGGGTCTCTGATCGGACTACTGTCCGATGCATTATGTTAGCGGCGATGAACGACGAGTTCAGTCGCAAATTTGAGGAGGCCCAACCTGATGAAATCCTTCAAAAGTTGAAGGAATCCTTCAGCACCACGGATGATGTAGAACGGTACAAAGTATCTTGTGCCATCTACAACTCCAGGATGCCAAATGGTGGTTCAGTCACTGATCATGTATTATACATGATCGAGCTGATTGAAAAGCTGGGCAAACTCGGATGCCCCTTGCACGAGCAGCTCGGCAAGGATGCGATCCTGAATTCTCTTCCCTCCTCCTATCTTGATTTTCTCAATCATTACAGAATGAACAAGCCTGCAGTCAACTACCATGGTCTTTTGGGGTTGCTGCAGACTTTCGAGAAAGACCACCAACTGAATAAGGGGGTGGTGAATTTAGTGGGAGGAAGTAGAGGTCGTCGTCCCTTTAAGAAAGGGAAGAAGAAAACAAATAAAATAGGAAAGAAGGTGCAGAATGCTCCTAGCCCTAGTCAGACCAGGAAGTGTAAGACTGATCAGTCTTCTGCAGAGTGCTTCTACTACAAGAAGAAAGGACACTGGAAGAGGAACTGTCCTCTTTATATTGCGTCCCTTGATCCGAACAGGCCGAGGAAGCAGAAGTCTGCTGAACATGGTATTTATATGATAAAACCTTGTAATTACTCAATTGTTGATACTGCTAACTGGGTATGGATACTGGTAGTCCAATTCACGTTTGTAATTCATTACAGGGACTTCAAGTTAGTAAAAGATTTGAAGATGGAGAACAGTTTCTGAGCATCGGGAATGGAAATCATGTTCCAGTACTAGCGGTCGGAGTCCTGCATCTAGTCTTTGAGTCTTGTACTGTCGAACTAGTCGATTGTCACTATTGTCCTAGTTTCATTATGAGCATAATCTCTGTAGGCCTTTTGGCCAATTGTGGTTTTGAACTATCAATAAAAGGAGATTTTTGCAATGTTATTTTGAATAACTCTTGATAATGAAAGCTAGATTAAATAATGGCATATATGTACTATCAAGGCCTGTTAGTGTAATGTACACTTCTAGCAAACGCCCAAGATTAGATAATGTCAACGATTTTATCTTTGGCACTGTAGGCTAGGTTATATTAACCAAAATAGGATAAACAAGATACGAGGAGATGGACTCCTCGAGGTCAGTGATTCTGAATCACTGCCCACTTATGAATCCTATTTACTTGGTAAAATGACCAAGTCACCTTTTATTAGAAAAGTTGAACGAGCTACAGAACTTCTAAGTCTCATACATACTGATGTATGTGGACCGATGACAGTTAGTGCTAGAGGAGGATACAAATATTTCATTACTTTTACAGACGACTTTTTAAGGTTCGGTTATGTCTTTTTAATGAGACATAAGTCTGAGTCGTTTGAAATGTTCAAACGATACCGTAATGAAGTAGAAAAGTAAACTGGAAAAAGTATTAAAACCCTTCGATCTGATCGAGGTGGTGAATACTTATCTGGTTAATTTTTGTCATATCTTGAGGAGAATGGAATTCTCTCTCAATGGACTCCTCCAGGAACACCACAGTTGAATGGTGTGTCCGAAAGGAGGAATCAAACCTTGTTGGACATGGTTCGATCCATGATGGGTTTTGCAACTTTGCCGGTATCCTTTTGGGGATATGCGCTTCAGACAGCCTGTTACTTATTAAATGATGTTCCAAGTAAGTCTGTTGTCTCCACTCTATATGAGATATGGACTGGACGTAAACCCTCAATCTCACACCTTCGGGTCTGGGGTTGTCCGGCTTACGTAAAGCGTTTAGACTCAGACAAACTTGGTTCTAGGTCTGATCAGTGTTTATTCATTAGTTATCCTAAGGAAACTAAAGGGTATTTCTTTTACTTGGAGAATGAACAAAAGGTGTTCGTTGCTCTTAGAGCTATCTTTTTGGAAAAGGAGTTCCTTGGAAAGGAACTATAGCTTCTAAGATTGAACTTGAAGAAGTTCAGCCAATAGAAGAACTTGCACACTCTAAGGACATCATAGAACTGGCTGTGATTGAATCACACCCAGAACCCATTAGGAGATCCGATAGGATACCGCGTCAACCGGGCAGATACTACGGTTTCTTGGTCCAGGATGGCGATCCCATTGAGCTCGATGAGAATAATGAGGATCCAATCACCTATATGGATGCTCTTCAAAGATCTGACTTTGAGGCATGGCTTGGACCCATGCGATCCAAAATGGAGTCCATGAAAATCAACAATGTTTGGACATTGGTTGATCCGCCTGAAGGTATAAACCCATTGGGTGTAAATGGATCTTCAAGAGGAAAAGGGGCGCATATATGAAGGTAGAGACCTATAAAGCCCGTCTGGTTGCCAAGGGGTATCGTCAGCGATATGGTATCGATTATCACGAGACTTTCTCCCCTGTGGCAATGCTCAAGTCCATTCGGATTATGCTTGCTTTGGCATCATATTTTGATTACGAGATCTGGCAGATGGATGTCCGAACCGCTTTCATAAATGGGGAGCTGGAAGAGGAGGGTATATGATACAGCCTGAAGGGTTCACATCCACAGATGAATCAAAAGTATGCAAGTTGCAGAGGTCCATTTATGGACTCAAGCAAGCATCGCGAAGTTGGAACTTACGGTTTGATAGTTGTATCAAATCGTATGGCTTCATTAGGAACGGAAGAAGAACCGTGCATCTATAAATGGGTTAATGGTTCTGTGATTGTATTCCTAGTACTGTATGTTGACGACATTCTCTTAACCGGGAATGATGTCGCAGCATTACAAGGAATAAAGGTCTGGTTATCATCTCAGTTCTCCATGAAGGACTTGGGTGAAGCTTCTTACATACTAGATATGAAGATCTATAAAGATAGATCTAAGAAGCTTTTGGGACTGTCCCAGTCTACGTACATTGACACCGTGCTAAAACGGTTTAGCATGGAAAATTCCAAGAAAGGCTATCTCCCGATAGGTTCTGGAATTACTCTTTCCAAGAAGGATTGTGCGACAACTCCTAAGGAAAGAGAGCGCATGAGAGTACCTTATGCTTCTGCAGTAGGCTCTATCATATATGCTATGACTTGTACTAGACCAGACATGGCATACTCACTAGGAGTAGTGAGTAGATACCAGTCTGACCCAGGTGAGGTGCATTGGAAGGTGGTTAAGTCCATCCTTAAGTATTTAAGAAATACTAAAGATCAATGGCTGATTTATGAAGAACCTGACTTGAAACTTGTGGGGTACTCTGACTCCAGTTTTCAGTCAGATAGAGATGATAGCAAGAGTGTGTTAGGGTTTGTATTTACCCTGAATGGAGGAGCGATCTGCTGGAAAATTTCCAAGCAGGCAACTATTGCAGACTCGGTATGCGAAGCAGAATACATTGCAACATCAGATGCAGCAAAGGAAGCTGTGTGGTTGCGGAAGTTCCTTGGAGATCTAGGGGTGGCACCTTCCCTAGATGGTCCTATTCTGGTGTACTGTGACAGCACTGGAGCCATTGCCCAAGCTAAGGAGCCTAAAGCTCATCACCGCACCAAGCACATTCTGCGGTGCTACCAACTCATACGAGAAATCATGGAATGAGGCGACATCAATCTTCTGAAGATTGATGGAAAAGAAAATCTGGCCGACCCCTTCACTAAAGCCCTCAGAATAAAAGAGTTCGACTATTGTAAATGGGAAATGGGTATTAGATACTCTTCTGATTGGCTTTAGTACAAGTGGGAGTTGTTGGGAATTGTGTCCCAAAGCCAATCGCGCTGGGTTGTAGGTGGTTGAGCTAAATATGTACTCTTCCTCTGAATTAATAAATATTATTTTGGCAGCTCATCACATTTATTTCTCTGAAATGAACTCTTTCCATGTGATCAAGTCCTAGGACTATACTGACTTCGATATAGAGAGGATGTATCGAGTGGTCCTTAAACCCTGTTCACACCAAAGGATATATTGTACTGGACGGCAATATATCAAGTATAGGTTGTTGTAGTTCACATTGTTTGGTTGTCCTCTTGACCAAATGAGTGTGCTGACACTGATGTGATCTGCAAGTGGGATATGTGATATCTCATTGAACGTGACTCCATGTAGCCCCTTTCTGCCAAAGGAAAACTCACGATTGGATATGGGTATATGTGCCCCTCTGACCTGAGGTCATCATGGTAGCTTGCAAGCAACTCCCTGTGCTTTGGTGCCGGACAACCCGGATTTTTAATCTAGTGAAGGAAGGTTTCTGGGTACAGGCAAGTACTTGTGGAGCAGTGATGGACCAAGATGGAATTGACCTGTCCAAACAGTTTGGATTGAATGTCTCGTAGTATCTTAATTTAGCAAATCCTCGACGGGGGTAGCCCTAGTGAAGAGTCACTGGGCTTGCGAGGTTGAGACACGTAGTCGACTGACTCAGTCTAGGTTGGCAGCCCAATCTCAGTCGTCCTGAGCATTAGAGGTCAAAGGGATGAATTATATGGTATTCATATGCCAGAGGTTCGATTGTTTGCTCCCGCATCTTCGACCTATCCGGATGCTGGGACCCATTGCTTGATGGTTTCCTGTGCTGGTACTAGAATTGTTCTAGTGCTACCGTTTAGGTTCGAACCTATGAGGTCACATGCCACAGAGGATTACTCTTTGATCCGGATACCGATTACGATTGGGAATCGTCTCGATTTTATGGTCACAGTATTTTTTGAGCACTCTTTTCCTTGTTTTACCCTTGTCTGTGTCAACCGAAAATTATTCTGGGCTGACCAGGACTGTGCCAGGTTTTTTCTGAATCTGTTTTGAACTGATTCGGAGCTCGTTTCGGCCTTTAATTGGTTGTGAACCAATTTTAATCCCATGAACCAATTTAATTGGGTTTGAACCGGTTCAATTGGATTGAACCATCACTTGGTTTTAATGGGAATGAATCGGTTAAATTGAACCGGCTTTTGCTTTCCCCGTGTAAATGGTTTACACGTTAGAGTGGTTTACGATGGAAAGAACTCCAAGCATCAAAAGAAGCCAAACGACCGAAGTGCACACTTGGGCAACGTCCTTCTTCTCCCTCCACCGGATGGCTTTCACCGCTGCTTTATTTGCTGGATAATTAGAATGGCAGTTGCTGCCTCTTCCTCTCCCAGTCTCTCCATCTCCCTCTTCCTCTGTTACCTATATATACCATGCAAAGTCCCCTATTTCAACGCATGAAAGTTTTCAGCCATGCAGAACCTGAGATACTGCACTTGCTGTCCTTCTTTGAGAGGTTGAGAGATCCCCAGATTGAGAGCTTAGAATCTCCTCTTATAGGCTGGGTTTTGGAGGGTGAGAGGGAGAGTTTCAAGGACGTTTTCCTTGTCCCTTTGAGTGCACAAATCAAAGTCTGCAGCAAAATAGAGTTGCTGCAATTCACTATGGCCGAATTCACTTCCAGCGACTAGCACCGCATGTGGAGTGGATCCGAGAGCCCCTGGCATGTCTACCCTCTAGAGGGAGTATCCTTCTACTCCTAGGAGCAAGCCACGCGAGCCGGGATCGCTCCACCGCATCCAAGCCGCGCCAACGCAAATGCGAATGCCAGCCTAGCCCAGTTATGCTGCAAAAAAATGGCAGCAAGACTTTGATGAATTTTCATATTTTTTGGCTGACTTTTCTTGTAGTTTTAATTGCAGATTGAAGAGCACTTGTCCAAGTTGCCGTTGCTGAATTTTGGAAGCAAACGGAGGTCCGAAAGCCATCGTTCCGGCGATGTTTTTTAAGCCAAAAATAGAGCTTCTTTCAGCCCAACGAGGAAGAAGGTTGGAATAGATTTATTCCAGCTATTCCATCCTATTCGAGGTTTATCCCAGAGTTATTCCAGCCAGAATAAGGTATAAGAAATTATTTTTTTTTAATCATGCATGATTTGAATTCTTAATTCAAATATTTTGCAAATATTTTATATTATCCTAAATGCCTAATTGCAACTAGAATAGATTAGTTTCTTGGCGGAGCAGATTTTCACTGAGCGGATTTTTAAAATTGTTTTTAAAATCCATTCTGCTCCCACTGTATTTGCATGCCTAGTGCAGGAACATGTCAAACCACTAGCACCTGTATTCTTTCATCTAGAAACTCAAAAGCTTTAGAGAATGGTAGGAAATAAGAAGTTGATTCGGGGGTGACCTGGTAGGGTAGACTAATGGGGTTGACCTTAAGGTTTGGACATTGATTCATACCTAAAAGGAATAAAGGGTCCGCTTTATGGAAGAATGGGTCTGCGATTTCAGGAAGAGATCTTCAATTGGGACCACAGGGGTGAAGTCTTCTTGAGGGTGCTGGACTAAATAAGCCAAGTCCTCAATAATTTTCTCTGGTTCTTGAATTTCAGGACTGGACTTTATGACTTGAGTCTCTTCTAGTGTTTTTTCAAGTAAGGTCCTAATAATAGGGTTAGACTTCTCATGGGTCTCTTTTTCTAAAGGTCCTACCAGTACATTTTCAGTTTGGTCAGAGTCAATTAACTCTGGGTTTACCTCCTGTATCTCCTCATCTACATACTCATCTACTAAGATCACATCAGCTTCATAAACTTCCACTATAATGGCAACTTGGTGAAGTAATGTGATAGTAAAGGTGGTTCAATTAAGGGGAAGTGTACTGATTTTGAGGTTCTGACTAGGTGTATTGATCCTAGTGGGTTCGGGTCGATGGGTTAAGGGAGCAAGGGGATTTGGTCTTGGTGAACCAGGGTTATAGAGTCTTATGGATTCAGTTTAGATTTTCAAATCGCTTATCTAGTTGGTCACACTTAGTGTTCATCAGGGCAAACTAATCATTCATGAATGTCATAAAGGTTTCCAATGTTGTACTCCATGGTCATAATAGGTTGGGGTGAGACTATTGTAGGGTCAGACTCCTAATCTAATGGTTTGTAATCTAATGGTTACACAAATATGAAACCCTAGATGCAATCAAACTAAAATAATTAAAAATAATGGTAAATAATAATTATTATTTTTTTGTATTATCTGCAAATTAAGTTTCAGATCAAATTAATTTTAGATTTTAGATCTTAGGACTTCACGTCTGGCCGTAGCTCATTACTCCCATGGGTCATAAGTATACTTTTGTAATCCTGCTCAAGAGGCATGATTTCCTTCCACCAAGAAATAGCAATAAAAATTTTTTTATTTTATTTCTCTATGATTAGTATCGAATTAATAGAGGATTAACAAAAAATTTATTACTAATTTTTTTGAATTTTTTTAGATAGGTTTTATGTAGTTTTAATTTTAGCCTAGTTCTAGGTATACAGAAATTTCAGAACTAGTAGTTTAAAACCTAGTTTAACTCGCTTTGATACCAAAAATGATGCAGGACAATAATTAAGACTAAATTACTGATATTAAGATCTAATTATCAGAGAAATAGAGATTAAATTTTTTTATATTTTTTTTCTAGATTTTAAGAAGACTCAAAGGAGACATTAAAATAAACTAGTTCTAGTTAATTACTTGCAAGTAAACCTACAAAGTTACTAGAAAAGCAGGATTTGGTGGCTAATAAACCACCGTAAACTAGAATCTACTTATCAACTATTCAGAGATCAAAGAGAAGGAATAGGTTTTAAGTTTACCAACATAGAATCATCTCTCTGATGCAGATCTGGCTAGACTCTTAAGATTCTGCGGCAGGGTTTCTGATGCGGGATGACTCTAAGAATGCTAAATATATAGGAAAAAATAGTAAACTAATTTTTATATTTTTAAAATATTAAATTTATAGGCTAAATTTCTAAAGTTAAGTAAAGACTAGCAGGATATTCAGTAATTCTAAGAATCATAATGATCACAAAGAACTCATGCAAGATAATAAGTATCCAGGACCCGAGAGTTGACAAACTCTTGGTTTAAGATAGCTTATCTTCATTAAATCATATAATAAGAGAAGGAAAGGTTTCTTACCAGTCAGAGATTGAAAACTTTGTAGTAGAAGGGATCACTCACACTCTGATTGGAGCCTGGATGAAGAAGCTTTAGTTCCTTAAATCAGATGGCTGACTGGACCCGGTCTGAAGGCAAGGAAAGCCTCCTCAGGGGAGGTGAAACATCTCGGGGATCCTGTAAGTATTAGGGGTCAATCAAAATAGCAAGTAAAAAATAGAAAAGGGACTAGGGTTTCGAATTGAAAGAACTAGGTTTAGGTGCGGATGTCCCGGGGAGGAACCAGTTGCTTGATTGGGGCAGCAGCTAGGGTGTCTTCCTCTGGGCATGGCTGATCTCCAAAGATGTAGATGGAAGCTAGGGCAGCAGGGTTTCAATCCAGGAATACAAGGAGAGCACACAAGAGCAAGAGAACCAACACTAAAACACCAAACACAAGGCAATATCACCAAATTTTAGCAAGTTGTATTCATAAGAAAGAGATACTTCATACAAGAGGGGAGGGATGGTATTTATAGATTCACCCCAGGGTACATGACTTGAGGGCTAAGAAACCCTGACTTGTGGGCCAAGAAATCCTGGTGGACCTAGCCAACAGTGGGGCTTTGTCTTGGACTTATGCTCTCTTTTGCAGCCTTGGTGGCATTAAAAGGTCTAGGTGCATGAAGACTAGCTCTGGTTCGAGGGCCCTGGTGAATCCACTGGGTGCAAACTCTCCTCTTGTACATGACCTGAATGGACTCGATCGAACTGAACTAAAAATGATTGGACCTAACTAAGTGGACTCAACTGGACTCAGTTGTCTCACTTTATTATATGACTTAGGACTCAATTGACTTACTTCAGTACAGGACTTAAGTAACTCAAGACTAATGGACTACAAGACTCGATAAAACTGTAATAGATGTCGGGTCCTTATCATTCCCCTGCGGTGGGAAGAACTCGACTCCATCGAGTCAGGCTCAGCGGGGGTTTGATGGAACCAAAACCAATAAAAAAAAGACTCTGATGCTGGGTTCACCCATTTTATTTTTATTTTTCTTCAACTTCTTTTCTTTTCTTTTCTTTTTTATTTTTTCATCTCTGCTCTAAAAATCATGCAACTCTAGAAGCCATGCATGCTGAAATTCGTGCTACTCCAAAATCATGCACTGAAGTCGGCAATAGGGGATGGCACTGCTTTCATGTTCGTGCTGCCCCCTTTCTTCCTCATGGACCAAACCAGGGTGGAACGAAGACTCCGGTAGGATGCAGCGGTCTGATCGTTTGTCTCCAATTGCAATCAGAGGGGATGGACGGTCGACGGGGAGCATGGCAGAAATTTGGTGGGGGCATTGCACGAACCTGCGATGCAAAGGTTCCTAGCGATTGGGGCCGAAAGGCTTGAAGGGGCGGAGCTCACATGGCTATGAAAGCTTCGATCCAAGGCCGAAGGATGACGATGAAGTAGGTGGTGGATTGGGTTTTCGATGGTCGTTGGCTACAGGGATGGATCCGGTAGGAGGCAGCATCACACGGATCTGCGGCACAGGGAGGTCTCCACGATCGGTGGCTGGGTGGTGCATGGACTTCTGGCATTCTTCGCCAGTAGCGGTGGTCATGGTGGAGCCAATAGAGGTTGGAGGTCGGCGGTGTGGGGATCGGGCTTCACGGGTGGAGGCGTCACTCTGGAGGCCAAGGGCAGTGCTGGTCGGTGGGAGGAACTTGGCCGAAGATGGGCCGTCGGCTGCTGGTGGTGGCTTCATAAATGGATGATGCCGGTGGGGCATTGGGGAAGGTCATGGGATAGAGGAGGAGGAGGGGTTCGGGCATGAACTTCTAGATCGGCATCGGTGGAGGCGTGCTTCACAGGCGATGAAGGCAGGGTGTCAGCACAGAGAAGAGACGGGAAGAAGTAACGTACCCTAATCCGTCTAGGCTCTGATACCAAACTGATGCGGGATGACTCTAAGAATGCTAAAAATATATGAAAAAATGGTAAACTATTTTTTTAATATTTTTTTAAATATTAAATTTGTAGGATAAATTTGAAAGTTAAGTAAAAACTAGCAAGATATTCAGCAATTCTAAGAATCATCATGATCGCAAAAAACTCATGCAAGATAATAAGTAGCCAAGACCCGAGAATTGAGAAATTCCCGATTTAGGATAGCCTATCTTCATCAAATCAGATAATAAGAGAAGGAAGGTTTCTTACCAATCAGAGATTGAAAACTTTGCAGTAAAAGGGATCACTCACACTTTGATTGGAGCCTGGATGAAGAAGCTTCAGTTCCTTGAATTAGATGGCTGATCTGGACCTAGTCTGAAGGCAAGGAAAGCCTCCTCAGGGAAGGTGAAACACCTCAGGGATCTTGTAAGCATCAGGGGTCAATCAAAATAGCAAATAAGAAATATAAAAGGGACTAGGGTTTTGAATTGAAAGAACTAGGTTATGTGCAGATGTCCCGGGGAAGAAGCAGTTGCTTGATTGGCGCAGTAGCTAGGGCATCTTTCTCTAGGCATGGCTGATCTCCAAAGATGTAGATTGAATCTAGGGTAGCAGGGTTTCAATTCAGGAACACAAGGAGAGCACACAAGAACAAGAGAACCAACACTAGAACACCAAATACAAGGCAACATCACAAAGTTTTAGCAAGTTGTATTCATAAGAAATAGATACTTCATATAAGAGGGGAGGGTGGTATTTATAGATTCACCCCAGGGTACATGACTTGAGGGCTAAGAAACCCTGACTTATGGGCTAAGAAATCCTAGTGGACCTGGTCAGCAGTGGGGCTTTGTCTTGGACTTGTGCTCTCTCTTGCGGGCTTGGCGGCCTGAAAGGGTCCAGGTGCATGAAGGCCAGCTCTGGTTGGGGGGCCTGGTGAATCTCCTGGCTGCGAACTCTCCTCTTGTACATGACTTAAATGGACTCGATCAGACTAAACTAAAAATGACTGGACCTGACTAAATGGACTCAACTGGACTCAGTTGTCTCACTTTATTACATGACTCAGGACTCAATTGACTCACTTCAATACAAGACTCAAGTAACTCAAGACTAATGGACTACAGGACTCGACAAAACTGTAATAGACTTCAGGTCCCAATCAGTTTCAAGATCTCGATCCCGGGCTCCGATCTTCCATGCGATGTCGATTCCAAGGTATGAACACTTTATTTTGATTCTAGATCACCTGCAAACACTCAAGTTAGAAAGCAACAAAGGAGAAAAAAAGAATGGAAGGGAAGGGTTAGAAGTGATGGCTAAGATTTCTTATCGGCTAGATAGGTAAGATAACTTGGGACTCACACCCCACAATCTTCCATTGAATATAGGAAAGGGCCTCACACCCTGTGATGCACATAGCAAAAGAATTGGATAGAATAACATTGTATTTATTGATGAAAAATAATAATAATACAAGGGGGGGTTGATGGGGTATTTATAGATCCTCAACTAGTAGTGTAACGGATACAAAGATTAGACTTGTGTTCCCTTAGATTACAACTCCTGGAATCCTAATTCAGGGTATCCTGGACTCTTGTTGGGCTGATCTAGACCTCTCTCCAAAGTGGATGAATTCATGGGCCACATATCTCATCTGCATGCCAAGATGAATAAGATGAGGTGTCTTGATGTAGGGCCAAGATTGATTCATCACTTGTCTTTGATTTATGGACTCTGGAGTGTAGATGATGTGGGATTCTACAGGTAAGTGGACTATTCAGTCTGGATAGAAGAAGACTCAAGAGTTTTGATGAGATTCTTGAGTTCTGTAAACTTAAGCTTGGAACGTTTGATCAAAACTCATGCGGTAGAGAACCATTGAACCTCCTTCACTTGTGATCAAATATTTTGGAACTTTTGAAGTTGGCAAAAAAGAAGAATTCTTGGCTGACTTCTCTTGTTTGCATGAATTACTTAAGTGGAGGGTTGCCAATTTGGAGAGTCCTTCGTACTTACACATCATAAAAAGAAGGGGCACCAATTTGGAATTCATTTGGCCGACTAATAGTGTAAGACATGGAGTGACATGGCAAGTGTTCTTGTCCTGGATGAAGTGCCAAGTGGCGTTGTCCCAATGATGTGTCATGACATATCCAAACATGAAATGTGTTGTTGTGCAAATCCTTGAAAAGGTGGTGCCAAGAAAATGTTGTACATGATAAGTGACTTGGGCTAGCACATGGAATCACATGGCTTGTCTTGAGCTGGCACATGGGGTCACATGGGTGTTCAATTGAGTGCACATGGAATGTTGTCTTGAGTTCCCTCTTGTATTTATAGGACTCAACAAATCACATGATTTAACTAATTACATATACTCAATAACTAAATGAACCAACCATACTTAATTTGGCTTGCAAATAAAAACCCAATTAAAGTTAGTAGAAACGTCTATTTAAAACTGGACCATTAAAATCCCAATTAAGTAAATAGGGTTTGACTCAATTAGGATTTTGGCATAATGTGGTAAAAAGGGTTTAGCCAAAAATGCTAAATAACAAAATGCTAATTACAGTTGATAAAAAGAGCTAACCCTAACTAAGCCAAAATGATAGAATTTAAGAAAATATTTACATGGTAAAAAGGGGTTTAGGTTCAGAGCTATATTCATAGGTGATCCATGGGGATGTGGGTTGAACCTGTCGATTTCTTTTGGCTCTGGTGCCCGCACCAATTCCCCCGGGGTGGGAGGAACTCGACCTTGTTGAGTATGGGTTAATGTCGCTATGATAGTGCTCTAGTAAGTCTGGGTCAACTCTCTGCAAGTCCTCTCTAGTGATCTAAGAATTATTAGTCTCATGTCATCCTTGCCAACGAACTAGATATCGCTGGTAATCTTTGCTACTTGTAGTGATGATCTTGTCATCCAAGATCCGCTCGATCTTGTCTCTCCGGGATGGTGGTATGGCAGGTGGACACACTTGGGTTGGTTCACTCTCATGGACTAGATTAGTTCCAAATGCCTCACTAGGAATCATCGTTGGCTCCCTATACTCAATAAGGTCTGAAACGTTGATAGTTGGACTAATATCTAGTTTAGGTGGTAACTCGAGCACATAGGCATTAGACCCAATTTTTCTAATCACTTTGTATTGTCCACTACTATGGGCATGTAACTTTTTCATGGCTCTAGGTGGGAACCATTCAGGTCATAGTCTAACAATGACAAAGTCTCTTTCACTGTATTCCTTGAGTCTTCTCTTAGAATTACCCTTGGTTAATGTATGATATGTTGATGAAAATTTAGCATGAATTCCTAATAGATGCCATAAGGTTCTCCAGAAATAGGTGGAAAATCTAACAGGGTCAAAGGACTTATGCAACCGGTTAATCTCAATAAAATATAATCGAATGGCTATAGAAACATTGAAAGCTTTAGAGAAGGGTAGGAAATAAGAAGTTGATTCGGGGGTGACCTGGTAGGGTAGACTAATGGGGTTGACCTTAAGGTCTGATCGTTGATTCATACCTACAGGGAATAAAGGGTCTGCTTGATGGAAGAATGGGTCAGCGATTTCAGGAAAGAGATCATCAATTGGGACCACAGGGTTGAAGTCTTCCTGAGGGTGCTGGACTAAATAAGCCTAGTCCTCAATAATTTCTTCTGGTTTTCGAATTTCAGTACTGGGCTTTATGACTTGAGTCTCTTCTAGTATTTCCTCAGGTATGGTCCTAACAATAGGGTTAGACTCCTCATGGGTCTCTTTTTCTAAGGATCCTACTAGTATAGTTTTAGTCTGGTCAGGGTCAATTAACTATGGGTTTACCTCCTGTATCTTCTTCATCTATATACTCATCTACTAAGCTCACAATAGCTTCATAAACTACCACTACAATGGCAACTTGGTGAACCAATAAGGTAGTAGAGGTGGGTCAATTAAGGGGAAGTGGACTGATTTCGAGTTTCTGACTAGGTGTACTGATCCTAGTGGGTTCGGGTTGATGGGTTAAGGGACCAAGGGGAGTTGGTCTAGGTGAACCAGGGGTAGTACGAGTCTTATGGATTTTCTCTAGATTTTTGAATCGCTTATCTAGTCGGTCACACACTAGTGTTCATCAGGGCAAACTGATCATTCATGAACGTCATGAAGGTATTAAGGTTGTACTCCATGGTCACAATAGGTTGGGGTGAGACTACTGGTTGGGTTAGACTCCTAATCTAATGGTTTTGCAATGCAGACACACAAAACTTGAGTTAGAGTTTCTAGACCTAGAGCTCAAGTAGAATGGGTGGTGTGGAATGAAGGGGCTGGGCTAGGGATGATAGATGCTAGTAAGGATGCTTACGATGCAAAGGAACTCTTTTTAGGGTTGATGAGTTTTTTTCTTTGTGTTTTTCTTAGGGTTTTTTCTTTGTTGTTTTTCTTAGAGCTCAAGTAGAATGGGTGGTGTGGAATGAAGGGGCTGGGCTAGGGATGATAGATGCTAGTAAGGATGCTTACGATGCAAAGGAACTCTTCTTAGGGTTTGATGAGTTTTTTTCTGCATCAACTAGGGTTTGATTACCTAGTTGAGCTTACACTAGCAGTTCAAATCCATAAAAAAGTGAAACAAGAACAGGATCCCGGGATTAAGAAACCCCGGTAGGACTAGTTCGAGACGCAATACCTACTTAAGAGATAGAGAGAGCAAACCTCACACGTCAAAAGTGCCTGATGCAGAGATCGCTCAACTCGACGGATGCGGCCTGGATGCCCGAGCAGTCGAACCCATGGAAGCACTGGCTTTCGGTCAGAAGGTCACGATGGCAAAGCCGACTGTCTCCGGTGCCCGAGATGTTAGGGAGGACCTGTAGGCAAACAAAAGAGGGATTAGCGAAAAGGAGAGATGTACTGAAAGAGACTGAGATGGGGTTGAGAAGGGGATTCGAGCCTGGTATCCGGCTGGATTCCGAAGTCGAAGAAGGAGATAACTTGGGGCCTCGCACCCCGTGACGTTCCGGAGGATGAAGGATTGTGGCCTCACACCACTCGACATCTAGGAGGACAAAGGACTCGCGATGCCCTGGGGCGACGGACAGGTGGCCTCACACCACTCGACGTCCCTGGGGACGAAGGCAACTTCACTCAAACCTAGTCTAGGAGACAATGGTTGGAGGATAGAAAACTCAATCTCTTTTTCATTAATCATTCAATAGCTTTACAATGGAGGGATTGGGTCCTTTAAATAGGCACCCAAGGCCCATTTGAATTCAAACTAATTCAAAACCCTTGAACCCAATTACAATCCAAAAGTTGGTGCCCACATGGATGGGTAAGATTCTTCATGGCCGACCAAATGGAGGAGAGGATGGGCGTGGCATGTGGGAGGGCTTGGAGAGGGGGATTGGCCTCTTGACTTCCTTCATTTGCATGCTCATTTTGGAAAGAAAACGTGGAATAAGGCTTGCTTGAAGGGATGTGCTTCCTTGGATCCTTCAACACCCACTTTGGAGTGATTCATTGCCGACCAAATGGAGTGAGCTTTGGGCGTTGCAAGGTTGAAGGATTGGAGAGGGGAGTGTGATGCATAACGAAAGCTTTGATACCAAAATGGTGCAGAACAAATATGTGGAATGCGGAAGCAAATTAAAATTAATATATATTTTTTTTTATATATATATTTCAGAAGTCGGCTTTGACTCAAAGGAAAGATAAACTAATGTTGAAAGAAACTAAGAAATGACAGAAAGCACAATTAAAAGGAGTGGATTATCAGAGTAACTTAGAAGTAGGATCGCTGGGGATTGAGAAACCCCAGATCTAGGGTTTGCTCTGAGTTTCAACGAAATAGACAAAGTGAGAAGGAAAGGTTCTTATTACCTAGCAGTGATATCTCTCCATTTGGTTAAAAAAAAAAAAAAAACTCTCTCGAGTAGATTATTGGATCCCGGGAGTCAAGGTATCTTCGTAATGGATCCTTCGATAATGGTCCTTGGCAAAGTTGGCCTCTTCGGGAACCCTGGATCGTAGAGAGAAGAAGAACAAGGTTAGGAACAAGAGACTCAGGGAAGAGAGTTACCCGAGTAGAAGAAAGGATGGGATCTGAAGGTCTTCCGCTGATCTGGAACTCCTAGGCTATGGATTTGGGACTTCTTCTCCTGGATCTGCTGGATGGACTCTGAAGTAGTGGTAGCTGACTTGAAGATGGTTGGACTGGGGTCCTGGTGGTCGGCCACCCTTTGGAAGAAGAACCTTGGAGATGGTGTAGAGGCTAGGGTTTGGTGGTGGTGGAGTAGAGATGGGTGGACTAAGCTAGGGTTTGGGGTTGGAGATCTCACACCTCCTCAAGGTTCCTAGGGAACCCGGATTTACTCCCTCATGGAGCTCAACACTCAGAATAAGTGCGGAAGAACAAGACTTTGCTAAAAATAAGGGATTTCATTCATAAGATTTCATAAGATAATATCAAGTTACAAAAAGAGTCTAATATATAGACCTATAAGAAAAATCAAAACCATACAAGTTCCCATGTGGGACTAATAGGACTAATCTACACTTTAGGCATCAAATTCTCTTCCCTTGGCCAACCAAGACTCCTTCCATGATGAACGGTCCAAAAACTTCAAGAAAACTTGAAAATCAGCTCCAAATGGCAGGTTATGGGGGTGTCTCCTAGTATCTCTCCATGAATCAAGGATTTTTCCTTCATGGTTTGGCTCTTTTGGACAACTCCTAGTCTTGCTCCACAAGTTTAGGCTTCTTCTTTTCATGGATTTGGCACTTTAGGAAACTTTTGGGTGCCTCCTTGATTTTCTCCCCAAGACATGCTCTCTTCCCTTTTATAACTTGGATTTTTATGGAACATTATGGGCACCTCCTTGATCCTCTCTTCAAGAAAATTCTTGCCATCCTGGCATGGGTTTATCTGGAAAGAAGTTGGCTCCTCCTTCGATTGAGGTATCTTGATGGATTTCTCCCCTAAGTGGTGCAAGAAAAAGGGGAACTTACTTCTTATGGTGTGGGGACCAAAGACACTGGATGGAGATGTGGCAGGGAGTGTGGCACCCACTTGTAGCTGGACCATGGAAGGAAAAAATGTGGCACCCTATGGCAAAGGGAATGGCGCCAACCTGGAGAAGACCTAAACCACTACTAGGACTTGTACTGAGTCAACATCACTCAACAAAATTTAAATTACAAGAAAATACAGACTTAAGATTAAAATTGAGTTGACCAAGTCAACCCTTATTACAAAACTAGAAAACCATAATTCTTCGGGCAAGGTCAATCAGAGATACAGATGGAGCCCTGAAGTCTTTTTTTGAGTCTGGTGCCTGCACCAATTCTCCCGGGTGGGAGGAACTCGACCCTGTCGAGTATGGATCAAGCTGGCTCTGGTATCTCTCCAAGAGGTCTAGGTCCAATTCTTGTAATTCTTCTCGAGAGATCCAAGAGTCATCAGAATCTAGACCTTCCTTGCCAGCCTGGACCAGGTATCTTTGGAATCCTCGATACGAGTAGAGGATAACCTGATCATCCAGGATCTTTTTGTTGGAAATTGTGTCCAAAGCCAATCGCCGGGGTTGTAGGTGCGTTGTGCTAAGTATTGTATTAATTTTCAATGAATTAATAAAATATTATTTTGGCAGCTCATCACATATTGAATTCCCTGAAATGAACTATTTCCTATGTGATGAAGTCCTTAGACTACACATGACTTCGATACAGAGAGAGATGTATCGAGTGGTCTTAACCCGGTTCACAACAAAGGATATATTGTATGGACGGCAATATATCAAGTATAGGTTGTTGTAGTTCACATCGTTGGTTGTCTCTTGACCAAATGAGTGTGGTGACACTGATGTGATCTGCAGGTGGGATATTGTGATATCTCATGAACGTGACTCCGGGCAGTCCCTTTCTGCCAAAGGGATACTCACGATTGGATAGGGTATAAGTGTACCTCTGAACATGAGGTCATCACGGTAGCTTGCAAGAACTCCCTGTGCTTTGGTGCCGGACTACCCGGATTTTTAATCGGTGACGGAAGGTTTCTGGGTACAGGCAAGTACTGGTGGGAGCAGTGATGGATCAAGATGAATTGACCTGTCCAAACAGTTTGGATTGAATGTCTGCAGGTATCTTAATTAACAATCCTCGGCGGGGTAGCCCTAGTGAAGAGTCACTAGGCTTGCGAGGTTGAGACATGTAGTCGATTGACTCAGTCTGGGTTGGCAGCCCAATCTCAGTCGTCCTGAGCATTAGAGGTCAAAGGGATGAATTATACGGTAACCATATGCCAGAGGTTCGATAGTTTGCTCCCGCATCTTCGACCTATCGGATGCCGGGACCCATTGCTAGATGGTTTCCTGTGCTGGTACTAGAAATTGTTCTAGTGCTACCGTTTAGGTTCGAACCTATGAGGTCACACGCCACAGAGGATAACTCTCTGATCCGGATACTGATTACGATTAGGAATCATCTCGGTTTATGGTCACAGTATTTTTGAGCACTCTTTTCCCCATCTTGCCCTTGTCTGTGTCGATCGAAAAATGTTCCGGGTTGACCAGCACTGCGCCAGGATTTTTTTGAATCAGTTTTGAACTGATTCGGAGCTTGTTTCGGCCTCCAATTGGTTATGAACCAATTGAACCCAATTTTATTGGGCTTGAACCGGTTCAATTGGATTGAACCAATTATTTTTTTTTTTTTGGGATTGAACCGGTTTTGTTTGAACCAGTGTTTTTCCTCTCCTTGAACCGTTTACACGGTTTACTTTTCGTTGGAATTTTTTCCAACCGCTTGGAGTAGAATTCCAAGCATCAAATCAAGCTGGGCGTCCCTTCCTCTTCTCCACCCGTTGGCATTCACTTTCTTTTGTTGGTTTAATGGTTTTTAACTTGGATTAATGGCTTTAAACCTATGTTAATGGCTGTTAATTGGGTTAATAGCAGCCGGTGACCCCTTGGCCTCCCTCCCTCTCTATTTCCCTCTCTCCGCTGCCTTCTTATACCACCCAGCCGTCCCCTATTGCGAGGTGGAAATCCCAGCATATGAGGAGCCAAAAAGAAAAGCAAGGTGTTCTTTGAGTGACCCCTGTTATAGAGCTTGGATACACTGGGATTTGGAGTGTGTGAGGGAGAGAAACAAGGCATCAATCCTCTCTTTAAAGTGCTCAAAAATCCCTGCTGCAGCAATTCTGTTTTGCTGCAGCAACCTGTGACCGTGAACCACTCTTCCGGCGGCTAGCACCATGCATGGAGGCGGATCCCAGAGTCCCGGGTGTGTCTCCCTCTAGAGGGAGTACCACTCTACTCCTCGGAGCAAATCACGAGCCGGGATCGCTCCAATTGCCCGCCAAACCAACGACGAAGACAGCTACTCCGTTCTGCTGCCATTTTCGTGCAGCAGACTTCGGAAATTTTTTATGATTTATTGGCTTAGTTTTTCTTGCAGAAACCAGTGCCAAATCGAAGAGGACTTCCTTAAGAATCTACATCTCAATTTGGGAGCGATCGGAGGTCCGGAAGGTGGCGTTCCGGGACTTTTCGGAAGCCCTGTTTTCAGCCCAAGGTGGAAGATGACTGGAATAACTTTATTCCAGTTATTCCAGTCTATTCCAGTTTATCCCAGACTTATTCCAGCTGGGAATAAGGTATGTTTTTGGGTTTTAATTTTGGTGCATGAGTAGATCTAGATTTATTAAAATGTTTATAAATATTATACGTCCTGAATCATGCCTATACATGCATCTTGCATATGCTAGATCCTGTACGGAATAGGTTTTTTCCGCACTTATTTAAAAAATGTTTTAAAATACTTACCTATTCCCTGTGCTGTTGCATGCTTAGCGTAGGCACCTGCACCTACATTTTTTCTTTCAGTGGTATCAGTGCCAGGTTCTAGAGTAACATATCTTGATGCATGTATAGTAGATTAAATTGTTTAATCTTGGGATTAGAGAGTACTTTAGGAACCTAGTTGAGACCTTCACCATGGCCGTGTTCTTTGACACGATGCGGTTCATCTGTTTGGCCTCTTCAGAAGGATCCTTTAAGGAAATCAAAAAGAAATTAAAATTAAATTTGGCATGATTTATAATTTTGTTATTTGGGTCATATAATATTTATAAAAGTGTAAATCTAGATATGATGCATAATTTAAGATGTAAAATTATTTTACATAGAGACTTAATTAAAAAATATTTTAATTAAGTATTTGGCTTAATAAAAAAAAATTTAGGTTTATGAAATCTAATAAAATTTGCATAAGCCAATTAGGTTAATTGGGTTAGCTGATTAGTTGGGTCCATCACTGGGTTAGACCTAAGTTTACTTGAATCGGATTAAAAGAAGATTAAGCAAATGTTGTTTAAGGTCCTTCTTTAGAACTATCTAATAGTTAGATTAGTTGATCCGTTCATCTAAAATGGATCCAATTAGTGGCTCAGTGGACGCCCGAGTCTTTAGGCTAGTCTGATCGAGTCTGGTAAACCGATTGGTGTCGAGGTAGGTTTGGCAATTGTGATCATGGTTGTATGAGGCTACCTCTTTCCTGGCCAACTTGGTTGGTGTCTAGGAAAGATGGTTATGGCGGATACTCACCCATGATCTCGCCTACCTGGCTAGTCGAGTCGACCAGAACTGATTGGAAAAGCTCAATGACTCGAGTTAACCCATGTCACCCAGGTTGATCGATCTGACTGATCAATAGGTGCCCATGATCAATTGTTGATTTAATTCAACCCTCCTGGAATCTGATTGATTCAGTGGGAGGATGATCCATGTCCTTACCTTTTCTTCTGTCACAAAAAAAAAAAAACCTCTAAAAATTATTAGGTCCTTAAAAAGACTAAGTCAAGGAGTTGACAGTGTCTTAGCCTCCCATTAAGTTGGATAGAAATGTATCCACTAGCTTGGTGTGCATCGGCAGTTCCATAAACGGGTGTACATCCGGGGACTAGAATTTCTATCTGATCGATGATGGTTCAGTGCAACCTCCTTAACGGACCAGGTGGCCGGCCATAGTCGGGCTTGGTCTTTAATTAGCTGGAAGCATTGGATTAGTCATTTTAATGGGACCTAACCAGAGACCCGCAATAGGAGGCCCCTAGGCAGATTGGGGTGTTCTCTGAGGCAAAATAAATACTGAAAATTGTTTAGGGAAACAATTGGTTTACGAACCTACCTTTAGGCTCGTATGGGTGAGCCGGCCATAGTCGAACTCATGCGTGGCCTATTGGATTTCAGTACCCACTTGAAAAAGTGTTTTCACGGATTGGAGTTAGAGGCTACCAATTTGAAAAATTTGTGGGAGAAACCTTTAGACTAAAGTCCAAGTCTTTTGTTAATTTATTAATTCATACACTAATAGGTCTAATTTTCTTTTCAGATGTCTTCAAACTTGTCGCTCCGGTCACTTCTCGATAACGAGAAGTAAAGGGTCACAACTTCGATAGTTGGTATCGAAAGTTGAGAATAGTTCTGGAGCACGAACGGATCCTGTATGTGATAACGGATCCGGCACCTGAAATCCCTCCCGCTAATATACGGAGTGCGGTCAGAGATGCTATTTGAAGTGGTCTCTGATCACACTACTGTCCGGCATTATGTTAGCGGCGATGAACGACGAGTTCAGTCGCAAATTCGAGGAGGCCCAACTGATGAAATCCTTCAAAAGTTGAAGGAATCCTTCGCACCCCGGATGATGTAGAACGGTACAAAGTGTCTTGTGCCATCTACAACTCCAAGATGCCGAATGGTGGTTCAGTCACTGATCATGTATTGTACATGATCGAGTTGATTGAAAAACTGGGCAAACTCAGATGCCCCTTGCACGAGCAGCTCGGCAAGGATGCGATCCTGAATTCTCTTCCCTCCTCCTATCTTGACTTTCTTGATCATTATAGAATGAACAAGCCTGCAGTCAACTACCATGGTCTTTTGGGGTTGCTGCAGACTTTCGAGAAATACCACCAACTGAATAAAGGAGTGGTGAATTTAGTGGGAGGAAGTAGAGGTCGTCGTCCCTTTAAGAAAGGGAAGAAGAAATAAATAAAAAGGGAAAGAAGGTGCATAATGCTCCTGGCCCGAGTCAGACCAGGAAGTTTAAGGCTGATCAGTCTTCTGCAGAGTGCTTCCACTGCAAGAAGAAGAGACACTGGAAGAGGAACTGTCCTCTTTATATAGCATCCCTTGATCCGAACAGGCCGAGAAGCAGAAGTCTGCTGAACAAGGTATTTATATGATAAGACCTTGTAATTACTCAATTGTTGATACTGCTAACTAGGTATTGGATACTGGTAGTCCAATTCATGTTTGTAATTCGTTACAGGGACTTCAAGTTAGCAGAAGATTTGAAGATGGAGAACAATTTCTGAGCGTCGGGAATGGAAATCGTGTTCCAGTACTGGCGGTTGGAGTCCTGCGTCTTGTCTTTGAGTCTTGTACTGTCGAACTAGTCGACTATCACTATTGTCCTAGTTTCATTATGTGCATAATCTCTGTAGGCCTTTGGCCAGTTGTGGTTTTGAACTATCAATAAAAGGAGATTTTTGCAATGTTATTTTGAATAACTCTGTTATAATGAAAGCTAGATTAAATAATGGCATATACGTACTATCACGCCTGTTAGTGTAATGTACACTTCTAGCAAACGTCCAAGGTTAGATAATGTCAACGATTTGTATCTTTGGCACTGTAGGCTAGGTCATATTAACCAAATAGGATAACAAGATGCGAGGAGATGGACTTCTCGAGGTCAGTGATTCTGAATCACTGCCCACTTGTGAATCCTGTTTACTTGGTAAAATGACCAAGTCACCTTTTACTGGAAAAGGTGAACGAGCTACAGAACTTCTAAGTCTAATACATACTGATGTATGTGGACCGATGACAGTAAGTGCTATAGGAGAATACAAATATTTTATTACTTTTATATACGACTTTTCAAGGTTCGGTTATGTCTTTTTAATGAGACATAAGTCTGAGTCGTTTGAAATGTTCAAACGATACCGTAATGAAGTAGAAAAGCAAACTGGAAAAAGTATTAAAACCCTTCGATCTGATCGAGGTGGAGAATATTTATCTGGTGCTTTTTTGGCATATCTTGAGGAGAATGGAATTCTCTCTCAATGGACTCCTCCAGGAACACCACAGTTGAATGGTGTGTCCGAAAGGAGGAATCGAACCTTGTTGGACATGGTTCGATCCATGATGGGCTTTGCAACTCTACCGCTATCCTTTTGGGGATATGCGCTTCAGACAGCCTGTTACTTATTAAATAATATTCCAAGTAAATCTGTTGTCTCCACTCCGTATGAGATGTGGAATGGACGTAAACCATCAATCTCACACCTTCGGGTCTGGGGTTGTCCGGCTTACGTAAAGCGTTTAGACTCAGACAAACTTGGTCCTAGGTCTGATCGGTGTTTATTTGTTGGTTATCCTAACGAAACCAAAGGGTATTTCTTCTATTTGGAGAATGAACAAAAGTGTTCGTT
Organism: Areca catechu; assembly: GCA_021397845.1. Lineage (NCBI taxonomy): Eukaryota > Viridiplantae > Streptophyta > Magnoliopsida > Arecales > Arecaceae > Areca > Areca catechu. The sequence goes on along the minus strand of CM038051.1, from coordinate 139,091,304 downwards.
GCTCTTAGAGCTATCTTTTTGAAAAGGAGTTCCTTGGAGAAGGAACTATAGCCTCTAAGATTGAACTTGATGAAGTTCAGCCAATAGAAGAACCTACACACTCTAAGGACGTCGTAGAACCGGCTATGATTAAATCACACCCAGAACCCATTAGGAGATCCGGTAGAATACCGTGTCAGCCGGACAGATACTACGGTTTCTTGGTCCGGGACGGCGATCCCATTGAGCTCGATGAGAACAATGAGGATCCGATCACCTATATGGATGCACTTCAGAGATCTGACTCTGAGGCATGGCTTGGAGCCATGCGATCCGAAATGGAGTCCATGGAAATCAACAATGTTTGGACATTGGTTGATCCGCCTGAAGGAATAAAACCATCGGGTGTAAATGGATCTTCAAGAGAAAAAGGGGCGCAGATGGGAAGGTAGAGACCTATAAAGCCCGTCTGGTTGCCAAGGGGTATCGTCAACGATATGGTATCGATTATGGCGAGACATTTTCCCCTGTGGCAATGCTCAAGTCTATTCAGATCTTGCTTGCATTGGCAGCATATTTTGATTACGAGATCTGGCAGATGGATGTCCGAACTGCTTTCCTAAATGGGGAGCTGGAAGAAGAGGTGTATATGATACAGCCTGAAGGGTTCACATCCACAGATGAATCAAAAGTATGCAAATTGCAGAAGTCCATCTATGGACTCAAGCAAGCATCTCGAAGTTGGAACTTACGGTTTGCTAGGTGTATCAAATCGTACGGCTTCGTTAAGAACGGAGAAGAACAGTGCATCTATAAATGGGTAAATGGTTCTGTGATTGTATTCCTAGTACTGTATGTTGACGACATTCTCTTAATCGGGAATGACGTCGCAGCATTACAAGGAATAAAGGTCTGGTTATCATCTCAGTTCTCCATGAAGGACTTGGGTGAAGCTTCTTACATACTAGGTATGAAAATCTATAGAGATAGATTTAAGAAGCTTTTGGGACTGTCCCAGTCTATGTACATAGACACCATGCTGAAACGATTCAGCATGGAAAATTCCAAGAAAGGCTATCTTTCGATAGGTTCTGGAATTACTCTTTCCAAGAAGGATTGTGCGACAACTCCTGAAAAAAGAGAGCGCATGAGTAGAGTACCTTATGCTTTTGCAGTAGGCTCTATCATGTATGCTATGACTTGTACTAGACCAGATGTGGCATACTCACTAGGAGTAGTGAGTAGATACTAGTCTGACCCAGGTGAGGCGCATTGGAAGGTGGTTAAGTCCATCCTCAAGTATTTGAGAAATACTAAAGATCAATGGCTGATTTATGGAGAACCTGACTTGAAACTTATGGGGTACACTAACTCTAGTTTCCAGTCAGATAGAGATGATAGCAAGAGTATGTCAGGGTTTGTATTTACCCTAAACAGAGGAGCGGTCTGCTGGGAAAGTTCCAAGCAGGCAACTGTTGCAGACTCGGTATGCGAAGCAGATATATTACAGCATCAGATACAGCAAAGGAAGCTGTGTGGTTGCGAAAGTTCCTTGGAGAGCTAGGGGTGGCACCTTCCCTAGATGGTCTTGTTCCGGTGTACTGTGACAGCACTGGAGCCATTGCTCAAGCTAAGGAGCCAAAAGCTCATCACCGCACCAAGCACATCCTGCGGCGTTACCACCTCGTACGAGAGATCGTGAAATGAGGCGACATCAATCTTCTGAAGATCGATGGAAAAGAAAATCTGGCCGACCCCTTCACTAAAGCCCTCGGAATAAAAGAGTTTGACCATTGTAAATGGGAAATGGGTATTAGATACACTTCTGATTGGATTTAGTATAAGTGGGAGTTGTTGGAAATTGTGTCCCAAAGCCAATCGCCTGGGTTGTAGGTGGTTGTGCTAAGTATTGTATTTTTTCAATGAATTAATAAAATATTTTTTTGGCAGCTCATCACATATTGAATTTCCCTGAAATGAACTCTTTCCTATGTGATGAAGTCCTTAGGACTACATTGACTTCGATACAGAGAGGATGTATCGAGTGGTCCTTAAACCCGGTTCACAACCAAAGGATATATTGTACTGGACGGAAATATATCAAGTATAGGTTGTTGTAGTTCACATCGTTTGGTTGTCCTCTTGACCAAATGAGTGTGGTGACACTGATGTGATCTGCAGGTGGGATATATGTGCTATCTCATTAAACGTGACTCCGTGTAGTCCCTTTCTGCCAAAGTGATACTCACGATTGGATATGGGTATAAGTGTCCCTCTGACCTGAGGTCATCGCGGTAGCTTGCAAGCAACTCCCTGTGCTTTGGTGCCGGACTACCCGGATTTTTAATCCGGTGACAGAAGGTTTCTGGGTACAAGCAAGTACTTGTGGAGCAGTGATGGACCAAGATGGAATTGACATGTCCAAACAGTTTGGATTGAATGTCTCGCAGTATCTCAATTTAGCAAATCCTCGGCCGGGGTAGCCCTAGTGAAGAGTCACTAGGCTTGCGAGGTTGAGACATGTAGTCGACTGACTCAGTCTGGGTTGGCAGCCCAATCTTAGTCGTCCTGAGCATTAGAGGTCAAAGGGATGAATTATACGGTAACCATATGCCAGAGGTTCGATAGTTTGCTCCCGCATCTTCGACCTATCCGGACACCGGAACCCATTGCTAGATGGTTTCCTGTGCTGGTACTAGAAATTATTCTAGTGCTACCGTTTAGGTTCGAACCTATGAGGTCACACGCCACAGAGGATAACTCTCTGATCCGGATACTGATTACGATTAGGAATCTTCTCGATTTTATGGTCACAGTATTTTTGAGCACTCTTTTCCCCATCTTGCCCTTGTCTGTGTCGACCGGAAAATGTTCCGGGTTGACCAACACAGCGCCAGGATTTTTCTGAATCAGTTTTGAACTGATTCGGAGCTTGTTTCGGCCTCCAATTGGTTATGAACCAATTGAACCCAATTTTATTGGGCTTGAACCGGTTCAATTGGATTGAACCAATATTATTTTTTTTTTGGGATTGAACCGGTTTTGTTTGAACCAGTGTTTTCCTCTCCTTGAACCGTTTACACGGTTTACTTTTCGTTGGAATTTTTTCCAACCGCTTGGAGTAGAATTCCAAGCATCAAATCAAGCTGGGCGTCCCTTACTCTTCTCCACCCGTTGGCATTCACTTTCTTTTGTTGGTTTAATGGTTTTTAACTTGGATTAATGGCTTTAAACCTATGTTAATGGCTGTTAATTGGGTTAATAGCAGCCGGTTACCCCTTGGCCTCCCTCCCTCTCTATTTCCCTCTCTCCGCTGCCTTCTTATACCACCCAGCCATCCCCTGTTGCGAGGTGGAAATCCCAGCGTATGAGGAGCCAAAAAGAAAAGCAAGGTGTTCTTTGAGTGACCCCTGTTATAGAGCTTGGATACACTGGGATTTGGAGTGAGTGAGGGAGAGAAGCAAGGCATCAATCCTCTCTTTAAAGTGCTCAAAAATCCCTGCTGCAGCAATTCTGTTTTGCTGCAGCAACCTGTGACCGTGAATTCCTCTTCCGACGGCTAGCACCGTGCGTGGAGGCGGATCCCAGAGTCCTGGGCGTGTCTCCCCTCTAGAGGGAGTACCACTCTACTCCTCGGAGCAAACCTCGCAAGCCGGGATCGCTCCAATTGCCCGAAATCCAACGATGAAGACAGCTACTCCGTTCTGCTGCCATTTTCATGCAGCAGAATTCGGCAATTTTTTACGATTTATTGGCTTAGTTTTTCTTGCAGAAACTAGTTCCAAATCGAAGAGGACCTCCTTAAGAATCTACAGCTCAAATTTAGGAGCGATCGGAGGTCCGGAAGGCGGCGTTCTGGGGACTTTTCGGATGCCCTGTTTTCAGCCCAAGGTAGAAGATGACTGGAATAACTTTATTCCAGTTATTCCAGTCTATTCCAGGTTTATCCCAGACTTATTCCAGCTGGGAATAAGGTATGTTTTTGGGTTTTAATTTCGGTGCATGTGTAGATCTAGATTTATTAAAATGTTTATAAATATTATACGTCCTGAATCATGCCTATACATGCATCTTGCATATGCTAGATCCTGTGCGGAATAGGTTTTTTCCGCACTTATTTTAGAAATGTTTTAAAATACTTACCTATTCCCTGTGCTGTTGCATGCTTAGCGTAGGCACTTGCACCCACATTTTTTCTTTCACTTTTCAATCTGCTATTTCGTCACAGGCCAGTTTGTTGGTGGACACACAGGGTCGGGATCACTCTCAATAACAGGATTAGGTTCAAAAGGCTCACTGGGAATCACAGCTAGCTCCCTGTACTCTACTAGGTCTGTAATATTGAAAGTGGAGCTAATGCCTAGCTCTAGAGGCAACTCAAGCACATAGGCATTGGGTCCCACTCTCTTCATCACTCTAAATGGTCTAGCTCCTCTAGCATGTAGCTTTCTAACGGTTCTAGGAGGAAATCACTCAGGCCTTAACCTAATCATTACATAGTCTCCCTCAACAAAAGTTTTGACTCGCCTTTGAGAATCAGCCAACTTCTTATACGTTTCATTAATTAAAGTTATTTTGGCATGAATTTCTTTATGCAAGTTCTTTACATGCTGTGCAAAGTCTTCGGTAGACTCGGAGACTCGTGTGTGGACTGGCAAAGGAACTAGGTCAAGTGGTGTATGAGGCTTGTACTCATGAACAATCTTAAAAGGGCTTTTACCTATAGACCTATTGACCGAGTCATTATATGCAAATTCAGCCCTGGGTAAATACAAATCTCAATTCCTGGTATTCTCACTCAACCAAAATCTGAGTCAATGTCCTAAACTCGACTGATGACGCATTCCTAAAGAATGGACTTTATTCAAAGGAACCCTAGGTCCAAACCTAGTAGGTTCCTTAAGGTCTTCCAGAAGTATGTGGCAAACCTAATAGGTTCTAAGGAGTCTTGCAACCTAGAAATCTCAATAAAGTGTAATCCCATAGCTCTAGAAACATGAGAAGAATCAGGGAAGGGTAGGAAATAAGAATCAGAGTTTTGAGGTGGCTTTATAGGAAACAAGAAACATACCTTGGTTATTCAGGACGACCTTAAAATGAGGACATTGTTCTATAGGTGCACTCATCCAAACCTCGTGATTTGCTCTAGGAGGGTCTACAAGTGCAAGTTCTAGGGTAGGCTGGGTGCTCTTAGAAGGTGAAAGGTTATCAGGAAGGTCTTTGGAATGTTTATCTAGAAAGTCTTCTAAGCTATTGTCTTTTTCTTGTTCTTGGACCTTCTCAATGGGTAATTCTTGTGAACCCTTCCTTCTTCACACTTCTCTACCAGATTTGACTCAGGGTGTCTTCTTTGGATTCCTCAATGAGTTCAGGGTATTCTCACTTAAACTCTAATTGGGTGCAATTTCCTCTTCCTGAACTTCCTCAAAAGGGTCTTCTCTTAGGGTTAGCTCCTGAATTCCTTGAGTGGCAGGGGTCCCCTCAATAACCCCGTCAGGTAGGAGTTGGTTAATTGAATTATCGGGAGGGATATCCTCAAATTCTTCTTCTTCATATTCATCTATCAACTTATGTCAGGCTCATATATTTCTTCCTCAATCTCATTGAAAGGTTCTAATCTATTCTCCTTTGATTCCTCTTTAAGAATGGCTCTGGTCAGGTCAACTAATTTTCGGATGGCCATGCCTAACTCCTTCTCAGTGTTATCTTTCTGGTCAAGAGGTGACACAAGTGGGAATTGATAAACAAAAGTCTGGTTCACTACGGGTGTCGGATCAATCGGAACTTGACTCAAGTTGGTAAGATTGGCTTTAAGTCCAAAGTACTTGATTGGTTATATCTTAAAGACCACTCATAGTCTTGGGCTTCTTGGTAGGCTCGGTCTAACTTATTGGTCTTTTAAAGGCATAGCTTCCTATAAATGTCTAGGTGTAACCCAACCCTAAACCTCGATGTGATCTGAGCTTCGGTCTCAATGGTATTGCATTTCATGTCATACCACTGGAAGTCCTCGATATATTTAGACACAGGCCTATGACCTTGTCGTAATTGGTACCATTGGTCTAAAAGTTATTTCTCACAGGAACTACCTAGGTGCCTATCTCTCAACTTACTTCTCATATCTCTCCAAGTATATATTTCCTCTTTTCTTTGATAACACTCATGCTCAATAGCATACCAATGAGACCTAGCATGTTTGGTGAACTTGGTTTTGGCCAACCTAACTTGTCCTAATTCCGATATGTTAGTGCACTCAAAATACCGATCCATTTGTTCTTCCCACTTAATATATGTCTCTTGTCTTCCATCAAAAGTTGGTGCATAAGGTTCGGTGTTCCTAACGGGTCCCTTCTCTGAGTCAACCAAGTATAGGTATAGGCTCCTAGGGCTAAACTCGGGATCACAGTATAAGGTCCTCCTAGGCTCCTGGCATGGGTGAGGTTGGGGCCTTTTAAATTTTGGATAAGGGGTCCAATTTTGATGTCTACGTTTCTCAAGTCCCTGGGCTCGGTCTCTAAACTGGGCAAAACCCTCATTCATATCCTGACTCAATTTGGTTATACTTTGGTAAGAGTTCTAATCATGGCCTCTAAATCAGGTTGGGTTTGACCAGGTTGGGAGGGTACTCCATTCTGGGTGGACATGATGATGCAAGCAAGCACACAGAATGTGACTAGACTAAAGCGACTACTGGCTCACTAGACCTAGAGTCCAAACTAGATGCCCAATCAGAGTTGCAAGCTAGCCTGTAGTAACTCGGGACTCAGCCAAGCAGGTGTAAGGGGAGTGTTAGGTCCCTAATTGCCAATCCTAGACACCAATCAGTGATTGGCCAGGTAGGCGGACTAGCATACAAGCCCTTCAGGATAGAATCCCTGAACCACCATTCTAGACACTGAGTACAAAGCACACACAGAGTAACTAGACAAACTGACTCAACACTAGCCTAGACCTGACCAGTTGGTGTCCCTAGCTCACTAGGGCAAATTAGGTCTAATTAATTTTAAGATTAAAGGCTTTGGTTCGAATGCATGGGAGGTAGTTTTGGGCTAAGGAGAGGGTCTCAATCCTCCCCTTATGTTGCAACTTCGGTGCCCTTAAGATAGATTCAATTTATGCACACTCAAATAAAAAAAAATAGCTTGCAGAAAATAAAAAAAAAAATAGAATAGCAGTAAAATTGATCTCAGAAAATCTACACAAAATTAATAAATCATGAAAATTTTATGTAAATTACTTTCAATTATACTGGTTCCAGAAAATAAGAATTACTTAATTTGAAATTCTTGCAAGGAGAAACAATTCGAATAACAGGGTAGTTACTGGCAGAAAACAGAACGTGTGTCCGTTTACAATCCCTGGCTAGAAGTTATAACCAGCGGCACCCCTACACGCCCTAGAAAACCCCATGGAATGGGAGGAGGAGGCTTGAATCTCGCTTGTTCCTAGGACTGGACGGCCAGGGAGTCTACTCCAGGCAGCAAAAGTAAAAAGGAACGAAAAAAATAATCAAACAAGTAAGAACCCTAGACAGGGCTCTGATACCAAAATGATGCATAACGAAAGCTCTGATACCAAAATTGATGCAGAACGAATATGTGGAATGTGGAAGCAAATTAAAATTAATGTATTTGTTTTTTTTATATATTTTTAGAAGTCGGCTTTGACTCAAAGGAAAGATAAACTAATATTGAAAGAAACTAAGAAATGACAGAAAGCACAATTAAAAAGAGTGGATTATCAGAGTAACTCAGAAGTAGGATCGCTGGGGATTGAGAAACCCCCAGATCTAGGGTTTGCTCAGAGTTTCAACGAAACAGACAAAGTGAGAAGGGAAGGTTCTTGTTACCTAGCAGTGATATCTCTTCATTTGGTGAAAAAAAAGAGAAAAAACTCTCTCGAGCAGATTATTGGATCCCGGGAGTCAAGGTATCTTCGTAATGGATCCTTCGATAATGGTCCTTGGCAAAGTTGGCCTCTTCGTGAACCCTGGATCTTGGAGAGAGAGAAGAACAAGGTTAGGAATAAGAGACTCAGGGAAGAGAGTTACCCGAGTAGAAGAAAGGATGGGATCTGAAGGTCTTCAGCTGATCTATTCTCCTAGGCTGCGGATTTGGGACTTCTTCTCTTGAATCTGCTGGATGGACTCTGAAGCAGTGGTAGCTGACTTGAAGATGGTTGGACTGGGGTCCTGGTGGTCAGCCACCCTTTGGAAGAAGAACCTTGGAGATGGTGTAGAGGCTAGGGTTTGGAGGTGGTGGAGTAGAGATGGGTGGACAAAGCTAGGGTTTTGGGGTTGGAGATCTCACACCTCCTCAAGGTTCCTAGAGAACCCGGATTTACTCCTCACGGAGCTCAACACTCAGAATAAGTGCAGAAGAACAAGACTTTTCTCAAAAATAAGGGATTTCATTCATAAGATTTCATAAGATAATATCAAGTTACAAAAGGGGTCTAATATATAAACCTATAAGAAAAATCAAAACCATATAAGTTTCCATGTGGGACTAATAGGACTAATCTACACTTTAGGCATCAAATTCTCTTCCCTTGGACAACCAAGACTCCTTCCATGAGTGAGCGGCCCAAAAACTTCAAGAAAACTTGAAAATCAGCTCCAAATGGCAGGTTATGGGGGTGTCTCCTAGTATCTCCATGAATCAAGGATTTTTCCTTCATGGTTTGGCTCTTTTGGACACCTCCTAGTCTTGCTTCACAAGTTTAGGCTTCTTTTTTTCATGTCTTTGGAACTTTAGGAAACTTTTGGATGCCTCCTTGATTTTCTCCCCAAGACATGCTCTCTTCCCTTTTATAACTTGGATTTTTATGGAACATTGTGGGGCACCTCCTTGATCCTCTCTTCAAGAAAAATTCTTGCCATCCTGGCTTGGGTTTATCTGGAAAGAAGATGGCTCCTCCTTCGATTGAGGTATCTTGATGGATTTCTCTCCCAAGTGGTGCAAGAAAAAGGGAAACATACTTCATATGGTGTGGGAACCAAAGACACTGGATGGAGATCTGGCAGGGAGTATGGCACCCACTTGTAGCTGGACCATAGAAGGAAAAAATATGGCACCCTATGGCAAAGGGAATGGCGCCAACCTGGAGAAGACCTAGACCACTACTAGGACTTGTACTGAGTCAACATGACTCAACAAAATTTAAATTGTAGGGAAATACAGACTTAAGATTAAAATTGAGTTGACCAAGTCAAACCTTACTACAAAACTAGAAAACCGTAATTCTTCGGGCAAGGTCAATCAGAGGTCCAGATGGAGCCCTGAAGTCTTTTTCTGAGTCTGGTGCCCGCACCAGAGTGTGTCCTTTGACCTTCCATTCTTGCATGATCACTTTAGGAAGAAGGCTTGGAAGAGGGCTTGCTTTGTGGCTTGGTATATTCAAGGATCTTCAATGCCCCATATTTTGATGGATCATGGCATGATGTGGGAGAGGAAGAGGGGGATGATGTCTCCTCCTTCCAAGGTTGCCCAACAAAAAAAGGCATGGAGAGGGTGTGTGGAATGCATGAGGGCGCCACCTTGTTTCTCTCCTTGGATGCCCAAGTGGCAATTGATGTGGCGCCACATAGGTGGCTGAGGTGGCACCTGAGTTAGCATCTTCCCAAGTGAAAGAGCTGGGTTGGCCCATAAGGACTTGACTTGGTCTTGAAAGCTAGGTTGACTTCAATTGGGCTTGGGCCCAATCCAAACTCAGACTCGAACCAAAAATAAATACAGGACCCATGACCTAGACTTGACCCAAATTGGTCAAGGTACAAGACTAAAAATTATAAAATTTCTTTTGCTCATAGCCTTATTAGAGGACTCACAGAAGTGGAACCCTAATCTGAGATCCACAGAGGGTTGAGGAGCCTTTATCGGATCCTGGTGCCCACACCAATTCTCCCGGGGTGGGAGGAACTTGACCCTGTCAAGTAAGGGTAGTTTGGCTTTAGTACCTCTCCAGGATATCGGGGTCAATGCGCTGCAAGTGCTCCCGTGTGATCCACAAGTCATCAGATTCGGGTCAGCCTTGCCATCGGACCAAGTAACGTTGATAGCCTTTGCCCCGGGTAGTGATGGCTTGGTTATCCAGGACATGCTCGATCCACTCTCCTCACTTAGGTATATTTGGATGTGGACACTCAGGTTCAGGTTCACTCTCAAAAGGGAGGTCAGGCTCAAATGGCTCACTGGGTATGTTGCGGGTTCCCTATAATCGACTAAGTCAGAGATATTGAATGTCGAGCTAATTCCATAATCCGGAGGTAATTCCATAATCCGGAGGTAATTCTAGCACATAGGCATTAGGGCCCATTCTCCTAATCACTTTAAAGGGACCCGCCCCACGAGCATGAAGCTTCCTAACGGTTCCTGGTGGAAACTGTTCAAGCCTGAGCCTAATCATTACAAAATCCATTATTTCAAACTCTTTGGCTCGCTTTCGGGAATCAGCCAAATTATTTTAAAAATTGTATTATTGTATAATCCTAACATGGTGCACAATGCAGACTCAACTATGCAATCTTATTGAGAAAAAAATTTTATTGGACTCCTAGGGTCTAAACCTAACAGACTTTTGACTCTCTAGGTTTGACCCTATTCTGATATGCACAAGAAAAATATTAAGGATCCCTAGCAAATGCCATAAAGTATACTAGAAGTAGAGGGCAAAAGGGATGGGCTCTAAGGAGTCACGCATTCTGGTAATCTTAATAAAAAGTAACCCCATGGCTCTAGAAATATGAGAAGGTTTAGGGAAGGGTAGGAAATTGGAATCGAAGTCTTGGGGTGGCTTATGGAAAACATAAAACAGACCTTGGTTATTCAGGATGACTTTAAAATTTGGGCATCGTTCTATAGGTGTCATATGGTCAACTTGTTCCGGTAGATCTTGGGGCTCGCTAGGATCGATCCCACAGTGAGGAAGGTCTGTTAAAGAGGGTCTTAGGACCAAGTCTATAGTATGATGGATGTCTCTCAGGGGTGGAAGTTGATCAGGTAACTCATCGGGAACTTCCTCCTCAATTTCTTTTCGAGCTTCAACCATCTCTTGAGGATGTTCTCTTTGGATCGGTTCATTAAGGGTTTGTTCCTGAACTCCTACGGAAATGACTGGTGAATCCTCATGTTTATTTACTAGATGTGATCCTGGCTCGATCATTTCCTCTTCAAATTTTGTAGTGGGTTCAGGATCATTTTCCTTGGATTCCTCAATGATTTCACCCTCGGGCCCATCTTCTACTAAACTTGACTCATAGATGCTTTCTTTCAATTCTTTAATGGGCTCAAGAGTCTCTTCCCTAGATTTTCAATGGGTTCAACCTTAAAGTCTTCAATGGGCTTAGGGATTTTTGTATTCAAATTCTCAGAATGTTCATCCTTCTCTCCCTGAAACTCTTTAAAGGGTCTTTTCCCAGTAATCTCTTCTTCTAATCCATTGTCTTTGATCAGGTTAACTTCCGGCTTCTTTTCCTTTAGACTACTTGATCCTCTTTTAACCTGATCCTTAGGTTGAACTGGATAGATTGTAAACTTCTTCCCATGGTCGTTAATGGTATAGGTATTGGTCCGACCATGAAAGGTGGCATCATGATCATACAGCCAAGGTTGTCCTAAAATAATACTACAGACGCCCATGGGAAGGACATCACACCAAATCATCTCTTCATAAGATTGCAACTTGATTAAGACTTGGCACCTAGAATTTATCGGTATGGAGGTTGAATCAATCCATGAGACATTGTAAGGGTTGGGGTGAGGAACTGGGGTCAATTTTAGGGATTTGGCAGTACTTGAAGAAATGGCATTGACACAGCTCCCACTATCAACTATGATCTTCCATACCTTATTCCTTAGTCTGGCAAAGGTTTGTAGGATGCTAGTCCTACGCCAATCTTCTTGCACTATGTCCTAGATAAGGATGCACCTAATTACTCCTAAAAGGTCTTCAGACTCTAGGGAAGGATCATGCTGAGGGTATTCCCTATGGTGAGGAGGTGACTCGGCCTCAAGCTCGATGGATGGTCTAATATTCTTTTCTAAGGCTCTAATTCTATCTTCAAACTTATCAAGCCTATTAGTCAACTGGTTGCTTAATTGAATCATGGATTGAGTCATGGATTGAGTTAGGGCTCCAATGTCAGCTCGAAGTTGGTCCATGGCTTCGGTAGGGGGTGGAGAAGGTGGGTGAAAAGAGGTTCCTGATCTAGTGCACATGTAACAAAACGATGCTATGGTTTGCTAGACCTAGGAGATCTCCCCAAATGTAAAGTCAAGAAGATGAACATGGAAGTAGTAACTTGGCACCAGGCCAGGTAAGTGTAAGGTGAGTGGAGGTTCCTCTTTGCTTGCCTAGACACCAATTTGAAATTGGCCAGGTAAGCAAACCAACCCACTTCCCTTCGGGCTCTAGTCCCTGAACCACTTGCCTAGACACCAGCTACTCAAGCACACACCAACAAGTAATCTAGCTTGGCTCAGGCTGACTTTGTGGGTGTCCCTGGCTCACTGGAGCAGATTAAACATCTAATAAATTTTAGTTAATGGCTAGGGTTCGATATGTCGGGTGGTGGTTTTGGGCTAGGGATAGGTAAAAAAATCCTGACCCTATGTTAATTTGACACCCTTAAGATAAGTTATGTAAAATGAAGCACAAAACTGACTAATGAAATGACTTAAAATTTCTTGTTTTTTTGTGTCTTTTAGATGTGTGAATGCTAAACAAAATGCAGGAATTAAAATATGCCCCCAAATGCAAGAAACAGCTAGATGGATGAATGAAACAAGAGATGAGATGCTTGCTGAAATTTTTGACCTAAGATTTTCTCAGGTAGTATTTTGGCTTGTAGAAATTCTACAAACTGAAATAAAATCTAAGAAAATTGAAAAAAATACTTTGAATTCAATGCGACCTAATAGAACATAAATCACAAAATCGGGAGATCTCTAAAGGGAGAAACAATCCAAAGATCAGACTATATATGGGCTAACCAAAATGCAGAAAATGAAAGAAACAACAAAAATGCACTAGTCCTAGCCTTGCACTGATACCATAAATGGTATGGAATGAAGGGGCCAGGCTAGGGATGATAGATGCTAGTAAGGATGCTTACGATGCAAAGGAACTCTTTTTAGGGTTGATGAGTTTTTTTCTTTGTTGATTTTCTTAGGGTTTGATTCCCGATCACAAGCAAAGATGAGAAATAAGTGAATTGCAAAACAGAAGCTTACACTAGCAGTTCAAATCCCTAAAAAAGTGAAAACAAGAGCAGGATCCCAGGATTAAGAAACCCCGGTAGGACTAGCTCGAGATGCAATACCTACTTAGAAGATAGAGAGAGCAAACCTCACATGTCTGAAGCGCCTGATGCAGAGATCGCTCAACTCGGTGGATGCGGCCTGGATGCCCGAGCAGTCAAATCCGTGGAAGCACTGGCTTTCGGTCGGAAGGTCATGATGGCAAAGCTGACTATCTCTGATGTTCGAGATGCCAGGGAGGACCTGTAGGTAAACAAAAGAGGGATTAGCGAAAAGGAGAGATGTACTGAAAGAGACTGAGATGGGGTTGAGAAGGGGCTTCGAGCCCGGTGTCCAGCTAGATTCCAAAGTCGAAGAAGGAGATAACTTGGGCCTCACACCCCGTGACATCCCAGAGGATGAAGGATTATGGCCTCACACCCTTCAACGTTCAGGAGGACGAAGGACTCACGACGCCCTGGGGCGATGGACAGGTGGCCTCATACCACTTGACATCCCTGGGGACGAAGGCAACTTCACTCAAACCTAATCTAGGAGATAATGTTTGGAGGATAGAAAACTCAATCTCTTTTTCATTAATCATTCAATAGCTTTACAATGGATGGATTGGGTCCTTTAAATAGGCACCCAAGGCCCATTTGAATTCAAACTAATTCAAAACCTTTGAACCCAAATTACAACCCAAAAGTTGGCGCCCACATGGATGGGTAAGATTCTTCATGGCCGACCAAATGGAGGAGAGGATGGGCGTGGCATGTGGAAGGGCTTGGAGAGGGGGATTGGCCTCTTGACTTCCTTCATTTGCATGCTCATTTTTGGAAGAAAACGTGGAACAAGGCTTGCTTGAAGGGATGTGCTTCCTTGGATCCTTCAACGCCCACTTTGGAGTGATTCATGGCCGACCAAATGGAGGGAGCTTTGGGCATTGCAAGGTTGAAGGCTTGGATAGGGGAGTGTGTCCTTTGACCTTCCATTCTTGCATGATCACTTTGGGAAGAAGGCTTGGAAGAGGGCTTACTTTGTGGCTTGGTCTCTTCAAGGATCTTCAACGCCCCATATTTTGATGGATCATGGCATGATGTGGGGGAGGGAAGAGGGGGATGATGTCTTCTCCTTCCAAGGTCGCCCAAGAGAAAAAGGCATGGAGTGGGTGTGTGGAATGCATGAGGGCGCCACCTTGTTTCCCTCCTTGGATGCCCAAGTGGCAACTGATGTGGTGCCACATAGGTGGCTGAGGTGGCACCTGAGTTGGCATCTTTCCAAGTGAAAGAGGTAGGTTGGCCCATAAGGACTTGACTTGGTCTTGAAAGCCAGGTTGACTTCAATTGGGCTTGGGCCCAATCCAAACTCAGACTCGAACCAAAAATAAATACAGGACCCATGACCTAGACTTGACCCAAATTGGTCAAGGTACAAGATTAAAAATTATAAAATTACTTGGGCTCATAGCCTTATTACAGGACTCACAGAAGTGGAACCCTAATCTGAGATCCATAGAGGGTTGAGGAGCCTCTGTTGGATCCTGGTGCCCACACCAATGGGTCAGCTCAAATTATTGCCAATTCAGTAATTACCATGTCCACTGGCCAGGTAAGAGGTGGGGTCATGAGAGCTACCCCTGCTCTGGCAGCATCTTAATTAAAAATCCTAAAACCACTTAGGATGTTTGCCTCTGGACCTCTAGCCTTAGACACCAGATTCAAGTGACAATCAAAGGATTGGGTGCACTAGCTTACCACAATACTTTGAACCCAAACTATTGGTGTCCCTAGCATACTAGAGCAGTTAAGTCTAATTGATTTTAATTAGGTCAGGATCGATGCAAAGGTGGTGGTTGTGGGCTAAGGAAGGGTGATGAAATCCCTCCCTTATGTAGATATTGAGTGCCCTTAAGATTAGGTTGGATGATGCAATCACACAAATATGAAATCCTAGATGCAATCAAACTAAAATAATTAAAAATAATAGAAAAATAATAATTAATATTTTTTGTATTATCTGCAAATTATGTTTCAGATCAGATTAATTTCAGATTTCAATCTTAGGATTTCATGTCTGGCCGTAGCTTATTACTCCCATGTGTCATAAGAATACTTTCGTATACCCACTCAGGAGGCATGATTTTCTTCCACCAGAAAATAGCAATAAAAATTTTTTTTATTTGATTTTTCTGTGATTAACATAAGATTAATAAATTATTAACAAAAAATTTATTACTAATTTTTTTGAATTTTTTTAGATAGGTTTTATGTAGTTTTAATTTCAGCCTAGTTTTATGTATGCAGAAATTTTAGAACTAGCTGTTAAATTCTTATTAACCTCGCTCTAATACCAAAAATGATGTGGGATGATAATTAAACTGAATTACTGATATTAAGATCTAATTAGTAAAGAAAATGGAGATTAAATTTTTTATATTTTTTTCCTGATTATAAAAAAGACTCAAAGGAGACAGTAAAGTAAACAAGTTCTAGTTAATTACCTGCAAGTAAACCTACAAGTAACTAGAAAAATAGGATTTTATGGCTAAGAAACCACTGTAAACTATGGTCAAATTATTAACTATTCAAAGATCAAAGAGAAGGAAATAGGTTTTAAGTTTTACCAATGTAAAATCATCTCTCTGATGCAGATCTTGCTGGACTCTCAAGATTCTACGACAGGGTTTCAAGATCTCGATCCTGAGCTCCGATCTTCTGTGTGATGCCAGTTTTGAGGCAAGAACACTTGATTTTGGTTCTAGATCACCTGCAAACACTAAACAAAGAAAATTCAAATTAAGAAGCAGCAACGGAAGGAAAAAGAATGGAAGGGAAGGGTTAGAAGTGTTGGCTAGGATTTCTTGTCGGCTGGATAGGTAGGATAACTAGGGCCTCACACCCCACGATGTTCCATAGAATAAAGGAAAGGGTGTCACACCCCACAATGCACACAGCAAAGGAATTGGACATAATAACTTCATCTTTATTGATGAATAATAATAATACAAGGGGAGTTGATGGAGTTTTTATAAACCCTCAACTAGTAGTGTAAGGGATACAAAGACTAGACTTGTGCTCCCTTAGACTACAACTCCTGGAATCCTGCTTCTGGGCATCCTAGACTCTTACTTGTTGGGCTGATTTGGACCATTCTCCAAGATGGACAAATTCATGGGCCTCTTATCTCATTTGGGTGCCAAGATGAGATAAGATGAGGTGTCTTGATGTAGGGCAATGATTGCTTCATCACTTGGCTTTGATTGCTGGACTCTGGAGTCTGGATGATGTGGGCTTCTGTAGATAAGTAGACTCTTTAGTCTGGATAGAAGAACGCTCAAGAGTTTGATGAGACTCTTGAGTTATGGGAACTTAAGTAGCTTGGAACCTATTTGATCAAAACTCCAGCGGTAGAGAACCATTGAACCTCCTTCACTTGGTGATAATATTTTGGAACTCTTTGAAGTTGGCAACAAAGAAGAATGCTTGGCCAACTTCTCTTGTTTTGGCATGAGTTACTTGAGTGGAGAGGCACCAATTTGGAGAGTCCTTCACACTTACACATCTTAAAAAGAAGGGGCGCCAATTTGGAATTCATTTGGCTGACTAATAGTGTAAGACATGGAGTGACATGGCAAGTGTTCTTGTCATGGATGAAGTGCCAAGTGGTGTTGTCCCAATGATATATCATGACATTTCCAAACATGACATGTGTTGATGTCCAAATCCTTGAAAAGGTGGCACTAAGAAGAGGTTACACATGATAAGTGACTTGGGCTAGCACATGGAGTCACATGGCTTGTCTTGAGCTAGCACATGGGATCACATAGGTCTTCAATTGGGTGCACATGGAATGTTGTCTTGAGTTCCCTCTTGTATTTACATGACTCAACTAATCACATGACTTAACTAATACATGGACTCAATAACTAATTGAACCAACCATACTTAATTAGGCTTGCAAATAAAAACCCAATTAAAGTTGGTAAAAAGGGCTAATTCAAACTTGACTATTAAAACTCCAATTGGATAAATAGGGTTTGACTCAATTCGAATTTTGACTTAATGTGGTAAAAAGGGTTTAGCCCAAAAGGCTAAATAACAAAACCCTAATTATAATTGGTAAAAATGGCTAACCCTAACTAAGCCAAAATGATAGAATTTAAGATAGAATATTTACATGGTAAAAGGGATTTAGGTTTAGGGCTTCATTCACAGGTGATCCACAGGGATGTGGGTTCAACCTGTCGATTTCTTCTGGCCCTGGTGCCTGCACCACTTTACCTTCCCAGAACCACTTGCCTAGACACCAATTTGCTAATTAAATCCTAAATGGATTTGCATTATGATTATCTTACACTATGACTAAATATAATTTTATGAGAGCTTTGATAGTCTCAAACACATCCTAATTACACATGCCAACATGACACATATTCCAGTAAATAAGCATATTAAATCTAATATGCATAACCAAAACATGATTAAAACAACAATTCGTTCACCTCACTTATTCATGGATAAGGCCATAGCAGCATCCCAACATGTCATAGACGATACCATTGAATGGAAAGAGAGGGCCTTTAGACCTTACATAGCTCCTATGATTGATGGCCATGGTGGCTAGCCCAATCCGAAGCAGTTACTAAGAGTATAACATATCACAAATGTAATATGAACTAATCATGCAAGAGTCATAGCAAAGCAAGTAATTAATACTGAAATGACTACTTCTTGCATGAATCAACTCTAATTCCACAATTGGATTTGTGCTAATATAGCAAAAGATCGGATTTCAAAGATTTTCATTATTGAAACCCTAATTAGCAATAACCCTAGACCTAAGGACCACTTGACCATAACAACTAATAAATCATAACTTTAAAATTGTAGAAAAATACCTGGAGTGTAATACTTTTTATTTCCATAAGGCACACAAGTGCATGCTCTCCAGAGATGATCCACATAGGAACCGGACCAAGGAAGCACTCTTATCGAGCTTGCTTATTTAACTAGAACTCTTCCCGGCACCTTCCTTCATTTAGCGGCCTTTGTCCCTTTGCTAGAACCCCTACCCTCTTGTAGGGTACTCAAAGACCCCTCTAAATTCTAGTGCGGACACCAGAGGCACCAGAATAAGGTAGAGGCTTCTCAACCCTCTGTGGATCACTTAGTTAATATTTGAGTCCCCTAATAAAGCTTAGTCCAGCTACATTTGAGTCCTGTAATTAGTCCAGCTCTTGTTGAGCTAGTTCAGTTCAGTACTAGTCAGCTCATGTTGAGCTAATTTCAATTTTTGAGTCCTGTCCAATCAATTGAAGACTCAAGACCACATCATACAAGTGAAGACCAAGTTCAACCTAATTGAAGACATAAAAGTTAAGCCCAAGTCCAACCCAGCTTGAAGACTTGAAGAGTCCAGGAAGAGAAGACAAAATCAGGAACAAATTCGAAACCCTGGACCAGCCGGAACGAATTTGGGCCAGCCCAGGCCCAGGTAGAATTTAGGGCGCCCCTCCCTAGGGTCACCTCCCCTCTTGGTCGGCCACTTATGGTCACCACCTTGGCGGACCAAGAGAAGGACAAGAGGAGAGTGTTTGAGTTGAAGTTTTCTACCTATTTGCCTTGTATTCCAATTAGAGTTTGAAAAGGAAAAGGAGTCCTATGTAAAGTCTAAAGTGCCCTTACTTGGAGCCCAAGGTTAAGGGTCTATTTAAGGGACCCTAGCCTCTTGTATGAAACTCACTTTTTGATATGAATAAAACCTGAGTTCTTCTATTGAGTGTGTGATACCCTGCTGTGTGCATAAAGGGTTTGTGAGAGTTTTCTTTCCGGTGTTTGCAATCATCTTCCTGCTACCAACAAACCCTCCAGATCCCTGGAAGCCCACTCCAAAAAAAGCCTCCCTTGCTATTTTTCCTTTGTTTTCTTGTTCCTTTGTGAGTTTTCTAACCCCTGACAGGTTGTTTGCAGGTCCCCGAGTTCCTACAAATCCAACGACTCTAGCCAAGCCTCAATCGGACCACCGAGCATAAAGCCGGGTATCCACGGGTCATTGGCTCGGTTATCCAGGCCCCATCCATCGAGGAACGAAAGACCCTTCACTGCGATCTTCATAGACATTATCAGGTACACCCCTCTACCTCCAGTAGTTTTATTGTAGGAAAACTTGCTCTAACGAGGCTTCTCAGCCCCGGCGATCCTTCTTTGCTACTTTTCTAGGTCCTAATCTACATGCTGATTTCTCAAAATTTATACAAAATTCCCTATAACTTATTTTAATATGAAATTCAATAATTAGTCACTCCCCCACATATAAAACATAAAAAAAAATAATTGCATGCATATTAGTCCTGCATCATTTGGTATCAGAGCTTAGATTAGGGCTTATTTTCTGTAATTTTTTATCTGTATATGCTCTATTATTTTAATTATTTCTCCCTTATAAAAACTCCAAAAATTCTGAAATTTGTTTTCTGAATTCATCGTAATTCACTGTAATTTTAGGAATTTTTTCAGATTTTATTATGGCCTGTGAACTTTTTTTGCAAGCCGAAATATAGCCTGCAAATTTTTGGCTCTGTTTTTTTAGCAAGACAAGTTTGGAAGTTTTAGGGTTTTGATTAGCATCTTTTGCATATCTTTCAATTTTAGTTTATTTCCTGCATATTAGGGCATAAATTGCATTTGTTTCTTATTTAAAAAAACACCAAAAAAAAAATTACATATCTCCAAAAATACCAAAAACATCTAAACCCTAATTTGCATCCTCATCTGCCTGCCATCATTGTATAATTACTTTTAAGGGCACTCTTGTTATATCAGATGGGGGAGGGATTTGATCACCTCTCCTTAGCCCAAAAGATATCCCTTGCATTCGGTCCCAAGCCTTAACCTAAAATTAACTAGACTTAATTTGCCCTAGTGGGCTAGGGACACCAACTGGTCGGGTCCGGGCTACGTGTTAGATCACTGTGTCAAGCTAACCTGTGTGTGCCTTGTGCTTGGTGTCTAGATTGGTGGTTTTGGGATTCAATCCCGAAGGGCTTGTATGCTGGTCCGCCTACCTGGCCAATCTCTGATTGGTGTTTAGGATTGGCAATTAGGGACCTAACACTTCCCTTACACCTGCCTGGCTGAGTACAGGGTAACTATAGGCTAGTTTGCCACCCTGATTGAGCCCTTAGTTTGGACTCTAGGTCTAGTCAGCTGTAGTTGGTCTGATCGAGTCTTGCATGAGAACTAGATCAGGAGTTTCATATCACCCACCTCCTTCACAAATGTTTGAACCCATGGAAATTTGCAAGCCCAAATGAAAGCCCTAGCTGATCAAATGGCCCTGATGACTACCCAGATGATCCAGTTAACTCAGTTTGGTATTCAAACCAATGATAGAATTGACCATCTTGCCAATAGGTTTGATCAGTTAGAAGTCTGGGTAGGGACCCTAGGAAAATCCCATGGGTCACAGTTTGAGCCAGATCCTGATTCCCCTCAACCAAGGAGGACCCCAAACCCTAATCCATACCCTGAGGTCGAACCTAGGAGAGCCCCTCATCCTGACCCATAATATAACCCTCAGCCTAGGAGGACCCCAGACCCTGACCCATACCAAGAGGTCGAAACTAGGAGAGCCCCTCAACCTGACCCATACTACAATCCTGAGCCCAGGAGGACCCCAAACCCTGATCCATATCTTGAGGTTGAACCTAGAAGAGGCTATCGTCCTGATCCAATCCCTGAGGTTCGTCATAGAAGGCCTAATCAGGATTTTGTAGACCAGGAGGACCGATCCTTTTGACATGTCAAGCTTGATGCTCCAACTTTTGATGGTTGACTAGATCCTAAGGTCTATATAGATTGGGAGGGAGAGATGGATCAATATTTTGAATGGTATGATATGACAGAGGAGCATAAGTTTAGGTTTGCTAAGCTTAAGTTGGTTCGGGAAGCCAGGTTACATTGGGCTAGTGTTGAGAGAACCCTTAATCTAGGAGGGCGTGATCCTATAACCACCTGGTAAAACATGAAGGGTAAGCTTAGGACAAGATACGTTCCAGCTTCATATCGTAGTGGGTTACTAGATCAATGGCAACGACTTAATCAGGGTAACAAGAGCATAGATGAGTACATCACAGAATTTGATGAGTATTCCATGCGATGTGATTTGAGGGGAGTCTGAGGATGTTGTCTTATCTAGGTTTAGGGCTGGATTAAGAGATGACATTAAGAAAGAGCTCTACATGAGAGAGGTTAGAGACCTGGACCATGCTTACCAGATTGCTAGGGATCATGAACGTTTCCATAGAGGGCCAGTTTACCGTCGACCAGAGCCCACTAGATACCCTAGTCAGTATCCGGGAGCTAGCCAGCCCCTTCAGAGTCGACCCATAGCCAGCCGACCTAGTCCGAGTCGACCCAGTCCTAGTCAACCAGGCCCAAACTGACCCAGTCCTAGTCAGTCAGTTCCGAGTCGACCCTAGCCTAGTAATTCTTTGGCCCGTAAGGATGATCGAGGAAAATTTGTAGAAGCCAATAAGGGTTACACTCCCCAGAAGACCTGTTTTAGATGTAATAAGCCAGGCCACTTTATGAATCAATGTCCAGTTAGTACTTTACATCTAGGTGAATTGCAAGAAGAAGAGCCTGAGTCTGTAGTCGAACCTGAGGGAGAAGTTTATGAGGCTGATGAACAATTAATAGAGGAGTACGAAGGTGAGGAGGAAGAACCCGAGTTTGAGAACCAATTAGGAGTGGTTAGGTGCATCTTAGCCCAAACCCCAGTTAAGGAAGATTGGCGTAGGACTAGCATCCTACAGACTTTTGTTAAGATAGGGGGTAAGGTTCTTAAGATCATCATAGATAGTGGGAGTTATGTCAATGCCGTCTCTGCCAAGACAGTTAAATCTTTAGGATTGACCATAGTTCCTTATTCTAGCCCGTACAAAGTTTCTTGGGTAGATTCCACCTCCATCCAAATTCAAGTTAGGTGCCAAATCTTACTTAGATTGCAGACCTATGAGGAAAAGATTTGGTGTGATGTTATCCCCATGGAAGTA
Organism: Areca catechu; assembly: GCA_021397845.1. Taxonomy (NCBI): domain Eukaryota; kingdom Viridiplantae; phylum Streptophyta; class Magnoliopsida; order Arecales; family Arecaceae; genus Areca; species Areca catechu. Next base: position 139,069,029 of record CM038051.1, on the reverse strand, counting down.
AGTAGTATTATTTTAGGTCGACCTTGGCTATTTGATCATGATGCAACCCTGTATGCTCTAACCAATGTTTGTACCTTCAACTATCATGGGAATAAGTTTGTTATCAATCCAGCTCCCCCTAGGGACCCAGTTAAGAGGGGTTCTAGTAGCCTTAAGGACAAGAAACCTGGAGTTAACCTGATTAAGGCTAGGGAGTTAGAAAAGGAGATTGTTGAGGGTAACCCTGTTTGGATCTTGACCTCCAAAGAATATTAGAGCCAACCCAAAAGGAAACCCTAAAGAAATTGTTGAAGCTCTGAAAGAATTCGAGGATGTCTTCCCTGAGGATTACCTGATCAATTGCCACCCCTTGGAGACATCCAGCATGCAATAGACTTAGTTCCAGGAGCCACTTTACCAAACCTTCCTCACTATAGACTGAATCCCAGTGAGCATCAAGAATTACAGAGACAGTGGGTGAGTTACTTAGGAAGGGTTTCATTAAGGAGAGCCTAAGTCCATGTGCAGTCCCTGCTCTACTGACCCCTAAGAAGGATGGTACCTGGAGGATGTGTGTAGATAGTAGAGCTATCAACAAATAACAGTGAAATATAGGTTTCCCATCCCCCAATTGGATGATATGTTAGACATGATGGCCGGAGCCAGAGTTTTCTCCAAGATAGACTTTAAGAGCGGCTATCATCAGGTTAGGATTAGACCTGGGGATGAGTGAAAAACTGCTTTCAAGACTAAGGATGGCCTGTTTGAGTGGGTTGTAATGCCCTTTGGACTTTCCAATGCACCAAGTACCTTTATGAGGATTATGACCCAGGTCCTGAGAGAGTTTACCGGAAAATTCGTTATGGTCTACTTTGATGATATTCTGATTTATAGCAGGACCAAGAAGGACCACCTTAGTCATCTAAGACTGGTATGCCAAACCCTTAGGGAGAATAGCCTCTATGCCAACTTTAAGAAGTATGATTTCAAGACACATAGGGTTATCTTCCTAGGTTTTGTTATCACCCCTGAGGGAGTTTCTGCAGATCCTGAAAAGGTTAGGGAGATTGTTGAGTGGCCTACACCCTCTAGTGTCCACGATGTACATAGTTTCCATGGCCTAGCAACCTTTTACAGGAGATTTATTAGGGGTTTTAGCACAATCGTCGCACCTATCACCGATTGCATTAGGAATGGTACATTTGAGTGGACCAAAGCAGCCAAGGCCTTCCTAGAGCATAAGGATAAGATGACCCATGCACCCATCCTTAGATTACCTGACTTTACTAAGGTGTTTGAGGTCGCTTGCGATGCCTCGGGAGTAGGAATAGGTGGGGTACTAAGTCATGGGAACCACCCTGTAGCCTTCTTCAGTGAAAAGCTGAATGAGGCTAAACTTAAGTACTCTACTTATGACAAGGAATTTTATGTGGTAGTCCAGGTCCTTAGATATTGGAAACATTACTTACTACTGCAGGAGTTTGTTTTATTTTCTGACCATGAGGCACTCCGATTCCTGAACTCCCAAAAGAAACTGAACCCACGGCATAGTAAATGGATTGAGTACATTCAGGCCTACACTTTCCTCCTGAAGCACCGTGCCGGCACTGAAAATAAGGTAGCAGATGCCCTAAGCCGTAGGTCTTTACTATTGGGATCAGTTAGCACCCAAGTCATAGGGTTTGATAGGTTAAAGGATGAATATGAAACCTGCCCAGACTTTGGAGACATTTACCAGACCCTCAGGCTAGGACCATCCAGTACCCATAGTGAGTATACCCTTCAGGATGGTTACCTTTTCCAGAATAATCGACTCTATATACCCAAAACATCCCTTAGAGAATTCCTAATCTGGGAAACCCATGCTGGAGGTTTAGCTGGTCATTTCGGTAGAAGTAAGACGATCTTAGCAATAGAGGACTAGTTCTTTTGGCCAGGATTGAAAAGGCACGTTGCACAGATTGTAGCCAGATGTTGAACTTGTACTATTGCCAAACAGCAAAAGCAAAACACTGGTCTTTACACACCTTTACCAGTGCCTGATCGCCCTTGGCAGGACCTAAGTATGGTTTCATGCTAGGATTACCTAAGACCCAAAAGAAACATGACTCAATCTTTGTAATGGTTGATAGGTTCTCTAAGATGGCTCACTTCATTCCCTGTTCCAAGACCTTTGACGCGTCTAGGGTAGCCAAACTCTTCTTAGATCATGTGGTCAAACTCCATGGCCTACCCAAGACCATTATATCTGATAGGGATGTTAGGTTCACTAGTTATTTCTGGAAGACCTTATGGCATCTATTAGGGACCAAGCTTAAGTTTTCTATAGCCTACCACCCTCAAACAGATGGCCAAAATGAAGTAGTGAACCGAAGTTTAGGAAACCTCCTTAGATGCCTGGTAGGTGAACATGTTGGAACATGGGATTTGTTATTGCCTAGAGCAGAGTTTGCCTACAACAGTTCAGTAAATAGGACAACGGGTAAGAGTTCTTTTGAGATAGTCCATGGGTACAAGCCTAATCATCCCATTGATTTGATTCCTTTACCTATTCATGCACGAGTCTCAGAGTCCGCAGAGTCGTTTGCACAGCATATTAGAGACTTGCATAAAGACATTAACCAAAAGATAAACTTAGGCAATGAAACCTATAAAAATTTGGTTAATTCCCGAAGAAGGATCAAAGAATTTGATGTAGGGGATTCTGTCATGATTAGGCTTAGGCCTGAGCGGTTCCCACCTGGGATCGTTAAGAAGCTTCATGCTCGTGGAGCCGAACCTTTTAAAGTATTGAAGAAGGTTGGATCAAATGCCTATGTGCTAGACTTACCTTCGGATATGGGCATTAGTTCTACCTTCAATATTACAGACCTGGTTGAGTACAGGGAACCGACAATGATACCCAGTGAGGCTTTTGGACCTATCCCTTCTGTTGAGAGTGATCCTTACCCAGAGTGTCCACCCATCAATTGGCCTGAGAGAGGAGAACGGATCGAGCGTATCGTGGACGATCAAGCTATTACGACCCGGGCCGTGGTTATCAACGCTTCCTGGTCCGATGGCAAGGCCGGCCAGAGTCGGACGATTCATGGATTTCTCGAGAGGACTTACATTGCCTCAACCCAGACCTTCTTGAGAGATGTGTGAGCCAGTCTGATCTTCACTTGACAGGGTCGAGTTCCTCCTACCCCGGGAGAATTGGTGTGGACACCAGAGGCACCAGAATAAGGCAGAGGCTTCTCAACCCTCTGTGGATCACTTAGTTAATATTTGAGTCCCCTATAATAAAGCTTAGTCCAGCTACATTTGAGTCCTGTAATTAGTCCAGCTCTTGTTGAGCTAGTTCAGTTCAGTACTAGTCAGCTCATGTTGAGCTAATTTCAATTTTTGAGTCCTGTCCAATCAAATTGAAGACTCAAGACCACATCATACAAGTGAAGACCAAGTTCAACCTAATTGAAGACATCAAAGTTAAGCCCAAGTCCAACCCAGCTTGAAGACTTGAAGAGTCCAGGAAGAGAAGACAAAATCAGGAACAAATTCGAAACCCTGGACCAGCCGGAACGAATTTGGGCCAGCCCAGGCCCAGGTAGAATTTAGGGCGCCCCTCCCTAGGGTCACCTCCCCTCTTGGTCGGCCACTTATGGTCACCATCTTGGCCGACCAAGAGAAGGACAAGAGGAGAGTGTTTGAGTTGAAGTTTTCTACCTATTTGCCTTGTATTCCAATTAGAGTTTGAAAAGGAAAAGGAGTCCTATGTAAAGTCTAAAGTGCCCTTACTTGGAGCCCAAGGTTAAGGGTCTATTTAAGGGACCCTAGCCTCTTGTTTGAAACTCACTTTTTGATATGAATTAAATCTTGAGTTTTTCTATTGAGTTGTGTGATACCCTGCTGTGTGCATAAAGGGGTTTGTGATAGTTTTTCTTCCCGGTGTATGCAATCATCTTCCTGCTGCCAACAAACCCTCAAGATCCCTGGACACCCACTCCAAAAGAAGCCTTTCCTTGCTATTTTTTCTTTGTTTTCTTGTTCCTTTGTGAGTTTTCTAACCTCTGATAGGTCGTTTGCAGGTCCCTGAGTTCCTACGAATCCAATGACTCTAGCTAAGCCTCAATCGGACCACCGAGCAGAAAGCCGGGTATCCGTGGGTCATTGGCTCAGTTTTCCAGGCCGCATCCCTCGAGGAACGAGAGACCCCTTCACTGCGATCTTCACAGACATTGTCAGGTACACCCCTCTACCTCCAGTAGTTTTATTGTAGGAGAACTTGCCCTAACCGAGGCTTCTCAGCCACGGCGATCCTTCTTTGCTACTTTTCTAGGTCCTAATCTTCATGCTGATCTTCTAAAATTCATACAAAATTCTTTATAACTTATTTTAATCTGAAATTCGGGAATTAGTCACTCACCCCACATATAAAACATACAAGAAAAAGAATTGCATGCATATTAGTCCCTCATCAAATTCTCTCTTAGAATCTGATTATCTCTCCTATATCTTTTCCTAGGCTCTTGTCTAAAAATGATAAGCCTTGTCTTAAAGAAGAATTTTGTTTGAAGAAAAGGAAGAGAGATAAAAAGGATTTCTTTCAAATGTTTTGGTATCAAAATACTAATGCCTATATATAGTAGTGAGGGGGCACTAGATAAACCTTTTCCTCTGGCCTTGATCTGATTTTCTAAAAATCAGATAAGACCCTTCAAGCAGAAGGAGTCCCTTGGATAAAGGTTTCATCTTGATATGTCATATCACAATGCCAAGAGACATATATGTGTCTCTTCAATTTTCTAGTGATTTTTTAACTTGCCAAATGGCAAGTTATGATCAAAATTTGGCTAAGGGAAGTGGGATTCTAAAAGATGTATCGACGAACTAGAATCCTTCAAGCAGAAGGACTTTTGAATTTATGATTGTGCACCAAACATGAAGGGATGCATCCCTTCATTTTGCATGCACCACCTTTTCCATGCCAAATGTCATGTTTTGACCATTTAAACCCAATCCAAATGAGCATAGGGATAAGGGAGAGAGGACTAGCACTTATCTAGAATAAGTGATTTAGTGGCAGAAGGACTCTTGGTCCTTTCTGCGCACCTTAATCCTGGCACATACCAATATGGTGCCAAGAGTCTAATCCCATTTGGACTCTTCCATAATCCATGGATAATGTTCAATAATTATAGATAAATATAGATAAATGATGCCTCAATTAGGACTCAATCCAATCTAATTTTCATTTAAATTGGTTAGCCTAAATAGCAAGCAAATTGATCCAATCCAATTGGGTTAGGAATTAGGCTAGCATGCATATGCTAGTATACAAATTAGCTAGCCTATTAGAATCCAATGACCCTAACCAAAATCCAACTGACTTTCTTGGCCAATTCCATAGCATATGTGATCCTTTGGGCTCCACATCTAGCCATCAATAGGTCCAGGTCTAAGTTATTTTGATCTAATCAAAATCTTATTCCTCGGGAGAGGAGCGCTTTAGCATATCCAGCCCCGGTCCAGGAGTTGACGTTGCAAGAGATTGGCGCTAGAGGAATGGGCACCCTTTCTCTAAAAGGAGGAATCCATCATCCCGGCAACAAAATGGCTAAGGGAAGAGCTCCAAATGCCACTGCCAAAAGAGGTATCTCTCCTTCCAGGTCTAAGGAACCTCCTAGGGAGAATGATATCGCCACCATCGCCACTACTACCGCAGAACCTACCATCACACTGGGGTTGCAGCAGTTCCAAACTTTGGTGAATCGCATCGAAATGCTTACTACTGTAGTTCAGCATTTCCAGGAAGCAGTCGACAACTGGCAGTAACTACCAGCTATTTCCTGCACCAATCCTCTAACTGTTGCTGAGGGAAGCCGACGTCTGGAGGTCCCTCAGCATTGTTCTCACGTCGCCACGAAGCCCCGGAGGTCCTTAGGCGATGACGCCGATGGCAAAAGGGCAAGGTCTGCTTCTCCTTCCTGCATCGAATCTATCCCGGTCGATGGTCGACCTACTACCGAACCTCCGAGGGACTATGCCAGCAAGATCATGCACATGAAGGAGCACATTATCAAAATCGCCCTCTGGTAGAAGGCCAAAGGGGGACAGGTATACGACTCCCGTCCCCCATTCTCTGACAAGATTCTGGCAGAGATGATTCCCCGCCACTTCAAGATTCCACAAGTGGACCCCTACGATGGTACCACTAATCTGATGGACCATTTGGGCATGTACAAAGCCCATATGATGGTACAAAGTTCCTCCGACGCCCTCCACTGCATCGCCTTCCCTGCTACCCTTAAGAAGACCGCCCGGATGTGGTTCTCTGCCATCTAGACAGGTACGATCCACTCCTTTTCTCAACTCGAATCACTTTTCCTTTCCTATTTCAGGACTTGCAATCGAACCCCGAGGAATACCGATTGCCTCTTCCTCGTACTGCAAAAGGAGGGAGAGACCCTTCAGGATTTCATGACCCATTTCAACTCAGTGGCCAAGGAAGTCCCGGACTTAAATGAGGTTGTGGCCATGTCAGCCTTCAAGCGATGGCTCCGCTCATCCAGGCTGACCTTCTCCCTGGACAAGAAACATCTGACAAGCTTCAGCGAACTCCTGGCCAGAGCGCAGAAGTATGCCCTGGCAGAAGAACAAGCGGCCGGCCGATGTCAAGCTGAGGGAAGGCTGACCTCTAAGAAGCGGAGCGATAAGGCTCCTGAAGTCTGACCTCCGAGTGATAGTCGGTGGTCGGCCCAACATCGAAGCCCGAAGCCGAGGGAGTTCTCCCGGAGGTTCGAGACTTACACGCCTCTGTCCCTGCCAAGAGAGAAGATCCTTATGGAGATCGAGAATGAGACATTTCTATAAAGACCTCGACCGATGAGGGGCCCTCCTATCCTAAGAAATAAAGATAAATTCTGTCGGTTCCATAGGGATCACAGGCACAGTATTGAAGAGTGACTGCAGCTGAAAGATGCCACTGAAGACCTCATCCGAATGGGATACTTGTGCAAGTATGTCCGACCCCATCGGGATTGGGCTGAAGCATCAAACACCCAAAACCCTATGGAGGAGATGGAGCTCCCTAACCAGAGGCCGACCGGTGAGGATGTCGGCATGCTGCATCGACGATCCAGAGGAAGTTATGAGGATGGGATCGATATTGCTAAAAGGTCCAGGAACTCCAATGCAATCACTTTCTTTGATGAAGATCTTCTAGAGACTCATGTTTTTGAAAATGATCCTGTAGTCTTGTTGGCAGTGATTGCCAATTACGATGTAAGGAGAATACTTATAGATAATGGAAGCTCAATAGAGGTATTGCTGTACGATGCTTTTGTGAGAATGAATCTATCCAGGTCCATGCTGCAGGAATTCCCCGCACCGCTAACAGGCTTCGGGGACAACTCCATCAGAGTGGAAGGGGAGATAGTTCTCCCTGTAATGATCGGGATGGAGCCTTTCCAGAAAACCCTCCCCATCAATTTTGTGGTCGTTTGGACGACCTCACCTTACAATGCTATCCTGGGCCGATCGGCCCTCAACAAATTCAGAGCCATTGTGTCCACTTACCATTTGTTGGCAAAATTTCAGACCAGGAGTGGGGTCAGAGTGATGAGGGGAGATCGTCGAATGGCTAGGCAGTGTCTGACCATTATGACCCAACAGTCAAAAGGCCATCCCACTCTGGAGCAACTTGACCAGAGAGCTGAGACCGATGGCCTTGGTCAGCCAGGAGAAAAGATTCTGTTTGTTCCCCATCGAGAGGATGATCCCATCAAAGTCCTATAGATTGGAGGTTCCCTCGGTGAAGACATTAAGTCAGAACTGGTCAGCTTCCTTAGGAGTAATGGCGATGTCTTTGCTTGGTCGGCGTCGGACATGCCCAGAATACAGTCGGAGGTCATCACTCACCAGCTCAAGGTCGATCTGACCTACCGACCTGTCTGACAGAAGAAGAGAAGCTTTGCCGCCGAAAGGTAGAAAGTCATCGATGAGGAAGTGAAGAAGCTCTGTGATGCTGGCTTCATCAGGGAAGTCCACTATCCTGAGTGGCTAGCGAATGTGGTTATGGTGAAGAAAGCCAATGGAAAGTGGATGATCTGTATAGATTACACTGACCTCAACAAGGCCTGTCCGAAGGATAGCTTTCCAATACCCAAGATTGATCAACTGGTGGATGCCACGGCCGGCCACCAACTTCTCAACTTTATGGATGCCTTCTCTGGCTACAACCAAATAAAGATGCATCCGGAAAATGAGGAGAAGATCGCCTTTGTCACCGACAAGGGTCTATACTGTTATCGGATGATGCCCTTCAGCTTGAAGAATGCCGGTGCCACTTTTCAAAGGCTGATCAACCAAGTGTTTGAAGGTCAGCTGGGTAGGAACATGGAGGCTTATCTGGATGACATGATAATGAAGAGTCTCCATAAGGCTGACCGCATTAGGGACTTGTACTTTTGGGGTAATCTCTGGCAAGTTCCTTGGTTTTCTGGTCACACAAAGAGGAATCGAAGTGAACCCCGACAAGATAAATGCCGTCACTGAGATGGCACATCCGACAAACAAAAAGCAGGTGCAAGAGCTCACCGGCCGAATCACCTCTCTTAGCCATTTCATCTCCCATTCAGTTGAGAAGTCTCTGCCATTCTTCAAAATCCTGCATCAATCGAAAAGCTTTTTTTGGACTGACGAATGTCGGTCGGCTTTCGAAGCATTGAAGAAGTACTTGAAGAACCCCTCATTGCTGGCCAAGCCGATGGAGGGGGAACCTTTGTACCTCTATCTTTTGGCATCGGACAAAGCGATCTGCATCATCCTCGTGCGAGTCGGAGAGGATGGACAGCAGAAGCATATCTATTATATCAGCAAAGTCCTCCACGACACTGAAACAAGGTATCTCAAGATACAAAAGTTGATATATTTTTTGGTCACATCCACCAAGCAGCTCCGACCATATTTCTAGGCATATCCAATTATGGGGATGACCGACCAACCCCTTAAGGCAATCCTTCGAAGCCTAGACACATCCGGTCGGCTCGCCAAGTGGGCTGTCAAGCTAGGCGAATTTGACATCTTTTTTTAGCCATGATCTATCTTGAAGGCCCAGGTAATTATTGACTTCATTGCAGAATGTACATGGAGATAGAAGACAGCTCCTTAAATGGCCAAAGTACCTGAAGCCGATGCCATCTATGAAGTCGAACTAGCCTAGACCCTCCATGTGGATAGAGCATCCAACCTTGCAGGCTACGGGACCGGACTGATCCTAGCCAACCTAGATGGGTTGAACCTGGAATATGCATTGCATTTTTTATTTCAGGTATCAAACAATCAGGCAGAGTACGAAGCCCTCCTCGCCAGGCTACGAATTGCTAATGAACTAGGCATCAGCCGACTCAAAGTCTTCTCCGAATCCCAACCGGTGGTTAATCAAGTAAAGGGAGAATTTGAAGCAAGGGACACGACCCTGGCAAAATACTTAAACAAGATACAGAACCTCGTCTCTCGGCTCAGATTTTTTTAAATCCTCCACATACCTCATCTGCAGAACTATCGGGTGGATGCTCTGTTTAGGTTGGCTATAGCCACCATTGGGACTTCCGACCGAACTTTTGTGGAGCATCGGTGACACCCCAGTATTGCGGAAGAGTAGACCGAGGTCCACCAGGTGGAACAAGAAACTTCTTGGATGGATCCGATCCTTACTTTCCTAGCTAAAGGAACACTTCCGGAAGATCCGACGGAGGCCAAGCGAGTGCGCTCGACGGCCTCTAAGTACGTCATCCTTGACGGTATGATGCAGAACGGAAGCTCTGATACCAAAAATGATGCAAAACAGAAGCTCTGATACCAAAAATGATGCAGAACAAAGAACAAAGAAGCGTATGCGGAAGTAAAAATTAAGATTAATTCTTTTTTTTTTTTTATATTTCAGAAATTGGCTTTGACTCAAAGTAAAGTTAAACTAAGTTGAAGGAAACTAGGTAATGATTGAAAGCATAATTTAGAAAAAACTAGGTTATCAGAGTAGTTCAGAAGTAACAGATCGCTGGGGGTTGAGAAACTCCCAGACCTAGGGTTTCGCTCTGAACTTTCAACAGGACAGAAATAGAGAAGAGAGATGGTTTACCAACCAGATAGTGATCTTCTCAGAATTTGGGTGGAAGAACTCTCTCAAGCAGATTGTTGGATCCTCGGATTCGGCTATCTTCACAATGGATCCTCCAATACTGGTCTTGTGGTTTGGTCGGCTTCTCCTGGACTCAAGATCTGGGAATAAGAAAAACAAGTGAGGGATTCAGAGACTCAGGGAAGGATTTACCAGTTCGAAGAACTTGAAGGCTGATGTCGCTGAGATCCGGATTCTCTTGAAGGCTGATTCGACTCCCACTGGAAAGAGCTTTGGATCTGAAGTACTCGGACTGTAGCTGGATGCTGGTGGTCGGCCTTGATTTGAAGAGGGTGGCTGTGAGAAGTGGGATAGGCTAGGGCTTGGTGGAAAGAAAAGAATGATTGGCGTCTAGGGTTTGGGAGTGGAGTGGCTAACCTAGGGTTTGGGTTTTGGAGATCTCACACCTCCTCAAAGTTCCTGGGGAACCCGGATTTACTCCCTCATGGAGCTCAACACCTGGTTGCAAGTGCGGAAGAGAGAAAACACAAAGTTTGCTCACAAAAAAAATTGGTTTTATTCATCTGATTTTTTTTCAAACTTACATGGGGGTTTAATTTATAGGCCATTTCAAGAGAGTATGGTTTTGCATCTTCCCATGTGGGACTAAAGGAGGGGATCTTCAAATTAGGATATCAATCCCTACTCATATGGCCGGCCAATTAATTCCAAAGTTGATTGAAGCTTCAAAATGGAAAGTGGGTGGCGCCTCCTTGTCTTGACCTCCAAGAAAATATTTTTTTCCTTCTATGCTTGGCCTTATCTGGAAGTGTTTGGGCGCCTCTTAACCTTGCCCTCCAAGAGAAAATTTGTTGCCTTTTATATCTGGCTTTAGTTGGAATGATTAGGGTGCTTCCTAACCTTGCTTTTCAAGAGAAATCTCCTTCCTTTCATGGCTCAACCCTTTTTGGATACCTCTTTTTCTTTCTCCCCAAGTTATGGCTCCTTCTAACTTTGTTTTGAGTATTTCTAGCAGGTAATGGGCGCCTCCTTGAATTTCTCTCCAAGAGAATTTCTTCCCTTTTATTGTTTGGTTCTTTTGGGAAGTCTTGGGCTGCCCCCTTGATTTGTGGGCTCCTGGTGGATTTCTCCTTAATTGGTGCAAGGGAGAAGGGAGCTGCTATCTGTGGTGTGGGGACCAAAGGCTGCTAGATGTAGATGTGGCACCCCCCTGGACTCAGGCGTATGGCTGGGAGTGTGGCGCCCACTTGCTTGGCCTTGGAAGAAAATGTAACACCCCAGGTTGAAGTCCTAGTCCACTACTGAGTCAACATGACTCAATAAAATAAAATGCAGGTAATATAGACTCAAGCTAAAATTGAGTTGATCCAGTCAACCCTTATTACAAGCCAAAAAAACCCTAATTCTTCGGGCAAGGTTAATCAAAGATCCAGATGGAGCTCTGAAGTCTTCTTCTGAGTCTGGTGCCCACACCAATTCTCCCAGGGTGGGAGGAACTCGACCCTGTCGAGTAAGGCTCAAGTTGGCTCTGGTATCTCTCCAAGAGGTCTGGATCCAAATCTTGTAGTTCTTCTCGGGAGATCCAAGAGTCATCAGAGTCTTGCCTTCCTTGCCAGCAGACCAGGTATCTTTGGTATCCTCGATTACGAGTAGAGATTACCTGATCATCCAGGATCTTTTCAATCTGCTCTTTCCTCACAGGCCAGTTTGTTTGTGGATACACAGGATCGGGATCACTCTCAATAACAGGATTAAGTTCAAAAGGCTCACTGGGAATCACAGTTGGCTCCCTGTACTCTACTAGGTCTGTAATGTTGAAAGTGGAGCTAATGCCTAGTTCTGGAGATAACTCGAGCACATAGGCATTGGATCCTACTCTCTTCACCACTCTAAATGGTCCAGCTCCTCTAGCATGTAACTTTCTAACGGTTCCAGGAGAAAACCGCTCAGGCCTTAACCTAATCATTACATAGTCTCTCTCAACAATAGCTTTGACTCGTCTTTGAGAATCAGCCAACTTCTTATAAGTTTCATTACTTAAAGTTTTTTGGCATGAATTTCTTTATGCAAGTCCTTTACATGCTATGCAAGTGCATCAAGAGACTTGTGTGTGTGGGCTAATAGTGAAATCAGATCAAGTGGTGTGTGAGGCTTGTATCCATGAACAATTTCAAAGGGACTCTAGCCTATAGACCTATTGATCGAAACATTGAATGCAATTTCAGCCCTGGACAAAATACAAATCCCAATTCCTGGTGCTCTCAATCAAACCAAAATCTAAGCCAAAGCCTAGTAAAGGGTCAAGAAAACTAAACTAGACTGACGGCGCATTCCTAAAGAATGGACTTTATTACAAAGGAACCCTAAGTCTAAACCTAACAAACTAAGGCTCTCTAGGTTTGACCTTGGGTCGGAGGAGGGCATGCAGAACATGAAAACTTATTATGGATGCCTAGTAGGTGCCATAAGGTCTTCCAAAAGTAGGTGGCAAACCTAATAGGTTCTGACACGTGGTTCACTCTAAAGGCTTCGACAAAGTATACTTGGATGGTGTAAGAAGCATTGGAAGTCCTAGAGAAAGGGAGGAGATATGAGGTGGAGTCTCGAATTACCTGTTGACTAAAGGTGGTGAACTGAAGGTTTGAATGGTGATCTATGAGTGTCAACTGGTCATCCTTACGAAAGGAAAAGTTTGCTACTCCCAGGAATGGATCAAGAGATGGTTCGGGAAGTAGCCTAGGACATGTGATTGCAATAGTTAAGGTTTGTTCTCTAAGCAAATAATGATCCACTTTCTCAAGAACTAGATTAGAGAATGATTCATGGGAGGGCCTACGGATGATGACCTCAAGACTTGAAATTTGACCTATGGGTGCAGAAAGGTATACTCTATAGAAGGGTAGGTCAGTCATGCGAAGGAAGGGGTCTGGGGCCATAAGGAGGACTTCTACAGGACTGGGTGAATCAATCCGCTCAAGACAAGGATGTTCAACTGAGATTACGGAGAGACCTTAGTGGCTGGGCATGGGACAAGGTCCAATTGTAAGAGGCTTGTTTCAGTCATCCTAAGGAGAGGATCTACCATAGGGTGGGCAAACATAAACAGTTCAGTGCAAAGATCTTCAATTGGTATTTGGGGAATGATTGTCACTAGAGGGTACGAACTGATAGCTCGGGCTAACACTATGAGTTCTTCCTGGGGGTATTTGACTAAAGGAACCTGATTCTCACAAATCTCTTGAATTTCTGAACTAGGTTCTACCACTTGGTTGCTCTCCAAGGTCTCCTCAGGTAAGGAACCAATAGTATCAATATCATATTCTTCAAGTTCTTCCCCCTCATATTCATCAACTAGACTCAAGCCAGCATCATATACTTCCTCGATGCCATCTCCAATGGGTTTCGGGTCAGTGGTAATCGGGTCAACTGATTCTAGGCTTATCATACCTAACCGTTCTTCCTCATTGGTAGGCTTGGGTTCTCTCTCATTAATGTCATCCTTAGGATTCTTACCACTTAGCTGTGCACAAGCCAGTCCTATGCATGGGCACTGACTAGATTTATGGCCTCTTTCTCCACAAAACAAACATTCTTGCGATATAGGAACCTGGGTCACACTGGGTTTCAAGCTAGTAGAGACCTTACTTGGGCATGGGTGTGGATCTAAATGGTTTGATCTAGAAGACTTGGGTTGTTGAGTGACTGGTCTAGAATATTGTAAGGACCTCTCATAGACACGATCCACACTATAGATATCATGGTTAGGCTTCCTAAGGTTATGCTCGGGATCATGGTATAAGGTCCTCCTAGGCTCCTGGCATGGATGAGGTTGGGGCCTATTAAATTTTGGATCAGGGGTCCAATTTTGATGTCTACATTTCTCAAGTACTTGGACTCGATCCCTAAGCTGGGTAAAATTCTCATGGACTTGTTCTTTACACTGGGTAACAGTAGCAGTCATATCCTGACTCAATTTGTTCATACTTTTAGTAAGAGCTCTAACCATGGCCTCAAAATCAGGTTGGGTTTGACCAGGTTGGTAGGGCACTCCATTCCGGGTAGACATGATGCAATCAAGCACACAAAATGAGACTTAACTGAATGACTACGGGCTACCTAGACCTAGAGCCCAAACTAGATGCCCAATCAGAGTGGCAAGCTAGCCTGTAGTAACTCAGGACTCAGCGAGGCAGGTGTAAGGGGAGTGTTAGGTCCCTAATTGCCAATCCTAGACACCAATCAGTGATTGGCCAGGTAGGTGGACCAGCACACAAGCCCTTCGGGACGTAGTCCCTAAACCACCGTTCTAGACACTGAATACAAAGCACACACAGAGTAACTAGACAAACTGACTCAACACTAGCCTTGACCCGACTTGTTGATGCCCCTAGCCCACTAGGGCAAATTAGGTCTAATCAATTTTAGATTAAAGGCTTAGATTCGAATGAGTGGGTGGTGGTTTTGGGCTAAGGAGAGGTTATCAACTCCTCCCCTTATCTAAGATGCTCAAATGCCCTTAAGATGAATTAAGTGTTGAACATTCAAAAATAATTGAATTGCAGAAACACAAAAAATAGAGTTGAAGTAATTTAATTCTCAGAAATCTCACGGAAACCAATAAATCACAGGAAAATTACGAAAAATATATTAAATTATAATGGTTTCATAAAAATAAAAATCACTAAATTTGGAGTTACCTGCAGTGAGAAATAATTCCTGCAATAGGGCAATTACGGGCTGAAAACAGAGTACTTCCCCGTTTACAATTCCTGCTACGAAGTTGTAACCCAACGGATCCCCTACACGCCCTAGAACACCCCGTGGAATGGGAAGAGGAGGTTTGCACCTCACTTCGTTCCTAGGACCGGACGTCCTGGGGAGTCTACTTCGAGCAGACAAAGTAAAAAGAGAGAGACTCAAACAAGCAATCAAATAGAAACCCTAGACAGGGCTCTGATACCAAAAATGATGCAGAACGGAAGCTCTGATACCAAAAATGATGCAGAACAAAAGCTCTGATACCAAAAATGATGCAGAACAAAGAACAAAGAAGCGTATGCGGAAGTAAAAATTAAGATTAATTCTTTTTTTTTTATATATTTCAGAAATTGGCTTTGACTCAAAGTAAAGTTAAACTAAGTTGAAGGAAACTAGGTAATGATTGAAAGCACAATTTAGAAAAAACTAGGTTATCAGAGTAGTTCAGAAGTAACGGATCGCTGGGGGTTGAGAAACTCCCAGACCTAGGGTTTCGCTCTGAACTTTCAATAGGATAGAAATAGAGAGGAGAGATGGTTTACCAACCAGACAGTGATCTTCTCAGAATTTGGGTGGAAGAACTCTCTCGAGCAGATTGTTGGATCCTCAGATTCGGCTATCTTCGCAATGGATCCTCCAATACTGGTCTTGTGGTTTGGTCGGCTTCTCCTGGAATCAAGATCTGGGAAGAAGAAAAACAAGTGAGGGATTCAGAGACTCAGGGAAGGATTTACCAGTTCGAAGAACTTGAAGGCTGATGTCGCTGAGATCCGGATTCTCTTGAAGGCAGATTCGACTCTCACTGGAAAGAGCTTTGGATCTGAAGTACCCGGACTGTAGCTGGATGCTGGTGGTCGGCCTAGATTTGAAGAGGGTGGCCGTGAGAAGTGGGATAGGCTAGGGCTTGGTGGAAAGAAAAGAATGATGGGCGGCTAGGGTTTGGGAGTGGAGTGGCTAACCTAGGGTTTGCGTTTTGGAGATCTCACACCTCCTCAAAGTTCCTGGGGAACCCGGATTTACTCCCTCACGGAGCTCAACACCTGGTTGCAAGTGCGGAAGAGAAAAACACAAAGTTTGCTCACAAAAAAAATTGGTTTCATTCATCTGATTTTTTTTAAACTTACATGGGGGTTTAATTTATAGGCCATTACAAGAGAGTAGGGTTTTGCATCTTCCCATGTGGGACTAAAGGAGGGGATCTTAAAATTAGGATATCAATCCCTACTCATATGGCCAGCCAATTAATTCCAAAGTTGATTGAAGCTTCAAAAAGGAAAGTGGGTGGCGCCTCCTTGTCTTGACCTCCAAGAAAATATTTTTTTCCTTCTATGCTTGGCCTTATCTGGAAGTGTTTGGGCACCTCTTAACCTTGCCCACCAAGAAAAAATTTGTTGCCTTTTATATCTGGCTTTAGTTGGAATGATTAGGGCGCCTCCTAACCTTGCTTTTCAAGAGAAATCTCCTTCCTTTCATTGCTCAACCCTTTTAGGATACCTCCTTTTCTTTCTCCCCAAGTTATGGCTCCTTCTAACTTTGTTTTGAGTATTTCTGGTAGGTAATGGGCGCCTCCTTGAATTTCTCTCCAAGAGAATTTCTTTCCTTTTATTGTTTGGTTCTTTTGGGAAGTCTTGGGCCGCCCCTTGATTTGTGGGCTCCTGGTGGATTTATCCTCAATTGGCGCAAGGGAGAAGGGAGCTGCTATCTGTGGTGTGGGGACCAAAGGCTGCTAGATGTAGATGTGGCGCCCCCCTGGACTCAGGCGTATGGCTGGGAGTGTGGCTGGGAGTGTGGCGCCCACTTGCTTGGCCTTGGGAGAAAATGTGACACCCCAGGTTGAAGTCCTAGTCCACTACTGAGTCAACATGACTCAACAAAATAAAATGCAGGTAATATAGACTCAAGCTAAAATTGAGTTGATCCAGTCAACCCTTATTATAAGCCAAAAAAACCCTAATTCTTCGGGCAAGGTTAATCAGAGATCCAGATGGAGCCTTGAAGTCTTCTTCTGAGTCTGGTGCCCGCACCATGGTATCTTGTATAAGCGATCATTCTCACAACCATTGTTAAAGTGCTTGGGGCCGATAGACGCCGACTACGCCCTCAGAGATGTCCATGAAGGCATCTATGGTGACCACCTCGAAGGAAGATCCTTAGCTTACAAGATCATCCGGCAGGGATACTATTGGCCTACCATTCAGAAGGACACATTAGACTTCGTCCGAAGGTGCAACGCATGTCAAAGGTACTCCATTATTCAAAGGAGGCCCGCTAGTGAGCTGACTCTGATCACTGCCCCATGGCCATTCACACAATGGAGGATGGATATCTTGGGACCTTTTCCCCCGGCCTCTAGGCAAGAAAACTTTTGCTTATGGCCATCGACAATTTCATTAAGTAGGTGGAGGTCGAACCACTAGCACAGATAACAGAGGCCAAGGTAGAGAACTTCGTTTGGAATAATATTATCTTTCGATTCGGCATTCCCTGGATGATTATTACTGATAATGGAAGACAGTTTGACAACTCTAAATTTCAAGATTTTTGTCAGCAATATCATGTCTCTCACCGACTCACATCGGTCAGTCATCCTCAGTGCAATGGAGAGGCTGAAGTCACCAATCGGACAATCCTGCACGGGCTAAAGACCCGACTGAATGAAGCTAAAGGGCTTTGGGTGGAGGAACTCCACTCAGTATTATGGGCATATCGGACGACCGTTAGAACGTCAACCGGCGAAACACCATTCAACCTCACTTATGGAAGCGAAGCCATCATCCCTGTTGAGACCTCTCTTCAATTTCTTCGGATTGACCACTATGCTGAACTGGCTAACTCCAAATAATGAAGGGCTGACCTGGACTTGCTCAAAGAAACTAGACTTCGGGCAGGCATGAAGATGGCGGTATACCACCAGAAGATGGCAAAATATTACAACTCACGAGTGAAGGCGCGAGCTATCTGAGTCGGAGACCTTGTCCAGCAGAGGACCGAAATTTTGAGGCCGATCGAGCAAAGCAAGCTTTCTCCAAATTGGGAAGGACCTTATCGGGTTGTTGAAGTGGTTCGAGTCGGCACCTATCGACTTGAATTTTTGGATGGATGATAGATGGCACATCCGTGGAATGTACACAACCTTCGCAAGTATTATCAATGAAGTCCACACTTCTTCTACGAACCACTTCCAAAAGTCCGACTCCGGTCAGCAAAGGCTCTAGGGCAGCCCACTTCCAAAAGTTTGACTCTAGTCGGCAAAGGCTCTAGGGCAGCCCACTTCCGAAAGTCCGACTCCGATCGGCAAAGGCTCTACGACAGTCCACTTTCGAAAGTCTAACTCTGGTCAGCAAAGGCTCTAGGGCAGCCCACTTCCGAAAGTCTGACTTCGATCAGCAAAGGCTCTAGGGCAGTCCACTTTCGACAGTCTGACTCTGATCGGCAAAAGCTCTAGGGTAGCCCACTTTCGAAAGTCTGACTCTGGTTGGCAAAGGCTCTAGGACAGCCCACTACCGAAAGTCCGACTCCGGTCAACAAATGCTCTAAGGTAGCCTACTTCCGAAAGTCCGACTCTAGTCGACAGAGGCTCTAGGGCAGCCCAATCCAAAAAGCCGACAGACCAACACTTGGGTTGAAATTCCTAAGCTCGTTGCTCCGGCCTGAGCTACACTCCGACCGCTATTGCAATTGCTCTTGGTCCAGGCAAGTCGATAGACCCATATTTAGAGTGAAAATCCTAAGGAAATCTAGTTCGGCCTGGGCCAATATTTGATGTTTGCCCTGGAGGTCCGACCGTCTGCTAAGATCAGCAGATTAGTCTACACTTAGTAAAATTTCGGAGGGAAGAAAATGAGACATTATGAAAAATGTTCTTCATTACTTCAAAGAAGTTTCTTTACAAAATTGAAGGTCAGACCTTTACAAATGACTAGGTCTGACCCTCGGGAGGTACAGTATCTACAGCCGCTCCGGTCCCCTCGGCGACAATAGCTGCTTCGACCCCCTTGGCCCCTTCGGCTACTTCTGCTTCGGCTCCAACTAGGCCATCCATTCTGGCCACTTCTACGATGGCCTCCACTGGAGATCGGCTGCTCGGGCAGTTGGATTTGCCGCCTCCAAACCCTCCTCTTTTGCCGGCTTTGGCAGCAAAAGGAATGATAGATCGAGGTCTGGGAAGGCCACACTAACCTTTCCTAGACACTTGTCGTACCCGTAGCTGAAGCTGATGGTCCTGGCTTCGTTCATCTCCTCGGTGAAGTCCTAAGAGGCTTCATAAGTCATGACGGCCTTCTCATCGGTCCTCTTCAGTAATTCCTGGGTCATCTAAAATAGGCCCTTGTACCTCTCCACCGCTGCCTGATGGCCCTGCACGCGGACCTCACATTCGGTCAAGCGCCCCTCCTCGATGGCCAGCCGATGGGTCAGGGCCTTGATTTTCTTCTTCTTATTCTTCAAACTTGCCTCCCGGTCCGCCTTCTGGGCCAGCAAGTTCTCCAGCTACTTTTTCTGGGCCTCCATTTTGGCCCGCAAGGTGGACACCTCTTCAGCTACTGCCCTTAAGCCGAGCTCCTCCTCCCTGGAGGCTATCAGTGCCACCCAAGCTGTGTCCCTCACCAGCTCCTCTACTTCGGCCCTCTAGGTCAACTGCTCTTTCAGATCGAGTAGCTCGCCCAGGCCGTTGTCCATCAGCAGGTTATCTTTGACAAGCTGCCGACAGACACACAGTTAGAAAGTCGCCACCCATGAATTCGGAGTGGGTGATAAAAAGTGATACTTTCCCCTAGAATATGGCGGAGGGAACTCCTAGCGGCCTCGTTCACCGATCGCCCGTCATTGTCAGGGGCGGCCCTCTGAAGCAGCTCCTTAGCCTCCTCAGCATCGTGCCACTTTTGGCGCTCCTCCTCTTCATGAGCATCGCCGGCCCTCTCATCAACGGCCAACAGCCCCTCCCCTATAGGGGTTCCCCTGATTATCGTGGAGGTCACCACAGTCAGCTCCAACAGCGGGGACGAAAGAGCAGCATCCGCCCCGGTCGGCATCGGAAGACTCTCCTCCATTTGGGCGACCGGTTGCCCGACTGAAGAGGATCGCTCGAACGCAATCACCCTTTGGCATTCAGTCAGAGGCATGTCATCCTCTAACTCGACTGACACCATCATGGTGGACGGTTATGCCGTCCGTTGTTTCTTCGGCCTCTCGGGTGTTGGTTCTGCAACCCGCTTCTTCAACTCCTATGGGGTCGGCTCCGCAATGCAAATAGCCCTCTGCTGTGCAGATCAAGCCGAAAGGATCACCTAATCCAGCTTCATTTTGCCACCTGTCAACAAACAATGTTAAAGTAAGGTACGGTTGCAAAGTTGATAGGAGATAAAGTAACCGGTCTCTCTCTCCCTCTACGGCTCTTGTCCTACCTAACTTCAGGTGCCGGCTGAGTCCAGCTTGATGAAGACTCCCCTCGTGGAGCATGAAGCCGACGAACTTCGGGTCCTCATCATCCAATTTATGGAAGTCAGCCTCGTCGACCCTCGAGACCTTCCTCCCGTTCAAAGCATTCGACCTCGGCTCCCTCCAAGCTAACTCAAAGCCCCATGGCTCCAGGCTATCTACAAAGAAGTATCGAGACTTCCATCCATGAATGGCAGACAGAAGCCCCCGTAGTATCTTTCGATTAGGGCATGGACTGAACATCCACCACTCCTGACTTCGGAAGTCCTGCTCAACGAGAAAAAGTTTGAAAACAAGGATACCCTCGACTCGATGTCGGCCTCCCGACATAGGACTACGAAGCTACAGAGAACCTGAATGCTATTTGGGGTCAGCTAGGTAGGAGTGATCCTATAGGTGTTGAAGACCTGGATAAAGAAGTTATGGATCGGGAAGAGAAGGCTAGCTTTCAGGTGGTCTTCGTACACAGGGAGAGCTCCTAAGTTATGTTTTTAAATTTGCTGAGTCTCTCATACCAAGCTCGAGGTACTTGCTTTAATCCATTGTACAATTTAAAAACATGATTAGGATGTGCATGATTTTCAAATCCAGGTGGTTATTCAACAAAAACATTTTTAGTTATAAAACCATTTAAAAAAGCACTCTTAACATTCATTTGAAATAGTTTAAAGTTCATAAAACAAGCAAAAGCTAATAATAGCCTAATTACTTCAAGTCTAGCAACATGAGCAAAAGTTTCATCAAAATCAATCCCTTCCTCTTGGTTGTAGCCTTTAGCAACTAGTCTAACTTTATTTCTAACAACAATTCTATTTTCTTCTAATTTATTCCTAAACACCCATTTTATGCCAATAATAGAAACATTAGATGGTATTTCTGTTAATGTCCATACATTATTTATATCAAATTGAATTAGTTCATCTTGCATGGCATTAATCCAGTTAGGGTCTTTTCAGCTTTTTCAAAACATTTAGGCTCTACTTGTGATACAAAAGCTATATAATCATATTCATTTCTATACACAACTTTTCTTCTAAAGTAGGAATTTTTCTTTCACTACCACATTCTGCTGAGGTGTCCTAGGTGCAGAAAAGTTGTGTTCAATTTCATTTTCATTACAAAAGTTTTTGAAATCTTAATTTTCAAAGTCAGTTCCATGATCACTGTGAATGCAAATAATTGAAACACCTTTTTTATTTGAGACTTTTCGATAAAACTTTATAAAAACAGAAAATGATTCATCTTTATGTGCTAGAAAGAAAACCCATGTAAATCTTGAAAAATCATCCACTATGACTAATCCATATCTCTTGCCTCTTAGACTTGATGTTCTAGTTGGTCCAAAGAGATCCATATGAAGTAGTTCTAGTTGCCTACTAGTAGTTACAAAACTATTTGATTTGAAAGAAGTTTTAACTTGTTTACCAAATTGACATGCTTGGCAAATTCTATCTTTTTCAAAACAAAGTTCTGGTAAATCTCTAACCAAATTCTTTTTGTAAATTTTTGAAAGTAGATAAATACTAGCATGCCCTAATCTTCTATGCCAAAGCCAACTAGTATCATCCTTAGTAGAATTCATTGCAACAAGGCATTCTCCATTAGAAAAAGATAGATCATCCAAATATACCAAATAAACATTTCCATGCCTTTTCTAATGAATTATACTCCATTTATATCCGGACTAGCAATCATGCAAAAAGATAATTTAAAAATGACTTGAAAACCTTTTTCACAGCATTGACTAATGCTCAAAAGATTATGCTTTAAACCTTCAACTAACAGTACATTACAAATACAACTAGAAGGAGTTATATGAACCTTACCAATATCAATGATTTTTCCTTTACTATTATCCCCGAAGGTCATACTCCCTCCATTCAAAGCTTCAAGAGAAGTGAATTGTATCACATCTCCCGTCATGTGCCATGAGCAACCACTGTCAAGATACCAAAGTCTTTTATTCTCCTTGGTTACGAGACACACCTTCAATAAAATCAAGCTTTGTTTTTAGGTATCCAAGATAACTTGGGTCCTTTAGGTTTAGCACTTAAAATGGTTCCTTTTGGAACCCATACTTTTCCAAAAGAATTAATTTTCTTAAATTGCATTGAAAAGATTTATGACCTAACTTTTTACATAAAAAATAAGTTATGCTAGATGATGTAGGTACAAAAATGTTTTTGAAATACTTTTATTATTTTTGTGGTCTATAACCTAATCCTGCTTTATTGAAAATGGCTCTTTGACCATTCAAAAGTAGGTTCAATTTTTCTTAACTATAAATAATTTTTTCAACAAAAGGCTTCATCTTTTTAAGTTCATTTTTATACTTAGCATTTTCCAACTCTATATCTTTATTTTTCTATAAAAGATCACCATTTGAAATAACATTCTTGGATCTTTTCAAAACTTCATTCTCCATTGACAAAGCATTGTTTTTCTTTTCCAAAACATCCAATTTAGATTTCAAATCACTAACATCATTTAGCAAAGAATTATTTTCAAGAGAAAAACTATTAGCATGCTTTTTTAACCTTTTATTTTTAGATAAAATTATTTATAATCATGCATAAGTTCATCAAAAGTATTTCTAAGCTCATCAAATATAAAATCTATTTCGGTGTCAGAATTTATCTCATCTTGATCTTGATGTGCCATTAAATAGATATTTGCAACTTTTGTCTGCTCTTCTTCAGAACTGGAGTCTTCATTATCACTCCAGGTGGCCATCATTGCTTTCTTAATTTTTTCTTGACTTCTTAAGGAGAGGGCCATCGAACTTGTAGTGTCCCAGCTTCTTGCACTCGAAGCATGTAAGTATTTCCTTCTCCTTTTCCTTTTCTTTTTCCTTCTCTTTCTCTTTTCCTTTTTCTTTTTATTGATATTTCTTTTTGTAAAGAAACTTCCGCCTCTTCATGAATCTTCTAAATTTCCTTGCAAGGAGGGCTTCTTCACCTACATCTTATTCTTCTTCTTCGGACTCATCTATTGAAGATTCTTCTTGTATGTTTGATTTGAAAGCAATCCCCTTTTTCTTTTGTTCATGTCTATTGACTTTTACTTCAAATTTAGCTCATAAGTCATGAGCGATCCGACCACTGCTCTAGAGGTAGTTTGTCAACGTCCTTGGCTTCTTGGATTGCGGTCACCTTCGGATCCCATGATGTTGGAAATGTACTGAGGATTTTATTTACAAGATCAACATTAGACATTACCTTTCCAAGACTTCTCATTCCATGTACAATCTTTGTGAATCTTGTGTACATATCAGCGATAGATTCATTAGGTTCCATTCGAAACATCTCATAAGTATGCACTAACATGTTCACTTTAGTATTTTTCACTTGATTGGTACCCTCATGGGTAACTTCAAGTGTGTCCCATATTTCTTTAGCAGAGGTGCATGTAGATATCCTATTAAATTCACTAGGATCTAATGCACAATAAAGGAGATTCATTGCCTTGGCATTGATCTCGGATTGCTTAATGTCGTTTTCATCCTAATCCACTTCGAGCTTTGGGATGGAAACACCATTAACCACTACTGAAGGAATATAAGGACCTTTATCTACAACTCTCCATAAATTATAATCAATAGAATGCATATAAATTCTCATCCTAGTTTTTCAATATATGTAATTTGATCCATTGAAAAATGGAGGTCTATTTGAGGCTTGACCCTCAACTATGCTAGTACCAATTGGGGCTGCCATAGATCTTTACTCAAGGCGGTAAAGCCTATATACTAAGAACAGGGCTCTGATACCACTTGTTGCCCAGTAAGCAACCCAAGAGGGGGGGTAAATTGATTCTCTAAAAAATATTTACTTGATGCAATGCAAAACTAAGCAATCCAATTCAACAATCAATTAAGGTACAATAAAATCAAATGTAATGCTCTTAAATAAAAGTGCAGCAGAAATAAAGAACAATAAAAGTAAAGCAAGTAGAGCGATCAATCAACCACAAAAACCAAGAAATATAATGGTTCGGTGCTATCCAATGCACCGACATCCACTCTCCAAGATCCCTTTGGGAATTCACTATAATCACACCGATTATAATTGATTAGTTTTGCAGGCTCACTAATCAAAAACCCAACTTTTTTTCATAAGGCCAACAAGTCAAAACCTCGCTAAGTTTTACAGGCTAACCAAGAACCTAAATAGTTTTACGGGCGAAACACCAACCTCCCTTGATTTTTTGGGCTAACCAAGAACCTAAATGGTTTTCAAAGGCTTACCAATAATCTCCCTTGGTTTTAGAATAGGCTAACCAAGAACCCTTACAACAAATCAAGTTTAGAAATAGAGAATCAATATAAGCTTTCTAAAATAAAGTGGGTATCTCTTTGAAGCTCGATGTAGAGATGCTTTGAACTTGTTGAAGCCTCTTGAATGCTCAAGAATAAATGATCTTCAATGCTCTTGAAGACTCTTGAATGCTTGGAGGCTTGCTTTTGCTTGAGAGTGGTTGAATCTTCAATGAATAAGAGTTAAAGCTCTCTTTTCTTATCTCTTGAATGCTCTTATATCATTCTCATCAATAATATTCAATTTTTCATCTTTTGATTTGATTTGGAGCACATAAATACCTTCCCAAGGCCTCAAATCATATTTCTAGCTGTTAGACTTGAAAAACTAGGCGTTGGAGGGCAAAAGGATCGAGTTTTGCGTTTGAAAAACTAGCCATTACGATTCTTAGAACTCCATATGTCAATACTTCAGGTTATGAGTTGACACTTCAGGTCGACACATGAACTTCTTGAGTCGACACCCAGTTCAAAAATCTTCAATCTGGTTCTCTAAAAATCTTAGTATGTCAACACTTCCTCAGGTGAGTCGATACTTTGAGTCGACACTTTGCTTCTATGGTCGACACTTCAGCAAATCTTCATTTTCAACAAGTTTTGTGGCTTGAAAATCTCAGGCGATGAGCTGATCCATGTATCGACACATTGAGTCAACACTTCAGGTCCATGTGTTGACACTTCAGTAGTGCCATTTGAAACATTCTTTGTGTATTGGCTTGAGTCGACACTTGGTATCATGTGTCGACACTTTGAGTTGACACTTCACTGAATTCTTCATAAAAAAGTCTGAACTTATGCTAAAACACATTTATACTTAACTCAATTGACCATTCAAGCAATATTTGATTGTCCAAGTCTTCTTTGAGCAGATCTTTTCATCCAAACTTAGTTTACTTCAATCAAATAATCTTCTTCAAATTTGTGAGCACATTTTTCAACAAAAACACACTTTAAAGAAACCATTAGTACTCAACTTATACTTAACCATTTTGCTTATCATCAAAATCAATAATGGAGTCAATAGTTACAGGTGATCAGGAGTCAAGATCAGATGTTCTTGCCTCGGAACCAGCTTTGCACGAAAGATCAGAGCCCGGGATCGAGTTCTTGAAGCCCTAACATGAAGATCTTGAGAGTTCTGTCAGACCCGATTCAAAGGAGCAATTCTTCATTGGTAAAATCAAAATTTATTCCTTTCTTGTTATTCTCTGATTCGTTGATAAGATGAACCCTAGTTTATGGTGATTTTTCAATCACCAAGTCTTGCTTTCCTAGTTAATTTATAGGTTTACTTGCGGGTAGATTATAACTAGTTTCCTATTCTGTCTCCATTAAAGTCTTCTTTAAAAATCTGATAAAACATAAAAAATTAGTTTCTATTTTTCTCTGCTAATTAATCAGTAATATCAGCAATTTAGTTTTTATTTTGTCCCACACCTTCTTTGGTATCAAAGCAAAGGTTAAACTAGGTGTTAACTAGTAGTTTAGAAATTTCTGCATACATAGAACTAAGCTGAAATTAATTTGCATGAAACCTATCTTAAAAAATTCAAAAAATTAATAACAAATTTTTTGTTAATCTACTATTAATCCTCTACTAATCACAAAAAAATTAGATTAATTTTTTTTTTACTATTTTCTGGTGGAAGGAAATCACGCCTCCTAAGCGGGTATACGAAAGTATACTTATGACCCATAGGAGTAATAAGCTACAGCCGGATGTGAAATCCTAAGATCGAAAAGTTGAAATACATCTTATCTGAAACTTAACTTTCTAAAAGTACAAAAAAATAATTTATTATTACTTTTCTGCTATTTTTATTATTTTATTGCTTCATTGCATATTAGGGTTTCATCTTGTGTGTGCATCATCAATAAACCTAATCTTAAGGGCATTCAATATCTACATAAGGAAGGGATTTCATCACCTTTCCTTAGCCCACAATCACCACCTTTAAATCGATCCTAACCCTAATTAAATTCATTAGACTTAATTGCTCTAGTGAGCTAAGAGCACCAATAGGTCGGGTTCCAAGTATTGTGTGTAAGCTAGTGCACCCAATCCTCTGATTATCACTTGAGTCTGGTGTCTAAGGCTAGAGGTCCAGAGACAAACGTCCTAAGCGGTTTCGTGGTTCTTAATTAGGACCCTGTGAGAGCAAGTAGAGCCTCCCATGATCCCACCTCTTACCTGGCCAGTGGATATGGTAATTATTACATTGGCTATAATTTGAGCTGACCCATTCTACTTGAGCTCTAAGTCTAGGAAATCCTAGTCCGAGTCGAGTTCTGTGTGATTGCATTGCATGGCAACTAGGTCAGGCACACCATATCAGCCTACCCAAAGTCAACCCAATCCACCCATGGACCCTAATATGGAAAATTTTATGAGGATTATAACTGATTAGCTTAGACAGCTCACAATCAAGTTTGATCAGGTGGAAGATAGACTAGGTAACCTTGAAGAATCCCATGCGACTAGATCATATCCTGAAACACCTGGACCCACTCCCTAGGTCAAAGCTCTGAGATTCCTATATCCATTCCCCAATTCCACGAGCCCAACTCAATCCTCCAGATCTTAGAGGTCAATACAGAGAACCTGCTTACCCAGGTCCTAGAGCCCAACATAGGAAAATTACTCCTGATCCAATTCCTAGGCACCACACCGCTGATGTGATTAACCAGGAAGAAAGGATCCTTAGGAGTATTCAATTAGACACACCCACATTTGAGGGTAGTTTAGATTTTAAGGTCTATACTAATTGGGAAAGTGATATGGACCGGTACTTTGAATGGTACGAAATGTTGAAGGAAAGAAAATTCAAATTTGCCAAGCTTAGGCTAGTCAGACAGGCTAGATTGTATTAGGAAAATGTAGAATGATTGAACTGATAGAGAGGTGACCTACCTATAGGTACATGATGAGCCATGAAGGTAAAGCTTAAAGGGAAATATCTACCATTCTCATATGAACAAAAATTATTAAGTCAATGGCAAAAATTAACTCAAAGAAATAGATCAGTAGCTGATTATATTGCCAACTTTGATGAGTTCGTTATAAGGCGTAGTGTAGTCGAGTCCGAAGCTATCACCTTGTCAATGTTTAGAGCTAGTTTACATGAAGATATCCAGAGGGAGTTATTCTTAAGGGAAGTTAATGATCTGGAACAGGCTTACCAAATTGCTAGGAATTGTGATCATTTCC
The DNA here is from genome assembly GCA_021397845.1 of Areca catechu. Classification (NCBI taxonomy): domain Eukaryota; kingdom Viridiplantae; phylum Streptophyta; class Magnoliopsida; order Arecales; family Arecaceae; genus Areca; species Areca catechu. The sequence continues at coordinate 139,041,210 of CM038051.1, read as the reverse complement.
AAAGAAGACCTATTACCTATAGACCTAAGTCAAATAGGTTTAATACCCCTGGAACAATGCCTAGCACTAATCGATTTCCACCTAGCCGACCCAATCCTACTTCTCAACCAATTCATAGGGAAGATAAAGGAAAGGCATCCAAGGTCCCAAGAGATAGGAATCAAAATACCATGTGTTTTAGGTGACGTAAAATGGGTCATTTTGCTGCTAATTGTCCAGTACGAGCATTACATATAGGTGAATGTGAGGAAGAGAACCTAGAAAATGTAGAAGAGTTTGAAGAGGAAGTTTATGAAGCTAAGAAAGACTTGATAGAAGAGTATAAAGGAGATGAAGAGGCCATAGAGTCATCTAATCTACTAGGTGTAATTAGGTGTATTCTAGTTCAAACCAAGAAGAATGAGGATTGGCATAGGACAAATATCTTATAGACCTTCAATAAGCTAGGAGATAAAGTGTGTAAAATCATTATAGATAGTAGGAGTTGTGTGAATGCAATATCTACTAATACTGTTAAGAGCTTAGGTTTACCCACAGTTAGACATCCTAGCCCATATAAGGTATCCTGGATTGATGCTACATCAATTCCTATTAGGTTACAATGCCAAGTCCCAGTCCAAATTCAAACCTACCAAGAGAAGGTATAGTGTGACGTGATTCCAATGGAGGTTAGTAGCATCATATTAGGCAGATCATGGTTATATGACCATGATGCAACCCTCTTTGGCCAATCTAACTCGTCTCCATTCAAACACCATTAAAAGAGAATTGTGATCAACTCGATCGAACCTAAAGATAATACTAAAAGAGGGTCTAGTCATTTCAAAGAGAAAGAACCCAGATTGAACCTAATTACTGCTAAGGAGTTAGAACATGAAATCATTGAAGGTTCAATAGTCTGGATACTGACTACCAAAGAAGTTCATGATGAACCCCAGAAAGAACGTCCTAAGAAAATTTTAGATTTCCTACAAGAATTTAAGGATGTGTTTCTAGAAGACCAACTAACTATTTACCTCCATTAAGGGACATACAACATGCTATATACTTGGTCTCAGGAGTTACCTTGCTGAATTTACCTCACTATAGAATGAACCCTACCAATCATAAGGAATTATATAGGCAAGTTGAGGATCTTCTTAGGAAAGGATTTATCAGGAAAAGTTTGATCCCATGTGCTGTTCTAGCCTTTTTGACTCCTAAAAAAGATGGCACTTGGTGCATGTGTGTAGATAGTATAGCCATCAATAAGATTATAGTGAAGTATAGGTTTCCCATACCCTGACTTGATGACATGTTAGACATGATGGCCGGTGCTACCATATTTTCAAAGATAGACCTTAAGAGTGGCTATCATCAGGTTAGAATTAGACTCGGGGATGAATGGAAAACTGTATTTAAGACCAAGGATGGCTTGTACAAATGGTTAGTGATGCCTTTTGGTTTATCGAACGCACCAAGTACTTTTATGATTTATTAGAAAATTTATAGTGGTATACTTTGATGACATCCTCATATATAGTAAGAATAAGAAGGATCACTTAGACCATCTTCAGTAGGTTTGTCAAGTACTTAGAGAAGATAATCTTTATACAAATTTGAATAAATGTAGTTTTATGACTCCAAGGATTATTTTCTTAGGTTTTGTAGTAATTGCTGAAAGAGTATCAGCAGACCCCGAGAAAAAAAAATCCATAGTTAAGTGGCCTATCCCTAAGAATATTCACGATGTTCGAAGTTTTTATGGAATAGCTACTTTTTATAGGTTATTTATTCTAGGGTTTAGTACGATAGTTGCATCCATTACAAATTGTATGAAGAAAAGATCATTTGACTGGTCAAAAGAAGCCAATAGGTCTTTTGAAGATATTAAGAATAAAATGACCCAAGTCCCAATTCTGAGGCGACTCGATTTTTTGAAAGTCTTTGAGGTTGCTTGTGATACCTCAAGGGTAGGAATTGGAGGAGTCTTGAGTCAAGACAATCACCCAGTTGCTTTCTTTAGTAAGAAATTGAACGATGCTAAGTTAAAATATTCTACTTATGATAAGGAACTATATGCGGTGGTTCAAGCACTTAGGTACTGGCGATACTATTTGCTACCGCAAGAATTTATACTTTATTCTGATCATAAAGCTCTTAGGTTCCTTAACTCGCAAAAGAAATTGAATTCTAGGCATGGAAAATGGCTTGAATACATTCAGGCCTATACTTTTATTTTAAGACATCAAACGAGTACTGATAATAAAGTTGCTGATGCGTTGAGTAGGAGATTTATGCTCTTGAATTGTGTTTGCACTAAAGTAGTCAAATTTGAGAAATTAAAAGATGAGTATAAGAAATGTGAAGATTTTGGTGAAATCTATAAGGTAGTTAAATAAGGACCGACTAGTTCATATAGTGAGTACATAATTCAAGATGGGTACCTTTTTAGGGAGAGTAAGCTATGTATTCCAAACACTTCACTTAGAGACTTCTTGATTTGGGAAACATATGCTGGAGGTTTAGCTGGACATTTTGGTAGAAATAAGACAATCTTAGCACTAGAAGACCAATTATATTGGCCAAGTCTTAAGAGGAATGTTGCTCAAGTTGTAGCTAGATGTAGGACTTGTGCTATTGCTAAATAGAAAAAATAGAACACTGGCTTATACACCCCTCTTCCTGTACCAGATTGTCCATGGCAAGATCTTAGCATGGACTTTGTTCTTGGATTACCTAAGACCTTAAGGAAGAATGATTCTATAATTGTAGTGGTCAATAGGTTTTCAAAGATGGCACATTTCCTGCCTTGTTCCCAAACCTTTGATGCTTTTAAGGTAGCCAAGCTATTATTGAATGAGTAGTTAGATTGCATGGTTTACCTAGGACAATAGTTTCCAACAGAGATGTCTGATTCACCAGTTATTTCTTGAAAACACTCTGGCACTTATTAGGGACAAAACATAAGTTTTTCACATCTTATCACCCTTAGACTGATGGCCAGACTGAAGTTATGAATCAAAGTTTAGGATACTTACTGAGAAGCTTAGTTGGAGAGCATACTGCCAATTAGGACCTATTACTGTCTAAAGCTGAATTTGCATATAATATCTTAGTGAATAGGTCTACCAAAAAAAGTCCATTTGAAATTGTTCATGGGTACAAACCTAGAAAACCTCTAGACCTCATTCCTTTACCCATGCATGAACGTATTGTTGGGAATTATGTCCCAAAGCCAATCGCTTAAGTTATAGGCGGTTGTGCTTAGTATTGTAATTTGTATATGAATTAATAAAACTTTATTTTGGCAGCTCATCATATTATTCATTTTCTGTAATGAACTTTATTTATGTGATGAAGTCCTTAGGACTGTACTAACTTTGTTATAGAGAGGATATATCGAGTGGTCCTTTAAAAAGGTTCATAACCAAAGGATACATTGTACAGGACGGCAATGTATCAAGTGTAGGTTGTTATGGTTCACATCGTTTGGTTGTCCTCTTAACCAAAGGAGTATGGTGATACTAATGTGATCTGCAAGTGGGATGTGTGACATCTCATTGAACGTGACTCCGTGGAACTCCTTTCTGCCAAAGGATTGCTCGCGATTGGATATGGATATATGTGTCCCTCCGACCTGAGATCACCATGGTAGCTTGCAAACAACTCCCTATGCTTTGGTGCCGGACTACCCGAATTTCTTATCAGGTGACTAAAGGTTTCTGGGTACAGGCAAGTACTTGTGGAGCAGTGGTGGACCAAGATAAAATTGACCTATCCAAATTGTTTGGATTGAATGTCTCGCAGTGTCTCAATTTAGTAAATCCTCGACTGGGGTAGTCCTAGTATGGAGTCACTAGACTTGCGAGGTTGAGACATATTGTGGATTGACTCAGTTAGGGTTGGCAGTCTAAACCTAGGTCATCTTGAGCATTGGAGGTCAAAGAGATGAATTATATGGTAACCATATCCCAGAGGTTCGATAGATTGCTCTCGCATCTTCAGCCTATCTGGACACCGGGACCCATTGCTAGATGGTATCTTGTGCTGGTATTGGAAGTGTTCCAGTGCTACCGTTTAGGTTCGAACCTATGAGGTCACACGCCATAAAGGATTTCTTCCTGATCCGGGAACCAATCAACGATTAGGAATCATTTCAGTATTAAGGTCAAACGGTCTAATTGAGCACACATTGGAACTTTTTTGGTCCACCTGGTCTGATTTGGATCGACCAGGATTGGTTTGGGTCAACCAAAAATTGTTCCTAGTAGACCAGGACTGGACCTAGTTTTTTTGCTGATCGAGTTTGGTCGGACTTGATTTTTTTATTGAACCAGTTTAAATCTTGGCATGTTTTACATGGTGTTTTTGGTTCACCGCTGGTTGTTTGTTCTTATCTTCCTATTACTTAGTGTTTTACCATTTTGCATTGGATTTGATCTACATGTTGATCAAATGTCCTTAGGATATCTGATTGTTATCCTTAGCACCGCGATCAGAAAATGGTTCTCATGATGAATTTTCTCCCACACGTCATTCCTTTCTCTGGCTCTTAATTTATTTTCATGGTGTTTCAGCCCATTTTGTTCTCATCCTTCCATTGTATCCAGCATTTAAACTGATCAAAGCAAATTCAAATGATTTTTGGGTTTTATCTGGACTCTCTCATGGATCGCCCTCTACTCCTCATGGGGTTTCTCCACCTCATTTATTTTTCTTGGTTGCTGGCCATGACTTGCGATGAGAGTGCCATCGGTGAGAGAGAGGTCCAGGGCTTGTGATTTAGAGCGGAAGGATAGAGCATTTGATTAAATAAAAGCAGAGTTTTATTGGGATGGTTTTTTTTTAGCGCAGAAATTCGTTGGGCATCCGTGAAAACCTTCCCTGATTTTTGTTTTCATTGTGTGATCTTGGTGGAGTTTGGGCGGTCTTGGAGAAGATCGTCCGTGGGGATTTGTTTGGTTTTCCCTGCTCCATTTTTCGTGACCTATCTTTGATTCCTGGAGGACTAGCATCCATCTGGGAGTTGGATCAGTGAGAGCCCATGCATGGATACTCTAGAGGATGGACATTTGGATACATTGAGAGATTTGATCGATCTCTTCTAAATCTAATTTGCTATTAGAGTTAAACCGGCTACCTTGATTTGCTGTTAAAAGAAGCTCTATAAGGTATGTTATTTACTTTTGTTATCATGCATGTTTAGATCTAGAAATTATCATATTATGTATAATTATTGTACTTGCCTTTACATGCCTGTGTATTTGTTACATGCATCATGTTTATGTTAGATCCTGTGGATGAGTAGGTTTTTCCGTATGCATGTTTAAAATTTTAATTATGCAATACCTACTTCCTAGTGTAGCATGCCTAGGGTAGGCATCCGGTGCACTAGTTTCCCTTCACATATATCTGAATCTACTAAGTCATATGCTGAACATGTTAGAGAGTTGCATAAAGAGATAAGTAATAAAATTAATGAAAGCAACGAATATTATAAACATATGGTTGATACTAAAAGAAGACTTAAGGAGTACAAAGAAGGAGACTTTGTTATGGTTCGATTATGACCTGAATGGTTCCCACCTGGAACCATAAAAAATTACATGCATGTAGTAGTGGACCTAATGCCTACGTGCTTGAATTTCCACATGAACTAGGCATTAGCTCTATTTTTAACGTTTTAGACATTATCGAGTATAGGGAGCCAACATTGATTCCTAGTGAGTCATTTGGCCTAATCCAGTCCTTGAGAATGAACCAATCCAAGTGTGTCCCCTGCCATACCACCAGCTCGGAGAGACAAGATCGAACGGATCTTGGATGACAAGATCATCGCTACCCGGAGCAAAGATTACCAGCGATATCTGGTTTGTTGGTAAGGATGACCTGAATCTGATGATTCTTGGATCACCAGAGAGGACTTGTAGAGAGCTACCTATGACTTACTAGAGTATTATAATAGTGAAGTTGACCCATACTCGATGAGGTCGAGTTTCTCCCACCCAGGGAGAATTGTGTGGGCACCAGGACTAAAAAAAATCGATAGGTTGAACCTACATCCCTATGGATCACCTGTGAGTAAAATCCTGAACCCAAACCTTTTTTTTCGATGTAAATATTTTTTAAATTCTATTATTTTGGTTTAGTTAGGGTAAACCCTTTTTACCAATTGTAATTAGGGTTTTGTTTATTTTCGGATAAAATCCTTTTTACCAAGTTAAGCCGAAACCCTAATTGAGTCAAACCCTATTTACCCAATTGGGATTTAAATGGTCCAATTTGAATTAGCTCTTTTTACCAACTTTAACTGGGTTTTATTCGCAAGCCTAATTAAGAATGGTTGGTTTTTAGTTGAGTCATGTGATTTGTTATTTATTGAGTCCATGTAATTAGTTGAGTCATTGAGTCCTATATTAAGAAGGGACCAAAGATAACATCCCATGTGCACCCAATTGAAGACCCATGTGACCCCATGTGCTAGCTCAAGACAAGCCATGTGATTCCATGTGCTAGCCCAAGTCACTTGGCATGTGCAACCTCTTCTTGGTGCCACCTTTTCAAGGATTTGGACATCAACACAAGTCATGATTGGACATGTCATTGGGACAACACCATTTGAAACTTCAACCATGATAAGAACACATGACATGTCTGAAAATTGCATGTCATTGGGACAACACACTATCCACTCCATGTTACACCTTGCGGTGCGGGCACCAGACTCAGAAGAAGACTTCAGGGCTCCATCTGGATCTCTGATTGACCTTGCCCGAAGAATTAGGATTTTCTAGTTTTGTAATAAGGGTTGACTTGGTCAACTCAATTTTTTGAGTCTGTATTTCCCTGCAATTTAAATTTTGTTGAGTCATGTTGACTCAGTACAAGTCCTAGTAAGTGGTCTAGGTTTTCTCCAGGGTGCCACATTTTCTCCCAAGCCCAAGCAAGTGGGCACCACACTCCCAGCCACACGCCAGAGTCCAGGAGGTGCCACATCTCCATCCTAGTGTCTTGGTCCCCACACCCAAGGGAGCAAGAATTTTTCTTGAAGCCAAAATCAAGGAGGCGCCCCATATATACCTTAAAAGGCCAAGCTAAAGGAGGAAAGAGGCATTTCTTGGGGAGCACTTCAAGGGGGCGCCCAATCCATGCCTAAAAAGACCAAAGCAAAGTTGGGAAGAGCCATGACTTGGGGAGAAAGAAAAGGAGGTGTCCAAAAGAGTTGAGCCATGGAAGGAAAAAAATTTTCTTGAAGAGCAAGGCTAGGAGGCGCCACCTACTTACCATTTGGAGCCACCAATCAACACTTATGGAAGCTCTTGGCGGCCATATGAGAAGGATTTGATTCTACAAGCCTAATTTGATGATCCATCCTATTAGTCCCACATGGGAAGATGTAAAACCCTGACCTCTTGTAATGACCTATAAAATAAACCCCTCTTGTAAGTTTTAAAAACAACTGATGAATGAATCCAATTTATATGTGAGCAAACTTTATGTTTCTCTCTTCCACACTTGTATTCAGGTGTTGAGCTCCATGAGGGAGTAAATCCGGGTTCCCCAGGAGCCTTGAGGAGGTGTGAGATCTCCAACCCCAAAACCCTAGGTTAGCCACTTCACTTCCAAACCCTAGCCGCCCATCATCCTCTTCACTCCACCAAACCCTAGCCTACCCCATCTCTCATGGCCCCTCTCTCCAAGTAGAGGCCGACCACCAGCATCCAGGTCCATTTTGGCTGCTTCAAATACAGAGCAAATCCCAGAGGAAGTTAGATCAGCATCCAGGAGAATCAGCCTTTCAGCAACATCAACTTTCAAGTTCTTCTATCTGGTAAATCCTTCCTTGAGTATCTGGTTCCATAACTTGTTCTTCTTCTTTCCCAGATCCTGAGTTCAGGAGAAGCCAACTCTTCCAAAGGACCAGTATTGAGGATCCATTGCGAAGATACCCGAATCCGAGGATCCAACAATCTGCTCAAGAGAGTCCTTCCACTAAACTTTGTGAAGATCACTGTCTGGTTCATAACCCTTCTCTTCTCTTTACTTCTGTCTTGTTGAAAGTTCAGAGTGAAACCCTAGGTCTGGGAGTTTCTCAACCCCCAGCGATCCTTTACTTCTGAACTACTCTGATAATCTAGTTTCTTTAAATTGTGCTTTCAATTATTATATAGTTTCTTTCAATTCAGTTTAACTTTCCTTTGAGTCAAAGCCAACTTCTGAAAAATATATATATAAAAAAAATATATTAATTTTAATTGCTTCCATATTCCACATATCCGTTCTGCATCATTTTTGGTATCAGAGTTTTCGTTCTGCATCATTTTGGTATCAGAGCCTGTCTAGGGTTTCTGACTTGCTTGCATGTTTTGAGTATCTCTCTTTTTTACTTTGTCTGCTCAAAGTAGACTCCCCAGGACGTCCGTCCTAGGAATGAAGCGAGGAGCAAGCCTCCTTTTCCCATTCCATGGGGTGTTCCTAGGGCATGTAGGGGATCCGCTGGGTTACAACTTCGTAGCAGGAATTGTAAACGGGGGAAGCATTCTGTTTTCAGTCTATAACTACCCTGTTGTAGGAATTGTTTCTCATTTCAGGTAACTCCAAATTGCATGATTTTTATTTTGCTTGAACCTTTATAATTGATTATATTTTACATAATTTTACTATAATTATTGGTTTCTGTGAAATTTCTGAGAGTTAAATTACAGCAATTCTATTTTGTGTTTCTGCAATTTAATTTTTTTGAGTGATCATCTCCTAATTCATCTTAAGGGCAATTGAGCATCTAAGATAAGGGGAGGAGTTGATAACCTCTCCTTAGCCCAAAACCACCACCCATTCATTCGATCCTAAGCCTAATTTTAAAATTATTAGACTTAATTTGTCCTAGTGGGCTAGGGACACCAACAAGTCGGGTCTAGGCTAATGTTGAGTCAGTTTGTCTAGTTACTCTGTGTGTGCTTTGTACTCAGTGTCTAGAATGGTGATTCAGGGATTCTATCCCGAAGGGCTTGTGTGCTGGTCCGCCTACTGGCCAATCTCTGATTGGTGTCTAGGATTGGCAATTAGGGACCTAACACCCCTTACACCTGCCTGGCTGAGTCCCAAGTTACTACAGGCTAGCTTGCCACTCTAATTGGGCATCTAGTTTGGGCTCTAGGTCTAGTTAGCCCGTAGTCATTTCAGTCGAGTCTCATTTGGTGTGCTTGCTTGCATCATCATGTCCACCCAGAACAGAGTACCCTACCAACCTGGTCAAACCAACCTGATTTAGAGGCCATGATTAGAACTCTTACCGAAAGTATGACCAAATTGAGTCAGGATATGAATGAGGGTTTTGCCCAATTTAGAGACCGAGCCCAGGGACTTGAGAAACATAGACATCAAAATTGGACCCTGATCCAAAATTTAATAGGCCCCAACCTGACCCATGCCAGGAGCCTAGGAGGACCTTATACCGTGATCCCGAGCATAACCCTAGGAGCCTATATCCATACTTGGTTGACTCAGAAAAGGGACCCGTTAGGAACACCGAACCTTATGCACCCACTTTTGATGGAAGACAAGAGACATATATTAAGTGGGAAGAACAAATGGATCGGTATTTGAGTGCACTAACATATCAAAATTAGGACAAGTTAGGTTGGCCAAAACCAAGTTCACCAAACATGCTAGGTCGCATTGGTATGCTATTGAGCGTGAGTGTTATCAAAGAAAAGAGGAAATATATACTTGGAGAGATATGAGAAGTAAGTTGAGAGATAGGTACCTAGGTAGATCCTATGAGAAAAGACTTTTAGACCAATGGTACCAATTGCGACAAGGTAATAGGCCTATGTCTAAATATATCGAGGACTTCCAGTGGTATGACATGAAATTCAATACCATTGAGACCGAAGCTCAGATCACATCGAGGTTTAGGGTTGGGTTACACCCAGACATTTATAGGAAGCTATGCCTGAAAAGACCAATAAATTAGACCGAGCCTACCAAGAAGCCTAAGACTATGAGTGGTCTTTAAGATATAACCAATCAAGTACTTTGGACTTAAAGCCAACCTCTACCAACTTGAGTCATGTTCTGATTGATCCGACATCCGTAGTGAACCAGACTTTTGTTTGTTAATTCCCACTTGTGTCACCTCTTGACCAGAAGGATAACACTGAGAAGGAGTTAGGCATGGCCATCCCAAAATTAGTTGACCCGACCAGAGCCGTACTTAAAGAGGAATCAAAGGAGAATAGATTAGAACCTTTCAGTGAGATTGAGGAAGAAATATATGAGCCTGATATAAGTTTGATAGATAAATATGAAGAAGAAGAATTTGAGGATATCTCTCCCGATAATTCAATTAACCAACTCCTACCTAATGGGGTTATTGAGGGGACCCCTGCCACTCAAGAAATTCAGGAGCTAACCCTAAGAGAAGACCCTTTTGAGGAAGTTCAGGAAGAGGAAATTACACCAAATGAAAGTTTAAGCAAGAATACCCCTGAACTCATTAAGGAATCCAAAGAAGACACCCCTGAGTCAAATCTGGTAGAGAAGTGTGAAGAAGGAAGGGGTTCACAAGAATTGCCCATTGAGAAGGTCCAAGAACAAGAAAAAGACAGTAGCTTAGAGGACTTTTTAGATAAACATTCCAAAGACCTTCCTGATAACCTTCCACCTTCTAGGAGCACCCAGCCTACCTTAGAACTTGCACTTGTAGACCCTCCTAGAGCAAATCGTGAGGTTTGGATGAGTGCACCTATAGAACAATGTCCTCATTTTAAGGTCATCCTGAATAACCAAGGTTTGTTTCTTGTTTCTGATAAGCCACTTCAAAACTCTGATTCTTATTTCCTACCCTTCCCTGAATCTTCTCATGTTTCTAGAGCTATGGGATTACACTTTACTGAGATCTCTAGGTTGCAAGACTCCTTAGAACCTATTAGGTTTGCCACCTACTTCTGGAAGACCTTATGGCACCTACTAGGCATCCATAATAAGTTTTCATGCTCTGCATGCTCTCCTCCGACCCAAGGTCAAACCTAGAGAGCCTTAGTTTATCAGATTTAGACCTAGGGTTCCTTTGGAATAAAGTCCATTCTTTAGGAATGCGTCGTCAGTTTAGTTTAGTTTTTCTTGACCCTTTACTAGGCTTTGGCTCAGATTTTGGTTTGATTGAGAGCACCAGGAATTGGGATTTGTATTTTGTCCAGGACTAAATTTGCATATAATGTTTCGATCAATAGGTATATAGGCTAGAGTCCCTTTGAAATTGTTCATGGATACAAGCCTCACACACCACTTGATCTGATTTCATATTAGTCCACAATACAAGTCTCTTGATGCACATGCATAGCATGTAAAGGACTTGCATAAAGAAATTCATGCCAACATAAATTTAGTAATTAAACTTATAAGAAGTTGGCTGATTCTCAAAGGCGAGTCAAAACTTTTGTTGAGGGAGACTATGTAATGATTAGGTTAAGGCCGGAATGGTTTTCTCCTGAAACTGTTAGAAAGTTATATGCTAGAGGAGCTGGACCATTTAGAGTGGTGAAGAGTAGGGTCCAATGTCTATGTGCTCGAGTTGCCTTCAGAACTAGGCATTAGCTCCACTTTCAACATTATAGACCTAGTAGAGTATAGAGAGCTAGCTGTGATTCCCAGTGAGCCTTTTGAGCCTAATCCTATTATTGAGAGTGATCCTGACCCTGTTGGCCCCCAACAAACTGGCCTGTGAGGAAAGAGCAGATTGAAAAGATCCTGGATGATCAGGTTATCTCTACTCGTAATCGAGGATACCAAAGATACCTGGTCTGCTGGAAAGGAAGGCCAGATTCTGATGACTCTTGGATCTCCCGAGAAGAATTACAAGAATGGACCCAGACCTCTTGGAGAGGTACCAGAGCCTGCTTGATCCATACTCGACAGGGTCGAGTTCCTCCAACCCCGAGAGAATTAGTGCGGGCACCAGACTCAGAAGAAGACTTCAGGGCTCCATCTGGATCACTAATTGACCTTGCCCAAAGAATTAGGGTTTTCTGGTTTTGTAATAAGGGTTGACTTGGTCAACTCATTTTTTGAGTCTGTATTTCCCTGCAATTTAAATTTTGTTGAGTCATGTTGACTCAGTACAAGTCCTAGTAAGTGGTCTAGGTCTTCTCCAGGATGCCACATTTTCTCCCAAGCCCAAGCAAGTGGGCACCACACTCCCAGCCACACGCCAGAGTCCAGGAGGTGCCACATCTCCATCCCAGTGTCTTTGTCCCCACACCCAAGGGAGCAAGAATTTTCTTGAAGCCAAAATCAAGGAGGCGCCCCATATATACCTTAAAGGCCAAGCTAAAAAAGGAAAGAGCATTTCTTAGGGAGCACTTCAAGGGGGTGCCCAATCCATGCCTAAAAAGACAAAAGAAAAGTTGGGAAGAGCCATGACTTGGGGAGAAAGAAAAGGAGGTGTCCAAAAGAGTTGAGCCATGGAAGGAAAATTTTTTCTTGAAGAGCAAGCTAGGAGGCACCACCTACTTACCATTGGAGCCACCAATCAACACTTATGGAAGCTCTTGGCCGGCCATATGAGAAGGATTTGATTCTACAAGCCTAATTTGAAGATCCATCCTATTAGTTCCACATGGGAAGATGTAAAACCCTGACCTCTTGTAAAGACCTATAAATAAACCCCTCTTGTAAGTTTTAAAAACAACTGATGAATGAATCCAATTTATATGTGAGCAAACTTTGTGTTTCTCTCTTCTGCACTTGTATTCAGGTGTTGAGCTCCATGAGGGAGTAAATCCGGGTTCCCCAGGAGCCTGGAGGAGGTGTGAGATCTCCAACCCCAAAACCCTAGTTAGCCACTTCACTACCTAACCCTAGCCGCCCATCATCCTCTTCACTCCACCAAACCCTAGCCTACCCCATCTCTCACGGCCCTCTCTCCAAGTAGAGGCCGACCACCAGCATCCAGGTCTAGTTCAGCTACTTCGAATACAGAGCAAATCCCAGAGGAAGTCAGATCAGCATCCAGGAGAATCAGGCTTTCAGCAACATCAACTTTCAAGTTCTTCTATCTAGTAAATCCTTCCTTGAGTATCTGGTCCATAACTTGTTCTTCTTCTTTCCAGATCCTGAGTTCAGGAGAAGCCAACTCTGCCAAAGGACCAGTATTGGAGGATCCATTGCGAAGATACCCGAATCCGAAGATCCAACATCTGCTCAAGAGAGTCCTTCCACTAAACTCTGTGAAGATCACTGTCTGGTTCATAACCCTTCTCTTCTCTTTACTTCTGTCCTGTTGAAAGTTCAGAGCGAAACCCTAGGTCTGGAGTTTCTCAACCCCCAGCGATCCTTTACTTCTGAACTACTCTGATAATCTAGTTTCTTTAAATTATGCTTTCAATTATATATAGTTTCTTTCAATTCAGTTTAACTTTCCTTTGAGTCAAAGCCGACTTCTGAAATAAAAAAAAAAAAAAAGAATTAGTCTTAATTTACTTCCGCATCGCATCATCTCTTTTGTTCTGCATCACCTTGGTTGGCCACCTAAACTCATGATTAGCGCCACTTAAAATTTAAGATGATTAGTTAAGAAAGACTCTTCATATTTGGTGCCCACACTAAAAATATTCTATGCCAAATACTAGGGAGTCAGCCAAGCATTCTTTTTCATGCCAACTTCAAAGAGTTCTAGGAGTTTTACTCACTCAAGAGAAGAAGGATCAAGGTTTTCTTCCACAGAGTTTCAATCAACAGGTTGGAAGCTACTTAAGTATCTAGAACTCAAGAGTCTCACCAAAACTCTTGAGTCTTCTTCAGTCCAGACTGAGGAATCAACTCACCTACAGAAGACCACATCATCCAGACTCTAGAGTCTAGCAAGCAAGGCCAAGTGATGGAGCATCTTGACCCTACATCAACCCACCTCACTAATCCACCACTTTGGATGAAAGAAATTCATGAATTACATCCACTTTAATGAGAGTTCCAAATCAGCCAACAAGAAATAGTCCTGGATGCCCAAAAGCAGGATTCTAGGAGTTGTAGTTGTTACCTAGGGGCTACCTAAGAGGGGGGTGAATTGGGATTTTAAAACAATAAAAATTATTACTGCAAATATGTGCTTTTGGAATTTAACTTCTTTTAGTGAAAGGTGCTGTGATTATGAATGAAAAGTACAAGCTAAAAGTAAAGAGAAAGGCAGCAATACAAACACCAAAGATTATAGTGGTTCGGAGCAAACCAGCTCCTACATCCACTATCCAAGATACCACCTAGGATTTCCACTATATTCACACCCGAATATAGTAGGATTGTTTTACAGGATCACAATCCAAACCTACACTAGGTTTTAAACAGGATCACCTAGAACCCAAATCACTTTGGTTTTAAACGGGAGCACCAAAGAAACCCAGCTCTTGGTTTTAACATAAGATCACCAAAAACCTAACTTGATTTTACTAGGATCACCAAGGACCCAATACTTGGTTTTTAACAAAGGCTCACCTAGAACCTATTTGGTTTTTCAACCGGGCTCACCAATAACCCAAGCAACTCACAAAGAAGTTGAAAGTAAATGCAACAATAAATGACAAAATCTCATTGTCGGATAGTTGCCGCTTTAGCGCTGATGAAGCCTTCTTTAATTACTCTTTAATGCACATGAGAGGCTTCCTTTCTTCTTTCAATGAAAGAGTCAAACTTCAGATGGGAGTTGGTGAAGAATGAAGACTATCTTAAATGCTCACTTGTGCTCACCAAAAACTTTTGTATTCAATTAAGCATCCTCTATTTAATCACTGATTTTGAATCCCTTTATATGGTCTGTTGTACTTGTTTCTGAAGGATATAGCCATTGTAGTCCATTGGGATTCGACAACTAGCCGTTGGAGCACCTTTTAGCATTCAAAATATATTTTGGAACTAGCCATTACGTACCTAGAAATGACACTCGAGTCAGCTGGGATTCTTCAAGTCGGCTCGAATCTTTGAGTCGTATGGTCGAGTCACCATTTCTTCAGTAAGGTTGGCTCTTTGTCTTAGAGTGCAGAAACCTCACTCTGGATGAGTCGGCTCATGTCCATTCCGGTCGGCTTGAACTTCTATCATTGAAATCATTGAACTTGAGGAGTCAGCTCGCTTCTACTTGAGTTGACTCTTCATCTCAGAATCAAAAATCTTCACTCTCGAGGAGTCAGCTCGTTGCAGTTTGGGTCGACTCGCTTTCTCAGGTCTTCAAAATTTGTTCTGGCAGAGTCGACTCATTCTTGTTGGGGTCGACTCACATGGCTTTGTTCTTAGAAACTTCAGAAATGGACTCTAGATGAGTTGGCTCGGTTTTACATGAGTTGGTTGGATTCACTCGAGTCGGCTCGAATTCCCTCGAGTCAGCTCTGATTGCTGTGTGCCAGAATCCTCAGTGCGTGCCGCGTGATAGAGTTGGCTTTTCTTCTGGTTGGGTTGGCTCGAGTGAATTCTTCAGGAATTTTATAATTAGACTTAAAAAACACTCACCAAAACTCTCAGACATTCGATACAAACCAACTCAAATTAAACTTAGAGCACAACACTCATAGAAGTAACCCAGCTTCATGATTTCACATTGGTTTTTCAAGGGGTTCTTCTTTACATCACACTCATATAATATTACTTAACACACTCAACAAAATAAAGTAGGAGCAATTGATAATCAATAAGAATCAGTCAACAAAACTTGTGAAACACTTAAGAGTAGTTAGTAATAAATGTGCATGCTCCAGTATTTTGTTATCATCAAAATCACTTAAGGGGTCAACAATCTCTCCCTTTTTGATGATGACAAAACCCGGGCATGAAAAAATGAGATAAAACTTACATTTTCTTGTATAGTTGTATTTGCAAGAAGGTATAAACAAGTATAGAAAGCATTGACTCTAATTTTGAACAATACATTCCTATGACATGCTCAATCATCATTAATGTCAGATCATGGAAGGAAAATTAGAGCATGTTAGTGGTAATGAGAGATAAAGAATTAGAGCAGTAAGAAATAATCTCCCCCTCAATAAAATGCTCCATGCTTTAATAGACTTTCCATGTAAAACAATGTATTTCTCAAGTCTTTCAAGAAAATTTTATGTTTCAGAACTTTTGTAACAAGGTTTCTAAGTGAAATTTATGTATCAGAGCTAAGAAAACTTTATATAACAGAGCATATATAATAAAGTAATTTTTATGTATCAGAGCATATTTTGAAAGATTAATGTTCATGTATCTGAACATATCAATAAAGCATATTATGTTTCATGTATCAGAGCATAAGAAAATAGATTTTATCCTTTTCATGCAAGTACATTAATTTCTCCCCCTTTTTGTCATAGATGAAAAAGGTGAGTCCAATAAAGTTCAAATTTTGAAACAGAGTGAGAAAGGATTTTGTTGCCATGTCAACTCTTGGACCGGAAACTGGGATGGCTAAATGGGCTGGAGTGCTCCTCTCCCGAGCAAACCTATAACAAAGTCCCCATGGGCGCTGGTGGTGTTCTGGCGGGGGACTCTCCGATGCTTAAGTTAGCAGGAGATTGAAGGCAACAGAATGGAGGAATCAAGGATTGAATAGTCTCTGGAGAGGGAAGAGTTGTTCTACCTTCGAACGGGGTCCCCTTAATACCTTATATAGGCACAGAATAGTCCAAAATCCGTTAAGGGAGAGGCTGAGAAAGATCGATCTGCCCCTAGGAGAATCTGGAGAGTGGCCACATGGCACGTAGATACGACGGCATCGTGGAAGTAGAGGAGCAGGGCCGTTAGGATAGCAGGATCCCGCAGTAACAGAAAGGTGCTTCTGGAATACCTTGGATGCTAAGACTCGCCTGTCAGACATCGACCGTGAGACAGTCGGTCAGTCGGACCAAAGGCCAAGCCTCCGAAGGAGAGCAATGGGCTGGACCCCAATAGGAGAGGGTCGTTCGAACCTCAGCTCCGATGGGTCAGACCTATGAAGGAGAGCGATGGGCTAGATCCTAACAGGAGAGGGTCGTTTGGACCTCAGCTCTGGTGGGTCGGACCTCTGAAGGAGAGCGATGGGCTGGACCCCAGCAGGAGAGGGTCATTCGGACCTTAGCTCTAGTGGGTCAGACCTCTGAAAAAGAGCGATGGGCCTGACCCCAGCAGGAGAGGGTCATTCGGACCTCATCTCCGGTGGGTCGAACCCTTGGAGGAGAGCAATAGGCCGGACCCCAGCAAGAGAGGGTCGTTCGGACCTCAGCTCCGGTGGGTCGAACCCCTGGAGGAGAGCGATGTGCCGGACCCCAGCAGGAGAGGGTCGTTCGGACCTCAACTCTGGTGGGTCAGACCTCTCTTAATTGGAGTCTTGAAAAGGGCGGCCAGGTCAGATCGCAGGATTGGGCCAGTTATTGCTATGGGTGAGCCGTCATGGTACAACAGTTGTCCCCCTTGCCCTTGTACATCGAGCGGATCCATAGGTTCGAAGGGTGAGGGCATTAAATGGTAGTAAATGCTCCAGCCTTTCAAATGATGGCGAATCTGGTTTGGCATGCTGCGTCCGGCCGCCTCCTGCTCCGATTTTTGCCTCGGGACAGTTGTCAGTGCCTGGTTGGTGAGGATTGGGGGAGCAATTATGGATGGTACGGCATGGGGCAGCTACCCGTTTGGATTCTTGATGCGACGTGGGACACATGGCACCATCAGGGTGGTTGGTGCACTTGTCGGAGCACCCCATCCATCGTTGCTTCAACTGTTATGCGGATCGCGGCCATATACGATCTAGCATGTCCCCTCGGATTCCCATCCAACTTAGGAACTGAAGCGATGACCGTCGGATCTCGGCATGTGGGGGGGTGCATTGGGACACGGCCCCAGGATGCCTATAAAAGGAAGAGGGCAGCGCCTAGAAGGAACCTGTTGCTGCATTTGTGCTGGAAGAGAAAGTTGCCTCCTCCCTCCCCGCGCTGCTTTTAGGCTCCTTAGAGACCCAAAGAATCAGGTTAGTCCCATCTTCATCTTCCCCCTCCACTTTTCTTCTTTGCAACCCATTTTAGGATGGCTGTGGCTCGTAGTCATAGGGAACCTGGTCTCTTTGACATCCCGTCGGCCTTAACCCGAGAGAGGGTCGAGAACCTTAGGATCATATATAACATCCCATCCACCTTACACCTGACCATCCCCAGCCGCGAGGGTAGGGTGAATGAAACTCTGAACATAGGAGCCCTTCCCATATACGAAGACCACATGAAGGCTGGTCTCCATTTCCCAATTCATAGCTTTTTCATCCAGGTCTTCAATACTTATAGGATCACACCTTCCCAGTTGATGCCGAACAGCATTAGGGTCTTGTGCGGCTTCGTATTCCTCTGTCAGGAGGCCGACATTGAGCCTAGGGTATCCCTATTTTCAAACTTTTTTCTACTGAAGTAGGACTTATGAAGTCAGGAGTGGTGGATGTTCAGTCCACGCCATGGCTGGAAGATTCTAGGGGGACTTCCATTTGCAATTCATGGATGGAAGTCCCGATACTTCTTTGTAGATAGCCTAAAGCCATGGTTCTTTGAGGCAGCCTAGAGGGAGCCAAGGCCAAACGCTCTGAATGGAAGGAAAGTCTTGAGGGCCGACGAGGCTGACTTCCACAAATTGGAGGGAGAGGATCCAATGTTCGTCGGCTTTATGCTTCTTGAGGAGAGCCTTCACCAGGCCGGACTCAACTGGCGGCCGATGTTAGATAGGACGAGAGTCATGTAGAGAGAGGTCGGTTTCTATTTTTATTTTCTGTTGGCTTGATGACTGCCACTAACTCTGACTTTGGTTGTTGATAGGCAGAAAGATGAAGCCAGATTGGGCGGTCCTCTCATCATGATTCACTTAGCGAAGAGCCATCCGCATTGCTGAGCTGACACCACAAGAGCCGAAGAAGCGGGCATCTGAACTGGCTCCCGAAAAGTCGAAGAAATGATGGATGACAGAACCGTCCACCGTGGTGGTGTCGGTCGAGTCAGAGGATGACATGCCCCTGACCGAACGCCAAAGATTGATTACTTCCGAGCAATCTTCTTCGGTCGGACAGCCGGGCACCCAGATAGAAGAAAGGAGCTCGATGTCGATAGGGGCAGGAGCAGCCCCTGCATCCCCATCATTGGAGATGACTGCATCGATCCCCCCGATGACCCGAGGAACCTCTACGGGGGAAGGGCCGTCGGCTGTTGACAAGAAGGCAGGCGGTGCCTGGGGGAAGAGGAGGAGCGCCTGTTGTGGCATGCTACTAAAGAAGCAAAGGAACTGCTTCAGAGGGCTGCCCCCGACACTGACGGGCGGTCTGTGAACGAGGCTACCAGGTGTTCTCTCCATCATCTTCTGGGGGTAAGCTTCGCTCTTCCTGTCTTTACTTGAGTTTATAACTGGCAATTCTCTAACCATAAGCATCTGTCGGTAGCTTGTTAAGGACAATCTTCTGATGGATGAGGGACTGGGTGAGCTGCTCTATATAAAAGAGCAGTTAACCTAGAGGGCCGAAGCGGCCGAGCTAGTGAGGGACACAGCCTGGGAGGCGCTGACGACTTCCAGGGAAGAGGTGCTTGGCTTGAGGGCCACAGCGGCAGAATTGTCCCTCTTGCCGGCCGAACTCGAGGCCCAGAAAAAACAGGTGGAAGACTTGCTTACCCAGAAGGCGGATCAGGAGGCAAGGCTGAAGGACAAGAAGAAGAAGATTAAGACCCTGGCCCGTCGGCTGGCCATCGAGGAGGGTCGTCTGACCGATCTTGACATCCGTGCGAAGGGGTATCAAGCATTGGCATAGATATTGTTGCCCAAGAGGCTTTTCCCAAGAGGGGGGTGAATTGGGAATTAAAAAATTTCTTGCAAATATGTGCACAAGTAATTTCATTTAGTGGTTTGGTGTTGTGTTGATAGAGAATAAGTGTAGAAGCTAAAAAGTAAGTAAATCACAACACAAACAAAACAAGTTTAGAGTGGTTCGGAGCAACCCAGCTCCTACGTCCACTACCCAAGTTCACCACTCGGGATTTCCACTATATTCCCCAAACCGGAATACAGTTGGATTGTTTTACAGGCTCACAATCCAAACCTCTACACTTTGATTTTTAAACTGGGCTCACCAAAGAAACCCACACTAAGTTTTCACAGGCTCACCTAAAACCTCTACACTTTGGTTTTAAGAAGGCTCACCAAAGAAACCTATTTGATTTTTACAACCGAGCTCACCAATAACCCAAGTATTCTAAGAATAGAATAAAAAGCAACAGAAATGACAAACTAGGTTGTCAAGTGGTTGCCGATGCTGCTCGAGTGAAGCTCAATTGAATGCTCTTCAATGCACTTCAATGGCTTCCTTGCTTTCCTCAAAAGATGCTTCAAGCTTCTAATAAGAGTTGTTGAAGACTTGAAGACTGACTTCAAAGCTCAAGAGCTCACTCTCTCTTCTTACCTCAATAAATGTTCAATAACTCATTAGTCTCTCTAAGGATGTTCTCATACCTCATTTATATGGACTTCAACTACCTTCCCTTGATTTTGAACGTTGTAGACCATTGGGAAGTGACATGTTACCGTTGGAGCACTTTTGGAATTCAAAATCAGAAAAATGTAACTAGCCGTTGGAAGAGATCCCATCATTCCAGTCGGCTCGGACATTCTTCGAGTCGACTCGGATCAGGTTCGGGTCAGCTTGGCTGAATGCTAGTTGGCTAGGTTCCACAGTTGAGAAAATAGTTCACTCTAGACGAGTCGGCTAGGTTGAAATCCAGTCGGCTTAGATCCCTGAGATTCTCAGAATATTTTCAACTAAGTTCTGGACGAGTCGGCTAGGATGTGATCCAGTCGGCTCGAGATTGGTTCTTCTGCCAGACCAATTTCTATTCTCCAGAACTCACAAGCCAAGCTTTGAAGACTTTTTTAGGATCTTTGTACACCAAAATCAAGAGAAATTGAAGCTTGAATACTAGTAGAAGCAACCCTATATCTTTGATTCAAATAGAAATTTTTGTTGGGTTCTTCATTACAAAATTCTAATTACTTACAACTCAACACAAAGAAATAAAAGTTGTAGGGTTCAAACAAATATGTCAAAGTAGTCGTCCTACAAAAACTTGTCAACCATTTGAAGAGTTGTTATATAACCAAATTTATGCTCCAATGTTTTGTTATCATCAAAATCACTACAGGATTCAACAATCTCCACCTTTTTGATGATGACAAAATATTGGGCATGAAAAAAATCTATTCTATTCACAAGTAGATGTATATCATAGTAAGCATTTACACTTGTTTAATGTATCATGATATTAACTATATTCTCAAATGAGTATCAATGTGCTACAATGCCAATTTTGTAAAGTAAGTGTCAAAGAATAAGTGCTTGTGTGTATTAAGCAGCATAAGCATTGACAGTTAGATGTAATCAGTAGAGAGCAGATAGGAATATTGAAGCAAATTAAATATGTATTTCTCCCCTTTTTATTAAATTTCTAATCAACGTGAAATTTCTCCCCCTTTATCATTTATTTGAACACTTTAGTAGAAAAAGGTATGCAATATTCATTAAGCTCCCCCTGTCTAATTAACTTTACCAGTTCTATTTCAATTAAGTTTCTTCTTTCATGCATTTTATTGTATAATAGTTCTCCCCCTTTTTGCCATCAAATCAAAAATGTTATACAATTAAGCTCAGATTTTAAGTAAATTGAGATTGTATTAAGTTGTTTGAGATAATTTTACTTTCTCAATTTAGAGAGAGAATTCTATTTAAAAATATTAGAGAATGTTAACAAGATAAAAGAAATACACACATGTGTCCAAAAAGATATTCATTGCATTTCCATTAAAAGATTAAGTACATTTATCATTACACAATCAAAAAGTCTCCAGAAAATACAGAAATTACTAAAGACCTACTCACTATCAGATTCTTCCTTAGGTACATTGGTAGGCATACTTGCACCATACCAAGAAGCAGGTCTAGGAGGTCTACTAGAAAATGCATGAGGTGGAGGTGCTCTAGGATGGTGAGAAGTGGTAGGACCCCTAGAGAAAATAAGAGAAGGATCATAAATAGGTCTAGTCCTAGCAGTGATCTCCAAGGATCTAACAGTGCCACAGATTGAAACCATCTCCATCCAGCTTGCACCAAGTTGCTGTTCCATGTCCTTGAGGCTTGCAGGTACCTTGTTCATAGCCTCTTTCATTTCACCAATTTCCTTTTGCATTGATATAAGTTCAAAAGCTTGGACATTAGCAAAAGCTTCAGCAGATCCTCTAAGTCTTCCATGTTCTGATATGATAATCCCAGTGCCTCGAGTGTAGTCATCTGTCATTTGTCTTGTCTCTGCAATTGTTCCCAAATTGCATTTTGCTTCATTCAATTCAGTTCTATACTCAATAATGTTGCATCAACTGAATTCTTTATGCCTTCAGAACTAGAAGAAATAAGGTCTAGGATAGGTTGAAGTTCCACTTGAGGTGCAGATCTTGAGGTTTCTATTGCTTCAACCTTTCCTTGCAAACTTGTAACATGTTTTTCCAGTTGAGACAGTCTACTATCCACTGACTATTTTAGATCACCAAAAAGTGAAGTGATAGTCCCTGTCAGTGTATCAGTCAAAGCCTTCATCTGATCTTCAATATGACTTTGAATATTTGGAGGATGTGTAGCTGCCGATGTGAAGTATGGTAAACGTATATCAGCTGTAGGCAAATCAAATTTAGGTGTAGGCATATCAAGATCAGGAAAAGGTACATCAGCCTCTTCAAAAATGGCAGTAGGTTCAGGTGTGAGAGATACTTGTTCAGGTGCAGGTGCAGTGGATGTTCCAGCTTCAACTATAGCAGTGCCAGCAGGTTCTTCATTTTCTTCTTCTTCTTCTTCACTACTCGAACTACCAATTACCCTGACATTTGTTCCTTTCTTTCTCCAAACACCTTCAACTTGAGTTTAACCCATTCTTTCTAGTGACTTGGAGGTGTAGACGTCAGTATGGTGCAGTTCAACTCCATCTTCACCTTCCAAACTCACTCTTTGGGACTTGAATAGTAGGGTTAACATCATTCCATAGGGTAAGTAAGCCTTAGACTTTCTAACAGTCTCCTTCATTTTCATAATGATAATATGTGATAAGTTTATAGGAGTCTTTTCTAAGATATGCTCCATAAGGCTCAGGTCTTTCTCAGTTACCCAATCAAATCTTCCAGTCCTTTGCACAAATATTCTATTGATAAAATTATGTAGCAACCTCATTTCAAGTGATAAGGTGTTGGCAAATACAGTTCCAATCCCACTAACATCTTCCTTGTTTAGAATAGTCCTCAAGGCCTTTTCTCTATCCTCAATTACTAAGTATTTCACCCTATCAATAAGTAAATCCAGCAGGTTGCGTAGAACATCTTCATTGACAATAACTCTTCTTCCTTTAACTGTAGATTCTTCATGATTTGTACCCAATCTCAAATTTTCATAAAATGTCTTAACAAGAGAGGGGTAGGTCTTTTCATTTAGGGAGCAAAACTTTCTCCAACCTCGATCTTCAATCAAATCACCAATTTTTAACCCAATCTCCTTAATAAATTCAAAGTTAATGCGATGGCTAGAGGTTACCGGTCTTATGGACATTGAAGGGATTTGACTTGGAGCAGTTAGAGCATCCCTTGTAGGTTCATCCACAAGTTCTTCATTATGAACAGTGGTAGTCGGCTCTCCTTGTTGTCTCTTAGTTCTTTTTTTCCCTTTCCATGGATGGAGCAGCCCGCAAGGAGTGTTCCCGGTAGCATATTTTGGAGCCATTGCTAGGAAAGAGGAAGAGATGAGAGATTGGAGAGCTTAAAAGGGAGATAGGAATTTTTGGAACAGGATTAGGAGAGGAACGAACCGTTAGAAAAGATGAAATGAAGGTTAAACGGCTCGGAATGGGGCTTATGCCCCAAAATAAAAAACTCAGGCACAAAAATCTAGTCGACTCCGAAAAGCCCTAGAGAGGCTCTAGTCGGCTCAGCCAAAACTCGCCCAAAACACACAGAGAATCTAGTCGACTCGAAAAAGCTCAAGCCGGTTAGGCCAGAACTTGTTCAAAACATGCAGAAAATCCAGTCGACTTGGTTTAAGAGCCAGTCGACTCGAACAGAGAAATCAAGTTTTGGAAATTTCTAACACAATTCTAAGAGATTTTTGGAGAAAATCTCAAAGGAAATTTAGGCTCTATGATAGAGAATGAAATCAGGAGGTTCTCTAGATGATGTTTCCTTAAATTTGAAGGAATTAGATTAGAGAATTTAAAAAGGATCACAAAGTCCTAATTCACTTCTAATTAGTTCAAACCTGTATTGATTAAGTGGCTTAGTAAATATATCAGCTAATTAATCTTTAGTAGGAACAAAATCAAGCACTATATCACCATTTGAAACACGATCTCTAATAAAATGATATCTAATTTAAATATGCTTGGTTTTAGAGTGTTGAATTGGATTCTTTGTCAAATTGATCGTACTTGTGTTATCATATTTAATTAAAATTTTAGATTGTGATACACCAAAGTCTTCTAGTTGTTGTTTAATCCGTAACACTTGATCACAACAACTTCTAGTAGCCATGTACTCTGCCTTAGTAGTGGATAAGACTACGGAGTTTTGCTTCTTACAGTGCCATGAGATTAAATTCAACCCTAGAAATTGGCATGTACCGCTAGTGCTTTTTCTATCTTTTTTACAACCAGAATAGTCAGCATCAGAGAATCCAATCAAATTCAGGGTAGAATGTTTAGAATACCAAATTCTTAAATTACTTGTTCCTTTCAAGTATTTAATTATTCTTTTAACAGCAAGCACATGTGTTTCTTTTGGTGATGACTGAAATCTAGCACATACATATACACTATATAATATGTCAGGTCTACTTGCAGTCAAATAGAATAAGGATCCAATCATACCTCTATATAGCTTTTGGTCAACATTGGATCCATTTTCATCTTTGTCCAATCTGCAAGCTGGGCTCATGGGTGTGCACATTGATGTGCTACTCTCCATACCAAACTTTTTGATGATTTCTTTGATGTATTTGGCTTGGTTGATGAAGATGCCTTCCTTTGTTTATTTTACTTGAAGTCCAAGGAAGTAGTTTAGTTTACCCATTAAGCTCATTTCAAATTCTCTCTGCATAAGCTTAGCAAATTCTTTACATAGAGATTCGTTAGTTGCACCAAAAATGATATCATCAACATATATTTGTACAACTAAGATATCATTATTCTTCTTTTTGATAAATAAGGTATTGTCTAAATTTCCTCTTGAAAAAATGTTTTCAATTAAGAATGTGCTAAGTCTATCATACCAGGCTCTAGGTGCTTTTTTCAAATCATACAATGCTTTGTTTAATTTAAATACATGGTTTGGAAAAGTGTGATTTTCAAAACCTGATGGTTGTTCCACAAAAACTTGTTCAGAGATAAAATCATTGAGAAATGCACTCTTTACATCCATTTGAAAAAGTTTGAAATTCATGTAGCAAGCAAATGCAAGTAGTAGTCTATTGGCTTCTAGTCTTGCTACAGGTGCATAAGTTTCATCAAAATCAATACCATCTTCTTGGTTATATCCCTTAGCCACTAGTCTAGCTTGGTTTCTTATTATGTTCCCTGTTCATCTAATTTATTTTTATAGATCCATTTGGTTCCTATTATTGGATGGTCAGTAGGTCTATCTACAAGTGTCCATACCCTATTCCTTTCAAACTGGTTTAATTCTTCATGCATTGCCATCATCTAGTTTGGATTAGTCTCAGCTTCTTCTAGGCTATGGGGTTCTATTTGTGATACAAAGGCTAGGTAATCATGTGCATCCTTATATGCAGACCTAGTCCTAACACTATGTGAAGGATCTCCTATGATTAATTCTTTAGGATGAGATGTAACATACCTCCAATCCCTCGGTAGATCGGTGTGATCCTTACTTACCATTTCTTCTTCATCTTGAGTGTCTTTATCGTGAATGCTCAAGTCATCCATTTCTTTTTGCAATGTACCTGCATCATTATCTTGCACTCTTCTTGTCTAGAAGGTGTAAAGTTAGTTTCAAAAAATACAACATGTATTGACTCTTCAATAGTAAGAGTCCTTTTATTAAAAACCCGATATGCTTTGCTATGTAATGAATAACCTAAGAAAATTGCATCATCAGCTTTAGAATCAAATTTTTCTAAATTATCTTTTTCATTGTTATGCAAAAAGCATTTGCATCCAAACACATGAAAATAATTTATATTGGATTTTCTATCATTCCAAAGCTCATAGGGGGTTTTTTTAAAATAGGATGGATCAAAATATGGTTTAAAATATAACATGCAGTGTTCACTACTTCTGCCCAAAAGTACTTTGGAAGATTGCCTTCGCACAATATTATGCGAGCCATTTCTTCCAATGTCCTATTTTCCTTCTCTACAACACCATTTTGTTGAGGTGCTCTAGGAGCAGAGAAGTTATGATCAATGCCATATTCGGTACAATAATCTTCAAAAAATTGATTTTCAAATTCAGTTCCATGATCACTTCTAATTGAAGTTAAAGATAAGTTCTTTGATTTGAAAACTTTTTATGGAATTTTTTGAAAACATGAAAAGTTTCATCTTTTGAAGCAATAAACAAAATCTAAGTAAATCTTGAAAAATCATCTACTATCACAAGAGCATATTTCATACCTCCTAGGCTTGTGGTCCTAGTAGGTCTGAAAAGGTTCATATGAAGTAGTTCAAGTGGTCTTGTTGTAGAAACTATATTCTTCTTTGATTTAAAACTCTCCCTGGTTTGTTTACCCATTTGGCATGCATCACAAACATGATCAAAATCAACTTTAAACTTAGGCATGCCTCTAACAAGATCTTTAGAAATAGATTTGGCAATAGTATGCATGCTAGCATGACCTAGTCATCTATGCCATAGTAAACATGACTCTTTGGTCTTAACATTCATTGCAACTAGACTGGAGCTACTTGACATGAAAAGATCATTAAGATCTATCACATAGATATTTCCAAGTCTATGTCCAATGAACTTATTGCTAGAATCTAAAGAGTTAGTTATAATATACATAGAAGATTCAAAGACAACATTGAAGCCTTTATCATACAATTGACATATGCTTAAGAGATTATGCTTCAACTTGTCTACTAGCAAAACATTTTAATAAAAGTGAAGGGAGCTATTTTGATCTTACCAATACCGATTATTCTCCCTTTGCCATTGTCTCCAAAGGTGACCATGCCTCCTTCTTTCATTTCAAGGGTGAAAAACTAGTCCTTGTCACCCGTCGTATGTCTTGAGTAGCCAGTGTCTAAGTACCACCTTTTATTCAATTTTTGGGCTGCAAGACATTCCTGCAAAACAATCAATGAATTCTTTTAGGTTCCCAAGCTATCTTGGGTCCTTGCAGGTCAGCAGAGGTGGTTCCTTTGGGAACCCATATTTTTCTTACATTCTTATGGACATTTCTAGAATTATTACAGTCAAAAGCTTTATGTCCTATTCTTTTGCAAACATAGCATATAACTTTAGAGTTTTAGTAAAAGCAGAATTAGAAGTTCTAAATGTTGATGCAATTGATGCAGATTTTGAACTTTTTGAAATATAAGCATTTTTGCTCAAGTTCTTAGGAACATACAATAAAGATTTTGAAGTTGAAACATTTTTTGGTGAAGCCAAAGCCTTTTGTAATAAAATATTTTGAACAGGTACTTTAGATTTTACAAAAGTAGTTGCTGAAATTTCATTCATAATAGATGTTTTAAAACCAATTCCATCTTTGTTTCCTGAAATTCATTGTTCTTTTAAAATTAACTCAAGCTTATTTGAAGATAAAGTAAGTTTTTCAACTAATGGCTTGAGTTTTGTAACCTCCTTTTTTAGTTCAATATTTTCAGTAAATAAATCATTGTTTTTCCTTTCACATAAGTGATTTTCATTTTTCAGCTTTTCGATTCTTTCAGAAAAGTCATGCAATTCTTTTTGCAATAAAAGGTTCTTTTCTGAAATTTCATTTTCTGTTTGAGTAAAGAGTCATTCATATTTTTCAATGTTTTAATCTGTACTCCAACATTCTTAAATTCAGATAATAGATCATAAAATGCAGAATTTAATTCATCAAATGTAAATTCAGTGCAATTGCTGGGGGATGTTACCTCATC
The DNA here is from genome assembly GCA_021397845.1 of Areca catechu. Taxonomy (NCBI): domain Eukaryota; kingdom Viridiplantae; phylum Streptophyta; class Magnoliopsida; order Arecales; family Arecaceae; genus Areca; species Areca catechu. The sequence continues at coordinate 139,013,078 of CM038051.1, read as the reverse complement.
TTCGAGATCCATTAAACATAGATTTGCAGTCTTGGTGGTCTCTTCTTCTTCAGATGAAGATGATTCTTCACTATTGCTCCATGTGGCAACCATGGTTTTCTTCTTCTTTTGCTGTCTGAAGGATTTCTTCAATAGAGAACAGTCTGGATGAATGTGCCTCGACTTCTTGCATTCATAGCATGTGGGGACTACCTCTATATCTTTTTCTCTATCCTTTTCTCTTTCTTTTCCATAATCCTTCCTATGGAATTTTCGGTTTAATCTTCCTTTCTTCCTTCCCATGAACTTTCTGAATCAACTCACAACCATTGCAATATCATCATCTTCTAGGTCATCATTGGAGGAGGTGCTTCTTCTTCAGACTCTTCATCATCCCTCTTTGATTCGGTCGCAGCTCTGAAGGCTATTGTTTCTTTTTCTTCTGTTCATCTTCAGTTCTGTGCTGCATAGTCAGCTTGTGGATGATGAGTGATCCCAGTAGTTCATCCAGTAGTAATGTGTTGAGGTCTTTGGCCTCTTGGATTGCTGTCACTTTGGGATCCCTCTTGTTAGGTAAAGATCAGAGTATCTTCTGAACTAGATCAGCATTTGAGTATACCCTGCCAAGACTCTTCAAACCATTAATAATATTTGTAAATCTAGAGAACATGATAGAAATTATTTCAGAAGGTTCCATTTTAAACAATTTATAGTTGTGAACTAAAAGATTTATCTTCGAGGTTTTCACTTAGGAAGTTCCCTCATGGGTCACTTCGAGTTTGTCCTAGATTTCCTTTGCTGAAGAGCAAGTGGAAATTTGGTTGAACTCATTTGCATCCAAAGCACAGTATAGTAAGTTCATTGCTTTGGCATTCAATTCCCCCATTTTCATGTCATGATCATCCCAGTCCTCTTCAGGCTTAGGGATGTCCACGCCATCAACTTTGATCGTCAGAATGTGTAGCCCTTTTAAGATGACCTTCCACAATTGAAAATCTACAGCTTGAATGTAAATTTCATTCATGCTTTCCAATAAGAGTAATTAGTGCCTGTGAATAGTGGAGGTCTATTTGTTGACTGGCTTTCAGCCAAGGATGTACTCATGGGATGAGCCATCAATCTTTACTCAAGTAATAAGAGACACTGCTCTTATACCAGCTGTTGCCCAGGTGGCTTTCCCCAGAGGGGGGTGAATTGGGAATTACAAAATTTCATACAAATATGTGCACAAGTAATTCCTTTTAGTGGTTGAGTGTTGTGTTGATCAGAGAATAAGTGTAGAAGCTGAAAAGTAAGTAAAGCACAACACAAACTAATCAAGTTTAGAGTGGTTCGGAGCAACCCAGCTCCTACGTCTACTACCCAAGTTCACCACTCGGGATTTTCACTATATCCCGCAAATCGAAATACAATCGGATTGTTTTACAGGCTCACAATCCCAACCTCTACACTTTAGTTTCTAAACTGGGCTCACCAAACAAACCCACACTAGGTTTTCACAAGCTCACCTAGAACCTCTACACTTTGGTTTTAAGAAGGCTCACCAAAGAAACCTATTTGGTTTTACAACCGGGCTCACCAATAACCCAAGTATTCTAAGAATAGAATAAAAAGCAACAGAAATGACAAACTAGTTTGTCAGGTGGTTGCCGATGCAGCTCGAGTGAAGCTCAATTGAATGCTCTTCAATGCACTTCAATGGCTTCCTTGCTTTCCTCAAAAGATGCTTCAAGCTTCTGATAAGAGTTGGTGAAGACTTGAAGACTGACTTCAAAGCTCAAGTGCTCACTCTCTCTTCTTACCTCAATAAATGTTCAATAACTCATTAGTCTCTCTAAGGATGTTCTCATACCTCATTTATAGAGACTTCAGCTACCTTCCCTTGATTTTGAATGTTGTAGACCGTTGGGAAGTGACAGGTTACCGTTGGAGCACTTTTGGAATTCAAAATTATAAAACTAGAACTAGCCGTTGGAAGAGATCCCGTCATTCCAGTCGGTTCAGACATTCTTCGAGTCAGCTCGGATCAGGTTCAGGTTGGCTGTGCTGAATGCCAGTTGGCTAGGTTCCACAGTTGAGAAAATAGTTCACTCTGGACGAGTTGGCTAGGTTGAAATCTAGTCGGCTCGGATCCTTGAGATTCTCAGAATATTTTTAACTAAGTTCTGGATGAGTCGGCTAGGCTATGATCCAGTCGGCTCGAGATTGGTTCTTCAACCAGACCAATTTCTATTCTCTAGAACTCACAAGCCAATCTTTGAAGACTTTCTTAAGATCTTTTTACACCAAAATCAAGAGAAATTGAAGCTTGAACACTAGTAGAAGCAACCCTTTATCTTTGATTCAAATAGGATTTTTTGTTGGGTTCTTCTTTACAAGATTCTAATTACTTACAACTCAACACAAAGAAATAAAAGTTGTAGGGTTCAAAAGAATATGTCAAAGTAGTCATCCTACAAAAACTTGTCAACCATTTGAAGAGTTGTTAGATAACCAAATATATACTCCAATATTTTGTTATCATCAAAATCACCACAGGGTTCAACAGAGATATAAGGGCTTGCTGAAGACGACCCAAGATCTATTGAAGATGGCCGGCGAGAAGGCCGTTGCAGAGTACAAGGCCTCCGAGGACTTCATGGAGGAGATGAACGAAGCCGGGATGGTCGGCTTTGACTATGGGTACGACGAGTGATTGGGAAAGGTTAGTGTCGCCTTCCCAGAACTCGATCTGGCATTCCTTTAGCCATCGAAGCCGACGGAAGCAAAAGCTTTTGGTGGGATGGACCTGACTACCCAAGCGGTCGACGCCCCGACGGAGATCGTTGCAGAAATGGCCGGAGAGGACACCCCAGCTAGAGTCGAGGCGAAGGTAGCCGAAGGGGCCAAGGAGGCCGGAGTGGCTGCTGTTGCTGAGGGGGCCGATATGGCTTTGGATGTAATTTCCGAGGGTCAGACCTAGTTGTTTGTAAAGGTCTGACCTTCAGTTTTGTAAAGACATCTTTTGAAGTAATGAAAAATTTTTTCTCAATGTCTTGTCTTTTTCCCTTTGAAATTTTGCTAAGTGTAGATTAGTCGGCTAATCTGAGCAGACGGTCAAACCTCCAAGGTAGGTGTCGAATAGTAGCCCAGGTTGAACTAGATTCTCTTAGGATTTATGCTCCAAGTACTGGCGCGTCGGCATTCTAGACCAAGAATTGATTAAGGCCGTGGTCGGATTTCAGCTCAGGCTGGAGCAACAAGCTTAGAAAATTTATCCTAAGTGCTGGTCCGTCGGCTTTTGGACCAGAAGCAGTTGAGGCAGCGGTCAGATTTCAGCTCAGGTTGGAGCAACGAGCTTAGAAAATTTATCCTAAGTCTTCATTCATCGACTTTCTGGACCCAGAAGCAGTTGAGGCAGCGGTCGGATTTCAACTCAGGCCGGAGCAACGAGCTTAGAAAATTTATCCTAAGTGTTGGTTCGTCGACTTTCCGAAGTGGGCTGCCTTAGAGACTTTGCTGACTGGAGTTGGACTTTCGAAAGTGGGCTGCCCTAGAGCATTTGCTAACAGGAGTCGAACTTTCAGAAGTGGGCTGCCCTAAAGCCTTTGTCGACCAGAGTCAGACTTTCAGAAGTGGGCTGCCATAGAGCCTTTGCCGACCAGAGTCGGACTTTCGGGAGTGGACTGCCCTAGAGCCTTTGTCGACCGAAGTCAGACTTTCGGGAGTGGGCTGCCCTAGAGCCTTTGCTGACCGGAGTCGGACTTTCGGAAGTGGGCTATCCTAGAGCCTTTGCCGACCGGAGTCGGACTTTCAGACGTTGGCTTCCTTAGAGCCTTTGCCGATCAGAGTCAGGCTTTTGGAAGTGGGCTACCGTAGAGCCTTTGCCGATTGGAGTCAGACTTTCGGTAGTGGGCTGCCCTAGAGCCTTTGCCAATCGGAGTCAGACTTTCGGAAGTGGACTGCCCTGAAGCCTTTGTCGACCAGAGTCGAACTTTTGAAAGTGGGCTACCCTAGAGCCTTTGCCGATCGGAGTCAGACTTTTGAAAGTGGGCTGCCCTAGTGCCTTTACCAATCAGAGTCAGACATTTGGAAGTGGGCTGCCCTAGAGCCTTTGCCGACCGGATGTCGGGGTCCGACTGCAAGTACTGAAATGGGAGAGAAAAAGTGATTCGAGTTGAGAGAAAGAGTGGACGTACCTGGCCGGATGGCAGAGAACCACATCCGGGCGGTCTTCTTGAGGGTTGCAGGGAAGGCGATGCAATGAAGAGCATCGGAGGTACCTTGGACCATCATATGGGCTTTGTACATGCCCAGATGGTCCATCGGATCAGTGGTACCATCGTAGGGGTCCACTTGTGGGATCTTGAAGTGGCGGGGGATCGTCTCTGCCAGAATCTCCTCAAAGAATGGGGGAAGGGAGTCGTATACCTATCTTCCTTCGGCCTTCTGCCGGATGGCAATTTCAGCAATGAACTCCTCCATGTGCATGATCTTGCTGGCATAGTCCTTCGGAGGTTTGGTGGCAAGCCGACCGCCAAACGGGATGGATTTAGTATAGGAAGGCGAAGTAGACCTCGCCCTCTTACCGTCAGATCGGTCATCCAAGGACCTCCGAGGCCCCGCGATAGCATGAGAACCATGCTGAAGGATCTCTGGCCGTCGGCCTCCCTCAGCAGCAGTCGAGGGATTGGTGCAGGAAGCAGCTGGTAGTTATTGTCGATTGTCGGCTACTTCTTGGAAATGTTGAACCGCAGCCGTAAGTGTTTCAATGTGATTTACCAAGGTTTGGAACTATTGCAACACCAATGTAATGGTAGGTTCTGTAGCAGTAGGGGTGGTGGCAACAAAATCATTCTCCCTGAGAGGCTCCTCGGACCTGGAAGGAGAAATATCCCTCTTGGTGGTGGCATTTGGAGCTCTTCCCTTAGCCATTTTCTTACCAGGAAGATAGATTCCTCCTTTTAGAAGAAAGAGACGCCGTCCTTCTAGCGCCAATCTGTTGCCGCATCAACTCCTATACCAGGAATCAGGACGGCTAAATGGGCTGGAGCGCTCCACTCCGGGTGAACCTACAAAATAGTCCCCAAGGGTGCTAGTGGTGTTCTGGCGAGGGACCCTCCGATGCTTAGTTAGTAGGAGATTGAAGGCAATAGAATGGAGGAATCAAGGAAGGAACAGTCTCTAGAGAGGGAAGAGTTGTTCTACCTTCGAACGGGATTCCCTGAGTACCTTATATAGGCACGGAATAGTCCAAAATCCATTATGGGAGATGCTGAGAAAGATGATCTGCCCCTAGGAGAATCTGGAGAGTGGCCACGTGGCACGCAGATATGGTGGCATCGTGGAAGTAGTGGAGCAGGGCCGTTGGGATAGCAGGATCCCATAGTAATAGAAAGGTGCTTCTAGAATATCCTGGATGGTAAGACTCGCCTATCAGACGTCGGTCGTGAGTTAGTCAGTCAATCGAAGCAAAGGCCAAGCCTCCGAAGGAGAGCGATGGGCCGGACCCCAGCAGGAGAGGGTCATTTGGACCTCAGCTCCAGTTGGTCAGACCTCTGAAAGAGAGTGAAGGGTTGGACCCTAGCAGGAGAGGGTCGTTCGGACCTCAGCTTTGGTGGGTCGGACCTCTCGAAGAGAGCGATGGGCCAGACCCCAGAAGGAGAGGGTCGTTCGGATCTCAGCTCCGGTTGGTTGGACCTTTGAAGGAGAGCGATGGGCTGGACCCCAGGAGGATAGGGTCGTTCGGACCACTGGAGGAGAGCAATAGGTCGGACCCCAATAGGAGAGGGTCGTTCGGACCTCAGCTCCGGTTGGTCGGACCCCTGGAGGAGAGCGATGAGCCGGACCCCAGCAGGAGAGGGTCGTTCGGACCTCAGCTCCGGTGGGTCGGACCTCTCTTAATTGGAGCCTTGAAAAGGGTGACCGGGTCGAACCGCAGGACTGGGCCGGTTCTTGCTGAGGGTGAGCCATCATGGTACAACAGTTTTAATATTTGTTTGAGATAATTTCACTTTCTTAAATTCATTATAGTAGTAATGTAAATATTGGATAAGTTCAGGGTAATTCAAGACAGTGCAAACAAGTTCCAAAATGACTTTCATTTCATTGAAGCAGTTTAGTACAAGTTACAAAATATGAAAGAAAGTACAAAGTTTTTTTAAAAAAATAAATTATAAGGTAAACATCATTAAAAGTGTAAATAAAACATCAATTCTAGTCCTAGTGGATGACCTAAAGGTGTGGAGCAGGTCTCCTAGGATGTGAAGATGATGAAGGTCCACTAGTAGGTCTAGGCTGAGAAGGGAAAGAAGCAATGATTGATACTCTCAGTTGTTCAAATAGAATCTGAATTTGTTCCATTTCTTCACTTGTCTTCTTTATTTCCTTGTGTAATTGAACAAATTCATATGCCTGTTCATTGGCAAATGCTTCTTTAGATCCCCTTAACCTTCCAAATTCAGCTCTTAAGACTCCAATCCCTTTCGTGTAATCTTCTTCCATTCTTCTTCCTTCTTCCACTGAACCCATTTTAAATCTAAGATTGCTTAATTCAGTTCTGAATTCTTCAAGTGTATTATTGATAGAGCTTTTAATGGATTCAGAACTGGATGAAATCAATTCAAGTATGGGTTGAATGTCAGGCTAGGTTGCACTAGTTGCACTTTTGGAGATTTCAAGAACATCCACTCTACTGCGTAAATCATTTATTTGCTCTCCAAATTGATTTAGCCTTGTCTTTACTGACTAGCAAAACTCGCCAAACATGTTAGTCATAGTGCAGGTAAGTGAGTCAGTTAGAGTACTCAATTGCAGTGAAATAAAGTCCTGCAAAATTGATGTATCAATAGAGGTGTAGGACTAGCAGTGTCGGTAAAGAGCATCAGAAAATGGCTAAATAGGTGAGTCTGGCTATGGCTTAAGAATAGGAACTGAAGTGTCCTCACCAGTCTGTATCTCACCTTCTTCTTCTTGTTCTTCCTTATCAACTGGAATATTAGATTTCTTCTTCCAGGTGCCTTCAGAAAGCAGATATCCTATTCTTTGTAATGTTTTGGCTGTGTATATATCAGTATGTAGAAGTGGTCTGCTACCTTCATCAGATAAATCAACATTTGCAACTTGGAAGAACAATGTCAAAATCATTCCATATGGCAGACAAGCTTTTACTTTTCTAATTGCTTCCTTCATTTGAGATAACATTATTGCAGGAAGATTAATCTTGTCTCCATGAAACACCAGCTCCATAAAGCATAAATCCTTCTCACTAAACCCGTCGAACCATCCTGTCCTAGGTAGGAAAATTTGACTGATAAAGCTATGAAGGAGTCTTATTTCCACTGATAGGGAACTAGCTTTTAGAATGCCAATCTCATTCACATCTTCCTGTTCCAAAACTGTTTAAAGTGATTTTGCCCTGTCTTTTAAGACTAAGTGTTCAATTCCTTCAAAAGCCATTTCCAACATGCTGCCAAGACTTTCTTCAGAAATTATAATTTTTTTCCTTTGACTATTGATTCAATATGCTGCTCTCCAAGTCTCAAATTTTCATAAAATACTCTGACTAGGTTGGGATAAGTAAGAATATTCAAGGAACATATATAATTCCAACCCTGGTTTTCAATCAGATCTCCGACAATCAACCCTATTTCCTTAAGAAATTCAAATAGAAATCATCTACCTGTCGTGACGGGTCTCATTGCCAAGGACATTTGCTGACGTGGAGAAGGGGGGCTCGGTTCTTCAATAGGTTGAGATGGGATCCGTGAGGAGCTTTCTTCCCAAAATTTGGAGTGCCTTTCTTGCAGAGCTTGCTCAGATTCCTGATGAGGTCTCTTCCCAACAGCTTTTCAATGAGCCATTCCCGCAAAGACACAGTGATCCAAAGAGATTTGGAGGGAAAGGATGTTTGGAAAAGATGTTTCGGAGGGAAGGAATGAAGAGACGAAGAAGAAAATGCAATAAAAAATCCTACAGCTTGACTTAAGAAAGAGTCGGCCCGACATCCGAGCTGGCTCGACCAACATGACTTCTGCTCGAGTCAACTCGAGCAGAGGGAGCACAAAAAAAATTAATTGAAGCCATACTTAAAACCTTTTACTAAGTGAAAAATCATCGATAGAAGTAGAATGTGGAGGTTATCTAGATAATGTTTCCTTAAGTTTGTGGGAAATCAGGTTGAGATTTCTAAAGAGGGTCACACAAACCTAATTCACATCTAATCATTGCAAACCTATCATAATTTAAAGGTTTAGTAAAAATATCAGCAAGTTGGTTTTTCAGTTGGCACAAATTCAAGTACAATATCATTGTTCAAAACATAATCTCTTATAAAATGGTGCCTAATTTCAATGTGCTTAGTTTTTGAATGTTGAACAGGATTCTTGGTTAAAATTATAGCAGTTGTGTTATCACATTGATTGGAATTTTAGATTGTGTAACACCAAAATCTTCTAGCTATCATTTAATCCAAAGTACTTGAGCACAACAACTACCAGTAGCAACATACTCTGCCTCAACAGTGGATAGTGCTATAGAGTTTTGCTTCTTACAGTGCCATGTGATTAAATTCAACCCTAGAAATTGGCATGTTCTACTAGTTCTCTTTCTATCAATTTTACATCCAACATAGTCAGCATCCAAAAAATAAATTAAATTTAAAAAAGATTCTTTAGAATACCAAAGACCTAAATTACTTGTGCCTCTAAGATATTTGATAATTCTTTTAATAGCAAGCATGTGTGATTTCTTAGGATTTGATTGAAAACGAGCACACACACAAACACTTACAAGATGTCAGGTCTAATGGCAGTAAGATATAACAATGATCCAATCATACCTCGATAGAGCTTTTGATCGATGTTACAACTATCTTCATCTTTGTCAAGTCTGCAGATAGGGCTCATGGATGTGCTAGCCTCTTTGCTTGTCTCCATGCCAAACTTCTTAATTATTTCGTTGATATACTTGGCTGGTTTATAAAGATCCCTTCCTTTGTTTATTTTACTTGTAATCCAGGGAAGTAATTGAGTTCACCCATAAGGCTCATTTCAAACTCGCCCTGCATCAACTCAGAAAATTCTCTATAAAGGTTTTCATTTGTTGCACCAAATATGATATCATCAACGTAAATCTATACAACTAACATGTCATTCCCTCTTTCTTAATAAAAAGAGTTTTGTCAACATTTCCTCTTTTGAAATCATTTACAAGCAAAAATTTCCTGGTGCGGGCACCAGACTCAGAAGAAGACTTCAGAGCTCCATCTAGATCTCTGATTAACCTTGACCGAAGAATTAGGGTTTTTGGTTTGTAATAAGAGTTGACTAGATCAACTCAATTTAGCTTGAGTCTACATTACCTGCATTTTTATTTTGTTGAGTCATGTTGACTCAGTAGTGGACTAGAGTTTCAACCGGGGATGTTACATTTTCTCCCAAGACCTGGCAAGTGGACACCACACTCCCAGCCACACTCCCAGTCCAGGGGCGCCATATCCACATCCAGCAGCCTTTGGTCCCCACTCCACAGATGGCAACCTCCTTCTTTCATGCACCAGATAAAAAGAAGAGCACAAATCAAGGGGGCGGCCAAGACTTTCCCAAGTGACTCAAAGCAAAGAAGGGAAGAAGTTTTTCTTGGAAGAGAATATCAAGGGGTGCCCATTACCTGCCAAAAACACCTAAAACAAAGATGGGAAGAGCCTTGACTTAGGGAGGAAGAAAAGGAGGAGTCCAAAAGAGTTCATCCAGGGAAGGAAGAAAATTTTCTTGAAAAAATCAAGCAAGGTGGTGCCATCTACCTGCCATTTATAACCCAAATCCTAATTTTTTGTATTTTGGCCAACCATATGTAAGGGATTTGCCCTAATTTGGAGATCCCCTCCTTTAGTCCCACATGGAAAATATGAAACCCTTCTCCCTTGTAAAGCATTATAAATTACATCCCTCTTGTAAGTTGAAAAAAATCTATGAATGAAGAAAATTATTTTTGCTATTCTCTTGTGTTGAGTAACCTAGGTTTCTCTTCTTCCGCACTATTCTAAGTGTTGAGCTCCGTGAGGGGGTAATCCGGGTTCCATTGGAGCCTTGAGGAGGTGAGAGATCTCCATCTTTATCCAAAACCCTAGGTTAGCCACTTAAAAATCCAAAACCCTAGCTGCCCTTCATTATTTTCAATCCATCGACCCTAGCTCCTTCCATCTCCCATGGCCTCTCTCTCTCTACAAGTCCAGGCCGTCCACCTTCATCCAGATCCAGTCTGGCTACTTTAGATCCAGAGCAAGTTCCAAGGAAAATCACATCAGCTTCCAGGAGAATCCAGTTTTCAGCAATTTCAATCTTCAAGTTCATCAACCTGGTAAATTCTTCCCTTGACTCTCTGATTCCATCAATTGTTTTTCTTCTCTTCCAGATCTTGAGTTCAGGAGAAGCCAACCCGCCAAAGGACGAGTACTGGAGGATCCATTGCGAAGAAATCTGAATCCGAGGATCCAACAATCTGCTCGGGAGAGTTCTTCCACCAAAATCTGTGAAGATCATTGTCTGGTTAGGTAAACCATCTCTTCTCTTTATTTCTGTTCTGTTGAAAGTTCGGAGCGAAACCCTAGGTCTGGGAGTTTCTCAACCCCAGCGATCCGTTGCTTCTGAACTACTCTGATAATTTAGTTTTCTTAAATTGTGCTTTCAATTATCATATTAGTATCTTTCAATGTTAGGTTAACTTTTCTTTGATTTGAAGCCAACTTCTACAAACATATAAAAACAACAAAAAATTAGTTAATCTTAATTCACTTCCGCATCGCATCCCTTTATTTGTTCTGCATCATTTTTGGTATCAGAGCTTTCGTTCTGCATCATTTCCTATGTCTATCATATTAGGCCCTAGGTGCTTGTTTCAAACCATATAAAGCTTTATTTAGTTTAAATACATGATTTGGAAAATCATGATTTTTAAAACCTGGTGGTTGTTCTTAAAAAACTTGTTCATAAATGAATCCATTTAGAAAAGAACTTTTGACATCCATTTGAAATAGTTTAAAATTCATGTAGCAAGCAAATGTAAGAAGTAATCTAATGGCCTCAAGTCTTATTACAGGTGTATAAGTTTCATCAAAGTCTATTCCCTCTTCCTGGTTGTACCCTTTAGCTACCAACCTTTCTTTATTTCTCATAACTTTACCGTTCTTATCTAATTTGTTCCTATAGACCCATTTGGTTCCTATGATGGTATGGTCTAGAGGTCTACTAACAAGAGTCCAAACATTATTCCATTCAAATTGGTTCAATTCTTCATGCATGGCCATCATCCAGTTTGGGTCAGTTTCAGCTTCTTCTAAACTGTGTGGTTCAATTTGTGAAACAAAAGCAAGGTAGTCATGTACATCTCTATGTGCAGACCTTGTCCTTATACCATGAGAAGGATCACCAATAATTAGATCTTTAGGATGTGAAGTTACATACCTCCATTCATTTGGTAAATCAGTATGATCCTTACTTACCACTTCATTTTTATCTTGTGTTTGCTTGTCTTGTATGCTTAGATCTTCCATCTTCTTTTGGAATGTACCTACATCATTGTCTACACACTCATCTTTTCTAGATGGTGAGGGGTTAGCTTCATCAAAAATAACATGAATCGACTCTTCTACAGTTAGAGTCCTCTTATTAAACACTCTATATGCTTTGCTGTGCAGTGAATAACCAAGGAATATGGATTCATCAGATTTTGCATCAAATTTTTCTAGATTATATTTACCAATATTCAACACTAAGCATTTACACACAAAAACATTAAAATAATAATATTACATTTTCTTCCATTCTAAAGCTTATAGGGTGTTTTCTTTGAAATTGGGCGTATTATAACCCGGTTCAATATGTAACAAGCAGTATTCACTACTTCTGCCCAAAGTACCTTGGAAGATTGCCTTCACACAACTTAGTTCGGGCCATTTTTCCAAAGTCCTATTCTCTCTCTATAACACCATTTCATTATGGTGTTCTAGGAGAGGAGAAGTTGTGATCAATGTCGTGCTCAGTACAATATTCATCAAAAAATTGATTTTGAAATTCAGTCCCGTAATCACTTCTTATAGAAATAATAGAAAGATTTTTCTTATTTGAAACCTTTTTATGAAATTTTTGAAGTACATTAAAGGTTTCATCTTTATGTGCGACAATTAATATCCATGTGAATCTAGCAAAGTCATCTAAAATCGAAAGGCCATATTTCATACCACCTAGGCTTGTGGTCATAGTTGGTCTAAATAAGTTCATATGAAGTAGCTCAAGGGGTCTTATAATTGAAATTACATTTTTTGATTTAAAACTCCCGCTAGTTAATTGCCTAATTGACAAGCATCACATACATAATCAAGATCAACATTAAAATGTGGCAAACCTCTAACTAGATTCTTTGAGATTAATTTGGTAATTGTATGCATGCTAGCATGACCTAATCGTCTATGCCGAAGTAAACAAGACTCCTTGGTCTTAGCATTCATTGCTACTAGACTGGAACTACTAGTCATGGCTAGATCATTTAGATCTACCACATAGATGTTTCCAAGTCTATGACCAATAAATTTATTGCCAGAGTCAAGAGAGTTAGTTACTATACACATAGATGATTCAAAGATAACCTTGAAGCCTTTATCACAAAGTTGACTAATACTCAATAAATTATGCTTCAATTTATCTACTAGCAGCACATCTTCAATAAAAGTATAAGGGGTTATCTTGATCTTATCGATTCTGATTATTTTTCCTTGCCATTATCACCGAAGGTAATCGATCCTCCTTCTTTCATTTGTAAGGTGATAAACTGATCTTTATCACTGGTCATATGCCTTGAACAGTCACTGTCTAGATACCATCATTTCATAGGGTTCAGCGCTGCAAGACAATCCTGCAAAATAATCAAGGAGTGGTTTTAGGTACCTAAGCTAACTTGGATCCTTTCAAGTTAGCAAATTGGTTTTTTTTGGAAGCCAAATAGTTCTAAATTTTGATGCACCAATCTTAGAATTTTTCAAAGAGTTACAATGGTGAACTTTATGCCAAATCTATGACATGCATAGCAAATAATTTTGTCATTTTTGAACGATGCATGCTTTGAAGCTTAACAAATGTAGAAATGGATATGTTTGGCTTGAAAGATTTTTTAACAGAAATCTTAGGAATGTACTTTAAGCCTTTTGAAACAGAATTTGACGAAAATGAACCAAAAGCTTTTTGAGATTTAGTGTTTCAAGTTGAAGCTTTTGAAGATACAAATTTTGTTACTGAAATTCCTTTGGCATTTAAAGCATTAAATCCAATTCCAGCTTTGCTTTTTGAATCTCTTTGTTCTTTCAAAATTAGCTCAAGCTTATTAGAACTCAAAGTAAGTTTTTCTACGAGAGGCTTAAGCTTTTCAACCTCCTTTTTCAAATTATTATTTTTGGCAACTAAAGCTTTGTTTGTCTCAATTAAAATATTCTTTTAGTTTTCAAAGCAATGACATTATCAGAAAAGACATTCAATTCTTTTTGCAAAATATTACTCTTTTGTAAAATTTCATCATTGTCTTTTAGCAATAAATCATTTTGTTTCTTCAAGGATTTGATTTTAACCCCAGCTTTCTTGAATTCAGTAAGCAAATCATGAAAAGCAGAATTCAATTCATAATAAGTAAATTCAGTCTGAAGCTCAGGGGATGATACCTCATTCTCAAGACCCATAAATAGAAGTTCATGATTTTTATGGTCTCTTCTTCTTCAGTAGATGTGGTTGCTTTACTGTCGCTCTACATCGCTACCATAGCTCTCGTTTTCTTTTTCTTGAAGCTCTTTTTCAGCAAAGGATAGTTTGGTCGAATGTGCCCTAGTTTTTTGTATTCGTAGTAGACCGACACTTCTTTTTCTTCTCTTTTTCTTTGTCCCTTTCTTTGCTGTATTCTTTGTTATTGTGGAATTTCCTATAGTTTCTTCTTTTTCTTCTTCCCAAGAACCTTTTGAACCTCCTAACGAACATAGCAACATCTTCATCTTCCATGTCATTTTCAATGAAGGATCTTTCTTCTTCTGATTCATCATCATCCTTTCTTGAATCCACTGCAGCTTTGAAGGCAATAGATTTTTTCTTCTTTTGATCATCCTCAGTTCTGTGCTGTATTGTTAGTTCGTGAGTGATGAGAGATCCTAGCAATTAATCCAGCAGTAGAGTATTCAGATCTATTGCTTCCTGGATGGTGGTCACTTTTGGATCCCATTTGTCTAGAAGATATCTTAAAACCTTCTATACAAGGTCAGCATTAGAATAACCTGCCAAGACTTTTTATGCCGTTAATAATATCAGTGAAGCATGAAAATATGGCAGAGATTGTTTCATTAGGTTCCATCTTAAATAATTCGTAACTATGTACAAGAAGATTAATTTTTTAGGACTTCAATTGGGAAGTTCGTTTGTGGGTCACCTCAAGTTTATCCCAAATTTTCTTTGCAGAAGAGCAATTGAAAATTCGATTAAACTCATTGCTGTCCACAGCACAATACAACAAATTTATTGCTTTAGCATTTAACTAACCCATTTTCATGTCGTGTTCATCCCAATCCTCTTCAGGTTTTGGAACGTCCACTCCATAAATTTTAACCATGGGGATATATGGACCCTTCAAAATGACCTTCCACAATTGAAAATCAACTTCTTGAATATAAATTTTCATCTTAGCTTTCCAGAATGCATAATTTGTGCCTATGAAGAGTGGTGGTCTATTGGTTGATTGGCCTTTGGCCAAGGACGTACTCATTAGATGAGCCATCAATCTTTACTCTAACATAATCAGAGACACTGCTCTAATACCAGTTGTTGCCCAAGTGGCTACCCAATAGGGGGGTGAATTAGAATTTTAAAATAATAAAAATCATTGTAGTACATATGTGCTTTTAAAATTTAACTTCTCTTAATGAAAGGTGCTGTGATTATGAATGTAAAGCACAAGATAAAACGAAAGAGAAAGGCAGCAATACAAACACCAAAGATTATAGTGGTTCGGAGTAAACCAGCTCCTATATCCACTATCTAAGATACCACTTAGGATTTCCACTATATTCACACCCGAATATAGTAGGATTGTTTTATAGGCTCAAAATCCAACCCTACACTTTGTTTTAAACATGATCACCTAGAACCCTGTTGCACCCATTTGGCGAAGTCCGACTCCCGGTTCTTGGAGAGGACCCCACGGCCCCCTTTCCCAAAGGGCTGACCCAAGGGCTTCAAGAGTTGGCGGGCACCCCACCATCTGTGCATCGGCCTCTTCGACTGCCACGGTCGGCTTCTGGGAGCCCCAATTGAGCATCGCGGTCGGCTGCTGGGGGGCCAGGCTGACCCGCTGCTGAAAGGGTCGCTCGGAGTTTCCAGGAGCCTTTCTCCCTGATAAGTACTGACATTCTGTTGTAACAGACTCCAGTGCAAGGCCACGATTCTTGCTGCCAGGCCACCACTCTGACGCTCCCGTCATGCCACCAACCCACGACCTCACTGCCACGCCTATTCTCCTAGGGGCATATTCGAGCTTTCCCAACCTGCTCCCTAATAGAATTTGGCAGCACTCCACTCCTATAAAAGGCACCCGGGGGACCTCCGTAAAGGGGGTAAAGTTCTTCTTCTCCATTGTGAACTTTTTTTCGAGCTCTTTCCATTCTATTGCTCCAACCCTCCTCTACCTTAAGCATCGGAGTGTCCCCCACCGGAGCCCCTTTAGTGCCTAGGTACTTCTTGCAGGTTGATCGGTCGAGGAGCTCTCCAGCACATCCACCGAGCCCGATCCAGGAGGAAAAGCAGAAATAGATTGGCGCTAGAGGAAGGGCGCGCGCTGAACCTTCGTTACGCTCCCTGCTCCAAAAGGAAAGATTGACGGGAAAGATCCAGCCATGGCAAGAGGAAGAACCCGGAGTGTTTTCGCGAGGGGAGGGCGCTCCCACAAGGGGCCCAACGCACCCCGCGCGGAAAGTAATGTCGCCGCCACCGTCGAGCCCACCATGACCCTGGGGTTGCAGCAATTCCAGATGCTGGTAAACCGCATTAAGATGCTTACCTCAATGGTCCAGTGCTTCCAAAAAATGACGAACCATCAGCAGCAGCCGTCGGTGGCTTCTTGCGTCAACCATCAGCTGGTTGCCGGTGTCAGCCAGCGGCTGGAGGAGCCTCCGCCCTCGTCCCTCGCAGTTCCAGAACCCTAGAGGTCCTTGAGGGCCCACGTTGAAGGAAAGAGGACGAGGTCAGCTTCCCCTTCTTTCGCTGACTCTGCCCCTCCCAGCAGCCGGCATGCTGCTACAGACCTGCATGACTATGGTAGCAAAATCATGCGCTTAGAGGAGCGCATCACCGAGATTAATGAGTGGCAGAATGCTGAGGGAAGACCAGTGCACGACACCCGCCCGCCTTTCTTCGCAGAGATTTTGGGGGAGTCTATCCCCCAACATTTCAAGATCCGGCAGGTGGACACCTATGACGGTACCACTGATCCCTTGGACCACCTGGGCACCTACAAGGCCCATATGATGGTGCAGGGCGTGTTCGACGCCCTCCACTGCATCGCCTTCCTGGTGACTCTGAAGAAGGCCACGCGGATATGGTTTTTCGCCATCTGCTCAGGTACGATCCATTCTTTTTCCTAGCTCAAAACCCTTTTTCTTTCTCATTTCAGGACCTGCAGACAGACTCTGAAGAACACCGACTGCATTTTTCTCATCCAACAAATGGAGGGAGAGACCCTCCGGGACTACATGGCCCGCTTTAACTCAACCGCTATGGAGATCCCTGACTTAAATGAAGCGGTAGCCATGTCCACTTTTAAGAGGGGGCTCCGCTCGTCCAAGCTCACATTTTCCCTGGACAAGAAGCTTCCTACAAGCTACACCGATCTGCTGGCCAAGGTGCACAAGTACGCCCTGGTGGAGGAACAATCGACGAGCCGGTACCAGGTTGAGGGGAGGTCGGCATCGAAGAAGTGGGGTGATAATGCCCCCACAGTCCGACCTCCCGGTAACGATGGCCGATCCACCCGATGCCAAAGTCCCAAGCCGAGGGACTACATCAAGAGGTTTAACAACTATGCACCCCTCTCCCTACCACGGGAGAAGATCCTGATGGAGATTGAGAACGAGGCCTTCTTCCAAAGACCTCGACCGATGAGAGGTCCTCCTGCCTCCATAAGCAAAAACAAGTACTGACGGTTCCATAGGGACCATGGGCACGACATGGAAGAGTACCTCCAGCTGAAAGACGTCATTGAGGACCTCATTCAGAGGGGGTATCTGAACAAGTACATCCGACCCGGCCAGGATCGGGCTGGGACTTCAACTGTTAGAGACCCCTCGAGGGAGGCTGAGTGATGGGGGATAGATGGTAGGATCGTTTGTGAGCCTAGAAGTCACCTAAATTAGGGTACTATTTTCTTTTTAGTATTTTTTTTTTTTAGGGATGGCGAAGGAATAGTGGGGATGGAAGACAGGGATTTGAATCTCATGGACTTTGGGACTCACCATAACGAAGAGACCTCTAACCTCTAAGGCATTACACCCTCCTCGATACTTGGAGACGCTAGGATGGATCTCAAAGGCCACGAGGAGATAGAGAAGATGGAATGAGAAGGGGGATAAATGGGCATGACCTCACATCATGTCCTAGGGTTGGGCCTCACACCCTCTTCTTACAGAGTGAAATAAAAAAAACCATTCTTTTCTAAAACTCATTTTCATTCCCAAAACTTGACTAAACTCCAAAAACTATTTTTTTACAAAGGACTGAGAGTGGTATTTATAGACTTGTCCAACCCTCATTTGAATTTGAATACAGGATAAAAAGATAGAGATGATTCAAATTCAAACACAAGATAGGATAAGACAAGCCTATCCATATCTAAATCCTAACCAACCAAATCCTTTTTAAATTTCAAACAAAAGATAAAATCCAAAACTACTTTATTTTGGATATGCTCCGAGATTCATGCAGCTTCAGGATTCGTGCTTGCTCTGGGATCCGTGCTAGTAATGTCCCCATCAGTGAGCTCCCCAATCAGTGCTTGACAGATGGAGGCGTTGGCATGCAGCATCGAAGATCCGACTGGGGGCGGAATGATGACTAGGACATTGTAAAAAGGCCCAAGGGATCCAATGTAATTAGTTTTTCTGATGAGGACCTCTTGGAGCCTCCTCTCTAGGGCGATGACACTATGGTTTTGTCATCTATCATCGCCAATTATGATGTAAAACGCATCCTTATCGATAATAGAAGCTGCGTGGAGGTTTTACTATATGATGCTTTCATCCGGATGAACTTGTCCAGGATCAGACTACGGGAGTCCGTGTCACTGCTCACTGGCTTCGAAAGGAATTCCGTCGAGGTTGATGGGGAGATTGCCTTACCCGTTACCCTCGGGATGGAACCTTACCAGCAAACCTTCTCCGTCAACTTCGTGGTCGTCCGTACGACCTCGGCGTACAACACAATTTTAGGACAGCCGGTCCTCAATATGTTCCGGATCATTATATCTACTTACCACTTGCTGGCCAAGTTTCTGACCCGTGATGGAGTTGGGGAGCAGAGGGGAGACCGTAGAGTAGCACGACAATGCCTAGCTATTCACGACAAGTAGTTGGACGGGCATCCCACGCTCGAGCAGCTTGAACCCAGAGACAAAGCCGACAGCCATGGTCAGCCCGTCGAGAAGATCGTATTCGTACCCCTTAAGGAGGATGATCTCACAAGAGTCGTCCAGATAGGGAGCGCCCTGGATGAGAGTGCAAGGCGGGAACTAGTCGGCTTTTTATGGAGCAATGCGGACATCTTTGCCTGGTCGGCATCCGATATGCCAGGCATCCTGGCAGATGTCATCACCCATCAGCTTATGGTGGATCCTACTTATAGGCCCGTCCGGCAAAAGAAGAGGAGCATCGCTGCCGAAAGGCAGCGGGCCACTAAGGAGGAAGTGAAGAAGCTCTTCAATGCTGGCTTCATCAGGGAGTCTCACTACCCGGAGTGGCTGGCCAATGTCATCATGGTGAAGAAGGCTAGTGGGAAGTGGAGGATCTGTGTGGATTACACAGACCTTAACAAGACGTGCCCCAAAGATAGCTTTCCCTTACCGAGAATTGACCAACTGGTAGATGCAATAACCGGCCACCAACTCTTGAGCTTCATGGATGCTTTCTCTGGGTAAAACCAGATCAGGATGCATCCCGAAGATGAGGAGAAGACAGCCTTTATCACGGACCGGGGCCTGTATTGCTATAAAGTGATGCCTTTTTGCCTAAAAAATGCAGGCGCCACCTTTCAAAGGCTGATCAACCGAGTCTTTAAAGATCAGCTTGGAAGGAACATGGAGGCGTACGTCGATGATATGATCGTCAAAAGCCTCCATAAGGCCAACCACATCAGGGACCTGCAGGAGTCCTTTGATGCATTGAGGCACCATGGGATGAAGCTGAACCCCACCAAGTGCATTTCGGGGTGACCTCTGAAAGTAAAAATGTGGTGCAAGTGCCTACGCTAAGCATGCAACAGCACAGGGAGCAGGTAAATATTTTAAAACATTTTTAAAATAAATGCGAAAAACACCTACTCCGCACAGGATCTAGCATATGCAAGATGCATGTATTGGCATGATACATGACATATAATATTTATAAACATTTTAATAAATCTAGATCTACACATGTACCGAAATTAAAACCAAAAACATACCTTATTCCTAGCTGGAAAAGTCAGGGATAAACCTGGAATAGATTGGAATAACTGGAATAAAGTTATTCCAGTCGTCTTCCACCTTGGGCTGAAAATAGGGCTTCCGAAAAGTCCCCGGAACGCCGCCTTCCGGACCTCCGATCGCTCCCAAATTTGATTTGTAGATTCTTAAAGAAGTCCTCTTCGATTTGGCACTAGTTTCTGCAAGAAAAACTAAGCCAATAAATCGTCAAAATTCACCGAAGTCTGCTGCATGAAAATGGCAGCAGAACGGAGTAGCTGTCTTCGTCGTTGGATTTCGGGCAACTGGAGCGATCCCGGCTCGCGTGGTTTGCTCCGAGGAGTAGAGTGGTACACCCTCTAGAGGGGAGACACGCCCGGGACTCTCGGATCCGCCTCCACGCACGGTGCTAGCTGCCGGAAGAGGGCTTCATAGTCACAGGTTTTCTGCAGCTGGGCAGAACATGAGCACTTGAAACAATGGGATTAAGGCCTTGTTTCTCTCTCACAAAACTCCTAAACCCAGCCCTAAAGATCTTTGCTTAAGCCTCTCAAAGAATGCCCAAAGCTCTCTTTTTTTAGGCCTCTCTCATGGTGGAAAAAAAATTTCTCTCGTTGAAAACTTCATCACACGAAACAGGATGCTGGTTTGGCTTTTATAAGCAAGTTGGGAGGGAGAGGGAGTTGGAGCGTTGGAAGGTGGAGAGGCAGCAGCAGTTGGTAGCAATAAACCCAATTAACAAGTCATTAAGGGAGGGATTAAAGCTATTAACCAACAGTGGAGGGAGAGAGGAAAACGCCCAGCTTTTTGCCTTCACGAGTTTGGATTTCAACCGTTTTGCCTTCTCCAATCAAACGCATGGAACTTTTTTCTCTCCAATTACCGTGTAAAACGGTCCAAGGGAAAAAAATATCAAAGTGGAAACTGGTTCAACCAAAAACCGGTCCAATCCCTTTAAACCAAACGGTTCAATCCAATTGAACCTGGTTCAAGGAATAAAATTGGTTCACAACCAATTGGAGGCCGAAACGAACTCTGAATCATTTCAAAATTGATTCAGAAAAATCCTGGCGCAGAGCTGGTCAACAGAACATTTTTCGGTCGACTCAAACAAGGGCAAGATGGGAAAAAGAGTGCTCAAAAATATCGTGACCATAAAATCGAGACGATCCCAATCGTAATCGATTTCCGGATCAGAGAGTTATCCTCTGTGGCGTGTGACCTCATAGGTTCGAACCTAAACGGTAGCACCAGAACAATTCTAGTACCAGCACAAGAAACCATCTAGCAATGGGTCCCGACATCCGGATAGGTCGAAGATTCCGGAGCAAACTATCGAACCTCTGGCATATGGTTACCGAATAATTCATCCCTTTGACCTCTAATGCTCAGAACGACTGAGATTGGGCTGCCAACCCAGACTGAGTCAGTCGACTACGTGTCACAACCTCGCAAGCCCAGTGACTCTTCACTAGGGCTACCCCGGTCGAGGATTTGCTAAATTGAGATACTGCAAGACATTCAATCCAAACTTGTTTGGACAGGTCAATTCCATCTTGGTCCATCACAGCTCCACAAGTACTTGCCTGTACCTAGAAACCTTCCGTCACCGGATTAAAAATCCGGGTAATCCGGCACCAAAGCATAGGGAGTTGCCTGCAAGTTACCGTGATGAGCTCAGGTCAGAGGGACACATATACCCATATCCAATCATGAGTTTCCCTTTGGCAGAGAGGGGCTGCACGGAGTCACGTTCAATGAGATATCACATATCCCACTTGTAGATCACATCAGTGTCACCACACTCATTTGGTCAAGAGGACAACCAAACGATGTGAACTGCAACAACCTATACTTGATATATTTCCATCCAGTATAATATATCCTTAGGTTGTGAACTGGGTTTAAGGACCACTCGATACATCCTCTCTATATCAAAGTCAGTGTAGTCCTAAGGACTTCATCACTTGGAAATAGTTCATTTTAGGGAAATACAATATGTGATGAGCTGCCAAATAATAATTTTATTAATTCATAAAATAAATACGGTGCTGAGCATAACCGCCTACAACCCAGGCGATTGGCTTTGGGATACATTTCCCAACAACTCCCACATGTACTAAAACCAATTAAAGGAGTATCTTATACCCATTTTCCATTTACAATAGTCGAACTCTTTGACTCCAAGGGCTTTAGTGAAGGGGTCGGCTAGATTTTCTTTCCCATCGATCATCAGAAGATTGATGTCGCCTCGCTCCACGATTTCTCGTACGAGGTGGTAGCGCCGCAAAATGTGCTTGGTGCGGTGATGAGCTTTTGGCTCCTTAGCTTGAGCAATGGCTCCAATGCTGTCACAGTACACCGGAAGAGGACCATCTAGGGAAGGTGCCACCCCTAGCTCTCCAAGGAACTTTCGCAACCACACAGCTTCCTTTGCTGCATCTGATGCTGCAATATATTCTGCTTCGCATACCGAGTCTGCAACAGTTGCCTGCTTAGAACTTTTCCAGCAGATCGCTCCTCCATTGAGGTTAAAAACAAACCCTGACACACTCTTGCTATCATCTCTATCCGACTGGAAACTAAAGTCAGTGTACCCCACAAGTTTCAAGTCAGGTTCTCCATAAATCAGCCATTGATCTTTAGTATTTCTTAAATACTTAAGGATGGACTTAACCACCTTCCAATGCGCCTCACCTGGGTCAGACTGGTATCTGCTCACTACTCCTAGTGAGTATGCCATGTCTGGTCTAGTACAAGTCATAGCATACATGATAGAGCCTACTGCAGAAGCATAAGGTACTCTACTCATGCGTTCTCTTTCCTCAGGAGTTGTCGCACAATCCCTTTTGGAAAGAGTAATTCCAGAACCTATCGGAAGATAGCCTTTCTTGGAATTTTCCATGCTGAACCGTTTCAGCATGGTATCTATGTACATAGACTGGGACAGTCCCAAAAGCTTCTTGGATCTACCTCTATAGATCTTCATACCTAGTATATAAGAAGCTTCACCCAAGTCCTTCATGGAGAACTGAGATGATAACCAGATCTTTATTCCTTGTAATGCTGCGACGTCATTCCCGATTAAGAGAATGTCGTCAACATACAGTACTAGGAATACAATCACAGAACCATTGACCCATTTATAGATGCACGGTTCTTCTCCATTTTTAACGAAGCCATACGATTTGATACACCTATCAAACCGTAAGTTCCAACTTCGAGATGCTTGCTTGAGTCCATAGATGGACTTCTGCAATTTGCATTCTTTTGATTCATCTGTGGATGTGAACCCTTCAGGGTGTATCATATACACCTCTTCTTCCAGCTCCCCATTTAGGAAAGCGGTTCGGACATCCATCTGCCAGATCTCGTAATCAAAATATGCTGCCAAAGCAAGCATGATCCGAATAGACTTGAGCATTGCCACAGGGGAAAATGTCTCATCATAATCGATACCATATCGCTGACAATACCCCTTGGCACCCAGATGGGCTTTATAGGTCTCTACCTTCCCATCTGCGCCCCTTTTCCTCTTGAAGATCCATTTATACCTGATGGGTTTTATTCCTTCAGGCGGATCAACCAATGTCCAAACATTGTTGATTTCCATGGACTCCATTTCGGATCGCATGGCTCCAAGCCATGCCTCAGAGTCAGATCTCTGAAGTGCATCCATATAGGTGATCGGATCTTCATTGTTCTCATCGAGCTCAATGGGATCACCGTCCCGGACCAAGAAACCGTAGTATCTGTCCGGCTGACGCGGTATTCTACCGGATCTCCTAATGGGTTCTGGGTGTGATTCAATCACAGCCGGTTCTACGATGTCCTTAGAGTGTGTAGGTTCTTCTATTGACTGAACTTCATCAAGTTCAATCTTAGAGGCTATAGTTCCTTCTCCAAGGAACTCCTTTTCCAAAATGATAGCTCTAAGAGCAACGAACACCTTTTGTTCATTCTCCAAGTAGAAGAAATACCCTTTGGTTTCCTTAGGATAACCAATGAATAAACACTGATCAGACCTAGGACCAAGTTTGTCTAAGTCTAAACGCTTTACGTAAGCCGGACAACCCCAGACCCGAAGGTGTGAGATTGATGGTTTACGTCCATTCCACATCTCATATGGAGTGGAGAAAACAGACTTACTTGGAACATTATTTAATAAGTAACAGGCTGTCTGAAGCGCATATCCCCAAAAGGATAGTGGCAGAGTTGCAAAGCCCATCATGGATCGAACCATGTCCAACAAGGTTCGATTTCTCCTTTCGGACACACCATTCAACTATGGTGTTCCTGGAGGAGTCCACTGAGAGAGAATTCCATTCTCCTCAAGATTTGCCAAAAAAGCACCAGATAAGTATTTGCCACCTCGATCAGATCGAAGGGTTTTAATACTTTTTCCAATTTGCTTTTCTACTTCATTACGGTATCGTTTGAACATTTCAAACGACTCAGACTTATGTCTTATTAAAAAGACATAATCGAACCTTGAAAAGTCATCTGTAAAAGTAATGAAATATTTTATCCTCCTCTAGCACTAACTATCATCGGTCCACATACATCATATGTATTAAACTTAGAATTTCTATAGCTCGTTCACCTTTTCCAGTAAAGGTGACTTGGTCATTTTACCAAGTAAACAGGATTCACAAGTGGGCAGTGATTCAGAATCACTGACCTCGAGGAGTCCATTTCCTCGCATCTTGTTTATCCTATTTTGGTTGATATGACCTAGCCTACAGTGCCAAAGATACAAATCATTGACGTTATCTAACCTTGGGCGTTTGCTAGAAGTGTACATTACACTAACAGGCCTTGATAGTATGTATATGCCATTATTTAATCTAGCTTTCATTATAACAGAGTTATCAAATAACATTGCAAAAATCTCCTTTTATTGATAGTTCAAAACCACAACTGGCCAAAGGCCTACAGAGATTATGCTCATAATGAAACTAGGACAATAGTGACAGTCGACTAGTTCGATAGTACAAGACTCAAAGACAAGACGCAGGACTCCGACCGCCAGTACTGGAACACGATTTCCATTCCCGACGCTCAGAAACTGTTCTCCATCTTCAAATATTCTGCTAACTTGAGTCCCTGTAACGAATTACAACATGATTGGACTACCAGTATCCAATACCCAGTTAGCAGTTTCAACAATTGAGTATTACAAGTTTTTCATATAAATACCTTGTTCAGCAGACTTCTACTTTCTCGGCCTGTTCGGATCAAGGGACGCAATATAGAGGACAGTTCCTCTTCTAGTGTCCCTTCTTCTTGCAGTAGAAGCACTCTGCAGAAAACTGATCAGCCTTATACTTCCTGGTCTGACTAGGGCAGAACATTCTACACCTTCTTTCCCTTCTTATTTATTTTCTTCTTCCCTTTCTTAAGGGACGACGACCTCTACCTCCTCCCACTAAATTCACCACCCCCCTATTCAGTTGGTGGTCTTTCTCGAAAGTCTGCAATACCCCAAAAGACCATGGCAGTTGACTGCAGGCTTGTTCATTCTGTAATGATCAAGAAAGTCAAGATAGGAGGAGGAAAGAGAATTCAGGATCACATCCTTGCCGAGCTGCTCGTGCAAGGGGCATCTAAGTTTGCCCAACTTTTCAATCAACTCGATCATTACAATACATGATCAGTGACTGAACCACCATTCGGGATCTTGGAGTTGTAGATGGCACAAGACTCTTTGTACCGTTCTACATCATCCGGGGTGCTGAAGGATTCCTTCAATTTTTGAAGGATTTCATCAGGTTGGGCCTCCTCAAATTTGCGAGTAAACTCGTCGTTCATCGCCGCTAGCATAATGCAACGGACAGTAGTTCGATCAGAGACCCACTTCAGATAAGCATCTCTGACCGCACTCCGTGCATTAGCGAGAGGGATTTCAGGTGCAGGATCCGTTATCACATACAGGATCTGTTCGTGCTCCAGAACTATTCTCAACTTTCGATACCAACTATCGAAGTTGTGACCCTTTAACTTCTCATTATCGAGAAGTGACCGGAGCGATAAATTTGAAGACATCTGAGAAGAAAATAAGACCAAATTAGTTTATGAATTAATAACGTAACCAAAGACTTGGACTTTAGTCTAAAGGTTTCTCCCACTAATTTTTCAGATTGGTAGCCTCTAACTCCAATCCATGAAAACACTTTTTCAAGCGGTACTAAAATCCAATAGGCCACGCATGAGCCCGACTATGGCCGGCTCACCCATACGAGCCTAAAGTAGGTTCGTAAACCAATTATTTCCCTAAACAATTTCAGTATTTTATTTTGCCCCAGAGAACACCCCAATCGGCCTAGGGGCCTCCTATTGCGGGTCTCTGGTTAGGTCCAACTATTAAAATGACTAATCCAATGCATCCAGCTAACTAAAGATAAAGCCCGACTATGGCTGGCCCACCTGGTCCCGTTAAGGAGGTTGCACTGAACCATCATCGATCAGATAGAAATTCCAGTTGCCGGATGTACACCCTTCTATGGAACTGTCGATGCATACCAAGCTAGTGGACACATTTTTATCCAACTTAATGGAGGCTAAGACACTGTCAACTCCTTGACTTAGTCATTTTAAGGACCTAATAATTTTAAAGGATTTTTTTTTTTTTTTTTTTTTTGTGACAGAAGAAAATGTAAGGACATGGATCATCCTTCCACTGAATCAATCAGATTCCAGGAGGGTTGAATTAATCAACAATTGATCCATGGGCACCTGTTGATCAGTCAGACCGATCAACCTGGGTGACGTCGGTTACTCGAGTCATTGAGCTTTTTCAATCAGTTCTGGTCGACTCGACTAGCCAGGTAGGTGAGATCATGGGTGAGTATCCGCCATTAACCATCTTTCCTAGACACCAACCAAGTTGGCCAGGAAAGAGGTAGCCTCATAGAACCATGATCACAATTGCCAAACCTACCTCGACACTAGTCGGTTTACCAGACTCGATCAGACTATCATAAATGGTGTGGGCACCAGAATCAGGAAGAGACTCCAACCATTCAAGTCAAATCCGAGTCCTTAGGTTGGATGAGTAAAAGAAAGTCCTGTAATTTTTTTCTTTCTTTAATTTTGAGTCCAAATAATTATGTAATTCGAGTCCATTTCAATTTATGTTGGAACTAGTCCAGCCTGATTAATCTTGTATTTGAGAGTTGGGTCCAAATGAGTCAAGTCCAATCCATGAAGAATCAAACAAAACCTCCATGAAGAATCAAACCAAACCACATTTGAAGACTAAAGAAGACTCAAGACTTATACTCCAAAGCAAGACCAAAGCCACCTCAAGTGGGACCACATGCCACCTCATCATCCAAGGTTGCTGCCACATCACACATACCACCTCACCATCCAAGGTTGCTGCCACATCACACATGCCACCTCACCATCCAAGGTTGCCACCCAAGAGAAGAAAAGGGGAATTTGAATTTGAATTAGCTACAACCTCCTCCACAACTTCCTCCACTACTCATGGGATGCCCCATATTTTTCTCCACAAATTTTTCTCCATGATATTTGGTGTAGTTTGAATTCAAAATGGCTTAATAGTCTATAAAAGACTCTTAGTCTTCTTGTAAAAGAGAGATGGAAAAGAAAAAATAAAAGTTTTCTTCTATGTGAGTTCTATGTGCCTAAGTGGTAGTTCTAAATTCCTCTCCCTATCCCACGCCAACCCTACTTTCTCCTCCTCCATCTCCAACGCCTAAGACACTCTTCTTCTTCTCCCATCTCAAGCTAGCTCTTCAATATCTAAGGTTGATCAAGAAGACCATCACAAGGAGGCCGGCCAAATCCATTTCAAGTGATCTACCATGGCGCCAAGATTATTCTTCAACACTGCTTCCTCGACTCTTCTTTAGTTTCTCCATTTCATGACTAACGTATTTTACCAAGTTCCTAATCTCAGGTTTCTTTGTTGTAGGGTTTCTCCGGGATTCCGAACTCAAGAGGAAGGAATTATTTGCCATAATCCAGAAAACAAGAAGGGCCCTCATTTGTAGTATGGTCTTGTCATTTGGGAGGTCTCTTCATGAGTGATCTTGATCTACTTGAAAGATTAATGCTAGGTATGTTCTAGTATCGATTAGGTCTGAAATATTAAATTTGCCTAGCTTAACTTGTGTGGTTCGATCTTATTCCTATTTCTTTGTTATTTTGATAGTCTTATTAATAGGTTTACGTTTGATCGTTCGAGTTCTCTTTTTAGACCTCCTTTGATACTATATGCTGAACTAATCATATGCAAATAAGAAATTGCTAAGTTAATCTTTGCTAATCTCCTTTAGGGTTGCATAGTTGCATTCTCATCTTGCATGTCCCCACCAATCTTGGTATCATAGCATGGTAGAATAAGTTCCTGATTGCATAGCATTAAGTCCTTGAAGTACTTGGATCGGGGGCGTTACCAGGCCGTCCGGTCTTAGGAGAAAGTAGGTTTAAAACACCCTCTCTTCCCATTCCACGGGGATCTTCTAAGGCGTGTCGGGGTGCCATTGTGATTGACCCGTGAAAAGAAAGCCAAAGGACTTTTTAGATTTCATTTGTGAATTTGTATTGGTCACGTTCTCGTTTTGTTTTTCTGCTTGCTGTATTTTCTGTAGGCTGACTGTAATCCGCCTGCAACTCCAAGGAAAGTATCACATTCCTCGTTGGAATATTTTTTTTCCTATTCCATTTTAAGTTTTTTATCACCGTTTTAAATTTCAATCTGAGAAAAAATTACAAAAAAAATGAAAATTCCTGCAGTCCATCAGTGTAATTAAGGTTTCTGTTCTGTTCTGTTCCTTTTCATTATCTTCATTTCAGAATCTGCCTAGAATAGTACAGATTTATTTTGAAATTCTGTTTCATCTGGTATGTCATCTATAAGTTAGGAGTTTTCTGTGATTTTTTTAGATTTTTCTGATATTTTTTTCTGCACTTATCAATACCACATTTAAACTGCAACACACTACTTCTGCACCTGAAATTTGAAATTTGCATGCATCTCATGACAAATCAAATTAAGGCATGAAATTGACATAGGGTCAGGATTTCATCACCTGTCCCTAGCCCAAAAATCATCAAATTGCATATCGATCCAATTTCTAACTAAAATTGATTAGACATTAATTGCCCTAGTGGGTTAGGGACATCAATTTGTCGAGCCCAGGTTATTGTCAACTCATTGTGTCAACTAGTCTTGTGTGTGCCCTATTACTTGGTGTCTAGAATTGGGACTAAGGGCTTGGGTGCTGATCCTCTATCGGGCCAATTCCACCAGCCTAGGTAGGCCAGAGACAGGATCTCACACTCCCCTTGTTCTAAAACCTGGCCAAGTATAGTTACTACAATCTAGCTTGCCACCTTGATTAGGCAACTAGCTTGGAACTCTAGGTCCAGTTCAATTCAATTGGGAAAGCTTGTGCAACCCATTTCTTCATCTATTATTGGAAGCTGGTGTCAAGATAGAGGTTAAGTGGCTCAAGCCTAAGCGGTCTTGTGGTTTTTAATTAGGACCAGTGAAAGCTGGGGAACCTCCCACAGACCCACCTCCTGACTGGCCAGTGGAAGAGAGTAGCTGTTGATTTGATTGTATCTAGTCAACTCAGTTTATTTGGACTAACCGGTTTAGAAAACTCGTAGTTCGGGTCTGAGTCTAATTGTTTGCATGACAACTAGGTCAGGCACACCTTACCACCCTTCACAAGCCCAACCTAGTTCATCCATGGATACTAGTATGGAAAGCCTTATGAGATCTATGATCGAGAAGATGGACCGTTTGGATGCTAGGTTTGACCAGTTCGAGGAAAGGATAGGAACCCTAGAGGAATCTAGGTTGACCCCAACTGAACCACCTTCACCCAGATTACCTTCAGTTCACCCTAGAGCCCAACGACAGGAACATACACCTGATCCAATTCATAGAAGGCCACATCAGGATTATATTGATCACACTCCGGAGCCAAATCCTAGAAGACCTCGCCATGATACTTTTGATCAGGATGATCGGGCCTTAAGGAATATACGTCTAGATGCACCAACCTTTGAGGGAAGCCTAGATCCTAAGGTGTACATAGACTGGGAAGCTGACATGGACCAATATTTTGACTGGTATGATATGTCTGAAGAGAGAAGATTCAAGTTTGCCAAAATCAGACTAGTCCGTCAGGCTAGGTTGTATTGGGGAAATGTCGAACGCATAGCTAGGCAGAGGGGACTTACCTATAGTGACCTGGAGAGACATGAAGAAAAGCTTAGAGAGAAATATTTGCCTATGTCTTATCAGCAAAGGTTGTTAGATCAGTGGCAACGATTGACACAAGGAAATAAGACCGTTTCTGAGTACGTTGCTAAATTTGATGAGTTTGTAATGCGATGCAACGTAGTCGAGTCTGAGGCAGCCACATTGTCGAGGTTTAGATCAGGATTGAATGAAGATATAAAGGGGAACTGTTTTGAGAGAAGTCCATGATTTAGATCAGGCATACCAAGTTGCCATGGACTATGAGAGGTTTCAAAGAGAGCTACATTTAGGCGACCTGAGCCCATTAGGTTTAATCCTCCTGTTAGTCGACCTAGTTCAGTCCCTGGTACAACCAATAGACCAAGATCCAGCTCAAATCCAACCCCTAGGACCAACCCTGCCATTTCTCCAATTCCTAGAGAAGACAAAGGAAAGAGCCCTGAAGTTCGAGGTGAGGGAGCGAGTTTGCTATAATGTCGTAAACCAGGTCATTTCGTGAGCCAATGTCCCTCTAGAGCTTTACATATAGGGGAGGCAGAAGAAGGAGAATCAGAACCCTTGAGAATGTTGAAGAGGAGGTTTATGAAGCAGGGGATTGCTTGGCTGATGAGTATGAAGGAGATGAAGAAAATGTAGACTCATCAGATGTGTTAGGAGTTGTGAGATGTATCATGACACAGACCAAGGAGCAGGAAGACTGGCGTAGGACTAGCATCCTACACACATTTGTCAAAATAGGAGAAAAGGTCTGTAAGATCGTGATCGATAGTGGAAGCTGTGTCAATGCCATTTCCACTAGTGCAGCCAAGAGTCTAGGATTACCCACTGAACCACATCCCAATCCATATAAGGTATCCTGGATCGATTCCACTTCTATCCCAATCAAACAGAGATGTCAGTGTCCGAATCCAACTTCAGTCCTATCAGGAACGAATCTGGTGTGATGTACTCCCTATGGGAGTAAGTAGCATCATCCTAGGTAGGCCATGGCTGTTTGACCATGATGTGACAATTTTTGGTCGATCAAATTCCTGTGCTTTCAATTTCAATGGCAAGAAAATTGTCATTCATTCAACCCAGCCTAAGGACAACACCAAAAGAGAGTTAGCAGCCTGAAAGAAAAAAGGACTGGATTAAATTTGATAGGTGCAAGAGAATTAGAAAAAGACATTAATGAGGGAGCACCTATTTGGATGGTAGCTGCTAAGGAAACTATGGACCACACCCCTGTAGAACACCCTCAAGAGGTGGTCCAATTATTGAAAGACTTTGAAGACGTGTTTCCCGAGGATCTTCCCGACAATCTTCCACCTTTAAGGGACATACAACATGCCATAGATTTAGTTCCTGGCGCGACTTTACCTAATTTGCCATTATAGGATGAATCCAACTGAACATCAAGAGTTACAAAGGCAAGTTAGTGAACTTCTTAGAAAGGGGTTTGTTAGAGAAAGTTTAAGCCCTTGTGCAGTCCCTGCCTTGTTAACCCCTAAAAAGATGGTACCTGGAGGATGTGTGTAGACAGCCGTGCCATCAACAAGATTACTGTCAAATATAGGTTTCCAATCCCAAGACTGGACGATATGTTAGATATGATAGCCGGATCAACAATTTTCTCCAAGATAGACTTAAAGAGTGGCTATCACCAGGTTAGGGTTAGGCCTGGAGATGAATGAAAGACCGCTTTTAAGACTAAAGATGGATTATATGAGTGGTTAGTCATGCCGTTCGGTCTGTCCAATGCTCCCAGCACCTTTATGAGAATTATGAATCAGGTGTTGAAAACTTTCATCGGGAAATTTGTGGTGGTCTACTTTGATGACATTCTTATTTATAGCAAGACTAAGGCAGACCATTTAACCCACCTAAGACAAGTTTGCCAAGTCCTTAGAAAGGATAGCCTCTATGCCAATATCAAGAAGTGTGATTTCTTAACACATAGAGTTATCTTTCTAGGATTCGTAGTAACATCTGAAGGAGTGTCCGCTGACCCTGCGAAAATTAAATCAATAGTAGAGTGGCCTGTACCCAAGAGTATCCATGATGTCCGTAGTTTTCACGGTTTAGCCACCTTCTATAGAAGATTCATTAGAGGGTTCAGTACGATAGTGGCTCCAATCACTGATTGTATTAGGAAGGAACTTTTGAATGGACTAAAGCAGCAGACAAAGCCTTCCTAACAATAAGGAAAAATGACACACGCACACCGTCTTGAGGTTACCCGATTTTACCAAAGTGTTCGAGGTTGCGTGTGATGCTTCTGGGGTAGGAATTGGAGGTGTCTTGAGTCAAGAGAATCACCCAGTAGCATATTTCAGTGAGAAGTTAAATGAAGCGAGACTAAGGTATTCCACCTATGATAGGGAGCTGTATGCGGTAGTTCAGGCATTACGTTATTGGAGGCATTATCTTCTACCACAAGAGTTTGTCCTATTTTCTGATCATGAAGCTCTTAGGTTCCTTAGTTCTCAGAAGAAATTGAACCCTAGGCACGGGAAATGGGTAGAGTTCATACAAGCTTATACGTTCGTACTAAAACATCGTGCCGGAACTGAAAATAGGGTTGCTGATGCATTGAGTCGTCGTTCAATGTTGTTGAATTCTGTGAGCACTGAGGTAGTAGGGTTTGAAAGATTAAAAGAGGAATATCCTACATGCCCTGATTTTGGTGACATCTATCGATCCCTTCAACAAGGACCATCTAGTGAGCATAGTGATTATACCATTTTAGATGGATACCTTTTCAGAGGAAATCAGTTGTGTATTCCCAAGACCTCTGTTAGGGAATTTCTGATCTGGGAAGTTCATGCTGGGGGCTTAGCAGGACATTTTGGTAGGAATAAGACCATCTTAGCAATAGAAGGCCAATTCTTTTGGCCTGGTCTCAAAAGAAATGTGGCCCAGATTGTAGCTCAGTGCCGTATCTGTGCTGTTGCAAAACAGCAAAGACAGAACACCGTTTGTACACACCCTTACCTGTCCCTGATTGTCCATGGCAGGATATCAGCATGGATTTTGTAGTAGGCCTCCCTAAGACGTCTAGGAAGTATGATTCTGTCTTTGTTGTTGTCGATCGTTTCTCCAAGATGGCTCACTTCATTCCTTGTTCTCAAACTTTAGATGCTTCGAAGGTGGCCAAGCTTTTTCTCGATCAGGTCGTTAGGCTTCATGGTTTACCCAAAACCATTGTGTCCGATAGAGATGTCAAATTTACTAGCTATTTCTGGAAAACCCTCTGGCACATGCTCGGTACCAAGCTGAAATTCTCTACTGCCTATCATCCTCAAACCAATGGCCAGACTGAGGTAGTAAACCGAAGCTTAGGAAATCTGTTGAGATGCTTAGTTGGTGACAACCTAGGAAACTGGGACCTATTACTTCCTCGTGCTGAATTTGCCTATAACAGCTCAGTTAATAGGTCTATTGGGAAAAGTCCATTTGAAGTGGTCCATGGATACAGACCTAGGAAGCCTTTAGACCTAGCTCCTTTACCCACACATGCACGGGTGTCCGAGTCTGCCGAGTCATATGCACAGCATATTAGGGAATTGCATAAAGAGATTAGCCAAAAGATTCAAATGAGCAATGAACTCTATCAGCATATGACTAATTCACATAAACGATTAAAAGAATTTAATGAAGGGGACTCCGTCATGATCAAACTTAAACCTGAAAGGTTTTCGCCGGGAACTATGAAGAAACTCCATGCCCGGGGAGCCGGACCTTTCAAATAATAAAGAAAATTGGACCAAATGCTTATGTATTAGAATTACCACCAAGTTATGGCATTAGTTCAACATTTAATGTTTCAGACTTAAAAGAATACAAAGAACCTGCATTGATACCTAGTGAGCTTTTTGGTCCTAATGTTTCTTTTGAGAGTGAAACACCAAATGAGTGTCCACCACCAAGTGTTCCTGAGAGAAAGGAGAGAATTGAAAGGATCTTGGATGACCAGATCATTACTACTAGAAATAAAGGCTACCAACGTTATCTGGTTAGATGGCAAGGATGTCCTGAATCTGAAGACTCCTGGATTTCCCGAGAGGACCTACAACAAATCGACCCGGATGCATTAGAAACATATCAAGCCAACCCTCACTCGATAGGGTCGAGTTCCTCCCACCCCGGGAGAATTGGTGTGGGCACCAGAATCAGGAAGAGACTCCAACCAATTCAAGTCAAATCCGAGTCCTTATGGTTGGATGAGTAAAAGAAAGTCCTGTAATTTTTTTCTTTCTTTAATTTTGAGTCCAAATAATTATGTAATTCGAGTCCATTTCAATTTTATGTTGGAACTAGTCCAGCCTGATTAATCTTGTATTTGAGAGTTGGGTCCAAATGAGTCAAGTCCAATCCATGAAGAATCAAACCAACCTCCATGAAGAATCAAACCAAACCACATTTGAAGACTAAAGAAGACTCAAGACTTATACTCCAAAGCAAGACCAAAGCCACCTCAAGTGGGGACCACATGCCACCTCATCATCCAAGGTTGCTGCCACATCACACATACCACCTCACCATCCAAGGTTGCTGCCACATCACACATGCCACCTCACCATCCAAGGTTGCCACCCAAGAGAAGAAAAGGGGAATTTGAATTTGAATTAGCTACAACCTCCTCCACAACTTCCTCCACTACTCATGGGATGCCCCATATTTTTCTCCACAAATTTTTCTCCATGATATTTGGTGTAGTTTGAATTCAAAATGGCTTAATAGTCTATAAAAGACTCTTAGTCTTCTTGTAAAGAGAGGATGGAAAAGAAAAAATAAAAGTTTTCTTCTATGTGAGTTCTATGTGCCTAAGTGGTAGTTCTAAATTCCTCTCCCTATCCCACGCCAACCCTACTTTCTCCTCCTCCATCTCCAACGCCTAAGACACTCTTCTTCTTCTCCAATCTCAAGCTAGCTCTTCAATATCTAAGGTTGATCAAGAAGACCATCACAAGGAGGCCGGCCAAATCCATTTCAAGTGATCTACCATGGCGCCAAGATTATTCTTCAACACTGCTTCCTCGACTCTTCTTTAGTTTCTCCATTTCATGACTAACGTATTTTACCAAGTTCCTAATCTCAAGGTTTCTTTGTTGTAGGGTTCTCCGGGATTCCGAACTCAAGAGGAAGGAATTATTTGCCATAATCCAGAAAACAAGAAGGGCCCTCAATTTGTAGTATGGTCTTGTCATTTGGGAGGTCTCTTCATGAGTGATCTTGATCTACTTGAAAGATTAATGCTAGGTATGTTCTAGTATCGATTAGGTCTGAAATATTAAATTTGCCTAGCTTAACTTGTGTGGTTCGAATCTTATTCCTATTTCTTTGTTATTTTGATAGTCTTATTAATTAGGTTTACGTTTGATCGTTCGAGTTCTCTTTATTAGACCTCCTTTGATACTATATGCTGAACTAATCATATGCAAATAAGAAATTGCTAAGTTAATCTTTGCTAATCTCCTTTAGGGTTGCATAGTTGCATTCTCATCTTGCATGTCCCCACCAATAAAGACTCGGGCGTCCACTGAGCCACTAATTGGATCCATTTTAGATGAACGGATCAACTAATCTAACTATTAGATAGTTCTAAAGAAAGACCTTAAACAACTTTTGTTTAATCTTCTTTTAATCCGGTTCAACTAAACTTAGGTCTAACCCAGTGATGGACCCAACTAATCAGCTAACCCAATTTGTCCAATTTGGCTTATGCAAATTTTATTAGATTTCATAAACCTAAAAATTTTTTATTAAGCCAAATACTTAATTAAATATTTTTTAATTAAGTCTCTATGTAAAACAATTTTACATCTTAAATTATGCATCATATCTAGATTTATACTTTTATAAATATTATATGACCCAAAGAACAAAATTATAAATCATGCCAAATTTATAAAAAAAATTTTAATTTCTTTTTGATTTCCTTAAAGGATCCTTCTGAAGAGGCCAACACAGATGAACCGCATCGTGTCAAAGACACACGGCCATGGTGAAGGTCTCAACTAGGTTCTTAAAAGTACTCTCTAATCCCAAGATTAAACAATTTAATCTACTATACATGCATCAAGATATGTTACACTAGAACCTTGCTCTGATACCGCTGAAAGTAAAAATGTGGTGCAAGTGCCGACGCTAAGCATGCAACAGCACAGGGAGCAGGTAAATATTTTAAAATATTTTTAAAATAAATACGAAAAACACCTACTCTGCACAGGATCTAGCATATGCAAGATGCATGTATTGGCATGATACAGGACATATAATATTTATAAACATTTTAATAAATCTAGATCTACACATGCACCGAAATTAAAACCCAAAAACATACCTTATTCCCAGCTGGAATAAGTCAGGGATAAACCTGGAATAGACTGGAATAACTGGAATAAAGTTATTCCAGTTGTCTTCCACCTTGGGCTGAAAACAGGGCTTCCAAAAGTCCCCGGAATGCCATCTTCCGGACCTCCGATCGCTCCCAAATTTGAGCTGTAGATTCTTAAGGAAGTCCTCTTCGATTTGGCACTAGTTTCTACAAGAAAAACTAAGCCAATAAATCGTCAAAATTCACCGATTTCTGCTGCATGAAAATGGCAGCAGAACGGAGTAGCTGTCTTCGTCGTTGGATTTCGGGCAACTGGAGCGATCCTGGCTCGCGTGGTTTGCTCTGAGGAGTAGAGTGGTACTCCCTCTAGAGGGGAGATATGCCCGGGACTCTCGGATCTGCCTCCACGCACGGTGCTAGCTGCCGGAAGAGGGCTTCACAGTCACAGGTTTTCTGCAGCTGGGCAGAACATGAGCACTTGAAACAATGGGATTAAGGCCTTGTTTCTCTCTCACAAAACTCCTGAACTCAGCCCTAAAGATCTCTGCTTAAGCCTCTCAAAGAATGCCCAAGCTCTCCTTTTTTAGGCCTCTCTCACGGTGGAAAAAAAATTTCTCTCGTTGAAAACTTCATCACACGAAACAGGACGCTGGTTTGGCTTTTATAAGCAAGTTAGGAGGGGAGGGAGTTGGAGCGTTGGAAGGTGGAGAGGCAGCAGTAGTTGGTAGCAATAAACCCAATTAACAAGTCATTAAGGGAGGGATTAAAGCTATTAACCAACAGTGAAGGGAGAAGAGGAAAACGCCCAGCTTTTTGCCTTCACGAGTTTCGATTTCAATCGTTTTGCCTTCTCCAATCAAACGCATGGAACTTTTTTCTATCCAATTACCGTGTAAAACGGTCCAAGAGAAAAAAATATCAAAGTGGAAACCAGTTCAACCAAAAACCGGTCCAATCCCTTTAAACCAAACGGTTCAATCCAATTGAACCTGGTTCAAGGAATAAAATTGGTTCACAACCAATTAGAGGCCGAAATGAACTCTGAATCATTTCAAAATTGATTCAGAAAAATCCTGGCGCAGAGCTGGTCAACCCAGAACATTTTTCGGTCGACTCAGACAAGGGCAAGATGGGAAAAAGAGTGCTCAAAAATATTGTGACCATAAAACCGAGACGATTTCGAATCGTAATCGATTTCCGGATCAGAGAGTTATCCTCTGTGGCGTGTGACCTCATAGGTTCGAACCTAAACGGTAGCACCAGAACAATTCTAGTACCAGCACAAGAAACCATCTAGCAATGGGTCCCGGTGTCCGGATAGGTCGAAGATGCGGGAGCAAACTATCGAACCTCTGGCATATGGTTACCGTATAATTCATCCCTTTGACCTCTAATGCTCAGAACGACTGAGATTGGGCTGCCAACCCAGACTGAGTCAGTCGACTACGTGTCACAACCTCGCAAGCCCAGTGACTCTTCACTAGGGCTACCCCGGTCGAGGATTTGCTAAATTGAGATACTGCGAGACATTCAATCCAAACTTGTTTGGACAGGTCAATTCCATCTTGGTCCATCACTGCTCCACAAGTACTTGCCTGTACCCAGAAACCTTCCATCACCGGATTAAAAATCCGGGTAGTCCGGCACCAAAGCATAGGGAGTTGCCTGCAAGCTACCGTGATGACCTCAGGTCAGAGGGACACATATACCCATATCCAATCGTGAGTTTCCCTTTGTGAGAGAGGGGCTGCACGGAGTCACGTTCAATGAGATACCACATATCCCACTTGTAGATCACATCAGTGTCACCACACTCATTTGGTCAAGAGGATAACCAAACGATGTGAACTGCAACAACTTGTACTTGATATATTGCCATCCAGTACAATATATCCTTTGGTTGTGAACTGGGTTTAAGGACCACTCGATACATCCTCTCTGTATCGAAGTCAGTGTAGTCCTAAGGACTTCATCACATGGAAATAGTTCATTTTAGGGAAATACAATATGTGATGAGCTGCCAAATAATAATTTTATTAATTCATAAAATAAATACAGTGCTGAGCATAACCGCCTACAACCCAGGTGATTGGCTTAGGGACACATTTTCCAACAACTCCCACTTGTACTAAAGCCAATTAGAGGAGTATCTTATACCCATTTCCCATTTATAATAGTCGAACTCTTTGACTCCAAGGGCTTTAGTGAAGGGGTCGGCCAGATTTTCTTTCCCATCGATCTTCAGAAGATTGATGTCGCCTCGCTCCACGGTTTCTCGTACGAGGTGGTAGCGCCACAAAATGTGCTTGGTGCGGTGATGTGCTTTTGGCTCCTTAGCTTGAGCAATGGCTCTAGTGCTGTCACAGTACAACGGAACAGGACCATCTAGGGAAGGTGCCACCCCTAGCTCTCCAAGGAACTTTCGCAACCACACAGCTTCCTTTACTGCATCTGATGCTGCAATATATTCTGCTTCGCATACCGAGTCTGCAACAGTTGCCTGCTTAGAACTTTTCCAGCAGATCGCTCCTCCATTCAGAGTAAAAACAAACCCTGACACACTCTTGCTATCATCTTTATCCGACTGGAAACTAGAGTCAGTGTACCCCACAAGTTTCAAGTCAGGTTCTCCATAAATCAGCCATTGATCTTTAGTATTTCTTAAATATTTAAGGATGGACTTAACCACCTTCCAATGCGCCTCACCTGGGTCAGACTGGTATCTTCTCACTACTCCTAGTGAGTATGCCACGTCTGGTCTAGTACAAGTCATAGCATACATGATAGAGCCTACTGCAGAAGCATAAGGTACTCTACTCATGCGTTCTCTTTCCTCAAGAGTTGTCGCACAATCCCTTTTGGAAAGAGTAATTCCAGAACCTATCGGAATATAGCCTTTCTTGGAATTTTCCATGCTAAACCGTTTCAGCACGATATCTATGTACACAGACTGGGACAGTCCCAAAAGCTTCTTGGATCTATCTCTATAGATCTTCATATCTAGTATATAAGAAGCTTCACCCAAGTCCTTCATGGAGAACTGAGATGAAAACCAGACCTTTATTCCTTGTAATGCTGCGACGTCATTCCCGATTAAGAGAATGTCGTCAACATACAGTACAAGGAATACAATCACAGAACCTGATGCAGAACAAAGAACAAGGAAGCATATGCGGAAGTAAATTTAAGATTAATTCTTTTTTTTTTCTTTTTTTTTTTATATTTCATAAATTGGCTTTGACTCAAAGTAAAGCTAAACTAAGTTGAAGGAAACTAGGTAAGGATTGAAAGCACAATTTAGATGAAACTAAATTATCAGAGTAGTTCAGAAGTAACGGATCGCTGGGGGTTGAGAAACTTCCAGACCTAGGGTTTCGCTCTAAACTTTCAACATAACAGAAATAGAGAGGAGAGATGGTTTACTAACCAGACAGTGATCTTCTCAGGATTTCGGTGGAAGAACTCTCTCGAGCAGATTGTGGGATCCTCGGAGTCGGCTATCTTCGCAATGGATCCTCCAATACTGGTCTTGTGGTTTGGTCGGCTTCTCCTGGACTCAAGATCTGGGAAAGAAGAGGAACAAGTGATGGAATTCAGATACTCAAGAAATTATTTACCAGGTTGAAGAACTTGAAAGCTGAAGTTGCTGAAATCAGGATTCTCCTAGAGGCCGATCTGACTTCCTCATAGAATTGCTGTAGATCTGAAGTATCTGGACTGAAGCTGGATGCTGGTGGCCGGCCTGGGCTTGGAGAGGGTGGCCGTGAGAAGTGGAATAGACTAGGGCTTGGTGGAAAGGGAAGTGTGATGGCGGCTAGGGTTTGGGAGTGGAGTGACTAACCTAGGGTTTGGGTTTTGGAGATCTCACACCTCCTCAAGGTTCCTGGGGAACCCGGATTTACTCCCTCATGGAGCTCAACACTTGGATGCAAGTGCAGAAGAGAGAAAACATAGAGTTTGCTCACACAAAAAAACTTGAATTCATTCATCTGATTTCTTAAATTTACAAGAGGGGTTTAATTATAAGGCTTTACAAGGGAGTAGGGTTTACATCTTCCCATGTGGGACTAAAGGAGGGGATCTACAAATCAGGATAAATCATACACATATGGTCGGCCAAGGTACCAAAAAAATTTGATTTGGGTTATAAAAGGCAGATAGATGGCGCCTCCTTGTTTGGATCTTCAAGAGAATTTTTTTCCTTCCATGGATCAACTCTTTTGGACTCCTCCTTTTCTTCCTCCCTAAGTCAAGGTCCTTCCCATCTTTGTTTTGGATTTTTTTGGCAGGTAGTGGGCGCCTCCTTGAAGTTCTCTCCAAGAAAATTTCTTCCCATCTTTACTTTGGTTCTCTTGGGAAAGTCTTGGCCGACCCCTTGATTTGTGGACTCTTGGTGGATTTCTCCTCATCTGGCGCATGAGAGAAGGAAGCTGCTATCTGTGGAGTGGGGACCAAAGGCTGCTGGATGTAGATATGGCGCCCCTGGACTCAAGCGTATGGCTGGGAGTGTGGCTGGGAGTGTGGTGTCCACTTGCTTGGTCTTCGGAGAAAATGTAACACCCCAGGTTGAAACCCTAGTCCACTACTGAGTCAACATGACTCAACAAAATAAAATGCAGGTAATGTAGACTCAAGCTAAATTGAGTTGATCTAGTCAACTCTTATTACAAACCAAAAACCCTAATTTTTCGGGCAAGGTTAATCAGAGATCCAAATGGAGCTCTGAAGTCTTCTTCTGAGTCTGGTGCCCGCACCAATTCTCCCAGGATGGGAGGAACTCGACCCTGTCGAGTATGGATCCAGTTGGCTCTGGTATCTCTCCAAGATGTCTGGGTCCAGCTCTTGTAACTCTTCTCGGGAGATCCAAGAGTCATCAGAATCTGGCCTTCCTAGCCAGCGGACCAGGTATCTTTGGTATCCTCGATTACGAGTAGAGATAACTTGATCATCCAGGATCTTTTCAATCTGCTCTTTCCTTACAGGCCAATTTGTTGGTGGACACACAGGGTCAGGTTCACTCTCAAGAGTAGGATTAGGTTCAAAAGCCTCACTGGGAATCACAGCTGGCTCCCTACTAGGTCTTTAATGTTGAAAGTGGAGCTAATGCCTAGTTCTGG
The DNA here is from genome assembly GCA_021397845.1 of Areca catechu. Classification (NCBI taxonomy): domain Eukaryota; kingdom Viridiplantae; phylum Streptophyta; class Magnoliopsida; order Arecales; family Arecaceae; genus Areca; species Areca catechu. The sequence continues at coordinate 138,971,704 of CM038051.1, read as the reverse complement.
AGGCAACTCGAGCACATAGGCATTGGATCCTACTCTCTTTACCACTCTAAATGGTCCAGCTCCCCTAGCATGTAACTTTCTAACGTTCCAGGAGGAAACCGTTCAGGCCTTAACCTAATCATTACATAGTCTCCTTCGTCAAAAGTTTTGACTCGCCTTTGAGAATCAGCCAATTTCTTATAAGTTTCATTACTTAAATTTATTTTGGCTTGAATTTCTTTATGCAAGTCTTTTATATGCTGTGCAAAAACTTCGGCAGACTCGGAGACCCGTGTGTGGACTGGTAAAGGAGCTAGGTCAAGAGGTGTGTGGGGTTTGTAACCATGCACAATTTCAAATGGTCTCTTACCCGTAGACCTATTGACCGAGTCATTATATGCAAATTCAGCTCTAGGTAAGTACAAATCCCAGTTCCTAATGTTTTCACCAACAAGACACCTTAGCAGATTGCCTAAACTATGGTTCACTACTTCGGTTTGGCCGTCAGTCTGGGGATGATAGGCAGTTGAAAACTTAAGTTTCGTCCCTAACTTATGCCAAAGGGTTTTCCAGAAATAGCTAGTGAACCGAACATCCCTATCTGAAACAATGGTCTTAGGTAGGCCATGGAGTCGAACTATCTCATTGAAGAACAGGGTGGCTACCTTAGATGCATCAAATGTTTGGGAACAAGGCAAGAAATGGGCCATCTTGGAAAATCGGTCTACTACAACACAGATAGAGTCATGCCTCCTCTGGGTCTTAGGCAAACCTAATACAAAGTCCATGCTCACATCTTGCCAAGGATGATCTGGGACAGGGAGTGGGGTATAAAGGTCGGTGTTTTGTTTTCGTTGTTTGGCAACAGCGCAGGTTCGACACCTAGCCACAATGTGTGCTACATCTCTTTTTAAGCTAGGCCAGAAAAAATGGTCTTCAATAGACAGGGTGGTCTTATCTTTTTCGAAATGGCCAGCTAAACCTCCAGCATGAGTTTTCCAAATCAAGAATTCCCTAAGAGAGGTTCTAGGGATGCAAAGCCTATTCTTAAAGAACAGAAAGCCATCTAAAAGGGAATAATCCTTATGTTCACTAGATGGTCCTTGAGTTAGATCCTGGTATACAGTCTTGAAATCCGGACACGACTCATATTCTTCTTTGATTTGCTCAAACCCTATGACTTCAGTCCTAACAGAATTCAAAAACAAAGATCGACGACTAAGGGCATCAGCTACCTTATTTTCAGACCCAGCCTTATGCTTCAAAACAAAAGTATAGGACTGGATATACTCTACCCACTTAGCATGCCTAGGGTTAAGCTTCTTCTGAGAATTCAAGAATCTAAGAGCCTCATGGTCCGAAAATAGCACAAATTCTTGTGGTAGTAAATAATGTCTCCAGTAACGCAAAGCTTGCACTACCGCGTAAATTCCTTATCATAGGTAGAATACCTAAGCTTAGCATCATTAAGTTTTTCACTAAAAAATGCTACGGGATGGTTCTCTTGGCTTAGGACTCCACCTATACCTACTCCTGAAGCATCACAGGCAACCTCAAATACCTTTGAAAAGTCCGGTAGTCTCAAAATGGGTGCCTGGGTCATCCTATCCTTAAGATCTAGGAAGGCTTTATAGGCTGCTTTGGTCCACTGAAATTCTCCCTTCCTGATGCAGTCTGTGATAGGAGCAACTACGGTACTAATCCCCTTGATGAATCGCCTATAAAGGTAGCCAAGCCATGGAAACTTCTGACTTCATGCATACTGGTCGGCTCTGGCCATTCTACTATGGATCTAATCTTTTCAGGGTCGGCAGCCACGCCGTCAGGGGTTACAACAAATCCAAGGAAGATAATTCTACTGGTCATAAATTCATACTTTTTGAGATTACCGTAGAGACTATCACTCCTCAAAACTTGACAGACTTGTCTAAGGTGGCCTAGGTGATCTGCAGGGGTCTTACTATAGATCAGGATGTCATCAAAATAGACCACTACAAACTTCTCTATGAAAGCTCTAAGTACCTGGGTCATAATCCTCATGAAAGTACTAGGGGCATTGGACAACCCAAAAGGCATAACAACCCATTCATAGAGACCATCCTTAGTTTTGAAGGCTGTTTTCCACTCATCCCCTGGTCTAATCCTAACCTGATGATAGCTGCTCTTGAGATCAATTTTAGAAAAAACCATGGCACCGGCCATCATATCAAGCATGTCATCTAGTCTAGGGATGGGGAACCTATACTTGATTGTGATTTTATTGATGGCACGACTGTCAACACACATCCTCCACCTGCCATCCTTCTTCAGGGTTAGAAGTGCAGGGACTGCACAAGGGCTAAGACTCTCTCTAATGAACCCCTTCCTCAACAATTCGCCAACCTGCTTTTGTAGCTCTTTATGCTCCGATGGATTCATCCTATAATGGGGCAAGTTGGGTAAAGTAGCTCCTGGGACTAAATCTATGGAATGCTGAATATCCCTAAGAGGTGGAAGGTGGTCTGGCAGATCCTCGGGAAAAACATTCTCAAATTCTTTTAATAAAGGCTTAACTTCCTGAGGAGGCTCTGAGGGTGTAGGAGTCCTAAGTTCCTTAGCAGTCAACATCCAAATGGGTGAACCACTATGAATCTCTTGTTCTAGATCCTTGGCACTAATTAGGTTCACTCCAGTCTTCATTTCTCTGACCTTACTAGTTCCTTTAGCTACCTTGTCCTTAGGAGGGACTGAATGGATTGTGATTTTCTTCCCATTGAAACTAAAGACACAGGTGTTGGATTTTCCTAAGAGGGTGGCATCATGATCATACAACCAAGGTCTTCCAAGAATTATACTGCTCACCCCCATGGGCAAGACATCACACCAAATCTTCTCTTGATAGGATTGTATTTGGATTTGGACCTGACATCTAGACTGGATGGGTATAATGGTAGAGTCTACCCAAGAAACCTTATAGGGGTGGGGTGGGGGACTGGGGTTAAGCCTAACATTTTGACAGTGCTAGTAGAAATGGCATTCACATAGCTCCCACTATCTATGATGATTTTACAAACCTTATCCCCTAGTTTAAGGAAAGTCTGTAGGATGTTAGTCCTACGCCAATCTTCCTGAACTTTAGTCTGGGACAGGATGCATCTCACAACCCCTAAGTGGTCAGATTCAATGGATTCTTCCTCTCCTTCATACTCATCAACCAAATTCATTCCGGCCTCATAAACTTCTTCTTCAAACTCCTCATTAGGCTCGGAATTCTCTTCTCCTCCCTCTTCTATATATAGGGATCTATGAGGGCACTGGCTAGAAACATGACCTACCTTATGACACTTAAAACAAGCTATGGCTGTGCATTGAGTGGAGATATGACCGAGCTTCTAGCACTTAAAACAGACGATACTAGGGGTTCTCTGGGTGTCAGGTGCCTTACCTTTGTCCATGGGCCTAGGGGTGGGGATACCCTGATTAGGCTTGCTAGGGGTAACCTGGCTAGGTCCATTTCTTGGGATTGGGGCACTAACCCTAGATGGCATGGGTCCTTTCTGAAACTTCTCAGTGTTCAGTGCAATCTGATAGTCTTGGTCTAGGTTAGTAACCTCTCTCAGAAACAACTCTCTTAATATCTTCCCTAAGTCCAGCCGTAAATCTAGACAAAGTGACCTCATGGGCTTCACTCACATCACATCTCATCAGGTATTCATCAAAGGTGGTTATGTAGTCTGAAATAGATCGGTTCCCTTGTTTCAAAGTCTGCCATTGGTCTAACAGATTTTGCTGGTATGAAATGGGTAGGTACTTGTCTCTAAGTTTCTCTTTCATACCCTGCCAAGTGGTTATGGGCTCTACATTTCGTCTTCTAGTGGTCAGCTCAATGTTCCCCCAGTATAACTTAGCTTGACGTATCAATTTCATCTTGGCAAACTTGAATTTCCTCTCCTCAGACATGGCATACCACTCAAAGTACTGGCCCATCTCACCCTCCCAATCAGAATACACCTTAGGATTTAGGCTACCATCAAAAGTGGGTGCATCTAACTTGATGTTTCGAATGAACCTATCATCTCTATCCTCAGGTTCTGGGTCAGGCCTCCTATGATTAGGTTCAGGATCTCGATATAAAGGTCTTCTAGGCTCTTGGTGTGGGTGAGGTTGAGGTATATTAAAATCTGGGTCAGGAGTCCAGTTCCGATGCCTAGGTTCCTCTAGCACTTGGACTCGATCCATAAGCTGGGCAAAATCCTCATGGACTTGTTCTTTAAACTGGGCAACAGTGGTAGTCACATCCTGACTCAGTTTGTTCATACTCTCAGTAAGAGCTCTAACCATGGCCTCTAAATTAGGTTGGGTTTGACCAGGTTGGTAGGGCACTCCATTCCGGGTAGACATGATGCAAGCAAACACACAAAATGAGACTCAACTGAATGACTACGGGCTAACTAGACCTAGAGCCCAAACTAGATGCCCAATCAGAGTGGCAAGCTAGCCTGTAGTAACTCAGGACTCAGCCAGGCAGGTGTAAGGGGAGTGTTAGGTCCCTGAATGCCAATACTAGACACCAATCAGAGATTGGCCAGGTAGGCGGACCAGCACACAAGCCCTTCGGGATGGAATCCCTGAACCACCATTCTAGACACTGAGTACAAAGCACACACAGAGTAACCAGACAAACTGACTCAACACTAGCCTTGACCCGACTTGTTGATGTCCCCAGCCTACTAGGGCAAATTAGGTCTAATCAATTTTAGATTAAAGGCTTAGGTTCGAATGAAGGGGTGGTGGTTTTGGGCTAAGGAAATGTTTTCAACTCCTCCCCTTATCTTAGATGCTCAAATGCCCTTAAGGTGAATTAAGAGATGAACACTCAAAAAAATATTGGATTGCAGAACACAAAAACAGAGTTGCAGTAATTTAATTCTCAAAAATTGCATGGAAATCAATAAATCATGAGAAAATTATGCAAAATAGATTCAATTATACTGGTTTCAGAAAAGCAAAAATCACCAAATTTGGAGTTACCTGCAATGGGAAATAATTCCTGCAACAAGGTAATTACGGGCTGAAAATAGAGCACTTCCTCATTTACAATTCCTGCTACGAAGTTATAACCCAATGGATCCCCTACACGCCCTAGGAACACCCGTGGAATGTGAAGAGGAGGTTTGCACCTCGCTTCGTTCCTAGGACCGGATGTCCTGAGGAGTCTACTTCGAGCAGATAAAGTAAAAAGAGAGGGACTCAAACAAGCAATCAAACAGAAACCCTAGACAGGGCTCTGATACCAAAAATGATGCAGAACAAAGAACAAGGAATCGTATGCGGAAGTAAATTTAAGATTAATTCTTTTCTTTTTTTTTTTTTATTTCAGAAATTGGCTTTGACTCAAAGTAAAGCTAAACTAAGTTGAAGGAAACTAGGTAAGGATTGAAAGCACAATTTAGATGAAACTAAATTATCAGAGTAGTTCAGAAGTAACGGATCGCTGGGGGTTGAGAAACTCCCAGACCTAGGGTTTCGCTCTGAACTTTCAACATAACAGAAATAGAGAGGAGAGATGGTTTACTAACCAGACAGTGATCTTCTCAGGATTTCGGTGGAAGAACTCTCTCGAGCAGATTGTGGGATCCTCGGAGTTGGCTATCTTCGCAATGAATCCTCCAATACTGGTCTTGTGGTTTGGTCAGCTTCTCCTGGACTCAAGATCTGGGAAAGAAGAGGAACAAGTGATGGAATTCAGATACTCAAGAAAGATTTACCAGGTTGAAGAACTTGAAAGCTGAAGTTGCTGAAATCAGGATTCTCCTGGAGGCCGATCTGACTTCCTCATAGAATTGCTGTAGATCTGAAGTATCTAGACTGGAGCTGGATGCTTGTGGCCAGCCTGGGCTTGGAGAGGGTGGCCATAAGAAGTGGAATAGACTAGGGCTTGGTGGAAAGAGAAGGGTGATGGCGGCTAGGGTTTGGGAGTGGAGTGGCTAACCTAGGGTTTGGGTTTTGGAGATCTCACACCTCCTCAAGGTTCCTGGGGAACCCGGATTTACTCCCTCATGGAGCTCAACACTTGGATGCAAGTGCGGAAGAGAGAAAACACAGAGTTTGCTCACACAAAAAAAACTTGAATTCATTCATCTGATTTCTTAAACTTACAAGAGGGGTTTAATTTATAAGGCTTTACAAGGGAGTAGGGTTTTACATCTTCCCATGTGGGACTAAAGGAGGGGATCTACAAATCAGGATAAATCATACACATATGGTCGGCCAAGGTACCAAAAAAATTTGATTTGGGTTATAAAAGGCAGGTAGATGGTGCCTCCTTGTTTGGATCTTCAAGAGAATTTTTTTCCTTCCATGGATCAACTCTTTTGGACTCCTCCTTTTCTTCCTCCCTAAGTCAAGGTCCTTCCCATCTTTGTTTTGGATTTTTTTGGCAGGTAGTGGGCGCCTCCTTGAAGTTCTCTCCAAGAAAATTTCTTCCCATCTTTACTTTGGTTCTCTTAGGAAAGTCTTGGCCGCCCCTTGATTTGTGGACTCTTGGTGGATTTCTCCTCATCTGGCGCATGAGAGAAGGAAGCTGCTATCTGTGGAGTGGGGACCAAAGGCTGCTGGATGTAGATATGGCGCCCCCTGGACTCAGGCGTATGGCTGGGAGTGTGGCTGGGAGTGTGATGTCCACTTGCTTGGTCTTCGGAGAAAATGTAACACCCCAGGTTGAAACCTAGTCCACTACTGAGTCAACATGACTCAACAAAATAAAATGCAGGTAATGTTGACTCAAGCTAAATTGAGTTGATCTAGTCAACTCTTATTACAAACCAAAAACCCTAATTTTCGGGCAAGGTTAATCAGAGATCCAGATGGAGCTCTGAAGTCTTCTTCTGAGTCTGGTGCTCGCACCAGAACCGTTGACCCATTTATAGATGCACGGTTCTTCTCCGTTCTTAACGAAGCCGTACGATTTGATACACCTATCAAACCGTAAGTTCCAACTTCAAGATGCTTGCTTGAGTCCATAGATGGACTTCTGCAATTTGCATACTTTTGATTCATCTGTGGATGTGAACCCTTCAGGCTGTATCATATACACCTCTTCTTCCAACTCCCCATTTAGGAAAGCGGTTCGGACATCCATCTGCCAGATCTTGTAATCAAAATATGTTGCCAAAGCAAGCATGATCCGAATAGACTTGAGCATTGCCATAGGGGAAATGTCTCGTTATAATCGATACCATATCGCTGACGATACCCTTGGCAACCAGACGGGCTTTATGGGTCTCTACCTTCCCATCTGCGCCCCTTTTCCTCTTGAAGATACATTTACACCCGATGGGTTTTATTCCTTCAGGCGGATCAACTAATGTCCAAACATTGTTGATTTTATGGACTCCATTTCGGATCGCATGGCTCCAAGCCATGCCTCAGAGTCAGATCTCTGAAGTGCATCCATATAGGTGATCGGATCTTCATTGTTCTCATCGAGCTCAATGGGATCGCCGTCCCGGACCAAGAAACTGTAGTATCTGTCCGGCTGACGTGGTATTCTACCGGCTCTCCTAATGGGTTCTGGGTGTGATTCAATCACAGCCGGTTCTACGATGTCCTTAGAGTGTGTAGGTTCTTCTATTGACTGAACTTCATCAAGTTCAATCATAGAGGCTATAGTTCCTTCTCCAAGGAACTCCTTTCCAAAAAGATAGCTCTAAGAGCAACGAACACCTTTTGTTCATTCTCCAAGTAGAAGAAATACCCTTTGGTTTCCCTAGGATAACCAACGAATAAACACCGATCAGACCTAGGACCAAGTTTGTCTGAGTCTAAACGCTTTACGTAAGCCGGACAACCCCAGACCCGAAGGTGTGAGATTGATGGTTTACGTCCATTCCACATCTCATACGGAGTGGAGACAACAGACTTACTTGGAACATTATTTAATAAGTAACAGGCTGTCTGAAGCGCATATCCCCAAAAGGATAGTGGCAGAGTTGCAAAGCCCATCATGGATCGAACCATGTCCAACAAGGTTCGATTTCTCCTTTCGGACACACCATTCAACTATGGTGTTCCTGGAGGAGTCCACTGAGAGAGAATTCCATTCTCCTCAAGATATGTCAAAAAAGCACCAGATAAGTATTCGCCACCTCGATCAGATCAAAGGGTTTTAATACTTTTTCCAGTTTGCTTTTCTACTTCATTACGGTATCGTTTGAACATTTCAAATGACTCAGACTTATGTCTCATTAAAAGGACATAACCGAACCTTGAAAAGTCGTCTGTAAAAGTAATGAAATATTTGTATCCTCCTCTAGCACTAACTGTCATCAGTCCACATACATCAGTATGTATTAGACTTAGAAGTTCTGTAGCTCGTTCACCATTTCCAGTAAAAGGTGACTTGGTCATTTTACCAAGTAAACAGGATTCATAAGTGGGCAGTGATTCAGAATCACTGACCTCGAGGAGTCCATCTCCTCGCATCTTGTTTATCCTATTTTTGTTGATATGACCTAGCCTACAGTGCCAAAGATACAAATCGTTGACGTTATCTAACCTTGGGCATTTGCTAGAAGTGTACATTACACTAACAGGCCTTGATAGTACGTATATGCCATTATTTAATCTAGCTTTCATTATAACAGAGTTATTCAAAATAACATTGCAAAAATCTCCTTTTATTGATAGTTCAAAACCACAATGGCCAGAATAACATTGCAAAAATCTCCTTTTATTGATAGTTCAAAACCACAACTGGCCAAAAGGCCTACAGAGATTATGCTCATAATGAAACTAGGACAATAGTGACAGTCGACTAGTTCGACAGTACAAGACTCGAAGACAAGACACAGGACTCCGACCGCCAGTACTGGAACATGATTTCCATTCCCGACGCTCAGAAACTGTTCTCCATCTTCAAATCTTCTGCTAACTTGAAGTCCCTGTAACGAATTACAAACATGAATTGGACTACCAGTATCCAATACCCAGTTAACAGTTTCAACAATTGAGTAATTACAAGGTTTTATCATATAAATACCTTGTTCAGCAGACTTCTGCTTTCTCGGCCTGTTCGGATCAAGGGACGCAATAAAAAAAGGACAGTTCCTCTTCCAGTGTCCATTCTTCTTGCAGTAGAAGCACTCTGCAGAAGACTGATCAGCCTTATACTTCCTGGTCTGACTAGGGCCAGGAACATTCTGCACATTCTTTCCCTTCTTATTTATTTTCTTCTTCCCTTTCTTAAAGGGACGACGACCTCTACCTCCTCCCACTAAATTCACCACCCCCTTATTCAGTTGGTGGTCTTTCTCGAAAGTCTGCAGTAACCCCAAAAGACCATGGTAGTTGACTGCAGGCTTGTTCATTCTGTAATGATCAAGAAAGTCAAGATAGGAGGAGGGAAGAAAATTTAGGATCGCATCCTTCCCGAGCTGCTCGTGCAAGGGGCATCCGAGTTTGCCCAACTTTTCAATCAACTCGATCATGTACAATACATGATCAGTGACTGAACCACCATTCGGTATCTTGGAGTTGTAGATGGCACAAGACACTTTGTACCGTTCTACATCATCCGGGGTGCCGAAGGATTCCTTCAATTTTTGAAGGATTTCATTAGGTTGGGCCTCCTCGAATTTGCGAGTGAACTCGTCGTTCATCGACGCTAGCATAATGCAACGGATAGTAGTCCGATCAGAGACCCACTTCAGATAAGCATCTCTTACCGTACTCCGTGCATTAGCGAGAGGGATTTCAAGTGCAGGATCCGTTATCACATACAAGATCCGTTCGTGCTCCAGAACTATTCTCAACTTTGATACCAACTATCGAAGTTGTGACCCTTTAACTTCTCGTTATCGAGAAGTGATCGGAGCGATAAATTTGAAGACATCTGAAAAGAAAATAAGACCAAATTAGTTTATAAATTAATAACTTAACCAAAAGACTTGGACTTTAGTCTAAAGGTTTCTCCCACTAATTTTTCAGATTGGTAGCCTCTAACTCCAATCCATGAAAACACTTTTTCAAGCGGGTACTAAAATCCAATAGGCCACGCATGAGCCCGACTATGGCCGGCTCACCCATACGAGCCTAAAGGTAGGTTCGTAAACCAATTATTTCCCTAAACAATTTTCAGTATTTTATTTTGCCCCAGAGAACACCCCAATTGGCCTAGGGGCCTCCTATTGCGGGTCTCTGGTTAGGTCCAACCATTAAAATGACTAATCCAATGCTTCCAGCTAACAAAAGACCAAGCCCGACTATGGCCGGCCCACCTGGTCCCATTAAGAAGGTTGCACTGAACCATCATCGATCAGATAGAAATTCCAGTCGCCGGATGTACACCGTTCTATAGAACTGCCGATGCATACCAAGCTAGTGGACACATTTCTATCCAACTTAATGGAAGGCTAAGACACTGTCAATTCCTTGACTTAGTCTTTTTAAGGACCTAATAATTTTAGAGGATTTTTTTTTTTTTTTTTTTTTTTTGTGATAGAAGAAAAAGGTAAGGACATGGATCATCCTCCCACTGAATCAATCAGATTCCAGGAGGGTTGAATTAAATCAACAATTGATCCCTGGGTGACATGGGTTAACTCGAGTCATTGAGCTTTTCCAATCAGTTCTGGTTGACTCGACTAGCCAGGTAGGAGAGATCATGGGTGAGTATCCGCCATTAACCATCTTTCTTAGACACCAACCAAGTTGGCCAGGAAAGAGGTAGCCTCATACAACCATGATCACAATTGTCAAACCTACCTCGACACCAATCGGTTTACCAGACTCGATCAGACTAGCCTAAAGACTCGGGCGTCCACTGAGCCACTAATTGGATCCATTTTAGATGAACGGATCAACTAATCTAACTATTAGATAGTTCTAAAGAAAGACCTTAAACAACTTTTGTTTAATCTTCTTTTAATCAGGTTCAACTAAACTTAGGTCTAACCCAGTGATGGACCAAACTAATCAGCTAACCCAATTTGCCCAATTTGGCTTATGCAAATTTTATTAGATTTCATAAACCTAAAATTTTTTATTAAGCCAAATACTTAATTAAAATATTTTTAATTAAGTCTCTATGTAAAATAATTTTACATCTTAAATTATGCATCATATCTAGATTTATACTTTTATAAATATTATATGACCCAAAGAACAAAATTATAAATCATGCCAAATTTATAAAAGAAAATTTTAATTTTTTTCGATTTCCTTAAAGGATCCTTCTGAAGAGGCCAACACAGACGAACCGCATCGTGTCAAAGACACACGGCCATGGTGAAGGTCTCAACTAGGTTCCTAAAAGTACTCTATAATCCCAAGATTAAACAATTTAATCTACTATACATGCATCAAGATATGTTACACTAGAACCTTGCTCTGATACCACTGAAAGTAAAATGGTGGTGCAAGTGCCTACGCTAAGCATGCAACAACACAGGGAGCAGGTAAATATTTTAAAACATTTTTAAAACAAATGCAAAAAACACCTACTCCGCACAGGATCTAGCATATGCAAGATGCATGTATTGGCATGATACAGGACATATAATATTTATAAACATTTTAATAAATCTAGATCTACACATGCACCGAAATTAAAACCCAAAAACATACCTTATTCCTAGCTGGAATAAGTCAGGGATAAACCTGGAATAGATTGGAATAACTGGAATAAAGTTATTCCAGTCGTCTTCCACCTTGGGCTGAAAATAGGGCTTCTGAAAAGTCCCTGGAACGCTGCCTTCCGGACCTCCGATCGCTCCCAAATTTGAGCTGTAGATTCTTAAGGAAGTCCTCTTCGATTTGGCACTAGTTTCTGCAAGAAAAACTAAGCCAAAAAATCATCAAAATTCGCTGAATTTTGCTGCATGAAAATGGCAGCAGAACGGAGTAGCTATCTTTGTCGTTGGATTTCGGGCAACTGGAGCGATCTCGGCTCACGTGGTTTGCTACGAGGAGTAGAGTGGTACTCCCTCTAGAGGGGAGACATGCCCGGGACTCTCGGATCCGCCACCACGCACGGTGCTAGCTGCCGGAAGAGGGCTTCACAGTCACAGGTTTTCTGCAGCTGGGCAGAACATGAGCACTTGAAACAATGGGATTAAGGCCTTGTTTCTCTCTCACAAAACTCCTAAACCCAGCCCTAAAGATCTCTGCTTAAGCCTCTCAAAGAATGCCCAAAGCTCTCCTTTTTTAGGCCTCTCTCACGGTGGAAAAAAAATTTCTCTCGTTGAAAACTTCATCACACGAAACAGGACGCTGGTTTGGCTTTTATAAGCAAGTTGGGAGGGAGAGGGAGTTGGAGCATTGGAAGGTGGAGAGGCAGCAGCAGTTGGTAGCAATAAACCCAATTAACAAGTCATTAAGGGAGGGATTAAAGCTATTAACCAACAGTGGAGGGAGAAGAGGAAAATGCCTAGCTTTTTGCCTTCACGAGTTTGGATTTCAACCATTTTGCCTTCTCCAATCAAACGCATGGAACTTTTTCTCTCCAATTACTGTGTAAAACGGTCCAAGGGAAAAAACATCAACGTGGAAACCGGTTCAACCAAAAACCGTTACAATCCCTTTAAACCAAACGGTTCAATCCAATTGAACCTGGTTCAAGGAAAAAATTGGTTCACAACCAATTGGAGGCCGAAACGAACTCCGAATCAGTTCAAAATTGATTCAGAAAAATCCTGGCGCAGAGCTGGTCAACCCAGAACATTTTTCGGTCGACCCAGACAAGTACAAGAAGGGGAAAAGAGTACTCAAAAATACCGTGACCATAAAACCGAGACGATTCCCAATCGTAATCGGTTTCCGGATCAGAGTTATCCTCTATTGCGTGTGACCTCCTAGGTTCGAACCTAAACGGTAGCACCAGAACAATTCTAGTACCAGCACAGGAAACCATCTAGCAATGGGTCCCGGCGTCCGGATAGGTCGAAGATGCGGGAGCAAACTATCGAACCTCTAGCATATGGTTACCGTATAATTCATCCCTTTGACCTCTAATGCTCAGAACGACTGAGATTGGGCAGCCAACCCAGACTGAGTCAGTCGACTACGTGTCTCAACCTCGCAAGCCCAGTGACTCTTCACTAGGGCTACCCCGGTCGAGGATTTGCTAAATTGAGATACTTCGAGACATTCAATCCAAACGTGTTTGGACAGGTCAATTCCATCTTGGTCCATCACTGCTCCACAAGTACTTACCTGTACCTAGAAACCTTCCATCACCAGATTAAAAATCCGGATAGTCTGGCACCAAAGCATAGGGAGTTGCCTGCAAGGTACCGTGATGACCTCAGGTCAGAGGGACACATATACCCAGATCCAATCATGAGTTTCCCTTTGGCAGAGAGGGGCTGCACGAAGTCACGTTCAATGAGATACCACATATCCCACTTGTAGATCACATCAGTGTCACCACACTCATTTGGTCAAGAGGACAACCAAACGATGTGAACTGCAACAACCTATACTTGATATATTACCGTCCAGTACAATATATCCTTTGGTTGTGAACTGGGTTTAAGGACCACTCGATACATCCTCTCTGTATCGAAGTCAGTGTAGTCCTAAGGACTTCATCACATGGAAAGAGTTCATTTTAGGGAAATACAATATATGATGAGCTGCCAAATAATAATTTTATTAATTCATAAAATAAATACAGTGCTGAGCATAACCGCCTACAACCCAGGCGATTGGCTTTGGGACACATTTCCCAACAACCTCCAAGAAGTTTCTCGGCTTCCTAGTTACTCAAAGAGGCATCGAGGTCAACCCCAAAAGATCAAAGCCATCATCGACATGACTCATCCGACCACTAAAAAGCAAGTGCAAGAGCTTACGGGTCGCATCGCATCGCCTCTCTCAGCCACTTCATATCCCGGTCGGTCGAGAGATCCCTCCGGTTCTTCAAGACCTTGCACCGGTCAGACCGTTTCCATTGGATTGATGAATGTCGGTCGGCCTTTGAAGCCTTGAAGGACAACTTGAGAAATCCCCCACTCTTGGCCAAGCCAACAGAGGGGATGTGCAATATTTGTAATTGTCAACCTCTAGCGAGGCCGTCAGCACTATCCTTGTGTGGGTGGGGGAAGGCGCCCAACAGAAACCCATCTACTACATCAGCAAGGTCCTCCATGATGCCGAGGTCAAGTATCCTAAGGTGCAAAAGCTGGTGTACTCGTTGGTTATAGTGGCAAAGCACCTCCGACCCTACTTCTAGGTGCATCACGTCATCGTGCTGACGGACCAACCCCTCAGGGCGATCCTCCGAAGCCCTGATACCTCCGGATGGCTCACCAAATGGGTCATCAGGCTGGATGAGTTTGACATCTCCTTCAAGCCACGATCATCCTTAAAAGCCTAGGTAATAGCTGATTTCATTACAGAATGCACCTAGGGGACGGAGCCGACCCCAACAATGGTCGAGATGCCCGTAGCAGACCTCGTGGAAGGAGCTGAGCCCGCGAGAGAGGCTGACCCGGTGGGAAGAGCCGAGCTCACCTGGACCCTGCACGTAGATGGTGCTTCCAACCTCTCGGGGTGCGGTGCAGGCTTAATCCTAGCTGACCCCGATGGGCAATGTTTGGAGTATGCTCTACATTTTGCATTCCAGGTGTCGAACAATCAGGCGGAGTATGATGCTCTGCTTGTGGGTTGAAGATAGTGAATGAATTGGGCATTGGCAGGGTCCGTGCCTTCTCCGACTCTCAGCTGGTAGTCAATCAGGTGAAGGGTGAGTTTGAAGCAAGGGATCCTTCCTTAGTCAAGTACTTGGATGAGGTACGAGACCTGGTATCACAACTTAAATTTTTTAAGATCTTTCATATACCTCAGCAACAAAACTCCCGGGAGGATGCTTTGTCACGGCTGGCCACCGCCACGATCGATACCTCCGACCGGACCTTCATGGAACATCTGCAGCACCCGAGCATTACCGAGGAGCCAACAGAGATCCACCAGGTTGAGCAAGAGGCCTCATGGATGGACCCAATTCATGGATTCCTGGCACAGGGAGCCATTCTGGATGACCCGACAGAGTTTAGGCACGTCCGCTCAATGGCCTTAAATATGTCTTCCTTGATGGGGCGCTCTACAAGCGTTCATTTTTCCAACCATTGATAAAATGCTTGCGGTCGGCCGATGCGGACTACGTGCTCCGGGAGGTACACGAGGGCATCTATGGCGATCATCTTGGAGGGAGGTCCCTGGCTTACAAAATCATTTGGCAGGGGTACTACTGGCCTACAATCCAGAAGGATGCCTTGGACTTCGTACGGAAGTGCGATGCATGCCAGAGGTTCTCTGGCATCCAAAGGAGGCCAGCCAGCCAGCTGACCCCACTCACAGTGCCTTGGCCATTTGCACAATAGGGGATGGACATCCTGGGACCTTTTCCCCTGGCCTCTGGTCAACGAAAGTTCATCCTCATGGCCATTGATTACTTCACTAAATGGGTGGAGGCAAAGGCATTGGCACAGATAACCGAGGCCAAAGTGGGAAACATTGCCTGGAACTACATTATCTTTCTGTTTGGCATCTCGAAGACGATCATCATCGACAATGGAAGGCAGTTTGACAACTCTCAGTTCTGAGAATTTTGTCAACAATACCATATCGCCCATCGGCTCACATCGGTCACTCACCCTCAGTCCAATGGAGAGGCCGAGGTCACCAATAAGACGATCCTGCATGGGTTGAAGACCCGACTAAATGAAGCCAAGGGGCTCTAGGCAGAGGAGCTTCATTCAGTGCTCTGAGCATATCGGACGATCGCCCGGTCGGCAACGGGGGAAACCCCATTCAACCTAACCTATGGGAGTGAGGCAGTCATCCCCGTGCAAGTCTCTCTACTATCTTTATAGATTGACTGATTCACCAAGCTGACCAACTCGGAGCAATGAAGGGCTGACCTAGATCTGCTGGACAAAACCCGACTCCGAGCGAGCTTGAAGATGATGACCTACCTTCAAAAGATGGCCAGATATTACAATTCGTGGGTTAGGACGCGCACCTTCCAAGTTGGAGATCTAGTCTTGCAGAAGACGGAGGTCTCGAGGCCAACCGAATAGGGAAAGCTTTTCCCCAATTGGGAAGGCCCCTATCGGGTTACTGAAGTAATTCGGGCTGGAACCTAATGGCTCGCACACTTGAACGGGCAGCAAATAGTGCGCCAATGGAATGTAGACAATCTTTACAAGTATTATCAATAAAGTCTACAAGCTTCTTCAACCTCTTCCAGCCCACTCCGAAAGTCCGACCCTGGTCGGCAGAGGCTCTAGGGAAGCCCACTCCAAAAGTCTGACCCCAGTCGGTAGAGGCTCTAGGGTAGCCCACTCCAAAATTCTGACCTCGGTCGGCAGAGGCTTTAGGGCAGCCCACTCCAAATGTTATCATTCTCAACTACCCTACCGGCTTCTGGCCCAGGTGGGCCGACCGGGGTACTTAGAGAAATTTTGGAAGAACAATACTTGCTCCACACTCGTCAGCCACCTCGATGGAGCTCATGACCTTGCGGTACCGCAAAGTCGATTGGGGGTACTTAGAAGAATTTCATAAAGAACAGGTGTTTGTTTCAGGCCCATGCACACATTGAAAATGGTCAAAAAGCTTTTTTATTCATTTTAAAGGAAAACGTTTACAAAAGGTGGGTCGGACCTTTATAAACCCCTTAGGTCTGACCCATAGGAGATGTGTCAGGGGCCACAACCTCGGCCCCATCGACTACAACAAAAGGATCAACCAGAACTATAGTGGCAGGAGGATCCTCCGGAAGGGCTACCACTTCCGTGTCGACTAATGCTGGAGCTTCTACCCTAGCCGCTCCTACCTCACCTTCCGCTGGAGGCTCCTCTTGGGTCTCCTCTCCCTCCGACGGGTCCCGCAGCTCGACACCCGATAGGTCCAGCCCTGGGAAGAGCAGACCCACCTTCTTCAGGGCGTCGTCGTAGCCCTCCCTATAAAAGTTGGCCGCCGCTTCCTTTACATCTTCAGTAAAGCTACTGGAGGCTCTGTATGCTGCCACGGCTCCATGGACTTGCTTCACGGCAAGTTCTTTAGTCTCTTTGAGTTGAGTCTCCAACATGCCACCACCACTCGCTCGGCTTGGGCCCTCTGGTCGGCCTCCACCGACCGCTTCTCTTCCTCACCCAACAGGCGGGCGAGGGAGTCGGCTTTCGCCTTCCTTTTCTTCAACCTGGACTCACGGTTGGCCAGCCAACCCTTGACCTCCTTCAGAGCCACCTTCGTCGACTCAGCCTCCGCTTGGGCTATTGCCAGGTTTTCTTCGGACAACTTTAGGGATGCCGTTGCAGCTTCCTGGGCCGCCTCAAGCTCCTAGACCATCTTCACAGAGGTCTTGGTGGCGTGCACTACCCGACAGATGACATCGTCCATGAGGGAGATGCCGTGGAGAAGCTGCAAACGTCCAACCAAGTTAGTATTTTACTTGAAGAAGCAGAAACAATGGAGTAAAGAAGTGAGGTAAAGTCCTTACCCTCATGAAGTCCAGGTAAGTCTCCACGGTCACGTCGATCAGATTTCTCTGGATTGACACCTCCCAATCAGCATTGGTCATTGCACCCCTCAGCAGGCTCTGTGCCCTCCTGGGGTGGTCGAGTGCACGCCAGTGATGGAACTCTTCCTGGCGGATCTCCTTGTTGGACCGCTCGGGTTCGCTATCAGCTGCCTCCTCCACCGTCGGCCCCTTGCCCTTGTCGGTCGAAGGAGCTACCTTTTTAGCACCGACGGGCATAGGGGTTGGTGCTACGGCTATGCCGAATGCCCCCAACTGCCCATGCTCTGGTCGGATGACCGGCCCTCCAGATGGAGCCGACGCTCTCACCGCCCTCATTGCCATGCGCTCGATGAGGGGGATACCGTCTCCATCCGAGTCGACCTCGATGACAGGGACGGGTCACTCCTCCTCCCGTCTTTTATTTTGTTGCTCGGTAATCGACGCGGAGGCCGGCTCTGGGACGGCTCACTTCTACACCGCCCGTTGGATGACTTTGGATTTGTCGATCCTCTGCATCCTTCCTCCTATCACAGCAAATTCGAGGTTAGTGAGGGAGGAGGAGAAAAGGGCTAAAGAGTCCATGAGAGAAGGGTTTGGCCCTTGCCTAGGAAGCCTTGGGGGATGATCCCCACATGGTGAAGGGTTCCCTCCACCAACAGCTCAAATGCCGCCACCGGGCTGGCTCTATTGATCTCATTAAACATGCCTAGGTTAGCTGCCGATACTGACCTCCCCTCACGGACTCTCGCCCACAGCTCTCTCCACAACGGCTCGAACCCCCAGGGTTCAAGACTGTTGATGAAGAAGAACATGGCCTTCCACCCGTGGATGGCCGATTGGAGGCACTTCAGGAACTTTCAGCCTTGGCGGGGGACAAACAATGCCCACTCCCGGCACCTAAAGTCCCTCTTCAGGTAGAAGAAGTTACCGAAGAGGGACAGACTGGGGTCGGACCCGCCCTATGGCATAATACTATGAAGCAGCATATCGCCTGAATGCTGTTCGGGGTCAACTACACCGGGGTTACTCTATAGAAGTTGAAGATCTCTATGAACAGAGGGTGCAGAGGAAACCTGAGGATGGCCTTAAGGTGGGACTCATACATTGGAAGGGTCCCTGGACCTAGTGGGTTATTTGATCTCCCCACTCAACCCGGATGTGTGAGATGCAGGGTGGACGAGATGCCGTACACTGCCCTGAGGTTTTTGACCCATTCCCGGGTCATGGTTAAGGGTATTTCGCCCGGCCCTGGGTCCCTAGGCCTATGGGTCGAACTCCTACTACTATACGCCATTGGGGCTAGAAGAGGAAGAAGGAGGACTGGGACTAACCTTGGGCTGGACTCCTAGAAGCCGGGTTTCATGAAAGAAGGAAGAGAAGGCTATCTTGTGAAGCGCAGGTGCAGCGGGAAAAGCCCCTCGCTCTGCTTCCTCCCCCTTTTTATAGGCATCTGGGGGGAGGGGGGAAGCAAGGAAGGGAGGTAATCACCCACCTCGGTCGCATCCCAGCCATCCCATCGATGACCGCAATCACCTGAATTTTAGGGTTTGAAGTGTTAGAGGCATCCCTTCGCACGGATGGCGATCTGCTTGCACGCCGGTTCAGCGGTGCAAGACCAACCTGGAGGGCAGCACCGAGCGACCGGATGCCACCGTGTGGCGCGATGCTCCACTCCGCCTGGAATCAATGCAGGATAGCATGGCCTTCATCATGTAGCTTGACTAAGATAAACTGCCTCGCCTACGCCCCAACGAGCAGCTAATAGCTATCCAAAGAGCCATTTAAGGAGGATTCGAAGCGACCCGATGCCTCAATCTGGAATCCACCATAGGTGCATGCAATCATGCTCCTGCCCTTTTGAGCGACGTGGCCCCTCATGGCCCAGGAGTAAGGGGGGCAACTATTGTGCCATTCGGCTAGTCCCGGGTCGAGCCGGCTCCAGGCGTTCGGTCAGCTGATCCCCGTGCGGAGTCCGACTCCCCGGTTCTTGGAGAGGACCCCGCCTCCCCCTTTCCCAAAGGGCCGACCAGGGGGCTTCAAGAGTTGGCGGGCGCCCCACCGTCTGTGCGTCGGCCTCTTCGACTGCCATGATCGACTTCTGGGAGTCCCAGCTGAGTGCCACATTCGGTTGCTGGGGATCCAGGTCGACCCGCTGGTGAAGGGGTCGCTCGGAGTTTCCAGGAGCCTTTCTCCCTGACAAATTCTGACATTCTGTTGTAACGGACTCCAGTGCATGTCCACGATTCTTGTTGCCAGGCCACCACTCTGATGCTCCTGCCACGCCGCCAATCCATGACCTCGCTGCCACGCCTATTCTCCTGGGGCATATTCGAGCTTTCCCAACCTGCTCCCTAACAGAATTTGGCAGCACTCCACGCCTATAAAAGGCACCCGGGGACCTCCGTAAAGGGGGTATCATTCTTCTTCCCCATTGTGAAATCTTTTCCCGAGCTCTTTCCATTCTTTTGCTCCAACCATCCTCTAACTTAAGCATCAGAGTGTCCACCGTCGGAGCCCCTCCGGTGCCTAGGATCTTCTTGCAGGTTGATTGGTCGAGAAGCTCTCCGGCACATCCACCGAGCCCGATTTAGGAGGAAGAGCGGCAACAAACCCAAATCCCTATGGTTTTAAAACGGGAGTGATGCAGGACTAACTAGATGCTAGGATGAGATGGAATGATGCAAGTGATTTTTCTTTTATGATTTTTAGGGCTTTTTATGGATTTAGGATTCTCGAAGACTAGCAAGAATAGATCTAGGGTTCCTATGACAATAAGAACTTCAAGCAAACAAATAAGTCCCTAAACAAGGATAAGAAGAGGACCCCGGGATTGAGAAACCCTGTAGGACTTAACTCTTGGATCAATACCAACTTAGGAGTTAGGGTAGCAAAACTTGTAAAGCTTTGATATGCCCGATGCCGAGTTCACTCACTCTTGTGGATGCGGCCTGGAGGATCGAGCCTTCAACCCTGTCGATGCATCGGCTTTCCGTCCAAAGGTCGTGAAGGCAAGGGAGACTGACTTCATGTCCATGGCACCTGGAGGACCTGCGAGCAATCAAAAAAAATGTTAGGAGTCAACAAGAAGCAAGAAGCAATGAAAGAAGAAAGGTTGAAGATGGTGGTGATGGAGGACATTCTTGCTAGGCGCCAAGATGGATCATCCAGATGGCCTCTGAACTCGAAGATGGAAGATGGCTTGCATGGAAGAGATGATAACTTGGGGCCTCACACCCCTCAACGCCTGAAGGTGAAGGTGTTCCCTCTCGAAGATCAACGTTCTTAGAGAACAAAGGCAACAAACAAGAAGAGTAGCACTCAAAATCTTTTTTCATTCATCAAAATTAGTCTATACAAGGGAGGGGTAAGGCCCTTTATATAGGCACCTTAAAACCCATTCAAATTCAAATGAAAAATACAAAGCTTCATGAAGAGAGTGCCCAAATTCAGATTTCTTCTTCTCTTGGCCAACCAAGGTTTTGTGGCTTGATTGGGGCTTGAAAGATGAGAGTTGTGTCCTTGATTTTTGGGTCAATGCATTTCTTCCATAGTTGACCAAGCTCTTTGGGAAGTAAGCTTGATATGGGGCTTGAAATAAAGATCATGTCTCCATTACCCATTGACCTTCCTTTGCTGCCCATAGCTCCTTTGGAAAGAGGCTTGATAGGTGGAGGGAAGGGAGGAAAGAATCAAGGAATGGCACCCATGAATTCTGCATTTCCTTCTTGCCTTGGCCGCCCACTTATCATGGTGATGTGGCACCATATGGGATGGAAGAGGTGGCACTCAAGAGCTAAAGTGGCATCTTTCAAAGATTGGGAGATGGTTTGACCTATTAATAAATGGACTATACTCAATGACCACTCCAAGCTTGGGCCCAATCTTCAAGTAGACTTAGAATCGAACCAACATAGCTAAATACAGGACCCACTGATCCAACTTGACCAAATTGGTCAAGGTACAGGACTAAATCAAAATTACATGACTTAAATTAAAAATTGCTTAGGCTTGAAGCCTTATTACAGAACCTAATAGACTAAACTCTAGTTAGAGATCTATAGAGGGTTGAGGAGCCTCTGTCTGATTCTGGTGCCCATACCAGTTCTCCAAGGGAGGGAGGAACTCGACCCTGTCGAGTAAGGGTTGACTTGACTTTGGTACTCCTCTAGAAGGTTAAGGTCAAGGCACTGCAAGTCCTCCTAGGTAATCCATGAAACATCGGACTTCGGCTGACCTTGCCATCGGACCAAATAACGTTGATAGCCTTTGCCCCGGGTGGTGATAGCTTGATCATCCAGGACATGCTCGATCTGCTCTCCTCTCTCAAGTAAAATTGGTGGTGGACACCCTAGGTCGGGTTCGCTCTCAAATGAAAGGTCAGGCCCAAATGGCTCACTGGGTATGTTTGCTAGTTTCGAATACTCGAATAAGTCTGAGATATTGAAAGTCGAGCTAATGCCATATTCCGGGGGTAGCTCAAGCACATTGGCATTAGGGCCAACTCTCCTTATCACTCTAAAGGGGCCAGCTCCACGAGCATGATGTTTTTTAACAGTTCTTGGTGGGAACCATTCAGGCCTAAGCCTAATCATTATAGAATCCCTTATTTCATATTCTTTGGCTTGCTTTTGGGAATCAGCTAATTTCTTGTATTAGGTTGATTTTCAGGATAATTTCCTTTTGCATGCCTCTAATATGCAGTGCAAATGATTTTGTGGACTCTGAGACTCAACAGACACTTGATAAAATAGACTCAACTATGTATTCCTATTAAGAAAAATTTTATTGGATTCTCTAGGGCCTAAACCTAACAGATTATTGACTTTCTAGGTTTTACCCTGGTTTGGTATGCACATGAGATTTTACCATGGGTTCCTAGCAACTACCATAAGGTCTTCCAAAAGTAGGTCGCAAATGGGATGGCTCTAAGGGTTCATGCAACATGGTGATCTCAATAAATGTAACCTAATGGCTTTAGAAACATGTGTAGACTCGGGAAAGGGTAGGAAAGAGGAAGGAGGCTCAAGGACTGGTTCAAAGTTAGAGACTGACCTTAATGTATGAATATTGATCTATGTGTGTACTTGTCCTAACCTCATGATTAGTATTAGGAGGATCTATAAGCACAAGTTCTAGGGTAGGCTGGGTGCTCCTAGAAGGAAGGTCTTTGAAAAGTTTATCTTAAAAGTCCTTTAAACTAATATCTACTTCTTGAGGTTGTTCCTTAGGGACTCGTTCCTCGACCTTCGCTATGGGTAATATTTGAGAACCTTCACTTTCATCTACTATGTTTGATCCTGGCTCAGTCACTTCTTCAAATTATATAGTGGGTTCAGGATCTTTTTCTATGAGTTCTTCAATGATTTCAACCTTGGGTCCATCTTCATCACAATTCTCTACTAAACATGATTCATGGATGTCTTCTTCGGATTCCTCAATAAGCTCAGGTGTTTCTTCACTTAAATTCTTAGTGGGCTCAATCTGTTCTCCCTGAACTTCTTCAAAAGGTTCTTCTCTCTAGGTTGGTTCATAAATCTCTTTTATGGTAAGGGTTCCCTCAGTCATCACATTCTCTAACTCTTTGGCCTTGATTAGGTTGACTTCAGGTTTCTTTTTCTTAAGGCTACTCGGTCCTTTTATAACCTGGTCCTTAGTTTGAGTTGGATTGATTGTAAATTTCTTTCCATGGTGGTTAAAGGTACAGGTATTGGTCCGACCATAAAGGGTGGCATCGTGATCATAAAGCTAGGGTCGACCTAGGATAATGCTACTGACGCCCATGGAAAGGACATCACACCAAATCTTCTCGTCGTATGACTGTAATTTGATCATGACTTGGCATCTAGACTTTATGGGTATGGAAGTTGAATCTATCCACGAGACCTTATAAGGCTTGGGGTGAGGAACTGTGGTCAATCCTAGGGATTTAACAGTCTTGAAGAAATGGCATTGACACAGCTCCCACTATAAATTATGATCTTGCACACCTATCCCCTAGTCTGACAAAGGTTTGTAGGATGTTGGTCCTATGCCAATCTTCTTGCACTATGTTTTGGGTAAGGATGCATCTGACAACTCCTAAAAAGTCTTCAGACTCGTGCATTTCTTCCTAGTCCATGAACTCCTAATTGGGTCTCCTAGGATGAATCTCTTGGGCTGGGTTAGGATGTGGGACTCTTCTGGGCTCAACCTCTAAGGAAGAATCACGTTATGTGTATTCCCTAGGGTGGGGAGGTGACTCAGACTCAAGTTCAATGGATGGTCTATTGTCCTTTTCTAGGGTTCTCAGCCTTGTTTCAAATTTTTTTCAAGCTCATCAAACCTATTGTTCAACCTAGCCAACTGTTCAATAATGATCTTTAATTGACCCTCACGATCATTCTCCATGGTTTCACTTGATTGGGAATGATGGGGGCGATATGGGGCTCCTGACCTAGTCGACATGCAACACACAACAAAAGGTGCTATGGGTTTGCTAGACCTAGGAGTTCAATCACAATGAGTCCATGTAGAAGACACACAATACAATCAACTAGCCCTTTCACTGGCTAGGTAAGAGGTGGGAGTATGGGAGGCCCCCCTTGCTTTCGCAAGGTTCCAATTAAGGAACCACAATATCGCTTAGGTCGTTTGACACTAGACCTCTTGCCTTAGACACTGGCTTCCCGGTACCAATTGAAGGGTTGTATGCAACCAGCTTCCCCAAAATGGTCAAACCTAACTCATTGATGTCCCTAATCTATTAGGTTGCTACTAGATTTTAGATTAGGTTAGGGATCGAAATGCAAGGGTGGTTGTTTTTGGGCTAAGGAAAGGTGATGACTTCCTTCCTTTATCTTTTGATATTGATGCCCTTAAGTTATTTATGAGAATGATAGCATATACATGATCTATTGAAATGTAACTAAACTTTATTTTTGGATTCTTGATGTATGATAGCAGAAATAAGATGCTGGAAATAACAAGATATGATCCTAAATGCAAAATTAAACTATTTGAGAAATGAAAACATGGAAAGATGCACTTGCTAAAAATCTCATAATAGATTTTGTTCTCAGGTAGTTTTCTAGCATGTAGAAATTCTAAATGCTGCAATAAAATTTGATAAAATTCCCAAATTACTTTCAATTACGTGAAATCTGGAAAAATAAAAATCAGAAAGTTTGAAGGTTCCTAGAAATAGAAACACCTAAAATAATGGCCATGTACTAAGATGAAATTATGCCAAAATTTAAAGAAGATGAGATCTAATGATGCAAAAATTTTCTTTAGGGTTTTAAACAAAACTAACTCCTTGTGTTCCCCTTCAAAGGTGAATCATATCAGCACCCCTACACACCATAGGAAATCCCCATGGAATGGGATGTGAGGGTCTTGTAGCCCTTCTTTTTTCTATGATCGGACGGCCATGGTGAAGCACCCAATCCAAGTACTTAAGAAGATGCTAAGTCCTAACCATGCTCTGATACCAGATGATGCAGGACTAACTAGATGCTAGGATGAGATGGAATGATGCAAGTAATTTTTCTTTTATGATTTTTAGATTTTTTATGGATTTAGGATTCCCGAAGACTAGCAAGAGTAGATCTAGGGTTCCTATGACAATAAGAACTTCAAGTAAGCAAATAAGTCCCTAAACAAGGATAAGAAGAGGACCCTGAGATTGAGAAACTCCGTAGGACTTAGCTCTTGGATCAATACCAACTTAGCAGTTAGGGTAGCAAACCTTGTAAAGCTCTGATGCACCCGATACCGAGTTCACTCGCTTTCACGGATGCAGCCTGGAGGATCGAGCCTTCAACCCTGGGAATGCACCAGCTTTCCGTCCGAAGGTCGTGAAGGCAAGGGAGACCGACTCCATGTTCGTGGCACCTAGAGGACCTACGAGCAATCAAAAGAAATGTTAGGAGTCAACAAAAAGCAAGAAGCAATGAAGGAAGAAAGGTTGAAGATGGTGGTGATGGAGGATCTTCTTGCTAGGTGCCAAGATGGATTATCCAGATGGCCTCCGAACTCAAAGATGGAAGATGGCTTGCATGAAAGAGTTGGTAACTTGAGGCCTCACACCCCTCGACACCCAAAGGCGAAGGTGCTCCCTCATGGAGATCGACGTTTTTAGAGAACGAAGGCAACAAACGATAAGAGTAGCACTCAAAATCTTTTTTCATTCATCAAAATTAGTCCATACAAGGAGGGGTAAGGCCCTTTATATAGGCACCTTAAAATCCATTCAAATTCAAATGAAAAATACAAAGCTTCATGAAGAGGGTGCCTAAATTAAGATTTCTTCTTCTCGTGGCTGACCAAGGTTTTGTAGCTTGATTTGGTGCTTGAAAGATAGGAGTTGTCTCCTTGATTTTTGGGTTAATGCATTTCTTCCATAGTCGACCAAGCTCTTTGGGAAGTAAGCTTGATATGGGGCTTGAAATAAGGATCATGTCTCCATTACCCATTGACCTTCCTTGGCTGTCCATAGCTCCTTTGGAAAGAGGCTTGATAGGTGGAGAGAAGGGAGGAAAGAATCAAGGAATGACGCCCACAAATTCAGCATTTCCTTCTTGCCTTGGCCGCTCGCTAGTCTTGGTGATGTGGTGCCACATGGGATGGATGAGGTGGCACTCAAGGCCTGAAGTGTCATCTTTCAAAAATTAGGAGATGGTTTGACCTATTAATAAATGGACTAGACTCAATGACCACTCCAAGCTTGGGCCCGATCTTCAAGTAGACTTGGACTCGAACCAACTTAGCTAAATACAGGACCCACTGACACAACTTGACCAAATTGGTCAAAGTACAGGACTAAAACAAAATTACATGACTTAAATTAAAAATTCTTGGGCTTGAAGCCTTATTACAGAACCCAATAGACTAAACCCTTGTCAGAGATCCATAGAGGGTTGAGAAGCCTCTGTCTGATTCTGGTGCCCACACTAGGGAGCACCAAAGAAACCCAACTCTTGGTTTTAACACAGGATCACCAAGAACCTAACATAGTTTTACCAGGATCACCAAGAACCCAATACTTTATTTTTAACAAAGGCTCATCAAAAACAGATTTGGTTTTTCAATCGGGCTCACCAATAACCCAAGCAACTCACAAAGAAGTTGAAAGTAAATGCAACAATAAATGACAAACTCTCGTTGTCAGATAGTTACCGCTTTAGTACTGATGAAGCCTTCTTTAATTATTCTTTAATGCACTTGAGAGGCTTCTTTTCTTCCTTCAATGAAAGCTTCAATCTTCAGATGGGAGTTGGTGAAAAATGAAAACTGTCCTGAATGCTCACTTGTGCTCACCAAAAACTTTTGTATTAAATTAAGCATCCTCTATTTAATCACTAATTTTGAATTTCTTTATATGGTCTCTTGTACTTGTTTCTGAAGGATATAGCCATTATAGTCCGTTAGGATTTGAAAACTAGCCGTTGGAGCACCTTTTAGCATTCAAAAAAAAAATTTGAACTAGCCATTATGTACCTGGAAACGACACTTGAGTCAACTCGGATTCTTTGAGTTGGCTCTAATCCTTCGAGTCATATGGTGGAGTCGCCATTTCTTCAGCAGGGTCGGTTCTTTATCTCAAAGTGCAGAAACCTCACTCTAGATTGATGGGGGACAGATGGGTAGGATCGTTGGTGAGCTTAGAAGTCACCAAAATTAGGGTATTGTATTTTTTTTGGAATTTTTTATGTAAAGGGGTGGTGAAGGATATAATGGGGCTGGATGACAGGGTTTGGAACTCATGGACTTTGGGACTCACCCTAACGAAGAGACCTCTCACCTCTAGGGCATTACACCCTCGTCGATACTTGGAGGTGCTAGGATGAATCTCAAAGGTCATGAGGGGATAAAGAAGATGGAATGGGAAGGGGGATAACTAGGGCATCACACCCATGCCCGAAGGCGAAGGCAAGAAGAATCACTCTTCTAAAAACTCAAATTTTTTTTTCTAAAAAAACTTTTTTTTTACAAAGGACTGAGGGTGGTATTTATAGACCTATCCAACCCTTATTTGAATTTGAATACAAGATAAAAAGATAGGAATGATTCAAATTCAAATAAAAGATAGGATAAGATAAGCCTATCCATATCTAAATCCTAACCAACAAAATCCTAATTCAAATTTCAAATAAAGATAAATCCTAAATTTATCTTGGATATGTTCCGAGATTCACATGGCTTCAAGATTCGTGCTTGCTCCGGGATTCATGCTGGTGAGGTCCCCATCATAGACGAGTCGACTCATTTCCATTCAAGTCAGCTCGAACTTTTATCATTGAACTCGAAGAGTCGGCTTGCTTCTTCTTGGGTCGACTCTTCATCTCAGAATTAGAAATCTTCACTTTGGAGGAGTTGACTCGTTGTAGTTTGGGTCGACTCACTTTCTCGGGTCTTCAAAATTTGTTCTGGTAGAGTCGACTCATTCTTGTTGGGGTCAACTCGCCTGGCTTTGTTCTAAAAAAACTTCAGAAATGGACTCTGGACTAGTCGGCTCGATTTTATATGAGTCAGCTCGAATTCACTCGAGTCAGCTCGAATTCCCTTGAGTCGATGGATTTCTGCGTGCCAGAATCCTCAGTGCGTGCCCCGAGATAGAGTCGGCTCTTCTTCTGGATGGGTCGACTAAAGTGAATTCTTCAAGAATTTTATAATTAGACTTAAAAACAGTCTCACCAAAACTCTCAGACATTCGATACAAACCAACTCAAATTAATTTTAGAGTACAACACTCATAGAAGTAACCCAGCTTCATGATTTTAAAAAGGTTTTTCAAGGGGTTCTTCTTTACATCACACTCATTCAATATTACTTAACACACTCAACAGAATAAAGTAGGAGCAATTAATAATCAATAAGAATTAGCCTACAAAACTTGTGAAACACTTGAGAATAGTTAGTAATAAATATGCATACTCTAGTATTTTATTATCATCAAAATCACTCAAGGGGTCAACAGTAGTCCAAGGGAGAAAAGGACTAGTAGTTGTATCCCTTACACCACTAGTTAGGGGTCTATAAATACCCCTCCATCCCTCCCTTGTAATCAATCAATTATTATTCAATAAGAGTGTTATTCTGTCAAAGAATTTTCTTCCTTTTCTATATGCATCGCGGGGTGTGAGGCCCTTCCTTTGTTCTGTGGAACATTGTAGGGTGTAAGGCCCTACTTATCCAGCCGACCAGAAAACCCAAAAATAACCATTTCTAAACCTTCCTTTCTTTCTTCCTTCTTCATTGCTACTTCTTAATTCGTGATTTACATTGTTGAGTGTTATAGGTGATCAAAAGTCAAGATCAGGTATTATTGCCTTAGAACCAACTTCGCGTGGAAGATCGGAGCCCGGGATTAAGTTCTTGAAGCCCTGTCATGAAGATCTTGAGAGTTTTGTTAGATCCGATTCAGAGGAGCAATTCTTCATTGATAAAATTAAAACTTATTTCTTTTTTATTATTCTCTAATTTGTTAATAAGATAAACCCTAGTTTATAGTGATTTTTCATTCACCATGTCCTGCTTTCCTAGTTAATTTGTAGGTTTACTTATGGATAGATAATAACTAGTTTCCTTTTCTGTCTCCATTGAAGTCTTCTTTAAAAATTTAATAAAAAATATAAAAAAATAGTTTCTATTTTTCTTTGCTAATTAATCAGTAATATTTGAAATTTAGTTTTTATTTTGTCCCGCATCAGGACTCCACCTGGTACACCTCAGCTCAAAGGGGTGTTTGAGAGGAGAAATAGGATACTATTAGATATGGTCCGATCCATGATGAGCTTCACTGACTTGCCTTTATTTCTTTGAGTCTATGCCCTATAAACTTCAATCTATATTTAAATAGAGTTCCATCTAGATCAGTTCCTACCATACCATATGAGATTTGGCATGGTAAGAAACCAAATCTTACTCATTTCAAGATTTGGGGATGTCCATCCTATATCAGAAGACTAATGGCGGATAAATTGGAATCTAGATCTGTGAAAGCTCGGTTTATAGGATATCCTAAAGAAGCTTTAGGATATTACTTTTACCTTCCAAAAGATCATAATGTGATTGTGATTAGATATGCCACATTTCTTGAAAAACAGTTTATTCGGGAAGGTGGTATGGGAGGCTAATTGAGCTCGATGAGAAAGTCTCTGAAGAGCTGCCAGCTAGAGATCATATCAACATAATCAACCAATTCATATAAAAGCTCTTCCACCATGTAGGTCTACTAGAGTCTCCAAACCTCTTGAAAGGTACTTGGGTATGCTTACAAAGGAGATAAAGGAAATGTTTCTAGTTAGGGACAAGGATCAATTGATTGATCCTAAGACTTATGATTAGGCGATGTCAGACATCGACTCCGAGAAATGGTTAAATGTTATGAAGTTGAAAATTGAATCAATGCATTCTAACCAAGTATGGTCCTTAGTAGATCCACCATAGGGTATTGTACCTATTGGTTGTAAATGGATCTACCAAAAAAAAATAGGTGTAGATGAAAAGTTAGAGACCTTTAAGGCTAGGTTAGTGTCGAATAGTCAACGTGAAGGCATTGACTATCATGACACCATTTCACCAGTATCTATGTTGAAATTCATCTGTACATTACTCGCAATTGCAGAATATCATGATTATGAGATATGGCAGATGGATATGAAAATTGCATTCTCGAATGGATATCTTGAGGAAGATATCTATATGGAGCAGCCTTTGGGTTTCACTTCCAATGATGAAGATCAAAAGGTCTGCAAGCTGCATAGATCAATCTACGGATTGAAGCAAGATTCTCAGAGTTAGAATACTCATTTTGATGATATAATCAAATTGTTTGATTTTATCAAGAATGAGGATGAACCATGTGTTTACAAGAAGGCCAGTGGGAGTGCTGTGACATTTCTCGTATTGTACGTGGATGACATCCTCCTTATAGGGAATGATATTTCCATGTTGACTTCGGTCAAAAGTTTGTTATCTAAGGAATTCACTATGAAAGACTTAGATGAAACATTTTATATTTTGGGAATTAAGGTCTATAGAGATAGATATAATCAGATGCTTGGCCTTTCACAAAAATTGTACATAGAGGAAGTGCTAAAAAGTTTCAGCATGGAGAACTCTAAAAAAGGATTGTTATCTCTTCGACATGGTATTAATCTCTCCAAGAAAATGTGTCCTAACACACCTAAAGAGATTCAACGCATGAGGAAGGTTTCATATGCCTCGGCAATTGGAAGCCTTATGTATGTCATGTTATGTACTATGCCTAATATAGCTCTTGTTATGAGTGTAACGAGCAGATATCAGTCAAATCCAGGTGAAAAACACTGGATAGCTGTGAAGAACATTCTTAAATACTTGAGAAGGACTAAAGATTTGTTTTTCATCTTTAGAGGGAGTTCAGAATTAGAGATAAAGGGATATATAGACTCAAACTTTGTGTCTGATCCTGATGATAGAAAGTCTACATCAGGGTCTATGTTTTTGTGCAATGGTAAAGCAACTAGTTGGAAAAGTTCCAAGTAGCCGATCATAGCAGATTCAACGATGGAAGCAGAGTACATCGCTACTTTTGAAGCTATAAAAGAAGCCTTTTGGTATAAAAAGTTCATTGCGGAGCTTGGAGTGATGCCATCTGATGCCATCCCCATATATAGTGACAATAATGGTGCTATAGCTCTTGCTAAGGAGCCCAGGTCTCACCACATGTCTAAGCATATTGAGAGGCGGTTTCATATCATATGCAACTATCTCGAGAAGAAGTATATTAAGGTGCGAAGAGTAGACTCCAAGGACAATATGGTAGACCCACTGACTAAGCCTCTGAGCCAACAAAAGGCTGAAGTCCACCTTAAGAAGATGGGACTTAGATATGTAACCATTTGGCTTTAGTGCAAGTGGGAGATTGTTAGATGTATGCCTTAAAAGCCAAGTTGGCTTGACACATTATAATTTTTAGGGTATGAACTTTGTACTTAATTTTTTTTATAAATAAAAGGGCATTAGTTTCATTCATATTTATGTGTCCATGAATCATCCATGGAGTAAATGGACAATGACACATATTCTCAAGAGTGAGAATTTGAGGCATGTGTCTTTATAGATTAACTCCTAAAAGCTCCCGATTGTTGGAATGTCACGAGGATGGTGATGATCTATTAAAATTGGTGCACAGATCACTTTCCTTTCTAGGTAGATGAGTCTCTAACCTACAATGTGGTGACACTGGAGTGAGAGTACAGGAAATTGATAGAGATGTGACCAAGTACAAGAAGTTATATGGATGACTACTCACTCGTTAATAACTTCCTGATGCTATAGTTGTGTAAATAGTTTTTTGATCTAGAGTGTCTCAGCTACTCATAATAAGGTTGCTGTAGTTTGACAGCACAAATACATTGTTCCTATCCATTCGGGATCTTGCGGTGTTCGTTGGCTATATTAAGTTTATTATAGGAGTAGGGTATTCACTTTTAAGGATCTATCAGTCTTAGTAGTAAAGAATAATCCTATGTAGCTTAATGAGACTAAGTCCAGAAGTCTATGGCCATAGCAGGGTGATAATGAAAAGGTTTTTCATTAGTATCATAATTGGACTTGAGTCGATTAAGTTAAGTATATGACTGATGGGATTGACGAGTATCCGTAACCAACATCATGTCGGAATTTTTGATAAAGGAACCAAATCACATGATAACTACATCTAGGAGTTCCAATCTTATTCTGTTGGGTTGCCACTACATACTCTAGGTGTCACTGATGGATTGTAAGAGCCCATTAGGATCATTCTCGGATCGATGATCTTGATTAGGGTTGAGCAAAAATTATTTCTATCCATCGAAAGAAGTTTTGATGATGTATAATGAAGATTATAGCATGTCTCATTACCAGATAGGATTGGACCTAAGAAGTTACACACATTAGGAGCTTACGTAACCAATCAACAAATCAAAATGTTACTAAATTGGAAATTTTAGTACATTTGGACCTAATTATAAATATTACAATTAATAAATTATGGATTAGTTATAAATTGAATTAAATTAGATTTAATTTAATTAAGTTAGACTCGGTTAATTGATCCTAATTGAGTTGCGTCAATAGCCTTTTCGAAATGGGTTCGATTGGGTTTAAAATTAGCTTCGATTTGACTATCAAAACAATTTATTTGGACCATTACTTAAAGTCCTATTGGACTAGGACTCTCTCTCCTTGTCTCCCTGTTGGGATATCCTGGTTCAGCTATGAACAAGGCTCCGGTTCGACTTATCGAAGCCCTGATTCACCGGACTACGGACTTCGGACTAAGCGAAGGCCAACTGCAAGCAACTCAAGGCTTCACACCGAACTACAACATCTGAAGGCCAGTCCTTCGAGTAGCACCTTCGGCCCCGGCCGAAGTCTGAACTACTCATCAACTTCCGAAGACACGAACTTTAGTTCCCAATGTAGACATGATCTCCAGCCTCGAGAAAATATCAAGCCTTCGACCCATGAAAGGGGAAACTCGAAGCTTGAACCATAATCTATTCCAAAAAGGAAACTGTAACCAATGATTATGATCAACACTCATCATGCCATGATCATGGCGCGCAATTCCTGCAGCCACACCTCCGATCTAGCCGAAACCGCTCATTGACAACCCACGATCGCCGATCATGGGAGAGATTGGCTCCCCATGATCTCCGGGAAAAGAGCGGGCCACAAATCGGAGGCCATCATTTAAATATGGATAAGAAGGATGGATCGAGAGGTACGCGTGAATAATCTTGCACATATACACTTTCAATCTCCAAGAACTCTTTTTTTCTTCTACTCTCGACATCTTCCCCATTCTGTGGCTAGAATCCATCATTGATTTAGGCATCGGAGTGTCCTCCGCCGGAACAACTCCGGCAAGGGACCTGTTTTGCAGGTGAACCAGGGAGCGGTCCTGCAACGCAGCGACTTCGACCGACCGATCCAGGGACTCCATGCCAACAGATTGGCATACCAAGTAGGGGGGCATATTACTAACATTTGTTAAGCTCCCTCCCATACAAGGGGAACAAATAAAGAATTTTTTGATGCCAAGAGGAAAAGCTCAAAATTCTTCTACAAGCCAAAGTCGTGCTCCGTCTCAGGGGGTGCACCCCCGGAGGAGAACAATGTTCCACCTCCCATGGTTGTTGTGGGAGCACAGCAGTTTGAAGCTCTTATGAACCAGGTCACCTACCTGACGGCCATGGTTCAAGAGTTTCAAGATAGAGCCTTTCCGGTGGCAAACCCACCGGCTGTTTCTAGACATAGCTCTCAATCCCGAAGAAGGAGAGCACCACGGGAGGATTCAGCGCATCCCTCCCCTCGTTCTCGGCCCTCTCCCGAAGGCCGAACTTCGAGACTCCCTATGTCTATCGATTCCCCATAAAAAGGAAAAAGGCCTAGGCAAACTTCCTCCTCCTCCGAAGACTCCACTCCAGTGGAGAGAGCACCCAAGTAGACTCCCGATTATGATGGGAGGTTTAGAGCCATCGAATCAGAGATGGCAAGGGCGTGAGAACAGAGAATGCGCGATCAAAGAGATCCCGAGGACCTGATTATGGGTGATCTATGCCACCCTACACCGACTGCTTCATGGCTGAGGACATTCCTCGGCACTTCAGGGTTCTCCAGATGGAACCCTACGATGGCACCTCCGACCCCTTCGACCATTTGGGCAGCTTCAAAGCCCATATGATAATTCAAGGAGCTTCAGATGCAATGTACTATCTGGCATTCCTGGCTACCTTTAAGAAATCCGCTTGGACATGGTACTCGAGCTTGCACCCAGGTACCATCAATCCTTTTCCAAGTTAGAAAAATTGTTTGTCTTGCATTTCAGGACCTGCTGCAAGACTCCTCGGAATATGAACACACTCTTCCTCCTTCACCAGAATGACGGAGAGAGCCTGAGAGATTACATCTCCAGGTTCAATACGGCCATGCTTGAGATCCCCGATCTCAACGAGCATGTTGCCATGTCAACACTGAAGAAGGGGCTTCGAACCTCCAAGCTTACCTTTTCCCTGGACAAGAAGTTCCCTAAAAGCTATGCCGAGCTCCTATCAAGGGCTCAGAAATATGCCGATGCTGAAGAGCAGGTGGCGAATCGACGTTTGATTGAAGGGAAACCACCTTCAAAGAAGAAGAATAATAGGGGGCAAGGCTCCCAAATTTCCAATAACAACAGTGGCAGATATGCAGACCGTCGGAGAAGGCCTCCCAAGCCCAGAGTATTGGGAGGAAGATTCGACTCATACACCCCTCTCAACCTCCCTCGAGAAAAGATCCTCATGGAGATTGAAAAAAAAAACTATCTCTAATGGCCCCGTCCCATGAAGGCCTCCTGTTCCGCAAGGAACAGGAACAAATTCTGTCGATTCCACCGGGACCATGGCCACAACACAGAAGAATGCATCCAGCTAAGGGATGCGATCGAGGATCTCATCAAGAGAGGATACTTGGGGTGGTACATCGGTCGCCAGGGACCCCGGTCAGAAGCAACTATTCCCCAGCCACCTCCCGAAGAGGCCGAATTGCCAAATCAAAGGCCCACCAACGGAGGTGTAGGGATGATACACCGGCCCACCAACTGGAGAAGGGATGAAGATGAAGCTTTAAAGACTGAAATATAACAACTCCATCCTCTTCTCCGATGACGACCTTGCGGGAGTCCAGCTCCCGCATGACACCCTCTTGTAATTTTGGCCGTAGTGGCCAATTATGATGTACAGGGAGTTCTTATTGATAATGGAAGTTCGACTCATGTCTTGATGTACGATGCATTCTCAAAAATATGTTTGTCTAGACATCAACTACAAAGATCTCCCATACCACTCTCTGGTTTCGGGGGCAACCAAGTTTATGCCGAAGGGGAGATAGTGTTTCCTGTAACCCTCGACTTCGAGCCTCAACAAAAGACATTACCGATCAACTTCACGGTGGTCCAGATCCCCTCTACATACAACATTATTCTGGGAAGGCCCGCCTTGAACAGGTTCCGGACCGTGATCTCCTCTCACTACCACTTGGTACGCTTCCCCACCAGGAATGGTGTTGGAGAAGTTAGAGGGAACTAGAGGACGGCATGGCAATGTCTAATGATTGAAGACATGCATTTCAAGGATTCGACTACTCCGAATCAGCTGGATTCGAGGGATTCAACCACAAACCTTGGTGAGCCCATGGAGAGGACCATCCCGATATCTTTGAAAGAGGAACATCCCTCTAAAGTTGTGTAAATCGAGAGCACTCTTGATGAGGAAACCAGAACGAAGCTGATCTGTTTCCTTAGGGACAACGCCAATGTTTTCGCCTGGTCGGCTTCGGACATGCTTGGGATTCCCACCGAAGTGATTACTCATCAGCTGGAAGTAACCCCTGGGTACAAGTCGGTGTGATAGAAGAAGAGGAGCTTCACCCTCGAAAGATAGCAATCTATTGATGAAGAGGTTGGCAAGCTCCTCAAGGCAGGGTTCATCAGAGATGCCCGCTACCCTGAGTGGCTAGCCAATATGGTAATGGTGAAGAAAGCTAGCGGCAAGTGGAGAATCTGCATCGACTATACAGACCTCAACAAGGCTTGCCCAAAAGATAGCTTCCCTCTCCCAAAGATTGATAAACTAGTCGATGCTACTGCTGGCCACCAGTTGCTGAGCTTTATGGATGCCTTCTCTAGCTACAATCAGATCAGAATGGATCCGCAAGATGAGGAGAAGATGGCATTCATCACTGACAAAGGTCTCTACTACTACAAGATGATGCCGTTCGACCTCAAGAACGCCGGAGCAACATTTCAAAGACTCATCAATAAGGTGTTTGAAAAGCAACTGGGAAGAAATATAGAGGCCTATGTTGATGACATGATCGTCAAGAGTCTCCACCAGAGAGATCGCATCCGTGACTTGGAGGAGTCTTTCAGCGCTCTCCAGCACTACCAAATGAAGTTAAACCCGATGAAGTGCGCCTTCGGGGTCATGTCGGGTAAATTTCTAGGCTTCCTTGTCACCAAACGAGGGATTGAGGCCAACCCTGAGAAGATCCGGGCCTTGAAGGATATGGAGCATCACTCCTGTAAAAAGGAAGTCCAACAGTTGACAGGGAGAATTGCCTCCCTAAGCAGATTTATCTCTCGGTCCGTCGAGTAATGTCTTTCGTTCTTCAAGGTACTTCGGCAATCAAAGGGCTTCGAATGGTCCAAAGACTGTTGCGTTGCCTTTGAGGAATTGAAGAAGAATTTGGGGACCCCGCCCTTACTCTCCAAGCCAAAAGAAGGCGAGGTCCTCTACCTGTACCTCTCTGCTTCAAACGAAGCAGTGAGTTCGATCCTTGTCTGGAAGGAAGAAGACAGGTCCCACAAGCAATCTACTACATCAGCAAGATCCTGCATGATGCAGAAATGCGATATGCAAGGATACAAAAGCTGATCTACTCTTTAGTGATTGTGGCAAAGCGACTACGACCATATTTTCAGGCCCACACTATCGTGGTGCTGACTCATCAACCTCTCAAGGCCGTTCTCCGATCTCCGGATACTTCTGGAAGGATAGCCAAGTGGGCTGTGAAGCTAAGTGAATTTAACATTAGCTTCTAGCCCCGAGCGACTATGAAGGCCCAGGTGCTCTCCGATTTTCTGGCCGAGTGCACCTGGAAGTCCGAAGATGAAGCCTCTCGGATGAAGAAGAAACCCCGAAAGAGATGAAGTCTGTTTGGGTAATTCATATGGACGGAACTTCCAATGCTATCGGGAGCGGGGATGGACTCATGTTGGCCGAACCTGACGGCCATATTATAGCATATGCACTCCATTTCTCCTTCCATGCCTTCAATAATCAGGCCGAATATGAGGCCCTACTCACCGGACTTCAGATCGCCAAAGATCTGGGAGTCCAGCAACTCTGAACCTTCTTCGATTCTCAACTGATTATGAATCAAGTCAATGAAGAGTACGCAACTAAAGATCCAACCATGGTGCAATACCTGGAGAAGGTTCAAGCTTTATCCTCCCAACTGGATCATTTTGAAATTATTCATGTTCCCCGATCGGAGAACTCCCAGGCGGATGCACTGTCTCGACTGGCAACTACAGCACCGGTGTCTCTCGAGCGCACATTTGTTGAACATCTTGAAACTCCAAGCATTGCCGAAGAGGCTGCAGAGGTGCGCCAGATTGATACTGAGCCAAGCTGGATGGATCCCATCGCCATATTCATGAATAAAAGAGAACTGCTCGAAGATAAGGTAGAGGCCTAGAAGATCCACTGGATGGCGTCTCAGTACGTCATCTTAGATGGAACCCTTTACAAGAGATCGTTCTCCGAACCACTACTGAAATGCTTAGGACCCACCGATGCAGATAATGCATTGAGAGAGGTCCACGAGGGCATATGCGGGGATCACTTGGGAGGCAGATATCTAGCATACAAGATTATTCGATAAGGGTATTACTGGCCCTCCATCCAGAAGGACTCAGCTGATTTCATATAAAAGTGCGGCCAATGGCAGAGGTATGCCAATATGCAGAGACAACCTGGGAGTCACCTGACTCAATTGGCAACCCCATGGCCCTTTGCCCAGTGGGGGATGGACATTCTTGGCCCGTTCCCACCAGCATCAGGGCAAAAGAAGTTTCTCCTAGTGGCCATCGACTATTTCATGAAATGGGTGGATGCCGAACCATCGGCCCAAATCACAGAGGGCAAGGTGGAAAGTTTATGAAAAATTCCATCATCTTCAGGTTCGGTATCCCACACGTCATCATCACGGACAACGGGAGACAATTCGACAATCCGAAGTTCAAGGATTTCTATGCTCGGTACCATATCCAGCATCGGCTAACATCCGTTGCTCATCCATAGTCCAATGGAGAAGCCGAAGTCACCAACCGGACCATCCTCCATGGTCTAAAGACAAGGTTGAATGCCGCCAAAGGGCTTTGGGCCGAAGAACTGACATCTATTCTTTGGGCATACTGAACTACCCCAAGAACAACCACCGATGAATCTCCGTTCAACCTAGCCTACGATACCGAAGCCGTGCTACCTATCGAAGTCTCCCTACAGTCCCTGAAAATCAACAACTATGAAGAGCCTGAGAATTCTGATCGTGGAAGGATTGATCTGGATTTGCTATCAAGCACCAAGCTACAGGCCCAGATAAGAATGGCGGCTGATGCAGAACGAAAGAGATGATGCGATGCAGAAGTAAATTAAGACTAATTTTTTTTTTATATATATTTTCAGAAGTCGGCTTTGACTCAAAGGAAAGTTAAACTAAATTGAAAGAAACTATATAATAATTGAAAGCACAATTCAAAGAAACTAGATTATCAAAGTAGTTCAGAAGTAAAGGATCGTTGGGGGTTGAGAAACTCCCAGACCTAGGGTTTCGCTCTAAACTTTCAACACGACAGAAATAGAGAGAAGAGAAGGGTTATGTACCAAGAAGTGATCTTCACAGAGTTTGGTGGAAGGACTCTCTCAAGCAGATTGTTGGATCATCGGATTCGGATATCTTCGCAATGGATCCTCCAATACTGGCCCTTTAGTAGAGTAGGCTTCTCCTAAACTCAGGATCTGAGAAAGAAGAAGAACAAGTTAAGGAACTAGATACTCAAAGAAAGGATTTACCAGATAAGAAGAACTTGAAAAATTGATGTTGCTGAAATCCTGATTCTCTTGGATGCTGATCTGACTTCCTCTGGGATTTGCTCTGTATTCAAAGTAGCCGATCTGGACCTAGATGCTGGTGGTCGGCCTCTACTTGGAAAAGAGGGGCCGTGAGATGATGAGGTAGATTAGGGTTTGGATGATTGGTGGAATGAAGAAGATGATGGGCGGCTAGGGTTTGGAATTGAAGTGGCTAACCTAGGTTTTGGTAGGGTTTTTTTTTTGGGGTTGGAGATCTCACACCTCCTCAAGGTTCCTAGGGAACCCGGATTTACTCCCTCACAGAGGTTAACACCTGAATACAAGTGCTGAAGAGAGAAACACAAAGTTGCTCACACAGAAATTGATTTCATTCATCATTGAATTCAAGAGTTACATAGAGTTGAATATATAGACATAACAAAGAAATAAAATTTTATACATTTCCCATGTGGGACTAATAGGACTAACCCACACTTTAGGCATCAAATTCTCTTCCCAAGACTCCTTCCATGAGTGGGTAGCCCAAAAACTCCAAGAAAACTTGGAAATTAGCTCCAAATTGCTGGTTTTGGGGGTGTCTCCTAGTATCTCTCCATGAATCAAGGATTTCCCTTCATGGTTTGGCTCATTTGGACACCTCCTAGTCTTGCTCCACAAGTTTAGGCTTCTTCCTTTCATGGCTTTGGAACTTTTGGAAACTTTTGGGAACCTCCTTGAATTCCTCCCCAAGACATGCTCTCTTCCCTTTTATGACTTGGATTTTTATGGAACATTGTGGGGCACCTCCTTGATCCTTTCTTCAAGAAAAATTCTTGCCATCCTGGCTTGGGTTTATCTGGAAAGAAATTGGCTCCTCCTTGGATTGAGGTATCTTGATGGATTTCTCTCCCAAGTGGTGCAAGAAAAAAAAGAAACTAACTTCTTGTGGTGTAGGGACCAAAGACACTGGATGGAGATGTGGCACCTCCTGGACTTTGGCATGTGGCTGGGAGTGTGGCGCACACTTGCTTGGGCCTGGGAGAAAAAATGTGGCACCCTGGACCTTGACTTGACTAAAAAAAAAGTACCACCAACCTGGAGAAGACCTAGACCACTACTAGGACTTGTACTGAGTCAACATGACTCAACAAAATTTAAATTGCAAGGAAATACAGACTAAAGACTAAAATTGAGTTGACCAAGTCAACCTTATTACAAAACCATAAAATCCTAATTCATTGGGCAAGGTTAATCAGAGATCCAAATGGAGCCCTGAAGTCTTCTTCTGAGTCTTGTGCCCGCACCAGCGGCATACCAGCAAAAGATCGCCAAGTACTACAATGCAAGGGTGAAGGAGCAAACTTTCCGCATGGGGGACATGGTATTGTGAAGAACAGAGGTGTCCAGGCCAAAGGAACAGGATAAACTCTCCCTTAACTGGGAAGGCCCATATTAAGTCGAAGATGTCATTCAACCAGGGACATATCGACTCAAGACCATAAAGTGGAAGACCCTATCCCGGCCATGGAATGTACAAAACCTTCGCAAATACTATCAATGAAAATGTTCCAAAAAACTCCTATGCAAAGCTCCTTAACCCTACTCAACTCAAAATGGCTGGTTGCATCGACTGAACGACAACAGCCCAAATGACCCGATCTGAAAATTGATCAACTATGCAAATGAGAGTCTGATCTACTCAACTTATTGGTATGCCCGATGAGCGCAATGGATGGCCTAACTAGGCCACCAAAAGATCAAAGATGCAGGGATGGTTTTCATAACCTACCCTATGGTGAATCTGATCACGCGCCGAGGCGGACCTGAATAGCCTACCTTAATCACGATAGAAAGTGCACAGGGATGGCATAAACACCCAACCATACGGAAAATCCAAACACGTGCCTAAAAGGACCACTGTTATCCTCTCTGTCAACAACAAACACTCCCAGAATGGTCCAACGGACCCTACTTCTTCCCTACAAACTGCAAGTGGTTTATGGAGTCTATATTATGGACAAATCGTGATGCAACACATCATAGAAAATACACAGGAAGAGGTAAAGGAAAAGATCTTTCATTTCTTTCAATTCTTTTTACAAAGGAAAAGGAAAGAAAGAGAAAAAAAAAGAAAAGAAACTCTCCTAAAGAGAGATAAAAAAAAAAAAAGCAGCAGCAGCAACAACAGCAAGGTTAGGAAATTTGCATTAACTCCCTGACGGGTTTTTCCCGTACCATTGGGAAGAGACCAGATGGGACGACGAAGGGCCCCCGGGGTTCCCGTCCGAACTCGAGTCCGACCCCTCATCAAAG
Source organism: Areca catechu (assembly GCA_021397845.1). Taxonomy (NCBI): domain Eukaryota; kingdom Viridiplantae; phylum Streptophyta; class Magnoliopsida; order Arecales; family Arecaceae; genus Areca; species Areca catechu. Next base: position 138,930,277 of record CM038051.1, on the reverse strand, counting down.
TCAGAATCGAATTCATGGCCGGAGAAGGGAACGGAGGGTTTGATATTATCTAAGCCCTTCAAGTCATAAAACTTGGAGGCTTTCCTCCGGCACTCCCAAAACCCCTGGTGGAAGGAGTCTAGGGCCACCCCGGTGAGCTCATCTTTGAATGAGGTAGAAGTTCTGAAGTTTGCAACGGCTTCTTCCGCCTTCTTCGCCTCCTCCACTGCCGTGGTCACCGCCGTGACTTGGGCCAGGGCCTCCCTCAACTGAGCCTCCAGAAGGTGGACCTTCTTCTCGAGACGGTCCACCAGAGGCTCCTCCTCTTCACCTAAAGGCCCAGATGACTCCGGACATCACTCCTCTTGGGGTCAATAGGCCTCCTCTTCGCTGCATGATGGAGCTCGGAAGTGCTGAACCTTATGGCTAATAGAAGGAAGACACTAACAGAAATGATGGCCTTCGACAACAGGGGGCAAGGTCCTATTTATAAAAACCTTACACCCACGATCGACTGCAGGGAGGCGCGTCCCATGTCCTTCCGGGCCGTATGAGAAGGCGCCATGTATCCGGGTGATGCTTCGAGAACCAGAAAGTCTCTCGAAAGCCATCCCCAGGACCTCAACCACCATCGCTTTGAATCTGGAGAAATCTGCATCATGCGACACATCATTAATGGTCTCTTTTTGGAAAAAAGAGGCCTGGAGGCTCATAAGGTGCAAGAGATTATGACTGTACAAATTTTGACATGCAACGTGGACAACGGTGATCCTAATCAAATCCCCCTGATTATTGATTGACAGGGAGATGACTCCTGTCCACCCCAACGGACAAGCTAAACATCCGAAGGAAGGCAACGCAACAGAGTTTTGGTCCATTCAAGGGTTTGTCCTTACCGACTGAATGACATTCGGCCACGACTATTCAACCAAGCAGAAAAGATAACGGTAAAACTGGCTCTTATCGACTGGACGGCCTTCGAAGGCTATCATTTGACGATGCAAAAGGAGAAATGATAGAACCGTTTCATGCTACACATGAGGCACAACAATGCATATGCAAAGAAAGGAGAATTCATTCCAAAATCTGAGAAAATTGCAATACAAAGTTCATTGGCAATACAAAGTTCATTGGCAATACAAGTAAGAAAGGAAGAAAATACATTCAGAGTGATCCAGGTCACTCAACATCAACAGAAGAAGGCTCCACACCACAGGACTGGAGCAACCTATCAACTTGTTCGGAGAGGATCTCATCAATCTGGGCTGAGACGGGTGAATCTTCAGCCTGGACTCCTCCAGCCTAAGTCGCCTACTGGGCCGAGATCAAAGCTAGGATCACCTCCGAATTTTCGACTGGGTAGCAGCCTCGTCCGCCGGACATGGCAACTCCTCAACCTCCCCTGCGGCTTCGGCCTCCTCCGCTTCTTCTCTTTCCTCTCCAATTATGTTATAAGAGGGGATCTTCGAAAGGTCGAGGTGAGGGAGGGTCTCTTTTACCTTGGAAAGCCCGTCATTGAAGCCATGTTGGTAGCCATACAATGATGCTTCATCAATCTCTGTTTGAAATTGCGAAGATATCTTGAAGTCAGCCACGGCATTGTCTATTTGCTTCCTCAAAACTTCGGACTCCCTCTTCGTGGCTTCGGCCTCCCTCTTGGCAGCTTCGAATTCCATGATTGCCTTTTCGGCCCTCCTAAAAGCCTCCTCCGCCACCTTAGATAGGTTCTCCATCCTCTCCTGGTTCTCCCAGGTAGTCCGCTCTAGGGATTCAACTTGCTTCCTGCTCCTGTTCCACCCTGCCTCTTGTCCCGCTATCCTCGAGTGGGCGCTCTTTAGTTCTCCCTTCAGGTCATGAACTTCATCAGTTACCCGGACAAGACGGTCCTCCCTGGATTGCTTCAGCTCTTCGGCTACTTCCCTGGCAGTCCTAACAGTCTGAAGCTCCTCCTTGAGGTCGTAGATGAGGCTATCCATGTTCCCCAGGCCTTCCTCCATGAAGGTGAAGTCATAGACCAACTACATCAAAATAGAAGAATAGAGGGTCAAATAACTCTCAAGGCAAAGGAGGCGGTGATAGTCATACATGTTGCAGGGCGGCGAAGCCAGAATCAGACACCTTGAGAAAGCTCTAGTTACGGAGAATTGCCAGGTTGCGAGGCTGTATCGTATCCTTCAACGCCTGTCTGGCTTCCTCCGGAACCAGCAGCTCTCCCATAGGCCGGAGCTCCGAAGGCTTCGTCGAGCGACCTCCGGCTGAAGAAGCTCCATAAACGGACTCTGCTTCGACTTGCTGTGCTTTGCCCCTATCGCTAGTAGAGGGGCAAACCGGTTGCACATCCACTCCTTGAGGCGGGCCCCCCGTTGTGTCGATTGGGGAGGCGACCGCCACTATAGTCTTGACTGGACAGGGCCTTGCTGGAACCCCTTCCGCGGTTGCTGCATTTTCCACCGAGGTGCCTCGGGAAGACAAAGTGCTTTGGTCCCCTTCGGGACCATCTCTCCAAGCTTTCTTTTGCGCTGTAGACCTAGTGGAAGGGGCCTGTCCACCCTCCTCTCCGAAGTCTGGCGAAGCCAGCTCAAATTGCACTTCATCCCACCACCTGCAGGCAAAGGGGATCACCACAGTTAAATGAACTACGATGAAACCTAAAGAAGAAGAGCAGAAATTTCCACTGCTATACCTAGTGAGGAGAATTTACTGATTCTCGCTTGATGGAGGTTCCTCTCCTCCAACAACTCTCGGATAGGAGCAACTTCCAAGTTGGTCAGAAGATCATAATCCAACTGATCGGTTGCCAAGACTTTCTTTTCGTCATTAGCGGTCAGGCAAGGCTTCTTCCACTCAGTGTCAAAGCCCCATTGATCGAAGGACAACACAAATACAAAGATAGGTTTCCACCTATGGATGGCGCTGGGCATATCCTTAATCACCCTGCAGCCTGATCTGGGACCGATCACCCACCATCCGTTACTGTGGAAGTCCATCTTGAGGACGAATAGGGCCGAGAACAAGTTGGTCCTAGGCTCTATGTTGGTGATGCTGCACATGACCAGGAACCCGCAGATGTTCCTGATGCTGTTTGGGGTCAACTGCGCTGGCACCACTTGGTACAAGCAAAAAATATTAACAAAGAAGGGGTGTAGGAGAAATCGAAGACCAGCCTTCAGGTGATCTTCGTATACAGCTAGGCACCCAAGGGGAGCTTTGTTCGCTTGCTCCTCGAGCACGGGGAGGACAAATGGAAATTCCTCAGGAATGTGGTATCATTCCCAAAGAAGGGTTGCCTTGCTTGGAGAAATCGAGCTGGGGACCGACCCCGGACCTATTGTATCTCCGACCCCCGAGGGCCCAACCTGCTTCCCTTGACTCTCTACGGTCTCTTACATGACAAAGGAATGAAGCAAAGGGATGGAAATAGGATTCTACCTGAAGAATAGACTGGTACTCCAGATCGGTTTGGGTGGAGAATGAGACGAGGTTGAAGAAGCTTCCTTGCCCAGACCTTCACCCTTTCCAAAAGAAAAGTAAGGATCTCTGGACCCCCATAGAGGGTTAATTTGACTCAAGGTTACCCAGGGAGGTAACCCACTTACAACTGACCACCAGGATAAGATCTATCCTTCATCCTACGGGCGGAGAACAACCACCACAACTATCCAAATCCCAACCAAAAGATTGCCTCAACCACTGTGCAACAGGACGAGGAGAGATAGCCTCAAGGCCACCTACTTTTTCCTAATCTGGGAATGGCACCTATCCACCATCTGATTCTCAGATCATGATGGGCAGCCCAATAGAGGTCCCGTAATCATTTACTGCGCCTTCTCTTAGGAAGAAAGCGACAAGGCCATAATACTGGTGTAGAATGTAAAATGAAACTATGCAACCCTAATGGAAATTAGCAAATGATTAACCAAGCAATTCCCTATTTGCGTATAAACAACTCAACATAAACTATCAAAGAGATCTAGTGAAGAAGCTCGAAGGATCTAACATAAACCTAGTGATCGAGACTCTCAGAATAAGAAAGAAATAGGACCAGAAGAGAACCATGCAAGCCAAGCTAGGTCTAATTTAACATTGCAAACTTAATCAACACTAGACATACCTGACATTGGCCCTTCAATTAGAATAGATTCACTCTTGAAGAGGTCTCCCGGTTGATATGAACATAATACCACTGAAGGCCCCTCTTGTTTTCTGGATCTATGGCAAGTAAACCTTCCTCTTGAAGCCGGAATCTCGGAGAACCCTGCAACAAAGAAACCCTAAGATGAGTGACTTAACAAGCAATCAACTAGAGAAAAGAAAGAAGGGTGGAAGAGGCATTGAAGGAGATCCATCTTGGCGTCATGGTGGAATGCTTGAAGTGGAGTAGGTTGGTCGCCTTGTGATGATCTTCTTGATTCACACTTGAATGCTGGAGCTAGTTTGAAGTTATGAAAGAAGAAAAAGTCTTTGGCGTTGGGAATGGAAGAAGGAAAGATTAGGGTTGGCGTGGAGGAAGAGAAAGGCTAAGCTACCACATAGACACATAGGAAAAAAAAACACATAGAAGAAAAAATACCAACTTCATTAATTAACCCTTTTCAATGGGGCATCCCATAGCTTAAATAGAAGCCTTACAACATTTTTAAAATTTGAAAACTCATAGGATTAGGAGGATTACAAGGGGGTTGGAGGATATGGTGGCATTTGCTGCTTGAAATGTTGGGAGTTGGAGGATATGGTGGCATTTGTTGCTTGAAACTCCTTCAAAGCTTGACATGTAGCACAAGGTGGGGACCACATGATGAGGTGGCGGTGTCCTTTGGAGCTCTTGACATGTGGCATAAAGTGGGGACCACTTGTTGAGGTGGCGACATCCATTGGAGCTTTTGACATGTGGCACAAGGTGGGGGTCACTTGATGAGGTGGCTTCTTCTTGTCTTGATTCTTCATGGACTCATGGATTGGGCTTGATTTAACTGGACCCAACTCTCAATTACAGGGTTAACTAAGATATTAAACCAGACCCAACATGGACTCGAAATTAACTACAAGATTATTTGGACTCAAAAAAAAGAAAAATTATAGGACTTCTCTTTTGCTACTCCAACCACAAGGACTCGGACTTGACGTGAATTGGTTGGAGTCTTTTCCTGATTCTACTGCCCACATCAATTCTCCCGGGGTGGGAGGAACTCGACCCTGTCAAGTAAGGATTAGCCTGATAAGCTTCTAATGCATCTAGATCGATTTGCTGTAGGTCCTCTCGGGTGATCCAGGAGTCTTCAAAATCAGGACATCCTTGCCATCTAACCAGATAACGTTGGTAGCCCTTATTTCTAGTGGTAATGATCTAGTCATTCAAGATCCTTTCAATTTTTTTCCTTCGCTCAGGAACACTCGGTGGTGTGCATTCTTTTGGGGCTTCACTCTCAAAAGAAGTATTAGGACAAAAAAGCTCACCATGTATCAATGCAGGTTCTTTGTATTCTTTTAAGTCTGAAACGTTAAATGTTGAACTAATGCCATAACTTGGTGGTAATTCTAATACATAAGCATTAGGTCCAATTTTCATTATTATTTTGAAAGGTCCGGCTCCCCGGGCATGGAGTTTCTTCATAGTTCCCGGCGGAAACCTTTCAGTTTTAAATTTGATCATAATAGAGTCCCCTTCATTAAATTCTTTTAACCGTTTATGTGAATTAGTCATATGCTTATATAGTTCATTGCTCGATTGGATCTTTTGGCTAATCTCTCTATGCAATTCCCTAATATGCTGTGCATATGACTCAATAGACTTAGACACTCATGCATGTGTGGGTAATGGAGCTAGGTCTAAAGGTTTCCTAGGTCTGTATCCATGGACCACTTCGAACGGACTTTTCCCAATAGACCTATTAACTGAGCTGTTGTAGGCAAATTCAGCACGAGGAAGTAATAGGTCCAAGTTTCCCAGGTTGTCACCAACTAAACATCTCAACAGATTTCCTAAGCTTCGGTTTACTACCTCTGTCTGGCCATTGGTTTGAGGATGATAGGTAGTAGAGAATCTCAACTTGGTACCGAACATATGCCAGAGGGTTTTCCAGAAATAGCTAGTAAATTTGACATCTCTATCGGACACAATGATTTGGGTAAACCATGAAGCCTAACGACCTGATCAAGAAAAAGCTTGGCCACCTTCGAAGTATCTAAAATTTGAGAACAAGGAATGAAGTGAGCCATCTTGGAGAAATGATCGACAACCACAAAGATAGAATCAAGCTTCCTAGACGTCTTAGGGAGGCCTACTACAAATTCCATGCTGATATCCTGCCATGGACAATCAGGGACAGGTAAGGGTGTGTACAGACCGGTATTCTGTCTTTGATGTTTTGCAACAACACTGGTATGGCACTGAGCTACAATCTGGGCCACATTTCTTTTGAGACCAGGCCAAAAGAATTGGTCTTCTATTGCTAAGATGGTCTTATTCCTACCAAAATGTCCTGACAAGCCTCCAGCATGAACTTCCTAGATCAGAAATTCCTTAACAGAGGTCTTTGGAATACACAACTGATTTCCTTTGAAAAGGTATCAATCTAAAAGGGTATAATCACTGTGCTTACTAGATGGTCCTTGTTGAAGGGATCGATAGATGTTACCAAAATCAGGGCATGTAGGATACTCCTCTTTCAATCTATCAAACCCTACTACCTTGGTGCGGGCACCAGAATCAGAAGAAGACTTCAGGGTTCCATCTGGATCTCTGATTGACCTTGCTCGAGAAAATTAGAGTTTGTAATAAGGATTGACTTGATCAACCCAATTTTGAGTCTGTAATTTTGTCATTTAAATTTTTGTTAAGTCATGTTGACTCAGTCCAAGTCCAGGTCCAGGTTGGCACCATTCCCTTTGCCATAGGGTGCCATATTTTTTCTTCCATGGCCCAGCTACAAGTGAGTGCCACACTCCCTGCAACATTTCCATCCAGTGTCTTTGGTCCCCACACCATAAGAAGTAAGTTCCCCTTTTTCTTGCACCACTTGGGGAAGAAATCCATCAAGATACCTCAATCCAAGGAGGAGCTAACTTCTTTCCAGATAAACCCAAGCCAGGATGGCAAGAATTTTCCTTGAAAAGAGGATCAAGGAGGTGCCCCACAATGTTCCATAAAAATCCAAGTTATAAAAGGGAAGAGAGCATGTCTTGGGGAGAAAATCAAGGAGGCACCCAAAAGTTTCCTAAAGTGCCAAAGCCAAGAAAAGAAGAAGCCTAAACTTGTGGAGCAAGACTAGGAGGTGTCCAAAAGAGCCAAACCATGAAGGGAAAATCCTTGATTCAAGGAGAGATACTAGGAGACACCCCATAACCTTCCATTTGGAGTTGATTTTCAAGTTTTCTTGGAGTTTTTGGGCCGCTCACTCATGGAAGGAGTCTTGGTTGGCCAAGGGAAGAGAATTTGATGTCTAAAGTGTAGATTAGTCCTATTAGTCCCACATGGGAACTTGTATGGTTTTGATTTTTCTTATAGGTCTATATATTAGACCCCTTTGTAACTTGAACTTATCTTATGAAATGATGAATGAAATCAATTTCTGTGTGAGCAACTTTGTGTTTCTCTTTTCTGCACTTGTATTCAGGTGTTGAGCTTCGTGAGGGAGTAAATCCGGGTTCCCTAGGAACCTTGAGGAGGTGTGAGATCTCCAACCCAAAATCCTACCAAAATCCTAGGTTAGCCACTTCAATTCCAAACCCTAGCCGCCCATCATCTTCTTCATTCCACCAATCATCCAAACCCTAATCTACCTCATCATCTCACGGCCCCTCTCTTCCAAGTAGAGGCTGACCACCAGCATCCGGGTCCAGATCAGCTACTTCGAATACAGAGCAAATCCTAGAGGAAGTCAGATCAGCATCCAGGAGAATCAGGATTTCAGCAACATCAATTTCATGTTCTTCTTATCTAGTAAATCCTTTCTTTGAGTATCTGGTTCCTTAACTTGTTCTTCTTCTTTCCTAGATCCTGAGTTCAGGAAAAGCCAACTCTGCCAAAGGACCAGTATTGGAGGATCCATTGCGAAGATATCCAAATCCGAGGATCCAACAATCTGCTCGAGAGAGTCCTTCTACCAAACTCTATGAAGATCACTGCCTGGTACATAACCCTTCCCTTCTCTTTAGTTCTGTCCTGTTGTAAGTTCAGAACGAAACCCTAGGTCTGGGAGTTTCTCAACCCCCAGCGATCCTTTACTTCTGAATTACTCTGATAATCTAGTTCTTTGAATTGTGCTTTCAATTATTATATAGTTTCTTTCAATTTAGTTTAACTTTTCTTTGAGTCTAAGCCAACTTTTGAAAATATATAAAAAAAAAATACATTAATTTTAATTTGCTTCCGCATTCCACATTTTCGTTCTGCATCATTTTTGGTATTAGAGCTTTCGTTCTGCATCATACCTCAGTGCTCACAGAAGTCAACAACATGGAACGACGACTCAACGCATCGGCAACCCTATTTTCAGTACTGGCATAATGTTTCAGTACGAACGTATAAGCCTGTATGAACTCTACCCATTTCCCATGTCTAGGGTTCAATTTCTTCTGAGAACTAAGGAACCTAAGAGCTTCGTGGTCAGAAAATAGGACAAACTCTTGTGGTAGAAGATAATGCCTCCAATAACGTCATGCCTGAACTACCGCATACAACTCCCTATCATAGGTGGAATACCTTAGTCTCGCTTCATTTAACTTTTCACTGAAATATGCTACTAGGTGATTCTCTTGACTCAAGACACCTCCAATTCCTACCCCAGAATCATCACAAGCAACCTCGAACACTTTGGTAAAATTGGGTAACCTCAAGACGGGTACGTGTATCATTTGTTCCTTAATTGTTAGGAAGGCTTTGTCTGCTGCTTTAGTCCACTCAAAAGTTCCCTTCCTAATACAATCAGTGATTGGAGCCACTATCGTACTGAACCCTCTAATGAATCTCCTATAGAAGGTGGCTAAATCGTAGAAACTACGGATATCATGGATGCTTTTGGGTACAGGCCACTCTACTATGGACTTAATTTTTGCAGGGTCAGCGGACACTCCTTCAGATGTGACTACGAATCTTAGAAAGATAACTCTATATGTTAAGAAATCACACTTCTTGATATTGGCGTAGAGGCTATCCTTTCTAAGGACTTGGCAAACTTGCCTTAGGTGGGTTAAATGGTCTGCCTTAGTCTTGCTATGGATAAGAATGTCATCAAAGTAGACCACCACAAATTTTTCGATGAATGTTGTCAACACCTGATTCATTATTCTCATAAAGGTGCTGGGTGCATTGGACAGACCGAACGACATGACTAACCACTCATATAATCCATCTTTTGTTTTAAAAGCGGTCTTCCATTCATCTCCAGGCCTAACCCTAACCTGGTGATAGCCACTCTTTAAGTCTATCTTGGAGAAAATCATTGATCCGGCTATCATGTCTAACATATCGTCCAGTCTTGGGATTGAAAACCTATATTTGACAGTAATCTTGTTGATGGCACGGCTGTCTACACACATCCTCCAGGTGCCATCCTTCTTACGGGTTAACAAGGCAGGGACTGCACATGGGCTTAAACTTTCTCTAACAAACCCCTTTCTAAGAAGTTCACTAACTTGCCTTTGTAACTCCTGATGTTCAGTTGGATTCATCCTATAATGAGGCAAATTAGGTAAGTCGCGCCAGGGACTAAATCTATGGCATGCTGTATGTCCCTTAAAGGTGGAAGACTATCGGGTAGGTCTTCGGGAAACACGTCTTCAAATTCTTTCAATAATTGGACCACCTCTTGCGGGTATTTTATAGGGGTGTGGTCCTTAGTTTCCTTAGCAGCTACCATCCAAATAGGTGCTCCCTCATTAATGTATTTTTCTAATTCTCTTGGACCTATCAAATTTAATCCAGTCCTTTTTTCTTTCAGGCTACTAGCTCCTCATTTGTTGTTATCCTTATGCTGGGTTGGATGAATGACAATTTTCTTGCCATTGAAATTGAAAGCACAGGAATTTGATCGACCAAAAATTGTCACATCATGGTCAAACAGCCATGGCCTACTTAGGATGATACTACTTACTCCCATAGGGAGCACATCACACCAAATTCGTTCCTGATAGGACTGAAGTTGGATTCGGACCTGACATCTCTGCTTGATTGGGATAGAAGTGGAATTGATCCAGGATACCTTATATGGGTTGGGATGTGGTTCAGTGGATAATCCTAGACTCTTGGCTGTGCTAGTGGAAATGGCGTTGACACAGCTTCCACTATCGATCACGATCATATAGACCTTTTCTCCTATTTTGACAAATGTATGTAGGATGCTAGTCCTACGCCAGTCTTCCTGCTCTTTGGTCTGTGTCATGATAGATCTCACAACTCCTAACACATCTGATGAGTCTACATTTTCTTCATCTCCTTCATACTCATCTTCTAAGCAATCCCATGCTTCATAAACCTCCTCTTCATTTTTCTCCAGGGGTTTTGATTCTTCTTCTTCTTCTACCTCCCCTATATGTAAAGCTCTAGAGGGACATTGGCTCAGGAAATGACCGGGTTTACGACACTTATAGCATACTCGCTCCCTCTTACCTCGAACTTCAGGGCTCTTTCCTTTGTCTTCTCTAGGAATTGGAGGAATGGTAGGGTTGGGTCTAGGGGTTGGATTCAAGCTGGGTCTTGGTCTATTGGCTATATTAGAGACTGAACTAGGTCGACTAACAGGAGGATTAAACCTAGTGGGCTCTGGTCGCCTAAATGAAGCTCTCCTATGAAACCTCTAATAGTCCGTGGCAACTTGGTATGCCAGTTCTAAATCATGGACTTCTCTCAAAAATAATTCCCCTTTTATATCTTCATTCAATCCTAATCTAAACCTCGATAAAGTGGCTGCCTCAGACTCGACTAGGTTGCATCGCATTACAAACTCATCAAATTTAGCAACGTATTCAGAAACGGTCTTATTTCCTTGTGTCAATCGCTGCCACTGATCTAACAACCTTTGCTGATAAGACATAGGCAAATATTTCTCTCTAAGCTTTCTCTTCATGTCTCTCCAGGTTGCTATAGGTAAGTCTCCCTCTGCCTAGCTATGCGTTCGACATTTCCCCAATACAACCTAGCCTGACGGACTAGTCTAATTTTGGCAAACTTGAATCTTCTCTCTTCAGACATATCATACCAGTCAAAATATTGGTCCATGTCAGCCTCTCAATCTATGTACACCTTAGGATCTAGGCTTCCCTCAAAGGTTGGTGCATCTAGATGGATATTCCTTAAGGCCCGATCATCCTGATCAAAGTATCATGGCGTGGTCTTCTAGGTTATGGCTCTGGAGTTTGATCAGCATAATCCTGATGTGGCCTTCTATGAATTGGATCAGGTGTATGTTCCTGTCGTTGGGCTCTAGGGCGAACTGAAGGTAATCTGGGTGAAGGTGGTTCAGTTGGGGTCAACCTAGATTCCTCTAGGGTTCCTATCCTTTCCTCGAACTGATCAAACCAAGCATCCAAACGTTCCAGTCGCTCAATCATAGATATCATAAGGGTTTCCATACTAGTGTCCATGGATGAACTTGGTTGGTCTTGTGAAGGGTGGTAAGGAGTTCCTGATCTAGTTGTCATACAAACAATTAGACTCAAATTCGGGCTAAGGATTTCTAGACCCAGAGTACGAATTAGAGATCTAATTAAAAGGACCAACTAGCTAGTAGTAACTTACGTGACTTGGCCAGGTAGGTGGGAAGGGGAGTGGAGGTCCCTGTTCTGCCAACCTTAGACACCAATCTGTGATTGGCCAGGTAGGTGGACCAACCCACAAGCCCTAATACACCAATCCTAGACACCAAGCCCATAAGCACACACCAATTAGTGGACACAATTAACTTGACCCTAATCCGAACCCGACTCGTTGGTGTCCCTAACCCACTAGGATGATTAGGTCTAATTGGTTTTAATTAAGGATTGGGATCGAGATGATGGTTGTGGTTTTGGGCTAAGGACAAGTGATAAATTCTTTCCCCCATGTCAAATTGATGCCCTTAAGATGTTTTCAAATAAATGCAATATATATATATATATTTTTTTTATGAGCTGACTTAATTATTTGACTTGATTAGTTTTCAAACAATTTCAAATTCAAACTTAAATTTTAAAATTTAAATTTCAAACTTCAAGTTTCAGATTCTAGAATGTCAGAATTCAAAATTTTAAAATTTAAAATTTGAACATCAAATTCAAAAAAATTTCTGAGATTGGTTATTGCTGGAATTTCAGTTCAGACTGAATCTCAGAGAGTATTTCGAATGCTAGAAATTCTAAAAATCGAAATAAAATCTGAAAAATTGTTGAAAAATAATATAAATAATGAGGATCTCAGAAAAATAAAAATCAGAAAGTTTAGATCTGTATATATAGAGAAACAATAAAACAACAGACCATGTACTGTAGACTATTTCAGCAGGACAAAAGATTGAAGTAGGAATTTTCATTTTTTTGTATTTTTTTTCTGATGATGAAATTTAATATGGGGATAACTGACTTAAATAAAATAATAAAAAAAAATTTCATCAAGAAACTAGCGACTTGCCTTTGGAGCTGCAGATGGATTACAGTAAGCAGATGCAAATTTTCAGTAAATAGAACCTAATCAAACAAGTGCATTGGCTTACCCAAACTTCAATCTAAAAATTCACGTCTGACCAGGGTCTCATTATTCCCATGGGTCATGACAGTGTACTGGAGTACACCCGCTCAGGAGGCATGAATTTTAGATCTTGCTTGGATTTTAAAAAAATAACTAGATAACAAGTATGCATGCAACATATTTAAATGCAGGAAATTATCCGACCATGCTTTGATACCAAGAATGGTGTAGAATGTAAAATGAAACTATGCAACCCTAATGAAGATTAGCAAATGATTAACCAAGCAATTCCCTATTTGCATATAAACAACTCAACATAAACTATCAAAGAGATCTAGTGAAGAAGCTCGAAGGATGTAACATAAACCTAGTGATCGAGACTCTCAGAATAAGAAAGGAATAGGACCAGAAGAGAACAACGCAAGCCAAGCTAGGTCTAATTTAACATTGCAGACTTAATCAACACTAGACATACCTGACATTGGCCCTTCAATTAGAATAGATTCACTCTTGAAGAGGTCTCCCGGATGACATGAACATAATTCCACTGAAGGCCCCTCTTGTTTTCTGGATCTATGGCAAGTAAACCTTCCTCTTGAAGTCGGAATCCCGGAGAACCCTACAACAAAGAAACCTTAAGATGAGTGACTTAACAAGCAATCAACTAGAGAAAAGAAAGAAGGGTGGAAGAGGCATTGAAGGAGATCCATCTTGGCATCATGGTGGAATGCTTGAAGAGGAGTAGGTTGGTAGCCTTGTGATGATCTTCTTGATTCACCCTTGAACGCTTGAGCTAGTTTGAAGTTATGAAAGAAGAGGAAGTCTTTGGTGTTGGGAATGGAAGAAGGAAAGATTAGGGTTGGCGTGGAGGAAGAGAAAGGCTAAACTACTACATAGACACATAGAAAAAAAATACATAGAAGAAAAAATACCAACTTCATTCATTAATCCCTTTTTAATGGGGCATCCCATAGCTTAAATAGAAGCCTTACAACATTTTTAAAATTTGAAAATCCATAGGATTAGGAGGATTACAAGTGGGGTTGGAGGATATGGTGGCATTTGTTGCTTGAAATGTGGGGAGTTGGAGGATATGGTGGCATTTGTTGCTTGAAACTCTTTCAAAGCTTGACATGTGGCGCAAGGTGGGGACCACTTGATGAGGTGGCGGTGTCCTTTAGAGCTCTTGACATGTGGCATAAAGTGGGGACCACTTGTGAGGTCGCGACATCCATTGGAGCTTTTGACATGTGGCACGACATGGGGGTCACTTGATGAGATGGCTTCTTCTTGTCTTGATGCTTCATGGACTCAGGGATTGGGCTTGATTTAACTGGACCCAACTCTCAATTACAGGGTTAACTAAGATTTTAAACCAGACCCAACATGGACTCGAAATTAACTACAAGATTATTTGGACTCAAAAAAAAGAAAAATTACAGGACTTCTCTTTTGCTACTCCAACCACAAGGACTCGGACTTGACCTGAATTGGTTGGAGTCTTTTCTGATTCTAGTGCCCACATCACACTTCATCCAGGACTAGAACACTTGCCATGTCACTCCATGTCTTACACTATTAGTCGACCAAATGAACTCCAAATTGGCACCCCTTCTTTTTAAGATGTGTAAGTATGAAGGACTGACCAAATTGATGCCCCTCCACTCAAGTAATTCATACCAAAATAAGAGAAGTCAGCCAAGCATTCTTTTTTGTCGGCAACTTCAAAGAGTTCCTAAATATTTGATCATCAAGTGAAGGATGTTCAATGGTTGTCTACCGTAGGAGTTTGATCAAACAAGTTCCAAGCTACTTAAGTTCCCAAATCTCAAGAGTCTCATAAAAACTCTTGAGTTTTCTTCTATCCAGACTAAAGAGTCCACTCACCTGTAGAAGCCCACATCTCCAGACTCCAGTTGCAGCAATCAAATCAAGTGATGAACATCTTGGCCCTACATCAAGACACTCCTCTATCTCTGAAAGTAAACAGTGCAGGTGTTTGACAAGATCCTACACTAGCATGCAACATCTACGGAGCAGATAGGATTTAAAATAATTTTTAAAAATCGCACAGCGGGTTTCTGCTCCGCCAGGAATAATCTAAATCTAGTTACATTTAGGCATTCATGATCTTATAAATATTTATAAAAATATAAACAATTTAATCTATCCATGCATGATAAAAAAATTATTTTCCATATCTTTATTCTGCCTGGAATAACCTTGAATAAACTTGGAATAGACTGGAATAAGTTATTCCATTCATCTTCCTCCATGGGATAAAGTTTTTGGCTTGCAAAACGTCATCGGACACTGCCTTCCGGACCTCCGTTTGCTCCCAATTTAAGCAGCGTTCTTGGACAAGTCTTCTTCGATTGCCACTATTTGCTGTAATCAAATCTAAGCCAAAATAACAAATAATTCACCCAAGTCTACTGCATATTTTGCAACAGAACTGGATAGCAGACTTTTGCTTCATTTCGGAGCGATTGGGGGCGCTCCTGCATGCGTTTTTCTCCTAGGAGTAGAGTGGTAGTCCCTCTAGAGGGAGATATGCCCGGGACTCTCTTCCTCGCCTCCCATGCACGGTGCTAGCCGCCGGAAGAGGGCTTCACGGTCACAGGTTTTCTGCTGCAGTGCAGAACTTTGAGCACACAAAAACAAGGATTAAGGCCTTGTTTCTCTCCCTCACACACTCCTAAACCCAGCCCCAAGATCACTCCAAAAAGCCTCTCAAGGAAGAAGAATACCCTGAGATTTTTTTTGTTGCTTTCCCTCAATTCTCACTCGTGGAATAACACTTATCTCTCATTGAAACTTAACCAAAAACAACAGGAGATGGCAAGGTGTTTATATAGGCTGCTGGGAGGGAGAGGGAGGTGGAGCGACGTGAGGTGGAGAGCTTCACCAATAACCCATTTAAATGCCATAAATAAGGGATAAAGCCATTAACCAAAGTGAGGGAGAAGAGGAAAACGCCCAGCATGGGAGTCGAGTGCCTTTCCAACGTTTGGAAAAATTTTCCATTCGTTTGGCCTTCCTTTCCAATACCGTGTAAAACTCCAAGGTGAAAAGAAATCAAGGTGGAAACCGTTCAACTAAAAACCGTTCCAATCCCTTTAAAACCAACCGGTTCAATCCAATTGAACCTGGTTCAAGGAAAAATTGGTTCACAACCAATTGAGGCCGAAACGAACTCCGAATCAGTTCAAAACTGATTCAGAAAAATCCTGGCCAGAGCTGGTCAACCCGGAACATTTTCCGGTCGACACAGACAAGGGCAGATAGAGAAAAGAGTGCTAAAAAAATACTGTGACCATAAAATCGAGATGATTCCCAATCGTAATCGGTATCCGGATCAGAGAGTTATCCTCTATGGCGTGACCTCATAGGTTCGAACCTAAATGATAGCATTAGAACAATTTCTAGTATCAACACAGGAAACCATCTAGCAATGGGTCTCGGTGTCCGGATAGGTCGAAGATGCGGAGCAAACTATCGAACCTCTAGCATATGGTTACCGTATAATTTATCCTTTTGACCTCTAATGCTCATGACGACTGAGATTGGGCTGCCAACCCAGACTAATTCAGTCGACTACATGTCTCAACCTCACAAGCCTAGTGACTCTTCACTAGGACTACCCTGACCGAGGATTTGCTAAATTAAATACTGTGAGACATTCAATCCAAACTGTTTGGACAGGTCAATTCCATCTTGGTCCATCACTGCTCCACAAGTACTTGCCTGTAACCCAGAAACCTTCCGTCATTGGATTAAAAATCCGGTAGTTCGACCCCAAAGCACAGGGAGTTGCTTGCAAGCTACCGTGATGACCTCATGTTAGAGGAACACATATACCCATATCCAATCGTGAGTATCCCTTTGGCAGAAAGGGCGCACGAGTCACGTTCAATGAGATACCACATATCCCACTTGTAGATCACATCAGTGTCACCACACTCATTTGGTCAAGAGGACAACCAACGATGTGACTGCAAGAACCTATACTTGATATATTGCCGTCCAGTACAATATATCCTTCGGTTGTGAATTTGGTTTAAGGACCACTCGATACATCCTCTCTGTATCGAAGTTAGTGTAGTCCTAAGGACTTCATCACATGAAATAGTTCATTTCAGGAAATTAAGTATGTGATGAGCTGCCAAAATAATAATTTTAATTAATTCATAAAATGAATACAATACTCAGCATAACCGCTTACAACCCAGACGATTGGCTTTGGGACACAATTCCCAACAACTCCCACTTGGAACCCAATGAGATAAGAAGCCCATGAATTTGTCCACCTTGGAGAGAGGTCCAAATCAACCCAACAAGTAAGAGTCTAGGATGCCTGGAAGTAGGATTCTAGCAGTTGTAGTCCAAGGGAACACAAGTGTAGTATTTGTATCCCTTACACTACTGGTTGAGGGTCTATAAATATCCCATGACCCCCCTTGTATTATGATTATTATTCGTCAATAAAGATGGTGTTATTCTATCCAATTCATTTGCTATGTGCATCGTGGGGGTGAGGCCCTTTCCTTTTGTTATGGAACATCGTGGGGTGTGAGGCCCTAGTTATCCTACCTATCTAGCCGACAAGAAATCCTAGCCATCACTTCTAACCCTTCCCTTCATTCTTTTTCCTTCCTTTGCTGCTTCCTAACTAGAGTTTCTTTGTTGACTATTTATAGGTAATCTAGAATCAAAATCAGGTGTTCTTACCTCAGAACCAGCATCGCATCGAAGATCGAAGCCTGGGTTTGAGATCTTGAAACCCTGCTGCAAAATCTTGAGGGTCCAGCCAGATTTGCATTAGAGAGATGATTATACGTTGGTAAAACATAAAACCTATTCCCTTCTCATTGATCTTTGAATAGTTGATAAGTAGACTCTAGTTTACGGTAGTTTCTTAGCCACAAAATCCTGTTTTTCTAGTTGTAGGTTTTCTTGCAGATAATTAACTAGAACTAGTTTATTTTTCTGTCTCCTTTGAGTCTTCTTTAAAATCTTGGAAAAAAATAAAAAAAAAATTAATCTCTATTTTCTATGATATTAGATCTTAATATCAGTAATTTAGTTTTAATTATTGTCCCGCATCATAAAGGGAATGAGGTTTTTAATTGGTTCCATTATCTGATCTAACCAATTCATTTAGTATCTAAGGAAAGCAACAGGGGACCCCCTCATCTCTCCTACTTACCTAGCTAAATTGGTTATATCTAGACCTTAAATTGGAAATACTAATTAATTAAGCACACTACAAATTGCCTTCCTTCATGCTAAGCCAAATCCATGTTAGAAACTATAGTAGGTTTTGTTGTGATTAACAAAAGGCCTAATCTAGGGTTTGATATGATATTTGTCTTGGTGAATTTTATGCTTTATGGAATGATTGGTGGTGTTGCTTTGTTGTGATTGATACAAGAGCAATATATATCAAACATGGCTATATGGAAATGAATGATCTGGCTAAACTAAGACATTATAGTTTGTTGTGACTGACACAAGGCTATAAGTTTCCTAAAGGCAGGGTTATGTTAAGAGTTGCATGGGTTGCAATTGGAAAGGGACTTTCTACCCTTGAACTCATGGGCGTTTATTGTGATTAACACAAGCATTCATGCAGAATTGGGAACTCAACCTCACTAAGAAAGCCTTGGGAGGGTTTTCTCGCTTACCAAATTGAGAGTTATGGTATTCGAAAGAAAATAGTGGAAGACATAATTAGATGCAAAAGTCCTTGTCTAATTATGAATATCATCATGAGTGGTTTGCTTATAGTTATTCTTTATTTAATATAGATATTACATTATGGCTTCTACTCTTTCACTGCGGGGCATCTAGGATGCCAACAAGTTGACCGATCCAAATTATATGAACTGGTTGAGAAACTTGAGGATTATATTATCTCAGGAAAAGCTTGCCTATATCCTCGATTCTTCTGACCTAAATCCAATAGGAGAGGATGCTACTGAGGAGGAAAGGGCCACATATGAAATATGGCAGAATGACAGCATGACTGTTAAGTGCATCATGTTGGCCTCTATGAGCAAGAGTTATAGACGCATATGAGAAAATGGAACCTCAAACCATATTGCTCAATCTTAAAGAGATTTATGGAGAGTATAGTCAGACTGCTTAATATGAGACATCAAAGTAGTTATTCCGAGCACTTATGAGTGAGGGCTCTTCTGTTCAGCACATGTCTCAAGATGATTGACCTGATCACTCGATTAGGTCAACTGGGGTTTGCGATGGATGGAGAGCTTAATCAGGACTTAATCCTGTAGTCAGTCCTGGATTCCTTCTCATAGTTTGTCATGAATTACCACATAAATAAATTGAATATGTCATTGCCTGAGCTGTTGAATATGCTCAAGATAGTAGAGAGCCACTTCAAAGGTGATAAGGCTCTACTTCTTCTAGTTGATGGAAAGAACAAGCAAGCAATGAAGAAGGTTCAAGAGGAAGAGGACCCTAAGAGTAGCTTCCAAAAGAGGAAGAAGTTGAGGAAGCCTTCTGCTGATGGACCTACTATCACTGTGGGAAGCAAGGGCATTAGAAGAAGAATTGCAAGTTATATCTTGTAAGTTTGTTTGTACATGATATAAACAAACTTGTCATTGAGTTCTTTAGTTTTTGATTCATGGTATTGGATATCGCATGTGGGTCTCATACCTTCAAGTCATTACAAGGGTTACAGAGACCAAGATGATGCAGAACGAAAGCTCTGATACCAAAATGATGCAGAACAAAGAGATGATGCGATGCGGAAGCAAATTAAAATTAATGTATTTTTTTTTTTTAATATATTTTCAGAAGTCGGCTTTGACTCAAAGGAAGATAAACTAATGTTGAAAAAACTAAGAATGACAGAGAGCACAATTAAAAAAAGTGGATTATCAGAGTAACTCAAAAGTAGGATTGCTGGGGATTGAGAAATCCCAGATCTAGGGTTTGCTCTGAGTTTCAAACGAAACAGACAAAGTGAGAAGGGAAGGTTCTTGTTACCTAGCAGTGATATCTCTCGTTGCTTCAATTGGAGGACACTCTCGAGCAGATTGTAGGATCCTTGGAGATGGGGTATCTTCGCAATGGATCCTCGGATTGTAGTCCTATGGCAAGGTTGGCCTCCTTTTCGAACTCAGGATCTGGAAGAAGAAGAACAAAAGAAGAACCAGAACTCAAAGAAAGACACTGACCTGAGGACTTAATGAAGATTGTTGGATGTAGAAGTTCCGGAGATCTTGATACTGATCTGACTCTCATTTGAACTGGCTCTGTAGTTGAAACAGTTGATCTGAACCTGGATGCTAGTGACGGCTTCGATGTGGAAGAGAGGGGCCGTGGGATGAAGATGGAAAATTAGGTTTTGGTGGTGGTGGAGTAAAGATGGGTGGACTAAGCTAGGATTTTGGGGTTGGAGATCTCACACCTCCTCAAGGTTCCTAGGGAACCCGGATTTACTCCCTCACGGAGCTCAACACCTGAATACAAGTGCGGAAGAGAGAAACATAAAGTTGCTCACAAAGAAATTGATTTCATTCATCATTTTTTCAAGAGTTACATAGAGTTGAATATATAGACATAACAAAGAAATAAAATTTCATACACTTTCCATGTGGGACTAATAGGACTAACCCACACTTTAGGCATCAAATTCTCTTCCCAAGACTCCTTCCATGAGTGGGCAGCCCAAAAACTCCAAGAAAACTTGAAAATCAGCTCCAAATGGCAGGTTATGGGGGTGTCTCCTAGTATCTCTCCATGAATCAAGGATTTTCCCTTCATGGTTTGGCTCTTTTGGACACCTCCTAGTCTTGCTCCATAAGTTTAGGCTTCTTCCTTTCATGGCTTTGGCACTTTAGGAAACTTTTGGGTGCCTCCTTGATTTTCTCCCAAGACATGCTCTCTTCCCTTTTATAACTTGGGTTTTTATGGAACATTATGGGGCACCTTCTTGATCCTCTCTTCAAGAAAATTCTTGCCATCCTGGCTTGGGTTTATCTGGAAAGAAGTTGGCTCCTCCTTGGACTGAGGTATCTTGATGGATTTCTCCCCCAAGTGGCGCATGAAAGAAGGGACCTGCTTTCTTGTGGTGTGGGGACCAAGGCACACTGGATGGAGATGTGGCGCCTCCTGGACTCTGGCGTGTGGTGCCCACTTGCTTGGTCCTGGGAGAAAATGTGGCACCTTGGAGAAGACCTAGACCACTACTAGGACTTGTATTGAGTCAACATGACTCAACAAAATTTAAATTGCAGGGAAATACAAACTCAAACTAAAATTGAGTTGACCAAGTCAACCCTTATTACAAAACCAGAAAACCCTAATTCTTCGGGCAATGTCAATCAGAGATCCAGATGGAGCCCTGAAGTCTTCTTCTGAGTCTGGTGCCCACACCAATTCTCCCGGGTGGGAGGAACTCGACCCTGTCGAGTATGGATCAAGCTGGCTCTGGTATCTCTCTAGAGGTCTGGGTCCAATTCTTGTAATTCTTCTCAGGAGATCCAAGAGTTATCAGAATCTGGCCTTCCTTGCCAGCGGACCAGGTATCTTTTGTATCCTCGATTACGAGCAGAGATAACCTGATCATCCAGGATCTTTTCAATCTGCTCTTTCCTCACAGGCCAGTTTGTTGGTGGACATACAGGGTTGGGTTCACTCTCAAGAGCAGGATTAGGCTCAAAAAGGCTTACTAGGAATCACAGCTGGCTCTTTATACTCTACTAGGTCTGTAATGTTGAAAGTGGAGCTAATGCCTAGTTCTGAAGGCAACTCGAGCACATAGGCATTGGACCCTACTCTCTTCACCACTCTAAATGGTCCAGCTCCTCTAGCATGTAACTTTCTAACAGTTCCAGGAGGAACCGTTCAGGCCTTAACCTAATCATTACATAGTCTCCCTCAACAAAAGTTTTGACTCGCCTTTGAGAATCAGCCAACTTCTTATAAGTTTCATTACTTAAATTTATTTTGGCATGAATTTCTTTATGCAAGTCCTTTACATGCTATGCAAGTGCATCAAGAGACTTGTGTGTGTGGACTAATAGTGAAATCAGATCAAGTGGTGTGTGAGGCTTGTATCCATGAACAATTTCAAAGGGACTCTAGCCTATAGACCTATGATCGAAACATTATATGCAAATTTAGTCCTGGACAAAATACAAATCCCAATTCCTGGTGCTCTCAATCAAACCAAAATCTGAGCCAAAGCCTAGTAAAGGGTCAAGAAAAACTAAACTAGACTGACGACGCATTCATAAAGAATGGACTTTATTCCAAAGGAACCCTAGGTCTAAACCTAACAAACTAAGGCTCTCTAGGTTTGACCTTGGGTCGGAGGAGGGCATGTAAAGCATGAAAACTTATTATGGATGCCTAGTAGGTGCCATAAGGTCTTCCAGAAGTAGGTGGCAAACCTAATAGGTTCTAAGGAGTCTCGCAACCTAGAGATCTCAGTAAAGTGTAATCCCATAGCTCTAGAAACATGAGAAGATTCAGGGAAGGGTAGGAAATAAGAATCAGAGTTTTGAGATGGCTTATCAGAAACAAGAAACAAACCTTGGTTATTCAGGACGACCTTAAAATGAGGACATTGTTCTATAGATGCACTCATCCAAACCTCATGATTGCTTTAGGAGGGTCTACAAGTCAAGTTCTAGGATAGGCTGGGTGGTCCTAGAAGGTGGAATGTTATCAGAAAGGTCTTTGGAATGTTTATCTACAAAGTCCTCTAAGCTACTATCTTTTTCTTGTTCTTGGACCTTCTCAATGGGCAATTCTTGTGAACCCCTTCCTTCTTCACACTTCTCTACCATATTTGACTCAGGGGTGTCTTCTTTGGATTCCTTAATGAGTTCAGGGGTATTCTCACTTAAACTTTCATTTGGTGTAATTTCCTCTTCCTAAACTTCCTCAAAAGGGTCTTATCTTAGGGTTAGCTCCTGAATTCCTTGAGTGGCAGGGGTCCCCTCAATAACCCCATTTGGTAGGAGTTGGTTAATTGAATTATCGGGAGAGATATCCTCAAATTCTTCTTCTTCATATTCATCTATCAAACTTATGTCAGGCTCATATATTTCTTCCTCAATCTCACTGAAAGGTTCTAATCTATTATCCTTTGATTCCACTTTAAGTACGGCTCTGGTTGGGTCAACTAATTTTGGGATGGCCATGCCTAACTCCTTCTCAGTGTTATCCTTCTGGTCAAGAGGTGACACAAGTGGGAATTGACAAACAAAAGTCTGGTTCACTACGGATGTCGGATCAATCGGAACTTGACTCAAGTTGGTAGAGGTTGGCTTTAAGTCCAAAGTACTTGATTGGTTATATCTTAAAGACCACTCATAGTCTTGGGCTTCTTGGTAGGCTCGGTCTAACTTATTGGTCTTTTCAAGGCATAGCTTCCTATAATGTCTGGGTGTAACCCAACCCTAAACCTCGATGTGATCTGAGCTTCGGTCTCAATGGTATTGCATTTCATGTCATACCACTGGAAGTCCTCGATATATTTAGACACAGGCCTATTACCTTGTTGCAATTGGTACCATTGGTTTAAAAGTCTTTTCTCATAGGATCTACCTAGGTACCTATCTCTCAACTTACTTCTCATATCTCTCCAAGTATATATTTCCTCTTTTCTTTGATAACACTCACGCTCAATAGCATACCAATGCGACCTAGCATGTTTGGTGAACTTGGTTTTGGCCATGTTTGGTGAACTTGGTTTTGGCCAACCTAACTTGTCCTAATTCCGATATGTTAGTGCACTCAAAATACCGATCCATTTGTTCTTCCCACTTAATATATGTCTCTTGTCTTCCATCAAAAGTGGGTTCATAAGGTTCGGTGTTCCTAACGGGTCCCTTCTCTGAGTCAACCAAGTATGGGTATAGGCTTCTAGGGCTAGACTCAGGGGTAAGATCATGGTCATAGGCTCTTAGATCAAACCTCCAATGATTAGGTTCATGATCCCTGTATAATGGTCTCCTAGGCTCTGGGTGTGGGTGAGGTTGGGGTCTACCAAATTCTGAGTCAGGGCTCCAATTTCGGTGCCTAGGCTCCTCAAGTACCTGGGCTTGGTCTCTAAACTGGGCAACAGTATCAGTCATATCCTGACTCAATTTGGTCATACTTTCGGTAAGAGTTCTAATCATGGCCTCTAAATCAAGTTGGGTTTGACCAGGTTGGTAGGGTACTCCGTTCCGGGTGGACATGATGATGCAAGCAAGCACACCAAATGAGACTCGACTGAAACGACTACGGACTAACTAGACCTAGAGCCCAAACTAGATGCCCAATCAGAGTGGCAAGCTAGCCTGTAGTAACTCGGGACTCAGCCAGGCAGGTGTAAGGGGAGTGTTAGGTCCCTAATTGCCAATCCTAGACACCAATCAGAGATTGGCCAGGTAGGCGGACCAGCACACAAGCCCTTCGGGATAGAATCCCTGAACCACCATTCTAGACACTGAGTACAAAGCACACACAGAGTAACTAGACAAACTGACTCAACATTAGCCTAGACCCGACTTGTTGGTGTCCCTAGCCCACTAGGGCAAATTAAGTCTAATAATTTTAAAATTAGGCTTAGGATCGAATGAATGGGTGGTGGTTTTGGGCTAAGGAGAGGTTATCAACTCCTCCCCTTGTCTTAGATGCTCAATTGCCCTTAAGATGAAGTAGGAGATGATCACTCAAAAAATTGAATTGCAGAAACATAAAATAGAATTGCTGTAATTTAACTCTCAGAAATTTCACAGAAACCAATAAATTACAGTAAAATTATGTAAAATATTATCAATTATACTGGTTCCAGAAAATAAAAATTATATAATTTGGAGTTATCTACAATGAGAAACAATTCCTATAACAGGGTAGTTACAAACTGAAAACAGAACGCTTCCCCCATTTACAATTCCTGCTACGAAGTTGTAACCAAGCGGATCCCCTACACGCCCTAGGAACATCCCATGGAATGGGAAGAGGAGGCTTGTACCTTGCTTAGTTCCTAGGACCGGACGTCCTGGGGAGTCTACTTCGAGCAGACAAAGTAAAAAAGAGAGACACTCAAAACATGCAAGCAAGTCAGAAATCCTAGACAGGGCTCTGATACCAAATTGATGCAGAACGAAAGCTTTGATACCAAAAATGATGCAGAATAAAAGAGATGATGCGATGCGGAAGCAAATTAAAATTAATGTATTTTTTTTTTTAATATATTTTCAGAAGTCGGCTTTGACTCAAAGGAAAGATAAACTAATGTTGAAAGAAACTAAGAATGACAGAGAGCACAATTAAAAAGAGTGGATTATCAGAGTAACTCAAAAGTAGGATCGTTGGGGATTGAGAAACCCCAAGATCTAGGGTTTGCTCTGAGTTTTCAACGAAACAGACAAAGTGAGAAGGGAGGTTCTTGTTACCTAGCAGTGATATCTCTCGTTGCTTCAATTGGAGGACACTCTCGAGCAGATTGTAGGATCCTTGGAGATGGGGTATCTTCGCAATGGATCATCGGATTGTAGTCCTATGGCAAGGTTGGCCTCCTTTTCGAACTCAGGATCTGGAAGAAGAAGAACAAAAGAGAACCAGAAACTCAAAGAAAGACACTGACCTGAGGACTTAATGAAGATTGTTGGATGTAGAAGTTCTGGAGATCTTGATACTGATCTGTCTCTCATTTGAACTGGCTCTGTAGTTGAAATAGTTGATCTGAACCTAGAGGCTGGTGACCGGCTTTGATGTGGAAGAGAGGGGCCGTGGGATGAAGATGGAAAATTAGGTTTTGGTGGTGGTGGAGTAGAGATGGGTGGACTAAGCTAGGATTTTGGGGTTGGAGATCTCACACCTCCTCAAGGTTCCTAGGGAACCCGGATTTACTCCCTCACGGAGCTCAACACCTGAATACAAGTGCGGAAGAGAGAAACATAAAGTTGCTCACAAAGAAATTGATTTCATTCATCATTTTTTCAAGAGTTACATAGAGTTGAATATATAGACATAACAAAGAAATAAAATTTCATACACTTCCCATGTGGAACTAATAGGACTAACCCACACTTTAGGCATCAAATTCTCTTCCCAAGACTCCTTCCATGAGTGGGCAGCCCAAAACTCCAAGAAAACTTGAAAATCAGCTCCAAATGGCAGGTTATGGGGGTCTCCTAGTATCTCTCCATGAATCAAGGATTTTCCCTTCATGGTTTGGCTCTTTTGGACACCTCCTAGTCTTGCTCCACAAGTTTAGGCTTCTTCCTTTCATGGCTTTGGCACTTTAGGAAACTTTTGGGTGCCTCCTTGATTTTCTCCCCAAGACATGCTCTCTTCCCTTTTATAACTTGGGTTTTTATGGAACATTATGGGGCACCTTCTTGATCCTCTCTTCAAGAAAAATTCTTGCCATCCTGGCTTGGGTTTATCTGGAAAGAAGTTGGCTCCTCCTTGGACTGAGGTATCTTGATAGATTTCTTCCCCAAGTGGCGCATGAAAGAAGGGACCTGCATTCTTGTGGTGTGGGGACCAAGGCACACTGGATGGAGATGTGGCACCTCCTGGACTCTGGCGTGTGGCTGGGAGTGTGGCGCCCACTTGGTTGGTCCTGGGAGAAAATGTGGCACCTTGGAGAAGACCTAGACCACTACTAGGACTTGTATTGAGTCAACATGACTCAACAAAATTTAAATTGCAGGGAAATACAGACTCAAACTAAAATTGAGTTGACCAAGTCAACCCTTATTACAAACCAGAAAACCCTAATTCTTCGGGCAATGTCAATCAGAGATCCAGATGGAGCCCTGAAGTCTTCTTCTGAGTCTGGTGCCCGCACCACTAGAAGCTTGAAGAAGGGTGACTTCAAGCTGTTCGGCACGAGTGGTGAACCCATTCAGGCAAAGTTGTTGGTACCTATCTGTTGTTATTGCCATCGGGCAATATTCTTGAACTAAAAGATTATTATTATATATCCAATATTTTAAGGAATATTATTTTTGTACCTTTGTTGTTGAAACACGGTTATAAAATAAATTTGACAAGCCATGGGTGCTCGATTTTCTTTTCAAAATTTTTTTTGGTTGTGGTGCATTTTTAATGGTCTTTTGATTCTGTCACTCAATGATGAGGTTATGCTTGTTGAGAACAAGAAAAGAAAGAGAGATGATGTGAATGTCAGTTATCTCTGGCATTGCCATTGGGGTTATATCAGTGAGTCCAGGATAAACAAGTTATACAAGATAATTTTTTTGAACCTTTTGACCATGAATCATTAGGAACTTGTGAGTCATATCTCATGGTAAGATGACCAAGTCTCTGTTGGGGTTTCAGGTGCACCGCAGCGGAAGTGTAATTTCAAAATGATGAAATTTGCACCGAAATCCCTTAGCCAAGATCTCCTTTTTACTAATTAAAACATACATACTAACATTCAAACATAGATTGTTAGAATTAGAGTACCAACCTGTAATCGCTAATTCCAACAAAGTTGATGTTGAAGGGCTGATTGAATTCACCAGGCGTCCAAGTGTCCGCCCTCCGATGGTGATCCACACAGAGCAGTGATCAAGACAACTCTATCTTCTTTTCAAAGGTTCCTTCTATTGAGTTCTTCTTCCTAGAACTCAATTGCTTGGACTATGGCTTGAATTCCTCCACACAAAGGCTTGCTTTCCTTTCCTTGACTCCTTCTCCTCCTTCCACCAAGACCTTGGCCCTTTAGATACCCTTGTCTTGAAGAAAAAGACCTTGTCCTAAGAGGACATAGGCTTGTCTTAAGTTGGAGGAGAAATTAAGACAATGATGTCTTAATGTATGAAGAAAGGAAGAAATCAGAACTTCTTTCTTTTCTTTACCGTCGGAGACTTTTACTTTTATCTTGTTCAGTAGCAGAGTTTCGACAGAGGTTTACTCTGTAGAGGAAACAATGCAGAGCAAGAAAAAATAAAAGAGTCTTCAGGAGAGGAAGAAAGAAAAAGATTACATCATGTTCTGATTTTTCCCGACCCTTTAAATAGAAATCAGATAGGCGCCTACACACCTCTCCGTAATTTCTTTCTCACGCCCTTTCCAATTTCTCACGCCCCATCCTCCCATCTCATGGCCTTCCAGATTAAATCCCACGGCTCTTCTTAAAGGAAAACCGCGGTGTTTTAAAAAGAAGGAAGTCGCGACTTTTCATCTCCGAAGAGATGTTACTTCGCGCGCCCGGGAGGAGTTAGCGCTTTCTTTCTTTCTCAAAATCCCATCAGCCGTTGGATTCTCATCCAAGGGGGAGAGAAGGTGCGCTAATCACTTAAGAAGGAGGCCGCCCAAATAAAAACATCAGAGAATTTTATTTGGGGCGCGCCAAGAGTCCATGCGCCATGGACTCTTCCTTAAGGCGCGCCAAGAGTCCATATGCGCATGGACTCTTGGTGTTTGGCGTGAAAACAAAAGGGGGCGGGTGGGGAGGCTAGCCAAGCTACATGGCTAGCCAATAGGGTTATCCACATTCCCATTTTTCTTAATTAGGGTCTAATTAGGTCCAATTAGAACCTAATTTGAACCAATCCGGAACCCTAATTCGAATCCGATCCGAATAGAAGCTAGGGCTTGCAACACCTGCTAGAGTGTTATCTTGCAAAGACGATTTAATTCTAAATTAAATTCTTGATCAATCCTCTTAAGTGTGTGACCCATTGGGTTCCACATCTAGCCAGCAGTGGGTTCGAATACAAGTTGACCTAATTTGATTAGAACTCTTTCTAATCGATTTAGGTCAAACCGGGCTTACCCGAATCGATCAATTAGGATTCTTCCTAACATGTGATCTTTGAACTTGATCAACCCACAAGACAAGATTGACATCTAGCAACGTGTCATGTCTACCCGGAAGATATGGAAATTCTGGTGAAATACCAAAATTACCCTTTAGTAGAGAGTTACCGTACAATTAAATCTTTCGATCAGCCTGCACCCAAATATAACTATGGATATGGATATATGTCAAATCTAATATTATATTTGTTTCTAGCTCAATCTTATAATGATGATTCGATTATCTTGATATTAGAAACCATCTCTAATATCTTTACTTTGATCAAAGATTCCCTGAATCATCATGCGATTGTTGACTAGCTGGATGCAATCTCCTCTTACTAAGAGTGATCGATTCCTTGTTGACCTACTCATTACCTTCATATTCAATTCACCATTCCCAGTATCAATCCTGTGCCTGTCTCAGTGTCATGATTAGGATTGAACCAAAGGATGGGTTCATGTACATAAGGTACTTATGGCAGTCTCAGGTCAAAAGATTACTTGTACCACTCCCACTATGAGAACCTTCTATTGACATGTAGCTAAGACTCCATTAGATGTTCTCAAGTTGGATCATATCAGTGAACTCATTCTCCAATGAGCACCCACATCCTAGTATTAGTGTCATACACAAGTGACTGTGAGAGCAGTCACCCTTTCCAGTATACCCGGTGTGCTAGTCTTATCGGAAAAACCTGATCCCCTACTCAGGGTTCCTTTGACTAGGAATACTTTAGATTAAGGTTTTAAGATTTTAGGTCTCACTGGTATGATCTCATTATAACCCTAAAATCATAGCCCTAATCTATGGGGTTCATCATATAATAAACACAGCGTATGATGAAAAATAATGCCTTTATTTAGAAAATTATCAATTACAATGGTTTGGGAGATACAACAGAGATTGGTTTGTAGGGCATATCCCTTTCAGTCTCCATTTTCTGAACATGGAGAAAAGACAATTGAGTTATTAGGTCTAGTTTACATAGATGTGTGTGGTCCTATGACAACCAAGGCCAGAGGAGGATACTCTTATTTCATCAGTTTCATTGATAATTTATCGAGGTTTAGATATGTGTATCTTATGAAACACAAGTCTAGAGCCTTGAATAAATTTAAAGAGTATCAAAGTGAGGTTGAGAAACAAACTGGGCATAGTATTAAAATCTTTTGATCTGATCGAAGAAGAGAATACTTGTTTAGTGAATTTTTTGATCATCTTAAAGAAAAAGATATTCTCTCTGAATAGACCCCTCCATACACACCATAGTTAAATAGTATAGCAGAAAAGAGGAATCGTACCTTGTTGGACATCGTACGATTCATGATGTGCTTCATGGATCTTTTAGTATTCTTCCATGGTTATGTCCTTTAGTATTCTTCCAGGGTTATGTCCTAGAGACTGCCTACATACGTAACAGGGTGCCATCAAAGGCAATTAAAAGAACTCCATATGAATTATGGAAAGGGAAAAGGCCAAGTCTTAAGTATTTTAAGATTTGGGGTTGCACTGCTTATGTCAAAATATTTTTGGACATAAGCTAAGTTTTAGGGCTGATAAGTGCAGGTTTATAGGTTATCCTAAAGAAGGTATGGGATATATTTTCTACCACCCTACTAAAAAAAAAATCTTTTCTAGTAGGCATGCCACATTCTTGGAAAAGGAGTTTATCTAAGAAGGGAGTAGTGGGAGATATTTGAAGTTGAAGAAGTTCAACTGATACCTGATGCAATTCCTCAACCATATATTCCTAAGGTTCAGGAACAACCACTATTGCCGCATGGATCGCTATGACATGAAGCTCGAAAGGGGTTCGATCAGAGTCGGGCTCTCACTAGAGGATTAGACTTGCTACCACATCATCGCTACACCATGTCGGTTAACCCTACAAAAAAGAGAAGACCTGGGCTAGGGATCCCGGTGGGGATACTCTGACGATCAAGTTAGTAAAGCAATATAGGGGAATAGATCCTCCTTTGTGAGGCTTGAAAAGGCCTCCGCATCTGGAGTGTTTAAAAGACAGGAGGGCTAGAAATGCGGGTGATTGGGGAAGTTTTCTGGTGCTCGTCCGGCCCTTTCCCTTGCTTACCCTTCATCGGAGGTCCCTCTTCTTTCTTATAGTAGTTAGCCTTATCTTTTTAGGCTTAGGGCCTCTCCCCCCTTCATTCCCCATTCCCTCAGGGGGTTCCATCTCCTAGGCTGCTTCGTTCCTAGAGTCAAGTGGGACAAGGCCTGGAGTTCTCAGAGGGAGGCTCTCCATTGGGTGCAGGTAGCGTATTATAGGGTCTGCACCCTTATTGGGGTGACCCACTATGAAAAGTGCAAATGGCATGCCACTAGGTATGGCGTCCTAATTAGGAACTCTTTTAGAAGATGCAGGCATCATGCCGCCAAGCCTAGATGCCTAGAAGAGCACTGTCCTGGTGAGAAACATGAGTAGAGTGCTATAGGGTTTGGACTCCTAGTGGAGTACTCTCTTACAGAGGGTCCAGGTGATGCACTATAGGGTCTAGATGAAGCAGGACAATTCTATGATTGCTAAACATGCAGGAAGAATAGTAAAATAATTTTTTTGTGATTTCTATAATTTAGGTTTGTAGGCTAAATTCCCAAATAAAAGTAAGAACTAGGATAGGAGTAGCAATGAATAGAATCATCATGATCGCAAATAACTCATGCAAGATAATAAGTAGCCAAGACTCGAGAGTTGAGAAACTTCCAGTTTAAGATAGCTTATCTTCATCAAATCAGAAATTAAAAGAAGGGAAGGTTTCTTACCAGTCAGAGATTGAAAACTTTGCAGTAGAAAGGATCACTTACACTCTGATCGGAGCCGGTATGAAGAAGCTTCAGTTCCTTGAATCAGATGGCTGTTCTAGATCCGGTCTGAATGCAAGGGAGCCTCCTCTAGGAGGTGAAACACCTTGAAGATCCTGCAAGCATCAAGGTCAATCAAAGTAGAAAACAAAAGAGAAAAGGAACTAGGGGTTTGAAGGAATCGGGATTAGGGTTAGGAGATGGCAACCAGGGAGGAAGAAGCTCCTTGTCTTTGATGGGAGCTAGGGCTTCCTTTCCTTGGGCATGGCTGGTCTCCAAGGATGCAAGAGGATGCTAGGGAAGTAGGATTTCAATCTGGGAACACAAGGAGAGCACATAAGAACAAGAGAACCAATACTAGAACACCAAACACAAAGCAATTACTCAAAATTGAGCAAGGTTGTATTCATAAGAAAAAGGTGATTACAAGAGGGGGAGGGGTGGGGTATTTATAGAGTTCCCATGCCCTCTCTAACTAGGGTTACACTTAGGTTACAAGTCCTCTTCCTAGTTAGACTACATGTGCTTTCCTAGCTAGGCTAGAATTACAAAGCTTAAAAGGATTAGGAATCCCAACTAGGTTAGAATAGGATTAGTCTTCTCCTTCTTCACTTACGCTTGGACTTGGTCAACACCTTTGGATGCCTCCTCTCACTTTGAATGGCATGTTGGGCTTTGGGTCAGCAAGGGGAGGTCGGCCATTGGCCAAGGGCGCATGGGCTTGGGCCTCCTTTAAGCTGGGGTGCCTGGTTCCCACGGCTAGCATATTTCTGGTATCAAAGGGAATCTTGGTTTTTCTTGTTTGGGCTTGCTTCCTCGGCTTGAATTTGAAGTCTTGGAGTGCTGGGATAACCTGGAAAACATGGGCTCCTAGTATATCGAATATTATGGAAGCATCCGGAGGGAATCTAGCATCTGAAATGGTATTTGGAGGGAATCAGGGCACCTGGGTGTCAATTGAGCTCCCCTAAGCTGATGTAACAACCTCTGGCTCCAGAATGAGTCTGGTGGAACCCCAAAATAGTGTAACCTCTTCTCTTGTACAAAATCTGGACTTATACTGGACTCATGGCTAAAGTACAGACTTAAAACCGACTAAGGTTGAGGGTTGAGACAAATCAACTAACCTCAACTCTTTTTTTTTTACAGGACTCAATCTTAATTGATTATAAAATTTCCAAAACTTTGACACATGACTAAGTAAACAAAATAGGGCCTAGTAATCTGTGTCTGATCTGATTCCCCCACCACTAGAGCCTCGGGAAGCACTCTCTTGCAGAGGGTGTAGATAACATGTTACTGGGTCTGGAGCCCTGGTGGAGCATACCTTTATATTGGATGTAGACGGCATGTTGCAGGGTCTGGAGCCCCAGTGGAGTGCCTCCATCATAGAGGGTTCGACTCCCTAAGAGTCACGACTAGTTCGGTGAGGATGGTGATGTTGCACACTGGGGTTGCTATCCGAGCCCTCTTTAGCAGCCACTCCTTGAGGGGGCTCGCCCCTCTTTCCCCCACCAACCCTTTCACCTTGACCATGGGGGTCCTTGTCACCTTCAACACTTGGCCTGACCAGGGGTTCTATTTGGCCACGAACTTCCTCGACCAGGAGCTCGACCTTGGATGGGAATTCACCTTAGCTAGAAGTTTGACCTTGGTCAGGAGCTCACCTCGATTGGGAGCTCGACCTCGAATGAGAGCTCACCTTGGGTAGGAGCTCGACCTCAGCTAGGAGCTTGACCTCGATCGGGAGCTCACCTTAGCTTGGAGCTCGACCTCAAATGAGAGCTCACCTTGGCTAGGAGCTCGACCTCGATCAGGAGATCACTTCGACTGGGAGCTCGATCTCGATTGGGAGCTCACCTCATATGGGAGCTCGACCTTAGATGGGAGGTCACCTCAGATATAAGCTCGATCTTGATCGGGAGCTCAACCTCGGTCAGGAGCTCACCTTGACTGGGAGCTCGACCTTAGATGGGAGCTCACCTGGCAGTCTCACCTGCCACATCAACTGCCAACGGTGTCTGATACGGACTCCATGTCAGCGATCTGCCATGTCGGATGCCTCCATATTAGTGATTCACCATATTAGATATCCACCACAGGGACCATGACTAGGACACCGAGGAATGACATCACCTAAAAAGGGAGATCGAAGACCTGATCAGGAAAGGCTACATTGGAAAGCTTGTGGGTGGGAGAGCTCCATCCGAGCACCAAGGCATAGAGGCCCTTCCTCCTCCTATCAATAACCAATCCATGGAGAAGCTCATGGGAATGATCTCCTATGGGGTAGGGTGTGATCCAAAGAGAGCAAGGGTGAGTGAGGGACTTGATGTTGTACTCCCCTTTGTGTGAGAGGGGGGAGCTGGGATATAAAATCCAAATAATTATGCTATCATTATAGAAATGATGATAGCAAAGCATCCTGTAAAGAGAATTATGGTTGATAGTGGAAGCTCGGTTGATATTCTTTTTTATGATGCTTTTGCCAGAATGAATTTGTCCCTCGATCTGTTAAAGCTGATATTCACCCCTTGGTGGGCTTCATTGGAGACTTTGTGCAGGTCAAAGGAGAAGCTACCCTCCCCGTCACTACTAGGACACCACCTCGACAGAGCACCGTCATGTTGACCTTCATAGTGGTCATGCTTCCTTTGGCCTACAACATGATTCTAGGCCGCCTGGGGCTCAAACATCTTGATGCAGTCATCTCCACCAAATGGCTCTTTGTCCAATTCTCGATCCCATATGGAGTCAAAGAATTGAGGGGGTACCACCAGCTGGTCCAGCATTGCCTGCAGGCTATCCCCGGTGCTAGGAGTGCTGAGGGAGATACCATAGTCGATTGGCTAGACCAAGGGAGCAGGAAGCTAAAGGTGGGTCGATAGAGCATCTACTATTGTTCCCCCTTGGGGACGATCCCTCAAAGATAGTGCAAGTAGGAGTCCTCCTATTAGAAGAAGAGAGAGACCGCCTCTTAAGTTTTTTATGGGTGAATGCTGTTGTTTTTGCCTGGATGACGGTGGACATGCCTGGGATTCCCCCCGATGTCATCACATAGAAGCTGAACATTGACTCCAAATGATGTGGGATGAAATGGAATGATGCAATCTAAGAAGATATAGTAACAATTAAACAAAAATGAAGTAAAGCTAGGCTACTTTTCCATGTAAAAGAATAGAAATTATCATGAAGGGATTTGCATGTTAAACAAGACTTAAATAAGAACCTTCACAATAATAAAGAGAAAAGGATCTTTGTGGTTAAGAAACCACACAGGATAGGGCTTAACTATATATTTAAAATCTATAAAAAACACTGAAAGAGGGGTACCTAGGCATTAACATCTCAAAGATTGGGAAGGTTACACTCAAGGATGAAGCCCTTGGATGACAAGAAGATTCCTTTAGATGTTGGGACTTCTTATCTCTATTTCTTATCTTGAAAGACCCTCTTCTTTGAAACCTGGAAATCTCGGGGATCCTACACAAACCATATTATAGTTAAGAAGGAGATTGAAAGGTAGAATATTAATGAAATGAAGGTTGAAGTTGAGAAGTTGATGGAGTGGAACTAGTTTGGCCAGCTCCCTTTTGATTGACTTCCTTGCACCTTGGACGATGGAATGGAGTGATTGAATGGATTAGAAGATAGACTAATGGTTCTTGGCATGGAGAATGCTTTTCTTGAAGTAGCTAAGTAGTGGGGCATCAGGATCAGACACAGATTACTAGGCCCTATTTGGTTTACCAAGCTGGTACGGGCACCAGACTCAGAAGAAGACTTCAGAGCTCCATCTGGATCTCTGATTAACCTTGCCCAAAGAATTAGGGTTTTTGGCTTGTAATAAGGGTTGACTTGATCAACTCAATTTTAGTTTGAGTCTGTATTACCTGCATTTTTATTTTGTTGAGTCATGTTGACTCAGTAGTGGACTAGGGCTTCAACCTGGGGTGTTACATTTTCTCCCAAGGCCAAGCAAGTGGGCACCACACTCCCAGCCACACTCCCAGCCATATGCCTGAGTCCAGGGGGCGCCACATCTCCATCCAGCAGGCTTTGGTCCCCATACCACAGATAGCAGCTCCCCTCTTTCATGCGCCAATTGAGGAGAAATCCACCAGGGGTCCACAAATCAAGGGGGAGCCCAAGACTTCCAAAAGAACCAAACTATGAAAGGGAAGAAATTCTCTTGGAGAGAAATTCAAGGAGGCACCCATTACCTGCCAGAAATACTTAAAACAAAGTTAGAAGGAGCCATAACTTGGGGAGAAAGAAAGGAGGTATCCAAAAGGGTTGAGCCATGAAAGGAAGGAGATTTCTCTTGAAAAGCAAGGTTAGGAGGCGCCCTAATCATTCCAACTAAAGCCAGATATAAAAGGCAACAAATTTTCTCTTGGAGGGCAAGGTTAAGAGGTGCCCAAACACTTCCAGATAAGGCCAAGCATAGAAGGAAAAAAATATTTTCTTAGAGGTCAAGACAAGGAAGTGCCACCCACTTTCCTTTTTGAAGCTTCAATCAACTTTGGAATTAATTGGCTGGCCATATGAGTAGGGATTGATATCCTAATTTGACGATCCCCTCCTTTAGTCCCACATGGGAAGATGTAAAACCCTACTCTCTTGTAATGGCCTATAAATTAAACCCCCATGTAAGTTTGAAAAGAATCAGATGAATGAAATCAATTTCTTTGTGAGCAACTTTGTGTTTCTCTCTTTCGCACTTGTATTCAAGTGTTGAGCTCTGTGAGGGAGTAAATCCGGGTTCCCTAGGATCCTTGAGGAGGTGTGAGATCTCCAACCCCAAAACCCTAGCTTAGTCCCCCATCTCTACTCCACCACCACCAAACCCTAATTTTCATCCCACGGCCCCTCTCTTCCACATAAAGGCCGGCCACCAGCATCCAGGTTCAGATCAACTGTTTCAACTACAGAGCAAGTTCAAAGAAGAGTCAGATCAGTATCAATATCTCCGGAACTTCTACATCCAACAATCTTCGTTAAGTCCTCAGGTTAGTGTCTTTCTTTGAGTTTCTGGTTCTTTTTTTTTGTTCTTCTTCTTCCAGATCCTGAGTTCGAGAAGAAGGCCAACCTTGCCATAGGACTACAATTCGAGGATCCATTGCGAAGATACCTCGTCTCCAAGGATCCTACAATCTGCTCGAGAGTGTCCTTCAATTGAAGCAACGAGAGATATCATAGTCAGGTATAAAACCTTCTCTTCTCTCTTCGTCTATTACTTGAAAGAGGAGTAAACCCTAGGTCTGGGGTTTCTCAATCCCCAGCGATCCTACTTCTGAGTTACTCTGATAATCCACTCCTTTTAATTGTGCTTTCTGTCATTTCTTAGTTTCTTTCAATATTAGCTTATCTATCCTTTGAGTCAAAGCCGACTTCTGAAAATAAATAAATAAAAAAATATATAAATTTTAATTTGCTTCCGCATCGCATCATCTCTTCTTTTGTTCAGCATCATTTTTGGTATCAGAGCCCTGTCTAGGGTTTCTGTTTTGATTGCTTGTTTGAGTCTCTCTCTTTTTACTTTGTCTGCTCGAGGTAGACTCCCCAGGACGTCCGGTCCTAGGAACGAAGCAAGGTGCAAACCTCCTCTTCCCATTCCATGGGGTGTTCCTAGGGCGTGTAGGGGATCCGTTGGGTTATAACTTCGTAGCAGGAATTATAAACGGGGAAGTGCTCTATTTTCAGCTCGTAATTACCCTGTTGCAGGAATTATTTCTCATTGCAGGTAACTCCAAATTTAGTGATTTTTTTTTCTGAAACCAACATAACTGAAACTATTTTACAAAATTTTCCAGTGATTTATTGGTTTCCGTGGGATTTCTGAGAATTAAATTACTGCAACTCTGTTTTTGTGTTCTGCAATCCAATTATTTCGAGTGTTCATCTCTTAATTCATCTTAAGGGCATTTGAGCATCTAAGATAAGGGGAGGAGTTGATAACCTCTCCTTAGCCCAAAACCACCACCCACTCATTCGAACCTAATCCTTTAATCTAAAATTGATTAGACCTAATTTGCCCTAGTGGGCTAGGGACATCAACAAGTTGGGTCAAGGCTAGTGTTGAGTCAGTTTGTCTGGTTCTGTGTGTGCTTTGTACTCAGTGTCTAGAACGGTGGTTCAGGGATTCCATCCCGAAGGGCTTGTGTGCTGGTCCGCCTACCTGGCCAATCTCTGATTGGTGTCTAGGATTGGCATTCAGGGACCAAACACTCCCCTTACACCTGCCTGGCTGAGTCCTGAGTTATTACAGGCTAGCTTGCCACTCTGATTGGGCATCTAGTTTGGGCTCTAGGTCTAGTTAGCCCGTAGTCGTTCAGTTGAGTCTCATTTTGGTGTTGCTTGCATCATGTCTACCCGGAATGGAGTGCCCTACCAACCTGGTCAAACCCAACCTGATTTAG
The DNA here is from genome assembly GCA_021397845.1 of Areca catechu. NCBI lineage: Eukaryota > Viridiplantae > Streptophyta > Magnoliopsida > Arecales > Arecaceae > Areca > Areca catechu. Next base: position 138,892,602 of record CM038051.1, on the reverse strand, counting down.
AGGCCATGGTTAGAGCTCTTACTGAGAGTATGAACAAACTGAGTCAGGATGTGACTACCACTGTTGCCCAGTTTAAAGAACAAGTCCATGAGGATTTTGCCCAGCTTAGGATCGAGTCCAAGTGCTAGAGGAACCTAGGCATCGGAACTGGACTCCTGACCCAGATTTAATGTGCCTCAACCTCACCCACACCAAGAGCCTAGAAGACCTTTATACTGAGATCCTGAACCTAATCATAGGAGGCCTGACCCAGAACCTGAGGATAGAGATGATAGGTTCATTCGGAACATCAAGTTATATCCACCCACTTTTGATGGTAGTTTAAATCCTAAGGTGTATTCTGATTGGGAGGGTGAGATGGACCAGTACTTTGAGTGGTATGCCATGTCTGAGGAAAGGAAATTCAAGTTTGCCAAGATGAAATTAATACGTCAAGCTAGGTTATACTGGGGGAACATTGAGCTGACCACTAGAAGACGAAATAGAGAGCCCATAACCATTTGGCAGGGTATGAAAGAGAAGCTTAGAGATAAATAACTATCCATTTCATACCAGCAAAATCTGTTAGACCAATAGCAGACTTTGAAACAAGGGAACCAATCTGTTTCAGACTACATAACCACCTTTGATGAATACCTGATGAGATGTGATGTGAGTGAAGCCCATGAGGTCACTTTGTCTAGATTTAGGGCTAGACTTAGGGAAGACATTAAGAGAGAGTTGTTTCTGAGAGAGGTTACTGACCTAGACCAAGCCTATCAGATTGCACTGAACACTGAGAAGTTTCAGAGAGGACCCATGCCTTCTAGGATTAGTGCCCCAATCCCCAGAAATGGACCTAGCCCGGTTACCCCTAGCAAGCTGAATCAGGGTATTCCCACCCCAAGGCCCATGAACAAATGTAAGGCACCTGACACCCAGAGAACCCTTAGTATCATCTGTTTTAAGTGCCAGAAGCCGGTCATATCTCCAACCAGTGCACCACCATAGCTTGTTTTAAGTGCCATAAGGTAGGTCATGTTTCTAGCCAGTGCCCTCGTAGATCCCTATATATAGAAGAGGGAGGAAGAAGAGATTTCGAGCCTAATGAGGAGTTTGAAGAAGAGGTTTATGAGGCCGGAATGAATTTGGTTGATGAGTATGAAGGAGAGGAAGAATCCACAGAGTCTGACCAATTAGGAGTTGTGAGATGCATCCTGTCCCAGACTAAATTTCAGGAAGATTGGCGTAGGACTAACATCCTACAGACTTTCCTTAAACTAGAGGATAAGGTTTGTAAAATCATCATAGATAGTGGGAGCTGTGTAAATGCCATTTCTACTAGCACTGTCAAAATGTTAGGCTTAACCCCAGTCCCCACCCCAACCCCTATAAGGTTTCTTTGGTAGACTCTACCTCTATACCCATCCAGTCTAGATGTCAGGTCCAAATCCAAATGCAATCCTATCAAGAGAAGATTTGGTGTGATGTCTTGCCCATGGGGGTGAGCAGTATAATTCTAGGAAGACCTTGGTTGTATGATCATGATGCTTCCCTCTTAGGAAAATCCAACACCTGTGTCTTTAGTTTCAATGGGAAGAAAATCATAATCCATTCAGTCCCTCCTAAGGACAAGGTAGCTAAAGAAACTAGTAAGGTCAGAGAAATGAAGACTGGAGTGAACCTAATTAGTGCCAAGGATCTAGAACAAGAAATTCATAGTGGTTCACCCATTTGGATGTTGACTGCTAAGGAACTTAGGACTCCTACACCCTCAGAGCCTCCTCAGGAAGTTAAGCCTTTATTAAAAGAATTTGAGGATGTTTTTCCGAGGATCTGCCAGACCACCTTCCACCTCTTAGGGATATTCAGCATTCCATAGATTTAGTCCCAGGAGCTACTTTACCCAACTTGCCCCATTATAGGATGAATCCATCTGAGCATAAAGAACTGCAAAAGCAGGTTGGTGAATTGTTGAGGAAGGGGTTCATTAGAGAGTCTTAGCCCTTGTGCAGTCCCTGCACTTCCAACCCCGAAGAAGGATGGCACGTGGAGGATGTGTGTTGATAGTCATGCCATCAATAAAATCACAATCAAGTATAGGTTCCCCATCCCTAGACTAGATGACAAGCTTGATATGATGGCCGGTGCCATGGTTTTTTCTAAAATTGATCTCAAGAGCGGCTATCATCAGGTTAGAATTAGACCAGGGGATGAGTGGAAAACAGCCTTCAAAACTAAGGATGGTCTCTTTGAATGGGTTGTTATACCTTTTGGGTTGTCCAATGCCCCTAGTACTTTCATGAGGATTATGACCCAGGTACTTACAGCTTTCATAGGAAAGTTTGTAGTAGTCTATTTTGATGACATCCTGATCTATAGTAAGACCCCTGCAGATCACCTAGGCCACCTTAGACAAGTCTGTCAAGTTTTGAGGAATGATAGTCTCTACGGTAATCTCAAAAAGTGTGAATTTTGACCAGTAGAATTATCTTCCTTGGATTTGTTGTAACCCCTGACGGCGTGGCTGCCGATCCTGAGCCGATCCTGAAAAGATTAGGTCCATAGTAGAATGGCCAGAGCCGACCAGTGTGCATGAAGTCAGGAGTTTCCATGGCTTGGCTACCTTCTATAGGCGATTCATCAAGGGGTTTAGTACCGTAGTTGCTCCTATCACAGACTGCATTAGGAAGGGAGAATTTTAGTGGACCAAAGCAGCCCATAAAGCCTTCCTAGATCTTAAGGATAGGATGACCCAGGCACCCATTTGAGACTACCGGACTTTTCAAAGGTATTTGAGGTTGCCTGTGATGCTTCAGGAGTAGGTATAGGTGGAGTCCTAAGCCAAGAGAACCATCCCGTAACATTCTTTAGTGAAAAAGTTAATGATGCTAAGCTTAGGTATTCTACCTATGATAAGGAATTTTATGCGGTAGTGCAAGCTTTGCATTACTGGAGACATTATTTGCTGCCGCAAGAATTTGTGCTGTTTTCGGACCATGAGGCTCTTAGATTCTTGAATTCTCAGAAGAACCTTAACCCTAGGCATGCTAAGTGGGTAGAATATATCCAGTCCTATACTTTTGTTTTGAAGCATAAGGCTGGGTCTGAAAATAAGGTAGCTGATGCCCTTAGTCGTCGATCTTTGTTGTTGAATTCTGTTAGGGCTGAAGTCATAGGGTTTGAGCAAATCAAAGAGGAATATGAGTCGTGTCTGGATTTTAAGACCGTGTACTAGGATCTAACTCAAGGACCATCTAGTGAACATAAGGATTATTCCCTTTTAGATGGCTTTCTGTTCTTTAAGAATAGGCTTTGCATCCCTAGAACCTCTCTTAGGGAATTTTTGATTTGGGAAACTCATGCTGGAGGTTTAGCTGGCCATTTTGGAAAAGATAAGACCACCCTGGCTATTGAAGACCATTTTTTCTGGCCTAGTTTAAAAAGAGATGTAGCACACATTGTGGCTAGGTGTCGAACCTGCGCTGTTGCCAAACAGCGAAAACAGAACACCAGCCTTTATACCCCACTCCCTGTCCTAGATCATCCTTGGCAAGATGTGAGCATGGACTTTGTGTTAGGTTTGCCTAAGACCCAGAGGAGGCATGACTCCATCTGCGTTGTAGTAGACCGATTTTCCAAGATGGCCCATTTCTTGCCTTGTTCCCAAACATTTGATGCGTCTAAGGTAGCCACCCTATTCTTTAATGAGATAGTGCGACTCCATGGCCTACCCAAGACCATTGTTTCAGATAGGGATGTTCGGTTCACTAGCTATTTCTGGAAAACCCTTTGGCATAAGTTAGGGACGAAACTTAAGTTTTCAACTACCTATCATCCCCAGACTGACGGCCAAACCGAAGTAGTGAATCGTAGTTTAGGCAATCTGCTAAGGTGTCTTGTTGGTGAAAACATTAGGAACTGGGATTTGTACTTACCTAGAGCTGAATTTGCATATAATGACTCGGTCAATAGGTCTACGGGTAAGAGTCCATTTGAAATTGTGCATGGTTACAAACCCCACACACCTCTTGACCTAGCTCCTTTACCAGTCCACACACGGGTCTCCGAGTCTGCCGAAGTTTTTGCACAGCATATAAAAGACTTGCATAAAGAAATTCAAGCCAAATAAATTTAAGTAATGAAACTTATAAGAAATTGGCTGATTCTCAAAGGCGAGTCAAAACTTTTGACGAAGGAGACTATGTAATGATTTGGTTAAGGCCTGAACGGTTTCCTCCTGGAACCGTTAGAAAGTTACATGCTAGGGTAGCTGGACCATTTAGAGTGGTAAAGAGAGTAGGATCCAATGCCTATGTGCTCGAGTTACCTCCAGAACTAGGCATTAGCTCCACTTTCAACATTACAGACCTAGTAGAGTATAGGGAGCCAGCTGTGATTCCCAGTGAGGCTTTTGAACCTAATCCTGCTCTTGAGAGTGAACCTGACCCTGTGTGTCCACCAACAAACTGGCCTGTGAGGAAAGAGCAGATTGAAAAGATCCTGAATGATCAGGTTATCTCTACTCGTAATCGAGGATACCAAGATACCTGGTCCGCTGGCTAGGAAGGCCAGATTCTGATGACTCTTGGATCTCCCGAGAAGAATTACAAGAATTGGACCCAGACCCCTTGGAGAGATACCAGAGACAACTTGATCCATACTCGACAGGGTCGAGTTCCTCCCACCCTGGGAGAATTGGTGCGAGCACCAGACTTAGAAAAAGACTTCAGAGCTCCATCTGGATCTCTGATTAACCTTGCCCGAAGAATTAGGATTTTTGGCTTGTAATAAGGGTTGACTTGATCAACTCAATTTAGTTTGAGTCTATATTACCTGCATTTTTATTTTGTTGAGTCATGTTAACTCAGTAGTGGACTAGGGCTTCAACCTGGGGTGTTACATTTTCTCCCAAGGCCAAGCAAGTGGGCGCCACACTCCCAGCCACACTCCGAGCCATACGCCTGAGTCCAGGGGGCGCCACATCTCCATCCAGCAGGCATTGGTCCCCACACCACAGATAGCAGCTCCCCTCTTTCATGCGCCAATAGAGGAGAAATCCACCAGGGGTCCACAAATCAAGGGGGCGGCCCAAGACTTCCCAAAGAACCAAACTATGAATAGGAAAAAATTCTCTTGGAGAGAAATTCAAGGAGGAGCCCATTACCTGCCAAAAATACTCAAACAAAGTTAGAAGGAGCCATAACTTGGGGAGAAAGAAAAGGAGGTATCCAAAAAGGGTTGAGCCATGAAAGGAAGGAGATTTCTCTTGAAAAGCAAGGTTAGGATGCGCCCTAATCATTCCAACTAAATCCAGATATAAAAGGCAACAAATTTTCTCTTGGAGGGCATGGTTAAGAGGCGCCCAAACACTTCCAGATAAGGCCAAGCATAGAAGGAAAAAAATATTTTCTTAGAGGTCAAGACAAGGAGGCGCCACCCACTTTCCTTTTGAAGCTTCAATCAACTTTGGAATTTTGGCTGGCCATATGAGTAGGGATTGATATCCTAATTTGAAGATCCCCTCCTTTAGTCCCACATGGGAAGATGTAAAACCTTACTCTCTTGTAATGGCCTATAAATTAAACCCCCATGTAAGTTTGAAAAGAATTAGATGAATGAAATCAATTTTTTTGTGAGCAACTTTGTTTCTCTCTTCCGCACTTATATTCAAGTGTTGAGCTCCGTGAGGGAGTAAATCCGGGTTCCCTAGAAACCTTGAGGAGGTGTGAGATCTCCAACCCGAAAACCCTAGCTTAGTCCCCCATCTCTACTCCACCCCACCAACCCTAATTTTCATCCCACGGCCCCTCTCTTCCACATAGAGGCCGGCCACCAGCATCCAGGTTCAGATCAACTGTTTCAACTACAGAGCAAGTTCAAAGAAGAGTCAGATCAGTATCAAGATCTCCGGAACTTCTACATCCAACAATCTTCATTAAGTCCTCAGGTCAGTGTCTTTCTTTGAGTTTCTGGTTCTTTTTTTTTGTTCTTCTTCTTCCAGATCCTGAGTTCGAGAAGAAGGTGATGCGGCAAACATATGATTAATGTTTTGAATATGGTTTGTAGAGCAATGAAACCTAATTACACTAGCATTGTACTCATCATAATAAGACTTAAGGATTATAAGAAATTGGACTTTTACTTGATTAGACACAATCCTAAACTAAGAAGGAAGAAGATCTAGACAATAGGGGCTAATGATTGTGGACTTACCTTGATGAGCTTTCCAACCTTCTTTTGATTCATACCTTGAAACTACCAATGCTCAGAACTGAAGAATCTGGATAACAGAGATCAGAACCCTGGACTTGGGGCTTCAGCTTGTTTGTTCTTTGTTAAGGTGAACCCAGCCCACAACTCAAAGACTTCGAAGGACCCTGCAATGAAGATCAAAGTTAAGGAAGAAGGATAGGAACATATAGAAGGGATGGAAGAATTGATTAACTAAGAACAGAAATTTGAGTAGATCTGGCCGACTCCAATGCCTTCACTTGAGCTTGGAAGATGCTTTGCTAGGGAAAAAGAATGGCTTTGGCGTGGAGGAAGAGGATGGAAAACTTTCACATAAGAAAAAAATACAAGACAACTTCTACTTCCAAAATTTCAACTTCAATTTTCATTCATTCCCAAAATCAATCTCTTTACAATGGGCGTCCAAGGCTTTTAATAGCCTCACAAAGCTAGCTTTTGAAATTTAAAAACTCCCGAAATCGAGGAGGATTACAAGGGGGTTGGAGGATTTGGTGGAGAGTTTGGAGGGATGTGGGGGGGTTGGAGGATTTGGTGGAGGACTTGGAGGGATGTGGCCAACCTCCTTGAATTTGAATCTTCCTTGTTGGCGCCCAAAGGGTGATGAGGTGGCTGGTGAAGTGGCACCTGATGATGTGGCATGGTGAGGTGGTCTTCTACTTGGATAAGAATGACATGTGGCACCCAGTGGTCCTAGTTGATGGTCCTTTTCTCTTGCTTGGTTGATGTGTCTTCTCTTCTTCATGTGGTCAAATTCTGGGGTCTAGAATTTGAGTCTTGTTGCTGGCTTTCATGGCTTTAAGACTTGATTAGACTTAACTCAACTGAATTAGACTTAACTCAACTGAACTGACTTGACTGACCTAGACTTTAAAACTTGAAATGGACTTACAGGAAATGAAATTTTAAAGTAATTACAGGACTCAATAAACACTCTTGATTTGAAACTCAAAATTAATTACAGGACTCTTGAAAAGGAAATGACTCTTGAAAATAAAATATTTTTGAACTAAAGGATACAAGGTAACCTAATTATCTTCGATCCAAATTGGGATAAGGCTAACCTTGTTGGAGTGAAATTTCTTTCGGCTTCTGGTGTCCACACCAATTCTCCTGGGGTGGGCAGAACTCGACCCAGTCGAGTATGGTTCAGTTTTGCCCTGGTAATGCTCGAACAAGTCTGGGTTAAGTCTTTGCAGGTCCTCTCGAGTAATCCAAGAGTTGTCAGACTCAGGTCGACCTTGCCATTGAACCAGGTATCGCTGATAGTCCTTATTCCTGGTAGTAATGATCTTGTCATCCAGGATTCTCTCAATCCTCTCTCTCTGCTCAGGTAAGGTTGGTGGTGGACACTCGGAAATATGCTCACTCTCAATGAAAGTTTCTGGCTCAAAAGGCTCACTAGGTATTAGTAGTGGTTCTTTTATTCTACTAGGTCTGAAACATTGAAGGTTGTACTAATACCCATATCAGGTGGAAGTTCCAAAACATATGCATTAGGCCCTATTTTCTTTAAGATCTTAAAAGGTCCCGCTCCACGGGCATGCAGCTTCTTTATGGTTCCAGGGGGAAACCATTCAGGGTTGAGCCTAATCATCGCATAATCCCCTTCACAGAATTCTTTAGCCCTCTTATGTGAGTCAGCTAAGTGTTTGTAAGTTTCATTACTCAGGTTGATCTTATTACTGATTTCTTTATGTAGATTTGTGACATGCTGTGCAAAAGACTCAGCAGACTCAGAGACTCGTGTGTGAATAGGTAGTGGGATTAGATCTAAAGGCTTCCTAGGCTTGCAACCATGGACTATCTCAAAGGGACTTTTGCCCGTAGATCGATTGACCGAACTGTTGTAAGCGAACTCAGTACGTGGCAATAACAAATCCCAGTTTCCTAGACTTTCTCCCACTAGGCATCTCAGCAAGTTCCCTAGACTTCTATTTACAACCTCGGTTTGTCCATCAGTCTGGGGATGGTAGGCAGTGGAGAATTTCAGTCTGGTTCCTAATAGGTGCCAAAGGGTTTTCCAGAAGTAACTTGTGAAGCGGACATCCCTATCAGAAACAATGGTTTTTGGAAACCGTGGAGTCTGACTACTTGATCAAGAAAGAGTTTGGCTATCCTAGAGGCATCGAAAGTTTGGGTGCAAGGTATGAAATGGGCCATTTTGAAAATCGGTCGACCACCACAAAGATTGAATCATGTTTTCGAATGGTCTTGGGTAATCCTAGAACAAAGTCCATGCTTAGATCCTGCCATGGACACTCAGGTATAGGTAATGGAGTGTATAGCCCGGTATTCTTCTTTTGTTGCTTTGCAACAGCACATGTCCTACATCGGGCTACAATGTTTGCTACTTGTTTTTAAGACCTGGCCAGTAAAATTGTTCCTCAACAGCCAAGATAGTCTTGTTTCGTCAGAAGTGGCCAGCCAAACCTCCCGCATGTATCTCCTAAACTAAAAAATCTCTTAAGGAGGTTCTTGGGATGCAAAGCCTATTCTCTCTAAAAAGATAACCATCTAGAAGGGTATAGTCACTATGATCACTAATGGTCCTTGACGCAAAACCTGATAAATTTCATCAAAATCTGGACAGGTTTCGTACTGCTCCTTAAGTCTTTCAAAACCTATGACTTCAGTACTGACTGAAGTTAAAAGTAACGTTCTACGACTTAGGGCATCAGCTACCTTATTATCGGTTCCTGATTGATGCTTTAGGACAAACGTATAGGATTGGATGTACTCTACCCATTTGGCATGCCTAGGGTTTAGTTTCTTTTGGGAACTCAAAAACCTAAGGGCTTCATGGTCTGAAAATAAAACAAATTCTTGCGGTAGGAGATAATGCCTCCAATACCTTAATGCTTGCACTACCGCATAAAGCTCCCGATCATATGTGGAGTATTTTTTCCTGGCTTCATTCAATTTCTCACTAAAGAATGCTACGGGATGGTTCTCTTGACTCAGAACTCCACCAATACCTACTCCCGAAGCATCGCATGCTACTTCAAAGACCTTAGAAAAATCGGGTAGTCTTAAGACTGGTGCTTGGGTCATCTTATCTTTGATGTGAAGGAAGGCCTTATCAGCTGACTTCGTCCATTCAAAGTGGCCCTTCCTAATACAATCCATGATAGGAGCAACTATGGTGCTAAACCCTTTAATAAATCTTCGATAAAACGTAGCGAGGCCATGAAAACTTCTTACTTCATGAATATTATTGGGTGTTGGCCACTCTACAATTGCCTTAACCTTCTCAGGGTCAGCGGATACTCTTTCAGGGGTCACAACAAATCCTAGGAAGATAACTCTAGTAGTCATGAAAGCACATTTCTTTTGATTGGCATAGAGGTTATCTTTCCTAAGTGCTAAACATACCTGCCTCAGATGTTGTTGATGATCTTCTCTAGTCCTACTATAGATAAGTATGTCGTCAAAGTAAACGACAACAAATTTTCCAATAAAGGCTCGTAGGACTTGGTTCATGATTCGCATAAAAGTGCTAGGGGCGTTTGATAACCCTAAAGGCATGACTACCCATTCAAATAACCCGTCCTTAGTTTTAAAGGCAGTCTTCCATTCATCCCCTGCTCTGATCCTAACTTGGTGATAGCCGCTCTTCAGGTCAATCTTAGAAAATATAGTTGCACCGGCCATCATATCTAACATATCATCCAAGCGGGGGATGGGAAACCTATACTTCACCGTGATTTTATTTATGGCACGACTATCAACACACATTCTCCATGTGCCATCTTTCTTAGGGGTAAGTAAGGTTGGGACTGCGCATGGACTCAAACTCTCCCTAATGAATCCTTTCTTTAGGAGTTCTCCTACTTGACGTTGTAATTCTTGGTGCTCGGTAGGGTTCATTCTATAATGGGGAAGGTTCGGTAGGGTTGCTCCGGGGACTAAGTCTATCGCATGTTGTATATCCCTAAGAGGTGGGAGTTGGTCGGACAAGTCATCGGGGAACACGTCTTTGAACTCCTCTAGCACTTGACTGACTTCTTGAGGTTGTTCTTTTGAAAGAGGTTCTTGATGATCCTTAATGGTTAAAATCCAAACAGGTGACCCATTGCTAATTTCTTTCTCCATTTCTCTAGCAGTGATCACGTTTATCCCCTTTTTCTTATCACTCAATTGGCTTGATCCTCTCTTAATGGGGTTCTTAGGTGGAGAAGAATGGATTACAATCTTCTTTCCATTATGAATAAACGAGCATGAATTAGAATGACCATAGAGTGTTACGTCAAGATCGTACAACCATGGTCGGCCTAAAATTATGCTACTTACTCCCATTGGAAGTACATCACACCATACTTTCTCCAGGTAAGATTGGAACTGAATGGTTACTAGGCACCTAGACTTAATGGAAATCGTGGTTGAGTCTATCCAGGATACCTTATAGGGATTAGGATGGGGTACGGTGGGCAATCCTAGGTTTTTAACTGTGTTGGTGGATATGGCATTGACACAGCTACCGCTATCTAAAATGACTTTGCATACTTTCTCACCTATCTTAATGAATGTCTGTAGGATGCTAGTCCTACGCCAATCTTCTTGGGTTTTAGCTTGGGTGAGAATACACCTAACCACTCCTAACAGATCTTGATCTACCAGGACTTCCTCATCCTCATACTCTTCAGCCAAGTTCTCATCTGCCTGGTATACTTCCTCCTCAAATTCACCTTGGGATTCTACGGCTTCCTCTTCTACTTCGCCTATGTGTAGGGCTCTATTAGGACAGTTGCTAGAATAGTGACCCACTTTGTTATACTTGAAACATGCGTTTGGAGTTCTTTGGGTCTCAGGTGTTTTCCCTTGTCATCTCTACGGGTCACAGGCACATTAGGATTGGGTCGGTTGAATCTATGCTGATTGGATCCTGACTGCTGATAAGGTGCACTAGTCCTAGGGGCTTCGGGCCTACGATAGACTGGACCTCTATGGAATCTCTCAGCATCCCTAGCTATTTGATAGGCCAATTCTAGGTCATGTACCTCTCGCATGAACAATTCTCTTTGAATTTCTTCCCTCAGTCCGGCTCTAAATCTAGACAAGGTCACCGACTCAGATTCATCAACATTACACCTCATAATGAATTCGTCAAACTTCGCTATGTACTCTGCGACACTCCTATTTCCTTGAGTAAGTCTTTGCCATTGATCTAGGAGTCTTTGGTGGTAGGACATAGGAAGGTATTTCTCCCTAAGCCTAAGTTTCATAGCTCGCCAGGTCACTATGGGCACATCACCTCTCTGTCTAGTGAGTCTCTCAATGTTTCCCCAATATAACCTAGCTTGGCGCACAAGTTTAAGCTTTGCAAACTTACACTTGCGCTCTTCACTCATCTCAAACCAGTCAAAATACTGGTCCATCTCACCTTCCCAATCAATGTAGATCTTTGGATCTAAAATTCCATCAAAGGTGGGAGCTTCTAGCCTAATGTTCTTCATGGTTCGGTCATCTTGATCAAAGTGAATTGGGGTGGGTCTCCTGACATTGGGTTCATAGTTAGGCTCATGATGGAATCTCCTTGGTTGGGCTCGATGGTTTGACCAGGGTGGGGTCCTCTAGGAATTGGATCATAAAACTGATCTTGGGGAGCTCTCCTAGGGTTTGTTTCGTAGAGAGGGTTTTGATATGGAATCCTTCTAGGGTTCAATGGGGTCTCGAGTTCAGGTGCAAGACTTGGCTCAGGCTCAGTCTGGGCTTCATGATTGCTTTCAGGGTTCTAGCCTCTAACTGATCCAACCTAGTAGTGATGTGGGCTAACTGCTCATTCATGTCTTGGTTGGTTTGTGCCACATTCTGATTTGTTTGGGCCAATTGCTCAGTTAAACTCTTAGTCAGTTGGGCCACTTGATCATTTAGGCCTTTGATCAAATTCCCTAAGTTTTGGTCCACGGCTACACTTGACTGGGCTTGGATTGGTGAATACGGTGTTCCTGCTCTAGTTGTCATGCATGCAAATGGACTCAAGTTCGAGCTAAGGTTTCCTAGACCTAGAGTACAAATTAGAAGTCTAATTAAGTGAACCAACTAGCTAGTAGTACTTATGGGACTTAGCCAGGTAGGTGGATGGGAGTGTAGGTCCCTGATTGCCAACCTTAGACACCAATCTGAGATTGGCCAGGTAGGCAGACCAAATCACAAGCCCTGATGCACCAATCCTAGACACCAAGCCAGTAAGCACACACCAATTAGCTGACACAGTTAACTTGACCCTAACCTGAATCCAACTTGTTGGTGTCCCTAACCCACTAGGGCAATTAACGTTCTACTCAATTTTAATTAACGGGCTGGGATCGATATGCTGGTTGGTGATTTTTGTGCTAGGGACAGGTGATGAAACCCTGACCCTATGTCAAATTGATGCCCTTAATTTGATTTCTCATGAGATGAATGAAATGCAAAGGTGCTGCAGAAGTGTGTTGCAATTTGAAAGTGGTGTGGAAAACATGATGAAAAAAATGTCCAAAAATTCTGAAAAATTCATAAAGGATTCCTAACTTATATGTTTCAATGTAGATGAAAGGAATTTAAAACTAAAATCTATACTAATCTAAGTAGATCCTACAAATGAAGATAAATAAAAAGGATAGAACATAACCCTAATGATAGTGTCGAACTTCAAAAATTTTATTTTTTTTATAATTTTTTTCTGATGATGAAATTTAATATGGTGATAACTGACTTAAAATGGAACAAGAAAAAAAATATTTCAATAAAAAGTCAGTGACTTTCCTTTGGAGCTGCAGACGGATTACAGTAAACAGATGCAAATTTTTAGAAAACAGAACCTAATCAAACAAGTGCAATGGCTTACCCAAACTTCAATCTAAAAACTCACGTCTGGCCAGGGGCTCATTATTTCCATGGGTCGTGACAGTGTACTGGAGTACACCCGCTCAGGAGACGTGAATTTAGATCTTGCTTGGATTTAAAGAAAACTATTCTACCCCAATGCAACCATGCTCTGATACCAAGATGATGCGGCAAACATATGATTAATGTTTTGAATATGGTTTGTAGAGCAATGAAACCTAATTACACTAGCATTGTACTCATCATAATAAGACTTAAAAATTATAAGAAATTGGACTTTTACTTGATTAGACACAATCCTAAACTAAGAAGGAAAAAGATCTAGACAATAGGGGCTAATGATTGTGGACTTACCTTGATGAGCTTTCCAACCTTCTTTTGATTCATACCTTGAAACTACCAATGCTCAGAACTGAAGAATCTGGATAACAGAGATCAGAACCCTGGACTTGGGGCTTCAGCTTGTTTGTTCTTTGTTAAGGTGAACCCAGCCCACAACTCAAAGACTTCGAAGGACCCTGCAATGAAGATCAAAGTTAAGGAAGAAGGATAGGAACATATAGAAGGGATGGAAGAATTGATGAACTAAGAACAGAAATTTGAGTAGATCTGGCCGACTCCAATGCCTTCACTTGAGCTTGGAAGATGCTTTGCTAGGGAAAAAGAATGTCTTTGGCGTGGAGGAAGAGGATGGAAAACTTTCACATAAGAAAAAATACAAGACAACTTCTACTTCCAAAATTTCAACTTCAATTGTCATTCATTCCCAAATCAATCTCTTTTACAATGGGCGTCCAAGGCTTTTAATAGCCTCACAAAGCTAGCTTTTGAAATTTAAAAACTCTCCAAATCGAGGAGGATTACAAGGGGGGTTGGAGGATTTGGTGGAGAGTTTGGAGGGATGTGGGGGGGTTGGAGGATTTGGTGGAGGACTTGGAGGGATGTGGCCAACCTCCTTGAATATGAATCTTCTTTGTTGGCGCCCAAAGGGTGATGAGGTGGCTGGTGAAGTGGCACCTGATGACGTGGCATGGTGAGGTGGTCTTCTACTTGGATAAGAATGACATGTGGCGCCCAGTGGTCCTAGTTGATGGTCCTTTTCTCTTGCTTGGTGATGTGTCTTCTCTTCTTCATGTGGTCAAATTCTGGGGTCTAGAATTTGAGTCTTGTTGCTGGCTTTCATGGCTTTAAGACTTGATTAGACTTAACTCAACTGAATTAGACTTAACTCAACTGAACTGACTTGACTGACCTAGACTTTAAAACTTGAAATGGACTTACAGGAAATGAAATTTTAAAAGTAATTACAGGACTCAATAAACACTCTTGATTTGAAACTCAAAATTAATTACAGGACTCTTGAAAAGGAAATGACTCTTGAAAAAAATATTTTTGAACTAAAGGATACAAGGTAACCTAATTATCTTCGATCCAAATTGGGATAAGGCTAACCTTGTTGGAGTGAAGTTTCTTTCGGCTTCTGGTGTCAACACCAGAAGGCCAACCTTGCCATAGGACTACAATTCGAGGATCCATTGCGAAGATACCACATCTCCAAGGATCCTACAATCTGCTCGAGAGTGTCCTTCAATTGAAGCAACGAGAGATATCACAGTCAGGTATAAAGCCTTCTCTTCTCTCTTCGTCTGTTACTTGAAAGAGGAGTAAACCCTAGGTCTGGGGGTTTCTCAATCCCCAGCGATCCTACTTCTGAGTTACTCTGATAATCCACTCCTTTTAATTGTGCTTTCTGTCATTTCTTAGTTTCTTTCAACATTAGTTATCTTTCCTTTGAGTCAAAGCCGACTTCTGAAAATAAATAAATAAAAAAATAAAATTAATTTTAATTTGCTTCCGCATCGCATCATCTCTTCTTTTGTTCTGCATCACTAGCCATGTGTCAAATTTTATAATCAACTAGAATTGAGTCCTGTAATAAGTTGAGGTTAGTTGATTTGTCTCGACCCTCAACCTAGTTAGTATTTTGAGTCCTGTACATCAGTTATGAGTCCAATATATGCCTAATTTTTGTACAAGAGAGGAGGTTACCATTTTGGAGTTCCACCAAGCCACATCCAGGAGTTAGAGGTAACTACATCAGCCCATTAGATTTTGTGTGACAACCTAGGATTTAAGATGCTCTCAGAAACCCTGATTCCTTTAAGATGCCCAGATTCCCTTCCAGATTCTAGAGCATATTCTCAGAATAGGGCACCCATGATTTTAGAGGTCCACCTGCATCCAAGCCCAAAGAAATCAAGTCCAAGTGCCAAGCCCAAGCCCTAAAGAAGCAAGATTCCATGGAATATTCCTGCTACAAGGCTACTAGGCCACCCCAGCTTCTAGAGGCCCAAGACCATGCACCAAGCCCCTTTAGGCCAGCCCCTTGATGCCCCTAGAAGTCTAACACATACTCCTAGGCATCCTTGAAGTGTTTACCAAGTCCAAGAGATATCCTTGAGTGGAATAGTCAAAGCATGAAGGAAAAAGGAGAAGACTAGGTCAATTCCTAACCTAGTGGGGATTTGTTTTTCTAACCTAGCTAGGAAAGGACTTGTATTCCAATTTGGAAGAGGACTTGTAACCCAAGTGTAACAATGGTTAGTGAGGGTATGGGAACTCTATAAATTCCCCACCCCTCCCCCTCTTGTAAGCATCTCTTTCTTATGAATACAACTTGCTGAAATTTTGAGTTATTGCCTTGTATTGGTGTTTTGTTTTGGTTCTTTGGTTTGTGTTTTTCATGCTTGGACGAATTCCTTGCTACCCTAGCTTCATTCCACACCCTAGCTTACTACCATCTAAGCCATCACATGTCCAAGAAGAGTGCCCTAGGTTTCCAAGCAAGGAGATCTTCAACAAGCTTCAAATAGCCATCTTCTAACCCTAATCCTGATTCCTTTCAATCCATAGTTCATTTTCTTATTTTTTTAATTGCTATTTTGATTAACCGTGATGCTTGTAGGATCCCTGAGGTGCTTCCCCTCCCCCGAGGAGGCCTTATTTGCTGCCCAGACCGCCCAGATCAGCCATCAGATTTGAGGGAAACAAGGCTTCTTCTTCTATGTTCCGATCAGAGTTGTGAGTGATCTCTTCTGCAATTGAATTTCAATCTCTGACTGGTAAGAAACCTTCCCAACTCTTATTTTTTGATTTAATGAGAAAATCTACTCTAAAGCAGGAGTTTCTCAACTCTCGGATCCTGGATATTTCATTGGTTTGCATGAGTATGCCGCGACCCGATGATTCTTTGCACTGCTAGACTTTCCTCTAGTTCTTGCCTTATTTTGGGAATCTAGCCTGCAAATAAAATTATAAAAATCAAAAAAAAATTATTTTACTATATTCATGCATGTTTAGCAATCTTAGAGTCGTCCCACATCACTAAGGGTGGTGGGAGACCGGAGGCAATGCATGAAGAATTAAACCAGTTTGAAAGGAATAAGGTATGGACACTTGTAGATAGACCTGCTGACCATCCAATAATAGGAACCAAATGGGTCTATAAGAATAAATTAAATGAGCAAGGAAACATTATAAAAAACATAGCTAGATTAGTGGCTAAAGGATATAACCAAGAAGAAGGTATTGATTTTGATGAAACTTATGCACCCGTAGCAAGACTAGAAGCCATTAGATTACTACTTGCATTAGACTCCTAGCCCGAGGGTCTAGAAATGTCTCCAAAGTATGGGCATGTTTCATATTCATCCTTTAACCTATCAAACCATATGACTTGGGTGCTAACTGATCCTAACATCAAAGACCTACAGCTCAAGGCATTTGCTATCTTATTTTCTATGCTGGCACGGTGCTTCAGGACAAAGGTATAGGCCTGAATGTACACTCAATCCATTTACCATGCCATGGGTTAAGTTTCTTTTGGGAGTTTAGGAATCAGAGTGCCTCAAGGTCAGAAAATAAGACAAACTCCTATGGCAGTAAGTAATGTCTCCAATATCTAAGGGCATAGACTACCGCATAAAATTTCTTGTCATACGTAGAGTACTTAAGTTTAGCCTCATTTAGCTTCTCATTGAAGAAGGCTACAGGGTGATTCTCTTGACTTAGTACCCCACCTATTCCAACTCCCAAGGCATCGCAACCGACCTCAAACACTTTAGTGAAGTCAGGCAATCTAAGGATGGGTGCATGGATCATCTTATCTTTAAGCTCTAGGAAGTCCTTATCAGCTGCTTTGATCCACTCAAATGTACCATATTAGGAATTGTGTCCCAAAGCCAATCACCTAGGCTATAGGTGGTTGAGCTGAGTATTGTACTCTTTGTATGAATTAATAAATATTATTTTGGTAGCTCATCACATTCTAACTTTTTCCTGTAATGAACTCTTTTTTCATGTGATGAAGTCCTTAGGACTACATTGACTTTGATATAGAAAGGATATATCGAGTGCTCCTTAAAACTAGGTTCATGACCAAAGGATACATCGTACTGGACGGCAATGTATCAAGTATAGGTTGTTGTGGTTCACATCGTTTGGTTATCCTGTTGACCAAAGGAGTGTGGTGACATTGATGTGATATGCAAATGGGATATATGATATCTCATTAAATGTGACTCCGTGTAGCCCCTATCTGCCAAAGGGATACTCATGATTGGATTTGGGTATATGTGTCCCTCCGACCTGAGGTCATCATGGTAGCTTGCACACAACTCCCTGTGCTTTGGGGCCAGACTATCCAGATTTCTAATATGGTGATGGAAGGTTTCTGGGTACAGGCAAGTACTTGTGGAGCAGTGGTGGACCAAGATGGAATTAACCTGTCCAAATAGTTTTGATTGAATGTCTCATAGTATCTCAATTTAGCAAATCCTCGGCCGGGGTAGTCATAGTGAGAAGTCACTGGACTTGCAAGGTCGAGACATGTTATGGATTGACTCAGCTAGGGTTGGCAGTCTAACCCTAGGTCATCCTGAGCATTGGAGGTCGAAGGGATGAATTATACGGTAATCATATGCCAGAGGTTCGATTGATTGCTCTCGCATCTTCGACTTATCCAATATCGAGATCCATTGCTAGATGGTATCTTGTGCTGGTGCTGGAATTATTCCAGTGCTACCGCCTATGATCGAACCTATGAGGTCACAAGCCATAAAAGATTTATCCCTGATCCAGGTATCGATTTATGATTACGAATCATTTCGGTAATAGTTTGATTGAGCATACATTGGATTGACCCAGTTTTGGGTCGATCAGAAATTGTTCGGGTCCACCAGGAATTGTTTCTGGATGATCGAGACTTGACCAAGCCTTTTATAAATTAGATTTTGATCTAATTGTGTTGTGAACCAGTTTAGAACCGGTTGGGATTTTTGAACCGGTTGTGAACCGATTTTGAACCCAATTACTTGGTAATTAAGGCTTGGGTGAATAGGGGATTCAAGACATCTTTTCCTCTCCTCCTTCCACTCATTTTGGCTGGAATTAAATCGATGTTTTAAGGCTCTTCATTGCTTCATTGAAAATGAATTTGATTCGTTCTAAAACCATGTGGCCTTTCATTTTCCTAGCAGTTCTTCTTAGCTCCCTAAATTGACCGGTTTCATGGTTCTAGCTATTAATATATATTTCTGGGCAGAGATATGCTGAGCATGGATTCTTCTTGAGAGAGCTTCAACCATCATTTTAACCGGTAACTTTGAGGCTGGATTTTGGTTGAGAGATTGGGAGTGAAACACTTGTTTTGGTTCCCTGTTAATTGTTGGTGCTCAATCGGTGCAAGAAACTCTGTTTTGGAGAAAACAATATAAGAACAAGGTGTTCTATTTTTCTTCCTCCCGTCTCATCGTTTCAAGAGGTTTTCGGTGACTTGCATCGTGCGATAAGCTAGATCAAAGGAAGCCCAGGTGTGTCCCCCCTCTAGAGGGTGTTCTCTTGAGCACCTATGAGCCGAATCTACCTCCATAGCTACTGTTTTGTTTGCTCTATTTTCTGGTTGCAGAATTTCTGTTGCTACATTGGGAAGAGAGGAAGAGAACATTCCAAATGTTGTTGGATGAGCAATGCTTTAGCTCTCCATTGAAGCAAGTTCCATCAAGATACTACCTTGTTGTTGTTGCAGGAGGAGAGACCAAAGCACTACCCATTTGTGGTTTGGGTTTGTTGCTCTTGGAGAAAAGGCAAAGATCTTTCCAATCAGCTACTAGAAGAAGAAGACAGGAATAAAGTTATTCCAGATATTCCAGCTATTCTAGCAGTTATCCCTATTTTATTCCAAGCAAGAATAAGGTAAAATTTCTGGTTTTACTTTTCATGCATGCCTAGGTCTAGGTTTATAAAATTGTTTATAAATATTGCATGCCAATTTAATGCTTTCTTTTGCTTGTACATGCATCTTGAAAATATTAGATCCTGTGCGAAGTAGGTTTTTTTTGTTGTTATTTTAAAATTATTTTAAAATACAACCTGCTCCTTGCCCTATTGCATGCTTAGTATAGGCACTTACAACCCTGTGTTTACTTTCGTTGGTATCAGAGTCGAGATTCTGGTGTAACATATCTTGATTGCATGTATAGTAGATTAAAATGTTTAATCTTTACATATGTATCTGTATCTTAATCATAGGGTATGATTAGGGATACTTTTAGGAACCTAGTTGAGACATTCACCATGACCGTGTGTCTTTGGCATGATGCGATTCATCTGTGTTGGCCTCTTCAGAAGGATCCTTTAAAGAAATCAAAGGAATTAAAATTATTTTAATTCATTTACATTTTTGGCTTGTCTTATAAATTTCATTTTGGCATGTAATATTTATAAAAGAATATAACTAGATATGATGCATGAATCTTTCTATGTAAAAGGAGTTTTACATGTTTTAATTAAATTGTTTTGATTAAAATATTGGCTTATATTCAAACAATTTGAATTGTATGATTAAATTAAATGATAAGTTATCTTAGGGTTTATGAAACCTAATGTCATTTCAATAAGCCAATTGGTTTAATTGGGTTAGCTATCTAACTGGGTCCATATTTTGGGTTACACCTATGTTTAGTTGAACTGGATAATAAGAAGACTAATCAAAAGTTGATTAAGGTCCTTCTTTTAGAAATATCTAATAGTTAGATGAGTAAGTCCATTCATCTAAAATGGATCTAATTAGTGGCTCCATGGAAGCCTGTGTCTTTAGGCTAGTCTGATCGAGTCTGGTAAATCGGTTGGTGTCAAGGTAGGTTTGGCATTGTGATCATGGTTTTATGAGGCTACCTCATTCCTGGCCAACATGGTTGGTGTCTAGGAAAGACGGTTAATGGCGGATACTCACCCATGATCTCACCTACCTGGCTAGTCGTGTCGACCAGAACTGATTAGAAAAGCTCATTGACTCGAGTTAACCCATGTCACCCAGGTTGATCAGTCTGACTGATCGGAAGGTGCCCATGGATCAATTATTGAATTGATTCAACCCTCTTGAAAACTTATTTGTTCAGTAGGAGGATGATCCATGTTCTTCTCTTATTCATCTGTCACAACCAAAAATCCTCTAAAATTATTAGGTACTGAAAAAGACTAAGGCAAAGAGTTAATGGTGTCTTAGCCTCCCATTAAGTAGGTTAGTAATGTGTCCTTTAACTTGGTGTTCATCGGTAGTTCCATAGAACAGGTGTGCATCCGGTTATTGGAATTACTCTCTCATAGATGATGGTTCAGTGCAACCTTCTTAACGGTGATCAGGTGAGCCGGCCATAGTCGGGCATGGTCATTCGTTGGTTTGAAGAATTGGATTTATCATGTTAATGGTTGGACCTAACCGGAGACCTGCAATAGGAGGCCCCTAGGTCGATTGGGGTGCTCTCTAGGGCAAAATAAATTACTAGAAGTTGCTTAGGGAAGCAATTGGTTGTTGAACCTACCTTTAAGCAGTATGGGTGAGCTGGCCATAGTCGGGCTCATACGTGATCTATTGGATTTCAGTACCCACTATGAAATAGTGATTTCACAGATTGGAGTTAGAGGCTCCCAATCTGAAAAATTAGTGGGAGGGACCTTTAAACTAAAGTCCAATTCTTTTGGTTAATTGATTAATTCATACTCTTATATGGTCTTGTTTTTCCTTTCAAATGTTTTCAAATCTTTTGCTCCGGTCACTTCTCGATAACGAGAAGTTGAAGGGTCACAACTTCGATAGCTGGTATCGAATGATGAGGATTTTCCTGAAGCATGAAGGTATTTTTTATGTGATAATGGATCCAGCACTTGAAATCCCCTCTACCAATACTCGGAGTTCGGTCAGGGACACTTATCAGAAGTGGGTTTCTGATTGGATTACTGTTCGATGCATTATGCTAGCGGCTATGAATGACAAGTTCAGTCACAAGTTCGAGGAGGCCAAACTTGACGAGATCCTTTAAAAGTTGAAGGAATCTTTTGGCACACCGGACGATGTAGAGTGGTACAAAGTATCTTATGCCATCTACAACACCAAGATGCCAAATGGTGGTTCTGTCATTGATCATGTATTATACATGATCGAGCTGATTGAAAGGTTGGGCAAGCTCGAATGTCCCTTGCACGAGTAGCTCGACAAGGATGCGATCTTGAATTCTCTGCCCCCTCAGTCAATTACCATGGTTTAATGGGATTACTGTAGACTTTTGAGAAAGACCATAACTGAACAAGGGGGTGGTGAATTTAGTGGGAGGTTCTAGAGGTCATCGTCCCTTAAAGAAAGGGAAGAATTAAAGGAAGGGAAAGAAGGTGCTGAATTCTCCTGGCCCAAGTCAGACCAGGAAAGTGAAAGCTGACAAATCTACTGCAGATTGATTCTACTGCAAGAAGCGGGGACACTAGAACAGGAACTGTCCTCTTTACCAAGCATCCCTAGACATGAATAGGACAAAGAAGGGAAAGCAGCAGACTGCTGGACAAGGTATTTATATGATAAAACCTTGTAATTTCTCCATTTGTGATACTTCTAACTGGGTATTGGATACCGGTCATCCTGTTCATGTTTGTAATTCTTTACCGGGACTGCAGGTTACCAAGAGATTCGAGGATGGGGAACAGTTCCTGAGCATTGAAAATGGTAATCATGTTCCAGTACTGGCGGTCAGAGTTCTAAGTCTTGTCTTTGAGTCCTGTACTATCGAGTTAGTCGACTGTCATTATTGTCTTAGTTTCATTATGTGCATAATCTCTGTAGGCCTTTTGGTCAATTATGATTTTGAACTATCAATAAAAGGAGATATTTGCCATGTTATTTTGAATAACTCTATGATAATGAAAGCTAAGTTAAATAATGGCATTTATGCAATATCACGGCCTGTTAGTGTAATGTACACATCTAGCAAATATCCAAGATTAGAAAATGTCAGTGATCTGTATCTTTGGCACTATAGGCTAGGTCATGTTAACCAGAATAGGATAAACAAGTTGCGAGGAGAAGGCCTCCTCAAGGTCAGTGATTCTGAATCACTACTTACTTGTGAATCATGTTTACTTGGTAAAATGACCAAGTCACCTTTTATTGGAAAAGGTGAACGAGATACAGAATTTTTGAGTCTCATACATACTGATGTATGTGGACCCATGACAATTAGTGTCAGAGGTGGATACAAATATTTCATTATATTTATAGACAACCTTCCGAGATTCGATTATGTCTTTTTGATGAGATATAAATCTGAGTCATTTGAAATGCTCAAACAATTTTATAATGAAGTAGAGAAACAAACTAGAAATAGTATTAAAACCCTTCGATCTAATCGAGGCGGTGAATACCTATCTGGTGAGTTTTTGACATACCTTGAGGAGAATGGGATTCTCTCTCAATGGACTCCTCCAGGAATACCACAGTTGAATGGTGTGTCCGAAAGGAGGAATCGAACCCTTTCGGACAATGTTCGATCCATGATGGGCTTTGCAACTCTGTCGCTATCCTTTTGGGGATATGCACTTGAGATAGCTTATCACTTGTTAAATGATGTTCCGAGTAAGTCTGTTGTCTCCACTCCATATGAGATGTGGATTGGATGTAAGCCCTCAATCTTACACTTTCGGGTCCGGGTTTGTCCGGCTTATATAAAGCATTTAGACTCAGATAAACTTGATCCAAGGTCTGATCGGTGCCTATTTATTGGTTACCCTAAAGAAACTAAAGGGTATTTCTTCTACTTGGAGGATGAACAGAAAGTGTTCGTCGCTCTTAGGACTATTTTTTTGGAAAAAGAGTTCCTTGGAGAAGGGACTGTAGTCTGTAAGATTAAACTTGGTGAAGTTCAGCCAGTAGAAGAACCTGCACATTCTAAGGACATCATAGAATCGGCTGTGATTGGATCACATGTAGAACCCATTATTAGGAGATCCGGTAGAGTACCACGTCAGTCGGACAGATACTATGATTTTTTGGTCCGGGATGGCGATCCCATTGAGCTCGATGAGCACAATAAGGATCCAATCACCTATATGGATGCACTTCAGAGATCTGACTCTAAGGCATGGCTTGGAGCCATGCGATCCGAAATGGAGTCCATGGAGATCAACAATGTATGGACATTAGTTGATCCACCTGAAGGGATAAAATCCATCGGGTGTAAGTGGATCTTCAAGATGAAAAGGGGCGCAGATGAAAAGGTGGAGACCTATAAAGCCCGTCTGGATGCAAAGGATTATTGTCAGCGATATGGTATCGATTATGATGAGATTTTCTCTCTTGTGGCAATGCTCAAGTCCATTCGGATCATGCTTGCTTTAACAGTATATTTTGATTATGAGATCTGGCAGATGGATGTTTGAACTGCTTTCCTAAATGGGGAGTTGGAAGAGGAGGTGTACATGATACAGCCTGAAGGGTTCACATCCTCAGATGAGTCAAAAATATGCAAGTTGCAGAGGTCCATTTATGTACTCAAGTAGGCATCTCGAAGTTGGAACTTATGGTTTGATAGGTGTATCAAATCATATGGCTTCGTTAGGAACGGAGAAGAACCATGCATCTATAAGTGGGTTAATGGTTCTATGATTGTATTCCTGGCACTGCATGTTGACGACATTCTCTTAATCAGGAATGATGTCGCAGCATTACAAGGAATAAAGGTCTGATTATCATCTCAGCTCTCCATGAAGGACTTGGGTGAAGCTTCTTACATACTGGGTATGAAGATCTATAGAGATAGAACTAAGAGGCTTCTGGGATAGTCCCAATATACGTACATTGATACCGTGCTGAAATGGTTCGGCATGGAAAATTCCAAAAAAGGCAATCTTTCGATAGGTTATGGAATTACTCTTTCCAGGAACGATTGTGTGACAACTCCTAAGGAAAGAGAGCGCATGAGTAGAGTACCTTGTGCTTCTACAGTAGGCTCTATCATGTATACTATGACATGTACTAGACCAGACGTTGCATTCTCACTAGGAGTAGTGAGTAGATACTAGTCTAACCCAAGTGAGGCACATTGGAAGGTGGTTAAAACCATCCTGAAGAATTTGAGAAATACTAAAGACCAATGGTTGATTTATGGAGAATCTGACATGAAACATGTGGGGTATACTGACTCCAGTTTTCAGTCAGATAGAGATGATAGCAAGAGTGTGTCAGGGTTTGTATTTACCCTAAATGGAGGAGCGATATGCTGGAAAAGTTCCAAGCAGGTGACAGTTGCAGACTCGATTGAGAGGTAGAGTACCTTGTAGCATCAGATGGAGCAAAGGAAGCTGTGCGGTTGCAGAAGTTCCTTGGAGAGCTAGGGGTGGAATCTTTCCTAGATGGTTCTGTTCCAGTATACTATGATTGCATTGGAGCCATTGCTCAAGCTAAAGAGCTGAAAGCTTATCACCGCACCAAGCATATTATGCGACGTTACCACCTCGTATGAGAGATCATAAAACGAGGCGACATCAATTTTATGAAGATCGATGGAAAAGAAAATATGGCCGACATTTTCACTAAAGCCCTTGGAATAAAAGAGTTTGACTTTAGTAAAAGCGAAATGGATATTAGATACAGTTCTGATTGGCTTTAGTACAAGAGGGATTTGTTGGGAATTATGTCCCAAAGCCAATCGCCTAGGCTATAGGCGGTTGAACTGAGTATTGTACTCTTCATATGAATTAACAAATATTATTTTGGAAGCTCATCACATTCTTACTTTTTCCTGTAATGAACTCTTTTTTTCATGTGATGAAGTCCTTAGGACTACATTGACTTCGATATAGAGAGGATATATCGAGTGGTCCTTAAAACCAGGTTCACGACCAAAGGATACATTGTACTGGACGGTAATGTATCAAGTATAGGTTGTTGGGGTTCACATCGTTTGGTTGTCCTCCCGACTAAAAGAGTGTGGTGACATTGATGTGATCTGCAAATGGGATATATGATATCTCATTGAACGTGACTCCGTGTAGTCCCTATCTGCCAAAGGGATACTCATGATTAGATATGGATATATGTGTCCCTCCGACCTGAGGTCATCATGGTAGCTTGCAAGCAACTCCATGTGCTTTGGTGCCGGACTACCCGGATTTTTAATCTGGTGATGGAAGGTTTCTGGGTACAGGCAAGTACTTATGGAGCAGTGGTGGACCAAGATGGAATTGACTTGTCCAAATAGTTTTGATTGAATGTTTCGTAGTGTCTCAATTTAGCAAATCCTCAGCCGGGGTAGCCCTAGTGAGAAGTCACTGGACTTGCGAGTTTGAGATATGTTGTGGATTGACTCAGCTAGGGTTGGCAGTCTAACTCTAGGTCATCCTGAGCATTGGAGGTCAAAGAGATGAATTATATGATAACCATATGCTAGAGGTTCGATTGATTGCTCTCGCATCTTCAACTTTTCCGGATGCCAAGACCCATTGCTAGATGGTATCTTGTGCTGGTATTGAAATTATTCCAGTGCTACCGTCTAGGTTCGAACTTATGAGGTCACATACCATAGAGGATTTATCCCTGATCCAGGTACCGATTTATGATTAGGAATCATTTCAGTAACGGTTTGATTGAGCACACATTGGATTAATCCAATTTTTGATCGATCAGAAGTTGTTCGGGTCCACCGGGAATTGTTTCTGGGTGATCTGGACTTGACCAAGCCCTTTATATATTAGATTTTTATCTAATTGTGTTATGAACTGGTTTAGAACTGGTTTGGGATTTTTGAACCGATTGTGAACCGATTTTGAACCCATTTACATAATGATTAAGGCTTGGACGAACAGGGGATTCATGACGTCTTTTCCTCTCCTCCTTCCACTCATTTTGGCTGGAATTAAACCAATAATTTTAGGCTCTTCATTGCTTCGTTGAAAATGAATTTGATTCATTCTCAAACCGTGTGGCCTTTCATTTTCCAAGCAGTTCTTCTCAGCTCCCTAAATTGATCGGTTTCATGGTTCTAGCTGTTTATATATATTTCTGGGCAGAGATATACTGAGCATGGATTCTTCTTGAGAGAGCTTCAACCATCCTTTTAACTGATAACTTTAGGGGTAGATTTTGGTTGAGAGATTGGGAGTGAAACACTTGTTTTGGTTCCTTGTTAATTGTTGGGGCTCAATCGATGGAAGAAACTCTGTTTTGGAGAAAACAATACAAGAACAAGGTGTCTGTTTTTCTTCCTCCCGTCTCATCATTTCAAGAGGTTTTCGACGACTAGCATCGTGCGAGAAGCCGGATCAGGGGAAGCCCAGGCATGTCCCCCCTCTAGAGGGTGTTCTTTTGGCACATGTGAGCCGAATCTACCTCCTTAGATGCTGTTTTGTTTGCTCTATTTTTCTGGTTGCAGAATATCTATTGCTGCACTTGGAAGAGAGGAAGAGAACATTCCAAACATTGTTGGATGAGCAATGCTTTAGCTCTCCATTGAAGCAAGTTCCATCAAGATTCTACCTTGCTGTTGTTGTAGGAAGAGAGACCAAAGCACTACCCATTTGTGGTTTGGGTTTGTTGCTCTTGGAGAAAAGGCAAAGATCTTTCCAATCAGCTGCTAGAAGAAGAAGACATGAATAAAGTTATTCCAGATATTCCAGCTATTCCAGCAGTTATCCCTATTTTATTCCAAGCAAGAATAAGGTAAAATTTCTGGTTTTACTTTTCATGCATGCCTAGGTCTAGGTTTATAAAATTGTTTATAAATATTGCATGCCCATTTAATTCTTTCTTTTGCCTGTACATGCATCTTGAAAATATTAGATCCTGTACCGAGTAGGTTTTTTTGGCTGTTATTTTAAAATTATTTTAAAATACAACCAGCTCCTTGCACTGTTGCATGCTTAGTGTTGCCACTTGCAACCCCATGTTTCCTTTCATTGGTATCAGAGCCGAGGTTCTAGTGTAACATATCTTGATTGCATTATAGTATATTAAAATGTTTAATCTTTACATATGTTTCTGTATCTTAATCATAGGATATGATTAGGGAGTACTTTTAGGATCCTAGTTGAGACCTTCACCATGACTGTGTGTCTTTGGCATGATGCGGTTCATCTGTGTTGGCCTCTTCAGAAAGATCCTTTAAAGAAATCAAAGGAATTAAAATTGTTTTAATTCATATACATTTTTGATATGTCTTATAAATTTCTTTTTGGCATGTAATATTTATAAAAAAATATAACTAGATATGATGCATGAATTTTTTTATGTAAAAGCAGTTTTACATGTTTTAATTAAAATTGTTTTTATTAAAATATTGGCTTATATTCAAACAATTTTGAATAGTATGATTAAATTAAATGACAAGTTATCATAGGATTTATGAAACCTAATATCATTTAAATAAGCCAATTGGGTTAATTGGGTTAGCGATCTAATTGGGTCCATATTTTGGGTTAGACCTATGTTTAGTTGAACTGGTTAATAAAAAGACTAATCAAAAGTTGATTAAGGTCCTTCGTTTAGAACTATCTAATAGTTAGATGTGTAAGTGGTGGGGACACCAAAGGCACCAGAATAAGATAGAGGCTTTTCAACCCTCTATGAATTGATCAATAATTTATGAGTCCATCTGTAATAAGGGCTTAGCCTATTTGAGTCCATTTTAATTGATTTTGAGTTTCATTTCTGTACTAGTCAGCTCATGTTGAGCTAGTTCAGTCCAGTGTTAGCCAGCTCATGTCGAGCTAATTTTATTTTTTTGAGTCCTATTCAACCATATTGAAGACTCAAGACCACATCATACAAGTAAAGACCAAGTCCAATCAGATTGAAGACATGGAAGTTTAGCCCAAGTCCAACCCAGCTTGAAGATTTGAAGACCCCAGGAGGAAAATCAGAAACCCTGATTCCTTGCAGATGCCCTCCAGATGCCCATATTTCCTTCCAGATGCCAAAATATATTCATAGACCAAGGCATCCAAGATTTAGAGGTCCATCTATATCCTAGCCCAAAGAAATCAAGCCCAGGCGCCAAGCCCAAGCCCCTAAGAAGCAAGATACCAGGGAATATTCCTGCAACCTGGCTACCAGGCCACCCCAACTTCCAAAGGCCCAAACCCATGCACCCGGGCTCCTTTGGGCTGGCCCCTTGCTTCTCTTAGAAGTCCAACACGCCCCCCTAGGTGTCCTTGGAGTGTTGGCCAACTCAAGAGATATTTTAGGGATTTTTTCTACCTAATGTTTCCTTATTTTCTAGCTAGGGTTTGAGAGGAAAAAGGATTCTCATGTAAAGACTAATGTGCCCTTACTTGGAGCCCAAGGTTAAGGGTCTATTTAAGGGACCCTAGCCTCTTGTATGAAGGGAGAGTTTTTGATGAATGAAAACCTTGAGTTCTTCTATTGAGTTGTGTGATACCCTGCTGTGTGCATAGAGTTGTTTGCGAGAGTTTTTCTTCCTAGTGTTGCAATCATCTTCCTGTTGCCAACAAGTATCTCAAATCCCTGGACGCCCACTCCAAAAGAAGCCTTCTCTTGCTGTTTTTCCTTTGTTTTCTTGTTCATTTATGAGTTTTCTAACCTCTGACAGGTCGTTTACAGGTCCCCGAGTTCCTAAGAATCCAACGACTCCAGCCAAGCCTCAATCGGATCACTGAGCAAAAAGCCGGGTATCCGCGGGTCTTTGTCTCGGTTTTCCAGGCCGCATCCATCGAGGAATGAGAGACCCTTTGCTGCAATCTTCACAGACATTGTCAAGTACACTCCCTCTACCTCCAGTAGTTTTATTGTAGGAGAACTTTCCCTAACCGAGGCTTCTCAGTCCCAGCGATCCTTCTTTTCTACTTTTCTAGGTCCTAATCTGCATGCTAATCTTCTAAAATTCATATAAAATTCCTTATAACTTATTTTAATCTAAGGTTTGGGAATTAATCACTCAACCCCACATATAAAACATACAAAAAAAAATTTCATGCATATTAGTTCCCCATCATTTGGTATCAGAGCTTAAATTGGGGCTTGTTTTCTGCAGTTTTTCAGTCCATATATGCTCTGTTATTTTAATTATTTCTCCTAGATAAAAACTTCAAAAATTATGGAATTTGTCTTGATAGATTTTCCATAATTCACAATAAGTTTAAGAATTTTCTTAGATTTTATTATGGCTTTTGAATGTTTTTCAAGCTGAAATACAGCCTGCAAATTTTTGGCTCTATTTTTTCTGCAAGACAAGTTTGGAAGTTTTAGGATTTTAATTAGCATCTTTTTGCATATGTTTTACTTTTAGTTTATTTCCTACATATTAGGGCATAAATTTCATGTTTTATTATGTTTAAAAAAAATACCGAAAAAAAAAATTACATATTCTCCAAAAATATACCAAAAACATCTAAACCCTATTTTGCATCCTCATCTGCCTGCCATCATTGCATAATTAACTTTTAAGGGCACTCTTGTTATATCAGATGGGGGGAGGTTTTGATCACCTCTCCTTAGCCCAAAACCACATCCCTTACATTCGGTCCCAAGCCTTAACCTAAAATTAACTAGACTTAATTTGCCCTAGTGGGTTAGGGACACCAACTAGTCAGGTCCGGGCTACGTGTTAGATCACTGTGTCAAGCTAACCTTTGTGTGCCTTGTGCTTGGTGTCTAGAATGGTGGTTTAGGGATTCAATCCCGAAGGGCTTGTGTGCTGGTCTGCCTACCTGGCCAATCTCTGATTGGTGTCTAGGATTGGCAATCAGGGATCTAACACTCCCCTTACACCTGCCTGGCTGAGTACAGGATTACTATAGGCTAGTTTGCCACCCTGATTGAGCATCTAGTTTAGACTCTAGGTCTAGTTAGCTATAGTCGGTCTGATCAAGTATTGCATGAGCACTAGATCAGGAGTTTTATATCACCCACCTCCTTCACATATGTCTGAACCCATGGAAAATTTACAAGCCCAAATAAAAGCCCTAGCTGATCAAATGGCCTAGATGGCAACCTAGTTAACTCAGTCTGGTATTCAAACCAATGATAGAATTGACCATCTTGCCAATAGGTTTGAGCAGTTAGAAGTCCGAGTAGGGACCCCAAGAAAAACCCATGGGTCACAGTCTGAGCCAGATCCTAATTCTCCTCAACCTAGGAGGACCCCAAACCCTAATCCATACCTTGAGGTCGAACCTAGGAGAGCCCCTTATCCTGACCCATACTATAACCCTCACCCTAGGAGGACCCCAGACCCTGACCCATACCAAGAGGTCGAACCTAGGAGAGCCCATCGTCATGACCCAATCCCTAAGGTTAGTCCTAGAAGACCCAATCAGGATTTTATAGACCAGGAAGATAGATCCTATTTATCCTCTCCCTATAAGCCTAGTATACCCACAACCTCTAGATCTTATGACTCCAAATCCTATGAACCTAGAACCTATGAATCCATAACCTATGAACCTAGATCCTATGACTCTAGATCCCATGATCATAGATCCTATGCACGCACACCCTATGAGCCTAGTAGACCCAACACCCAATATTCTGACCCATATATGAAGTCCAACCCTAGGAGAACCCAATATTCTGACCCATATAGGGAGTCCAACCCTAGGAGAACCCAGTATTCTGACCCATATAGGGAGTCCAACCCTAGGAGGACCCAATATCCTGACCCATATAGAGAGCCCAACCTTAGGAGGACCCCATACCATGATCCATCCTTAGAACCTGACCATAGAGCTGACCCAAAATCCTATGACCCCAGATCCTATAATCCCATGACTCATAGATCTGCACCATTGTCCTATGAGCCCAGAGAATCCATAACCCCTAAGTATCAATCTAGTACTAGTCAGGTTTCCCTTAGTCAACTTGAACCCCATAGGATTAGTACCCCTAAATATGAACCCAGTAGTGAGCCACTACCCCTTAGGCAACCTGAACCTACTAGGACTAGTGTCCATAATCAGAAACTAGGACCTGGCCAATTTTCTCCTAGTCGACTTTCTCCAACAATTTTTGAGATTGACAAGGCTTACATTAATGCGGAAGTGTATGAAGCTGATGCGAGCCTAGTGGATGAGTATGAAGGAGAAGAGGAGACACCTTTAGTAGACCTAGAATTAGCTGACCCAGTAGATACCCAGGTAGAAACCAACCCAGAGGTAGTTGACCGTGACCACATCCAACCTAAAGCTATAGTGGAAGAACAAATAGAGGAAGAGAACCTAGGTACTGCTACTAGAGCCTTACCTGAGGAAACCATAGAGGAGAGCCAAATTATAGAGTCTAGTCCTAAAATACAAGAACCAGAAGAATTTATTAAGGACTTGATCTCTTTGAGTCAGTACCTTCAGGATGAGCCTCCTCCTATAGTTCCCATTAAGGACCTCTTCCCTGAGATTAGTAACCCATCCTTCCATTATGCAAACCCTATAAATATACCACAACCTCGTAGGGTTAGCCTCATTAGTCTAGGATTAGTCCCTGACATGCCTTCTTTTATCGAACTTTATCCAACTAACCTTGAACCTTTTTCCCTATCCTACCAAACTACTTCTGAACCCACTTCCTATTTTCTGCCCTTTCCTGACACCTCCAGCATTTCTAGGATTATTAGATTGCATTTAACTTAGATTAGCGTACTGCATGCATTCATTACGCATGTTAGGTTTGCATTATACTTCTGGCATACCCTCTGGCATTTGCTTGGAGTCCATTGTAAATACTCTTGTGCACACCACACTAGGGTCAGACCTTGAGAGTCTATAGTCTCTTAGGTTTAGGCCCATAAAAGTCTAATAAATTTCCTTCGATAGGAATGCAAAGTCGAGTGTATTAGGTATTAGTTTAAGTCCTTTGCATCATTTTGTTAGGAATCTGCATGTGCCCAGCATGTTCACCACCTATACTAATTTTAAACAAACTGGCTAATTCCCGAAAATGGATCAAAGAATTTGATATAGTGGATTCTATCTTAGTTAGGCTTAGGCCTAAAAGAAGCTTCATGCTCGCAGAGCCAGACCTTTTAAAGTGATAGAGAATGTTGGATCAAATGCCTAGGTGTTAGACTTGCCTTCGGATTTGGACGTTAGCTCTACCTTCAATATTACAGACCTGGTTGAGTATAGGGAACCGGCAGGGATACCTAGTGAGGCCTTTGGACCTATTCCTTTTCATTGTGAGTGACCCTAACCTAGAGTGTCCACAAACAAATTTGGCCTGAGAGAAGAGAATGGATCGAGCGTATCCTGGATGATCAAGCCATCACGACCTAGGGCCATGACTATCAACGCTTCCTGGTCTGATGGCAAGGTCGACCAGAGTCAGACGATTTATGGATTTCTTGAGAGGACTTGCAATGCTTCAACCCAGACCTTCTAGAGAGATATATGAGCCAGTCTGACCTTCACTCGACCGGGTCGAGTTCCTCCCATCCCGGGAGAATTGGTGGGGACACCAAAGGCACCAGAATAAGATAGAGGCTTTTCAACCCTCTATGAATTGATCAATAATTTATGAGTCCATCTGTAATAAGGGCTTAGCCTATCTGAGTCCATTTTAATTGATTTTGAGTTTCAGTTCTGTACTAGTCACCTCATGTTGAGCTAGTTCAGTCCAGTGTTAGTCAGCTCATGTCGAGCTAATTTTATTTTTTTGAGTCCTATTCAACCATATTGAAGACTCAAGACCACATCATACAAGTAAAGACCAAGTCCAATCAGATTGAAGACATGGAAGTTTAGCCCAAGTCCAACCCAGCTTGAAGATTTGAAGACCCCAGGAAAAAAATCAGAAACCCTGATTCCTTGCAGATGCCCTCCAGATGCCCATATTTTCTTCCAGATGCCAAAATATATTCATAGACCAAGGAATCCATGATTTTAGAGGCCCATCTGCATCCTAGCCCAAAGAAATCAAGCCCAGGCGCCAAGCCCAAGCCCCTAAGAAGCAAGATACCAGGGAATATTCCTGCTACCTGGCTACCAGGCCACACTAGCTTCCAGAGGCCCAAACCCATGCACCCGGGCCCCTTTGGGCCAGCCCCTTGCTGCTCTTAGAAGCCCAACATGCCCCCCTAGGTGTCCTTGGAGTGTTGGCCAAGTCAAGAGAAATTTTAGGGATTTTTTCTACCTAATGTTTCCTTATTTTCTAGCTAGGGTTTGAGAGGGAAAATGATTCTCATGTAAAGACTAATGTGCCCTTACTTGGAGCCCAAGGTTAAGGGTCTATTTAAGGGACCCTAGCCTCTTGTATGAAGGGAGAATTTTTGATGAATGAAAACCTTGAGTTCTTCTATTGAGTTGTGTGATACCCTGCTGTGTGCATAAAGTGGTTTGCGAGAGTTTTTCTTCTCAGTGCTACAATCATCTTCCTGCTGCCAACAAGCATCTCAGATCCCTGGGCGCCCACTCCAAAAGAAGCCTTTCCTTGCTATTTTTCCTTTGTTTTCTTGTTCCTTTGTGAGTTTTCTAACCCCTGATAGGTTGTTTATAGGTCCCCGAGTTCCTACGAATCCAACGACTCCAGCCAAGCCTCAATCAGATCACTGAGCAGAAAGCCGGGTATCTGCGGGTCTTTGGCCCGGTTTTCCAGGCCGCATCCATCGAGGAATGAGAGACCCTTTGCTGCGATCTTCACAGACATTGTCAGGTACACCCCCTCTACCTCCAGTTGTTTTATTGTAGGAGAACTTGCCCTAACCGTGGCTTCTCAGCCCCAGCGATCCTTCTTTTCTACTTTTCTAGGTCCTAATCTGCATGCTGATCTTCTAAAATTCATATAAAATTTCCTACAACTTATTTTAATCTGAAATTCGGGAATTAATCACTCAACCCCACATAAAATATATAAATAAAAAATGCATGCATATTAGTTCCCCATCAGTAAGTCCATTCATCTAAAATGGATCTAATTAGTGGCTCCGTAGAAGCCCGAGTCTTTAGGCTAGTCTGATCGAGTCTGGTAAATTGGATGGTGTTGAGGTAGGTTTGGCATTGTGATCATGGTTGTATGAGGCTACCTCTTTCCTTGCCAACATGGTTGGTGTCTAGGAAAGATGGTTAATAGCGGATATTCATCCATGATCTCACTTACCTGGCCAGTTTGTCGACCAGAACTGATTAGAAAAGCTCATTAACTTGAGTTAACCCATGTCACCCAGGTTGATCAATCTGACTAATCGGTAGGTGCCCATGGATCAATTGTTGAATTGATTCAACCCTCTTGAAAACTTATTCGTTCAGTAGGAGGATGATCCATGTTCTTCTCTTATTCATCTATCATAACTTAAAATCTTCAAAAATTATTAGGTCCTGAAAAAGACTAAGGCAAAGAGTTGATGGTGTCTTAGCCTCCCATTAAGTGGGTTAGTAATGTGTTCTTTAACTTGGTGTTCATCAGTAGTTCCATTGAACGGGTGTGCATCCGGTTACTGGAATTACTCTCTCATAGATGATGGTTCAGTGCAACCTTCTTAATGGTGATCAGGTGAGCCGGCCATAGTCGGGCTTGGTCATTCGTTTGTTTGAAGTATTGGATTTATCATGTTAATGATTGGACCTAACCGGAGACTTGTAATAGGAGGCCCCTAGGCCGATTGGGGTGCTCTCTAGGGAAAAATAAATTATTGAAAGTTGCTTAGGGAAGCAATTGGTTGGTGAACCTACCTTTAGGCACGTATAGGTTAGCTGGCCATAGTCGGGTTCATACGTGGTCTATTGGATTTTAGTACCCACTATGAAATAGTGATTTCACGGATTGGAGTTAGAGGCTCCCAATCTAAAAAATTAGTGGGAGAGACCTTTAAACTGAAGTCCATGCTTTT
Source organism: Areca catechu (assembly GCA_021397845.1). NCBI lineage: Eukaryota > Viridiplantae > Streptophyta > Magnoliopsida > Arecales > Arecaceae > Areca > Areca catechu. Next base: position 138,857,395 of record CM038051.1, on the reverse strand, counting down.
GGGTTAATTGATTAATTCATACTCTTATATGGTCTTATTTTTCCTTTCAGATGACTTCATATCTTTTGCTCCGGTCACTTCTCGATAACGAGATGTTGAAGGGTCACAACTTCGATAGCTGGTATCGCAAGTTGAGGATTGTCCTGAAGCATGAATGGATCCTTTATGTGATAACGGATCCAGCACCTGAAATCCCCTCTGCCAATGCTCGGAGTTCGATGGACACATATCAAAAGTGGGTTTCTGATCAGATTACTGTCCAATGCATTATGCTAGCGGCTATGAATGATGAGTTCAGTCACAAGTTTGAGGAGGCCCAACCAGATGAGATCCTTCAAAAATTGAAGGAATCTTTCGGCACACCAGACGATATAGAGCGGTACAAAGTATCTTGTGCTATCTACAATGCCAAGATTCCAAATGGTGGTTCTATCACTGATCATGTATTGTACATGATCGAGCTGATTGAAAGGTTGTGGTGCGGGTACCAGTCTCAAGAAGAGACTTCAGCTAATGCCAAGTTCTTTATGGATAGAAGACTAGAAATTTAAGTCCTGTAATAAGTCTATGAGTCTTGTATTTATTTTTATTTGAATAATTGAGTCCTATTTTATTTTAATTTGGGTCCAATTAGAGTTAAATTGGCTTTTTATTGAGTCGGGTTCAAGATCTACTTGTGTTGGGCTTCAATTAAGTAAGAATGAGTGCAACCAACTTCACCAACTACTTGGAGTACCCCATCATCAAAGCACCATGCCACCTTGGAAGACAAGTCATGCCAACTTGGAGGATAAATCATGCCACATCACCAAGACACATCAACCATGAATTTTCAAATTTGAATGAAGCTCCACTCTTTATGGGTGCCCACCTTGTAATTAGGAGATTTAAATTTTAATGGGCCACTCCTATCTTCTTGGGATGCCCCTTGATTTTCTCCATGAAAGGAGGTGTAGTTTGAATTTGAAAGAGAGCTTAAGGTTTATAAAAGCTCCTACATCCTCTTGTAATGTTGATGATGTTGATGAATGAGAAATGAGTTATTTTCTTGAAAGTTCTTTGCTTTGCTAGCCAAAGCCCATTGAGAGAAGGTAGGTTTCCCAAACTAAGAATTCTCTAAGTGAGGTTCTCGGAATACAAAGTCTATTGTTCTTAAACAAATAACCATCTTGAAGGGTGTATTCACTATGGGTACTAGATGGTCCCTAGGCTAAGGATTGGACAATGTCACTAAAGTATGGATAGGTTGTGTATTCATCTTTTAACCTATCAAATCCAATGACTTCAGTGCTAATGGTGTTCAACAGTAAGGCTCGTCTGCTAAGGGCATCTGCTACCTTATTTTCAGATCCAGCTTGGTGTTTAAGTACAAAGGTATAGGCTTGTATAAATTCTACCCACTTAGCATGCCTAGGGTTTAGTTTCTTCTGAGAGTTCAAAAATTGGAGTGCCTCATGATCAGAATATAAAACAAACTCCTGGGATAGTAAATAATGTCGCCAGTGTCTAAGAGCTTGTACTACTGCATAAAACTCTTTGTCGTAGGTTGAGTACTTTAATTTAGCCTCATTAAGTTTCTCATTGAAAAAGGCTACTGGGTGATTCTCTTGGCTCAGAACTTCTCCTATGCCTTCTCCCGAAGCATTACAAGCTATCTTAAAAACTTTGGTAAAATCGGGTAAACTCAATATGGGTGCTTGTGTCATCTTAGCTTTAATCTCTAAGAAGGCTCTATCTGTAGATTTGGTCAATTCAAAACTATCCTTCCTAATACAGTCAGTAATTGGTGCTACTATGATGCTAAATCCCCTAATAAATCTTCTTTAGAAAGTGGCTAGACCATGGAAACTTCTAACTTCATAGACAATAGTGGGTACTAGCCATTCTACAATGGATCTAACCTTTTCAGGGTCAGCTGCTACACCTTCAGGGGTCACCACAAAGCCTAGAAAGATAACTCTATGGGTCAAGAAATCACACTTCTTTAAATTTGCATAGAGGCTCTCCTTCCTAAGGATCAAACAAACCAGTTTCAGATGATCTATATGATCTTCCTTGGTTTTACTATAAATCAAGATGTCATCAAAATATACTACCACAAATTTAATTATGAACATCCTAAGGACTTGGGTCATAATTCTCATGAAAGTGCTAGGGGCATTGGATAACCTAAAAGGCATTACGGACCACTCATATAGACCATCTTTTGTTTTAAATGTTATTTTCCATTCATCCCTAGGTCTAATTCGAACCTGATGGTAGCCACTCTTAAGGACAATCTTTGAAAAGATTATGGCTCCTGCCATCATATCCAACATATCATCCAAGCGGGGGATGGTAAACCTATACTTCATAGTTATTTTATTTATGGCATGGCTATCAACACACATTCTCCATGTGCCATCTTTCTTAGGGGTTAATAGAGCTGGTATAGCATAAGGACTTAGGCTTTCCCTAATAAACCCTTTTCTAAGAAGCTAACCTACCTATCTTTGAAGCTCTAAGTGTTCAGTCGGGTTCATCCTATAATGAGGTAGGTTAGGCAAGGAAGCTCCTAGGACTAAATCAATTGCATGTTGGACATCCCTAAGAGGTGGTAAGTGGCCAGGTAAATCTTCGGGAAATATGTCACTAAATTCATTCAAGACTCCCTTTAGTACGGACACCAGAGGCAACAGAATAAGACAGAGGCTTCTCAACCCTCTATGGATTGATTAATAATATATAAGTCCATCTATAATAAGGGCTTAGTCCATCTGAGTCCATTTTAGTTTATCATTTGAGTCTTTTGAGTTGTTATTTCAGTTCAGTATTAGTCAGCTCATGTTGAGATAGTTCAGTCTAGTGCTAGTCAGCTAATGTTAAGCTAATTTTATTTTTTTGAGTCCTGTCTAAGTACATTGAAGACTCAAGACTACATCATACAAGTGAAGACCAAGTCCAACCAGCTTGAAGACATGGAAGTGAAGCCCAAGTCCAACCCAGAAAGATGATTTGAAGACCTTAGAGGAGAAATCAGAAGCCCTGAAGCCCTAGACCGTAGCTATAAGCAAATTTGGCCAGTCCAGGCCCAAGAGAGGAGCTAGGGTGCCACTTGCTTATGGTAACCATCCCCTTGGTCAGAAACTTAAAGTCATCCCTCTTGGCTGACCAAGGCATGGAGTGGGAGAGAAATTCTAGGGATTTATTCTACCTTTGTTTCCTTATTTTCTAGCTAGGGTTTGGGTGGGAATAGAGTTCCTAGGTAAAGTCTATAGTACCCTTACTTGGGGCCCAAGACTAATAGTCTATTTAAAGGACCCTAGTCTCTTGTATGAGAATTAACTTTTGACATATGAAATACTCTTGATTCTCTAATTGCTGTGTGCCTCCTTGCTATGCGCATTAAGGGATCTTATATGAGCCTAAAATCCTGCCGAAGTGCTACCTGAAGAAACCCTAGCCGACCAACCTTCTCCCAAGCCTCTTCTTCCAAAATGCCCCTTGCTGCCTTTTCTAAAATTTTTCTTTTTTCCCACTTTGTTTTTTCATCCTTGACAGTTGTTTGCAGGTCCCCAAGTTCCTACGAATCCGACGACTCCAGCCGGGTCGCAATTGAACCACCGAGCAAAAAGCCGGGAATCCACGAGCCTTCGGCTTGATTTTCTAGGCCGCATCCATCGAGGAACGAGTGATCTCTTCACAGCAATCTTCACCAGGCACATCAGACGTTGCCAGGCACAACCCCTTTTTTCTCCAGAAGTTTTATTGTAGATGAGCTGGCCCTAACCGAGGCTTCTTAGTCCCGGCGATCCCCTTTTATTGCTTTCTTAGGTCCTGATCTGCGTGTGTAGCTTCTAAAATTCATATAGAATTCTCTTCATCTTATTTAGATCTGATATTCGGGATTTAACCACCTCACCACACATATAAAGCACAAAAAAATAATTGCATGCATATTAGTTCTGCATCATCTGATATCAGAGCTTAGATTAGGGCTTGTTCTCTGCACCCTTCAAAGTCTATATATATATTGTTCTTTTAATTGTTTCTCCCTGCTTAAAACTTTAAAAATCCTGATTTTTATTTTTCTAGATTTATATTTATTATAAGTATTTTACAAATTTTTTGCAGATTTTGTATCAATATTTGCAGTTTCTTCAAGCCGAAATACAGCCTACAAATTTTTGGCATTTTTTTTTTAGCAAGACAACTTTGGAAGGCTTAGGGATTTGTTTAGCATCTCTTTTGCATATCTTTTTTTTAGTATGTTTCTAGCATATTTGGTCATTGGATGCAAATCATATTTCTACAAAAGAATTAAAAAAAAATACATATATAAAAGCTAGCTAAAATATTTAAACCCTAATTTTGCATCATCTGCCTGCCATCATTGCATAAACTATCTTTAAGGGCACCCTTGCTATGTCAAATGGGGGGAGGATTTGATCACCTCTCCTTTGCCCTAAACCACATCCCCTGCATTCGGTCCCAAGCCTAACTTAAAATCTATTAGACTTAATTTGCCCTAGTGGGCTAGGTACACCAAATGGTCGGTTCCGGGCAAAGTGTCAGATCACTGTGTCAAGCTAACCTGTGTGTGCCTTGTCCTTAGTGTCTTGAATAGTGGTTCAGGGATTCAGTCCCTATGGGCTTGTGTGCTGGTCCGCCTACTTGGCCAATCTTTGATTGGTGTCTAGGATTGGCAATCAGGGACCTAACACTCCCCTTACACCTACCTGATTGAGTACAGGGTTACTATAGTCTAGTTTGCCACCCTGATTGAGTATCTAGTTTTGGACTCTAGGTCTAGGGAGCTGTAGTTGGTTTGATCGAGTCATGCATGAGTACTAGATCAGGAGCATCATATCACCCACCGTCTCCACCTTTGGCTGAACCCATGGATAACTTTGAAGTCAAAATAAAAGCCCTTACTGATCAACTAGCCCAATCCTTCACTCAGCTGAATCAGAGGTTTGACTAGATGGAGAATAGGATAGGGACCTTAGAGAGAACCCATGGGTCTCAGTCTGAGCTAGATCTTGAGTCCCCTCCCTATCCTAGGAGAACCGCTCGCCATGACCCATATTATGATACTGAACCTAGGAGGACCCTAAACACTGATCCATACCTTGAGGCTGAACGTAGGAGAGCCCATCATCATGACCCATTCCCTGAGGTTCATCCTAGAAGACCCAATCAGGATTTTGTAGACCAGGAAGATAGATCCTATAGACACATTAAGCTTGATGCCCCCACTTTTGATGGGTGTCTTGATCCTAAGGTCTATGTAGATTGGGAGGGAGAGATTGATCAATATTTTGAGTGGTACGATATGTCGGTGGAGCATAAGTTTAGGTTTGCTAAGCTTAAGTTGGTCCAGGAGGCCAGGTTACACTAGGCTAGTGTTGAGAGAACCCTTAGACTAGGAGGGCATGATCTCATAGTCACCTGGAGGGCCATGAAGCATAAGCTTAGGGGGAAATACGTTCTACCATCATATCATTATGGTTTACTAGATCAGTGGCAGCAATTAAATCAGGGTAGCAGGAGTGTAAATGAGTACATAAAATTTGATGAGTATTCCATGCAATGTGAATTAGATGAGACTGAGGGTGTTGTTCTGTCTAGGTTTAGGGCTAGACTGAGAGATGATATTAAGAAGGAGCTCTATATGAGAGAGGCTAGAGACCTGGACCATGCCTATCAGATTGCTATGGATCAAGAGCGTTTCCAGAGAGGGCCCGTTGTTGCCCAGATATGGTGCCCAAGAGGGGGGGTGAATTGGGTATTTTAAAAATTAAAGCAATATATGTGCTATCAAGTTCAAAGGTGAAGAGTGATAGTGCTCAAGTAATTGTGCAATGGAAGCAATGAAATAAAACAACAATTAAAGAGCAAAAGAAGATAAAGAGTAAAGCAATGCAAACACACAAGAAGTATAGTGGTTCGGTGCACCTAGCACCTACATCCACTCCCCAAGCTCCACTTGGGAATTTTCACTATAATCTTTAGATTACAGCCGACTTGTTTTACCAGGCTCACAAGTCAAAACCTTACACACTTGTTTTGGCTTCGGGCTTACAAGCAACCCTAGTTGGTTTTATCAATTGGCTCACCAACAAACCTCACACTAGTTTCAAATTCCCTTAAAACTAGCCTACCATAAATAGAATATGAATATAATGAATAAAACAAGACAAACTCCTTTTGAGCAAAAAGTAATTCAATGTAGCTCTTGATGGAGACTCTTCAAGTCTTTCTCTTGGAATCTTTGGACCTCACTAAATGCCAAATACTTGAAAGTTGGATTCCTCAAAGATGGAAAGCTTTTGGCTAAGGAATCTCTTGGTTTTCTCACTCTTTTTGGCTTGGAATTGATTTAAGGCTTTGTACTTTCACTCTATACTTTTTTACTTTGTCTCCTTTTCTTTTTTGAAGTTTGGTGGAGGTTAAATACCTCATTCAAGCTAAAACAACTCTACAAGACCGTTAGAATCAAAAATATGGCCGTTTATGGCCATTAGAAATCAAATCAAAAGTTCAGAAAAACTAGCCGTTATGCCATGAGTCGACCTCATGAGTCGACCTCTGGATCAAGTGTCGACCTCATGAGTCGACCTCCAGTTTATCTTAGGCAAAAATCCAGAAAACCATAGTTCTGCCCAGTTTGATTTCTCAGGCAATGAGTCGACCTCTGGTGTCGACCTCTGGATAGGTGTTGACCTCAGGTGTCGACCTCTGAAGCGTGCCACTAAAATTTGCCGTGCCGGCCTTGCTGAACTTTTCTTCTCTTCATGAGTCGACCTCTGGTGGTCGACCTTTGACAAGGTATCGACCTCTGGTGGTCGACCTCTGATCTGAGATTTTCTGAAACTCTAGAGAGGTGCGTGCCATGCTTGAGTTTCTCTAAGCATTTGTTTCTTTTGTCAATTACTTCTTAACTAGAAGGTCCAATATGAGAAATTTGATCTTGTTCAAGGTAGAAGAGCTCTTCAGGCAAGCTTGGTTTCATCATTGTACTCTTAGTACTCTTTTTGAATAACCTAAGTCCTGAAACATTATCTTGAGATGAAACATTAGTCCAAACATATACTCAACCTTTTGTTAATCATCAAAACTAAGGAGCCAAAGCCAACAATCACCCCCTTTTTGATGATGACAAAACCTTGAGTATATATGCAATTAAGTCCAAAAGCAAAATATAGCAATAATAAAAATTTTCAAAGAATCCTTACACGCATGAGTATACCATAAAAATTTTACTTTTCATCTACCCTTTTTTTGTGAAAACATTCTCATGAGTCAAAATGATTTTACTTTTTATTTACTTCTTCTTCTTTTTTTTTTGTGAAAACATTCTCATGAGTCAAAAATTAAGAAACATACAATCTTTACTCATAAGAATCATATATACTTTACTATACTCTACTCCCCCTTTTTGTCAAGAATCAAAAAGTCCAATTTTTTTGTAGTGAAAGATATATTTAGTTGCATAAAATACATGCTCCCCCTCAATTTGTGCATTCAATATAAAAGCATTCTAACTTGAGGGTTTAAAAAGATAAATGCTAAGAGCTGGTATCAGACAGTAAAATATCACAATGTAGATGAGTATATAAATGTATTCAGTTACAAAATTGCTTACATAGTAAGCACAAAACACTGATACATCATATCATACAAAGTACAACAAGTAAATCTATGAGGCTACTCCTCATCAGAAGGTATATCAAAAGAGATAGGAGCCGAGATCCAAGATGAGAATTTTGGAGTCCTATGAGTGAGACTCCGAGTCCTCAGAGAGGGACCAGACCTAGGGGTAGTCCTACGAGATCTATAGGTCCGAGGAAAAGGCTCCACAGGTGTCCTGACAGAAGCAGTAGCAGAAGGAGTAAATGGATTAGTATACTGAGTAGACTGAGCTAGAGTGTGCCTGCTGACTAGCTCATAAGCAGTGGGATCATCAATATCTGTCTTTGTATGCTCATCTCTATCATCCGGAATCCCTGTAATAGTCTCAAAAAGTGACTCAATAAACTCAGTATCCACTGGCACATCTGTAGCTGGAGGATCTGTACTGGGAAGATCAGTAGAAGGAGGATCAATAGAAGGGGAATCTCTGGAATCGGATCTGCAGGTGGAACATCAGAGCTACCTGCTTCAGGCTGATCTCCATCACTGTCACTGTATCCACTGGAGCCATCATCATCATCATCATCAGAATGTGGAGGAGATACTGTCGGATCTACAGTCCCTGGTGGCAGTGCTAATCTCAGTAGGCTGAGGATCTGTCGGAATCCTGCATCTACACTAGCTGAGAGAGCTCCAATGCGCATATCTGTGTGTATCTGCAGATCATGTAGCTCCTGTCGTACACTAGTAATCTTTGTCCGGACCTCTGAAATGTGATCAGTCACTCTCTGCTCAAAGTCCGATATCCTCACTGTAGTCCTCCGTGGTGTAACAGTAGCAGTAGGTGCTAGAGCTGATGAGGGTGGTGGCGTGAATGGCTCAGGCTCCGCAGTCTCAGACTCTGGTGCTGGACGAGGAGGTGTACCATGATCAGTAGGCTCTGAAGGCCCTGCCTCAGCTGCTCGGATCTCATCCTCCTCATTTGGCTCCTGGCCAGACTCTCGTCGTACCCAACGGTCACCAATCAGTCGAAATCCCATCCTATGCAAGGATTTCTCTCCATATGTATCAGTATGCTGCAGCTGACTGATGGGTATACCATCAAATGAAACACCATGCTCCCTGAATAGCTGTGTCAGCCCCATACCATATGGCTGAACTAGTCTCCTGTGAGATGCTGCCTCACCCATCTGCTGAAGCATGATCCTGGGAAGATTGATGGGAGTCCGCTGTCTCAGGGACACCATCAACACCAACTCACGCTCAATGATAAAGTCGAATCTCCCGCTCTTCGGAATCAAGATACGGGCGATGATATGATGCAGCACTCTCATCTCCAGTGAAAGTTGGTTAGTGGCTACTGTGGAAATGCCGCTAACATCCTCATGCTCTAGAATACATTTGAAGGCATGCTCTCTATCGCTGATCGAAGTGGCAGCAGTGCCATGAAGTGAAATCCTCCAAAGGCGACTGATGACCTCCGGTGTCACTGGAATCTCGATCCCACGTACAGTAGATGACCATCCAATGCCATCAGTGGCCATGGATCCATAGAACTCCTTGATGAGGTCTGGATAGAATCTCTTAGTCATCGTGCAGAAGTGAACCAGACCTGCATCTCTCAGCACATCTCCTATAAAAAAGTGATGCTGATCCCAGAAAGGTATATCCACATGCCTCCCACTCGCAATGCTCTTCCGTACTAAGCTGGCTGGCACTGGTGCAGGTTGCTCTGGGGTCAGCTCACACTCATGTCTGACGTTTCTTCGTCGCTCAGTGCTACCTTGGCCTTGTTCCAATCTCCTTTTCCTTACTGCCAAGTGCTTTCTTGGACCCATATGGAAGGAAGAGGGGTAAATTAGGGAGAAGTACGATAAAGCAAGGCTAAGAGGAAAGGAACCAAGAGAAGAGAGGAGAAGAGAGGTTCACAGTTTGAGAAAAAGAGGAAATGGTGAAATGGTGAGATAGGGTTTGTGAAAATGGAGAAAATCGAGAGTAAATGGAGAAAATGTAAGGAACGGAGGAAGGAAATAAGTGATTTTAATTGAAAAACAACCGAGATTTGAGGGTAGATAGATGCAAAAGCTTTCGATTGTCCAAAACCAAGAACACGGTCAAAAAATGGTTTGGTTCTAAAGAAAACAAGAGGAGAGGAGAGGATTACCCAAAAAGTTGAAGGAGAAGGTTGGAAATCCACTGTTTAGAGGTTTAAGGAAGTTGGAGGGGGACCACACGAAGGAGAAATGGAAAGAAATGGAGAAAATGTGGCTTGCGGACGGGTTTTAAAAAAGGAGATTTCCGTTCAAGTGTTGTCCTCTAAAAATTTTTAGGGGTCGACCTCAAGTGTTGACCTCCAAAACCTTAGGGGTCGACCTCAAGTGTTGACCTCCGAAAATTAAAGTGTCGACCTCCAATAATAAATTACCCAAAATAAAATTCTGTAAAATTTAAAAATTTGATAAAATTTAGAAAAATAACCTTTAATCATATTTGAGAATTTATAAATCATTTTTGAGGAATTTTTGATGAAAATTGAATAGTTTCAAGCAAAAGGATCAATGACTCCCAGTTCTCTTCTGATCATACAAAATCTATCTTCATTCAATGGTTTTGTGAATATATCAGCCAATTGATAATCAGTACAAATAAATTCTAACAACACATTAGAGTTTTGAACATGATCTCTTATGAAGTGATGTCTTATTTCAATATGTTTGCTTCTTGAATGTTGTACAGGATTTTTCGTTAAATTGATTGCACTAGTATTATCACATCTTATGGGTGTTTTAGTTAGTTTGATGCCAAAGTCCTCGAGTTGTTGTTTGATCCATAGAATCTGAGCACAACAGCTTCCAGCTGCTACATATTCGGTTTCCGCCATAGATAGAGCAACCGAATTCTATTTCTTACTGCTCCATGAAATCAAATTAACTCCTAAGAATTGACAAGTTCCACTAGTACTTTTACGATCAAGTTTACACCCAGCAAAATCAGCATCAGAATATGCAATTAATTCATATGATGACTCTCTAGAGTACCAAAGACCAATTTCGATTGATCCAGATAAGTATCTAAATATACGTTTTACAGCTAAGAGATGTGATTCTTTAGGAGCAGACTGAAAACGTGCACACATACAAACACTAAACATTATATTTGGTCTACTGGCAGTTAGATATAGCAGTGAACCAATCATGCCTCTATATAATTTTTGGTCTACTGATTTACCACATTCATCTTTGTCTAATTTACATGAAGAGCTCATAGGGGTACCTATTGATTTGGTAGTCTCCATCCCAAACTTTTTCAATATTTCCCTTGTGTACTTGGCTTGGTTGATGGAGATCTCCTCTTTGGTTTGCTTAATTTGGAGTCCGAGGAAGAAGTTGAGTTCTCCCATCATGCTCATCTCGAACTCACTCTGCATTAACTTTGCAAATTCTTGACAAAGACATTCGTTAGTAGCACCAAAATAATATCATCTACATAGATTTGTACTACTAAGAGATCATCATTTTTCTTTTTCAAAAATAATGTATTATCTACATTACCTTTAGAAAAATCATTCTTCATCAAAAAAGAACTTAATCTATCATACCAAGCTCTAGGAGCTTGCTTTAAACCATACAATGCTTTATGCAATTTAAAAACATGGTTAGGAAATTCATGATTTTCAAAACCAGGAGGTTGTTCAACATAAACTTCCTCTTCAATAAATCCATTTAAAAAAGCACTCTTAACATCCATTTGAAATAACTTGAAATCCATAAAACAAACAAAAGCAAGTAAAAGTCTAATTGCTTCTAGCCTAGCAACAGCAGCAAAGGTTTCATCAAAGTCGATCCCTTCTTCCTGGTTGTAGCCTTTAGCAACAAGTCTAGCTTTGTTTCTAGTTACAATACCATGTTCATCAAGTTTATTTCTAAAAACCCATTTTGTACCAATTACAGAAACATTAAGGGGTCTTTCAGTTAAAGTCCAAATGTTATTTCTTTTAAATTGATTTAGTTCATCTTGCATAGCATTAATCCAGTTACAATCTTTTTCAGCTTCTTCAATTGACTTAGGCTCTATCTGAGATACAAAAGCTAAATAATCACAAACATTTCTAATAGAAGAGCGTGTACTTACTCCCTTTGACGGATCACCAATTATTAGCTCTTTGGGGTGTCCGTGTGCATACCTCCACTCTTTAGGTAAAGGTTTTGGTGAAGTTGCATTGATCTCTTGAGTTTGATCTTCATTTTCTTGATCATCATCTCCTTTGGGCTCATCTTCATTGATTGTCAAATGTTCAAGCTTCTTTGTACCTGTTTCATCATCAATAGAATCTTCTTTTCTAAAAGATTTTTCATTAGATTCATCAAACACTACGTGAATAGATTCTTCAACCAGAAGAGATCTTCTATTGAAGACCCTGTATGCCTTGCTAGAAGTAGAGTATCCTAAGAAGATACCCTCATCTGACTTGTCATCAAATTTACTGATATTATCTTTGCCATTGTTTAATATGAAACAGCGGCAACCAAATACACGAAAATACTTAAGATTTGGTTTTCGATTTTTCCAAAGATCATATGGTGTTTTCTTCAAAATAGGCCGAATTAAAACACGATTTAAAATGTAACAGGAAGTATTAATGGCTTCTACCCAAAAATATCTAGGTAAATCATTTTTGCAAAGCATTGTGCGTGCCATTTCTTCAAGTGTCCTGTTCTTTCTTTCTACCACCCCATTTTGTTGAGGTGTCCTAGGTGCAGAAAAATTATGACTAATGCCATTTTCATTACAAAAAGCTTCAAAATCATGATTGTCAAATTCAGTTCCATGATCACTATGCAAAGAAACAATAGTGAGATCTTTTTCGTTTGAAACCCTTTTATGAAATTTAACAAAAGCTGAAAACGTTTCATCTTTATGAGCTAAAAACATCATCCAAGTAAATCGTGAGTAATCATCTACAATTACTAGCCCATATTTTTTACCTCCCAAACTAGTTGTTCTGGTTGGTCCAAAGAGGTCCATATGCAATAATTCAAGGGGTCTAGTAGTAGATACTACTCCTTTAGGTTTGAAAGTAGATTTAGTTTATTTTCCAAATTGACATGCAGCACAAATCTTATCTTTTTCAAATGTGAGTTTTGGCAATTCTTTTACAAGATTATTTTTGCTTAATTTTGAAATCAACTGCATACTAGCATGTCCTAGCCTACGATGCCAAAGCCAACTAGTTTCACTTGCCTTGGCTTCCCTAGCCACTAGGCATTGACCACTTTCCATGGCTAGATCATCAAGATCAACCATGTAAATGTTTCCATGCCTATGACCAGTGAACTTGATGCCATCGACATCAAGACTAGATACCATGCACAAAGATGATTCAAAAATTATTTTAAAATCTTTATCACAAAACTGACTAATGCTAAAAAGATTATGCTTCAAGCCATCAACAAATAATACATTATCTACATAAGCATTTGGGGTGATATGGATTTTACCAATTCCGACGATTTTGCCTTTTCCATTATCACCAAAAGTAACGTTTCCACCATCAATAGCTGCTAGTGATGAGAATTGCTTCACATCCCCAGTCATGTGCCTTGAGCAACCACTATCCAGATACCACATTCTTCTTTTATTTTTGGTTGCAAGACACACCTGCAAAAATTAATCAAGTTGAAACTTTAGGTATCCAAGTCATCTTGGGTCCTTTAGGGTTAATCAAATTGGTTCCTTTTGGAACCCAAATCTTTCCAAAGGTATTTAATTTTCTTTTGTTACAAATATATGATTTATGTCCTAACTTACCACATGCATAGCAGGTAATATTAGAAGATGCAGGTATGAAAAAGTTTTTGTAAAGTTTTTGCTGATTGTGTGGCTTAAATCCAAGTCCAGCTTTGTTAAACACTGCATGTTGACTATTTAAAAGTATGCTAAATTTTTCTGAACTAAAAGTAAACTTTTCTACAAAAGGTTTTACTTTTTCTAACTCTTCTTTGTAATTCTTGTTTTGAAGCAATAGTTCTTTGTTTTGTTTTTCAATTTTCTCATTAGTTTTAAGACTTCTATTATTTTTCAAAGAATCGTTTTCTTTTAAAAGATTATCCTTATCATTTTTCAATGTCTTTACATGTTCAGTTAATTTCTTGTTTTCTTGAATTAAATCTTCAATTTCAGTTGAAAACTTTTCTGAATTTTTGGTAAGCTCAAGATTTAGCTTTCTTAATTTTTTATTTTTCAGTTTTAACTTTTCATATTCCATAACTAAATCATCAAAAGCATCATGCAATTCATTGAAGGTAAATTCAACTTCAGGTTCAAGATTTACCTCATTATCTTCATTGGCCATGAAACACAGGTTGGCGACTACCTGCTGCTCCTCATCACTACTGGAGTCCTCACTCTCACTCCAGGTAGCCATCATGGCTTTCTTTCTCAACATCCTTCGACTCTTTTTAAGCAAAGGGCAATCCGTTTTATAATGACCAGGCTTCTTGCACTCGAAGCAGATGGATGGATCCCTTTCTTTTTCTTTCTCTTTTTGTTTATTGTGATCACCTTTTTGTGGCCTTTTCTTGTAGAAGCCCTTCTTCTTTCTCATGAATCTTTTGAATTTCCTTGTAATGAGGGCTGTCTCATCATCATCAGCTTCTTCTTCTGATTCATCACTTGACTCTTCCTTTGTAGTGGACTTGAAGGCTATGGCTTTCTTTTTCTTGTCATTGTCCACTGTCTTCTGCTTTAGTGAAAGCTCGTAAGTCATCAGTGATCCAAGTAGCTGCTCAAGAGGTAGAGTATTGACATCCTTGGCTTCTTCTATGGCTGTTACTTTCGCATCCCATGAAGCCGGAAGAGACCTGAGAAGTTTGTTAACCAGTTCACCATTAGATATAATTTTTTCCAAACTCCTCATACCATTTACTATATTTGTAAATCTAGTATACATTTCACTGATACTTTTAGTTGGTTCCATCCTGAATATCTCATATGTATGAATGAGCATGTTCACCTTTGTGGTCTTCACTTGGAGTGTACCCTCATGGGTAACCTCAAGTGTATCCCAAATTTCTTTGGCGGAAATACAATTTGATATTCTGTTGAATTCACTAGGGTCAAGTGCACAGAATAGCAAATTCATCGCCTTAGCATTTAACTCAGCTTGTTTGATGTCATTGTCATCCCATTCTTCTTCAGATTTTGGGGTGATAATGCCATTAACCAAGTGAGTGGGCTGATGAGGCCCTTTAGTAATTACTCTCCATATATGATAATCTACAGCTTGTAAATAAATACGCATACGAGTTTTCCAGTATGTGTAGTTTGTTCCATTAAAGAAAGGAGAGCGATTTGATGCTTGTCCTTCAACTACACCCATTCCAATTAGGGCGGCCATGATCTTTCACTCAAGATTGTTGGACCTACAAGAGAGTACCGGGGCTCTGATACCACTTGTTGCCCAAGAGGGGGGGTGAATTGGATATTTTAAAAATTAAAGCAATATATGTGCTATCAAGTTCAAAGGTGAAGAGTGATAGTGCTCAAGTAATTGTGCAACGGAAGTAATGAAATAAAACAACAATTAAAGAGCAAAAGAAGATAAAGAGTAAAGCAATGCAAACACACAAGAAGTATAGTGGTTCGGTGCACCTAGCACCTACATCCACTCCCCAAGCTCCACTTGGGAATTTCCATTATAATCTTTAGATTACAGCAGACTTGTTTTACCAGGCTCACAAGTCAAAACCTTACACACTTGTTTTGGCTTCGGGCTTACAAGCAACCCTAGTTGGTTTTATCAATTGGCTCACCAACAAACCTCACACACTTGTTTTGGCTTCGGGCTTACAAGCAACCCTAGTTGGTTTTGTTAATTGGCTCACCAACAAACCTCACACTAGTTTCAAATTTCCTTGAAACTAGCCTACCACAAATAGAATATGAATACAATGAATAAAAACAAGACAAACTCCTTTTGAGCAAAAAGTAATTCGATGTAGCTCTTGATGGAGACTCTTCAAGCCTTTCTCTTGGAATCTTTGGACCTCACTAAATGCCAAATACTTGAAAGTTGGATTCCTTAAAGATGGAAAGCTTTTGGCTAAGGAATCTCTTGGTTTTCTCACTCTTTTTGGCTTGGAATTGATTAAAGGCTTTGTACTTTCACTCTATACTTTTCACTTTGTCTCCTTTTCTTTTTTGAAGTTTGGTGGAGGTTAAATACCTCATTCAAGCTGAAACAACTCCACAAGACCGTTAGAATCAAAAATATGGCCGTTATGGTCGTTAAAAATCAAATCAAAAGTTCAGAAAAACTAGCTGTTATGCCATGAGTCGACCTCATGAGTCGACCTCTGGATCAAGTGTCGACCTTATGAGTCGACCTCCAGTTTATCTTAGGCAAAAATCCAGAAAACCATAGTTCTGCCCAGTTTGATTTCTCAGGCAAAGAGTCAACCTCTGGTGTCGACCTCTGGACAGGTGTTGACCTCAGGTGTCGACCTCTGAAGCGTGCCATTGAAATTTTGCCATGCCGGCCTTGCTGAACTTTTCTTCTCTTCATGAGTCAACCTCTGGTGGTCGACCTTTGACAAGGTGTCGACCTCTGGTGGTCGACCTCTGATCTGAAATTTTTTGAAACTCTAGAGAGGTGCGTGCCATGCTTGAGTTTCTCTAAGCCTTTGTTTTTTTTGTCAATTACTTCTTAACAAGAAGGTCCAATATGAGAAATTTGATCTTGTTCAAGGTAGAAGAGCTCTTTTCCAAAATCAGACAAGTTTGGTTTCATCATTGTACTCTTAGTACTCTTTTTGAATAACCTAAGTTCTGAAACTTTATCTTGAGATGAAACATTAGTCCAAACATATACTCAACCTTTTGTTAATCATCAAAACTAAGGAGCCAAAGCCAACACCCATCTACCATTAACCTGAGCCCACTAGATACCCTAGTCAGTACCAAGGAACAAGCCAGTCCTACCAGAGACGACCCATGCCTAGCTAACCTAGTCCGAGTCGACCCAGTCCTAGTCAACCAGGCCCGACTTAACCTCAACTTAGCACTTCTGTGGCCCGTAGAGATGATCAGGGTAAACCTGTTGAGGTCAATAGAAGTTACAATCCCCAGAAGACCTATTTCAGATGTAAGAAACCAGGCCACTTTATGAGCTAATGCCCAGTTAGTGCACTACACTTAGGTGAGCAAGTGGAAGAAGAGCCTGAACTAGTAGCTGAACCTGAGGGGGAGATTTATGAGGCTGAGGACCAGTTGTTGGATGAGTATGAAGGTGAGGAGTAGGAACCTGAGTTTGAGAACCAATTAGGAGTGGTTAGGTGCATCTTAACCCAAACCCCAGTTAAGGAAGATTGGTGTAGGACTAACATCCTACAGACTTTTGTTAAGGTATGGGTAAGGTACTTAAGATCATCATAGATAGTAAGAGTTGTGTCAATGCCATCTTTTCCGACATAGTTAAATCTTTAGGATTGACCACAGTTCCCCATCCTAGCCCTTACAAAGTTTCTTGGGAAGATTCCACCTCCATCCAGATTAAAGCTAGGTGCCAAATCTTAGTTAGATTGCAAACCTATGAGGAAAAGATTTGGTGTGATGTCATCCCCATGGATGTGAGTAGTATCATTCTCGGTCAACCTTGGCTTTTTGATCATAATGCAACCCTGTATGGTCGAACCAATGTTTGTGCTTTTAGCTACCATGGGAATAAGTTTGTCATTCACCCAACTCCCCCTAGAGACCCAGTTAAGAGGGGTTCTAGTAGCCTTAAGGACAAGAAACCTGGAGTTAATCTGATTAAGGCTAAGGAGTTAGAAAAAGAGATTGCTGAGGGTAACCCTATTTGGATCTTGACCACCAAAGAAATTCATGAGCCGACCAAAAGGAACACCCTAAAGAAATTGTTGAGGCTCTAAAAGAATTTGAGGATGTCTTCCCTGATGATTTACCTAATCAATTACCACCCCTTAGAGACATCCAACATGCAATAGACTTAGTCCCAAGAGCAACTTTACCTAACCTTCCTCACTATAGAATGAACCCCAATGAGCATCAAGAATTACAAAAACAAGTGGGAGAATTGCTTAGGAAGGGTTTCATTAGGGAGAGATTGAGTCCATGTGAAGTCCCTAATCTACTGACCCCTAAGAAAGATGGTACCTGGAGGATCTGTGTAGACAGTAGAGCCATCAACAAAATAATTGTGAAGTATAGGTTTCCCATCCCCCAATTGGATGATATGTTAAACATGATGGCTAGAGCCAAAGTTTTCTCAAAGATAGACATTAAGATCGGCTATCATCATGTTAGGATTAGACCTGGGGATGAGTGGAAAGCCACATTCAAGACTAAGGATGGCCTGTTTGAGTGGGTTGTGATGCCTTTCGGACTTTCCAATGCACCAGTACATTTATTAAGATTATGACCCATGTCCTGAAAGAATATACCGAAAAATTTGTTGTGGTCTACTTTGATGATATCTTAATTTATAGCAGGACTAAAAAGGACCACCTTAGTCATCTGAGATTAGTATCCCAAATCCTTAGGGAGAATAGGCTCTACGCCAACTTTAAGAAGTGTGAGTTCATGACACATAGGGTTATCTTCCTAGGTTTTGTTATCACCCCTGAGGTAGTTTCCGTAGATCCTGAAAAGGTTAGGGAAATTATTGAGTGGCATATACCCACTAGTGTCCACAATGTGCGTAGCTTGCATGGCCTACCAACCTTTTACAGGAGATTCATTAGGGGTTTTAGTATAGTTGTCGCACCTATAACTGATTGCATTAGGAAGGGTAAATTTGAGTGGACCAAAGCAGCTGATAAGGCCTTCCTAGAGCTTAAGGATAACATGACCCATGCACCCATCCTTAGATTGCCTGACTTCACTAAGGTGTTTGAGGTCGCTTACGTTGCCTCGGGAGTAGGAATAGGTGGGGTACTAAGTAAAGAGAATCATCCTGTAGCCTTCTTCAATGAGAAGCTGAATTAGGCTAAACTTAAGTACTCTACCTATGACAAGGAATTTTTTGCGATAGTCCAGGCCCTTAGATATTGGAGACATTACTTACTATTGCAAGAGTTTGTTTTATTTTCTGATTATGAGGCACTCCGTTTCCTAAACTCCTAAAAGAAACTTAACCCATGGCATGGTAAATGGATCGAGTATATTCAGGCCTATACCTTTATCTTGAAGCACTGTGCCGGCACAGAAAATAAGGTAACAAACACCTTGAATCGTAGGTCTTTGTTGTTAGGATCAGTTAGCACCTAAGTCATAGGGTTTGATAGGTTAAAGGATGAATATGAAACCTGCCCAGACTTTGGAGACATTTACCAAACCCTCAAGCTAGGACCATCCAGTACCCATAGTTAGTATACCATCAGGATGGCTACCTTTTCCCAAACAATCGACTTTGTATACCTAAAAAATTTCTTAGAGAGTTCCTAATTTGGGATACCCATGCTGGAGGTTTAGCTAGTCACTTTGGTAGGAATAAGACATTTCTAGCGATAGAAGACCAGTTCTTTTGGCTAGGATTAAAATGGCATGTCGCTCAGATTGTAGCCAGGTGTAGATCTTGTGCTGTTACAAAGAAGCAGAAGCAAAACATTGGTCTTTACACGCCTTTACCAGTGCCTGATTACCCTTGGCAGGATCTAAGTATGGACTTCATGTTAGGATTACCTAAGACCCAGAAGAGGCATGATTCTATCTTTGTAGTGGTCGATAGGTTCTCTAAGATGGCTCACTTCATCCCCTGTTCCTAGACCTTTGATGCGTCTAGAGTAGCCAAGCTTTTCTTAGATAATGTGGTTAGACTCCATGGCCTACCCAAGACCATCATATCTGATAGGGAGTTAGGTTCACCAGTTATTTCTGGAAGACCCTATGGCACCTGTTAGGGACCAAGCTTATGTTTTCTACAGCCTACCACCCCCAGATAGATGGCCAAACCGAAGTAGTGAATTGTAGTCTAGGAAACCTCCTTAGATGCCTAGTAGGTGAACACGTTGGAACATGGGATCTTTTGTTACCTAGAGCAGAGTTCGCTTACAATAGTTCAGTAAATAGGACAATGGGGAAGAGTCCTTTTGAGATAGTCCATGGGTACAAGCCTAATTGCACCATTGATATGATTCCTTTACCTATTCATGCACGAGTCTCAGAGTCTGCAGAGTCATTCGCATAACATATTAGAGACTTGCCCAAGGATATTAGCCAAAAGATTAACCTAAGCAATGAAACTTATAAGAAATTGGTTAATTCCTGAAGAAGGATCAAGGAATTTGATGTATGGGATTCTGTCATGATTAGGCTTAGGCCTGAGCAGGTTTCACCCGGGACCATTAAGAAGCTTCATGCTCGTGGAGCCGGACCTTTTAAAGTGTTAAAGAAGGTTGGATCAAATGCCTATGTGTTAGACTTGCCTTCGAATATGGGCATTAGTTCTACCTTCAATATTACATACCTGGATGAGTACAGGGAACTGGCAGCGATATCCAGTGAGGCCTTTGGACCTATCCCTTCTGTTGAGAGTGACCCTTACCAAGAGTGTCTACCAATTAATTAGCTTGAGAGAGGAGAACGGATCAAGCATATCCTGGATGATCAAGCCATTATGACCTGGGGCCATGGCTATCAACACTTCCTGGTCCGAGGGCAAGGATGGACAGAGTCTGACAATTCATGGATTTCTCAAGAGGACTTGCAATGCCTCGACCCAGACATTCTCGAGAGATATGTGAGCTAGCCTAATCTTCACTTGATGGGGTCGAGTTCCTCCCACCCTGGGAGAATTGGTGCACACACCAGAGGCCCCAGAATAAGATAGAGGTTTCTCAATCCTCTATGGATTGATTAATAATATATGAGTCCATCTGTAATAAGGGCTTACTCCATTTGTGTCCATTTTAGTTTGTCATTTGAGTCATTTTAGTTGTTATTTCAGTTCAGTATTAGTCAGCTCATGTTGAGCTAGTTCAGTCCAGTGTTAGTCAGCTCATATTGAGCTAATTTTATTTTTTTGAGTCCTGTCCAAGTACACCGAAGACTCAAGACCACATCATACAATCGAAGACCAAGTTCAACTAGTTTGAAGACATGGAAGTGAAGCCCAAGTCCAACCTAGCCTGAAGATTTGAAGACCTCAGAGAAGAAATCAGAAGCCCTGAAGCCCTGAAGCCCTGGACCACAGCTGGAAGCAAATTGGGCCAGTCCAGGCTGGGGAGAAAAGCTAGGGCGCCACTTGCTTATGGTGACCCTCCCCTTGGTCGGCCACTTAAAGTCACCCCTCTTGGACGACCAAGGAAAGGAGTGGGAGAGAAATTCTATGGATTTATTCTACCTTTGTTTCCTTATTTTCTAGTTAGGGTTTGGGTGGGAATAGAATTCCAAGGTAAAGTTTGTTGTACCCTTACTTGGGGCTCAAGACTAAAAGTCTATTTAAAGGACCCTAGTCTCTTGTATGAGAATTAACTTTTAATATATGAAATACTCTTGATTCTCTAATTGCTGTGTGCCTCCCTACTATGTGCATTAAGGGATCTTGTGTGAGCCTGAAATCCTGCCAAAGTGCTGCCCGAAGAAATCCTAGCTGTCCAACCTTCTCCCAAGCCTCTTCTTCCAACACTCCCCTTGCTGCCTTTTCTAAGATTTTTCTTGTTTCCCACTTTGTTTTCTCACCCTTGATGGTTGTTTGCAGATCCCCAAGTTCCTACAAATCCAACGACTCCAGCCGGGCCGCAATCAGATCACCGAGCAGAAAGCCAGAAATCTGCGGACCTCTAGCTTGATTTTCCAAGCTGCATCCATCGAGGAACGAGTGATCTCTTCACTATGATCTTCACCAGGCGCATTAGACATTGCCAGGTACAACCCCTATATTTTTCAGTAGTTTTATTGTAGATGACCTGGCCCTAACCGAGGCTTCTTAGTCCCGGCGATCCCCTTTTACTGCTTTCTTAGGTCTTGATATGCATGCGTAGCTTCTACAATTCGTATAGAGTTTTCTACATCTTATTTTGATCTGATATACAGGATTTAACCACCTCACCCCACAAATAAAACACACAAAAATAATCGTATGCATATTAGTTCTGCATCACCCTTGACCTCTTGAGGGTACTCTCTATCAATAGGATCAGATACTTCTTTCACAGTTAACATCCAAATGGTAGTGCCCTCAGATATCTCCTTCTCTAGCTCTCTTGCAGTGATTAAGTTAATTCTAGACCTCTTCTCCTTAAGTGAGCTAGATCCTTTGTTAATTAACTCTTGAGGTGGGGTGGGGTTTATGGTGATCTTCTTCCCATGGAAAGTAAACATGCAAGTATTAGTTCGGCCATAAAGGGTGGCATCATGATCATAAAACCATGGTCGTCCTAGGATGATACTACTTACCCCCATGGGCACAACATCATACCACACTCTATTTTTATATGATTGAAGCTGGAGTTGTACTTGGCATCTGGATTTAATGGGTATAGAGGTGGAATCTATCCATGATATCTTATAGGGACTTGGGTGTGGAGCTTGGTGTAAGCCTAGGGTTTTGATAGCCTTATGGGATATGGCATTCATACAGCTCGCACTATCTATGTTTATTTTACATACCTTGTCTCCAATTTTCACTAAAGTATGTAAGATATTGGTCCTACGCCAATCTTCCTAGGTTTTATTCTAGGACAGGATGCATCTAACTACCCTTGCAAGGTCTGTTTGTTCAAAATCCTCCTCATCACCTTCATACTCTTCAATTAATTCTGGTTCAGCTTCATAGACCTCTTCCTCTTCTTCCTTATTGGGTTAAGGCTTATCTTCTACAAGTTTCCCTATGTGCAAAGACCTGGTGGGACACTAGCTAGCAAAGTGACCTACCTTATTGCACCTAAAACAACCATTGGGACTGGGGCTTGGGTTCTTCTGAAAAACTGGTGCCTTACCCTTATCATTCCTTAAAGATGCAGAGTATCTTGAGCTAGCCTGACTCGGACTCGGGTTAGGACGAGGTCGGTTAGGGTTGGGATGGGTTGGATTGGGTTTAGGTCGACTTAGGTTTGGGTTTGGCCGACTTTGGTTAAGGTTGGGGCGAGTCTGGTTTTAGCTAGGTCGGTTTGGGTAGAACTGGTTCTGGTTGGATCTAAAGCTAGGAGTGTTGGACCTAAAGGGTTCAGGTTTCCTAACTATAGGTGCTTTCTGGAAACTTTCAAAGTTTTCAGCTATTCGATAGGCATGGGCCATGCTATCAACATCCTTAAGGTACAGCTCCTTTTGGATCTCCTCCCAAAGACCATTCCTAAACCTAGAGAGGATAACTGACTCATGCTCATCTATATCGCATCTTAGGGTGCACTTATCAAACTGGGCTATGTACTCACTCACAGATTTGGTCCCTTGTTTTAAATTTTGCCATTGATCTAAGAGACACTGCTGATAATATGGGGGAACATACTTAGCCCTAATTTTTAATTTCATTGCTTCCTAGGTGGTAATGGGTAGGTTGCCTATCTGGTTGTTGAGACTTTCTACTTGGTCCCAGTATAACCTAGCTTGATCAGTTAGCCTGAGTTGGACAAATTGACACTTTTTCTCTTCACTCAAGCCATAAAATTTGAAGTACCTATCCATACCTCCCTCCCAATCTATATAGACTTTTGGATCAAGGCTGCCATTGAAGGTAGGTGCATCTATCATAATGCTCCTAAGAAGACTATCATCTTGATTTTGGTCCTCATGATTGGGTCTCCTATGGTTGGTGTCATGATATTGATCCTGGTGTTGGTTTCCCCTATGGTTAGGCTCCCTAAATTGATCCTGGTTCTGGGGTCTCCTAGGGTTGTGTTCTACATAGGGTTCATGGGTTTGGTCTCTTCTAAGATTTTGAGGGGTAGAAGGGATGGAATCTAGATATGGTTCAGTATTAGACTCTTGGGTTTTTTCAATAGTCTCTAGTCGGTTCTCAACTTGATTAAGCCTATTGGTTAATTGGTTGATCCTAGTGGTTGCTTGTTCAAATTGCTGGTCCACTTGGTTGAATCTTTGGTTCATTTGATCAAGCTTAGTATTGGACTGGTCAAACCTACGGTCTATTTGGGTAAGCTGATTTTGAGATTGGACATTGGCTTGGTGGTGCGGGCACCAGAATCAGAAGAAGACTTCAGGGTTCCATCTGGATCTCTGAATGACCTTGCCCGAAGATTAGGGTTTGTAATAAGGGTTGACCTGGTCAACCAGATTATTTTATTTCTTTGATTTTGCATTTCATTTTGTTGAGTCATGTTGACTCAGTCTAAGTCCAAGTCAAGTCCTGGTTGGCGCCATTCCCTAGGGCATCATTTTTTCTTCCAAGGCCAAATGCAAGTGGACGCCACACTCCCAGCCACACTCCCAGGACCAGTTGGCGCCACATTTCATCCCATTGTCCTTGGTCCCCACGCTCAAGAGAGCAAGAAAATTTTCTTAGGAGAAGTCAAGGAAGGCGCCCACAAGCTACCAAAAGTAACCAAGCTAAAGGAGCAGGGAATTTTTCATGGAGAGGACTTCAAGGTAGGCACCCACACCTGCCTAAAGTACCTGGCTATGAATGGAAGGAGCCTAGTCTTGGGGAGAAAGACTAGGAGATGAGTATTTTCTTCCAAGAAAGAGCAAGTCATGGAAGGAAAACCCATGACTTAAGGAGAAGAACTAGGAGGTGCCCCACATACTTGCCATATGAAGCCATCACCTTGCATTTGAGGCCGCCCACTCCAAGGAAAAAAGCCTGGTCGGTCAAGGAAAAGTTTTTCATGCTTAGGATGAATGTTTAGTCCCACATGGGAAGTAGTGTAATTTTGTTTCTCTTGCAAGGTCTATATATTGGACCCTTATGTAATCTTTTGATTGGAATGAGTAAATGAAATATTTTCTTGTGTTGAGAAACCTTGTGTTCTCTTCTTCCGCACTTCTTTGAGTGTTGAGCTCCGTGAGGGAGTAAATCCGGGTTCCATTGGAGCCTTGAAGAGGTGAGAGATCTCCAAAGTTACCAAAATCCTGCCCCGCTTTCATCCCTGGCCGCCAACCCTAATTTTCTTTCATCATCCTAGCCACCAACACCAAAATTCCTAAACCCTATTCCCGCTTCATTCAAGGCCACCATCTCCTTCTCCAAGCCACCGCCAACTATATCAAGCCCTGGGTCCTTTTCATCTGCAAGCTGTCGCCCTACCAGTTAAACACTAAATCCACTCCATCTTCCACCTCCATACTCTTCCCCCATCTTCAAAGTTCGAGCAGTCCGGAGCTATCCTAGGTAAAGGTCTCTTACTTGAGTTTCTTACATCCTTATCTTGTTCTTCATCCTTTCCAGATCCAGAGTACGAGAAGAAGGCCAACCTTGCCATAGGACTACAATCCGAGGATCCATTACGAAGATACCCCGTCTCCAAGGATCCTACAATCTACTCGAGAGTGTCCTTCAATTGAAGCAAAGAGAGATATCACAGTCAGGTATAAAGCCTTCTCTTCTCTCATCGTCTGTTTCTTGAAAGAGGAGTAAACCGTAGGTCGGGGGTTTCTCAATCCCAAGCGATCTTACTTCTTTATAACTCTGATAATCTACTCTTTTGAATTGTGCTTTCTTTCAGTACATATTTTCTTTCAATATTAGTTAGCCTTGTTTTTGAGTCAAGCCAACTTCTAACAAAACACAAATATATATATATATATATATATATATATTATATATATATATATATATATTATATATATATATATATATATATATATTAGTCTTAATTTACTTCCGCATCGCATCATCTTATTTTTTCTGCATCATTTTGGTATCAGAGCCCTGTCTAGGGTTCTTGCTTGTTTGATTATTTTTTCGTTCCTTTTTACTTTTGCTGCCTGGAGTAGACTCCACTGGCCGTCCGGTCCTAGGAACAGGCGAGATGCAAGCCTCCTCCTCCCATTTGACGAGGGTTCCTAGGGCATGTAGGGGTGCCACTGGGTTATAACTTGTAGGTAGGGATTGTAAACGGGACACGTTCTATTTTTTGCCAGTAACTATCCTGTTATTCAAATTGTTTCTCACTGCAAAAAATTCCAAATTAAGTAATTCTTGTTTTCAGGAACCAGTATAATTGAAAGTAATTTACACAAAATTTTCATGATTTTTTAATTTCTGTAGATTTTCTGAGATCAATTTTACTGCTGTTCTATTTTTTTTATTTTCTGCAAGCTATTTTTTTATTTGAGTGAGCATAAATTGAATCTATCTTAAGAGCAATGAAGTTGCAACATAAGGGGACGATTGAGACCCTCTCCTTAGCCCAAAACCACCTCCCGTGCATTCGAACCTAAGCCTTTAATCTTAAAATTAATTAGACCTAATTTGCCCTAGTGGGCTAGGGACACCAACTGGTCGGGTCTAGGCTAGTGTTGAGTCAGTTTGTCTAGTTACTCTGTGTGTGCTTTGTACTCAGTGTCTAGAATGGTGGTTCAGGGATTCTATCCCGAAGGGCTTATGTGCTGGTCCGCCTACCTAGCCAATCACTGATTGGTGTCTAGGATTGGCAATTAGGGACCTAACACTCCCCTTACACCTACCTGGCTGAGTCCCGAGTTACTACAGGCTAGCTTGCCACTTTGATTGGGCATCTAGTTTGGGCTCTATGTCTAGTTAGCCCGTAGTAGTTTCAGTCGAGTCTCATTTGGTGTGCTTGCTTGCATCATCTTGTCCACCCGGAACGGAGTACCCTACCATCCTGGTCAAACCCAACTTGATTTAGAGGCCATGATTAGAACTCTTACCGAATGTATGACCAAATTGAGTCAGGATACGACTGATATTGTTGCCCAGTTTAGGGATCAAGTCCATGAGGATCTTACCCAGCATAGGGATCGAGTCAAAGTACTTAAGGAACGTAGACATCAGAATTAGAGTCCTAACCCAGATTTTAATGTGCCTCAACCTCACCCACACCAGGAGCCTAGAAGACCTTTATACAGAGATCCTGAACCTAATCATAGGAGGCCTGACCCAGAGCCTGAAGATAGAGATGATAGGTTCATCCGGAACATCAAATTAGATGCACCCACTTTTGATGGTAGCTTAAACCCTAAGGTGTATTCTGATTGGGAGGGTGAGATGGACCAGTACTTTAAGTGGTATACCATGTTTGAGGAAAGGAAGTTCAAGTTTGCCAAGATGAAGTTAGTTCATCAAGCTAGGTTATACTGGGGGAACATTGAGCTAACCACACGGAGACAAAATGTTGAGCCCATAACCACTTGACAGGGTATGAACGATAAGCTTAGAGATAAGTACCTACCCATTTCATACCAGCAGAATCTGTTAGACCAATGGCAAACCTTGAAACAAGGGAACCGATCTGTCTCAGACTACATAGCCACCTTTGATGAGTACTTGATGAGATGTGATGTGAGTGAAGCCCATGAGGTCACTTTGTCTAGATTTATGGCTGGACTTAGGAAAGACATTAAGAGGGAGTTGTTTCTGAGAGAGGTTACTGACCTAGACCAAGCCTATCAGATTGCACTGAACACTAAGAAATTGTAGAGAGGACCTATACCTTCTAGGGTTAGTGCCCCAATCCCAAGAAATGGACCTAGCCAAGTTACCCCTAGCAAACCTTTTCAGGGTATTCCCACCCTTAGGCCCATGGACAAAGGTAAGGCACCTGACACCCAGAGAAACCCTAGTTCTAGTATCACCTATTTCAAGTGTCAGAATTCAGGTCATATCTCCAGCTAGTGTGCAGCCATAGCCTGTTTTAAGTGCCATAGGGTAGGTCATGTTTCTAGCCAGTGCCCACGTAGATCCCTTTACATAAAAGAGGGAGAGGAAGAGAATTTCGGGCCTAATAAGAAATTTGAAGAAGTTTATGAGGCCGGAATGAACTTGGTTGATGAGTATGAAGTAGAGGAGGAACCCACAGAGTCTGACCAATTAGGAGTTGTGAGATGCATCCTGTCCCAGAGTAGAGTTCAGGAGGATTGGCGTAGGACTAACATCCTACAGACTTTTCTTAAATTAGGGGATAAGGTATGTAAGATCATCATAGATAGTGGGAGCCGTGTGAATGCCATTTCTGCTAGCACTGTCAAAATGTTAGGCTTAACCACAATCCCCCATCCCAACCCCTATAAGGTTTCTTGGGTAGACTCTACCTCTATACCCATCCAGTCTAGATGTCAGGTCCAAATCTAGATGCAATCCTATCAAGAGAAGATTTGGTGTGATGTCTTACCCATGGGGGTGAGCAGTATAATTCTTGGGAGACCTTGGTTATATAATCATGATGCCACCCTCTTAGGAAAATCCAATACCTGTGTCTTTAGTTTTAATGGGAAAAAGATCATAATCCATTCAGTCCCTCCTAAGGACAAGTTAGCTAAAGGACCCAATAAGGTCAAAGAGATGAAGACTGGAGTAAATTTAATTAGTGCTAAGGATCTAGAATAAGAAATTCATAGTGGTTCACCCATTTAGATGTTGACTGCTAAGGAACTTAGGACTCCTACACCCTCAGAGCCTCCTCAGGAAGTTAGGCCTTTGTTAGAAGAATTTGAGGATGTTTTTCCCGAGGATCTGCCAGACCACCTTCCACCTCTTAGGGATATCCAGCATTCCATAGATTTAATCCCAGGAGCTACTTTTCCCAACTTATCCCATTATAGGATGAATCCATCTGAGCATAAGGAACTGCAAAAGCAGGTTGGAGAATTACTGAGGAAGGGGTTCATTAGAGAGAGTCTTAGCCCTTGTGCAGTCCCTGCACTACTGACCCCAAAGAAGGATGGCACGTGGAGGATGTGTGTTGATAGTCGTGCCATCAACAAAATCACAATCAATTATAGGTTCTCCATCCCTAGACTAGATGACATGCTAGATATGATGGCCGGTGCAATGATTTTTTCCAAAATTGATCTTAAGAGCAGCTATCAACAGGTTAGGATTAGACGAGGGGATGAGTGGAAAATCGCTTTCAATACTAAGGATGGTCTCTACGAATGGGTTGTTATGCCTTTTGAGTTGTCCAATGCCCCTAGTACTTTCATGAGGATTATGACCCAGGTGCTTAGAGCTTTCATAGGGAAGTTTGTAGTGGTCTATTTCGATGACATCCTGATCTATAGTAAGACCCCTGCAGACCACCTAGGCCACCTTAGACAAGTCTGCCAAGTTTTGAGGAATGATAGTCTCTACGGTAATCTCAAGAAGTATGAATTCATGACCAGTAGAGTTATCTTCCTTGATTTTGTAGTAACCCCTGACAGCGTGGCTGCCGATCCAGAGAAGATTAGGTCCATAGTAGAATGGCCAGAGCCGACCAGTGTGCATGAAGTTAGGAGTTTCCACGGCTTGGCTACCTTCTATAGATGACTCATCAAGGGGTTTAGTACTGTAGTTGCTCCTATCACAGACTGTATTAGGAAGGGATAATTTCAGTGGACTAAAGCAGCCCATAAAGCCTTCCTAGATCTTAAGGATAGGATGACCCAGGCACCCATTTTGAGGATACCCGACTTTTCTAAAGTATTTGAGGTTGCCTGTGATGCTTCAGGTGTAGGTATAGGTGGAGTCCTAAGCCAAGAGAATCATCCCGTAGCATTCTTTAGTGAAAAACTTAATGATGCAAAGCTTAGGTATTCTACCTATGATAAAGAATTTTATGCGGTAGTGCAAGCTTTGCGTTACTGGAGACATTATTTGCTACCGCAGATATTTGTGCTATTTTCGGACCATGAGGCTCTTAGATTCCTGAATTCCTAGAAGAAGCTTAACCCTAGGCATGCTAAGTGGGTAGAGTATATCCAGTCCTATACTTTTGTTTTGAAACATAAGGCTGGGATTGAAAATAAGGTAGCTGATGCCCTTAGTCATCGATCTTTGTTATTGAATTATGTTAGGGCTGAAGTCGTAGGGTTTGAGCAGATCAAAGAGTAATATAAGTCGTGTCCAGATTTTAAGACTGTGTATCAGAATCTAGCTCAAGGACCATCTAGTGATCATAAGGATTATACCCTTTTAGATGGCTTTCTGTTCTTTAAGAATAGGCTTTGCATCCCTAGAACTTCTCTTAGGGAATTCTTGATTTGGGAAATTCATGCTGGGTGTCTAGCAGTCCATTTTGGAAAAGACAAGACCACCCTGGCTGTTGAAGACCACTTTTTCTGGCCTAGCTTAAAAAGAGATGTAGCACACATTGTGGCTAGGTGTCGGACCTGCGGTGTTGCCAAACAGCAAAAACAGAACACCCGCCTTTATACCCCACTCCCTGTCCCAGATCGTCCTTGGCAAGATGTGAGTATGGCCTTTGTGTTAGGTTTGCCTAAGACCCAGAGGAGGCATGACTCTATCTGTGTCGTAGTCGACCGATTTTCTAAGATGGCCCACTTCTTGCCTTGTTCCCAGACTTTGATGCGTCTAAGGTAACCACCCTGTTCTTTAATGTGATAGTTAGACTCAATGGCCTACCTAAGACAATTGTTTTAGATAGGGATGTCCGGTTCACCAGCTATTTTTGGAAAACCCTTTGGCATAAGTTAGGGACAAAACTTAATTTTTCAACTACTTATCATCCCCAAACTGATGGCTAAAATGAGGTAGTGAACTGTAGCTTAGGCAATTTGCTAAGATGTCTTGTTGGTGAAAACACTAGGAATTGGGATTTGTACTTACCTAGGGCTGAATTTGCATACAATGACTCGATCAATAGGTCTACAGGTAAGAGTCCATTTGAAATTGTGCATGGGTACAAACCTCACACACCTCTTGTCCTAGCCCCTTTACCAGTCCACACACGAGTCTCCGAGTCTGCTGAAGTTTTTGCATAGCATATAATAGACTTGCATAAAGAAATTCATGCCAAAATAAATTTAAGTAATGAAACTTATAAGAAGTTGGCTGATTCTCAAAGGCGAATCAAAACTTTTGTTGAGGGAGACTATGTAATGATTAGGTTAAGGCCTGAACGGTTTCCTCCTAGAACCGTTAAAAAGTTACATGCTAGAGGAGCTGGACCATTTAGAGTGGTGAAGAGAGTAGGATCCAATGCCTATGTGCTCGAGTTGTCTCTAGAACTAGGCATTAGCCCCACTTTCAACATTACAGACCTAGTAGAGTATAGAGAGCCAGCTGTGATTCCCAGTGAGCCTTTTGAGCCTAATCCTGTTCTTGAGAGTGAACCCAACCCTGTGTGTCCACCAACAAACTGGCCAGTGAGGAAAGAACAGATTGAAAAGATCCTGGATGATTAGGTTATCTCTACTCGTAATCGAGGATACCAATGATACCTAGTCCGCTGACAAGGAAGGCCAGATTTTGATGACTCTTGGAACTCCCGAGATGAATTACAAGAGCTGGATCCAGATCTCTTGGAGAGATACCAGAGCCAACTTGAGCCTTACTCGACAGGGTCGAGTTCCTCCCACCCTAGAAGAATTGGTGTGGGCACCAGAATCAGAAGAAGACTTCAGGGTTCCATCTGGATCTCTGAATGACCTTGCCCGAAGATTAGGGTTTGTAATAAGGGTTGATCTGGTCAACCAGATTATTTTATTTCTTTGAGTCTATATTTCATTTTGCTGAGTCATGTTGACTCAGTCTATGTCCAAGTCAAGTCCTAGTTGGCGCCATTCCCTAGGGCATCATTTTTTCTTCCAAGGCCAAATGCAAGTGGACTCTACACTCCCAGCCACACTCCTAGGACCAGTTGGTGCCACATTTCATCCCAGTGTCCCTGATCACCATGCCTAAGAGAGCAAGAAAATTTTCTTAGGAGAAGTCAAGGAAGGTGCCCACAAGCTGCCAAAAGTAACCAAGCTAAAGGAGCAGGGGATTTTTCTTGGAGAGGACATCAAGGTTGGCACCCACACCTGCTTAAAGTACCTGGCTATGAATGGAAGGAGCCTAGTCTTGGGGAGAAAGACTAGGAGATGAGTATTTTCTTCCAAGAAAGAGCAAGTCATGGAAGGAAAACCCATGACTTAAGGAGAAGAACTAAGAGGTGCCCCACATACCTGCCATATGAAGCCATCACCTTGCATTTGGGGCCGCCCACTCCAAGGAAAGAAGCCTGGTCAGTCAAGGGAAAGTTTTTCATGCTTAGGATGAATGTTTAGTCCCACATGGGAAGTAGTGTAATTTTGTTTCTCTTGCAAGGTCTATATATTGGACCCTTATGTAATCTTTTGATTAGAATGAGTAAATAAAATCTTTTCTTGTGTTGAGCAACCTTGTGTTCTCTTCATCCATACTTCTTTGAGTGTTGAGCTCCATGAGGGAGTAAATCCGGGTTCCATTGGAGCCTTGAGGAGGTGAGAGATCTCCAAAGTTACCAAAACCCTGCCCCGCTTTCATCCCAGGCCGCCACCCCTAATTTCCTTTCATCATCCTAGCCGCCAACACCCAAATTCCTAAACCCTATTCCCACTTCATTCAAGGCCACCATCTCCTTCTCCAAGCCACCACCCACTATATCAAGCCCTAGGTCCTTTTATCTGCAAGCCGCCGCCCTACCAGCCAAACCCTAAACCCACTCCATCTTCCACCTCCATACTCTTCCCTCATCTTCAAAGTTCGAGCAGTCTGGAGCTATCCCAGGTAAAGGTCTCTTCCTTGAGTTTCTTACATCCTTATCTTGTTCTTCATCCTTTCCAGATCCAGAGTACGAGAAGAAGGCCAACCTTGCCATAGGACTACAATCCGAGGATCCATTGCGAAGATATCTCGTCTCCAAGGATCTACAATCTGCTCGAGTGTGTCATTCAATTGAAGCAAAGAGAGATATCACAGTCAGGTATAAAACCTTCACTTCTCTCTTCGTTTATTTCTTGAAAGAGGAGTAAACCCTAGGTCTGGGGGTTTCTCAATCCCCAGCGATCCTACTTCTTTATTACTCTGATAATCTACTCTTTTGAATTGTGCTTTCTTTCAGTGCATATTTTCTTTCAATATTAGTTAGCCTTGTTTTTGAGTCAAGCCAACTTCTAACAAAACACAAAAAAAAAAAAAAAAATAGTCTTAATTTACTTCCGCATTGCATCATCTTATTTGTTCTACATCACTTGGTTCATTTAGGTAGTTAACTGGGCAAGCTGGCTTGTGTTTGAGTATTGGCTTGGTTCATTTGGGTAAGCTGGATTAGGATGGCCTCTAAATTGGGATCCATGGTTGGGTTAGGTTGGGGTTTATATTTTTGATATTGGGTTCCTAATCTAGTGGTCATGCAACAAATCAAACAATCAAAATGAAATAATGCAACCAAGCATGCAAAAGAAAAATAAAAGTCTAGTACAATCTAGGGTTTCCTAGACCTAAAGCAAGAAACTGAGTGGGTCAGTTCAACCTAAACCTAACCCAATAGCTAATCCTTCCACTAGCCATGTAGGGGGTGGGAGTGTGGAAGGCTTTCCCTGCTTTCAAAGGGATCCAATTAAAAATCGCAACACCACTTAGGTCATTTGACTCTAGACCCCCATCCTTAGACACCAGCTTTTAGTAATAGCAAAAAGGTTAAATGCACTAGTCAGTCCACATAGCTCGGACCCGACCTGTTGATGTCTCCTAGCCCTCTAGGGCAAATTAGGTCTAATTGATTTTAATTAAGCTTGGGTTAGTATGATGATAGTGGTTTTGGACCCAGGATAGGTGACGAAATCCTGCCCTGATTTGAGATTTTTAGTTGCCCTTAAGATTACGTTAAAATGATGGCAATCAATGGCCCCAATGCAATCTATAACAATCAGTAAAATGAAAGTATTTTATGAATATTTTATGCAATGACAAATTAGGTTTAAGTTGATTAGGTTAGCAATCTATTTGGCTTGGGATTGGGATGTGTGGAAGTTGATTAGGTTAGGTTGAGTCAAGATGCAGAATGCAATAGAAATCAGTGAATTAGCATTTCAATCGATGCAGAGTTTGACATAGATCCTGATGCAAGAAAAACCAAATAATATGAAATAGAAGATTGATAGTGGTGATGGATTCTACCAAATTTGATGAATTCTACCAAATTTAATGCAGAACAAAAATCATATGGTGATGCAAACATAGGGTTTTTTGGACTGCTATAGAAATTATCAGGATTCTATTAGGGTTTCAATTATACCAAATTTTAGAGATTTAGGATTTCAGTAAAATTAATAAAAAATTCTTATAATTACTAGGACTGAACAGAGGACATTCAATCCAAATTTCACAAAAAATAAAATTTTTATGATGCCAAAATCAGATGGAAACTAGACACCTAATGCAGTAGACAAAATGCAGAATTAGGGTTTGTGAATGCAAAGCAAATAAAAAAACTATTCTAAACCCGCTCTGATACCAAACTAATACAAGATGACTCTAAGAATGCTAAATATGCAGTAAAAATAGTAAACTAATTTTTTGTGATTTTTAGATTTAGGTTTGATGGCTAATTTCTGAAAGCAAAGTAAAGAACTAGCAGGTATTCAGCAATTCTAAGAAATCATCATATCGCAGGCTGAATCATGCAAGATAAATAATAGATAGGACCCAAAAATTGAGAAATTACTAGCCTAGGATAGTTAACTTCAAGCAAATTAGATAATAAGAGAAGGGAAGGTTTTCTTACCAGTCAGAGATTGAAATTCAGAAGTAGAAGAGATCACTCACAACTCTGATCGGATCCTAGAAGAAGAAGCCTTGTTTCCCTTGAATCTGATAGCAGATCTGGGCAGTTTGGGCAGCAAAGAAAACCTCCTCAGGGGAGGGGAAGCACCTCAGGGATCCTGCAAGTATCAAAGATTAATCAAAGCAGTAAATAAAATTAGAAAAGGAACTAGGGTTTGAAGGAAATCAGAATTAGGGCTAAAAGCTGGCAGTCGAGAAGAAGAAGCTCTTGGACTTGGATGACAGCAAGGGCTCCTATTCCTTTGGTGTGGTTGATCTCCAGGGACTCCAAGGGATGCTAGGGAAGTGGGGTTTCAATACGAGAACACAAGGAGAACACTCAAAGAGAGAACCAAAACTCAAACTCAAGATAATTTCATAAAATTTCAGCAATGTTTATTCATAAGAAAAAGATGCTTACAAGAGGAGGAGGGGTGGGGTATTTATAGAGTTTCCATGCCCTCACTAACCATGGTTACACTTGGGTTACAAGTCATCTTCTTAATTGGAATACAACTCCTTTCCTAGCTAGGTTAGAATTATAAAGTTTAAAAGGATTAGAATTCCCAACTAGGTTAGGAATAAACTTGGTCTTCTCCTTCTTCTCTTCAACTTGGACTTGGTCAAACCTCATTGGACATGGTCAACACTTCAAGGATGCCTAGGGGGCATGTTGTTGTGCGGGCACCAGACTCAGAAGAAGACTTCAGAGCTCCATCTGGATCTCTGATTAACCTTGCCCGAAGAATTAGGGTTTTTGGTTTGTAATAAGAGTTGACTAGATCAACTCAATTTAGCTTGAGTCTACATTACCTGCATTCTATTTTGTTGAGTCATGTTGACTCAGTAGTGGACTAGGGTTTCAACCTGGGATGTTACATTTTCTCCCAAGACCAGGCAAGTGGACACCACACTCCCAGCCACACTCCCAGTCCAAGGGCGCCATATCTACATCCAGCAGCCTTTGGTCCCCACTCCACAGATGGCAACTTCCTTCTCTCATGCGCCAGATAAAGAGAGGTCCACCAAGAGACCACAAATCAAGGGGGCGGCCAAGACATTCCCAAGAAACCCAAAGCAAAGAAGGGAAGAAATCATCTTGGAAGAGAATTTCAAGGGGGCGCCCACTACCTGCCAAAGACATCCAAAACAAAGATGGGAAGGACCTTGACTTAGGGAGGAAGAAAAGGAGGAGTCCAAAAGAGTTGATCCAGGGAAGGAAGAAAATTTTTCTTGAAGATCCAAGCAAGGTGGCGCCATCTACCTGCCTTTTATAACCCAAATCCATTTTTTTTGGTATTTTGGCCAACCATATGTGAAGGATTTGCCCTAATTTGGAGATCCCCTCCTTTAGTCCCACATGGGAAGATGTGAAACCCTCCTCCCTTGTAATGCCTTATAAATTAAACCCCTCTTGTATGTTTAAATTAATCAGATGAATGAAAGAAATTTTTCTTGTGAGCAAACTTGTGTTTTCTCTTTTCCGCACTTGCTTCCAGGTGTTGAGCTCCGTGAGGGATTAAATCCGGGTTCCCCTGGAACCTTGAGGAGGTGAGAGATCTCCAAAACACCAAACCCTAGGTTAGCCAATCCACTCCCAAACCCTAGCCGCCATCACCCTTCTCTTTCCACCAAGCCTTAGTCTACTCCTCTTCTCACGGCCACCATCTCCAAGTCTAGGCCGACCACCAGCATCTAGCCCCAGTCCAGATACTGCAGATCTACAATAATTCTAAGAGGAAGTTAGATCGGCCGCCAGGAGAATTCGATTTCAGCAACTTCAGCTTTCATGTTTTTCAACCTAGTAAAATCTTTTCTTGAGTTTCTGGATTCCATCTTTTGTTCCTCTTCTTTCCCAGATCTTGAGTCCAGGAGAAGCCGACCAAACCACGAGACCAGTATTGGAGGATCCATTATGAAGATAGCCGACTCCGAGGATCCCCACAATCTGCTCGAGAGAGTTCTTCCACCAGAATCCTGAGAAGATCACTGTCTGGTTAGTAAACCGTCTCTCCTCTCTATTTCTGTTCTGTTGAAAGTTCAGAGCGAAACCCTAGGTCTGGGAGTTTCTCAACCCCCAGCGATCCGTTACTTCTGAACTACTCTGATAATTTAGTTTCTTCTAAACTGTGCTTTCAATCTTTACTTAGTTTCCTTCAACATAGTTTAGCTTTACTTTGAGTCGAAGCCAATTTCTGAAATATATATATATATATATATAAAGAATTAATCTTAATTTTACTTCCGCATACGCTTCTTTGTTCTTTGTTCTGCATCATTTTTGGTATCAGAGCTTTCGTTCTGCATCATTTTGGTATCAGAGCTTCCGTCCTGCATCATTTTTGGTATCAGAGCCTTGTCTAGGGTTTCTGTTTCATTTGCTTGCTTGAGTCCCTCTCTTTTTACTTTGTCTGCTCGAAGAAGACTCCCCAGGATGTCCGGTCCTAGGAACGAAGCGAGGTGCAAACCTCCTCTTCCCATTCCATGGGGTGTTCCTAGGGCGTGTAGGGGATCCGTTGGGTTATAACTTCGTAGCAGGAATTGTAAACGGGGAAGTACTCTGTTTTCAGCCCATAATTGCCCTGTTGCAGGAATTATTTCTCACTGTAGGTAACTCTAAATTTGGTGATTTTTGTTTTGTTGAAACCAGTATAATTGAAGCTATTCTGCATAAGTTTTCTGTGATTTATTGGTTTCCGTGGGATTTCTGATGATTAAATTACTGCAACTCTATTTTTGTGTTTCTGCAATTCAATTATTTTTGAGTGTTCATCTCTTAATTCATCTTAAGGGCATTTAAGCATCTAAGATAAGGGGAGGAGTTGATAACCTCTCCTTAGCCCAAAACCATCACCCACTCATTCGAACCTAAGCCTTTAATCTTAAAATTAATTAGACCTAATTTGCCCTAGTGGGCTAGGGACACCAACAAGTCGGGTCTAGGCTAATGTTGAGTCAGTTTGTCTAGTTACTCTGTGTGTGCTTTGTACTCAGTGTCTAGAATGGTGGTTCAGGGATTCTATCCCGAAGGGCTTGTGTGCTGGTTCGCCTACCTGGCCAATCTCTGATTGGTGTCTAGGATTGGCAATTAGGGACCTAACACTCCCCTTACACCTGCCTGGCTGAGTCCCGAGTTACTATAGGCTAGCTTGCCACTCTGATTGGGCATCTAGTTTGGGCTCTAGGTCTAGTTAGCCCATAGTCGTTTCAGTCGAGTCTCATTTGGTGTGCTTGCTTGCATCATCATGTCCACCCGGAATGAAGTACCCTACCAATCTGGTCAAACCCAACCTGATTTAGAGGCCATGATTAGAACTCTTACCGAAAGTATGACCAAATTGAGTCAGGATATGAATGAGGGTTTTGCCCATTTTAGAGACCGAGCCCTGGGACTTGAAAAACGTAGACATCAAAATTGGACCCCTGATCCAAAATTTAATAGGCCCCAACCTCACCCATGCCAGGAGCCTAGGAGGACCTTATACCGTGATCCCGAGCATAACCCTAGGAGCCTATATCCATACTTGGTTGACTCAGAAAAGGGACCTGTTTGGAACACCGAACCTTATGCACCCACTTTTGATGGAAGACAAGAGACATATATTAAGTGGGAAGAACAAATGGATCGGTATTTTGAGTGCACTAACATATCGAAATTAGGACAAATTAGGTTGGCCAAAACCAAGTTCACCAAACATGCTAGGTCGCATTGGTATGCTATTGAGCATGAGTGTTATCAAAGAAAAGAGGAAATATATACTTGGAGAGATATGAGAAGTAAGTTAAGAGATAGGTACCTAGGTAGATCCTATGAGAAAAGACTTTTAGACCAATGGTACCAATTGCGACAAGGTAATAGGCCTGTGTCTAAATATATCGAGGACTTCCAGTGGTACCACATGAAATGCAATACCATTGAGACCGAAGCTCAGATCACATCGAGGTTTAGGGTTGGGTTACACCAAGACATTTATAGGAAGCTATGCCTTGAAAAGACCAATAAGTTAGACCGAGCCTACCAAGAAGCCCAAGACTATGAGTGGTCTTTAAGATATAACCAATCAAGTACCTTGGACTTAAAGCCAACCTCTACCAACTTGAGTCAAGTTCCGATTGATCCGACACCCGTAGTGAACCAGACTTTTGTTTGTCAATTCCCACTTGTGTCACCTCTTGACCAGAAGGATAACACTGAGAAGGAGTTAGGCATGGCCATCCCAAATTAGTTAACCTGACCAGAGCCGTACTTAAAGAGGAATCAAAGGAGAATAGATTAGAACATTTCAGTGAGATTGAGGAAGAAATATATGAGCCTGACATAAGTTTGATAGATGAATATAAAGAAGAAGAATTTGAGGATATCTCTCCCGATAATTCAATTAAACAACTCCTACCTGATGGGGTTATTGAGGGGACCCCTGCCACTCAAGGAATTCAGGAGCTAACCCTAAGAGAAGACACTTTTGAGGAAGTTCAGGAAGAGGAAATTACACCAAATGAAAGTTTAAGTGAGAATACCCCTGAACTCATTGAGGAATCCAAAGAAGACACCCCTGAGTCAAATCTGGTAGAGAAGTGTGAAGAAAGAAGGGGTTCAGAAGAATTGCCCATTGAGAAGGTCCAAGAACAAGAAAAAGACAGTAGCTTAGAGGACTTTCTAGATAAACATTCCAAAGACCTTCCTGATAACCTTCCACCTTCTAGGAGCACCCAGCCTATCCTAGAACTTGCACTTGTAGACCCTCCTAGAGCAAATCATGAGGTTTGGATGAGTGCACCTATAGAACAATGTCCTCATTTTAAGGTCATCCTGAATAACCAAGGTTTGTTTCTTGTTTCTAATAAGCCACCTCAAAACTCTGATTCTTATTTCCTACCCTTCCCTGAATCTTCTCATGTTTCTAGAGCTATGGGATTACACTTTACTGAGATTTCTAGGTTGCAAGACTCCTTAGAACCTATTAGGTTTGCCACCTACTTCTGGAAGACCTTATGGCACCTACTAGGCATCCATAATAAGTTTTCATGCTTTGCATGCCCTCCTCCGACCCAAGGTCAAACCTAGAGATCCTTAATTTGTTAGGTTCAGACCTAGGGTTCTTTTGGAATAAAGTCCATTCTTTAGGAATGCGTCGTCAGTCTAGTTTAGTTTTTCTTGACCCTTTACTAGGCTTTGGCTCTGATTTTGGTTTGATTGAGAGCACTAGGAATTGGGATTTGTATTTTGTCCAGGACTAAATTTGCATATAATGTTTCGATCAATAGGTCTATAGGCTAGAGTCCCTTTGAAATTGTTCATGGATACAAGCCTCGCACACCACTTGATCTGATTTCACTATTAGTCCACACACACAAGTCTCTTGATGCACTTGCATAGCATGTAAAGGACTTGCATAAAGAAATTCATGCCAAAATAAATTTAAGTAATGAAACTTATAAGAAGTTGGCTGATTCTCAAAGATGAGTCAAAACTTTTATTGAGGGAGACTATGTAATGATTAGGTTAAGGCCTAAACGGTTTCCTCCTAGAACTGTTAGAAAGTTACATGCTAAAGGAGCTGGACCATTTAGAGTGGTGAAGGGTGTAGGGTCCAATGCCTATGTGCTCGAGTTGCCTTCAGAACTAGGCATTAGCTCTACTTTCAACATTACAGATCTAGTAGAGTCTAGAGAGCCAGCTATGATTCCCAGTAAGCCTTTTTGAGCCTAGTCCTGCTCTTGAGAGTGAACCCAACCCTGTGTGTCCACCAACAAACTGGCCTGTGAGAAAAGAGCAGATTGAAAAGATCCTGGATGATCAGGTTATCTCTACTCGTAATCGAGGATACCAAAGATACCTGGTTCGCTGGCTAGGAAGGCCAGATTCTGATGACTCTTGGATCTCCCGAGAAGAGTTACAAGAGCTGGACCCAGACCTCTTGGAGAGATACCAGAGCCAACTTGATCCATACTCGACAGGGTCGAGTTCCTCCCACCCTGGGAGAATTGGTGCGGGCACCAGACTCAGAAGAAGACTTCAGAGCTCCATCTGGATCTCTGATTAACCTTGCCCGAAGAATTAGGGTTTTTGGTTTGTAATAAGAGTTGACTAGATCAACTCAATTTAGCTTGAGTCTACATTACCTGCATTCTATTTTGTTGAGTCATGTTGACTCAGTAGTGGAATAGGGTTTCAACCTGGGATGTTACATTTTCTCCCAAGACCAGGCAAGTGGACACCACACTCCCTGCCACACTCCCAGTCCAAGGGGTGCCATATCTACATCCAGCAACCTTTGGTCCCCACTCCATAGATGGCAACTTCCTTCTCTCATGCGCCAGATAAAGAGAGGTCCACCAAGAGACCACAAATCAAGGGGGCGGCCAAGACTTTCCCAAGAAACCCAAAGCAAAGAAGGGAATAATTCATCTTGGAAGAGAATTTCAAGGGGGCACCCACTACCTGCCAAAGACATCCAAAACAAAGATGGGAAGGACCTTGACTTAGGGAGGAAGAAAAGGAGGAGTCCAAAAGAGTTGATCCAGGGAAGGAAGAAAATTTTTCTTGAAGATCCAGGCAAGGTGGCGCCATCTACCTGCCTTTTATAACCCAAATCCATTTTTTTTGGTATTTTGGCCGACCATATGTGAAGGATTTGCCCTAATTTGGAGATCCCCTCCTTTAGTCCCACATGGGAAGATGTGAAACCCTCCTCCCTTGTAATGCCTTATAAATTAAACCCCTCTTGTAAGTTTAAATTAATTAGATGAATGAAAGAAATTTTTCTTGTGAGCAAACTTGTGTTTTCTCTTTTCCGCACTTGCTTCCAGGTGTTGAGCTCCATGAGGGAGTAAATTCGGGTTCCCCTGGAACCTTGAGGAGGTGAGAGATCTCCAAAACCCCAAACCCTAGGTTAGCCATTCCACTCCCAAACCCTAGCCGCCATCACCCTTCTCTTTCCACCAAGCCTTAGTCTACTCCTCTTCTCACGGCCACCATCTCCAAGTCCAGGCCGACCACCAGCATCCAGCCCCAGTCCAGATACTGTAGATCTACAACAATTCTAAGAGGAAGTCAGATCGGCCGCCAGGAGAATTCGATTTCAGCAACTTCAGCTTTCAAGTTTTTCAACCTGGTAAAATATTTTCTTGAGTTTCTGGATTCCATCTTTTGTTCCTCTTCTTTCCCAGATCTTGAGTCCAGGAGAAGCCGACCAAACCACGAGACCAGTATTGGAGGATCTATTGCGAAGATAACCGACTCCGAGGATCCCCACAATCTGCTCGAGAGAGTTCTTCCACCAGAATCCTGAGAAGATCACTGTCTGGTTAGTAAACCATCTCTCCTCTCTATTTCTGTTCTGTTGAAAGTTCAGAGCGAAACCCTAGGTCTGGGAGTTTCTCAACCCCAGCGATCCGTTACTTCTGAACTACTCTGATAATTTAGTTTCTGCTAAACTGTGCTTTCAATCTTTACTTAGTTTCCTTCAACATAGTTTAGCTTTACTTTGAGTCGAAGCCAATTTCTGAAATATATATATATATATATATAAAAAGAATTAATCTTAATTTACTTCCGCATATGCTTCTTTGTTCTTTGTTCTGCATCATTTTTGGTATCAGAGCTTTCGTTCTGCATCATGTTGGGCCTATAGGAGCAGCAAGGGGCGGGCTCAAAGGGGCTTGGGTGCATGGGTTTGGGCCTCTGGAAGCTGGGGTGGCCTGGTAGCCTGGTAGCAAGAATATTCCTTGGAATCTTTCTTCTTAAGGGCTTGGGCTTGGCACCTGGGCTTGATTTCTTTGGGCTGGGATGTAGGTGGACCTCTGGAATCATGGATGCCCTAGTTTAGGAATAAACTCTGGCATCTAGGGAGGTATCTGGGCATCTTGAGGATATTTGGAAAGAACCAAGGATTCAGGAAGCATCTTGGATCCTAGGTTGTCACACAAACTCCAATGGGCTGATGTAGTAGCCTCAGACTCTTGGATTTGGCCTGGTGGAACTCCAAAATAGGGTGACCTCTTCTCTTGTATAAAAATCAGGCTCATACTAGACTCATAATTGATGTACATGACTCATAATACTGACTAGGTTGAGGGTTGAGACAAATCAACTAACCTCAACTTATTACAGGACTCAATTCTAGTTGATTACAAAGTTTGACACATGGCTAGGTAAACCAAATAAGGCCCAGTAATCTGTGTCTGATCTTGGTGCCCCCACCAGGAATTTTTTATTGAAGTGGTTGAGTGCATCCAATCTTCAAGTGAGCCAGCTTACATTGAACCAATTCCAAACTTTTCTTGGACCCAACTACTAAACTCACTAAATACAAGACTAATTTGACTATAATTGGACTCAAAATCCAAATGGACTTAAAGAAAACCAAATTGAAATAAACCCAACCTAATTACATGACTCAAATTCAATTAAAGATGTAAAAATACTCTATTTACAAGACATAATTTTAATGAAAGAATTAAAGCCATACTGAATTAGACCGAAGCCTCTTTCAAATTTTGGTGCCCGCACCACCAAATGCCATCCAATTCGGCAGAATAATATAAGCTTTGCCCTGGAAAGGCAAAAGGTGATAGATAAAGAAGTTGGAAAGCTTCTTGTGGCAGGCTTCATTCGAGAAGTACAGTATCCCAAATAGCTGGCCAACATGGATATGGTCAAGAAGGCCAATGAAAAGTGAAAGATTTGGGTGGACTACGCTGACTTCAATCGAGCATGCCCAAAAGATAGCTTCCTGCTATCCAAGATTGATTAGTTGATGGATGCCACCTCGGGGCACCGCCTACTGAGCTTCATGGATGCATTTTCCAAGTACAACCAAATCTGCATGCATCCAGGAGATGAAGAGCGTATAGCCTTCGTGACAGATCGAGGGACATTCTGCTACATAGTGATGATGTTTGGCCTGAAGAATGATGGGGTGACATATCAACATTTGGTCAACAAAGTCTTTGGGGACTAGATAGGTCAAAATATGCAGGTCTACATAGATAACATGCTCGTGATGAGCACCCGAGATTGAACTACATCGCTGATTTGGAGGAGGCTTTTAATAACCTTCTCATTCATCAGATTAGGCTAAATTTAGTGAAGTGTGCATTCAGTGTTGTGGCGGGGAAGTTCTTAGGTTTTATGGTCACCCAGCATGGGATTTAAGCCAATTTGGAAAAAATTCAGGCGATCACGAACATAAAGCACCCCACTTCAAAGGAGGGCCAACACATGACTGGTCGCATCACTAATTTAAGCCATTTCATCTCGTGCTCTATAGAGCATTGCTTTCCATTCTTCACGGTGCTTTGTAAGATGCATGATTTTCAATGGATAGAGGAGTGTCGGAAAGCATTTGAGGAGCTGAAGAAGTTCCTCACCTCTCCCCATTTACTATCCAGACTGGAGAGTGGAGGGTAGCTTCTCCTCTATTTGGCAATCTCCTCTATGGTAGTGAGCTCGGTGCAGGTCTGAACTGATGGAGATGGTGTCTAGAGGCTGGTGTATTATATTAGCAAGCTACTTTGCAATGCATAAACAAAGTATACCTGCCCCGAAAAAATTATTTTCGTATTCATAGTATCTGCTTAGCATCTCATGCCTTACTTCCAAGCCCATCCAATCGTGGTTCTCATTGACCAACCCTTGAGAGCTATCCTGGGTCACCCAGATACTTCGGGATGCCTGGTTAAGTGGGCGGTGAAGCTTAGCAAATTCGACATCTCTTATCACCCAAGGCCATCCCAAAAGGCCCAAGTTCTAGCTGACTTCATAGTGTAGTGTGCATGTTTGGATGCAGAACTAGAAGAGGCTCCTCCCAAACCTATGTGGAATGTGGCCGTGGAAGGGAAGGCATAGATCCTCCACGTGGATGGAGCATCCAATGCAGGAGGGAGTGGGGTCGGTCTCATCCTCGTTAACTCAGACATAGTGGTGCCCAAGTGCATGCTGCACTTTCTCTTTAAAATGATAAATAACCTGGCCGAGTATGAGGCATTCCTTGCAGGCCTCTGAGTACCCGTGAGCTGGGTGTAACAAGCCTGAAGGTCTTCACAGACTCATAGCTAGTGGCAGGACAAGTCTCCAAGACTTCGAGGCATGGGACCTTGTGATGGCAAAGTACCTGGATCAGGTGTGTTCGTATGCATCGGGACTCTAATGCTTCAAGATCTTCCATATCTCTTGTGGAGAGAATGCCCGTACTGATGCCCTTCCAGGTTGGTGACCCTCCCAGACTCGTTGCTGGGGTGCACTTACATCGAGTATTTGGAAAACCCTAGCCAGAAGCCTTGGGAGAAGTCTAGCTAGTAGTCCTTTA
Source organism: Areca catechu (assembly GCA_021397845.1). Lineage (NCBI taxonomy): Eukaryota > Viridiplantae > Streptophyta > Magnoliopsida > Arecales > Arecaceae > Areca > Areca catechu. The sequence continues at coordinate 138,812,812 of CM038051.1, read as the reverse complement.
GGCTAGCTAGATAAATCCTTATATCAGATACATCACCAATGGTACCTTGCCAGACAATTGCACAGAAGCTAGCCTCCTCAAGCAGAAGGCCACCCATTTCATGTTGATGGACGGGTAGCTCTACCAGAGGTCCTACTCCTACCCCTGCTGAAGTGCTTGAGGCCCATGGAGGTCACCTACATCTTTCAGGAGATACATTATAGCATTTACAGGAATCACATTGGGGGTAGGACATTAACCTACAAGGCTCTCCAGTATGGTTACTACTAGGAGACCATGCGGGAGGATGAGACCGACTTTATGAAAAGGTGTGATCGCTACTAGAGCCATGCTCACATCCATTATCACCGGCTTCTTCATTATCCCAGCTTTCCTCTCCATGGCCATTCGCATAGTGGGGGATGGACATCTTAGGGCCATTCTGGTGGGGGCACTAGGATCAAACAAAGATTACTAGGCCCTATTTGGTTTACTTAGCCATGTGTCAAATTTTGTAATCAACTAGAATTGAGTCATATAATAAATTGAGGTTAGTTGATTTGTCTCAACCCTCAACCTAGTCAGTATTTTGAATCCTGTACATCAATTATGAGTCCAGTATGAGCTCGATTTTTATACAAGAGAAGAGGTCACCCTATTTTGGAGTTCCACTAGGCCACATCCAGGAGTCAAAGGCCACTACATCAGCCTAATGAATTTTGTGTGACAACCCAAGATCCAAGATGCTTCCAGAAATCCTGATTCCTTCCAAATACCCTCCACATGCCCAGATTCCAGTCCAAATGCCAGAGCATATTCCTAAACTAGGGCATCCATGATTCTAGAGGTCTACTTACATCCCAACCCAAAGAAATCAATCCCAAGTGCCAAGCTCAAGCCCTTAAAAAGCAAGATTCCAGGAAATATTCCTACTACTAGGCTACTAGGCCACCCCAGCTTCCAGAGGCCCAGGTGCCAAGTCCAAGCCCTTAGGAAGCAAGATTTCAGGGAATATTCCTGCTACCAGGCTACCAGGCCTCCCCAGCTTCCAGAGGCCCAAACCCATGCACCCAAGCCCCTTGGGTCGGCCCCTTGCTGCTCCTAGAGGCCCAAGACACCCCCTAGGCATCCTTGAAGTGTTGAACATGTTCAAAGAGGTTTGACCAAGTCCAAGTTGAAGAGAAGGAGAAGACCAAGTTTATTCCTAACCTGATTGGGATTTCTAATCCTTTTAAACTTTATAATTCTATCCTAGCTAGGAAAGGACTTGTATTCCAATTGGAAAGAGGACTTGTAACACAAGTGTAACCATGGTTAGTGAGGGCATGAGAACTCTATAAATACCCCACCCCTCCCTTTCTTGTATGCATCTCTTTCTTATGAATACAACTTGCTGAAATTTTGAGTTATTACCTTATGTTGGTATTTTGTTTTAGTTCTTTAGGTTGTGTTTTTGTGTTTGGACTAGTTCCTTGCTGCCCTAGCATCCTTTCATGCCCTAAATCACTGCCATCCAAGCCCTCACACATTCAAGGAGTGCCCTAGGCTGTCAAGCATGGAGATCTTCAACAAGCTTCAAATAGCCATCTTCTAACCCTAATCCTGATTCCTTTCAACCCAGAGTTCCTTTCTTATTAGCCCTCACACATCCAAGAAGGAGTGCCCTAGGCTGTCAAGCAAGGAGATCTTCAACAAGCTTCAAACAACCATCTTCTAACCCTAATCCTGATTCCTTTCAACCCATAGTTCCTTTCTTATTTTTTAATTGCTGTTTTGATTAACCATGATGCTTGTAGGATCCCCGAGGTGCTTCCCCTCCTCTGAGCAGTCCTTCTTTGCTACCTAGACTGCCCTGAATCACCATCAGATTCATGGGAACCGAAACTTCTTCTTCCAGGCTCCAATCAGAGTGCGAGTGAACCCTTTTGTTGCTGAATTTTAATCTCTGACTGGTAAGAAACATTCCCTTCCATTATTATCTGATTTAGATGAAGATAAACTATCCTAAACCGGTAGTTTCTCAACTCTTGGGTCCTGGATATTTTATTGGTTTTTATGGGTATGCCTGCAACCCGATGATTCTTTGCATTACTAGTCCTTCTGCTAGTTTTTACTTTATTTTAGGAATCTAGCCTGCAATTAAAATTATAAAAATCATAAAAAAATATTTTACTATTTTTCATGCATGTTTAGCAGTCTTAGAGTCATCCCACATCACAATCCCCTCAGCATCTAGTCAACAGACGATTTGATTATGGCCATCGACTACATTGCCAAGTGGGTCGAGGCCGAGCCCTGGCATGGATCATCGAGAGCAAGGCAAGATCTTTTCTCTAGAAGTCAGTCATCTACCATTTTGGCCTATTGTATACAATCATCATCGACAATGGGTGGCAAATTGACAACCAACCATTCAAAGAGTTCTGCATCGATTTGAACATTCACCATCGCTTTACGTCGATGGCTCACACACAAACCGACGAGAAGGTCGAGGAAACAAATCAGACCATTCTCCAAGGACTCCACACCATACTAGATAAGGCAAAAGGTAGCTGGGTAGTAGAACTCCCCAGTGTGCTATGGGCCTATCATACTATACCTTGGGTGGTGATGAATGAGATGCCATTCAACATGGTCTTCGGTTCCAAAACTATGATTCCAGTAGAGGTGGGTCTCCCCTCATTATGGGTTAAGCAATATGACAAGGTCAAGAATCCAGCATGCCTCCTCCTTAACCTAGACCTACTTGAACAAACAAGGGATAAAGCTTGGCTCTGCATGGTAGCGTATCGATAGCAGGTGCCCTAGTACTATAATTCCTGCATAAAGTCGAAAGCTTTTTGCCCGGGTGACCATGTCATGTGGAGGCTGAAGTTTCCCATCCCAAGGAACATGGCAAGTTGTCCCCGAACTGGGAGGGTCCTTACAAAGTAGTCAACGCTCTGCCACAACGAGCCTACCAACTCATCGGACTCGATGATGGCTATCTCCATCGAACATAGAATGTGATGTAGGGATGTAGGGCTAGGGATGTTAGGTATGGATGCTTATGATGCAAAAGAATTTTTTTTTTTTATGGTTGATGAGTTTTAGATGTTTTTATAAGTTTTTTTTTTAGGGTTTTGATTTTCGATCACAAGCAAAGACTAGAAATATGAGAAGAGAATAACGAAAGCTTACACTAGTAGTTCAAATCCCTAAATAGTGAAAACAAGAACAGGATCCTGGGATTAAGAAACCCCGGTAGGACTAAGCTCGAAACACAATACCTACTTAGGAGATAGAGAGAGCAAACCTCACATGTTTGAAGTGCCCGATGCAGAGATCGCTCAACTCGGTGGATGCGGCCTGAATGCCTGAGCAATCGAACCCGCGAAAGCACTAGCTTTCGGTCGGATGGTCGCGATGGCAAAGCTGATTGTCTCCGGTGCCCGAGATGCCAGGGAGGACCTGTAGGCAAGCAAAATAGGGATTAGCAAAATGGAGAGAAGTACTGAAAGAGACTAAGATGGGGTTGAGAAGGGGCTTCGAGCCCGGTGTCTGGTTGGATTCCGAAGTCGAAGAAGGAGATAACTTGGGGCCTCGCACCTCGTGACGTTCCGGAGGATGAAGGATTGTGGCCTCACACCACTCGACATCCCTGGGGACGAAGGCAACTTCACTCAAACCTAGTCTAGGAGACAATGGTTGGAGGATAGAAAACTGAAACTCTCTTTTTCATTCAATCATTCAATAGCTTTACAATGGAGGGATTGGGTCCTTTAAATAGGCACCCAAGGCCCATTTGAATTCAAAATAACTCAAAACCATTGAACCCAAATTACAACCCCAAAAGTTGGCACCCACATGGATGGGGAATATTCTTCATGGCCGACCAAATGGAGGAGAAGATTGGCATGGCATGTGGGAGGGCTTGGAGAAGGGGATTGGCCTCTTGACTTCCTTCTTTTGCATGCTCATTTTGGGAAAAAAACATGGAACAAGGCTTGCTTGAAGGGATGTGCTTCCTTTGATCCTTCAACGCCCACTTTGGAGTGATTCATGGCCGACCAAATGGAGAGAGCTTTCAGTGTTGCAAGGTTGAAAGGTTGGAGAGGGGAGTGTGTCCTTTGACCTTCCATTCTTTCATGAACAATTTGGGAAGAAGGCTTGGAAGATGGCTTGCTTTGTGGCTTGGTCTCTTCAAGAATCTTCAACGCCCCATATTTTGATGGATCATGGCATGATGTGGGGGAGGAAAGAGGGGGATGATGTCTCCTCCTTCCAAGGTCGCCCAAGAGAAAAAAAGGCATGGAGAGGGCATGTGGAATGCATGAGGGTGCCTCCTTATTTCCATCCTTGGATGCCCAAGTGGCAATTGATGTGGTGCCACATAGGTGGCTGAGGTGGCACCTGTGTTGGCATCTTTTCAAGTGAAAGAGGTGGGTTGGCCCACAAGGACTTGACTTGGTCTTGAAAGCCAGGTTGACTTCAATTAGGCTTGGGCCCAATCCAAACTAAGGCTCGAACAAAAAATAAATATAGGACCCATGACCTAGACTTGATCCAAATTCGTCAAGGTACAAGGCTAAAGATTTTAAAATTACTTTGGCTCATAGCCTTATTACAGGACTCACAGAAGTGGAACCCTAATATGAGATCCATAGAGGGTTGAGGAGCCTCTGTTGGATCCTGGTGCCCACACCAGTTCTCCTGGGGTGGGGGGAACTCGACCCTGTCGAGTAAGGGTTAGTTTGGCTTTGGTACCTCTCCAGGATATCGGGGTCGATGCGCTGCAAGTCCTCCATGTAATCCACGAGTCATCAGATTCGGGTCGGCCTTGCCATCGGACCAAGTAATGTTGATAGCCCTTGCCCCGGGTAGTGATGGCTTGGTCATCCAGGACACACTCGATCCGCTCTCCTCACTCAGGTATATTTGGAGGTGGACACTCAGGCTCAGGTTCACTCTCAAAAGGGAGGTCAGGTCCAAACAGCTCACTGGATATGTTTGCGGGTTCTCTATACTCGACTAAGTCAGAGATATTGAATGTCGAGCTAATTCCATATTCGGGGGTAATTCTAGCACATAGGCATTAGGGCCCATTCTCCTAATCACTTTAAAGGGACCCGCCCCACGAGCATGAAGCTTCTTAACGGTTCCCGGTGGAAACTGTTCAGGCCGGAGCCTAATCATTACAAAATCCCCTATTTTAAACTCTTTTGCTCGCTTTCGGGAATCAGCCAGCCTTTATATGTGTTATTACTTATATTAATTTTCTGGCTAATTTCTTTATGCATATCCCTAATATGCTGTGAAAGTGAATCAGCGGACTCGGAGACATGAGCATTGATGGGTACGGGAATCATGTCAAGAGGTTAGTTAGGCTTGTATCCACAGACAACTTCAAAAGGACTATTCCTGGTGGTCCTATTCATAGAACTGTTGTAGGCAAACTCGGCTCGAGGTAAAAGAAGATCCCAATTTCCTGTATGTTCACCTATCAAGCATCTAAGAAGGTTTCCTAGGCTGCGGTTGACTACCTCAGTTTGTCCATCGATTTGCGGGTGGTAGGCAGTGGAGAATTGGAGCTTGGTGCCTAGGAGGTGCCAAAGGGTTTTCCAGAAATAGCTAGTGAAGCGGACATCTCTATCGGACACTATGGTCTTGGGTAGGCCATGTAACTTAACCACATGTTCCAGAAAAAGCTTGGCAACCTTGGAAGCATCTAAGGTCTAGGAGCAGGGTATAAAATCAGCCATTTTGGAGAACCTATGTACTACTACAAAGACAAAATTGTGCTTCCTTGCGGTCTTGGGTAATCCTACCATAAAATCCATGCTGAGGTCTTGCCAAGAGTGACTAGGAATGGGCAACGGTGTGTAAAGGCCAGTATTCTGTTTCTGCTGCTTGGCCACAGCATAGGTCCGGCACCTAGAGATAATATTGGCAACATCTTTTTTAAGTCCAGGCCAAAAAAACTGGTCTTCAATAGCTAAAGCGGTCTTCTCCCTACCAAAGTGACCAGCTAGGCCTCCCGCATGGGTTTTCCACACTAAAAAATCTCGGAGTGAAGTCTTGGGAATGCACAACTTATTACCCTTAAAAAGGTAACCATCCTGTAAGGTATAGTCACTATGGGCACTAGAGGGTTCTTGAAGCTTAGACTGCAAGATCTCACTAAAGTCAGGACAAGGTTCATATTGCTCCTTAAGTCGGTCAAATCCTACAACCTCAGTCCTAACAGTGTTTAACAAAAGGGCATGATGGCTAAGGGCATCAGCTACCTTATTCTCAGTACCAGCACGATGTTTAAGCACAAAGGTATAGGCTTGGATATATTCGACCCACTTAGCGTGCCTAGGGTTCAATCTTTTCTCGGAGTTCAGGTATCGAAGGGCTTCATGGTCTAAAAATAGGACAAACTCATGGGGTAACAGGTAGTTCCTCTAGTACCTAAGGGCTTGGATGACTGCATAAAACTCTTTATCGTAAGTCGAGTACTTAATTTTGGCTTCATTAAGTTTTTCGCTAAAGAAGGCCACAGGATGATTTTCCTGACTAAGTACTCCACCAATCCTAACTCCCAAAGCATCACAAGCAACCTCGAAAATCATAGAAAAATCTGGCAATCTTAGGACGGGTGCTTGTATCATTCTATCGTTAATTTCAAGGAAGGCTTTGTCTGTAGCTTTAGTCCATTGAAAACCTCCCTTCCTGATGCAGTCAGTTATAGATGCTACAATTGAACAGAATCCCCGAATTAAACATCTATAAAATGTTGCCAGGCCATGGAAACTACGTACATCTTGGATACTAGCAGGGATAGGCCACTCAACTATAGCTCTAACCTTTTCGGGGTCGGTTGAAACTCCTTTAGGGGTAACTACAAAGCCTAAGAAGATAATCCTAGTTGTCACAAATTCACACTTCTTAGGGTTGGCGTAAAGGCTATTCTCCCTAAGGGTTTGGCAGACTAACCTTAAGTGGTTAAGATGGTCCTCTTTGGTCTTGCTATAGATCAAGATGTCATCAAAATATACTACTAGGAATTTTCCAGTGAAATCGCGCAAGACTTGGGTCATGACTCTCATAAAGGTACTGGGTGCATTAGACAACCTGAAAGGCATCACCACCCACTCAAACAGACCATCCTTAGTCTTAAACGCCATCTTTCATTCATCTCCCGGTCGAATTGTAATCTGGTGGTAACCACTCTTGAGGTCTATCTTGGAAAAGATAGTGGCACCAGCCATCATATCGAGCATATCATCTAGGCGGGGAATAGGAAACCTTTATTTGATTGTAATTTTGTTGATAGCGCTGCTATCAACACACATTCTCCAGGTCCCGTCTTTCTTAGGGGTAAGTAGGGCAAGGACGGCACAGGGACTTAAACTCTCCCTAAGAAAACCCTTCCTAAGCAGCTCTTTCACTTGTTTCTGAAGTTCTTGATGTTCAGTGGGGTTCATCCTATAGTGGGGAAGGTTGGGCAAAGTGGATCTTGGGACCAAATCTATAGCGTGTTGGATGTCCCTAAGGGGTGGCAGTTGATCAGGTAATTCTTCCAAGAAGACATCCTCAAATTCTTTTAGAGTCTTTACTACCTCTGGGGGGTGTTCTACATTGGTTGGTTCATGACTCTCCTTGGTGGCTAGAATCCAAATAGGGGCTCCCTCTAAAATCTCTTTCTCTAGCTCCTTAGGTGTGATCAGGTTGACTCCTGTTTTCTTCTTTTTAAGGATACTAGATCCTTTCTTGATGGGGTCCTTAGGTTAGATTGGGTTGATTGTGATCTTTTTCCCCTGGTGGAAAAAGACACAGGTATTGGATCGACCATAAAGGGTGGCATTATGGTTGAAAAGCCAGGGTCGTCCTAGGATGATACTACCCACACCCATGGGTAAGACATCGCACCAAATTGATTCTTCATATGAACTCATTTTTATCTTGATTTGGCACCTAGATTTTACTGGGATTGAAGTTGAATCTATCCAGGAGACATTGTAAGGGTTGGGGTGGGGAACTGTGGCTAGTCCTAAAGATTTGACTATACTCAAGAAAAGGGCATTAACACTGCTTCCACTATCAATGATGACCTTACATGCCTTATCTCCTAGCTTGATCAGGGTTTGTAGGATGTTGGTCCTACGCCAGTCTTCGTGTACTATGTTTTGGGCTAGGATGCATCGGACCACTCCTACAAGGTCTTCAGATTCATACACTTCTTCCTCTCCCTCGTACTCTTCCAACAACTGATTTTTGGTATCATAGACGTCCTCCTCAGGTTCAACGATTGGTTCAGGTTCAGTCTCGGTTGGTTCATCTATGAGTAGGGCAGGGGTGTTGCACTGACTAGCAAAATGTCCAGGTTTATGACACCTAAAGCATTTACCTTGGGGATCGAGTCACCTCTGGACTTCAATAGCCTTACCCTTTTCCTCTCTACTGTATTGGGGTCGGTTCAGGCTGGGATGACTAGTACTGGGTCGGGCTAGGTTTGGTCGACTTGTGTCAGTTCGGTTTGGGCTTGGTTGACTTGGGTAAGCCTGGCTATAACTTTGGGTGGATCCAGAGATATGGTTCTGGTTCCTAAAGGGCTCAGGTCTTCTGTAGGTGGGAGCTCTCTAGAAATGCTCACAGAGCCTAGCAACTTGGTAAGCTTCTTCCAAGGTTCTGGTTGCCCTAAAATACAGCTTTCTCTGAATGTCTGGTTGTAGGCTAGCCCTAAACCTAGACAAGGTTACCTCAGGTGACTCTACAACCTTTCATCACATAACATATTCATCAAACTTGGCGATGTAATCGGCCACACTCTTACTCCCTTGACTTAGGGTTTGCCATTGGTCCAATAGTTTCTGGGTGTAGGATGCGGGTAGGTATTTTCTTCTAAGCTTATCTCTCATTTCCCACCAGGAGGTTATTGGTAATTGACCTTTCTACTCTATGTAATTTTCAACACTATTCCAGAACAACCTAGCTTGGTGAACCAACCTAAGCTTGGGAAACTTAAACTTAGTTCTTTCTAACATAGAGTACTAGTCAAAATAATGTTCCATAGCAGACTCCCAATCTTCATTCACCCTGGGATCTAAACTTCCATCGAAAGTGGGTGCCTCAAGCTTGATGCTCCTAAGGGCCCTTTCTTCACGGTCATCCAGATTGGGTCTCCTAGGATGGGTATCAACAAAGGGGTCAGGGTCTCTCCCAAATTCATCCTCAAAGTAAGGGTCTTGTTGCAAGTTTCTCCTGGGATGAGGGGACTCAGGACTTGGTTCAGGTCGGGTTCTAGCAGCTTCCTCTAGGGGTCTTACTCTGGCCTCTATTTGACCTAGTCTATTGGTCAACTGGTTGCCTAACTGGGTCATGGATTGTGTTAGGGCTCCAATGTCAGCTCGCAGTTGGTCCATGGTTTTGGTAGAGGATGGAGAAGGTGGGTGAAAAGAGGTTCCTAATCTAGTGCACGTGTAACAAAACGATGCTACGGTTTGCTAGACCTAAGAGATCTCTCCAAATGTGAAGTCAAGAAGATGAACTTGAAAGCAGTAACTTGGCACCTGGCCAGGTAAGTGTTAGGTTAGTGGAGGTTCCTCTTTGCTTGCCTAAACACCAATTGGAAATTGGCCAGGTAAGCGAACCAACCCACTTCCCTTCGGGCTCTAGTCCCTGAACCACTTGTCTAGACACCAGCTACTCAAGCACACACCAACAAGTACTTTAGCTTGGCTCGGCACTTGGGTCGACCCGAAGGGAAGTGGGTTGGCTAATCAAAATGTCTAATCAATTTTAGTTAATGGCTAGGGTTCGATATGTCGGGTGGTGGTTTTTGGGCTAGGGACAGGTAATGAAATCCTGACCCAATGTTAATTTGACACCCTTAAGATAAGTTATAGAGAATGATGCACAAAAATGACTAATGAAATGACTTAAAATTTTCTTCTTTTTTTTTTTGTGTGTCTTTTAGATGTGTGAATGCTAAACAAAATGCAGGAATTAAAATGTGCCCCTAAATGCAAGAAATAAACTAAATGGATGAATGAGATGCTTGCTGAAACTTCAGACCTAAGATTTTCTCAGGTAGTATTTCGGCTTGTAGAAATTGTACAAACTAAAATAAGATCTGAGAAAATAGACAAAAATATGTTGAATTCAATGCGATCTAACAGAATAGAAATCATGAAATTTGGAGGTCTCTACAGAGAGAAATAATCCAATGATCAGACCATATACGGGCTGACCAGAATGCAGAAAATGAAAGAAAACAAAATGCACTAGTCCTAGCCTTGCTGTGATACCAAAAATTATGTAGGGATGTAGGGATAGAGATGCTAGGTATGAATGCTTATGATGCAAAGGAAATTTTTTTTTTTATGGTTGATGGGTTTTAGATGTTTTTATAAGTTTTGTTTTTTTAGGGTTTTGATTCTCGATCACAAGCAAAGACTAGAAATATGAGAAGAGAATAACGGAAGCTTACACTAGTAGTTCAAATCCCTAAACAGTGAAAACAAGAAAAGGATCCCGGGATTAAGAAACCCCATGATGGGGACATCGACCCAAACCTGATGCCAGTCCAACCTAGAAGCCCAGCCCAGATCCTGATGATTCCAGATCCTGATGAGCACAGATCCTGATGAGCACAGATCCTGATGAGCACAGATCATGTTGAGCACAGATCCTAATCATGTTTGATGCGGGCACCAGACTCAGAAGAAGACTTTAGGGCTCCATCTGGATCTCTGATTGACCTTGCCCGAAGAATTAGGGTTTTCTGGTTTTTAATAAGGGTTGACTTGGTCAACTCAATTTTAGTCTTGAGTCTGTATTTCCCTGCAATTTAAATTTTGTTGAGTCATGTTGACTCAGTACAAGTCCTAGTAGTGGTCTAGATCTTCTCCAGGTTGGTGCCACATTTTTTCAGTCAAGTCAAGGTCCAGGGTGCCACATTTTTCTCTCAGGCCCAAGCAAGTGGGCGCCACACTCCCAACCACACGCCAGAGTCCAGGAGGTGCCACATCTCCATCCAGTGTCTTTGGTCCCTACACCACAAGAAGTAAGTTCCTTTTTTTTCTTGCACCACTTGGCAGAGAAATCCATCAAGATACCTCAATCCAGGATGGCAAGAATTTTTCTTGAAGAGAGGATCAAGGAGGTGCCCCACAATGTTCCATAAAAAATCCAAGTTATAAAAGGGAAGAGAGCATGTCTTGGGGAGGAATTCAAGAAGGTTCCCAAAAGTTTCCAAAAGTGCCAAAGCCATGAAAGGAAGAAGCCTAAACTTGTGGAGCAAGACTAGGAGGTGTCCAAATGAGCCAAACCATGAAGGGAAAATTCTTGATTCATGGAGAGATACTAGGAGACACCCCATAACATGCCATTTGGAGCTGACTTTTAAGTTTTCTTGGAGTTTTTGGGCTGCCCACGCATGGAAGGAGTCTTGGGAAGAGAATTTGATGCCTAAAGTGTGGGTTAGTCCTATTAGTCCCACATGGGAAATGTATAAAAATTTATTTCTTTGTTATGTCTATATATTCAACTCTATGTAACTCTTGAATTTAATGATGAATGAAATCAATTTCTTTGTGAGCAACTTTATGTTTCTCTGTTCAGCACTTGTATTCAAGTGTTGAGCTTAGAGAGGGAGTGATTCCGTGTTCCACAGGAACCTTGAGGAGGTGTGAGATCTCCAAACCCTACCAAAACCCTAGGTTAGCCACTTCAATTCCAAACCCTAGCCGCCATCATCTTCTTCATTCCACCAATCATCCAAACCCTAATCTACCTCATCATCTCACGGCCCCTCTCTTCCAAGTAGAGGCCGACCACCAGCATCCAGGTCCAGATCGGCTACTTCGAATACAGAGCAAATCGCAGAGGAAGTCAGATCAGCATCCAGGAGAATCAGGATTTCAGCAACATCAATTTTTCAAGTTCTTCTTATCTGGAAAATCCTTTCTTTGAGAATCTGGTTCCTTAACTTGTTCTTCTTCTTTCCCAGATCCTGAGTTCAGGAGAATCCAACTCTACCAAAGGACCAGTATTATAGGATCCATTGCGAAGATATCTGAATCCGAGGATCCAACAATCTGCTCGAGAGAGTCCTTCCACCAAACTTTGTGAAGATCACTGCCTGGTACATAACCCTTCCCTTCTCTTTATTTCTGTCCTGTTGAAAGTTCTGAGCGAAACCCTAGGTCTGGGAGTTTCTCAACCCCCAGCGATCCTTTACTTCTAAACTACTCTGATAATCTAGTTTCTTTGAATTGTGCTTTCAATTATTATATAGTTTCTTTCAATTTAGTTTAACTTTCATTTGAGTCAAAGCCGACTTCTGAAAATAAAAAAAAAAAAGAAATTAGTCTTAATTTACTTCTACATCGCATCATCTCTTTTGTCCTGCATCATTTTTGGTATCAAAGCATTCGTTCTGCATCATTTTGGTATCAGAGCTTTCGTACTGCATCAATTTTGGTATCAGAGCCCTATCTAGGATTTCTGACTTGCTTGCATGTTTTGAGTGTCTCTCTTTTTTACTTTGTCTGCTTGAAGTAGACTCCCCAGGACGTGCGGTCCTAGGAATGAAGTGAGGTGCAAGCCTCCTCTTCCCATTCCATGGGGTGTTCCTAGGGCATGTAGGGGATCCGCTGGGTTACAACTTCGTAGCAGGAATTGTAAACCGGGGAAGCATTCTATTTTCAGTCTGTAACTACCCTGTTATAAGAATTGTTTCTCAATACAGGTAACTTCAAATTGCATGATTTTTATTTTGATGGAACCAGTATAATTGAAACTATTTTATATAATTTTACTGTAATTTATTAGTTTTTGTAAACTTTCTGAGAGTTAAATTACAGCAATTCTATTTTTGTGTTTCTGTAATTCAATTTTTTTTTTTTTTTGAGTGATCATCTCCTAATTCATCTTTAGGGCAATTGAGCATCTAAGATAAGGGGAGGAGTTGATAACCTCTTCTTAGCCCAAAATCACCACCCATTCATTCTATCCTAAGCCTAATTTTAAAATTTATTAGACTTAATTTGCCCTAATGGGCTAGGAACACCAACTGGTCAGGTCCAGCCTTGGGTTTAGTCAGTTTGTCTGGTTACTCTGTGTGTGCTTTGTACTCAGTGTCTAGAACGGTGATTTAGGGACTACGTCCTGAAGGGCTTGTGTGCTGGTCCGCCTACCTGGCCAATCACTGATTGGTGTCTAGGATTGGCAATTAGGGACCTAACACTCCCCTTACACCTTCCTGGCTGAGTCCCGAGTTACTACAGGCTAGCTTGCCACTCTGATTGGGCATCTAGTTTGGACTCTAGGTCTAGTGAGCTAGTAGTCGCTTTAGTCTTGTCACATTCTGTGTGCTTGCTTGCATCATCATGTCCACCCGGAATGGAGTACCCTCCCAACCTGGTCAAATCCAACCTGATTTAAAGGCCATGGTTAGAACTCTTACCAAAGGTATGAACAAATTGAGTCAGGATATGACCGCTACTATTGCCCAGTTTAAGGAACAAGTCCATGAGGATCTTACCCAGCTTAGGGATCGAGTCCAAGTACTTGGGGAACCTAGACATCAGAATTGGACTCCTGACCCAAATTTTAATGTGCCTCAACCTCACCCACACCAGGAGCCTAGGAGGACCTTACACCGTGATCCCGAGCATAACCCTAGGAAGCCTAACCATGATATCTATAGTGTGGATCGTGTCTATGAGAGGTCCTTACAATATTCTAGACCAGTCACTCAATAATCCAAGTCTTCTAGATCAAACCATTTAGATCCACACCCATGCCCAAGTAAGGTCTCTACTAGCTTGAAACCCAGTGTGACCCAGGTTCCTATATCGCAAGAATGTTGGTTTTGTCGAGAAAGAGGCCATAAATCTAGTCAGTGCCCATGCATAGGACTGGCTTATGCACAGCTAAGTGGTAAGAATCCTAAGGATGACATTAATGAGGGAGAACCCATGCCTACCAATGAGGAAGAAAGGTTAGGTATGACAAGCCCAGAATCAGTTGACCCGATTACCACTGACCCGAAACCCATTGAAGATGGCATCTAGGAAGTATATGATGATGGCTTGAGTCTAGTTGATGAATATGAGGGGGAAGAACTTGAAGAATGTGACATCGATACTATTGGTTCCTTACCTGAGGAGACCTTGGAGAGCAACTAAGTGGTAGGACCTAGTTCAGAAATTCAAGAGATTTGTGAGAAACAAGTTCCTTTAGTCAAATACCCCCAGGAAGAACTCATAGTGTTAGCCCAAGCTATCAGTTCATACCCTCTAATGACAGTCATTCCCCATGTACCAATTGAAGATCTTTGCACTGAACTGTTTAAGTTTGCCCACCCTATGGTAGATCCTCTCCTTAGGATGACTGAATCAAGCCTCTTACAATTGGACCTTATCCCATGCCCAGCCACTAAGGTCTCTCCCGTAATCTCAATTGAACATCCTTGTCTTGAGTGGATTGATTCACCCAGTCCTATAGAAGTCCTCCTTATGGCCCCAGACCCCTTCCTTCGCATGACTGACCTACCCTTCTATAGAGTATACCTTTCCGCACCCATAGGTCAAATTTCAAGTCTTGAGGTCATCTTCCATAGGCCCTTCCATGAATCATTCTCTAATCCATTTCTTGAGAAAGTGGATCATTATTTGCTTAGAGAACAAATCTTAACTGTTGCAATCACAAGTCCTAGGGTACTCCCCGAACCATCTCTTGATCCATTCCTAGGAGTAGCAAACTTTTCCTTTCGTAAGGATGACCAGTTGACATTCATAGATCACCATTCAAACCTTCAGGTCACCACCTTTAGCTAGCAGGTAATTCGAGACTCCACCTCATATTTCCGCCCTTTCTCTAGGACTTCCAATGCTTCTTACACCATCCAAGTATACTTTGTCGAAGTCTTTAGAGTGAACCACGTGTCAGAATCTATTAGGTTTGCCACCTACTTCTGGAAGACCTTATGGCACCTACTAGGCACCCATGATAAGTTTTCATGTTCTGCATGCCATCCTCCGACCCAAGGTCAAACCTAGAGAGCCGTAGTTTGTTAGGTTTAGACCTAGGGTTCCTTTGAATAAAGTCCATTCTTTAGGAATGCATCGTCAGTCGAGTTCAGGACATTATCTCAGATTTTGGTTGAGTGAGAATACCATGAATTGGGATTTGTATTTACCCAGGGCTAAATTTACATATAATGTTTCGATCAATAGGTTTATAGGCTAGAGTCCCTTTGAAATTGTTCATGGATACAAGCCTCACACACCACTTGATTTGATTTCACTATTAGTCCACACACACAAGTCTATTGATGCACTTGCATAGCATGTAAAGGACTTGCATAAAGAAATTCATGCCAAAATAAATTTAAGTAATAAAACTTATAAGAAGTTGGCTGATTCTCAAAGGCGAGTCAAAACTTTTGTTGAGGGAGACTATGTAATGATTAGGTTAAGGCTTGAACGGTTTCCTCCTGGAACCGTTAGAAAGTTACATGCTAGAGGAGCTGGACCATTTAGAGTGGTGAAGAGAGTAGGGTCCAATGCCTATGTGCTCGAGTTGCCTTCAGGACTAGGCATTAGCTCCACTTTCAACATTACAGACTTAGTAGAGTATAGGGAGCCAGCTATGATTCCTAGTAAGCCTTTGAAACCTAATCCTGTTATTGAGAGTGATCCCG
This sequence comes from Areca catechu, assembly GCA_021397845.1. NCBI lineage: Eukaryota > Viridiplantae > Streptophyta > Magnoliopsida > Arecales > Arecaceae > Areca > Areca catechu. The sequence goes on along the minus strand of CM038051.1, from coordinate 138,797,157 downwards.
ACCCTGTGTGTCCACCAACAAACTGGCCTGTGAGGAAAGAGTAGATTGAAAAGATCCTGGATGATCAGGTTATCTCTACTCGTAATCGAGGATACCAAGATACCTGGTCCGCTGGCAAGGAAGGCTAGATTCTGATGACTCTTGGATCTCCCGAGAAGAATTACAAGAATTTGACCCAGACCCCTTGGAGAGATACCAGAGCTAGCTTGATCCATACTCGACAGGGTCGAGTTCCTCCCACCCCGGGAGAATTGGTGCGGGCACCAGACTTAGAAGAAGACTTCAGGGCTCCATCTGGATCTCTGATTGACCTTGCTCGAAGAATTAGGATTTTCTGATTTTTTAATAAGGGTTGACTTGGACAACTCAATTTTAGTCTTGAGTCTGTATTTCCCTGCAATTTAAATTTTGTTGAGTCATGTTGACTCAGTACAAGTCCTAGTAGTGGTCTAGAACTTCTCCAGGTTGGTGCCACTTTTTTTCAGTCAAGTCAAGGTCCAGGGTGCCACATTTTTCTCCCAGGCCCAAGCAAGTGGGCGCCACACTCCCAGCCACACGCCAGAGTGTAGGAGGCGCCACATCTCCATCCAGTGTCTTTGGTCCCTACACCACAAGAAGTAAGTTCCTTTTTTTTCTTGCACCACTTGGGAGAGAAATCCATCAAGATACCTCAATCCAAGGAGGAGCCAATTTCTTTCCAGATAAACCCAAGCCAGGATGGCAAGAATTTTTCTTGAAGAGAGGATCAAGGTGGTGCCCCACAATGTTCCATAAAAATCCAAGTTATAAAAGGGAAGAGAGCATGTCTTGGGGAGGAATTCAAGGAGGTTCCCAAAAGTTTCCAAAAGTGCCAAAGCCATGAAAGGAAGAAGCCTAAACTTGTGGAGCAAGACTAGGAGGTGTCCAAATGAGCCAACCATGAAGGAAAAATCCTTGATTCATGGAGAGATACTAGGAGACCCCCCATAACCTGCCATTTGGAGCTAATTTTCAAGTTTTCTTAGAGTTTTTGGGCTGCCCACTCATGGAAGGAGTCTTGGGAAGAGAATTTGATGCCTAAAGTGTGGGTTAGTCCTATTAGTCCCACATGGAAAATGTATAAAATTTTATTTCTTTGTTATGTCTATAAATTCAACTCTTTGTAACTCTTGAATTAATGATGAATGAAATCAATTTCTTTATGAGCAACTTTGTGTTTCTCTCTTCCACACTTGTATTCAAGTGTTGAGCTCCGTGAGGGAGTGATTCCGGGTTCCACAGGAACCTTGAGGAGGTGTTGATGCAGAACAAAGAACAAGGAAGCGTATGCAGAAGTAAATTTGAGATTAATTTTTTTTTTTTTTGTTTTTTTTTTTTATATTTCAGAAATTGGCTTTGACTCAAAGTAAAGCTAAACTAAGTTGAAGGAAACTAGGTAAGGATTGAAAGCACAATTTAGATGAAACCAAATTATTAGAGTAGTTTAGAAGTAATGGATCGCTGGGGGTTGAGAAACTCCCAGACCTAGGGTTTCGCTCTGAACCTTTAACAGAACAGAAATAGAGAGGAGAGATGGTTTACCAACCAGACAGTGATCTTCTCAGAATTTGGGTGGAAGAACTCTCTCGAGCAGATTATGGGATCCTCGGAGTCGGCTATCTTCGCAATGGATCCTCCAATACTGGTCTTGTGGTTTGGTTGGCTTCTCCTGGACTCAAGATCTGGGAAAGAAGAGGAACAAGTGATGGAATTCAGATACTCAAGAAAAGGTTTACCAGGTTGAAGAACTTGAAAACTGAAGTTGCTGAAATCAGGATTTTCCTGGAGGCTGATCTGACTTCCTCTTAGAATTGCTGTAGATCTAAAATATCTGGACTGGAGCTGGTAGTCGGCCTGGACTTGGAGAGGGTGGCCGTGAGAGGTGGGATAGGCTAGGGCTTGGTGGAAAGAGAAGGGTGATGGTGGCTAGGGTTGGGAGTGGAGTGGCTAACCTAGGGTTTGGGTTTGGAGATCTCACACCTCCTCAAGGTTCCTGGGGAACCCGGATTTACTCCCTCACGGAGCTCAACACTTGGATGCAAGTGCGGAAGAGAGAAAACACAGAGTTTGCTCACTAAAAAAAATTAGTTTCATTCATCTGATTTTTTTCAAACTTACATGGGGGTTTAATTTATAGGCCATTACAAGAGAGAAGGGTTTTACATCTTCCCATGTGGGACTAAAGGAGGGATCTTCAAATTAGGATATCAATCCCTACTCATATGGCTGGCCAATTAATTCCAAAGTTTATTGAAGCTTCAAAAGGAAAGTGGGTGGCGCCTCCTTGTCTTGACCTCCAAGAAAATATTTTTTCCTTCTATGCTTGGCCTTATCTGGAAGTGTTTGGGCGCCTCTTAACCTTGTCCTCTAAGAGAAAATTTGTTGCCTTTTATATCTGGCTTTAGTTGGAATGATTAGGGCGCCTCCTAACCTTGCTTTTCAAGAGAAATCCCCTTCCTTCCATGGCTCAACCCTTTTTGGATACCTCTTTTTCTTTCTCCCCAAGTTATGGCTCCTTCTAACTTTGTTTGAGTATTTCTGGCAGGTAAGGGCGCCTCCTTGAATCTCTCCCCAAGAGAATTTCTTTCCTTTCATAGTTTGGTTCTTTTGGGAAGTCTTGGACCGCCCCCTTGATTTGTGGACCCCTGGTGGATTTCTCCTCAATTGGCGCATGAAAGAGGGAGCTGCTATCTGTGGTGTGGGGACCAAAGCCTGCTGGATGGAGATGTGGCGCCCCCTGGACTCAGGCATATGGCTGGGAGTGTGGCTGGGAGTGTGGCGCCCACTTGCTTGGCCTTGGGAGAAAATGTAACACCCCCAGGTTGAAGCCCTAGTCCACTACTGAGTCAACATGACTCAACAAAATAAAAATGCAGGTAATACAGACTCAAACTAAAATTGAGTTGATCAAGTCAACCCTTATTACAAGCCAAAAACCCTAATTCTTCGGGCAAGGTTAATCAGAGATACAGATGGAGCTCTGAAGTCTTCTTCTGAGTCTGGTGCCCGCACCAATTCTCCCAGGATGGGAGGAACTCGATCCTGTCGAGTATGGATCAAGTTGGCTCTGGTATCTCTCCAAGAGGTCTGGGTCCAGCTCTTGTAATTCTTCTCGGGAGACCCAAGAGTCATCAGAATCTGGCCTTCCTAGCCAGCAGACCAGGTATCTTTGGTATCCTCGATTACGAGTAGAGATAACCTGATCATCCAGGATCTTTTCAATCTGCACTTTGCTCACAGGCCAATTTGTTAGTGGACACACAGGGTCAGGTTCACTCTCAAGAGCAGGATTAGGTTCAAAAGCCTCACTTGGAATCACAGCTGGCTCCCTATACTCTACTAGGTCTGTAATGTTGAAAGTGGAGCTAATGCCTAGTTCTGGAGGTAACTCGAGCACATAGGCATTGGATCCTACTCTCTTTACCACTCTAAATGGTCCAGCTTCTCTAGCATGTAACTTCTAACGGTTCCTGGAGGAAACCATTCAGGCCTTAACCTAATCATTACATAGTCTCCTTCATCAAAAGTTTTAAACTCTCCTTTGAGAATCAGCCAACTTCTTATAAGTTTCATACTTAAAGTTATTTTGGCATGAATTTCTTTATGCAAATCCTTTACATGCTATGCAAGTGCATCAAGAGACTTGTGTGTGTGGCTAATAGTGAAATCAGATCAAGTGGTGTGTGAGGCTTGTATCCATGAACAATTTCAAAGGGACTCTAGCCTATAGACCTATTGATCGAAACATTGAATGCAATTTCAGCCCTGGACAAAATACAAATCCTAATTCCTGGTATTCTCACTCACCCAAAATCTGAGACAATGTCCTAAACTCGACTGACGATGCATTCCTAAAGAATGGACTTTATTCCAAAGGAACCCTAGGCCTAAACCTAACAAACTATGGCTCTCTAGGTTTGACCTTGGGTCGGAGGATGGAATGCAGAGCATGAAAACTTATCATGGGTGCCTAGTAGATGCCATAAGGTTTTCCAGAAGTAGGTGGCAAACCTAATAGATTCTGACACGTGGTTCACTCTAAAGACTTCGACAAAGTATATTTGATGGTGTGAGAAGCATTGGAAGTCCTAGAGAAAGGGAGGAGATATGAGGTGGAGTCTCGAATTACCTGTTGACTAAAGGTGGTGACTTGAAGGTTTGAATGGTGATCTATGAGTGTCAACTGGTCATCCTTATGAAAGGAAAAGTTTGCTACTCCCAGGAATGGATCAAGAGATGGTTCGGGAAGTAGCCTAGGACATGTGATTGCAACAGTTAAGGTTTGTTCTCTAAGCAAATAATGATCCACTTTCTCAAGAACTAGATTAGAGAATGATTCATGGAAGGGCCTATGGATGATGACCTCAAGACTTGAAATTTGACCTATGGGTGCGAAAGGTATACTCTATAGAAGGGTAGGTCAGTCATACGAAGGAAGAGGTCTGGGGTCATAAGGAGGACTTCTACGGACTGGGCGAATCAATCCGCTCAAGACAAGGATGTTCAACTGAGATTACGGGAGAGACCTTAGTGGCTGGGCATGGGACAAGGTCCAATTGTAAGAGGCTTGATTCAGTCATCCTATGGAGAGGATCTACCATAGGGTGGGCAAACGTAAACAGCTCAGTGCAAAAATCTTCAATTGGTACTTGGGGAATGACTGTTATTAGAGGTACGAACTGATAGCTCGGGCTAACACTATGAGTTCTTCCTGGGGTATTTGACTAAAGGAACCTGGTTCTCACAAATCTCTTGAATTTTTGAACTAGGTCCTACCAGTTGGTTGCTTTCCAAGTTCTCCTCAGGTAAGGAACCAATAGTATCAATGTCACATTCTTCAAGTTCTTCCCCCTCATATTCATCAACTAGACTCAAGCCAGCATCATATACTTCCTCGATGCCATCTCCAATGGGTTTCGGGTCAGTGGTAATCGGGTCAACTGATTCTAGGCTTGTCATACCTAACCGTTCTTCCTCATTGGTAGGCTTGGGTTCTCCCTCATTAATGTCATCCTTAGGATTCTTACCACTTAGCTGTGCACAAGCCAGTCCTATGCATGGGCACTGACTAGATTTATGGCCTCTTTCTCCACAAAACAAACTTTCTTGAGATATAGGAACCTGGGTCACACCGGGTTTCAAGCTAGTAGAGATCTTACTTGGGCATGGGTGTGGATCTAAATGGTTTGATCTAGAAGACTTGGGTTGTTGAGTGACTGGTCTAGAATATTGTAAGGACCTCTCATAGACACGATCCACACTATAGATATCATGGTTAGGCTTCCTAAGGTTATGCTCGGGATCACGGTATAAGGTCCTCCTAGGTTCCTGGCAAGGGTGAGGTTGGGGCCTATTAAATTTTGGATCAGAGGTCCAATTTTGATGTCTACGTTTTTCAAGTACTTGGACTCGATCCCTAAACTGGGAAAAACCTTCATTCATGTCCTGACTCAATTTGGTCATACTTTCGGTAAGATTTCTAACCATGGCCTCTAAATCAGGTGGGTTTGACCAGGTTGGTAGGGTACTCCATTCTGAGTAGACATGATGCAATCAAGCACACAAAATGAGACTCAACTGAACGACTATGGGCTAACTAGACCTAGAGCCCAAACTAGATGCCCAATCAGAGTGGCAAGCTAGCCTGTAGTAACTCAGGACTCAGCCAGGCAGGTGTAAGGGGAGTGTTAGGTCCCTGAGTGCCAATCCTAGACACCAATCTGAGATTGGCCAGGTAGGCGGACCAGCACACAAGCCCTTCGGGATGGAATCCCTGAACCACCATTCTAGACACTGAGTACAAAGCACACACAGAGTAACCAGACAAACTGACTCAACACTAGCCTTGACCCGACTTGTTGACGTCCCTAGCCCACTAGGGCAAATTAGGTCTAATCAATTTTTAGATTAAAGGCTTAGGTTCGAATGAAGGGGTGGTGGTTTTGGGCTAAGGAGAGGTTATCAACTCCTTCCCTTATCTTAGATGCTCAAATGCCCTTAAGATGAATTAAGAGATGAACACTCAAAAATAAATGGATTGCAGAACATAAAAATAGAGTTGCAGTAATTTAATTCTCAGAAATCGCACGGAAACCAATAAATCATGAGAAAATTATGTAAATTAGCTTCCATTATATTGGTTTCAGAAAAATAAAAATCACTAAATTTGGAGTTACCTACAATGAGAAATAATTCCTGCAACAGGATAATTACGGGCTGAAAATAGAGCACTTCCCCATTTACAATTCCTGCTACGAAGTTATAATCCAACGGATCCCCTACACACCCTAGGAACACCTCATGGAATGGGAAGAGGAGGTTTGCACCTCGCTTCGTTCCTAGGACCGGACGTCCTGGGGAGTCTACTTCGAGCAGACAAAGTAAAAAGAGAGAGACTCAAGCAAGCAATCGAAACAGAAACCCTAGACAGGGCTCTAATACCAAAAATGATGCAGAACAAAAAACAAGGAGCATATGCGGAAGTAAATTTGAGATTAATTTTTTTTTTGTTTTTTTTTTTTATATTTCAGAAATTTGCTTTGACTCAAAGTAAAGCTAAACTAAGTTGAAGGAAACTAGGTAAGGATTGAAAGCACAATTTATATGAAACTAAATTATCAGAGTAGTTCAGAAGTAACGGATCGCTGGGGGTTGAGAAACTCCCAGACCTAGGGTTTCGCTCTGAACTTTCAACAGAATAGAAATAGAGAGGAGAGATGGTTTACCAACCAGACAGTGATCTTCTCAGAATTTGGGTGGAAGAACTATCTCGAGCAGATTGTGGGATCCTCGGAGTCGGCTATCTTCGCAATGGATCCTCCAATACTGGTCTTGTGGTTTGGTTGGCTTCTCCTGGACTCAAGATCTGGGAAAGAAGAGGAACAAGTGATGGAATTCAGATACTCAAGAAAAGGTTTACCAGGTTGAAGAACTTGAAAACTGAAGTTGCTGAAATCAGGATTCTCCTGGAGGCTGATCTGACTTCCTCTTAGAATTGCTGTAGATCTGAAATATCTGGACTGGAGCTGGTAGTCGGCCGGACTTGGAGAGGGTGGCCGTGAGAGGTGGGATAGGCTAGGGCTTGGTGGAAAGAGAAGGGTGATGGCTGCTAGGGTTTGGGAGTGGAGTGGCTAACCTAGGGTTTGGGTTAGGAGATCTCACACCTCCTCAAGGTTCCTGGGGAACCCGGATTTACTCCCTCATGGAGCTCAACACTTGGATGCAAGTGCGGAAGAGAGAAAACACAGAGTTTGCTCACTAAAAAAATTGGTTTCATTCATCTGATTTTTTTCAAACTTACATGGGGGTTTAATTTTAGGCCATTACAAGAGAGTAGGTTTTACATCTTCCCATGTGGGACTAAAGGAGGGGATCTTCAAATTAGGATATCAATCCCTACTCATATGTCCGGCCAATTATTTCCAAAGTTGATTGAAGCTTCAAAAGGAAAGTGGGTGGCGCCTCGTTGTCTTGACCTCCAAGAAAATATTTTTTCCTTCTATGCTTGGCCTTATCTGGAAGTGTTTGGGCGCCTCTTAACCTTGCCCTCTAAGAGAAATTTGTTGCCTTTTATATCTGGCTTTAGTTGGAATGATTAGGGCGCCTCCTAACCTTGCTTTTCAAGAGAAATCCCTTTCCTTCCATGGCTCAACCCTTTTTGGATACCTCCTTTTCTTTCTCCCCAAGTTATGGCTCCTTCTAACTTTGTTTGAGTATTTCTGGCAGGTAATGGGCGCCTCCTTGAATCTCTCCCCAAGAGAATTTCTTCCCTTTCATAGTTTGGTTCTTTTGGGAAGTCTTGGACCGCCCCCTTGATTTGTGGACCCCTGGTGGATTTCTCCTCAATTGGCGCATGAAAGAGGGGAGCTGCTATCTGTGGTGTGGGGACCAAAGCCTGCTGGATGGAGATGTGGCACCCCCTGGACTCAGGCGTATGGCTGGGAGTGTGGCTGGGAGTGTGGCGCCCACTTGCTTGGCCTTGGGAGAAAATGTAACACCCCCAGGTTGAAGCCTTAGTCCACTACTGAGTCAACATGACTCAACAAAATAAAATGCAGGTAATACAGACTCAAACTAAAATTGAGTTGATCAAGTCAACCCTTATTACAAGCCAGAAACCCTAATTCTTCGGGCAAGGTTAATCAGAGATCCAGATGGAGCTCTGAAGTCTTCTTCTGAGTCTGGTGCCCGCACCAGGTGTGAGATCTCCAAGCCCTACCAAAACCCTAGGTTAGCCACTTCAATTCCAAACCCTAGCAGCCATCATCTTCTTCATTCCACAAATCATCCAAACCCTAATCTACCTCATCATCTCACGGCCCCTCTCTTCCAAGTAGAGGCCGACCACCAGCATCCAAGTCCAGATTGGCTACTTCGAATATAGAGCAAATCCCAGAGGAAGTCAGATCAGCATCCAGGAGAATCAGAATTTCAGCAACATCTATTTTTCAAGTTCTTCTTATCTGGTAAATCCTTTCTTTGAGTATCTGGTTCCTTAACTTGTTCTTCTTCTTTCCCAGATCCTGAGTTCAGGAGAAGCCAACTCTGCCAAAGGACTAGTATTGAAGGATCCATTGTGAAGATATCCGAATCCGAGGATCCAACAATCTGCTCGAGAGAGTCCTTCCACCAAACTCTGTGAAGATCACTGCCTGGTACATAACCCTTCCCTTCTCTTTATTTCTGTCCTGTTGAAAGTTCTGAGCGAAACCCTAGGTCTGGGAGTTTCTCAACCCCCAGCGATCCTTTACTTCTCAACTACTCTGATAATCTAGTTTCTTTGAATTGTGCTTTCAATTATTATATAGTTTCTTTCAATTTAGTTTAACTTTCATTTGAGTCAAAGCCGACTTCTGAAAAAAAAAAAAAAAAAGGAATTAGTCTTAATTTACTTCTACATCGCATCATCTCTTTTGTTCTGCATCATTTTTGGTATCAGAGCATTCATTCTGCATCATTTTGGTATCAGAGCTTTCGTACTGCATCAATGTTGAGCACTAATCCTGATCATGTTGAGCACTAATCCTGATGCAGCACTCTTGAATTTAAATTCAAGATATTATCTTATCTTATCAGATTTTAGGATTTGATTATCTAGTTTAAATATTTGTTTTAGGATTTATCGTTCGGATTTCTCAGTCTGTTGAGAAGTTTCGATTATTTTAGGATTTATTCGGATCTCTTTCAGGTTCCTATAGTTTATTTAAGATGTTTCTTACTGAAATAAGAAAAGTAGCGATGAAGAAAATTATTTGAGAAGATGTATGGGTGTGTCCCGATTCCTCCTCCCTCTCTGTCTTCTTCCTTCTCTAACTCTTCCCATTATTCCCTGTTCTTCTTCTCTTCCTCTAATCTATTTATTCTCTCTATGTTTTCCTTCCTAGACTCTTCCTGGATTCCTGCATCTTCCCTTCAAAGCCATTCAACCACCATTGTGTCTCCTGTGCTCATCATTTCTTCACTGAAACCCATCTGGAACCCCCTGTGCATAGATCTCCATGCGACCCATCTGCCTTCGGCCAACGTCTCAACCAAGCCGGTCATCACCTCCAGCAGGTCAACCATCCCCGTCTTTCCCCCGAAGGACTCCTCCGGTTGCACGTTTGGGCCAAGCATAGCCGTCCCTCAGCATCTCCTTCCCGTCGCCCGACCTTGCCTATTTCAAATCCCATCACTGCCAATCACCAGAAACCCACGCAGATCAGCAAAGCTGCCCCCACCATCATCTCCCGGATCCGTTCGAGCAAACCACCCGCTCTCTTCCGCATGTGACCGAAACCACCGTCGGCCTCCTCTCCTCTGTTCGTAACCTCCGGCCGTCCGTTTCTCCTCCCTGCTACCGTCAGCGGAGATCATTAAGCTGCCGGAACTCCCTCCCATTGCTGCTGTCAGTCATCTCCGCCCGTGATGACACACCGACATATGCCGGCTCCATCTCTCTACTGCCATGACCCCCGCTGACCACCGGACAGGCCGCGCTGCCAACTCCCCAGGCCGCTGCCCGCGATGCCTTACTACCGCCATCCGCATCCCATCGCCGGTGCCGGTGAAAGCCCACCGGATCTCCACATTCGAGACCTTCCTTCATTTCTGCACGGCCATCAAAGCATCGGGAGATGCTTTGCACGAACGTGAAACATCTCTGGGCTTCTCGTTTGTCGACTTTAGGAATAGCGTAAGAAAAAAAAAAAGAGAAAACCGTGAGAAAAAAAAAGAGGAAAAACCATGGGAATAAATAAATAAATAAATATGAAAAAAAAAAGTGGGTTTTATTTAGAATAAAAAAAAAATTAGGAAAAATAATTTGGGTTTTAGTTTAACCTAGCCTAGGGTCGTTTTCTAATGACCAACGATCCGATTCTTCTAGAATAAAATATTGATCCGGGTCCGTCCCGCATCACCCCGATAGGACTAAGCTTGAAACACAATACCTACTTAGGAGATAGAAAGAGCAAACCTCACACGTCTGAAGTGCCCGATGCAGAGATCACTCAACTCGGAGGATGCGGCCTGGATGCCGAGCAGTCGAACCCGCGGAAGAACTGGCTTTCGGTCGGAAGGTCACGATGGGAAAGATGACTGTCTCCGGGGCCCGATATGCCAGGGAGGACCTGTAGGCAAGGAAAATAGGGATTAGCAAAATGGAGAGTATTACTGAAAGGGACTAAGATGGGGTTGAGAAGGGGCTTTGAGCCCGGTGTCCGGCTGGATTCCGAAATCGAAGAAGGAGATAACTTGGGGCCTCGCACCCCGCGACATCCTGGAGAATGAAGGATTGTGGCCTCACACCACTCGACGTCCAGGAGACGAAGGACTCACGATGCCCTGGGATGACTTAAGGTGGCCTCATACCACTCGATGTCCCTGGGGATGAAGGCAACTTCACTCAAACCTAGTCTAGGAGACAATGGTTGGAGGATAGAAAACTCAAACTCTTTTTTTCATTCAATCATTCAATAGCTTTACAATGGAGGGATTGGGTCCTTTAAATAGGCACCCAAGGACCATTTGAAATCAAAATAATTCAAAACCCTTGAACCCTAATTACAACCCCAAAAGTTGGTGCCCACATGGATGGAGAAGATTCTTCATGGCCGACCAAATGGAGGAGAAGATTGGCATGGCATGTGGGAGGGCATGGAGTGGGGGATTGGCCTCTTGACTTCCTTCTTTTGCATGCTCATTTTGGGAAGAAAACATGGAACAAGGCTTGCTTGAAGGGATGTGCTTCCCTTGATCCTTCAACGCCCACTTTGGAGTGATTCATGGCGACCAAATGAAGGGAGCTTTGGGCATTGCAAGGTTGAAGGCTTGGAGAGGGGAGGTGTCCTTTGACCTTCCATTCTTGCATGAACACTTTGGGAAGAAGGCTTGGAAGATGGCTTGCTTTGTGGCTTAGTCTCTTCAAGAATCTTCAACGCCCCATATTTTGATGGATCATGGCATGATGTGGGGGAGGGAAGAGGGGGATGATGTCTCCTCCTTCCAAGGTTGCCTAAGAGAAAAAAAGGCATGGAGAGGGCATGTCGAATGCATGAGGGTGCCTCCTTGTTTCCCTCCTTGGACGCCCAAGTGGCAACGATGTGGCGCCACATAGGTGGCTGAGGTGGCACCTGTGTTGGCATCTTTCCAAGTGAAAGAGGTGGGTTGGCCCACAAGGACTTGACTTGGTCTTGAAAGCCAGGTTGAGTTCAATTGGGCTTGGGCCCAATCCAAACTCACACTCGTACCAAAAAAAATACATGACCCATGACCTAGACTTGACCCAAATTGGTCAAGGTACAAGACTAAAAATTATAAAATTACTTTGGCTCATAGCCTTATTACAGGACTCACAGAAGTGGAACCCTAATCTGAGATCCACAGAAGGTTGAGAAGCCTCTATCGGATCCTGGTGCCCACACTAGAAGGCTAGAAATTTTAGAATGTGCTACCAATAATGTACAATTCTTAGTTAGCAATGAAGGGAGATTCTTTTCTGGAGCAACTCCACCCCTGCCTGTTTTGAAAGGCATTCATCCACCTGACCCCCATCTGATGAAGGAAGTCGGGAAACTTTCAAAGCCCCGCACTCATCCTCCTGACCCCAGGTCTGGTGAAGAAAGTCAAGAAACTTCTAAAGCCCCATACTGATCTGCTTGACCCCAGGTCTAGTGAAGAAAGCCGAGAAAATTCCGAAGCCCTGCACTCATCTGCTTGACCGTAGATCTATCAAAAAAGTTAGAAAACTTTCGAAGCCTTGCACTCATCCGCTGAACAAGGTCCGGCAAAGAAAGCCAGGAAACTTCCAAAGCCCCACACTCATCCGCCTGATCCCAAGTATGGCAAAGAAAGCCAGGAAATTTTAAAGCTCGGCACTCATCCACTTGACCTCAGTTTTGGTGAAGAAAGCCAGAAAACTATTGAAGCCCCACACTCATTCACCTGATTTCAGGTCAGGAGAAGGAAGCCAGGAAACTTCTGAAGCCCCATAATCATTTGCCTGACTTTTGGTCGGGTGAAGGAAACTAAGAAACATCTAAAGCCCCATAAAATCTTGCAAAAACTGGAGCCCCCGAAGGGCCCTCATTTGACTACTACAGGCAACTCACAACCCCACAGGGCCAAACAAAAAAAAAATAAAGAAAAAATAAAGAAAGAAGAACATGATGAAGCAAGGTAAACTTTGATTTCATTGATAAATGACAATTTTTACAGGAAAAGGACCCCCGACAAGCCGGAGAGTCCAACAAAATATCCTGGATACACTAAGAAAGAAAGTCAGGGGAGGAGGTGACCATGGGCAGGGGGCCGAAGCTAGGGCCTTGCCAGGCCTTCGGATCTTCACAGCAGCTTCCTATAGATTTGGCAAAGGTGACGAGTCGGTCCCCAGCACGATGTCAGTAGCAGCATTAGCTTCCATAGAAGGAGCCTCCTCACTCCTGGCATCCCCAGGGTCATCGGGGATGATGTCATCTAGGTCCGATATGTGGAAGAGATGGGACATCTTTTTGCATTCTTTGAAGCCCTTGATGAATGCATCCCAGACGACCTCGTGCACCTCTTTCATGAATGCTTCTGAGGCCTTGAACCAAGGGATAGCTTCGATCGCTTCTTTTTGTTTGGCCTCCATCACCACTATGGCTGTAGCAACCTTCTCCTCGGTAGTTGTAGCCCATGCCTCCACCACCTCGGGGTGCACCTCTAAGGCCTGTAGCCTCCCTTATAGATAGATCACCTCGGAGGCAGAGCAGGTAGCCCGCTCTGACAGGCAGGAGAGCTCCCCATCCTTCCTTGCCATGTCCTCCTTGAGGCCCTCCACCCATAGCTCCAGGTCCTTGATCGTGTCCCTGGAGCTGGCTAGATCAGCTTCCAACCCTTTCAGATTGCCCTCCAAGTCTATCACCTGGTCTGCCAGGACTTTGGCCTTTCCCTCAATGGACTCCGCTCTACCATGGAAATCAGCATCCCGTTGAAGTAATGCCAAACAGGCATCCTAGACCAGGAAGGTATCCTAAACCATCTGCAGTTGAAGGAAAGGAAAAGGAGGTCAACCCAAAAAAAGAAGAAGATGCATCATGAGAAACTAGGGGAAGAGCCTGAAAATGATGGCCCCCAGTAGCCGGCTGGCCCTTTCCTAGTGATCCCGAGGTTGGAGGATGAACTCCAGCATCCTCTCCACTAGCCTTGGGTCGAGGGTAGTCACAGCATCCGATGGCACCATGGTGGACACCTTGGTAACCCCGGGTCCCGGTGCCATAGAAGTGGAAGGCCCTGGCATCACTGATGAAGAAGGGCTTGGTGTAGTGGACAATGGGGGCCCATGTAACACCGATCATCCTCTGCCATCTCAGCAAGTGCTGACAAAGTTGACCCTTCCCCCAAAGCTATGGTGACCATCATCTCCTCCACCTCAAGGGATGGTGGGATCTCGATAGTCTGGGGGGCTGTCAAAGGAGCCTGGAGCATCTCCTCCCCAGCCACAATGCTCCTGTGGGCCTGTGGTCCATGACCCTGGCCACATCCATGGTTGGCACTGGGGCATTATGAGTGCTCCTTTCTAGGGGCCCGAAAGAGGTGTCCCTGTAGGGCCTCTGCTCTGCTTTCCCACGAGGCCTCTTTGGCAACTCCTCCCTGGGCCTCGAGGATGCAAGCTTCTTGCGGGACATCTACCTAATTTGGTCCACTGAGAACCTCATATCTATAATTTAAAAGTAGAGTTGGGTCAGTTGCTGTCTGCCGTAAAAGGACTCGGGTCTGAGGTCTTACCTAAGGTATGGGCAGGGCGGATCTTGGCATCGAACAAGTTCAATTTGGATAGGAGGTCCTGCCCATGGTGAACCTTTGAGGTGACGAGTTGGTCGTACACCTTCTGGTCGGCAGACTCCATCAAAGCATTCTAGTTTGGGGATCGATCAGGGTCACTCCAAGCCTAGTTAATCTCCTCGATCGAGGCAAAGAAAAACCTGCTCTTCCATCCCTTGATGGAGGTGGGCAGGTCAAATTTAGCGACCCCCATGGGGGAGGCCATGAACCACCATCCACTGTCAATGGGAAGGAATTTCAGGATAAAAAGAGCCCTAAAGAGGGAGAAGCGGGTGACAATGCCATGAAAGTGACATAGCATGATGAAGGAGGAGATGACCCTAATAGAATTTAGGGTGAGTTGTGTAGGAACTAACCTATAATGATCAAGGAAGGATAGAAAGAAAGGATGAAGAGGAAGATGGAGCCCAACAAAGAAGAAGTCCTTATATAGAGCAATCTGGCCCAGGCCGCTGGACGTGACCTATTCCCCAGACCCCAGATCCATGAACTGGATGGAGTCTGGGATCCTGTAGACACTCCGGAGATGAAGAGCATCTAACTAGGTCATCATCGAGGTGATCCCAGATGGGCCTGCATAGTCCTGGCTAAAAGAAGAAGGAGAAGGTGAAGGCAAAGAAGATGCACCGGGGTCCACCATCCGACGGGGACCCCATGGGACTTTGAACGGGATGTCCTCCTCCTCTATATCTGAGGGAGGAAGCCCTAGCAAGGATGGCTCTGTGCACCTAGGCAGTATAAATGGAGGTGTCCCCTCTCGAGAGAACTCATGAAAATAGAAAGGAAGGGATGGAGAAAAGAGAGGAAGACACTTGACCTAAGATAACCCCCTCGGCACTTAGAAAGGGGAAAGAAGGTCAAGGAAGAAGGCCGACCTATGAAGACCCTAGGCCAAGGTTATTAAAATAGATGCAATGATTTCATTCCTCTCTCAGTGTTTTGGCTCCCTCGATGGTACGGGCACCAAAGTTCAAAAGAGGATTCAGTCTAATTCAGTATGGCTTTAATTCTTTCATTGAACTTATGTCCTGCAAATAGAGTCAGTTTACTTCTCTAATTGAATTTGAGTGACGTAATTAGAGTTGGGTTTGTTTCAATTTGGTTTCTTTTGGGTCCATTTGATTTTTTTTAGTCCAATTAGGATCAAATTGGTCTTGTATTTAGTAAGTTTAGTAGTTGGGTCAAAGAGAGATTTGGAATTTGTTAAATGTAAGCAAGCTCACTTGAAGATGGAATGCACTCAACCATTTAATCAAAGGAGGACTCCAATTCAGCAAGCCATGTGGGATGCCATGTCAACCTCCCAACCCTGTGGAGTACATCTCAGCAAGCCACCTCATCACAAGCCACGTCACCAAGAGAGTAACAATTCAAAGTGGGCGGCCAAAGAGATTAACCTTCCACCATTTTAGCTAGCTATTCTCATAAAATCTCCATGTAATTTGAATTCCACCCTTATAGCTAGGAACCTCCCATGAAAAGCTCCTTATAATTTGAAATTTCAAAAGTCCTTGGAGGCTTATAAAATCTACTCCAAGCTCTCTTGTAAAGAATGATGAATTGAATGAAAAATAGTGAGTTTCTTTCTTCCATTTGGTGTTATCAAATGTCCTCCGAGAGGGAGTGGGTGAGAGGCCCTTAGCTACTTCAAAAGAGATCATCTTCCATGCCAATAGCCTTTAGCAAATCTTCTAGTCTATCAAAGCATTCCATTCCAACGTCCAAGGTGCAAGAAAAGCCATTCCAAGAGGGTCAGCCAACTTACTTCCACTCCATCAACTTCTTCTCAACTTCAACCATCCTTTCAATTGTTTTCTACCTTTCAATCTCTTTCTTAAATCTAATATGGTTTGTGTAGGATCCCGGGATGTCTATGATTTGAAAAAGAGGGTCTTCCAAGACAAGAAATAGAGACAAGAAGTCCCAACATCTGAAGGAATCACCTTGTCATCCGAGAGCTTCATCCTTGAATGTAACCTTTCCAATCTTTGAGATGTAAATGCCTGGGTACCGCTCTTTCAGAGTTTTTCCAGATCTAAAATATTAGATTAATTAGGCCCTATCCTATGTGGTTTTTTAACCATGAAGATCCTTTTCTCTTTATTATTGTGAAGGTTCTTATTCAGGTCTAGTCTACATGCAAATCCCTTCATGATAGTTTCTATTCTTATACATAGAAAGTAGCCTAGCATTTCTTCAATTTTCATTTAATTGTTATCATCTCCTCTTAGATTGCATCATTCCATTTCATCCCACAGCAAATTGGTATCAGAGAATGTTAGGTTAGGGCTTTGCATCATTTTCAGTACCTGGATTTAGGTGCTTCACCAGGCCATCCGGTCTAAGGAGAAAAGTAGGATTTCAAGACTCTCTCTTCTCATTCTGCGGGGATCTCCTAAGGTGTGTCAGGGTGCCATTGTGATTGACCCTTGAAGGTGAACACAAGAAGGTAAGTTTAAAATCCTAAAGAATAGTTTTGCATCATTTAATCTAGCATCTTTAAAATTTCTATTGTTCTGTCCTGCATGCATTATCTATGTTCCAGGAACTACCATGCCTAACACAAATTTTATTTTTAATTTTCCTTTTATCTGGTATATCATTTGTGAGTTAGAAATGTTTTGTGAATTTTTTTGAATTTTCTGATATTGATACACATCACTTTTCTGCCCCACATCAAAACTGGAACACAATGATTTCTGCACCTGAAATTAGGGTTCTTATGCATGTTTGCATTCATCTCATGGTAAATCAATTTAAGGGTATCAATATGACATAGGGTTAGGATTTCATTACCTATCCCTAGCCCAAAAATCACCAACCTGCATAGCGAACCCAACCTTTAATTAAAATTGAGTTGACATTTAATTTGCTCTAGTGAGCTAGGTGATGCGGGACAGAGCGGGGAAGGATCGCTGGCGAGCATAGAAGTCACCAGGGGATTAGGGCTTGCACTAAAGAACAAGGAACCAAAGCATCACACCCACTCCAATTTGGAAAAAATACAAAACTCAGATCAAAGTAATTTTTTTATTTGTAATCATAAGAAAGAAGATGTTTAATACAAGAGGGGAGGGGTGGTATTTATAGATTCACCCTAGGGTACATTACTTGAGGGCTAAGAAACCCTAACTTGTGGGCCAAGAAACCCTAGTGGACCTGGTCAATAGTGGGCCTGTCTTGGACTGGAGCTCTCTCTTGTAGGCTTGGCAGCATGAAGGGGCCCAAGTGCATGAAGGCCAGCTCTGGTTGGGAGGGCCTGGTGAATCTCCAGGCTGCTGACTCTTCAAGTTAATAAAACTACATGGACTCGATTGGACTAAAAACTGGACCTGACAAAGTGGACTCAACTAGACTCAATTGTCTCACTTTATTATAGGACTCAAATAAAATAAAATGAAATAGACTTTTGGTCCCCATCATTCCTCTACGGTTGGGAGAACTCGACTCCATTGAGTTAGGCTAGAGGGGGTTTGATGTAACCGAAACCAATCAAAAGGGACTCCAAGGTTGGGTTCACCCATTTTTATTTTTCAATTTTTTCTTTTTCAACTTATTTTCTTTTTCCTTTTTCAACTTATTTTCTTTTTCCTTTTTCAACTTATTTTTTTTTTCTTTCATCTTTGCACTAAAAATTGTGTAGCTTTGGAAGCCATGTAGTGCTGAAATCTATGCGGCTCCAGAAAGCATGCTGCTCCAGAAACCGTGCGCTAAAGTTAGCAACAGTGTTGGAAGCTGCATTCTTGTTTGTGCTAGAGCATCTCTTCTCCATGGTCCGAAGGGGAATGGAGCAGGGGAGGATGTCCGATGGGGCTTGCCGGCATTGGTGCCGGGCGGAGGACAATGCCGGCATGGGGCGATGGCATTCGGCGGTGTTGGGAGTGCAGACAGCAGTGGGGGCATGGGCGGCGGCCTTCTGATAGAAAAGAGGGGAGCATGCGACACGGAGAACATGTATAGCCGATGGCGAAGCTGGTGGCATGGGGAAGAGCACAGGCGGTGCCCCTGGCCTGGTGGTGACTTGCACGGGGGTCGTAGGAGGGCGGGCACCCATGGGAGCTGCAGGATGCCCAGCATCTGTAGGGATGAATGACCCATGGGCGGGATGCCATGGCTGGCTACGCAGTCGAGGCTGGGGTCAGCGAGGGTGGCGGCGGTGGCCTGTGCCTTGGCGCGGGAGTCGTTGGGGTGGAGTGGGAGGGAGGGGGAGGGGTACGGCGAGGGACATGAGATCCTGCTGGGAAGGGGGTAGGGGCATCGGCTGTAGGCGGTGAGCAAGAACAGGTGATGCAGAACGGAAACACTGACACCAAAAATGATGCAGAACAAAAGCTCTGATAACAAAACTGATGCAGAACGAAAGAGATGATGCGATGCGGAAGTAAATTAAGACTATTTTTTTTTTTATATATATTTTCAGAAGTCTGCTTTGACTCAAAGGAAAGTTAAACTAAATTGAAAGAAACAATATAATAATTGAAAGCACAATTCAAAGAAACTAGATTATTAGAGTAGTTCAGAAGTAAAGGATTGCTGGGGGTTGAGAAACTCCCAGACCTAAGGTTTCGCTCTAAACTTTCAACGGGACAGAAGTAAAGAGAAGAGAAGGTTATGTACCAGACATTGATCTTCACAGAATTTAGTGGAAGGACTCTCTCGAGCAGATTATTGGATCCTCGGATTCGGATATCTTTGCAATGGATCCTCTAATACTGGTCCTTTGGCAGAGTTGGCTTCTCCTGAACTCAGGATCTGGGAAAGAAGAAGAACAAGTTATGGAACCAGATACTCAAAGAAAGGATTTACCAGATAAGAAGAACTTGAAAATTGATGTTGCTGAAATCCTGATTCTCCTGGATGCTGATCTGACATCCTCTAGGATTTGCTCTGTATTCAAAGTAGCCGATCTGGACCTGGATGCTGGTGGTCGGCCTTTACTTGGAAGAGAGGGTCCGTGAGATGATGAGGTAGATTTGGGTTTGGATGATTGGTGGAATGAAGAAGATGATGGGAGGCTAGGGTTTGGAATTGAAGAGGCTAACCTAGGGTTTGGTAAGGTTTTGGGGTTGAAGATGTCACACCTCCTCAAGGTTCATAGGGAACCCGGATTTACTCCCTCACGGAGCTCAACACCTGAATACAAGTGCGGAAGAGAGAAACACAAAGTTGCTTACACAGAAATTGATTTCATTCATCATTATGATTCAAGAGTTATATAGAGTTGAATATATAGACATAACAAAGAAATAAAATTTCATACATTTTCCATGTGGGACTAAACTCCCTAGCCTATACTTTTGGTAGAAAATATTCTTCCTCTTGGCCAATCAAAGAGTCCTACAAGGAGTAGGCGGCCCTAAAAGTCATGAAAATCCTCTCAAAAGGTAGAAAGATGGCACCTCCTAAGTCTTCTCCTTGAATTTAGGGTTCTTCCTTCAATGGTTCAACTCTTTTGGATACCTCCTTTTCTTTCTCCCCAAGTCATGGCTCTTCTCAACTTTGCTTTGGTCATTTTAGGCATGGATTGGGCGCCCCCTTGAAGTGCTCCCCAAGAAATGCCTCTTTCTTCCTTTAGCTTGGCCTTTTAAGGTATATATGGGGCGCCTCCTTGATTTTGGCTTCAAGAAAAATTCTTGCTCCCTTGGGTGTGGGGACCAAGACACTGGGATGTAGATGTGGTGCCTCCTGGACTCCGGCGTGTGGCTAGGAGTGTGGCGCCCACTTGCTTGGGCCTTGACCTGACTGGAAAAAATGGCGCCAACCTGGAGAAGACCGAGACCACTAATAGGACTTGTACTGAGTCAACATGACTCAACAAAATGAAATGCAGACTCAAAGAAATAAAATAATCTGGTTGACCAGGTCAACCCTTATTACAAACCCTAATTTTCTCAGGCATGGTCAATTAGAGATCTAGATGGAACCCTGAAGTCTTCTTCTGATTCTGGTGCCCGCACCAATTCTCCCGGGGTGGGAGGAACTCGACCCTGTCGAGTATGGATCAAGCTGGCTCTGGTATCTCTCCAAGTGGTCTGGGTCCGAATCTTGTAATTCTTCTCGAGAGATCCAAGAGTCATTAGAATCTGGCCTTCCTTGCCAGTGGACCAGGTATCTTTGGTATCCTCGATTACGAGTAGAGATAACCTGATCATCCAGGATCTTTTCAATCTGCTCTTTCCTCACAGGCCAGTTTGTTGGTGGACACACAGGGTTGGGTTCACTCTCAAGAGCAAGATTAAGCTCAAAAGGCTCACTAGGAATCACAGCTGGCTCTTTATACTCTACTAGGTCTGTAATGTTGAAAGTGGAGCTAATGCCTAGTTCTGAAGGCAACTCGAGCACATAGCCATTGGACCCTACTCTCTTCACCACTCTAAATGGTCTAGCTCCTCTAGCATGTAACTTTCTAACGGTTCCAGGAGGAAACTGTTCAGGCCTTAACCTAATCATTACATAGTCTCCCTCAACAAAAGTTTTGACTCGCCTTTGAGAATCAGCCAAATTTTTATAAGTTTCATTACTTAAATTTTTTTTGGCATGAATTTCTTTATGCAAGTCCTTTACATGCTATGCAAGTGCATCAAGAGACTTGTGTGTGTGGGATAATAGTGAAATCAGATCAAGTGGTGTATGAGGCTTGTATCCATGAACAATTTCAAAGGGACTCTAGCCTATAGACCTATTGATCGAAACACTGAATGCAATTTCAGCCTTGGACAAAATACAAATCCCAATTCCTGGTGCTCTCAATCAAACCAAAATCTGAGCCAAATCCTAGTAAAGGGTCAAGAAAAAACTAAACTAGACTGACGACGCACTCCTAAAGAATGGACTTTATTCCAAAGGAACCCTAGGTCTAAACCTAACAAACTAAGGCTATCTAGGTTTGACCTTGGGTTGGAGGAGGGCATGCAGAGCATGAAAACTTATTATGGATGCCTAGTAGATGCCATAAGGTCTTCCAGAAGTAGGTGGCAAACCTAATAGGTTCTAAGGAGTCTTGCAACCTAGAGATCTCAGTAAAGTGTAATCCCATAGCTCTAGAAACATGAGAAGATTCAAAGAAGGGTAGGAAATAAGAATCAGAGTTTTGAGGTGGCTTATCGGAAGGAAGAAACAAACCTTGGTTATTCAGGACGACCTTAAAATGAGGACATTGTTCTATAGGTGCACTCATCCAAACCTCATGATTTGCTCTAGGAGGGTCTACAAGTGCAAGTTCTAGGATAGGTTGGGTGCTCCTAGAAGGTGGAAGGTTATCAGGAAGGTCTTTGGAATGTTTATCTAGAAAGTCCTCTAAGCTACTGTCTTTTTCTTGTTCTTGGACCTTCTCAATGGGCAATTCTTGTGATCCCCTTCCTTCTTCACACTTCTCTACCAGATTTGACTCAGGGGTGTCTTCTTTGGATTCCTTAATGAGTTCAGGGGTATTCTCACTTAAACTCTCATTGGGTGTAATTTCCTCTTCCTGAACTTCCTCAAAAGGGTCTTCTCTTAGGGTTAGCTCCTGAATTTCTTGAGTGGCAGGGGTCCCCTCAATAACCCCATCAGGTAGGAGTTGGTTAACTGAATTATCGGGAGAGATATCCTCAAATTCTTCTTCTTCATATTCATCTATCAAACTTATGTCAGGCTCACATATTTCTTCCTCAATCTCACTGAAAGGTTCTAATCTATTCTCCTTTGATTCCTCTTTAAGTATGGATCTGGTCAGGTCAACTAATTTTAGGATGGCCATGCCTAACTCCTTCTCAGTGTTATCCTTCTGGTCAAGAGGTGACACAAGTGGGAATTGACAAACAAATGTCTGGTTCACTACGGGTGTCGGATCAATCAGAACTTGACTCAAGTTGGTAGAGGTTGGCTTTAAGTCCAAAGTACTTGATTGGTTATATCTTAAAGACCACTCATAGTCTTGGGCTTCTTGGTAGGTTCGGTCTAACTTATTAGTCTTTTCAAAGCATAGCTTTCAATAAATGTCTGGGTGTAACCCAACCCTAAACCTCGATGTGATCTGAGCTTCGGTCTCAATGGTATTGCATTTCATGTCATACCACTGGAAGTCCTCGATATATTTAGACACAGGCCTATTACCTTGTCGCAATTGGTACCATTGGTCTAAAAGTCTTTTCTCATAGGATCTATCTAGGTACCTATCTCTCAACTTACTTCTCATATCTCTCCAAGTATATATTTCATCTTTTCTTTGATAACACTCACGCTCAATAGCATACCAATGCGACCTAGCATGTTTGGTGAACTTGGTTTTGGCCAACCTAACTTGTCCTAATTCTGATATGTTAGTGCACTCAAAATACCGATCCATTTGTTCTTCCCACTTAATATGTCTCTTGTCTTCCATCAAAAGTGGGTGCATAAGGTTCGGTGTTCCTAACGGGTCCCTTTTCTGAGTCAACCAAGTATGGATATAGGCTCCTAGGGTTATGCTCAGGATCACGGTATAAGGTCCTCCTAGGCTCCTGGCATGGGTGAGGTTAGGGCCCATTAAATTTTGGATCATGGGTCCAATTTTGATGTCTACGTTTCTCAAGTCCCTCGGCTCGGTCTCTAAACTGGGCAAACCCTTATTCATATCCTGACTCAATTTGGTCATACTTTCAGTAAGAGTTATTATCATGGCCTCTAAATCAGGTTGGGTTTGACCAGGTTGGTAGGGTACTCCATTCCGGGTGGACATGATGATGCAAGCAAGCACACCAAATGAGACTCGACTGAAATGACTACGGGCTAACTAGACCTAGAGCCCAAACTAGATGCCCAATCAGAGTGGCAAGCTAGCCTGTAGTAACTCGGGACTCAGCCAGGCAGGTGTAAGGGGAGTGTTCGGTCCCTAATTGCCAATTCTAGACATCAATCAGTGATTGTCCAAGTAGGCAGACCAGCACACAAGCCCTTCGGGACGTAGTCCCAGAACCACCGTTCTAGACACTGAGTACAAAGCACACACAGAGTAACTAGACAAACAGACTCAACACTGGCCTAGACCTGACTTGTTGGTGTCCCTAGCCCACTAGGGCAAATTAAGTCTAATAAATTTTAAAATTAGGCTTTGGATCGAATGAATGGGTGGTGGTTTTGGGCTAAGGAGAGGTTATCAACTCCTCCCCTTATCTTAGATGTTCAATTGCCCTTAAGATGAATTAGGAGTGACCACTCAAAAAAAAAAATTGAATTGCAGAAACAAAGAAACAGAATTACTGTAATTTAACTCTCAGAAATTTCACAGAAACCAATAAATTACAGTAAAATTATGTAAATTAGTTTCAATTATACTGGTTTCAGAAAAATAAAAATCACACAATTTGGTCTTACTTGCAATGAGAAACAATTCTTGCAACAGGATAGTTACAGACTGAAAATAGAATGCTTCCCCCGTTTACAATTCTTGCTATGAAGTTGTAACCATGCAGATCCCCTACATGCCCTAGGAACACCCCATGGAATGGGAAGAAGAGGCTTGCACCTTGCTTCGTTCCTAGGACCGGACATCCTGGGGAGTCTACTTCGAGCAGACTAAGTAAAAAAGAGAGACACTCAAAACATGCAAGCAAGTCAGAAATCCTAGACAGGGCTCTGATTCCAAAACTGATGCAGAACGGAAACTCTGACACCAAAAATGATGCAGAACAAAAGCTCTGATACAAAAACTGATGCAGAATGAAAGAGATGATGCGATGCGGAAGTAAATTAAGACTAATTTTTTTTATATATATATTTTCAGAAGTCGGCTTCGACTCAAAGGAAAGTTAAACTAAATTGAAAGAAACTATATAATAATTGAAAGCACAATTCAAAGAAAGTAGATTATCAGAGTAGTTCAGAAGTAAAGGATTGCTGGGGGTTCAGAAACTCCCAGACCTAGGGTTTCGCTCTAAACTTTCAACATGACAGAAGTAAAGAGAAGAGAAGGGTTATGTACAGACAGTGATCTTCACAGAATTTAGTGGAAGGACTCTCTCGAGCAGATTGTTGGATCCTCGGATTCGGATATCTTCATAATGGATCCTCCAATACTGGTCCTTTGGCAGAGTTGGCTTCTCCTGAACTCAGGATCTAGGAAAGAAGAAGAACAAGTTATGGAACCAGATACTCAAAGAAAGGATTTACCAGATAAGAAGAACTTGAAAATTAATGTTGCCGAAATCCTGATTCTCCTGGATGCTGATCTGACTTCCTCTAGGATTTGCTCTGTATTCAAAGTAGCCGATCTGGACCTGGATGCTGGTGGTCGGCCTTTACATGGAAGAGAGGGTCCGTGAGATGATGAGGTAGATTAGGGTTTGGATGATTGGTGGAATGAAGAAGATGATGGGAGGCTAGGGTTTGGAATTGAAGAGGCTAACCTAGGGTTTGGTAAGGTTTTGGGGTTGAAGATGTCACACCTCCTAAAGGTTCCTAGGCATTATCTCTTTCATTCTGGAAGATGTCACTTGCTTGGGCGCCACACTCCCACCACTTGCTTGGGCCTTGACCTGACTGGAAAAAATGGCGCCAACCTGGAGAAGACCTAGACCACTACTAGAACTTATACTGAGTCAACATGACTCAACAAAATGAAATGTAGACTCAAAGAAATAAAATAATCTGGTTGACCAGGTCAACCCTTATTAGAAACCCTAATTTTCTCAGGCAAGGTCAATCAAAGATCCTGATGGAACCCTGAAGTCTTCTTCTGATTCTGGTGCCCGCACCAACAGGGGACTGTGGGAGGCTTCACGCGACAAAGGTGGAGGTTTGAGACTGGATCGGAGGTGGTGCTGGAGACGGGCTTCACAGGCGATGGACAGGAGAGGTGCTCAAGTGCAAGACGTTGACGGACCTCGACAGCTGATGAGGTTCGAGAAGCCTTGCACACAAAGATCTAGATAGGAGGAATGATGGGAAGCCGGGGAGGAAGAGGAAACCCTAATCCACTAGGCTCTGATACCAAGTTGATGTGGGATAGAGCTGGGGAGGATAGCTGGTGAGCATAGAAGTTACCAGGGGATTAGGGCTTGCACTCAAGAATAAGAAACCAGGGCGTCTCACCCACTCCAATCCATAGAAAACTCAAAACTCATATCAAAATAAATTTTTTTGTTTGTAATCATAAGAAAAAAGATGTTTAATACAAGAGGGGAGGGGCGATATTTACTTGAGGGCTAGGAAACCCTTAATTATGGGCTAAGAAACCCTGGTGGACCTGGTCAACAGTGGGCCTGTCTTGGACTGGAGCTCTCTATTGCGAGCTTGGCGACATGAAAGGGCCGAGGTGCATGAAGGCCTGCTCTAGTTGGGAGGGCCTGGTGAATCTCCTGGCTGCTGACTCTCCTCTTGAATATGAAAGATTAATGGTACGTTTGCAGGTGCCTACCCTAAGCATGCAACAATAGGGAGCAGGTAAGTATTTTAAAATAATTTTAAAATGCACAGCGAAAACATGCTCCATGCAGGATCTAACGCAATCAGGAAGCATGCACAGATTAAAACATGTTATAACATGGGCATGTAATGTTTATAAAATATTTTAAATCCATAGATCTATGCATGCATGAATGTAAAATACAAAATCCATACCTCATTCATGTCGAGAATAAATCTGGTATAGTCCTGGAATAGTAGGGATAATAGGAATAAATTTATTCCTGTTGTCCTCCTCTTTCAGCACGTTGACAGATTTCTGTTCTTTCCACCAAAATTGCTGCAGAACAGAGGAATGTTTTTGCCAACGAATGGATCTCTCTTCCAGCACCAAAAGCTAGTGAACAAGTTTGTTGATCTTCCTTCAAAGGGGAGAAGATGATCCAAAGGTTTTGATCCCCTTCCTTTCAGCCAAAATCAGCACCAGAAATTCAGCAATTTGAAAAACCTGCAACCAAAAATAGAGCAGAAAAGGACAGCTGCAAGGAGGTCGATCCGGCTTCCAAGTGCTCGGTTAAACACTCTCAAGAGGGGGAACACGCCGGGGGCTAGCTCTGATCCGCCTCTCGGTCGATGCTAGTTGCTGGAAGACATGAAACGGTGGGAGGGAAGAGCAGAATTCCAGAACCTGTTTTTCAGCAAAATAGAGTTCGTCTTCCTCCAAATTGGAGCACCAGAAAATAGGGATTAAGGAGCTTTCTCTCTTCCATTCACTCACCAAAAACACCCCTCAACTTCACTGGTGAAAAGGGAAGGAATTTTCTGCCACCAAAAGGAACTCTCACAGCCTCTTTTCTTCTCACACGATGACGTCTCTCATTTTGTGAACCAGGGGACTGCAGCAAATATAAGGAAGCAGCAGTGGGGAGAAATAACAATGGAGAGGGAGGGAGGCCAAAGGATGTCGGTGGTATAATCACCCATTAAACCAGCCATAAGGATTAATTAAATAGGTTTAAGGGTAATCGGTGGAGGGAGGCGAGAAGATGCCCAACAGCATCCGATGCATGGAATTCGCCTAGCAGAAAAAGACCGTGTGAACCGGTCAAATGAAGAAAAACAGTCCAAATGAATGGGTTTAATCCAATTAAAACCAAGGGTTCAAAAGAAAAATCGGTTCAAGGAATTTTGGGTTCAAACAAATCTCAAAAGATCGGTTTAATTCAATTTGAATGGTCCAAGCCCAATTAAATTTGTTTCAATTGGTTCACAACCAATTGGAGGCCGAATTTAGCTCCGAATCAGTTCAAAATTGATTCAGAAAAATCCAGGCGCAGACTTGGTCAGCCCGGAACAATTTTCAGTTGACCCAAACAAGGGCAAGATCGGGAAAAAAAAGGTGCTCAAATAAATATCGTGACCATAAAACCGAGATGATTCCCAATCGTAATCGGTATCCGGATCAGAGAGTTATCCTCTGTGGCGTGTGACCTCATAGGTTCGAACCTAAACAGTAGTACTGGAACGATTCCAGTACCAGCACAGGAAACCATCTAGCAATGGGTCCCGGCGTCCGGATAGGTCAAAGATGCGGGAGCATACTATCGAACCTCTGGCATATGGTTACTGTATAATTCATCCCTTTGACCTCTAATGCTCAGGATGATTGATATTGGGTTGCCAACCCAGACTGAGTCAGACGACAACATGTCTCAATATTGCAAGCCCAGTGACTCTTCACTAGGGCTACCCCAGTCGAGGATTTGCTAAATTGAGATACAGCGAGACATTCAATCCAAACTGTTCGGACAGGTCAATTCCATCTTGGTCCATCACTGCTCCACAAGTACTTGCCTGTACCCAGAAACCTTCCGTCACCGGATTAAAATTCGGGTAGTTCGGTACCAAAGCATAGGGAGTTACTTGCAAGCAACCATGATGACCTCAGGTCAGAGGGACACATATACCCATATCCAATCGTGAGTATCCCTTTGGTAGAAAGGGGTTTCACGGAGTCACGTTCAATGAGATAACATATATCCCACTTGCAGATCACATCAGTGTCACCACACTCATTTGGTCAAGAGGACAACCAAATGATGTGAACTGTAACAACCTACACTTGATATATTGCCGTCCAGTACAATATATCCTTTGGCTATGAACAAGATTTAAGGACCAGTCGATACATCCTCTCTGTATCGAAGTCAGTGTAGCCCTAAGGATTTCATCACAAGGAAATAGTTCATTTTTAGGGAAATTCAATATGTGATGAGCTGCCAAATAATAATTTTATTAATTTACAAAATGAATACAATACTCAGCACAATTGCCTACAACCCAGGCGATTAGCTTTGGGACACAATTCCCAACAACTCCCACTTGTACTAAAGCCAATTATAGGAGTATCTTATACCCATTTCCCATTTACAAAAGTCAAATTCTTTGATTCCAAGGGCTTTAGTGAAGGGGTCGGCCAGATTTTCTTTTCCATCGATCTTCAGAAGATTGATGTCGCCTCGCTCCACGATTTCTCGTACGAGGTGGTAGCGCCGCAAAATGTGCTTGGTGCAGTGATGAGCTTTTGGCTCCTTAGCTTGAGCAATGGCTCCAGTGCTGTCACAATACACTGGAACAGGACCATCTAGGGAAGGTGCCACCCCTAGCTCTCGAAGGAATTTCCGCAACCACACAGCTTCCTTTGCTGCATCTGAAGCTGCAATATATTCTGCTTCGCATACCGAGTCTGCAATGTTGCCTGCTTGGAACTTTTCCAGCAGATCGCTCCTCCGTTCAGGATAAATACAAACCCTGACACACTCTTGCTATCATCTCTATCTGACTGGAAACCGGAGTCAGTGTACCCCACAAGTTTCAAGTCAGGTTCTCCATAAATCAGCCATTGATCTTTAGTATTTCTTAAATACTTAAGGATGGTCTTAACCACCTTCCAATTCGCCTCACCTGGGTCAGACTGGTATCTACTCACTACTCCTAGTGAGTATGCCACGTCTGGTTTAGTACAAGTCATAGCATACATGATAGAGCCTACTGCAGAAGCATAAGGTACTCTACTCATGCGCTCTCTTTCCTCAGGAGTTGTAGCACAATCCTTTTTGGAAAGAGTAATTCCAGAACCTATCGGAAGATAGCCTTTCTTGGAATTTTCCATGCTGAACCGTTTCAGCACGGTATCTATGTACATAGACTGGGATAGTCCCAAAAGCTTCTTAGATCTATCTCTATAGATCTTCATACCTAGTATGTAAGAAGCTTCACCCAAGTCCTTCATGGAGAATTGAGATGATAACCATACCTTTATTCCTTGTAATGCTGCGACATCATTCCCGATTAAGAGAATGTCGTCAACATACAGTACTAGGAATACAATCACAGAACCATTAACCCATTTATAGATGCACGGTTCTTCTCCGTTCTTAACGAAGCTGTACGATTTGATACACCTATCAAACCATAAGTTCCAACTTTGAGATGCTTGCTTGAGTCCATAGATGGACCTCTGCAACTTGCATACTTTTGATTTATCTGTGGATGTGAACCCTTCAGGCTGTATCATATACACCTCTTCTTCCAGCTCCCCATTTAGGAAAGCGGTTCGGACATCCATCTGCTAGATCTTGTAATCAAAATATGCTGCTAAAGCAAGCATGATCTGAATAGACTTGAGCATTGCCACAAGGGAGAATGTCTCGTCATAATCGATACTATATCGCTAACGATACCCCTTGGCAACCAGACGGGCTTTATAGGTTTCTACCTTCTCATCTGCGCCCCTTTTCCTCTAGAAGATCCATTTACACCCGATGGGTTTTATTCCTTCAGGCAGATCAACCAATGTCCAAACATTGTTGATTTCCATGGACTCCATTTCGGATCGCATGGCTCCAAGCCATGCCTCAGAGTCAGATCTCTGAAGTGCATCCATATAGGTGATCGGATCCTCATTGTTCTCATCGAGCTCAATGGGATCGCCGTCCCGGACCAAGAAACCGTAGTATCAGTCCGGCTGACGCGGTATTCTACCAGATCTCCTAATGGGTTCAGGGTGTGAGTCAATCACAGCCGGTTCCACGATGTCCTTAGAGTGTGCAGGTTCTTCTATTGGCTAAACTTCATCAAGTTCAATTTTAGAGGCTATAGTTCCTTCTCCAAGGAACTCCTTTTCCAAAAGATAGCTCTAAGAGCAACGAACACTTTTTGTTCATTCTCCAAATAGAAGAAATACCCTTTGGTTTTCTTAGGATAACCAATGAATAAACACCTGTCAGACTTAGGACCAAGTTTGTCTACGTCTAAACGATTTACGTAAGCCGGACAACCCCAGACCCGAAGGTGTGAGATTGAAGGTTTACATCCATTCCACATCTCATACGGAGTGGAGACAACAGACTTACTCGGAACATTATTCAACAAGTAACAGGCTATCTGAAGCGCATATCCCCAAAAGGATAGCGACAGAGTTGCAAAGCCCATCATTGATCGAACCATGTCCAACAAGGTTCGATTCCTCCTTTCGGACACACCATTCAATTGTGGTGTTCCTGGAGGAGTCCATTGAGAGAGAATTCCATTCTCCTTAAGATATGTCAAAAATGCACCAGATAAGTATTCACCACCTCGATCAGATCGAAGGGTTTTAATACTTTTTCCAGTTTGCTTTTCTACTTCATTACGGTATCGTTTGAACATTTCAAACGACTCAGACTTATGTCTCATTAGAAAGACAACCGAACCTCGAAAAGTTGTCTGTAATGTAATGAAATATTTGTATCCACTTTTGGCACTTATTGTCATTGGTCCACATACATCAGTATGTATTAGACTTAAGAGTTCTGTAGATCGTTCACCTTTTCCAGAAAAAGGTGACTTGGTCATTTTACCAAGTAAGCAGGATTCATAAGTGGGCAGTGATTCAGAATCACTGACCTCGAGAAGTCCATCTCCTCGTATCTTGTTGATCTTATTTTGGTTAATATGACCTAGTCTATAGTGCCAAAGATACAAATCATTGATATTATCTAACCTTGGGCGTTTGCTTGAAGTGTACATTACACTAACAGGCCTTGATAGTACATATATGCCATTATTTAATCTAGCTTTCATTATAACAGCATTATTCAAAATAATATTGCAAAAATCTCCTTTTATTGATAGTTTAAAACATAATTGGCTAAAAGGCCTATAGAGATTATGCACATAATGAAACTAGGACAATAGTGACAGTCGACTAGTTCGACAGTACAAGACTCAAAGACAAGATGCAGGACTCCAACCGCCAGTATTGGAACACGATTTCCATTCCCGACGCGCAGAAATGGTTCTCCATCTTCAAATCTTCTGCTAACTTGAAGTCCCTGTAATGAATTATAAACATGAATTGGACTACCAGTATCTAATACCCAGTTAGCAGTATCAATAATTGAGTAATTACAAAGTTTTATCATATAAATACCTTGTTCAGCAGGCTTCTGCTTTCTTGGCCTGTTCGGATCAAGGGACGCAATATAAAGAGGACAGTTCCTCTTCCAGTATCCCTTCTTCTTGCAGTAGAAGCACTCTGTAGAAGACTGATCAGCCTTAAACTTCCGGGTCTGACTTGGGCCAGGAGCATTCTGCACCTTCTTTCCCTTTTTATTTATTTTCTTCTTCTTCCCTTTCTTAAAGGGACGACGACCTCTACTTCCTCCCACTAAATTCACCACCCCCTTGTTAAGTTGGTGGTCTTTCTCGAAAGTCTGCAGCAACCCTAAAGGACCATGGTAGTTGACTGCAGGCCTGTTCATTTTGTAATGATCAAGAAAGTCAAGATAGGAGGAGGGAAGAGAATTCAGGATCGCATCCTTGCCGAGCTGCTCCTGCAAGGGGCATCCGAGTTTGCCCAGTTTTTCAATCAGCTCGATCATGTAAAATACATGATCAGTGACTGAACCACCATTTGGCATCTTAGAGTTGTAGATGGAACAAGACACTTTGTACCATTCTACATCATCCGGGGTGCCGAAGGATTCCTTCAATTTTTGAAGGATTTCATCAGGTTGGGCCTCCTCGAATTTGCGACTGAACTCGTCGTTCATCGTAGCAAGCATAATACAACGAACAGTAGTCTGATAAGAAACCCACTTCAAGTAAGCGTCTCTGATCGCACTCCGTGCATTTGCAGGAGGGATTTCAGGCACCGGATCCGTTATCACATAAAGGATCCGTTCATGCTCCAGAACAATTCTTAACCTTCGATACCAAGTATCGAAGTTATGACCCTTCAACTTCTCGTTATCGAGAAGTGACCGGAGCGATAAGTTTGAAGACATCTGAAAAGAAAACAAGACCAAATTAGTTTATGAATTAATAACTTAACCAAAAGACTTGGACTTTAGTCTAAAGGTTTCTCCCACTAATTTTTCAGATTGGTAGCCTCTGACTCCAACCCGTGAAAACAACATTTTTTCAAGTGGGTACTGAAATTCAATAGGCCTCGCATGAGCCCGACTATGGCCAGCTCACCCATACGAGCCTAAAGGTAGGTTCGTAAACCAATTGTTTCCCTAAACAATTTTCAGTATAGAATTTTGCCCGAGAGAACACCCCAATCAGCTTAGGGGCCTCCTATTGCGGGTCTCTGGTTAGGGCCAACCATTAAAATAACAAATCCAATGCTTCCAGCTAACTAAAGACCAAGCCTGACTATGGCCGGCCCACCTGGTCCCATTCAGGAGGTTGCACTGAACCATCATCGATCAGATAGAAATTCCAGTCGCCGGATGTACACCCATTCTATGGAACTGCCGATGCACACCAAGCTAGTGGACATATTTCTATCCAACTTAATGGGAGGCTAAGACACTGTCAACTCTTTGACTTAGTCTTTTAAGGACCAAATAATTTTAGAGGATTTTTAGCTGTGACAGAAAAGAAGATACAAGGACATGGATCATCCTCTCACTGAATCAATCAGATTTCAGGAGGGTTGAAATAAATCAACAATTGATCCATGGGCACCTAAATATCAGTCAGACCGATCAACCTGGGTGACTTGGATTAACTCGAGTCATTGAGCTTTTCCAATCAGTTCTGGTTCACTAGACTAGCCAGGTAGGTGAGATCATGGGTGAGTATCATCCATTAACCATCTTTCCTAGACACCAACCAAGTTGGCCAGGAAAGAGGTAGCCTCATACAACCATGATCACAAATGCCAAACCTTCCTCGACACCAGTCGGTTTACCAGACCAGATCAGATTTGCCTAAAGACTCGGGTGTCCATAGAGCCACTGATTGGATCCATTTTAGATGAACGGATCAACTATTCTAACTATTAGATAGTTCTAAAGAAGGACCTTAATCAACTTTTGATTAATCTTCTTTTATCCGGTTCAACTAAACCTAGGTCTAACCCAGTTAAGGACCCAATTAGATAACTAACCCAATTTAACCCAAAATGGCTTATTCATGTCAAATTAGATTTCATAAACCTAATATTTTATTTTAATAAGCCATACATTTAATCAAAATATTTTTAATTAAGTGTCAATGTAAAACATTTTTTACATTACAAAATCGTGCAACATATCTAGATTTTATTTTATAAACACTTCATGGCCCAATTATTTAACATACATGTCAAAATTGTATCTGAACTAAAACAATTTTAATTCCAAGATTTCCTTAAAGGATACTTCTGAAAAGGCCAACACAGACGATCCATTTCGTGTCAAAGACACACGGTCATGGTGAAAGTCTCAACTAGGTTCTTAAAAGTACTATCAGGATACAAAAATAGATTAAACTATTTTTAATCTAACATGCATCAAGATTATGTTACACCTGTCAGCCTGGCTCTGATACCATTGAAAGATTAATGGTACATTTGCAGGTGCCTACCCTAAGCATGCAACAACAGGGAGCAGGTAAGTATTTTAAAATAATTTTAAAATGCACAGCGAAAACATGCTCCATGCAGGATCTAACGCAATCAGGAAGCATGCACAGATTAAAACATGTTATAACATGGGCATGTAATGTTTATAAAATATTTTAAATCCATAGATCTACACATGCATGAATGTAAAATACAAAATCCATACCTTATTGCTGCCGGGAATAAATCTGGTATAGTCCTGGAATAGCAGGGATAACAGGAATAAATTTATTCCTGCTGTCCTCCACTTTCAGCACGTTGACAGATTTTTGTTCTTTCCACCAAAAATTGCTGCAGAACAGAGGAATGTTTTTGCCAATGAATGGATCTCTCTTCCAGCACCAAAAGCTAGGGAACAAGTTTGTTGATCTTCCTTCAAAGGGGAGAAGATGATCCAAAGGTTTTGATCCCCTTCCTTTTAGCCAAAATCAGCACCAGAAATTCAGCAATCTGAAAAACCTGCAACCAAAAATAGAGCAGAAAAGGACAGCTGCAAGGAGGTCGATCCAGCTTCCAAGTGCTTGGTTAAACACTCTCAAGAGGGGGAACACACCGGTGGCTAGCTCTGATCCGTCTCTCGATCGATGCTAGTCGTCGGAAGACATGAAACGGTGGGAGGGAAGAGCAGAATTTCAGAACCTGTTTTTCAGCAAAATAGAGTTCGTCGTCCTCCAAATTGGAGCAGCAGAAAACAGGGATTAAGGAGCTTTCTCTCTTCCTTTCACTCACCAAAAACACCCCTCAACTTCACTGGTGTAAAGGGAAGGAATTTTCTGCCACCAAAAGGAACTCTCACAGCCTCTTTTCTTCTCACACGATGACGTCTCACATTTTGTGAACCAGGGGACTGCAGCAAATATAAGGAAGCAGCAGCGGGGAGAAATAACAATGGAGAGGGAGGGAGGCCAAAGGATGTCGGTGGTATAATCACCCATTAAACCAGCCATAATGACTAATTAAACAGGTTTAAGGGTAATCAGTGGAGGGAGGCGAGAAGATGCCCAACAGCGTCCGACGCATGGAATTCGCCCAGCAGAAAAAGACCATGTGAACCGGTCAAATGAAGAAAAACGGTCCAAATGAATGGGTTTAATCCAATTAAAACCAAGGGTTCAAAAGAAAAACCGGTTCAAGGAATTTTGGGTCCAAACAAATCCCAAAAAATTGGTTTAATTCAATTTGAACGGTCCAAGCCCAATTAAAATTTGTTTCAATTGGTTCACAACCAATTGGAGGCCGAATTTAGCTCCGAATCAGTTCAAAATTGATTCAGAAAAATCCAGGCGCAGACCTGGTCAGCCCGGAACAATTTTCGATTGACCCAAACAAGGGCAAGACTAGGAACAAAAAGGTGCTCAAATAAATACCGTGACCATAAAACTGAGACGATTCCCAATCGTAATCGGTATCCGGATCAGAGAGTTATCCGCTGTGGCGTGTGACCTCATAGGTTCGAACCTAAACGGCAGTTCTGGAACGATTCCAGTACCAGCACAGGAAACCATCTAGCAATGGGTCCCGGCATTCGGATAGGTCGAAGATGCGGGAGCATACTATCGAACCTCTGGCATATGGTTACTGTACAATTCATCCCTTTGAACTCTAATGCTCAGGACAACTGATATTGGGCTGCCAACCCAAACTAGTCAGTCGACAACGTGTCTCAATCTTGCAAGCCCAGTGACTCTTCACTAGGGCTACCCCGACCGAGGATTTTCTAAATTGAGATACAGCGAGACATTCAATCCAAACTGTTCGGACAGGTCAATTCCATCTTAGTCCATCACTGCTCCACAAGTACTTGCCTGTACTCAGAAACCTTCCATCACCGGATTAAAAATCCGGGTAGCCCGGTACCAAAGAACAGGGAGTTGCTTGCAAGCAACCGTGATGACCTCAGGTCAGAGTGACACATATACCCATATCCAATCATGAGTATCCCTTTGGCAGAAAGGGGTTTCACGGAGTCACGTTCAATGAGATAACATATATCCCACTTGCAGATCACATCAGTGTCACCACACTCATTTGGTCAAGAGGACAACCAAATGATGTGAACTGCAACAACCTATACTTGATATATTGCCATCCAGTATATATATCCTTTGGCTGTGAACAAGATTTAAGGACCAGTCGATACATCCTCTCTGTATCAAAGTCAGTGTAGCCCTAAGGACTTCATCACAAGGAAAGAGTTCATTTTTAAAGAAATTCAATATGTTATGAGCTGCCAAATAATAATTTTATTAATTTACAAAATGAATACAATACTCAGCACAACCGCCTACAACCCAGGTGATTGGCTTTGGGACACAATTCCCAACAGAATGAAAACTACATGGACTCAATTGGACTCGACTGGACTAAAAACTAGACCTGACTAAGTGGACTCAATTGGACTCAGTTGCCTCACTTTATTACAGGACTCAAATAAAATAAAATAAAATAGACTTTTGTTTCCCATCACTAGGGACACCCACAAGGTCGGGTCGAACCAAGTGTCAAGCCAATTTAGACAACTTGTTTGTGTGTGCTTGTGTATTTGCTGTCTAGGCAAGTAGTTGAGGGACACGAGCTCGAAGGATGGTGGGTTGGTTCGCTTACTTGGCCAATTTCAAATTGGTGTCTAAGGCAAGCAAAGTGGGACCTCCACCAACCTTACACTTACCTGGCCAGGTGCCAAGTAACTACAACTAAAATTATCATCTTAACCTAACATTTGGTTTGGACTCTGGGTCTAGCAAATCCCTAGTCCGAGTTTGAGTCTGCATGTGTATGGCAACTAGATCAGGAGCACCCTACCAGCAAACCCAATATTAATCGAGTGCATCGATGGAACAAAATTTTGAGAACTTGATGAAATCTTTGAATGACCAAATGACCCGATTGAACCAAAACATGACTGACCAATTGGCCCAGACCAACCAAAGCTTGATTGATCAGATGACCCTCATCGCTGCTAGGCTTGATCGATTAGAGTCTCGTACCCTTGGAGGAACCCATGTAGTCTAGAATGACTTAATGCCTGAACCAGAGTTTGATACACCCATCAACCCTAGAAGGGCTCTGCAATAAGACCTTTTTCCTGAACCCAATCCTAGAAGGCTTCATCAAGATAATTTCTTTGAGCCAAATCCTAGGAGACCCAACCCTGATCGAGTCAATGACCCAAACCCTAGGAGAGCATACCATGACCCAGCCTATGAGCCGAACCCTAGGAGACCCAATCAGGATCAACTGGACCATGATGATTGAACCCTTAAAAATATTAGGTTGGAAGCACCAACATTTGATAGAAATCTGGATCCTAAGGTTTATATAGACTGGGAGGGAGTGATGGGTCAGTAATTCGAGTGGTATGACATGATTGAGGAGAGAAAATGCAAATTTACGAAGCTTAGGTTAATTCGTCAGGCCAAGCTTTACTAGGGAAATGTTGAGAGATTCATTAGGCAAAGAGGTAATGTTCCCATATTAACCTAGAGGGCAATGAAACTTAGGCTTAGAGAGAAATACCTTCCCATGTCCTACCACCAAAGATTTCTAGACCAGTGGCAGAGATTGACCCAGGGAACCAAGAGTGTAGCTGAATACATTGAAAAATTTGATGAGTTTGTGATGAGATGCAATGTCGATGAGACCAAATCAGTTACTTTGTCTAGATTTAAGGCTAGATTAAGAGATGAGATTCAGAAAGAGTTGTTTATGAGGGAAGTTCAAGATTTAGAGTTAGCCTATCAGGTAGCACAAGATGCTGAGAGATTTCATAGGGGACCAATTTATCGTAGACCAGAACCCCATAGAACCAGTGCACCTAGTCAGCAGCCAGGATCAAGTTAGATGCAACCCAATCGACCCAACCATAATACATCTCTGACCCATAGAGATGATAGGGGTGAAGCACCATAAATTTAGAGAACCCCAAACCCTAATGCTCCTTGCTTTATATGTCACAAATTAGGCCATTATGCTAGCAATTGTCCAACTAGAGCCTTGCACATAGGAGAATTAGAAGAGAGTGAGTCTGAACCCATAAAGCCCCTTGGTGCGGGCACCAGACTCAGAAGAAGACTTCTGGGCTCCATCTGGATCTCTGATTAACCTTGCCCGAAGAATTAGGGTTTTCTGGTTTTGTAATAAGGGTTGACATGGTCAACTCAATTTTAGTTGAGTCTGTATTTCCCTGCAATTTAAATTTGGTTGAGTCATGTTGACTCAGTTCAAGTCCTAGTAGTGGTCTAGGTCTTCTCCACGGTGTCACATTTTCTCCCAAGACCAAGCAAGTGGGCGCCACACTCCCAGCCACACTCCCAGCCACACGCTTAAGTCCAGGGGGTGCCACATCTCCATCCAGTATGCTTTGGTCTCCACACCACAAGATAGCATGTCCCTTCTCTCATGCGCCACTTAAGGAGAAAATAATCTGGGATCCACAATTCAAGGGGGCAGCCAAAACATTTCCATAAGAGCCAAGCTATGTAAAGAAAGAAGCACTTCTTGGGGAGCACTTCAAGTGGGAGCCCAATCCATGCCTAAAAAGCCCAAAGCAAAGATGGGAAGAACCATGACTTAGGGAGAAAGAAAAGGAGGTGTCCAAAAGAGTTGAGCCATGGAAGGAAAGAAATCTTCTCTTGAAGAGCAAGGCTAGGAGGCGCCACCTACTTACCTTTTGGAGCCACCAATCAACACTTTAGGAACCTCTTGGCCGGCCATATGTGTGGGAATTGATTCTACAAACCTAATTTGAAGATCCATCCTATTAGTCCCACATGGGAAAATGTAAAACCCTGCTCTCTTGTAAAGTCCTATAAATTAAACCCCTCTTGTAAGTTTTAAAAATATCTGATGAATGAATCCAATTTATGTGTGAGAAAATTTTGTGTTTCTCTCTTCCGCACTTGCATCCAGGTGTTGAGCTCCATGAGGGAGTAAATCCGGGTTCCCCAGGAACCTTGAGGAGGTGTGAGATCTCCAACCCCAAAACTCTAGGTTAGCCACTTCAACTCCAAAACCCTAGCCGCCCATCATCCTCTTCTTTCCACCAAACCCTAGCCTACCCCATATCTCACGGCCCCTCTCTCCAAGTAGTGGCTGACCACCAGCATCCAGGTCCAGTTTGGCTGCTTCGAATACGAAGCAAATCTCAGAGGAAGCCATATCAGCATCCAAGAGAATCAGGATTTCAGCAACATTAGCTTTCAAGTTCTTCAATCTGGTAAATCCTTCCTTGAGTATCTGGTTCCATAAATTGTTCTTCTTCTTTCCCAGATCTTGAGTTCAGGAGAAGCCAACTCTGCCAAAGGATCAGTATTGGAGGATCCATTGCGAAGATATCTGAGTCCGGGGATCCAACAATCTACTCAAGAGAGTCCTTCCACTAAACTCTGTGAAGATCACTGCCTAGTCTATAACCCTGCTCTTCTTTTTACTTCTGTCCTGTTGAAAGTTCAGAGCGAAATCCTAGGTCTGGGAGTTTCTCAACCCCCAGCGATCCTTTACTTCTGAACTACTCTGATAACCTAGTTTCTTTAAATTGTGCTTTCAATTATTACATAGTTTCTTTCAATTTAGTTTAACTTTCCTTTGAGTCAAAGCCGACTTCTGAAAATATTAAAAAAATAACAAAAAAAGAATTAGTCTTAATTTACTTTTGCATCACATCATCTTTTTTCGTTCTGCATCACCCCTAGGTGATAGCGTTGAGGAGGTATATCATGCTGAGGATAATTTGGTAGATGAGTATGACGGTGACGAGGATCATGTGGAGCCTGACCTTTTGGGATTAGTTAGATGCATCCTTACCCAAACTGTGACACAGGAAGATTGGCATAGGACTAACATCTTACAAACATTTGTCAAGTTAGGGGATAAGGTATGTAAGATAATCATCGATAGTGGGAGTTGTGTGAATGCCTATCCACTAGTGCAGTCAAGACTCTTGGATTAGTCACAGCCCCCCATCCAAATCCCTATAAGGTTTCTTGGATAGACTCCACCTCAATTCCTGTCAAGTTTAGGTGTCTAGTCCAAATCTAATTACAGTCCTATCAGGAGAAAGTGTGGTGTGACATCCTACCTATGGGCATGAGTAGTATCATCTTAGGTTGACCCTGGTTGTTTGACCATGATGCAACCCTTTATGGCCGATCTAATTCTTGCTCATTCATGCACTTTGGAAGGAAATTTGTGATCAACCCTACACCACCTAAGGACACTAATAAGAGAGGATCAAGCCACCTAAAGTAGAAAAAGACTGGAGTCAATCTAATAACTGCAAAGAAAATTAAGAAAGAGCTCACTGAGGGTACACCTGTCTGGATCTTAGCCACTAAGAAAATTCAAGAGTTTTCCCAGAAGGAACACCCTAAGGAAGTGGTTGAAGTATTAGAGGACTTTAAGGATGTGTTTCTAGATGACCTACCTGACCACCTTCCACCACTTAAGGACATCCAGCATGCCATTGATTTAGTCCCAGGAGCAACCTTACCCACTCTCCCACATTATAGGATGAACCCTAACGAACATCTACAATTACAAAGACAAGTAGGGGACCTCCTTAGGAAAGGATTTGTTAGGAAAAGTTTGAGTCCTTATGCAGTCCCAGCTTTGTTGACACCTAAGAAAGATTGCACCTAGAGGACGTGTGTTGATAGTCATGCTATCAACAAAATCACTGTGAAATATATATTTCCTATTCCCCGATTAGATGACTTGTTGGATATGATGGATGGAGCTACTATCTTTTCTAAGATTGACCTTAAGAGTAGCTACCACCAAGTGAGGATTAGACCCGGGGATGAATGGAAGACTGCATTTAAGATTAAGGATGGGTTATTTGAATGGGTAGTGATGCCTTTTAGATTATCCAATGCACCAAGTACATTTGTGAGGATCATGGTCGAAGTCCTACGAGCTTTTATCGAAAAATTTGTGGTGGTTTATTTTGATGACATTTTGATTTACAATAGGACTAAGGAAAGCCACTTAGACCACCTTAGGCAAGTGTGTTCAACCCTTAGGAAAGAGAATCTCTATGCCAACTTGAAGAAGTGTGAATTCATGGCCCCTAGAGTCACCTTCTTAGGTTTCATTGTTACCTCTAATGGAGTTTCAGTTGATCGTAAAAAGATCAAATCCATAGTTGAGTGGCCTGTTCCCAAAGTTGTTCATGATGTTCGTAGCTTTCATGGCTTAGCCACCTTCTATAGAAGATTCATTAGAGGATTTAGCTCCATTGTCACCCCAATAACTAATTGTATTAGGAAAGGTAGTTTTGATTGGACCAAAGCAGCCAATAGAGCCTTCCTAGAGATAAAAGATAAAATGACATAAGTGCCAATTTTGAGGTTGCCTAATTTTTCTAAAGTATTCGAGGTCGCTTGTGATGCATCCGGAGTCAGAATAGGAGGAGTTTTAAGCCAGGAGAGCCACCCCATAGCTTTCTTTAGTGAAAATTTAAATGAGGCTAAGCTTAAATATTCTACCTATGATAAGGTGCTTTATGCGGTAGTGCAAGCTTTATGGAATTGGAGACACTATCTTCTACCGCAAGAATTTGTCCTATTCTCTTATCACGAAGCTCATAGATTTCTTAGTTCCCAGAAAAAGTTGAATCCTAGGTATGCCAAATGGGTAGAATACATCCAAGCCTACACTTTTGTCCTAAAGCACCATGCCGAAACTGAAAATAAAGTAGCAGATGCTTTGAGTCGTAGAGCCTTACTTCTAAATTCGATCAGCACTGAAGTCATCGAATTTGAGAGACTTAAGGATAATTATGAAACCTGTCCAGACTTTAGTGAGGTTTACCAGGCTTTGAGTCAAGGACCATCTAGTGAGCATAGTAAGTATACCCTTTTAGATGGTTATCCGTTTAAAGAAATAAGCTCTGTATTCCCAAAACTTCTTTGAGAGATTTTCTAGTTTAGGAGACCCATGCTGAAGGTCTAACTGGCCACTCTAGAAGAAATAAAACCATTTTAATAGTTAAGGAGAAATTTTTTTGGCTAGGCCTTAAGAGACATGTAGCCAATATTGTTGCCCGATGTAAGACGTGTGCTGTTGTCAAACATCAAAGACAAAACACCAGGTTATACACTCTTTTAGCTATGCCTGAGTGTCCATGAAAGGATCTTAGCATGGACTTTGTTTTAGGATTGCCCAAGACCCTTAGGAAGCATGATTCAATCTTTGTAGTAGTCGACAAATTTTCAAAGATGGCCCATTTATACCCTATTCTCAGACTTTTGATGCTTCTAGGGTAGCCAAGCTTTTTCTCGATCAAGTAGTCAAATTACATGGGTTACCTAAGACCATTATTTCTGATAGGGATGTCCATTTCATGAGTTACTTTTGAAAAACCCTTGGCACCTACTAGGAATAAAACTGAAATTCTCAACTACTTACCTCCCTGAGACTGATGGACAAACCGAGGTTGTAAATAAAAGTCTAGGGAACTTATTAAGGTGCCTTGTTGGAGAGAGTCTGGGAAACTGGGATTTGCTATTACCTCGTGCTGAAATCGCTTACAACAACTCAGTCAATAGGTCTACTTGTAAAAGTCCCTTTGAGATTGTCCATAGTTATAAACCTAGGAGACCTATCGACCTCATTCCATTACCCACACATGCACAAATGTCTGAGTTCGCCGAGTCATATGCACAGCATATTAAGGAATTGCATAAGGAGATTAGTAAAAAAATTCAAATGAGCAATGAAGTCTATTAGCATATGGCTAATTCACATAAATGAATGAAAGAATTCAATGTAGGGGACTCTATAATGTTTAAACTTAGACCTAAAATGTTCTCATCAGGTACTATGAAGACCTAAAACGTTCTCATCAGGAACTATGAAGAAACTGCATGCCCGAGGAGCTGAACCTTTCAAAATATTAAAGAGAGTCGGACCTAATGCATACGTGTTAGAGTTACCACAAGAATATGGCATTAGTTCCACATTTAATATTTCTAATCTGAAAGAATATAAAGAGCCAGCATTAATTCCTAGTGAGCCTTTTAAACCTTACCCAGCCTTTGAGAGTGAAACCCTACTTGAGTGTCCACCAGCATTTCAGCCAGAACGAAGAGATAGGATTGAAAGTATCTTGGATGACCAGGTAATTACCACCAGAAATAAGGGCTATCAATGTTATCTAGTTCGATGGCAAGGAAGACCAAATTCGAGGATTCGTGGATTACCTGAGAGGATCTGCAACAAATTGACCCAGACCTTCTAGAATGGTAATAAAGTCATATTAGTCCTTAGTTGATAGGGTCGAGTTCCTCCCATCCCGAGAGAACTGGTGCGGGCACCAAAGTTCGAAAGAGGTTTCAGTCTAATTTAGTATGGCTTTAATTCTTTAATTGAACTAATATCCTGTAAATAGAGTCAATTTACTTCTTTAATTGAATTTGAGTCATGTAATTAGAACTAGGTTTATTTCAATTTGTTTCTTTTGAGTCCATTTGATTTTTTTGAGTCCAATTAGGATCAAATTGGTCCTGTATTTAGTAAGTTTAGTAGTTGAGTCCAAGAGAGTTTTGGAATTGGTTAAATGTAAGCAAGCTCACTTGAAGATGGAATGCACTCAACCACTTAATCCAAGGAGGATGCCACTTTAGCAAGCCACGTGGGATGCCATGTCAACCTCCCAATCATGTGGAGTACACCTCAGCAAGCAACCTTATCACATGCCACATCACCAAGAAAGATTTAAATTTAAAGTGGGAGGCCAAGGAGATCAACCTTCCACAATTTTAGCTAGCTATTCCCATAAAATCTCGATGTAATTTGAATTCCACCCTTATAGCTAGGAACCTCCCATGAAAAGCTCCTTGTAATTCAAAACTTCAAAAGTCCTTGGAGGCTTATAAAATCTACTCCATGCTCTCTTGTAAAGGATGATGAATGAATGAAAAAAAGTGAGTTTCTTTCTTCCATTTGGTTTTATCAAATGTCCTCCAAGAAAGAGTGGGTGAGAGGCCCTTAGCTACTTCAAAAGAGATCATCTTCCATGCCAATAGCCATTAGCAAATCTTCTAGTCCATCCAAGAACTCCATTCCAATGTCCAAGGTGCAAGAAAAGACATTCCAAGAGGGCCGGCCAACCTACTTCCACTCCATCAACTTCTTCTCAACTTCAACCATCCTTTCAATTATTTTCTACCTTTCAATCTCTTTCATAACTCTAATATGGTTTGTGTAGGATCCCCGGGATGTCCATGTTCTGAAGAAGATGGTCATCCAAGACAAGAAACAGAGACAAGAAGTCCCAACATCTGAAGGAATCACCTTGTCATCTGAGAGCTTCATCCTTGAGTGTAACCTTTCCAATCTTTGAGATGTTAATGCCTGGGTACCCTCTTTCAGAGTTTTTTCAGATCTAAAATATTAGATTAATTAGGCCCTATCCTGTGTGGTTTCTTAACCACGATGATCCTTTTCTCTTTATTTTTGTGAAGGTTCTCATTCAGGTTTAGTCTACATACAAATCCCTTCATGATAGTTTCTTTTCTTTTATATGGAATGTAGCCTAGCTTTACTTCATTTTTTATTTAATTGTTATTATCTCCTCTTAGATTGCTTCATTCCATTTCATCCCACATCACTCAAAGATTTTCAACAAGGTGGATGGAGGGGAATGGTCTATTTGGAAAAGATGGCAAAGCCTTATCACATTGTGTTGAGCGGGGCTTGCATCCTCTCCCCTCCAGTGGCCAATGGATCTTAGCCACGTGTCGATCCCTGCCACGTGAGGCACTTCAGTTTGCACACAACCACATTGGGCAAGGTGTAACCATAATGACAGGCTGCCATACCTATTGATGTGGCACCTCTTAATTGGCACGAGGTGCGATCTACAAATCATCAACGATTAAGGCATTAAATGGCCTAGGCACGATCTCCTCCCCATCAGTGATATCGTTACTCTCCTCACCACAGGCCTGTGGGGATGCCTAGCACTCCAAACTCTAGAGTGGGGAGCATTTGATATGGTGAACCACTGATGTGGAGGCATCCAATGTGGCAGATCGCTGACACGGAGTCCGTATCAAATGTAGCTAGCAGTTGAGGTGGTAGGCGAGTGGTGCGAACACCAGAGGCACCAGAATAAGATAGAGGCTTCTCAACCCTCTATGGATTACTTAGTAGTATTTGAGTCCATATGTAATAAGGGCTTAGCCTAATTGAGTTTTCATTGTCATTATTTGAGTCCTGTACCAGTCAGCTCATGTTGAGCTAGTTTTCTTTCAAAGACCCATATATGTTAGTCCAAGTCAAGTGAAGACTAAGCCAATACAAGTAAAAATCAATCCAACTTGAAGTTATGAAGACCATGGAAGGCCTAGTAGAAGAAATCAGAAGCCC
The DNA here is from genome assembly GCA_021397845.1 of Areca catechu. Taxonomy (NCBI): domain Eukaryota; kingdom Viridiplantae; phylum Streptophyta; class Magnoliopsida; order Arecales; family Arecaceae; genus Areca; species Areca catechu. The sequence goes on along the minus strand of CM038051.1, from coordinate 138,752,168 downwards.
GGGAGCCAAATTAGAAACCCTAAAACCCTGGACCGCAGCTTGAAGCAAAATGGGCGAGCCAAGGCCTAGGAGGGGATCTAGGGCGCTGTCTACCTTGTGGTCACCACCCCTTGGTTGGCCACTTAGGGTCACCTCCATTGGCTGACAAAAGCAAGAGAGGAGAGAGCAATTTGAGGGCAATCAAATCCTAGACCTACAATGAATTCTAGCTAGGGTTTGGGTGGGATTCAAATTCCTAGTAAAAGTCTATTTATCCTTACTTGGGGGCCATGTTAGTGAGTCTATTTAAGAGACTCTATTCTCTTGTATGAATAACTTTTTTGAATGAATACAATTGAGTTTTGTCATTGCTGTGTGCTAATGGGATTTTGTGTGAACCCCTCCTCTTCTTCCTTGTGTTCTGCGCCCAGTCTCCAGCCGCCATCCACCTCTTCGAGCCCTGGCTTCCCACATCAAACCCCTACTTTCCCTTGCTATTTTCTCAATTAATTCCTTATCTTTACTTTATTTTCTAACCCTTGGAAGGCTATTTGTAGGTCCCTCAACTTCTACGAATCCAACGACTCCAACCGGGCAGCAATCGGATCACCGGGTTGAAAGCTGAGAATCCGTGGGTCTCCAGCTTGATCATCCAGGCCACATCCAGGAGAGAGAGCGATCCCTTCATCTACGGTCTTCATCGGGCACATCAACCATTGTCAGGTACATCCCCTCTGCCATCTAGTAGCCTTATTTAAGGGGAACTAGCCCAATCGATACTTCTCAGCCTCGGCGGTCCTCTTTCTTATTGCTTTTTAGGTTCTACTTTGCATGCTTTAGTTTCTTATTTCTTACTTGCATAGAACCCTCTAATTAGATTCATGGCCTAATCTTCGGGATTAAGATACATAACTTAATATATAAATACAAAAAATAATTTTGCATGCATTGTTAGTTCCGTATCAACGAGACAGCCAGGTGAGCTCCAATCTAAGGTCAAGCTCCTAGCTAAGGTGAGCTATTGACTGAGGTCGAGCTCCCATCTAAGGTGAGCTCCCATTCGAGGTCTAGCTCCCAGCCGAGGTGAGCTCTCAATCGAGATCGAGTTCCTGTTCGAGTTGAGCTCCCATCCAAGGTCAAGCTCTCATCTGAGGTGAGCTCCTGACCAAGGTCAAGCTCCTAGTTCAGGTGATCTCCTGACTGAGGTCGAGCTCCCAGTCGAGGTGAGCAACCATTTAAGGTTGAGTTCCCATATAAGGTATGTTTCCAATCGAGGTCGACTCCCAACCGATGTCGATCTCCTGTCCGAGGTCAAGCTCCCAACGGAGGTAAGCTCCCGATCGAGGTCGAGCTCCTAGTCCAAGTGAGCTCCCATCCGAGTTGAAGCTCCTAACCGAGGAAGGTCATGGCCAGATAGAACCCCTGGTTAGGCTAAGTGTTGAAGGTGACAAGGACCCCCATGGTCAAGGTGAAAGGATTGGCGAGGGAAAGAGGGGTGAGCCCCCTCAAGGAGAGGTCCACTAGAGAGGGCTCAGATGGTGACTCTAGTGTATAATGTTGCCATCCATGCCGAACCCATTACGACTCTTAGGGAGTCGAACCCTCTATGATGGAGGCACTCCACCGGGGCTCCAAATCCTATAGCATGCCATCTGCATCCTCTACAGGGGTGTGCTCCATCAAGACTCCAGACACTGTAATACACCATCTGCACCCTCTGTAAGAGTGTGCTCCCCGGGGCTCCAAACCCTGTAGCATGCTTTCTGCACCCTCTATAGGAGAGTACTACACCAGGGGTCCAGTTCATATGGCACTCTACTTATGTCTCCTAGTAGGACAGTGCTCCTTTATGCATCTAGGCTTGGTGGCATGATGCCTGCATCTTTTAAAGGAGCACCCAATCAGGGCACCAGACCTTGTGGTGCACCACTCATACTTGTTATAATAGGTCAGCCCACTAAGGGTGCAGACTGATGAGGGACAGATGTGAGGATCGGATCGCTAGTGAGCATAGAAGTCACCAAGAGATTAGGGCTTGATTAGAAGAAGAAAGAAGAGGGCGGCTAGGGCAGGGCATAGAAGTCACCAGGGGATTAGGGCTTGCTTGGAAGAAGAAAGAAGAGGGTGCCTACGCCCGTGCACAGGAGGCTAAGGCAACAAAGGGATCACACAGACACCCTTAAGAATAATAGGGATCACACAAATACCCTTAATCACACAGAAAATCACACCGTAATTGAGGAAGAACACAAGAAATTTCATTCATAATTCATTATAGCATAAAAAAATACAAGACGGGGTGGGGTATTTATAGATTTACCGAGGTTACATGACTTGGGGGTTAAGAAACCCTAACTTGAGGGACAAGAAACCTCAAGTGTTGGGCTTGGGCTAGGGTTCTGGGCTGGGGTAGCTTGGATTGGGGTGCCATCATCATGGGTTAGAGGGCCGCTCCCTTATGGGCTTGGCGGCATGAAAGGGTGCAGGTGCCTGAAGTCCAGCTCTAGTTGGGGGGTGCTAGTGAATCTCCTGGTCTGCTGACTCTCTTCTTGAACATGACTTGAATGAAAACTACATGCACTTAATTGGACTTGACTAGACTAAAATGACTGGATCTGACTAAGTGGACTCGATTGGACTCATTTGCCTCACTTGATTACAGGACTCAATTGGCTCACTTTAAAACAAGTGACTTAGTACTAAAAGACTCAAATAAACTCTCAGGTCCCCATCATTCTCCTGGAGTGGGGAGAACTCGACTCCATCGAGTTAGGCTCAGTGGGGGCTTTGATGGGACCGAATCCAAGCATATCCAAAGATAAACCCATAAAATAGACACAATAAAAAAAGCCCAAATATCTCTAAATAAACATGGAATAAAGAGTGGCTCTGCTTTGAGAACTATGCCACTTTAAAATTTGTGCTGCTCTGAAATCAGTGTGACTTTGAAAACCATGTAGCTTAGGGATCCATGCTTCACCATCTTTAGACTACTTTGAAAGCCATGTGCTTTGAAGAGCATGCACTTTGAGGAACATGCAGCTTTCATGTTCATGCGCTGGCTTCTTTTTCCTCACCATGGACTGAAGATGTGGAACATAGGCATGGACTTCGGGTGGCTTCGTCGACGACGACACTAGGGAGGAAGACGGCTACCGATGACGATGCTGGGGTGGAAGATGACGGCCGGCTATGGCACTGTGTGGAGATGGCGGCATGTATGACGGAGGTCACGGTGGAGGTGGCTGGTGACGATGGAGATCCGTGTGGTGGCACGGGTGGATTCGGAGAGGGGGTGGATTTGAAGAGGGAGTCGGTGGTTGGGGAATCAGATTTTAGAGCCATTCCCCTTGCTGGAGAGGATCTGGTGGGAGGTGGCATCGATGAAGATCTTCAGTGTCTGGTTGGTGGTGGTGGATAGTCAGAGTGCTGATGGTGAAAATGAACTAGGGTAGGGTGGAAGCAAGGCAATGCGGGCGGCACGATCTCAGATCTGGTGGCGTTGGGCACCATGGTAACAGGGTGCCGGACGGGCAATGGTGAGGCATTGAAAGGAGAGATCGGTTGGGTTACGGCATCGATTGGAGGATGGGGCGGGAACTATGACTATGGCTTGGATCTTCAGAATCGGCATCGGGGAGCAGAGGAGATGGCTCGGTCTGGGTGGGCTCGGTCTGGGTGGGGTGCTCTGATCGGTGGTGTGGGCAACGGTGGTGGAGTCTGGTGGCATGGATCTCGCTTGGTCGGGGCAGGATTACTCATGAAGGCTGCAGAAGCTTTTGATGAACAGGGAGGCTACGGAAGCTTTGGATGAACTGGTCTGGCATGGAGGATGAAGCATACCCTAATCCTCCATGCTCTGATACCAAATTGATAAGGGACAGATGCGGGGATCAAATCACTAGCAAGCATAGAAGTCACTTAGGGATTAGGGCTTGCTTGGAAGAAGAAAGAAGAGGGTGGCAAGGGCAGGGCGCATGAGGCTGGGGCAGCAAAGGGATCACACAGATACTCTTAAAATTAATAGGGATCATACAGATACCCTTAATCACACAGAAAATCACACCGTAATTAAGGAAGAACCCAAGAAATTTCATTCATAGTTCATTCTAGCATAAAAAAATATAAGAGGGGGTGGGGTATTTATAGATTCACCCAGGTTACATGACTTGGGGGTCAAGAAACCCTGACTTGAGGGCCAAGAAACCTCAAGTGTTGGGCTTGCGCTAGGGCTTTGGGCTGGGGCGGCTTGGACTGGGGTGCCATCTTCATGGGTTGGATGGTCGCTCTCTTATGGGCTTGGCGGCATGAAATGGCCCAAGTGCCTGAAGTCTAGCTCTAGTTGGGGGGGCTTGGTGAATCTCCTGGTCTGCTGACTCTCCTCTTGAACATGACTTGAATGAAAACTACATGGACTCGATTAGACTCGACTGGACTAAAATGACTGGATCTGACTAAGTAGACTCAACTGGACTCAGTTGTCTTACTTTGTTATATGACTCAATTGGCTCACTTTAATACAACTGACTCAGTACTAATGGACTCAAATAGACTCAAAGGTCCCCATCATAGACCCTGTAATATGCCACCTACACCCATTGTATAGCCTTCCTCCAAGAACTCCAGACCTTGTCCCATGCAGCTCTAGGATTGAGGTAGCCTGGGAGATGGAACCCTTAAGGGAAGGGGAGATGAAGGGGGGAGAGGTCCTAAGCCTAAAAAGATAGAGCTAACTACTATAAGAAAGAAAAGGGACCTCCGACGAAGGGTAATCAATGGCAAGGGCCGGACGAGTGCCAGAGGATTCTCCCATTCACCAGCATTTCTAACTGATGAGGACATCGCCCAGCACAGCTTCTGATGCACATATATGAGCAGACATTATATTTTTATTTTATTTGGGTGAATTGGAATGGAAGTATTTTTATTTTATTATTCTTGTATTCCAGATTATGCATGGATCTCAAAGCATGAATACTGGATTAGTATGGAGTATATTTTTAGATTAGGCCAATTATTTCAATTTGACTTGAGACTTAGTATTTTAATTTGTCTGGTGTCCAGTTTGTTGGAGAGTCCCAAATTTTGGTCTCCAATTCATGGAGGACCAGGGTCTATTTAAAGGAGTCCCATGTATCAATTGAGTCATCGACAATATTGAATTAAGGAATTTGATTCCTGACTTCCCTCTTTTTCTTCTCTTTTCTTCTTCCTCCTCTCTTCTTCTTTCTCCTCTAGGTTCTTCTCCTCTTCTTCTTTCTTCTCTCTTCCTCCCTCTCTTCCTTTATTTCTCTTTTCCCTGCCACTCAATTTCGTGAGAGCAAGCCATCCTCTTATCGTGCTGAGAACCAACCATCGGACCACTTAACCCCCATCATCGCCGCCTTTTCCTCGACCTCACCGCCAAGTCCGCTGAGATCGCCGCCTCCCTCCCATCCTCAAGGTCCACAGTTGAGCCGATGATGACTGCCCCCTGATGGAAATAGGCCACCCCATAACTCTCTACCCGACCGCCCTCATCTCCTTGGCTGCCGGCCACCAGTGAAAACCCGTTCGAACCCAATACGACCATGCCGAACCACTTAACTTCTCTCACGATCACCGATAACCGCCAAAATAGAGCCACGCAACCATCTCTTCATGGCCACCATTAAATCCCCATACCTGCCATGCCACTCCAGCGCCGTCACCAGCAAAAGCCTCGCTAGTTTTCCCTGCTTGTGGGGTTCCCTATTTTGGCATGATCATGAAGGCACAAGAGTCAGCACGAACATGAAGAAATCATGCCCTCCCTATTATCGACATTAGGCTAAAGCAGGAAGAAAGGAAAAAAAGTGCCAAAGGAACAGAAAAGAAAAAAAAGTGGGCTTTAATTGTACAATTTGGGCTTCACCTGTGACATCCCAAACATCATGATCAACGCATCCTAATCAGCACACGATCGAAGAGTCTGCATACCATTTATAGCACTTCTAGGAGACTGCATCGGCCATATTTTTTTTGGATTTATCAGATCAGATATAAATTATTTTGGCTTGGAAAACACTAACTGCAACTGTAATTTTATTTGGTATTCCAGGTCTAAAGACTTTATCGGACTCACCATTCAGCTAGAATCTCAACCCGACTTGGTCAGCGCCTCCTTTTTTGATCTTGACCATGATCGAGTTTGTGAGCATCCTTTTTCCACTTAAAATATTTAAATTGATATTGGTAGTGAGTTTTTTCTTTAGTTTTATTAGAGTAATATATTAATTGATTGTGCATGGCTTAAACTTATGGATAGTTTCTCAATTATCCATGATCTTAATTTCTTTTAGATCTAGGATTTCTTTATGGCTTGTAGTTTTTAAAAAAAATTCAATTATAGCTTAATCCCTTCCGTATTAAGAAAATAATTTTAGCTTGTTTTGATTTATAGTTTTGGTTTGCTGATAATTTTAAAATATATATATAATTAATAATAACAAAAATAATACTAATTTGCATTGCATCCCTAGATTATATCGTTCTGCATCAATTTTTGATATCAGAACATAGTTTAGTTTAGGTTAAGCATATTTACATTGCATTTAAAAAATGAAAAAATAAATTTTTTTTTTGCATATCTCAGCATTTAGCATACCCTGCACACCCTTTACTATTTTAGAAAGTCCCATTCATATGAAACCCTAAAAATTATCAAATATACTTTGGTAGAAAATAGACTCATAGCTGAACAAATCTACAATTGCAGATTCCTGAATCTACTTCAGAATTCATGTCAGATTTTGAGTTTAACTCTTAGACTCTTTTATAAAATTCTATAACCTGAAATTTTTAGCAACTTCTGTTTAAACCTAAAGTCCTGTTTCTAGGAGAGTCAAAATATAACAAAATTAGTGTCTCTAGAAACTAGACTCAAATTGAAAAAATTATACATGTGCAAATTTAAAAGATTGCTTTAATATTCAAGCTAGTTTGATCGGGAACTTCTAATTATGCATTCAAAAACTGTAATCTGTAGAACTGCACCGTACCTATTCTTTTGACAATTTTCGTTGATCGAATTATTGAAAAATCATAAAATTTGTAGATCTGAAAGCTAGACTCAGAAAGGAAGGAAACTATGTTGGAAAATTTTAGAATCAAATTTTAGATTGATACCAAATTTTTGGTGAAGGCTAGTCATTATATTCTAAAATTTAACAAAGAGCTTGATTGTGATTCTTGTAGTGATCTTTGCATGACCACTAGGTCAGGAGTAAAATATTACCCTAAATCCTTAGAGCCAGACAATAGGATGGATCCAAATCAATTAGCTGCATCCCTATAAGTCCTTAATGAGAAACTTGATAATCTAACTAGTATTTGTCAAGAGTATGGATTGAAAATAGAAAACTTTGAAGAAAATTGAGTCGATAGTCCATAAATTAGGAATACACCTCCTAGACCCTTACCACAATGAGAGATTCGAAATGTTAATGGGGATAGAAATCGGATAATTCGACATCAACAAGATTTTGTTGAACAAGATGAACAGATTTTACATAGTGTTATGGTTTAGTCCCCGAGTTTTGTTGGTTGATTGGATCCCAAAGAGTATATTGATTGAGAAGTAGATATGGATCACTATTTTGAATGGTATGATATGTCTGAAGAAAGAAAAATTAGATTTGATAAATAAGATTATTAGGACAAGCTAGTATTGGAGTAACATTGAGTGATTAGCCATGCATGGAAGACATGAACCTATTAGGACTTGGGTTGAAATGAAAGATAGATCGCATGAAAAGTACTTACCCCCTTCCTACCATCAACGTCTCCTTAATCAATGGCAACGACTGACCCAGGGCAATAGAACTGTTAGTGAATACATCTCTAAATTTGATGAATATCTTATGAAATGTAATGTGACTGAAGATCCCTCTATCACTCTATCTCGATTTAGAGCTGGATTAAGAGATGAAATTCGGAGTGAACTCTTTATGCGAGAAGTTTATAGTTTAGAGCAAGCTTATCAAATAGCTCTGGATTATGAAAGATTTCATAGGACATCACAACCCATCAAATTAAATCTCAAAACCATGGAATTTTAGGACCTAGACCTAGTAATAATCAGCCCCTATTGGGTTCCTCAGGTCGGGCATAGCAGAAGATCGGATTTCAAAAATTTCATTTTTCAAAACCCTAACCGGCCATAACACTAAACCCTAGGACCATTTGATCATAACAACTAATAAATCAAATCTTTAGGGTTATAGAGAAATACTTGGAGCGCTATATAATGCGGGACCATATCAAAATCTAATCTACTAATTATTAACCTAATTAACGATGAAAAATAGCAATTAATTTTTTTTATAATTTTTGGGTTTTTAGAGACTCAAAGTATGCAATTAGAGAACTAGTCAATTTGTTTATACTCGCACAAGTAGATCTAACAAAGTAACTAAAAAAATCAGGATTTGGTAGCTAAGAAGCCACCGTAAACTAGGGTCTACTTTCAAAAATTTAGAAACTAAAGAGTAGAGAGTATTTTTGAATTTTACTAATGTCAAGTTTTTCCCTATAAAGTAAATTTGTTGGAACTCTAAGGATTTTTTTTGCAGGGCTTCAAGATTTCGATCTTCGGTGATGCAGGAGGCAAGGGGGTTAGGGCTAGGGATGCTGGGATGGATGCTTATGAGGAAAGGAATTTTCTTTTTGTTTTAGGGTTGATGATTTTTTTTTTTTTGTTATGTTTCTTGTTATTCTTCTTTGTTGTTTAGGGTTTCGATTCCCGATCACAAGCAAAGATAAGAAATATGAAGAGTAGTAAGGAAGCTTATGCTAGTAGTTCAAAGCCCTAAAAGTAAGAACGAGAACAGGATCCCGGGATTAAGAACCCCGGTAGGACTAGCTCGACCTACAATATCTACTTAAGAGATATAGAGAAGGCAAATCTCAAACTTCTGAAGCGCCCGGTGCAGAGATCGCTCAACTCGATGGATGCGGCCTAGATGCCCGAGCAATCGAACCCGTGGGAGCTCTGGCTTTGGGTCTTGAGGTCGCGATGCCAAAGCTATCTGTCTCCAATGCTCGAGATGCCAGGGAGGACCTGTAGGCAAACAAAAGAGAGGTTAGCAGAATGTGGAGATGTACGGAAAGGAATTGAACTGGAGTTGGGAAGGGGCTTCGAGCCCAGCATCCGGCTAGATTCCGAAGTCGAAGTTGGAGATAAATTGGGGCCTCGCACCTCGTGACATCCCGGAGGATGAAGGAATGTGGCCTCATACCACGCAACGTCCTAGAGGACGAAGGATTCGCGATGCCTTGGGGTGACGGATAGGTGGCCTCGCACCACTCGAGGTCCCTGGGGACGAAAACAATTCCACTCGAACCTAGCCTAAGAGACAAGGGTTGGAAGGTGGAAGAAACTCAAACTCAATCACTCAAATTTTCATTCATTAATTCATTCATTCATTTGTTCTACAAAAGGAGGGATTGGGTCCTTTAAATAGGCACCCAAGGCCCTTTTGAAATTCAAAATACAAATCACATGGTGGAGCCAAAAATTTTTCACATCCCTATTTCTTTGGCCGACCAAATATTTGGAGTTGGGCATGGCATGAGCAAAGGCATGGAGAGGGGGATTGGTCCCTTGACTTCCTTCCTTAGCATGCTTAATTTGGGAAGAGGAGTGGGGCATGGCTTGCTTGGAGGGATGTGTTCCCTTGGGCTCTTCATGCCATCTTCTAGGATTGATTCTTGGCCGACCATGGGTGAACTCCATTGGGCGTTGCATGGTTGAGGGCTTGAAGAGTGGAGTGTATCTTGTGACCTTCCTTCCTTGCAAGATCATTTTGTGAAGAAAACTTGGGAGGAGGCTTGCTTTGGGGCTTGGTTCCTTCAAAGATCTTCAACGCCCTCTTTAGATGGAACAAGGCATGATGTGGGGGAGGGAAGAGGGGGATGTTGTGCAAGGCATGTGGAAAGCAAGAGGAGGCCACTTTGTTTCCCTTCTTGGATGCCCAAGTGGTAGCTGATGTGGTGCCACGTAGGTAGCTGAGGTGGCACCTGAGTTGGCATTATCCCAAATAGAAGAGGTGGGTTGGCCCACCAGAACTTGAGTTGGAGAAGAAAACCAGAGTGACTTCAATTGGGCTTGTGCCCAGACCAAACTCGGACTCAAACAAATATAGGACTCAAGACCTAACATGACCCAATTGGCCAAGGTACAGGACTAAACAACTTTGATAAAAAATTATAACAATGTTTTTGGGCTCAAGGCCTTATTACAGGACTCATAGAAAAAGGTGAACCCTAATCTAAGATCCATAGAGTGTTGAGAAGCCTTAATCGGATCCTGGGGCCCACACCAATTCTCCCGTGGTGGGAGGAACTCGACCCTGTCGAGTAAGGGTTAGCTTGGCTTTGATACCTTTCCAGGATGTCAGGTCGATGCGCTGCAAGTCCTCCCATGTGATCCATGAGTCATCGGATTCGGGTTGGCCTTGCCATCGGACCAGGTAACGCTGGTAGCCTTTGCCCCGGTATTGATGGCTTGGTTCCAGGACAAGCTCGATCCGCTCTCCTCGCTCAGGTATATTTGGAGGTGGACACTCAGGTTCAGTTTCACTCTCAAAAGGGAGGTCAGGCCCAAACGGCTCACTGGGTATGTTTTCATGTTTTCTACACTCGACTAAGTCAGAGATATTGAATGTCGAGCTAATTCCATAATCCGGAGGTAGTTCTAGCACATAGGCGTTAGGGCCCATTCTCCTAATTACTTTAAAGGGACCTGCCCCACGAGCATGAAGCTTCTTAACGGATCCTGGTGGAAACCGTTTAGGACAGAGCCTAATCATTACAAAATCCCTTATTTCAAACTCTTTGGCTTGCTTTCAGGAATCAGCCAAAGTATTTTTAAAATTATATTTAATTTATAATCCTAACATGATGCTAAATGCAGACTCAACTATGCAATCTTATTGAGAAAAAAATTTATTGGACTCCTAGGGTCTAAACCTAATAGACTTTTGACTCTCTAGGTTTGACCCTAGTCTGGTATGCACAAGAAAAATTAGTAAGGATCCCTAGCAAATGCCATAAAGTATTCCAGAAGTAGAGGGCAAAAGGGATGGGTTCTAAGGAGTCACGCATTCTGGTAATATAAATAAAAAGTAATCCCATGGCTCGAGAAATGTGAGAGGGTTCAGGGAAGGGTAGGAAATAGGAATCGAAGTCTTGGGGTGGCTTATGGAAAACATAAAACAGGCCTTGGTTATTCATGATGATCTTAAAATTTGGGCATCGTTCTATAGGTGTCATATGGTCCACTTGTTTCGGTAGATCTTGGGCTCGCTAGGGTCAACCCCATAGTGAGGAAGGTCTGTTAAAGAGGATCCTGGGGCCACGTCTATAGTATGATGGATGTCTCCCAGGGGTGGAAGTTGATCAGGTAAGTCATCGGGAACTTCATCATCAATTTCTTTCCGAGCTTCAACCATCTCTTGAGGATGTTCTCTTTGGATCGGTTCATTAAGGGTTGGTTTTTGAACTCCTGTGGAAAAGACTGGTGAATCCTCATGTTTATTTACTAGATGGGATCCTGGCTCGGTCATTTTCTCTTCAAATTTTGTAGTGGGTTCAGGATCATTTTCCTTGGATTCCTCAATGATTTCACCCTCGGACCCATCTTCTACTAAACTTGACTCATAGATGCTTTCTTTCAATTCTTTAATGGGCTCAGGAGTTTCTTTTACTAGATTTTCAATGGGTTCAACCTTAAAGTCTTCATTGGGCTCAGGGGTTTTTGTATTCAAATTCTCAGAATGTTCATCCTTCTCTCCCTGAAACTCTTTAAAGGGTCCTTTCCCAGTAATCTCTCCTTCTAGCCCATTGTCCTTGATCAGGTTAACTTCATGCTTCTTTTCTTTAAGGCTATTTGATCCTTTCTTGACTAGGTCCTTTGGCTGGATTGGGTTGATTGTGATCTTTTTTCCTTGGTGGAGAAAGACACAGGTATTGGATCGACCATAAAGGGTGGCATCATGGTCGAAAAGCCAGGGTCATCCTAGAATGATACTACCCACACCCATGGGTAAGACGTCACACCAAATCGATTCTTCATAGGAACTCATTTTTATCTTGATTTGGCACCTAGATTTTACTGGGATTGAAGTTGAATCTATCCAGGAGACTTTGTAAGGGTTGGGGTGGGGAACTGTGGCTAGTCCTAAAGATTTGACTATACTCAAAGAAAGGACATTAACACAGCTTCCACTATCAATGATGACCTTACAAACCTTATCTCCTAGCTTTATCAGGGTCTGTAGGATGTTGGACCTACGCCAGTCTTCCTATACTATGTTTTTGGCTAGGATGCATCTGACTACTCCTAGAAGGTCTTCAAGTTCATTTAGCTCTTCCTCTAGGGGTCTTAGTCTGGCCTCTATTTGATCCAATCTATTGTTCAACTGGTTGCCTAATTGGGTCATGGATTGAGTCATGGATTGAGTTAAGGCTCCAATGTCGGCTCGCAATTGGTCCATGGTGTCGGTAGAGGGTGGAGAAGGTGGGTGAAAAGAGGTTCCTGATCTAGTGCACATGTAACAAAACGATGCTACGGTTTGCTAGACCTGGGAGATCTCTCCAAATGTTAAGTCAAGAAGATGAACCTGGAAGTAGTAACTTGGCACCTGGCCAGGTAAGTGTAAGATGAGTGGAGGTTCCTCTTTGCTTGCCTAGACACCAATTAGAAATTGGCTAGGTAAGCGAACCAACCCACTTCCCTTCGGGCTCTAGTCCCTGAACCACTTGCCTAGACACCAGCTACACAAGCACACACCAACAATGGTGGGGACACCTGAGGCACTAGGATAAGACAGAGGCTTTTCAACCCTCTATGAATTGATCAATAATTTATAAGTCCATCTGTAATAAGGGCTTAGCCTATCTGAGTCCATTTTAATTGATTTTGAGTTTCAGTTATGTACTAGTCAGCTCATGTTGAGCTAGTTCAGTCCAGTGTTAGTCAGCTCATGTCGAGCTAATTTTATTTTTTTGAGTCCTATTCAACCATATTGAAGACTCAAGACCACATCATACAAGTGAAGACCAAGTCCAATCAGATTAAAGACATGGAAGTTTAGCCCAAGTCCAACCCAGCTTGAAGATTTGAAGACCCCAGGAGGAAAATCAGAAACCCTGATTCCTTGCAGATGCCCTCCGATGCCCAGATATACTTCCAAATGCCAAAATATATTCATAAACCAAGGCATCCATGATTTTAGAGGCATCTGCATCCTAGCCCAAAGAAATCAAGCCCAGGGCACCAGCCCAAGCCCCTAAGAAGCAAGATACCAGGGAATATTCAGGCTATCTGGCTACCAGGCCACCCCAGCTTCCAAGGCCCAAACCCATGCACCCGGGCCCCTTGGGCCGGCCCCTTGCTGCTCTTAGAAGCCCAACACGTTCCCCTAGGTGTCCTTTGAGTGTTGGCCAAGTCAAGAGAAATTTTAGGGATTTTCTACCTAATGTTCCTTTTTTTCTAGCTAGGTTTGAGAGGGAAAAGGATTCTCATGTAAGACTATATGCCCTAATTGGGGCCAAGGTTAAGGGTCTATTTAAGGGACCCTAGCCTCTGTATGAAGAGAATTTTGATGAATGAAAATCTTGAGTTCTTCTATTGAGTTGTGTGATACCCTGCTGTGTGCATAAAGTGGTTTGCGTGAGAGTTTTTCTTCCTAGGCTGCAATCATCTTCCTGCTGCCAACAAGCATCTCAGATCCCTGGATGCCCACTCCAAAAGAAGCCTTCCCTTCTGTTTTTCATTTGTTTTCTTATTCCTTTGTGAGTTTTCTAACCCCTGACAGGTCGTTTACAGGTCCCCGAGTTCCTAGAATCCAACGACTCCATCCAAGCCTCAATCGGATCACGAGCAGAAAGCGGGTATCCGCGGGTCTTTGGCTCGGTTTTCCAGGAGCATCTGTCGAGGATCGAGAGACCCTTTGATGCAGAATGAAAGATTTGATTCCAAAATGATGCAGAACAAAAAGATGATGCGATGCGAAAGTAATTAAAATTAATAATTTTTTATTTATTTATTTATTTTCAGAAGTCACTTTGACTCAAAGGAAGATAAACTAATGTTGAAAGAAACCAAGAAATGACAGAAAGCACAATTAAAAGAGTGGATTATCAGAGTAACTCAGAAGTAGGATCGCTGGGGATTGAGAAACCCCCAGACCTAGGGTTTACTCCTCTTTCAAGAAACAGACGAGAGAGAAGAGAAGGTTTATACCTGACTGTGATCTCTCTCGTTGCTTCAATTAAAGGACACTTTTGAGCAGATTGTAGGATCCTTGGAGACGAGGGTATCTTCGCAATGGATCCTCGGATTGTGTAGTCCTATGGCAAGGTTGGCCTTCTTCTCGAACTCAGGATCTGGAAGAAGAAGAACAAAAAAAAGAACCAGAAAACTCAAAGAAAGACACTGACTTGAGGACTTAATGAAGATTGTGGATGTAGAAGTTCTGGAGATCTTGATACTGATCTGACTCTCTTTGAACTTGCTCTATAGTTGAAACAGTGATCTGAACCTGGATGCTGGTGGCCGGCCTCTATGTGGAAGAGAGGGGCCGTGGGATGTAGATGGAAAATTAGGATTTGGTGGTGGTGGAGTAGAGATGGGTGGACTAAGCTAGGCTTTTGGGGTTGGAGATCTCACACCTCCTCAAGGTTCTTAGGGAACCCGGATTTACTCCCTCACGGAGCTCAACACTAAATACAAGTGCGGAAGAGAGAAAACACAAAGTTTGCTCACAAAAAAAATTTGGTTTCATTCCTCTTCTTTTCAAGAGTACAAAGAGTTGAATATATAGACATAACAAAGAAATAAAATTTCATACACTTCCCATGTGGGACTAATAGGACTAACCCATACTTAGGCATCAAATTCTCTTCCCAAGACTCCTTCCATGAGTGGGCAGCCAAAAACTCCAAGAAAACTTGAAAATCAGCTCCAAATGGCAGTTATGGGGGTGTCTCCTAGTATCTCTCCATGAATCAAGGATTTTCCCTTCATGGTTTGGCTCTTTTGGACAACTCCTAGTCTTGCTCTACAAGTTAGGCTTCTTCCTTTCATGGCTTTGGCACTTTAGAAACTTTGGGTGCCTCCTTGATTTTCTCCCCAAGACATGCTCTCTTCCCTTTTATAACTTGGATTTTTATGGAACATTGTGGGGCACCTCCTGCTCTCTTCAAGAAAAATCTTGCCATCCTGGCTTGGATTTATCTGGAAAGAAGTGGCTCCTCCTTGGATTGAGGTATCTTGATGGATTTCTCCCCAAGTGGCGCATGAAAGAAGAGGGACTGCTTTCTTATGGTGTGGTGACCAAGGCACACTGGATGGAGATGTGGCACCTCCTGGACTCTGGCGTGTGGCTGGGAGTGTGGCGCCCACTTGCTTGGTCTTGGGAGAAAATATGGCACCTTGGAGAAGACCTAGACCACTACTAGGACTTGTATGAGTCAACATGACTCAACAAAATTTAATTGCAGGGAAATACAGACTCAAACAAAAATTGAGTTGACCAAGTCAACCCTTATTACAAACCAGAAAATCCTAATTCTTTGAGCAATGTCAATCAGAGATCCAGATGGAGCCCTGAAGTCTTCTTCTGAGTCTGGTGCCGCACCAATTCTCCCGGGGTGGGAGGAACTCGACCCTGTCGAGTATGGATCAAGCTGGCTCTGGTATCTCTCCAAGAGGTTTGGGTCTAATTCTTGTAATTCTTCTCGGGAGATCCAAGAGTTATCAGAATCTGGCCTTCCTTGCCAGCGGACCAGGTATCTTTGGTATCCTCGATTACGAGTAGAGATAACTGATCATCCAGGATCTTTTCAATCTGCTCTTTCCTCACAGGCCAGTTTGTGGTGGACACACAGGGTTGGGTTCACTCTCAAGAGCAGGATTAGGCTCAAAAAGGCTCACTGGGAATCACAGCTGGCTCTCTATACTCTACTAGGTCTGTAATGTTGAAAGTGGAGCTAATGCCTAGTTCTGAAGGCAACTCGAGCACATAGGCATTGGACCCTACTCTCTTCACCACTCTAAATGGTCCAGCTCCTCTAGCATGTAACTTTCTAACAGTTCCAGGGAAAACCGTTCAGGCCTTAACCTAATCATTACATAGTCTCCCTCAACAAAAGTTTTGACTCGCCTTTGAGAATCAGCCAACTTCTTATAAGTTTCATTACTTAAATTTATTTTGGCATGAATTTCTTTATGCAAGTCCTTTACATGCTATGCAAGAGCATCAAGAGACTTGTGTGTGTGACTAATAGTGAAATCAGATCAAGTGGTGTGTGAGGCTTGTATCCATGAACAATTTCAAAGGGACTCTAGCCTATAGACCTATTGATCGAAACATTATATGCAAATTAGTCCTGGACAAAATACAAATCCCAATTCCTGGTGCTCTCAATCAAACAAAATCAGAGCCAAAGCCTAGTAAAGGGTCAAGAAAAACTAAACTAGACTGACGACGCATTCCTAAAGAATGGACTTTATTCCAAAGGAACCCTAGGTCTAAACCTAACAAACTAAGGCTCTCTAGGTTTGACCTTGGGTCGGAGGAGGGCATGCAGAGCATGAAAATTTATTATGGATGCCTAGTAGGTGCCATAAGGTCTTCCAGAAGTAGGTGGCAAACCTAATAGGTTCTAAGGAGTCTTGCAACCTAGAGATCTCAGTAAAGTGTAATCCCATAGCTCTAGAAACATGAGAAGATTCAGGGAAGGGTAGGAAATAAGAATCAGAGTTTTGAGGTGGCTTATCAGAAACAAGAAACAAACCTTGGTTATTCAGGATGACCTTAAAATGAGGACATTGTTCTATAGGTGCACTCATCCAAACCTCATGATTTGCTCTAGAGGGTCACAAGTTCAAGTTCTAGGGTAGGCTGGGTGCTCCTAGAAGGTGGAAGGTTATCAGGAAGGTCTTTGGAATGTTTATCTAAAAAGTCCTCTAAGCTACTGTCTTTTTCTTGTTCTTGGACCTTCTCAATGGGCAATTCTTGTGAACCCCTTCCTTCTTCACACTTCTCTACCAGATTTGACTCAGGGGTGTCTTCTTTGGATTCCTCAATGAGTTCAGAGGTATTCTCACTTAAACTCTCATTGGGTGCAATTTCCTCTTCCTGAACTTCCTCAAAAGGGTCTTCTCTTAGGGTTAGCTCCTGAATTCCTTGAGTGGCAGGGGTCCCCTCAATAACCCCATCAGGTAGGAGTTGGTTATTGAATTATCGGAGAGGATATCCTCAAATTCTTCTTCATATTCATCTATCAAACTTATGTCAGGCTCATATATTTCCTCAATCTCACTGAAAGGTTCTAATCTATTCTCCTTTGATTCCTCTTTAAGTACGGCTCTGGTCAGGTCAACTAATTTTGGGATGGCCATGCCTAACTCCTTCTCAGTGTATCCTTCTGGTCAAGAGGTGACACAAGTGGGAATTGACAAACAAAAGTCTGGTTCACTACGGGTGTCGGATCAATCAGAACTTGACTCAAGTTGGTAGAGGTTGGCTTTAAGTCCAAAGTACTTGATTGGTTTTATCTTAAAGACCACTCATAGTCTTGGGCTTCTTGGTAGGCTCGGTCTAACTTATTGGTCTTTTCAAGGCATAGCTTCCTATAAATGTCTGGGTGTAACCCAACCCTAAACCTCGATGTGATCTGAGCTTCGGTCTCAATGGTATTGCATTTCATGTCATACCACTGGAAGTCCTCGATATATTTAGACACAGGCCTATTACCTTGTCGCAATTGGTACCATTGGTCTAAAAGTCTTTTCTCATAGGATCTACCTAGGTACCTATCTCTCAACTTACTTCTCATATCTCTCCAAGTATATATTTCCTCTTTTCTTTGATAACACTCATGCTCAATAGCATACCAATGCGACCTAGCATGTTTGGTGAACTTGGTTTTGGCCAACCTAATTTGTCCTAATTTCGATATGTTAGTGCACTCAAAATACCGATCCATTTGTTCTTCCCACTTAATATATGTCTCTTGTCTTCCATCAAAAGTGGGTGCATAAGGTTCGGTGTTCCTAACAGGTCCCTTTTCTGAGTCAACCAAGTATGGATATAGGCTCCTAGGGTTATGCTCGGGATCACGGTATAAGGTCCTCCTAGGCTCCTGGCATGGGTGAGGTTGGGGCCTATTAAATTTTGGATCAGGGATCCAATTTTGATGTCTACGTTTCTCAAGTCCCTGGGCTCGGTCTCTAAACTGGGCAAAACCCTCATTCATATCCTGACTCAATTTGGTCATACTTTCGGTAAGAGTTCTAATCATGGCCTCTAAATCAGGTTGGGTTTGACCAGGTTGGTAGGGTACTTTGTTCCGGGTGGACATGATGATGCAAGCAAGCACACCAAATGAGACTCGACTGAAAGACTACGGGCTAATTAGACCTAGAGCCCAAACTAGATACCAATCAGAGTGGCAAGCTAGCCTGTAGTAACTCGGGACTCAGCCAGGCAGGTGTAAGGGGAGTGTTAGGTCCCTAATTGCCAATCCTAGACACCAATCAAGATTGGCCAGGTAGGCGGACCAGCACACAAGCCCTTCGGGATAGAATCCCTGAACCACCATTCTAGACACTGAGTACAAAGCACACACAGAGTAACTAGACAAACTGACTCAACATTAGCCTAGACCCGACTTGTTGGTGTCCCTAGCCCACTAGGGCAAATTAGGTCTAATCAATTTTAGATTAAAGGCTTAGGTTCGAATGAAGGGGTGGTGGTTTTAGACTAAGAAGAGGTTTTCAACTCCTCCCCTTATCTTAGATGCTCAAATGCCCTTAAGGTGAATTAAGAGATGAACAGTCAAAAAATAATTGGATTGCAGAACACAAAAATAGAGTTGCAGTAATTTAATTCTCAGAGATCGCACGGAACAATAAATCATGAGAAAATTACTAAAAATAGTTTCAATTATCATGGTTTCAGAAAATTAAAAATCACTGAATTTGGAGTTAACTGCAGTGAGAAATAATTCTTGCAACAGGGCAATTACGGGCTGAAAATAGAGCACTTCCTTGTTTACAATTCCTGCTGCGAAGTTATAACCCAACGGATCCCCTACACGCCCTAGGAACACCCATGGAATGGGAAGAGGAGGTTTGCACCCCACTTCATTCCTAGGACCGGACGTCCTGGGGAGTCTACTTCGAGCAGACAAAGTAAAAAGAGAGGGACTCAAACAAGCAATCAAACAGAAACCCTAGACAGGGCTCTGATAACAAAAATTGATGCAGAACGAAAGATTTGATACCAAAATGATGCAGAACAAAAAAGATGATGGGATGCGAAAGTAAATTAAAATTAATATTTTTTTTTTTTATTTATTTTCAGAAGTCGGCTTTGACTCAAAGGAAAGATAAACTAATGTTGAAAGAAACTAAGAAATGACAGAAAGCACAATTAAAGGAGTGGATTATCAGAGTAACTCAGAAGTAGGATCGCTGGGGATTGAGAAACCCCCAGACCTAGGGTTTACTCCTCTTTCAAGAAACAGATGAAGAGAGAAGAGAAGGTTTTATACCTGACTGTGATATTTCTCGTTACTTCAATTGAAGGACACTCTTGAGCAGATTGTAGGATCCTTTGAGACGAGGTATCTTCGCAATGGATCCTCGGATTGTAGTCCTATGGCAAGGTTGGCCTTCTTCTCGAACTCAGGATTTGGAAGAAGAAGAACAAAAAAAAAAAGAACCAAAACTCAAAGAAAGACACTGACCTGAGGACTTAATGAAGATTGTTGGATGTAGAAGTTCTGGAGATCTTGATACTGATCTAACTCTTCTTTGAACTTGCTCTGTAGTTGAAACAGTTGATCTGAACCTGGATGCTGGTGGCCGGCCTATGTGGAAGAGAGGGGCCGTGGGATGTAGATGGAAAATTAGGATTTGGTGGTGGGGAGTAGAGATGGGTGGACTAAGCTAGGGTTTGGGGTTGGAGATCTCACACCTCCTCAAGGTTCCTAGGGAACCCGGATTTACTCCCTCACGGAGCTCAACACTTGAATACAAGTGCGGAAGAGAGAAAACACAAAGTTTGCTCACAAAAAAGAAAATTTGGTTTCATTCCTCTTCTTTTCAAGAGTTACATAGAGTTGAATATATAGACATAACAAAGAAAAAAAATTTCATACACTTTCCATGTGGGACTAATAGGACTAACCCATACTTTAGGCATCAAATTCTCTTCCCAAGACTCCTTCCATGAGTGGGCAGCCCAAAAAACTCCAAGAAAACTTGAAAATCAGCTCCAAATGGCAGGTTATGGGGGTGTCTCCTAGTATCTCTCCATGAATCAAGGATTTTCCCTTCATGGTTTGGCTCTTTTGGACACCTCCTAGTCTTGCTCCACAAGTTTAGGCTTCTTCCTTTCATGGCTTTGGCACTTTAGGAAACTTTTGGGTGCCTCCTTGATTTTCGCCCCAAGACATGCTCTCTTCCCTTTTATAACTTGGGTTTTTATGGAACATTGTGGGGCACCTCCTTATCCTCTCTTCAAGAAAAATTCTTGCCATCCTGGCTTGGATTATCTGGAAAGAAGTTGGCTCCTCCTTGGATTGAGGTATCTTGATGGATTTCTCCACCAAGTGGTGCATGAAAGAAGGGACCTGCTTTCTTATGGTGTGGGGACCAAGGCACACTGGATGGAGATGTGGCGCCTCCTGGACTCTGGCGTGTGGCTTGGAGTGTGGCGCCCACTTGCTTGGTCCTGGGAGAAAATATGGCACCTTGGAGAAGACCTAGACCACTACTAGGACTTGTATTGAGTCAACATGACTCAACAAAATTTAAATTGCAAGGAAATACAGACTCAAACAAAAATTTTGTTGACCAAGTCAACCCTTATTACAAAACCAGAAATCCTAATTCTTCGGGCAATGTCAATCAGAGATCCAGATGGAGCCCTGAAGTTTTTTGAGTCCGGTGCCCGCACCACCCTTTACTGCGATCTTCATAGATATTGTCAGGTACACCCCTCTACTCCAGTAGTTTTATTGTAGGAGAACTTGCCCTAACCGAGGCTTCTCAGCCCCGGCGATCCTTCTTTTCTACTTTTAGGTCCTAATCTGCATGCTGATCTTCTAAAATTTATATAAAATTCCCTACAACTTATTTTAATTTGAAATTCGGGAATTAATCACTCAACCCCACATATAAAACATCAAAAGAAAAATTGCATGCATATTAGTCCCATCATTTGGTATCAGAGCTTAGATTAGGGCTTATTTTTTGCAATTTTTCAGGTATATACTTTGTTATTTTAATTATTTCTCCCTGATAAAAACTCCAAAATTTGGAAATTTATTTTTATGGATTCATAAAATTCACAGTAATTTTGAGAGTTTTTGCAGATTTATTATGGCCTTTGAATTTTCTGTAAGCCGAAATATAGCCTACAAAATTTCAGCTCTATTTTTCAGCAAGACAAGTTTGGAGTTTTAGGGTTTTGTTTAGCATCTTTTGCATATCTTTTAATTTTAATATATTTTCAGAATATTAGGCCATGATTTGCAAGTTTTCTTCTATTTAAGAAAAAAAAAAATACATATTCTCCAAAAATACCAAAACATCTAACCCTAATTTGCATCCTCATCTGCCTGCCATCATTGCATAATTTATTTAAGGGCACTCTTGCTATATCAGATGGGGGAGGATTTGATCACCTTTCCTTAGCCCAAAACCACATCCCTTGCATTCGGTCCCAAGCCTTAACCTAAAATTACTAGACTAATTTGCCCTAGTGGGCTAGGGACACCAACTGGTCGGGTCCGGGCTAGTGTTAGAGATCACTGTGTCAAGTTAACCTGTGTGTGCGTTGTGCTCAGTGTCTAGAACGGTGGTTTAGGGATTCAATCCCGAAGGGCTTGTGTGCTGGTCCGCCTACCTGGCCAATCTCTGATTGGTGTCTAGGATTGGCAATCAGGGACCTAACACTCCCCTTACACCTACATGGATGAGTACAGGGTTACTATAGGCTAGTTTGCCACCTGATTGAGCATCTAGTTTGGACTCTAGGTCTAGTCAGCTATAGTCGGTCTGATCGAGTCTTGCATGAGCACTAGATCAGGAGTTTCATATCACCCACCTCCTTCACAAATGTCTAAACCCATGGAAAATTTACAAGCCCAAATAAAAGCCCTAGCTGATCAAATGCCCCAGATGGCTACCCAGATAACTACCCAGATGACTACCCAGATGACTCAGTTAACTCTGGATCGTATTCAAACCAATGATAGAATTGACCATCTTGCCAATAGGTTTGATCAATAAAAGTCCGGGTAGGGACCCCAAAAAAAACCCATGGGTCACAGTCTGAGCCAGATCCTGATTCCCCTCAACCTAGGAGGATCCCAAACCTGATCTATACCATGAGGTCGAACAACAGGAGAGCCCCTTATCCTGTCCTGTACTACAATCCTCAACCTAGGAGGATCCCAAACCCTGATCTATACCTTGAGGCAGCACCTAGGAGAGCCCATCGTCATGACCCATCCTTAAGGTTAGTCCTAGAAGACCCAATCAGGATTTTATAGATCAGGAAGATAGATCCTATTTACCCTCTCCCTACAAGCCTAGTATACCCACAACCTATAGATCTTATGACTCCAAATCCTATGAACTAGAACCTATAAATCCAGAACCTATGAAACTAGATCCTATGACTCTAGATCCCATGATCATAGATCCTATGCACCCATACCCTATGAGCCTAGTAGACCCAACACCCAATATTCTGACCCATATAGGAAGTCCAATCCTAGGAGAACCCAATATTCTGACCCATATATGGAGTCCAACCCTAGGAGAACCCAATATTCTGACCCATATAGGGAGTCCAACCTAGGAGAACCCAATATTCTAAACCATATAGGGAGTCCAACCCTAGGAGAACCCAATATTCTGACCATATAGGGAGTCCAACCTAGGAGAACCCAATATCCGAACCATATAGGGAGCCCAACCTTAGGAGGACCCCATACCATGATCCATCCTTAGAACCTGACCATGGAGCTGACCAAAAATCCTATGACCCAGATCTCTAATCCTATGACCCATAGATCTGCACCCTTGTCCTATGAGCCAGAGAACCCATAACCCTAGGTATCAATCTAGCACTAGTCAAGTTTTTCTTAGTCAACTTGAACCCCATAGGATTAGTACCCCAAAATATGAGCCCAGTAGTGAGCCACTACCCCTTAGGCAACCTAAACCTACTAGGATTAGTGTCCATAATCAAAAACCAAGACCTAGCCAATTTTTCCCTAGCAGACCTTCTCCAACCATTCCTGAGATTGACAAGGCTTACATTAATATGGAAGTGTATGAAGCTGATGTGAGCCTAGTGGATGAGTATGAGGGAGAAGAGGAGACACCTTTAGTAGACCTCGAATTAGCTGACCAGTAGATACCCAGGTAGAACCAACCAGAGCTAGTGGCCTTGACCACATCCAACCTAAAGCTATAGTGGAAGAACAAATAGAGGAAGAGAACTTAGGTACTGCTAGAGCCTTACATGAGGAAACCATAGAGGAGAGCCAAATTATAGAGTATAGTCCAAAAATACAAGAACCAGAAGAATTTATTAAGGACCTGATCTCTTTGAATCAATACCTTCAAGATGAGCCTCCTCCTATAGTTCCTATTAAGGACCTCTTCCTTGAGATTAGTAACCCATCCTTCCATTATGCAAACCCCATAGATATACCGCAACCTCGTAAGGTTAGCCTCATTAGTTTAGGATTAGTCCCTAACATGCCTTCTTATATCGAACTTTATCCAACTAACCATGAACCTTTTTCCCTACCCTACCAAACTAATTCTGAACCCACTTCCTATTTTCTTTCCTTTCCTGACACCTCCAGCATTTCTAGGATTATTAGATTGCATTTAACTAAGATTAGCGTACTGCATGCATTCATTACGCATGTTAGGTTTGCATTATACTTCTGGCATACCCTCTGGCATTGCTTAGAGTCCATTGTAAATACTCTTGTGCACACCACACTAGGGTCAGACCTAGAGAGTCATAGTCTCTTAGGTTTAGGCCCATAAAAGTCTAATAAATTTCCTTCGATAGGAATGCAAAGTCAAGTGTATTAGGTGTTAGTTTGAGTCCTTTGCATCATTTGTTAGGAGTCTGCATGTGCCCAGCATGTTCACCACCTATACTAATTTTAAACAAATTGGCTAATTTCCGAAGATGGATCAAAGAATTTGATGTAGTGGTATATTCTATCTGTTAGGCTTAGGCCTAAAAGAAGCTTCATGCTCATAGAGCGGACCTTTTAAAGTGATAGAGAAGGTTGGATCAAATGCCTAGGTGTTAGACTTGCCTTCGGATTTGGGCATTAGTTCTACCTTCAATATTTCTGACCTGGTGAGTATAGGGAACCGGCAGCGCTACCTAGTAAGGCCTTTGGACCTATTCCTTTTCATTGTGAGTGACCATAACCTAGAGTATCCACAAACAAATTTGGCCTAAAAGAGGAGAACGGATCGAGCGTATCCTGGACGATCAAGCCATCACGACCTAGGGCCATGACTATCAACGCTTCCTGGTCCGATGGCAAGGCTGGCCAGAGTCAGACGATTCATGGATTTCTCGAGAGGACTTGCAACGCCTCAACCCAGACCTTCTCGAGAGATATGTGAGCCAGTCTGACCTTCACTCGACAGGATTGAGTTCCTCCCACCCCGGGAGAATTGGTGGGGACACTTGAGGCACCAGGATAAGACAGAGGCTTTTCAACCCTCTATGAATTGATCAATAATTTATGAGTCCATCCGTAATAAGGGCTTAGCCTATCTGAGTCCATTTTAATTGATTTTGAGTTTCAGTTCTGTACTAGTCAGCTCATGTTGAGCTAGTTCAGTCTAGTGTTAGTCAGCTCATATCGAGCTAATTTTAGTTTTTGAGTCCTATTCAACCATATTGAAGACTCAAGACCACATCATACAAGTGAAGACCAAGTCCAATCAGATTGAAGACATGGAAGTTTAGCCCAAGTCCAACCCAGCTTGAAGATTTAAAGACCCCAGGAGGAAAATCAGAAACCTTGATTCCTTGCAGATGCCCTCCAGATGCCCAGATTTCCTTCCAGATGCCAAAATATATTCATAGACCAAGGCATCCATGATTTTAGAGGTCTATCTACATCCTAGCCCAAAGAAATCAAGCCCAGGAACCAAGCCCAACCCCCTAAGAAGTAAGATACCAGGGAATATTCTTGCTACTTGGCTACCAGGCCACCCCAGCTTCCAGAGGCCCAAACCATGCACCCGGGCCCCTTTGGGCCGGCCCCTTGCTGCTTTTAGAAGCCCAACACGTCCCCCTAGGTGTCCTTGGAGTGTTGGCCAAGTCAAGAAAAATTTTAGGGATTTTTCTTCCTAATGTTTCTTATTTTCTAGCTAGGGTTTGAGAGGGAAAAGGATTCTCATGTAAAGACTAATGTGCCCTTACTTGGAGCCCAGGTTAAGGGTCTATTAAGGGACCCTAGCCTCTTGTATGAAGAGAGATTTGATGAATGAAAACCTTGAGTTCTTCTATTGAGTTGTGTGATACCCTGCTGTGTGCATAAAGGGGTTTGCGAGAGTTTTTCTCCCAGTGCTGCAACCATCTTCCTGCTGCCAACAAGCATCTCAGATCCTGGATGCCCACTCCAAAAGAAGCCTTCCCTTGCTGTTTTTCCTTTGTTTTATTGTTCCTTTGTGAGTTTTCTAATCCCTGACAGGTCGTTTACAGGTCCCTGAGTTCCTACGAATCCAACAACTCTAGCCAAGCCTCAATCGGATCACCGAGCAGAAAGCCGTGTATCCGCGGGTCTTTGGCTCGGTTTTCCAGGCCGCATCCATCGAGGATCGAGAGACCCTTTGCTACGATCTTCACAGACGTTGTCAGGTACACCCCCTCTACCTCCAGTAGTTTTATTGTAGGAGAACTTGCCCTAACCGAGGCTTCTCAGCCCCAGCGATCCTTCTTTTCTACTTTTCTAGGTCCTAATCTGCATGCTGATCTCCTAAAATTCATATAAAATTCTATACAATATTTTAATCTAAGATTTGGGAATTAATCACTCAACCCCACATATAAAACATAAAAAAAAAAATGCATGCATATTAGTCCCCCATCAAACAAGCAATCTAGCTTGGCTCGGCACTTGGGTTGACCCGACTTCGTGGGTGTCCCTAGCTCACTAGAGCTGATTAAATGTCTAATTGATTTTAGTTAATGGCTAGGGTTCGATATGCCGGGTGGTGGTTTTGGGCTAGGGACAGGTAATGAAATCCTGACCCTATGTTAAATTGATGCCCTTAAGATATGTTATGTAAAATGAAGTACAATAATGACTAATGAAATGACTTAAAAACTCTTCTTTTTTTTTTGTGTCTTTTAGATGTGTGAATGCTAAACAAAATGCAGGAATTAAAATGTGCCCCTAAATGCAAGAAATAAACTAAATGGATGAATGAGATGCTTGCTGAAATTTCAGACCTGAGATTTTCTCTGGCAGTATTTCGGCTTGTAGAAATTCTAAAAACTGAAATAAAATCTGAGAAAATAAATAAAATACAATGAAATGAATGCGATCTAACAAAATAGAAATCACAAAATTTTGATGTCTCTACAGGGAGAAACAATCCAATGATCAAACCATATACGGGCTAACCAGAATGCAGAAAATGAAACTAATGCACTAGTCCTAGCCTTGCTCTGATACCAGAAATGAGGCGGGAGGCAAGGGGGTTAGGGCTAGGGATGCTGGGATGGTTGCTTATTAGGCAAGGAAGGAAATTTTTTTTGTTTTAGGGTTGATGTTTTTTTTTTTTTTTTTGTTATGTTTCTTGTTGTTCTTCTTTGTTGTTTAAGGTTTCAATTCCCGATCACAAGCAAAGATAAGAAATATGAAGAGTAGTAAGGGAAGCTAACGCTAGCAGTTCAAAGCCTAAAAGTAAGAACGAGAATAGGATCCTAGGATTAAGAAACCTCGGTAGGACTAGCTCGACCTATAATATCTACTTAGGAGATATAGAGAAGGCAAACCTCAAACTTCTGAAGCGCCGGTGCAGAGATCGCTCAACTCGATGGATGCGGCCTGGATGCCCGAGCAGTCGAACCCGTGGGAGCTCTGGCTTTGGGTCTGGAGGTTGCGATGGCAAAGCTAACTATCCCCAATGCTCGAGATGCCAGGGAGGACCTGTAGGCAAACAAAAGAGAGGTTAGCGGAATGTGGAGATGTACGGAAAGGAATTGAACTGGAGTTGGGAAGGGGCTTCGAGCCCGGCGTCCGGCTGGATTTCGAAGTCAAAGTTGGAGATAACTTGGGGCCTCGCACCCCACGACATACCAGAGGATGAAGGAATGTGGCCTCACACCATGTGACGTCCTGGAGGATGAAGGATTCGCGACGCCCTAGGGCGACAAACAGGTGGCCTCGCACCACTCGATGTCCCTGGGGACGAAGGCAATTCCACTCGAACCTAGCCTAAGAGACAAGGGTTGGAGGGTGGAAGAAACACAGACTCAATCACTCAAGTTTTCATTCATTCATTCATTCATTCATTAGTTCTACAAAGGGAGGGATTGGGTCCTTTAAATAGGCACCCAAGGCCCTTTGAAATTCAAAATACAAATCTCATGGTGGAGCGAAAAATTTTCCACATCCCTATTTCTTTGGCCTTCCAAATATTGGAGTTGGGCATGGCATGAGCAAAGGCTTGGAGAGGGGGATTGGTCCCTTGACTTCTTTCCTTAGCATGCTTAATTTGGGAAGAGGAGTGGGGCATGGCTTGCTTGGAGGGATGTGTTCCCTTGGGCTCTTCATGCCATCTTCTAGGATTTATTCTTGGCCGACCAAGGGTGAACTCCAAGGGGTGTTGCATGGTTGAGGGCTTGAAGAGGGGAGTGTATCTTGTGACCTTCCATCCTTGCAAGAGCATTTTGGGAAGAAAACTTGGGAGGAGGCTTGCTTTGGGGCTTGGTTCCTTCAAAGATCTTCAACACCCTCTTTAGATGGAACAAGGCATGATGTGGGGGAGGGAAGAGGGAATGTTGTCCAAGGCATGTGGAAAGCAAGAGGAGGCCACTTTGTTTCCCTTCTTGGATGCCCAAGTGGCAGCTGATGTGGTGCCACGTAGGTAGCTGAGGTGGCACCTGAGTTGGCATTATCCCAAGTAGAAGGGGTGGGTTGGCCCACCAGAACTTGAGTTGGAGAAGAAACCAGAGTGACTTCAATTGGGCTTGGGCCCAGACCAAACACGGACTCGAACAAATATAGGACTCAAGACCTAACTTGACCCAAATTGGCCAAGGTGCAGGCTAAATAACTTTGACAAGAAATTATAACAATGTTTTTGTGCTCAAGGCCTTATTACAGGACTCATAGAAAAAGGGGAACCCTAATATGAGATCCATAGAGGGTTGAGGGGCCTCTGTCAGATCCTGGGACCCACACCATTTGGGCTCTGATCTTCCATGATATTTGATGCAGAACAAAGAACAAAGAAGCGTATGCGAAAGTAAATTTAGGATTAATTTCTCTTTTTTTTTTTTTTTATATTCAGAAATTGGCTTTGACTCAAAGTAAAGCTAAACTAAGTTGAAGAAAACTAGGTAAGGATTGAAAGCACAATTTAGATGAAACTAAATTATCAGAGTAGTTCAGAAGTAATGGATCGCTGGGGGTTGAGAAACTCCCAGACCTAGGGTTTCGTTCTGAACTTTCAACAGAACAGAAATAGAGAGGAGAGATGGTTTACTAACCAGACAGTGATCTTCTCATGATTTCGGTGGAAGAACTCTCTCGAGCAGATTGTGGGATCCTCAGAGTTGGCTATCTTCGCAATGGATCCTCCAATACTGGTCTTGTGGTTTGGTCGGCTTCTCCTGGACTCAAGATCTGGGAAAGAAGAGGAACAAGTGATGGATTTCAGATACTCAAGAAAAGATTTACCAGGTTGAAGAACTTGAAAGCTGAAGTTGCTGAAATCAGGAATCTCCTGGAGGCCGATCTGACTTCTTCTTAGAACTGCTGTAGATCTGAAGTATCTGGACTGGAGCTGGATGCTGGTGGCCGGCCTGGACTTGGAGAGGGTGGCCGTGAGAAGTGGAATAGACTAGGGCTTGGTGGAAAGAGAAGGGTGATGGCAGCTAGGGTTTGGGAGTGGAGTGGCTAACCTAGGGTTTGGGTTTTGGAGATCTCACACCTCCTCAAGGTTCCTGGGGAACCCGGATTTACTCCCTCACGGAGCTCAACACTTGGATGTAAGTGCGGAAGAGAGAAAACACAGAGTTTGCTCATACAAAAAAAATTGAATTCATTCATCTCATTGATTTAAACTTACAAGAGGGGTTTAATTTATAAGGCTTTACAAGGGAGTAGGGTTTTACATCTTTCCATGTGGGACTAAAGGAGGGATCTACAAATCAGGATAAATCATACACATATGGTCGGCCAAGGTACCAAAAAAATTTGATTTGGGTTATAAAAGGCAGGTAGATGGCGCCTCCTTGTTTGGATCTTCAAGAGAATTTTTTCCTTCCATGGATCAACTCTTTTGGACTCCTCCTTTTCTTCCTCCCTAAGTCAAGGTCCTTCCCATCTTTGTTTTGGATTTTTTTGGCAGGTAGTGGGCGCCTCCTTGAAGTTCTCTCCAAGAAAATTTCTTCCCATCTTTACTTTGGTTCTCTTGGGAAAGTCTTGGCCGCCCCCTTGATTTATGGACTCTTGGTGGATTTCTCCTCATCTGGCGCATGAGAGAAGGAAGCTGCTATCTGTGGAGTGGGGACCAAAGGCTGCTGGATGTAGATATGGCACCCCTGGAGTCAGGCGTATGGCTGGGAGTGTGGCTGGGAGTGTGGTGTCCACTTGCTTGGTCTTGGAGAAAATGTAACACCCCTGGTTGAAACCCTAGTCCACTACTGAGTCAACATGACTCAACAAAATAAAATGCAGGTAATGTAGACTCAAGCTAAATTGAGATGATCTAGTCAACTCTTATTACAAACCAAAACCCTAATTTTTCGGGCAAGGTTAATCAGAGATCCAGATGGAGCTCTGAAGTCTTCTTCTGAGTCTGGTGCCCGCAACAATTCTCCCAGGGTGGGAGGAACTCGACCCTGTCGAGTATGGATCCAGTTGGCTCTGGTATCTCCAAGAGGTCTGGGTCCAGCTCTTGTAACTTTCTCGGGAGATCCAAGAGTCATCAGAATCTGGCCTTCCTATCCAGCGGACCAGGTATCTTGGTATCCTCGATTACGAGTAGAGATAACCTGATCATCCAGGATCTTTTCAATCTGCTCTTTCCTCACAGGCCAATATATTGGTGGACACACAGGGTCAGGTTCACTCTCAAGAGCAGGATTAGGTTCAAAAGCCTCACTGGGAATCACAGCTGGCTCCCTATACTCTACTAGGTCTGGAGGCAACTCGAGCACATAGGCATTGGATCCTACTCTCTTTACCACTCTAAATGGTCCAGCTCCCCTAGCATGTAACTTTTTACGGTTCCAGGAGGAAACCGTTCAGGCCTTAACCTAATCATTACATAGTCTCCTTCGTCAAAAGTTTTGACTCGCCTTTGAGAATCAGCCAATTTCTTATAAGTTTCATTACTTAAATTTATTTTGGCTTGAATTTCTTTATGCAAGTCTTTTATATGCTGTGCAAAAACTTCGGCAGACTCGGAGACCCGTGTGTGGACTGATAAAGGAGCTAGGTCAAGAGGTGTGGGGGTTTGTAACCATGCACAATTTCAAATGGACTCTTACCCGTAGACCTATTGACCGAGTCATTATATGCAAATTTAGCTCTAGGTAAGTACAAATCCCAATTCCTAATGTTTTCACCAACAAGACACCTTAGCAGATTGCCTAAACTACGGTTCACTACTTCGGTTTGGTCGTCAGTCTGGGGATGATAGGCAGTTGAAAACTTAAGTTTTGTCCCTAACTTATGCCAAAGGGTTTTCCAGAAATAGCTGGTGAACCGAACATCCCTATCTGAAACAATGGTCTTGGGTAGGCCATGGAGTCGAACTATCTCATTGAAGAACAGGGTGGCTACCTTAGACGCATCAAATGTTTGGGAACAAGGCAAGAAATGGGCCAACTTGGAAAATCGGTCTACTAACACAGATAGAGTCATGCCTCCTCTGGGTCTTAGGCAAACCTAACACAAAGTCCATGCTCACATCTTGCCAAGGACGATCTGGGACAGGGAGTGGGGTATAAAGGCCGGTGTTCTGTTTTCGTTGTTTGGCAACAGCGCAGGTTCGACACCTAGCCACAATGTGTGCTGCATCTCTTTTTAAGCTAGGCCAGAAAAAATGGTCTTCAATAGACAGGGTGGTCTTATCTTTTCCAAAATGGCCAGCTAAACCTCCAGCATGAGTTTCCCAAATCAAGAATTCCCTAAGAGAGGTTCCAGGGATGCAAAGCCTATTCTTAAAGAACAGAAAGCCATCTAAAAGGGAATAATCCTTATGTTCACTAGATGGTCCTTGAGTTAGATCCTGGTATACAGTCTTGAAATCCGGACATGACTCATATTCTTCTTTGATTTGCTCAAACCCTGTGACTTCAGCCCTAACAGAATTCAACAACAAAGATCGACGACTAAGGGCATCAGCTACCTTATTTTCAGACCCAGCATTATGCTTCAAAACAAAAGTATAGGACTGGATATACTCTACCCACTTAGCATGCCTAGGGTTAAGCTTCTTCTAAGAATTCAAGAATCTAAGAGCCTCATGGTCCGAAAACAACACAAATTCTTGTGGTAGTAAATAATGTTTCTAGTAACGCAAAGCTTGCACTACCGCGTAAAATTCCTTATCATAGGTAGAATGCCTAAGCTTAGCATCATTAAGTTTTCACTAAAGAATGCTACGGGATGGTTCTCTTGGCTTAGGACTCCACCTATACCTACTCCTGAAGCATCACAGGCAACCTCAAATACCATTGAAAAGTCCGGTAGTCTCAAAATGGGTGCCTGGGTCATCCTATCCTTAAGATCTAGGAAGGCTTTATGGGCTGCTTTGGTCCACTGAAATTCTCCTTTCCTGATACAGTCTGTGATAGGAGCAACTACGGTACTAAACCCCTTGATGAATCGCCTATAGAAGGTAGCCAAGCCATGGAAACTTCTGACTTCATGCACACTGGTCGGCTCTGGCCATTCTACTATGGACCTAATCTTTTCAGGATCGGCAGCCACGCCGTCAGGGGTTACAACAAATCCAAGGAAGATAATCCTACTGGTCATAAATTCACACTTCTTGAGATTACCGTAGAGACTATCATTCCTCAAAACTTGACAGACTTGTCTAAGGTGGCCTAGGTGATCTGCAGGCGTCTTACTATAGATCAGGATATCATCAAAATAGACCACTACAAACTTCCTTATGAAAGCTCTAAGTACCTGGGTCATAATCCTCATGAAAGTACTAGGGGCATTGGACAACCCAAAAGGCATAACAACCCATTCATAGAGACCATCCTTAGTTTTGAAGGCTGTTTTCCACTCATCCCCTGGTCTAATCCTAACCTGATGATAGCCGCTCTTGAGATCAATTTTAGAAAAAACCATGGCACCGGCCATCATATCAAGCATGTCATCTAGTCTAGGGATGGGGAACCTATACTTGATTATGATTTTTTTGATGGCACGACTGTCAACACACATCCTCCACGTGCCATCCTTCTTCGGGGTTAGAAGTGCAGGGACTGCACAAGGGCTAAGACTCTCTCTAATGAACCCCTTCCTCAACAATTCGCCGACCTGCTTTTGCAGTTCTTTATGCTCAGATGGATTCATCCTATAATGGGGCAAGTTGGGTAAAGTAGCTCCTAGATTAAATCTATGGAATGCTGAATATCCCTAAGAGGTGGAAGGTGGTCTGGCAGATCCTCGGGAAAACATCCTCAAATTCTTCTAATAAAGGCTTAACTTCCTGAGGAGGCTCTGAGGGTGTAGAGTCCTAAGTTCCTTAGCAGTCAACATCCAAATGGGTGAACCACTATGAATTTCTTGTTCTAAATCCTTGGCACTAATAAGGTTCACTCCAGTCTTCATTTCTCTAACCTTACTGGTTCCTTTAGCTACCTTGTCCTTAGGAGGGACTGAATGGATTGTGATTTTCTTCCCATTGAAACTAAAGACACAGGTGTTGGATTTTCCTAAGAGGGTGGCATCATGATCATACAACCAAGGTCTTCCAAGAATTATACTGCTCACCCCTATGGGCAAGACATCACACCAAATCTTCTCTTGATAGGATTGCATTTGGATTTGGACCTGACATCTAGACTGGATGGGTATAGAGGTAGAGTCTACCAAGAAACCTTATAGGGGTTGGGGTGGGGGACTGGGGTTAAGCCTAACATTTTGACAGTGCTAGTAGAAATGGCATTCACACAGCTCCCACTATCTATGATGATTTTACAAACCTTATCCCCTAGT
This sequence comes from Areca catechu, assembly GCA_021397845.1. Classification (NCBI taxonomy): domain Eukaryota; kingdom Viridiplantae; phylum Streptophyta; class Magnoliopsida; order Arecales; family Arecaceae; genus Areca; species Areca catechu. The sequence goes on along the minus strand of CM038051.1, from coordinate 138,718,670 downwards.
TTAAGGAAAGTCTGTAGGATGTTAGTCCTATGCCAATCTTCCTGAACTTTAGTCTGGGATAGGATGCATCTCACAACTCCTAAGTGGTCAGACTCAGTGGATTCTTCCTCTCCTTCATACTCATCAACCAAATTCATTCCGGCCTCATAAACTTCTTCTTCAAACTCCTCATTAGGCTCGGAATTCTCTTCTCCTCCCTCTTCTATATATAGGGATCTACGAGGGCACTGGCTAGAAACATGACCTACCTTATGACACTTAAAACAAGCTATGGCTGTGCACTGAGTGGAGATATGACCGGGCTTCTGGAACTTAAAATAGACGATACTAGGGGTTCTCTGGGTGTCAGGTGCCTTACCTTTGTCCATGGGCCTAGGGGTGGGGATACCCTGATTAGGCTTGCTAGGGGTAACCTGGCTAGGTCATTTCTTGGGATTGGGGCACTAACCCTAGATGGCATGGGTCCTCTCTGAAACTTCTCAGTGTTCAGTGCAATCTGATAGGCTTGGTCTAGGTCAGTAACCTCTCTCAGAAACAACTCTCTCTTAATATCTTCCCTAAGTCCAGCCCTAAATCTAGACAAAGTGACCTCATGGGCTTCACTCAATCACATCTCATCAGGTATTCATCAAAGGTGGTTATGTAGTCTGAAACAGATCGGTTTCCTTGTTTCAAAGTCTGCCATTGGTCTAACAGATTTTGCTGGTATGAAATGGGTAGGTACTTGTCTCTAAGTTTCTCTTTCATACCCTGCCAAGTGGTTATGGGCTCTACATTTCGTCTTCTAGTGGTCAGCTCAATGTTCCCCAGTATAACCTAGCTTGACGTATCAATTTCATCTTGACAAACTTGAATTTCCTCTCCTCAGACATGGCATACCACTCAAAGTACTGGTCCATCTCACCCTCCCAATCAGAATACACCTTAGGATTTAGGCTACCATCAAAAGTGGGTGCATCTAACTTGATGTTTCGAATGAACCTATCATCTCTATCCTCAGGTTCTGGGTCAGGCCTCCTATGATTAGGTTCAGGATCTCGGTATAAAGGTCTTCTAGGCTCTTGGTGTGTGTGAGGTTGAGGTATATTAAAATCTGGGTCAGGAGTCCAGTTCCGATGCCTGGGTTCCTCTAGCACTTGGACTCGATCCCTAAACTGGGCAAAATCCTCATGGACTTGTTCTTTAAACTGGGCAACAGTGGTAGACACATCCTGACTCAGTTTGTTCATACTCTCAGTAAGAGCTCTAACCATGGCCTCTAAATCAGGTTGGGTTTGACCAGGTTGGGAGGGCACTCCATTCCGGGTAGACATGATGCAAGCAAACACACAAAATGAGACTCAACTGAACGACTACGGGCTAACTAGACCTAGAGCCCAAACTAGATGCCCAATCAGAGTGGCAAGCTAGCCTGTAGTAACTCAGGACTCAGCCAGGCAGGTGTAAGGGGAGTGTTAGGTCCCTGAATGCCAATCCTAGACACCAATCAGAGATTGGCCAGGTAGGCGGACCAGCACACAAGCCCTTCGGGATGGAATCCCTGAACCACCGTTCTAGACACTGAGTACAAAGCACACACAGAGTAACCAGACAAACTAACTCAACACTAGCCTCGACCCGACTTGTTGATGTCCCTAGCCCACTAGGGCAAATTAGGTCTAAAAAATTTTAGATTAAAGGCTTAGGTTCGAATGAAGGGGTGGTGGTTTTGGGCTAAGGAGAGGTTTTCAACTCCTACCCTTATCTTAGATGCTCAAATGCCCTTAAGGTGAATTAAGAGATGAACACTCAAAAAATTAATTGGATTGCAGAACACAAAAATAGAGTTGCAGTAATTTAATTCTCAGAAATCGTACGGAAACTAATAAATAATGAGAAAATTATCCAAATTAGTTTCAATTATACTGGTTCCAGCAAAACAAAAATCACTGAATTTGGAGTTACTTAAAGTGAGAAATAATTCCTGCAACAGGATAATTACGGGCTGAAAACAGAGCGCTTCCCCGTTTATAATTTCTGCTACGAAGTTGTAACCCAACGGATCCCCTACACACCCTAGGAACACCCCGTGGAATGGAAAGAGAAGGTTTGCATCTCGCTTCGTTCCTAGGACCGGACGTCCTGGGGAGTCTACTTCGAGCAGACAAAGTAAAAAGAGAGGGACTCAAACAAGCAATCAAACAGAAATCCTAGACAGGGCTCTGATACCAAAAATGATGCAGGACGAATGCTCTAATACCAAAAATGATGCAGAACAAAGAACAAAGAAGCGTGCGGAAGTAAATTTAGGATTAATTTCTCTTTTTTTTTATATATATATTTCAAAAATTGGCTTTGACTCAAAGTAAAGCTAAACTAAGTTGAAGGAAACTAGGTAAGGATTGAAAGCACAATTTAGATGAAACTAAATTATTAGAGTATTCAGAAGTAACGGATCGCTGGGGGTTGAGAAACTCCCAGACCTAGGGTTTCGCTTTGAACTTTCAACAGAACAGAAATAGAGAGGAGAGATGGTTTACTAACCAGACAGTGATCTTCTCAGGATTTCGGTGGAAGAACTCTCTCGAGCAGATTGTGGGATTCTCGGAGTCAGCTATCTTCGCAATGGATCCTCCAATACTGGTCTTGTGGTTTGGTCGGCTTCTCCTGGACTCAAGATCTGGGAAAGAAGAGGAACAAGTGATGGATTTCAGATACTCAAGAAAAGATTTACCAGGTTGAAGAACTTGAAAGCTGAAGTTGCTGAAATCAGGATTCTCCTGGAGGCCGATCTGACTTCTTCTTATAACTGCTGTAGATCTGAAGTATCTGGACTGGAGCTGGATGCTGGTGGCCGGCCTGGACTTGGAGAGGGTGGCCGTGAGAAGTGGAATAGACTAGGGCTTGGTGGAAAGAGAAGGGTGATGGCGGCTAGGGTTTGGGCTTGGAGTGGCTAACCTAGGGTTAGGGTTTTGGAGATCTCACACCTCCTCAAGGTTCCTGGGGAACCTGGATTTACTCCCTCATGGAGCTCAACACTTGGATGCAAGTGCGGAAGAGAGAAAACACAGAGTTTGCTCACACAAAAAAAACTTGAATCATTCACCTCATTGATTTAAACTTACAAGAGGGGTTTAATTTATAAGGCTTTACAAGGGAGTAGGGTTTTACATCTTTCCATGTGGGACTAAAGGAGGGATCTACAAATCAGGATAAATCATACACATATGGTCGGCCAAGGTACCAAAAAATTTGATTTGGGTATAAAAGGCAGGTAGATGGCACCTCCTTGTTTGGATCTTTAAGAGAATTTTTTTCCTTCCATGGATCAACTCTTTTGGACTCCTCCTTTTCTTCCTCCCTAAGTCAAGGTCCTTCCCATCTTTGTTTTGGATTTTTTGGCAGGTAGTGGGCGCCTCCTTGAAGTTCTCTCCAAGAAAATTTCTTCCCATCTTTACTTTGGTTCTCTTGGGAAAGTCTTGGCCGCCCCCTTGATTTGTGGACTCTTGGTGGATTTCTCCTCATCTGGCGCATGAGAGAAGGAAGCTGCTATCTGTGGAGTGGGGACCAAAGGCTGCTGGATGTAGATATGGCGCCCCCTGGACTCAGGCGTATGGCTGGGAGTGTGGCTGGGAGTGTGGTGTCCACTTGCTTGGTCTTGGAGAAAATGTAACACCCCAGGTTGAAACCCTAGTCCACTACTGAGTCAACATGACTTAAAAAAATAAAATGCAAGTAATGTAGACTCAAGCTAAATTGAGTTGATCTAGTCAACTCTTATTACAAACCAAAAATCCTAATTTTTCGGGCAAGGTTAATCAGAGATCCAGATGGAGCTCTGAAGTCTTCTTCTGAGTCTGGTGCCCACACCAATATTTGTTCCAAGGCAAGAACACCTGATATGGAACTATGCTCTGATACCAAATGAAGGATGATGGGGGACGGCATGCTTGAAAATTACTTTAAGAATCCAGACGAGCACCGATGCTTATATTAAACACTGATTCAGAGGAACATTCAAATAGGATAAATTTTAAATCCCGTATTCCCTTATGCTAGACTCAATAAATAACAAAGAACTAGGACTCAGGGAATGAGAAACCCCTGATCAAGGACATGCATGCTGTTGGCATGGAGTGCCTGTACCGGCCGGTCAGAGATGCAGCACCATAGGACCGCTCCCTGGTTCACCTGCAAAATAGGTCCCTTATCGGAGTCGTTCCAGTAGGGGACACTCCGATGTCTATGTTAGAGGCGGATCCCAGCCACAGAATGGGAAAGATTCTTGAGAAGTGATGCGCGTCGCAACGCACCGATTTAATTACCTTAAAACTACTATTCTAAAATAGGATAGCAGGAGCAAGGGTCGAATCCACAGGGACATTCTTGATTACTTTGAAAAAAATCAATATGCAACAGAAATTGAAATCTTAAAACTATAAAAGAAAATTAGCAAGTAATCAGCAATAAAGGTAACTCAATAAATGATCTATCTGATAGAGAGCATGGCCCGTATCCTTGAATCACGGCCCATCCATTGTTGGGAATAGACTGGTCTAATTGCTAGAGAAATAACCTAGATATGATCTATCTCACGAGAGTACAGCCCGTACTCACTTGGAAATAGGTCAGTTAGGATTAATTTCACTTGACTTACCTTCAAAGCTTTGCCCTAGCAACGCATCAGAATCAAAAACAAAAACAACAGAACATCAATTAATTGAATGATTTCTTTATTTCAAGTAAGAGGGAGTACATCAAAGTAATAAAACCATAAATAAAACCCCCTTTCCCAAGTGAAGCTCCGGACTCGGTTGATTTCTACATGAAGATGGCATTGACCGGTAGAGAATAGGTCTGCTGGAATAAAGTTGGGATAAACATGGAATAGAGCTGGAATAGTGTTAGAATAGTGGAAATAAAGCTGGAATAAGTGGAATAGCAGAAAACCAAAAGATTGCAGGGAAGAAACAGGGATTCTCGGGACTATGACTGAACTGAGGGTTGGAAGAAGAAGAGGTGGACTATACTCTAGAATGGGGTCTCTACAACTAAGCTGGAGTGGTGGGAAGATGGCTTGCTGCTCTCTATGGAATGGAGAAGAGAAGGCACAGTTCTGTGATGGAGGAAGAAAACACAGAGAAGAAGAAATGGAAACAGGGAAAGAGAACTACAGGGCTTCATCACTGATCGACCGAATACCCCCCACTTGGTGTGATATACATGATGAGGATGCAAACATGTAACTCTAAAGGAGATTAACAAAATTTAACTAGCAATTCCTACTTGCATATGAGTGATTCAACATATAAGATCAAGGAGATCTAAATAAGAAACCCTAAATGCTTATACTTAAACCCAGCTAGGAGGACTATCAAAATCTTAAAGAAATAGGACAAGATTAGAATTCGCACACAAGTCAAGCTAGCCCTATTAATGATCCCGATCTTAAAATACTAGGAGTTCAAGCATTGAAATCTCAAGCACAAGGGATTCACTCTTAAGGTTCTCAAATGAAAGATCATACCACATAAGATGGGCCTTCTAACTTTCTGGTTTGTAGCAAGTAATCCTTCCTCTTGGATCTGGAGCCTAGAGAACCCTGCAACAAAGAAACCATGATGATTAGAAACTTATTAAAAGTGAGAAGATTGATGGAACTCAAAAGGAGAGTTTGTTGAAATGATCCTTGGCGCCATGGTGGAAGCTGTGTTGGTGTTGATCTTCTTCTTGAGAGGATGTCCTTAATTCGCTTTGAAGGAAGAGGATTGGTTAGAAGATGAAGAGTAAAAGAGAAGGATTAGGGAGAAGAAATGGTGGAGGAGAGGAAGAGGTTCACTTAGGCACAAAGATCCACATAGGCACATAGAAACACATAGAAAAGTGCTGGAAATTTGTATTCACTCATCCATTCTTTACAAGGGGCATCCAAGGCTTTAAATAAAGCCTTACAAATTTTGAAATTTCAAATCCCTAAACAAGTGGAGTAATATAAGGGGAGAGGGCTGATTTTCTTGCTTGAAATCCTCCTTTGCCAACTTCCTTGAATTTGAACTTGGGATGGCACCCTCTTGTGGTGAGGTGGCGTGTGAGGTGGCATGTGGTCCCCTCTTGACGTGGCATGTGGTCCCAAGTTGAGGTGGCGCAAGTGATGTGGCATGTGGTCCCCAATTGAGTTGTCTTTGGTCTTGATTTGGGGTATACATTATGAGTTTCTTTAGGCTTGATGCTAGTTGACCCATTTGGATTGGACTAAGACTAGACCCGACATGGACTCGACTTACATGATTATTTTGGACTCAAAAGAAAGATTACAGGACCCAACATGGACTCGACTTACATGATTCTTTTGGACTAAAAATAAAGAAAGGTTACCGGACTCTCTAGTCCAACCATAAAGATTCGGAATGGGCTTGAATTGGTTGGAGTCTCTTTCTGATTCTGGTGCCCGCACCAATTCTCCCCTGGTGGGAGGAACTCGACCCTGTCGAGTGATAAGTTTCTAATATATCCAGGTCGATTTGTTGTAGGTCCTCTTTGGTGATCCAGGAATCTTCAGATTCAGGACGTCCTTGCCATCGAACCAGATAGCGTTGGTAGCCCTTATTTCTAGTAGTGATGATCTGGTCATCCAAGATCCTTTCAATTCTTTCCTTTCGCTCAGGAATATTGGTGGTGGACACTCAATTGGCATTTCACTCTCAAGAGAAGTGTTAGGACCAAAAGGTTCATCAGGTATTAATGCAGGTTCCTTGTATTCTTTCAGATCAGAAACATTAAATGTAGAACTAATGCCATAACTAGGTGGTAAGTCTACTACATAAGCATTAGGTCCAATTTTCTTTATTATTTTGAAGGGTCCGGCTCCCCGGGCATGGAGTTTCTTCATAGTTCCCGGAGGAAACCTTTCTGGTTTAAGCCTAATCATTACAGAGTCTCCTTCATTAAATTCCTTTAACCGTTTATGTGAGTTAGCCATATGCCTATAGAGTTCATTGCTTGTTTGAATCTTCTGATTAATCTCCTTGTGCAAATCCTTAACATGCTGTGCATATGACTCAGCAGACTCAGATATTCGTGTATGTACTGGTAATGGAATTAGGTTTAAAGGTTTCCTAGGTTTGTATCCATGGACCACTTCGAATGGACTTTTCCCAATAGACCTATTGATCGAACTGTTGTAGGCAAATTCAGCATGAGGAAGTAGTAAGTCCCAGTTTCCTAGGTTGTCGCGACTAAACATCTTAAGAGATTTCCTAAGCTTCGGTTTACTACTTCAGTTTGGCCATCGATTTGAGGATGATAGGCCGTAGAGAATTTCAGCTTAGTACCTAACATGTGCCAGAGGGTTTTCCAGAAGTAGCTAGTGAACTTGACATCTCGACTTGATTGGTATAGAAGTGGAATCGATCCAGGATACCTTATATGGATTGGGATGTGGTACAATGGGTAATCCTAGACTTTTGACTGCGTTAGTGGAAATGGCGTTGACACAGCTTCCACTATCGATGACGATTTTACAGACCTTTTCTTCTATCCTAACAAATGTGTGTAGGATGCTAGTTCTACACCAGTCTTCTTGCTCCTTGGTCTGTGTCATGATACATCTCACAACTCCTAGAAAATCTGATGAGTCTATGTTCTCTTCATCTCCTTCATATTCATCAGCCAAACAATTCCCTGCTTCATAAACCTCCTCTTCATCATTCTCCAGGGGTTCTGATTCACCTTCTTCTGCCTCCCCTATATGTAAAGCTCTAGAGGGACATTGGCTCACGAAATGACCTGGTTTACGATACTTATAGCAGACTCGCTCCCTCTCACCTCGAACTTCAGGGCTCTTTCCTTTGTCTTCTCTAGGAATTAAGGGGGTGGTCGGATTGGGTCTAAGGGTTGGATTCGGGCTGGACCTTGTTCTATTGGTGGGACTAGGGACTGAGCTAGGCCTGCTGATAGGAGGGTTAAACCTACTAGATTCAGGTCGTCTAAATGTAGCTCTCCTTTGAAACCTCTCATAGTCCGTGGCAACTTGGTATGCCTGATCTAAATCATGGACTTCCCTTAAAAACAATTCCCCTTTTATATCATCATTCAACCCTGATCTAAACCTTGATAAAGTGGCTGCTTCAAACTCGACTACGTTGCATCGCATCACAAACTCATCAAACTTAGCAACATATTCAGAAACGGTCTTGTTACCCTTTGTCAATCGTTGCCACTGATCTAATAACCTTTGCTGATAGACATAGGCAGATATTTCTCTCTAAGTTTCCCCTTCATATCTCTCCATGTTGCTATAATAAATCCCCCTTTGCCTTGAATGCGTTCCACGTTTCCCAATATAACCGAGCCTGACGAACTAGTCTGATTCTGGCAAACTTAAATCTTCTCTCTTCAGACATATCATACCAGTCAAAATACTGGTCCATGTCAGCCTCCCAGTCTATGTACACCTTAGGATCTAGGCTTCCCTCAAAGGTTGGTGAATCTAGACGGATGTTCCTTAGGGCCCGATCATCCTGATCAAAAGTATCATAGTGAGGTCTTCTAGGAGGTGGCTCTGGAGTATATCAACATAATCCTGATGCGGTCTTCTTTGAATGGGTCAGGTGTGGTTTCCTGTCGTTGGGCTCTAGGATGAACTGAAGTAATCTGGTGAAGGTGGTTCAGTTGGGGTCAACCTGCTTCTTCTAGGGCTCCTACTCTTTCCTCGAACTGACCAAATTTAGCATCCAACGTCCATCTTCTCGATCATAGATCTCATAAGGCTTTCCATACTAGTATCCATGGATGAACTAGGTTGGGCTTGTGAAGGGGGTAAGGTGTGCCTGACCTAGTTGTCATGCAAACAATTAGACTCAGACCCAAACTATGAGTTTTCTAAACCGGTTAGTCCAAATAAACTGAGTTGACTAGATACATCAAATCAATAGCTACTCTCTTCCACTGGCCAGTCAGGAGGTGGGTCTGTGGAGGTTCCCCTAGCTTTCACTGGGTCCTAATTAAAACCACAAGAACCGCTTAGGCTTGACCACTTAACCTCTATCCTTGACACCAGCTTCCAATATAGATGAAGAAATGTTGCACAAGCTTTCCCAATTGAATTGAACTGGACCTAGAGTTCCAAGCTAGTTGCCTAATCAAGGTGGCAAGCTAGATTGTAGTAACTCTATACTTGGCCAGGTTTTAGAACAAGGGGAGTGTGAGATCCTGTCTCTGGCCTACCTAGGCCCTGTGGAATTGGCCCGATAGACTGATCAGCACCCAAGCCCTTAGTCCCAATTCTAGACACCAAGTATAGGGCACACACAAGACTAGTTGACACAATGAGTTGACAATACCCCGGACTCCCAAATTGATGTTCCTAACCCACTAGGCAATAATGTCTACATTTTTAGTTAGGGATTGGGTCGATATGCAATTTGGTGATTTTTGGCTAGGGACAGGTGATGAAATCCTGACCCTATGTCAATTTTTATGCCCTTAATTTGATTTGCCATGAGATGCATACAAATTTCAAATTTCAGGTGCAGAAGTAGTGTGTTGCTGTTTAAATGTGGTGTTGATAAGTGCAGAAACAAATATCAGAAAATCTAAAAAAATCACAAAAAACTCCTAACTTATAGGTGACATACCAGATGAAACGAAATTTCAAAATAAATCTATACTATTCTAGGCAGATTCTGAATGAAGATAATGAAAAGAACATAACAGAACAGAAACCTTAATAACACTGATGGACTGCAGGAGTTTTCATTTTTTTTGTAATTTTTTTCTCAGATTGAAATTGAAAACGGTGATAAATAACTTAAAATGGAATAGAAAAAAAATATTCCAACGAGGAATGTGATACTTGCCTTTGGAGTTGCAGGCGGATTACAGTCAGCCTACAGAAAATACAGCAAGCAGAAAACAGAACGTGACCAATACAAATTCACAAATGAAATCTAAAAAGTCCTTTGGCTTTCTTTTTCATGGTCAATCACAATGGCACCCCGACATGCCTTAGGAGATCACCGTGGAATGGGAAGAGAGGTGTTTAAACCCTACTTTCTCCTAAGACCGGACGGCCTGGTAACGCCCCCGATCCAGTACTTCAAGGACTTAATGCTATGCAATCAGGAACTTATTCTACCATGCTCTGATACCAAGATTGGTGTGATATGCATGATGAGGATGCAACATGTAACTCTAAGGAGATTAACCAAAATTTAACTAGCAATTCCTACTTGCATATGAGTGATTCACATATAAGATCAAGGAGATCTAAATAAGAAACCCTAAATGCTTATACTTAAACCCAGCTAGGAGGACTATCAAAATCTTAAAGAAATAGGACAAGATAGAATTCGCACACAAGTCAAGCTAGCCCTATTTAATGATCCCGATCTTAAAATACTAGGAGTTCAAGCATTGAAATCTCAAGCACAAGGGATTCACTCTTAAGGTTCTCAAATGAAAGATCATACCACATAAGATGGGCCTTCTAACTTTCTGGTTTGTAGCAAGTAATCCTTCCTCTTGGATCTGGAGCCTAGAGAACCCTGCAACAAAGAAACCAAGATTATTAAAACTTAATTAAAGTGAGAAGATTGATGGAACTCAAAGGAGAGTTTGTTGGAAATGATCCTTGGCGCCATGGTGAAGCTTGTGTTGGTGTTGATCTTCTTCTTGAGAGGATGTCCTTAATTCGCTTTGAAGGAAGAGGATTGCTTAGAAGATGAAGAGTAAAGAGAAGGATTAGGAGAAGAAATGGTGGAGAGGAAGAGGTTCACTTAGGCACAAGATCCATATAGGCACATAGAAACACATAGAAAAGTGCTGGAAATTTGTATTCACTCATCCATTCTTTACAAGGGGCATCCAAGGCTTTAATAAAGCCTTACAAATTTTGAAATTTCAAATCCCTAAACAAGTGGAGTAATATAAGGGAGAGGGCTGATTTTCTTGCTTGAAATCCTCCTTGGCCAACTTCCTTGAATTTGAACTTGGGATGGCACCCTCTTGTGGTGAGGTGGCGTGTGAGGTGGCATGGGTCCCCTCTTGACGTGGCATGTGGTCCCAAGTTGAGGTGGCGCAAGTGATGTGGCATGTGGTCCCCAATTGAGTTGGCTTTGGTCTTGATTTGGGGTATACATTATGAGTCTTCTTTAGGCTTGATGCTAGTTGACCCATTTGGATTGGACTAAGACTAGACCCAACATGGACTCGACTTACATGATTATTTGGACTCAAAAGAAAGATTACAGGACCCAACATGGACTCGACTTACATGATTCTTTTGGACTAAAAATAAAGAAAGGTTACCGGACTCTCTAGTCCAACCATAAGATTCGGAATGGGCTTGAATTGGTTGGAGTCTCTTTCTGATTCTGGTGCCCGCACCACCACTTGCTCCCAGGACCCCTATTTATAGGCTTTCCTTGCCCGGCTCCCAACCCGCTCCACGGTTCCATCATTGCAATGACCCACTCCTCTGTTAGAAACAACTCAACTGCACACGCTCCCTCGGTTGCACCAGACACACCGACAACAAAAAACCCCTCCACCCATTTTCAACGAAGCTCGGGCTCCCATCGATCTTCAACTCATCCGGCGACGCTCCATGCTCCAGAACCTTCCTCCCATTTTGGTTCAATCCCGGTTCAGTCCACCCAGCCCATATTTCGACCAAAATTTGGTTCAAACCGAAGGGAGCTTCCCACTACTACAACTCACATGAAGACCTCCCTGACAGGAATGGTGCAACCGCAATCTTCTCCGGCCGACGGTGGTCATGGGAGGCGGTCCGGAGACAAGAAATGGTGATTGCGGTGAGATTCAGCCATGAGAAGATGAAATGACCGCAGCCCCATTTGGAAGAATCTTTCCGGTCATCGAGGCTTCTCCGCCGGTGGCAAGCTTGCCGGCAACCTCCTTGATGATGGGGGCGACTCTACGACGAGTTTTGTCTTGAATGGGGCAAGGTGGTCCACGGCTCTGCAGCCGTGGACCACGTTAATGGTGGATCGCGGCCTATGGAGCGCTGGGTGGACTGAGCTGCTGGTCCACTGTGCACCAGCTGCTTTAAATTTTGTGAAAACCTTTAGTTAATTCTATAAATATTCTTTTAGGCCTGTTTTGAGTCCGATTCAAGTGCCGTTCACACCGTTGGACTTCTAAACTCGGGCTCTCCATGTGGACAATGTTCTTTTCTATAAATTACATATAAAAGTATTAATTTTTAAAGAATAATGATATTTTAATATTAAAATTACTTTTATATTTATGTTTAATGTAGTTATCACACCTCCCAAGTTGAACTTTGCTCATCCTCGAGTAAAGCAGCTAGATTATCCATGGTATCAACCCATCATTGAATTAGATGTTAACCCAAGCATCCCTAAAGGCAGATGATACCTGGTCAGACTACTTCTGAGATTCTTCATTGGAATACTAATTCAACTCTTTTCAGTGGTCAAGTAAAGTTCACAAAGATTTCTGGAGTTCTTCTTCTGCCAACTTTCCATCTCACTTTAAAATCCTCTAACATTCTGGGATTTATTTCAATACCTTTCTTCTAGATGATTTTTCCCCTTTCATTTTTCATGTGTTATATCCAAGCGTCATAAGTATTAGTATTCTCTCCCTTTTTGACGCGAACCACAATGCTTTCTTAGGCGAAGGGGCCCGGTTACTCAAGGAGTACCATTGCTTAAGATTTCTTGATCTTCTCACCTTTTGATGCGAACCACAACGCTTACTTAGGCGAAGGGGTCCGGTTACTCAGTAAGAGTTAAAGTAAAGCTGTGACTAGACTAACTTTTTGTTTTTTATTTCAAAGGGAAAAACCTTAGCATACTTGATCTTTTGATTATATCCCCAAAAAGTAGACTCTTTATTAGATCAATGGTCAAAAGGCTTTGGAATTACTCCATAAAATTATTTATGATCTATACCCTACCATTTATTGAGTTTATTCAATAATTTATTCCTCAGCATCTCTAGCATTATCTAGGCCATAAATCAATCATTTGATTAAGGTGCATAAGTAACTCTAGTTCGAGACAATAATTAGGTACACATAACCTAATCATTTCTAACTGCACTCGAAGATTTAAGCAAGTCAAGTTAATCTCCCCCTCCCAACTTAATCGACATTGTCCTTAATGGAGTAGGAAAGAAAATGAGAAGTATAATAGGAAAAAATACACCTTGGAAAATGTGCTTCGAAGGTTTCATGAAGTAGTGGGTTCCTTTGTTGCTGTACTCCTCCCTCATTTTTCTTCTAAAAGAAAAGAAAAGAACTAGTTAAAAATTAAAAACATAAACTGGTTGCCTCCCAGGAGTGCTAAGTTAAACTTCTTCAGCCAGACACTAAAAGGGAGTGTTACAGATATTGAACTTAGGTACATCCCTTAAGAAAATTTTAGAAGATTGGCCATCAGGAGGCCTTGTCAATATGGCAGAAAAAGTTCGTAGAATATTCTATGACGATGATTATCCCTGATCCAGAAAATATAGGAGGTATGCGTGCTAGACCAAGATAAAAAAATCCTATAAAAATTTTGTGGAAGATTAGGAAGGGATTGTGTGTTTTGGGCCGAGAGTAGAGGTTGGGGCTTAAAAATTTGTCGATCGCCATAAAGGTCTACCCTAATCCCATTCTAGGGTATGGTGTGTCTTGATATCATCCCTTCCTGATGGCACTTTATCAGGGTTAATTGTAAGTCTGTCTCCATACATCATTTCAGAATAAAAGATGAATTTTGGAGGCGATCTTCAAAAGTAGTTCCAAATATAGAAGAATCAGTCACAAACTTCTTAAGATCATTATCCCTCACGTCATGCACATCCCATCCAACAGCTTGTCTATGCATCTTTAGATCACCAACTATTAGGTCTTCCTGATTAGAGATCACTGGTAGGGTGTCAATAGGTGTGACAGGAAGCGATATCAATTCTAAATAATCTGGTGGTGATTCGAACGGAGGAGCTATTGGGGGGCTAGGTGTTGGCTCAACTTATTCTATCAAAAGTGGGGTAGGTTTGAAAAGTGGATCATCCCTCCCTATGATATCTTTATCTTCATTAAAATCATCTACCTCACATTGAGCTGTAAAGGGATCTAATGAGTTCTCGGGATAACTAGGAGGTATGGCTTCCCCTACTATGTTATTCTTTTGTGATTCCTAGGGTGCCTCAATAAATTCCATCATATCATCAAAGGAAGTCATCGGTGAATAAGATGATGATGGAAGTAGTTCATCCCACAAATTTAGTTTTTATGCCTCAATCAAATCATAAACATTAAGCTTCTCGATAGATTGTTGCTGAGGCATGATCGGTTGTTGAAATTGGGCAAATCTATTGGCTTCTAGGTTAGTTTGAGGAAGAAATGAGTTCTGACTAATCTTAAGTAGGTTATGATTAATTTCAAGCCGGTCTAGTGCTTGTAAAAGCTCTTCTTGAAAAGATAGACTATAAGGACTAGGAGATGGTTGATAATCTGAATAGGACAGATCGTGATAAGAACATCTACAAACGAAGGTCTTTGGGATACCGGACAACTACTGGTTGTGGTTGCCATGAAAAATCTAATTGAGCCCCCTAACCAAGGTTGTAAGCATCAAATTTTCTCCTGGTCTATATGAGTTATAAGTTTGATCTTGATAAAATTGGTCGTACCTAGACTCAGGAAATTGTACATGGTTGGATATTTTATTTTATTTTTTTTATTATTATTTTTAAAAAGAGAAGGGAGAAGGAAAGAAAAGATCTAAAGGAAAAACTCCTGAGAAAGTCCTAGAACTAGATGAAAAATTTTTTTTTTTTCTTTTTTTTTCTTTTTCAAACATTTACAGAACTCTATCCGAGGGTTAGCTTAGACCTAGACAGCTCCTAACTATTCCAAGGTCACCTTTGAGCACTCCAAGTCCAAATCATCCAACTAACTTGGCCAGGTAAGTGTAAGGTTAGTGAAGGTTCCCTTATCGCTTTCCTTAGACACTAATTAAAAATTGGCTAGGTAAGCGGAACCAAAGAACCTCCCTTCGGGCTCTTGTCCCTGAACCACTTTCATTAGACACCAAGTAGTTAACTGACCTGAACCCAGTACAGCTCTAGGGTTCCCTTGTCCCATTGAGCTCGAATTCCTGTAGGGCTGGCATCTAATGATTTTAAGGTTAGAGGCTTAGGTGAATGCAAATGATGGAAAATGATTTGTGGGCCAAGGAAGGGTAATGAAATACCCCCCTTATCTGATTAAAGAGGTTAATGCCCTTAAGATGAATTATGGAGAAATGAATGGATGCAATAAGCAAGGTGTCCATATCTTGAAATTATCAAACAAAACAAACTAATTACTTTTTTTTTAATTTGAGATTAGTATCTAATACCAGATGAATTATGATTTTTTTTTTTTTGATGTAGGAATGTAAGTTTATTAGTAATTCTAAAATGGAGATCAAATAGAACGAAACAAAAATTTGAGATTTTTGAAAATTTGAAATATTTTTTGAATTTTTGAAATTTGAATTTTTTTTTTGAATTTTTGAAAATTGAATTTTTTTTTTTTTTTTTGAAATTTTCAAATAATGCCAAAAGTCCCCAGCAACGGTGCCAAAATCCGATGCGCATCGCAATGCACGATTTAATTACCTTAAAAACTACTATTATAAAATAGGATAGCAGGAGCATGGATCGAATCCACAGGGACTTTCTTGATTACTTTGAAAACAATCAATATACACATAAATTGAAATCTTAAACTATAAAAGAAAATTAGCAAGTAATCAGCAATAAAGGTAACTCAAAAAATGATCTATCTGATCGAGAGCACGGCCCGTATCCGTGATCAGGCTCATACCTTGTCGGATTAGACTAGTCTAATGCTAGTGAAATATCTAGATATGATCTATCTCACGAGAGTACAGCCCGTACTCACTAGAAATAGATCAGTCAGGATAATTTTCACTTAAATTACCTCCAAGCTTTGCCCTAGTAATGCATCTGAATCAAAAACAAAAACAAAAACAACAGAACATCAATTGATCGAATGATTTCTTTATTTCAAGTAAGAGGGGTACATCGAAGTAATAAAACCAAAAATAAAACCCCCTTTCCAAGGTGAATCTCCGGACTCGGTGATTTCTGCATGAAGAAGGCGCTGCCGTAGAGAATAGGTCTGCTGGAATAAAATTGGGATAAACTTGGAATAGAGGGAATAGTGTTGGAATAGTGGGAATAAAGCTAGAATAAGTGGAATAGCAGAAAACCAAAAGATCGCAGGGAAGAAACAGGGATTTTCGGACTGTGACTGAAATGAGGGTTGCAAGAATGAAGAGTGGACTATACTCTGTAATGGGGTCTCTACGACTAAGCTGGAGTGGTGGGAAGATTGCTTGCTGCTCTCTGTGGAATGGAGAAGAGAAGGCACTGTTCTGTGATGGAGGAAGAAAACACAGAGAAGAAGAAATGGAACACTGAAAGAGAACTGTAGGCTTCTTCACTGATCGACCGAATACCCCCCACTGGCTCCCAGGCCCCCTATTTATTTGCTTTCCTTGTCCTACTCCCAACCTGCTACACGTTCCATCATTGCAACGACCCACTCCTCGTTAGAACAACTCAACTGCACACGCTCCTCGGTTGGCACCGACACAACCGAACAACAGAACCCCGCTCCATCGTTTGCAATGAAGCTCGGACTCCCATCGATCTCCAGCTCATCTGGCGACGCTCCATGCTCCAGAACCTTCCTCCCGGTTCGGTTCAATCCCGGTTCAGTCCACCCAGCCCATATTTTGGCCAAAATTTGTTTCAAACCGAAGGGAGCTTCACATTGCTGCAACTCACGTGAAGAACCTCCCGGCGACAGGAAATGGTGCACCGCCATCTTCTTAGGCTGGCGATGGTCATGGGAGGCGGTCCGACGATGGAAAATGGTGACTGCGATGAGATTCACTCAAGAGAAGATGAAATGACTGCAGGCCCTTTTGGAAGAAATTTTCTGGCTACCGAGGCTTCTCCGGTTGGTGGCAAGCTTGCCGGCGACCTCCCCAGCGGTGGGGGCGACTCTCCGGCACGTTTCGGCTTGAATGGGGCAAGGCGATCCACGGCTCTATAGCCATGGACCGCATTAATGGTGGATCGTGGCCTATGGAGCGCTGGGTGGACTGAGCGGCCGGTCCACTGTGCACTGGCTGCTTTAAATTTCGTGAAAACCTTTAGTTAATTCATCAAAATTTTTTCTAGGTCCGTTTGAGTCCGATTCAAGTGCTGTTCACACTGTTGGACTTCTAAAATCGGGCTCTCCATGTGGGTGATGTTCTTTTCTATAAATGACATATAAAAGTTTTAATTTTGAAAGAATAATAATATTTTAATATTAAAATAATACTTTTATATTTACGTTTAATGTGGTTATCAAGAAGCAGAGGGAAAGCTCTTTGGATTTAGAGTATGCATGTATGTATGTATGCATACCTCTCTCTAGCATTTCTTCTTACTGCCATTTATAAGAGGGTGCCCGGTCTGCAGTTCTGTTCTTCTCCCAACGATCACAAGGAGTTAATTTCTTTCCATGATTGGTAATCGTGGTTTGTCATTGAGCGGTTCCGGCTACACCGAAGGCGTAGCAGTTGGAGTTGCATGCCATGATCATGGCATGGAGATAGTCGATAGTAACCGTTGGTTACTGTTGCCTATCCAGGACGGATCGTGGACCCATCCTCAAATTTCCACTATTAAGGGAGATTTTCATAATTGAACCGGGAACTTCCTTGTCTTCGGATCTCCTTGGTCGGAGATCCTGTCTTCTGCATGAGTCGAGGGCTTGGCATTTACCAAGGGCTGGAGATCATGTCTTCGGCAGGAACCGAAGAGTATATCTTTGGAAGTCGGCATGGAGCTTGGTCTTCGGTTAAGGCCGAAGACATAATTCGATGATTTTGCCTCCGGGTGCCGTAGGTCGGTGGAGAGCCCTAGGTTGCTCATGGTCGGCCCAATCTTTCTAGGTCCGAAGTCGTTGGCTCGGAGGAAAGGTCTTCGATCAGCGGAACCAGTGTTCGGTTCGTACTTAGACCGAGATTATCGAACAGTTGCCCCCCTACTCTTAGTTTTCGAAGTGAAGGTTTGCCTTAAGAAGTGAGAGTACCAATGCTTTGTCGTTTTCCTCCTGGGAGGTAGTGTAGTGGATGACCATGAGGTCTCTGATTGGATGCCATCATGGCCCCTGGTTGATTTGGGAATCAGGTGGTGGATAGCTATCACTCCCTGGTTGGCGGGGAGGAAAAGAGTGAGTGGCCCTGGAGCCGTCTCTTCCTTCCCCGTTGCATGGTGGTCCAGCCAATCTTTCGGTTGATATTTGGGTGGTTGTGGCAGCTTCTCCCTTCCTGTTGGATGATGGATATGCTTCATCCCGGTCATTGGTTCAAGATGGGTTACATCTCTAGGTAACCCTTTGTCAAATCAACATGGTGGGACATTAGACGCCCCTGGTTTCCTTTTGGGAAGAGAGAAGGTCCGGCTAAAGAAGCTTCTTCAACCTCATCTCATTCTTCTCTCAGCCTTCCTTGTTTTTGTCTACCAGTATATTGCAGGTATAATCTTCCTTCTACATTTTCGTTTCATTCTTTTATCAAGTAAGAAACAATAGAAAGTTAGGGGGGCAAGTTGGGCCCTCAGGGCCGGTGACGTAGTAGGTCCGGAGTCGGTCTCTAGCTCGATTTCTTAGGGAAAGATGGCCCTTCTTTTGGAACGCTATCGTGTTCCCGAGGGGTTCTCTTTCATCCTCCCCACTTTTGGGGAATGGGCGGCGAACAAACCTCCCCCCGAGTGCTTAGCCGTGTACGAGGATCATCTGAAGGCTGGCCTTTGATTTCTCCTGCACCCTTTCTTCATCAAAATCTGTTGCCTGTACCAAGTGGTGCTGGTGCTGTTGACCCCGAACAGCATCCGGAACATCTTCAGGTTTCTGGTCCTGTGCAGCATCGCAAACATAGAACCTCGGACCAACTTATTCACTGCCCTTTCTATACTTAAGAGGAATTTTCATAGCAATGGATGGTATGTGATCGGCCCCCAACGGGCCATATGGTGTTGGCACCAGAATCTGACAGAGGCTCCTCAACCCTCTGTGGATGTCCAATTATGTTTCAATTTTTGGGTCTTGTAATAATGCTTCAAGCCTCAACCTTGTAATTTTTACAGTGCTTTGAATTGAGTCTGTACTTTGACCAATTGGGTCAAATTATGTCCTGTGACTGAGTCAGTCACAAATTAAGTCCAGTCTAAGTCTGTTGGAAGTATGGGTCCATTCAAGAATTGGTCTTAAAATTTAGTATCCTTGGAGCCATGTCTAGAAGGAATCCAAGTCAGCTCAGGGCCGACCTTTTCATCCTATGTGGCGCCATGACAACTTGCCATGTTGGCAGGACACTTATCATCCTTCGATGCCCAAAGTGGAGGAACACATCACTTGGCACTAGCCCTTTTTCCCTCCCCTATCAAGCTCCTTTCCAAGCAAGGGTGGTTGGCCAAAGAAAAGGTCAATGGGAGTTGAAGTTGGGAATTCAAATCCCTTGTTTCAAGCCCTCTAATCAAGTCTTCTTCCCAAATTGTTTGAACCTCTTTGGAAGGGAGAGACAAGATCCATGGGCACCTCCACCTCACACTCCCCATGTCATGCCTTGTACCAAAAAAGGATGCACAACCAAGGAAGGAAGAAGAACACATGCCTTGCTCCAAGCCTCTCTTCATGTTTTCTTCCAAAAAAAAGAAGCTCTTTTCCAAGTTCAAGGCACCAAGATCCCTCCTCCAAGCCTTGCATCATGCCATGCCCAATCAAGCTAGCTCTTGGTCAGCCAAGGAGAGAAGAAAAGTTAAAAGTTTGGGTGCCCATTCAAGAATTTTGTAAATTTTTCATTTGAAATTCAAAAGGATCCTAAGGTGCCTATTTAAAGGACCAAACCCCTCCTTTGTAAGGTTAATTTTGATGAATGAAAAAATTATATTTCTTGAGTTCCAATCTCTTGCTAGTTGCTTTCGTTCACTAGGAACGTCGATCTCCATGACGAAGCGCCTTCGCCTTCGGGTGTCGAGAGGTGTGAGGCCTCAAACTACTGTCACTTCCGCAACTCCATCATCCGACTCCAAATCAAGCAGAACTCCACCATCACTTCAACAACTCTTTCTTTCATTCTTCCACTACTTTCCTTCTGATTGAAACTTAACCTTATCTTCTTTGAATGCTCACAGGTCCTCCTAGTGACACGAGTATGGAGATGGTTACCTTTGTTATTGAGATCTTCGGACAGCCAGCCGGCACCTCTGCAGGGTTGACGGCTCGATCATCCAGGCCGCATCCGCCAAAGTGAGCGATCTTTGCATCGGGCACTTCAGATCTTTGAGGTTTGCCCCTTGACTCCTAAGTAGGTCTTGATCGGAGAGCTAAGTCCTACGGGGTTTCTCAATCCCGGGGTCCTCTCTTTATCATTGTTTAGGGACTACTTACTTGCTTGATAGTTCTTATTATTATAGAACCTAGATCAACTCTTACTTTTTTTCGGGAATCCAAAGAAAACCATAAAATCTAAAAATCACAAAATCCTAAAAATCACTCGCATCATCATTTCATCTTCGTATCTAGCTCTTTTGGTTTTCAGTTTTTCTTGGTGGAGGTGGTGAAGGAAGGATGGGGATATGGAGGGGGAATAGGAATGAAACTCGAACCTAGGATCTAGATCTGACGGGAAACAAAGATGGAGGGGGAAAAAAGGTACCTAGGGCTTCGAGCCCACGTCAGCTGTTTGGTAATGACGACCTTATTTGGGATCACATCCTGCTATCATGCACGGCAGCACTGATGACTTGGAGATCACACCCCACCATCATGCACGACGAGACTGATAGCTTTGAGTAGCTTCATGCTCCTCGATGCTCTCACTGGATCGAAGGCAAGATGGGGCCTCACACCCTCGACGACCCAAGGATGAAGGTAAACGGGCCTCAGCCCAGAACCACAAACAGGGTTACTACACTCAAAAATTCATTTTCAACTAATTTATTACAAGAGGGGGGGTGCCTTTTTAAAGGCTTACAAGACTTAGGAACGAAGTAGGACATACATGAAAATTTTATTTTATTTTATTTTATTAATCCTAAATCATGTAGCTTTGAGATCCCTGCCCCTTCGTTCACTCTGAAATCTATGCAAGACATTTTTTGTGACCATGGAATAGGGGAGATCGGTAGCCCTTACATTTCGTGGGTGGTGTGCATGGTTCCGGTTTGGTTTTGGGCGCAGATCGTGGCCAAATCTTGGGAGGTGATCTGCGAAGACCACGGGATTGACCAAACTGGGAATTACACCGACGATCCCGATCGCTAGCTCAAGCGGATCACGTGGGCCAGCAGCAGCCATCACGGGCATGGGCGGCGTCCTTTGGTTGTTCCAGTCACAGGGATCTCATGGTCATGGGCGGAGGAACAGTGGACGATGGCCTCTCAGGTTGCTGTGGAAGGAGGGGGCGGAGCCGGCGCGGTGAGTGATGGACGACTGGAGGCGGGAGTGATGGAGGTTGGAGAGGTGCTCGGGCATGGCGAGCAGGGGTGCACGATGCTGTTAAGTTCCTTAAGGTCATGATGGCCAAGAACTGCCTCATCGACCTCAAGTTCTTCGCCAACACGCTTGACATTCTCATAAAGCTAAAAATCCAAACCAGCGCCCTCGCACTCTGGGACATCATGGTTAGCGACAATGGCCTTGTTCCCAACCTTTCCATGTACAATGCCATGATCTCCCTCCTCTCTAGCGACGGTGGTAGAGGTGGGATTCACAGGTGGCATGGGACAGAGCGGGAGAGCGGGACGGCTACCGAGCGGTGGAGGCCACCGGGGGACACAGAGGCGAGCGATGGCGAGGGTGTCGAAGAGGTTGTCGGCGATGTCACGGGCTTCTAAGTAGACACCAAGGGAGGAAAAAATGTGGGGGGGGGCCGCAGGTGGTCGAACGGGAAGAAAAATGGAGAAAAATGAAGGTTTGGAAGTTTTCTTTGTGTTTTCTGGAGGAAGAAGAAGACAAGAATAGTAGAGGGATAAAATGGGGATAAACATGGAATAAAATGAGAATAAAGTGAATAAGTGGAATAGCTAGAATAAAAAAAATGTAAAATAAAATAAAAAAATCTAGGAGAAAAAGAAGAAAACCTAGATGGGTTTCGGGTCCCCCATCATTCTCCTGCAGTGTGAAGAACTCGACTCTGTCGAGTTTGTCGACAAAGCAAATCCTAGTCCACTGCTGGCTCTGATACCAAAATTTGATGCGGGACGGACACGCGAATAAACCCTAGGTTATTCAGAAAAAGGGGAAGGCCTAAAGGAAACTAAGGACTGTGGGATGGCTAAGAAGCCTCCCGGGACTAGGACTACTCAGAAACTAAATCCTAAAATGGCTGGACTCTTTTGGTTTTCAGTTTTTATTGGTGGAGGTGGTGTAGGAAGGATGGGGATATCGAGGGGGAACAGGAATGAAACTCGAACCTAGGATCTAGATCCGACGAAAAACAAGGAGATGGAGGGAAAAAAAAGGTACCTAGGGCTTCGAGCCCCATGTCAGTTGTTTGGCAGTGATGACCTTATTTGGGATCACATCCTGCCATCATGCACGGCGGTGCTGATGACTTGAAGATCACACCCTGCCATCATGCACGACGACACTGATGGCATGGATCGGCTTCACGATCCTCGACGCTCACGCTAGAGCGAAGGCAAATGAGGCCTCACACCCCTCGACGTCTCGAAGAACGAAAGCAAACGGGCCTTAGCCTAGAACCACAAATAGGGTTACAACTCTCAAAAATTCATTTTCAACTGATTTATTACAAGAGGGGGGGTGCCTTTTTAAAGGCTTACAAGACTTAGGAACCAAGTAGGACATATATGAAAATTTTATTTTATTTAATTTTATTAATCCTAAATCATATAGCTTTGAGATCTGTGCCTGTTCGTTTGCTCTGAAATCTATGCAAGCCTTTTTTTGTTACCGTGGAACAGAGGAGATCGGAAGCCCTTACGTTCCGTGGGCGGTGTGCATGGTTTTGGTTTGGTTTTGGGAGTAGATCGTGGCCAAATCCTGGGAGGTGATCTGCGACCACCACGGGATCGACCACACCAGGAATTACTCCGGCGATCTGACCTCTAGCTCAAGCGGATCACGGTGGCCAGCAACGGTCATCACGGGCATGGGCGGCATCCTTGGGTTGTTCCTGTCACAGGGATCTCGTGGTCATGGGCGGAGGAATAGTGGACGATGGCCTCTCAGGTGGCAGTGGAAGGAGGTGGCGAAGCCAGCGCGGTGAGTGATGGACGACTGGAGGCGAGAGTGATGGAGGTTGGAGAGGTGCTCGGGCATGGCAGGCAGGGGTGCACGGTGCCGTCAAGTTCCTTAAGGTCATGAAGGCCAAGATGATGGGGAAAATAAGGCACGCTCTGATACCAAAAATAATGGGGAAAATAAGGCACGCTCTGATACCAAAATGATGGGGGAAAATAAGGCACGCACTGATACCAAGAATGATGCAGAAAAAAGGATGAAGATGATGCTAGCACGGATGATCCAAAGGTGGTTATATCTTGTTTTCTTTTAGGGTTTTATCTTGATTCCCAAAGACGAACAAAGGGGCAAACATAGAATAAATTGTAACAACAAAACCAATGCCAGCAGGTAGAATCTCTAGAGAGTAGGGATGGAGAACGGGACCCCGGGATTGAGAAACCCCAGTAGGACTAGCTCGCCAAACAATACCTTACCTGGGAGAAATAGGCACGAACCTCCATGCTTGTCGCACCCGATGATGAGATCGCTCTCACTTGGCGGATGCAGCCTGGATACCCGAGCAGTCGGCATCCGCGATGGCGCCAGCCTCCAGGTTATGTGATCGTGAAGGTGAAGTGAACCGTCTCCGATGCCCGTGGTACCTGGAATGACCTGAAAACAAATCCGTGACAATGGAGAGTTAAGGAGTAGTGAAGTAGAAGTAGGGTTAGGGTTAGGGAAGGTTTCGAGCCCGGCGCCTGGAGGGATCCGAAGTTGAAAGGATAGCTTGGGGCCTCATACCCTGCGACATCCCGGAGGACGAAGGAATGTGGCCTCTCACCACGCGACACGCTCTGATACCAAAAATGATGGGGAAAATAAGGCACGCTCTGATACCAAAAAATGGAGAAAAAAAGAGCAAGCAAGGATGATGCAAATATGATTATATTTTTTTTTAGTGTTTTATCTTTGGTTCCCGATTGCCAGCAAAGAGAACCTAGGAAAACTGAAAGAAGAAATTTATGCTAGCAGATCAATCCCTAAATAATGATAGACTAGGACCCCAAGATTAAGGAACCCCGGGATTAGGACTAGCTTGATACAATCAATACCTACCTAGGAGATAGAGATGCAAACCTTTCAACACTCTGATGCTCTTGGTGCAGAGATCGCTCAACCTTGACGGATGCGACCTGGATGTCCGAGCTATTGAACCCGCGGATAAGCTGGCTTTCGATCGGGTGGTCACAGTGGCAAAGCAAACCTTCTCTGATGGTCATGGCACCAAGGGGACCTGTAGGCAAACAAAGAGGATTAGTTTTTTTTTTTTTTTTTCCTTTTAGATGATGTAAAGGTGGAAAGAAAAACAAAGGAAAGGGTTGAGGAGATAGGGTTCGGATGATGGTGTCGTTGGAGATAACTTGGGGCCTCGCACCCCGCGACATCCCGGAGGACGAAGGAATGTGGCCTCTCACCACACGATACCCTCAGGCGAAGGAATGTGGCCTCTCACCATGCGACGCCCTTAGGCGAAGGAATGTGGCCTCTTGGTGCGGGCACCAGAATCAGGAAGAGACTCCAACCAATTCAAGCCAATTCCGAATCTTTATGGTTGGACTAGAGAGTCCGGTAACCTTTCTTTATTTTGAGTCCAAAAGAATCATGTAAGTCGAGTCCATGTTGGGTCCTGTAATCTTTCTTTTGAGTCCAAAATAATCATGTAAGTCGAGTCCATGTCGGGTCTAGTCTTAGTCCAATCCAAATGGGTCAACTAGCATCAAGCCTAAAGAAGACTCACAATGTATACCCCAAATCAAGACCAAAGCCAACTCAATTGGGGACCACATGCCACATCACTTGCGCCACCTCAACTAGGGACCACATGCCACGTCAAGAGGGGACCACATGCCACCTCACATGCCACCTCACCACAAGAGGGCGCCATCCCAAGTTCAAATTCAAGGAAGTTGGCCAAGGAGGATTTCAAGCAAGAAAATCAGCCTCTCCCCTTATATTACTCCACTTGTTGGGGATTTGAAATTTCAAAATTTGTGAGGCTTTATTTAAAGCCTTGGACGACCCTTGTAAAGAGAAATTGATGAATGAATACAATTTTTCAGAAATTCTCTATGTGTTTCTATGTGCCTATGTGGATCTTTGTGCCTAAGTGAACCTCTTCCTCTCCTCCATCATTTCTTCTCCCTAATCCTTCTCTTTTACTCTTCATCTTCCAAGCAATCCTCTTTGGTGAGGGCACCAGACTCAGAAGAAGACTTCAGAGGTCCATCTGGATCTCTGATTGACATTGCCCGAAGAATTAGGGTTTTCTGGTTTTGTAATAAGGGTTGACTTGGTAAACTCAATTTTAGTTTGAGTCTATATTTTCCTGCAATTTAAATTTTGTTGAGTCATGTTGACTCAATACAAGTCCTAGTAGTGGTCTAGGTCTTCTCCAAGGTGCCACATTTTCTCCCAGGACGAAGCAAGTGGGTGCCACACTCCTAGCCACACGCCAGAGTCCAGGAGGCGCCACATCTCCATCCAGTGTGCCTTGGTCCCCACACCATAAGAAAGCAGGTCCCTTCTTTCATGCACCACTTGGGGGAGAAATCTATCAAGATACCTCAATCCAAGGAGGAGCCAACTTCTTTCCAAATAAACCAAGCCAGGATGGCAAGAATTTTTCTTGAAGAGAGGATCAAGGAGGTGCCCCACAATGTTCCATAAAAACCCAAGTTATAAAAGGGAAGAGAGCATGTCTTGGGGAGAAATCAAGGAGGCACCCAAAAGTTTCCTAAAGTGCCATAGCCATGAAAGGAAGAAGCCTAAACTAGTGGAGCAAGACTAGGAGGTGTCCAAAAGAGCCAAACCATGAAGGAAAAATCCTTGATTCATGGAGAGATACTAGGAGACACCCCCATAACCTGCCATTTGGAGCTGATTTTCAAGTTTCTTGGAGCTTTTGGGCTGCCCACTCATGGAAGGAGTCTTGGGAAGAGAATTTGATGCCTAAAGTGTGGGTTAGTCCTATTAGTCCCACATGGGAAGTGTATGAAATTTTATTTCTTTGTTATGTCTATATATTCAACTCTATGTAACTCTTGAAGAAAGAGATGAATGAATCAATTTCTTTGTGAGCAACTTTGTTTTCTCTCTTCTGCACTTGTATTCAAGTGTTTGATCTCCGTGAGGGAGTAAATCCGGGTTCCCTAGGAACCTTGAGGAGGTGTGAGATCTCCAACCCCAAAACCCTAGCTTAGTCCACCCATCTCTACTCCACCACCACCAAACCTAATTTTCCATCTACATCCCACGGCCCCTCTCTTCCACATAGAGGCCGGCCACCAGCATCCAGGTTCAGATCAACTGTTTCAACTACAGAGCAAGTTCAACAAAAGTCAGATCAGTATCAAGATCTCCGGAACTTCTACATCCAACAATCTTCATTAAGTCCTCAGTCAGTGTCTTTTTTTGAATTTTTGGTTCTTTTTTTTTGTTCTTCTTCTTCCAGATCATGAGTTTGAGAAGAAGGCCAACCTTGCCATAGGACTACAATCCGAGGATCCATTGCGAAGATACCCCATCTCCAGGATCCAACAATCTGCTCGAGAGTGTCCTTTAATTGAAGCAACGAGAGATATCACAATCAGGTATAAAACCTCTCTTCTCTCTTCGTCTGTTTCTTGAAAGAGGAGTAAACCCTAGGTCTGGGGGTTTCTCAATCCCCAGCGATCCTACTTCTGAGTTACTTTGATAATCCACGCCTTTAATTATGCTTTCTATCATTTCTTAGTTTCTTTCACATTAGTTTATCTTTCCTTTGAGTCAAAGCCGACTTCTGAAAATAAATAATAAAAAAAAATATATTATTTTAATTTGCTTCCATATCGCATCATCTCTCTTTCGTTCTGCATCATTTTGGTATCAGAGCCCTGTCTAGGGTTTCTATTTTGATTGCTTGTTTGAGTCTTTCTCTTTTTACTTTGTCTGCTCGAAGTAGACTCCCCTGGACGTTCGGTCCTAGGATGAAAGCGAGGTGCAAACCCCTCCTCCCATTCCACGGGTGTTTTCCTAGGGCGTGTAGGGAATCCGTTGGCTTATAACTTCATAGCAGAAATTGTAAACAAGGAATGCTTTATTTTCAGCCCGTAATTACCCTGTTGCAGGAATTATTTCTCACTGCAGGTAAATCCAAATTTAGTAATTTTTATTTTGCTGAACCAGTATAATTGATACTATTTTTCATAAGTTTCCTGTGATTTATTGTTTTGTGGAATTTCTGAGAATTAAATTACTTTAACTCTGTTTTTTGTGTTCTGCAATCCAATTATTTTTGAGTGTTCATCTCTTAATTCTCTTAAGGGCATTTGAGCATCTAAGATAAGGGAGGAGTTGATAACCTCTCCTTAGCCCAAAACCACCACCCACTCATTCAAACCTAAGCCTTTAATCTAAAAATTGATTAGACCTAATATGCCCTAGTGGGCTAGGTACATCACACAAGTCGGGTCAAGGCTAGTTTTGAGTCAGTTTGTCTGGTTACTCTGTGTGTGCTTTGTACTCATGTCTAAACGGTGGTTCAGGGATTCCATCCCGAAGGCTGTGTATGGTCCGCCAACCTGCCATCTCTGATTGGTGTCTTGGATTGGCATTTAGGGACCTAACACTTCCCCTTACACCTGCCTGGCTGAGTCCTGAGTTACTACAGGCTAGCTTGCCACTCTGATTGGGTATCTAGTTTGGACTCTAGGTCTAGTGAGCCAGTAGTCGCTTTAGTCTAGTCACATTCTGTGTGCTTGCTTGCATCATCATGTCTACCCAGAATGGAGTACCCTACCAACCTAGTCAAACCCAACCAGATTTAGAGGCCATGTTTAGAAATCTTACCGAAAGTATGACCAAATTGAGTCAGGACATGAATGAGGGTTTTTCCCAATTTAGGGATCGAGTCCAAGTACTTGAGAACGTAGACATCAAAATTGGACCCCTGATCCAAAATTTAATAGGCCCCAACCTCACCCATGCCAGGAGCCTAGGAGGACCTTATACCATGATCCCGAGCATAACCTTAGGAGCCTAACCATGATATCTATAGTGTGGATCATGTCTATGAGAGGTCCTTACAATATTCTAGACCAGTCACTCAACAACCCCAGTCTTCTAGATCAAACCATTTAGATCCACACCCATGCCCAAGTAAGGTCTCTACTAGCTTGAAACCCAGTGTGACCCAGGTTCCTATATCTCAAGAATGTTTGTTTTGTGGAAAAAGAGGCCATAAATCTAGTCAGTGCCCATGCATAGGACTGGCTTGTGCACAGCTAAGTGGTAAGAATCCTAAGGATGACATTAATGAGGGAGAACCCAAGCCTACCAATGAGGAAACGGTTAGGTATGACAAGCCTAGAATCAGTTGACCCGATTACCACTGACCCGAAACCCATTGAAGATGG
This sequence comes from Areca catechu, assembly GCA_021397845.1. Lineage (NCBI taxonomy): Eukaryota > Viridiplantae > Streptophyta > Magnoliopsida > Arecales > Arecaceae > Areca > Areca catechu. The sequence continues at coordinate 138,689,942 of CM038051.1, read as the reverse complement.
CATCGAGGAAGTATATGATGCTGGCTTGAGTCTAGTTGATGAATATGGGGGAAGAACTTGAAGAATGTGACATCGATACTATTGGTTCCTTACCTGAGGAGACCTTGGAAAGCAACCAAGTGGTAGGACCTAGTTCAGAAATTCAAGAGATTTGTGAGAACAAGGTTCCTTTAGTCAAATACCCCCAGGAAGAACTCATCGTGTTAGCCCGAGATATTAGTGCGTATCCTCTAATGACAGTCATTCCCCAAGTACCAATTGAAGATCTTTGCACTAACTATTTAAGTTTGCCCACCCTATGATGGATCCTCTCCTTAGGATGACTGAATCAAGCCTCTTACAAGTGGACCTTGTCCCATGCTCAGCCACTAAGGTCTCTCCCGTAATCTCAGTTGAACATCCTTGTCTTGAGCGGATTGATTCACCCAGTCCTGTAGAAGTCCTCCTTATGGCCCCAGACCCCTTCCTTCACATGACTGACCTACCCTTCTATAGAGTATATCTTTCCGCACCCATAGGTCAAATTTCAAGTCTTGAGGTCATCATCCATAGGCCCTCCAATGAATCATTCTCTAATCTAGTTCTTGAGAAAGTGGATCATTATTTGCTTAGAGAGCAAACTTTAACTGTTGCAATCACATGTCCTAGGTTGCTTCCCGAACCATCTCTTGATCCATTCCTGGGAGTAGTAAACTTTTCCTTTCGAAAGGATGACCAGTTGACACTCATAGATCACCATTCAAACCTTCAGGTCACCACCTTTAGTCAGTAGGTAATTCGTGACTCCGCCTCATATTTCCTCCCTTTCTCTAGGACTTCCAATGCTTCTTACACCACCCAAGTATACTTTGTTGAAGTCTTTAGAGTGAACCACGTGTCAGAATCTTTTAGGTTTGCCACCTACTTCTGGAAGACCTTATGGCACCTACTAGGCACCCATGATAAGTTTTCATGCTCTGCATGCCATCCTCCGACCCAAGGTCAAACCTAGAGAGCCATAGTTTGTTAGGTTTAGACCTAGGGTTCCTTTGAATAAAGTCCATTCTTTAGGAATGTATCATCAGTCGAGTTTAGGACATTGACTCAGATTTTGGTTGAGTGAGAATACCAGGAATTGGGATTTGTATTTTGTTCAGGGCTGAAATTGCATTCAATGTTTCGATCAATAGGTCTATAGGCTAGAGTCCCTTTGAAATTGTTCTTGGATACAAGCCTCACACACCACTTGATCTGATTTCACTATTAGCCCACACACACGAGTCTCCGAGTCTGCTAAAGTTTTTGCACAGCATATAAAGACTTGCATAAAAAAATTCATGCCAAAATAAATTTAAGTAATGAAACTTAAAGGAAGTTGGCTGATTCTCAAAGGCGAGTCAAAACTTTTGTTGAGGGAGACTATGTAATGATTAGGTTAAGGCCTGAACGGTTTCCTCCTAGAACTGTTAGAAAGTTACATGCTAGAGGAGCTGGACCATTTAGAGTGGTGAAGAGAGTAAGGTCCAATGCCTATGTGCTCGAGTTACCTTCAGAACTAGGCATTAGCTCCACTTTCAACATTACAGACCTAGTAGAGTATAGAGAGCCAGCTGTGATTCCCAGTGAGCCTTTTTGAGCCTAATCCTACTCTTGAGAGTGAACCCAACCCTGTGTGTCCACCAACAAACTGGCCTGTGAGGAAAGAGCAGATTGAAATGATCCTGGAGAATCAGGTTATCTCTACTCGTAATCGAGGATACCAAAGATACCTGGTCCGCTGGCTAGGAAGGCTAGATTCCGATGACTCTTAGATCTCCCGAGAAGAATTACAAGAGTTGGACCCAGACCTCTTGGAGAGATACCAGAGCCAACTTGATCCATACTCGACAGGGTCGAGTTCCTCCCACCCTGGGAGAATTGGTGCGGGCACCAGACTCAGAAGAAGACTTCAGAGCTCCATCTGGATCTCTGATTGACATTGCCCGAAGAATTAGGGTTTTCTGGTTTTGTAATAAAGGTTGACTTGGTCAACTCAATTTTAGTTTGAGTCTATATTTCCCTGCAATTTAAATTTTGTTGAGTCATGTTGACTCAATACAAGTCCTAGTAGTGGTCTAGGTCTTCTCCAAGGTGCCACATTTTCTCCCAGGACCAAGCAAGTGGGCGCCACACTCCTAGCCACACGCCAGAGTCCAGGAGGTGCCACATCTCCATCCAGTGTGCCTTGGTCCCCACACCACAAGAAAGCAGGTCCCTTCTTTCATGCGCCACTTGGGGGAGAAATCCATCAAGATACCTCAATCCAAGGAGGAGCCAACTTCTTTCCAAATAAACCCAAGCCAGGATGGCAAGAATTTTTCTTGAAGAGAGGATCAAGGAGGTGCCCCACAATGTTCCATAAAAACCCAAGTTATAAAATGGAAGAGAGCATGTCTTGGGGAGAAAATCAAGGAGGCACCCAAAAGTTTTCTAAAGTGCCATAGCCATGAAAGGAAGAAGCCTAAACTTGTGGAGCAAGACTAGGAGGTGTCCAAAAGAGCCAAACCATGAAGGAAAAATCCTTGATTCATGGAGAGATACTAGGAGACACCCCTATAACCTGCCATTTGGAGCTGATTTTCAAGTTTTCTTGGAGGTTTTGGGCTGCCCACTCATGGAAGGAGTCTTGGGAAGAGAATTTGATGCCTAAAGTGTGGGTTAGTCCTATTAGTCCCACATGGGAAGTGTATGAAATTTTATTTCTTGTTATGTCTATATATTCAACTCTATATAACTCTTGAAGAAAGAGATGAATGAAATCAATTTCTTTGTGAGCAACTTTGTGTTTCTCTCTTCTGCACTTGTATTCAAGTGTTGAGCTCCATGAGGGAGTAAATCCGGGTTCCCTAGGAACCTTGAGGAGGTGTGAGATCTCCAACCCCAAAACCCTAGCTTAGTCCACCCATCTCTACTCCACCACCACCAAACCATAATTTTCCATCTACATCCCACGGCCCCTCTCTTCCACATAGAGGCCGGCCACCAGCATCCAGGTTCAGATCAACTGTTTCAACTACAGAGCAAGTTCAACGAAGAGTCAGATCAGTATCAAGATCTCCGGAACTTCTACATCCAACAATCTTCATTAAGTCCTCAGGTCAGTGTCTTTCTTTGAGTTTCTGGTTCTTTTTTTTTTGTTCTTCTTCTTCCAGATCATGAGTTTGAGAAGAAGGCTAACCTTGCCATAGGACTACAATCCGAGGATCCATTGCGAAGATACACCATCTCCAAGGATCCTACAATCTGCTCGAGAGTGTCCTTTAATTGAAGCAACGAGAGATATCACAATCAGGTATAAAACCTTCTCTTCTCTCTTCGTCTGTTTCTTGAAAGAGGAGTAAACCCTAGGTCTGGGAGTTTCTCAATCCCCAGCAATCCTACTTCTGAGTTACTCTGATAATCCACGCCTTTTAATTGTGCTTTCTGTCATTTCTTAGTTTCTTTCAACATTAATTTATCTTTCCTTTGAGTCAAAGCCGACTTCTGAAAATAAATAAATAAAAAAAATATATTAATTTTAATTTGCTTCCGTATCGCATCATCTCTCTTTCATTCTGCATCACTCTTCCTTCAAGGCAAATAAGGACATCCTCACAAGAAGAAGATCAGCACCAACACAAGCTTCCACCATGGCGCCAAGGATCATTTCCAACAAACTCTCCTTTTGAGTTCCATCAATCTTCTCATTTCTAATTAAGCTTCTAATCATCTTGGTTTCTTTGTTGCAGGGTTCTCTAGGTTCCAGATCCAGGAGGAAGGATTACTTGCTACAAACCAGAAAGTTAGATGGCCCATCTTATGTGGTATGATCTTTCATTTGAGAACCTTAAGAGCGAATCCCTTGTGCTTGAGATTTCAATGCTTGAACTCCTAGTCTTTTAAGATCGGGATCATTAAATAGGGCTAGCTTGACTTGTGTGCGAATTCTAATATTGTCCTATTTCTTTAATATTTTGATAGTCCTCCTAGATGGGTTTAAGTATAAGAATTTAGGGTTTCTTATTTAGATCTCCTTGATCTTATATGTTGAATCACTCATATGCAAGTAGGAATTGCTAGTTAAATTTTGGTTAATCTCCTTTAGAGTCACATGATTGCATCCTCATCATGCATGCCACACCACCTCTCACCACGTGATGCCCTCAGGCGAAGGAATGTGGCCTCTCACCGTGCGACATCCCGGAGGACGAAGGAAGCTCTCACTCAACCTAGCCTAAGAGACAAGGATTGAAGAAGAGGATAGAACACACAAGCTTTCTTTCATTAATCATCAATAATCCCTACAAGGAGAGATTGTGTCCCCTTTTATAGACACCCTAGAGTACATTCAAATTTCAAATGAAAAAAAAACCATTTAAATTTTGAACCCAAAATACAATCCAAATAAAAGTGGCGCCCAAAGCTTTGGAGGGAGTTCTTCAAGGCCGACCAAGAGGGGAGAATAATGGCATGGCAAGATACAAGGTTTGGGGAGGGTAGTTTGTCCTTTTGACTTCCTTATTTGCTTGCTCAGTTTGGTAGAAAACTTGAAGTAGGGCAAGCTTGGAGGGATGTGTCCCCTTTGGGGTCTTCTTCCATACCTAGATGGAGTGATTCATGGCCGACCAAGGGAGAAGAAGATTGGGTATGGCTTGATGCTTGGCTTGAAGAGGGGGCTTGATGCTTGGCCTTCCTTCCTTGTGTGCATAGTTTTGGAAAGAAGCTTGGATGGAGGCAAGCTTGGTGGAATGTGTCCTCCAAAATTTCTTCTAGGCTTGATCCTTGGCCGACCAAGGGAGAAGAAGATTGAGCATTGCACATTTGATGGCTTGGCATGGGGAGTGTGATCCTTTGTCTTCCTTTCTTGCATGAATATTTTAGGAAGAGGACTTGATTGGAGGGCTTGCTTTGTGGCCTGAATCTTCAACAACCCAAATATGATGGCTTATGGTATGATATGGGGAGGGGATAATGGAGGCATGTGGAATGCTTATGGGGCGCCTCCTTGCTTTCATTCTTGGGTGCACAGGTGGCATTGATGTGGCGTAATGCAGCTGATGAAGTGGAAGTGTCAAGTCAAAGCTTGGTCCACTAAAATGGGCTTGACCCAAAGGACAAGTTTTCTCTCATTATGTTGGGACCCGAAGTTCAGGCAGACCCAGACTTGGATTAAAATAAATTACAGGACTCGAGTCGACCTAACCTTGACCCAATTGGTCAAGGTACAAAATTTAGAATTGGCTTAAAGCAAAGATAATTACAAAATTAAAGGCTTGAAGCCTTATTACAGGACTCAATGGGTAGAACCCTAATTAGAGATCCCCCGAAGGTTGAAGGGCTCAAGTCAAACCCTGATGCCCACATCACAAAAACTGCCTCACCGACCTCATGTTCTTCGCTAACGTGCTTGACGTTCTCATCAAACTGAAAATCCAAACCAGCACCCTCACCCTCTAGGACATCATGGTCGGCGACAGTGGCCTTGTTCCTAACCTCTCCATGTACAACGCCATGATCTCCCTCCTCGCTAGCAATGGCAATAGAGGTGGGATTCGCGGGTGGCATGGGGCGGAGTGGCTGAGCGGGGCATTGGCCGAGCGGTGGAGGCCGTCGAGGGACATAGAGGCGAGCGGTGGCGAGGGCGGTGGAGAGGTTTTCGGTGACATCACGGGCTTCTAAGTAGACATCAAGGGAGGAAAGAAGGGGGGGGGGCCGTTGGTGGTCGAACGGGAAGAAAAATGGAGAAAAATGGAGGTTTGGAAGTTTTCTGGAGGAAGAAGAAGACAAGAATAGCAGAGGGACAAAATGGGGATAAACATGGAATAGAACGAGAATAAAGGGAATAAGTGGAATAGCTGGAATAAAAAAAATGTAAAATAAAATAAAAAAATCTAGGAGAAAAAGAAGAAAACCCAGATGGGTTTTGGGTCCCCCATCATCGTAAGGTCATCAAGGACATGCCCAGTGCCATCCATGGGTAGAAACCTGTTTTTGTGTCTATACTGTCCATTGATCCATTGGGCTTCGACACTGTTTGGAAGAAGCCTCGTTTAACCACCAATGATGGGAAGAAGGTCTTGGCGGCTGACCAGCCGGATTACGATCTTCTGATTAATTTGGAAGTCGCCCCTATCCATGAGTTGTTGGAGGAGAGAAATCTATATCTCGCGGGAATCATCAAGTTCTTCGTATTAGGTATAGTGGCGGAGATTTCTGCCCCCCTTTCTCCTGGTTTATTTGTAACTTAGTCGACTTAAAGAAACTCTCTTGTTTGTAGGTGGCGGAATGAAGCCTGGTGTGAGCTGGCTCCGTTAGACTTCTGAGAAGAGGGTAGCTCAAGCCACTCTCACAAGGTCGGCAGTTCGGAAGAAGGCCGGAGGAGATGGTCCTGAGGGGGACCGGAGCACCTCATCTTCCGGGGAACCTCAAGGGAAGATGTGGTACTCACAGAAGGGGCCTCATCAGGATCTCGTTCAATCAAAATTCCACCGGCGGTTACCTCCCCGATTCGCATAATGGGGAGTCCGCCTTAGGCGGCGAATGTGCCATCACCTTGCCCCCCTGCAGTTGATAGGGGCAAAGCATGGCAAGTCGAGGGAGAGTTCGCTTGTGGTCTTCCATAGCTGGAGTTGTTCGGCAAATTCTTCGGAGCTTTCGACTATTTGGGGACTACTGGTCCCCGCCATAGCTAGGCAAGTGCTAAAGAGCACACTGCTGCCTCACGACATGGCAGTTCTCCAAAATCGGACAAAGGCAGCGAAAGAAGCTGCCAGGAGGGTCGAAGAGGCAGTTCTGGAGTCCGAAGCGGCCAAGAGAGAGTCCATGTCCCTGAGAAAGCAGGTGGATGATGCTGTAGCAGACTTCAGGAAGTCTTCACAATTCCAAGCGGAAATGAATGAAGCATCCTTGTACGGCTACCAGCATGGCTTCAACAACGAACTTTCCAAGGTAAATGGGGCCTTCCCCCACCTTGATCTTTCTGGTATCCCTCCCTTCAACATAGCCGAAGAAGAAAAGGCGACAGAAAAGGAGGCCGAAGTCATGGAAGAGGTCGAAGAAGTGCCATGTCTGGGTGAGGAGGCCTCTGCCTTAGTTGAAGATCTAGGGGTGGCTGCAGCTCTGACCCCGTTCAGGAGGAGATCCAGGCTGGTGGAGTCCAAGGTGAAGGTTCTCCGGTCCCAGCCCAAGTCGATGGGATCCTTTCTGTGCAGGTTGACAAGTTGCTTCAATCCTGTGATGTTGAATAATCCGAGTAGCCTTAGATGTGTTTTCTTTTTTGTATTGTCAATGGCTTTTGTATGACAACTTCTCCAGATTTTGAAGTAGCTTTTTCATCTTCTACATATGCTATGTTGTGATTTTAGATGTAGCTTGAACAAGTTTTACTGTCCCTTCTTCTGCTTGGTCAAACGACTGTGGCCGAAGGCCGTTTGATTGGTAGTTGACGAAGATGAACTTCAGGATAGGTTAGAACTCTGTTGCTGAAGACCGTGTATGGTTGATTAGGCCGGTGTCACCTTCCTCTCATAATTAAACCTGTCAGTTCGGGTAGAGAGGCGTCAACTCCCCATTGACAGGTGATTAGGGAAGTTTAATTACGATTCTTGTTGTCCATGCGGCGTATCGATATTCATACAGCCACGATTTTTTACTCCTTGTGTACTGCCAGGTCTCCTTTTTTCAAAATGGAGCCATTAATGTTGCCGCCGCACGATGGGAATTCCTCTGAATTCGAAGCGCTGGTAGTTGTTGTTCTAGGAATGACCCTCGAGGGCCTTCCGGTTCTCGAAGTGTCGCTTGGACACGTGGCGCTCTTTGATATGGTTGGGAAAAGACGTGGAGCACGTCTCCCCGTAGTCAGTCATGGGAGCAGGCTTCCTATAAATAGGACCTTGCCTTCTGCTGCCAAGGGTAACCATCCTCTCAGTCTTCTTCCTTCAGTTGAAAATTAGGTTCAACACCTCCGAGCTTTGTTGGGCAGTGAAGAGGAGGATTGTTGACCCTAAGAGGAAGAGGAGTCCAATGTTCTTCGAACTAGGCGATGATGATGAGCCTCTCGTGGACCGTCTGGAGAAGAAGGTCCGTATGTTGGAGGCTCAACTGAAGGAGGCCAGGGCCCAATTCGCGGCGGTAGTCGCGGAGGTGGAGGAGGCTAAGAAGGAGGTGGCAAATGCCATCTCAGACTTCAAGGCGTCCGCTGCCTTTAGGGAGAAGGTCACCGAGGTGGCTCTAGACTCCTACCATCAGGGGTTCTGGGAGTGTAGGTGGAAGGCCTTCAAGTTTTATGACATGAAGGGCCTGAACATCAAGCCCTCAGTTCCCTTTCCCAAACATGAGTTTGATTCCGACTCTGATGAGGGGTTGGATTCTGGTTTGGATGGGAACCTCGGGCCCCCCTCATCGTCCCTTCAGAGCACCCCCCGCCGGTACAGGAAAAAGCCGGCAGGAAGTTATTGAAATGTTTCCTATAATCCTTCTACTACTATCTTTTTTCTTTTTTGACCTCTCTTTGAGAGTTTATTTTCCTTTTTTTATGTAAAAATCAAGAAATAAATGAAATATCTTTCTCTTACCTCTTTCCATGTGTCTCTTGCGATGTGTTGCATTTTGTCATGTCTAGAGCGTAGATTCCTCGGACCAATTATGATTTATAGGGAGGATGTGAGGTTGGATGGACCGCTCTAGGGATGTTTGTTGCCGATAGGAAGGACAATATTTGTCCTTTTAGGCACGTTTTCAGATTTACCATAGGGTAGGGTGTTTGCACCGTCCCTGTGCACTCCTGTCGTGATCAAGGTAGGCTGTTCAGGCCCGTCCCGGCATGTCTTCGGGTTTACCGTAGGGTAGGTTACGAAAACCATCCCTGCACCTTTGATCTTTTTGTTGGCCTGACTAGGCCATCCGTTGCGTTCGTCGGGCATACCAATAAGGTGAGTGGATCAGACTCTCCTTTGTGCAGTTGACCGGTTTCTCAAATCGGGCCACTTAGGCAGTTGTCATTCAGTCGATGCAACAAGCCATTCTTAGTAGAGTAGTGTTGAGCACATTTGCACAGAAAATTTAGGAACTTGTTTATTGATAATATTTACGAAGGTTTTGTACATTCTATGGCCGGGACAAAGACTTCCCTCCAAGGTCTTGAGTCGATATGCTCCTAGTAGAATAACTTCTTTGACTTGATATGAACCTTCCCAGTTGGGGGAGAGTTTACCCTATTCTGTTGGCTTGGATACTTCTGCCCTTCGCAACACCATGTCCCTTGTGCGGAAAATCTGCTCCTTCACTCTGGAGTTGTAGTATTTGGCGACCTTTTGTTGGTATGCTGCCATTCTTATCTGGGCCTGTAGTCTAGTGTTTGGCAGCAAGTCCAGGTTGACCCTTCTACGATCAGAGTTCTCAGACTCTTCGTAGTTGTCAATTCTCAGGGATTGCAGGGAGACTTCAATAGGTAGTACAACTTCGGTACCGTATGCTAGGTTGAACGGAGATTCACTGGTGGCCATTCTTGGGATAGTTTGGTATGCCCAGAGAATGGAGGTTAGCACTTCAGCCCAAAGTCCATTGGCTGCGTTCAACCTCATCTTCAGACCGTGGAGAATGGTCTGATTTGTTGCTCTGGCTTCTCCGTGGACTCTGGGTGGGCAACAGAGGTCAGTTGATGCTGAACATGATACCGAGCATAGAAGTCTTTGAACTTCTGATTGTCGAACTGCCTCCCGTTGTCCGTGATTATGACATGTGGAATGCCAAACCAAAATATGATAGAATTTTTTACAAAATTTTCTACCTTGCCTTTTGTGATCTAGGCCAATGGTTTAGCTTCTACCCACTTTGTGAAGTAGTCGATGGCCACAAGGAGGAACTTCCTTTGTCCAGAAGCCAACAGGAATGGGCCAAGAATATTCATTCCCCATTGGGCAAAAGGCCAAGGAGCTGTCAGTTGAGTCAAGTGACTTGTAGGCTGCCTCTAAATATTGGCGTACCTTTGGCACTGGTCACACCTTCGCACAAAGTCAGTTGAGTCCTTTTGGATGGAGGGCCAATAATATCCCTGTCGAATGATCTTATATACCAAAGACCTACCCCCCAAGTGATCTCCGCATATGTCCTTGTGGACCTCTCTCAGGGCATAATCCGCGTCCATCGATCCCAAGCACTTTAGCAGCGGTTGAGAAAATGATCTCTTATAGAGGGTTTCGTCTAAGATGACATACTGGGATGCCATCCAGCGGATCTTCTTAGCCTCTACTTTGTCTTCTAGTAGCATGCCCTCATTAAGAAACTTGATGATGGGATCCATCCAGCTTGGCTCGGTGTTGATCTGGCGCACCTCCATAGCCTCTTCGACTATACTTGAGTTTCAAGATGTTAAACAAAGGTGCGCCCGAGGGATTTTGGTGTCGTGGTGGCCAGTCGTGACAATGCATCCGTCCGAGAGTTCTCTGATCGAGGGACATGGATAATCTCAAAATGCTCCAATTGAGAGGATAAGTCTTATACCTTCTCCAGGTATTGCATTATAATTGGATCCTTGGCTTCATATTCTTCCTTTACTTGATTCACAACAAGTTGGGAGTCTGAGAAGGCCCGGAGTTGTTGAACTCCTAAACTTTTGGCGATCCAAAGTATGGCGAGCAAGGCTTCAATTTAGCTTGGTTGTTAGAAGCATGGAAGGAAAACCGAAGTGCGTACTCTATGGTGTGGCCGTCAGGTTCGCACATGAGACCAGCCCCACATCCAGTAGCATTGGAAGCTCCGTCCATATGGAGCACCCAAACAAACTTCATCTCCTTCGGGACTTCATTTTCTGTTGATGGTACTTCATCTTCGGACCTCCAGGTGCATTCATCCAAGAAATCAGAAAGCACCTGGGCCTTCATAGCCGATCGGGGCTGAAAGCTGATGTCGAATTCGCTCAACTTTACAACCCACTTGGCAATCCTTCCTGAGGTATCTGGAGACCAGAGAATGACCTTGAGGGGTTGATCAATTAGCACGATGATGGCATGGGCATGGAAGTACGGCTATAGTCGCTTTGCTGCGATCACCAGAGAGTAGATCAACTTCTGCATCCTCGCATACCGCATTTCAGCATCATATAGGACCTTGCTAATGTAGTAGATCGGCTTGTGGGATCCATCTTCATCTCTTCGGACAAGGATCGAGCTAATTGCTTCATTCGAAGCAGAGAGGTATAAGTAAAGCACTTCTCCTTCTTGAGGTTTGGAGAGCAAGGGCGGAGTTTCTAGGTACTTATTTAGTTCTTCGAAGACAGTGCGACAGTCTTCGGACCATTCAAAGCCCTTTGACTGTCGAAGTACCTTGAAGAACGGAAGGCATTTCTCGGTTGAACAAGGAATGAACCTGCTTAGGGAGGCAATTCTCCCTTTTAGCTACTGGACTTCTTTTTTGCATGAGGGATGTCTCATATCCTTTAGGGCCTAGTTTTTCTCAGGATTCACCTCAATCCCCCGTTTAGTGACAAGAAAGCCCAAGAACTTACCCGAGATGACCCTGAAAGCATACTTTGCCGAGTTTAGCTTCATGCAATAGCATCATAGAGCACTGAATGATTCTTCCAAGTCTTGGATGTGATCCTTTCGGAGGAGGCTTTTGATGATCATGTCATCAACGTAGGCCTCCATGTTTCTTCCCAGTTGCTTTTCGAACACCTTATTAATTAGCCTTTGAAATGTCGCCCCGGCATTCTTAAGGCCGAATGGCATTATCTTGTAGCAGTAGAGACCTTTGTCAGTGACAAAGGCCATCTTCTCTTCATCTTGGAGATCCATCCTAATTTGATTATAGCTAGAAAAGCATCCATAAAGCTCAATAGTTGGTGGCCGGCAGTGGCATCGACCAGCTGATCAATCTTTGAAAGAGAGAAGCTATCTTTTGAGCAAGCCTTGTTGAGGTTTGTGTAATCGATGCAGATCCTCCACTTGTCATTGGCTTTCTTCACCATTACCATATTGGCCAGCCATTCGGGGTAGTGGGCTTCTTGGATGAATCCTGCTTTAAGGAGTTTGCCTACTTCTTCATCCATGGCTTTCTGTCTTTCAGGAGCAAAGCTTCTTTTCTTCTACCGGACTAGTTTATACCCAGGGATAACTTCTAGCCGATGAGTGATTACTTCGGTAGGAATCCCCGGCATATCTAAAGCTGACTAGATGAATACATCGGCGTTGTCCCTGAGGAAATGGATCAGCCCCGTTCTGGTTTCCTCATTAAGCATACTCCCGATCTGCACAACTTTGGTGGGGTCTTCCTTTGTCAAAGGTACTAGGACAGTTCTTTCCATGGGTTCACCAGAGCCTGTAGTTGTATCTCTTGGATCCAGCTGATCCGGGGTTGTAGAATCGTTGAAGTGCTTGTCTTGGATCATTAAACACTGCCGCACTGCTCTCTGATCTCCTCTAACTTCTTCGACACCATTCCTGGTGGGGAAGCATACCAGGAGATAATAAGAGGACATTACGGTTTGAAACTTGTTCAAGGTGGGCTGCCCCATAATGAAATGATGGGGAACTAACTAAATGAAAATGAAGAATGATGCAAGTGATTTGTTAGTTTGTGATTTTTAGATTTTTATGATTTTCTTTGGATTCCCAAAAATAAGTAAGAGTTGATCTAGGGTTCTATAATAACAAAAACTATCAAGCAAGCAAGTAGTCCGTAAGCAATGATAAAGAGAGGACCCCGAGATTGAAAAACCCCGTAGGACTTAGCTCTCGGATCAATACCTACTTAGGAGTCAGGGGCAAACCTCAAAGATCTGAAACACCCGATGCCAAGATCCCTCACTCTAGCGAATGCGGCCTGGATGATCGAGCCATCAACCCTGTAGAGTCACCGGCTGGCTATCCAAAGTCTCGATGGCAAGGGCAACCATCTCCGTACTCATGTCACCTGGAGGACCTGCGAGCATTCAAAGAAGGGTTAGGTTTCAATCGGAAGAAAGCAATCGAAGAAAGAAAGAGAGTTGTTGTAGAGATGGTAGAGTTCTTCTTGATTCGGAGTCGGATGATGGAGTTGCGGAAGTGATGGTCACTTGAGGCCTCACACCTCTCGACGCCCGAAGGCGAAGGCGCTCCCTCACGGAGATCGACGTTCCTAGTGAATGAAGGCAACTAAAGAGAAATTGCACTTAAGAAATGTACTTTCTCATTCATCAAAGATTAGCTTTACAAAGGAGGGGTTAGGTCCTTTAAATAGGCACCTTAGGACCCTATTTGAAATTCAAATGAAAAATTACAAGTCTTCGTGAATGGGCACCCAAAAATTCTGATTTTCTTCTCTCCTTGGCCGACCAATAGCTGGACATGATTGGGTGTTGCATGATGTAAGGCTTGGAGGAGAGATCTTGGCACCTTGAACTTGGAAAGTAGCTCCTTTGTTTTGGAAGAAAACATGAAGTGAGGCTTGGAAGGCATGTGTTCTTCTTCCTTCCTTGGTTGTGCATCCCTTTTTGGTACAACGCATGACTTGGGGAGTGGGAAATGGAGGTGCCCATGGATCTTGCCCTTTCCTTCCAAAGAGGTTCAAATACTTTGGGAAGAAAAGTTGATTGGAGGGCTTGAAGCAAGGGATTTGAATTCCAAACTTCAACTCCCCTTTGACCTTCCCTTGGCCGACCACCTTTACTAGGAAAAGAGCTTGATAGGGGGAGGGAAAGAGGGCTAGTGTCAAGTGATGTTGTCTTCCTTTATGCCTCCAAAATTCAGATTTTGTGCCACCCACATTTATGAGGACTTTGGATAGAGGAAGAAATTACAAACTAATGATCTTTGGTTGTAGTTCCATTTCTATTTTTCAGGTTCCCACAAAATCATGAAGCATCTCTTGAAGACCCCAATTTTATGAAGCAAATTGAAGACCCCTTCTCCAAGCCCATGGGCTGACCAAGCCTTGAAGAAATTCTCTACCATTAAGACTACTTGGAGACCAAATTTTAAAGACCATGTGGAAGGATGAGATAAAACCAAGTGTTGCAAGGAAATAATACCACATGGAATTTCTAGAATTCTCTTGTTAGGATTAGTTGCTAGAAAACTAATCTTGTAATTAGCTACCAACTAAACTTGAATTAGTTGGTCCATTAATAGCTTCCCTTGGCCTATAAATAGGGACCAAGGCTCCCCTCTTGTAAGAATTGAATGAACTAATTTGAATGAATGAAGTTTCCTTGTTTAAGTTCTCTTCCATCTTGCCTAGTTCTCTTGAGTTCTTCCTAGAAGTTTGAGTGCTTTCTTTGATTTTCTTTGGAGTGTTGAGTTTGATCCTAAATTGAAGTGAGTGCCTTGAGTTTTGAAGTGCCATAGTTCCATTTCCATGTTCTTCTACCCAAGATCCAAATAGTCCAGAAAGAGGAGGAAGTGCTGCCCAAAAATTCCAGCAATTCTCTTCACTTCTCTTACTAATTCCTTCATTTTTCCCTCCATTTCTTTGAATTTCGACCTCACCTTGACTCTTTGCAGGTTCTTCTTGGTGATTTGAAGAGAAAGATTAAGGCTCCATGCCAAGGATCCAAGCTCCAATGGTGAATCCAAGAAGGGAGTGGAGATCTTGCCTCTACCCTTCAATTTTTTGAGTGGTGAGTTTTACCCTTCCACTTGAGCTTAATTTCTCTTCAATATTGGGAAGAAAACCTCTTGATCCTTAGATCCGAGGTCATTAAAGGTTTCTTAGCCTAGTTAAGGGTTTCTATACCCTTAGATCCTATCTTTTAGTTTTTTTGAATGGAAGCTTGCACAAGGTGTCAGATTTTCTGCTCACCTAGTCTCTAGCTCAAATATCTTCAACCCTTCCACCCATGAATTCGGCCATATTTGGAGCTCAAATGTTGATATATTGTTTCTAGGTAAGTAGATCACATCCCCACACACCCATTTCATCAAATTCATCCCCCATCAATTTTTTGGTATCAGAGCTTTGTTCTAGGTTAAGCATTGCAAGCTGCTGGAAATTCTGTCTCACTATCTTCCGAGATTCAGTGATTTTTATTATTTTTTAAGTTGATCAAAAAATCCAAAAAAAATTTTATCAGTACCAATTTGTGTTAGGGTTCAAAAAACAAAATCCTAAAAAATTATTTCTTATAATTGTTTATTTAAAATATAAGTTCCTAGGTCATTTCTGCAGTTCAGTCCAGAATTCTGTTTCTGCCTTCCATTTCCTTTAATTTTCCAAAAATACAAAAATATTTTTTATAATTTTCAAATTTTATATCTGAGATCTAGACCTCATGTTTTGTTATTTTCCACTAAATTTTTAAATTTTAGAGAGGTTTATAGCTCGGAATTTGAAGTTTGAATTTAGGTTGTTAAGAGTTAGCTGAACTGCTGGAATCTTCTAGCAACTAATTGAAACTACATTCTTGACAAAAATTCGAATTAATTTGAAGTTAAAATTTAAATCCTAGATTCCATATCTGAGTGCTAACCAAATAAATTTTTTTTTGAATTTTTTGGATTTAGAAATTCTAGATATCGAATTTTCAAATTCAGGTTAGCTGGAGGGTAGTTGAAAGTTGAAATTTACATCTTAACCACTTTACATTCAAGGATGATTTTTTAAATCAAATTTCGAAATTTAAATTTTTAAATTTGGTTACTGTGATTTATACTTCAAGATTTGAACTAACCAATTAAAAATCTCGAAATTGGATTAAAACTTCATGCATTTGTGTTAGGTATAGTGATTGTACTCAGTGTTATGCTGAAATTATGTGCATCCATTTTTAAAATATCTTAAGGGCATTCAATATTACATAAGGGAAGGAGGTCATTACCTTTCCTTAGCCCAAAACAATCACCCACATTTGCTTTGACCTAAACCCTAAAGTAAAATCAAGTAGGAACCTAAACTAGGGACACCCATGAGTCGGGTTTAAGTGCAAGGTAAGACAAGGCATTATTTGAGTTTATACTTATTCCATGAAATTGGTATCTATGGCAAGAGGTCAAATGGCAAATGCCTTAAGCGGACTTGTGGTTTTTTAATTAGGACCTCACGAAAGCGAGGGGAGCCTCCTGCAACCACATCTCTTACCTGGCCAGTGCACAGGATAATTACATTCTTAAGTAGTGCCTAGTTAAGTCTTGTATTCTTAAACTCTAGGTCTAGGAACCCTAACATTAGGTCTTGCTTGCTTGTCCATTATATCGATTATCCTAGTATTGTGTCCTATAAGCTCTGTCCACTCAGTATGTTTTTATCAATGGACCCTAATCTTGAATTCTTTTTGAAAACCCTGACTAAAAAGTTTGATACCATAAATGGACAATTAGGGCAAATGAGAAAGGAATTTGGTGTAGAATGTAAAATGAAACTATGCAACCCTAATGGAGATTAGCAAATAATTAACCAAGCAATTCCCTATTTGCATATAAACAACTCAACATAAACTATCAAAGAGATCTAGTGAAGAAGCTCGAAAGATCTAACATAAACCCAGTGATCGAGACTCTCAGAATAAGAAAGGAATATGACCAGAAGAGAACCACGCAAGCTAAGCTAGGTCTAATTTAACATTGCAGACTTAATCAACACTAGACATACCTGACATTGGCCCTTCAATTAGAATAGATTCACTCTTGAAGAGGTCTCCCGGATGACATGAACATAATACCACTGAAGGCTCCTCTTTTTTTCTGGATCTATGGCAAGTAAACCTTCTTCTTGAAGCCGGAATCCCGGAGAACCCTACAACAAAGAAACCCTAAGATGAGTGACTTAACAAGCAATCAACTAGAGAAAAGAAAGAAGGGTGGAAGAGGCATTGAAGGAGATCCATCTTGGCGTCATGGTGGAATGCTTGAAGTGGAGTAGGTTGGCCGCCTTGTAATGATCTTCTTGATTCACCCTTGAACGCTGGAGCTAGTTTGAAGTTATGAAAAAAGAGGAAGTCTTTGGCGTTGGGAATGGAAGAAGGAAAGATTAGGGTTGGCGTGGAGGAAGAGAAAGGCTAAGCTACCACATAGATACATAGAAAAAAAACACATAGAACAAAAAAATACCAACTTCATTCATTAACCATCTTTTTCACAATGGGGCATCCCATAGCTTAAATAGAAGCCTTACAACATTTTTAAAATTTGAAAACCCATAGGATTAGGAGGATTACAAGGGGGGTTGGAGGATATGGTGGCATTTGTTGCTTGAAATGTAGGGAGTTGGAGGATATGGTGGCATTTGTTGCTTGAAATGTGGGGAGTTGGAGGAAATGGTGGCATTTGTTACTTGAAACTCCTTCAAAGCTTGACATGTGGTGCAAGGTGGGGACCACTTGATGAGGTGGTGGTGTCCTTTGGAGCTCTTGACATGTGGCATAAAGTGGGGACCACTTGTTGAGGTGGTGACATCCATTGGAGCTTTTGACATGTGGCACAAGGTGGGGGTCACTTGATGAGGTGGCTTCTTCTTGTCTTGATGCTTCATGGACTCATGGATTGGGTTTGATTTAACTAGACCCAACTCTCAATTACAGGGTTAACTAAGATATTAAACCAGACCCAACATGGACTCGAAATTAACTACAAGATTATTTGGACTCAAAAAAAGAAAATTACAGGACTTCTCTTTTGCTACTCCAACCACAAGGACTCAGACTTGACCTGAATTGGTTGGAGTCTTTTCCTGATTCTAGTGCCCACATCAGAATTAGGTCAAGTGAAGGACCATTTGGGACACTTGAAGAGACCCCAATGACCCCCATCGAACCTAAGTCACTTTGGTTAATTCGTCGAGGTCCAAGAGTCCATCATCATGAATTCACTACTGAATATAATTCAATACAACTTCACCATGACTTTATAGAAGAAGCCCATAGGATCCATGCTGAGCCTGAATCACCTAGTCCACCTCCCCTTGGTCCAAGAGTCCAATGTCATGATCTCACCCATGAGTATAATCCTAGATATCCCTACCAAGACTATGTAGATCATGAGGAGAGAGTCTTTAGGAGCAATCGACCCTATGCACCCACTTTTGATGGAAACCCTAAGGTGTATGTCGATTGGGAGAAGAAAATGGATTGATACTTTGAATTTGATGAAATGTCAGACATAACAAAGTGTTAATTTGCCAAATCAAAGTTAGTTCGACATGCTAAAGCAAATTGGGGAGAAGTTGAGTGAAAAAGTTATTATAGTGGGGATAAAATAATTACTTGGAGAGATATGAAGAGTAAGTTGAGGGAAAAGTACCTAAGCAAACCTTATAAGCAAAATCTTCCAAACCAATGGTACAAATTGAGACAAGATGATAAAACTATGCATAAAATATTGTTGAATTCAATGAGTACGAGAGAGATGAAGAAGAGACTAAACCCATGAAAGAATTAGAAAAAAAATCTCCTGAACCTCTTGAAGTACTCAAAGAAGAAATAGAATCTAAATCTTATCCAACTGAGGAATTAAAGAATGAATCCCCTGAACATGATGATGAATTTAAGGAAGAAATCTATGAAGCTGGGTCTGACTTAGTGGATGAATATAAACAAGAACGATTGCTTGAGGATAAATAATTACCCAGCATAAGGAAATCAATAATGGGAATAATCAACCTAAAGAAGATGAAATCCAGGGACAAAACCATGAAGAGCAATCCAAGGAGATAAAAGAGGATCCAGAAATAATCATATGAAGGATTTACATCTATAGATTAATGAAGGATTACATATTGGGGTATTGACCATCAGGGAAACCCAAGAACAAACCTCTACATATCAGTCCTAAGAAGTTGTAGAGCATTTGAAAATCCTGCAAAATAATTTTCCTAACAATTTTTCTATCCGTGATTTCCCATTTCTGAACATCGACCATCCCGATCCACCATTACGTTTCATTCACTCTTCTATCCCATCCGACTGGGACATCCACCATACCATTGATATGTTCCCAGTGATATTCAATAGTTACTTTCTAAAGACTCTATGGCATATGTTGAGAGCCAAATTAAGATTTACTACCACTTACCTGAAGATATGTGCAAGAGTCTTACAAGCCTTTAAAGAGAATATTGGAAATTAGGTGCTTTTGTTTCTTAGCTTAACAATAAAATTCAGTCCTTAGTTAATAAAGTTCGTTTGAGCTTGTCTTTTGTTTTAGTATCATTTGAGTATGTTTTATCATTTGGTGTCATCCATGCATAAGTCTGCCTAATCATATGCACAATATCTTAGGAATTTGCACAGAGAGATTAGCAAGAAAATCTAAATGAGCAATGAGAGCTACAAGCATATGGCTGATTTTCATAGAAGGGCCAAAGAATTTCAAGTAGGGGACTTTGTGATGATCAGGCTAAAACTTGAACAGTTTCCACCGGGAACTATGAAGAAACTCCACGCCCATGGTGCAGGTCCTTTCAAAATAATAAAAAGAATAGGACCTAATGCTTATGTGCTAGACCTACCCTCTGACTTTGGCATTAACCCTACTTTTAATATCTCAGATCTGGTAGGATACAAGAAGCCCATAATGATTCCCAATGAGTTCATAGAACCTGATCCATCCCTTGAGAGTGAACCAACCCCAGAGTATCCACCAGCCACACTACCAAAGCGAGGAGAAAAAATTGAAAGGGTCATAGATGACAAGATTGTCACTACCCGGAATAAGGATTACTAATGATACTTGGTTCATTGGCAAGGTAGACCTGATTCTGAAGATTCATGGATCACTCAAGAAGAACTACAAAGGATTAATCCAGATCTGCTTGAATAATACCAAAGCCTAAATAATCCATACTCGTTAGTGCCGAGTTCTTTTCACCCGGGGATAATTAATGAGGACTTTGGAAAGAGGAAGAAATTATAAACTAATGATCTTTGGTTGTAGTCCCATTTCTATTTTTTAGGTTCCCACAAAATCTGAAGCATCTCTTGAAGACCCCAATTTTATGAAGCAAATTGAAGACCCCTTCTCCAAGCCCACAAGCTAACCAAGCCTTGAAGAGATTCTCTACCATTAAGACAACTTGGAGACCAAATATTAAAGACCATGTGGAAGGATGAGATAAAGCCAAGTGTTGCAAGAAAATAATGCCACATGGAATTTCTAGAATTCTCTTGTTAGGATTAGTTGTTAGGATTAGTTGTT
Source organism: Areca catechu (assembly GCA_021397845.1). Lineage (NCBI taxonomy): Eukaryota > Viridiplantae > Streptophyta > Magnoliopsida > Arecales > Arecaceae > Areca > Areca catechu. The sequence goes on along the minus strand of CM038051.1, from coordinate 138,669,846 downwards.
AGGATTAGTTGCTAGAAAAACTAATCTTGTAATTAGCTACCAACTAAACTTGAATTAGTTCTTCTACACAAGATCCAAATAGTCCAAGTTCTTCTACACAAGATCCAAATAGTCCAAGTTCTTCTACACAAGATCCAAATAGTCCAAGAAGAGGAGGAAGTGCTGCACAAAAATTCCAGCAATTCTCTTCACTTCTCTTATTAATTCCTTCATTTTTCCTTCCATTTCTTTGAATTTTGACCTCACCTTGACTCTTTGCAGGTTCTTCTTGGTGATTTGAAGACAAAGATGAAGGCTCCATGCTAAGGATCCAAGCTCTAATGGTGAATCCAAGAAGGGAGTGGAGATCTTGCCTCTAGCCTTCAATTTTTGGAGTCGTGAGTGTTACCCTTCCAATTGAGCTTAATTTCTCTTCATTGTTGGGAAGAAAAACTTTTAATCCATAGATCTGAGGTCATTAAAGGTTGCTTAGCCTATTTTAGGATTTCTATGCCCTTAGATCCTATCTTTTAATTTTCTTTGAATGGAAGCTTGCACAAGGGTGTCAGATTTTCTGCTCACCTAGTCTCTAGCTCGAATTTCTTCATCCATTCCACCCATGAATTCGGCCATATTTGGAGCTCAAATGCTGATATATTGTTGCTAGGTAAGTAGATCACATCCCCACACACCCATTTCATCAAATTCGTCCCCCATCACATATGGCAAAGTGATGTGGCACCACATAGGATGATGATGTGGCATCCATCATGTCTTGGCCCAAAAGTGACTTGGTTTTAAGACCAATCTAGATTGGGCCCATACTTCCAACAGACTCAAACTGGACTCGATTTTTGACTGGACTCCGTATAGGACACAATCTGACCCAATTGGTCAAAGTACAGACTAGACATGAGACTTAATTCAAAGCAAAAGAAAATTACAAGGTTGAGGCTAGGCTTGAAGCATTATTACAAAACCCGAAATGCTGGAACCCTAATTGGACATCCGCAGAGGGTTGAGGATCCTCTGTCGAATTCTGGTGCCCACACCAGTTCTCCCGAGGTGGGAGGAACTCGACCCTATCGAGTAAGAGTTGAGTTGGCTTAGGTACTCCTCTAGAAGGTGGGATCAAGGCACTGCAAGTCCTCCCGGGTAATCCAGGAGTCATCGGACTCAGGTCAGCCTTGCCATCGGACTAAAAAATGTTGATAACCTTTACCCCAGGTTGTGATAGCTTGGTCATCCAAGACACACTCGATCCTCTCTCCTCTCTCAATTATAATTGGAGGTGGACATTCAGGTTCGGGTTCACTCTCAAAAGAAAGGTCATGCCCAAATGGCTCGCTAGGTATGTCTACTGATTCCCTGTACTCGGCTAAGTCTGAGATATTGAAAGTCAAGCTAATGCCATAATTCGGGGGTAGCTCAAGAATGTAGGCATTAGGGCCAACTCTCTTTATCACTCTAAAAGGGCCAGCTCCACGAGCATGAAGTTTCTTAACGATTTCGGGTGGAAACCATTTAGGCCTAAGCCTAATCATTACAAAATCCCTTTGATCAAACTCTTTAGCTCGTTTCCAGGAATCAGCCAAATTATTTTAAAAATTGTATTTAATGCATAATCCTAACATGATGCAAAATGCAGACTCAATTATGCATTCTTATTGAGAAAAACTTTATTGGACTCCTAGGGTCTAAACCTAACAGACTTTTGACTCTCTAGGTTTGACCCTTGTCTGGTATGCACCAGAAAATTACCATGAATCCCTACCAAATGCCATAAAGTATACCAGAAGAAGGTGGCAAAAGGAATGGGCTTTAAGGGTTCATGTAATCTAGTGATCTCAACAAAGAGTAACCTCACGGCTCTAGATATATGAGAAGGCTCAGGGAAAGGTAGGGAATAGAAAGGAGACTCAGGGACTGGTTCAAAGTTTAAGTGACTAGCCTTAATGTGTGGATGTTGGTCTATAGGTGTGCTCGTCCTAACCTCATGATTAGTACTAGGAGGATCGATAGGTGCAAGTTCTAGGATTGGTTGGGTGCTCCTAGAAGGTAGAAGGTCATCAGGAAAGTCTTTGGAAAGCTTATCTTGAAAGTCCTCTAAAATAATGTCTACTTCTTGTTCTTGGACCTTCTCTATGGGCGATACTTGAGAACCTTCACTATCATCGACTTTGTTTGATCCTGACTTGGCCATTTCTTCTTTAAATTCTGTGGTAGGTTCAGGATCATTATCCTTTGATTCTTTGATGACTTCAACCTTGGGTTCATCTACATCACACTTCCCACTTAGGCTTGATTCAGAGATGTTTTCTTTGGATTCCTCACTAGGCTCAGGGATTTCTTCACTTAATTCTAGTGGGTCATCTTTTCTCCCTGAAACTCTTTAGTCTGGGCATACCCTATGTCTTGAATATTAATGCACTCAATTTGTACTTCAGGATTCTTGTCCCTTCATTCATATGAACTAATGGGACAGTAGAAGTTGGGTGGTCTAAGGAAGTGAGCAGGGTTGGGTTTGGGTTCAAAGATACTAACCCTGCTTGGGCTAACTTGGAAGTTCATGAATTTGTTTTGATTATGACTACCATCATAGGCTATAAATCTTTTCCAATGGAGAAGTCTTGCTGGATATCCCTACGTAAACCATCTCAAACCTATCTATGGTCTCAGACTTAGATTCAGTGGTGTTACATCTCTATCAAACTCCTGGAATTTTTTGATATACTCAGATACTAGTAATATACTCACTCCTGTCTCCCAGCGGGTACCATCGATCTAAAGTCTTTTCTCATAGAATTTACCTAGGTACTTATCTCTTAACTACTCTCATGTCACACCAAGTACTTATTTCTTCTCTGTGATGAACATTCAGCTCAATAACATACCAATGCAACCTAGCATGTTGCATGAACTTGGTTTTGGCCAACCTAACCTGTCCTAATTACGAAATGTAGTGCGCTCAAAATACGATCCATTCATTCTCCCAATCGATATATCTCTTGTCTTCCATCAAAGGTAGGTGCATAAGGTTCAGTGCTCCTAATGGGTCCCTCTCAGAGTCAACCAGTATGGGTATAGGCTCCTAGGGCTAGACTCGGGGGCAAGATCATGATCATAGGCTCTTGGATCAAGAAAATTGGACCTAGAGGAGTTGAATTTAGCATGGTTTTGCAAGCTTCAAACCTATCTTCATACTTATCAAGCTTATTGTTCATCCTAGCTATCTGTTCAAGGATGAGCTTTAATTGATCTTCTCGTTCATTCTCTATGGGCTCACTTGATTGGGAATGGTGGGGATGATAAGGGACTCCTGATCTAGTCAAAATGAGCTAAGCATGCAAAATCCTCTATGATCTACTAGATCTAGAATCTCAACAGTTGCCTAAGTCAGGGTGGCAAACACAGCCTGTAGTAACTCAGTTTTGGCCAGGTAGTGTATGGGAGTGGAGGTCCCTGACGCTAACCTTAGGACACCAATCTGATGAGATTGGCCAGGTAGGTGTATGTGGAGGAGAGGAGGCCCTGAACGCCAACCTTAGACACCAATCTGAGATGGCCAGGTAGGCGGACCAAACTCACAAGCCATGATTACCAAGCCTAGACACCAAGAGCAACAGCACACATAGAATGGACTGACGCCAAGAATAGACACATTGGTCTTGACTCGACCAGTTGGTGTCCCTAAGCTCTCTATAGAAAATTAAGTATCTATTTAAATTAGTTAGAGCTTGGGTTCGATATGCCGGGTGGTGATTTTTTGGGCTAGGGACAGGTAATGAATCCTGACCCTATGTCAAATTTCCACCCTTAAAGTGGTTTATGAAAATGATTGCAAGCAAATGATCTAAGAGATGTCTATAAATTATATTTTTGGTTTTTTTTGATGTATTCTAACAGAGATAAGATGATGGGAAATAAAATGATATGACCCTAAATGGAAGATTAAACCTATATGACAAATGAAAACGAAAGAAAATGCAAATGCTAACAATTCTCAGAATAGAACTTGCTCTCAGGTAAAATTTTGGCTTGTAGAATTTTACAACACTAAAATAAAATCTAAAACCTTATCACAAATACTTTGAATTGTACGTGATAACAAAACAAAAATCACAAGATTTGGAGGTCCTACAAATAGTAACACCTAAAAAAAACATACCATGTACAGAAAGGAAAAATTGCAGAAATTAAAAGTAGATGAGATCTAAAAGATGCAATTTTTTTTTTTTTTTGATTAGGGTTTTGAAATCTATTCTTCTTGTGTTCCCTTTCAAAAGCCTATCACAATGGCACCCCTACACGCTTAGGAGATCCCCGTGGAATGGAAAGAGAGGGTCTTGAAACCCTATTTTCTTCTAAGACCGGACAGCTTGGTGAAGCACCTAATCCAGGTACATAAGAAGCGCTAAGTCCTAACTGGCTCTGATAACAGAAAGATGAGGGACTAACTAAATTCAAAATGAAGAATGATACAAGTGATTTGTTGGTTTTGTGATTTTTAGATTTTTATGATTTTCTTTGATTCCCGAAAATAAGTAAGAGTGATCTAGGGTTCTATAATAACAAGAACTATCAAGCAAGCAAGTAGTCCCTAAGCAATGATAAAGAGATGACACGGGATTAAGAAACCCCGTAGGACCTTAGCTCTTAGATCAATGCCTACTTAGGAGTTAGGGGGCAAACCTCAAAGATCTGAAATGCCCGATGCCGAGATCCTCACTTTGGCGGATGCGGCCTAGATGATCGAGCCGTCAACCCTACGGAGGTGCCAACTGGCTGTCCAAAGATCTCGATGGCAATGGCAACCGTCTCCGTACTCGGTGTCCACCTGGAGGACCTGCGAGCATTCGAAGAAGGGTTAGTTTTCAATCGAAGAAAGCAATCGAAGAAAGAAAGAGAGTTAGTTGCTATAGAGATGGCGGAGTTCATCTTGATCAGAGGTCAGATGATGGAGTTGCGGAAGTGATGGTAAATTGAGGCCTCACAAACTCTCGATGCCTGAAGGTGAAGGAGCTACCTCATGAAGATTGATTCTAGTGAACGAAGGCAACTAAAGAGAAATGGACTCAAGAAATGTGGTTTTTTCATTCATCAAAGATTAGCTTTACAAAAGAGGGTTTAGGTCCTTTAAATAGGCACCTTAGGACCCCATTTGAAATTCAAATGAAAAATTACAAGTCTTCTTGAATGGGAACCCAAAAATTCATTTATTTTCTTCTTCCTTGGCCGACCAAGAGCTGGACTTGATGAGCGGGCATGATGAAGGCATGGAGGGAGAGATCTTGGCACTTGAACTTGGAAAGTAGCTCTGTTTTGGAAGAAAACATGAAGTGAGGCTTGGAGCAAGGAATGTATTATTCTTCCTTCCTGGGTTGTGCATCACATTTTGGTACAAAGCATGACGTGGGGAGTGGGAAGTGAAGGCGCCCATGGATCTTGCCCTTTCCTTCAAAGAGGTTCAAATACTTTGGGAAGAAAACTTGATTGGAGGGCTTGAAGCAAGGGATTTGAATTCCAAACTTCAACTCCCCTTTGACCTACCTTGGCCGACCACCTACTAGGAAAAGAGCTTGATAGGGGGAGGAAAGAGGGCTAGTGTCAAGTGATGTTGTCTTCCTTTATGCCTCAAAATTTAGATTAGATTTGTTGGCCAACCACAGCAAAGTGAAGTGGTGCCTCATAAGATGATGATGTGGCATCCCAGGGTTGATTTGGCATCCATCATGTCTTGGCCCAAAAGTGACTTGGTTTCAAGACCAATCTAGCTTGGGCCCATACTTCCAACAAACTTAGACTGGACTCAGTACAGGACACAATCTGACCTAATTGGTCAAAGTACAGACTAGACATGAGACTTAATTCAAAGCGAAAGAAAATTACAGGTTGAGGCTAGGCTTGAGCCTTATTACAAGACCCGAAAAGCTGGAACCCTAATTGGACATCCATAGTGTGTTGAGAGCCTCTGTCGAATTTTTGGTGCCACAACCAGATGTTATAGGCCGAGGGGGTCCAGAATACCATGAAATTGATCGGCAGTGTCTTTTGTCGAGGTTCAGTGCAAGGGTCACAGGCAACACTATTTCTCCCTCGGCACAAACTTGGTTATCACCGAAGCCCGTGACGTGGTATGGGGGATCTCTGTTGTTGATGTCTAGGCAAACACATTTTAGAGAATACATCGTAAATCAAAACATCAGTCGAACTTCCATTATCAACAAGGATTTGCTGTACATCATAGTTGGCCATGACGGCCGAGATTACAAGAGGATCATCATGCAGAAGCCGAACTCCCACAAGGTCATCATCGGAGAAGAGAATAGCATTGTTGTCCTTGAGTCGCTTTGGGACGTCGTCCTCATCCCTCCTCCAGTCGATAGGCCGGTGTATCATCCCTATATCTCCATTGGTGGGCCTTTGATTTGGCAGTTCGGCCTCTTCGTGTGGGTGACTGGGGAACGGTAGCTTCCGATCATAGTCCTTGATGACCAACATACCGCCCCAAATTCCCTCTCTTGATGAGATCCTCAATCACATCCTTCAGCTGGATGCACTCTTCAGTATTATGGCTGTGGTCCAGGTGGAATCGACAGTATTTGTTCCCGTTACTTATGGAAGAGGAAGCCTTCATGAGATGGGGCTGCTGGAGATAGTTTTCTTTCTCTATCTTCATAAGGATCTTTTCTCGAGGAAGGTTGAGGGGGGTGTATGAGTCAAATCTTCCTCCCGACACTTTGGGGCTGGGAGGACTTCTTCGGCGGTCAGTATATTTGCTGTTATTATTATTGGAGATTGGGGGACCTTGTCCCCTGTTGTTCTTCTTTTTTGAAGGGGGCTTCCCTTCGATCAGTCGTCGGTTGGTCGCCTGCTCTTCAGTAGTGACGTATTTCTGAGCCCTCGTCAATAGCTCAGCATAGCTTTTGGAAAACTTCTTATCGAGGAAAAATATAAGCATGGATGTACGAAGTCCCTTCTTTATTGCAGACATGGCCACATGCTCGTTGAGATCGAGGATCTCGAGTATCACTGCATTAACCCTGGAGATGTAGTCCGTAGGCTTTCTCCTTCATTCTGGTGAAGAGGAACAGCGTGTCCATATTCCCAAGAATCTTGCAGTAAGTCCTGAAATGCAAAACAAATAATTTCTCTAACTTGGAAAAGGAATCGATGGTACCTGGGCGCAGGCTCGAGTACCACATCCAAGCAGCTTTCCTTAAGGTAGCCGGGAATGCGACGGGGCAGTACATCACTTTCGAAACTCCTTGGATCATCATATGGGCCTTGAAAATGCCCAAATAGTCAAAGGGATCGGAGGTGCCGTCAAAGGGTTTCATTTGCAGAACCCTGAGGAGCCAAGGAATGACTTCAGCCATGATACGATCTGTGTAGGGTGGGTGTAGATCACCCACTATCAAATTCTCGGATCCTTTAGATCCCGCATCCTTTGCTCCCGCACCCTTGCCATTTCTGATTCAATGGCCCTGAATCTCCCATCATAATCAGGAGTCTGCTTCGACACCTTCTCTGCAGGAGCAAAGTCTTCGAAGGAGAGGGAGGGAGTTTGCCTAGGCCTTTTTCCCTTTCTGTAAGGAATCGGCGAGTATAGGCAGTCTTGAACCTTCGGTCTTTAAAAGAAGGCCAAGAACGGGGGGAGAGGTGTGTAGAACCCTCCCGCGGGGCTCTCTTCCTTCGGGATCGAGAGCTATGTCTGGAGGTGGCTGGTGGATTTCCCACCAGAAAAGCTCTGTTTTGGAAATCTTGACCCATGGCTATAAGGTTGGTGACCTGGTTCACAAGGGCTTCAAATTTTGTAACCCCATGATAACTGTGGGAGGTGGGACATCATTCTACCCCGGGGGTGTGCCCCCTTGGGATGGAGCATGACTTCGACTTGTGGAGGTGATCTGAGTCTTTTCTCTCGCCATCAGGAACTTCTTACTTCCCCTTGTTTAAGAGGGAGCCTAAAGAGTGCTATGTCTTCCCCCTACCTGGCACCAATCTATTGGCATGGAGTCCCTGTACCGACCTGTCAGAGCTGCTGCACCACAGGATCACTCCCTGGTTCACCTGCAAAATAGGTTCCTTGCTAGAGTCATTCCGGCGAGGAACACTCCGATGCCTAAGTCAAAGGCGGATCCCAGCCACAGAATGGGGAAGATTCTTGAGAAGTAGAGAGAAAGCTCTTTGGATTTAGAGTATGCATGTATGTATATATGCGTTCCACTCTCGAGCATTTCTTCTTACCGCCATTTATAAGAGGGTGCCCGGTCTTCGGATCCTTTCTTCTCCCTACGATCATGTGGAGTTAATTTCTCCCCATGATTAGCAATCGTGGGTTGTCATTTAGCAGTTCCGGCTAGACTGGAGGTGTGGCAACTGGAGTTGCACGCCATGATCATGGCTTGGAGATAGTCCATAGTAACTATTGGTTACTATTGCCTATCTGGGATGGATCGTGGATCCATCCTCAAATTTCCCGTATTAAGGGAGATTTTTTGAATTGAACCGTGAACTTCCTCTTCTTCGGATCTCCTCGATCGGAGATCCTATCTTCTGCATGAGTCGAGGGCTTGGCATTTACCAAGGGCCGGAGATCATGTCAGCAGGAATCGAAGAGTATATCTTCGGAAGTCGGGATGGAGCCTGGTCTTCAGTTAATGCCGAAGACGTAATCCGAAGATTTTTTCTCTAGGTGCCGTAGGCCGGTGGAGAGCCTTAGGTTGCTCTTGGTCAGACCGATCTTTCTAGGTCCGAAGTCACTGGATCGGAGGAAAGGTCTTTGATAAGCCAAACTGGTGTTCGGTTCATACTTAGACCAGGATTCCCCAACACATGCATTTCAAAGTTTCAGATTTAAGCAAGTAAAGAGAGATAGGACCTTACAACCATAATAGCTATTTCCTGTGATGAGATCATTAACCTTGGAAGATGCAGCCTGGGTGATCAATAATCAGTCATCCAATGACAAGCATCAGGAGCACGGTTTGATGGCTAGGATCCCTTCAAGGCTCAGTATTGGAAAGGCCCTACAAGATTTAATCATGGATTAGATTAGCCAAAACCGAAACACAACAGGTTAGATCAGCCTAAACCAAGACAAAAGGGACTAGGTCGGCCCAAACCAAAACACATCACAGCTTAGATCAAATGAACAGCCAATGCCAAAATGAAACTCAACCCAAATAAAGGTAAACAGGGCTTATTTCAATTTGGAATAAATTTGGGATAAGTGTGGAATAGAAGGAATAGGCTGGAATAGCTATTCCTATCTTCTTTCAATAGCAGCTCGATGATTTTCAATGGTCAAACGCTTCATGGAACAGGGGAACTCGGCTTGCAACGGATGGAAGCTTCGTGGGGCAGCGGCTTGGAGGTGAGACGGCGTCGGGGCAAACTGGAGAAGGGAGATTCGATGTTGGGAGGACCAGCGGAGGGCGTCTGGTGATGGGCGGACCAGAGGAGGGCGAGCCTGGCATCGGGAAGACCAGTTGAGGGTTTTGGCGAGCCTGGCATCGAAGAAGAAGGAAGTTTCCATTGTATATATTCTTTGTGTGTGTTTTTTCATTACAAACCATAGCCTTATTTATAGGATTCGGCCAGAGGGTTCCAGAATGGGTTTACAATGTAACTAATCTATTGATTAGTTTACAAATTCAGCTAACCACTAATAATCCAAGGATAATGTAACTAATCCTAAGAAGTGGCGGAGGAAATTTGTTACTTGAGATTTTCAAGGATTTTCAATATTTAAAATTGCAAAAATGAAGCAAGAAAATTGTAGAAAATTCTAGAAATTTTTTGGCACCTAGAATTCTATTTGACTGTCTTGAGTTGGCTTGGCAACCAAGATGCATGTCCTATTCTTTTTGTTCTGTGATCCAGATGGGTCCTTGAGTCTTTGTCTTGTTCTTGGTGTCCCCACTATTTTTCTTGGGGTAGGAGGAACTCAACCCCGTTGAGTAAGGTTTTGTTTGGCTTTGATACTCTTTCAAGAGATCTGGTTCAATGTGTTGTAGGTCTTCTCTGGTAATCCACGAGTCCTCTGATTTAGGATGACCTTGCCATCTTACCAAGTAGTGCTGATAGCTATTCCGTCGGGTACTAATAGCTTAATCATCTAGGATTCACTCGATCTTCTCTCTTCGCTCAGGCCATTTTGTGGATACTCCAGGGTAGGTTCTCTCTCAAGTAAAGGGTCAAGCCTGAATGCCTCACTAAGAATTACTGCCGGTTCACTGTACTTAGTTAGATCAGAAACATTGAAAGTGGTGCTAATGCATAAATCAGGGGGTAACTCGAGCACATAGGCATTGGATCCAATTTTCTTAATAATTTTATAGGGTCCATCACTTCAGGAATGCAATTTCTTGATGTTCCAGAAGGACACTATTTAGGTCTGAGTCTTACCATGATGAAATCCCCTATAGAAAATTCTTTGAAACATTTTCTAAAATCAGCTTGTCTTTTATAAGAATCGTTACTCATTTTGATCTTTTGGGTGATTTTCTTATGCAAATTTCTAACATGCTATGCAAAAGATTCAGTTGATTCGGACACTCTAGCATGCAATGGCAGGGAAATCAGATCAAGTGATTTATTGGGTTGGTACCCATGGACAATCTCGGAAGGGCTCTCTTTCGGGAATCAGCCAAATATTTAAAATTTGTACTTAATGCAAATTTTAATATGATGTAAGATGCAGCCTTAACTATGCATTATGTTGGCATGGAGTCCCAGGATAGGCCGGTCAGAGCCGCTGCATCGTAGGATCGCTCCCTGGTTCACCTGCAAAATAGGTCCCTTGCCGAAGTTGTTTCGGCAGGGGACACTCCGATGCCTAAGTCAGTGGCGGATTCCAGCCACAGAATGGGGAAGGTGTCGAGAGTGGGAGAGCGAAGGCTCTTGGAGAATGTATCAATGTATGTGAGCGAGGGTGTTAGTGTGTACCTCTCGGACCATCCTTCTTATCCTTATTTAAAAGAGGGCCTCCGTCCTGCATCCTGCTCCTTTTCCGGTGATCATGGGGAGCCAATCTCTTCCATGATTGGTGATCGTGGGTTGTCATTAAGCGGTTCCGGCCATATCAGAGGCGTGGCAGCAGGAGTCGCACGCCATGATCATGGCATGATGAGTGTCCATTGTAACCGTTGGTTATAATTGCCTTTCTGGACCAGATTATGGTCCAAGCTTCGGGTTTCCCCTTGCATGGGCCGAAACTTGGTATTTTCCTGGGGCCGGAGATCGCGTCTACAGCGGGGTCCGAATATGTGCCTTCAAAAGTCGATGAGAAGTTCGGTCTTTGGTCAAGGCCGAAGACGTTACTCGAAGGACCGACCTCCGAATGTTGTGGTCCGGTGTGAGGCCTTGGGTTGCCTGCAGTTGGCCTGTCCCTTGCTTAGTCCGAAGTCTGCAATCCAGAGAGAGAGGACTTCGACCAGTCGAACCAGAGTTTGGTTTGTAGCTGAACCGGGATATCCTAATAGTTGCCCCCCTACTCTCAGTTTTCAAAGCAAGGATTTGAGTAGTGAGAGTATTAAGGCCTTGTTGTTTTCCTCCTAGGAGGCAGTGCAGTGGATGATTACGGGATCCCTGATAGGACTGCCCTTCACGATTCGGGAATCAGATGGTGGACAGCCATCGCTCCTGGATTGGGGAGGAAGGAGAAAATGGGTGGCCCTGGAGCCACCTCTTCTTTTCTCGTTGCACAATGGTTGAGGCAATCTTTTGGTTGAGATTTGGATGGTTGTGGTGGCTCTCCCCCGTCTGTTGGATGAAGGGTATACCTCATCCTGGTGGTTAGTTGCAGGTGGGTTACATCCCAGGGTAACCTTGAGTCAATTTAACTCCGATGGGGCTCTAGAGACCCTTACTTTTCTCATAAGGAAGGGCGAAGGTCTGGCCAAGGAAGCTTCTTCAACCTCGTCTCATCCTCTACCAAAACTGCTATAGACTACCAGTCTATTCCATAGGTAGAATCTTCTTTCTACTCCCTTGCTTCATTCCTCTATCATGGAAGGGACCATAGAGAGTCAAGGGGAAAAGGTCGGGCCCTCGAGGGCCGGAGACATAGTAGGTCCGGAGTCAGTCCCCAGCTCGATTTCTCAGGGTAAGGCAGCCCTTCTTTGGGAATGCTACCACATTCCTGAGGAGTTTCCCTTCATCCTTCCCACGTCCAAGGAGTGAGTGAACGAACCTCCCCCTAGGGGCCTCGCCGTATATGAAGATCATCTGAAAGCTGGTCTTCGGTTTCCCCTGCATCCCTTCTTCGTCAAGATCTTCCACTTGTACCAAGTGGTACCAGCGCAGTTGACCCTAAACAGCATCAAGAATATTTGCGGGTTCCTGGTTATGTGCAGCATTACAAATGTAGAACCTAGGACCAATCTGTTCACAGCTCTTTTTGTCCTCAAGAGAGATTTCCACAGCAATGGATGGTGGGTGATTGCCCTAGATAAGGCCGTTGGGTCATCAAGGATATGCCCAGCGCCATCCATGGGTGGGAACCTGTTTTTGTATTTGTGTTATCTTCTAATTCATGGAGCTTCGATATGGTGTGGAAGAAGCCTCGCTTGACCGCCAATGATGGGAAGAAGGTCTTAGTGGCCGATCAATCGGACTACGATCTCGTGATCAACTCCAAAGTTGCCCCCATTCAAGAACTGTTGGAGGAGAGAAATATCCTTTAGAAGGGATTAGTAGATTCTCATTAGATATAATGATAAGAATTTCTACTCTTCTTCCCTGGATTTATTGTAGCTCAATCAATTGAAGTGAAATCCTTTGCTTGCAGGTGGCGGGATGAAGCCCGGTTTGAGCTGGCTCTGCCAGACTTTGTAGAAAAGGGTTGCACAAGCCCCCCTGACCAGGTCTATAGTTCGGAAGAAGGCTCGGAGGGATGGTCCCAAGGGGGACCAAAGTACTTCGTCTTCCCGAGGGACCTCAGGGGAAGACGTAGCAGCTACGGAAGGGGCTCCGTTAAGACCCCATCTAGTCAAAGCTCCACCGGCGGCCCTCTCCCCAGTCCGCACAATGGGGAGCCCATTTCAGGGAGTTGATGTGTCACCATTTTGCCCCCTACTGCTAATAGGGGTGAAGCACTGCAAGTCGAAGTATAGTTCGCCTACAGGGCTTCATTCAGCGTTCGATGGACGTCTCGGAGCTTTCGCCTATGGGGGGACTGCTGGTCCGGGCCGTAGCCAGGCAGGCATTGAAGGGTACGCTTCTACCTCACAACGTGGTTGTTCTTCTGAACTGGAGCCTTCCCATGGTGTCCGATTCTACCTTCTCTGCCCTATAATAGGTATGACCCTTGCCAATTCTATTTGTCTTGAGAATTTGTTCGATTCATGACCCTCCCTTTTGATGTAGTGGTCTACAACCTCACCTTCATGGAGGAGGGCCTGGGGAATGTAGACAGCCTCATCCATGGCCTTAAAGACGAGCTTCAGAACTGCCAGGGCTGCATGCATGACAAAGTAGCTGAGGAGCTGAAGCAGTCCATGGAGGATCGTCTTGCCCGGATGAATGACGAAGTTGCGAACTGAAGTGCGAGTGAAAAAGTGCTCACATGACATGACCCAGGGGCAAGAGGCAGGGTGGAGGAGGAGCAGGAAACATGCCGAATCCCTAGAGCAGGTTGCGGGGGAAGATAGGAGAGAAAAAAGCCTGCCCAGGTGGCGGAGGAGGCTTCCCGATGGTCGAATAGGCAATCATGGAATCTGAAGCTGCTAAAAGGGAGTCTGATGCAGAACAAATAAGATGATGCGATGCGGAAGTAAATTAAGACTATTTTATTTTTTATATTATTTTTTTTATGTATTTTGTTAGAAGTTGGCTTGACTCAAAACAGGAACTAATATTGAAAGAAAATTATGCACTGAAAGAAAGCACAATTCAAAAGAGTAGATATCAGAGTATAGTAAAGAAGTAGGAATCGCTAGCGGGGTGAGAAACCCCCAGACCTAGGGTTTACTCCTCTTTCAAGAAATAGATAAAGAGAGAAGAGAGGGTTATATCCTGACTATGATCTCTCTCTTGCTTCAATGAAGGATACTCTCGAGTAGATTGTAGGATCCTTGGAGACAGGTAACTTCGTAATGGATCTCGGATTGTAGTCCTATGTCATGGTTGGCCTTCTTCACATACTCTGGATCTGGAAGGATGAAGACAAGATAAGGATGTACGAAACTCAAGAAGAGACCTTTACCTGGGATAGCTCGGCTGCTCGACTTTGAAGATGAGGGAAGAGTATGGAGGTGGCAGTGGAAGATGGAGTGGATTTAGGGTGGCGGTAGGGGGCCAGCTGTAGATGAAAAGTACCTAGGGCTTGATATAGTGGGCGGTGGCTTGGAGAAGGAGATGGCGGCCTTGAATGAAGTGGGAATAGGGTTAGGAATTTGGGTGTTGGCGGCTAGGATGATGAAAGGAAATTAGGGTTGGCGGCCAGGGATGAAAGTGGGGCAGGGTTTTGGTAACTTTGGAGATCTCTCTCTCCTCAAGGCTCCAATGGAACCCGGATTTACACCTCTGGAGCTCAACACTCGAAGAAGTGTGGAAGAAGAGAACACAAGGTTGCTCTACACAAGAAAAGATTTAATTTACTCATCCCATCACAAAGATTATATAAGGGCCCATATAGACCTTGCAAGAGAAACAAAATTACACTACTTCCCCATGTGGGAACTAACATTCTCCAAAGCATGAAAAACTTTCCCTTGACCACCGATAGGCTCTTTCCTTGGAGTGGGCGGCCTCCAATGCAAGGTGATGGCTTCATATGGCAGGTATGTGGGGCACACCTCCTAGTTCTTCTCCTTAAGTCATGGGTTTTCCTTCCATGACTTGCTCTTTCTTGGAAAGAAAATACTTCCTAGTCTTTTCTCCTTAATTCATGGGTTTTTCCTTCAGACTTGATCTTTCTTGGGAAGAATACCATCTCCTAGTCTTTCTCCTTAAGTCATGGGTTTTCCTTCCATGACTTGCTCTTTCTTGGAAGAATACATACTCTCCTAGTCTCTTCTCCCTAAGAAAAGGCTCCTTCCATTCATATGCCAGGTACTTTAGGCAGGTGTGGGGCCTTGACCTTGAAGTACTCTCCCCTCCAAAATCCCCTCCTCGCTTTAGCTTGGTTACTTTTGGCAGCTTGTGGCCCCCCGTGCCTTCCTTGAATCCTTCCAAGCCCTTTTCTTGCTCTCTTGGGCGTGGGGACCAGGGACACTAGGATGAAACTGTGGCGCCAAAGATCCTGAGTGTGGCTGGGAGTGTGACGTCCACTTGCATTTGGCCTTGGAAGAAAAAATGATGCCCTAAGGAATGGCGCCAACCAGGACTTGACTTGGACTTAGACTGAGTCAACATGACTCAACAAAATGAAATGCAGACCAAAAGAAATAAAATAATCTGGTTGACCAGGTCAACCCTTATTACAACCCTAAGCTTCAGGCAAGGTGATTCAAGGATCCAGATGGAACCCTGAAGTCTTCTCTGATTCTGGTGCCCGCATCAGAGTTTCGCATCTTTGAAGAAGCGGGTGGACGACACCGTGGCTGATTTCAAAATGTCTCTACAATTCTAGGAGGAGATCAATAAAGCAACATTGTATGGCTACCAGCACGCCTTCAACGATGGACTATCCAAGGTGAGGAGGCCTTCCCACTCCTTGACCTCTCCGGCATCCCCCCCTTTGATATAGCTAGAGAAGAAGAAGAGGAAGTGGAGGGGCCGAAGCCACAGTAGAGGCTGAGGAGGCACCATGTCCGGAGGAGGAGGCCACTACGTAGTTGAAAATCTGAAGTTGACCATAACTTCGATTCTGGCTCAGGAGGAGGCTTAGGCCGTAGGACCTCAAGCTGAAGGTTCGCCGGTTCCAGCCTGGATTAATGAGGTCCTCTCAAAGCAAATTAATAGGTTGCTACAGTCCTGTGGTGTGGATCCTTCTCTTGCTGATGTTGAGTGACTTAGGTCACTCTATGTATTTTTCTTCTTTCCATTGTACTTATCAATGAATGATAGTTTTTCCAGACTCTGAAATGAATTCTTCCTTCTTTGGGTGTGCATTGTTTTGCTTTATGCGAACTCAAAACAGTTTTACTGTTCTTCTTTTGCTTAGTCGAATAGTCATGTCCGAAGGTTGTTTAGTCGATAAGAACTGGATTTACCGTTTTCTATTCTATTTGGTTGAGCAGTCATGGTCGAAGGCCATTTAGTCGATGAAGATGACTTTGGGACGGACCGAAACTTCGTTGCCCAAGCCGTCTCCTTCCTTCGGGTGTTAGCTGGTCTTTGGGTTGGACAAGAGTCATCTCCCTGCCAATCAGTGATTAGAGAGATTTGATTGCGATCCTTGTTGCCCGTACAGTCATGATTTCTTGCACCTTGTGAGCCGCCGGGTCTCCTTTTTCCATAAAGAACCACTAATGATGCCGTTGCACGATGAGGATTTCTCTGGATTCGAAGCGATGGTAGTTTTGTCCTGGAGATGGCTTCCGAGCGACTTTCTGGTTCTCGAAGCATCGCCCGGACACATGGCACATTCTGATGTGGCTGGGAAGGACGTGGGGCATGTCTCCCCACAGTCGATCGTGGGTGCAGGGTCTCATAAATAGGACCTTGCCTTCTGTTGTCAAGGGCCATCATTTTTGTAGGCTCCTATCCTCCATTAATAATGATGTTCAGCACTTCTGAGCATCGTCGTGCGGCAAAGAGACGGGCCATCGATCCAAAGAGGAAGCAAAGTCCGGAATCTCTTGGGTCGAGGGAAGACGAAGAGGAGCCTCTCGTGGACCGCCTCAAGAAGAAGGTCCGCCTGTTAGAGGCTCGATTGAGGGAGGCTTGGGCCCAGGTCTCGGTGGCGACGATGGTGAAGGAGGAAGCAAGGAGGGAGGCAGCGGACGCCGTCTCAAACTTCAAGGCTTCCACCGCCTTCAAGGACAAGCTTGCCAGGGTGGCTCTGGATTCCTTCCACCAAGGGTTCCAGGATGTCGGAGGAAGGCCTCCAAGTTTTATAACTTGAAGGGCCTGGACATATTAAGCCCTCTGTTCCTTTTCCCAGGCATGAATTTGATTCCGACTCCGATGAGCGATCGGATTCTAGTTCGGACGGGAACCCCGGGGCCCTTCATCATCCCTCCAGATCTCTCCCCACTGGTACGGGAAAAACCCGGCGGGGAGTTCTTGAAAATTTTTCACATCCTTCTGGTGCTACTCTTCTTTTTTTTTATATATATATATATCTCTCTTTATGAGAGTTTCTTTTTTCTTTTCTTGCTCTCTCTATGAGAGTTTTTCCTTTCTTCTTTTTTTTTTTTGTAAAAACTGAAAGGAATGAAAAGTCTTTCCATTACCTCTTCCCATGTACTCTTTGTGATGTGTGTATGATGCTTTGTCTATAACAGACTCCGTGGAGCATAATCGGTCTATAGAGAAGTGAGGTCAGTTGGACCATTCTGAGAATGTCTATTATTGACAGAAAGGACGACAGTGGTCATTTTAGGCACGTGTTCGGATTTACCATAGGTAGGGTGTTTACACCATCCCTGTGCACTTTCTGTCATGATTAAGGTAAGCTGTTCAGGCCCGCCTAGGCACGTATTCGGATTTATCGTAGGGTAGGATACGAAAACCATCCCTGCACCTTTGATCTTTTTGTGGCCCGGTTAGACCATCTATTGCACTCGTCGGGCATACCGATAAGGTGAGTGGATCAGACTCTCCTTTGCGCAGTTGATCGATTTTTCAGATCAGGACTCTCAGGCTGTTGTCATTCAGTCGATGCAACTAGCCATTTTGAGTTGAGTAGGGTTGAGAAGCTTTGCATAGGAATTTCAAGAACTCTTTTATTGATAGTATTTGCAAAGGTTTTGTACATTCAATGGCCGGGATAGGGTCTTCCCCTCTAGGGTCTTGAGTTGATATGTTCCCAGTCGAATGATTTCCTTGACTTGATATGGGCCTTCCCAGTTGGCGGAGAGTTTACCCTGTTCTATTGGCCTGAAAATTTCTGCTCTTCGCAACACCATGTCCCCCGTGCGGAATGTTTGCTCCTTCACCCTTGAGTTGTAATATCTGGCGACCTTTTACTGGTATGCCGCCATCCTTATCTGGGCCTGTAGCCTGGTGCTTGATACCAAGTCCAGATCAATCCTTCTGTGATCGGAATTCTCAGGCTCTTCATAGTTATCATTTCTCAGGGACTGTAGGGAGACTTCAATAGGTAGTATGGCTTCAGTACCGTAGGCCAAGTTGAATGGAGATTCATCGGTGGCCATTCTCAGGGTAGTTCGGTATGCCCAGAGAATGGAGGTCAGCTCATCGGCCCAAAGTCCTTTGGCGGCGTTCAACCTTGTCTTCAAACCATGGAGGATGGTCCGTTTGGTGACTTTCGGCTTTTCTGTTGGACTATGGATGAGCAACGGATGTCAGCCAATGCTGGATATGGTACCGAGCACAGAAGTCCTTGAACTTCGGATTGTCAAACTGTCTCCCGTTGTTTGTGATGATGACAAGTGGGATGCCGAACCTGAATATGATAGAATTTTTTACAAAATTTTCCACCTTGCCTTCTGTGATATGGGCTAATGGTTCGGCTTCTACCCACTTCGTGAAATAGTCGATGGCCACTAGGAAACTTCCTTTGCCCTGATGCTGGTGGGAATGGGCCAAAATGTCCATCCCTCATTGGGCAAAAGGCCATGGGGCTGCTAGTTGAGTCAGGTGACTCGCAGTTGTCTCTGTACATTGGCAAACCTCTGGCATTGATCATACTTCTGCATGAAATCAGCTGAGTTCTTCTGGATGGAAGGCCAGTAATACCCCTATCGGATGATCTTGTATGCCAGAGATCTACCTCCCAAGTGGTCACCGCATATGCCCTCAAGGACCTCTCTCAAAGCATAATCTGCATCGGTGGGTCCTAAGCATTTTAGCAGTGGCTGGGAGAAAGATCTCTTATAGAGATTCCTATCTAAGATGACGTATAAGGATGCCATCCAGTAGGTCTTCTTGGCCTCTACCTTATCTTCTGGTAGCTCTCCCTCATTCAGGAACCTGATGATGGGATCCATCCAGCTTGGCTCAGTGTTGATCTAGCGCACCTTTGTAGCCTCTTCGGCTATGCTTGGAGTTTCAAGATGTTCGACATAGGTGCGCCCGAGGGACTCCGGTGCTGTAGTCACCAGTCGAGAAAATGCATCCGCCTGAGAGTTCTTCGATCATGGAACATGGATGATCTCAAATGTTCTAGTTGGGAGGACAAAGCCCGTACCTTCTCCAAGTATTGCACCATGGTTGGATCATTAGCTACATACTCTCTGTTGACTTGATTCACAACCAGTTGGAAGTTTGAGAAGGCTCGAAGTTACTGGACTCGTAAATCTTTGGCGATCCGTAGTTCAGTGAGCAGGGCTTTGCATTCAGCCTGATTATTTGAGGCATGGAAGGAGAAGCGGAGTGCGTACTCTATGGCATGGCCATCAGGTTTGGCCAACATGAGTCCAGCCCCACATCTAGTTGCATTGGAAGCTCCGTCCATATGAAGCACCCAAACAGACTTCATCTCCTTCGAGGCTTCTTCTTCTGCCGAAGAGGCTTCGTCTTCGGACTTCCAGGTGCACTCAGCCAAAAATCGGAGAGCACCTGGGCCTCCATAGCCGCTCGGGGCATGAAGTTGATGTTGAATTCACTCAACTTCATAGCCCACTTGGCTATCCTTCCAGAGGTGTCCGGAGATCGGAGAACGGCCTTGAGAGGTTGATCAGTTAGCACAACGATAGCGTGGGCTTGAAAGTATGGTCGTAGTTGCTTTGCTGCAATTATTAAAGAGTAGATCAGTTTCTACATCCTTGCATATCATGTTTTGGTGTTATGTAGGACCTTGCCGATATAGTAGATGGGCTTGTGAGACCCGTCTTCCTCTTTTCGGACAAGAATCGAACTTACTGCTTCATCTGAAGCAAAGAGGTACAGGTAGAGGACCTCACCTTCTTGTGGCCTGGAGAGCAATGGCAGGGTCTCCAGATACTTCTTCAGTTCCTCAATGGCAGCATGATAGTCATCGGACCATTCAAAGCCCTTTGATTGCCAGAATACCTTGAAGAACTGAAGAATTTCTCGGTTGATCGAGAGATAAATCTGCTGAGGGAGGCAATCCTCCCCATCAACTGTTGAGGGATGTCTCATATCTCTCAAGGCTTGAATCTTCTCGGGGTTCGCCTCAATCCCTCGTTTAGTAACGAGGAAGCCCAGGAATTTGCTTGAAGTGACCAAAAAGGCACACTTTACTGGGTTTAGCTTCATATGGAAGTGTCGGAGAGCGCTGAATGATTCCTCCAAGTCACGGATGTGATCTCTCTGGAGGAGGCTCTTGACGATCATGTCATCAACATAGGCCTCTATGTTTCTCCCCAGTTGCTTTTTGAACACCTTGTTGATGAGTCTTTGAAATGTTGCTCCGGCATTCTTGAGGTCGAATGGCATCATCTTGAAGCAATAGAGACCTTTATCAGTGATGAAAGCCATCTTCTCCTCATCTTATAGATCCATTCTAATTTGATTGTAGCTAGAGAAGGCATCCATGAAACTCAGCAACTGGTGGCCGGTGGTAGCATCAACCAGTTGATCAATCTTTGGGAGAGGAAAGCTATCTTTTGGGCAAGCCTTGTTGAGGTCTGTATAGTCGATGCAGATCCTCCACTAGCCACTAGCTTTCTTCACCATCACTATATTGGCCAACCACTTGGGGTAGTGGGCCTCTCTGATGAACCCTGCTTTGAGGAGCTTGCCGACCTCTTCGTCCACAACTTGCAATCTTTTGGGGTGAAGCACTTCTTCTTCTGCCGCACCGGCTTGTACCCAGGGGTTACCTCCAGTCGATGTGTAATCACTTCGGTAGGAATCTCGGACATATCCGAAGCCGACCAAGCAAAGACATCGACGTTGTTTATGAGGAACGGATCAACTCCATTCTGGTTTCCTCAACTAGTGTGCTCCCTATCTGCACAACTCTGGAGGGATCTTCCTCTATCAAAGGTATCGGGACGGTCCTCTCCATGGGCTCACCTTGATTTGTAGTTTCATCCCTCGGATCCAGCTGATCCGGAGTCGTCGAATCCTTGAAATGCTTGTCTTCAATCATCAAACACTGCCGTGCCATCCTTTGGTTTTCCTTTAACTTCTCTAACACTATTCCTAGTGGGAAAGCGCACCAAGAGGTAGTGAGAGGATTACGGTTCGGAATCTGTTCAAGGCAGGTCACCCCAGAATAATATTGTATGCTAAGCGGATCCAGACCACCGTGAAGTTGATCGGTAGTGTCTTTTGTTGAGGTTCGGTGCCAAGGTTAACATGCAACACTATTCCCCTTCGGCAAAAACTTGGTTGCCCCCAAAATCAGAGAGTGGTATTGGGGATCTTTGCAGTTGATGTCTAGGCAAACACATTTTAGAGAATGCATTGTACATTAAGACATCATTCTAACTTCCATTATCAACAAGGATCCGTTGTACATCATAATTGGCCACTATAATCGAAATTACAAGGGGATCATCATGTGGGAGCCGAACTCTAGCAAGGTCATCGTCGAAGAAGAGTATAGAGTTATTGTCTTTAAGTTGCTTTGGCGCATCGTCCTCATCCCTTCTCCAGTTGGTGGGTCGGTGTATCATCCCTACACCTCCATTGGTGGGCCTTTGATTTGGTAATTCGGCCTCTTTGGGAGGTGGCTGGGAAACAATTGCTTCCGATCGGGGTCCTTGGCGACCAATGTACCGCCCCAAGTACCCCCTTTTGATGAGATCCTCAATTGCAACCTTCAGTTGGATGCACTGTTCTGTGTTGTGACCGTGGTCCTGGTGGAATCGGCAGTATTTATTCCTGTTCCTGACAGAAGAGGAGGCCTTCATGGGATGGGGCTGTTGGAGATAGTTTTCATTTTCTATCTCCATGAGGATCTTCTCTCGAGGGAGGTTGAGGGGGGTGTAAGAGTTGAATCTTCCTCCCAATGCTTTGGGCCTAGGAGGACTTCTTCGGTGGTCTGTATATTTGCCACCATTGTTATTGGAAGTTTGGGGACCTTGTCCCCCGTTATTCTTCTTTTTTGAAAGGGATTTCCCTTCAATCAGTCATAGATTTGCCGCCTGCTCTTCAGCATCGGCATATTTCTAAGCCATTGACAGTAGCTCAGCGTAGCTTTTAGGGAACTTCTTATCTAGGGAGAAAGTAAGCCTGGAGGTACGAAGCCCCTTCTTCAGTGCTGACATGGCCACGTGCTCGTTAAGATCTGGGATCTCAAGTGTGGCCGCATTAAACCTGGAGATATAATCTTGCAAGCATTCTCCTTCATTCTGGTGAAGGAGGACACAATGTGTCCGTATTCCGAGGAGTCTTGAGGCAGGTCCTGAAATGCAAGACAAATAATTTTTCTAACTCAGAAAGGAATCGATGGTACCTGGGCGCAGGCTCGAGTACCACATCCGAGAGGACTTCTTCAAGGTAGCCGGGAATGCTAAGCAGTACATCATGTCCGAAGCTCCTTGTATCATCATATGGGCCTTGAAGTTTCCCAAATGATCGAGGGGGTCAGAGATGTCGTCGTAGGATTCCACTTGGGGAACCCTGAAGTGCCGGGGGATGACCTCGGCCATGATGCGGTCGTTGTAGGGTGGGCACAAGTCACCCACAATTAAGTCATTGGGATCCTTCAAATCTCACATTCTCTGCTCTCGCACCCTCACCATCTCTGACTCGATGGCTCTGAATCTCCTGTCATAATCGGGAGTCTGCTTCGGTGCTCTCTCCACAGAATTGGAGTCTCCGGAGGAGGATGAGGGAGTTTGCCTAAGCCTTTTTCCTTTTTGCGGAGAACTGGCAAACTTAGGCAACCTTGAAGTTCAGCCTTCAAGAGAGGGCCGAGAATGGGGGGAGGGATGCATAGAATCCTCCTGTGGGGCTCTCTTTCTTCGGGATCAAGAGCTGTGTCTAGAGGCGGCCGGTGGGTTCCCCACCGGAAAGGCTCTGTCTTGGAATTCTTGAACCATGGCCGTAAGTTTGTGATCTGGTTCACAAGAGCTTCAAACTACTGTAATCCCACAACAACTGTGGGAGGTGGATCATCGTTCTCCTCCGGGAGTGCACCCCCCTGAGACGGAGGACGACTCCAGCTTGTAGAAGCGATTGGAGCTTTTTCTCCCACTATCGAAAACTTCTCACTTCCCCTTGTCTGGGAGGGAGCTTAAAAAAAACTTTAATGCCCTCTACCTGGTGCGCCAATCCGTTGGCATGGAGTCGCTGGATCGGCTGGTCAAAGTCGCTGCATCGCAGGACCGCTCCCTGGTTCACCTGCAAAATAGGTCCCTTATCGGAGTTGTTCCAGCGGGGGACACTCCGATGCCTAAGTCAGTGGCGGATTCCAGCCACAGAATGGGGAAGGAGTCAAGAGTGGGAGAGGGAAGGCTCTTGGAGAATGTATCAATGTATGTGAGCGAGGGTGTTAGTGTGTACCTCTCGGACCATCCTTCTTACCCTTATTTAAAAGAGGGCCTTTGGCCTGCATCCCACTCCTTTTCTGGTGATCATGGGGAGTCAATCTCTCCCATGATTGGCGACGTGGGTTGTCATTGAGCGGTTCTAGCCAAATCAGAGGCATGGTAGCAGGAGTCGCGTGCCATGATCATGGCTTGATGAGTGTCCATTGTAACCATTGGTTACAGTTGCCTTTCTGGACCAGATTATGGTCCAAGCTTCGGGTTTTCTCTTGCATGGGCTGAAGACTTAGTATTTTTCTAGGACTGGAGATCGTGTCTACGGCAGGGACCGAAGTACGTGCCTTCGAAAGTCGATGAAAAGTTCGGTCTTCGGTCAAGGCTGAAGACGTTACCCGAAGGACCGGCCTCCGGATGTTATGGCTCAATGTGAAGCCTTGGGTTGCCTGCAGTTGTACTGTCCCTTGCTTGGTCCGAAGTCCGCAGTCCGGAGAGAGAGGACTTCGACCAGTCAAACCGGAGTCCGGTTTGTAGCTGAACCGGGATATCCCAATACATTCCTATTAAGGAAAAAAAAATTATTGGACTCTCTACGGCCTAAACCTTATAGATTATAACCCTCTTGGTTGATCCTGGTCCAGTGTGCACTTGAAAATTTACAGTGGATACCTAACAATGCCATAAGGTCTTCCAAAAGTAGGTCGCAAACCTAACATACTTAAAGAATTGGTACTGAAAAATGTCAATATAATGTAGTTTGAGAGTTTGGGAAGCATTGGAAGCCTTAAGGTATGACAGGAAATCAAAATTTTGTGATAATTTATTGGGCTTAGGGAATAGATCTTGGTGACTTGCGGAGACCTTAAGATTAGAATATTGAGCTATGGGTGTCATAAGGTCAAATTGATGAATTGAGAATTTGGTCAAAGTAAGTGTAGACTTTCATGCAAGGAAGGCTTAATTAGTTCCAGAAAATGGTCATCAATAGGAATGAGCTCTTTACAAGGGGTCTAAATTAGGTCTTGGATTGAGGCTAAAAGAGTGGGTTCTTCCTGAGGGCATTAATTTACGGGAACCAGGTCCTCACTAATTTCTTGTTGCTCTGGTGTTTCCGGACAAGGCTCAACAATCTTATCTTCTACATGGACTTTCTCAGGTAAGGTACTAGAGTTGAAATCTTCTCCTTCATACTTATCTAATAAACTCATGTCAGCCTCATACATTTTCTTAATGGGCTCAGACTTGTCTTCTTCCTTCCCTAGCTCTTCAACCTGGGGATACCCTAAGTCTTGAATATTAGTGCACTTAATTTGTACTTCAGGGTTCTTGTTCCCATCATTCATATGAACTAATGGGATGGTAGAAGTTGGTTGGTCTAAGGGAAGTTGACTAGGGTTAGGTTTGGGTTCAAAGGTACTAACCCTGCTGGAATTAACTTGGTAGTTCATGAATTTTCTTTGGTATGACTCAAATTCCTTAGTAGTGTCATAGGCTTCTTCTATGCTATAAATCTTCTAATGGAGAAGTTCCCGCTGGATATCCCTACGTAGACCATCTAAAAACCTAGCTATGGTCTCAGACTTAGATTCACTGGTGTTACATCTCCTGACAAGCTCCTGGAATTCCTTGATATACTCAGACACTGGCCTATCATCCTATCTCAATCGGTACCATCGATCTAAAAGTCTTTGTTCAAAGAATCTACCTTGGTACTTATCTCTCAACTTACTTCTCATGTCTCTCCAAGTACTTATTTCCTCTCCTTTGTGATAACATTCATGCTCAATAACATACCAATGCGATCTAGCATGTTGGGTGAACTTGGTTTTGGCCAACCTAACCTATCCTAATTTCGAAATGTTAGTGCACTCAAAATACTGATCCATTTGTTCTTCCCAATGATATACACCTTAGGGTCTAGGCTTCCATTAAAAGTGAAGGCATAAGGTTCAGTGCGCCAAATGGGACTTTCCTTTGGTTTGGTCATTGAAAAAAATGGAGTCTCAAGTTTTTGCTCAAATGGTGGCCTAGGGTTCTCTCCATGGAATCAAGTCGTGCCTCACATTTTTTAACTTGGTCAATTGGGTAGACAATTGAGCAGACATTTGGGCAAAGTTTTTTGACATGGTTTATAACAGGGCTTCTTGCAGGTTGTCCATGGATGACTCGGGCTGATATGAGACTCCTGCTCTAGTGTACAAGATTCAAGCAGGCAAAATTGTCTACGGTTTACTAGACCTAGAATCTCAACCAGTTGCCTAGGTCAAGGTGGCAAACCAGTCTGTAGTAACTCTGTTCTTGGCCAGGTAGGTGTAGGGGAGTGGAGGTCCCTAATCGCCAACCATAGACACCAATCTGGGATTGGCTAGGTAGGCAGACCAACTCACTAGCCCTGAATCTCCAAGCCTAGACACCAAGAGTAGTAACACACAGAATGGGCTGACGCCATGAATAGACACTTAGTCTTGACTTGACCAGTTGGTGTCCCTAAGCTCTCTAGAGCAAAAATACATTTCTACTGGATTTTAATTAGAGGCTTGGGTCCGGAATGCAGGGTTGTTGTTTTGGGCTAAGGATAGGTAAAGAAGTCCTTCCCTTATATTATGATATTGTCATCCTTAAGTAGCTTAATGCAAAATATGAATTGCATAATCCATGATCCTAATACAAACCAAAAAATAGAATGACACAGATGTATATATATATATTTTGTATGCTTGTGATAAAACAACTGAAATAAAGAAATGCGGTAGAACTAGACTATGCAAAGAACTAATATTAACATGATTTTAACTAATAAAACACTGTAGAAGGCTAAACAAAATGCATGTCGTAACTGTGCTCTGATACCAAAGAATGATGTGGAACTATGCTCTGATACCGAAAAGAAGGGTGATGGGGATGGCATGCATGAAAATTACCCTAGGAATCCAGACGAGCACCAATGCTTATATTAAACACAGATTCAGAGGAACATTCAAATAGGATAAATTTTAAATCACGCATTCCCTCATGCTAGACTCAATAAAATAACAAAGAACCAGGACTCAGAGATTGAGAACCCCTGATCAAGGACATCCATGCATTTCAAAGTTTTAGATCTAAAGCAAGTAAAGAGAGATACGACCGTATGACAGTAATAGCTATTTTCTTGTGATGAGATCACTTAACCTTAGAAGATGCGGCCTAGGTGATCAACAATCATTCAACCAACGACAAGCATCAGGAGCATAATTTGATGGCTAGGATCCCTTCAAGGCTCAGTACTGGAAAGGCCCTGCAAGATTTAATCGTGGATTAGAATAGCCAAAACTGAAACACAACGGGTTAGATCAACCCAAACAAAGATAAAAGGGATTAGGTCGGCCCAAACCAAAACACATCATGGCTTAGATCAAATGAATAGCCCAAAGCCAAAACGAAACTCAACCCAAATTAAGGTAAACAAGGATTATTCCAATATGGAATAAATTTGGGATAAGTGTGGAATAGAAGGAATAGCTGTAATAGCTATTCCTATCTTCTTTCAACAATAGCTCGATGATTTTCAATGGCCAACTCTTCATGGAACAGGGGAATTGGGCTTGCAACGGACGGAAGCTTCATGGGGTAGTGGCTTGGAGGTGAGGATGGTATTGGGGCAGACCGGAGAAGGGAGATCCGGCGTTAGGAGGACCAGCGAAGGGCATCTGGTGAAGGGCAGAGCAGAGGAGGGCGATCCTGGCATCGAGAAGATCGGTTGAGGGTGGTTTGGCGATGGGCTTGGACCTGAGCTTCGGGGAAGACCGTGTGGAGTAAAGCAGGGTGGTGGGAGGTCGGAGGAGGGAATTTTGGTGACGACGACGTCCGGGAATGCTGCTAGCGAGCCTGAGGAGCAGGGGAGGTAAGCCGGCCATGGGTCAAGCTCTGAGGGATGGAGATCTAGAGCTGAGGATGGCATCACGGGCTGGAAGAAGGGAGACCCTTCAACGTAGACCGGTGAAGGGAGATCCAGCATTGTGATGACCGGAGGAGGGCATCTGGTGATGGGCGGACCGGAGGAGGGCAAGCCTGGCATCGGGAAGATCAGATGAGGGCGGTCGGGTGATGGTCGACCGAGAGGAAGCTTACGAATGATGGATGCCGGAGAGGAGGGGTCTGGACCATAGGAGGAGGGGTCTGGACCGGATTAGGGGGGTCTGGACTATAGGAGGAAGGTTCGGTGATGGGATGACCCGAGGAGGGGGCTTCAAGGAGACAGAGATTTTTGTGAGCTGGAGATTTTTTTTTCTTTGAAGACGAAGCAGTGGGTGGGAGGCGCTTTGGAGAAGATGGCGTCGTCATGGAAGGAAGGCAGCGGTGGAATGAAGGAGATCAATGGGGCCTCGCACCCCTCGACGTTGCAGTCATGACAAAAGCTTGGATGGGGCCTCTCACCCCTTGACGTCATCGACGGTGATGAAGGCAGTGGGGGAGCCTCGCGCTCCTCGACATTACATCAGTAACGAAGGCAAAAAAATTCAATCGACGAAGAAGAAGCTTTCCATTGTATTATATTCTTTGTGTTTTTTTTTTTCATTACAAACCATAGCCTTATTTATAGGATTCGGCCATAGGGTTCCAGAATGGGTTTACAACGTAACTAATCTAATGATTAGTTACAAACTCAACTAACAACTAACTAATCCAATGATTAATATAACTAATCCTAAGAAGTGGCAGGGGAAATTTGTTACATGAGATTTTCAAAGATTTTCCATATTTAAAATTGCAAAATGAAGCAAGAAAATTCTGGAAATTTCTGGAAATTTTTTGGCACATGGAATTCTGTTTGACTGTGTCTTGAGTTGGCTTGGCGGTCAAGATGCAGCTTCTATTCCTTTTGTTCTATGATCCAGATGGGTCCTTGAGTCTTGGTCTTGGTCTTGGTGTCCTCACCAACACCTCGGCTTTGGTTCCTGATCACCTGTAATCACTCAACAAAGGAAGATATCAGTTATAAAGAAACAAAGAAAAGAAAAGGTGGAAATGTGAAAAGAAGAAGAAAGGAAAAGTTTGGCTGATTTTTTTGATGTCTGGATAAGTAGGATAACTAGGGCCCTACACTCCACGATGCTCTGAAGAACAAAGGAAAGGGCTTCACACCCCACGATGCACATAGCAAGGAAAAATTTGACAGAATGTCGTTGTATTTCATCAATAATCATTAATAATACAGGGGGGTTGATGGAGTATTTATAGACCAACAACCAAGATGTAAGGCTTACAAAGAAGAGTGCTTGCTTTCCTTAGGCAATAACTCCTTGGCATCCTTGTTTCCAGTGTCTTGGACTCATATCTTTGAACTCTCCTTGGGCTTCATCAGTTTGGGCGACATCTAGGAATTAATCTACATCAAAGTGGATGACAACTTGGGACTTCATTTCATTTGTGCGACAAGATGATATGGGCGGCATAATTCCTTGAAATTTTGGCGACAAATGATGAAGTGGGTGACAAAATAAAATTTAAATGAAGTACCCTTCTCTTTTACTCCTCTTAATTGGGATTTCTTGAATGGATGGGTGACAAAAAATAAAATGGCGTCAACTCCTCTTGGTCTCTATCTTCTTGCAACTCAAACTTGAAAGATAGCTTCCAATCTCATTTGAATTCAAATGCTCTAGATAGATTCTCCCATCTTGGCCGACTCCTTTTAAAAAGTGGTGACAAAAAGGAAGGAAGAATGAGGCACTAAGGCTTGGACTCCTTCTGCATTACTCATCTTAAAATCATCGGCATTTTAAATGAGTAACAACACGAGAGAAAAAAAATGTGGTGCCCACTTTGGATAAAGTTGAACTTCAAATGGTGTCTGAATGTCCGGATGTTTGGACGTTTGGTTGTCTGGATGTCTGGATGTCTTAATGTCTTGATAAAAAATAAAGACAACCATTTTTGACATAAATTGGCCAACCAAGATAAATGACTTGGAATGTGATGTTGTCCCGATGAGATGGCAAGTGATATCCAACATGTCATGTGATGATATCCAAACTTGTGGCATGTGACATAGGCTGATGAGGTGGCATGGGCATCCTTGACTTGATGAGGTGGCACCAGGAAGTGGATGACATGTGGTGCCAATGCTTGAGTTGTCTTGAGCTAGCACATGGTGTGTTGGGTTGTCACATGGGGTCACATGTGTCTTACCTTTAATGCACATGGTATCTTGATTTGGGTCCCCTTTTGTATTACAAGACTCAATAACTAAAATAACTAACCACATGACTCAAAACTAATTAAACCAATCAAATAACTAAAGACTCACTTGATTAATTGGAACCCAATTTGATCAAAAGGCAAGACATGTAAACAAATGGTTCAACTTGATAAAAGGAGTTTAGCCCAAAAGGCTAAAAATTAAATAACCTTAATTATAGTTGGTAAAAGGGGCTGGGTTTAGGGCTTTATTCTCAGTTGATCCATAGGGATGTGGGTTCAACCTGTCGAAATTTTCTGGCCGTGGTGTCTGCACCAATTCTCCCTGGGTGGGAGAAACTTGACCCTATCGAGTATGGGACAACTTCGCTATGATAGTGCTCTAGTAAGTCTAGGTCAACTCTCTACAAGTCCTCTTTGGTGATCCAAAAATCATTAGTCTCGGGTTGTCCTTGCCAACGAACCAGATATCACTGATAGTCTTTACTCCAAGTAGCGATTATCTTGTCGTCCAAGATTTCCTCGATCTTGTCTCTCTAGGCTAGTGGTATGGTAGGTGGACACACATGGGTTGGCTCACTCTCAAGGATTGGATCAGGCCCAAAAGGCTCACTAGGAATCAATGTTGGCTCCCTATACTCGATAAGGTATGAAACATTGAAAGTAGAAGTAATGCTTAGTCCAGGTCGTAACTCAAACACGTAAGTATTAGGTCCAATTTTTCTAATTAGTTTGTATGGTCCACTACTACGGGTATGTAACATTTTCATGGTTCTAGGTGGGAACCGTTCAGGTCATAGTCTAACCATAACAAAGTCTCCTTTATTGTATTCTTTGAGTCTTTTTCTTGAAATGATTTATTGCTTTCATTAATTAATCTTTTATTATTATTATTAACATGCATTTAAATCCTAAACTACAATTGAGTTTGACCCTTGGTTGGTGGGTGACATGCAGATGAGAATGGTGCATAGACTCCCACAAAATGTCATAGAGTCTGCCAGAAATAGGTTGTAAACCTAGCATGCTCAATTGGCTTATGCAACATGCTAACCTCTACAAAATGTAATCTAATGGTCCTAGAAACATGGGAAGCTTTGGGAAAAGGTAGGAAGTAAGAAGTGGATTTGGGGGTGACTTGGTAGGGTAAGAAATAAGAAAAGGGTTCGGGGATTTGTCCTAGACTAATGGGGTTAACCTTAAAGTTTAGACACTAAATTACATCTATAGGCACTGATGGGGAACCTATAGACTAGGATGGCATGAAGATGAGAGATGCAATGCAAAGAAAATCACCCTTAAATCTGATTAAATTGAGACTCATAACAAGCAAGGATGATAGAAAACAACTTAAGGAAGATATCAACTCATACAACCTCTCATGCTGGACCCCAAAATTAAGTAAGCAGAATAATAGATCGAGGACTCAGAGATTGAGAAATCCCCAATCTAGGACATGCAAACAATTAATAAAACAGATCTTGAGGATAAAGAGGTGAGGTAAAATGACACAACAGTAAAGAATATTCCCAAAGCACTAGGGTCACTCTTCCTAGGAAGATGCGCCTAGATGATCAATAATCAGCTGCTCAACGGGTGGCGTCGTGCTAAATGTATGTTGGCAAGGTTCCTTCGGGGGATCGTTACCGGAGAAAGACCCTACAGGGTATAAAACCCAAATCAAAGCAAGAAGAGTACCAGGACATCAAATAAAATGACAATCACAACTCCTGGAGCTCCGTTCGAGGTGGAAGGGCTAAATTCGGGCGAGCTTGAAATCTTTGATCTTCTGGAGCACGGTGGTGAGAATTATGGATGATGGAATGGATGATAGGGGGGCTTAGATGGCTGGAAAATGGTAGGATAGATAGGGCCTCACACCCCTCGACGCCGTGGGTGTAGCGAAGGCAGTCGGAGCCTCACACTCCTCGACATTGCAAATGCAACGAAGGCAGGATTAGGGCCTCACACCCCTCAATATTACAATTGTAACAAAGGCACTAGAGAAAGCACTCCAACAGTATTTCATTTCATCTATCTCTTCTTTTTTTTTTTTTCTTTTACCAGAGAACCATCCCTATTTATAGGCTCAAGAACACTCTCTAGAACCCTCTATATAGGATTAGTTTAATTTTTAAAATGGGTACAAAGCTGCAAACTCTGGGGTTGCAGGAATCATGATGATCTTGTAGCTGTAGGAATCATGATGATCTTGGAGTTGCCAAAATCTGAGTTCTGCCAAAATCTGGGTGATGATCTTGGAGCTGCTGAAAGCTGGGGCTACATCTGCCAAAATCTGAATTCTGACAAAATCTGGGCGATGATCTTGGAGCTGCTGAAAGCTGGGGCTGCATCTACCAAAATCTGAATTCTGACAAAATCTGGGTGATGATCTTGGAGCTGCTAAAAGCTGGGGCTGCATCTACCAAAATCTGAATTCTGACAAAATCTGGGTGATGATCTTGGAGCTGCTGAAAGCTGGGGCTGCATCTGCCAAAATCTAAATTCTGACAAAATCTGGGTGATGATCTTGGAGCTGCTGAAAGCTGGGGCTGCATTTGTTGGATGGTTCAGAGTCTGGATCTTCCCTACGAGATCCACAGTGAGTTCTAAAATTTTGTGGAGGTGTCCTCACGAGGCACTAAAAGGTTCACTTCATTGAAGAATGGGTCAGTAATGTCAAGGAAGAGATCTTCAATTAGAGTTAAAAGGGTGACTTCAGCCTGAAAGTCTGGGATTAAATAAGTCAAGTCCTAACCAATTACTTCAGGTCTAAGCTCTATAGCTTGACTATTTTCTAGTGTTTCATTAGGTAAGGTCCTAGCAGTAAGGTTAGACTCCTCATGGGTCTCTTTTTCTAAGGACCCTACCAGTACAGTTTCAGTTAGGGTGTAGTCATGGTCAACTAACTCTGGACTGGCTTCAGCTTGGGTGCCTGTTGGGTCAGCTAATTTTAGGTCAGCCATAGGTATTTCTTCTTCTCCCTCATACTCATCCACTAAGTTCACCTTAGCTTCATACACTTCCACTTCAATGTCATCCTGGTGAACCAATAGGGTAGTAGGAGTAGGTCAGTTTAGAGGAAATTGGCTAGGATCTGGACTAGTAGGGGTAGGTCGGCTCGGATTAGCATTGAGTTGGCTTGGGTGAGAATTGGGTCGACTCTGCTGAGGAATGGGTCGACTCAGGTGGATTTGACTAGATCCTAATTTTTGATAATGTGCATTGATCCTAGTGGGTTCTGGCTGATTAAGGGGAACCTGACCAGCACTTGGTTGATAGCTATGGGTTATGGGTTCCTTGGGTTCATTGGATATAGGTTCAGACCTATGGGTTATGGATCTGGGTTTGTAAAAGCTAGGTTCATATGATATGGGTAGGTACTTTTTCCTAAGTTTAAGTTTCATGTCACTCCAGGTAGTTATGGGTATGTCTCTTCTTCGTCTGATCATTCTTTCGACATCATCCCAATAAATTCTAGCTTAGCATACTAATTTGTGTTTAGCAATCTTAAACTTTCCTTCCTCGGTCATTTGATCCTTCTCAAAATACATATCCATATTTCTTTCCAATCAAGATAGTTTTCAAACTCAGGATCACCATTAAATTTAGATGCATCAACCCTAAAGTTCCTAGTGTTTCTCTCATCCTGGTCTATGAAATCATAATTAGGTCTCCTATGATTAGATTCCCAGGTTGGGTCCTGGTGTGGGGGTCTCCTAGGATTAGGCTCCAGGAATGGGTCAGGGTGTGTTTCAAATTTAGGTTCAGGATGGGTCTTACGGGTTTCTCTAGGTTCCTTAGTCGTTGATCCAGTCGATCAATCTTATGGTTCATTTGGGTACATTATTTAGTGAAGGTCCTTAACAGATTTCAAGGTTAGTCTCCATGGTCAAGATGGGTTGGGTTTGGGTGAGACTACTGGTATGGAGTTCCTAATAGCCATGCAATGCAATCACACAGAACTCGAGCTATGGTTTCCTAGACCTAGAGCTCAAGTAAAATGGGTCAGCTCAATTTATAACCAATTCAGCAATTACCCTAACCACTGGCCAGGTAAGAGGTGGGGTCATGAGAGGCTCCCCCTGCTTTCACAGGGTCCTAATTACAAACCATGAAACTGCTTAGGATGTTTGCCTTTGGACCTTTAGCCTTAGACACTGATTCAAGTGGTAATCAAAGGATTGGATGCACTAGCTTTCACACAATACTTGGAACCTGACCTATTGGTGTCTCTAGCTCACTTGAGCAAATTCAATCTAATTGATTTTAATTAGATTGGGCTCGAATGCAAAGAAGGTTATTGTGGGCCTAGGGCAGGTGATGAGATCCTGCCCTGATCTGAGATGCTCAAGTGCCCTTTAGATTAGTTACTTGATGATGCACATACAAGATGAAACCCTAATGTGCAATGAAGTAATAAAATAATTAAAAATAGCAATAAATTATAAATTAATTTTTCTTATCTCAAAATTAAATTTCAGATCTGATCCAATCTCAGGATATCACGTCCGGTCATAGCTTATTACTCCCATGGGTCGTGATGGTTATACTTGAGTATACCCGCTCAATGGCATGATTTCCTTCCACCAGAAAATAGAAAATAAATTTTTCTATTTGATTTTTTTTGAGATTAATAGAGGATTAACAAAAATTTATTTATAATTTTTTTGAATTTTTTTGGATAGGTTTTATGCAGTTTTAATTTCATCCTAGTTCTAGGTATGCAGAAATTTCAGAACTAGTAGTTAAATCCTAGTTTAACCTTTGCTCTGATACCAAAAATGAAGAGGGATAAATATGAAAAACTAATATACTAATTATTAACCTAATTAATGATGAAAAAATAGCAATTAATTTTTTTTATAATTTTTGAATTTTTAGAGAACTAAAGTAGGGAACTAGTCAATTTGTTTATACCCGCACACGTAGATCTAACAAAGTAACTAAAAAAATCAGAATTTTGTGGCTAAGAAACCACCGTAAACTAGGGTCCACTTTCAAAATTCAGAAACTAAAGAGTAGAGAGGGTTTCTGAATTTTACCAATGTCGAATTTTTCCCTCTAAAGTAGATCTGTTGGAACTCTCAGGATTTCACGGCAAGGCTTCAAGATTTCGATCTTCCAGCTCCGATCTTGCACGATATCTGTTCCAAAGCAAGAATACCTCAACTTTGGTTCCTGATCACTTGAAATCACTCAACAAAGAAGATTTAATTAGAAGGAAACAAAGAAAGGAAAAGGTAGAAAAGTGAAGAAGAAGAAAGGAAGAGGTCGGCTGAATTTTTCTAATATTTGGATAAGTAGGATAATTAGGGCCTCATACCCTGCGTTGCTCCGAAGAGCAAAGAAAAGGGCCTCACACCCCATGATGCACATAGCAAAGAAAAAAATTTGATAGAATGTCGTTGTATTTCATCAATAATCATTAATAATACAGGGGGGTTGATGGAGTATTTATAGACCAACAACCAGAGATGTACGGGTTACAAAGACTAGTGTTTGTTTTCCTTAGGCAATAATTCCTTGGAATCCTTGCTTCTAGTGTCTTGGACTCTTATCTTTGGACTCTATCGAATGAAAATTAGAATGCATAGCATCAAATTACTGATGCCTATTTATTGAGAGGGATGAGGTGCTTGATATGTCTCTATCTTAGCCATTTGATAAGACCCTTCTATTGAGCCCATAAGTGATTTTGATGATAAAAAAACATTGAAGCTTGCATTTATTTTACTAACAATTATTCAAGTATTTTACAAGTTTTTGTAGGATGAATTCATTGCTCAATTTCAACTCCTACATTTATATTTCTTGTGTTGAGTTGTATTGTAATTGACACTTATAAAGAATAACCCAAAGAAAAACTTAAGCATAAACCAATCAAATGGGTTACTTCTAGGTTATTTCAAGCTTAAAACTACTTTGAGAATGTTATAAGAAGAGTTTGAAGGCATCTTGAAAGCTTGAAGCCTTGCTAGATGAATTCTAGAGAAGGATTGAAAGTTCACCGAAGAACTCATCCGAGCCGACTTGAAGAGAAAGGAGTTGACTCTGGCATATGGCATGCATGAAGATTTCTAGCATGCAGATATTCGAGCCAACTCATCCAGAGTACCACTTCCTGAATCAGACAAGCGAGTCGACCCAAAGGGAGTTCGAGCTGACTCTATCATTTAGTCAGACATCCGAGCTGACTCTTTAGAGATTCAAGCTGATTCCTCTAGAGTCCAGAAAAGAGCTCTAAGAACTATAGCCAACCGAGTCGACTCTAAAGAGAAGGAGCCAACTCTTTCAGACTATATTTTGAAGGCCTGAAGATCCGAGTCGACTAGAATCAAGGCAAGCCTACTCTTACAGAGTGAGGAATCAGAAAACTATAAAACCTAGCTGACTAGATTGAAGAGAGTCAACTCAACCAGAACTACTCTGAGGATCCGAGCTGACTCTAGTAATCCGAGCTGACTCGAAGGTCGATTTCAGACTTATAATGGCTAGTTCCAGAACTTGTAATATGAATCCAAAAAGTGCTCCAACGGTCAAATGTCAAATCCCAATGATCTATAATGACTAAAATTGCCTGAGAAGGGTACAAAACTATATATTTAAGGGATTTGAACTACTTTGTAGAATAAAAGAAGAGATGATGAGTAAATGCTAAATTGAATATCCAAGCTACCTTGTAAGCAAGAGAGTACTGCAAGAGCATTCAAGACAATCTTCAAGCCTTCACCAACTACCAACTAAAGCTTGAAGCATTTATTGAAGAAGTTAAAGAAGACAACCAAGTGCATTGAAGTGCAAACAATTGGGTTTCTCTTGAGCTGCATCGGCAACCATTCGACAAAAATCTATTTATCATTCTGTTGCTTTTCTTTACAATTCTTTTATTGAATTGTTGGGTTGTTGGTGTGCCCAGTTTTAAAATTAAATAGGTTCTTGGTGAGCCTGTTTTAAAACCAAGTGTTGGGTTCTTTGTGATCCTGGTAAAACCAAGTTGGGTTTCCTTGGTGAGCCCGATTTAAAATCCAAAGTGTAGAGGTATAGATCGTGAACCTATCAAAACAATCCAACTATATTCTAGTGGGGGATATAGTGGAAATCCCAATTGGTAATATTGGGTAGTGGACGTAGGAGCTGAGTTGCTCCGAACCACTATAATTTGCTTATGTTTGTATTGTGCTTTTCTTATTTGATTATGCTTCTACATTCAATTATCCTATCACAGCACTTAACACTTATAAGTGATTTTCAAAGAGCACATAATTGCTTAAACTTTTTAAATTCTCAATTCGCCTCCCTCTTGGAAAAGCCACCTGAGCAACAACTTGTATCAGAGCAGTGTCTCTGAATACATTTAGAGTAAAGATTGATGGCTCATTCAATGTGTACATCCTTGGTCGATGGCCAAACTACCAATAGACCTCTACTTAATACTGGCACTAATTATTCTAACTGGAATGCTAGAATGAAAATCTATATACAAGCTATCGATTTTCAATTATGGAAGGTCATTCTAAAAGGGCCATATATTTTCATGATTAAAATTAATGGCATGGATGTTCCAACGCCTGAAAAGGACTGAGATGAACATGACATGAAGATGGGAAAATTAAATGCCAAAGCAATGAATTTATTACACTGTGCTTTGGACGCCAATGAGATCAATCGAATTTCCACTTGCTCTTCTGCAAAGAAAATTTGGAACAAAGTCGAAGTGACCCACGAAGGAACTTTTCAAGTTAAGACTTTGAAAATAAATCTTCTTGTACATAGTTACGAATTGTTTAAAATGGAACCTACTGAAACCATATCTACCATGTTTTCAAGATTTATAGATATTATTAATTGTTTGTAAAGTCTTGGAAGGGTTTATTCAAATGCTGACTTAGTACAGAAGATCCTCAGATCACATTCAGACAAATGGGACCCCAAAGTGACTGCCATCCAAGAAGCGAAAGATCTAAACACCTTATCTCTAGATGAATTAATGGGTTCACTCATCACTCACGAATTAGCTATGCAGCACCAAACTGAAGATGATCAAAAGAAAAAGAAGACTATTACATTCAAGGCTGCATCTGATTCTAAAAGTTATGATGAGGAATCAGAAGATGACTGCACCTCCTCCAAAGACGATCTAGAAGATCAAGATATCACAATGGTCATGACACGATTCAAAAGATTTATGGGAAAGAAAAAAGGTAGATATCATAAAAAATTCTACAAGAAAGGGGAATATAGTAAAGATAAGGACAAGGACAAGGAGAAAGAAAAGGAACAATTCCCCACCTGCTATAAATGTAAGAAATCGAGGCACATTTGTTTAGATTGTCCACTATTGAAGAAAACCTTCAAGAAGAAGAAAAAGAAGACGATGGTTGCTACATGGAGCAATAGCAAGGAATCCACCTCAACTAAAGTGGAAGAGACCATGAAAACTACTAAACTTTATCTAATGGGTCTCAAAGATGAGGTAACATCCCTCAATGCTCAAACAGAATTTACATTTGATGAATTGAATTCTGTTTTTTTTGATCTATTATCTGAAATCAAAAAGGCTGGATTAAAGATTAGATCCTTAAAGAATATAA
Source organism: Areca catechu (assembly GCA_021397845.1). NCBI lineage: Eukaryota > Viridiplantae > Streptophyta > Magnoliopsida > Arecales > Arecaceae > Areca > Areca catechu. The sequence goes on along the minus strand of CM038051.1, from coordinate 138,631,613 downwards.
ATAATTCTTTACTAAAGGAAAAAGAAGAAATTTTAGAAAAGAACAATATATTGCAAAAGAATTTACATGCCTTTTCTGAAAAGTTTAAAGCTTTGGAAACTGAAAAAAATGCATATATTTACAAGAACAAGGCTTTAACTATTGAAAATAATGATTTGAAAAAGGAGGTTGAAAAACTTACATTATCTTCAAACAAGCTTGAGTTGATTTTAAAAGATCAAAGAATTTTTGGAGATAAAGCTAGAATCGGTTTTAATTCTTCAATTTCAAATGGAATTTCAGCTACTACTTTTGTGACACCGAAAGCTTATGTTCCAAAATTAATATCTTAAAAAGCTTAGGAAAGAAATGTTTCTGCTTCTACTCCTAAAGCTACATTGAATGTACCTAAGAGCTCAAATAGAAAATCTTTTATATCTGCATCTCATGCATCAATATCTAGAACTTCAAAATCTGCATCCTTTCAAAATTCTAGACTTGAATGTTATGCATGCAAAGGGTTAGGACATAAAGCTTTTAAATGCAATATCTTTAGAAATGTCAAGAGTAAAGTAAAAAAGATTTGGGTTCCCAAAGGAACCACTTCCATTGACCTGTAAGGATCCAAATTAGCTTGGGTACCTAAAAGAACTTCTTGATTATCTTGCAGGAATGTCTTGCAGCCCAAAAATTGAAAAAAAGATGGTGTCTCGATAGTGGCTATTCAAGATATATGACGGATGACAAGGATCAATTTATCATCCTAGAGATGAAAGAAGGAGGTATGGTTACTTTCGGAGACAATGGCAAGAAAAGATAATCAGAATTGGTAAGATCAAGATAACCCTCTGTACTTCTATTGAAAATGTATTGCTAGTAGATAAATTGAAGCATAATTTGTTAAGCATTAGTCAATTATGTGATAAAGGCTTCAAGGTTATCTTTGAATCATCCTTGTATATTGTAACAAACTCTCTTGATTCTAGCAGTAAGTTCATTGGACATAGACTTGGAAACATTTTTGTGGTAGACCTTAATGATCTTGCCATGTCAAGTAGTTCTAGTTTAATTGCAATGAATGCTAAGACCAGGGAGTCTTGCTTACTTTGGCATAGACGATTAGGTCATGCTAGCATGCATACTATTGCCAAGTTAATTTCCAAGAATTTTGTTAGAGGCATGCTTAAATTTAAAATGGATCTTAATCATGTTTCTGATGCATGCTAAATGGGTAAACAAACTAAGGGGAGCTTTAAACCCAAAAATATGATTTCAACTACTCGACCCCTTGAGCTACTATACATGGACTTATTTAGACCAACTAGGATCACAAGCCTAGGTGGGTTGAAATATGCTCTTGTGATAGTAGATGATTTTTCTAGATTTACTTGGATTTTGTTTATCGCTCATAAAGATAAAAATTTTTACGTCTTTCAAAAATTTTATAAAAAAGATTCTAATCAGAAACATCTTTCAATAGTTTCAATTAGAAGTGATCATGGCACTGAATTTGAAAATCAATTTTTTGATGATTATTGTATATAAAATGGCATTGATCACAACTTCTCCGCTCCTAGGATACCACAACAAAATGGTGTTATAGAGAGAAAAAATAGGACTTTGGAAGAGATGGCCCGAACAATGTTATGTGAAGGCAATCTTCCAAGGTACTTTTGGATAGAAGCAGTGAACACTGCTTGTTATATTTTGAACCACGTTTTGATTCATCATATTTTGAAGAAAACCCCCTATGAGCTTTGGAATGAAAAGAAATCCAACATTAACAATTTTCATGTATTTGGTTATAAATGCTTTGTACTTAACAATGGTAAAGATAATCTAGAAAAATTTGATTCTAAATCTGATGAAACAATTTTCCTTGGTTATTCATTACATAGCAAAGTATATATAGTATTAAACAAAAGAACTCTTACTGTAGAAGAATCTATGCATGTTATTTTTATTAAACTAACCCTTCACCTTCTAAGAAAGAGTGCATAGACAATGATGCAGGTATAATTCAAAAAAAAATGGAAGACATGAGCATACAGGAAAGACCAACTCAAGAAGGAGAAGAAATGGTAAGTAAAGATCATGCTGATCTACCAAGGGAATGGAGGTACATAACTTCTTATCCAAGAGAATTAATTATTGGTGATCCTTCACAAGGTATTAGGACTAGGTCATCACAAAGAGATACACAAGATTACCTAGCATTTGTATCACAAATAGAACCTCATACCTTAGAAGAAGCTGAATCTGACTCAAACTGGATGATGGCCATGCATGAAGAACTAAATCAGTTTGAAAAAAATAAGGTATGGACTTTAGTTGAAAGACCTTCAGACCATCCAATCATAGGAACCAAATGGGTCTATAAAAATAAATTAGATAAACAAGAAAATGTGATTAGAAACAAAGCTAGAATAGTGGCTAAGGGATTTAACCAAGAAGAGGGTATAGATTTAGATGAAACATATGCACCTATAGCAAGACTAGAAGCCATTAGATTACTTCTTGCATTTACTTGCTACATGATTTTGAAACTTTTTCAAATGGATGTGAAAAGTGTATTTTTAAATAGATTCATTTTCGAACAAGTTTTTGTAGAACAACCACCAGGTTTTGAAGATCATGTTTTTTCAAATCATGTGTTTAAACTGAATAAAGTATTATATGGTTTGAAACAAGCAACTAGAGCCTGGTATGATAGACTTAGCACTTTCTTGATTGAAAATAATTTTCAAGAGGAAATGTTGATAAAACTCTTTTCATTAAGAAGAAAAATAATGATCTATTAGTTATACAAATTTACGTTGATGATATTATATTTGGTACAACTAATGAAACTCTTTATAAAGAATTTGCTAAGTTAATGATGTGGGACAAGGGGGGCTAGCTAGGAGGATCGTTGAAGAGCTGAGAAGTCACCTGTGATTAGGGTCAAATAGGTAGAAAAAAATATGTGGGGGCAAGAAAGATGGATACTCTATGGACTTGGGACTCACCTTCATGGAGAGATGTCACACCTCTAGAGCATCTCACCCACCCAACTACAAGTAGTTTAGGGCATCCCATCCATCTCACAACATGCGGAGCCTATAGCGTCCCACCCAAATCGCTACCTGGGGTCGTGAAGGAGAAGCTCCAAGATCATAGATGGAACTCAGCTAGGGAGAAGATAACTGGGGTCTCACACCCCTTGACACCCGCAGGTGAATGAAAGATAAGCCTCATGCCCAGGCAGAACCAAGAACTCTTTTCAAAAATTCATATTCATCATCATTTTCAATACAAGAGAGGGGTCCTTATATAGGGATCAATTACTTAGGAAGCAAGTATAGAAAATATATACACCATAATCCTTCCTGATTTGCTAAATGACAACATGGAAGGTTTTATACAATTTCCCAAAAAACTCAAGAAAAATAAAGAAAGAAGAGGGGGACCATGTGCGGTGCCAAACACTTGCTCTTTGGGCTTGGGGGGACAACATCTTTCCTTAGTTGCTGGGATGAATTAGGGGATTCATGCTTATCCACTTGACCTTCTTTTCTTACTTGATAGAATGTGAAGTTGATTAGCTTGGAGGGTGGAAGGGGTTTGCTGGCATGTGGTAATGCATGGGCCGTCTTCATGTGATTCTCCATGTAATCCTAGGTGGTGCAATCGAGGATGCGATTGGGACTCCACGTGGCTGCTGATGTGGCTGGGCTCTCGAGGCCCCATCATTCCCTTGGAGTAGGGAGAACTCGACTCTGTCGAGTTTGAAAATGACTTGGGTGGAACTGAAACCCATTATTTGAAGTCTATGCAATGCTTGATTTTTTTTTTAACTACTCCGAGAATCATGCAATTCTGGAATTGATGCATCTATGAGATCCGTACTATACCAATCATCGAGCAACTTTGAGATCCATGCACTTTGAGGTGTGTGCACTTTCATGTTCATGCAAGTGCTGGGTTCCTTCTTCATGGATCGAAGGAGGCTAAACGATGGCAGACGCGAAGGTCGAGATGGTCGGTGGAGGTCATGATGTTCGGTGGCGGGCACGGGTGGCCGACGTGAAGTAGGGGCGGATGGCGGCGAGGGGGAGAGGAGCATGGCGTAGATGGGTGGAGCAGCAGGGCGGACGGACGACAGCACATCAAGGCAGATGGATGGTAGAGCAGTAGGGCGGATGGATGATGTAGCAACAGGGGCGGACAGACGGCATAGTAGCAGGGCGGATGGATGGGGCCAGTTCCTGTGGGAGAGGAGGGGAGAAAATGACTGCTGGTGGGATTGGGGTGGCATGGGAGTTTTCTGTTCGTTGGTGAGGGCGGTGGAGAGTGGAGGAAGGGCGGATTTGGACAGGCTTAGCAGCGACAATGGGCAGCTCCCGGTGATTGGCGGTGACACGATGGAAAAGGGCAGCATGGCAGGAGGGTGGAATAGCACGGATGACGGTAGTGGGGTTGACGACAGTCAGAGAAGGAGGCGGAGTCCGACGGTTGGGAGTCCATGTGCTTGGAGGATGGGTGTATCTGATCGATGGTGAGCAACAGCGGATTGGACAAATCGAAGAATGGTATATCCGACGGAGATTGGCATCGTGGAGTCTTCTTGAGTGTTCGATCAGTGAGAAGATTCTTGGATGGAGGATGGGGCATCGGTGAAGCGGCTGCAGGGGGGTCGGACTTTGGTCGTGGGTCTTCCGGATGGAGTGAACCTCTTAGCAAAAATTATTGCTAGGGTTCGTTAGCTGATGGAAGATCCATTGGAGATGGGGTGTTGGCGAGGCGTTGCAGCGGTGAGGAGATCCAGCAGGGAGATGAGGGGTCTAATGGATCAAGGAAGGAGATGACGAGAATAAGTCGAGGATATGTTGGGGATAAGCAAAGGATAGCAAGAATAACAAGAATAAAATGGGACAAAAAGGAAATAACGGATACCCATACCAATATTTCTTTTCTTCTTTTTTTTTTTTCAACCCTAGTTCTCTCTTGCTCTGATACCAAAAATTGATGTGGGACAAAAGGGGGCTAGCTAGGAGGATCGTTGGAGAGCTGAGAAGTCTCCTGTGATTAGGGTCAAAAAGGTGGAAAAAAAATATGTGGGGGCAAGAAAGATGGATACTCTATGGACTTGGGACTCACCTTCATGGAGATACGTCGCACCTCTATGGCATCTCACCCACCCCTCTACATGCAGTCTAGGGCATCCCACCCATCTCACTACATGCGGAGCCTAGGGCATCCCACCAAAATCACTACCTAGTGTCGTGAAGGAGAAGCTCCAAGATCATAGAGAGAACTCAGCTAGGCAGAAGATAACTGGGGCCTCACACCCCTCGACACCCAGGTGAAGGAAAGACGGGCCTCATGCCTAGGTAGAACCAAGAACTCTTTTCAAATATTCATATTCATCATCATTTTCAATTCAAGAGAGGGGTCCTTATATAGGGAGCAATTACTTAGGAAGAAAGTAAAGAAAATATATGCACCACAATCCTTCCTGATTTGCTGAGTGACAACATGGAAGGTTTTATACAATTTCCAAAAAAACTCAAGAAAAATAAGGAAAGAAGAGGGGGACCATGTGGGGTGCCAAACACTTGCTCTTTTAGGCTTGGGGGGACCACATATTTCCTTAGTTGCTTGGCATGAATCAGGGAATTCATGATTATCCACTTGACCTTCCTTTCTCACTTAATGGCATGTGAAGTTGATGAGCTTGGAGGGTGGAAGGGGTGTACTGGCATGTGGTCATGCACGGGCCATCTTCATGTGATTCTCCATGTAATCCTAGGTGGTGTAATCGAGGATGTGATTGGGACTCCACGTGGTTGCTGAAGTGGCTGGGCTCTTGGGTCCCCATCAATTAATACAGGTAGAATTTAATATGAGGCTAATGGGTGAACTTAACTACTTCCTTGGACTTCAAGTGAAACAAACAAAGGAAGGAATCTTTATTGACCAAGCCAAGTACACCAGAGAAATAATCAAAAAGTTTGGTATGGAGTCAAGCAAATAAATAAGCACACCCATGAGCCCAACTTGCAGATTGGATAAAGATGAAAATGGATCCAACATTGACCAAAATCTCTATAGAGGTATGATCAGATCCTTGTTATACTTAACTGCAAGTAGACCTGATATCTTGTATAGCGTATGTGTATGTGCTAGATTCCAATCTAATCCTAAAGAATCGCATATGCTTGCTGTTAAAAGGATTATCAGATATTTGAAAGATACAAGTAATCTAGGTCTATGATTTTCAAAATATTTTTCATTAAATTTAATTAGTTTTTCGGATGCTGATCATGTTGGTTGTAAAATTGATTGAAAAAGCACTAGGGTACATTCTAATTTCAAGGGTTGAATTTAATCTCATGGCACTGTAAGAAACAAAGCTCGGTAGCACTATCTACTGCTGAGGCAGAGTATGTTACTGTAGGGAGTTGTTTTGCACAAGTATTATGGATTAAACAACTAGAAGACTTTGGTGCTACACAATCTAAAATTTCAATCAAATGTGATAGCACAAGTGCTATAAATTTGACAAAAAATCCAATTCTGCATTCTAAAACTAAACACATAGAAATTAGACACTATTTTATTAGAGATCATATTTTGAATGGTGACATTGAACTAGAATTTATCCAAACCAACAACCAACTTGCTGACATTTTCACTAAGCCACTCAATCAGGATAAATTTGAAATGATTAGAGGAGAATTAGGTCTTTGTGATCCTTTCTAGATTTTCCAAACCTAATTCCTTCAAAATTAAGGAAAAGCTATCTAGAACATCTCCTAAATCAATTCAAGTTCTTTGAACAACTTTTCTTAAGATTTTATTGAATTAATTTCATTTTCTGAATCATTTCAACTTTTATGGAAAGTTTCTGTTCGAGTCGACTCAGGCAATTTGGCCCTGGTCGAGTCGACTCGAATCTTTGTTGTTTTAGATTTTGCTCTGGTCGAGCCAACTCAGGCAGTTTAGGGTTATTAGAGATGACTAAGATGTCAGGCAAATAGTTTTTTAATAAAGCCATGCTACTTTTTTCAAACTTTACTGTTCTCTATTCTCATTTCAAACCCTATCTCTCGACTCAAAACCTCTAGCAAAACTCGAAAATATTCTTCCTCAAGCTCCTATTCCATATTATTTCCCATAAGTGTTGCAATGGCACCGAAGATGGCTATTAGGAAGAGATCTAAAAGAGCTGCACCCTCAGCAAAAGTAGAAAGAAGAACAAAGCATCGACAAAAGGAGCCAACTCGAGCAGTTAAGAGGGAAGAAGAAGAAACAAAATGGTTGGCCTCTACTCATTCTCCAAGGCAAGTGATGTCAATGTTTAACTGGCCTGTTACTAGTGGTAGAAGGATTATTTTTAAATTTCTTGAAGAAATTGGATTGAAAATTGGGGATTTAATTAATGAACAAGGTTGGACATTTTTTTTCTCTCTGAATTTATCTACATATCCAAGCCTTGTTAGAGCATTCTATGAAAACCTGAGAATTGAACCCCAACATATTGAATTACAGTAAAGGGAAAATGGATTATAATGATAGAAGAAAGGTTCAGCAAAATATTAGAAATGCCTGATGGAGGAACTAAGCACTTAGTTTTAAAGGATAGAGAGAAAGTCCTTCAAACAATTCTCAGCAGGATTGATGTTAGTGGAGTAGGAACTGTAATGGCTAATACACTTTCACTGGAAATGAGACTACTCCATAACTTCATTAGTAGAATATTTCATCCAAGGACTGGCAGATTTGATTGGATAAGTGAATGTGACCTCAACTTTATGGAACATATCATTCAGGGGGAGGCATTAAATTTACCTTATATCATGATAATGCAAATGAAGGAGGCTGTCAGAAAAGTTAAGGCATATTTACCTTATGGAATGGTTCTAACCTTGTTGTTTCAAGCCTCCAGGTTCAGTTTAGAAGGAGAAGATGGTAAACCCCTTCATCATACCGACATTTATACTTCTAAATCTCTAATCCGAATGGGATATATTTTTAGTGAAGGGATGTGGAAGAAGAAGGGAACTGAAGAGAGGGCTATAGCAGCCTCCAGCAGTAGCAGTAGCAATACCGAGGACAATGATAGTGAAGACCTTCCTAGGGAGATCTCCATTGAAGGGCCTTCAGCACCGAGCACATTGTTGATGTTCTAGTTGGCACTTCTTTTGACTTTGCTAGCATTTCTGAGCTAGCTGAGACTACCGTACCTGGACTTGCACCTACTGAGACTAAGCATGCTACATTTGAGGCTATGGAGATAGTGCATTTTGAGTATGAGACTCTCCTACCAGCATCTCCATCTGTGCCAGATACTACATATGTTCTTCCTGCACCTTCTGTTATAGGACCACCTGTACCTTCAACTGGACCTTCAGTGATATAGGACTTCATAGCACTGCAGATGAAGTCACTGATAGAATCTTTGACTGCTTCCTTGGCTACTATGTTTGGTGAGTTTTGCCAATCAGTGGACTGTAGACTAGATCATATTGATAGTGAGGTCAGGGAGTTGAGAGGTAGAGTTGAATCATTTGAGACCTCCAGACCTACATCTCAGCCTGATCTACAGCCTATCATTGATACCATATCATCTGGTTCTGATTCAATCATGAAAACTATTGATCAAATGTTGGAAGAATTCGAAACAAAGCTAAATGAAATAAGATTCAAAATGGGATCATTGGAACAGGGAAAGAGGATGGAGGAAGATTATACAAGGGAAATAGGGATCTTAAGGTCAGAATTTGAGAGATTGCAAGGTTCTGCTGAAGCTTTTGCAAATGTGCAAGCTACTGAGTTAGTTACCTTAAACATTGAGGTGGAGAAGCTTCTTGAAGAAATGGAGGTGGTTCAATTTCAACTTGATCAGCTCAAAACTACTATTATTGCAGCATTTGCCACTACTAAACCTAGACCTGTACCACACCTAGACCTACCTTTACTACATATCCTAGGAAGCCAGCTCCTCATCATAGGCCCCAACATTCTGAACCACAATTTGTGGACCCTTTATCATCTATACCACCTTTTGGGCCATCCAATACTACTCAGCTAGAAAGCGATTGATTGTATTGCTTTCAATTTCTTGTAACTTGTATTGAAAACTCTGAATGAAATGAAAGCACTCTGGTATCACAGCACTTAACACTTATAAGGAATTTTCAAAGAGCATATAATTGATTAAACTTTTTAAATTCCCAATTTATCCCCCTCTTGGGAAAGCTACCTGGGCAACACCTTCAATAAGGTGTCTTTTGGATGAATAGACATATCATGATACCACCTTTCATGTGCCAAAAGACATATAAATGTCTCTTAGATTTCCTAGCATTTTTTCTATATGACATGTGGCATATTATTGATCAAGAATAAAATAGGGGGCATGGGATCTCAATAGGTGTGTCGGAGAAAACCTGGAGTCTTCAAAAAGAAGGACTCTGGCCTTTCAAGTTTGTGCCTCTTTATGAAATGTTGCAACCTTTCATTGTGCGCTACTTTATTCCATGCCAATTCTTCATTTTGACCTATCAAAGCCCATTCATTTGGGTGTGGACATTAGAGAGAAAGTCTATAGGCTTATTTGGAACAAGTGATTAAGTGGCAGAAGGACTCTTGATCCTTCTGCACCCCTTAATGTTGCAGCACACAATTCTTGCCAGAAGAGTCCCATGCTAGTAGGACTCTTCCATAATTCTAAGATAAAGCCTAAATAAATTTAGATAAAATCTGATTAAGGCTGTCCTAATTAAGACACAACCCAATTTAAGTCCCTCTTAAATTGGTTAGCCCAATTAGCAAGCAAGCTTATCCAATTCAATTGGGTTAGGAGTTGGGCTACCAACATATGCTATTATGTCAATTAGCTAGCCAATTAGGATCTCATGATCTTGATAAAAAATAATTGACTTCCTTAGCTAATTTCTTAATGTTTGTGACCCTTTGGGTTCTACATCTAGTTAGCAATAGGTCTATGTCCAAGCCAATTCAATCGAAACAAAATCGATTGATCCAATTAGGTCAAATCAAGCTGACCCAAGTTGCCAATTTGAAACTAGCTTCCAAATTGACTCAAAAATCTAATCAATTTGATTCATTAAAATCTACAAGATATGATTGACATCTAGCAACTTGTCATTCCTATATGAAAGATGAGGAATTTGATAAAAATTATCAAAATATCTTTCAGTGAAAAGTTACCTTGCAATTCAATCCTTCGATCATACTTTATCCCGATTAAGTGATGGGTATGGATAAATGTCAAACCCTAGCACTTAATCTTTTTGAATCTCAATTCGGTAATGAAAACTTGACCAATGATAAGTTAGAAACTCTATCTAATCTTATCTTGCTTTGACCAAAGACATATGGAGTCAACAATCGAAGAGATTTCATGGGATAACTACTCCCCTTACTAGGAGTGATCGATTCCTTGTTAATCGACTCATTACCTTCATACACAATTCACCATATCTAGAAGCACCCTGTATATGACTTACTTGCCATGAATGAGTATTCACCAAAACATGAGTTCATGTATACAAAATACTATGGTAGTCTCAGGTCTAAGGATCACATGCACAACTCCAACTAAGAGAACATACTTTTGATAAGTAAGACTTCTATTTGATGTTCTTTTGTCAATTCAGTTCAGTGGATTCATAACCTAATGAGCACCCATATCCTTGTATTAGTATCTCTATACAAGTGGTTGTGAGACCAACCACCCTCTCTATTGAGCATACATAGGATGTGCTAGTCTTTACGGATTCATCGATCCCCAAATCGATGATCCATCGACTAGGAATATTTTAGATTAGGGTTTATAGGAACTTAAGTCTCACCATTATGATCTCCATCATAATCCTAATTCCAATGCCCTAGTCTATGGGGCTCATCATAATCTTATAATTATAATATAAGACACAATAAATGATGAATCAAAAATTGTGATGCGGAAAAAAAAGGATGAGGTGATGATGCTAGCACGGATGATGCAAAGGTGGTTATATCTTGTTTTCTTTTAGGATTTTATCTTGATTACCGAAGACGAACAAAGGGGCAAACATAGGATAAATTATAACAATGAAACCAATGCCAGCAGGTAGAATCTCTATAGAGTAGGGATGGAGAACAGGACCCCGGGATTGAGAAACCCCGGTAGGACTAGCTCGCCAAACAATACCTTACCTGGGAGAAATAGGCACGAACCTCCATGCTTGTCGCACCCGATGACGAGATCGCTCTCACTTGGCGGATGTGGCCTGGATGCCCGAGAAGTCGGTACCCACGATGGAGCCAGCCTCCAGGTTACGTGATCGTGAAGGTGAAGTGAACTGTCTCCGATGCCCATGGTACCTGGAAAGACCTGAAAACAAATCCGCGACAGAATCAATGGAGAGTTGAGGAGTAGTGAAGTAAAAGTAGGGTTAGGGTTAGGAAAGGTTTCGAGCCCGGTGCCTGGAGGGATCCGAAGTCGAAAGGATAGCTTGGGGCCTCGCACCCTGTGACGTCACGGAGGACGAAGGAATGTGGCCTCTCACCACGCGACCCCTCAGGCGAAGGAATGTGGCCTCTCACCACGCGACGCCCTCAGGCGAAGGAATATGGCCTCTCACCACGCAACGCCCTTAGGCGAAGGAATGTGGCCTCTCACCACGCAACGTCCCGGAGGACGAAGGAAGCTCTCACTCAACCTAGCCTAAGAGACAAGGATTGAAGAAGAGGATGGAACACACAAGCTTTCTTTCATTAATCATCAATAATACTTTACAAGAGGGGTTTGGGTCCTTTAAATAGGTACCCAGAGCACTTTGAAATTTAAACTACCCCATTACACTTAGCGCCCAAAATTTGGAGGAGGACTTCTTTGCCGACCAGCTTGGATTGCATGAATCTTGGCTTAGAGTGGGGCGTTGCACCTTGACTTCCCTCTTTGGGTTGCTTGTTTTTGGTAAAAGGCGTGAATGGAGGCTTGATGTCTTCACCATGCTTTTCTTGCTTAACTTCTTTAAGGAAGGAGGCTTGAGTAGAGCATGCATCAGAGATCATGCCTTTCTTGCTTAACTTCTTTAGGAAGGTGGCTTGAGTGGAGGAATGCATCAAGGGATTTGAAACTTCTTTCCACTTGGAGAATGGAGGATGCCTTTCTTGCTTGACTTCTTTATGGAAGGAGTCTTGAGTGGAGGCATGCATCTAAGGATTTGAAACTTCTTTCCATGACCGCCCATCCTAGATTGGAAGAGAGCTTGAAGAGGGGAGGGAAGGGGGCATGGATCATGTGAGTGGTCCCCCCTCTTGGGTGCCCAAAACAACCACATGTCATCACCTCAGTGTGCCACATAAATAGATAAGGTGGGCCCTAAGCTGACTGGGCTTCCTTCCAGGTTTGGCTCCAAAAAGACACAAAATTGAGACCCAGACTTACAAAGGACTCAGACTGAGACTCGACACGACACAGGACTCAGTTTGACCTAATGGGTCAGACATAACTCAAAACAAAAAGGAATAGGTTTGAGGCTTATAGCCTTATTACAGGACTCGATAAAAACAGAACCCTAATCTGAGATCCACAGAGGGTTGAGGAGCATCTGTCAGATCCAGGTGCCCACACCAGTTCTCCTGGGTGGAGGAACTCGACCCCGTCGAGTAAGTGGCAGACTGGCTTTGGTACCTCTCCAAGATGTCAGGGTCGATGTGTTGCATATCTTCCCGGGTGATCAAAGAGTCATCAGATTCGGGTCGACCTTGCCATCAGACCAAGTAACGTTGGTAGCCTTTGCCTCGAGTGGAGATTGCTTGGTCATCCAGGACACGCTCGATCCGCTCTCCTCTCTCAGGCATATTTAGAGGTGGACACTCAGGTTCAGGTTCACTCTTAAAAGAAAAATCATGCCCAAATGGCTTGCTAGGTATTTTTGCAGGCTCCCTATACTCGACCAGGTCAGAGATATTGAAAGTCGAGCTAATTTCATAGTCTGGGGGTAACTCTAGCACATAGGCATTGGGGCCCATTCTCCTAATTACTCTAAGGGACCTGCTCCACGAGCATGTAGCTTCTTAACTGTTCCCAGAGGAAACCGTTCAGGCCTAAGCCTAATCATTACAAATCTCCTATGTTAAATTCTTTATTTCGCTTTCGGGAATCAGCCATCTTTTTATATGATTAAATTATTTTTCATAGGCATGTCCCTAGTATGCAATGCAAGTGATCATGCAGATTCTGAGACTCAAGTAGATATGAAAGCAAACTAAACTAGGTATTCCTAGTGGCAGAATTTATTGGAGTCCTAGGGCCTAAACCTACTAGACCATTGGTTCTCTAGGCTTGACCCTAGTCTGAAAGATACAGAAAATTCACAGGGGTCCCTAACAATGCCATAAGGTGTGCCAGAAGTAGATGGCAAAAGGGTGGGCTCTACGGAGTCATGCATTTTGGTGATTTCAACAAAAAGTAACCCCATGGCTCTAGAAATGTGAGAAGGCTCAGGGAAGGGTAGAAAATAAGGAGGAGACTCAAGGACAGGTTCAAGGTTTAGGCTACTGACCTTAATATATGAATGAAGGTCTAAAGGTGTGCTCATCTTAACCTCATGGTCAGTACTAGGAGGATCGATAGTGCAAGTCCTCGGGTAGGCGGGATGCTCCTAGATAGTGGAGGATTTTGTGAAGGTCTTCGGAACATTCATCTTGAGAATCTATACCTTCATCTACTTCGTTTGATCCTGGCTTGGTCAGTTCTGCTTCAAGGTCTATAGTGGATTAAGGATCATTATCATTTGGGTCCTTGCTAAGTTCTGGGGTGTCCTTAATGATTCCATCAGGTGGGAGCTGATCAATTAAACTATCAGGCGATACCTCCTCACTTCTTCTTCTTCTTCTTCATATTCATTAATCAAGCTTATGTCAGGCTCATATATGACTTCCTCAAACTCACAGAAGGTTCTAATCTTTTCTTCTTTGATTCCTCAATGGGTTTGGGTTCAGTTTCAACCGGTTCATCTATAAGTAGGGCAGGGGCGGTGCACTGACTGGCAAGATGCTCAGTTTTATGACACCTATAGTTGTTACCTTGGGGATCGGGTCTCCTCTGGACTTCAATAGCCTTACCCTTGTCCCCTCTACTGTATTGGTGTCAATTTAGACTGGGAACACTAGGAAGGGTTGGGCTAGGCTTGGTCGACTGGGGTCAGATCGGTTTGGGCTTGGTCGACTTGGTAAGCCTGGCTATAACCTTGGGTGGATCCGGGGATGTGGCTTTGGTTCCTAAAAGGCTCAGGTCTTCTGTAGGCGGGAGCTCTCTGGAAACGCTCACGGAGCCTAGCGGCTTCCTCTATGGGACCTAGTCTGGCCTCTATTTGATCACATCTATTAGCAAACTGGTTGCTTAATTGAGTCATGGCTTGGGTTAGGGCTTCAATCTGATTTAGAATTTGGTCCATGGCTTCGGTAGGGGTGGAGAAGGTGGGTGAAAAGAGATTCCTGATCTAGTGCACATGTAAACACACAGAACGGTACTACTACGGTGTGCTAGACCTAGGAGATCTCACCAAATGAAAAGTCAAGAAGACGAACCTGGTAGTAGTAACTTGGCACCTGGCCAGGTAAGCGTAAGGTTAGTGGAGGTTCCTCTTTGGTTGCCTAGACACCAATCTTGCAATTGGCCAGGTAAGCAAACCAACCCACTCCCCTTCAGGTCCTAGTCCCTGAACCGCTTGCCTAGACACCAGCTACACAAGCACACACTTCCAAGCAATCTAGCTTGGCCCGACACTTGGGTTGACCCGACTTCGTGGGTGTCCCTGGCTCACTAGGGAAGATTAACGTCTAATTGATTTTAGTTAATGGCTTGGGTTCGAAAGGCCGGGTGGTGGTTTTTGGGCTAGGCACAGGTTATGAACTCCTGACCCTATGTTAACTTATCGCCCTTAAGTGTTTTATGAACAATGTATGCACACAAATGTCCAAGAAAATGATTTAATATTTTTTTTTTTTTTGTGTCTTCTAGATGTATGGATGCTAAGCAAAATATAAAAATCTAAACATGAACTAAATACATGAACTTACTAAATGAGACAAGAAAGAGAAGCTTGCTGAAACTGCAGGCCTGAGATTTTCTCAGGTGGTTTTTCAGTTTGTAGAATTTCTATAGGCTGAAATAAAATCTGAGAAAATAACAAAAAAATACTATAAATGCAATAGATCCAGCAAAAGAAATGAAACAAACAAAGATTCCTACAAAATTAAAAAATTAAAATAGCAGACTAATTACGAACTGGACAGAATGCAGAAACTAAATGCAAGAGCACTAGTCATAGCCTAGGCTCTGATACCAAGAATGATGCGCAAACAAAGGATGAGGTGATGATGCTAGTACGGATGATGCAAAGGTGGTTATATCTTGTTTTCTTTTAGGGTTTTATCTTTATTCCTGAAGACGAACAAAGGGGCAAACATAGGATAAATTGTAACAACGAAACCAATGCCAGTAGGTAGAATCTCTAGAGAGTAGGGATGGAGAACAAGACCCCGGATTGAGAAACCCCGGTAGAACTAGCTCACCAAATAATACCTTACCTGGGAGAAATAGCACGAACCTCCACGCTTGTCGCACCCGATGACGAGATCGCTCTCACTTTGAGGATGCGGCCTGGATGCCCGAGCAGTCTGTACCCGCGATGGCGCCAGCCTCCAGGTTACGTGATGGTGAAGGTGAAGTGAACCGTCTCCGATGCCCGTGGTACCTAGAAAGACCTGAAACAAATCCGCGACAGAATCAATGGAGAGTTGAGGAGTAGTGAAGTAGAAGTAGGGTTAGGTTTAGGGAAGGTTTCGAGCCCGGTGCCTGGAGGGATCCGAAGTCGAAAGGATAGCTTGGGGCCTCGCACCCCGCGATGTCCCGGAGGACGATGGAATGTGGCCTTTCACCACGCGACGCCCTCAGGCGAAGGAATGTGGCCTCTCACCACGCGATGTCCCGGAGGACGAAGGAAGCTCTCACTCAACCTAGCCTAAGAGACAAGGATTGAAGAAGAGGATGAAACACACAAGCTTTCTTTCATTAATCATCAATAATCCTTTATAAGAGGGGTTTGGGTCCTTTAAATAGGCACCCAAGAGCACTTTGAAATTTAAACTACCCCATTACATTTGGCGCCCAAAATTGGAGGAGGACTTCTTTGCCGACCAGCTTGGATTAGCATGAATCTTGGCTTGGAGTGGGGTGTTGCACCTTGACTTCCCTCTTTGGGTTGCTTGGTTTTTGTAGAAGGCGTGAATGGAGGCTTGATGTCTTCACCATGCCTTTCTGGCTTAACTTCTTTATGGAAGGAGGCTTGAGTGGAGGCATGCATCAAGGGATCATGCCTTTCTTGCTTAACTTCTTTATGGAAGGAGGCTTGAGTGGAGGCATGCATCAAGGGATTTGAAACTTCTTTCCACTTGGAGAATGGAGGATGCCTTTCTTGCTTGACTTCTTTATGGAGAGTCTTGAGTGGAGGCATGCATCAAGGGATTTGAAACTTCTTTCCATGACCGCCCATCCTAGATTGGAAGAGAGCTTGAAGAGGGGAGGGGAAGGGGGCATGGATCATGTGAGTGGTCCCCCCTCTTGGGTGCCCAAAACAACCACATGTCATCACCTCAGTGCGCCACATAAACAGATAAGGTGGGCCCTGAGCTGACTGGGCTTCCTTCCAGGTTTGGCTCCAAAAAGATACAAAATTGAGACCCAGACTTACAAAGGACTCATACTGAGACTCAGACTGAGACTCGACTCGATACAGGACTCAGTTTGACCTAATGGGTCAGACATAACTCTAAACAAAAAGGAATAGGTCTGAGGCTTATAGCCTTATTACAGGACTCGATAAAAATAGAACCCTAATCTGAGATCCACAGAGGGTTGAGGAGCCTCTGTCGGATCCAGGTGCCCACACCAAATTGTCTTTATTTATATCAATCTTGAGTTGGGAGAATACAAAAATGCCATTGTGATTGGCTTTTAGGGCATAATTATTTCAGCCCCTACTAGCTGTACACCACAAATAGCACCACCATATAGGAAGGATGAGAAAGGAAAGCTATTGCAAGAGAGGTTCCCCAAACTAGTAGCTCCAGAATTCAATGTTTTATGTGTAACCTGCTTGGTCACTATGCGAGTCAATGTCCCTTAAGAGCTTTTATATATTGAGGAGCCTGAAGTAGAAAATCTTAAGGATGAATCTGAGGTAGAAATTTATATTGCTGATTCAGAGTTAGCAGATACCTATAAGGATATGATACCACCAAGGAGGAATATGAACCATTGCTTGCAACAGAAGATAGACTTGGAGTGGTTAGGTGTGTACTCGCTTAGCCTATTATAAGTGAAGATTGGCAATGAACCTCCATCTTTCAAACCTTTATTGATCAGGGTGATAAGGTATGTAATGTAGTTATTGATAGTAGTAGTTGCATCAATGTAATTTCCATAGATGCTTTGAAATGCCGAGGTTTAACACCTATCGACCACCCGAGCCTATACAAAGTTGCTTGGACAGACACATCATCAATTCCAATTAAGCATAGATGTCTAGTATCTATTAAATTCCAATCTTATCAGGATAAAGTTTGGTGTGATCTTTTGCCAATAGAAGATGGAAGTATCATACTAGGAAGACCTTGGTTGTTTGACCAAGATGCAACACTGGTGGGACACCAAAGACAGAAGAAGCAATTTGAGTATGTTTGAATTTCAATTTGAAGTCTATGGAGTTCAATAAAATTGTATTTGGGATTATGAGTTGTAATTGATCCAATTGGGTCTCAATTGGATCTAAATTGCTGTTTGGGTCTAGTAATTAGTCTTTGGGTCCATTTTTGTGTTTTAATAAGACCTAAATTATTTTTGTATGGAGTTGAATGAAGTTAAGAGGGGACCACATCTACATTTATTTGGTTGGCTACTTGAAGAAAGGAAGCTCCACACATATTTTTTCTCCAAGAAAACCTTTCACGTATTCTCTCACCAAACAAAGAGCTTTAAAGGTGGAAGGAACTTTATGAAGGTAGCAATTAAGGAGCTTTAAAGGTGGATTGAGTTTTTTGAAGAAAGCTTTGAAGGCATTTAAGAGGCATAAGCTTTGAAGGCATTTAAGAAAGTTGGCTAAAGCTTTTCTACTTTTCATAAATTCTCTTCCTCTCCTCATGAATTTTCTCTCTTGGAGGTGATTTAGGTGTGCTCCACTCCCATTTAAATGCAGCAATCTAACTTTAATCGACCAAGGAAAGAAAAGGGAGAAGATCAAAGGGTGGAGGATGAAGTCAAGATAACCATCATTATGAAATATGGGCACCCAATCCAAAACCTTAATTGTAATTCCCTCTTCTTTTATTTTGAATTTGAATTTCAACCCATCTTTCAACTTGTAATGAGGCTATAAGAGCCCAAACCTTTCTTTCTAAGCAAGATATTTTGAGTAATGAAAAGACAAAGTGCTGTTACATTTTCTCCAATTCCTCCATAGCTAGTTTGCTTGAAGGTGCTAGGTGAGATGCCTAGAACAACATGGGTGCAACCTCCAAGTTTCCAATTCCTCCATAGCTAGTTTGTTTGAAGGTGCTAAGTGAGATGCTTAGAACAACTGGGTGCGACGTCTAAGTTTCGTAGGGTGTGACGCTCTACTTATCGGTTCCAGTTCTTCTATCAAATTTGCCATTTGAAGACTCTTTAAGGTCTACATCCAATCATTTGAAGAGATTCCTGAAGCAAGTCGAAGAAGAAGACCCCGGGAGCACAATCAACCTTGACTCCAACCTTCTTCCCCCTTTAACTCTATTCTTCTGAGTTCTTGTCATTCTTAGCACTTTTCTAGTTATTAACTATGATATTTTTGTAGATCCTTTCGAGATCCAACTTTGAAGATCAGAATCCTTTCTTTGGAATCGGTGTGATTGGAGTCCATACACTAGATCGATCAGTTTTGGAGCCAGGTTTGTCAACTCTAGAGTGTTTTGATCTAGATCTTCAATTGAGGGAATTTTAAAGCATATAGGTAAATCGAAACCCCCTCCCTTCCTCTAGATCTGAAACTCAAAAGTAGGTAACCTAATCTAGGGTAGTTCCTCAATCACCGCGATCCTCCCTTATAGTTATTTGATAAGATTTGCATGCGGGTAGGTAATTACGATAACTAGTTGTCACATTATTTTCTTTAGGTCTTCCTGTTTATTTTTGCTGTTAGGATATCAGTTATTGCACTCAAAATATAAATATATATATATATATATATATATATATATATATTATTGGGGTATCCCGGTCCAGGTACGAACCGAATACTAGTTCGGTTCGTCAAAGACCTTTCCTCCATACCACTAACTTCGGGCCAGGAGAGGTCAGGCCAACTATAGGCAACCCAAGGCTTCTCACTGGTCTACGACATCTGAGAGCCAGATCTTTGAATGATGTCTTCGGCTTTAACCGAAGACCAAGCTCTTCGACGACTTTCGAAGACATGCTCTTCGTCCCTGCCGAAGATGCAGTCTCCAACTTTGGGTAGACACCAAGTCTTCGACCCATGCAGAGGACGAAATCTCCAACCAAGAATCTCCCTAAATAAGGGAATATGAAGATGGGACAACAATTTGGCCCAGATAGGCAACAGTAACCAGCGGTTAATATTGACAATGTCCATGCCACGATCATGCCACGTTACTCGTACTCCCGTAGCCACGACTCCGGTCTGGCCGAACCGCTCAATGACAACCCACGATCGCCAATCATGGAAAGAATTAACTCCCCAAAATCACTGGAAAAAGAGCGGGGCCGCAGGTCGGACATCTCCATTTAAATAACGGTAAGGGGAATTGCTCGAGAGGTATGCGCAGACACACATACTCATACACTTACACATTCTCTAAGAGCCTTACCCTCTCATTCCCAACTTCCTTCCCCATTCTATGGCTGGGATCTGCATCAGAGTTTCCCCCACTGGAACGACTCCAGCAAGGGACCTGTTTTGCAGGTGAACCAGGGAGCGATCCTGTGGTGCAGCGGCTTCGACCGGCCGATATAGGAACTCCACGCAAACATATTGGCATGGCAGGTAGGAGAGCAACACAGTACTCTTTAGGCTCCCTCTTAAACAAGGGGATGTAAGGAGTTCCCGATAGCGAGAGGAAAGACTCAGATAGCTTCTACAAGTCGAAGTCGTGCTCTGTCCCAAGAGGGCGCGCCCTGAGGAGAGAACGATGCCCCACCTCCCACAGTTGTTATGGGATTATAGCAATTTGAAGCCCTTATGAACCAGGGCACCAACCTCACGGCCATGGTTCAGGACATCCAGGATAGAGCTTTTTCGGTGGGAGACCCACTGGCCATCTCCAGACATAGCTCTCGGTCCCGAAGGAAGAGAGCCCCAAGAGAGGATCTCACACATCTCTCCCCCCGTTCTCAGCCATCTCTTGAAGGCCAAACTTTGATATTGCCTAGGACCAACGATTCCCTGTAGAAAGGGAAAAGGTCTAGGCGAGCTCCCTCACCCTCCTTCGAAGACTCTACTTCCGTAGAGATGGTGCCAAAGCAGACTCCTGACTATGATGGGAGATTCAGAGCCATCGAATCAGAGATGGCGAAGGCGTGGGAACAGAGAATGTGGGATCTGAAGGATTTCGATGATTTGATTGTGGGTGATCTATGCCTACTCTACACCGACCGTATCATGGCCGAAGTTATTCCTCGGTACTTTAGGGTTCCCCAGATGGAATCCTACGATGGCACCTCTGATCCCCTCGATCACTTGGGTAGTTTCAAGGCCCATATGATGATCCAAGGAGCTTCGGATGAGATGTACTACCTCTCATTCCTGGCTACCTTGAAGAAAGCTGCTTGGATGTGGCACTCGAGCCTGTGCCCAGGTACCATTGACTATTTTTTCGAGTTAGAAAAACTGTTTGTCTTGCATTTCAGGACCTGCCACAAGACTCCCCGGAATACGGATACACTATTCCTCCTTCATTAGAATGAAGGAGAAAGCCTGCGAGACTACATCTCCAGGTTTAATGCGACCACACTTGAGATCCCCGATCTTAATTAGCATGTGGCCATGTCTGTATTAAAGAAGGGACATCGTACGTCCAGGCTTACCTTTTTCCTGTATAAGAAGTTCCCTAAAAGCTATGCTGAGCTCTTATCAAGAGCTTAGAAATACGTCGATGCTAAAGAGCAGGTGGCAAACCGATGACTGATTGAAGGGAAGCCCCCTTCAAAAAGAAGAACAACAGGAGACAAGGTCCCCCAATTTTCAATAACAATGGTGGCAAATATACAGACCACCGAAGAAGTCCTCCCAGGTCTAGAGCATCGGGAGGAAGATTCGACTCCTACACCCCCCTCAACCTCCCTCGAGAGAAGATCCTCATGGAGATAGAGAAAGAAAATTATCTCCAACGGCCCCATCCCATGAAGGCCTCCTCTTCCATAAGGAATAGGAACAAGTATTACGATTCTATTGGGACCACGGCCACAACACTGAAGAATGTATCCAGTTGAAGGATGTGATTAAGGATCTCATCAAGAGAGGGTATTTAGGGTGGTACATTGGTCGCCAAGGACCTCGGTCAAAAGCGATTGTTCCCCAGCCACCTCTCGAAGAGGCCGAACTGCCAAATCAAAGGCCCGCCAACGGAGGTGTGGTGATGATACACCGGCCTACCGACTAGAGAAGGGATAAGGACGATGCCCCAAAGTGACTCAAGGACAATAACACTATTCTCTTCTCTGACGATGACCTTACAGGAGTTCGGTTCCCGCATGGTGATCCCCTTGTAATTTCGGCCATTGTGGCCAACTATGATGTATAGTGAATCCTTGTTGATAATGGAAGTTCAACAAATGTCTTGATTTACGATGCGTTCTCTAAATTGTATTTTCCTAGACATCAACTATGAAGATCCCCCATACCGCTTACTGGTTTTGGAGAAAATCAAGTTCATGCTGAGGGAAAAATAGTGTTACCTGTAACCCTTGGCACTGAACCTCGACAAAAGACACTGCCGATCAACTTCACGGTGGTCTAGATCCCCTTAGCGTACAGCATCATTCTATGGCGGCCCGCCTTGAACAGGTTTTGAACTGTGATCTCCTCTCATTATCTCCTGGTATGCTTCCCCACCAAGAATGGTGTCGGAGAAGCTAGAGGAGACTAGAGAGCAGCATGGCAGTGTCTGATGATACAAGATAGGCACTACAACGATCCTGTAACCCCGGACCAGCTGGATCCGAGGGATACAACTACAGGCTCTGGTGAGCCCATGGAGAAAACTGTCCTGGTACCTTTGACAAAGGAAGACCCCACTAGAGTTATGCAGATCGGGAGTACCCTTGATGAGGAAACTAGAATGGAGCTGATTCATTTTCTCAGAGACAACGTCGACATTTTTGCTTGGTCAGCTTCGGATATGCCGAGGATTCCTGTCGAGGTAATCACTCATCGACTGGAAGTTACCCTGGATACAAGCCAGTGCAGCAGAAGAAAAGGAGCTATGCTCCTGAAACACAGAAGCCGTGGATGAAGAAGTTGGCAAACTCCTTAAAGTAGGGTTCATCCGGGAGGCCCACTACCCAAAGTGGTTGGCCAATATGGTATTGGTGAAGATAGCCAACGGCAAGTGGAGGATCTATATCGATTAAACAGATCTCAATAAGGCTTGCCTAAAAGATAGCTTCCATCTCTCGAAGATTGATCAACTAGTCGATGCTACTGCCGGCCACCAGTTACTGAGCTTCATGGACACTTTTTCTGGCTATAACCATATTAGAATGCATCCGTAAGATGAGAAAAAGATGGCCTTCATCACTCACAAAGGTCTCTACTGCTACAAGATGATGCCATTGGCCTCAAGAACGCCGGGGCCACATTTCAAAGGTTAATCAACAAGGTGTCCGAAAAGCAACTAGGGAGAAACATGGAGGCCTACATTGACGATGTGATTGTCAAAGGCCTCCTCCGAAAAGATCACATCCATGACTTGGAGGAGTCATTCAGTGCTTTACGGCGCTACCGCATGAAGCTAAACCCTGCAAAGTGCACCTTTGGGGTCACCTCGGGCAAGTTCTTGGGCTTTCATGTCACCAAACGAGGGATTGAGACAAATCCTGAGAAGATCCAAGCCCTAAAGGATATGAGATATCCCTCCTACAAAAAGAAAGTCCAGCAGTTAACAGGGAGAATCGCATCCTTAAGTAGATTCATTTCTTGGTCAGCCTAGAAATGCCTCCCATTCTTCAAGGTTCTTCGACAGTCAAAGGGCTTTGAATGGTCCAAAGACTGTCGCACTGCCTTTGATGATGTTTAAGAAGTAACTGGAAACCCCGCAGATACTCTCCAAACCACAAGAAGGCGAGGTACTCTACCTGTACCTCTTTGCTTCAGATGAAGCAGTTAGCTCGGTCCTCGTTCGGAGAGATGAAGACAGATCCCACAAGCCAATCTACTACATTAACAAAGTTCTGCATGATGCTGAAATGCGGTATGCGAGGATGTAGAAGATGATCTACTCTCTGGTGATTGTGGTGAAATGACTATGGCCGTATTTCCATGCCCATGCTATTGTGGTGCTGACCGATCAGCCCCTCAAGGCTATTCTCCAGTCTCCGGACACCTTTGGAAGGATAGCCAAGTGGGCTGTGAAGTTAAGTGAATTTGATATCAGTTTTCAGCCCCGAGCGACTATGAAGGCCCAAGTACTCTTTGATTTCTTGGCAAAGTGCACCTGGAGGTCCGAAGATGAAGAAGTCCCAAAGGAGACAAAGTTCGTTTGGGTGCTTCATGTGGATGGAGCTTCCAATGCTATTGGATGCGGGGCTGGACTTATGTTGGCCGAACCTGATGGCCATACCACAGAATACGCACTTTGATTCTCCTTCCATTCTTCTAACAACCAAGCTGAATATGAAGCCTTGCTTGCCGGACTTCGGATTGCAAAGAATTTGGGAGTTCGGCAACTCCGGTCCTTCTTAGACTCCCAGCTGGTTGTAAATCAAGTTAAGGGAGAATATGCAGCTAAGGATCCAACCATGGTTTAATACCTAGAGAAGGTATGGGCCTTATCCTTTTAACTGAAAAATTTTGGATATCATGTCCCTCGATTAGAGAATTCCCGGGCAGATACATTGTCTCGATTGGCAACTACAACACTGAAATCTCACGGGCGCACCTTTGTTGAACATCTTGAAACTCTGAGCATAGCCGAAGAGGTTGTGAAGGTGCGCCAGATCGATGCTAAGCCAAGCTAAATGGATCCAATCATCAAATTCTTAAATGAGGGTATACTAACGGAAGACAAGGCGGAGGCTAAGAACATCCGCTGGATGGCATCCCAGTATGTCATCTTAGACTGGACCCTCTATAAGAGATCCTTCTCTCAACCACTGCTAAAATGCTTGGGGACCGACAGATGCGGATTATGCCCTGAGAGAGATCCACGAAGGCATATGCAGTGACCACTTGGGGGGTAGGTCTCTAGCATACAAGATCATTCGATAGGGGCATTATTGGCCTTCCATCCAGAAGGATTCGGCTGACTTTGTGAGAAAGTGCGACCAATGCCAGAGGTACGCTAATGTTCAGTGATAGCCTGCGAGTCACCTGACCCAATTGGCAGCCCCATGGCCTTTTGCCCAGTGGGGAATTGATATTTCTTGACCCATTCCCGCCAGTAATAGGGCAAAGGAAGTTCCTCCTTATGGCCATCGACTACTTTACAAAGTGGGTAGAAGCTGAACCACTGGCCCAGATCAAAGAAGGCAAGGTTGAGAATTTTGTAAAAAGTTCCATCATATTTTGGTTTGGCATCCCACATATCATAATCACGGACAATGGGAGATAGTTCAATAATCCGAAGTTCAAGGACTTCTGTGCTCGGTATCATGTTAAACATCGGCTGACTTCCGTTGCTCATCCACAGTCCAACGGAGAAGCCGAAGTCACTAACCGGACCATCCTCCATGGTCTGAAGACAAGGTTGAACGCCGCCAAAGGGCTTTGGGCTGAAGAACTGACCTTCATTCTCTGGGCATACCGAACTATCCCAAGAACGGCCACCGACGAGTCTCCATTCAACCTGGCATACGGTATCGAAGCTGTACTACCTATTGAAGTCTCCTTACAGTCCCTGAGAATTGACAACTACGAAGAGCCTGGGAACACCGATCATAGAAGGATTGACCTGGATCTCCTGCCAAGCGCCAAACTTTAGGCCCAGATAAGAATGGCGACGTACCAACAAAAAGTCGCCAAATACTACAACTCAAGAGTGAAAGAGCAAACTTTCTGCACAGGGGACATGGTATTGCGTAGGATGGAAGTATCCAGGCCAGCAGAACAGGGGAAAGTCTCCCCCAACTGGAAAGGTCCATATCAAGTCGAAGAAGTTGTTCGACCAGGAGCATATCGACTCAAGACCCTGGATAGGAAGACTCTATCCCGGCCATGGAATGTACAAAACTTTCGCAAATACTGTCAATAAACGAGTTCCTAAATTTCCTGTGCAAAATTGCTCAATCCTACTCAACTTAGAATGGCTCGTTGCATCGACTGAACGACAACAGCCTAAGCGGCCCGATCTAAAAAAATCGATCAACTTGCAAAGGAGAGTCTGATCCACTCACCTTATCGGTATGCCCGACGAGCGCAACAGATGGCCCAGTCAGGCCACCAAGAAGATCAAAGACGTAGGGATGGTTTTTGTAACCTAACATATGGTAAATCCGAAGATGCACCGGGGCGGCCTGAGCAGCCTACCTTGATCACGATAGAAGTGCACAGGGACGGTGTAAGCACCTTACCCTACGAAAAATCCAAAAACATGCCTAAAAGGACCACTATCATCTTTTCTGTCGACAACAGACATTCCAAGAATGGTCCAACTGACCTCATTTCTTCCCTATAGATCGAAAATGGTCCGAGGAATTTACATTCCAGACAAAACATGATATAATATATCGCAAGAAATGCATGTAAAGAGGTAAGAAAATGATATTTCATTTCACTTCTTTTTTTTATTTTTACAAAAAAAAAGAAGAAACACTCATGAAGAGGGAACAAAAAAAAGAGAGACTCTCAAAGAGAGCCAAAAAACAAAAAAAAAGAAAAAAAAAAAGAAAAGGTAGTAGCAGAGAGGTTGCGAGAAGTTTTCAATAACCTCCCACCGGATTATTCCCATACCAGCAGGGTGAGATCTGGAGGGACGATGAAGGGGCCCCGGGGTTCACATCCGAACCAGAATCTGACTCCTCATTAGAGTCGAAATTAAATTCATGCCCGGGAAAGGGAATGGAGGGCTTGATGTTGTCCAGGCCCTTCAATTCCTAAAACTTGAAGGCCTTCCCTCTACATTCTAGAAACCCCTGATGGTAGCAGTCCAGAGCCGCTTCGGTGACCTCTTCCTTGAAGGCAGCGAACGTCCTGAAGTCCGAGACTGCATTCGCCGCATCCTTCTTGGCCTCCTCTACCTCCGTGGCTGTCACCATGACTTAGGCCCTAGCCTCCCTCAGTTGGGCCTCCAACCGGCAGACCTTCTTCTCCAGATGGTCCACGAGAGGCTGATCATCATCCCCTAGCCTGAAGAACTCCGGACTCCTCTTCCTCTTTGGGTCAACAGCCCTTCTCTTTGCGACCCGACAGAGATCGGAAGTGCTGAACCTCATTTTCAATTGGAAGAAGGAGTCTACGAGAATAGTGGCCCTTGACAGCAGAAGGCAAGGTCCTATTTATAAAGACCCTGCACCCATGACTGACTACAGGGAGGTGCTCTCCACGTCTTTTCCTAGCCGCATTAGAGAGCGCCATGTGTCCGAGTGACGCTTCAAGAACTAGAAGGCCACTCGGGGGTCATTCCCTGGACAACAACTGCAGGCGCTTCGAATCCGGGGAAATCCTCATCGTGTGACGGCAACATTAATGGCTCCTTTTTGGAAAAAGGAGACCTAGTGGCACACAAGGTGCAAGAAATCATGACTGTACGAGTATCGATATGCCGTGTGGGCAATGAGAAACACGATGAAACTTCCCTAATCATCGGTTGACGGGAGTTGACGCCTATCTACCCCAATGAATAGATTTAGTATCCAAAGGAGGGTGACACTGGCCTAATTTATTGTAGACAGTCTTCGGCAACAGAGTTCGTCTACGTCAACTACCAATTAAACGGCCGTTCGACCAAGTAGAAGAAGGAACAGTAAAACTAGCTCAAGCTACATCTAGAAAGGCAGTATTGCATATGCAAAAGGAGGAAAAAGCCACTTTAAAATTTGGAAAAGTCGTCATACAAAAGCCATTGACAATATAGAAAAGGAAAGGAAGAAAATGCATCTAAATCTACTCAGATCATTCAACATCAACAGGAGGAGACCCAACACCACATGACTGAAGCAACTTGTTAAACTGTGCATAAAGGATCTTGTCAATCTGGGCCAGGGTTGGAGAACCTTTGACTTGGACTCCCCCAGCCAGAACTTCCTCCTGAACCAGGATTGGAGTTGGGGTTGCCCCAAGATCTTCGACTGATGCAAAGGCCACCTCACCTAGGCATGGCACCTCTTCGATCTCTACTGCGGCTTCGGCCTCTTCTTCCTTCTCTTCTTCTTCTTTGGTTATGTCAGAGAGAGAGATGCCAGAAAGATCAAGGTGGGGGGAGGCCTCCCTTACATTGGAAAGTCCGTCGTTAAAGCCATGCTGGTAGCCATACAAAGACGCTTCATTCATTTCCTCTTGGAATTGTAAAGACTTCTTGTTGTCTGCTACAGCATCATCCACCCGCTTTCTTAGGGATACGGACTCTCTCTTGGTCGCTTCGAACTCCAGAATAGTCTCTTCGGCCCTCCTGGCAGCCTCCTCTGCTACCTTGATCAAGCTCTCTATCTTCTCTTGATTCTCCCTGGCAGCTTGCTCCAAGGATTCAATTTGTTTCCTACTTTTCCTCCACCCTGCCCCTTGCTCCGCTATTGTCAGATGGGCATTCTTTAATTCGACCTTCAGGTCATGAACCTCGTCGTTCACCTGGAAAGGCGGTCCTCCATAGATTTTCTCAACTCTTCGGCCACTTCCTTTGCAGCCCTGGTAGCATGGAGCTCCTCCTTGAGGCCATGGATGAGGTCGTCAACATTTTCCAGGCCCTCCTCCATAAAGGTAAGGTCATAGACCAACTGCATCAAAAACATGTAGTTATGGAACGAGTAATTGTCAAAACAAAGGGGATGGCAAGGACCATACCTATTACAAGGCAGAGAAGGCAGAATCGGACACTTTGAGAAGGTTTCGATTTTGCAGAATTGCCAAGTCTTGAGGCAGCAGCATGCCCTTCAACGCCTGCCTAGCAATGGCAGGGACCAGCAATCCCCCCATAGGTGAAAGCTTCGAACAATTTGCCCGAACGACTTCTGACTGGGGAAGCCCCGCGAAAGAACTCTCCCTCGACTTGCCGTGCTTTTCCCCTATCAATGCAGGGGGGCAAAATGGTGGCACATCCATCGCCTGAGTTGGACTCCCCATTGTGCGAACCGGGGAAGTAGTCAACGGTGGAGTTTCGACTGGACAAGGTCTTGACGGGGCCCTTCCATGGGTGCCACATCTTCCCCTAAGGTTCCCCCGGAAGACGAAGTGCTCCAGTCCCACTCAGGACCGTCCCTTTGAGACTTCTTCCGAACTGCCGACCTAGTGAGAGGAGCTTGTGCTACCCTCTTCTCAGAAGTCTGACGGAGCCAGCTCACACTGGGCTTCATTCCACCACCTACAAACAGAAGAACTCCTTTCATTCGACTGAGCTACAACAAAACCAGAGGATAGGGAGCAGAAATTTTCGTTACAATACCTAATGCGAGGAATTTGTTAATTCTCGTAAGATAGAGATTTCTCTCCTCCAACAACTCCTGGATAGGGGTGACTTCCAATTTAACCAGGAGATCGTAGTCCGACTCATCGGCCGCCAAGACCTTCTTCCCATCATTGGCGGTTAAGCGAGGCTTCTTCAAAACAATATCAAAGCCCCATGGATCGAAGGACAGTACGAACACAAAAGCAGGTTTCCACCCATGGATGGCACTGGGCATGTCCTTGATGACCTTGCAGCTTGGCCGAGGGCTAATTACCTTCCATCCATTGCTATGGAAATCCCTCTTGAGTACAAAAAGGGCCGTGAGTAAATTGGTCCAAGGTTCTATGTTTGCGATGCTGCATATGACCAGAAACCTGCAGATGTTCCGAATGCTGTTCGGGGTCAACTACACCGGCAACACTTGCTATAGGCAGAAGATTTTGATGAAGGGTGCAGGGGAAATTGAAGGCCAGCCTTCAAATGATCTTCGTATATGGCTAGGCACCCGGGGGGAGGTTTGTTCACCCATTCCTCGGGTTTGGGAAGGACAAAAGGGAACCCCTCAGGGGAGCTATAATGTTCTCGAAGAAAAGTCATCTTTCCTGGGAAACTGAACTAGAAATCGACTCCAGACCTATTATGACGCCGGCCCCTGAGGGCCCTACTTGTTCTCCTTGGCTTTCTAGAGTTTCTTCCATGATAAAAGAGTGAAGCAAAGGGGCATAAGGAATATTCTACTTGCGGAATAAAATGATGCCAAACTGAATGATGCCAAACTGAATGAAAATCATCATGTTATCTTTTTTAGTGAAAACTGAATGATGCCAAACTAAAATATTCCATATAAGATAAAGAGCTGTATGCGGAGTCCAAGCCTTAGATCTTAGAGACATACTTGCCGTCACAAGAGTTTGTTCTCTATTCTGATCATGATGCACTTTGTTTCCTGAATCTCAGAAGAAATTAAATCCAAGGCATGGGAAATGGGGAGAGTTTATACAAGTGATAAATCATGGATTTACACGTTTATTTTAAGTATTTTAGTTAATTAATGGTGCTAACATTCTTTTAATAACCTAATCATAATTAATTTGGACTTTCTTGCAAAACTATTTATTTTAAAAATATCCTTGAAAAATGTGAAATTAGAGTACGTTCATGAAAAATAGATTTCAAGTCAAAGCACCACACACCCATTTAAATGATTAATAAAATATTCAATAATTATAATTAATGATCATGGAATGGTAAAATTAATAAGTTTAAAACCCGCCAATAGGTAGAGCTTGATTTATGGACTCCAACGATGCAAACGGTACCTAAATCGGGTTTGAAATGAAGAAGTTATGATT
Organism: Areca catechu; assembly: GCA_021397845.1. Lineage (NCBI taxonomy): Eukaryota > Viridiplantae > Streptophyta > Magnoliopsida > Arecales > Arecaceae > Areca > Areca catechu. The sequence continues at coordinate 138,601,410 of CM038051.1, read as the reverse complement.
TTTTAGGATTTTTGCACACATTTTGATGCTGCACATTTTTGGAGCAGCCGGTCCATCTGTTGGGTTTATAACTCATAGCTTGGTCCACCGGCAGCCATTGCTGCCGATCCACGGAACAGGGCATGGACCACAGCCCTCCAGAGGCACCGAAACTCGTCGGGAAGCACGCTGGTGGTGTCCCTGGCCGGAGGAGAAGCTCCGGCGGTTGTTTGACGGTCGGTGGTGGAGTTTTTTGGCGGCAAATGAGAGGAAGCAGCCCACGTTCTTCACGAGGTGTCCACGGCCGGAGGAGAAGCTCCGGTGGTGGCATTGCCGAGCTCTAGCGGTGGCGTTGCCGAGCATCTCCACGGGCGTTGCCGAGCTCCGGCGGTGGCATTGTCGAGCTTCTCCACGGGCGTTGCCGAGCTCCGGCGGTGGCATTACCGAGCTTCTCCATGGGCGTTGCCGAGCTCCTTCACGGGCGTTGCCGAGCTTCTCCACGAGCACGGCCGAGCTGCTCTACGGGAGTTGCGCGAAATCCACGAGCAAGTCCACGTTGCCGGAGCGCAGTCCACGAGCAATCCACGGGCGTTCACGAGCTGGGTGTTCTTCACGGGAACTAGGCATTGCCGCGCTTCTCACGAGCAGTCCACGGTGGTTCCAGTTCTTCGCGGTGTGATGCATGGAGCAGCAACGGCGATCACGGTACTCCTTTTGTCCCACATCGCTATTGTGCAATGAGCTCTCCTCTCTGATCAATTATGAAATGAACCCCATTGCACAAGGCCGAGACATCCGGGAGAAAGGGCAAGGTACAGGGTAGAGGGCATTGCTTGGGTTGCGGGTTGGCTTTTGGGAGTGAGGTTTCTCAAAGGAGAGCGTGTCCCTCCACCATCTTCCAGCCTTCCCCTCTCTGAGATCAAGATCCGAAGAAGAAGACGCAGAGGAAGCCCAGTTCGCTCCACGGAGTACGAAGGAAGGAGATATCTTCCCGACGAGGCTGCACTGATCTATTCTTATCTTTGTTATTTCTTTGTTAATTTAGTTTTACTGCATTGTTTAAACCTTAAATTTCAATCAATGCAATATCTCTTTTTAATTCCTGTCTTTGTCTTGTCTACAAATAGATGCTAGGATCTAAATAATAGATCCTAGTGCCAAGTTTTCCTGCAATTTTAATTTTTATATTTTTTCAACTTCAAATATTTTTTACAAAGATCAAAAATTTCAAATAAACACCGCCTTCTCTGTGGATTCGACCCGACTCCTCTTGCTACATATTTTAAATATTTTAAGAAGTCGGATTTTAAACTGATAGCCACGGTGTTTTAACGACAACCCCGCGATCCTACCAAGTTTTTGGCGCCGTTGCCGGGGTAGGCATTAAAATAATAGTTTTGATCTTTTCGATTTTTTTTATACCGTCCTAACTTTTCTTTCTTGTAGATAAAAAAATTTAAGAAAGGAGAAAAGCAGAAGAGAGAAGAAAGTCTCCTAATCAGTAAACTTTCTTCCTCTTTTACATATTAATTATTTTGTTTTTTAGTTTCTTTTCTTATTTCCAAAAAAAAAAAAAAATTTTTTTCAAATTTCAATTTTTTAAAAAAAAAAAATTTTTTTGCTTTTCATTTTTAGATTCATTTAGGTAAATTTATCTTTTTGCAAAATCCAAAAAAAATTGCCCAGACATTTCATAATTTATTAGGATTAGAAACTTAATCACAAAATTAAAAAAAAATAAAATATCTAGCTTTAATTAAATTTTGTGTGCTTATAACTTTTATTTTGGACATCTTATTGCATTTCATAATCTCATAATCATCTTAAGGGCACTTATCCATAAACAAGATAAGGTGGGGAGTTCAATACCCTTCCTTAGCCCACAAACCATCACCCTCATTTTGAATACCTAAGCCTTCTAAATAAAATTAACTAGACGTCAGCCCTAAGGGACTGAGCTCAATAGGACAGGGCACCCAGAAGAGTTGGACTGGGTCAAGATTAGTTGGTTGACTGGTGTCTAGGAAAGGGGTTCAGGGATTACGTCCCGAAGGAAGGTGGTTGGATTCGCTTACCTGGCCAATTTTCAATTGGCGTATAAGGCAAGCAAAGAGGGAAACTCCACCGACCTTACCCTTACCTGGCCAGTTAGCTAATTGGTCTTTGACTTGGAGGGCCCCAAGGCGGTCTTGGAAGTTAGGAGCTATCTAGAATTAGGGAGCCTAGGATAGAAATCTATTTGATAAGTGTTTGAAAATAACAAAAAAAAATAAATATTTATAAAAAAAAAAAAAAAAATTTTTGATTCACATATTTGGGTTGCACTGTTACATGCATGGTAGAAGATCTTTATTTCCAGACCTAGTTGACTTCAACCCTGAAATTGAATGGCTGATCCATAGTACACCAAAAAATCAAATGGCTGGAAACCTAGAAGAACCACATAGACAGATGAAGGAATACTTTATTCCTTCCACCTACAACCCATCGACTTGTATCCATTTACCTGAAATACCTGCTAGACAATATGAGATCAAGTCTGCCACAATCCAGATGCTCCCTTCCTTTTATGGGAATACAAATGAAGATCCTTATAAGCATCTAGATGAGTTTCTAGAAATCTGTTCTACGATGAAGATCCAAGATTTTACTGATGATGCCCTTAGGCTAACCTTGTTCCCCTTCTCACTTAAGGATAAGGCCAAGTACTGGCTTGGCACAATAGGGAAACCAATTCGAACTTGGGCTGAAATGCTGCACGAGTTCCTTAAGAAATTTTATCATATAGGTCGAACCAACACCATGAGGCGAGCCATCACTGGATTTGCTCAGCTTCCTGGTGAACAAATTCATGAATCATGGGAGAGACTTAAGGAATTCCTTAGAAAATGCCCACATCATGGTCTGTCTAAGTGGCAAATTGTCCAAGCTTTTTATGAGGGATTAGGAGACCAGTATAGACAGATGGTGGATGCATCTTGTGGAGGTGCATTCATGAGTAGAAGTGAGGATGAGCCTATACCTTGTTTGAAATCCTAAGAAAAAATTGATCAACCATGCTTCTTTGACTTCATATTAAAGATCGATTCCTCACCAAAAGCGAGCAGGGATTTATGAAATTAGACATTCAAATTCCAATGTCGACTTGAACCTAATATCCCAAAGATTAGATACAGTCGACCTCCTTTCCCAAAAGTTGGACCAAGTCCTAGCCCTCAGTCAACAATCTCAATCTCCTGCACAATACCCATCACACCCATCACAATACCCATCACTCTCTAATCATCAGGAGATTTGTTCTATCTGTGCTAGCCCAGCCCATCACATGAATGAATGTCCTACGGTTGCACTGTTACCACCTTTCTTCCAAGAACAAGTCCAAGCTGCTCAAGGTTACTCCAAGCCGGGTAATGACCCATTTTCAAATACTTATAACCCGGGTGGAGAAACCATCCAATTTTTCTTGGAAACCACAACAGACTCAGGTTCAGACCAAATTCCTCCTGTACGGAACTTTCAAAATAGGCCCCCATACCAAAACTATGCCTATAATAGAGGTCAGCCTAGTCAGCCTACTCAGCCACCATATCAGCCACCATATCATCATCAGTCATCATATCAACCCCCTCAACAGACCAATCTGGCCGACGATAGGTTTGATCAACTCCAACAATTAATCATGACCCAACAACAATCTATCACCAGGTTAGAAGTTCAAATAGGACAATTAGCTGAATCTACTATGAGGAGAGAACCAGGTCAACTACCAAGTCAACCAATACCGAATCCTAGAAACAAACCACTCATTCTTCAGCCTAATGTTCCACCTAAGAACCCTCAATTTGAGAATGCCAAAGCAATTTCTGAGCTTAGAAGTGGTAGGATTCTTAGGGACCCATATCAAGGCTAGGAGAGAGAGGCTAGTACTGATGCTAGCGAGAATGAGAATTTAGAAGATGATGTTAGTACAGAGACTAACCATGTAGAAGAGCCTGAGCCCGGGACTAGTACTGATACTGGTTCTGATTTAAATGAGAAAGGGAAGAAGAGAGCAGATGAATTACCTGAGAATTATAAACCTAGAGTCCCGTTCCCTTCATCCCTAGAAGCTGGTTCTTCCCGTAAAAAGCAAGGAGCACACAACGAGGAGCTGATGGAATTATTCAAGCAAGTCCATATTAATTTACCCCTCCTCGATGCAATTCAGCACGTTCCAGCTTACGCTAAATTTTTCAAAGAACTCCACACCCAAAAGCATGAGCCATGAACCATAAAGAGAATCATGTTGTTTGAGGATGTAAGTGCAGTCTTGTTGAATCAATTACCTCAGAAAATGAAAGACCCCGGTGCTCCTTTGATTTCTTGTGTTATAGGAGGCATTACCTTTGATCGAGCCCTGTTAGACCTAGGAGCTAGTGTGAACCTTCTTCCAACCTCGGTCTATGAAAATTTGGGATAGGTGAACTAAAACCCACATCAGTCATTCTACAACTAGCCGATAGATCTGTCAAGACACCATGTGGTTTGATTGAGGATGTCTGGTTAGAGTGAACCAATGTTATTTCCCAGTAGACTTCCTCATACTAGACATGGAACCATCCCAAGAGCTAAATCAGAATCCCATAATCTTAGGTCGTCCATTCCTAGCCGCTGCAAATGCCAATATCAATTGTAAAACAGGAGCTATGGACATTTCTTTTGGGGATCAAAAGGTGAGAATTAATATTTTTAATGCCTCAAAGTTTGCTCGAGAGGAGGAAAATTGTTCTGTGATTGGTTAATAGATGAGATTGTTGAGTCTGAATTTTCCACCAATTTGATGGAAGATGACGAGCCTATTGCTGAAACACAAGTCCAAGAGGTAAATGCCCTGCTTGATTCACCTCAACCTTCACCCCCCACCACCTTGGTCAATGCAAACTGAATCCTTACCTGACCTAGGAACTGAGCCTTTGCACCCTTTGATTCAGGCCCCACCACAACTTGAACTAAAAACTTTGCCTGAATCACTTAAGTAAGTATTTTTAGGACCCGGCAAAACCCTTCCTGTAATCATTGCTTCTGAGCTAACCAATGAGCAGGAAAACCAATTGATAGATGTTCTGAAAACACATAGGGAGGCCATAGGTTGGGCCATTGCTGATTTAAAAGGCATTAGTCCATCAATTTGTATGCACCATATCTATACTGAGGATAGTGCTAAGCCAACTAGAGAGATGCAAAGATGGCTCAACCCAACCATGCAAGAAGTGGTCAAGAAGGAAGTGATTAAATGGTTAGATGCTGGTATTATTTATGCCATTTCTGATAGCCACTGGGTGAGTCCTACTCAAGTCATTCCAAAGAAATCTGGACACACGGTTGTCCGTACTGACCATGGGGATTTAGTGCCAACACGACTTTCTACTGGGTGGCGTGTCTGTATAGATTATAGAAAACTTAATGCAGCTACCCGCAAAGACCACTTTCCTTACCATTTATTGATCAGATCCTAGAAAGATTAGCTGGCCAGCAATACTTTTGCTTCTTAGATGGATACTCAGGATACAACCAGGTAGCAATCTATCCAGGAGACCAGGAAAAGACCACCTTCACATGTCCCTTTGGAACCTTTGCTTTCCGTAGAATGCCTTTTGGATTGTGTAATGCACCTGCAACCTTTCAAATGTGCGTGATATCAATTTTCTCGGACATGGTAGGAGATTTCTTAGAAATTTTTATGGATGATTTTTCAGTCTTTGGAGAATCTTTTGAGAGTTGCCTTAATAATTTGAAGAAAATATTAAAACGATGTATTGAGGCGAATTTGGTTCTGAGCTGGGAGAAGAGCATTTCATGGTTCGAGAAGGGATTGTTTTAGGACATATTGTATCTAAGAGAGGGATCGAGGTAGATAAAGAAAAGGTTGAATTGATCTCTAAACTTCCTCCACCCATCTCTATCAAACAAATTCGATCTTTTCTCGGCCATGTAGGATTCTATCGTCGCTTCATCAAAGACTTTTCAAAATTTCCCGTCCTTGTGTAATCTGCTCGCCAAGGACGTTCCTTTCAATTTTGATGAAGATTGTCTTAAGGCTTTTGAGTTTCTAAAGGAAGATGTGACCCAAGCCCCAATCATCCAACACCTGATTGGTCACTACCTTTGAAATCATGTGTGATGCTTCAGACTTTGCCATAGGAGCTGTCTTGGGCCAAAGGGTAAACAAATGTCCCATAGTGATTTATTATGCTAGCAGAACTTTGAATGAAGCCCAAAAAAATCATACCACTACTGAAAAGGAGTTTCTAGCTGTGGTGTTTGCCCTGGAAAAGTTCAGATCATATCTTTTAGGTTCCAAGATTGTGGTTTATTCGGATCACTCGGCTTTGAGATACCTGCTCTCAAAGAAAGATGCTAAACCATGATTGATTAGATGGATCTTACTGCTACAAGAGTTTGATATTGAAATTCGAGACAAGAAAGGATCTGAGAATGTTGTAGCAGACGATCTATCTAGGATTTTAGTTGAAGAGTGTGAACCTGCATCAATTGAAGAATCTTTTCTAGATGAACAGCTCTTAGCAGTTTCACATGCAAAGGCCCTTGGTTTGCAGATATTGTTAACTACTTAGTGGTTGGACAAATCCCTGATGGCTGGTCCAAGAATGAAAAGGATCGATTCTTTGCTCAAATTAAATATTACTTTTGGGAAGATCCTAAACTCTTTCGAATTTGTGCTGATCAAATCATCTGTAGGTGTGTTCCTGAATCTGAACATCTGAGTATTTTGAATTTTTGCCACACCCTTGCTTGCGGAGGACATTTTCTGGTCGAAAAACTATGGCTAAAGTTTTGCAAAGTGGATTTTACTGGCCGACATTGTTTAAGGATGCCTATACTTTTGGGAAAGAATGTCTTAAGTGTCAAGCCTTAGCAAATATTTCAAGAAAAGACATGATGCCTTTAAATCCATCTTGGTAGTTGAAATCTTTGATGTTGGGGAATTGATTTTATGGGACCCTTTCCACCCTCTAATGGTTTTGAATATATTTGGTGGCTGTCGATTATGTTTCTAAATGGATTGAGGCAATGGCAACACGAACCAATGATCATAAGGTAGTCATAAAGTTTGTTCAAAAGAATATCTTCTCTAGGTTCGAATTTCCACATGCCATCATTAGCGACGGAGGTGCCCATTTCACAAACTACCAATTTCGAATGCTTTTGCAAAAATATGGGGTCACACATAAAGTAGCTATACCTTATCACCCGCAAACAAGTGGCTAAGGAAGTATCCAATAGGGAGATCAAGAACATTTTGCAAAAGACTATTAGGCCCGATCGTAGAAACTGGTCAGATCGATTAGATGATGCATTATGGGCCTATCGGATAGCTTACAAGAATCCCATTGGAATGTCTCCCTATAGACTGATCTTTGGAAAAGCATGTCATCTTCGGTAGAACTTGAACGTAAAGCATATTGGACGATTAAGCAATTAAATTTTGATTTAAAGCAAGATGGTTCTAACCGAATGTTGCAACTGAGTGAACTAGATGAACTGAGGCGAGAGGCTTATGAAAATTCACGTATTTATAAAGAGAAAATGAAATCCTTTCATGATCAATTTATTTCTAGGAAAATCTTTGAGCCAAATCAACAAGTCTGGTTATTTAATTCAAGGCTTCGATTATTTCCTGGAAAATTGAGATCTAGATGGGATGGACCTTACATTGTTAATCAAGTTTCCCCCATGGTGCAGTCAAAATTTATGATCCTAGGTCAGGAAACTTCTTTAAGGTGAATGGTCAATGTTTAAAACCATACATTGAAGGAATATCAACAAATCAAAATTGACCAAGTAACATTAACTGACCCACACTGAATTGAGCTGCATTATGTATGGCTGAGGACATTAAACTTAGCACTTCTTGGGAGGCAACCCAATATGTACTTTATTTCTTTCAAAATTTTTTAAAAAAATATATATATATATATTGCAGCCTCTACATTGTTCATGAGCTCCTCTTCTCAGGTAACCCTATCCCCTTACATTTTTTAGTTCTTATGGTTTATTCCTTTGCCTTTTTATACCATTAGGGACAATGGTATTTTAGTTGGGGGGTCGCGACACTTTTTTTAATTTTTTTTTTTTAAAAAAAGTTTTCATGTGTCAAAAATAAATCTGGAGCAAGATAGATTAGGAAAAGTAATAAGAGTTAGAGAGTGTTGCTAATGACTGTAGCGAGTCAAGAAGTAGACTAGCATGTCAGACTTTTAGGACCTACTTAGATCACCTAAAGGCTATTAGCACTCCATTGCACATGCACGCTGACGAGACAAAGTAAGTATTAGTTGTAAGAACAATTGAGGACTTAATTATCACTGAAAACTGGTAATTGATATATATCCCAATTTAAAATTTTTTGAATAGAGGAAAGAGCTACCTACCTGAAATAAAAGTGCAAAACATAGAGTATATGTGGATCGCCCTGAACTTAGTAAACGGATCTCTGCACCTAAGTCAAGTGTGGAGGTTCGCGTCAAACGGTGAAGGGAAGGCCAGGATGCCAGCACAAAAAAAAAAAATAATAAAAAAATAAAAAAAATCAGGTGGTGTGAAAGCTAACTCAGTTCATAAGCTTAATTTAGGGATGTATAGAAAATTAACCAAAGTAAGTGTTAATCAAAGATACATTTGTTCTTGCAAACTAGTACCAAAATGTTAAGTTAGTCATCACAAACATAAGTGATGTAGATCTTTAGATGAACTCTAAGAAAGTTTCTAATTATGCTGACTGCAAAATTTATTTCTGAAACTCAATACTTAGTGATACTTGCTAGATCTTTTTACTTTCAAACCAGGATCTATTTTTGTAAAGGATGATCTTTGTGACACATAATTATACTTTTTGCATTGCTAAGGGACTAGCAATAAGTAAGTTAGGGGGTGTGATAAATCTTGGATTTACACATTTATTTTAAGTATTTTAGTTAATTAATTTGGACTTTCTTGCAAAACTAATTATTTTAAAAATATCTTTAAAAATGTGAAATTAGAATATGTTCATGAAAAATAGATTTCAAGTCAAAGCACCACACACCCATTTAAATGATTAATAAAATATTCAATAATTATAACTAATGATCATGGAATCGGTAAAGTTAATAAGTTTGAAACTCACAATAGGTAGAGCTTGATTTATGGAATCCAACAACACAAACGGTACCTAAATCAGGTTTGAAATGAAGAAGTTATGATTTTTTTAGGAATTTTGCACATATTTTGATGCTGCACATTTTTTGGAGCAGCGGGTCCATGGGTTTATAACTCATAGCTTGGTCCAACGACAGCCATTGCTGCCGGTCCACGGAACAGGGCGTGGACCACAGCCCTCCAGAGGTGCCGAAACTCGCCGGGAAGCATGCCGGCGGTGTCCCTGGTCGGAGGAGAAGCTCCGGCGGTGGTTTGACGGTCGGTGGTGGTGTTTTTTGGCGGCAAACGAGAGGAAGCAGCCCACGTTCTTCACGAGGTGTCCACGGCCAGAGGAGAAGCTCCGGCGATGGCGTTGCCGAGCTCCAGCGGTGGCGTTGCCGAGCTTCTCCATGGGCACGGCCGAGCTTCTCCACGGGCGTTGCGTGCAATCCATGAGCAAGTCCATGTTGCCAGAGCGCAGTCCATGAGCAATCCACGGGCGTTCATGAGCTGGGCATTCTTCACGGGAACTAGGCGTTGCCGTGCTTCTCATGAGCAGTCCACGGTGGTTCCAGTTTGTCGCGGCGAGATGCATGGAGCAGCAACGGCGGTCATGGTACTCTTTTGTCCCACATCGCTAGTGTGCAATGAGCTCCCCTCTCCGATCAATTATAAAATGAACCCCATTGCACAAGGCAGAGACATCCAAGAGAAAGGGCAAGGTACAGGGTAGAGGGCATTGCTTGGGTTGCGAGTTGGCTTTTGGGAGTGAGGTTTCTCAAAGGAGAGCATGTCCCTACACCATCTTCCAGCCTCCCCCCTCTGAGATCAAGATCCAAAGAAGAAGACGCAGAGGAAGCCCAGTTCGCTCCACGGAGTACGAAGGAAGGAGCTATCTTCCCGACGAGGCTGCGCTGATCTGTTCTTATCTTTGTTATTTGTTTTGTTAATTTAGTTTTACTGCATTGTATTAAACCTTAAATTTCAATCAATGCAATATCTTTTTTAATTCCTGTCTTTCGTCTTGTCTGCAAATAGATGCTAGGATCTAAATAATAGATCCTAGTGCCATGTTTTCCTACAATTTTAATTTTTATATTTTTTCGACTTCAAATATTTTTTACAAAGATCAAAAATTTCAAATCCTAAACACCGCCTTCTCTATGGATTCGACCCGACTCCTCTTGCTACGTATTTTAAATATTTTAAGAAGTCGAATTTTAAACTGATAGCCACGGTATTTTAACGACAACCCCACGGTCCTACCAACAAGCTTATACTTTTATCCTAAAACACCTTGATGGAAGTGAGAATAAGGTTGCCGACACACTTAGTAGGAGAACCATGTTGTTGAACTGTGTAAGTACTGAAGTGGTCAGATTTGAGCAATTGAAGGAAGAATATGAGTTCTGTCCAGACTTTGAGAAAATCTATGAGGTAGATAAGCTAGGATCATCCAGTGAATTTAGCCAGTACACCTTAAGGGATGGTTACCTGTTTAAGGAAAATAGGTTGTGTGTCCCCAGAACCTCACTTAGGGACTTTCTTATCTAGGAAATACATGCTGGAAGATTAGCAGGACACTTTGGTCATAACAAGACTATCCTTGCTGTAGAGGAACAATTTTTTTAGCCTAGTCTTAAGAGAAATGTTGTCCAAGTGGTAGCCCAATGTAAGACATGTGTTATGGCTAAGCAACAAATGCAGAATACTGGATTATATACCCCACTCCCTGTTTCAGACTGCCCATGGCAAGACTTAAGTATTGACTTTGTCTAAGGATTACCTAAAACTCCTAGGAGACATGATTCTATCTTTGTGGTAGTAGATAGGTTTTCTAAGATGGCCTGTTTTATCCCGTGTTCCCAAACTTTTGACGCATCTAGAGTGGCCAAAGTTTTCATGAATGAAGTGGTTAGGTTACATGGCTTGCCTAAAACCATCGTGTCAGATCGAGATGTTAAGTTCACTAGTTATTTTTGGAAAACCTTATGGCATATGCTAGGAACCAAATTGACATATTCTACTGCCTACCACCCCCAGACTGATGGCCAAACTGAGGTAGTAAATCGAAGTCTAGGGAACCTATTAAGGAGTCTAGTGGGAGGGAAACTGCTAATTGGGATCTATTACTGGCTAGAGCCGAGTTTGCCTATAACAATTCATTCAATAGATCTATTAGAAAAAGTCCATTCGAAATTGTTCATGGATACAAACCTATGAAGCCATTAGATCTGGCTCCTTTATATATTAATGCATGCATATCTAAGTCTGTTGTGTCATTTGCATAACACATAAAGAACTTGCATCATTAAATCATTAAAAAAATTAAAGAGAGCAATGACTCATATAAACAAATGGCTAATTCAAACAAAAGGTTTAAAGAATTTTAAGTAGGGTGGTGGGGACACCAGGATCAGACATCGATCCCTAGATCTCATATGGTTTAATTAGTCATGTGTCAAAGTTTTGAAAGTTTGTAATCAATTAAGATTGAGTCCTGTAATAAGTTGAGGTTAGTTGATTTGTCTCAACCCTCAACTTAGTCAGTATTATGAGTCATGTACATCAATTATGAGTCCAGTATGAGCTCGATTTTATACAAGAGAAGAGGTCACCCTATTTTGGAGTTCCACCAGGCCATATCCAGGAGTCAGAGGCCACTACATCAGCCCATTAAATTTTGTGTGATAACCTAGGATCCAAGATGCTTCCAGAAACCTTGATTCCTTCCAGATTCCCTCCAGATGCCCAGATTCCCTTTTAGATGTCAGAGCATATTCCTCAGGCATATGAACCAATCCAGAGCATCCATGTCCAAGACAGCATCCCATCCTAAAGAAATCAAGCCAGGTGCCAAGCCCAGCCCTAAGAAGAAAGATTCCAGGGAATATTCCTGCTACTAGGCTACCAAGCCACCCCGGCTTCCAGAGGCCCAAACCCATGCACCCAAGCCCCTTTGGGCCGGCCCCTTGCTACTCCTAAAGGATAAAACACCCCCCTAGGCATCCTTGAAGTGTTGACCACGTCCAAAGAGGTTTGACCAAGTCCAAGTTGAAGAGAAGAAGGAGAAGACAAAGCTTATTCCTAACCTAGTTGGGATTTCTAATCCTTTTAGACTTTGTAATTCTAACCTAGCTAGGGAAGGACTTGTATTCCAATTTTGAAGAGGACTTGTAACCCAAGTATAACCATGGTTAGTGAGGGCATGGGAACTCTATAAATACCCCACCCTCCCTCTCTTGTAAGCATCTTTCTCTTATGAATAAACCTTGCTGAAATTTTGAGTTATTACCTTATGTTGGTGTTTTGTTTTGGTTCTTTGGTTGCTATTTTTGTGCTTGGACGAATTCCTTGCTGCCCTAGCATCCTTCCATGCCCTAACTCACAGCCATCCAAGCCTTCACACGTCCAAGGAGGAGTGCTCTAGGCTGCCAAGCAGGAAGATCTTCAACAAGCTTCAAAAAGCCCAGCTTCTAAACCCTAACATGATTCCTTCTAAACCTAGTTTCTTTTCCTTTTCTTACTTGCTATTTTGATTGACCCTTGATGTTTTACAGGATCCTTGAGGTGTTTCACCTCCCCAGAAGAGGCTTTCTTTGCATCTAAAACCATCCAAATCAACCATCTAATCAAGGGAACCGAACTTCATCATCCAGACTCCAATCAGAGTACTATGTGATCTCTTCATCGAAAGTTCTTCAAATCACTGATTGGTAACATCCTTCCCTTCTTTAAATTTCTAATTTGATGAAGATTAGCTATCCTATTATGGGAGTTTCTCAATTCTCGGGTCATGAATTTATTATTTGCATGAGTTTTCCTGCGATACGATGATTCTATGTATTACTATTCTTCTTGCTAGTTCTTACTTTTATTTGGGAATTTAGCCTATAAATATAAATTATAAAAATCACAAAAAAATTAGTTTACTATTTTCCTGTATTTTTAGCAATCATAGAGTTGTCCCGTATTAGTTTGGTATCTGAGTTGGTTTAGGATAGTTTGATATTTGCTTCACTTCACAAACCCTAATTCAGCATTCTATCCACTGCATTAGGTATTAGTTTTGCATTTGTTTTGACCATCTAGGAATTTTGTTTTTCTCAGAAATTTGCATTAATTGTTCTCTGTTAAGTCCCATATTTTATTAAAATTTTAATTAATTTTATAAAAACCCTAAGTCATAAAAATTTGGCATATTAGAAACCCTAACAAAATCTTGATAATTTCTATAGCAGTCCCACAAATCTAGGTTTGCATCATCATAGGATTTTTTCTCTGCATGAAATTTAGTTGGTTTCGTCATCACTATCCTTCCTCTGTTCCAGATTTTTTTGATTTTTTATGCATCGAGATCTGTGCCAAACGTTGCATCTTTTGAACCCTAATTTTTTGATTTATGCTATTTCTGCATGCTTAACTCAACCTAACCTAATCAACTTCCAAACCCCCCAATCCCAAGCCAAACTTTGTTTGATAACCACAGTTAACCTAAACCTAACTTGACATCTCATAAACTAATTAAAAATTATTTTATTTTTGATTGTTTTAGATTGCATCAGGACCATTGAATGTTCTTTAATCTAATCTTAAGGACAATCAATTTAACATCAGAGCAGGAGGTCATAACCAGTCCTGGGCCCAAAACAACCACCCAGTATTTTCTCCCAAGCCTAATTAAAATCAATTAGACTTAAATTGCTCTAGAGGGCTAGGTGACATCAACAGGTCAGGTCGAAGCTGTGCGGGCCAACTAGTTCATTTAATCCTGTGGCTATTACTGAAATCTGGTGTCTAAGGCTGAGGGTCCAGAGTCAAACGACCTAAGTGGTGTTGTAGTTTTAATTGGGTCCTTGTGAAAGCAAGGGGGGCCTCCCACACTTCCACCCTCTACCTAGCCAGAGGAAGGATTAGCTACTGGGTTAGGTATAAGTTGAGCTGACCCACCCAATTTTGGCTCTAGGTCTAGGAAACCCTAGATTAAGCTAACCTATTTTGCATGCTTGGCTGCACCATTCCATTCTGATTGCCTGATTGAGTATATGACCACTAAATTAAGAACCTAATACCATAAGACTAAACCTCAAACCAACTCAGCCATGGATCCCAATTTTGAAGCTATCATGAACCAGCTTGCCTAGTTAACTACCCAAATGAACCAAGCCAACATCCAGGCTCAAAACCAGTTTACCCAACTAAACTAATCCAATACCCAAGTTAATACTAAGCTTGACCAAACCAATGACCAGATAACCTAAATGAACTATAGGTTCAACCAAGTAGACCAACAATTTGACTAGGCAACCACTAGGATCGACCAATTAACCAGTAGACTAAACCAAGTAGAGAATCGATTAGGTACTATAAAGAAAACCCAAGACTCTAATGCTGAACCTAATCCTAACCCATCCTGTTCTATCTCTCAAAACCCTAGTAGAACCCAGACTCAGGAACCCTTTGTAGAGCCTAACCATCAGGAACCATACCAAGAACCTAACCATAGGAGAGTCCCGAACCCTGAACCTATCCAAGAACCCATCTGTAGAAGGCCCCAACATGAAGTTCATGATCAAGATGAAAGGGCCATAAGAAATTATAGGATAGAAGCACCCACCTTTGATGGATGTCTTGAACCAAAGGTCTATGTAGATTAGGTAGGTGATATGGATTATTATTTTGATTGGTATGAAATGAGTGAAGGGATGAAATAAAATTTGCCAATGAGGTTGACTCATCAAGCTAGATTATATTGGGCTAATCTTGAGCGAACTAGGAGACAACAAGATCTTCCACCCATAGCTACTAAGCAAGAGATGAAATTGCAACTCAAGGAGAAATGCCTACCAGTATCCTATAATCAATAACTCTTAGACCAATGAAACAAAATTAGTCAAGGTAATAGATCGGTGTTAGAGTATATTGCTGAATTTGATGAGTTTGGTCTTAGGTGCAATATATCCGAGTCTAAAGACCAAACCCTGTCCAGGTTAGAATTGGATTAATGGAAGATATCCACAGAGAACTATACATGAGAGAGGCCCAAGATTTGGAACATGCCTATCAAATAGCTAGACATTATGAACAATTCCACCCAGGACCTACCTATCAAAAATTTGAACCTATTAGGAACAATACCTCATTCCCAAGTCAAATCCAAACCAGGTATACCAGGGTAGATCAAATCCCAACCCCAACCCAGGTCGATTTAACTCCAACCCCGTTAGGCCAAACCTAACCTTGTCCGACACAACCCTAATCCAATTCGATTCAATCCCAACGCAAATCGACCCAACCCTAACCCATCTCGACCTAACTCGAGTCCGAGTCCATCTAGTTCAAGTAATCTACACCTGCAAGAATCGATAAGGGTAAGGCACCCATGTTTCAGAAAGCCCCAAGCCCCAACCCCAATGCTTGTTTTAGGTAATAAGGTAGGTCACTATGCTAGCTAGTGTCCCACCAGGTCATTACACAAGGAAGCTAAAGGAACAAGAGCCTAAACCCAATAATGAGGATGTAGAAGATGAAGTTTGTGAGGCTGAACCAGACTTGATAGAGAAATATGAAGGAGATGAGGAAGAATTTGATCAAGTTGGGGTGGTTAGATATATTTTAACCCAAACCCAACCTGAGAAAGATTGGTGTAGGACTAGCATCCTACAGACTTTTGTTAAGTATGGGAATAAAGTATGTAAGATTATAATTGATAGTGGTAGTTGTGTCAATGCCATTAATACTGAGATAGCTAAATCTTTAGGCTTGATCCTAGTTCCACATCCTGACCCCTATAAAGTATCATGGGTAGATTCCACCTCTATGCCAATAAAGTCTAGGTGCCAAATCTTAATTAAATTGCAATCATATGAAGAAGAGATTTGGTGTGATGTCCTTCCCATGAAGGTTAGTAGTGTCATTCTAGGTCGACCATGGCTATATGATCATGAAGCTGCCCTATCTGGTCGGACCAATAATTGTACCTTTTATCACCATGGGAAAAGATTTATGATTTACCCCACTCAGCCTAGAATTTCAAGAAGTTCTAGAAGCCTTAGAGCAAAACTAGGAGTTAATCTGATTAAGGCTAAAGAATTAGAAATAGACCCTTCTGAACCCACTAAGAAATTCATGAGAATTGATCCAGAACCCACTTTAATAATTGAAGAAGTAATTAAGCCAAGATCAAACTTTATGGGTGAAACTAATAATTTATAAGAGTTCTTCATAGAGGAAGCCCAAGATCAAATCCCTAAAGAACAACTAAAGAAATAGGTGTATGTAATGAAACAATATCTGAATGTGAGTCCATATACTCAATCTGTATGCCTGCACCTACACTAGCCTCTGCACAGCATATGCAACATAAAATTAGTCAAGAGCTGAACATAATTAATGAACTAAGTAATAACTTGACTAATTCCCAGAAGAAAGATAAAGATTTTTATGCAGAGGAATATGTGACTGTCAAAGAATTCTCTACTCACGAAGCTAGCCCATCCAAAATAATGAATAGTAATGGACCCAATGCCTATATGCCTAAGATATCACCTGATTTAGGTATTAGCTCCACTTTCATAATCTTAGACTTTATAAAGTCTAGGGAGCCAGCAGTGATACCCAGCGAGCCCCTTGAGCCACTCCCGTTCTTTGAAAAAGAACCCACCCCAGAGCGACCACATATAATTTGGCCTTATGGTGAGGAAATGATTGAGAGAGCTCTGGATGATCAAGCTCTCAGTACCTAGGATAGAGATTGTCAGCGATATTTGGTCGGGTGGGAAGGTCAGCTAGAATCTAAGAACTTATGGAATGCTGGTGTGGATCTGTAGTGCCTCAACCCATACCCTCCTTGAGCCAAATTGACCCATACTCGACGGGGTCGAGTTCCTCCCACCCCGGGAGAATTGATGAGGACACCAGGATTAGAACAAATCCATGGATCCCATATGGTTTAATTAGTCATGTGTCAAAGTTTTGAAAGTTTTGTAATCAATTAAGATTGAGTCCTGTAATAAGTTGATGTTAGTTGATTTGTCTCAACCCTTAAGCTAGTCAATATTTTTGAGTCA
This sequence comes from Areca catechu, assembly GCA_021397845.1. Taxonomy (NCBI): domain Eukaryota; kingdom Viridiplantae; phylum Streptophyta; class Magnoliopsida; order Arecales; family Arecaceae; genus Areca; species Areca catechu. The sequence continues at coordinate 138,584,185 of CM038051.1, read as the reverse complement.
TGTACATCAATTATGAGTCCAGTATGAGCTCGATTTTATACAAGAGAGGAGGTCACCCTATTTTGGAGTTCCACCAGGCCATATCCAGGAGTCAGAGGCCACTACTTCAGTCCATTGTATTTTGTGTGATAACCCATGATCCGAGATGCTTCCAGAAATCCTGATTCCTTCCAGATGCGCTATAGATGCCCAGATTTCCTTCCATATGTTAGAGCATATTCCTAAACCAAGGCATCCATGATTTCAGAGGTCCACCTACATCCCAGCCGAAAGAAATCAAGCCCAGGTGCCAAGCCCAAGCCCTTAGGAAACAAGATTCTAGGGAATATTCCTGCTACTAGGCTACCAGGCCACCCCAGCTTCCAAAGGCCCAAACCCATGCACCCAAGCCCCTTTGGGCCGGCCCCTTGTTGCTCCTAAAAGCCCAATAAACCCTCCTAGGCATCCTTGAAGTGTTGACCACATCCAAAGAGGTTTGACCAAGTCCAAGTTGAAGAGAAGAAGGAAAAGACCAAGCTTATTCCTAACCTAGTTGGGATTTCTAATCCTTTTAAAATTGTAATTCTAACCTAGCTAGAAAAGGACATGTATTCTAATTTGGAAGATGACTTGTAACCCAAGTGTAACCATGGTTAGTGAGGGCATGGAAACTTTATAAATACCCCACCCCTCCTGATGGGGCACGGGAAAGGGATAGGATCGTCGGCGAGCTAAGAAGTTGCCGAAGATTAGGGTATCCTAATTTTTTTCTATTTTCTGATTTCTTTATGGTGGTGACGAAGGAAAAAATAGAGATGGAGGATAATGAGGATGGACTACCACGAACCCTGAAACCCACTCTCACAGAGAGACTTCACACATCTAGGGCATTATACCTACCACCCACCTCACAACATGCAGTCTAGGGTATCTCACCTACCACCCATCTCACTACACGCGGAGCCCAGAGTATTTCACCTGCCACCCAGGTCAATCATGGAGCCATTATGGTGTGGGCACCAGAATCAGGAAGAGACTCCAACCAATCAAGTCAAATCCGAGTCCTTATGGTTGGATGAGTAAAAGAAAGTCCTGTAATTTTTTTCTTTCTTTAATTTTGAGTCCAAATAATTATGTAATTCGAGTCCATTTCAATTTATGTTGGGACTAGTCCAGCCTGATTAATCTTGTATTTGAGAGTTGGGTCCAAATGAGTCAAGTCCAATCCATGAAGAATCAAACCAAACCTCCATGAAGAATCAAACCAAACCACATTTGAAGACTAAAGAAGACTCAAGACTTATACTCCAAAGCAAGACCAAAACCACCTCAAGTGGGGACACATGCCACATGACACATGCCACCTCATCATCCAAGGTTGCTGCCACATCACACATACCACCTCACCATCCAAGGTTGTTGCCACTCAAGGTTGCCGCCCAAGAGAAGAAAAGGGAATTGGAATTTGAATTGGTACAACCTCCTCCACAACTTCCTCCACTACTCAGGGAACGCCCCATATTTTTCTCCACAACGTTTTTCTCCATGATATTTGGTGTAGTTTGAATTCAAATGGCTTAATAGTCTATAACAGACTCTTAGTCTTCTTGTAAAGAAAGGATGGAAAAGAAAAAATAAAAATTTTCTTCTATGTGAGTTCTATGTGCCTAAGCGGTAGTTCTAAATCCTCTCCTATCCCACGCCAACCCTATTTCGCTCCTCCATCTCCAATGCCTAAGACACTCCCTTCTTCTCCAATCTCAAGCTAGCTCTTCAATATTCAAGGTTGATCAAGAAGACCATCACAAGGAGGCCGGCTAATCCATTTCAAGTGATCTACCATGGCGCCAAGATTATTTTTCAACAATGCTTCCTCGCTCTTCTTTAGTTTCTCCATTTCATGACTAACGTATGTTATCAAGTTCCTAATCTCGAGGTTTCTTTGTTGTAGGGTTCTTCGGGATTCCGATGTCAAGAGGAGGAATTACTTGCCATAATCCGAAACAAAGAAGAAGGGCCCTCAATTTGTAGTATGGTCTTGTCATTTGGAGGTCTCTTCATGAGTGATCTTGATCTACTTGAAAGATTAATGCTAGGTATGTTCTAGTATCGATTAGGTCTGAAATATTAAATTTGCCTAGTTTAACTTGTGTGGTTGAATCTTATTCCTATTTCTTTGTTATTTGGATAGTCTTATTAATTAGGTTTACGTTTGATCGTTCGAGTTCTCTTCATTAGACCTCCTTTGATACTATATGCTGAACTAATCATATGCAAATAGAAATTGCTAAGTTAATCTTTGCTAATCTCCTTTAGGGTTGCATAGTTGCATTCTTATCTTGCATGTCCCCACCATTCTTGGTACCAGAGCATGGTAGAATAAGTTCCTGATTGCATAGCATTAAGTCCTTGAAGTACTTGGATCGGGGCGTTACCAGGCCGTCCGGTCTTAGGAGAAAGTAGGGTTTAAAACACCCACTCTCCCATTCCACGGGATCTCCTAAGGCATGTCGGGGTGCCATTGTGATTGACCCGTGAAAAGAAAGCAAAAGGACTTCTTAGATTTCATTTGTGAATTTTGCATTGGGCATGTTCTATTTTTCTGCTTGCTGTATTTTCTGTAGGATGACTGTAATCCGCCTGCAACTCCAAGGCAAGTATCACATTCCTCGTTGGAATATTTTTTTTCCTATTCCATTTTAAGTTGCTTATCACATTTAAAATTTCAATCTGAGAAAAAATTTACAAAAAAAATGAAAATTCCTGCATCCATCTGTTATTAGGGTTTCTGTTCTGTTCTGTTCCTTTTCATTATCTTCATTTCAGAATCTATCTAGAATAGTACAGATTTTATTTTTAATTTTCGTTTCATCTAGTATGTCATCTAGAAGTTAGGAGTTTTCTGTGATTTTTTTTGATTTTTCTGATATTTTTTTCTGTAATTATCAACACCACTTTTAAACTGCAACACACTACTTCTGCACCTAAAATTGAAATTTGCATGCATCTCATGACAAATCAAATTAAGGGCATGAATTTGACATAGGGTCAGGATTTCATCACCTGTCCCTAGCCCAAAATCACCAAATTGCATATCGATCCAATCCCTAACTAAAATTGATTAGACATTAATTGCCCTAGTGGTTAGGGACATCAATTTGGTCGAGACCGGTTTTGTCAAACTCATTGTGTCAACTAGTCTTGTGTGTGCCCTATTACTTGGTGTCTAGAATTGGGACTAAGGGCTTGGGTGCTGATCCGTCTATCGGGCCATTCCACTCCACCGGCCTAGGTAGGCCAGAGATAGGATCTTACACTCCCCTTGTTCTAAAACCTGGCCAAGTATAGAGTTACTACAATCTAGCTTGCCACCTTGATTAGGCAACTAGCTTGGAACTCTAGGTCCAGTTCAATTCAATTGGGAAAGCTTGTGCAACCCATTTCTTCATCTATTAATGAAAGCTGGTGTCAAGGATAGAGGTTAAGTGGCTCAAGCCTAAGCGGTTCTTGTGATTTTTAATTAGGACCCAGTGAAAGCTGGGGGAACCTCCCACAGACCCACCTCCTGACTGGCCAGTGGAAGAGAGTAGCTGTTGATTTGATTGTATCTAGTCAACTCAGTTTATTTGGACTAACCGGTTTAGAAAACTCGTAGTTCGGGTCTGAGTCTAATTGTTTGCATGACAACTAGGTCAGGCACACCTTACCACCCTTCACAAGCCCAACCTAGTTCATCCATGGATACTAGTATGGAAAGCCTTATGAGATCTATGATTGAGAAGATGGACCGTTTGGATGCTAGGTTTGACCAGTTCGAGGAAAGGATAGGAACCCTAGAGGAATCTAGGTTGACCCCAATTGAACCACCTTCACCCAGATTACCTTCAGTTCGCCCTAGAGCCCAACGACAGGAACATACACCTGATCCAATTCATAGAAGGCCACATCAGGATTATACTGATCACACTCCGGAGCCAAATCCTAGAAGACCTCGCCATGATACTTTTGATCAGGATGATCGGGCCTTAAGGAATATACGTCTAGATGCACCAACCTTTGAGGGAAGCCTAGATCCTAAGGTGTACATAGACTGGGAGGCTGACATGGACCAATATTTTGACTGGTATGATATGTCTGAAGAGAGAAGATTCATGTTTGCCAAAATCAGACTAGTCCGTCAGGCTAGGTTGTATTGGGGAAATGTCGAACGCATAGCTAGGCAGAGGGAGACTTACCTATAGTGACCTGGAGAGACATGAAGAGAAAGCTTAGAGAGAAATATTTGCCTATGTCTTATCAGCAAAGGTTGTTAGATCAATGGCAACGATTGACACAAGGAAATAAGACCGTTTCTGAGTACGTTGCTAAATTTGATGAGTTTGTAATGCGATGCAACGTAGTCGAGTCTGAGGCAGCTACATTGTCGAGGTTTAGATCAAGATTGAATGAAGATATAAAGGGGAACTATTTTGAGAGAAGTCCATGATTTAGATCAGGCATACCAAGTTGCCATGGACTATGAGAGGTTTAAAGGAGAGCTACATTTAGGCGACCTGAGCCCATTAGGTTTAATCCTCTTGTTAGTCGACCAAGTTCAGTCCCTGGTACAACCAATAGACCAAGATCCAGCTCGAATCCAAACCCTAGGACCAACCATGCCATTCCCCCAATTCCTAGAGAAGACAAGGAAAGAGCCCTGAAGTTCGAGGTGAGAGGGAGCGAGTTTGCTATAAGTGTCGTAAACCAGTCATTTCGTGAGCCAATGTCCCTCTAGAGCTTTACATATTGGGGAGGCAGAAAAAGGTGAATCAGAACCCCTGGAGAATGATGAAGAGGAGGTTTATGAAGCAGGGGATTGCTTGGCTGATGAGTATGAAGGAGATGAGGGAAATGTAGACTCGTCAGATGTGTTAGGAGTTGTAAGATGTATCATGACACAGACCAAGGAGCAGGAAGACTGGCGTAGGACTAGCATCCTACACACATTTGTCAAAATAGGAGAAAAGGTTTGTAAGATCGTGATCGATAGTGGAAGCTGTGTCAATGCCATTTCCACTAGTGCAGCCAAGAGTCTAGGATTACCCACTGAACCACATCCCAATCCATATAAGGTATCCTGGATCGATTCCACTTCTATCCCAATCAAGCAGAGATGTCAGGTCGAATCCAACTTCAGTTCTATCAGGAATGAATTTGGTGTGATGTACTCCCTTTGGGAGTAGGTAGCATCATCCTAGGTAGGCCATGGCTGTTTGACCATGATGTGACAATTTTTGGTCGATCAAATTCCTGTGCTTTCAATTTCAATGGCAAGAAAATTGTCATTCATTCAACCCAGCCTAAGGACAACACCAAAAGAGGAGTTAGCAGCCTGAAAGAAAAAAGGACTGGATTAAATTTGATAGGTGCAAGAGAATTAGAAAAAGACATTAATGAGGGAGCACCTATTTGGATGGTAGCTGCTAAGGAAACTATGGACCACACCCCTGTAGAACACCCTTAAGAGGTGGTCCAATTATTGAAAGACTTTGAAGACGTGTTTCCCGAGGATCTTCCCGACAATCTTCCACCTTTAAGGGACATACAGCATGCCATAGATTTAGTTCCTAGCACGACTTTACCTAATTTGCCTCATTATAGGATGAATCCAACTGAACATCAAGAGTTACAAAGGCAAGTTAGTGAACTTCTTAGAAAGGGGTTTGTTAGAGAAAGTTTAAGCCCTTGTGCAGTCCCTGCCTTGTTAACCCCTAAAAAAGATGGTACCTGGAGGATGTGTGTAGACAGCCGTGCCTTCAACAAGATTACTATCAAATATAGGTTTCCAATCCCAAGACTGGACGATATGTTAGATATGATAGCCGGATCAACAATTTTCTCCAAGATAGACTTAAAGAGTGGCTATCACCAGGTTAGGGTTAGGCCTGGAGATGAATGGAAGACCGCTTTTAAGACTAAAGATGGATTATGAGTGGTTAGTCATGCCGTTCGGTCTGTCCAATGCACCCAGCACCTTTATGAGATTATGAATCAGGTGTTGAAAACTTTCATCAGGAAATTTGTGGTGGTCTACTTTGATGACATTCTTATCTATAGCAAGACTAAGGCAGACCATTTAACCCACCTAAGGCAAGTTTGCCAAGTCCTTAGAAAGGATAGCCTCTATGCCATATCAAGAAGTGTGATTTCTTAACACATAGAGTTATCTTTCTAGGATTCGTAGTAACATCTGAAGGAGTGTCCGCTGACCCTGCGAAAATTAAGTCAGTAGTAGAGTGGCCTATACCCAAGAGTATCCATGATGTCCGTAGTTTCCACGGTTTAGCCACCTTCTATAGAAGATTCATTAGAGGGTTCAATACGATAGTGGCTCCAATCACTGATTGTATTAGGAAGGAACTTTTGAATGGACTAAAGCAGCAGACAAAGCCTTCCTAACAATTAAGGAAAAAATGACACACGCACCCGTCTTGAGGTTACCCGATTTTACCAAAGTGTTCGAGGTTGCTTGTGATGCTTCTGGGGTAGGAATTGGAGGTGTCTTGAGTCAAGAGAATCACCCAGTAGCATATTTCAGTGAGAAGTTAAATGAAGCGAGACTAAGGTATTCCACCTATGATAGGGAGCTGTATGCGGTAGTTCAGGCATTACGTTATTGGAGGCATTATCTTCTACCACAAGAGTTTGTCCTATTTTCTAACCATGAAGCTCTTAGGTTCCTTAGTTCTCAGAAGAAATTGAACCCTAGGCACGGGAAATGGGTAGAGTTCATACAAGCTTATACGTTCGTACTGAACATCGTGCCGGAACTGAAAATAGGGTTGCTGATGCATTGAGTAGTCGTTCAATGTTGTTGAATTCTGTGAGCACTGAGGTAGTAGGGTTTGAAAGATTAAAAGAGGAATATCCTACATGCCCTGATTTTGGTGACATCTATCAATCCCTTCAACAAGGACCATCTAATGAGCATAGTGATTATACCATTTTAGATGGATACCTTTTCAGAGAAAATCAGTTGTGTATTCCTAAGACCTCTGTTAGAGAATTTCTGATCTGGGAATTTCATGCTGGGGCTTAACAGGACATTTTGGTAGGAATAAGACCATCTTAGCAATAGAAGACCAATTCTTTTGGCCTGGTCTCAAAGGAAATGTGGCCCAGATTGTAGCTCAGTGCCGTATCTGTGCTGTTGCAAAACAGCAAAGACAGAACACCGGTCTGTACACACCCTTACCTGTCCCTAATTGTCCATGGCAGGATATCAGCATGGATTTTGTAGTAGGCCTCCCTAAGATGTCTAGGAAGTATGATTCTGTCTTTGTGGTTGTCGATCGTTTCTCCAAGATGGCTCACTTCATTCCTTGTTCTCAAACTTTAGATGCTTCGAAGGTGGCCAAGCTTTTTCTCGATCAGGTCGTTAGGCTTCATGGTTTATCCAAAACCATTGTGTCCGATAGAGATGTCAAATTTACTTGCTATTTCTGCAAAACCCTCTGGCACATGCTTGGTACCAAGCTGAAATTCTCTACTGCCTATCATCCTCAAACCAATGGCCAGACTGAGCTAGTAAACTGAAGCTTAGGAAATCTGTTGAGATGCTTAGTTGGTGACAACCTAGGAAACTGGGACCTATTACTTCCTCGTGCTGAATTTGCCTATAACAGCTCAGTTAATTGGTCTATTGGGAAAAGTCTATTCGAAGTGGTCCATGGATACAGACCTAGGAAGCCATTAGACCTAGCTCCTTTACCCACACATGCACGAGTGTCTGAGTCTGCTGAGTCATATGCATAGCATATTAGGGAATTGCATAAGGAGATTAGCCAAAAGATTCAAGCGAGCAATGAACTCTATCAGCATATGACTAATTCACATAAATGATTAAAAGAATTTAATGAAGGGACTCCGTCATGATCAAACTCAAACCTGAAAGGTTTCTGCCGGGAACTAGAAACTCCATGCCCGGGGAGCCGGACCTTTCAAATAATAAAGAAAATTGGACCAAATGCTTATGTATTAGAATTACCACCAAGTTATGGCATTAGTTCAACATTTAACGTTTCAGACTTAAAGAATACAAAGAACCTGCATTGATACCTAGTGAGCTTTTTGGTCCCAATGATTCTTTTGAGAGTGAAACACCAAATGAGTGTCCACCACCAAGTGTTCCTGAGAGAAAGGAGAGAATTGAAAGGATCTTGGATGACCAGATCATTACTACTAGAAATAAAGGCTACCAACGTTATCTGGTTAGATGGCAAGGATGTCTTGAATCTGAAGACTCCTGGATTTCCCGAGAGGACCTACAACAAATCGACCCGGATGCATTAGAAACTTATCAAGCCGACCCTCACTCGATAGGGTCGAGTTCCTCCCACCCCGGGAGAATTGGTGTGGGCACCAGAATCAGGAAGAGACTCCAACCAATTCATGTCAAATCCGAGTCCTTATGGTTGCATGAGTAAAAGAAAGTCCTGTAATTCTTTTCTTTCTTTAATTTTGAGTCCAAATAATTATGTAATTCGAGTCCATTTCAATTTTATGTTGGGACTAGTCCAGCCTAATTAATCTTGTATTTGAGAGTTGGGTCCAAATGAGTCAAGTCCAATCTATGAAGAATCAAACCAAACCTCCAAGAAGAATCAAACCAAACCACATTTGAAGACTAAAGAAGACTCAAGACTTATACTCCAAAGCAAGACCAAAGCCACCTCAAGTGGGGACCACATGCCACATGACACATGCCACCTCATCATCCAAGGTTGCTGCCACATCACACATACCACCTCACACATCCAAGGTTGCTGCCACATCACACATGCCACCTCACCATCCAAGGTTGCCGCCCAAGAGAAGAAAGGGAATTTGAATTTGAATTGGCTACAACCTCCTCCACAACTTCCTCCACTACTCATGGGACGCCCCATATTTTTCTCCACAAATTTTTCTCCATGATATTTGGTGTAGTTTGAATTCAAAATGGCTTAATAGTCTATAAAAGACTCTTAGTCTTCTTGTAAGAGAGGATGGAAAAGAAAAAATAAAAATTTTCTTCTATGTGAGTTCTATGTGCCTAAGTGGTAGTTCTAAATTCCTCTCCCTATCCCACGCCAACCCTACTTTCTCCTCCTCCATCTCCAACGCCTAAGACACTCTCCTTCTTCTCCAATCTCAAGCTAGCTCTTCAATATTCACAGTTGATCAAGAAGACCATCACAAGGAGGCCGGCCTAATCCATTTCAAGTGATCTACCATGGCGCCAAGATTATTCTTCAACAATGCTTCCTCGACTCTTCTTTAGTTTCTCCATTTCATGACTAACGTATGTTATCAAGTTCCTAATCTCGAGGTTTATTTGTTGTAGGGTTCTCCGGGATTCTGAATTCAAGAGGAAGGAATTACTTGCTATAATCCAGAAAACAAGAAGGGCCCTCAATTTGTAGTATGGTCTTGTCATTTGGGAGGTCTCTTCATGAGTGATCTTGATCTACTTGAAAGATTAATGCTAGGTATGTTCTAGTATCGATTAGGTATGAAATATTAAATTTGCCTAGCTTAACTTGTGTGGTTCGAATCTTATTCCTATTTCTTTGTTATTTTGATAGTCTTATTAATAAGGTTTATGTTTGATCGTTCGAGTTCTCTTCATTAGACCTCCTTTGATACTATTTTCTGAACTAATCATATGCAAATAAGAAATTACTAAGTTAATCTTTGCTAATCTCCTTTAGGGTTGCATAGTTGCATTCTCATCTTGCATGTCCCCACCACATGAGGGAGATTTCAAAGAACGTGGAGGAAACGAAGATGGGGGATAACTAGGCATCACACCCCTACAATGTCCCGAAGGACAAAGACAACATCAACACCCGTAGGTGAAGACATAATGGGCCATAGCCCTGAACAACAACTGCCAAACCAACTGACAAACCAAATCCTAAAAATTCAATTTCTTCTACCTTTTTATAATAGGAATGAGGGGTTATTTTTAAGCTCCATAACCCTTATTTGAATTTGAATACAAGATTGGGATAACTCAAATTTAAATACAAGATAGGATAAGATAAGCCTATCCATATCTCAATCCTAACCAACAAAATCCTAATTTAAATTTAAAAAAAAGGTAATCCTAAAATTATTTTTCAAATTTATTTGCTGCTCCCAAAATTTGTGCTGCTCTGAGATTCGTGCAGGCTGATGTCCCCATCATTCCCTTGTGGTGGGGAAAAACTTGAATCCGTCGAGTCAGGCTAGCTCAGGCTCAAGATGCACATGACTTGTAGAATGATTTTTTTTTTTGAATTTTTTTTATCTTTTTTTTCACTGATTTTCTTTTTTTTTTCCTTTTTTTTTCATGGCTGGTGTTTTTTTTTTCCTATGCTTGAAGTCGGCTGCCAATGCCGGTTATGCCTTCACGATCGTGCGAGGCCTCTCCCGATGCTTTAACGATAGTGTGAGAATGAGGAAGGTCCCGGACGTGGAGATCCGGTGGGCTTCGTCGGTGACGGGGCTGAGGACGAGGACGATGGCCTGGGGAATGGTGGCGCGGCCTCTCCAGCGGGCGGCAGGCATCAAGGCAGCAGGGAATCGGGCGGGTGTCCATGAGGCATCGCGGGCGGAGATGGGGAGCCGAGCGAGTTTCAGTGGCTCTACAGCATCGGGCGAATCTGTGACACAGGCATGCAGTGGTGAGCGTGCGGCAATGGTCTTCCGACCTGAGAATTTGCGGGATGCACGGGGGTGCCGGCTCGAGGACATTGTTGGCGGCATGGGTGAACCGGCTTGGGGGCGACGCGAGCCTTGCTTCTGGCGGCTGGTGATGGTGGAAGGGGCCCACACGGTAGACGGCATCTCAGGCGGCGGGAAGGGCTTCACGGAGGGGTTCGGCTGCAGCGACAATGGTGATGCATGGGGGCCCGATTCTGATGATTGACAGCGGACAAGGGAGGAGCCTGGCGGATCCGTTGTCTTGCTGGCGGAGACGGGAGCGGAGGAGTCCTTCGGTGGGATCGACTGTGACGAAAACAGGGGATCGAAAAAGGGTTTGCTGGCAATGGTGTGCTTTGGAGAATTATTCACAGGATGTTTTGAATGACAGAGATTAAGAGGAAGAAACAGGAGAGTTAAAAGAGGAAGAGGGAAAGAAGAATCTGAGAAGAGACGAAGAGGGGGATCATGGGACGGAGGCGGAGGGGAGGCTTGATCGGAGGGGTTCGAGCGTGAACTTCTGGATTGGCTGCAGGCGACGGAGACGGTCTTCACGAGCGATGGTAGCAGGGGGTGTCAACATAAAAAAGAGTTGGGAAGAAGAACGTACCCTAATTTGTCTGGGCTCTGATACCAAGTTGATGGGGCACGGGATAGGGATAGGATCGTCGGCGAGCTAAGAAGTCGCCGAAGATTAGGTATCCTAATTTTTTTCTATTTTCTGATTTCTTTATGGTGGTGACAAAGGAAAAAATAGGGATGGAGGATAATGAGGATGGACTACCATGAACCATGAAACCCACTCTCACAGAGAAACTTCACACCTCTAGGGCATTATACCTAACACCAACCTCACTACATGCAGTCTAGGGTATCTCACCTACCACCCTTCTCACTACACGCGGAGCCCAGGGTATTTCACCTGCCACCCAGGTCACTCCTGGAGCCATGAGGGGGATTTCAAAGAACGTGGAGGAAAACGAAGATGGGGGGATAACTAGGGCATCACGCCCCTACGATGTCCCGAAGGACAAAGACAACATCAACACCCATAGGTGAAGACATAATGGGCCATAGCCCTGAACAACAACTGCCAAACCAACTGACAAACCAAATCCAAAAACTCAATTTCTTCTACCTTTTTACAATAGGAATGAAGGGTTATTTATAAGCTCCATAACCCTCATTTGAATTTGAATACAGGATAGGGATAACTCAAATTTAAATACAAGATAGGATAAGATAAGCCTATCCATATCTCAATCCTAACCAACAAAATCCTAATTTAAATTTTAAATAAAACATAAATCCTAAATTTATTTTTCAAATTTATTTGCTGCTCCAAAATTTGTGCTGCTCCGAGATTCATGCAGCTGATGTCCCATCACCTCCCCCCTCTTGTAAGCATCTTTCTCTTATGAAAACCTTGCTGAAATTTTGAGTTATTGCCTTGTGTTGGTTTTTGTTTGGTTCTTTGGTTTCTGTTTTTGTGCTTGGATGAATTCCTTGCTGCCCTAGCACCCTTCCATGCCCTAGCTTACTGCCATCCAAGCCTTCTCACATCCAAGAAGGAGTGCCCTAGGCCGCCAAGCGGGAAAATCTTCAACAAGCTTCAAATAGCCCAGCTTCTAATCCCTAACATGATTCCTTCTAAACCTAATTTCTTTTCCTTTTCTTACTTGCTATTTTAATTGACCCTTGACATTTTGCACGATCCTCAAGGTGTTTCACCTCTCCAGAGGAGGCTTTTCTTGCATCCAGAACCATCCAATCAGCCTTCTAATCAAGGGAACCAAACTTCATCATCCAGACTCCAATCAGAGTGATGTGTGATCTCTTCATCGAAAGTTCTTCAAATCACTGATTGGTAATATCTTTCCCTTCTTTAAATTTTTGATTTGATGAAGATTAGCTATCCTAATCCGGGAGTTTCTCAATTCTCAAGTACTGGAATTATTATTTTGCATGAATTTGCCTACGATACGATGATTCTATGCATTACTATTTTTCATGCTAGTTCTTACTTTTATTGGGGAATTTAGCCTTTAAATCTAAATTATAAAAGTTGCAAAGTAATTAGTTTACTATTTCTCCTACATGATTATCAATCTTAGAGTCATCCTGCATCATAGGGGACCAAGTTAGGATCAGGCTTAGACCTGAGCGATTTCCTTTGAAATGATCAAGAAATTATATGCCCGAAGTGCAGACCTTTCAAAATAATTCATAAGTTTGGATCTAATGCTTATGAGATTGAGTTACCACCAGATTTAGGCATAAGTCCAACTTTCAACGTATCAGATCTTGTAGAGTACAGGGAGCCAATACTGCTACCTAGTGAGCCATTTGGGCCTGACCCCATTCTTGAGAATGAGTCTACCTCTGACTGTCCACTGGCCAAAACTTCAAATTGGAGAGACAAGGTTGAATGAATTCTGGATGAAAAAATGATTGTCACTCGGAACAAGGACTACCATCGATACTTGGTTCATTGGCAAGGACATCCCGATTCCGATATTTCTTGGATAACTTGAGAGGACCTGCAGAAGATTGATCCGGATTTGCTCGAGAGGTACCTGAGCAGAGCTGACCCTTACACGACAGGGTTGAGTACCTTCCACCTGGGAAGAATTAGTATGGACACCAGAGCCAGAAAGAAGCAATTGAGTTTGTTTGAATTTCAATTTGAAGTCTATGGAGTCCAATAAAATGTATTTGGGATTATGAGTTGTAATTGTTCCAATTGGATCTTAATAGGGTCTAATTGTTGTTTAGGTCTAGTAATTAGTCTTTGGTCCATTTTTTAGATTTTAATGGGACCTAAGTTTTTTTGTATAGAGTTGAATGAAGTAAAGAGGGGACCACATTTAAATTTATTTGGTTGGCTACTTGAAGAAAGGAAGCTCCATGCATATTTTTTCTCCACGAAAACTTTCACATATTCTATCACCAAACAAAGAGCTTTAAAGATGGAAGGAGCTTTATGAAGGTAGCAATTAAGGAGCTTTAAAGGTAGAGGGAATTTCTTGAAAAAAGCTTTATAAAGGTAGCAATTAAGGAGCTTTAATGATGGAGAGAGTTTCTTGAAGAAAGCTTTGAAGGCATTTAAGAGGCCCAAGCTTTGAAGGCATTTAAGAAAGTTGGCTAAAGCTTTTCTACTTTTCACAAATTCTCTTCCTCTCCTCATGAATTTTCTCTCTTAGAAGTGATTTAGGTGGGCTCCACTCCCATTTAAATGCAGCAATCTAACTTCAATTGGCCAAGGAAAGAAAAGGGAGAAGATCAAAGGGTGGAGGATCAAGTCAAGATAACCATCTTTATGAAATATAGGCACCCATTCCAAAACATTAATTGTAATTCCCTGTCTTTTATTTTGAATTTGAATTTCAACCCATCTTTTTACTTGTAATGAGGCTATAAATAGAGCCCAAAACCTTTCTTTGTAAGCATGATATTTTGAGTAATGAAAAGTCAAAGTGCTGTTGCATTTTCTCCAATTCCTCCATAGCTAGTTTGCTTGAAGGTGCAAGGTGAGATGCCTAGAACAACTTGGGTGCGACGTCTAAGTTTCCAATTCCTCCATAGCAAGTTTGCTTGATAGTGCTAGGTGAGATGCCTAGAACAACTTGGGTGAGACATCCTTGTTTCGTAGGGAGTGATGCTCTACTTATCGGTTCTAGTTCTTCTATCAAATTTGCCATTTGAAGACTCTTTAAGGTCTACATCCAATCCTTTGAAGAAATTCCTGAAGCAAGTAAAAGAAGAAGACCCCGGGAGCACAATCAACCTTAACACCAACCTTCTTGCCCCTTTAACTCTATTCTTTTGAGTTCTTGGCATTCTTAGCACTTTTCTAGTAATTTACTCTGATATTTTTATAGATCATTTCGAGATCCAACTCTGAAGATCGGAGTCCTTGCTTTGGAACTTGTGTGATTGGAGTCCAGACACCGGATTAGTCGATTTTGGAGTCGGGTTCGTTAACTCTAGAGTGTTGTGATCTAGATCTTCAATCGAGGGAATTTCAAAGCATATTAATAAATCTAAACCCCTTCCCTTCCTCTAGATCTGAAACTCAAAAGTAGATAACCTAATCTAGGGTGGTTTATCAATCACCGTGATCCTCCCTTATAGTTATTTGACAAGATCTGCATGCGGTTTGGTAATTTCGATAACTAGTTATCACATTATTTTCTTTAGATCTTCCTTTTTGTTTTTATTGTTAGGATATCAGTTATTGCTCTTAAAATATATATATATATATATAAATCAAGATAAGCATGGCACATCACTCATCACCATCCTGTCCCACATCAAACACTCTATGGATGATCAAACTCATATACTTTTGAGAACAAAGGAAAGAAGATTACAATATATCCTTCACCTCCTTGAGTTATTAAAAAAATAGAGCTAATGATAAAAAGGATGATAAACTTAATAAGAGTGATGCGGGATGAATGATGCAATACTAAATCTAACAATACTAAGATTAATTATTTTAATTAAGCAAAGATTAATTTTTTTTGGAATTTTTAAAAATAAGACTTAAAGTACTTAGATGAATTTAACTAGTCAACTAGTTATACTACCCGCAAAGCAAATCAACAAAACTAATTAAGGATCAGGACTTGGTGATTAAGAAATCACCTAAACTAGGGTTCTTACATTCAAAGAATCAGAGCTAAAGAGTTGAGGAGGGGTTTGATTTACAAACAAAGATTTGCAGTGCTCTTGATGTGGATCAGATTCAGCACTCTTGGATTCACGGCAGAACTTTAGGATTATCCATCTTCGGGCTCCGATCTTCAACTCTATTGGTTCCAAGGCAAGAACACCTTTACTTTAGATCTTGATCACCTAAAATCACTCACAAGAAAAAAAGTTAGAAGGCGTAGAGAAAAGAAGAAGATTTGAAGGAAAAAGATGAGAGAAGGATGGAGGTGAATTAGGGTTTCTTAGTTGGCTGGAAGATGGATTGTTAGGCCTTATGCCCTGGAACCTCATGCCCCTTCCCTCATGAAGTTCGATTCCCTCATAGCAATGAAATTGAAGAGAAAACTCTCACTCTTTTTCATAAAAACACTTGATTACAAAGGGGGGCATTGAGGGGTATTTATAGACCATCATGAATTACAAGCTAGAAGAGTAAGGGCTTCATCCTCTTGAGTTCTTGTTGAAAAGGTGTGAAACTCTATAGAATTAGCTTCCTTTAGGCATCAATCATCATTTGAATCTCTCTTTGGCATCTTGAACTCTTGAGATATGAAAACTTCCTTGCAACTCAAACACCTAAGTTCTTGAATTGGCGCCCATGTGAATCTCCTTATGGCTGACCAAGATGATGCCATGTGGGATGGTGAGGTGGCATAGCATGATGACATGGCAAGTGACATGGCATGGTGACATGGTAGATGACATGGCATAGGGCATCCAAGAAGATGATGTGGCAAGATGTTGTGGCACCATGAGTTGGGTTGATATTTGAAGTGATCTCCCTTTGTAATGTTGGTCAAGACCCTAACTAATTATAGGACTCAATTGAAACCAACAAACTAATTAAGGGACTCAATTGAACTAACTTCAAATCCACTTGATCAAATTGAACCAATTTTGATCAAAGACATAACTAACCCTCAATCATAAGGCAAAAAAAAAATCGACTAGATTTATATATATATACAGGTCTCAATTGGGTTCAGGGGTTTATTCACAGGCTTGACTGTACAGGACTCAACTAAATTTGGGATTTGGGGCATAGTCACAAGTGATCCACAGGGATGTGGAATTGACCTGTCATCTCTTTCTGGCTCTGGTGTCCACACCAAAGAGCCTACACTTAATTTGCACTAAAGAAATTGAAAAAGAATTGAATAAAGGCTCTTTAATGGGGATGAAGCTAAAATTTCATCTGCATATCACCACCAAATTAATGGACAAGCTCAAGTTGTAAATAGAAGTTTGGGTAATCTTCTTCATAGTGTAATTGGAGAATATATTAAAAACCGGACTTATTACTACCTAGAGCTGAATTTACCTATAATAGTTTCATTAATAGGATAATAGGAATGAGTTCTTTTGAAGTAGTTTACAGTCTTCAAACTAAGAAACCAATTGACCTCATCCCATTACCCATGCATGTTAGGGCATCTGAATCAGTCAAAGCATTTGCACAGCATGTAAAATTTGCATAAAAAAATTGTTAATAAAATTAATGTCAGCAACCAGATCTATAAACAATTAGCTGATTCACACAGACGAGCTTATGATTACAGTAGGAGATTATGTTATGATATGGATTAGACCAGAGTGGTTTACCTCTGGAAGCATTAAAAACCCACATGCCTGAGGAGCAGGCCTTTTTAAGATCTTAAAGAAACTGGGATCAAATGCATATATCATGGAACTACCATTTGATTATGGCATTAGCACTATATTTAATGTATCATATCTAATAAAATATAAAGAACCAATATCAATACCCAATGATCCTTTTGAGCTTAACTCCTTTGATGAGAGTGATCCCCCACCCGAGTGTCCACAACTAAGAGTTTCTCAAAGATATGATCGGATTGAGAAGATTCTGGATTAGCAGGTCATTTCTACTAGGAGTCATGGATATCAAAGATATCTGGTGAGATGGCAAGGCCGCCATGAGTCTGAGGACATATGGATTATCTAAGAATAACTACAATAGATTGATCTAGATATTCTTGAGATTACCAGAGCAATATGGAGCCTGACTCGATAAAGTCAAGTTCTCCCAACCGTAGGAAAATAATGAGGACATCGCCCAGCATAGATTATGATGCACATATTTGAGCAGACATTAATATTTTTATTTTATTTGGGTGTATTGGGATTGAAAATATTATTTTATTTTTATTATTCTTGTATCCAAATTATACACAGATTTTAAAGCATGAGTACTGGATTAGATGGAGTATATTTATAGATTAGGCCAATTATTTCAATTTGACTCGAGTCTTAGTATATTAGTTTGTTTATTCTCCAATTTGTTGGAGAGTTCCAGAGTTTTGGTCTCCAATTCATGGAGTACCAGGGTCTTTTAAAGTAGTCCCATGTATCAATTGAATTATTGACAATACTAAATTAAGGAATTTGATTTCCTGACTCCCCTCTTTTCTTCCTCTCTTCCTCTTCTTCTTCCTCTCCTCTAGGTTCTTCTCCTCTTCTTCTTTTTTCTCTCTTCTTCTATTTCTCTTTTCCTTGCCACTAAATCTCCTGATAGCCAGCCATCCTCTTACCGTGCTGAGAACCAACCATCGAACCACTGAACCCCTATCATCGCCGCCTTTCCCTCAGCCACACAGCTAAGTACATTAAGAATGCTGCCTCCCTCTTATTTGGAGAGGTCCATGGTTGAGCTGACGATGACTACACCCTGACTGAAACTGGCCATCCCAAAACTCTTCGAATGATCACCCTCATCTCCTTGGCTATCGACCACCGATGAAAACCCGTCTGAATCCACAGTGACCATGCTGGAACCACATAACTTCTCTCACGGTCACTGATAACCACTGGAACAAAGTCGCACCACCGTCTCTTCACAGCCACCTCAAATCCCCAGAGTCACCATGCCACTCCGGCATCGTCGCCGAAGGAAGCCTCGCCAATTTTCCCTACCCACAGGGTTCCCCTATTTTGGCATGATGTGAAGGCACAAGAGCCAGCATAAACATGAAAGTAATCATGCACTCTCTGTTACCAACTTTAGGCTAAAGTAGGAAGAAAGGAAAAAAAAAGAAAAAAAAGTGGGAAAGGAAAAGAAAAAAAAAAAAGTGGACTTTAATTTTGCAATTTGGGCTTCACCTATGACATCCCAAACATCCTAATCAATGCATCCTGATCAGCACACGATCAAAGAGTCTGCGACCATTCAGAGCACTTCTAGAAGACTGCATCAGCCATATTTTTTTTGGATTTATCGAACCAGATATAAACTTATTTTGTCTTGGAAAATGCTGACTGCAATTATTATTTTATATTATTATTCCAGGTCTAAAGACTTTATCGGACTCACCATTCAACTAGAATCTCAGCCTGACTTGGTCATGCCTCCTTTTTCGGTCTCGACAATGATCAAGTTTATAAGCATCAATTTTCTACTTAAAATTTAAATTGATATTGGTAGTGAGTTTTTTCTTTAGTTTTTAAGATTAATATATTAATTGATTGTGCATAGCATAAACTTACGGTAGTTTCTCAATTATCGATGATCTTGATTTTTTTTAGATTTAGTTTTTTTTTTATGACTTGTAGTTATTAAAAAAAATTGATTATAGCTTAATCCCTTTCGTATTAAGAAAATAATAATTAGCTAGTTTTGATTTATAGTTTGGGTTTGCTGTATTTGAAAAAAAATATAAAATTAATAATAATAATAATCTACATTGCATCCCTATATCATATCGTTCCGCATCACTAACCCTCTTATCTTTTAAACCCTTTGGATGCTGAGTCCTTTTTGAGCCCCGCTAAGTAGGATCTATTTCCCTAGATCGCTCTACTAACTTGATCATCGGAGTATCCTTGCTAGGATCCCTGACCTAGGTCTCCTCTTTTTTGCGGGGCTAACCGACCAGGTATAGGGACGACACAGCGAGAAGCATAACATCATATGAGAGCCCGACTCTGATCGAACCTCTTTCAAGCTTTAGGCCATGATGATCCCGGCAGCAACAACCACAACAAACACCTTCTCTCTATAGGTCAAAGAGAGTGCGAAGTGCACCTCTCAAAGATGGCTTTATCATTGAGAATGATAATGAAGCTAGTATCATATAGGATGATGATCCTATGACCTAAATGGAAGATTCACGAGTAGAGACTCTGACAAATGATTATAAGCATGAAATCTAAGATGGTCCCATGTACTCTAATCAAGTTTGGACATTTGTTGATCCATCTGTCTGAGTAACCCAATTTGGTATAAATAGATCTTCAAGAAAAAATAAGAGTATATGGTCAAGTAGAGACCTAAGGCATTGCTGGTGGCAAAAGGTTTTAAACAAAGACATGGTATTGACTATGATGAAACTTTTTTTCTAGTAGCCAATCTCAAGTCCATTCGATATTGCTTGCCATAGCTACATACTATGACTATGAGAGATCTAGCAGATGGATGTAAAGATTGCTTTTCTTAATGGATATCTTGAGGAAGAAGTCTGTATATCATAGCTAGAGGGGTTTGTCTCAAGTGACAGACCAACCCAAGTATGCAGGCTTAAGAAATTCATTTATGGATTGAAGCAAGCTCGAGAAGTTGGAACATCCACTTTAATGAGACAATCAAAGAGTTTGGTTTCATCAAAAATGTGGATGAACTATGTATGATAAGAAGACAAGCGGAGTGCCTTTATTTTCTTAGTTTTATATTTGATGACATACTCATCATTAGGAATGATATACCAATGTTGTACTTGGTCAAGTCTTAGCTATCAAAGCAGTTTTCCATGAAGGATTGGAAGAGGCATCCTATATACTAGGTATAAAGCTCTATAGAGATAGATCTAAAAGGATGCTAGGCTTATCCCAATTCAGGTACATTGACTTAGTGTTGAAGAGATTCAACATGGAGAGAAGTAAGAGAGGTTACTTGCCCAAAGATATTTTTCTAGTATATGGTGGATCAGAGTTGAAACTTGAAGGGTATACTTATTCTAGTTTTCATTAGATCCAAGTGATACCTAATTTATATTAGGTATGTCTTCATCCTATATGGAGGTGTAGTGAGCAGCAAACTGTAGCTAACTTAGTTACTGAGGCATATATACTAGCTGCAAGTGAAGCCGCAAAGGAACCTATGTGGATGAAAAATTCATCATGAAATTGGGCATGGTTCCTATTATACAACAACTAGTGCCACTTTATTGTAATAATATTGGAGCTATTGCACAAGCTAAGAAACCAAGATCTCATCAAAAGTCCAGGCACATCCTAAGATGCTTCCACCCTGTTTGAGAGATCATGAAAAGACAACATGTTATTATCGAATGAGTAGATACCAAGAACAACATAGCAAACCCATTCACTAAAGCACTACCATAGTAGTAGCTTGACCGGCACTTAGATTATATGGGTGTAAGATGAAAGAAAACTGGTGCATTGGATGCCTACCCTAGGCATTCTACACAAAGGAGTAGGTATTGTATAATTAAGATTTTTTTAAGCATGCATACGAAAAAACCTACTCATGCACAAGATCTAACATAAACATGATGCATGTTACTAATACACAGGCATGTATAGGCAAATGCAATAATTATAAACAATATGATAAAATTTAGATCTAAACATGCATGATAACAAAAAGAAATAACATACCTTTTAGAGCTTCCTTTTGTTTTGAATTTGGATCAAAACAGGTAAAAGCCAACTCCCTTCTACACAAAAGAAGGCAGCTGGTTGAACTCCCTCAACAGCAAATCAATTTGGAAGAGAAGATGTCAACATGAACTCCATCAGTCTTCAGAACAAATCTACAAATAGGCTTCAACATCAGAATAAGAAAGGGATCGGTCCAATCTCTCAAGGTGTCCAGATGTCCACCCTGTAGAGTATCCATGCACGGGCTCTCACTAATCCAACTCCAGGATATATGCTAGTCCTCCAGGAATCAACAAACAGGTCACGGACGTTTGGAGCAGGGAAAACCAAAGAGATCTTCATGGACGGTCTTCTCCAAAATTGCCCTCACTCCACCAAAAGCACACAAATGAAAACTTAAAAAAAAATAGGGAAGGATCACACGGATGCCCCAGAAATTCTGCACTCAGATTTTCCATCCCAAAAACTCTCTCACAAACAGTAATTAATCGCTCTCTTCTTCTCTTTTAACACATACTCTATTCTTCCCCTCTCACCCAACTCATGGCCAACAACCAAGATATATCAGAGGCGGATTAAACCTGTGAAGGCTGGGAAGAGATCGTGAGAGAAAACTGATAAAACCCAAACCATTTGAAATGGCTCTTGATCGGTGGAAAATGTAGGGAACCATATGCCAAATCACCGTGAAAGCAGGGACCGAGATAAAGAAAGGACGTGCGAGAGAGAAACACCGAGAGACCCCTTCCAGTTCACGGTGCTAAGGATCATATTCTGATAACCCAAGCTGATCTGATCAACATGTAGTTCAAATTTCATTCAAATGGTAATAACAAGGCAACCAGATAGCAAGGGAAGAGGAAGAAAACACCATGTAAAATAAACCATGTTATAAACCGATTCATAAAGACCCCGGTCCGACCAAACTCGATCAGTAAGAAAATTAGGTCGAGTCTTGGTCTACCAGGAATAGTTCTTGGTTGACCCAACCAATCCTATTCGATCCAAATCAGACCAGGAGGACAAGTAAAAAACCCAATGTGTGCTCAATTAGACTGTTTGACCTTAATATCGAAATGATTCCCAATCATTGATCGGCTCCCGAATCAGGAAGAAATCCTCTATGGCATTTGACCTCATAAGTTCAAATCTAAATGATAGCACTAGAACACTTCCAGTACCAGCACAAGATATCATCTAGCAATGGCTCCCAGCGTTTGGATAGGCCAAAGATGCGAGAGCAATATATCGAACGTCTAGCATATGGTTGCCATATAATTCATCCCTTTGACCTCCAATGCTCAAGATGACCTAGGATTAGACTGCCAACCATATTTGAGTCAATCCACAACATGCCTCAACCTCATAAGTCCAGTGACTTCTCACTAGGACTACCCCGGTCAAGGATTTGCTAAATTGAGACACTGCGAGACATTCAATCCAAATAATTTGGACAGGTCAATTCCATCTTGGTCCACCATTGCTCCATAAGTACTTACCTGTACCTAGAAACCTTCCATCATCGGATTAAAATCCGGGTAGTCCGGTACCAAAGCACAGGGAGTTGCTTGCAAGCTACCATTGTGACCTCAAGTCGGAGGGACACATATACCCATATCCAATTGCGAGCAATCCTTTGGCAAAAAGGAGCTCCACGGAGCCACGTTCAATGAGATATCACACATCCCACTTGCAAATCATATCAGTGTCACCACACTCCTTTGGTCAAGAGGACAACCAACCAATGTGAACCACATAACCTATAGTTGATACATTGCCATCCTATACAATGTAAACTTTGGTTGTGAACCATTTTAAAGGACCACTCGATATATCCTCTCTATATCAAAGTCAGTGCAGTCCTAAGGACTTCATCACACAAATAGAGTTCATTACAGGAAAATGAATAATGTGATGAGCTGCCAAAATAAAGTTTTATTAGTTCATATACAAATTATAATACTGAGCATAACCGCCTACAGCCTAAGCGATTGGCTTTGGGACACAATTCCCAACAACTCTCACTTGTACTAAAGCCAATCATAATAGTATCTAATACCCATTACCCTTTTACAATAGTCAAATTCTTTGATTCTGAGGGCTTTAGTGAAGGGGTCAGCCAGATTCTCCTTTTCATCGATCTTCATAAGATTGATGTCGCCTCGTTCTACGATCTCTCGCTCGAGGTGATAGCACTACAAAATGTGCTTGGTGCAATGATGAGACTTAGGCTCCTTAGCTTGAGCAATGGCTCCTATACTGTCACAATACTGATGCGGGACAGAGATTGGACTGGATCGCTGGTGAGCATGAAAGTCACCAGGGATTAGGATTTGCAAAGGAGGAGGAAAGAAAGGGTGCAGGGTTAAGAAAAAAGATATTGGGGTTCACATAGATTCTCCAAGAAGAACAAGCACATAGAAAAGGGCCTCACACAGATGCCCTAGAAGAACAAGCACATAGCAAAGGGGCTCACATAGATGCCCTGGGCTCGCACAGATGCCCAGAATCAGGGATCAGACAGAAACGTTGGGAAGATGGAGAAGGGATCATACAGATACCCTAGGATCACACCGATCCTTCACACAGAACAATAGAAATTTTATTCATCCATCCTGAGGTCGAGAGCTCTAGTTGATGGGGCATGGGATAGGGAAAGGATCGTCGGCGAGCTAAGAAGTTGCCGAAGATTAGGGTATCCTATTTTTTTCTATTTTCTGATTCCTTTAGGTGGTGACGAAGGAAAAAACAGGGATGGAGGATAATGAGGATGGACTACCACGAACCATGAAACCCACTCTCACAGAGAGACTTCACACCTCTAGGGCATTATACCTACCACCCACCTCACTACATGCAGTCTAGGGTATCTCACCTACCACCCATATCACTACACGTGGAGCCCAGGGTATTTCACCTGCCACCCAGGTCACTCCTGGAGCCATGAGGGGATTTCAAAGAACATGGAGGAAAACGAAGATGGGGGGATAACTAGGGCATCACGCCCCTACGATATCCCGAAGGACAAAGACAACATCAACACCCGCAGGTGAAGACATAAGAGGTCATAGCCCTGAACAACAACTGACAAACCAAATCCCAAAAATTCAATTTCTTCTACCTTTTTACAATAGGAATGAGGGGTTATTTATAAGCTCCATAACCCTCATTTGAATTTGAATACAGGATAGGGATAACTCAAATTTAAATACAAGATAGGATAAGATAAGCCTATCCATATCTCAATCCTAACCAACAAAATCCTAATTTAAATTTTAAATAAAAGATAAATCCTAAATTTATTTTTCAAATTTATTTACTGTTCTGAAATTTTGTGCTGCTTCGAGATTCATGCAGGTTGATGTCCCCATCATTTCCCTGAGGTGGGGAAAAACTCGACTCCGTCGAGTCAGGCTAACTCAGGCTCAAGATGCACATGACTTGTAGAATGATTTTTTTTTTCTGAATTTGTTTTGTCTTTTTTTCACTGATTTTTTTTTTCCTTTTTTCTCATGGCTGGGTTTTTTTTTTTTTTTTTCCTATGCTTAAAGTCGGCTGCCAACGCCGGTTATGCCTTCACGATCGTGCGAGGCCTCTCCCGATGCTTTAACGGTCGTGTGAGAACGAGGGAAGGTCCCGGACGTGGAGATCTGGTGGGCTTCGTCGGTGACGGGTTGAGGATGAGGACAACGGCCCGGGGAATGGTGGCGCGGCCTCTCCAGCAGGCGACAGGCGTCATGGCAGCAGGGAATCGGGTGGGTGTCCGTGAGGCATCGCGGGCGGAAATGGGGAGCCTAGCGGGTTTCGGCGGCTCTCCAATGTCGGGCAAATCTGTGACATGGGCGTGCGGCGGCGAGCATGCGGCGATGGTCTTCCGGCTTGAGACTTCGCGGGCTGCATGGGGGTGCCGACTCGAGGGCGTAGCTGGCAGCACGGGTGTACCGGCTCGGGGGCGATGCGAGCCTTGCTTCCGTCGGCTGGTGATGGTTGAAGGGGCCCACACGATAGAAGGCATCTCAGGCGGCGGGAGGGGCTTCACGGAGGGGTTCGACTGCAGCGACAATGGTGATGCATGGGGGCCCGATTCCAATGATTGACAACGGACAAGGGAAGAGCCTGGCGGATCCGGTGCCTTGCTGGCGGAGACGGGAGCAGAGGAATCCTTCGGTGGGATCGACTATGACAAAAATAGGGGATCGAAAAAGGGTTTGCTGGCAATGGTGTGCTTGGTAGAATTATACACAGGATGTTTTGAATGACAGAGATTAAGAGGAAGAAGCAGGAGAGTTAGAGGAGGAAGAGGGAAAGAAGAATATGAGAAGAGACGGAGAGGGTGATCACGGGACGGAGGCAGAGGGGAGGCTTGATCAGAGGGGTTCAGGCGTGAACTTCTGGATCGACTGCAGGCGATGGAGACGGTCTTCACGAGCGATGGTAGCAGGGGATGTCAATAGAAAAAAGAGTTGGGAAGAAGAAACGTACCCTAATCCATCTGGGATCTGATACCAAGTTGATGGGGAATGGGATAGGGATAGGATCGTCGGCGAGCTAAGAAGTCGCCGAAGATTAGGGTATCCTATTTTTTTTGGATTTTCTGATTTCTTTATGGTGGTGACGAAGGAAAAATAGGGATGGAGGATAACGAGAATGGACTACCATGAACCCTGAAACCCACTCTCACAGAGAGACTTCACACCTCTAGGGCATTATACCTACCACCCACCTCACTACATGTAGTCTAGGGTATCTCACCTACCACCCATCTCACTACATGTGGAGCCCAGGGTATTTCACCTGCTCCCAAGTCAATCCTGGAGCCATGAGGGGGATTTCAAAGAACGTGGAGGAAAACGAAGATGGAGGGATAACTAGGGCATCACGCCCCTACGATGTCCCAAAGGACAAAGACAACATCAACACCCGTAGGTGAAGACATAATGGGCCATAGCCCTGAACAACAACTGCCAAACCAACTGACAAACCAAATCCTAAAAATTTAATTTCTTCTACCTTTTTACAATAGGAATGAGGGGTTATTTATAAGCTCCATAACCCTCAATTGAATTTGAATACAGGATAGGGATAACTCAAATTTAAATACAAGATAGGATAAGATAAGCCTATCCATATCTTAATTATAACCAACAAAATCTTAATTTAAAATTTAAATAAAAGATAAATCCTAAATTTATTTTTCAATTTATTTACTGCTCCGAAATTTGTGCTGCTCCGAGATTCATGCTGGTCGATTTCCCCATCATTCCCCTGAGGTGGGGTAAAACTCGACTACGTCGAGTTAGGCTTGCTCAGGCTCAAGATGCACATGACTTGTAGAATGATTTTTTTTTTCTGAATTTTTTTTGTCTTTTTTTTCACTGATTTTCTTTTTTTTTTTTTCTTTTTTTCTCACGACTGGTGTTTTTTTTTTCCTATGCTTGAAGTCGGCTGCCAACGCCAGTTATGCCTTCACGATCATGCATGGCCTCTCCCGATGCTTTAACGATCGTGCGAGAACGAGGGAAGGTCCCGGACGTGGAGATCCGGTGGGCTTTGTCGGTGATGGGACTGAGGACGAGGATGACTGCCTGGGGAATGGTGGCGCGGCCTCTCCAACGGGCGGTAGGCGTCATGGCAGCAAGGAATCAGGTGGGTGTACATGAGGCATCGCGGGCGGTGATGAGGAGCCTAGCGGGTTTCGGCGGCTCTCCAGCGTCGGGCGAATCTGCGACATGGGCATGCGGCGGCGAGCGTGAAGCGATGGTCTACCAGCCTGAGACTTTGTGGGCTGCATGTGGGTGCCGGCTCGAGGGCGTAGCTGGCGGCACGAGTGTACCGGCTCGGGGGCGACGCGAGCCTTGCTTCCGGCGGCTGGTGATGGTAGAAGGGGCCCACATGGTAGACGGTATCTCAGACGGTGGGAGGGGCTTCACGGAGGGGTTCAGCTACAGCGACAATGGTGATGCATGGGGGCCCGATTCCGATGATTGACAGCGGACAAGGGAGGAGCCTAGGGGATCCGGTGTCCTGCAGGCGGAGACGGGAGCAGAGGAGTCCTTCGGTGGGATCGACTATGACGAAAACAGGGGATCGAAAAAGGGTTTGCTGGCAATGGTGTGCTTGGTAGAATTATACACAATTTGTTTTGAATGACAGAGATTAAGAGGAAGAAGCAGGAGAGTTAGAGGAGGAAGAGGGAAAGAAGAATTTGAGAAGAGACGGAGAGGGGGATCACGAGAAGGAGGCAGAGGGGAGGCTTGATTGGAGGGGTTCGGGCGTGAACTTCTGGATCGGCTGCATGCGACGGAGACGGTCTTCACGAGCGATGGTAGCAATGGGTGTCAACACAGAAAAGAGTTGGGAAGAAGAAACGTACCCTAATCCGTCTGGGCTCTCATACCAAGTTGATGGGGCACGGGATAGGGATAGGATCGTCGGCGAGCTAAGAAGTCGCCGAAGATTAGGGTATCCTATTTTTTTCTATTTTCTGATTTCTTTATGGTGGTGACGAAGGAAAAAATAGGGATGGAGGATAACGAGGATGGACTACCACGAACACTGAAACCCACTCTCACAGAGAGACTTCACACCTCTAGGGCATTATACCTACCACCCACCTCACTACATGCAGTCTAGGGTATTTCACCTACCACCCATCTCACTACACGTGGAGCCCAGGGTATTTCACCTGCCACCCAGGTCAATCTTGGAGCCATGAGGGGGATTTCAAAGAACGTGGAGGAAAACAAAGATGGGGGGATAACTAGGGCACACGCCCCTACGATGTCTCGAAAGACAAAGACAACATCAACACCCACAAGTGAAGACATAATGGGCCATAGCCCTGAACAACAACTGCCAAACCAACTGACAAACCAAATCCAAAAAATTCAATTTCTTCTACCTTTTTACAATAGGAATGAGGGGTTATTTATAAGCTCCATAACCCTCATTTGAATTTGAATACAGGATAGGGATAACTCAAATTTAAATACAAGATAGGATAAGATAAGCCTATCCATATCTCAATCCTAACCAACAAAATCCTAATTTAAATTTTAAATAAAAGATAAATCCTAAATTTATTTTTCAAATTTATTTACTGCTCCGAAATATGTGCTGCTCCGAGATTCGTCTAGGCTGATGTCCCCATCATTCCCCTGAGGTGGGAAAAACTCGACTCCGTCGAGTCAGGCTATCTCAGGCTCAAGATGCACATGACTTGTAGAATGATTCTTTTTTTTTTCTGAGTTTTTTTTGTCTTTTTGTTTCACTGATTTTCTTTTTTTTTCCTTTTTCTCTCATGGCTGGTGTTTTTTTTTTTTTTCCTACGCTTGAAGTCGGCTGCCAACGTTGGTTATGCCTTCATGATCGTGCGAGGCCTCTCCCGATGCTTTAACAGTCGTGCGAGAATGAGGGATGGTCCCGGACGTGGAGATCCGGCGGGCTTCATCCGTGATGGGGCTGAGGACGAGGACGACGGCCCGGGGAATGGTGGCGCTGCCTCTCCAGCAGGCGGCAGGCGTCATGGCAGAAGGGAATCAGGTGGCTGTCCGTGAGGCATCGCGGGTGGAGATGGGGTGCCGAGTGGGTTTCGGCGGCTCTCCAGCGTCGGGCGAATCTGTGACACGGGTGTGCGACGGCGAGCGTGCGGCGATGGTCTTCCGGCCTGAGACTTCACGGGCTGCATGGGGGTGCCGGCTCGAGGGTGTAGCTGGAGGCACGAGTGTACCGGCTCGGGGGCGACGCGAGCCTTGCTTCCGGCGGCTAGTGATGGTGGAAGGGGCCCACACGATAGACGGCATCTCAGGTGGCGGGAGGGGCTTCACGGAGGGGTTCGGCTACAGCGACAATGGTGATGCATGGAGGCTCGATTCCGATGATTGACAGCGGACAAGGGAAGAGCCTGGCGGATCTGGTGTCTTGCTGGCAGAGACGGGAGAGGAGGAGTCCTTCGGTGGGATCGACTGTGACAAAAACAGGGGATCGAAAAAGGGTTTGCTAGCAATGGTGTGCTTGGTAGAATTATACACAGGATGTTTTGAATGACAGAGATTAAGAGAAAGAAGCAGGAGAGTTAGAGGAGGAAGAGGGAAGAAGAATCTGAGAAGAGACGGAGAGGGGGATCATGGGACGGAGGTGGAGGGGTGGCTTGATCGGAGGGTTTCGGGCGTGAACTTCTAGATCGGCTGCAGGCAACGGAGACTGTCTTCACGAGCGATGGCAGCATGGGGTGTCAACACAGAAAAGAGTTGGGAAGAAGAAACCTACCCTAATCTCTCTGGGCTCTGATACCAAGTTGATGGGGCACGGGATAGGGATAGGATCGTCGGCGAGAAAAGAAGTCGCCAAAGATTAGGGTATCCTATTTTTTTTCTATTTTCTGATTTCTTTATGATGGTGACGAAGGAAAAAATAGGGATAGAGGATAACGAGGATGGACTACCACGAACCCTGAAACCCACTCTCACAGAGAGACTTCACACCTCTAGGGCATTATACCTACCACCCACCTCACTACATGCAGTCTAGGGTATCTCACCTACCACCCATCTCACTACACGTGGAGCCCAGGGTATTTCACCTACCACCCAGGTCACTCCTAGAGCCATGAGGGGGATTTCAAAGAACGTGGAGGAAAACGAAGATGGGGGATAACTAGGGCATCACTCCCCTATGATGTCCTGAAGGACAAAGACAACATCAACACCCGCAGGTGAAGACATAATGGGCCATAGCCCTGAACAACAACTGCCAAACCAACTGACAAACCAAATCCCAAAAATTCAATTTCTTCTACCTTTTTACAATAGGAATGAGGGGTTATTTATAAGCTCCATAACCCTCATTTGAATTTGAATACAGGATAGGGATAACTCAATTTAAATACAAGATAGGATAAGATAAGCCTATCCATATCTCAATCCTAACCAATAAAATTCTAATTTAAATTTTAAATAAACATAAATCCTAAATTTTTTTTCAAATTTTTTGCTGCTCTGAAATTTGTGCTGCTTCGAGATTCGTGCGGGTTGATGTCCCCATCAATATACTAGAACAAAACCATCTAGGGAAGGTGCCACCCCTAGTTCTCCAAGAAACTTTTGCAACCACACGGCTTCCTTTGCTGCATCTGATGCTGCAATGTACTCTAGTTTGCAACCGAGTCTGCAACTATTGCCTGCCTAGAACTCTTCTAGCAGATCGCTCCTCCAATCAGGGTAAACATAAATCCTAACACACTCTTGCTATCATCTCTGTCTGACTGGAAACTGGAGTCAGTATACCCTATAAGTTTCAAGTCAGGTTTTCCATAAATCAGCCATTGGTCTTTAATATTTTTCAAATACTTTAGGATGGTCTTAACCACCTTCCAATGTGCCTCACCTGGGTTAGACAGGTATCTGCACACCACTCCTAGTGAGTATGCCATGTTTGGTCTAGTACATGTCATAGCATACATGATAGAGCCCACTACAAAAGCATAAGGAACTCTACTCATGCGCTATCTTTCCTCAAGAGTTGTCGCACAATCCTTCTTGGAAAGAGTAATTCTAGAACCTATTAGGAGATAGCCTTTCTTGAAATTCTTCATGTTGAAACATTTTAGCATGGTATCAATGTACGTAGACTAGGACAATCCCAGAAGCCTCTTTGATCAATCTCTATAGATCTTCATATCTTGTATGTAAGAAGCTTCACCCTAGTCCTTCATGGAGAACTAAGATGACAACCAGACCTTTATTCCTCGCAATGCTGCGATGTCATTCCTGATTTAGAGACTGTCATCAACATACAGTACCAGGAATACAATCACAGAACCATTAACCCACTTATAGATGCAGGGTTCCTCTCCGTTCCTAATGAAGCCATATGATTTGATACACCTATCAAATCACATGTTCCAACTTCGAGATGCTTGCTTGAGTCCATAAATGGACCTCTATAATTTGCACACTTTTGACTCATCTGTGGATGTGAACCCTTCAGGTTGTATCATATACACCTTCTCAACCAGCTCCCCATTCAGGAAAGCATTTCAAACATCCATCTGCCAGATCACATAGTCAAAATGTGTTGCCAAAGCAAGCATGATCCGAATGGACTTGAACATTGCCACAGGTGAGAACATCTAATCATAATGATACCATATCGCTGAAGATACCCCTTGGCAACCAAACGGGCTTTATAGGTCTCCACCTTCACATCTGTGCACCTTTTTCTCTTGAAATCTACTTGCACCCGATGGGTTTTATCCCTTCAGGTGGATCAACCAATGTCCATACATTGTTGATCTCCATGGACTCCATCTCAGATTGCATGGCTCTAAGCCACGCCTTAGAGTCAGATCTCTTAATTGCATCTATATAGGTGATCGAATCCTTATCATTCTCGTCGAGCTCAATGGGATCACTGTCCCGGACCAAGAAACCATAATATCTATCTGGTTGATGCGGTACTCTACCGGATCTCCTACTAATGGGTTCCGGGTGTGATCCAATCACAGCCAGTTCTATGATGTCCTTAGAGTGTGTAGGTTCTTCTTCTTCAGGTTGAACTTCACCAAGTTCAATCTTAGAGGCTACAGTTCATTCTCCAAGGAACTCCTTTTCCAAAAGATAGCCCTAAGAACAACGAACACTTTCTGTTCATCCTCCAAGTACAAGAAATACCATTTTGTTTCCTTAGGATACCTAATAAACAGGCACCGATCATACCTAGGACCAAGTTTATATGAGTCTAAATGCTTTACATAAGTCGGACAACCCCAGACCCGAAGGTGTGAAATTGAGAGCTTACGTTTCGTCCATAACTCATATGGAGTGGAGACAACAGACTTACTTGGAACATCATTCAACAAGTAACAAGCTGTCTCAAATGCATATTCCCAGAAGGATAGCGGCAGAGTTGCAAAGCCTATCATTGATCGAACCATGTCCAACATTGTTCGATTCCTCCTTTCATAAACACCATTCAACTGGGGTGTTCCTAGAGGAGTCCGTTAAGAGAGAATCCCATTCTCCTCCAAATATGTCATGAACTCATCGGATAGGTATTCACCACCTCGATCATATCGAAGGGTTTTAATACTCTTTCCAATTTGTTTTTCTACTTCATTACGGTATTGTTTGAACATTTCAAATGACTTAAATTTATGTCTCATCAAGAAGATATAACCATACCTAGAAAGGTCGTCCGTAAATGTAATGAAATATTTGTATCCACCTCTAGCACTAATTGTCATGGATCCGCATACATCAGTATGTATGAGACTCAAAAGTTCTGTAGCTCGTTCACCTTTTCCAGTAAAAGGTGACTTGGTCATTTTACCAAGCAAACAGGATTCACGAGTGGACAGTGAGTCAGAATCACTGACCTCGAGGAGGCCTTCTCCTCGCAACTTGTTTATCCTATTCTAGTTAACATGACCTAGCCTATAGTGCCATAGATACAAGTCACTGACATTTTCTATCCATGGACATTTGCTGGACGTGTACATTATATTAATAGGCCGTGACAAAACATAAATGCCATTATTTAACTTAGCTTTCATTATCATAGAGTTATTCATAATAACTTGGCAAAAATCTCCTTTTATTGAAAGTTTATAACCACAATTGGCCAACAGGCCTACATAGATAATGCTTAAAATAAAAATATCATGCATGAAATCTTTGCTGATTTCTAATGATGCTATCAGAGCGATCGATTTTTATAACATGATATGTAGATATATAACCTTACATGTTAGATGTAATCTTAATCTGAGTAACTATTTTGGATTGAGTTGATCACCATGGCCATCCAGTCATAGTGGAAAGTAGGGTTTAAAGGTCTTTCTTCCCATTCCATGGGGTCTTCTAATGTATGTAGGGGTGCCGCTTATAGTTATATCTCATAAACAAACAAGATGAATGGATAATTTTATTAAAATTATTTTGATAATTTAGATCTAACTTTAATAGTTTAATCTTGATTATTTTTCTATTATTGATATGAAATTAAGTTATTTGCATAAGGTTTTATGTTAATATATAAATTATAAATTTAATTTCAATAATTACACCATGGTATGTATTCTAAATATAAAATTTTTTATTTATTTATGATGCATATAAAAATATTTAAATATAATTTTTAGAAAAATAAATCTTGATTAATTATTAAAATAAGAGTTGATTAAATCTAGAATTATGAATTAAGGATCTAAAGTCAATTCATAAAACATGGATTTTGGGTTAGATCGAATTAGGTAAAATAATTGGGTTAGACCTAGGGTTAGAATTTGATTAATATGGACCTTAAAGAAGTTGATTTAACATAACCAAAAGTTAATTAGGATTAGGTCAAAGAGTTTTTAGATCAATTCTTATAGTGATAGGTTGATCAAATCCATATTATCAAATGGACCTAATTCTGGCATAGTGGTCAGACCCAAGTTCTTAGGCTAGTCTAATCAAAATTGATGAACTAATTAGTATCTAAGGTAAGTTTAGCATTTGATCATGGTTATTAATTGGGGCTACCTCTCACTTGGACAATATGTTGGTGTCTTAGGAAAGAGGTTAATGGCGGAACCTTCCCATTGATCTCACTTACCTGGCCAATTTGATCAATCGAATTTTGATTAGATAACTCATCGATTCGAACAAACCCATGCCAGTAAGGAATATTAGTTTGACTGATCTAGGTACTCTTGGACTAATGTGATTTGACCGTTATCACTGATTTGGTAAAATCAGTGGGAGGATTGTTAATTGGCCAGTCATCTTCTTTTCTTGACCATCTAATTAACCCTCTAAAATTATTTGGTCCCTAAAGTGACAACATTATAGAGATAATTAATTCATAGTCTCATATTAAGAGAGTGGTAATGAGTTCAATAGTTAAGATGATCATTGGAGATCCAAAGACCTGGTTCTCATCTGGCTATTAAAATTATCATTCATATTATGATGACTTAGTCACTTCTTTCTAAATGATGGTCAGGTGGTGGGCCAAAGTTGGGCTTGGCCATCATTGGCTAGAAGCTCTCAATCCTATTATGTTAATGGTTGGTACTAATAAGGGCTTTCAGTAGTAGCACAAAGTCTTACTGATTAGTTCTTGTTGACCCCATAAGTGATTTTGATGATAACAAAATATTGGAGCTTGTATATTTATTTCTGACAACTGATGCAGGCAGAGTAGGGCTAGAGATGCTAGAATGGATGCTTATGATGCAAAGGGATTTTTATAGTTGATGAGTTTTAGATGTTTTTAAAGGGTTTTGATTCTCGATCACAAACAAAGACTAGAAATAGGAGAAACTGAATAATAGAAGCCTACACTAGCAAATCAAGTCCCTAAATAGTGAAAACGAGAACAGGATCCCGGGATTAAGAAACCCCGGTATGACTAAGCTCGATACGCAATACCTACTTAAGAGATAGGGGCAAACCTCACACATCTGTAGCACCCGATGTAGAGATCGCTCAACTCGGTGGATGTGGCATGGATGCCCGAGCAGTCAAACCCACCAATGCACCGGCTTTCGATCGGGTGGTCGCGATGGCAAAGCAGACCGTCTCTGGTGCCCGTGATACCAAGGAGGACCTGTAGAGCAAGCAAAGTAGGGATTAGCGGAGTGGAGAGAAGTATCGAAATGGAACTATGGTATGGTTGAGAAGGGGCTTCGAGCTTGGTGTCCGGCTGGATTCTGAAGTCGAAGAAATGGATAACTTGGGGCCTCGCACCCCGCGACATCCCAGAGGATGAAGGAATGTGGCCTCACACCACTTGACGTCCCGGAGGATGAAGGACTTGCGACTCCCTGGGGCGACGGAAAGGTGGCCTCACACCACTCGACATCCTTGGGGACGAAGGAAGCTTCACTCAAACATAGTCTAGGAGACAATGGTTGGAGGAGAAACAAAACTCAAACTCTTTTTTCATTTAATCATCAATCATTCAATACCATTACAATGGAGGGATTGGGTCCTTTAAATAGGCACCCAAGGCCCATTTGAATTCAAAACATTTCAAACCAAATTACAACCTAAAAGATGGCACCCATATGGATGTGGAGAGCTCTTCATGGCCATCCAAAATGAAGGAGGAATTGGCGTGGCATGTGGGAGGGCTTGGAGAGGGGAATTGGCCTCTTGACTTCCTTCTTTGCATGTTCATTTTGGGAAGGAAACATGGAGCAAGTCTTGCTTGAAGGGATGTGCTTCCTTTGATCCTTTAACGCCCACTTGGAGTGACTCATGGCCGGCCATGGTCGAGGGAGCTTTGGGTGTTGTAAGGTTGAAGGCTTTGAATGGGTAGTGTGTCCCTTGACCTTCCACTCTTGCATGAATACTTTGGGAAGAAAACTTGGGAGATGGCTTGCTTTGTGGCTTGGTCTCTTCATGAAATCGTCAATGCCCCATTGATGATGGATCATGGCATGATGTGGGGGAGGGAAGAGGGTGATGATGTCTCCTCCTTCCAAGGTCGCCCAAATGAAAATGGTATGGAGGGGGCATGTGGAATGCATGAGGGGCACCTCTTTGCTTCCTTCATTGGATGCCCAAGAGGAAACAGATGTGGCGCCACATAGGTGGCAAAGGTGGCACCTTGGTTGGCATCTTTCCAAGTGTAAGAGGTGGGTTGGCCCTCAAGGAACTTGACTTGGTCTTGAAAGCCAGGTTGACTTCAATTGGGCTTGGGCGCAATCCAAACTCAGATCCGAACCAAAAATAAATACAGGACCCATGACCTAAACTTGACCAAAATTGGTTAAGGTACAAGACTAAAACAAACTTAGACAAGGTACATGACTCAAAAATTATAAAATTACTTTGGCTTATAGCCTTATTACATGACTCAAAGAAGTGGAACCCTAATATGAGATCCATAGAGGGTTGAGGAGCCTCTATCGGACCTGGTGCCCACACCAGTTCTCTAGGGTGGGAGGAACTCGACCCTGTCGAGTAAGGGTTAGTCTGGCTTTGGTACCTCTCCAGGATATCGAGGTCGATGTGCTGCAAGTCCTTCCGTGTGATCCATGAGTCATCGAATTCAGGTCGGCCTTTCCATCGGACCAAGTAACATTGATAGCCTTTGCCCCGGGTAGTGATAGCTTGGTCATCCAGGATGCGCTCGATCCGCTCTCCTCGCTCAGGTATATTTGGAGGTGGACACTCAGGTTCAGGTTCACTCTCAAAAGAAATGTCAGGCCCAATGGCTCGCTAGGTATGTTTGCGGGTTCCATATACTCGACTAAGTCAGAGATATTAAATATCGAGCTAATTTCATAATCCGGAGGTAATTCTAGCACATAGGCATTAGGGCCCATTCTCCTAATCACATTAAAGGGACCAGCCCCACGAGCATGAAGCTTCTTAACGATTTCCGGGGGAAACCGTTCAGGCCTGAGCCTAATCATTACAAAATCCCCTATTTCAACTCTTTGGCTCGCTTTTGGGAATCAACCAAATTATTTTTAAAAAAAAATTATTTAATGCATAATCCTAACATGATGCAAAATGTAGACTCAACTATGCATTTCTATTAAAAAAATATTTTATTGGACTCCTAGGGTCTAAACCTAACAGACTTTTGACTCTCTAGGTTTGACCGTGGTCTGGTATGCACAAGAAAATTTTTAAGGATCCTTAGCAAATGCCATAAAGTATACCAAAAGTAGAGGGCAAAAGGGATGAGCTCTAAGGAGCCACGCATTCAAATAATTTCAATAAAAAGTAACCTCCTGGCTCTAGAGATATGAGAAGGCTCAGGGAAAGGTAGGGAATAGAAATTGGAGTCTTGGGGCAATCTAGGAGAAATATGAGACAGACCTTGGTTAATCAGGATAATTTTAAAATCAGGACATTGTTCTATAGGTGCAAGTTCCAAGGCTAGATGGGTATCCCTAGATGGTGGAAGGTCATTAGGAAGGTCTTTGGGAATGTTATCTTGAAAGTCCTCAGCAATAATGTCTACCTCTTGGGGCGGCTCCTTAGGGACTTGTTCATGGACCTCCTTTAATGGCAATACTAGTGAACCTTTACCTTCCTCCACAATGTTTGATCCTGGCTTAATTACTCCTTCAAATTCTCTAGTGGGTTAAGGATCTTTTCCTTTTGTTCTTCAATGGTTTCTACATGGGGTTCATCTACATCACACTTCACCATTAGGCTTGACTCCGAGATGTATTTTTTGGCTTCCTCAATGATTTTAACGTTGGGCCCATCTTCTACTAAACATGACTCATAGATGTTTTCTTTCAATTCTTTAATAGGCTCAGGAGTTTCATTCCCTAGATTTTCAATGGGTTAGAAGAAGAGATTACTGTGAAAGGACCTTTTAAAGAGTTTCAGGGAGAGAAGGATGAACATTCTGAGAATTTGAATACAAAAACCCTGAGCCCATTGATGCGGAATAAAGCTTTGATACCAAAAATGATGCAGGCAGAGTAGGGCTAGAGATGCTAGAATGGATGCTTATAATGCAAAGGGATTTTTATAGTTGATGAGTTTAGATGTTTTTATAGGGTTTTGATTCCTGATCACAAACAAAGACTAGAAATAGGAGAAACTAAATAATAGAAGCCTACACTAGCAAATCAAGTCCCTAAATAGTGAAAACGAGAACAGGATCCCAGGATTAAAAAATCCCAGTAGGACTAAGCTCGATACGTAATAGCTACTTAAGAAGATAGGGGCAAACCTCACACGTCTGAAGCACCCGATGCAGAGATCACTCAACTCAGCAGACGTGGCCTTGATGCCCGAGCAATCGAACCCGTGGATGCACCGGCTTTCGGTCGAGTGGTCATGAGGGCAAAGCAGACCGTCTCCGGTGCCCGTGATACCAAGGAGGACCTGTAGGCAAGCAATGTAGGGATTAGTGTAGTGGAGAGAAGTATCGAAATGAAACTTTGGTAGGGTTGAGAAGGGGCTTCGAGCTCGGTGTCTGGCTAGATTCCATAGTTGAAGAAGGAGATAACTTGGGGCATCGCACCCCGTGATGTCCCGGAGGACGAAGGAATGTGGCCTCACACCACTCAACATCCAGGAGGACGAAGGACTTGCGATGCCCTGGGGCAATGGAAAGGTGGCCTCACACCACTCGGCATCCCTGGGGATGAAGAAAGCTTCACTCAAACCTAGTCTAGGAGACAATGGTTGGAGGAGAAACAAAACTCAAACTCTTTTTTCATTTAATCATCAATCATTCAATACCCTTACAATGGAGGGATTGGGTCCTTTAAATAGGCACCCAGGCCCATTTGAATTCAAAACATTTCAAACCAAATTACAACATAAAAGATGGTGCCC
This sequence comes from Areca catechu, assembly GCA_021397845.1. Taxonomy (NCBI): domain Eukaryota; kingdom Viridiplantae; phylum Streptophyta; class Magnoliopsida; order Arecales; family Arecaceae; genus Areca; species Areca catechu. Next base: position 138,545,843 of record CM038051.1, on the reverse strand, counting down.
ATATGGATGGGGAGAGCTCTTCATGGCCGACCAAAATGAAGGAGGAATTGGCATGGCATGTGGGAGGGCTTGGAGAGGGGAATTGGCCTCTTGACTTCCTTCTTTGCATGTTCATTTTGGGAAGGAAACATGGAGCAAGGCTTGCTTGAAGGGATGTGCTTCTTTTGATCCTTTAACGCCCACTTGGAGTGACTCATGGCCGGCCAAGGTGGAGGGAGCTTTGGGTGTTTCAAGGTTCAAAGCTTGGAATGGGGAGTGTGTCCCTTGACCTTCCACTCTTGCATGAATACTTTGGGAAGAAGACTTGGGAGATGGCTTGCTTTGTGGCTTGGTCTCTTCATGAAATCTTCAACGCCCCATTGATGATGGATCATGGCATGATGTGGGGGAGGGAAGAGGGGGATGATGTCTCCTCATTCCAAGGTCGCCCAAATGAAAATGGTATGGTGGGGGAGTGTGGAATGCATGAGGGGCGTATCCTTGATTCCTTCCTTCGATGCCCAAGTGGCAACAGATGTGGCACCACAAAGGTGGTTGAGGTGGCGCCTAGGTTGGCATCTTTCCAAGTGTAAGAGGTGGGTTGGCCCACAAGGAACTTGACTTGGTCTTGAAAGCCAGGTTGACTTCAATTGGACTTGGGCCCAATCCAAACTCAGACTCGAACCAAAAATAAATATTGGACCCATGACCTAAACTTGACCCAAATTGGTCAAGGTAAAAGACTAAAACAAACTTAGACTAGGTACATGACTCAAAAATTATAAAATTACTTTGGCTTATAGCCTTATAATATGACTCAAAGAAGTGGAACCCTAATCTGAGATCCACAAAGGGTTGACGAGCCTCTATCGGATCCTCGTGCCCACACCAACAACTCTTCAAGTATTTGACAAGTTTTTGTAGGATGAATTAAATGTTCAATCTTCAACTCCTACACTTCTATTTTCTTGTTTGAGTTGTGTTGTAATGTGTTTTTGTAAAGAAGAACCCAATGAAAAAGCTAAGAAAAAATCATGTTAAAAGGGCTACTTCTATGTGTGTGTGCGCCATGAAATTTATTTTGAGTTGGTTTGTTTGAGAATGTAAAGAGTTGGTAAGAGTTTTTCTTTAAGTTTAAATATAAAAATCCTGAAGAAGACACTCGAGCCGACCCCACATGATGAAGTGCCGACTTTGCTTACTGGCACATAGCAAGGATTCTGGAACGCAACAATCCGAGCTGACTCGATGGAAAGCGAGCCGACTCCAGTGAATCTGAGTCGACTGGAATCAGTCCGAGCCAACTCCTCCAGAGTTCAATTTCTAAATATCTTTTAGAACAGCCATGCGAGCCGACCCAAACAAGAAAGAGCCGACTCTGCCATACCTAATGTTGAAAGCTTGAGATAGCGAGCCGACCCGAACTGCACTGACCTGACTCTTCTAGAGTGTGTTTTTTCAAACCTGAGAAGAAGTGCCGACCCAAGCTAAAATAAGCCGACTCCTCGAGTTCAAATTTTTCAAAGAATGAAGTTCGAGCCGACCCGAGCTATCAAGAGCCGACTCGTCCAGAGTGATGTTTTGCACCCTGAGACAATGAGCTGACTGCATTGAAGATATGGCGACTCGACCTATCGACTCAAAGGATCCGAGCTGACACTAAGGAATCCAAGCAAACTCGAATGTCATTTCCAGGTATCTAACGGCTAGTTCCAGAAATTATTTTTGATTGCTAAAAGGTGCTCCAACGGTCACAAATCATTCCCTAATGGTCTATAATGGCTAGAACTGCATTGGGTTGATAAAAGACTTTAAATTTGAAGGATTTGAACTTCCTTGAAGAAATGAATTAGAGAGCTCTTCAAAGAAAAGAGAGCTTCATTGAATATCCTACCAACCAATAGCAAAAGAGCACAAGAGCATTCAAGTCAAGCATTCAAGTCTTCACCAACTCCAATCTGAAGCTTGAACCAACTTTAGAAAGAAGCCACTGAAGAAATTAAAGCCTATTCAAGTGCATTCAAGTGGACTTCCAATAAGCTAGACTGGCAACTATCGATAAATTGAGTTTGTCATTATTATTGAATTTCTTTCAAATCAATTTTTTGAATTGTTGGGTTATTGGTGAGCCCGGTTGAAAAACCAAATAGATTTTTTGTAAGCCTTGATAAAAACCAAGTTTTGGATTCTTGGTGATCCTGGTAAAACCAAGTTAGGTCTTGGTGAGCCTTGATAAACACCAAGTATTGGGTTCTTGGTGATCCTGGTAAAACCAAGTTAGGTTTCTTTGGTGAGCCTATTAAAATCAAAGGGTGTTCGATTTTCTTTGGTGATCCTATAAAACCAAAGTGTAGAGGTTTTGGATTGTGATCCTATAAAACAATCCTACTATTTTCGGGTATGAATATAGTGGAAATCCTAAGTGGTATCTTGGGTAGTGGACGTAGGAGCAGGGTTGCTCTAAACCACTATAAATTTGGTGTTTTGTGTTATACTTACTTGACTCCTTTTAGCTTCTACATTTTATAACTTTATCACAGCACCTACCACTAGTAAAGGATTTTGAATTGCATATTATTTGCTTTAAATTTTTAAAATTTCCAATTCTCCCCCCTCTTGGGTAGCCACCTGGGCAACAACTGGTATCAGAGCAGTGTCTCTGATTATCTTAGAGTAAAGATTGATGGCTGTTGACTCCACTAATTGATTTTGATGATAAGCAAAACAGTTATGCATAAGTTGAGAACTAATAATTTGCTTTGAGTGTGTTTTTATTGAAAAGGTGCTTACAAAATTTGAAGAAGTCAAATTGTCGTGAAGAAACCATGTTTGAAAGAAAAGTTTGCTCAAAGAAGACTTGGACACTTAAGATATGGTTGAATGGATGGCCAAGCTAAGTGGAAACTTATTTCAGCTTAAATTCAACAGTTTCTGTGTATTTTTTAGTAAAGTGTCGAAACATGACATGAAGTGTCGACACATGAAGAAGACGTGTCGACTCAGGCTGATATAAAGCAATATTTCAAATGGCGCAGATGAAGTGTCGACACATAGACCTGAGATGTCGACTCAAGGTGTCGACATATGGATTAACATATCGCCTTAGACATTCAAGCCACAGAACTTGCAGATGTTAAAGGAGTAGTTGAACTGTCGACACATGGAAACAAGGTGTCGACTCAAGGTGTCGACTCAACTGAGAAGGTATCTACACATCTAAGATTTTCAGAGAATCTGATTGCAGCTTTTTGAACTATGTGTCGACTCAAGAAGAACATGTGTCAACCTTATGTGTCAACTCAACTGAGGAAGTGTCAACACATGGAGTTTTGTCAACAGTAACGGCTAGTTTTCTAATTACAGAACTCACCAAAATGCCCCCAACGGCTAGTTTTCATATGTAATGGCTAGTTGGTTTTGAGGCCTTGGGAGGGTATTTATTTGCTCCAAATCAAATCTAAACACATGATATTGAATACCATTAAAGAGTTTTGAGAGAAAAGAAGAGAGAAGAGCCTTAACTCCTATTCATTCAAGTTTCAACCACTCACAAGCTAAAGGAAGCCTCCAAGCATTCAAAAGCCATCAAGAGCATTGAAGATCATTCAATCTTGGGCATTTAAAAGGCTTCAACAAGTGCAAAGCAACTCTACTTCGAGCTACATCAAGATATTCATTTTGTTATTGAAAGTTTACATTGGTTCTTTTTTTCTAAACCTTATTTTTTGTAAGGGTTCTGGGTTAGCCTATTATAATACCAAGTGAGGTTATTGGTAAGCCTTAGAAAACCAATTAGGTTGGTGGTTAGCCTGCAAAACCACTAAGGTTCTTGGTTTGCCCGGAAAACTAATGGAGGTTGTTGGTTAGCCTTGTGAAAACCAATTAGGTTCTTGGTTAGCCCACAAAACAAAGTGAGGTTGACTTGTTGTGATCCTTATAAAACAAGTCCGGTTTTGATTAGTGAGCTCGAAAAACTTATCGACTGTAATCATGTGATTATAGTGAATTCCCAAGGGATCATGGGGAGTGGATGTAGGTGCATGGTTGTCACCAAACCATTATAGTTCTTGGTGTTTGTGATTGCTTGATCTCTCTCTCTTTCTCTTTATTTATTGCTCTTAATTTCTACTACACTTATATTTTAGAGCATTGCATTTGAATCATAGTACCTTGCTTATATATATTTGTTGAATTAGATTTCTTTGCTTAGTATCTAGTTTTATAAAGTTTGTAGCTTGTTATAGTAAGTTAGCTTTATTGAGTGTTAATTTTTAGAGACTCTATTCACCCCCGCTCTTGGATTACTTACTCGACAACAAGTGGTATTAGAGCCCTATTCTTAGTGTATAGGCTTTACCGCCTTGAGTAAAGATCTATGGCATCCCCAATTGGTACTAGTGTAGTTGAGGGACAAGCTTCAAATAAATCTCCATTTTTCAATGGACCAAATTATACTTATTGGAAAACTAGGATAAGAATTTATATGCATTCTATTGATTACAATTTATGGAAAGTAGTAGATAAGGGTCCTCATATTCCTTCGGTAGTGGTTGATGGTATTTCCATCCCAAAACTTGAAGAGGATTAGGATGAAAATGACATTAAACAATCTGAGATTAATGCAAAGGCAATGAATCACCTTTATTGTGCATTAGATCCTAGTGATTTAATAGGATATCTACATGCATGTCTGCCAAAGAAATATGGAACACACTTGAAGTTATCCATGAGGGTACCAATCAAGTGAAGAACACTAAGGTTAATATGTTAGTGCATACATATGAGATATTCCGGATGGAACTAAATGAATTTGTTACTGATATGTATACACGATTCACTAATATAGTTAATGGTATGAGAAGTCTTGGTAAAATCATGTCTAATGCTGATCTTGTGAATAAAATTCTTTGGTCACTTCCAATATCATGGGATCCGAAGGTGACAACAATTCAAGAAGCAAAAGATGTGGACAAGCTACCTCTTGAGCAGCTAGTGGGATCGCTCATGACTTATGAGCTCAATCTCAAACAAAAGTCTATGGACATGGACAAGAAGAAGAAGGGGATTGCTTTCAAGTCAAATATACAAGAAGAATCCTCAATTGATGAATACGAAGATGAAGAGGAAGAAGAAGGTGAAGAAGCCCTCCTTGGACAAAAGTTTAGAAGATTCATAAAGAAGAGAAAATTTTCTTATAAAAAGAAGTATCAATCTAAAGAAAAAGGAAAAGAAAAAGAGAAAGAAAAAGAAAAGGAAAAGGAGAATGAAGTACTTATATGCTTCGAGTGCAAGAAGCCGTGACACTACAAGTTCGACTATCCTCTCCTTAAGAAATCAAGAAAGAAATTAAGGAAGAAAGCGATGATGGCCACTTGGAGTGACAGCGAAGACTCTAGTTCAGAAGAAGAGTAGACTGAAGTTGCAAATCTCTGCTACATGGAATATCAGGACAATGATGAGGTAAGTTCTGACACTGAAATTGATTTCACTTTTGATGAACTTAGGAATGCTTTTGAAGAACTCATGCATGACTATAAATTAGTTTTATCTGAAAATAAAAAATTAAAAAAGCATGCAAATAGTTTTTCTTTTGAAAACAACTCTTTATTTAATGATGTTAGTGCTTTGAAATCCAAATTAGATGTTTTGGAAAGGAAAAACAATGCTTTGTCAATGGAAAATGATGTTTTAAAAAGATCTAAAAATATTATTTCTAACAATGATCTTTTAAAGAAAAACAAGGATTTAGAACATGAAAATACTAAGTACAAAATAAACTTGAATAGATAAAACCTTTTGTTGACAAATTTACTTATAGCTCAGAAAAGTTAAATTTAATTTTAAACAATCAAAGAGCAGTTTTTAATAAGGCAGGTTTAGGATATAAACCATAGAAACAACAAAAGTATTTAAAAAACTTTTTTGTACCTGTATCATCCAGCATTACTTGTTTTACTTGCAAAAAGCTAATGTCATAAACCATATCAATGTAACTTTAGAAAAATCATTCTTTTGGTAAAATGTGGGTTCCAAAATAAACCATTTTGAATGCTAACCCTAAAGAACCCAAGTTGTCTTGGGTACCTAAGAACAAAGCTTGATCTTATTGCAAGTGTGTCTTGCAACCAAGGAGAACAAAAGAGTTTGGTATCTAGACAGTGGTTGGTCAAGACACTATTGGGAATTATGTCACAAAGCCAATCGCTTGGGTTGTAGGCGGTTGAGCTAAATATTGTACTCTTTCTTTGAATTAATAAAATATATTTTTGATAGCTCATCACATATTATTTCCTGAAATGAACTCTTTCCATGTGATGAAGTCCTTAGGACTACATTGACTTCGATACAGAGAGGATGTATCGAGTGGTCCTTAAACCCTGTTTACAACCAAATGATATATTGTACTGGACAGCAATATATCAAGTATAGGTTGTTGTAGTTCACAACGTTTGGTTGTCCTCTTGACCAAATGAGTGTGGTGACACTGATGTGATCTGCAAGTGGGATATGTGATATTTCATTGAACGTGACTCCGTGTAGCCCCTTTCTGCCAAAGGGAAACTCACGATTGGATATGGGTATATGTGTCCCTCTGACCAAAGGTCATCTCGGTAGCTTGCAAGCAACTCCCTGTGCTTTGGTGCCGGACTACCCAGATTTTAATCCGCTGACGAAAGATTTCTAGGTACAGGCAAGTACTTGTGGAACAGTGATGGACCAAGATGGAATTGACCTGTCCAAACAGTTTGGATTGAATGTCTCGCAGTATCTTAATTTAGCAAATACTCGACCGTGGTAGCCCTAGTGAAGAGTCACTGGGCTTGCGAGGTTGAAACACGTAGTGGACTGACTCTGTCTGGGTTGGCAGCCCAATGTCAGTCATCCTGAGCATTAGAGGTCAAAGGGATGAATTATACGGTAACCAGATGCCAGAGGTTCGATTGTTTGCTCCTGCATCTTCGACATATCCGGATGCCGGGACCCATTGCTAGATGGTTTCCTGTGCTGGTACTGGAATTGTTCCAGTGCTACCATTTAGGTTCGAACCTATGAGGTCACACGCCATAGAGGATAACTCTCTGATCCAGATACCGATTACGATTAGGAATCGTATCAATTTTATGGTCACAGTATTTTTTGAGCACTCTTTTTCCCATCTCATCCTTGTCTTTGTTAACCAAAAATTGTTCCGGGCTGACCAGGACTGCGCCAGGTTTTTTCTGAATCAGTTTTGAACTGATTCGGAGCTCATTTCGGCCTTCAATTGGTTGTGAACCAATTTTATTGGGCTTGAACCGGTTCAATTGAATTGAACCAAGTGGTTTAATGGGATTGAACCATTTTGGGATTGGACCGGTTTTCTTTTGAACCGGTATTTTATTTCTCCCTTGACCGTTTTACACGTTAGAGGGGTTTCTTACGCTGGATGGAGTCCAAGTGTCAAATGAAGCCCAAATGACTGATGGCGACATCCCTTCTTCTTCTCCACCTGATGGCTTTCATCGCTGCTTTATTTGCTGGTTAATGGAATGGCAGCTGCTACCTCTTCCTCTCCCAGTCTCTCCATCTCCCTCTTCCTCTGCTGCCTCTATAAAACCTTGCTGCAGTCCACTGTTTCAACGTGAAAAAGAAAAGAGTTTCAGCCGTGAAAAACATCGTGATTTCTCCACCTGCTGTTCCTTCTTTGAGAGGTTGAGAGTTCCACAGATTGAGAGCTTAGACTCTACTCTTATAGGAGGGTGAGAGGGAGAGTTTCAAGGATGTTTTCCTTGTCCCTTTGAGGCACAAATCAAAGACGCAGCAAAATAGAGTTGCTGCAATGCACTATGATCAACTCAACTTCCAGCGGCTAGCACCGCGGTTGTGGAGTGGATTCGAGAGCCCCGGGCATGTCTCCCCTCTTAGAGGAGTATCCTTCTACTCCTAGGAGCAAGCCCACGCGAGCTGGGATCGCTCCAGCTGCTCCAAATCGAAGGCCAAAGCCTGCTGCCCAGTTCTGCTGTAGAAATTCTGGCAGCAGAATTTGGTGAATTTTCATATTTTTTTTGCTGCTTTGTCTTGCATTTTTCAATTGGAGATTGAAGAGCATTTGTCCAAGTTGCTGCTATTAATTTTGGGAGCAAACGGATGTCCGGAAGCTATCGTTCGAGCGACATTTTTCAAGATCAAACAGAGCTTTTTTCAGCCTAACGAAGAAGAAGACTGAATAAGTTTATCCTACTTATTCCAGCCTATTCTAGCTTTATCCTAGAGTTTTCCAGCCAGAATATTGTATGAAAATTTTTTTTTTTTAATCATGCATGATTTGAATTTTTAATTCAAATATTTTGCAAATATTTTATATTTCCTACATGCCTAATTGCAACTAGAATTAGATTAGTTTCTAGATGGAGCCGATTTTTGTTGCACGGATTTTAAAATTATTTTTTAAAATCTGTTCTGCTCCCACTGTTGTTTGCATGCCTAGTGTAGGAACATTGCAAACCACTAGCACCTTTTTTTCTTTCATTGGTATCAGAGCAGGTTCCATAATTAATCTAATCTAGTATGCATGTTTAATTAGATTAAAATGGTTTAATCTAAAAATGTATCTAATTTCTTTTGAACCTAGTTAGACATTCACCATGACCGTGTGTCTTGACATGATGCGGATCGTCTGTGTTGGCCTTTTCAGAAGGATCCTTAAAGAATATTAAAATTAAAAATTATTTTATTTGGTGATACCTGTTTTAGGCATGTTTTATATGAATATAAAATATGTGTAAATATCTTGATGCATGATTTTTTTTGTTATGTAAAATTGTTTTCCATAGAGACTTAATCAAAATATATTTAATTAAGTGTTTGGCTTATTAAAATTTTTAGGTTTATGAAATCTAATCAAAATTTGCATAAGCCATTTTGGGTTAATTGGGTTAGCTGACTAGTTGGGTCCATAACTGGGTTAGACCTAAGTTTAGTTGAACTGGATTACAAGAAGATTAACCAAAGTTGTTTAAGGCCCTTCTTTAGAAGATCTAATAGTTAGATTAGTTGATACGTTCATCTAAAATGGATCCAATTAGTGGCTCAGTGGACGCCCAAGTCTTTAGGCTAATCTGATCGAGTATGGTAAACCGACTGGTGTCGAGGTATGTTTGGCATTGTGATCATGGTTGTATGAGGCTACCTCTTTCCTGGCCAACTTGGTTGGTATCTAGGAAAGATGGTTAATGAAGGATACTCACCCATGATCTCACCTACCTGGCTAGTCAAGTCGACCTGAACTGATTGGAAAAGCTCAATGACTCGAGTAAACCCATGTCACCCAGGTTTATCGGTCTGACTGATCTATAGGTGCCCATGGATCGTTTGTTGATTTATTTCAACCCTCCTGAAATCTGATTGATTCAGTGGGAGGATGATCCATGTCCTTGTCTTTTCTTCTGTCACAACTAAAAATCCTCTAGAATTATTAGGTCCTTAAAAAGACTAAGTCAAGGAGTTGACAGTGTCTTAGCCTCCCATTAAGTCGGTTAGAAATATGTCCTAGCTTGGTGTTCATCGGCATTTCCAAAGAACGGTGTACATCCGGCGATTGGAATTTCTATCTGATCGATGATGGTTCAGTGCAACCTCCTTAATGGGACCAGGTGGGCCGGCCAAAGTCGGGCTTGGTCTTTAGTTAGCTTGAAGCATGGATTTGTCATTTTAATGGTTGGACCTAACTAGAGACCCGCAATAGGAGGCCCCAAGGCCGATTGGGGTGTTTCTCTGGGGCAAAATGAAATACTGAAAATTGTTTAGGGAACAATTGGTTATGAACCTACCTTTAGGCTCGTATGGGTGAGCCGGCCAAAGTCGGGCTCATGCGAGGCCTATTGGATTTTAGTACCCAATTGAAAAAGTGTTTTCACGGATTAGAGTTAGAGGCTACCAATCTAAAAAATTAGTGGGAGAAACCTTTAGACTAAAGTTCAAGTCTTTTGGTTAAATTATTAATTCATACACTAATTTGGTCTTATTTTCTTTCAGATGTCTTCTAATTTATCGCTCCGATTACTTCTCGATAACGAGAAGTTAAAGGGTCATAACATCGATAGTTGGTATCGAAGGTTGAGAATCGTCCTGGAGCAAGAACGGATCCTTTATGTGATAACGGATCCGGCACCTGAAATCCCTCCCGCAAATGCATGGAGTGCGATCAGAGATGCTTATCTGAAGTGGTCTCTGATCGGACTACTGTCCGATGCATTATGTTAATGGCGATGAACGACGAGTTTAGTCACAAATTCAAGGAGGCCCAACCTGATGAAATCCTTCAAAAGTTGAAGGAATCCTTCGGCACCCCGGATGATGTAGAACGGTACAAAGTGTCTTGTGCCATCTACAACTCCAAGATGCCGAATGGTGGTTCAGTCACTGATCATGTATTGTACATGATCGAGCTAATTGAAAAGCTGGGCAAACTTGGATGCCCCTTGCACGAGCAGCTCGGCAAGGATGTGATCCTGAATTCTCTTCCCTCCTCCTATCTTGATTTTCTCGATCATTACAGAATGAACAAGCCTGCAGTCAACTACCAGTCTTTTGGGGTTGCTGCAGACTTTCGAGAAAGACCACCAACTGAATAAGGGGGGTGAATTTAGTGGGAGAAAGTAGAGGTCGTCGTCCCTTTAAGAAAGGGAAGAAGAAAATAAATAAAAAGGGAAAGAAGGTGCAGAATGCTCCTGGCCCTAGTCAGACCAGGAAGTATAAGCTGATCAGTCTTCTGCAGAGTGCTTTTACTGCAAGAAGAAGGACACTGGAAGAGGAACGTCCTCTTTATATTGCGCCCCTTGATCCGAACAGGCCAAGGAAGCAGAAGTCTGCTGAATAAGGTATTTATATGATAAACCTTGTAATTACTCAATGTTGATACTACTAACTGGGTATTGGATACTGGTAGTCCAATTCACATTTGTAATTCATTACAGGGACTTTAAGTTAGCAGAAGATTTGAAGATGGAGAACAGTTTATGAGCGTCGGGAATGAAAATCATGTTCCAGTACTGGCGGTCGGAGTCCTGCATCTAGTCTTTGAGTCTTGTACTGTCGAACTAGTCGACTGACACTATTGTCCTAGTTCATTATGAATATAATCTCTCTAGGCCTTTTGGCCAATTGTGGTTTTGAACTATCAATGAAAGGAGATTTTTGCAATGTTATTTTGAATAACTCTGTGATAATGAAAGTTAGATTAAATAATGGCATATATGTACTATCAAGGCCTGTTAGTGTAATGTACACTTCTAGCAATGCCCAAGATTAGATAATGTCAACGATTTGTATCTTTGGCATTGTAGGCTAGTCATATTAACCAAAATAGGATAAAAAGATGTGAGAGATGGACTCCTCGAGGTCAGTGATTCTGAATCACTGCCCACTTGAATCCTGTTTACTTGGTAAAATGACCAGTCACCTTTTAACTGGAAAAGGTGAATGAGCTACAGAACTTCTAAGTCTCATACATACTGATGTATGTGGACCGATAACAGTTAGTGCTAGAGGAGGATACAAATATTTCATTACTTTTACAGACGACTTTTCAAGGTTCGTTATGTCTTTTTATGAAACATAAGTCTGAGTCGTTTGAAATGTTCAAACGATACCTGATGGGGGACAGAGGGGGTAGGATCGTTGGCGAGCCTAGAAGTCGTCTAAATTAGGTACTAATTTTTTTTTGGTATTTTTTTCTCTAGGGGTGGCAAAGGAACAGTGGGATGTAAGATAGGAATCTGGATCTCATGGACTTGGGACTCACCCTAACGAAGAGACCTCTCACCTCTAGGGCATCACACCCTCCTCGATACTTGGAGGCGCTAGGATGGATCTCAAAGCCACGAGGGGATAGAGAAGATGGAATGGGTAGGGGGATAACTGGGCATCACGCCCACGCCCGAAGGCGAAGGACAGAAGAATCACTCTTCTAAAAACTCAAATTTTTTTATGAACTAAACTGATTTTTTTACAAAGGACTGAGGTGGTATTTATAGACCTGTCCAACCCTCATTTGAATTTGAATACAGGATAAAAAGATAGGGATGACTCAAATTCAAATACAAGATAGGATAAGATAAGCCTATCCATATCTCAATCCTAACCAACCAAATCCTAATTCAAATTTCAAATAAAAGATAAATCCTAAATAAATTTATTCTAGAAATGCTCCAAGATCCATGCCACTCCGGGATCCATGCTGCTCCGAGATTCGAGCGGGCCATGTCCCCATCATCCCCTGAGGTGGGGAAAACTCGACTCTGTCGAGCTTGGATCAGCAGGGACTCTAATGAACAGCATCCAATCAAAAGGGCTCCGCTCTAAAAATGATGCAGTTTTGAAATTGGTGTGGCTTTGAGGATCGTGCAGGATTCTGAAATCTGCAGTAGGGGATGCACCTTATTTAAGAAGCATGTGGTTCCCTTGAATGAAGTTGGCAGCAAGGGTGTGGAGAAGTCGGCAGGGGTGCGGGGAAGTCAGCAGAATCCCTTTCATCTTCACAGACCACAACAACCCTGTTTCTTAAGGTTCTGGTTACTGGCACATCATGAGACAGTTCAATCTCTGCCTTCTTTTTATTCCTTTTATTTGGACTAGGCAACTTCACTACTTTGAGGTGGCCCGTCATTCTGGCAAACAGCTTCCATACGCTTTAGTAACTTATCAGGATTAGTCTCTTCTCGTATCACATATGAGCTGCTACCAGCCACAGCTTCCCAGACAAACTGCTTATCTGATTTAGGACTCTTAGTTGATACAATAACCTTGTCTACAACAAGGAAAGCTAATAGAATCCAACACCAAATTGACCAATTAAACCATTGTCTGCCCGTCATCCTTGTTCTTCTTGAGAGCACTTAAGAATTTGGAAGTTCCACTCTGTGCAATGGTTCCAAGACAATCGATAAGCTCTTCTCTTGTCATTCAATGCCAGTATCACTGATTGTAATTGTCCCATTGTCTGGATCAGGCTTAATGTGTATCTTCAACTCACCACCATCACAAGTAAAGAAGGTTCAGTCAAGCTTAAAATTCTCAGCTTATCAGTGCATCATTTGCATTACTTACAAGCTCGCGAAGAAACACTTCTTTGTGGCTGTACAAACTATGAACTATCAAATCCAATAGGCGGCTGACCTCGGCCTGGTACTCAAACTTTTCACCAGAAGTAGATCTAGAGAGGAATTCCATACAAAGAAGAGACTTAATTATCCAAACATCACGCCCATGCATAGTCACCAGATCTAAAAATATGGCTTTGTTCTCACAGCAAATAACAAGAAAATGCCTCTTCTTCTAGTGGATGGGGTAGGAGAACTAAAAGTAGAGGAATGCTGACTGACTGCAGTTGGAACCTCAGCAACTGCAGAGCAATTACACCAGTGTTGCCAAAATCACATGTCATCATCATAAATCCTAACCTACTTCACAATTCCTCCACAGATGCTGTGGAACAGAGGAGGGACTTCAGAAGGGGGGTTTAGCGGCTACGGCACTGGGATGACAACGGTGACACGGGAAGAGGGCGGATCGAACATCAATGGAAGATGGTTTGGGGGTGGATGACGACCGGCGGCTGTGGAGAGTTCACGGGCTGTGGAGATACGGGGCTTCACGGAGGCAGAGATGAGGGGGGCTCAGCTTGGGAGAACCGGTGACTGGGGATGACTCCGGCGGATCCGGAGAGGATGGGTGATCGGAGACGTAGCGGAGCTTGTCGGGGTTGCGGCCGACGAGGATGGGGTGGAGGCCGTGGCGGGCTAGTTGGACGGAGAAGGCCTTGCCGATGCCGTCGGTGGAGCTGGTGACGATGGCCCACGAGCCATAACGGGTGTGGAAGTGATCTCTCTGGTGAGGTCACAGATGCCGGCCTCCAAGAAGATGGTGATGGCGGCAGTTGCGAGGAAGATGAGGACCTAGGGGAGCGAGGTGCCGGCGGCACCGGCGATGGCGAAGACTCTGGCCTCGATGGTGCTACTGGTGTCGGCGGTGGCTGCCATCAGGGTGGGGGGGAAGGCTGAGGTTCTTGGGATCTGTGGCCATTGAAGAAGAAAGCTAAGGTTTCTTTGGCTAGATAGGAAGCTAGGGTTTGGGAAGGAAAATTGGGGAGCGGAGGGTTGAAGGCAGCGTGGGATCTAGTTGAAATAGGGGATCTGAGGGGGCAAAGGTGGGTTACTTCGGTTGTGTGGTTCTCAGATCGAAAGAAGAAGGGAACAGAAAGAGAAAATGAAGAGGAAGGGAGGAGACCGGGAGAAGCAGGAGAGAAAAGGGATCATCATTCGTAGAAATGGAGGCCATGGAAGAACTCGGATCACTATTCGCAGGAAGGGAGGCCGAGGTGGAGAACTCAATAGAGAAAGTCACGATGTCTGGTCGGTGGTGGGCATGGAAGACCGGTAGTGAAAATGAAATCAGAGACAAGATATTGTCCGATGGTGAAATGGGTGGAAGGGATCGGTGACGGAGAAGTGGAGGGAAGTCTTGGCGGATCGAGGTCGTCTGACGATGGGAGCTCCTTTGTTGTGGACTGGACCGAAGGGTGGAATGGTGCTTCGGGGAAGACGGAGATGGTTGTGGAAGAGCGATGCGGACGGATAAAATCGGAAGAGGCTTATGGATGACAGGGTGGCTGGAGGAAACTTACGGACGACGGGAGGCTTGGGCAATGGCGGATGCGAGCGGACAGGCATGGGTTTGAGGAAGATGATGACTGTAGCGGCCGATCATGGTCTGACGAAACAGCAACGGAATAATGGCGATCGATGGGAAGGAAAACAGCGATGGAGATAGATGGGTAGGCGACCAAGAGGTGCTGGACCGAGTGGAAGATGGAGGACAGGGACGATGAGGACTGTCGAGATATAAGGGAATATGGGGTATCCTATTTTTTTTTTAGGGCTCTGATACCAAAATTGATGGGGACAGAGGGGGTAGGATCGTTGGCGAGCCTAGAAGTCGTCTAAATTAGGGTACTATTTTTTTTTTGGTATTTTTTTCTCTAGGGGTGGCAAAGGAACAGTGGGGATGTAAGATAGGAATCTGGATCTCATGGACTTGGGGACTCACCCTAACGAAGAGACCTCTCACCTCTAGGGCATCACACCCTCCTCGATACTTGGAGGCGCTAGGATGGATCTCAAAGGCCACGAGGGGATAGAGAAGATGGAATGGGTAGGGGGATAACTGGGCATCACGCCCACGCCCGAAGGCGAAGGACAGAAGAATCACTCTTCTAAAAACTCAAATTTTTTTTATGAACTAAACTGATTTTTTTACAAAGGACTGAGGGTGGTATTTATAGACCTGTCCAACCCTCATTTGAATTTGAATACAGGATAAAAGATAGGGATGACTCAAATTCAAATACAAGATAGGATAAGATAAGCCTATCCATATCTCAATCCTAACCAACCAAATCCTAATTCAAATTTCAAACAAAATAAATCCTAAATAAATTTATTCTAGAAATGCTCCAAGATCCATGCAACTCCGGGATCCGTGCTGCTCCGAGATTCGAGCGGGCCATGTCCCCATCAATACCGTATGAAGTAGAAAAGCAAACTGGAATAAGTATTAAAAACCCTTCGATCTGATCGAGGTGGTGAATACTTATCTGGTGAATTTTTGACATATCTTGAGGAGAATGGAATTCTCTCTTAGTGGACTCCTCCAGGAATACCACAGTTGATTGGTGTGTCCGAAAGGATGAATCAAACCTTGTTGGACATGGTTCGATCCATGATGGGTTTTGCAACTTTGTCGTTATCCTTTTGGGGATATGCGCTTCAGACAGCCTGTTACTTATTAAATGATGTTCCAAGTAAGTCTGTTGTCTCCACTTCGTATGAGATGTGGATTGGATGTAAACCCTCAATCTCACACCTTCGGGTCTGGGGTTGTCCAGCTTACGTAAGCATTTAGACTCAGACAAACTTGGTCCTAGGTCTGATCAGTGTTTATTCATTGGTTATCCTAAGGAAACCAAAGGGTATTTCTTTTACTTGGAGAATGAACAAAAGGTGTTCGTTGCTCTTAGAGCTATCTTTTTGGAAAAGGAGTTCCTTGGAGAAGGAACTATAGCTTCTAAGATTGAACTTGATGAAGTTCAGCCAATAGAAGAACCTGCACACTCTAAGGACATCGTAGAACCGCTGTGATTGAATCACACCCAGAACCCATTAGGAGATCCAGTAGAATACCATGTCAGCCGGACAGATACTATGATTTCTTGGTCCGGGACGGCGATCCGATTGAGCTCGATGAGAACAATAAAGATCCGATCACCTATATGGATGCTCTTCAGAGATCTGACTTTGAGGCATGGCTTGGAGCCATGCGATCTGAAATGGAGTCCATGGAAATCAATAATGTTTGGACATTATGATGGGGGACTAATATGAATGCAATTCCCTTTGTATATTTTACATGTTGAGTTAGGTGATTAATTCCCGAATTTTTTATCAAAATTATTTGTAGGGAACTTTGTATGAATTTTTGAAGTTCAGCATGCAGGGTAGGATCTAGAAAAGTAGCAAAGAAGGACCGCCGGGGCTGAGAATCCTCGGTTAGGGCAAGTTCTCCTACAATAAAACTACTAGAGGTAGAGGGGTGTACCTGACAACGTCTGTGAAGATCGCAGCGAAGGGGTCTCTCGTCCCTCGATGGATGCGGCCTGGAAAATCGAGCCAATGACCCGTGGATACCCGGCTTTCTGCTCGGTGGTCCGATTGAGGCTTGGCTGGAGTCGTTGGATTTGTAGGAACTCGGGGACCTGCAAATGATCTTTCAGGGGTTAGAAAACTCATAAAAGAACAAGAAAAAAAAGGAAAAATAGCAATGGAAGGCTTCTTTGGGGTGGGCGTCCAGGGATCTGAGAGGCTTGTTGGCAGCAGGAAGATGATTGCAGCACTGGGAAAAAAACTCTCACAAACCCCTTTATGCACACAGCAGGGTATCACACAACTCAATAGAAGAACTCAAGGTTTTAATTC
Organism: Areca catechu; assembly: GCA_021397845.1. Lineage (NCBI taxonomy): Eukaryota > Viridiplantae > Streptophyta > Magnoliopsida > Arecales > Arecaceae > Areca > Areca catechu. The sequence goes on along the minus strand of CM038051.1, from coordinate 138,528,855 downwards.
ATATCTAAAATTTTCCCTTCATACAAGAGGCTAGGGTCCCTTAAATAGACCCTTAACCTTGGGCTCCAAGTAAGGGCACATTAGTCTTTACATGAGAATCCTTTTCCCTCTCAAATCCTAGCTAGAAAATAAGGAAACATTAGGTAAAAAAAATCTCTAAAATTTCTCTTGACTTGGCCAACACTCCAAGGACACCTAGGGAGCATGTTGGGCTTCTAAGAGCAGCAAGGGGCCGGCCCAAAGGGCCCGGGTGCATGGGTTTGGGCCTCTAGAAGCTGGGATGGCCTGGTAGCCAGGTAGCAGGAATATTCCCTGGTATCTTTCTTCTAGGGGCTTGGGCTTGGCACCTGGGCTTGATTTCTTTGGGATAGGATGCAGATGGACATCTAAAATCATGGATGCCTTGGTCTATGAATATATTTTGGCATAACGAAGGAAATCTGGGCATCTGGAGGGCATTTGCAAGGAATCAGGGTTTCTGATTTTCCTCCTGGGGTCATCAAATCTTCAAGCTGGGTTGGACTTGGGCTAAACTTCCATGTCTTCAATCTGGTTGGACTTGGTCTTTACTTGTATGATGTGGTCTTGAGTCTTCAGTATGCTTGGATAGGACTCAAATAAAATTAGCTCAACATGAGCTGACCAGCATTGGACTGAACTAGCTCAACATGAGCTGACTAGTACATAACTGAAATAACAACTCAAAATATTCAAATAACAACTAAAATGGACTCAGATGAGCTAAGCCCTTATTACAGATGGACTCATAAATTATTGATCAATTTATAGAGGGTTGAAAAGCCTCTGTCTTATTCTGGGGCCTCAGGTGTCCGCACCAATTCTCTCGAGGTGGGAGGAACTTGACCATGTCGAGTGAAGGTCAGACTGGCTCACATATCTCTTGAGAAGGTTTGGGTAGAGGCATTGCAAGTCCTCTCAAGAAATCCAAGAATCGTCCGACTCTGGCCGGCCTTGCCATCGGACCAGGAAGTGTTGATAGTCATGGCCCTGGGTCGTGATGGCTTGATTATCCAGGATACGCTCGATCCGTTCTCCTCTCTCAGGCCAAATTTGTTTGTGGACAATCTAGGTTAGGGTCACTCACATTGAAAGGGAATAGGTCCAAAGGCCTCACTAGGTATCGCTGCCAGTTCCCTATACTCAACCAGGTCTGTAATATTGAAGGTAGAACTAATGCCCAAATCCGAAGGTAATTCTAACACCTAGGCATTTGGTCCAACCTTCTCTATCACTTTAAAAGGTCCGGCTCTGCGAGCATGAAGCTTCTTTTAGGCCTAAGCCTAACCAAGATAGAATCCACTACATCAAGTTCTTTGATCCATCTTCGGGAATTAGCCAGTTTGTTTAACATTAGTGCGGGTGGTGAACATGCTAGGCACATGCAGACTCCTAACAAGATGATGCAAAGGACTCAAACTAACACCTAACAGACTCGACTATGCATTCCTATCAAAGGAAATTTTATTGAACTCTTTGGATCTAAACCTAATAGATTATAGGTTCTCTAGGTTTGATCCTAGCTTGACATGCACATGAAAATTTACAGTGAACTCCTAGCAAATTCCAAAGAGTATGCCAGAAGTAAGATGCAAACCTAACATGCGTGATGAATGCATGCAGTATGCTAATCTCAGCTAAATGCAATCTAATGATCCTAGAAATGATGGAGGTGTCAGGAAAGGGCAGAAAATAGGAAGTGGGTTCAGAAGTAGTTTGGTAGGGTAAGGAAAAAGGTTCAAGGTTAGTTGGATAAAGTTCGATAAAAGAAGGCATGTCAGGGACTAATCCTAGACTAATGAGGCTAACCCTACGAAGTTGCGGTATATCTATGGGGTTTGCATAATGGAAGAATGGGTTACTAATCTCAGGGAAGAGGTCCTTAATGGGAACTATAGGAGGAGGCTCATCCTGAAGGTACTGATTCAAAGAGATCAAGTCCTTAATAAATTCTTCTGGTTCTTGTATTTTAGGACTAGACTCTATAATTTGGCTCTTCTCTATGGTTTCCTTAGGTAAGGCTCTAGTAGCAGTACCTAGGTTCTCTTCCTCTATTTGTTCTTCCACTATAGATTTAGGTTGGATGTGGTCAAGGTCAACTACCTCTAGGTTGGCTTCTACCTGGGTATCTATTGGGTCAGCAAATTCTAGGTCATCTAAAGGTGTCTCCTCTTCTCCCTCATACTCATCCACTAAGTTTGCATCAGCTTCAAACACTTTCGCGTTAATGTAAGCCTTGTCAATCTTAGGAATGGTTGGAGAAGGTCAGCTAGGGAAAAATTGGCTAGGTCCTGTTTTTGATTATGGACACTAATCCTAGTAGGTTTAGGTTGCCTAAGGGGTAGTGGCTTACTACTGGGCTCATATTTAGGTGAGCTAATCCTATGGGGTTCAAGTTGACTAAGGGAAACCTGACTAGTACTAGATTGATACTTAGGGGTTATGGGTTCTCCGGGCTCATAGGACAAGGGTGCAGATCTATGGTCATGGGATTATAGGATCTGGGGTCATAGGATTTTGGGTCAGCTCTATGGTCAGGTTCTAAGGATGGATTATGGTATGGGGTCCTCCTAAGGTTGGGATCTCTATATGGGTCAGGATATTGAGTCCTCCTAGGGTTGGACTCCCTATATGGGTTAGAATACTGGGTTCTCCTAGGGTTGGACTCCCTATATGGGTCAGAATATTGGGTGTTGGGTCTACTAGGCTCATAGGGTGTGGGTGCATAGGATCTATGATCATGGGATCTAGAGTCATAGGATCTAGGTTCATAGGTTATGGATTCATAGGTTCTAGGTTCATAGGATTTGGAGTCATAAGATCTATAGGTTATGGGTATACTAGGCTTATAGGGAAAGGGTAAATAGGATCTATCTTCCTGGTCTATAAAATCCTGATTGGGTCTTCTAGGACTAACCTTAGGGATTGGGTCATGACGATGGGCTCTCCTAGGTTCAGCCTCAAGGTATGGATCAGGGTTTGGGGTCTTCCTAGGTTGAGGATTGTAGTACGGTGAGGATAAGGGGCTCTCCTAGGTTCGACCTCATGGTATAGATCAGGGTTTGGGATCCTCCTAGGTTGAGGGGAATCAGGATCTGGCTCAGACTGTGACCCATGGGTTTTTTTTGGAATCCCTACCCGGACTTTTAACTGATCAAACCTATTGACAAGATGGTCAATTCTATCATTGGTTTGAATACGAGACTGAGTTAACTGGGTCATCTGGGTAGCCATCTGGGCCATTTGATCAGCTAGGGCTTTTATTTGGGCTTGTAAATTTTCCACGGGTTCAGACATTTGTGAAGGAGGTGGGTGATATGAAACTCCTGATCTAGTGCTCATGCAAGACTCGATCAGACCGACTACAGCTGACTAGACCTAGAGTCCAACTAGATGCTCAATCAAGGTGGCAAACTAGCCTATAGTAACCCTGTACTCAGCCAGGCAGGTGTAAGGAGAGTGTTAGGTCCCAGATTGCCAATCCTAGACACCAATCATAGATTGGCCAGGTAGGCGGACCAGCACACAAGCCCTTCGGGATTGAATCCCTAAACCACCATTCTAGACACCTAGCACAAGGAACACACAGGTTAGTCTTGACACAGTGATCTAACACTTAGCCCGGACCCGACCAGTTGGTGTCCCTAGCCCACTAGGGCAAATTAGGTCTAATCGATTTTAAGTTAGGCTTGGGACTGAATGCAAGGAAGGTGGTTTTGGGCTAAGGAAAGGTAATGACCTCCTTCCCTTATCTGGTATAAAGAGAGTGCCCTTAAAGTAAATTATGTAATGATGGCAGGCAGATGAGGATGCAAATTAGGGTTTAGATATTTTTTGGTTTTTTTGCAGAATATGTATTTTTTTAAATAGAAGAAAACTGGCAAATAATGGCCTAATATGCAGGAAATATTGTAAAATTAAAAGATATGCAAAAATGCTAAACAAAACCCTAAAAATTCCAAACTTGTCATGCTGAAAAAACAGAGCCGAAAACTTGTAGGCTGTATTTTGGCTTGAAAAACATTCACAGGACATAATAAAATCTGATGAAATTCTTAAATTACTGTTAAATATGATTAATCTAGAGATATAAATTTCAAGTTTTTTTTAGTTTTCATCAGAGAGAAATAATTAAAAAAACAGAGCATAAACGGACTAAAAATTGCAGAAAACAAGCCCTAATCTAAACTCTCATACCAAATGATGGGGACTAATATGCATGCAATTCTTTTGTATGTTTTACATGTTGAGTTAGGTGATTAATTCCCGAATTTTAGATCAAAATTATTTGTAAGGAATTTGCATGAATTTTTGAAGTTCAGCATGCAGGATAGGACCTAGAAAAGTAGCAAAGAAGGACCGCTGGGGCTAAGAAGCCTCGGTTAAGGAAAGTTCTCCTACAATAAAACTACTGGAGGTAGAGGGGTGTACCTGATAATGTCTATGAAGATCACAGCGAAGGGGTCTCTCGTCCATCGACGGATGCGGCCTGGAAAACCGAGCCAATGACCCGCAGATACCCGGCTTTCTGCTCGGTGGTCCGATTGAGGCTTGGCTAGAGTCGTTGGATTCGTAGGAACTCGGGGTCCTGCAAATATCCTGTCAGGGGTTAGAAAACTCACAAAGGAACAAGAAAACAAAGGAAAAATAGCAAGGGAAGGCTTCTTTTGTGGTGGGCGTCCAGGGATCTGAGAGGCTTGTTGGCAGCAGGAAGATTATTGCAGCACTGGGAAGAAAAAACTCTCACGAACCCCTTTATGCACACAGCAGGGTATCACACAACTCAATAGAAGAACTCAAGGTTTTAATTCATATCAAAAATTCTCCCTTCATACAAGAGGATAGGGTCCCTTAAATAGACCCTTAACCTTGGGCTCCAAGTAAGGGCACATTAGTCTTTACATGAGAATCCTTTTCCCTCTCAAACCCTAGCTAGAAAATAAGGAAACATTAGGTAGAAAAAATCCCTAAAATTTCTCTTGACTTGGCCAACACTCCAAGGACACCTAGGGGGGCGTTTTGGGCTTCTAAGAGCAGCAAGGGGCCAGCCCAAAGGGGCCCGGGTGCATGGGTTTGGGCCTTTGGAAGCTGGGGTGGCCTAGTAGCCAGGTAGCAGGAATATTCCCTGGTATCTTGCTTCTTAGGGGCTTGGGCTTGGCACCTGGGCTTGATTTCTTTGGGCTAGGATGCAGATGGACCTCTAAAATCATGGATGCCTTGGTTTATGAATATATTTTGGCATCTGGAAGGAAATCTGGGCATCTGGAGGGCATCTTCAAGGAATCAGGGTTTCTGATTTTCCTCTTGGGATCTTCAAATCTTCAAGCTAGGTTGGACTTGGGCTAAACTTCCATGTCTTCAATCTGGTTGGACTTGGTCTTTACTTGTATGATGTGGTCTTGAGTCTTTAGTATGCTTGGATAGGACTCAAATAAAATTAGCTCAACATGAGCTGACCAGCATTAGACTGAACTAGCTCAACATGAGCTGACTAGTACATAACTGAAATAACAACTCAAAATACTCAAATAACAACTAAAATGGACTCAGATGAGCTAAGCCCTTATTACAGATGGACTCATAAATTATTGATCAATTTACAGAGGGTTGAAAAGCCTCTGTCTTATTCTGGTGCCTCAAGTGTCCGCACCATATTGGTTGATCCGCTTGAAGGTATAAAACCCATCGGGTGTAAATGGATCTTCAAGAGGAAAAGGGGCGCAGATGGGAAGGTAGAGACCTATAAAGCCCGTCTGGTTGCCAAGGGGTATCATCAGTGATATGGTATCGATTATGACGAGACTTTCTTCCCTATGGCAATGCTCAAGTCCATTCGGATCATGCTTGCTTTGGCAGCATATTTTGATTACGAGATCTGGCAGATGGATGTCCGAACCACTTTCCTAAATGGGGAGCAAGAAGAGGAGGTGTATATGATACTGCCTGAAGGGTTCACATCCGCAGATGAATCAAAAATATGCAAGTTGTAGAGGTCCATTTATGGACTCAAGCAAGCATCTCGAAGTTGGAACTTACGATTTGATAGCTGTATCAAATCGTATGGCTTCATTAGGAACGGAGAAGAATCGTGCATCTATAAATGGGTTAATGGTTCTGTGATTGTATTCCTAGTACTGTATGTTGATGACATTCTCTTAATCGAGAATGATGTTGCAGCATTACAAGGAATAAAGGTCTGGTTATCATCTCAGTTCTCCATGAAGGACTTGGGTGAAGCTTCTTACATACTAGGTATGAAGATCTATAGAAATAGATCTAAGAAGATTTTGGGACTGTCCTAGTCTACGTACATTGACACCATGCTGAAACGGTTCAGCATGGAAAATTCCAAGAAAGGCTATCTTCCGATAGGTTCTGGAATTACTCTTTCCAAGAAGGATTGTGCAACAACTCCTGAGGAAAGAGAGCGCATGAGTAGTGGTGTGGACACCAAAGGCACCAGAATAAGGCAGAGGCTTCTCAACCCTCTGTGAATCACTTAAAAGACATTCAAGTCCACTGTAATAAAGCTTAGTCCAGCTGAGTTGTTTTCATTTAAGTCCTGTAATTATTTAGCTCATGTTGAGCTAGTCCAGTCCAATGTTAGTCAGCTCATGTCGAGCTAATTTTATTTTCGAGTCATGTTCAACCATATTGAAGACTCAAGACCACATCATACAAGTGAAGACCAAGTCTAACCTGATTGAAGACATGGATGTTGAGCCCGAGTCCAACCTAACTAGAAGACATGAAGATCCTTGGAGGAGAATTAAAACAAGTGCAAACCTGAAGCCTGGAGACCAGCTAGAAGGAAACTGGGCCAGCCCAGGCCCAGGGAGAAATTAGGGCACCCCTCCTTAGAATTACCTTCCCCTTGGTCGGCCACCTATGGTCACCCCCTTGGCCGACCAAGACAAGGAGAGGGACTCCCATTCCATTTAAAGTTTTTCTACCTAGGTTGCCATGTATTCTTAGTTAGAGTTTGTAAGGGAAAAAGAGTCCTATGTAAAGTCTAAAGTACCCTTACTTGGGGCCCAAGGTTAAGGGTCTATTTAAGGGACCCTAGCCTCTTGTATGAAGGGAGAATTTTGATGAATGAAAACCTTAAGTTCTTCTATTGAGTTGTGTGATACCCTGCTGTGTGCATAAAGGGGTTTGCGAGAGTTTTTCTTCCCAGTGCTGCAATCATTTTCCTGCTGCCAACAAGCATCTCAGATCCCTGGACGCCCACTCCAAAAGAAGCCTTTTCTTGCTATTTTTTCTTTGTTTTCTTGTTCCTTTGTGAGTTTTCTAACCCCTGACAGGTCGTTTACAGGTCCCCGAGTTCCTACGAATCCAACGACTCCAGCCAAGCTTCAATCAGATCACCAAGCAGAAAGCCGAGTATCCGCGGGTCTTTGGCTCGGTTTTCCAGGCCGCATCCATCGAGGAACGAGAGAACCTATTGCTGCGATCTTCACAGACATTGTCAGGTACACCCCCTCTACTTCCAGTAGTTTTATTGTAGGAGAACTTGCCCTAATCGAGGCTTCTCAGCCCCGGCGATCCTTCTTTTCTACTTTTCTAGGTCCTAATCTGCATGCTGATCTTCTAAAATTCATATAAAATTCCCTACAACTTATTTTAATCTGAAATTCAGGAATTAATCACTTAACCCCGCATATAAAACATACAAAAAAACTGCATGCATATTAGTTCCCCATCATTTGGTATCAGAGCATAGATTAGGGCTTGTTTTCTGCAATTTTTCAGTCCGTATATACTCTATTATTTTAATTATTTCTTCCTGATAAAAACTCCAAAAATTCTAAAATTTGTTTTTCTGGATTCAACATAATTCACAATAATTTTAGAAAATTTAGAATATTTATTATGGCCTGTGAATTCTTTTAAAGGCAAAATACAGCCTATAAATATTTGGCTCTGTTTTTTTTAGCAAGACAAGTTTGGAAGTTTTAGGATTTTATTTAGCATTTTTTGCATATCTTTTAATTTTAGTATATTTCCTGCATATTAGGCCATAATTTTCAAGTTTTCTTCTATTTAAGAAAATATAAAAAAAAAACATATTCTCCAAAAATACCAAAAACATTTAAAACTAATTTGCATCCTCATCTGCTTGCCATAATTGCATAATTTACTTTTAAGGGCACTCTTGCTATATCAGATGGGGGGAGGAGTTGATAACCTCTCCTTAGCCCAAAACCACATCCCTTGCATTCAGTCCCAAGCCTTAACCTAAAAATTTTCTATACTTAATTTGCCCTAGTGGGGTAGGGACACCAACTGGTCGGGTCCGGGCTAGTGTTAGATCACTGTGTCAGATGATAGCAAGAGTGTGTCAGAATTTGTATTTATCCTGAATGGAGGAGCGATCTGCTGGAAAAGTTCCAAGCAGGCAACTATTGCAGACTCGGTATGCGAAGCAGAATACATTGCAGCATCAGATGCAGCAAAGGAAGCTGTGTGGTTGTGAAAGTTCCTTGGAGAGCTAGGGGTGGCACCTTCCATAGATGGTTCTGTTCCGGTGTACTGTGATAGCACTGGAGCCATTGCTCAAGCTAAAGAGCCTAAAGCTCATCACCGCACCAAGCACATTCTGCGGCGCTACCACCTCGTACGAGAAATCATGGAACGAGGCGACATCAATCTTCTGAAAATCGAGGGAAAAGAAAATATGGCCGACCCCTTCACTAAAGCCCTCGGAATAAAAGAGATTGACTATTGTAAATGGGAAATGGGTATTAGATACTCTTCTGATTGGCTTTAGTACAAGTGGGAGTTGTTGGAAATTGTGTTCCAAAGCTAATCGCCTGGGTTATAGGTGGTTGAGCTAAATATTGTACTCTTTCTTTGAATTAATAAAATATTATTTTGGCAGCTCATCACATATTATTTCCCTGAAATGAACTCTTTCCATGTGATGAAGTCCTTAGGACTACACTGACTTCGATACAGAGAGGATGTATCGAGTGGTCCTTAAACCCTGTTCACAACCAAAGGATATATTGTACTGGACGGTAATATATCACGTATAGGTTGTTGTAGTTCACAACGTTTGGTTGTCCTCTTGACCAAATGAGTGTGGTGACACTGATGTGATCTGCAAGTGGGATATGTGATATCTCATTGAACGTGACTCCGTGCAGCCCATTTCTGCCAAATGGAAACTCACGATTGGATATAGATATATGTGTCCCTCTGACCTGAGGTCATCACGGTAGCTTGCAAGCAACTCCCTATGCTTTGGTGTCGGACTACCTGGATTTTTAATCCGCTGACGGAAGGTTTCTGGGTACAGGCAAGTACTTGTGGAGCAGTGATGGACCAAGATGGAATTGACCTGTCCAAACAGTTTGGATTGAATGTCTTGCAGTATCTCAATTTACCAAATCCTCGGCTGGGGTAGCCCTAGTGAAGAGTCACTGTACTTGCGAGGTTGAGACACGTAGTGGACTGACTCTGTCTGGGTTGGCAGCCCAATCTCAGTCGTCCTAAGCATTAGAAGTCAAAGGGATGAATTATACAATAACCATATGCCAGAGGTTCGATTGTTTGCTCCTACATCTTCGACCTATCCGGACACCGGGACCCATTGCTAGATGGTTTCCTATGCTGGTACTGGAATAGTTCCAGTGCTACCATTTATGTTCGAACCTATGAGGTCACATGCCACAGAGGATAACTCTCTGATCCGGATACCGATTACGATTGGGAATCGTCTCGGTTTTATGGTCACAGTATTTTTTGAGCACTCTTTTCTCCATCTTGCCCTTGTCTGTGTCAACCAGAAATTGTTCCGGGCTGACCAGGACTGCACCAGGTTTTTTTCTAAATCAGTTTTGAACTGATTCGGAGCTCGTTTTGGCCTTCAATTGGTTGTGAACCAATTTTAATCCCATGAACCAATTTTATTGGGCTTGAATCGGTTCAATTGGATTGAACCAAGTGGTTTAATGGGATTGAACCATTTTTGGAATTGGACCAATTTTCTTTTGAATCTGTATTTTATTTCTCCCTTGACCGTTTTACACGTTAGAGGGGTTTCTTACACTAGATGGAGTCCAAGCATCAAATGAAGCCCAAACGATCGATGGCGACGTCCCTTCTTCTCCTCCACCGGATGGCTCTCATCGCTGCTTTATTTGCTAGTTAATGGAATGGCAGCTGCTGCCTTTTCCTCTCCCAGTCTTTCCAACTCCCTCTTCCTCTGCTACCTCTCTAAAAACTTGCTGCAGTCCCCTGTTTCAACGTGAAAAAGAAAAGAGTTTCAGCCATGAAAAATAGTGTGATTTCTCCACCTGCTGTTCCTTCATTGAGAGGTTGAGAGTTCCACAGATTGAGAGCTTAGACTCTCCTCTTATAGGAGGGTGAGAGGGAGAGTTTCAAGGATGTTTTCCTTGTCCCTTTGATTGCATAAATCAAAGACTGCAGCAAAACAGAGTTGCTGCAATCCATTATGATCAACTCAACTTCCAACGGCTAGCACCGCGTGTGGAGTGGGATCCGAGAGCCCCGGGCGTGTCTCCCCTCTAGAGGGAGTATCCTTCTACTCCTAATAGCAAGCCACGAATGCTGGGATCGCTCCAGCTGCTCCAAATCGAAGGCCAAAGCCTGCTGCCAGTTCTGTTGTAGAAATTCTGGTAGCAGACTTTGGTGAATTTTTATATTTTTTGGCGGACTTTTTCTTGCAGTTTTCAATTGGAGATTGAAGACCATTTGTCCAAGTTGCTGCTGCTAAATTTTGGGAGCAAACGAACGTCCGGAACCATCATTCCGGCGATATTTTTCAAGCTCAAAACAGAGATTTTTTCAGCACAACGAAGAAGAAGACTTGAATAAGTTTATCCCACTTATTCCAGCCTATTCCAGCTTTATCCCAGAGTTATTCTAGCCAAAATAAGGTATGAAAAATTGTTTTTTTTAATCATGCATGATTTGAATTTTTAATTCAAATATTTTGCAAATATTTTATATTATCCTACATGCCTAATTGCAACTAGAATTAGATTAGTTTCTTGGCAGAGCAGATTTCCGCTGCGCAGATTTTAAAATTATTTTTAAAATCCATTCTGCTCCTACTGTTGTTTGTATGCCTAGTGTAGGAACATGTCAAATCACTAGCACCTGTTTTCTTTCAGACACATGACTGGAGATGTTAAGCAATTCACTTCTCTTGAAGCTTTGAATGGAGGGAGTGTGACCTTCGGTGATAATGATAAAGAAAAAATCATTGGTATTGGTAAGGTTCACATAACTCCTTCAATAGTATTAGTAATATACTTTTAGTAGATGGTTTGAAACATGATCTTTTAAGCATCTGTCGGTTTTGTGATAAATGTTTTCAAGTAGTTATTAAATCATCATATTGCATGATTACGAGTCCAAATATAAATGGAATACAAATCATTGAAAAATGGCATGGAAATATTTTTTTGGTAGACCTTGATGATCTATCTTTACCCAATAGAGAATGTCTTGTTGCAATGAATTCTACTAAAGAAGAGACTAGCTGGCTATGGCATAGATGGTTAGGGCATGCTAGTATGTACCTTATTTTAAAGCTTTGTAAAAAAAAATTAGTTAGAGATTTACCAAAATTTACTTTAAAAAAGATAGAATTTGCCAAGCATGTCAATTTGGTAAACAAGCCAAAATCTCTTTTAAACCAAAAGAATTTGTAACTACTAGTAAGCCACTTGAACTACTTCATATGGATCTCTTCGGATCAACTAGAACATCAAGTCTAGGAGACAAGAGATATGGATTAATCATTGTGGACGATTTTTCAAGATTTACATGAATTTTCTTTTTAGCACAAAAAGATGAATCATTTTTTATATTTATAAAGTTTTATAGAAAAGTTTCAAACAAAAAAGGTGTTTCAGTCATTTGTATTCGTAATGATCTTGGAACTGAATTTGGAAATCAAGATTTTGAAAACTTTTATAATGAAAAAGGAATTGAACACAATTTTTCTGCACCTAGAACACCTCAGCAGAATGGGATAGTAGAAAAGAAAAACCGTACCTTAGAAGAAATGGCATACACTATGCATTGTGAAAATGATTTGCCAAGGTATTTTTGGGCTGAAGCTATTAATACAGCCTGTTTATTTTAAATCGAGTTTTAATTTATCCTATTTTAAGGAAAACTCCTTATGAACTTTAGAACCAAAGAAAACAAATTTTGAAATATTTTTGAGTTTTTGGATGCAAATGTTTTGTTTTGAACAATGGAAAAGATCATCTTGGAAAGTTCGATGCCAAGTCTGATGAAGGTATCTTCTTTGGATACTCTACATCAAGCAAGGCATACAGAATATTAAATAAACAAACTTTGGTTGTAGAAGAGTCAGTACATATTATATTTGAAGAATGTAATAACATATCATCGAGAAAAGAAGATACATCTGATGAATGTGCAGGTGCTTATAAGCTTCAAAAGATAACATTGAATGATCAAGCTCAACCAAATGAAGAAGATCAAGACAAGGATGAGAAAGAAGATGACACTCCAAAGCATCAAGATCTACCTAAGGAGTGGAGGTATGCTCATGGGCATCCTAAGGAATTAATCTTAGGTGATCCATCCAAAGGGGTAAGAACTCGAGCTTCTATTAGAAATGAATGTGATTATATAGCATTTGTATCTCAAGTAGAACCTAAATGTTTTGAAGAAGCTGAAAAAGTCTCTAATTGGATCAATGCTATGCAAGAATAACTAATTCAATTTGATAGAAATAATGTTTGGACACTTATAGAAAGACCATCTAATATTTCAATTATTGGCACTAAATGGGTATTTAGAAATAAATCAGATGAAAATGGTATTGTTATTAGAAATAAAGCTAGGCTAGTTGCTAAAGTTTACAATCAGAAAGATGGGATTGACTTTGATGAAACTTTTACACCTATTGCTAGACATGAAGCAATTAGGCTATTATTAGCATTTGCTTGTTTTATGAATTACAAATTATTTTAAATGGATGTTAAGAGTGCTTTCTTAAATGGTTTTATAACTGAAAAAGTTTTTATTGAACAACCACCTAGATTTGAAAATCATGCACTTCCTGATCATGTTTTTAAATTATATAAAGCACATTATGGATTAAAGCAAGCACCTAGAGCATGGTATGAAAGACTCAGCAAATTTCTGATTAAAAATAAATTTTCTAGAGAAAATGTCGATAAGACTCTATTTTTGAAAAAGAAAGATAATGATTTATTAGTAGTATAAATATGCATTGATGATATAATTTTTGGTAGTTCTAATGAATTCTTTGTCAAGAGTTTGCTAAGATAATGCAGGATGAGTTCGAGATAAGCATGATGGGAGAACTCAATTTCTTCCTCGGACTCCAGATCAAGCAAACTGCAGATGGTATCTTCATTAACCAAGCTAAGTACACAAGAGAAATTATTAAGAAGTTTGGAATGGAGACTAGTAAACCAATAGGTATGCCTATGAGCCCTGTTGTAAACTTGATAAAGATGAACATGGTAAATCAGTAGATCAAAAGTTATACAGAGGTATGATAGGCTCTTTATTGTATCTGACTACTAGTAGACCAGATATAATGTTTAGTGTTTGCATGTGTGCTAGATATCAGTCTGAACCTAAAGAATCATATCTTATGGCTGTTAAGCCTGGTACTATTAGTATTGGCTTATGGTATGCTAGAAATTTATCTACTGAATTAATTAGATATTATGATGCAAATTTTGCTGGTTGTAGATTAGATAGAAAGAGTACTAGTGGAACTTGCCAATTTCTTGAAGTGAACATAATTTCATGGTTTAGCAAGAAACAAACTTCAGTTGCACTATCCACAGCTGAGACTGAGTATATTGCAGCATGAAGTTGTTGTGCTCAAATCTTGTGGATTAAGCAACAACTTGAAGACTTTGGAATCAAGTTGGTTAGAACTTCTATTAAATGTGATAATACCAGTGCTATTTGCTTGATGAAAAATCCTGTTCAACATTCTAGGAGTAAGCACATTGAAATTAGACACCATTTCATTAGGGTTCATGTAGAAAACAATGATGTTTTGCTTGAATTTATAAGTACTGAATTTCAATTAGCTGATATTTTAACTAAACCTCTTCTAGAAGATCAATTCTGTATGATTAGAAGAGAGCTCGGGATCATCAATCTGTTTGATTAAATTTTTCCTACAGTTTACTCAAACTAGATCAATTTGACCTTAATCATGATAAATCATATTCAATCATTGTTGATTTGACTCCAAATTTATGTTATTTCAATTGATTTTGATCTATCCGTGAAATCCCAAATTTCTTTTAGTTTTAAGTTGTTGAGTCGACACGTGCATGAGCCGACACATGAACGATAGCAGACTGAGATTTAAGGAGTTTCCGAACCATTTTTTCTCCAAATCTTTTCTTCTCCGATCCGACACTAGGTTGCAAGGTACTCATACTGTTCATCTCTCTATTTCGTTGTTTTTGCCCGATGTTTTCTTGGAATTGGAAGCTTGGTAGCCATTTTTTGTTGGATTCCTTCCTAGGTTTTGATTTCTAAACCCTAGAAACCCCATTTTCCACTAAAAACCTTGCCTAAACTTTGAATCTAAGCAACGGATCCTCGCAAACAAGTTGTTCATTGACCTCGACAGTCAAACCAAGAAGAAGAGCGAAGGACGAAGGCCCAACATGAGTCTAAAGCTCCAGATCTACCGACATGACCCTTGTTTGTTCCGTCTAGCAGGATGAGCTCGAAGATAGTGGTTGGAGGACACCGAGTGGATTTTTCATTTATGGACCAGCAGCACTTTCGGATAGGAGATTGGATTCGACCGGCTGGTCTAACCACTTTTTACTCACTCAGTGAGAGGTATTACCCTGGGTTGATGTGAGAATTCTATGGATCACTTGCCCACGGAGCAGATGGTTGGATAGCACAGGTCAGAGGATGTGATATCCCCATTACTTCAGAGATTCTGACCAGAGTATGGGATATACCTATGACCAAATCAGTTGTTGACAGTCTGATGGATCGAGTTAGTGGTCTCCAGTGCATTTTTGAGTCTGACATTCTACGAGAGGGAGCCACTATTCCAGCATCCAGGTTGCCTGCAGAGATGAGACTACTGCACCATATCGTCGCCTGAATTCTTCTGCCGAAGATTGGACGTTTCGACTATATCATAGAGTGGGAGTTGCTCATGATGGTCTCACTAGTTCAGTGCACTCCAGTATGCCTTCCAGTTCTGATGGTACATCAGATTACAGAGGCATCGACTAGCCAGAGGCTCTACTTACCGTATGGCATGGGACTGACATTGCTATTTCGAGAGTATGAAGTCAGCTTTGAGGATGAGCCTTATAGTACACTGCTTCACACTGATGTGTATGACATCAGGTCATTGCATCGGATGGGCTATCATTTGGTCTAAGGCCAGTGGACACGTAGGATATCAGGTCAGGCCGAGGATCGAGCTGATGATGATGTCACAGTAGAGGAGGAGCAGATTCTTTCAGGTGAGGTGGGCCTAGCGAGACTTAGCTTGAGATGGCAGCATAGCCAGTGGTTGCTCCTCAGTCTGATCCTTCTACATCTACACAGCCATAGCCAGCATAAATGGAGACACTAGAGACTTCAAATAGTGTAGAGGACAGAGTCAGATGCATCGAGATAGATGTATTTATCAAGAGGCAGCGTCTTGACAAATTCATAGCTGAGACTAGAGTGAGCCATATTAGACTTAGTCATGGTATCTCGGCTATTCTTTCTGCACTATCCAGATCTTCGACGAGTACTTCGACTGCAGATACTGCTCCTGCTCCTGCTCATATACCTGCTCCTACACCAACTAATGATATTGTTGACATTGATATTGGTGTCGATACTGCTATTGGAGTTGATGAGACTGTTGGTGATACAGTTATTTGAGATGATGATGGAGACAAGGAGACTGACTCAGATTGATTTGACATGCTGATCTTATGTCAAAGCCAGTTCCAGAGATGATGGATGACATACCTACGAGCCCTGTTGTTGACCGATCCATCTCACCTGCCTAGACTCCTATTCCATTCTCTCCTTCTAGATCGGATGATCGCACACTTGTTCCCATTCCTATCCTTACTCTAGTTATCGATACATCTATCATTGATTTAACTGATATTGTTTCCCCTGATATTGATACTTCATTTGTTCATACACCTATCATTGAGACCCCCACTATTGATACATCGATACATTCTATAGCTGATACTACTGTTCTTAATACACCTGTTATTACATTAGCTGAGACCCCTACTTTAGACTCATAGATTATTGATACTCCTACCCTTCACACTGCATCACTCATTCAAGAGCTTGGGTTTTATACACCCGGCTTTCAGCATCTCGACTCTGGACCTTCATTTGATCGCACACCTCTTCCAGCAGTGGCTAAGATGGTTGACCCGATCACTTCTGTTCCTGCGGAGGATATTGCGTCTACCACTACTGTTCCAGCCAGAGGCCATACATATACTTGTAGCAGAGGACGTGGTCATCGTACCCCTCCATACCCGACCAATACTAGACTTAGTGATCTTCGATCGAGATGGCCGCGAGCTCAATTTTCTACTGATACCAAACCGATTGAGATCGATTCATCTTCTAACGAGTCTATGGATAAGGATTAGGACTTTTATGTACTTTTAGATAGTTTGTTTTTGTGCTTATATGTACTTTTATCTTTGTTATGTATCAGTTTGCTGTACAAACTCTAAGTTTATATGAAAACCTTGTTGTTCCTCATCTTTATGTTTGTGATGCAAATGAATGTTATATCTTGAATTTCTTTTATACCTCAATGTCTTCACTTTTAATTAAATAAATTTCTTAAAGACAGAAAGGGATGCAATTTAGAAAATGAATTTACTATCTCAATGCTATTTCTTGACTACTCGATTTATTTGTTTCCCCACATTTTTAATGATAACAAAAAGGAGGAGTAATTTAATGAGATTTAAGTATAAATGAATATTTCACAAAAAAAAATGGAGTAGTTTTGATATAAAGTGATGCGGGATTAAAATTGATGTAACCTTGGATTATTTGGGAAAGGGAAACAACTAAACAAACTAGGACCGTGGGAGGGCTAAGAAGCCTCCCGGGACTAGGGTGACACTGAAACTAAAATCCTAAAATAGCTGATCTCTTTTGTTTTCAATTTTCTTGGTGGAGGTGGTAAAGGAAGGATGGAAATGGGGGACTAGGAACTGGAACTCATAGCACTGGGACTCACTTTAATGGGGAGACACACATATAAAGTCAGGGGTCAAAGCATAAAGCTACCCTCCTGAGGGATCAAAGCACATAGCTACCCTCCCGAGAGATCAAAGCACCAGCTACCCTGAGCTCTCATCGAACCCATCATCCACATAGTAGGGCTCTCATAGAGGCCGCTAGGGTGACTCTCAAAGGACATGAGGGGATAAAGAAGACGAGATAGGGGATAACTAGGGTGCTCGAACCCATCATCCACAAAGTAGGACTCTCACACCCCCTAACGAACCCATTATCCACACAGTAGGGAACGAAGGAAAACAAGCCTCAGCCCATAACCAGAACCAATGGAGAACCTCAGAAATTTATATCAAATCATCTGATTATTACAGGGAGAGAGGGGGCCTTTATATAGAAAAACCAAAACCCTCAGTTTCTTAGCCTCTAAGAAAACTAAAAAAGGAAAACAAATTACATCAAAATTCGTGTTCCATCAAAAGTGGTGCTGATCTTCACTAAGAAGCATGTCGGCTTGATGATCTGCTCTAGAAAGCATGCTGCTCTAAAAATTGAATTACTCTGAAATCCATGCAAACTCTAACTCATGGCCGTGCGGAGGATCGATCTCCTGACGGAGCACACGGCCGACGATCGAGAAGTATGCAATGGACGGGGCTGGT
This sequence comes from Areca catechu, assembly GCA_021397845.1. Classification (NCBI taxonomy): domain Eukaryota; kingdom Viridiplantae; phylum Streptophyta; class Magnoliopsida; order Arecales; family Arecaceae; genus Areca; species Areca catechu. Next base: position 138,510,910 of record CM038051.1, on the reverse strand, counting down.
GGACTGCGAGCGGCGGACGGCTGGCGGTGGGCCGCAAGCGAGGCGGCACAAGTAATGGCACGGCATGCTGGGCATGCCGTTTGGTCTCCCACGGCCGTGGGAGACCTCCTGGGCACTGGCATGGCCAGTGGACAGCGGGGGAGGCCAGGGATGGTGGGATGGTTGCCGGCGGACAGGTGGGCGACGACGATAGGCGGCAATGGCGGGCGACGACGCAGGGGCGGCACGGCATGCACGGCCATGCCATTTGGGCTTCCCACGGTCGTGGGGCCCAAGGGCATCGGCGGGGGCCCTCCAGCGGCCAGGCGTGAGCCTGCGGGAGGCGGGCATGCAATCGGTGGTAGGCCGGTGGCAGCAGGCAGCGGCAGTGGCCGTGGGATGTGGGCGATGGTTGGTCTTCCCATCATCCTCATAGTATGGCTATCATAGAGGCCGCTAGGGTGACTGTCAAAGGACACGAGGGGATAAAGAAGATGAGATAGGGGATAACTAGGGTGCTCGAACCCATCATCCACAAAGTAGGACTCTCACTCCCCCCAACGAATCCATTATCCAAACAGTAGGGAATGAAGGCAAACGAACCTTAGCCCAGAACCAAACCAACGGAGAACCTCAAAAATTTATATCAAATCATCTAATTTTTATAGGGGGAGAGGGGGCCTTTATATAGACAAACCAAAACCCTCAGTTTCTTACCCCCTAAGAAAACTAAAAAAGAGAAATAAATTACATCAAAATTCATGTTGCATCAAAAGTGGTGCTGATCTGCCATGAGAAGCGTGTCGAATTGATGATCTACTCTCAAAAGAGTGCTTCTCTGAAAATCGAATTGCTCTGAAATCCATGCAAACTCTCACTCACGACCGTGTGGATGATCGATCTCCCGACGAAGCACATGGCCAGCGGATGGCGAGAGGCAGACGGCTGGCGATAGGCCACAGGCAAGGCGGCACAGGGAATGGCACGGCATGCTGGGCATGCCGTTTTGTCTCCCACGGCCGTGGAAGACCTCCTGGGTGCCGGCGTGGCCGGTGGACGACGGGGGAGGCCGGGGACGGCGGGAAGGTGGCTAGCAGACAGGCGGGCGGTGGCGGCAAGCGGCCGGCGGGGCAGGGGCGGCACTGCATGCATGGCCATGCCGTTTGGGCTTCCCATGATCGTGGGGCCCAAGGGCACCGGCGGGGGCCCTCCGACGATCGGTCGTGAGCTGGTGGGATGCAGGCGGGCGGCCGGTGGCAAGCGGTGAGCGGGCGGCCGGTGGCAAGCGGCGGGTGGGCGACCGGTGGCCGGCGGCGGTGGCGGTTGTGGGACATGGGCGACGATTGGTCTTCCCACGGCCGTTCGTCTTCCACGGGCGTGGGCAACGGTGGCGGCTTCTCTGACGAGGGCGGGTGCCGGCTGAGGGTCGTGCGGCCCGGATCTGGGGCCGAAGGGGGTGGTGGCTAGGGTTCTAGAGTTTTTAAAAAAAATCATGGGATAAGGATGGAGGAGATGGAATAAGGTTAGGATAACTCTAGGATAAACCAGGAATAAAACTAGAATAGCATTGATAGGTGGAATAGCGAGAATAGAAAAATAAAAAAATTATGAGAAAATTATAAAAAATGGGAAAAAATATCCGAACCATAGCTAGATCCACATCATAAAGGATAGACAAATTTTTGAAAAACCTGAATTGAAAATCTTTTACAAAATTCTTTAAGAAAGGGGGAGCTTTACTTTTGTTCATTTGAAAATCCTTTCAAAGCAAATTTAACACTTAATACCCCTCTTTCAATGTTTGAAAAGATTTTACAAATTTTGTTATGAATCATTGATTCAGGGAAAGATTTGTTGTTTGCTGAAATTTCTTGTAGAGTATCATGATATATGCTTTCCATGCATTTAAATAAATATCAAAATTCTGATACTCTCTATCTTTGTAACAAGCTCTAACTCTATTACTTGTATTCTAAATTGGCATATCTTTAATGCAATTAATGTTGATATACTTAATGCCTTCAATGTTATGCACCATGATCAATTCTCTTAAAGCTTTATTTTTAAAGCAATTTATATTTAAGGGTTTTGTCATCATCAAAAAGGGAGAGATTGTTGACTCCACTAATTGATTTTGATGATAAGCAAATAGTTAAGTATAAGTTGAGGACTAATGATTTTCTTTGAATGTGTTTTATTGAAAAGGTGCTCATAAAATTTGAAGAAGCCAAAATGTCTCGAAGAAGCCAAGTTTGAAAGAAAAGTTTGCTCAAAGAGGACTTGGACACTTAAGAGATGGTTGAATGGATGGCCAAGCTAAGTGAAAACTTGTTCCAGCTCAAATTCAGCAGTTTCTGTGTATTTTTCAGTAAAGTGTTGACTCAAAGTATCAACACATGACATGAAGGATCGACACATGAAGAAGAAGTATCGACTTAGGCCAGTATGCAACAATATTTTAAATGGCACAAATGAAGTGTCGATACATGGACCTGAGGTGTCGACTAAAGGTGTTGACACATGGATCAACACATCACCATTGACTTTCAAGCCATATAACTTGCAGATGTTAAAGGAGTAGCTGAAGTGTCGACACATGGAAGCAAGGTATCGATTCAAGGTGTTGACTCAATTGAGAAGGTGTCGACACATCTGAGATTTCTAGAGAATTTGATTGGAGCTTTTTAAACTATATGTCATCTCAAGAAGAACATGTGTTGACCTTATGTGTCGACTCAACTGAGGAAGTGTCGACACATGGAGTTATGGCAAAAGTAACGGCTAGCTTTTTCAAACACAGAACTCACCCAAAATGCCCCCAATGGCTAGTTTTTCAAGTGTAATGGCTAGATTTCAGTTTTGAGGTCGTGGGAGGGTATTTATTTTCTCCAAATCAAATATAAGCACATGATATTGAATACCTTTAAAGTGTTTTGAGAGAAAAGAAGAGAGAAGAGCCTTGACTCCTATTCATTCAAGTTTCAACCACTTACAAGCTAAAGGAAGCCTCTAAGCATTCAAAAGCCATCAAGAGCATTGAAGATCATTCAATCTTGGGCATTCAAAAGGCTTCAACAAGTGCAAAGCAACTCTACTTCAAGCTACATCGAGATATTCACTTTGTTATTGAAAGCTTACATTGGTTCTTTATTTCTAAACCTTATTTCTTGTAAGGGTTCTTGGTTAGCCTATTGTAAAACTAAGTGAGGTTATTGGTAAGCCTTGGAAAACTAATTAGGTTGGTGGTTAGCCCGCAAAATCACTAAGGTTCTTTGTTAACCTGGAAAACCAAGGGAGGTTGTTGTTTAGCCTTGTAAAAACCAATTAGGTTCTTGGTTAGCCCGCAAAACTAAGTAAGGTTATGACTTGTTATCCTTATAAAAACAAGTCAGGTTTTGATTAGTGAGCCCAGAAAAATAATCGACTATAATCGTGTGATTATAATGAATTCCCAAGGGAATTTTGGGGAGTGGATGTAGGTGCATAGTTGGCACCAAACTACTATAGTTCTTGGTGTTTGTGATTTCTTGATCACTCTCTCTTTGCTCTTAATTTTTGCTGCACTTATATTTTAGAGCATTGCATTTGAATCATAGTACCTTGCTTATATATATTTGTTGAATTGGATTGCTTTGCTTGGTATCTAGTTTTATAAAGTTTGTAGCTTGTTATATTAAGTTAGCTTTATTGAGTGTTAATTTTTAGAGACCCAATTCACCCCCCTCTTGGATTGCTTACTGGGCAACAATGGCTCATCCAATGAGTATGTCCTTGGTGGAAGGCCAATCAACTAATAGACCTCCACTTTTCATTGGCACAAATTATGCATGTTGGAAAGCTAGAATGAAGATCTATATTCAAGCTATTGATTTTCAGTTGTGGAAGGTCATTCTAAAGGGTCCTTATATCCCCATGATTAAATTGATGGAGTAGACATTCCTAAACCTGAAGAGGATTGGGACGAACAGACATGGAGATGGGTGAATTAAATGCCAAAGCCATGAACTTATTATATTGTGCTTTGGATAGTAATGAGTTTAATCGAATTTTTATTTGCTCTTCTGCAAAAAAAATTTGGGACAAACTCGAGGTGACCCACGAAGGAACTTCTCAAGTGAAGTCTTATAAAATTAATCTTTTTATACATAGTTACGAATTATTTAAGATGGAACCTAATGAAATAATATCTGCCAAGTTTTCACGTTTCATTGATATTATTAATAGCTTAAAAAGTCTTGGCAGGGTATACTCTAATGCAGATCTAGTTCAGAAGATTCTAAGATCTCTTCTGAACAAGTGAGATATGAAAGTAACTGCCATCCAGGAAGCAAATGATTTGAACATCTTACTGCTGGATGAACTACTAGGATCTCTTATCATACATGAATTGACCATGCAGCATCGAACTAAAGATGATCAAAAGAAGAAGAAATCTATCACCTTCAAAGCTGCTATGAATTCTAGGAAGGATGAAGAATCGGAAGAAGAGAGCTCCTCTACTGAAAGTGACATGGAAGTCGAAGATGTAGCCATGGTCGTTAGAAAATTTAAAAAGTTCTTGGGAAGAAGAAAAAGAAGATATTTTAGAAAATTCCACAAGAACAAAGAGTTCAGTAAGGAGAAAGACAAGGAAAAGGAGAAAGAAAAGAAGTGCCCACCTGTTATGAATGCAAAAAGCCAGGGCACATCCGACCAGATTGTCCTTTATTGAAAAAGGGATTTAAAAAAAAGAAAAAGAAAGCAATGGTAGCAACGTGGAGCGACAGCGAAGCATCCTCATCCACTGAAGAAGAAGAGGCTCCGAAATCTGCGAATCTTTGTTTGATGGGTCTCGAAAATGAGGTATCATCCCTTGAGCTACAAACTGAATTTTTATATGATGAACTAAACTCAGAATTTCATGATTTACTTATTGAATTTAAGAAAGATGGGGTTAAAATTAAATTCTTGAAGAAACAAAATGATGTTTTATTAAAAGACAAGGATGAGATATCTGTAAAGAATATTCTATTGCAAAAAGAATTTAATATCTTTTCTGACAATATTATTGTTTTGAATAATAAGAAAAATGTTTTGAATGAGACAAACAATATTTTAGTTACCAAAAATACTGATTTGAAAAAGGAGGTTGAAAAGCTTAAGCCCTTAGTAGAAAAACTTACTTTGATTTCTAATAAGTTTGAGCTAATTTGGAAAGAGCAAAAGGATTCGAAAAGTAAAGCTGGAATTGGATTTAATGTTTTAAATGCTAAAGGAATTTCAGCAATAAAATTTGTATCTTTGAAAGCTTCAGCTTCAAATGCTAAACCTAAAAAAGCTTTTCCATCGAAACCAATTTCAAATGGCTTGAAATATGTTCCTAAGAATTCTATGCAAAAATCTTTTGAACCAAATATTTCTATTTCTGTACCTTTTATAGCTTGAAAGCATGCATCATTCAAAAATGATAAAATTAATTATTATGCATGTCATAGATCTGGACATAAATCCTATCAATGCGATTCATTGAAAAATTACATGATTAGTGCATTGAAAATTAGAACCATTTGGGTTCCAAAGGGAACCAATTTTGCTAACCCGAAAGGACCCAAGTTAGCTTAGGTACCTCAAATCACTCCTTGATTATTTTGCAGGATTGTCTTGCAGCCCATAAATTAAAGAAAAGATGGTATCTTGACAGCGGCTATTCAAGGCATATAATGGGTGACAAAGATCAATTCATCACCCTACAAATGAAAGAAGGAGGATTGGTTACAGTTGGAAATAATGGCAAGGAAAGAATAATCAGAATCGGTAAGATCAAAATAATCCCCTGTACTTTTATTGAAGAGTACTGCTAGTAGATAAATTGAAGCATAATTTATTGAGCATTAGTCAATTGTGTGATAAAGGCTTCAAAGTTATCTTTGAATCATCTATGTGTATAGTAACTAACTCTCTTGACTTTAGCAACAAATTCATTGGCCATAGACTTGGAAACATCTATGTGGTATATCTGAATGATCTAGCCATGCCCAGTAGTTCCAGTCTAGTAGCAATGAATGCTAAGACCAAGGAGTCATGTTTATTATAGCATATAGACGATTAGATAATGCTAGCATGCATACTATTGCCAAATTATCTCAAAGAATTTAGTTAGAGGTTTGTCACATTTTAAAGTTGATCTTGATTATGTATGTGATGCTTGTCAATTAGGCAAACAAACTAGAAAAAGTTTTAAATCGAAAAATATTTTCTCAATAACTAGATCCCTTGAGCTACTTCACATGGACTTATTTGGACCAACTAGGACAACAAGCCAAGGATGTATAAAATATGGACTTGTGATTGTAGATGACTTTTCTAGATTCACATGGATATTATTTATTGCACATAAAGATGAAACTTTTGATATATTTTAAAAATTTCATAAGAAAGTTTCAAACGAGAAAAATCTTTCTGTTATTTCTATAAGAAGTGATTATGGAACTGAATTTCAAAATCAATTTTGTGATGAATGTTGCACTGAGTATGGCATTGATCTTAACTTCTCCACTCCAAGAACACCACAACAAAATGGTGTTGTAGAGAGGAAGAATAGAACTTTGGAACAAATGGCCCGAACAATGTTGTGTGAAGGTAATCTTCCAAGGTACTTTTGGGCAGAAGCGGTGAACACTACCTATTATATACTAAACCAATTTTAATGCACCCAATTTCAAAGAAAACCCCCTATGAGCTTTGGAATGGAAGAAAACCAAATATCAATTACTTTCATGTTTTTGGGTGTAAATGCTTTGTGTTAAATAATGGCAAAGATAACTTAGAAAAATTTGATGCAAAATCTGATGAATCTATATTCCTTGGTTATTCATTACATAGCAAAGCATATAGAGTATTTAACAAAAGGACTCTTAATGTAGAAGAGTCAATTCATATTATTTTTGATGAAACTAACCCCTCACCATTTAGAAAGGATGAGTGTATAGATAATGATGCAGGTACACTACACAAGGAAATGGAAGATCTAAACATTCAAGACAAGCCAATGCAAGATGGAAGTGAAATGGTAAGCAAGGTTCATGCTGAATTACCAAAGGAATGGTGGTATGTAACTTCATATCCTAAAGATTTAATTATTAGTGATCCTTCTCATGGTGTTAGGACTAGGTCAGCACATAGAGATGCACATGACTACTTAGCCTTTATCTCTCAAATTGAACCACACAGTTTAGAAGAGGCTGAAACTGATCATAACTGGATGATGGCCATACATGATGAATTAAACCAGTTAGAAAGGAACAATGTTTGGACACTAGTTAGTAGACCTACAGACCACCCAATTATAGGAACCAAATAGGTCTATAGGAACAAACTAGATAAGAATGAAAAAATTATAAGAAATAAAGCAAGGTTGGTAGCAAAAGAGTACAATCAAGAAGAAGGTATCGATTTTGATGATACTTATGCTTCCTTAGCAAGACCTGAAACTATTAGATTACTTCTTGCATTTGCTTGCTACATGAACTTTAAACTCTTTCAAATGGATATCAAAAATACTTTTCCAAATGAACTTACTTCTGAACAAGTTTTTGTAGAACAACCACCAGGTTTTGAAAATCTTACTTTTCCAAATCATGTGTTTAAATTAAACAAAGCTTTATATAGTTTGAAACAAGCACCTAGGGCCTGGTATGATAGACTGAGCATGTTTTTACTTGAAAATGATTTTAAAAGAGGAAATGTTGATAAAACTCTCTTCATTAAAAAGAAAAATAATGAAACATTAGTTGTACAAATTTATAATGATGACATTATCTTTGGTGCAACTAATGAATGTTTTTGTGAAGAATTTGCTAAGTTGATGCAGGGTGAGTTTAAAATGAACCTTATGGGTGATCTTAACTACTTCCTTGGATTACAAGTCAAACAAATGAAGGAAGGAACTTTCATAAGCCAAGCCAAGTACATCAAAGAAATAATCAAGAAATTTGGCATGGAAACAAGCAAAGAAGCTAACACACCCATGAGCACTACCTGCAGACTAGAAAAAGATGAAAATGGATCTAATGTTGACCAAAAGCTCTATTAAGGTATGATCGGATCCCTATTATATTTAACTGCAAGTAGACCAGATATCTTGTATAGTATATGTGTATGTGCTAGATTTCAATGCAATCCTAAAAAAACATATATGCTTGCTGTTAAAAGAATTTTCAAATATCTTAAAGGTACAAGTATCTTTGGTATTCTAAAGAATCATCTTTGAATTTAATTTATTTTTCTGATGCTGGCTATACTGTTGCAAAATTGATAGAAAGAGTACTAGAGGTACATGCCAATTTTTAGGATTGAATTTAATTTCATGGCACTGTAAGAAGCAAAACTCCATAGCATTGTCCACTGCTAAGGCAGAGTACGTTACTGCTGGTTGTTGTTGTGCTCAAGTATTATGGATTAAACAACAACTAGAAGACTTTGGTGTTACACTATCTTAAAATTCCAATCAAATGTGATAACACAAGTGCTATCAATTTAACAAAAAATCCTGTTCAGCACTCACGAACTAAGTACATCGAAATTAGGCACCATTTTATAAGAGAACATGTACTGAATAATGATATTGCTCCTGAATATGTGCCAACTGAAAACCAACTTGCTGATATTTTTACCAAACCTTTGAATTTAGATAGATTTGCAATGATTAGAAATGAATTAGGATTATGTGATCCAATCTAGAAATACTCTCATAATCTTAAGGATAAATTATCTAGATAACCTTCTAATCCAAATCCTAAAATTTCATGAGCTCTGATTGAGATAAAAAATTCTATTTTTTTTGTGCTCCCTCTGCCCGAGCCGACTCGAGCAGATGAACTGTTGGTCGAGCTAGCTTGGATGTCGAGCTATCTCTTTTTAGTTCGAGCTGTAGGGTTTGCTTTTTCCATTTTTACTTCTAAACCCTATTCCATCTCCCTCCAAGAAACATTCCAAACTTTTCCAACTTCAAAAAACTGCTTCGGGATTCAAATTTCTTTGCACTATGGCGCCAAAGAGAGAAATTGCAAAGAAATCAAGAAGAATCAGTGAATCGGCTTCGCAAGAAAGGAGAACAAAATTTCGAGAAGACACTATTTCCCGGAATCCACCATATTCTGAAAAAGAAGTTAGCCCGATTTCTCCAAGTCATCAAATCTCTATAGGTATAAGGCCAATCACTACTGGAAGACGAATTTTATTTGAATATTTGAAAGAGATAGGTCTTGTGATTGGTGATTTTATTGAGAATCAAGGATGGAGGAATATGTGTTCCCTAGACATTAAGATCTACCCAAACCTAGTAAGAACGTTCTATGAAAATTTAAGGTTTGGAGAGAACTTCATTGAATCCTCTGTTAAAGGAAAAAGGATAATTATTTTTGCTAAAATTCTGGGAAGAGTTTTAGAAATGCCTTTTGAAGGCACAAAGTATCTAGTACTGAAAGATAGAACAAAGGCACTATAAACAGTATTAGAGAGGAATGAGGTAAATGAGATAGGGATTCTCAAAGCAAGCATGTTATCAATTGAGATGAGAATCCTACATAATTTTATTAGCAGGATCTTCTTACCCAGAACTGAATATTTTGATTGGTTAAGTGAAAGGGATTTATGCTTTATGGAGATCTTGATTAATGGTGATAAGATCAATTTGCCTGCAGTTATGATTTGCCAAATGAATGAGGCAGTTAGAAAAGTTAAATCTTGCCTGCCCTATGGAATGGGCCTTTCTCTCTTCTTCCAAAATGCAAAAGTAGATTTGAAAGGAGAGGATAGAAAGACACTACTCCATACTGATACATACACTGCCAAAATCTTTCAAAGAATGGGATACTTATTGTCTGATGGCACCTGGAAGAAGAAGACTGATACTCTGGTGGTTGAAGAAAATGAAGAAGTCCAAGAATAGACTGAGTTAGAGGATGGTAAGGGCACTATAATGCACATTCCTGAACCACATTCACAGTTGGGATCTCCAGTCCAGATGGACTTTGACACCTCTTTTCCTGACATCTCAGTTGCAGATGTGACTGATATGCCATACAGTGCACCGACCTTCAATCAGTCCACTAATATTCCAGTTCCCAGTCATGCAACTACTGTTCCAGCTGTGGATACTTCATTGTTACAAGACTTCATGGCACAGCAAATGAATAACATGACTGAAACTATAAAGTCTTCTATGGTTGCTATGTTGGAGAACTTCAAAAGTCAGTTGATGTCAGATTAACACAATTTGGGGAACAGCTAAATGATCTGAAGGGAAGAATAGACAACATTGAAACTTCCAAAACTTCAGTAACTAGTACAACTGAGATAGATGTCCAGCCAATCCTTGAATTGATTGCATCAAGTTCTGAATCTACTAAAAGGTCAATCACTCAAGTTCTTGAAGCCTATAGAACTGAAATGGATAACTTGAGGATCAGAATGGGATCTGTAGAGGAAGGCAAAAGGATGGAGGAAGACTACACCAAACGGATTGGTATAATTAGAAGTGAATTTGGAAGATTGAGAGGCTTAGCTGAAGCATTTGCCAATACTCAAGATTCAAAAATGTTTAAAATGCAAAAGGGAGTGGCAGAAATAAAAGAAGCAATGGAAGACTTGGCTGCTTCTAAAAGTATAAAGAAAGTCAAAGTCGAACTAAAATCAATGAACAGCTCCCTGTGAAAAATGATGGGTAAAATTGAAGATATCTTAGCTGCTCAAAGTGCTTCTGGACCTTCTCATAGCCATTTAGCTCATCCAAGACAACCTACTCCATACATTAGGACACTAGGACCATAATTTATTGACCCACTTGCTTCTCTACCACCTGGCATTCAAATTCCTAGCCAAATTCATTCAAAACCTAGCATAGATATAGATAGTGACTGAGTGTATTACTTTTCATCTTGAACATCGTACTAAACTCTATACTGAACTTCTTTGAAATGCAATGAAAAGTACACCTTTTGATCACTGAATTGCTCTATTCTGTTACACAAATGAATGTTCATATTCAATTGTTCATACAATAATTGACATTTTAATTAGTATTTCAAGATAAATATGAGAAAGTGAAATTATCTCAAACAAATTTCAAATACTTTCTCATTCTATTTAAAAATCTGAGTTTTCCCTTACTCTACCTTTTTGATTGATTGACAAAAAGGGGGAGAAAATTATGAAGTTATTGCATGAAAAGGATAAAATATAGTCATGATTATATATTTTTTCTCTATACAGTTGCTCTGATGCTTAAAGGCTCTATATGCAAGTTCTGATACTTTATGTTTTATACTTTAAACATCCAATAGCTTTATTGCTCAAAGCTTTTGAGCTTTGAAATATGAAATTACATGAAGTATCTTATTGAGGGTGAGAAAGCTCTGATACTTAATATCTTATTAAGGGGGAGATTATCCTTCTTAGCCCTAATTCTCCTCCATAGTTTGAATCTAATTAAAAGTTAATTCTCATCACTTGTTCATATACACATGCAAATATAATTATACAAGTAATTGTAAAGTGTTATATTGCTTTTTCATGCCCAGTGTTTTGTCATCATCAAAAAGGAGGAGATTGTTGACCCCATAAGTGATTTTGATGATAACCAAATATTGGAGCATGTATATTTATTTCTGACAACTCTTCAAGTGTTTGACAAGTTTTTGTAGGATGAATTAAATATTCAATCTTCAACTCTTATACTTCTATTTTCTTATTTGAGTTTTGTTGTAATGTGTTTTTGTAAAGAAGAACCCAATGAAAAAGCTAAGAAGAAGTCATGTTAAAAGGGTTACTTCTATGTGTGTGTGTGCCATAAAATTTATTTTGAGTTGGTTTGTTTGAGAATGTGAAGAGTTGGTAAGAGTTTTTCTTTAAGTTCAAATGTAAAAATCCTGAAGAAGACACTCGAGCCGACCCCACATGATGAAGAGCCGACTCTACTTACTGGCACACAGCAGGGATTCTGGAACGCAGCAATTCAAGCCGACTCGATGGAAAGTGAGCCGACTCTAGTGAATCCGACTCGACTACAATTAGTCCGAGCCGACTCCTCCAGAGTCTAATTTCTGAATATTTCTGAGAACAGCCAAGCGAGCCGACCCAAACAAGAAAGAGCCAACTCTGCTAGACCTAATGTTGAAAGCCTGAGAAAGCGAGCCGACCTGAACTGCACCGAGCCGACTCTTCCAAAGTGAGGTTGTCCGAACCTGAGAAGAAGAGTCGACCCAAGCTGAAAAGAGCCAACTCCTTAAGTTCAAGTTTTTCAAAGAAAGAAGTTTGAGCCGACTCGAGCTATCAAGAGCTGACTCGTCCAGAGTGATGTTTTGCAACCTGAGACAAAGAGCCGACTGCATTGAAGATTTGGTGACTTGACCTATTGACTCGAAGGATCCGAGCCAACTCGAAGGAATCTGAGCCGACTCGAACATCATTTCCACGTATTTAATGGCTAGTTCTAGAAATTATTTTTGAATGCTAAAAGGTGCTCCAACGGTCACAAATCATTCTCCAATGGTCTATAATGGCTAGAACTACCTTGGGATGATAGAAGACTTTAAATTTGAAGGATTTGAACTTCTTTGAAGAAATGAATTAGAGAGTTCTTCAAAGAAAAGAGAGCTTCATTGAATATCCTACCAACCAACAGCAAAAGAGCACAAGAGCATTCAAGTCAAGCTTTCAAGTCTTCACCAACTCTAATCTGAAGCTTGAAGCATCTTTGGGAAGAAGCCACTGAAGTAATTAAAGCCTATTCAAGTGCATTCAAGTGGACTTCCAACAAGTTGCACCGGCAACTATCCGACAAATTGAGTTTGTCATTATTGTTGCATTTCTTTCAATTCAATTTTTGAATTGTTGGGTTATTGGTGAGCCCAGTTGAAAAACTAAATAGGTTCTTGGTGAGCCTTGATAAAAACCATGTGTTAGGATTTTAGTGATCCTGGTAAAACCAAGTTAGGTTCTTGGTGAGCCTTGATAAAAACCAAGTGTTGAGTTCTTGGTGATCCTAGTAAAACCAAGTTAGGTTTCTTTGGTGATCCTGTTAGAATCAAAGGGTGTTGGGTTTTCTTTGGTGATCCCATAAAACCAAAGTGAAAGGGTTTTGGATTGTGATCTTGTAAAACAATCCTACTGTATTCGGGTCTGAATATAGTGGAAATTCTAAGTGGTATCTTGGATAGTGGACATTGGAACTGGATTGCTCCGAACCACTATAAATTTGGTATGTTTGTGTTGTGCTTACTTGACTCCTTTTAGCTTCTGCATTTTATAACTCTATCACAGCACCTACCACTAGCAAAAGATTTTGAATTGCACATTATTTGCTTTAATTTTTCAAAAGTCCCAATTCACCCCCCTCTTGGGTAGCAACCTGGGCAATAGTTCCTGGGGCAAAATTATTACTAGAAATTATTTAGAGAAATAATTAGTTAAGAACCTACCTTTATATGCACATGGTGAGCCGACGAAAGTTGGTCTCATGTGCAGTCTATTAGATTTTGATACCTACAAAGAAATTAGTGTAATTTCTCAAATTATAGGTAGAGGCTACTAACCTGATAAAAAATAGTGAGAGAATCTTTAGACTAAAGTCCAAGTCTTTAGGATTAAATAATTCATATACTAATTAGGTCATGTTCTTTTTTCAGATTAATATGGCCATTACTTTGTCACTCTGTTTATTATTGGACAATGAAAAATTAATGGGATCCAGTTTTGATAGTTGGAATCGAAAGCTAAAAATAGTCCTCGAGCTTGAATAGATCTTATACATGTTGATAGATCCGGCACCTAAGGAGTCTGCTCAGAACATTCATGGTGAGGCCCGAGATATTTACCATAAATGGATCATTGATTGAACCATGGTCTGTTGCATTATGTGGGAATCTATGAACGATGAACTAAATCACAAATTTGAGGATGCTTAGATGGAGGAGATGCTTCAAGTATTGAAAGAATCCTTGGGCACTCTCGATGGTGTTGAAAGGTACAAAATATCTTGTACCATCTTTAATGCCAAGATAATGGAAGGGACATCAGTCATTGATCATGTATTGACATGATCGAGCTGATCAAGCGCTTGAGCAAACTTGGGTTTCCTCTACATGAGCAGTTGGAGAAGGATGCTATTCTGATTCCCTATCAAAATCCTACCTTGACTTTCTAAGTTACTACAGAATGACGAGGCTTGCAATCAATTACCATGGTCTGTTAGGGTTGTTACAAACCTATGAGAAGGACATTAGCTCCATAAGAGATTGGTGAATGGAGTGAGAGATTCAGCAAGGCATCGTCCCTTTAAGAAAGGGAAGAAAAAAATAAGAAAAACATGCATAGTGCTCTGGTGACTCGCTAGGTCAGACCAAGAAGTTCAAGTTAGATCAGACTTTAGCTAAATACTTCTACTATAAAAAGTTGGTATATTTGAAGAGGAATTATCCTCTTTACATTTCATCACTAGACCTGAACATGCTAAGGAAGAAAAATCAACAAGTTGTTGATGGACAAGTTACTTTATGATAATGCCTTGTAATTTTTGTTATTTTATGATAATGCCTTGTAATTTTTTAATATGTGATATGACTACCTAGATATTAGATATCGACAGTCCTATTAATATTTGGAGATGGAAGATCAGTCCTAGTTCTAGCTTTAGAAATTATCAAGTTTATTTTTGATTCTAGTGTCATTATTTTAGGTGATTATCACTACTATCCGAGTTTTATAATGAATGTAATCTTTATAGACCTTTTTCCTAAGAATGGTTATCATTTATCAATAAAAAATAATTATTACAATATAATTTTGAATGATGTTACTATAATGCATGGATAACTGAAGAATGACATTTATGTATTATCCAGCCTATAAATGTAATGTACTTGTCTAACAAATGCCCTAAGATAGATAATGTATCTGATGTCTACTTTTGGCATTGTAGACTAGGTCATATCAATAAGAATAGGATGAATAGGTTATCTAAAGAGAGAATCCTCAAGGTCAATGATTTTGAATCATTATCAACCTATGAATCCTATCTTCTTGGGAAGATAATTAAGTCACATTTTATTGATAATAGGGAAAGAGCCACTGAGATCTTGAGTCTAATACATAGTGATGTATGTAGACCAATGAACACTTCAACCATAGGTGGATATTACTACTTCATCATGTTTACTAATGACATATCGAGGTATGGGTACTTTTACTTAATAAGATATAAGTCTGAGTTGTTTGAAATGTTTAAACAATTTCATAATGAAGTAGAGAAATAAATTGGCAAGTATATCAAAATCTTTCGATATGATCGAGGAGGTGAATATCTTACTAGTGAGTTTATGACATATTTAGAAGAGAATGGGATTATCTCACAATGGACACCTCCTGGGACATCTTAGTATAATAGAGTGTCTGAAAGAAAAAATCAAACCCTATTAAACATGGTTTAGTCCATGATGGGGTTTGTGAGTCTGCCTATCTCCTTCTAGGGATATGCACTAGAGTCAGCTTGCTACATTCTAAATAGAGTTCTTGCAAGTCTATAGACAAAATATCTTATGAGATATGGATAAGGCATAAGCTGGTACTCTCACACCTTAGGATCTGGGGATGACCAACTTCTATAAAATATTTCAAAATGGACAAGCTCGGGTCTAGGTCTGATAGGTGTACATTTATAGGATACCTGAAAGAAACTCAAGATTATTTATTCTATCATATTGATGAACAAAAGGTGTTCGTTTGTAATAAGGCAATCTTTTTAAAAAAGGAGTTCCTATGGGAATGAACTTATGCCTTTAAGGTTGAACTCGAAGAAGTTTGACAGATAGAAAAACTAACACAATTATCTAAACCAATATAATTAGATTTGATTTGATCAAACCTAGAGCTTATTATAGATGCATCCATAAGGAGATCTGGTAGAGTACTGTATCAACTAGATAGATACTATGGTTTTTTAGATTAGGATGGTGATCCTATTGAACTTGATAAAAATAATGAGGATCTGATCACCTGCATGGATGTGATGCAGAGTTCTAACTCTGAGAAATGGCTTGAAGCCATGAAATCTAAAATGAGGTCCATGAAAATCAATGATGTATGGACATTCATTGACACACCTAAAGGGATTAAATGATGCATGACAATATGCAAAAACTAAATTATTGATTTTAAATCTAATTAATTGAAATTAATAGTAATTAATTTTTTAGATTTTTTCAGAATTAAAGACTCAAAGCATTGAATAAAGTTAGACTAGTTAACTAGTTATCACTCGCAAAGCAGATCTAACCAATCTAATTAGAAAATAACGATCCGGTGATTAAGAAACCACTGTAAACTAGGATTTAAAACTTTAAAGGATCATAAATTAAGTGCTAGGAATGGTTTTGATTTTACTAATGAAGATTTTTCTTTTTTTTGCTCATGTTGAGGATCTGACTGGACTCTCAAGGATCTTATGGCAGGACTTCCTGATTGTCATTCTCGGGCTTCGATCTGCAATGAGACTAGTTCCAAGGCAAAGATCACCGTCACGTTCGATCTAGATCACCTGCAATTAGTCACAACACTCAGTAAATGGGCATGGAAGGAAGAAGCAAATTGAAAGGATAGAGTTCGAAAGGGAGAAGCTGGAAATTGCGGCTAGGATTTTTTGATGGGTGGATAAATAGGGCCTCACACCTCGCGATGCTCTGAAGAACAAAGGTATAGGGTTCATCCCCCGCGATGCTTGACACAGCAAATGAATGGTAGAATTTCTCCTTTATTGATGAATAATAGTTCTATTTATAAAAGGAGTTGATGGTGGTATTTATAGACCACCTACATTAGAAGTGTGGGTTACAAAGAGTAGAATAAGTTCTTCTTGGCCTGAGCTAGAATACACCTAACTACACCTAGTAGATCAGATAACTCTATAGGCTCTTCATCACCTTCATATTCTTCTACCAAATCCTCCTCAACTTCATAGATTTTTTCTTCGAATTCTTCAATGTCTTTTGAATTCTCTTCTTCACACTCTCCTATATGTAAAGCTTGTACTGGGCATTCAGCAACAAAATGGCTTGTTTTATGACAACTAAAACATAGTGTATTTTGATTCCTATCTTTTTGGATTATGGGTGCCTTTCCTTTATCTTCCCTACAAGCTGGTTGGGAGGTAGGATTAGGTCGGCTATTAGGGAATCGGTTCATGCTTGGTCTATTTCTAGGGGCATTAAACCTATTAGGATCAGATTGGCAGGTAATGGGTTTTCTATGAAATCATGTACAATCCCTAGCAATCTGATAGGCTTGTTCTAAGTCATTAACTTTTCTTAAAAATAATTCCCTCTGGATACCTCATGTAAGCCAGCTTTAAATCTCGATAAGGTAACAGCTTCTGATTCGAAAACACTACACCTCATAACGAACTCATCAAATTTGGCTTTATAGTCAGCCATAGATTTATTTCCTTGAGTCAACTTTTGCCATTGATCCAATAATTTTTGCTTATATGAGAATGGTAGGTATTTCTGCATAAGCTTTACCTTCATTACTCGCCATGAGTCTATAGGTAAATCACCTCTTTGTTGATTCAGTCGCTCCACATTTTCCCAGTATAATCTAGCTTATCGGACTAGGCTAAGCTTAGCAAATTTAATTTTTTTCTCCTCCGACATATCGTACCATTCAAAGTAATTGTTCATGTCACATGGGGGAGTGGGTCTAGGTGTTTCAGGGTCTGAACGAGTTGCATGGGGTTCTTCAAGGTGAAAGGCGAAAGGCGGTGGCGGCGGCGGTCGTGGGCGACCGTTGGTCTTCCACGGTCGCTGGACTTCCCACGGGCGTGAGGCGTCTGGGCTGCCGGCGGGGCGGCAGGGCGGCGGATCGGCGGTGCGCCAGCGGGCGGGCGGCAGCGGTGGGGTGGCGCGGCGGCCAGGCGACGAAACGGTGGCGGCGGCCGTGGGCGACCGTTGGTCTTCCATGGATCGCAGGACTTCCCATGGGCGTGAGGTGTCGGGGCTGCCGGCGGGGTGGCAGGGCGGCGGATCGGCGGCGCGCCGGCGGGAGGGCGGCAGCGGCGTGGTGGTGCGGTGGCCAGGCGGTGAAACAGTGGCGGTGGCCGTCGGCGATCGTTGGTCTTCCACGGACCGCAAGACTTCCCACGGGCGTGAGGCCTAAGGACGCCGGCGGGGCGGCAGGGCGGCGGATCGGCGGAGCGCCGGCGGGCGGTCGGCAGAGGTGGGAGTCGGGCACGGCAGATCGCGGACCGGTGGGGCAAAAAAAAATTGAAAAAAAAGGCCTCTGTGATTTTTTTTGGAGGTTGAAGGAGATAGGAATAGCCTGGAATAAAGTTGGAATAACATTGGGATAACATGGGAATAAAGGGAATAGGTGGAATAGCGGGAATAATTAAAATACAAAAATTCTAAAAAAAATTTAAATTTCTAAAAAAAATGAAAGGTGAAACTCGGATAGGTTTCAGGTTCCCCATCATTCTCCTACAGCACGAAGAACTCGACTCCATCGAGTTTGAGGACTAAGCAAATCCTAGCCCGCTGCTAGCTCTAATACCAAATTGATGTAGGACGAAGGACACGAAAAAAACCTATTGTTATTTTGAAAAGAGGAAAAACACCTAAAGCAAACCAAGGATCATGGGAGTGCTAAGAAGCCTCCGGGACTAGGATAGAACGACCCCTGAAAATCCTAAAATGACTGGGCTTTTGGTTTTTTTTAAATTTTTTTTTTGGCGGAGATGGCGAAGGAACGATGGGGATGGGAGGCTGGGATGGGAACTCCTAGACCTTGGGACTCATCCTAACGAAGAGACCGTCCACCTTTAAGGCATTACGCCCTCCTCAATACTTAGAGGCGCTAGGATGGATCTCAGGGTCGCGAAGGACGGGGGTGGGGGAGAACTCCTAGACCTTGGGACTCATCCTAACGAAGAGACCGTCCACCTCTAAGGCATTACGCCCTCCTCAATACTTAGAGGTGCTAGGATGGATATCAAGGTCACGAAGAACGGGGGGGGGGGGGTGGGGAGAACTCATGGATCTTGGGACTCACCCTAACGAAGAGACCGTCCACCTCTAAGGCATTACGCCCTCCTCAGTACTTAGAGGTACTAGGATGGTTCTCAAGACCACGAGGGGAAGACACGAAGGTGGGAGGGAGAAAGGAGATAGGAATAGCCTGGAATAAAGTTGGAATAACATTGGGATAACATGGGAATAAAGGGAATAGGTGGAATAGCGGGAATAACTAAAATACAAAAATTCTAAATTTTTTTTTAAAATTCTAAAAAAAATGAAAGGTGAAACCCAGATAGGTTTCGGGTCCCCCATCATTAATTGATGTAGGATGAAGGACACGAAGAAAACCTATTATTATTTTGGAAAGAGGAAAAAACACCTAAAGCAAACCAAGGATCATGGGAGGGCTAAGAAGCCTCCGGGACTAGGATAGAATGACCCCTGAAAATCCTAACATGACTGGGCACTTTTTGTTTTTTTAAATTTTTTTCTTGGCAGAGATGGCGAAGGAACGATGGGGATGGGAGGCTGGGACGGGAACTCCTAGACCTTGGGACTCATCCTAACGAAGAGACCGTCCACCTCTAAGGCATTATGCCCTCCTCAATACTTAGAGATGCTAGGATGGATCTCAGGGTCACGAAGGACGGGGGTGGGGGAGAACTCCTAGACCTTGGGACTCATCCTAACGAAGAGAACGTCCACCTCTAAGGCATTACGCCCTCCTCGATACTTAGAGGCGCTAGGATGGATATCAAGGTCACGAAGGGGGGGGGGGGGGGGGGGGGAGAACTCATGGATCTTGGGACTCACCCAAACGAAGAGACCGTCCACCTCTAAGGCATTACGCCCTCCTTAGTACTTAGAGGCGCTAGGATGGTTCTCAAGACCACGAGGGGAAGACATGAAGGTGGGAGGGAGAAAGGAGATAGGAAGAGCATGGAATAAAGTTGGAATAACATTGGGATAACATGGGAATAAAGAAAATAGTTGGAATAGCGGGAATAACTAAAATACAAAAATTCTAAAATTTTTTTAAAATTCTAAAAAAAATGAAAGGTGAAACCCGGATAGGTTTCGGGTCCCCTATCATTAATTGATGTAGGACGAAGGACACGAAGAAAACCTATTGTTATTTTGAAAAGAGGAAAAACACCTAAAGCAAACCAAGGATCATGGGAGGGCTAAGAAGCCTTCGGGACTAGGATAGAATGACCCCTGAAAATCCTAAAATGACTGGGCTCTTTTGGTTTTTTTAAATTTTTTTTCTTGGCGGAGATGGCGAAGGAACGATGGGGATGGGAGGCTGGGACGGGAACTCCTAGACCTTGGGACTCATACTAACGAAGAGACCATCCACCTCTAAGGCATTACGCCATCCTCAATACTTAGAGGCGCTAGGATGGATCTCAGGGTCGCGAAGGACTGGGGTGGGGGAGAACTCCTAGACCTTGGGACTCATCCTAACAAAGAGACCGTCCACCTCTAAGGCATTACGCCCTCCTCAATACTTAGAGGTGCTAGGATGGATATCAAGGTCATGAAGGACGGGGGAGGGGGGAGAACTCATGGATCTTGGGACTCACCCTAACGAAGAGACCGTCCACCTCTAAGGCATTACGCCCTCCTCAATACTTAGAGGTGATAGGATGGTTCTCAAGACCACGAGGGGAAGACACGAAGGTGGGAGGTAGAAAGGAGATAGGAATAGCCTGGAATAAAGTTGGAATAACATTGGGATAACATGGGAATAAAGGGAATAGGTGGAATAGCAAAAATAACTAAAATACAAAAATTCTAAATTTTTTTTTAAAATTCTAAAAAAAATGAAAGGTGAAACCTGGATAGGTTTCGGGTCCCCCATCATTCTCCTGCAGCACGAAGAACTCGACTCCATCGAGTTTGAGGACTAAGCAAATCCTAGCCCGCTGCTAGCTCTGATACCAAATTGATGTAGGACGAAGGACATGAAGAAAACCTATTGTTATTTTGAAAAGAGGAAAAACACCTTAAGCAAATCAAGGATCATGGGAGGGCTAAGAAGCCACCGGGACTAGGATAGAACGATCCCTGAAAATCCTAAAACGACCGGGCTCTTTTGGTATTTTTAAATTTTTTTTTCTTGGCGGAGATGGCGAAGGAATGATGGGGATGGGAGGCTGGGACGGGAACTCCTAGACCTTGGGACTCATCCTAACGAAGAGACCATCCACCTCTAAGGCATTACGCCCTCCTCAATACTTAGAGGCGCTAGGATGGATCTCAGGGTCACGAAGGACGGGGGTGGGGGAGAACTCCTAGACCTTGGGACTCATCCTAATGAAGAGACCGTCCACCTCTAAGGCATTACGCCCTCCTCAATACTTAGAGGCGCTAGGATGGATATCAAGGTCACGAAGGACGGGGAAGGGGGGAGAACTCATGGATCTTGGGACTCACCCTAACGAAGAGACCGTCCACCTCTAAGGCATTACGCCCTCCTCAGTACTTAGAGGCGATAGGATGGTTCTCAAGACCACGAGGGGAAGACATGAAGGTGGGAGGGAGAAAGGAGATAGGAATAGCCAGGAATAAAGTTGGAATAACATTGGGATAACATGGGAATAAAGTGAATAGGTGGAATAGCGGGAATAACTAAAATACAAAAATTCTAAAAAAAAATTTAAAATTCTAAAAAAAATGAAAGGTGAAACCCGGATAGGTTTCGGGTCCCCCATCATTCTCCTACAGCACGAAGAACTCGACTCCATCGAGTTTGAGGACTAAGCAAATCCTAGCCCGCTGCTAGCTCTGATACCAAATTGATGTAGGACGAAGGATACGAAGAAAACCTATTGTTATTTTGAAAAGAGGAAAAACACCTTAAGCAAAGCAAGGATTATGGGAGGGCTAATAAGCCACCGGGACTAGGATAGAACGATCCCTGAAAATCCTAAAATGACTGGGCTCTTTTGGTATTTTTAAATTTTTTTTCTTGGCGGAGATGGCGAAGGAACGATGGGGATGGGAGGCTGCGACGGGAACTCTTAGACCTTGGGACTCATCCTAACGAAGAGACCGTCCACCTCTAAGGCATTACGCCCTCCTCAATACTTAGAGGCACTAGGATGGATCTCAGGGTCGCGAAGGACGGGGGTGGGGGAGAACTCCTAGACCTTGGGACTCATCCTAACGAAGAGAACATCCACCTCTAAGGCATTACGCCCTCCTCAATACTTAGAGGCACTAGGATGGATATCAAGGTCACGAAGGATGGGGGGGGGGTCAGAACTCATGGATCTTGGGACTCACCCTAACGAAGAGACCGTCCACCTCTAAGGCATCACGCCCTCCTTAGTACTTAGAGGCGCTAGGATGGTTCTCAAGACCACGAGGGGAAGACACGAAGGTGGGAGGGAGAAAGGAGATACTTGGGGCCTCACACCCCTCGACGTCCCGAAGGACGAAGGAAAAAGAAGGGCCTCAGCCCAGAACCACACACTAGAAGAACACTCAAAAATTTCATTCAACTGTTTTTTTTTTACAAGAGAAGTTTGGGTATTTATAGATGCCCATATCCGTTTTGAAATTCAAAAATAAAATCCCCTGAAATCCTCCCTTGATTTTAAAATCAAATTCAAAATCAAAATCCCCAAATTTCCCAAATAACATTTATTAAAAAAAATTACCAAATAAATCCCGTTTATATGAATTTTGAAATCCCCTCCGCTCTGAAACTCGTGCTACTCCAAAAATCATGCAAATCAACTCTTCTTCCACCGTTTTGAGAAGCATGCAGAAGCTTCATTTGGCTGCTCTGAAAAGCGTGTGAAAGCTCCTTCACGGCCGAGCAACAGGGCACCTGGACCTTTGGCAACCACTTTGAGAAGCATGCAGAAGCTTCATTTGACTGCTCTAAAAAGCGTGCAGAAGCTCCTTCACGGTCGAGCAACAGGGCACCTGGACCTTCGGCACCCGGCCCAGCGGGCGGCGGCGGGGCGGCCTGGTGGCGCGTCGGCGGGTGGACGGCGACGGCGAGGTGGCACGGCGGCCAGGCGGCGAAAGGCGGCGGCGGCGGTCGTGGGCGACCGTTGGTCTTCCACGACCGCTGGACTTCCCACGGGCGTGAGGCATCGGGGCTGCCGGCGGGGTGACAGGGCGGCGGATCGGCGGCGCGCCAGCGGGCGGGCGGCAGCGGGGGGTGGCGCGGCGGCCAGGCGGCGAAACGGCGGTGGCTGCCATGGGCGACCGTTGGTCTTCCATGGACCGCAGGACTTCCCATGGGCGTGAGGCATCGGGGCTGCCGGTGGGGCGGCAGGGCGGCGGATCGGCGACGCGCCGGCGGGCGGGCGGCAGCGGTGGGGTGTCGTGGCGGCCAGGCGGTGAAACAGTGGCGGCGGCCATAGGCGACCGTTGGTCTTCCACGGACCGCAGGACTTCCCACGGCGTGAGGCCCAAGGACGCCGGCGGGGCGGCAGGGTGGCGGATCGGCGGAGCGTCGGCGGGCGGTCGGTAGAGGCGGGGGTCGGGCACGGCAGATCGCGTACCGGTGGGGCAAAAAAAATCGGAAAAAAGGCCTCTGTGATTTTTTCTGGAGGTTGAAGGAGATAGGAATAGCCTGGAATAAAGTTGGAATAACATTGGGATAACATGGGAATAAAGGGAATAGTTGGAATAGCAGGAATAATTAAAATACAAAAATTCTAAAATTTTTTTTAAAATTCTAAAAAAATGAAAGGTGAAACCCGGATAGGTTTTGGGTCCCCCATCATATTTGCCTCTGGACCTCTTATCTTAGACACTAGATTCTAGTGATAATCAAAGGATTGGGTGCAGCAGCTTTCTTCCCACTACCACTAAACCCTAGCAAACATCCATCCTTGTTGAAGCCTTGGACGCCCCAACTTCCTACAAGCTAGGCATCCTTCTTCAAGTGGCCGCCAGCCACCCCATAGATCCCTTCCATCCCTCTTTTCTTCTTTCTTCCAATTACATATTTTTCTCATCATCTGTGAGCCTAACCTTTGACGTTTGCAGGATCCCTCCAGTGCCACACCATCTGGATATGGTCTTCTTTGCCTCTGAATCTATTTAAAAAAGTTGGTGTATCTGTGGGAAAGCGACTTCTTCGTCCAGGTGCCGATCCGAGAGGAGCGAACCCTTCTACGACTTCAAGATCGTCATTGCTAGGTAACGCTAACCCTTCACATCTCTCTTTGTTTGATTTTTAAAGATTGAACATGCACCTAATAGGCCTTCTTAGTCATAGGATCTTTTATTTGCTTTGTCTCTTTGATAGTTCTAGCCTGTGGGTAGGATTCTAACCGTTACTAGAAAATCCTAACCTAGTCTTGACCTATTTCAAGAATTTAATCATAATAAAATCTGAAATTAATTTGCTACATATTTTATGTTCCTCCCCTGCATCCTCATCCCGCATCATGTTAGAATCCCATCCCTCATCATTAAACCTATAAGATGTAAGTTGATTTTCAAAAGAAAACTAGGCATAGACGAGCAGGCAAAGATATATAAAGACCATCTAGTTTCCAAGGGTTATCTCAGTGTTATGGTATTGAATATGATAAGATGTTTTTACCTGTGATAATGCTCAAGTCCATTCAGATTATGTTTGCGATGGTGGCACATCTTGATTTTGAGATCTAGTAAATGGATCTCAAATCCACTTTCCTAAATGGAGAATTGGAAGAAGGAGTGTATATGATACAACCTGAAAGGTTCACATCTATAGATAAATTAAAGGTGTACAAGCTTCAAAGATTTATTTATTGATTCAAGTAGGTAGCTTAAAGTTAGAACATAACATTTTGATAAGGTGATCATAATGTATGGCTTTGTTAAGAATGGAAAAGAGCCCTGCATATACAAATGGGCTAATGGTTCTGTGGTTATATTTTTTATTCTATATATGGATGACATTCTCTTAATTGGGAATGATATTCCTATAATGAAGGAAATAAAAGTTTGGCTATCATCCCTATTCTCCATTAAGGACCTTGGAGAAGCGACCTACATCCTTGGGATAAAGACTATAAGGATAGATCTAAAAGGTTGCTAGGATTATCTTAGTCGATGTACATTGACACTATACTAAAGTGATTCAGCATGGTGAATTCCAAGAAAGGCTATCTTCTAATAGGCCACAGAATTACTCTCTCTAAGAAGGACTATTCGACAAGTCCTCAAGAAAGAGTGTGACTAGGATTCCAAATGTCTCGATAATGGGATCTATTATGTATGCCATGACATGTATGAGACTAGATGTGGCATATTCACTTAGATTAGTGAGTAGATATCAATTTGATCTAGGTGAGAACTATTAAAAGGTCATAAAAATTATCCTTAAGTATTTGAGAAATACTAAGAACCAATGGTTGGTTTATATAGATTTTGACTTGAAACAGGTACATTTTATTGACTCCAGTTTTCAGTCAGACTGGAATGATAGCCAAAGCATGTCTGGTTATGTCTTTACCCATAACAGAGGAGTTGTTTGCTAGAAAAGTTCCAAGCTACAAACTATGATTGATTCAATATGTGAGGTGGAGTGCATCATGGCTCTGAAATTGTAAAGGAAGCTACATGGTTGCAAGAGTTAATCACTGAGCTTGGAGTGGCACCCTTCATTCATGGTCCCATTATTATACATTGTGATAGCACTAGAGCCATTGCTCAAGCGAAGGAATTGAAGGCATATTAGCATACAAAGCATGTTCTACATTGCTACCACCTTATCTAAGAGATTATGGAATGAGATAACATTGACCTTCAGAAGATTAACGAAAAGGAGAACCTGGCCGATTCATTTACCAAAGCCCATAGAATCAAAGAGTTTGATGATCACAAGTGGAAGATAGGTATATGATACTATTATGATTGGCTCTAGTCCAAGTGGGAGTTGCTGGGAAAAGTATCCTAAAGCCAATCATCAAGGTTGTAGATGGTTATGGTGCGGGCACCAGACTCAGAAGAAGACTTCAGGGCTCCATCTGGATCTTTGATTGACCTTGCCCGAAGAATTATGGTTTTCTGGTTTGTAATAAGGGTTGACTTGGTCAACTCAATTTTAGTCTTGAGTCTGTATTTCCCTGTAATTTAAATTTTGTTAAGTCCTAGTAGTGGCCTAGGTCTTCTCCAGGTTGGTGACATTTTTTCCCAGTCAAGGTCCAGGGTGCCACATTTTTCTCCCAGGATCAAGTAAGTGGGCGCCACACTCCCAGCCACACGCCAGAGTCCACGGGGTGCCACATCTCCATCCCAGTGTTTGGTCCCCACACCCAAGGGAGCAAGAATTTTTCTTGAAGCCAAAATCAAGGAGGCGCCCCATATATACCTTAAAAGGCCAAGCTAAAGGGGGAAAGAGGCATTTCTTGGGGAGCACTTCAAGGGGGCGCCCAATCCATGCCTAAAAAGACCAAAGCAAAGTTGGGAAGAGCCATGACTTGGGGAGAAAGAAAAGGAGGTGTCCGAAAGAGTTGAGCCATGGAAGGAAAAAAAAATTTGTTGAAGAGCAAGGCTAGGAGGCGCCACCTACTTACCATGTGGAGCCACCAATCAACACTTATAGAAGCTCATGGCCGGCCATATGAGAAAGATTTGATTCTACAAGCCTAATTTGAAGATCCATCCTATTAGTCCCACATGGGAAGATGTAAAACCCTGACCTCTTATAAAGACCTATAAAATAAACCGCTCTTGTAAGTTTTAGAGGACAACTGATGAATGAATTCAATTTATGTGTGAGTAAACTTTGTGTTTCTCTCTTTCGCACTTGCATCCAGGTGTTGAGCTCCATGAGGTAGTAAATCCGGGTTCCCCAAGAACCTTGAGGAGGTGTGAGATCTCCAACCCCAAACCCTAGGTTAGCCACTTCACTTCCAAACCCTAGCCGCCCATCATCCTCTTCATTCCACCAAACCCTAGCCTATCCCATCTCTCACGGCCCCTCTCTCCAAGTAGTGGCCGACCACCAGCATCCAGGTCCAGTTCAACTGCTTCGAATACAGAGCAAATCCCAGAGGAAGCCAGATCAGCATCCAGGAGAATCAGGACTTCAGCAACATCAACTTTCAAGTTCTTCTATCTAGTAAATCCTTCCTTGAGTATCTGGTTCCATAAATTGTTCTTCTTCTTTCACAGATCTTGAGTTCAGTAGAAGCCAACTCTGCTAAAGGACCAGTATTGGAGGATCCATTGCAAAGATATCTGAATCCGGGGATCCAACAATCTGCTCAAGAGAGTCCTTCCTCTAAACTCTGTGAAGATCACTGCATGGTTTGTAACCCTTCTCTTCTCTTTACTTCTGTCCTGTTGAAAGTACAGAGCGAAACCCTAGGTCTGCGAGTTTCTCAACCCCCAGCGATCCTTTACTTCTGAACTACTATGATAACCTAGTTTCTTTAAATTGTGCTTTCAATTATTACATAGTTTCTATCAATTTAGTTTAACTTTCCTTTGAGTCAAAGCCGACTTCTGAAAATATTAAAAAAAAATAATAACAAAAAAAGAATTAGTCTTAATTTACTTCCACATCGCATCATCTCTTCTTTCGTTCTGCATCATTTTGGTATCAGAGCTTTTGTCCTGCATCATTTGGTATAAGAGCCCTGTCTAGGGTTTCTGACTTGCTTGCATGTTTTAAGTGTCTCTCTTTTTTACTGTCTGCTCGAAGTAGACTCCCCAGGATGTTCGGTCCTAGGAACAAAGCGAGGTGCAAGCCTCCTCTTCTCATTCCACGGGGTGTTCCTAGGGCGTGTAGGGGATCCGCTGGGTTACAACTTCGTAACAGGAATTATAAACGGGGGAAGCATTTTATTTTCAGTCTGTAACTATCCTGTTGCAGGAATTGTTTCTCATTGTAGGTAACTTCAAATTGTGTGATTTTTATTTTGCTGGAACCAGTATAATTGAAGCTATTTTATCCAAGTTTACTGTAATTTATTGTTTTCTGTGGAATTTCTGAGAGTTAAATTACAGCAACTCTATTTCTGTGTTTCTGCAATTCAATTTTTTTTGAGTGATCATCTCCTAATTCATCTTAAGGGAAATTGAGCATCTAAGAAAAGGTGAGGAGTTGATAACCTCTCCTTAGCCCAAAACCATCACCCATTCATTCGATCCTAAGCCTAATTTTAAAATTTATTAGACTTAATTTGCCTTAGTGGGCTAGGGACACCAACAAGACGGGTCTAGGCTAATGTTGAGTCAGTTTGTCTAGTTACTCTGTGTGTGCTTTGTACACAGTGTCTAGAACGGTGGTTCAGGGATTCTATCCCGAAGGGCTTGTGTGCTGGTCCGCCTACCTAGCCAATCTCTGATTGGTGTCTAGGATTGGCATTTAGGGACCTAACACTCCCCTTACACCTGCCTGGCTGAGTCCCGAGTTACTACAGGCTAGCTTGCCACTCTGATTGGGCATCTCGTTTGGGCTCTAGGTCTAGTTAGCCCATAGTCGTTTCAGTCGATTCTCATTTGGTGTGCTTGCTTGCATCATCATGTCCACCCGGAATGGAGTACCCTACCAACCTGGTCAAACCCAACCTGATTTAGAGGCCATGATTAGAACTCTTACCGAAAGTATGACCAAATTGAGTCAGGATATGAATGAGGGTTTTGCCCAGTTTAGAGACCGAGCCCAGGGACTTGAGAAACGTAGACATCAAGATTGGACCCCTGATCCAAAATTTAATAGGCCCCAACCTCACCCATGCCAGGAGCCTCGTAGGACCTTATACCGTGATCCCGAGCATAACCCTAGGAGCCTATACCCATACTTGGTTGACTCAGAGAAGGGACCCGTTAGGAACACGGAACCTTATGCACCCACTTTTGATGGAAGACAAGAGACATATATTAAGTGGGAAGAACAAATGGATCGGTATTTTGAGTGCACTAACATATCAGAATTAGGACAAGTTAGGTTGGCCAAAACCAAGTTCACCAAACATGCTAGGTCGTATTGGTATGCTATTGAGCATGAGTGTTATCAATGAAAAGAGGAAATATATACTTGGAGAGATATGAGAAGTAAGTTAAGAGATAGGTACCTAGGTAGATCCTATGAGAAAAGACTTTTAGACCAATGGTACCAATTGCGACAAGGTAATAGGCCTGTGTCTAAATATATTGAGGACTTCCAGTGGTATGACATGAAATGCAATACCATTGAGACCGAAGCTCAGATCACATCAAGGTTTAGGGTTGGGTTACACCCAGACATTGATAGGAAGCTATGCCTTGAGAAGACCAATAAGTTAGACCGAGCCTAGCAAGAAGCCCAAGTCTATGAGTGGTCTTTAAGATATAACCAATCAAGTACTTTGGACTTAAAGCCAACCTCTACCAACTTGAGTCAAGTTTCGATTGATCCGATACCCCTAGTGAACCAGACTTTTGTTTGTCAATTCCCACTTGTGTCACCTCTTGACCAGAAGGATACCAATGAGGAAGAAGGGTTAGGTATGACAAGCCCAGAATCAGTTGACCCGATTACCACTGACCCGAAACCCATTGAAGATGGCATCGAGGAAGTATATGATGCTGGCTTTAGTCTAGTTGATGAATATGAGGGGGAAGAACTTGAAGAATGTGACATCGATACTATCGGTTCCTTACCTGAGGAGACCTTGGAGAGCAACCAAGTGGTAGGACCTAGTTCAGAAAATCAAGAAATTTATGAGAACCAGGTTCCTTTAGTCAAATACCCCCAAGAAGAACTCATAGTGTTAGCCCGAGCTATCAGTTCGTATCCTCCAATGACAGTCATTCCCCAAATACCAATTGAAGATCTTTGCACTAAACTGTTTAAGATTGCCCACCCTATGGTAGATCCTCTCCTTAGGATGACTGAATCAAGCCTCTTACAATTGGACCTTGTCCCATGCTCAGCCACTAAGGTCTCTCCCGTAATCTCAGTTGGACATCCTTTTCTTGAGCGGATTGATTCACCCAGTCCTGTAGAAGTCCTCCTTATGGCCCCAGACCCCTTCCTTCGCATGACTGACCTACCCTTCTATAGAGTATACCTTTCCGCACCCATAGGTCAAATTTCAAGTCTTGAGGTCATCATCCATAAGCCCTCCCATGAATCATTCTCTAATCTAGTTCTTGAAAAAGTGGATCATTATTTGCTTAGAGAATAAACCTTAACTATTGCAATCACATGTCCTAGGCTACTTCCCGAACCATCTCTTGATCCATTCCTAGGAGTAGCAAACTTTTCCTTTCGTAAGGATGACCAGTTGACACTCATAGATCACCATTCAAACCTTCAGGTCACCACCTTTAGTCAACAGGTAATTCGAGACTCCACCTCATATTTCCCCCCTTTCTCTAGGACTTCCAATGCTTCTTACACCATCCAAGTATACTTTGTCGAAGTCTTTAGAGTGAACCACGTGTCAGAACCTATTAGGTTTGCCACCTACTTCTGGAAGACCTTATGGCACCTACTAGGCACCCATGATAAGTTTTCATGCTCTGCATGCCATCCTCCGACCCAAGGTCAAACCTAGAGAGCCGTAGTTCGCTAGGTTTAGACCTAGGGTTCCTTTGTAATAAAATCCATTCTTTAGGAATGCGTCGTTAGTCTAGTTTAGTTTTTCTTAACCCTTTACTAGGCTTTGGCTCAAATTTTGGTTTGATTGAGAGCACCAGGAATTGGGATTTGTATTTTGTCCAGGGCTGAAATTGCATTCAATGTTTCGATCAATAGGTCTATAGGCTAGAGTCCCTTTGAAATTGTTCATGGATACAAGCCTCACACACCACTTGATCTGATTTCACTATTAGCCCACACACACAAGTCTCTTGATGCACTTGCATGGCATGTAAAGGACTTGCATAAAGAAATTCATGCCAAAATAACTTTAAGTAATGAAACTTATAAGAAGTTGGCTGATTCTCAAAGACGAGTCAAAACTTTTGTTGAGAGAGACTATGTAATGATTAGGTTAAGGCCTGAGCAATTTTTTTTCCTGGAACTGTTAGAAAGTTACATGCTAAAGGAGCTGGACCATTTAGAGTAGTGAAGAGAGTAGGATCCAATGCCTATATGCTCGAGTTGCCTCCAGAACTAGGCAATAGCTCTACTTTCAACATTACAGGCTTAGTAGAGTATAGGGAGCCAGCTGTGATTCCTAGTAATCCTTTGAAACCTAATCCTGTTATTGAGAGTGATCCCGACCCTGTGTGATGCAGAACAAAAGAGATGATGCAATGCAGAAGTAAAATTTTTTTTTTTTTATTTTATATTTTCAGAAGTCGGCTTTGACTTAAAGGAAAGTTAAACTAAATTGAAAGAAATTATGTAATAATTGAAAGCACAATTTAAAGAAACTAGGTTATCAGAGTAGTTCAGAAGTAAAGGATCGCTGGGGGTTGAGAAACTCGTGACCTAGGGTTTTGCTCTGAACTTTCAACAGGACAGAAGTAAAGAGAAGAGAAGGGTTACAGACCAGGCAGTGATCTTCACAGAGTTTAATGGAAGGACTCTCTTGAGCAGATTGTTGGATCCCCGGATTCAGATATCTTCGCAATGGATCCTCCAATACTGGTCCTTTGGCAGAGTTGGCTTCTCCTGAACTCAAGATCTAGGAAAGAAGAAGAACAATTTATGGAACCAGATACTCAAGGAAGGATTTACCAAATAGAAGAACTTGAAAGTTGATGTTGCTGAAGTCCTGATTCTCCTGGATGCTGATCTGGCTTCCTCTGGGATTTGCTCCATATTCGAAGCAGCCGAACTGGACCTGGATGCTGGTGGTCGGCCTCCACTTGGAGAGAAGGGCTGTGAGAGATGGGGTAGGCTAGGGTTTTGGTGGAATGAAGAGGATGATGGGCGACTAGGGTTTTGGAGTTGAAGTGGCTAACCTAGGGTTTTGGGGTTAGAGATCTCACACCTCCTCAAGGTTCCTGGGGAACCCGGATTTACTCCCTCACGGAGCTCAACACCTGGATGCAAGTGCGGAAGAGAGAAACATAAAGTTGCTCACACAGAAATTTGAATTCATTCATCAGTTCTTTCAAACTTACAAGAGGGGTTTATTTTATAGGTCTTTACAAGAGGTCAGGGTTTTACATCTTCCCATGTGGGACTAATAGGATGGATCCTCAAATTAGGATTGTAGAATCAAATCCTTCTCATATGGCCGGCCATGAGCTTCCATAAGTGTTGATTGGTGGCTCCAAATGGTAAGTAGGTGGCGCCTCCTAGCCTAGCTCTTCAAGAAAATTTTTTTTCCTTCCATGCTTGGTTTTATTTGGAAGTATTTGGGTGCCTCCTAGTCTTGCTCCACAAGTTTAGGCTTCTTCCTTTCATGGATCAACTCTTTGGACACCTCCTTTTCTTTCTCCCCAAGTCATGGCTCTTCCCAACTTTGCTTTGGTCTTTTTAGGCATGGATTGGGCGCCCCCTTGAAGTGCTCCCCAAGAAATGCCTCTTTCCTCTTTTAGCTTGGCCTTTTAAGGTATATATAGGGCGCCTCCTTGATTTTGGCTTCAAGAAAAATTCTTGCTCCCTTGGGTGTGGGGACCAAGACACTGGGATGGAGATATGGCACCCCCTAGATTCTGGCATGTGGCTGGGAGTGTGGCGCCCACTTACTTGAGCCTGGGAGAAAAATGTGGCACCCTGGACCTTGACTTGAAAAAAGGTGGCACCAACCTGGAGAAGACCTAGACCACTTCTAGGACTTGTACTGAGTCAACATGACTAAACAAAATTTAAATTACAGGGAAATACAGACTCAAGACTAAAATTGAGTTGACCAAGTCAACGCTTATTACAAAACCAGAAAATCCTAATTCTTTGGGCAAGGTCAATCAGAGATCCAGATGGAGCCCTGAAGTCATCTTCTGAGTCTGGTGCCCGCACCACTGTGTGTCCACCAATAAACTGGCCTGTGAGGAAAGAGCAAATTAAAAAGATCCTGGATGATATGGTTATCTCTACTCGTAATCGAGGATACCAAAGATACCTGGTCTGCTGGCAAGAAAGGCCAGATTCTGATGACTCAAGGATATCCTGAGAAGAATTACAAGAATTGGACCCAGACCTCTTGGAGAGATACCAGAGCCAACTTGATCCATACTCGACAAGGTCGAGTTCCTCCCACCCCGGGAGAATTGGTGCGGGCACCAGACTCAGAAGAAGACTTCAGGTCTCCATCTGGATCTCTGATTGACCTTGCCCGAAGAATTAGGGTTTTCTAGTTTTGTAATAAGGGTTGACTTGGTCAACTCAATTTTAGTCTTGAGTCTGTATTTCCTTGCAATTTAAATTTTGTTGAGTCCTAGTTGTGGCCTAGGTCTTCTCCAGGTTGGTGACATTTTTTTCAAGTGAAGGTCCAGGGTGCCACATTTTTCTCTCAGGCTCAAGTAAGTGGGCGCCACACTACCAGCCACACGCCAGAGTCCAAGGGTGCCACATCTCCATCCCAGTGTCTTGGTCCCCACACCCAAGGGAGCAAGAATTTTTCTTGAAGCCAAAATCAAGGAGGCGCCCCATATATACCTTAAAAGGACAAGCTAAAGGGGGAAAGAGGCATTTCTTGGGGAGCACTTCAAGGGGGCGCCCAATCCATGCCTAAAAAGACCAAAGCAAAGTTGGGAAGAGCCATGACTTGGGGAGAATGAAAAGGAGGTGTCCAAAAGAGTTGAGCCATGGAAGGAAAAAAAATTTTCTCGAAGGGCAAGGCTAGGAGGCGCCACCTACTTACCATTTGGAGCCACCAATCAACACTTATGGAAGCTCTTGGCCGGCCATATATGAAGGATTTGATTCTACAAGCCTAATTTGAAGATCCATCCTATTAGTCCTACATGGGAAGATGTAAAACCCTGACCTCAAGACCTATAAAATAAACCCCTCTTGCAAGTTTTAGAGGACAACTGATGAATGAATTAAATTTATGTGTGAGAAAACTTTGTGTTTCTCTCTTCCGCACTTGCATCCAGGTGTTTAGCTCCGTGAGGGAGTAAATCTGGGTTCCCCAGGAACCTTGAGGAGGTGTGAGATCTCCAACCCCAAAACCCTTGGTTAGCAACTTCACTTCCAACCCTAGCCACCCATCATCCTCTTCATTCCACCAAACCCTAGCCTATCCCATCTCTCACGGCCCCTCTCTCCAAGTAATGGCCGACCACCAGCATCCAGGTCAAGTTCGGCTGCTTCGAATACGGAGCAAATCCCAGAGGAAGCCAGATCAGCATCCAGGAGAATCAGGACTTCAGCAACATCAACTTTTAAGTTCTTCTATTTGGTAAATCCTTCCTTGATTATCTGGTTCCATAAATTGTTCTTCTTCTTTCCCAGATCTTGAGTTCAGGAGAAGCCAACTCTGCCAAAGGACCAGTATTGGAGGATCCATTACGAAGATATCTGAATCCGGGGATCCAACAATCTGCTCAAGAGAGTCCTTCCACTAAACTCTGTGAAGATCACTGCCTGGTCTATAACCTTCTCTTCTCTTTACTTTTGTCCTGTTGAAAGTTCAGAGCGAAACCCTAGGTCTGCAAGTTTCTCAACCCCAGCGATCCTTTACTTCTGAACTACTCTGATAACATAGTTTCTTTAAATTGTGCTTTCAATTATTACATAGTTTCTGTCAATTTAGTTTAACTTTCCTTTGAGTCAAAGCCGACTTCTAAAAATATTAAAAAAAAAAAAATAATTAGTCTTAATTTACTTCTGCATCGCATCATCTCTTCTTTCATTCTGCATCAGGTTAGCTTTTTATAAATGTATATAAATTATTAATAAAATAAATATTATTTTTGATAACTCAACACTATTTATTATTTTCTCGTGAACTCTAATGTGTTGAGTTCTTAGAACTGTATAGATTCGATAAAGGAGGTTTTATCAAGTGGTTATTGTTGGTGTCGAACCCCTTCTTCTGACCGGGTGGAGCTACTGGTTTACTAGATCGCTCCCTGGTTCACCTGCAAAATAGATCCCTTGTCGGAGATGCTCCAGCAGGGGACACTTTGATGCCTAAGTCAGTGGTGGGCTCTAGCCACAGAATGTGGAAGATGGAGAAGGGAAAAGCTATGACATAATCAAAGGTGTCCAGCCTCTTACCTCCAGTGTTCCCTCATACCATTATTTATAAGGAGTTGTCCCGCTTACAGTTTTCCTTCTCACCCCAGCAATTACGACCGGGGACTTATTTTCTTTCCCTTAATCAGGGATCATGGGTTATTACTGGGACGGTTCCGATGGCCAGGCTGGGGCGCTGCCGCTGGAATCACATGCCAGAGATAGTCGAGGATAACCGTTGCTTGCCATGTTTCGTATAGATTCGAGGCAGATCGGATGTCATGTCTTTGGCATGGGTCATGGACTCAATCGTTGTCATAGGCCGAAGACTGTGTCTTCGGTGTGAATCGAAGATCATGTCTTCAGATGTCATATTCTAGTCCAGGTCAAGGACTTGGTCTTCTGAAGCCGTGGACCTGTCAAGAGCTTTTGTTTGCCTATGGTTATTCAATTTTCTCCGGATACCTAGGCCTGACGCTCATGGTTTGGAGGGAATGTCATCGGTCGGTGGTCTTCGACCAATCAAATCGACGGCCAGCATGAGCCTAGGCTAACATATCCGAACAGTTACCTCCCTACTCTCAGTCTTCGGAGAGAAGATTTTCCTCGAAGAGTGAGAGTATTTATCATTTTCCTCTTAGTAGGTGGTGAAGTGGATGATTATAAAAATCTCTGATTGGGCCATCTCCCATAACTATCGGTTGATTCAAAAATCAGGTGATGGATAGCTGTCAGTCTTTGATTGAAGGGTGGAAAAAAAGCGGGCGTGCCTAGGATGGTCCCACCTTTTTCGCAATGCGATGGTTCACCCAATCATTTAGTTGGGATTTGGACAGCGATCGTGGTTCTTCCCCACCCTTGGATGAAGAATATGCTCCATCTTGGCCATTGATTTGTATGGGTTAAAACCTTTGGTTCACTATACATCAAGACAATTTATGGCCACAGCTGTCTCGCGCATCCATGATGGGTTTCTATAGATGATTCCATTTTTCGAGGCACAGTCTTGGGCTTTTTTCATCTCTTTTCGAGGAGGAGTCTTAGTGAGGAAGCTTCTTCAACCTCGCACTCCCAGTCCTAGTCCAGCTTTCTTTGTTCTCACCCATCGACCTTTTCTGCGGGTAGAATCTTTCTTCTGCCTCCTTGTCTCATTTTTTTATCATGGCCGAATCCGTAGGAAGCCAAAAGGGGCAAGTTGGGCT
This sequence comes from Areca catechu, assembly GCA_021397845.1. Lineage (NCBI taxonomy): Eukaryota > Viridiplantae > Streptophyta > Magnoliopsida > Arecales > Arecaceae > Areca > Areca catechu. Next base: position 138,474,650 of record CM038051.1, on the reverse strand, counting down.
TTCGGGTGTTAGTGAGGTAGTGAGTCCAAAGTCGATTCCCAGTTCTATTTCTCAAGGAAGGATTACTTATCTTTGAGAACGTTATCACATTCCAAAGAGATTTTTCTAATCCTCCCTACCTCCGAGGAACGAGTGAACAAAGCCCCGACCGGATGTCTAGTTGTGTACGAAGACCATTTGAAGGCCGGCCTTCGATTTCCCCTGCACCTATTCTTCATTAAAATCTTCTGTCTGTATCAAGTAGTGCCTGCACAGTTGACGCCGAATATTATTCAAAACATCTATGGCTTTTTGATCCGGTGCCACAAAGCAAATATAGAGCCCAAAACCAACTTATTTACTGCCCTTTTCGTACTCAAAAAGGATTCCTTGGCAGTGGATGGTGGGTGATTGGCCCTCGACCGGGTCGTAAGATTATCAAGGATATGCCCAGCGCCATTCATGGGTGGAAACTTGTTTTTGTTTTTGTGTTGTCTGTCGACCCGTGGGATTTTGGCAGTGATTGGAGGGAACCGCATCTAACTACCAACGATGGAAAGAACATCTTAGCAGCTGATCAGTTCGATTATGATTCACTGACTGATTCGGAGGTTGTTCCCATCAGCGAGTTGTTGGAGGACAGGAATCTCCATCTTGCAGGGATTAGCAAGTTCCCTGTGCTAGGTATACTGACGAAAATCTCTACCACTTTCTTTTCCATTATTGCAATAATTTGGTCGACATTGAGGCATTTTCCTATTCATAGGTGAAGGGATGAAGCCTAGCTTGAGTTGGCTCCATCAGACTTTCGAGAAGAGGGTAGCTTAGGCCCCTCTTCAAGATCAGCAGTCTAGAAGAGGGCCCGAAGAGAGGGTCCTGAAGGAGATCGGGGAACTTCATCCTCCCGAGGGGCCTCCGGGGAAGACGTGACGCTAACAGGGGGGTCCCAATAGGACCTTATCCAGTCAAAATTTCATCGGTGGACACTTCTCCGGTCTGTATGAGGGAGAGCCCACCTCAGAGGGCAGGTGTGCTGCCGTCTTGCCCCCTTGCAGCTGACAGGGGTAAGACGCCACAAGTCAAGGGAGAGTTTGCACGTGAATCTTCTCCCACCAGGAGCCATCCCGTTGATTCTTCGAAGATTTCTATTATTGGGGGATTGTTGGTTCCCACCATGGCCAGGAGGGTGTTGAAGAATATATTGCTACCTCATGATTTGGCAGTTATCCGAGGCCGAAGCCTCGCCAGGGTGTCTGATTCTGCATTTTTTCCTTGCAATAGATAAGGTTCCCGCCACTCCTCTTCCATTCGAGGGAACTGGTTCATTATCTCACATTGTCGATATAGCTAGTTTATGATGTCACCTTCCTGGAGGAAGGCTTGAGAAATGTCGACAACCTCATCCATAGCCTTATAGAGGAGCTCTACACGGCCAAAGCTGCAAAAGAGGTCGCCGAGGAGCTGAGGCAGTCCATGGAAAATCGTCTTGCTCATGCGGATGCTGAAGTTCGCGGATTGAGGGGCGAGTTGTAAAGTGCCCAGTCGACAATTGCGGAGTAGAGGGTAGGGTTAAGGAAAAGCTGGAAACAGGTCGAGTCCTTGGAACAATCTGCTAAGGAGAATCAGGAAAGATTAGAGGGTCAAACCAAGGTAGTTGAGGAGGCTTCCAGGAGGGCTGAAGAGTTGGTCCTGGAGTCCGAGGAGGCCAAGAAAGAGTCCGCGTCCCTGAGGAAGCTAGCACATGATGCCGTCATGGATTTAAGAAGGTCTTCACAATTTCAGGAGGAGATGAATGAGGCAACCTTGTATGGTTATCAACATGGCTTCAATGATGGACTTGCCAAGGTCAGAGGGGCCTTCCCATACCTTGATATTCCTAGCATCCCTTCTTTTAGCATAGTCGAAGAAGAAGAGGAGGTCAAGGCCAAAGAAGAGGCTGGGGAGGTATCGAGCCCGAGGGAAGAGATCCCGATCGTAGTTGAAGAGATTAGTGCAGTTTTGATGCAAGCCAAAGGGGCCGACACGGCTGAAGAGTTGCCGTGCATGGGAGAGGAGGCTCCTGCCTCAGTAGAAGGCCTGGAGGTGGTTCCAACTCAAACCTTGACCCCGAAGGGGGTTCAGTCTGGGGAGGAAGTCCAAGTTGAAGGCTCTCCAGTCCTAGCCCAAGCTGATGAAGCCCTTACTGTGTAGATCGATAGGCTGCTTCAATCCTGTGGTGTAGGATCCCCTCCTCCTGATGTTTATGAATTGGAGTAGGCCTAGATCTTGTATCTCCTCTTTACGTTTTTTTTTTTTTCATGGTGTAATTAATGAATTTTATGAATTTCCAAGTGGCTTCTCAAACTTTTAAGTAGCTTTTTGTGTGTGTTGTGTTACATTCTTGAACATGGTTTAGGCCAGGTTGCCAGCCTTGGTGAGGATTTGACGTTCATCACTTCTTCTCCCTTTTTGTCAAATTCTGAAGTAGGGTCGTATTATCATTGCCGATGGCTGGCCGTAATCATAGCCGATGACTGATCGTGATTGTAGCCGATGACTGACTGTGATCGTAGCTGATGACTGGTCATGATCGTAGCCGATGACTGGCCATTATCGTGCTAGGCTAACACCGGTCTTTCTTCATCATAAGTAATCTGGCCATTCTGGAATAGACACGATGGACAGGTGTCACCTTCTTGTTGACCGTTAATTAAGGGACATTAATCATGATTCTCGCTTCTCGCGTTGGGCGCGTCGATATTCGAATAGTTGCATTCTCTTGAATCCCACGGGAATAGTAACATTCCAACGCGAGTCAATATTCGAATAGTCACATTCCCCTGCATCCCAGGTGCCGCCATATCTTCCCTTTCCAAAAGAGAACCATTAATGTTGTCACCGTTTGATGAAGATTATTTCAAATTCGAAGTGTCGTCGATCTCCATTCCTGAGAGTGGTTACTGGTGATCACGTTGCCTTCACGAGGCCACTTGGGATTTTGAAATATTGCTTTAATGCATGGCATTTTTTGGTATGCCCGAGAAAAGGCATGGAGCACGTTCCCCCTGGTCGTTAATGGGTGCCAGGTTCTTATAAATAGGCCCCTTTCTTCCCTGTCGAAAGCCATCATAGCACAGACTTTTCCTTCGAAAAATTTTCTCCCTTGACAAATCTGCTATAATGAAGTTCAGTATTCCAGAACTCTGGAGGATGGCGAAGAAGAGGGCCATCAGTGGTGGAGCAGGGGGCAGCCAATGTCCTTCGGGCTGGGCAATGAAGAAGGCCTGGTCGTCGATCGCCTGGAGAGGAGGATTCAAGTCCTAGAGGCCCAACTGAAGGAGGCAAGGGCCTAGGTGGAAGCGGCCAATGTAGAGGCGGCGGAGACTAAGAAGAAGATGGCAGACACCATTGTGGACTTCAAGGCATCCCCTGCCTTCAAGGAGGAGGTCGTCGGGGCAGCTCTGGATGCCTACCATCAGGGGTTCTGGGAATGTAGGGGTAAGGCCTTCAAGTTTTATGACTTGAAGGGCCTTGACAACATCAAGCCCTCAGTTCCCTTCCCTAGTCATGAATTTGACTCTGACTTTGAGGAGTCTAATTTTGATCCAGAGAGGAACCCTGGGGCCCCTTCATCCTCCTTCCAAGACTACCCCGCCGGCCTGGAAAAGGGCCAGCGGGCGGTTATTGAATGTGCTTCCCAAGTTCCTGCAATCTCTTTTTCTTCTTCTTCTTCTTCTTCTTTTTGTAAAAAATTTACAGAAGAAATGGAATATCTTAACTTTTTCGACCTTTTCCCGCATCTCCACTTTGATTTGTTGAATTATAGTATGCCAAGAGCGTAGACTTCTCAGACCACTTGTGATCCATGAAGGAGAGATAAGATCGGCTAGGTTGGCTCATGAACGTTTTGTTGTTGACAGGAAGGACAACATAGGTCCATTCAAGCACGTTTTTGGGTTTACCATTGGGTAGGGCATCTATGCCATCCCAGTGCATTTTGTCATGATCAAGGTAGGCTGTTCAGGCCCACCCCGATGCATCTTCGGATTTTTCGTAGGGTAGGTTACGAAAACCATCCCTGTGCCTTCTTTAGTATAAGGTAGGCTGATTAGGCCCGCCCCAGCACGTCCTCAGGATTTCCGTTGGATAGGTTGCTTGAACCATCCCTGTGCCTTTGATCTTTTGGTGGTCTGATGGGACCATCGGTTGTGCTCATCGGACATGCCGATAAGGTGACTGGATCAGACACTCCTTTGCGCCGATGGCAGATTGTTCAGATCGTGCCATTCAAGCTGTTGTCATTTTGTTGATGTAATAGGCAATATAGAGTTGGGCAAGTTTGCAAATAAAACATGGGGGTCAGTTTATTGATAGTATTTGCGAAGGTTTTGTATATTCCATGGCCTGGATAGAATTTCTCCTTCTAAAATCTTGAGTCGATACGTCCCTAAATGTATGACTTCTTCAATTAAGTATGGACCTTCCTAATTGAAAGAAAGTTTACCCTGTTTTGTTGGCCTGGAAATTTCTGTTCTTTGCAACACCATGTCCCCGATTTGGAAAACTTGCTCCTTTACTCTGGAATTGTAGTACTTGATGACTTTTTGCTGGTATGTCACCATTTTCAGTTGAGCTTGGAGCCTCATGCTTGGTAACAGATCCAAATCAACCCTCTTGCGATCGGAGTTTTCAGGCTCTTCATATCTGTCAATTTTTAAAGACTGGAGGGAGACCTCAATAGGGAGAATGGCTTCGGTACTGTATGCTAGGTTGAACGGAGACTCACAGGTGGCGTTCTTGGGATAGTTCTATATGCCCAGAGAACGGACGTTAGCTCTTTGGCCCACAATCCTTTGTCAGCATTCAACCTTGTCTCCAAACCATGAAGAATGGTCGATAGTTACTTCGGTGTCTCCGTTGGACTGCGGATCAACAGAAGTTAGCCTATATTGTATGTGGTACCGAGCACATAAGTCTCTGAACTGAATGTCGTTACATTCCTCTTGGAGCAACATAATGTAGCTCATAACAACATATTCTAATCTTCGATGTCGCCTCCCCCTCATTAGTAATTACGTATGGTATCCCGACGAAAAGAACTCGTGACCAATGGTTCGAATTTCTGACAAAATTCTCAACCTTGCCCTTCGTGATTTGGGCCAGTGGTTCGGCCTCAACCTACTTTATAAAGTAGTCGATTGCTACGAGGAGGAATTTTCTCTGTCTCGGTGCAGGTGGAAAAGGGCCAAGAATGTCCATCCCCATTGGACAAAATGCTAGGGGGCTTTCAGCTAGGTCAGGTGACTTGCTGGTTGCCTTCGAATGTTGGCATATCTTTGTCACTTATCACACCTCTGCACGAAGTCAGCTGAGTCCTTCTGGATGGAGGGCCAACAATATCCTAGGCGTATATTTTATAAGCTAAGGACCTGCCCCCCAAGTGATCACCACATATCCTCTCATGGACCACCCTCAAGGCATAGTCAGCATCTGATGGCCCCAGGCATTTCAATAAAGGCTGAGAGAATGACCTTTTGTAGAGGATCCCATCCAAGATGACATACTGAGATGCCATCCATCGGGTCTTCTTGGTCTCAGCCTTATCTTCCAATAGTACGCCCTCATTCAAAAACATGATGATGGGGTCCATCCAGCTTGGTTCAGTTTCTATCTGATGCACTTTCCTAGCTTCTTCAACTATACTTGGGGCCTCAAGGTGTTTAATTAAAGTGCGACCGAGGGATTCTGGGGCTGTAGTGGCAAGTCGAGATAATGCATTTGCCCGGGAATTCTTTGAACGGGGACCATGAATGATTTCAAAGTGTTTCAGTTGTGAAGACAAGATCCGTACCTTCCCTAAGTATTGTGCCATGGTGGGGTCTCTAGCTTTCTAATCCCCTTTAACCTGATTCATAATCAACTGGGAGTCCAAAAAGGTTTGGAGCCTTTGAACCCCCAAACTCTTGGCGATCCGAAGCCCTGCAAGGAGGGCTTCGTATTTAGCCTAATTATTTGAAGCTCTAAAGGAGAATCGGAGTGCGTACTCCAGCATGTGGCCATCAGGTTCGGCTAGTATGAGACTGGCTCCACATCTAGTAGAGTTGGAAGCCCCGTCTACTTGAAGCACCCAGACGGACTCTGTACTCTTCGGATCTCCTTCTTCGGACGGAGATGCTTCATCTTCAGTCTTAGGTGCATTCAGCCAGAAATCCAAAAGCACCTGGGCCATCATAGCCGATCGTGGTTGAAAACTAATGTCAAACATGCATAGTTTCACAGCCCACTTGGCTATCCTCCCCGAAGTATCAGGGCATCAGAGAATGGTCTTGAGAGGCTGATCTGTTAGCACCATGATGGCATGGGCGTGGAAGTAAGGCCGTAGTCGCTTTGCCATAATTACCAGAGAGTAGATCAGCTTCTGCATCTTTGAGTATCTTGTTTCAGCATCATGCAGAACTTTGCTGATGTTATAGATCGACTTGTGAAAGCCATCCTCTTCTCTTCGGATAAGGACCGAACTAATGGCTTCGTCCAAAGTTGAGAGGTATAAGTAGAGCACCAACCCCTCTTGAGGTTTGGAAAGTAGGGGTGGGGTTTCCAAGTACTTTAATTCTTCAAAGGCAGTTCGGCAATCCTTAGTCCATTCGAGACCTCGAGACAGTAGAAGTACTTTGAAAAAGGGAAGACACTTCTTGGCAAAACGAGAAATGAATCTGCTCAAGGAGGCTATCCTTCCAGTTAATTGCTGTACCTCCTTCTTATACGATGGGTGTCTCATGTCCTTGAGGGCATGAATCATTTCAGGGTTTGCTTCAATCTCTTGTCTGGTTACAAGAAAACCCAGGAATTTGCCTGAAGTGACCTCGAAGGCACACTTCGTGTGATTCAGCTTCATTCGGTGATGCCTCAAGGCGTTGAATGATTCTTCTAGGTCTCGGATGTGACATTCCATAAAGAGGCTCTTGACAATCATGTCATCAACATAGGCTTCCAGATTTCTCCCTAGCTACTCTTTGAATACATTGTTGATTAGCCTTTGGAATGTTGCCCCAGCGTTCTTGAGCCCGAATGGCATCATTTTGTAATAGTATAAGCCTTTTTCGGTGATAAAGGCTATCTTCTCTTCATCTCGGGGGTCCATTCGAATATGATTGTAGCTGGAGAAAGCTTCCATAAAACTTAGTAGCTGGTAGCCAGCGGTGGCATCAATGAGTTGGTCAATCTTTGGAAGAGGGAAATTATCTTTTGGGCAAGCTTTATTGAGGTCTGTATAATCGATGCAGATTCTTCACTTGCCACTGGCTTTTTTCACCATGACCATGTTGGCCAACCAATCGGGGTAGTGGGCTTCCTGGATGAACCCTGCCTTGAGGAGCTTGTTCACCTCTTCATCTATGGCTTTTTTCCTTTCTGGGGCAAATCTCCTCTTCTTTTATCGGACTGGCTTGTATCTAGGAGTGACCTCTAGTCGATGACTGATCACATCAGCGGGAATTCCTAGCATGTCCGAAGCCGACCAAGCAAAGACATCAGCATTGTCTTTGAGGAAGCATATCAGCTCGGCCTTGGTTTTTTCATCTAGCATGCTTCCGATTTGCACAACCTTGGTGGGATCTTCCTTGGTCAAGGGTATAGAAATGGTCCTCTCCATGGGCTCACCAGAATCTGTAGTTGAGTCTCTTGGGTCCAGGTAATCTCCAGATGTAGGGTCATTGGAATGCTTGTCCTAGATCATCAAGCATTGTCATGCCACTCTCTAGTTTCCTCTAACTTCTCCAACACCATTCTTGGTGGGAAAGCATACTAGGAGATAATGAGAAGACACTATGGTCCAAAACTCATTCAAGGCAGGCCGTCCTAAAATAATGTTATAGGTTGAGAGGGTTCGGACTGCCGTGAAGTTGATTGTTAGTGTCTTTTATCAAGGTTTGGTGCCAAGTGTTACGGGTAATACTATCTCTCCCTCGGCATCTACCTGATTACCCCTAAAGCCAGTAAGTGGAATGGGGGATTTTCATAGTTGATGTCTAGGCAAACACATTTTAGAGAATGCATCGTAGATCAAGACATCAGTCAAACTTCCATTATCAATCAAGACTCGTTGTACAACATAGTTGGCCACAACGGTTGAGATTACAATGGTGTCGTCGTGCGGGAGCCGAACTCTAGCAAGGTCATCATCGGTCCTTGAGTCGCTTTGAGACGTCGTCTTCATCCCTTCTCCAGTTAGTAGGTCGATGTATCATCCCAACAATTCCATTGGTAGGCCTTTGATTCGGTAGTTCGGCCTCTTCGGGAGTTGGTTGGGGAATAGCAGCCTTTGATTAAGGTCCTTGGGACAAATATACCACCCCAGATACCCCCTTTTGATAAGATCCTCAATTGCATCTCCTAGTTGGATGCAGTCTTCAGTGTTATGGCCATGGTCCCGGTGGAATTGACAATATTTGTTCCAATTCCATGCGGAGAGGATGCCTTCATGGGATGAGGCCGCTAAAAAATGTTTTCTTTCTCAATCTCCATGAGGATTTTTTCTCGAGGGAGGTTGAGGGGTGTATAGGAGTCGAATCTTCTACCCGATGCTCTGGGCCTGGGGGGACTCCTTCAGCGGTCGGTATAGTTATTATTGTTGGAGCTAAGGGGATCTTGTCCCCAGTTATTTTTCTTCTTTGAACGGGGCTTCCCTTCAATCAGTCATCGATTTGCCGCCTGCTCTTCAGCATCGACATATTTCTGAGCCCTTGCAAGCAGCTCAGCATAGCTTTTAGGGAACTTCTTATCCAGAGAGAAGGTGATCCTGGACGTGCGAAGTCCCTTCTTCAGTGCTGACATGGCCACATGCTCATTGAGATCAGGGATCTCAAGTGTGGCCGCATTAAACCTGGAGATGTAGTCTCGCAGGCTTTCTCCTTCATTCTGGTGAAGGAGGAATAGTGTGTCCATATTCCGGGAGATCTTGTGACAAGTCCTGAAATGCAAGATAAATAATTTTTCCAACTCGGAGAAGGAATTGATGGTACCTGGGCGTATGCTCGAGTACAACATCCGAGCCACTTTTTTGAAGGTAGCTAGGAATGCGAGGCAGTAAATCGCATCCGAAGCCCGCTGGATCATCATATGGGATTTAAAACTGCCCAAGAGGTCAAAAGGATCAGAGGTGCCATCATAGAGCTCCATCTTGGAAACCCTGAAATGCCGAGGGATGACTTCGACCATGATGCGGTCGGTAAAGGGTGGGCGTAGATCGCATGCTGCTAGGTCATCATGGCCCCTTTGCTCCCGCATCCTTTCCGTCTCTGATTCGATGGCCTTGAACTTCCCGTCATAATCAGGAATAGCCTGCTTCGGCCCTTTCTATATGGGAGTAGAGTCTTTAGAAGAAGTTGAGGAAGCCTGCCTAGGTCTTTTCCCTCTCTATGGGGAAGTAGTAGTCCTATGCTCCCTTGAACTTTGACTTTCGGGAGAAGGCTGAGGGTGGAGGGAGAGGTGTGTGGACCCCTCGTGAGGGGCTCTCTTCCTCCGAGATCTGGAACTATTCCGGAGGTGGCCGGAGGATGAGCCACCTTGAAGGTTCTGTTACGGAAATCCTGTACCATGGTCGTGATGTTGGCAACCTGGTCCAGGAGGGCTTCAAACTGTTGCTGTCGCACGACAATTATGGGAGGTGGGACTTCATTCTCCATAGGGGGTGTATCCCCTTGAGATGGAGCACGATTTCGACTAGTCGAGGTGATCTGAGCATTTCCTCTAGCCATTGAGGATTCCTTTCTTCCCCTTTATCAATGGAGGTAGCTTAATGATTTGTACTCTCTTCCCCCCTACCTGGCGTGCCAATCTGTTGGCATCAAACCCCTTTTTCCGATCGGGTGGAGCTACTGGTTTGCTAGACCGCTCCCTGGTTCACCAGCAAAACAGATCCCTTGCCAGAGATGCTCCAGCAGGGGACACTCTGATGCCTAAGTCAGTGGTGGGCTCTAGCCATAGAATGGGGAAGACAGAGAAAGAAAAAGCTCTGATATAATCAAAGGTGTCCAGCCTCTTCCCTCCAATGTTCCCTCTTACCATTATTTATAAGGAGTTATCCCGCTTACGGTTTTCCTTCTCCCCCTAGCAGTTACGATCGAGGAGTTATTTTCTTTTCCTTAATCAAGGATCGTGGGTGATTACTGGGTGATTAATCACACACCATGATCATGCCATAGATAGTCGAGGATAACTATTGCTTGCCATGTTTCGTAGAGATTCGAGGCAGATCAGATGTCGTGTCTTTGGCATGGGTCATGGCGAATCAGATGTTGTGTCTTTGGCATGGGTCATGGATTCAATCTTTGTCATAGGCCGAAGATTGTGTCTTTGGCATGAATTGAAGATCATGTCTTCGAAAGTCATATTCTGGTCCAGGCTGAGGACTTGGTCTTCTGAAGCCGTGGACCTATCAAGAGCTTTCGTTTGCCCATGATTATTCGATTTTCTCCGGATACCTGGGCCTGGTGCTCATGGTTCAGAGGGAATGTCTTTGGCCGGTGGTCTTTGGCTGGTCAAATTGATGGTCAGCCTGTGCCTGGGCTGACATATCCCAACAATTCTTAAATCAGTTTTTGATGAAATGATACGTTGTTACCTAGGATGATAATATTTTTTAAGAATAGGTCATTATGTGCCGTATAGGTTGGTTGTCCTTTTAATCAAAGAGTGTGAAGACACTGGTATGATATATAGGTGAGTATAGGAGTACATCTCGCTAGACAGTGACCAACTCTGTGGAGTACTCTACTATCAAGAGTATTTCACAGAAAGGGTATGGCTATAAGTGTCCCTTCAACCTGAGACTATCATGATGACTTGACAAACAACTGACTGTACTTTTGTATTGAACTACCTGAATTTCTAATCCAGTGACCAAAGATTTCTTGGTGTAGTCAAGTACTTGTTAAGTTAGTATTGAGTAAAGAAGGGACTGACTACTCCAAGTTGTTGAAGTAGATGCTCGGTAGTGTTTCAATTTGGCAAAGCCTTGGCCAATGTAATCCTTGTGAGGAGTCACAAGATTTAGCAGGTTGAGATATATTTGGATGCATTATTCATAGTTGGTAGTTGACTTTGAATTCATCTTCGAGCATTAGGTCAAATGGATGAATTATATGATAACCATAGACTGGGTTCTTGAATGTTGCTTTGCCATCATTTGACCTATTCGGATGTTGAGTACCATTACTAGATGGTCACATCGATTAGTTTAAGAATCATTCTAAAGCAATTAGCTTAGGGTTTGAACTTATGAGATCATATACATAAGAAGTTTTTGATTGATCATGATGGCTGATTAACGATTAAGAATCATTTAGTGGCAAAATTATAAATATTATTAAAATTAACCCTATAATATTATAAATTAATAAATAAATAATTATTAATTAATTATAGAAGGATTAATTAGTAATTGGATTACTAATTGGCTTGATTTAATTAAGCAAAGAGGTTTAGGTCAAGTCTAATTGAATTTAGTTTTATTATATTTCACTGAATTAAGTTATTCAATGACCTAATCATAAGGGTTTCCAATTTCGGTTTGATTCAGACTTGGACTCAATTAATTTATATTTAATTAAATTTAAGTAAGCCTAATTTGGATCTAATTGAATTGGACTCAATTTTATTAAATTAGTTATAATCAAATTAGTTTTGGTTTCTAACTAATTTTGGTCAAATCTTGGTCAAATCCTAATCTAGTCCAACTTTTTTGCATCCCTAAAAATTCTCCATGCCTTCTTAGAATTTAATTTTCATGAATACTCCATGAAAAAAATTAATTTCTTTCATCCTCTCTTATTTTTATTTAGATTAGGATTGGTTTGAATTAAATCTGGATTCATTTGAATTTAATTGGAGGAGTTCTATTCGGAATAAAACTCCTTGTCCTATTCAACTGCATACCTTATTCTAATCTTATCCCTCCTCTAATCAATAACATTTTACTTCATTTTTTTATCATATGTGCAACATTAAGAGACCAATTACGTGCAAAATCTAAAGTAAAATTGCCATGAAAATTAAGAAATGAGGATTTTCTTGATTTTATTTTTCTTCTTCCATCTATTCACCACTAGATCTACCTCTTGATCTTCTTGGAGGGTCCAAGAAGATTTTAAAATAATTTTATTTTAGCCATCTAGTGGCCTTCTCACGGATCTAGCAATTTGAGAAGGTTGATCACGTTGGGGCTTTATGCAGAGATTTGTAGAGGCTGGATATCCTGTATAGCTGCAAAGTGACATGGAGAGCCCTTACCACGTATCATCAAAAGTGGCAATCATTAATCCATGATCAGGTATGGGATTCGATTTCATATTTATTTGTAAATTAGATCTATAGTGTGTATCAGTTAGATTGATGCATGCTAATTTTATTTTCTATATTACATATCATGTTAGTATCCTTGTAGGGTTTATTAGAAATTATCTATATACATATTTTCTATTTAAAATAGTTTTATAATAGATTATCTTCTAGTATAAATTATAAAAAAATCATGCATGAAATCCTAGGCAATTTGTAATAAGTCCTTCTATCGATGAACCTTTAAAAGCTAAAACCCAAGCCCAAATCTATATAAATAAAATAGCTAACCCAATTGATATACCCAATTGGGCGTATAATAAATCAGCTAAACAAATAATAAAGCAACTAAAGTAAGTGCCAATCAGGCTTTTATAACTATAATGATGCTGCTAGTAGTATCAATACTCTGGATTATCGTCATGCTGTGCTTGAGCTTGAACTAGCTTTGTAGGTAAGCTGATATCCTTATCACTATATCTCCTCCACCTTCTTATCAGTCATGGAGGCATAGGCCGGCAACTTGAAGTAATCATCCAACTTCTACTTGTTATTTAAGAGTTTACTAGCCTAGCGAAGCTTCAACAAGGTACTGGTCTTGCCTCGGCAGGGGCTTGATTTACCCATGTTGTCTTGTCTAGGAGCTTTGCCACTCAGTCAAGGCTTAGGATGAGGGTTTGGTGACTTCACCTAGAATGCACAGGCTTCTTAGGACTTAAAATAGAGGGCACAACAACTTTGCCTAGGTTACAAGTCTTGCATAGAACTATAGAATAAAGGGTGCAACTATCTTACCTAAGGTACGAAGCTCATCCAGGATGTAAGAATGGAGGACTTTGCGACCTTGCAGAGGGTGTGAAGCTTGTCCATGACCATTAAAATAAAGGGTGCAACGATCTTGCCTAGGATGCGAAGCTTATCCAGGACTTTAGAATAGAGAGCTTGGCAACCCTACTTAGGATGTAAGTAATGTGTGTCATCAATAACACCAAAAATAAAAGATTAAATGAATCAACTATTAAGTAGACTAGGTTGCGGGTCAATTCTATAGAGATCAATGGACTAAGTTATATTCAAGTTGCTTAGAGTTTTTGAAAGGATTATGCCCTAAAGGCCAATCGAAATATTATATTCGTTGGGATTTTTCCTTATCCATCCCAAAAATCAATGTATTGACATTATCATTCAATAAAGGCATTATTTTCATCATACGCTGTGTCTTAATTATTATATGATGAACTCCATAGATTAGGGCTATGGTTCTAGGGTTATGATGAGATCATACCAGTGAGACCTAAAGCCTTAAAACCCTAATCTAAAATATTCCTGGTCAATGGGACATTGAGTAGGGGATCAATGTTTCTGGTAAAGATCAGCACTTCCTATGTATGAGGGTGACTGATCTCACAGTCACTTTTGTTTGACACTAATACTAGGATATGGGTGCTCATTAGAGAATGAGTTCACTGAATAGATCCGGATTGAGAATATCTAATGGAACCTTATCTGTTTGTCAATAGATATTTCTCATAGTGGGAGTACTGCATGTGGTCCTTTGACCTGAGACTGCCATGGTACCTTATATACATGAATCCACATTTTGGTTCACACACAATCATAACACTGAGTTATGCATGAGGTGATACTGGATATGGTGGATTGTATATGAAAGTTGTGAGTAGGTCAACAAGGAATTGATCAGCCCTAGTAAGAGGATATTGCATCCAGCCAATTTCGATCAAATGATGATTCGGGAAATCTTTGATCAAAGTATGAATATTAGAAGTAGTTTCTAATAGTTCATTAATGAATCATCATTAAAAAGATTGAGCTAGGGATGAATATGAAATTGGATTTGACAAGGTATCCATATCCATAATCATATTCAGGATGCAAGTTGATCAAAGGACTGAATTGCCTGGTAACTCACCACTGAAGGGTATTTTGGTAATTCCATCAAAATCCCACATCTTCTGGGTAGACATGATACGTTGCTAGACGTCAATCTTGTCTTGTAGGGAAATGATTAAATTATTATAATTTAAAACAGTTAACTAGAATTAGATTCTAATTGACCAAGTCGAGCTAGATTGAGTTGACCTAAATCGGCTTAGTTGAGATCTAACCGAATTAAGACAAATAGCACTCGGACCTACTGTTGGCTAGATGTGGAACCCAATGGGTCACACACAAAAGAGAGTCGATAAAGAATTTAAATTAGAATTAAATCATGTTTGCAGGACAAACACACTAGCATGTGTTGCATACCCAACTTCTATTCGAATAGGATTCGAATTTGGTTCTGAATTGGGCTTAATTGGGTTCTAATTGAACCTAATTAGAGTCTAATTTAAATTTTGGGACATTGGTCTAACCCGTGGCTGAACCCATTGATTAAAAATCAATTTAAACCCTTTTTCCAAGACCGCCCAAGCCATCTTTGCCACGCGCGTGCACCAAAGGATGAGTCCACGCACGTGGACTCCTCTTCACGTGTGTGGGGACTTCTTTTACCGTGAAAACCAGATGGGAGGGGGCGGAAATCTTTTCTTTAGGCATCTCATCTAGAGTCCCTTGGATCAAGATCAGATGGTCAGAAGAAATCCATTGCTTTTCGGTCGCAACTCTGTCTCAGAACATCGCGACTTTTCTAAGGTTTCTTTCGAGGTTTTTCTTCATCGAAAAATCTTGAAATAAATCAGGAAAGGTGTGAAAAGTCTGAGGGGACGTGTGAGGATGGAAAGAACGTGATTCTTGGGATAGCAAAGGGTTGCGTTGTTTTTGAAAAGACACCCCTCTGATATCTATAAATAGGGTTGGGTTCTCGGGGGTTTCATATAACATAATTCAGAGATCAGATTCCCTTTCTTCCTATCCAAAATACTCCTTCCCCTTGTTCTTGTTGGGTATTGTTTCCCTTACATAGGTATCCTCTGTCAAAACTATGACCCTAAACAAGAATAAGAGGAAGGTCTTCAATGGTAAAGGAAAGAAACAGGAAGGGTCTCTTTTCTTTCTTGAATTAAGACATTACTTGTCTTAATTTTTCTTCCACTTCAAATAAGAATTTTCTACAATGATTGAAGTTGAGGAAAGGATCAAGAAGAGGAAAGAAGGGAGAAAGGGAATTTTCAAGAAAGAAAATTCCAGCCTATAAGTCCAAGAATTGAATTCTTGAAAAAGAATTCAAGAAGAGGATCCAAGATCAAGAAATTGTTGTCTTCATCTCTTCTCTGTGTGGATCACCATTGGATGGTGAACATTTGGGCACCTGGTGGAGATTTGCATTTTGGATATTGCGGTAAAGGTTAGTACTTACATATATATATATATTTAAATCATGTATATGAATGATATATATTTTTAATTTTTTTTAAGGAGATCTAGGGCTAAAGGGTTCTGTATAGATTTCATAAGATAAAAATTTTGAAATCAATGTTTCCGCCTTGGTCAACAAACCCAACAGTTTTGAAGAGTTTTATTTATAGAAAATTGTAAATAAAAGAAAAAATAAAATTAGAGGTAATTTATACAAGAAGATGTGTCTTGGAGATTTCAATTTCATTTTTAATTTTAAATAAAATATTCTTATTGTTGGAGGGAATCTTGCACAGACCAAATGATGGAAACTACAAGCAATTTCATGCATTCATTTCAGTTTTTTCTGAATTTTAACACAACATAAAGATTTAGATTAATCATATTAATCTAAAATGCATTAGATCTGATCTAAAAATAGCCTTCAGAAGGATCAATGACATGATGTAATGTATATGAAAAGATCGAAAACAAGAAACAACATGCATAGATCATATCTATGAAATAAAACAAATACTATAGATCATATCTATGATATGTATAAGTTTAGACTCAATATCTGAGCATGGGTCAAAGATCACCATAGCTGATTTCTGAGGAACTGAGGTTCATGAAGCCACACTAGTGCATAGCCTCCACAGGACATCCACACAAAGTCTGAAGCCAATTGATCTTCCTGGAGTGCTAGCTCATTTTTAAGACTACATGATGGCTAACCAAAGCTCCTTCTTTAGATTGCTAGGACTCTCCTGGAGATGAAAAATGAAGGCTAGGAGGATATGAAGTGGTGGAGAAGAAAGAAGAAAACACTACTCTTTTTTCTACACTACTTGCTTTTCTCTCTTTATAGAATCCTAGAAGAACACCTAGAGTTCAAATGCCCAAGTGCAATTTCTCTTGCCTAGAAACCCCACGAACCCTCTTCTTTTTCTTGATGAGAAGTCTCTCTTCCTCTCTTCTACACTCCCACCAGTTATCTTCTTAAAAAGTAGCATCCAAGGAGGTTAGGAAGTATGAGGATGAGTTAGTTTTAATTCAAAATCAAAACTACTCCATCTGAAATTCAAAATTCAAGTTGAATTTAAATTCAAATTCAAACTACAATTCAAATTCAAAATTCAAATTCTAAATTTGTGTGGTGCATGGGGCTAGGGCATTGAATGATACAAGGGTGCATGCATGCTAAAAATAGAATTTTTAAAATCTCGGCAGAAGCAATTTATAAAATAATTTTATAAAAACATGAAAAATATTTTTAAAATAATACTTAAGGAACTATCTAACATGATGATTAACATATCATTGCATGATATCATATTTGAAAATAAAATACAATTAGAAAAGGTTTGACCAATTTATCTTGATTACTATCTTATGCTTCTTGATTCAGGTTGGATCGACGGATGTTCGGGGATGTAGTCGGAGTCACGCAAGTGCCTAACCATTGCTAGTATCCACATAAGGATGATGCTGCTAGTATCCTTGCTATTAGAGTCGAAGTCACCCCAACAATACTCCATCAGGGGTGATGAGGGACTAATATGCATGCAATTCTTTTGTATATTTTATATATGGGGTTAGGTGATTAATTTCCAATTTTCAGATCAAAATTAGTTGTAGGGAATTTTGTATGAATTTTTGAAGCCACGCATGCAGATTAGGACCTAGAAAAGTACTAAAGAAGGATTGCCGGGGCTGTGAAGCCTCAGTTAGGGCAAGTTCTCCAAAAATATAATTACTGGAGGTAGAGGGGGTGTACCTGACAATGTTTGAAGCACCCGGTGAAGATCACAGCAAAGGGATTTCTCGTTCCTCGATGGATGCGGCCTGGAAAACCGAGCTAATGACCCGCGGATATCCGGCTTTCTGCTCGGTGGTCCGATTGAGGCTTGGCTGGAGTCGTTGGATTCGTAGGAACTCGGGGACTTGCAAACGACCTATCAGGGGATAGAAAACTCAAAGGAGATCAATAAAATAGAGGAAAACAGCAAAGGAAAGAAAGTTTTGGAGGGGGCTGGAAGGAAGGTTGGCGGCAGGAAGATGGTTGCAAACACCGGGAAGAAGAACTCTCAAACCCCTTTATGCACACAGCAGGGTAATCACACAAAGAAATTGAAGAACTCAAGGTTTATTTCATACCAAAATCTCCCTTCATACAAGAGGCTAGGGTCCTTTAAATAGACCCTTAACCTTGGGCTCCAAGTAAGGGCACATAAGTCTTTACATAAGAATCCTTTTCCCTCTCAAACCTAGCTAGAAAATAAGGAAACATTAGGTAGAAAAAATCCCTAAAAATTCTCTTGACTTGGCCATCACTCTAAGGATGCCTAGGGGGTCGTGTTGGGCTTCTAGGAGCAGCAAGAGGCTGGCCCAAAAGGGCTTGGACGCATGGGTTTGGGCCTTTGGAAGCTGGGGTGGCCTGGTAGCCAGGTAGCAGGAATATTCCCTGGTATCTTGCTTCTTAGGGGCTTGGGCTTAGCGCCTGGGCTTGATTTCTTTGGGATAGGATGCAGATGGACCTTAGGAATCATGGATGCCTTTATCTATGAACATACTTTGGCATCTGGAAGGGAATTTGGGCATCTGGAGGGCATCTGCAAGAAATCAGGGTTTTCTGAATTTTCCTCCTGGGGTCTTCAAATCTTCAAGCTGGGTTGGACTTGGGCTATACTTTCATGTCTTCAATCTAGTTGGACTTGGTCTTCACTTGTATGATGTGGTCTTGAGTCTTCAATATGGTTGAATAGGACTCAAGAAAATAAAATTAGCTCGACATGAGCTTACTAACACTGGACTAAACTAGCTCAACATGAGCTAACTAGTACAGAACTGAAACTCAAATGACTCAAATAACAACTAAAATGGACTCAGATGGGCTAAGCCCTTATTATAGATGGACTCATAAATTATTGATCAATTCATAGAGGGTTAAAAGGTCTCTGTCTTTTTCTGGTGCTTTGGGTGTCCCCACCAATTCTCCCGGGGTGGGAGGAACTTGACCCTATCGAGTGAAGATCAAGCTAGCTCACATATCTCTCGAGGAGGTCTAGGTTGAGGTGCTGCAAGTCCTCTCGAGAAATCCATGAATCGTCCGACTCTGTCCGGCCTTGCCATCCGACCAGGAAGCGTTGATAACCGTGGCCCCGGGTCATAATGGCTTGATCATCCAGGATACGCTTGATCCGTTCTCCTCTCTCAGGCCAAATTTATTAGTGGACACTCTGGGTTAGGGCCACTCATAATGAAAAGGAATAGGTTCAAAAGCCTCACTAGGTATCGCTGCCGATTCCCTATACTCAACCAGGTCTATAATATTGAAGGTAGAACTAATGCCCAAATTCGAAGGCAATTCTAACACATAGGCATTTGATCCAACCTTCTATAACACTTTAAAAGGTCTAGCTCTGCGAGCATGAAGCTTCTTTTAGGCCTATGCCTAACCAAGATAGAATCCACTACATCAAATTCTTTGATCCATCTTCGGAAATTAGCCAGTTTGTTTAAAATTAGTGTAGGTGGTGAACATGCTGGGCACATGCAGACTCCTAACAAAATGATGCAAAGCACTCAAACTAACACCTAATAGACTCGACTTTGCATTCCTATCAAAAAAAATTTATTAGACTTTAATGGGCCTAAACCTAAGGGACTATAGACTCTCTAGGTCTGACCCTAGTGTGGTGTGCACAAGAGTATTTACAATGGACTCTAAGAAAATGCCAAAGGGTATGCCAGAAGTATAATGCAAACCTAACATGCGTAATGAATGCATGCAGTACGCTAATCTCAGTTAAATGCAATCTAATAATCCTAGAAATGCTGGAGGTGTCAGGAAAGGGCAGAAAATAGGAAGTGGGTTCAGAATTAGTTTGGTAGGGTAGGGAAAAAGGTTCAAGGTTAGTTGGATAAAGTTCGATATAAGAAGGCATGTCAGGGACTAATCCTAGACTAATGAGGCTAACCTTACGAGGTTGCGGTATATCTATGGGGTTTGCATAATGGAAGGATGGATTACTAATCTCAGGGAAGAGGTCCTTAATGGGAACTATAGGAGGAGGCTCATCCTGAGGGTACTGATTCAAAGAGATCAAGTCCTTAATAAATTCTTCTGGTTCTTGTATTTTAGGACTATACTCTATAATTTGGCTCTCCTCTACGGTTTCCTCTGGTAAAGCTCTAGTAGCAGTACCTACATTCTCTTCCTCTATTTATTCTTCCACTATAGCTTTAGGTTGGATGTGGTCAAGGTAAACTACCTCTAGGTTGGCTTCTACCTGGGTATCTGTTGGGTTAGCTAATTCTAGGTCATCTAAAGGTGTCTCCTCTTCTCCCTCATACTCATCCACTAAGTTTGCATCAGCTTCATACACTTCTGCGTTAATGTAAGCCTTGTCAATCTCAGGAATGGTTGGAGAAGGTCGGCTAGGGAAAAATTGGCAAGGTCCTGGTTTCTGATTATGGACACTAATCCTAGTAGGTTCAGGTTGCCTAAGCGGTAGTGGCTCACTACTGGGCTCATATTTAGGGGTGCTAATCCTATGGGGTTCAAGTTGACTAAGGAAAACCTGACTAGTACTAGATTGATACTTAGAGGTTATGGGTTCTTTGGGTTCATAGGACAAGGGTGCAGATCTATGGGTCATGGGATTATAGGATCTAGGGTCATAGGATTTTGGGTCAGCTCTATGGTCAGGTTCTAAGGATGGATCATGGTATGAGGTCCTCCTAAGGTTGGGCTCCCTATATGGGTCAGGATATTGGGTTCTCCTACGGTTGGACTCCCTATATGGGTCAGAATATTGGGTTCTCCTAGGGTTGGACTCCCTATATGGGTCAGAATATTGGGTTCTTCTAGGGTTGGACTCCCTATATGGGTCAGAATATTGGGTTCTCCTAGGGTTGGACTCCCTATATGGGTCAGAATATTAGGTGTTGGGTCTACTAGGCTCATAGGGTGTGGGTGCATAGGATCTATGATCATGGGATCTAGAGTCATAGGATCTAGGTTCATAGGTTATGGATTCATAGGTTCTAGGTTCATAGGATTTGGAGTCATAAGATCTATAGGTTGTGGGTATACTAGGCTTGTAGGGAGAGGGTAAATAGGATCTATCTTCCTGGTCTATAAAATCCTGATTGGGTCTTCTAGGACTAACCTTAGGAATTGGGTCATGACGATGGGCTCTCCTAGGTTCAGCCTCAAGGTATGTATCAGGGTTTGGGGTCCTCCTAGGTTCAGTATCATAGTATGGGTCATGACGATGGGCTCTCCTAGGTTCAACCTCTCAGTAGGGATCAGGGTTTGGTGTCCTCCTAGGTTGAGGATTGTAGTACGGGTCAGGATGAGGGGCTCTCCTAGGTTCGACCTCATGGTATAGATCAGGATTTGGGGCCCTCCTAGGTTGAGGGGACTAAGGATCTGGATCAGACTGTGACCCATGGGTTCTTTGTATGGTCATAGATCAGGATTTGGGGCCCTCCTAGGTTGAGGGGACAAAGGGTCTGGATCAGACTGTGACCCATGGGTTCTTTGTATGGTCCCTACATGGCCTTCTAACTGGTCAAACCTATTGGCAAGATGGGCAATTCTATTACTGGTTTGGGTACTAGACTGAGTTAACTGGGCCATGGATTGGGTTAGTTGCTCAGTGAGTGCTTTTATTTGGGCTTGCAAATTTTCCATGGGTTCAGACATTTGTGAAGGAGGTGGGTGATATAAAACCCCTGATCTAGTGCTCATGCAAGACTCGATTAGACCGACTACAGCTGACTAGACCTAGAGTCCAAACTAGATGCTCAATCAGGGTGGCAAACTAGCCTATAGTAATCCTGTACTCAGCCAGGCAGGTGTAAGGGGAGTGTTAGGTCCCTGATTGCCAATCCTAGACACCAATCAGAGATTGGCCAGGTAGGTGGACCGGCACAAAAGCCCTTCGAGATTGAATCCCAAAACAACTATTCTAGACACTGAGCACAAGGCACACATAGGTTATCTTGACACAATGATCTGACACGTAGCCCGGACCCGACCAGTTGGTGTCCCTAGCCCACTAGGGCAAATTAAGTCTAGTTAATTTTAGGTTAAGGCTTGGGACCGAATGCAAGGGATGTGGTTTTGGGATAAGGAGAGGTGATCAAATCCTCCCCCCATCTGATATAGCAAGAGTGCCCTTAAAAGTAATTATGCAATGATGGCAGGCAGATGAGGATGCAAATTAGGGTTTAGATGTTTTGGTATTTTTGGAGAATATGTAAATTTTTTTTTGGTATTTTTTTAAATAGAAGAAAACTTTAAAATCATGTCCTAATATGCTGAAAATATACTAAAATTAAAAGATATGCAAAAGATGCTAAACAAATCCCTAAAACTTCCAAACTTGTCTTGCTGAAAAAATAGAGCCAAACATTTATAGGTGGTATTTCGGCTTGAAGAAAATTCACAGGCCATAATAAAATTTGAAAAAAATATTAAAATTATTGTGAATTATGTTGAATCCAAAAAAATGAATTTTAGAATTTTTTGAATTTTTATCAGGGAGAAATAATTAAAATAACAGAGCATATACGGACTAAAAAATTGCAGAAAACAAGCCCTAATCTAAGCTCTGATACCAAATGATGCGGGAATAATATGCATGCAATTCTTTTTGTATATTTTATATATTTGGTTAAATGATTAATTCCCAATTTTCAGATCAAAATTAATTTTATGGAATTTTGTATGAATTTTTGAAGCCTCGCATGCAGATTAGGACCTAGAAAAGTACTAAAGAAGGATCGCCGGGGCTGAGAAGCCTCGGTTAGGGCAAGTTCTCCTACAATAGAATTACTGGAGGTAGAGGGGGTGTACCTGACAATGTCTGAAGCACCCGATCAATATCTCAACAAAGGAATCTCTCGTTCCTCGATGGATGCGCCTGGAAAACCGAGCCAATGACCCACGGATACCCGGCTTTCTGCTCGGTGGTCCGATTGAGGCTTGGCTGGAGTCGTTGGATTCGTAGGAACTTGGGGACCTGCAAACGACCTATCATGGGTTAGAAAACTCAAAGGAGATCAAGAAAATAGAGGAAAATAGCAAAGGAAAGAATGTTTTGGAGGGGGCTGGAAGGATGGTTGGCGGCAGGAAGATGGTTGCAAACACCGGGAAGAAGAACTCTCAAACCCCTTTATGCACACAGCAAGGTAATCATACAAAGCAACTGAAAAACTCAAGGTTTATTTCATATCAAAATCTCCCTTCATACAAGAGGCTAGGGTCCTTTAAATAGACCCTTAACCTTGGTCTCCAAGTAAGGGCACATAAGTCTTTACATAAGAATCATTTTCCCTCTCAAACCCTAGCTAGAAAATAAGGAAACATTAGGTAGAAAAAATTCCTAAAAATTCTCTTGAGTTGGCCAAAACTCCAAGGATGCCTAGGGGGGCGTGTTGGGCTTCTAGGAGCAGCAAGAGGCCAGCCCAAAGGGGCTTTGATGCATGGGTTTGGGCCTCTGGAAGCTGGGGTGGCCTGGTAGCCAGGTAGCAGGAATATTCCCTGGTATCTTGCTTCTTAGGGGCTTGGGCTTGATTTCTTCGGGCTAGGATGTAGATGGACCTCTGGAATCATGGATGCCCTTATCTATGAATATACTTTGGTATTTGGAAGGGAATCTGGGCATCTGGAGGGCATCTGCAAGAAATCAGGGTTTTCTGAATTTTCCTCCTGGGGTCTTCAAATCTTCAAGCTGGGTTGGACTTGGGCTATATTTGCATATCTTCAATCTAGTTGGACTTGGTCTTCACTTGTATGATGTAGTCTTGAGTCTTCAATATGGTTGAATAGGACTTAAAAAAATAAAATTAGCTCGACATGAGCTGACTAACATTGGACTGAACTAGCTCAACATGAGCTGACTAGTACAGAACTGAAACTCAAAAGACTCAAATAACAACTAAAATGGACTCAGATGGGCAAAGCCCTTATTACAGATGGACTCATAAATTATTGATCAATTCACAAAGGGTTAAAAAGCCTTTGTCTTATTCTGGTGCTTCGAGTGTCCCCACCAAGGGGAGACCGAAGCAATCTTCCTATATTATTGGAGCCAAAGTCACCCCCAACAGTGCTTCATTCAAAAAAGACCAATGCAGTCTTCCTTAGCCCTTCAAATCAAAGCCATCCTTGATAATATTTCTTTTTGGGGAACCTAGGTAATCTAAGAACCTTCAAGCCTATCAACCCTTGGATCACCAGGTGGTGGCCAAACTGATCCTAAGCAACCTTGTGGTCAAACCCCATGATGGCATCTTGCTGATCAGCTAAAAGAACAAATCGTCGATGCCCATCCTCATGCATATCCCAAGGCAAGCAAGTAGATCCCATTATACCAGGCAAACCCTCACAATTAAGAAGTCATGGCCTATTTCCAAGGCATAGCTCCCATTGACATTAAAGCAAATGGCTAGCGGCGCACATAAGACAAAAGCATCATCAAATGACACATGGGACTTTCAAACAAATAGAATGATTTTTCCCCAAGGCAACTCTGATTGGACCTGCCACCTTATCATTACACACCACCTTTTAGTTCTTTCATGCATTCCAAAACTGCCCTCATGCCCACATATAAAGGAGAGCACCTTGAGGGCTCCCAGATATAGAATTTATTCCACCATCACACTATTCTTTCTTGTGACCTAGAATCTTGACTTGAGCATCCGAGGGTGTTCACTGGAGCCACCTCTGGTGGGACTTCTTTTATAGGTACAATCATGGATACTCTCCCTCCGGCATATCCCTTTGACCGAATAGATTCCAGCATCATCAAATAGAGGAAGGGCCTATATTTATCTAATCTTTGAAAGGAATTTTGAGTGGAAGACACATGCCATCTAAGGGTGTGTCCACTAGTGTTCCGTCGCCACCACCTCTCAATCGGGTAGTCAACCTTCTAGGAGTCCTGCTCTAGAATCTCAAGCCAATGCTGTCTAGCAAGAGGACTAGCCTGATTGCTTAGAGTAGCTTGCTTAATAGGTCCATGCATTGGTGGCAACTGTCCAAGCGATCCAGTGGCTAGCAGTGTTTATGGCAACCACTACCACACCATAACCAGAAGCTGATCAAGCCATACCACTACAAACCCTTGCACCACACATAGAAGCTCTCTTGGAGCTGCAATGACTTCTTCTCCCATGAGTGTTGAATGGGGGAAGCATGCTCCCCCCATTGCATGCTCTCCCTACTACACTCGATAGCCCTAATGATGCAGGACCTAGGATGCATGCAGGTGATTTCTTTTTTTGTTTTTATGTTTTAAAGGATCTATCAATTCCCAATCTAAAACTAAGAATAGATCTAGAGATTTGTGTAATGACAAGAAACTCTAGCATGGAAATATGGACCCTAAATAGTGATAAAGAAGGACCCCGAGATTGAGAAATCCTGGTAGGACTTAACTCTAAATCAATACATGACTTAGAAGACTAGGGAGTGCAAACCTCTCGAAGCTCTGAAGTGCTCGATGTCTTGTTCGCTCACACTCATGGATGCGGCGTGGAAGATCGAGCCCTCGACCCATGGATTTGCCAACTTTTTGTCAAATGGTCATGGAGGCAAAGGGGACCGACTCCTTTGTCCGTGGTGCCTGAAGGACCTACAAGCAACCTAGAAATGAGTTAGAAAACAAGAAGGAATGGGAAAGCAAAGAAACAAGAGAGAGGTGAAGTGAAGGTGGTGGTCAAGAAGGGCTCTTCTTGCTGGGCATCTAGGAGGATCTTTCAGAGGGCATCCCAGGGGTTGGTGGCTTGCATAGGAAGGGGATATCCGGGGCTTCACTCCCCTCAATGCTCGAAAGTGAAGGCACACTCTCTCATAGAGTTCTAGGTTAAGAGACAAGGGCTAAAAGAAAGAAAATTTCTATTTTTTTTTTCATTCATCAATTATCTTTTACAAGAGGGTTATGACATTTTTATATGCTCCCATGTCCTCATTTCAATTCAAATGAAAGGAGTTACAAAACATGATTTGAGAATGAATCAAGGGGATGCCTAATTTTTAATTTGAACTCTCATTCCATGGGGCATCCAACTTGAAATTTGAAACTCTCTTTTCATAAAACTTGGCCGACCTTTACTTGGTTTGTTCTTTGGTGAAATGGCTTGATTTGGGGGATTGGAGAGAGGATGTGGTCAGCCTGGATCAAGGGGAGGTTAATGGGCGTCAACATGCTTTTGAATTTGAAATTTCAGCTTGAACTTGGCTGCCCAAGATGCTTGGTGAAGTGGTGCCTTCCATGCCATGTGGCATTGATGATGTGGCACTCCATGTGTTGGCACTCCTACTTAGTATGGAGGAGAGGTAGCTTGACTCATCTTCAATTGTGCTTCACTTGATCGCCAACTTGTGGACCCATCTTCAAACTAGCTTGAGCCCATCTTCAAATTTACTTGTGCTTGAGAACCAATTCAGCTAATTACATGACCAATTGACCCTAACTTGACCAAATTGACCAAATTACAAGACCAAACCAAAAATTGATATCAACTAGATACTAATTACATGACTCGAATGCAAATTACTCAGGCTTTAAGCCTTTTTACATGACCCAAAAGACTTAGAACCCTAATCAAAAGCCCATAGAGGGTTGAGGAGCCTCTGTCTAATCCTGGTGCTAGCACCAATTCTCTTGGGATGGGAGGAACTCGACCTTGTCGAGTAAGGGTTGATCTAGTTTTGCTATTTCTCAAGAAGATCGGGGTCAAGGCACTGCAAGTCCTCTCGAGTAATCAACGAGTCATCGAATTTCGATCGGCCTTGCAAACAGACCAGGTAATGCTGATAGCCTTTGCCCTATGTTGTGATAGCTTAATCATCCAGGACATGCTCGATCCGTTCTCTTCTCTTAGGTAAAATTGGAGGTGGACACTCAGGGTCAGGTTCACTCTCAAAGGATAGGTCAGGTCCAAATGGCTTGCTGGGTATCATTGCTGGCTCCCTATACTCGACTAAGTTTGAGATATTGAAAGTCAAGCTAATGCCATAATCCAGGGGTAGCTCAAGCACATAGGCATTAGGGCCAACTCTCCTTATCACTTTAAAGGGGCCAGCTCCATAAGAATGTAGTTTCTTAACGATCCATGGTGGGAACCATTCAGGCCTAACCCTAATCATTATAGAATCTCCTATTTCAAATTCTTTGGCTCGCTTTTGGGAATCAGCCAATTTATGGTATATATTATTACTTAGATTGATTTTTGGCTAATTTCCTTATGCATGTAATGCAAATGACTCTGCGGACTTTTTGACTCATACTGACACCTAACAAAATGTAGACTCGGCTATGCATTCCTATTGAGAGAAATTTTATTGGACTCTTTGGGCCTAAACCTAATGACTATAGACTCTCTAGGATTAACCCTGGTTTGGTATGTACACAAAAATTTATAATGGATTCCTAGCAAATGCCATAAGATCTTCCAAAAATAGGTCATAAACCTAACATACTCAAAGAACTGGTGCAACTGAATGACCTCAACACAGTGTGAATTGAAAGTTTGGGGAACATTGGAAGTCTTAGGGTATGACAGGAAATAGAAATCGGATTCTTAGGACAATCTATGGAAAGCATGAAACAGACCTTGGTTACTCGGAATGACCTTAAGATTTGAACATCGATCTATGGGTGTCATACGGTCCACTTGTTTCTGTAGTTCTTAGGGCTTGGTGGGGTTCATCCCATAGTATGGAAGGTTTGGTAATGAGGATCATGGGACCAAGCTTATAGCATGCTGGATGTCCTTAAGGGGTGGTAGTTGATTAGGTAACTCATCGGGAAATACATCCTCAAATTCTTTCTGTACTTCAACTACTTCTTGAGGGTGTTCACTTTGGGTCGGTTCATGAATCTCTTTAGTGGCAGGGGTTCCCTTAGTAATCTCATATGGTGGTACTTGATTAGGTAACTCATCAAAAAATGCATCCTCAAATTCTTTCAGAGCTTCAACTATTTATTGAGGGTGTTCTCTTTGGGTCAGTTCATGAATCTCTTTAGTGGCAGGGGTTCCCTTAGTAATATCATTCTCTAACTCCTTGGCCTTGATCAGGTTAACTCCTAGCTCCCTTTCCTTTAGGCTACTAGATCCTCTTTTAACTTGGTCCTTAGGTGGAGTTGGACTGATTACAAATTTCTTTCCATGGTGACTAAAGGCACAAGATTGGTTCGATCAAATTGGGTTGCATCATGATCGTAAAGCCAGGGTCGACCTAGGATAATGCTACTGACTCTCATGGGATGGACATCATCCCAAATCTTCTTCTTATATGAGTATAATTTGATCAAGATTTGGCACCTAGACTTGATAGGTCTAGAAGTCTTATCTATCCTTGAGACCTTATAGGGGTTGGGATGGAGAACTGGGGTCAATCCAAGGGACTTTACAATACTCAATAAGATGGCATTGACACAGCTCCTAGTACCTACTATGATCTTGCACACCTTATTCCCTAATTTGACGAAGGTTTGTAGGATGTTAGTCCTACACCAATCTTCTTGCACTATGTTCTGGGTCAGGATGCATCTAATTACTCCTAACAGGTCATCAGACTCGTGCAATTCATCCTCTCTTTCATACTCTTCTAATAATTGATCCTCGGCTTCATAAACTTCTCCTTCTGGCTTGGTAGTGGGTTCTAACTCATCTTCAGCTAGCTCTTCTATAAGTAGGGCTTTGGATGTGCATTGGCTAGCATAATGCCCAGGTTTATGGCATCTAGAGCATGTATTATGAGGGTTGGGGCTTCTCTGGACCTTAATTGACTTACCCTTGTCCTCTCTACTAAAACTGGGTCGACTTGGGTCTGGTCGGCTCGGACTGGGATGGCTTGGGTTGGGTCGACTCGGATAGGCTTGACTAGATCCAAGGGTTTGGCTAGGGTTTCTAAAGGGTTTAGGTCTGTGATAAGTGGGTGTCCTTTGGAACCGCTCATAATTCCTAGCAACTTGGTATGCCAGCTCTAGGTCATTGACCTCTATAAAATAAAGCTCCATTTGGATATCCTCATATATGCTAGCCCTAAACCTAGATAGGGTCATAGATTTAGATTCGTTGATGTTACATTGCATGACATACTCTTCAAACTTTGTGATATACTCGGCTACGCTCTTGTTCCCTTGCTTCAAACTTTGCCATTGATCCAATAACTTCTGTTTGAAAGACATTGGGAGGTACTTTTCTCTAAGCTTAATTTTCATGGCCCCCCAGGTTGCTACGGGTTCTTGTCCTCTTAGCCTGATCATCCTCTCAATACTATGCAAATATAACCTTGCCTGGCAAACCAATCTAAGTTTGGCAAATTTGAACTTTGTCCCTTCTAACATCATATACCACTCGAAGTATTGTTCCATGTCCTCCTCCCAGTCTATGTAAACTTTAGGATCTAGGCTTTCGTCAATTGTGGGTGCATATGGTTGGGTGCTCCTAATGGGTCTTTCCTCGGAGTCAACCAAGTATCGGAATGGACATCTAGGGTTAGACTCAGGGGCAAGATCATGATAATATGCTCTTGGATGAAGGGAATTGGGCCTAGAAGATTTACATTTGGCATAGGCCATACAGGCTTCTACCCTAGTTTCCACCTGGGTCATCTTTTGGTTCATTTCGGTAACCTACTTGGTGAGAGTCCTAATTTGATTTTCGAGGTTGTTATCCATGGGTTCACCGACTGAGTGTGAAGTGGGTGATACCAGACTCATGACCTAGTTGACATGCAACACACAATGGAAGGTGCTATGGTTTGGTATATCTATGAGTTCAAACAGAATGGGTTAACTCAGATTACACACAGCACAACAACTAGCCCTTTCACTAGCTATGTAAGAGATGGGTGTGTGGGAGGCCCCCTGTTATTAGCAGGGACCCAATTAAAGAACCACAACACTGCTTAGGTCATTTGATACCGGACCTCTTGCCTTAGACACCAGCTTCCCAGTACTAATTGAAGGGTTTCATGCATTAGTTTCTCACAGTGGTTAAACCCGACTTGTTGATGTCCCTAAGCTATTAGGTTGCTAATAGATTTTAAGTTAGGCTTAAATTTGAATGCAAAGGGGATTGTTTTTGGGCCAAGGAAAGGTAATGACCTCCTTCCCTTATCTTATGATATTGCCGCCCTTAGAGTAAGTTATGCATATGATGACATATATATGAAATCTAATGATGTGCACTTAAGTTTTTTTGTGTATTTTGTTGTATTTTGGCAAAAATATAAATTTCTAGAAATTAAATGATATGAATTTAAAGTGCAGAAATTAAACTATACTAAAATTTAAAGAGATTTAAATAACTATATGCTGAAATTCTGGGGCAGACTGTTCTCAAAAAGTAATCAGGCATGCAAAAATTTTACAGATCGAATTAAATCCTAAGAGATCGAATTAAATCCTAAGAAAACTCTAAAAAATTAAATCAAATTTAAGGAATTTAGAGAAGTAAGAATTTAATTTTCTGATCTTCCTACAAGCAAAAATAATTAAAATAATAGATCATGTACTAGGATGGATGTGATGCAGAAAATTAATCCTAAAGATGACTATCTCTTTGTTTTCTTCTTCAAGGGTCAATCACAGCGGCACCCTACGTGCCATAGAAAATCTATTTTAAATGGGATGTGAGGGTCTTGCAGCCCTATTTTTTCCTATGACCAGATGGCCTTGATGAAGCACCCGAACCAAGTACTTAAAGAGAAACTAAGTCCTAACCATGCTCTGATACCAAGATGATGCAGGACCTAGGATGCATGCAGGTGATTTCTTTTTTATGTTTTTATGTTTCAAAGGATTTACCAATTCCTAAACTCAAACTAAGAATAGATCTAGAGATTTGTATAATGACAAGAAACTCTAGCATGCAAACATGGACCCTAAATAGTAATAAAGAAGGACCCCAGGTTGAGAAACCCTGATAGGACTTGGCTCTAAATCAATACTCGACTTAGAAGACTAGGGAGTGCAAACCTCTCGAAGCTCTGAAGTGCCCGATGTCGAGTTCGCTCACACTTACGGATGTAGCCTGGAAGATCGAGCCCTCGACATCGTGGATTCACCAGCTTTCCATTCGATGGTCCTAGAGGTAAGGGGGACCGACTCCTTTGTTTGTGGTACTTGAAGGACCTGCAAGCAACCTAGAAAAGAGCTAGAAGACAAGAAGGAATTGGAAAGCAGAAGAACAAGACAGAGGTTAAGTGAGGTGGCGGTCAAGAAGGGTTCTTCTTGTTGGGCATCCAGGAGGATCTTCCAAAGGGCGACCCAGGGGTTGGTGGCTTGCATAGGAAGGGGATATCTAGGGCCTCACACCCCTCGATGCTTGAAAGCGAAGGCACACTCTCTCACAGAGTTCCAAGTCAAGTGACAAGGGCTAGAAGAAAGAAAACTTCTAAATTTTTTTTTCATTCATAAATTATCTTTTACAAGATGTTTAGGACCATTTTTATAAGCTCCCAAGTCCTCATTTGAATTCAAATGATAGGAGTTACAAAACAAGATTTGAGGATGAATCAATGGGGAGCCTAATTTTGAATTTGAACTCTTATTCCATTGGGTGTCCAACTTGAAATTTGAAACTCTCTTTTCATGAAACTTGGCCAACCTTGACATGGTTTGTTCTTTGGTGAAATGGCCTTATTTGGGGGAGTGGAGTGGGGATGTGGTCGGCTTGGATCTAAGGGAGGTTAATGGGCATCAACATGGCTTTTGAATTTAAAATTTTAGCTTGAACTTGGCCGCCCAAGGTGCTTGGTGAAGTTGCTCCTCCCATGACATATGGCATTGATGATGTGGCACTCCATGAGCTGATGTGGCATCTCTCATGCCATGTGGCATTGATGATGTGGCACTCCATGAGTTGGCAATCCTACTTGGCATGGAGGAGAGGTGGCTTGACTCATCTTCAATTGGGCTTGACTTGATTGCCCACTTGTGGACACATCTTCAAACTAGCTTGAGCCCATCTTCAAATTTACTTGAGCTTGAAAACAAATTCAGCTAATTATAGGACCAATAGATCCTAACTTGATCAAATTGGCCAAATTACAAGACTAAACCAAAAATTGAAACCAACTAGATACTAATTACATTACTCAAAAGCAAATTATTCAGGCTTTAAACCTTATTACACGACCCAAAAGACTTAGAACCCTCATCAACAATCCACAGAGGGTTGAAGATCCTGTGTCTAATCCTGGTGCCAGCACCAATTCTCTCAGGGTGGATGGAACTCGACCCTGTCGACTAAGGGTTGATCTGGCTTTGGTATTTCTCAAGAAGTTCGTGGTCGAGGCGCTACATGCCTCTTGGATAATACACGAATCATTGGATTTTGGTCGACCATGCTAAAAGACCAGGTAACGCTGATAGCCTTTGCCCCGGGTTGTCATAGGTTGATCATCCAGGACACGCTCCATCCGTTCTCCTCTCTCAGGTAAAATTGGAGGTGGACACTCAGGGTCGAGTTCACTCTCAAAGGATAGGTCAGGCCCAAAAGGCTCACTGGGTATCGTTGCCTGCTCCCTATACTCGACTAAGTCTAAGTTATTGAAAGTCAAGCCAATGCCATAATCCAGAGGTAGCTCAAGCACATAGGAATTAGGGCTAACTCTCCTTGTTACTCTAAAGGGGCCAGCTCTACGAGCATGTAGTCTCTTAATGGTCCATGGTGAGAACCATTCAGGTCTAAGCCTAATCATTACAGAATCTCCTATTTCAAATTCTTTGGCTTGCATTCGAGAATCAGCCAATTTTTTGTATGTATTATTACTTTGATTAATTTTTGGCTAATCTACTTATGCATGCTATGCGAATTACTCTATGGACTCTGAGACTTGTACTAATATCTAACAAAATACAAACTCAATTATGCATTCCTATTAAGAGAAATTTTATTGGACTCTTTGGGCCTAAACCTAATAGACTATAGACCCTCTAGGTTTGACCCTGGTTTGGTATGTACACAAAAATTTATAATGGATTCCTAGCAAACGCCATAAGGTCTTCCAAAAGTAGGTCGCAAACCTAACATACTCAAAGAACTGGTGCAACTGAACGACCTCAACATAGTGTGATTTGAAAGTTTGGAGAACATTGGAAGCCATAGGGTATGACAGGAAATAGGAATCAAAGTCTTGGGATAATCTATCGGAAGCATGAAATAGACCTTGGTTACTGGGGTTGACCTTAAGATTTGAACGTTGATCTATGGGTGTCATATGGTCCACTTGATTTGTAGTTCTTGGGGCTTGGTGGGGTTCATCCCATAGTAAGGAAGGTTTGTTAATGAGGATCCTGGGGCTAAGCATAGCGAATGCTGGATGTCCTTAAGGGGTGGTAGTTGATTAAGTTTCTCATCGGGAAATACATCCTCAAATTCTTTCAAAGCTTCATCTACTTCTTGAGGGTGTTCTCTTTGGCTCAGTTCATGAATCTCTTTAGTGGCAGGGGTTCCCTCAGTAATCTCATATGGTGGTACTTGATTAGGTAACTCATCAAGAAATACATCCTCAAATTCTTTCAGAGCATCAACTATTTCTTGAAGGTATTCTCTTTGGGTTGGTTCATGAATCCTCTTCAGTGGTAGGGGTTCCCTTAGTAATCTCTTTCTCTAACTCCTTGGCCTTGATCAGGTAACTCCTGGCTCCCTTTTTATTAGGCTACTATATCTTCTTTTAACCTGGTCCTTAGGTAGAGTTGGACTGATTACAAATTTCTTCCCTTGGTGACTAAAGGCACAGGTGTTGGTCCGACCAAATAGGGTTGCATTATGATTGTAAAGCCAGGGTCGACCTAGGATAATACTACTAACTCCCATTGGAAGGACATCACACCAAATCTTCTTCTCATATGATTGCATTTTGATCAAGATTTGGCACCTAGACTTGATAGGTATGGAAGTTGAATCTATCCATGAGACCTTACAGGGGTTGGGATGGGGAACTGGGGTCAATCCTAGGGACTTAACAGTACTCAATAAGATGGCGTTGACAAAGCTCCCACTATCTACTATGATCTTGCACACCTTATCCCCTAATTTAATGAAGGTTTGTAGGATGTTAGTCCTATGCCAATCTTCTTGCACTATGTTCTAGGTCAGGATGCATCGAATTTCTCCTAATATGTCATCAGACTCGTGCAATTCCTCCTCTCCCTCGTACTCTTCTAATAATTGATCCTCGGCTTCATAAACTTCTTCTTCCTGCTTAGTAGTGGGTCCTAACTCATCTTCAGCTTTACTTCTATAAGTACTTCTATAAGTAGGGCTTTGGATGTGCATTGGCTAGCATAATGCCTAGGTTTATGGCATCTAAAGAATGTATTGTGAGGGTTGGGGCTTCTTTGGATCTCAATTGACATACCCTTGTCCTCTCTACAAAAATTGGGTCAACTTGGGTCTGGTCAGCTCGGACTGGGTTTGCTCGGGTTGGGTCGACTCGGGTAGGCTTGACTAGATCCAAGGGTTCGGCTAGGGTTTCTAAAGGGTTCAAGTCTGCGATAGGTTGGTGTCCTTTGGAATCGCTCATAATTCCTAGCAACTTGGTAAGCCTGCTCTAGGTCATTGACCTTTCTAAATTAAAGCTCCCTTTAGATATCCTCATGTAGGTCAGCCCTAAACCTTGAGAGGGTCACAAATTCAGATTCATTGATGTTACGCCACATGACATACTCATCAAACTTTGCGATGTACTCGGCCATGCTCTTGTTCCCTTGCTTTAACATTTGCCATTGACTTAATAACTTATATTGGAAAGACATTGGGAGGTACTTCTCTCTAAGCTTAATATTCATGGACCCCTAGTTTGCTATGGGTTCTTGTCCTCTTAGCATTATCATCCTCTCAATACTATTCCAATATAACCTAGCCTGGCGAACCAATCTAAGTTTGGCAAATTTGAACTTTGTCCCTTCCGACATCATATACCACTCGAAGTATTGTTCCATGTCCTCCTCCCAGTCTATGTAAACTTTAATATCTAGGCTTCTGTCAAATATGGGAGCTTAAGGTTGGGAGGTCCTAATGGGTCTTTCCTCAAAGTAAACCAAGTATGGGTATGAACATCTAGGGTTAGTCTCAGGGGCAAGATCATGATAATAGGCTCTTGGATCAATGGAATTGGGCCTAGAAGATTTATGTTTAGCATGGGCCATACGAGCTTCTACCCTTGTTTCCACCTGGGTCATCTTTTGGTTCATTTGGGTAACCTACTCAGTGAGAGTCCTAATTTGATTTTTGAGGTTGTTATCCATGGGTTCATCGACTGAGTGTGATGTGGGGCATACTGGACTCCTGACCTAGTTGACATGCAACACACAATGGAAGGTGCTATGGTTTGCTATATCTATGAGTTCAAATAGAATGGGTTAACTTAGATTACACACAGCACAACAACTAGCCCTTTCACAGGCTAGGTAAGAGGTGGGAGTGTGGGAGGCCCCCCTGCTATTTGCAGGGACCCAATTAAGGAACCATAACATCGCTTAGGTCGTTTGACACCAAATCTCTTGCCTTAGACACCAGCTTCCCAGTACTAATTGAAGGGTTGCATGCACTAGTTTTCCACAATGGTTAAATACGACTTGTTGATATCCCTAAGCTATTAGGTTGCTAATAGATTTTAAGTTAGGCTTAGGTTTGAATGCAAAGGGGGTTGTTCATGGGCTAAGGAAAGTTAATGACCTCTTTCCCTAATCTTATGATATTGTCGCCCTTGAAGTGAGTTATGCATATGATGGCATATATATGAAGTCTAATGATGTGCACATAATTTTTTTGTATATTTCGATATATTTTGGTAGAAATATAAATTACTGGAAATTAAATGATATGAACCTAAAGTGCAAAAATTAAACTATGCTGGAATTTAAAGAGGCCAAAATAACTATATGTTGAAATTCTAGGGCAGACAGTTCTCAAGTAGTAATCAGAAATGCAGAAATTTTATAGACCCAATTAAATGCTGAGAAAACTCTAAAAAACAAAATCAAATGTAATGAATTTACCAAAACAAGAATCAGAATTTTCTAATCTTGCAAAATGCAAAAATAAGTAATATAATAGACCATGTACTAGGATGGATGTAATGCAGAAAGTTAATCCTAAAGATGCCTATCTCTTTGTTTTCTTCTTCAAGGGTCAATCATAGCGGCACCCCTACATGCCATAAGAAATTCTCTTTGAATGGGATGTGTGCATCTTGTAGCCCTACTTTTTCCTATAACCGGACAACCATGGTGAAGCACCTGATCCGAGTACTTAAAGAGAAACTAAGTCCTAATCATACTCTGATACCAAGATGTTGCGGGACCTAGGTTGCATGCAGGTGATTTCTTTTTTTATTTTTATGTTTTAAAGGATTTATCGATTTCCAAACTCAAACTAAGAATAGATCTAGAGATTTGTATAATGACAAGAAATAGTGATAAAGAAGAACCCTGGGATTGATGAACCCTGGTAGGATTTGGCTCTAAATCAATACCCGACTTAGAAGACTAGGTTGTGCAAACCTTTTGAAGCTCTAAAGTGCCCGATGTTGAGTTCGCTCATACTCACGAATATAGCCTGGAAGATCGAGCCCTCGACCCCGCTGATTCACCAGCTTTCTGTCAGGTGGTCCTAGAGGCAAGGGGGACGACTCCTTTGTTTGTGGTACCTGAAGGACCTACAAGCAACCTAGAAAAGAGTTAGAAAACAAGAAGGAATGGGAAAGAAAAAAAACAAGAGAAAGGTGAAGTGAAGGTGGTGGTCAAGAAGGGCTCTTCTTGTTGGGCATCTAGGAGGATCTTCTAGATGGCGACCCAGGGATTGGTGGCTTGCATAAGAAGGGGATATCTGGGGCCTCACATCCCTCGATGCTCGAAAGCGAAGGCAAACTTTCTCACAGAGTTCCATGTCAAGAGACAAGGGCTAGAAGAAAGAAAATTTCTAAATTTTTTTTTCATTCATAAATTATTTTTTACAAGAGGGTTATGGCCTTTTTTATAAGCTCCCAAGTCCTCATTTGAATTCAAATGGAAGGAGTTACAAAACATGATTTGAGGATGAATCAAGGGGGCGCCTAATTTTGAATTTGAACTCTCATTCCAAGGGGCATCCAACTTGAAATTTGAAACTCTCTTTTCATGAAACTTGGCCGACCTTGACTTGGCTTGTTCTTTGTTGGAATGGCTTGATTTTTGGGAGTGGAGTGGGGATGTGGTCGGCTTGGATCAAGGGGAGGTTAATGGGCATCAACAAGGATTTTGAATTTGAAATTTTAGCTTGAACTTGGCCGCCTAAGGTGCTTGGTGAAGTGGTGCCTCCCATGCCATGTGGCATTGATTATGTGGCACTCCATGAGCTAAAGTGGTGACTCCCATGCCATGTGGCATTGATGATGTGGCACTCCTACTTGGTGTGGATGAGAGATGGTTTGACTCATCTCTAATTGGGCTTGACTTGATTGCCCACTTGTGGACCCATCTGCAAACTAGCTTGAGCCCATCTTCAAATTTACTTGAGCTTGAGAACCAATTCGGCTAATTAAATGACCAATTGACCCTAACTTGACTAAATTGGCCAAATTACAAGACCAAATCAAAAATTGAAACCAACTAGATACTAACTACATGACTTGAAAGCAAATTACATAGGCTTTAAGCCTTATTACAGGACCTTAAAAACTTAGAACCCTAATCAGAAATCCACAGAGAGTTGAGGAGCCTCTATCTAATCCTGGTGCCCACACCACTTGGGCATACCAGGAGGTGCTCTCTTTCATGCCAATCAGATGAAGGATCAACTCTGGCCTGTTCGCTCCCATGACTTTCAAAAGTATGCCTTGTTTGAGATATTGAAGTAGACCACAAACTTCAAGAGCTAGACTAGTGAATTAAAGCCTTGAAAGGTCTTGCACCACCTCAGGATGATGATCTTGGTTTTGCTACGGAACCACCTTTTGGAGCTCACATCATATATGATGCAGGATGATCCTAGGACTGATGCAAATGAAAGAAAAATAGAAAATCTATTTTTTTTGTAATTTTATGGATTTAAGTTTGTAGGTTAATAACCCGGAAGAAAGTAAGAATTACAGGCAAACTTGTAATGAAAGAAACTATCATACCCACAAAAAAACACATGCAAAATAATAAAAGATAGGATTTCAAGAATTAAGAAACACCCGATTTAGGATAGCATACCTTCAACCAGTCAGAAATCAGAAGGGGGAAGGTTTGTACCAGGCAGAGATTGAAGATCCACTTGAAGAAGAGTTCTCTCAGCACTCTAGATGGTGCCTGGAAGACAAGCATTTGGTTCTCTGAATCAGAAGGCTATCTGGGATGGTTTTGAAGGCAAAGAGGGCCTCCTCCTTGGAGGTGAATACCATAGAGATCCTACAAGCATCAAAGGTCAGCATATAAATAAGTAAGAAAGTAAAGAAAGAGAACTAGGGTTTGGAAGAAAGAAGAAATTAGGGTTTTGGAAGTGGCCAGCTTGATGCTTGAAGAAGAACTCCTTGCTTGGGTGGCCTAGGAAATTCTTCTTTTGGTGGATTAGGGCTTGGAAGAAGAACACCTGGGGTGGCTAGGGCTTGGTAGAATTAGGGCACACCAATCTCAAACACTCACACATCAAAGAAGAACACAAGGAACAAGCTAGAAAAATTTCAGCAAGGTATTATTTCATGATAAAAGTTAATTACAAGAGAGGGAGGGGTGGGGTTTTTATAGATGTTCCCTAAGTCCTCTCCTAGATATGATAGGATTACAAAGTTGAGAGGAAAAGGGATTACAAATTTGATTAAGATTAGGATAATACACTTTGAATGAAACTAATTCTCCTTATTCTACTTGGAATCCTTCTCCACTTTTGACTTGGACAAGAGCCTTCCATTTGGGCTAGGATGCCAAGGGCTTTGCGCTTGAGTGTGTGGGCTTCAAGGGAAGCATGGGTGGGCAGCCTCATTTGGGTTAATGCATGGGCTTTCGGCCCTGGAAACTGGGGTGCCCTGGTATCAGCATAGTCTTTTGAATCTTGGTTCTAGGCCTTATGGGCTTGACTCCTGGGCTTGGAATCTCTTGGCCTGGGTCCTGGCATATTTTTGGAATCATGAGGCACCCTGATATGGGAATATTCTTTGGCATCTGGAGGGTATCAAGGCATCTGGAAGGCATCTGGAGGGCATATGGGTATCCAGAAGGAATCTCGGACCCTGGGGTGGCAAATAAGGCCCAATAAGCTGATGTGAAGGCCTTTGGCTCCTGGAGTGGCTTGGAGGAACTCTAAAATAGGGTATCCTCTTATCTTGTACAAAATTGAACTGGTACTGGATTAATACTCAAGTATAGAACTCAAAGACTGGACTAGGGTTGAGACAAATCAACTAGCCTCAACTTATTATAGGACTCAATTTTATTTGATTACAAAATTTGATACATGGCTAAGTAAACCAGATAGGGCCCAGTAATCTGTGTCTGATCCTGATGCCCCCACCAATTCTTCCAAGGTGGGAGGAACTCGACCCCGTCGAGTAAGTGTCAACTTGGCTCTCATATTGCTCAAGAAGGTCTTGGTTGAGGTGCTGCAGATCCTCACGGGTGATCCACGAGTCCTCAGATTCTGGCCGACCTTCTCATCTGACCAAATACCTTTGATAACCTTTGTTTCGTGTACTGATGGCTTGATCGTCCAAGATTCACTTAATTTTTTTCTCACTTATAGTCCAATTTGTTGGTGGACACTCTAGGGTAGGCTCACTCTCAATGGAAGTGATAGGTCCAAATGGCTCGCTAGGTATCGCTGCTGTGGTGTGGGCACCAGAATCTGATAGAGGCTCCTCAACCCTCGATGGATGTCCAATTAGGGTTTCGACTTTTCGGGACTTGTAATAAGGCTTCAAGCCTCAACTTTGTAATTTTCTTTGCTTTGAATTGAGTCTCATGTGTCTGTGTCTAGTCTATACTTTAACCAATTGGGTCAAATTGTGTCCTGTACTAAGTCCAGTCATAAATTGAGTCCAATCTGAGTCTGTTGGAAGTATGGGCCTAAGCTAGATTGGTCTTGAAACTAAGTCACTTTTGGGCCAAGACATGAAGGATGCCAAATCAACCCTGGGATGTGATGCGGAAAAAAAAGGATGAGGATGATGATGCTAGCACGGATGATGCAAAGGTGGTTATATCTTGTTTTCTTTTAGGGTTTTATCTTGATTCCCGAAGACGAACAAAGGGGCAAACATAGGATAAATTGTAACAACGAAACCAATGCCAGCAGGTAGAATCTCTAGAGAGTAGGGATGGAGAACAGGACCTCGGGATTGAGAAACCCCGGTAAGACTAGCTTGCCAAACAATACCTTACCTGGGAGAAATAGGCATGAACCTCCACGCTTGTCACACCCGATGACGAGATCGCTCTCACTTGGCGGATGCGGCCTGGATGCCCGAGCAGTCAGTACCCGTGATGGAGCCAGCATCCAGGTTACGTGATTGTGAAGGTGAAGTGAACCGTCTCCGATGCCCGTGGTACTTGGAAAGACCTGAAACAAATCCATGACAGAATCAATGGAGAGTTGAGGAGTAGTAAAGTAGAAGTATGGTTAGGGTTAGGGAAGGTTTCGAGCCCGGCGCTTGGAGGGATCCGAAGTCGAAAGGATAGCTTGGGGCCTCACACCCCGTGACATCCCGGAGGATGAAGGAATGTGGCTTCTCACCACGCGACACCCTCAGGCGAAGGAATATGGCCTCTCACCACGCGACGCCCTCAAGCGAAGGAATGTGGCCACTCACCACGCGACGTCCCGGAGGACGAAGGAAGCTCTCACTCAACCTAGCCTAAGAGACAAGGATTGAAGAAAAGGATGGAACACACAAGCTTTCTTTCATTAATCATCAATAATAATTACAAGAGGGGTTGGGTCCTTTTAATAGGCACTCAAGAGCACTTTGAAATTTAAACTACCCCATTACACTTGGTGCCCAAAATTTGGAGGAGGACTTCTTTGGCCGACCAGCTTGGATTGGCATGAATCTTGGCTTGGAGTGGGGCGTTGCAGCTTGACTTCCCTCTTTGGGTTGCTTGGTTTTGGTAGAAGGCATGAATGGAGGCTTGATGTCTTCACCATGCCTTTCTTGCTTAACTTCTTTATGGAAGTAGTCTGGAGTGGAGGCATGCATCAAGGGATTTGAAACTTCTTTCCACTTGGAGAATGGAGGATGCCTTTCTTGCTTGACTTCTTTATGGAAGGAGTCTTGAGTGGAGGCATGCATCAAGGGATTTGAAACTTCTTTCCATGACCGCCCATCCTAGATTGGAAGAGAGCTTGAAGAGGTGAGGGGAAGGGGGCATGGATCATGTGAGTGGTCCCCCCTCTTGGGCACCCAAAACAAACCATATGTCATCACCTCATTGCGCCACATAAACAGATAAGGTGGGCCCTGAGCTGACTGGGCTTCCTTCCAGGTTTGGCTCTAAAAAGATACAAAATTGAGACCCAGACTTACAAAGGACTCATACTGAGACTCAGACTGAGACTCTACTCGATACAGGACTCAGTTTGACCTAATGGGTCAGACATAACTCAAAACAAAAAGGAATAGGTTTGAGGCTTATAGCCTTATTACAGGACTCGATAGAAATAGAACCCTAATATGAGATCCACAGAAGTTTGAAGGGCTCAAGTCAAACCCTGATGCCCACATCAATTCTCCCGGGGTGGGAGAAACTTGACCCCGTCGAGTAAGGGGCAGACTGGCTTTGGTACCTCTCCAAGATGTCGGGGTCGATGCATTGCAAGTCTTCCCGGGTGATCCAAGAGTCATCAGATTCGGGTCGACCTTGCCATCGGACCAAGTAACGTTGGTAGCCTTTGCCCCGGGTGGTGATTGCTTGGTCATTCAGGGCACGCTTGATCCGCTCTCCTCTCTCAGGCATATTTAGAGGTGGACACTCAGGTTTAGGTTCACTCTCAAAAGAAAAATTAGGCCCAAATGGCTTGCTAGGTATTTGTGCAGGCTCCCTATACTCGACCAGGTCAGAGATATTGAAAGTCGAGCTAATTCCATAGTCGGGGGTAACTCTAGCACATAGGCATTGGGGCCCATTCTCCTAATTACTCTAAAGGGACCCTCTCCACGAGCATGTAGCTTCTTAATAGTTCCCGGAGGAAACCATTCAGGCCTGAGCCTAATCATTACAAAATCTCCTATGTTATATTCTTTATTTCGCTTTCGGGAATCAGCCAGCTTTTTATATGATTAAATAATTTTTCATAGGCATGTCCCTAGTATGCAATGCAAGTGATCATGCAGATTCTGAGACTCAAGTAGATACGAAAGCAAACTAAACTAGGTATTCCTAGTGGTAGGAATTTATTGGAGTCCTAGGGCCTAAACCTACTAGACCATTGGTTCTCTAAGCTTGACCATAGTCTGAAAGATACAAGAAAATTCATAGTGGGTCCCTAACAATTGCCATAAGGTGTGCCAGAAGTAGATGGCAAAAGGGGTGGGCTCTACGGAGTCATGCATTTTGGTGATTTCAACAAAAAGTAACCCCATGGCTCTAGAAATGTGAGAAGGCTCAGGGAAGGGTAGAAACTAAGGAGGAGACTCAAGGACTGGTTCAAGGTTTAGGCTACTGACCTTAATGTATGAATGAAGGTCTAAACTTGTGCTCATCTTAACCTCATGGTCATTACTAAGAGGATTGATAGGTGCAAGTCCTCGGGTAGGCGGGATGCTCCTAGATAGTGGAGGGCTTTCGGGAAGGTCTTCGGAACATTCATCTTGAGAATCTATACCTTTATCTACATCGTTTGATCATGGCTTGGTCAGTTTTGCTTCAAGGTCTATAGTGGATTCAGGATCATTATCATTTGGGTCCTTGCTAAGTTCTGGGGTATCCTTAATGATTCCATCTGGTGGGAGCTTATCAATTAACTTATCAGGCGATACCTCCTCACATTCTTCTTCTTCTTCTTCATATTCATTAATCAAGCTTATGTCAGGCTCATATATGACTTCCTCAAACTCATAGAAGGGTTCTAATCTTTTCTTCTTTGATTCCTCAATGGGTTTGGGTTCAGTTTCAATTGGTTCATCTATAAGTTGGGCAGGGGCGGTGCACTAACTGGCAAGATGCTCAAGTTTATGACACCTATAGTTGTTACCTTGGGGATCGGGTCTCCTTTGGACTTCAATAGCCTTACCCTTGTCCTCTCTACTGTATTTGTGTCGATTTAGACTGGGATGACTAGGACTGGGTTGGGCTAGGCTTGGTCAACTGGGGTTAGATCGGTTCGGGCTTGGTCGACTTGGGTAAGCCTGGCTATAACCTTGGGTGGATCCGGGGATGTGGCTTTGGTTCCTAAAAGGCTCAGGTCTTCTGTAGGTGGGAGCTCTCTGGAAATGCTCACGGAGCCTAGCAGCTTCCTCTATGGGACCTAGTCTGGCCTCTACTTGATCACATCTATTAGCAAACTGGTTGCTTAATTGAGTCATGGCTTGGGTTAGGGCTTCAATCTAAGTTAGAATTTGGTCCATGGCTTCGGTAGGGGGTGGAGAAGGTGGGTGAAAAGAGGTTCCTGATCTAGTGCACATGAAAACACACAGAACGGTACTACGGTGTGCTAGACCTAGGAGATCTCACCAAATGAAAAGTCAAGAAGACGAACCTGGTAGTAGTAACTTGGCACCTGGCCAGGTAAGCGTAAGGTTAGTGGAGGTTCCACTTTGCTTGCCTAGACACCAATCTTGCAATTGGCCAAGTAAGCGAACCAACCCACTTCCCTTCGGGACCTAGTCCCTGAACCGCTTCCCTAGACACCAGCTATACAAGCACACACTTCTAAGCAATCTAGCTTGGCCCAACACTTGGATTGACCCGACTTCATGGGTTTCCCTAGCTCACTAGAGCAGATTAACGTCTAATTGATTTTAGTTAATGGCTAGGGTTTGAAATGCCAGGTGGAGGTTTTTGGGCTAGGGACAAGTTATGAACTCCTGACCCTATGTTATCTTGTCGTCCTTAAGTGTTTTATGAACAATGTATGCACACAAATGTCCAAAAAAATGATTTAATATTTTTTATTATTATTATTA
Organism: Areca catechu; assembly: GCA_021397845.1. Classification (NCBI taxonomy): domain Eukaryota; kingdom Viridiplantae; phylum Streptophyta; class Magnoliopsida; order Arecales; family Arecaceae; genus Areca; species Areca catechu. The sequence goes on along the minus strand of CM038051.1, from coordinate 138,430,936 downwards.
TTATTTTATTTATTTTTTTTGTGTCTTTCAGATGTATGGATGCTAAGAAAAATGTAAAAATCTAAACATGAACTAAATACATGAACTAACTAAATGAGACAAGAAAGAGATGATTGCTGAAACTACAGGCCTGAGATTTTCTCAGGTGGTTTTTCGGCTTGTAGAATTTCTACAGGCTGAAATAAAATCTGAGAAAATAAAAAAAAAATCCTCTAAATGCAATAGATCCAGAAAAAGAAAAAAAAAACAAAACAAAGATTCCTACACAAAAGAAAAAATTAAAATAGTACCAATACGAACTGGACAGAATGCAGAAACTAAATGCAAGAGCACTAGTCCTAGCCTAGGCTGTGATACCAAGAACGATGCGGAAAAAAAAGGATGAGGATGATGATGCTAGCATGGATGATGCAAAGGAGGTTATATCTTGTTTTCTTTTAGGGTTTTATCTTGATTCCCGAAGACGAACAAAGGGGCAAACATAGGATAAATTGTAACAACGAAACCAATGCCAGCAAGTAGAATCTCTAGAGAGTAGGGATGGAGAACAGGACCCCGGGATTGAGAAACCCCGGTAGTACTAGCTCGCCAAACAATACCTTACCTGGGAGAAATAGGCACGAACCTCCACGCTTGTTGCACCCGATGACGAGATCGCTCTCACTTGGTGGATGCGGCCTGGATGCCTGAGCAGTCGGTACCCGCGATGTCGCCAGCATCCAGGTTACGTGATCATGAAGGTGAAGTGAACCGTCTCTGATGCCCGTGGTACCTGGAAAGACCTGAAACAAATCCATGACAGAATCAATGGAGAGTGAGAAGTAGTGAAGTAGAAGTAGGGTTAGGGTTAGGGAAGGTTTCGAGCCCGGCGCTTGGAGGGATCCGAAGTCGAAAGGATAGCTTGGGGCCTCGCACCCCGCGACGTCCCGGAGGACGAAGGAATGTGGCCTCTCACCATGCGATGCCCTCATGTGATGGAATGTGGCCTCTCACCACGCGACGCCCTCAGGCGAAGGAATGTAGCCTCTCACCACGCGATGTCCCGGAGGACGAAGGAAGCTCTCACTCAACCTAGCCTAAGAGACAAGGATTGAAGAAGATGATGGAACACACAAGCTTCTTTCATTAATCAGCAATAATAATTACAAGAGGGGTTTGGGTCCTTTAAATTTGCACTCAAGAGGACTTTGAAATTTAAACTACCCCATTACACTTGGCGCCCAAAATTTGGAGGAGGACTTCTTTGGCCGACCGCTTGGATTGGCATGAATCTTGGCTTGGAGTGGGGCGTTGCACCTTGACTTCCCTCTTTGGTTTGCTTGGTTTTGGTAGAAGGCATAAATGGAGGCTTGATGTCTTCACCATGCCTTTCTTGCTTAACTTCTTTATGGAAGGAGTCTTGAGTGGAGGCATGCAACAAGGGATTTGAAACTTCTTTCCACTTGAAGAATGGAGGATGCCTTTCTTGCTTGACTTCTGTATGGAAGGAGTCTTGAGTGGAGGCATGCATCAAGGGATTTGAAACTTCTTTCCATGACCGCCCATCCTAGATTGGAAGAGAGCTTGAAGAGGGGAGGGGAAGGGGGCATGGATCATGTGAGTGGTCCCCCCTCTTGGGCGCCCAAAACAAACCACATGTCATCACCTCAGTGTGCCACATAAATAGATAAGGTGGGCCCTGAGCTGACTGGGCTTCCTTCCAGGTTTGGCTCCAAAAAGACACAAAATTGAGACCCAGACTTACAAAGGACTCATACTGAGACTCAAACTGAGACTCTACTCGATACAGGACTCAGTTTGACCTAATGGGTCAGACATAACTCAAAACAAAAAGGAATAGGTTTGAGGCTTATAGCCTTATTACAGGACTCGATAAAAATAGAACCCTAATCTGAGATCCACAAAAGTTTGAAGGGCTTAAGTCAAACCTTGATGCCCACATCATGATGCCACTTCATCATCCTATATGGGCCACTTCACTTTGCCATGTGGGCGGCAAAAAATCAGAATTTTGGAGGCATAAAAGAAGACAACGTCACTTGACTCTAGCCCTCTTTCCTCCCCCCATCATGCTCTTTTCCAAGGATAGGTGGTCGGCCAAGGGAAAGTCAATAGGAGTTAGAGATTTGAAGAGATAAAGCCTTGCTTTAAGCCCTCACATCAAGCTCCCTTCCTAAAGTAGTTGGCTAATTATGGAAGGAAGGCAAGAATCCAGGGGCACCTCCAACTCCCACTCCCCATATCTTGTCTTATTCCAAAGTTGGTTGCACAACCAAGGAAAGAAGGAGAACACATGCCTTGCTACAAGCCTCACAACTTGTCTTCTTCCAAAACAAAGGACCAACATTCCAAGTTCAAGGGCACCAAGATCTCCCTTCCAAGCCTCACATCAAGCCATGCACAATCAAATCCAAGTGAAGGTCGGCCAAGGAGAAAAAATTCTAAAATTTTGGGTGCCCCTTTCAAGAAAACTTGTATCTTTTATTTGAATTTCAAATGGGGTCCTAAGGTGCCTATTTAAAGGACCTAACCCCTCCTTTGTAAAGCTAATCTTTGATGAATGAAAAACAAAGTTTCTTGAGATCCAATTTCTCTTTAGTTGCCTTCATTCACTAGGAGCGTCGATCTCCATAAGGGAGCTCCTTCGCCTTCGGGCGTCGAGAGGTGTGAGGCCTCAAGTTACCATCACTTCCGTAACTCCATCCTCTAACTTCGAGTCAAGAAGAACTCCGCCATCACCACAACAACTCTCTTTCCTTCTTCTATTACATTCTTCCAATTGAAACATAACCCTTCTTTGAATGCTCGCAGGTCCTCTAAGTGACACCAGTACGAAGTTGGTTGCCCTTGCCATCGAGATCTTCGGACAGCTAGCCAGTGCATCCACAGGGTTGATGACTAGATCATCCAGGCCGCATCTTCCAGAATGTGTGACCTCGGCATCGGGTGCTTCAGATCTTTGAGGTTTGTTCCCTGACTCCTATGTAGGTATTGATCTGAGATCTAAGTCTTACGGGGTTCTCAATCCGGGGGTCCTCTCTTTATCATTGCTTAGGGACTACTTGCTTGCTTGATAGTTCTTATTATTATGAATCCCTAGAATTACTCTATCTATCTTTGAAAATCCTCAACCTAATTTAAAACACAAAAAATCACCTGCATCATCCTAGCATCTAGTTAGTCCCCCATCATGCTGGCTCCCGATACTCCACAAGGTCTAAAATATTGAATGTAGAATTAATACCTAGTGGGTGGTAACTCAAGTACATAGGCATTGGATCCAACTCTTTTTATTATTCTGAATGGTCTAGCTCTGCGTGCAATAAATTTCTTGATGGTCCCTAGAAGAAACTACTCAGGTCTAAGCCTAATCATTACAAAATTCTTTGCAGAGAAATCTTTAGCTCTTTTTCGGGCATTAGCCAAGTTCTTAGAAAGTTCATTACTTAGGTTTATCTTTTGGCTAATCTCTTTATGCAAATCCCTAACATGCTGTGCAAAAGATTCAGCTGACTCAGAAACTCATGCATGTGAGGGTAAGAAGATCAGATCAAGAGGTTTATTGGTTTGTAACCATGCACAACCTCAAATGGACATTTTCCTATCAACCTATTGATATAACTGTTATAAGCAAATTCAGCTCGGGGTAAAAGAAGGTCCCAATTTCCAGTGTGTTCACATATGTGGCATCTAAGTAGATTTCCTAAACTGTGGTTCACTACCTCAGTTTGGCCATCGGTCTGTGGGTGGTAGGCTGTGAAAAATTTGAGTTTGGTTCCTAATAAGTACCAAAGGGTCTTCCAAAAGTAACTGATAAAACAAACATCCCTATCTGACACTATGGTTTTAGGAAGGCCATGTAACCTTACCCACATGATCAAGGAAAAGTTGGGCTACTTTGGATGCATCAAACGTTTGAGAGCAAGATAAGAAATGGGTCATTTTAGAAAATCTATCAACCACTAAACATAGAATCATGTTTCCTTAGGGTCTTAGGTAGGCCTAACACAAAGTTCATGCTCAGATCCTACCATGGACAATCTGGTACTAGCAAAGGGGTATATAATCTAGTGTTTTGCTTTTGCTGCTTTGCAACAGCACATGTTCGACACCGGGACACAATGTTAGAAATATCCTTCTTCAAACTAGGCCAAAAGAGCTGGTCCTCTATAGCTAAAATAGTCTTGTTTCTATCAAAGTGACCAGCAAGGCCTCCTGCATAGGTTTCCAAGACTAGGAATTCTCTAAGGGATGTCCTGGGAATACACAGTCTATTATTATTGAACAAATAACTATCTTGAATGGTGTATGCTATGGGTACTAGATGGTCCTTGGTCAAGGTCTTGGAAAACCTCACTAAAGTCTGGACAGGTTTCATATTCTTCTTTTAGCCTATCAAATCCAATGACTTCAATGCTAGCACTAGTCAACAGTAAGGCTCATCTGCTAAGGGCATCTGCTATTTTGTTTTCAGTTCCAGCTTGGTGTTTTAGTACAAAGGTATAGGCATGTATGAATTCTACCCACTAAGCATGCCTAGGGTTTAATTTTTTCTAGGAGTTTAGATATTGGAGTGCCTCATGATCGGAGTAAAGGACAAACTCCTGGGGTAGTAAATAATGTCTCCAATATCTAAGTGCTTGTACTACCACATAAAATACCTTGTCATAGGTTGAGTACTTAAGTTTGGCCTCATTAAGTTTCTCACTGAAGAAGGCTACTGGATGATTTTCTTGGCTCAAAACTCCTCCTATGCCTACTCCCGAAGCATCACAAGCTACCTCAAAGACTTTGGTGAAATCAGGTAACCTAAAAATAGGTGCTTGTGTCATCTTGATCTTGATCTCTAAGAAGGCTCTATCAGCAGCTTTGGTCCATTCAAAATTACCCTTCCTAATATAGTCAGTAATTGGTGCTACTATGGTGCTAAATCCCCTAATAAACCTCCTGTAGAATGTGGCTAGACCATGGAAACTTCTAACTTCATGGATACTAGTGGGTACTGGCCACTCTACTATGGATTTGACCTTTTCAAGATCAGCTGCTACTCCTTCAGGGGTCACTACAAAGCCTAGGAAGATAACTCTATGGGTCATGAAATCACACTTCTTCAAATTAGCATAGAGGTTCTTTTTCCTAGGGGTCAAGCAAACTTGTTTTGGATGTTCTAGATGGTCTTCCTTAGTTTTGATATAAATCAGGATGTCATCAAAATATACTACCACAAACTTACCTATGAACATCCTAAGGACTTTGGTTATAATTCTCCTGAAAGTGCTAGGGGCATTGGAAAAACCAAAAGGCTTAACAACCCACTCATATTGACCATTTTTGGTTTTAAAAGCTATTTTCCATTCATCCCTAGTCTGATTCTCACCTGATGATAGCCACTCTTAAGGTCTATCTTTGAGAAAATTATGGCATCGGCCATCATATCTAATATGTTGTCCAAGCGGGGGATGGGAAACATATATTTTCACAGTGATTTTATTTATGGCATGGCTGTCAACACACTCCTCCATGTGCCATCTTTCTTAGGGGTTAATAGGGTTGGTTCAACACAAGACTTAAGATCTCTATAATAACCCTTTTCTAAGGAGTTCACCTACCTATCTTTGAAGCTCTAAGTGTTCAGTTGGGTTCATTCTATAATGGGGCAAGTTGGGTAGGGTAGCTCTTGGGACTAGATCTATAGCATATTGGACGTTCCTTAATGGTGGTAATTGGTCAGGTAAATCATCAAGAAATATATTATTGAATTCACTTAAGATTCCCTTGACCTCCTAAGGGTACTCTTTATCAGATTGATCAGATACTTCTTTCATAGCTAACATCAAATAGTAGTTCCCTCAGATATCTCTTTTTCTAGCTCTTTTGTAGTGATAAGATTAACTCCAGACTTCTTCTCCTTAAGTGAGCTAGATCCTCTCTTGATTGGTTCCTGAGGTGGGGTGGGGTTTATGGTGATCTTCTTCCCATGAAAAGTAAACATACAAGCATTAGACCGGCCATAAAGGGTGGCATCATGATCATAAAGCCATGGCCGTCCTAAGATTATACTACTTACCCCCATGGGCACAACTTAGGGTGGGGAACTGGGTTCAAACCTAGGGTTTTGACAGCAATATGTGAGATGGCATTCAACAGATACCCATATCTATAATTATCTTGCAGACTTTATTCCCAATCTTCACAAGGTTTGTAGGAGTTAGTACTATGCATCTTCTGGTTTGGTCTAGGAAAGAGGCATATAACTACCCCTACGAGGTCAGACTGATCAAAATCCTCCTAATCTCCTTCATACTCCTCTATTAAGGTTGCCTTAGCTTCATAAACATTTTCTTCCTCAGTCTCATTGGGTTCAGGCTCTTCTTCCTCAAGCTCCCATATGCAAGGATCCGGTGGTACACTAGCTAGCAAAAATGACCTACTTTGTTGAACCTAAAGCAGGCATTGGGGCTGGGGCTTGGGTTCTTCTGAAAAGCTGGTGCCTTACCCTTGTCATTCGTAAAAGTGGCTGAGTTACTAGAGCTAGCCTGACTCGGACCCGGGTTAGGACGAGGTGGGCTAGGGTGGGGACATGTTGGGTTGGGATAGGGACTTAGGTTTGGGTTTGGCTAACTTGGGTTTGGGTTAGGACGGGCTTGGTTAAAGCTGGGTCAGTTTGGGTAAGCCTCGTTCTGGTTGAGCCTAAAGCTAGGAAGGTTGGCCTTAAAGGGTTCAGGTCTTCTAACTATAGGTACTCTCTGGAACCTCTCAAAGTTTTCAGCTACTTGATAGGCTTGGTCTATGTATTCAACTCCCTTAAGGTACAGCTCCTTTTGGATATCCTCTCTAAGTCTAGCTCTAAACCTAGATAGGGTAACTGACTTAGGTTCATCTAGGCTACACCTAAGGGCACACTCATCAAATGGGTTATGAATTCTCTAACAGTCTTGGTTCCCTATCTAAGTCTTTGCACTGGTCCATAAGGCTCTGTTGATAGTAGGAGGAACATACTTTTCCTTAAGCTTTAGTTTCATGGCTTCCTAGGTGACAATGGGTGGATGGTTCCTTTGCCTACAAAGGCATTTAACTTGCTCCCAGTATAACCTAGCTTGGTTGGATAGCCTAAGCTTGGCAAACTGACACTTCCTCTCTTCACTCAGGGCATACCATTGGAAGTATCTCTCCAAGCCTCCTTCCCAATCTATGTAGACCTGGGATCTAAGGTTCCATCAAAGAGGGGTGGATCTTCTCTGATGCTTTTAAAGATTCTATCATCATGGTCCTCCTCTTCATATTGGGTCTCCTAGGGTTTGGATTCTGATATGGTTCCTGGGTTGGGCTCTCCTAGGATTGGGCTCTACAAATGGGTCATGGTTCTGGGCTCTCCTAGGATTGGGTTCTACAAATGGATCATGGTTTTGGGCTCTCCTATGGTTGGGTTCTGCAAAGGGGTCATGGGTTTGGGCTCTCCGAGGGTTATCGAAAGTGGAAAGGGGATCAGGGTCAGGATTAGTATTAGACTCCTGGGTTCTTTCTATGGTCCCTAATCGATTCTTTAATAGGTCCAATCTATTGGTTAGCTGATCAATCCTATGAGTTGCTTAGATATTTGTTGGGTCATCTGGTTAATCTGGGTGGTAATTGAGCAAACTATTTTTGGAATTGGGTGTTCACATGGGCAAATTGGGTTCGGTTTGGGTGTTCATTTGGGCTAATTGATTTTGAGTTTGGATATGGTGTGGTTCAACTAGGCAAACTGATTAGTCATGGCTTTCATGATGGCCTCAAAATTTGAATCCATGGTTGAACTTGGGTTAGGCTTGGACTGACTATACTGGACTCCTGACCTGGTGGTCATGTAATCAATCAGTCAATCAATGTGATGTGGTGCAGCCAAGCATATAAGGATCAGTAGTTCTAGGGTTTGCTAGACCTAGAGCCAAAACTGAGTGGGTCGACTCAACATACAACCAACTCAACAACTAATTTTTCTGGCCAGGTAGGGGTTGGTAGTGTGGGAGGCCCCCCTACATTTGCAGGGACCCAACTAGAAATGTCAACACCACTTAGGTCATTTGACTCTGGACCCCAGCCTTAGACACCAAATTCTAGTAATAGTTGGAGAATTGAATACACTAGTTGGCCCACACAATTTGGACCCGACCTTTTGGTTTCACCTAGCCCAATAGAAAATATTAAGTCTAATTAATTTTAATTAAGGCTTAGGTTAGGATGATGGTTGTTGTTTTGGGCCTAGGACAGGTGATGAAATCCTGCCCTGAACTGAGATAGTGAATTTCCCTTAAAATTAGTTTAATTAGATGATGCACATTCAATGAGCCCTAATGCAAACTTATAACAATCAAAAAAATAATATGTTTTTGGATATTTAAGAGATGGAAAGTTAGGTTTAAGTTGATTAGGTTAGCAATCAAATTGGGCTTGCGATTGAGGGGTTGGAAGTTGGTTAGGTTGGGTTTAGTCAAGTGTGCAGAATTCACAGAATCAGAAAATTAAGGTTCGGTTTGATGCAAAATTTGACATAGTTTTCGATGCCAAAAAAATATAAAAAAACTTCAGAGTATAGTAAGTATAGTTATTATTATCTCTACCAAATTTTATGCAAAACAAAAGCTAGATGATGATGCAACTCCTAGGGTTTTCAGACTGGTGCAGACATCTCATAATTTTAGTTAGGGTTCTAAGATGCAGTAATTTTTATAATTTTGTTTGGTAAAAATAATTAAAAATCATGATAATTATAAAACCTAAACAGAGAATATGTCATGAAAATTTAAATAGGAAATAAATTTCTAAGATGATGAACAAGACCGAATATCAGACACCTACTACAGATGAAAGGGTGCTAAAAAAATAACAATGAGTGTTTCCGAGATTTTGATGAAGATACAAGCTATATCCTAAACTAGCTCTGATACCAAACTAATGTAGGATGATCCTAGGACCAATGCAGATGAAGGAAAAATAGAAAATCTAATTTTTTTATAATTTTATGGATTTAAATTTGTAGGCTAATAACTCGAAAGCAAGTAAGAATTGCAAGCAAACTTGTAACAAAAGAAACAATCATACCCACAAAAGGACATGCAAAATAATAAAAGATAGGATCCCAGGAATTGAGAAACCCCAGTTTAGGATAGCGTACTAATGTGGCAAAGAGCTGATGTGTAATCCCCATCAGATGCCATGTCAGAAAACTGCCACGGTGGACACCCATCTCGGACTCCTTTGACCAGGCCGAGCTCCCGCAGAATAGCGAGGCGGCCCGCCAAAGCCAAGTTCCATCCTCCACCAGGTCGGCACCCATGAGCCCGAGGTGCCTACGCCAGAGCCGAGTGACCTCCTTCATCGGATCAAGCCCCTCCAAGGTCGAGCCCCCAGGACCAGAGCCGAGCTCAACTCTCTTCCGCCAGGTCGAGCCCCTCCAAGGACGAGCCCTTCGGGCTGGAGTCGCGTGCTGAACTCCTTCGTCGGATTGCGCCCCTCCGAGGTCGAGCCCCCTGGGCCAGAGCCAAGCTCAGCCTCCACCGCCAGGTCGAGCGCCTCGGAGGCTGAGCCCTCCGTGTAGGAATCGAGCCTTCCTCCATCGTGTCGAGCCCCCTAGACCGGAGTCGAGCCTTGCCTCCTCCGCCAGGTCGAGCCCTTCGGAGGCCTAGCTCCCCAAGCTGGAGCCGAGTCGTAGCTCTCCAGTTCGGCAACCGCCTCGGACAGTGCTGTCGGGCACCAAGGGGGGCGGAGCTACCCTCCGAGGCACTAGCGAACTGCCCAAGGACTATGAGGAAGCACCCATCAAATCGTAATAACTACCTGCGGATGCTGCTTACACCAAGAGAGGAAGAAACTCCCTAACCGAGATGCCACCATATCCACCAACCACCTGCACCACCCGAAAGAAGAAGTCAATCGGGAGGCTTGAATCTTGGGGGCAGTAGCCCCCTAATCGAGACACTACTAGGCTTCCCAGAATGGAGCTACCGGAAGGAATGTCAGAATGCATGGTAGTTTCTCTTATCACGAACCAGGAAAGACGTCCCATCCACGGCATGGAATACAGCTGCATGCGCCTGACAGCACAGACCAGGAGAGACATCCCATCCGCAGTATGGAACGCCACCACATGCGCCTGACAGCTTGGAGGAAATCCCGAGGTAGACATTCAACAATCACCCAGACTTAAAAGAACCTTCGACACCTCGGGTCAAAAGGTAACTCAAGAAAAACAGCATAGCATCGGGGCAAGTGACGGGAAGGAGGCCACATAGGAGGACCGATCCACCTCAACCACCACCTTTCCCTGCATGCTTGCACCCCCCACTCTCACTCTACTCACATCACTTCTACTCCTCCTAGCATGGAGTTCATTAAGAGGGGCTCGACTAGGAAGATATGTTCTCCTGAATCATCACTGACATGACCGTCGGAGTGCCCCTATCAGAATTCCTGGCCCGGGTCACTAATCCTTATTTTATAGGTCCCAATGAGCAGGACATCACAGAGGAGACAAGGGGTGGTCCGACACTGACAGCAGCTATGGGCCATGACAATCTTGGCGGCAACAGATTGGGACAGCAGGAAGGGGGGTACTGACGCATGTCCTTTGTTCCAAAAGCCAGTCCCTCTGTGAGTGGGTCCATTAGGAAGATGGTGACGACACGAGCAAGGGAAGCTTCCACTAGCCATGCGAGAGACTCTCCCCCCGAGGAGACCTACACGTTCTAGAAATGGAACCGCCCGCTCTGGCTCAACCACCTCTAGAGGAATCTCAGCTGGTTGCACTCAGCCAACAGATGCAAATCTTTGCTATGGCAGTGTACCAGCTCCAGCACCAGCAACGGTCCTTGGCTATCCATCAGCAGCCAGGAACCCTCGTGGCCCATGCCGCAGCACCCCGTGATAACCTACGCTCCTTCCAAGGAATGCCTTCACAGCTGCGAGCCATCACTGAACCCCAAGGTAGTCACCATACTCCGACAAAGAAATAATGAGTCGGATATACCGATAGGGAGAGCCGCTCCCCCACCCTTGAGCAGGTGACAACCAAGCCTCGCCAAGGTCAAAGAGGCAAGTCCCCCTTCATGGGCACCATGCACCATGTCACCTTCTGCGTCTCTTTCAGCAGAAGGTACTACTGATGAGGCCATCAGGCGCATAATTGAGAAGCACCTGGAGGAGCATGAGCGCAGGCTGGCGAAATTATCCCACTGATTTGTGAACATGCAAGGCTCCACCGACGAGCCAATGAGCTACCATGTCCATCCTCCCTTCTCCCGAGAGATCCAAGAAGAGCCGGTTCCTAGCCGGTTCCATATGCCGCAGGTGGATCCCTATGATGGGACCACCGACCCTCTGGACCACCTGGAAAGCTACAATGCTCTCATAAGGTTCCAGGGGGCCAACGATGCTCTTTTTTGCATCGCCTTCCCAGCAACCCTCTGGAAGGGGGCTCGGGTTTGGTTCACATGTCTCAAGCCTGAAAGCATCAACTCTTTTGCTCAACTGGAGTGGAAGTTCTTGGTCCACTTCGACGCCAGTCGAAAGGTGCCACGAGAGGCGGATAGCCTCTTTTCCATCCAGTAATAGGATTGCGAGCCCCTCCGGGACTATGTGGCCAACTTCAAGGTTGCCGCTTTGAAGACTTACAATCTTGATGAGCCAGTTGCAATGCTGGCACTGAAGCGAGGGCTCAGGACCTCCCGCCTGACCTACTCGCTCGACAAGAAGCCCCCCAGGACCTACTTAAAGCTCCTCCGAGCCTAGAAGTACATCCGTGCCAAGGAGGCGGATCGCACAAGATGGGAGCTCGACGAGAAGCCACAAAAGAAGCCAACTCCTACAAAAGCCCTCAGATCCCGGAAGCTGGGACCCTCAGCTTCAAACCTCCGGCAGGGATCGGGATCGAGGAGCACATCTGTTCCGGGGGAGAGGTACACCCTACTACTCACCCCGAGGATGAAGATCCTCATGGAGATTTAAGGTGAGCCCTACCTGAAGCGCCCACCCCCGATGAGATCATCCATTGGCCATGACAAGACAAAGTACTGCTGCTACCACCACGACCATGGCCACGACACCGAGGACTATCGCAATCTCAAGAAGGAGATCGAAAGAACACATCAAGAGAGGCTACCTCAAAAGGTTTGTGGGGGGTAGACCTCCAACAAAACCTCAGGCACTTGTTGCTCTCCCGCTAGTTCTTGCAGTCGACAACCTCCCCACCGAGAAGCCGATTGGGATGATATGCTAAGGAGCCGAGCATGTATCCAAGAAGGCCTTGGGGGCAGGGTATTCTAAAATTGTACTCCCCTTTATGAGGGAAGGGGGAGATGGGGGAGAGAATGCAAATAATGATGCCGTGGTCGTCGAGATGACGATCGTGAAACATCTTGTAAAAAGCATCATGGTGATAGTGGAAGCTCCACGGATATACTTTTTTACGATTCCTTCTCCAGAATGAACTTATCCTCCGTTCAGCTCAACACTGTGCACACGCCCCTTGTCGGCTTCACGGGAGACTCTATGAGGGTTAAGGGAGGGATCACTCTCCTAGTCACTACCGGGACTCCACCTTGGTAGAGCACTGTTATGATGACCTTCACTGTGGTTAGGCTTCCTTCGGCCTATAATGTGATACTTGGCCAACCCGAGCTCAATCTGCTCAATGCCATGGTTTCCACCAAGCAGCTCCGTGTACAGTTCCTGGCTCCCTATGGAGTCGACGAGATGAAAGGTGCACCTCAGCAGATTCAGCACTACTTCCAAACTCTCCCTAGGACCAAAGTCCCCGAGGATGATCCCAGGGTAGACGATCTCAACCAAAGGGTGAAAGAACCTAGGGGTGGCCCGGTCGAATGTCTACTATCTTATCCGCTCGGAGCCAACCAGGAGAAGACGTTGCGGGTCGGGGCCCAGCTACAAGATGATGAGAGGTCCCATCTGTTGGAGTTCCTACAAGCGAATGTAGATGTGTTCGCCTAGATAGAGACTAATATGCCGGATATCCCCTCTGACATCATTACCCACAAGCTGAGCATTGACCCGAAATACAGGCCAGTTCGGTAGAAAAAGAGAAGTTTCACCCCGAAGAGACAGGCGATAATCAATTAGGAGGCCGATAAACTCCTTGTAGCCGGCTTCATCCTGGAGGTACAATACCCGAGCTGGTTGGCGAATGTGGTGATGGTGAAGAAGAGTAACGGCAAATAGAGGATCTGTGTGGACTATACAACCTCAACAAGGCATGCCCGAAGGATAGCTTCCCCCTACTGAAGATTAACCAACTGGTGGACACCACCTTGGTCACGGCTGCTTTCTTTCATGGATCATACTGAAGTTCAGAGGTCTTTCATGGCAAGCATCTCTGAGTACAATTAGATCCGGATGCACTAGAGGATGACGAACACACCACCTTATTACCGATCAGGGGACAAACTGCTACAAGATGATGCCCTTCAATCTGAAGAATGCCATAGCCACGTACCAACGTCTGGTCAATAGGGTCTTCAAAGACCAGATTGGCCGGAACCTGCTGGTATAGGTGGATAATATGCTTGTCATGAGCAAGCCAAGCTCGGATCACATCATCAACCTCATCGAAGCCTTCAACAACCTTCGAAAGCACCAGATGAAGCTAAACCTAGCAAAGTGCTCCTTCGAAGTGGTAGCAAGAAAGTTCCTCGGCTTCATGGTCACTCAGAGGGGCATTGAAGCGAACCCGAAGAAGGTCGAAGCGATCGTCGACATGGAGCACCCGACATCCAAGAAGTAGGTACAGCACTTGATAGGGTGTATTGCAGCTCTGAGCCGGTTCATCTCGAGGTCGGCCGACCATTGCCTTCCCTTCTTCAAGGCACTGCGCAAGATGCAAAACTTCACTTGGACGGAGGAGTGCAGGATAGCCTTCGAAGAACTAAAGGAGTTCCTAGGCTCTCCTCCACTGCTCTCAAGACTGGAGGAAGGAGAGGAGCTCTTGCTCCACCTGGCAGTCACACCCGGGGCCGTCAGCTCAGTCCTCGTTCATGCAGATGAGGACGGATCTCAGAAGCCGGTGTACTACACTAGCAAGATCCTCTGCAATGTGGAGATCGAGCATACCCGCTTCGAGAAACTTATTTTTGCTCTAATAATATCTGCTAAGCACCTCAGGCCTTACTTCCAAGCGCATCCCATCATGGTCGTGATAGATCAGCCACTGAGGACCATACTCTGCCACCCCGAAATATTTGGATAGTTGGCCAAGTGGTCCCTGATGCTGAGCGAGTTTGACATCGCATATCGACCGAGGTCATCACAGAAGGCCCAGGTCCTAGCGAACTTTTTAGTCGAGTGCACTGGACTTGCCGAGGAACCGGGGCCAGCATCTCCGGAGCCTCATGTTGAGGTCGGAACAGAGGAGGAGCCTTGTGTCCTCCACTTGGATGGTGTATCCAACTCTAGCGGGAGCAGAGCAGGCCTCATCCTCACCAATAGTGGCAGGATCATGGAGGAATGTGCTATCCGCTTCAAATTTTCCGTGACAAATAACCAGGCTAAGTACGAGGCACTCCTCGCAGACCTAAAGGTATCACGTGAGCTGGGCATGCAAAACTTGAAAGTCTTCACCGACTCCAAACTGATGGCTGAAAAAGTTTTCGAAGAATATGAAGCCAGGATCCCCTAGATAATGAAGTACCTAGAGCGAGTCCACTCGTGCACGATAGGCTTCCGATGCTTCAACATCTTCCATATCCCCCATGGAGAGAATGCCCGTGTGGATGCACTGTTGAGACTCGTAACCCTACTGAACTCATCGCTGAGGCATGCATATATCGAGTACCTTGAAAATCCGAGCTATGAAGCCCCGAAAGAGGTGCAGCAAGTCACCCCGGAGCTAAGCTGGATGGACAGGTAGATCAGATACATCTCTGATGATACCTTACTCGAGGACCGTGCAGAAGCTGGCCTTGTCAAAAAGAATGCCTCTTGATTTGTCCTAATGGAACAATAGCTCTACCGCTGATCCTACTCCTACCTGCTCCTAAAATGCCTGAGACCCATAGAAGCAGCCTTCATTCTCCAAGAGATACATGAAGGCCTATGCGGGAACCATGTGGGGGGAAGAACTTTGGTGTACAAAGTTCTCTATCAGGGATACTTCTAGGAGATCATGAGGGAAGATGCCACCGACTTCGTGAAATGGTGTGACAAATGCTAGTGCCACGCCCACATACAATGTCAACTGGTGGCACCGATCTAGCAGCTCTCCGCCACTTAGTCATTCACCCAATAGGGAATGGACATCTTAGGGCTATTTTCCCCTGTATCGGGGCAACGGAGTTCTTACTAGTGCCCATCGACTACTTCACCAAATGGGTGGAAGCAGAGCCACTGGCACAAATCACGGAAGCTAAGGTTCACCAATTCTTTTGGAAGTCGATTGTCTGCCTCTTTGGACTCCCCCACTACATCATCACCGATCATGGATGGCAGTTCAATAACCAGGAGTTTGAAGAATTCTGTGCCGAGCATGGCATCCAGCACCACTTCACCTTGATGGCTCACCCTCAAACAAACGGGGAGGTCGAGGTAACCAACCGGACTATCCTCTAAGGACTTAAAACCAGGCTAGACCAAGCCAAGGGCAGATGGGCAGAAGAACTCCCAAGTGTTCTGTGGGCCTACCACATAATGCCCCGAACGGCCATAAACGGAATGCCCTTCAACCTTGTTCTCAGCACTAACGCTGTCGTCCCAGTTGAGCTCAGCATGCCCATGCTGCTGGTGTAGCAATATAATGAAGTGCAGAACCCGGCGCACCTTCTACTTAACTTGGACCTCCTCAAGGAGACCAGAGATAAAGCCCAGCTCAAGATGGCGACATACCGGTATTGGGTGGCCCGGTACTACAACACGCGGGAAAGTCCTAAGGCCTTCCAACCTGGCGACTTGGTGCTGCGCCGAGCCAAAGCATCTCAATCCCGGGAGTGCGACAAGCTCTAGCCAAACTCGAAAGGCCCCTACAAGGTGGTCGAAGCTCTTCTACAAGGAGCCTACTATCTCGAAAATCTGGATGGTGCCAGGTTCTCACGGACATGGAACACCTGCAATCTGAGAAAATACTATCAGCAGTGTAAGGCTTCCTCCCAATAATAATAAATAAAGGTTTCCTTTTGCACGAACCGCTCTCTGCTTTACAGGAATGACGTTGTGATGCCCAAGGCCCAGCATGCTCAAGCCCGGATGATGGGGGACCCAAAACCCATCTGGGTTTTCTTTTAATTTTTTTAGTTTTTCTTATTTTTCTTAACCCTGCTATTCAACTTATTCACTTTATTCCTATTTTATACCAAGTTTATCCCCGAGTTATCACGGCTAACCCCTTCTTCAACCTTTCATCCCGGAAATAATTTTTTTTCAAAACCTAGCCACCATTCCCCCCCTTCCCCCATCCGGGCTGCCCCACCCCTGGCTGCCCCCGCCGGTCCGCCGCCGGTGCCCACCGACCCTGCCCTCGTCGGAAACCAGGCGTCCCCCACCCTCGCCCGTGGAAGACGAAGAGATGGCCATGTGAAGTCAACCGTCACCCAAACGGTCACCGCTGCCGCCCGCCGCCGCCCGCCCGCCGTCCGCCGGCCCATGCACGGCCGCTGAAGTCTCCGCCAGCATCCTTGGGCCCCAAGCCCACGGGAAGACTGAACGGCATGCTCGTGCATGCCGTGCGGCCGTGCCACCCCTGCGTCGCATCTCGCCGCTACCGCCGTCGCCCGCATGCCGTCGATCCGCCGCCCGGTAGCCACCCCGCCGCCCCACCGGCCTCCCTGGGCCCCATGCCCATGGGAAGTCTGAATGGCACGCTCGTGCATGCCGTGCGGCCGTACCACCACTGCGCCGCAGCCCGACACTACCGCCACCGCCCGCATGCCGCCAATCACCGTCGATCCGTTGCCCGACCGCCGCCCAGCCGCCCCGCCATCATTTCTGGGCTCCATGCCCATGGGAAGACCGAACGGCACACTCGTGCGTGCCGTGCGGCCATGCCACCCCTGCACCACCGCCCGCCGCTTTTGAATTTGATTTCAAAATCAATGGAGGATTTCAGGGGATTTGATTTTTTTGAATTTCAAAAGGGATATGGGCATTTATAAATACCCATACTCCTCTTGTAATAAAGTAGTTAATGAAATTGAATTTTTGAAAGAGTTGTTGGTTCTGTCTCCGTTTGGAGTGGGCTGAGGCCCGTTTGCCTTCGTCCTTCGGGACGTCGAGGGGTGTGAGGCCTCAATGCCTTCGCTCCAGTGAGAGCATCGAGGAGCATGAAGCCGCTCCAAGTCATCAGTGTTGCCGTGCATGATGGCAGGGTGTGACCTCAAAGTCATCAGCACCTCCGTGCATGATGGCAGGATGTGATCCCAAATAAGGTCTTCACTACCAAACAGCTGACGTGTGGCTCGAAGCCCTAGGTACCCTTTTCCCCTCCATCTCTCTGTTTCCCATCGGATCTACATCCTAGGTTCGAGTTTCATTCCCATTCCCCCTCCATATCTCCATCTTTCCTTCGTCATCCCATCAAGAAAACTGAAAATCAAAAGAGTCTGGTTGTTTTAGGATTTTTGGGGTCGTCCTATCCTAGTCTCGGGAGGCTTCTTAGCCCTCCCACGATCCTTATTTGATTTAATTTTGTTTTCCATTTCTGAATAACCCCTGGTTTCTTCGTGTCCGCCATCACCGCATCAAATTGGTATCAGAGCCAGCAACGGACTAGGATTTGCTTCGTCAACAAAGTCGACGGAGTCGAGTTCTTCGCGCTGTAGGAGAATGATGGGGGACCCAAAACCCATCTGGGTTTTCTTTTAATTTTTTAGTTTTTCTTATTTTTCTTAACCCTGCTATTCCACTTATTCCCTTTACTCTTGTTTTATACCAAGTTTATCCCCGAGTTATCCGGCTAACCCCTTCTTCAACCTTTCATCCCATAAACAATTTTTTTTCAAACCTAGCCGCCATTCCCTGATGCAGAACGGAAGCTCTGATACCAAAAATTATGCAGAACAAAAAAGATGATGCGATACGGAAGTAAATTAAAATTAATGTATTTTTTTTTTTAATATATTTTCAGAAGTCGGCTTTGACTCAAAGGAAAGATAAACAAATGTTGAAAGAAACTAAGAAATGACAGAGAGCACAATTAAAAGGAGTGGATTATCAGAGTAACTCAAAAGTAGGATCGCTGGGGATTGAGAAACCCCCAGATCTAGGGTTTGCTCTGAGTTTCAACGAAACAGACAAAGTGAGAAGGGAAGGTTCTTGTTACCTAGCAGTGATATCTCTCGTTGCTTCAATTGGAGGACACTCTCGAGCAGATTGTAGGATCCTTGGAGACGGGGTATCTTCGCAATGGATCCTCGGATTGTAGTCCTATTGCAAGGTTGGCCTCCTTCTCGAACTCAGGATCTAGAAGAAGAAGAACAAAAGAAGAACCAGAAACTCAAAGAAAGACACTGACCTGAGGACTTAATGAAGATTGTTGGATGTAGAAGTTCCGGAGATCTTGATACTGATCTGACTCTCATTTAAACTGGCTTTGTAGTTGAAACAGTTGATCTGAACATGGATGCTGGTGACCGGCTTCGATGTGGAACAGAGGGGCCATGGGATGAAGATGGAAAATTAGGGTTTGGTGGTGGTGGAGTAGAAATGGGTGGACTAAGCTAGGGTTTTGGGGTTGGAGATCTCACACCTCCTCAAGGTTCCTAGGGAACCCGGATTTACTCCCTCATGGAGCTCAACACCTGAATACAAGTGCGGAAGAGAGAAACACAAAGTTGCTCACACAGAAATTGATTTCATTCATCTTTTTTCAAGAGTTACATAGAGTTGAATATATAGACATAACAAAGAAATAAAATTTTATACATTTTCCATGTGGGACTAATAGGACTAACCCACACTTTAGGCATCAAATTCTCTTCCCAAGACTCCTTCAATGAGTAGGCAGTCCAAAAACTCCAAGAAAACTTGAAAATCAGCTCCAAATGGCAGGTTATGGGGGTGTCTCCTAGTATCTCTCCATGAATCAAGGATTTTCCCTTCATGGTTTGGCTCTTTTGGACACCTCCTAGTCTTGCTCCACAAGTTTAGGCTTCTTCCTTTCATGGCTTTGGCACTTTTGGAAACTTTTGGGTGCCTCCTTGATTTTCTCCCAAGACATGCTCTCTTCCCTTTTATAACTTGGATTTTTATGGAACATTGTGGGGCACCTCCTTGATCCTCTCTTCAAGAAAAATTCTTGCCATCCTAGCTTGGGTTTATTTGGAAAGAAGTTGGCTCCTCCTTGGATTGAGGTATCTTGATGGATTTCTCTCCCAAGTGGTGCAAGAAAAAAGAACCTGCTTACTTGAGGCGTGGGGACCAAGGTACACTGGATGGAGATGTGGCAGGGAGTGTGGCACCCACTTGTAGCTGGAAAATGTGGTGCCCTATGGAAAAGGGAATGACACCTACCTGGGCCTTGACTTGGACTGAGTCAACATGATCCAACAAAATTTGAAATAACAAAATTACAGACTTAAAATTGAGTTGATCAGGTCAACCCTTATTACAAAACCAGAAAATCCTAATTCTTCGGGCAAGGTCAATCAGAGATCCAGATGGAGCCCTGAAGTCTTCTTCTGAGTCTGGTGCCCGCACCAATTCTCCCAGGGTGGGAGGAACTCGACCCTGTCGAGTATGGATCAAGCTGGATCTGGTATCTCTCCAAGAGGTCTGGGTCCAATTCTTGTAATTCTTCTCGGGAGATCCAAGAGTTATCAAAATCTGGCCTTCCTTGCCAGCGGACCAGGTATCTTTGGTATCCTCGATTACGAGTAGAGATAACCTGATCATCCAGGATCTTTTCAATCTTCTCTTTCCTCACAAGACAGTTTGTTGGTGGACACACAGGGTTGGGTTCACTCTCAAGAGCAGGATTAGGCTCAAAAAGGCTCACTGGGAATCATAGTTGGCTCTCTATACTCTACTAGGTCTGTAATGTTGAAAGTAGAGCTATTGCCTAGTTCTGGAGGCAACTCGAGCACATAGGCATTGGATCCTACTCTCTTCACTACTCTAAATAGTCTAGCTCCTCTAGCATGTAACTTTCTAACGGTTCCAAGAGAAAACCGTTCAGGCCTTAACCTAATCATTACATAGTCTCCCTCAACAAAATTTTTGACTCGCCTTTGAGAATCAGCCAGCTTCTTATAAGTTTCATTACTTAAATTTATTTTGGCATGAATTTCTTTATGCAAGTCTTTCATATGCTGTGCAAAAACTTCAGCAGACTCTGAGACTCATGTGTGTACTGGTAAAGGAGCTTGGTCAAGAGGTGTGTGAGGTTTGTAACCATGCACAATTTCAAAGGGACTCTAGCCTATAGACCTATAGATCGAAACATTGAATGCAATTTCACCCCTGGACAAAATACAAATCCCAATTCATGGTGCTCTCAATCCAACCAAAATCTGAGCCAAAGCCTAGTAAAGGGTCAAGAAAACTAAACTAGACTTACGACGCATTCCTAAAGAATGGACTTTATTACAAAGGAACCCTAGGTCTAAAGCTAACAAACTAAGGCTCTCTAGGTTTGACCTTGGGTCGGAGGAGGGCATGCAGAGCATGAAAACTTATTATGGATGCCTAGTAGGTGCCATAAGGTCTTCCAGAAGTAGGTGGCAAACCTAATAGGTTCTGACATGTGGTTCACTCTAAAGGCTTTGACAAAGTATACTTGGATGGTGTAAGAAGCATTGGAAGTCCTAGAGAAAGGGAGGAGATATGAGGTGGAGTCTTGAATTACCTGTTGACTAAAGGTGGTGACCTGAAGGTTTGAATGGTGATCTATGAGTGTCAACTGGTCATCCTTACGAAAGGAAAAGTTTGCTACTCCCAGGAATGGATCAAGAGATGGTTCGGGAAGTAGCCTAGGACATGTGATTGCAATAGTTAAGGTTTGTTCTCTAAGCAAATAATGATCCACTTTCTCAAGAACTGGATTAGAGAATGATTCATGGGAGGGCCTATGGACGATGACCTCAAGACTTGAAATTTGACCTATGGGTGCGGAAAGGTATACTCTATAGAAGGGTAGGTCAGTCATGCGAAGGAAGGAGTCTGGGGCCATAAGGAGGACTTCTACAGGACTGGGTGAATCAATCCGCTCAAGACAAGGATGTTCAACTGAGATTACGGGAGAGACCTTAGTGGCTGGGCATAGGACAAGGTCCAATTGTAAGAGGCTTGATTCAGTCATCCTAAGGAGAGGATCTACCATAGGGTGGGCAAACTCAAACAGTTCAATGCAAAGATCTTCAATTGGTACTTGGGGAATGACTGTCATTAGAGGGTACGAACTGATAGCTCAGGCTAACATTATGAGTTCTTCCTGGGGGTATTTGACTAAAGGAACCTGATTCTCATAAATCTCTTGAATTTCTGAACTAGGTCCTACCACTTGGTTGCTCTCCAAGGTCTCCTCAGGTAAGGAACCAATAGTATCGATGTCACATTCTTCAAGTTCTTCCCCTCATATTCATCAACTAGACTCAAGCCAGCATCATATACTTCCTCGATGCCATCTTTAATGGGTTTCGGGTCAGTGGTAATCGAGTCAACTGATTCTAGGCTTGTCATACCTAACCTTTCTTCCTCATTGGTAGGCTTGGGTTCTCCCTCATTAATGTCATCCTTAGGATTCTTACCACTTAGCTGTGCACAAGCCAGTCCTATGCATGGGCACTGACTAGATTTATGGCCTCTTTCTCCACAAAACAAACATTCTAGCGATATAGGAACCTGGGTCACACTGGGTTTCAAGCTAGTAGAGACCTTACTTGGGCATGGGTGTGGATCTAAATGGTTTGATCTAGAAGACTTGGGTTGTTGAGTGACTGGTCTAGAATATTGAAAGGACCTCTCATAGACACGATCCACACTATAGATATCATGGTTAGGCTTCCTAAGGTTATGCTCGGGATCACAGTATAAGGTCCTCCTAGGCTCCTGGCATGGATGAGGTTTGGGCCTATTAAATTTTGGGTCAGGGGTCAAATTTTGATGTCTACGTTTCTCAAATACTTGGACTCGATCCCTAAGCTGGGTAAAATTCTCATGGACTTGTTCTTTACACTGGATAACAGTAGCAGTCATATCCTGACTCAATTTGTTCATACTTTCAGTAAGAGCTCTAACCATGGCCTCTAAATCAGGTTGGGTTTGACCAGGTTGGTAGGGCACTCCATTCCGGGTATACATGATGATGCAAGCAAACACACAGAATGTGACTAGACTAAAGCGACTACTGGCTCACTAGACCTAGAGTCCAAACTAGATGCCCAATCAGAGTGGCAAGCTAGCCTGTAGTAACTCGGAACTCAGCCAGGCAGGTGTAGGGGAGTGATAGGTCCCTAAATGCCAATCCTAGACACCAATCAGTGATTGGCCAGGTAGGCGGACCAGCACACAAGCCCTTCGGGATAGAATCCCTGAACCACCATTCTAGACATTGAGTACAAAGCACACACAGAGTAACTAGACAAACTGACTCAACACTAGCCTTGACCCGACTTGTTGATGTCCCTAGCCCACTAGGGCAAATTAAGTCTAATAAATTTTAAAATTAGGCTTAGGATCGATTGAATGGGTGGTGGTTTGGGCTAAGGAGAGATTATCAACTCCTCCCCTTATCTTAGATGCCCAATTGCCCTTAAGATGAATTAGGAGATGATCACTCAAAATAATTGAATTGCAGAAACACAGAAATAGAGTTGCTGTAATTTAACTCTCAGAAATTTCACGGAAACCAATAAATTACAGAAAAATTATGTAAAATAGTGGTTCCAGAAAATAAAAATCATGCAATTTGGAGTTATTTATAATGAGAAACAATTCTTACAACAAGATAGTTACAGACAGAAAAACAGAGTGCTTTCCCCGTTTACAATTCCTGCTACGAAGTTGTAACCCAGCGGATCCCCTACACGCCCTAGGAATACCCCTGGAATGGGAAGAGGAGGTTTGCACCATGCTTCGTTCCTAGGACCGGACGTCCTGGGGAGTCTACTTCGAACAGACAAAGTAAAAGAGAGATACTCAACACATGCAAGCAAGTCAGAAACCCTAGACAGGGCTCTGATATCAAAATTGATGTAGCACGAAAGCTCTGATACCAAAAATGATGCAGAACAGAAGCTCTGATACCAAAAATTATGCAGAACGAAAAAGATGATGCGAGGCGGAAGTAAATTAAAATATAATATTTTTTTTTTTAAATATATTTTTAGAAGTCGGCTTTGACTCAAAGGAAAGATAAACTAATGTTGAAAGAAACTAAGAAATGACAGAGAGCATAATTAAAAAGAGTGGATTATCAGAGTAACTCGAAAGTAGGATCGCTGGGGATTGAGAAACCCCCAGATCTAGGGTTTGCTCTGAGTTTCAACGAAACAGACAAAGTGAGAAGGGAAGGTTCTTGTTACCTAGCAGTGATATCTCTCGTGTTGCTTCAATTGGAGGACACTCTGGAGCAGATTGTAGGATCCTTGGGACGGGGTATCTTGCAATGGATTCTCGGATTGTAGTCCTATAGCAAGGTTGGCCTCTCTCTCGAACTCAGGATCTAGAAGAAGAAGAACAAAAGAAGAACCAGAAACTCAAAAAAAGACACTGACCTAAGGACTTAATGAAGATTGTTGGATGTAGAAGTTCCGGAGATCTTGATACTGATCTGACTCTCATTTGAACTGGCTCTGTAGTTGAAATAGTTGATCTGAACCTAGATGCTGGAGACCGGCTTCGATGTGGAAGAGAGGGGCCGTGGGATGAAGATGGAAAATTAGGGTTTGGTGGTGGTGGAGTAGAGATGGGTGGACTAAGCTAGGGTTTTGGGGTTGGAGATCTCACACCTCCTCAAGGTTCCTAGGGAACCCGGATTTACTCCCTCACGGAGCTCAACACCTGAATACAAGTGCGGAAGAGAGAAACACAAAGTTGCTCACACAGAAATTGATTTCATTCATCCTTTTTCAAGAGTTACATAGAGTTGAATATATAGACATAACAAAGAAATAAAATTTTATACATTTCCCTTGTGGGACTAATAGGACTAACCCACACTTTAGGCATCAAATTCTCTTCCCAAGACTCCTTCCATGAGTGGGCAGCCCAAAAACTCCAAGAAAACTTGAAAATCAGCTCCAAATGGCAGGTTATGGGGGGTCTCCTAGTACTCTCCATGAATCAAGGATTTTCCCTTCATGGTTTGGCTCTTTTGGACACCTCCTAGTCTTGCTCCATAAGTTTAGGCTTCTTCCTTTCATGGCTTTGGCACTTTGGAAACTTTTGGGTGCCTCCTTGATTTTCTCCCCAAGACATGCTCTCTTCCCTTTTATAACATGGATTTTTATGGAACATTGTGGGGCACCTCCTTGATCCTCTCTTCAAGAAAAATTCTTGCCATCCTGGCTTGGGTTTATTTGGAAAGAAGTTGGCTCCTCCTTGGATTGAGGTATCTTGATGGATTTCTCCCCCAAGTGGTGCAAGAAAAAAGAACCTGCTTACTTGAGGCGTGGGGACCAAGGTACACTGGATAGAGATGTGGCAGGGAGTGTGGCACCCACTTGTAGCTGGAAAATGTGGTGCCCTATGGAAAAGGGAATGACACCTACCTGGGCCTTGGACTTGGGCTGAGTCAACATGATCCAACAAAAATTGAAATGACAAAATTACAGACTCAAAATTGAGTTGATCAGGTCAACCCTTATTACAAAACCAGAAAACCCTAATTCTTCAGGCAAGGTCAATCAGAGATCCAGATGGAGCCCTGAAGTCTTCTTCTGAGTCTGGTGCTTGCACCATTCCCCCCTTCCCCCATCCGTGCTGCCCCACCCCCGGCCGCCCCGGCCGGTCCTCTCGCCGGTGCCCGCCGGCCCTGCCCTCGATGGAAACCCGGCGTCCGCCGCCCCGCCGTGGAAGATGAAGGGACACCTTGGGAAGTCCAACAGTCACCCACACGGCCGCCGCTGCAGCCCGCCGCCGCCCGCCCGCCATCCACCGGCCCATGCATGGCCACCAGAGTCCCCGCCGGCGTCCTTCGGCCTAAGCCCGCGAGAAGACCGAACAGCATGCTTGTGCATGCTGTGCGACTGTGCCACCCCTACACCGCAGCCCGCAGCTGCGCACATGCTACCGATCTGCCGCCCGTCATCAACCCCGCCCGCCCCGCCGGCCTCCGGCCCCGCCGCCCCGTCGGCCTCCCTGGGCCCCACGCATGCGAGAAGACCAAACGGCACGCTCGTTCGTGTCGTGCGGCCGCGCCACCCCTGCGCCGCAGCCCGTCGCGCCGCCGCCGCCCGCATGCCCCGATCGCCGCATGCCGCCGCCGCCCGACGCCCGTCGCCGGCCGCCCCGCCGCCTGCCAGCATTTCTGGGCCACACGCCCGTGGGAGGACCGAACGGCACACTCGTGTATGCCACGCCCGGCCGCCCCGCCGCCCTGCCAGCGTTTCTGGGCCACACGCCCGTGGGAGGACCGAACGGCACACTCGTGTATGCCATGCAGCCATGCCACCCCTACGCCACACCGTCCGCCGTCGCCCCGCCGCCATCGCCCGCCGGCCGCGTTGCCGCCCGCCGGCCGCATGCCGCCCGCGCCGCTGGCCCCCGCGACCGGAGATCGGGTTTTTTTCCCCCATGTTGCTCTGCCGAGAAGAAATTCAGCACACTTCTCAAAGCACCCCAAGGAGAAGCTGTTCTGCACGCTTTTGGAGCTACACAATTTTCAAAGCAGCATGATTTTCAAGGCAGCAGACTTTTAGAGTGGAGGGGATTTCAAAATTCAAATGGGATTTATTTGGTTTTTTTTTAATGAATGTAATTTGGGAAATTTGGGATTTTGATTTTGAATTTGATTTCAAAATCAATGGAGGATTTCAGGGGATTTATTTTTTTAATTTCAAAAGGGATATGGGCATTTATAAATACCCATACTCCTCTTGTAATAAAGTAGTTAATGAAATTGATTTTTGAAAGAGTTGTTGGTTCTGTCTCCGTTTGGAGTGGGCTGAGGCCCGTTTGCCTTCATCCTTCGGGACGTCGAGGGGTGTGAGGCCCCAATGCCTTCGCTCCAGTGAGAGCATCGAGGAGCGTGAAGCCGCTCCAAGTCATCAGTGTCGCTGTGCATGATGGCGGGGTGTGATTCCAAGTCATCAGCGCCTCCGTGCATGATGGCAAGATGTGATCCAAATAAGGTCTTCGCTGCCAATTAGCTGATGTGGGGCTCGAACCCTAGGTTTCCTATTCCTCTCCATCTCTCTGTTTCCCATCGGATCTACATATAGGTTCGAGTTTCATTCCCTTTCCCCCTCAATATCTCCATCTTTCCTTCGTCATCCCATCAAGAAAACTGAAAATCAAAGAGTCTGGCTGTTTTTAGGATTTTCGGGTCGTCCTATCCTAGTCCTGGGAGGCTTCTTAGCCCTCCCACGATCCTTATTTGCTTTAGGTTTTTTTTTTCCATTTCCGAATAACCCCCGGTTTATTCATGTCCACCATCACCCACCGCATCACCGAAGCCCAGCTCTTCGGCACAACAAAGCGGGGGCCACGCCTCCGGCGTTAGTCGTCCCCAAGACCGATGCTCGGAGACTGGGCCATGCCCTCGACACCAGGAACTGAGATTCTCGATGCTTAAGCCTGGATCTCAAGACCCTCCAGCACAGAACTTGGGTTCGGCTCCCCAACATCAATAACGTATGTTCTTCCACACCAATGACCAATGTTCCCCTTGTACAATTCTTTTTGCCTTGCAGGATAATCTTCGCTCAACCCCAGGTCCAGCACATCAAAGTCCAGAGCCAAGCTCTCCGGCCACCATGTCTTCGAGCCCAACTCCAAGACATCAAAGCCCGAAACCAAGCTCTTCAGCCACCAAGTCTTAGAGCCTAGCTCCAAGACATCGAAGCCTGGAGCCAAGCTCTCCGGCCACCAAGTCTTCGAGCCCAGCTCCGAGATATCAAAGACCAAAGCCAAGCTTTCCGGACACCAAGTCTTCGAGCCCAGCTTCGAGACATCAAAGCCCAAGCGAAGCTCTCCGGCCACCAAGTCTTCGAGCCTAGCTCCCAAACATCCAAGCCTAGAGCCAAGCTCTCCGGCCACCAAGTCTTTGAGCCCAGCTCCAACATCCAAGCTAGGAGCCAAGCTCTCCAGCCACCGGGTCTTCAGGCACAGCTCCGAGACATCAAAGCCCAGAGCCAGGCTCTTCGGCCACCAAGTCTTCGAGCCCAGCTCCAAGACAACAAGACCAAGCCAAGCTTTCCGGCCACCAGGTCTTCGAGCCCAGCTCCGAGACATCAAAGCCCGGAGCCAAGCTCTCCGATTGCCAAGTCTTCGAGCCTAGCTCTGAGACATCAAAGCCCGAGCCAAGCTCTCCAGCCGCCAAGTCTTCGTGCCAAGCTCTAGGACATCCAAGCCCAGAGCCAAGCTCTCTGGCCACCAAGTCTTCGAGCCCAGCTCTAAGATATCAAAGCCCATAGCCTAACTCTCTGACCACTAAGTTTTCGTGCCCAGCTCCAAGACATCAAAGCCTAGAACTAAGCTTTCCGGTGACCAAGTCTTAGAGCCCAACACCGAGACACCAAAAGTCCATAGCCAAGCTCTCCAACCACCAAGTCTTCGAGCCCAACTCCAAGACATCAAAGCCTAGAACCAAGCTTTTTGGCCATTAAGTCTCAAAGCCTAGCACCGAGACACCAAAATCCCAGAGCCAAGCTCTCCGGCCACCAAGTCTTTGAGCCCAGCTCCGAGACATCAAAGCCCGGAGCCAAGCTCTCCGGCCACCAAGTCTTCGAGCCCAACTCCAAGACATCAAAGCCCGGAGCAACCAAGTCTTCGAGCCCAGCTTCAAGACATCAAAGCCTGGAACCAAGCTTTTCGGCCACCAAGTCTCAGAGCCCAGTGCTGAGACACCAAAAGCCCGAGCCAAGCTCTTTAGCCACCAAATATTTGAGCCCAGCTCCGAGACATCAAAGCCCGGAGCCAAGCTCTCTAGCTACCATGTCTTCGAGCCCAGCTCCAAGACATCCAAGCTCGAAGCCAAGCTCTCCGGTGCCGAGGCTTGGGACACCCAGAAGCGAAGGAGATCCTCCTCCCTGATCTCATCACATGTACAAAACAAAAAAGAAGAGAGGGGAGAAGTTGATGATCCACAAGCCAAAATTATTGAAAACCTTCACTTCATTGGCAATTCCTTGGTCTATTACAAGTGTGCCCGATCCTCTGACATGCCGGGTAGCCCAGGTCAGTAACAAAAAAGAAAGACAAAAATAAATCTACCCTACCTATGCGGCTCCTTGCCAAGACTCCGTGCCTGCAAGGCATCATCTCTAGG
The DNA here is from genome assembly GCA_021397845.1 of Areca catechu. Taxonomy (NCBI): domain Eukaryota; kingdom Viridiplantae; phylum Streptophyta; class Magnoliopsida; order Arecales; family Arecaceae; genus Areca; species Areca catechu. Next base: position 138,402,534 of record CM038051.1, on the reverse strand, counting down.
GCTCCGAGCCATACATCTTCAACCATGGCATCCGTCGCAGGTGGAAAAGATTCAGAAATAGCCTCCAACTCCTCGATGTCACCCAATTCTAGAACTAGCTCCGTGTTAGAAGCAATTGGGTATGCAAGGAAGGGTAGACCCTTGTTAGAAATGTATCCCTGAATCTTGGAATGCAGGTACATGAAATCTTTAAAAAATGAGTCTGACGCTGTTTGATGGAACTCGACGATGAACTCCTCCGAGGCCTTGTACCTCGCCACGGCCTCTTCAACCCACTTCTTCACCTCGGTAGCTTGCTCCTTCGTTGCTGCTACCTCTTTCTCGATGGTTATGGCGCTCTCTTTAGCGACGACCAAACATTCCTTCGCCGCATCTAGTTCAGCCTGAAGGGACTGAGCACGCCCCTTCTGCCTGACCACCTCGGTGGCATTGAACTCTGTTAGCCTTCTTTCGGTCACCATAAGTTCCTCAGCATTCTTCCTCGACCGGCCCTGCTCCTGGTCGAGGTCATCCTGGAGCTCCCTCGAGCACCTCTTGGCACCAGAAAGTCCTTTTCAAAGCTCCTCATTCATCAGGCTGAGCTCTCGGGAGGTGTCAGACTTCTCCTTCGACTCGATCTTCAAGGTCTCGACCTTCGCCACTCATTGTTGTCATTCTTCAACCAGTTCCGACAGCAATCTCTGATCAGCAGGGTCTCGTGCCAATCTACCCAAATGAGACATCAGCAAAAAAAAAAAAAGAGAGAGGAGAAAGAAGAGAGAAGTGAAGTTACTTACAAAGAAGAGTTGGGGGAAGATGTTGCTGATCGCATCCCCGAGCACCTTCCGGGCAATTTCCCACCAGTCGCATGATTGGATTGAAAAATCTATCATGCGCTCGGCAAGCTTCCGGTCTCGAAGCAGCGAGATGTCGGGCCCCAATCTGAACGATCCAACGGTAGTCTCTTTCCCTCCTACTTGCCCCTGATGCAAAATCACCCACTCCATCGCTAGAAGAGGCCTCGAGGGCTGGTTGGGAGCTCGATGCCCCACCAAGTGGCACCCCCGGTGCCAGCTCTGCTCCTCCTCGCACCTCCTCCCCGATGACGACGAGCTCCAGAGGAGGAGGAGACATGATGGCGACGGCTGCAGCAACGGCCCTAGCCCAGATGACCACTTCAGGCTCCGGGGTGGGGATCGACTCTCGTCGCCTCGGTCGGTCCATCATAGGCTCGACTGCCCTCTGCTCCTACTCGGAAATGGTAGCCACCACTCCCCTTCCTTATGCGAAGGCAGCCTCAGACACCCTCCTCCTCGGCTCGTCGGCTTGGCGGGAGCGGCCATTGACGCGCCCTCTTCACAAGCCCTCTTCAGAGAGGACTCCTCAGCCAATCCTGATGGGGGCCTCTTCTGGGTGATTGAAAGCAGGTCATCCACCAAGAACTCATGCCTGCATATGAAAGATACAATGATAGTTCTAGGTCAGAGGAATAGATTAAGAGGAGCAAAAATGACTCGAGCCAAACTCACCAAACTCTCCCATTGGGCCGACCCCGGCCTCGGCAAAGTTCTGCTCTGACAACAGAACCTCGAGGGAAGGAATTTAGGCAGTGCAGAGTAGCTCGTAAACATCCTTATCAGCTGCTTCAACCATAGAGTTTGATTGGGGATCGATATGGGTCGCTTCATACCCAGTCAACCCCCTCGACTATGGCAAAGAAAAATTTACTCTTCCATCCTTTGATGGAAGAGGGAAGTTCAAATCTGATGTCCCTCAGGCGAGAAGAGAGAGACCACCACCCATGTTTGATGGGTGGCGCTTCATAGTGAAGAAGGCTCTGAACAAGGTGTAACGAGCAACGATCCCATGGAAGTGACAGAGCACAATGAAGTAGAAGATGGTCCTTATGGCGTTCGAAACGAGTTGAGCACGGACCAAATAATAGTTGCTCAACACAGATAGAAAGAAAGGATGGAAAGGAAGCAGAGCCCTCCTGAGAAAGTCTCCTCATAAAAGGCGATCCAGCCTGGGCTACTGGAAGTAACCAATTCCCTGGTCAAGGAATCAAGAGCCAGACAGAATGCAGGATGCCATAGACATCTCGAATGGTCCCCAGTTCCTCAGCTAAGATTGTTGAAGTAATCCCACCGGGACTTATGGACCAAGAAGGGTCAGGAGTGGGTTCAGTCGGGAGAGGAGGAAGAGCAGAGATAGGTCCAAGTTCCCTAATGACTATACCACCAGGGGGATGCCTCCTACTAAGCTTGAAGCGTGCCCTATCTCCCTCCTCATCAGAAGAAGAAGAAGATGGTGGTCCCGGCCTAGAGGGCTCGGCCTCACCCTAGTTAGTTGAAGGACAGAAACTTGGCCCGAAATGAGACATGACAAAGAAGATCAAGGAAGGAAGGAGAAAGCGGACGAGAGTCCAGAGGAGAACCTAGCACTAAGAGGAAGATCCTACTCAACCGAGGAGAGGAAGAAGGAAACTAACCTGCTGTGAACTTTGGGAGACAAGAATGGCCGGGTGGACGAAAGAAGAGCCTTGGCACGAAGGTGGGCATGCAAGATTTGCGAGGAAGTACATTTCGAAAAAGGTCACTTTTCCTTTCGAAGTGACCGGCGTCCGACCGTACCATTATAGCTCCCCACTATCGGATCCGCGCCACGTGTCAAGAATTGGCAGGGCTAGCAACTGGCTTCGACTGCTACCGCTTTGAATTCTGCACCCATAATAACTACTCCTCGGACATATCCACGTGGCTCCCCCGTATAGGCTGAAGAAATCGCTTCCCAAAGCACCGGCGATCGTGGCCATCATTGTGCCGGATTCTCACCTTTCCACATCAGTGCTGCATTACTCTCTTTGCCCCAAGCACCTCGTGCCAACGAGGCTCGGGAGTGGAGGGTAAATGATGTGGCAAGGAGCTGACATGTAATCCCCATCAGATGCCATGTCAGAAAAACTGCCATGGTGGACACCCATCTCGGACTCCTTTGACCAGGCCGACCTCCCCCAGAATAGCGAGGCAGCCTACCAAAGTCGAGCTCTATCCTTCACCAGGTCAGCACCTGTGAGCCCAAGGTGCCTAGGTCGAAGCTGAGTGACCTCCTTTACCAGATCGAGCCCCTTTGAGGCCGAGACGCCTGGACCAGAGCCGAGCTCAACTCTCCTCCGCCAGGATGAGCCACTTCGAGGCTGAGCCCTCTGGGCTGGACTAGCATGCTGACCTCCTCCACCGAATCGAGCCCCTTCGAGGTCGAGCCCCTATTAGGATCCTGTGCAACGTAGCGGAAGGGTAATTTCAAAAATAGAAATTAATATGCACCAAAACCCTAAACCAGGATCTCCTTAATAAGACTAAAATGTATGAAGACTAACATTCTTATGAAAATTAGAATTAGAGTACTAACCTATAACCGCTAATTCCAATTTGATGAAGATTTAATCTTAAAGATGAATGGCTATCTGAGTTCACCAGGCGTCCAGGTGTCGCCCTCCGATGGTGATCCACACAAAGCAATGACCAAGATCCTAACTCCTTGTTCCAATGGTTCTTTCAATTGAATTCTTCTTTCAGGAATTCAATACTTGGATTATGGCTGGAAATCTTCCACTCAAAGGTGTGTCTTCTTCCTTCTTACCCCTTCTCCACCTTCTACCAAGACTTAGAACCTTTAGGACACCTTTGTCTTGAAATTAAGACCTTGTCCTAAGAAGATTTATGTTTGTCTTTAATTGGTGGAGAAATTAAGACAAGGATGTCTTAATGTAAGGAAGAAAAGAATTGAATCAGAACTCTTCTTTTCCTTTACCGTCGGAGACTTTCTCTCTTACCCTTGTTTAGTAGCAGAGTTTCAACAGAGTTTTACTCTGTATAGGAAACAATGCAAAAACAAGAAAGGGAGAAAGAGTCTTCAGGAGAGGAAGGAAGAAAAAAAATCACATCACCGAGTTCTGATTCCCACCCCCCTTTTTTATAGTTTCGGAGAGGCGCCCTCACAACTCTCCGATAACAATTTCTCATGCCATTTCCCTTCTTTCCACGCCCCTTTCCCTTCTTCCACGCTCTTTCCTTTTTTTCTCACGGCCTTCTGGATTATTTCTTATGGCCTTCCAGATCAATCCTCACGACTTTTCTCAAAAGAAGAAGTCGCGACGATTGGGAGAAAGAATTCGCGAAACTTGAATCTCCAAAGAGATCTGATTTCGCAATCCCGGGAAGAAACAACACTTTCTTTCTTTCTTAAAAACCTCTCCACCCATTAGATTATCATCCAAGGGTGACAAATGAGGCACTAATACTAAGAAAGAAGGCTGCCCCATCTTAATTCATCATCAGAATTAAGATGGCGCTCGCCAAGAGTCCATGCGCCCATGGACTCCTCCAAATGGCACGCCAAGAGTCCATAAGCGCATGGACTCTTGGTGTTTTTGGCGTGCAAAAGAAAGGGGTGGGTGGGAAGTGGCCTAGCTAATAGGTTAGCCAATTGGGTTAGCCATAATCCCTAAATTTTCAATTAAGGTCTAATTAGATCCAATTAGAACCCAAATCGAGTCAATTCGGAACCCTAATTCGATTACGATTCGAATAGGAGTTAGGATTTGCAACACTTGCTAGAGTGTCTTAATGCAAATGACTCTGATCAATTCTTTTAAGTGTATGACCCATTGGGTTCCACATCTAGCCGGCAGTGGGTTCGAATACAAGTTGACCTAATTTGATTAGAACTCTTTCTAATCGATTTAGGTCAAATCGGGCTTACCCTATTTTGATCAATTAGGACTCTTCCTAATTCAAATCAACCCACAAGACAAGATTGACGTCTAGCAACGTGTCATGTCTACCCGGAAGATATGGAAATTCTGGTGAAATACCAAAATTACCCTTCAGTAGAAAGTTACCGTATAACTAAATCCTTCGATCAGCCTGCACCCAAAATATAATTATGGATTTGGATGTATGTCAAATCCAATATTATATTTGCTTCCATATCAATTTTATATTGATGACTCAATTATCTTGATATTAGAAACATCTCTAATATTTTACGTTGATCAAAGATTCCCTGAATCATCATCAGATTGATAACTAGCTAGATGCAATCGCCTCTTACTAAGAGTGATCGATTCCTTGTTGACCTACTCATTACCTTCATATCCAATTCACCATTCCCAGTATCAATCCTGTGCATGACTCAGTGTCATGATTAGGATTGAACCAAAGCATGGGTTCATGTACATAAGGTACTTATGGCAGTCTCAGCTCAAAGATTACTTGTACCACTCCCACTATGAGAACCTTCTATTGACATGTAGCTAAGACTCCATTAGATGTTCTCAAGTTGGATCATATTAGTGAACTCATTCTCTAATGAGCACCCACATCCTAGTATTAGTATCATACACAAGTGACTGTGAGAGCAGTCACCCTATTCAGTATACATAGGATGTGCTAATCTTACCGGAAAAACCCTGATCCCCTACTCAAGGTTCCTTTGACTAGGAACATTTTTTTAAAGGTTTTAAGACTTTAGGTCTCACTGGTATGATCTCATCATAACCCTAAAATCATAGCCCTAATCTATGGGGTTCATCATATAATAATCACAGCATATGATGAAAAATAATGCCTTTATTAGAATATTATCAATTACAATGGTTTGGGAGATACAACATAGATTGGCTTGTAGGGCATATCCCTTTCACCCCCTGGGCGGAGCTGAGCTCAGTCTCCTCCACCAGGTCGAGCCCCTCCCAAGTCGAGCCCTCTGTGCTGGAGTCAAGCCTTCCTATCGAGTTGAGCCCCTTGGGCTGGAGTCGAACCCAGCCTCCTTAGCCAGGTCGAGCCACTCAAAGGTTGAGCCTCCCGAGCCGGAGCCGAGTCCTAACACTCCAATTCGGCAACCACCTCGGAAAGTGCTGCCGGACACCAAGGGGGGCGGAGCTATCCCCCGAGGCACCGGCGAACCACCCCGGACTATGAATAAGCACCCATCAAATCATAATAATTGCCTACGGATGCCGCTTACACCAGGAGAAGAAGAAACTCCCTCCCTAACCGAGATGCCACGCACTCCACCAATCGTCTGCACCACCCAAAAGAAGAAGTCAACAGGGAGGCTCAAATCCCGGGGGCAGCAGCCCCCTAGGCTTCCTAGAATGGAGCAACTGGAAGGAATGTCAGAATGCACGGTAGTTTCTCTTATCACGAACTAGGAAAGACGTCCCATCCATGGAATGGAACACCACCGCACGTGCCTGACAGTATGGACCAGGAGAGATGTCCCATCCGCGATATGAAACACCATTGCATGTGCCTGACAGCTTGTGGGAATTCCCGAGGTAGACATTCAATAATCACCTAGACTTAAAAAAACCTTCGACACCCGGGGTGTAAAGGTAACTCAAGAAAAACAATAAGCATCGAAGCAAGTGATGGGAAGGAGGCCACACAGGAGGACCGATCCACCTCGACCACCACCTTTTCTTACATGCTTGCACCCCTCACTCTCACTCTACTCACCTCACTTCTACTCCTCCCATCGTGGAGTTCATCAAGAGGGGCTCGACCAGGAGGATCTGTTTTCCTGGATCATCACTGACTTGACCATCGGAGTGCCCCCATCGGAATCCCCGGCCCTAGTCACTAACCCTTATTTTGTAGGTCCCACGAGCAGGACATCACGGAGGAGATGAGGGGCGGTCCGACACCAACAGCAGCTATGGGCCACGATGATCTTGGTGGCAATATGTACCTTCAACCAATCAAAAATCAGGAGGGGGACGGTCTGTACCAGGTAGAGATTGAAGATCCACTTGAAGAAGAGTTCTCTCAGCACTCTAGATGGTGCCTGGAAGACAAGCCTTTGGTTTTCTAAATCAGAAAGCAATCTGAGATCATCCTAAATGCAAAGAGGGCCTCCTCCTTGGAGGTGAATACCATAGGGAGCCTGCAAGCATCAGAGTTCAGCAAATAACAAATAAGAAAGTAAAGAAAGAGAACTAGGGTTTGGAAGAAAGAAGAAATTAGGGTTTTGAAGTGGCCAGCTTGATGCTTGAAGAAGAACTCCTTGCTTGGGCGGCCTATGCCACTTCTTCTTTGGATAGATTAGGGCTTAGAAGAAGAACACCTAGGGTGGCTAGGGCTTGGTAGAATTAGGGCACACTAATCTCAAACAATCACAAACCAAAGAAGAACAATAGGAACAAGCTAGAAAATTTCAGCAAGGTATTATTTCATGATAAAAGTTTCTTACAAGAGGGGGAGGAGTGGGGTATTTATAGATGTTCCCCAAGTCCTCTCCTAGATAGGATAGGATTACAAAGTTGAGAGGGAAAGGGATTACAAGTTTGATTAAGATTAGGAGAATACACTTTGAATGAAACTAGTTCTCCTTATTCTACTTGGATACTTTTCTTTTGACTTGGACAAGAGTCTTCCATTTGGGATAGGATGCCAAGGGCTTTGGGCTTGATGTGTGGGCTTCAAGGGCAGCATGGGTGGGCAGCCTCCTTTGGATTGGCGCATGGGCTTTGGGCCCTGGAAACTAGGGTGCCCTGGTATCAGCATATTCCTTGAAATCTTGATTCTAGGGCTCATGGGCTTGACTCCTGGACTTGAAATCTCTAGGCCTGGGTATTGGCATATTCCTAGAATCATGAGGTTCCATGATCTGGAAATATTCTCTTGCATCTGGAGGGTATCTGGTGCGGGCACCAAACTCAGAAGAAGACTTCAGAGCTCTATCTGGATCTCTGATTAACCTTGCCCGAAGATTAGGGTTTTGGGTTTTAATAAGAGTTGACTAGATCAACTTAATTTAGCTTGAGTCTACATTACCTGCATTGTATTTTGTTGAGTCATGTTGACTCAGTAGTGGACTAGGGTTTCAACCTGGGATGTTACACTTTCTTCCAAGACCAGGCAAGTGGACACCACACTCCCAGCCACACTCCCAGTCCAGGGGCGCCATATCCACATCCAGCAGCTTTTGGTCCCCACTCCACAGATGGCAACTTCCTTCTCTCATGCACCAGATAAGGAGAAGTCCACAAGAGACCACCAATCAAGGGGGCGGCCAAGACTTTCCCAAGAATTCCAAAACAAGAAGGGAAAAATTCTCTTGGAAGAGAACTTCAAGGGGGCGCCCACTACCTGCCAAAAACAATCAAAACAAGATGGGAAGGACCTTGACTTAGGGAGAAGAAAAGGAGGAGTCCAAAAGAGTAAATCCAAGGAAGGAAAAAATTTTTCTTGAAATCCAAGCAAGGTGCGCCATCTACCTGCCATTTTATAACCCAAATCCATTTTTTTGGTATTTTTGGCCGACCATATGTGAATGATTTGCCCTAATTTGAGATCCCCTCCTTTAGTCCCACATGGAAGATGTGAAACCCTCCCTCCCTTGTAATGCCTTATAAATTAAACCCCTCTTGTAAGTTTAAATTAATCAGATGAATGAAACCAAATTTTTTTGTGAGCAAACTTTGTGTTTTCTCTTTCTTCCGCACTTGCATCCAGGTGTGAGCTCCGTGAGGGAGTAAATCCGGGTTCCCCTGGAACCTTGAGGAGGTGAGAGATCTCCAAAACCCCAAACCCTAGGTAGCCACTCACTCCAAAACCCTAGCCGCCATCACCCTTCTCTTTCCACCAAGCCCTAGTCTATTTCCCTTCTCACGACCACCCTCTCCAAGTCCAGGCCGGCCACCAGCATCCAGCTCCAGTCCAGATTCTTCAGTCTACAGCAATCCTAAGAGGAAGTCAGATCGGCCTCCAGGAGAATCCAGATCTCAGCACTTCGGCTTTCAAGTTCTTCAACCTGGTAAATCTTTTCTTGAGTATCTGATTCCATCACTTGTTCCTCTTCTTTCCCAGATCTTGAGTCCAGGAGAAGCCGACCAACCACAGACCAGTATTGGAGGATCCATTGCGAAGATAGCCGACTCCGAGGATCCCACAATCTGCTCGAGAGAGTTCTTCCACCAGAATCCTGAGAAGATCACTGTCTGGTTAGTAAACCTCTCTCCTCTCTATTTCTGTTCTGTTGAAAGTTCAGAGCGAACCCTAGGTCTGGGAGTTTCTCAACCCCCAGCGATCCGTTACTTCTGAACTACTCTGATAATTTGGTTCCTTCTAAACTGTGCTTTCAATCCTTACTTAGTTTCCTTCACGTAGTTTAGCTTTACTTTGAGTCGAAGCCAATTTCTGAAATATATATTAAAAAAAAAAAAAAAAGATTAATCTTAATTTTACTTCCGCATACGCTTCTTTGTTCTTTTTCTGCATCATTTTTGGTATCAGAGCCCTGTCTAGGGTTTCTGTTTGATTGCTTTTTGAGTCCCTCTCTTTTTACTTTGTCTGCTCGAAGTAGACTCCCCAGGACGTCCGGCCTAGGAATGAAGCGAGGTGCAAACCTCCTCTTCCCATTCCACGGGGTTTCCTAGGGCGTGTAGGGGATCCGTTGGGTTACAACTTCGTAGCAGAAATTGTAAACGGGGAAGTGCTCTATTTTCAGTCCGTAATTACCCTGTTGCAGGAATTATTTCTCACTACAGTTACTCCAAATTTAGTGATTTTTATTTTTCTGAAACCATATAATTGAAACTAATTTGCATAATTTTCTCATGATTTATTGGTTTCCGTGCATTTTTGAGAATTAAATTACTGCAACTCTATTTTTGTGTTCTGCAATCCATTTATTTTTAGTGTTCATCTCTTAATTCAACTTAAGGGCATTTGAGCATCTAAGATAAGGGGAGGAGTTGATAACTCTCCTTAGCCCAAAACCACCACCCTTCATTCGAACCTAAGCCTTTAATCTAAAATTGATTAGACCTAATTTGCCCTAGTGGGCTAGGGACATCAACAAGTCGGGTCAAGGCTAGTGTTGAGTCAGTTTGTCTGGTTACTCTGTGTGTGCTTTGTACTCAGTGTCTAGAACGGTGGTTCAGGGATTCCATCCCGAAGGGCTTGTGTGCTGGTCCGCCTACCTGGCCAATCTCTGATTGGTGTCTAGGATTGGCATTCAGGGACCTAACACTCCCCTTACACCTGCCTGGCTGAGTCCTGAGTTACTACAGGCTAGCTTGCCACTCTGATTGGGCACTAGTTTGGGCTCTAGGTCTAGTTAGCCCGTAGTCGTTCAGTTGAGTCTCATTTTGTGTGCTTGATTGCATCATGTCTACCGGAATGGAGTACCCTACCAACCTGGTCAAACCCACCTGATTTAGAGGCCATGGTTAGAGCTCTTACTGAGAGTATGAACAAATTAAGTCAGGATATGAATGAGAATTTTGCCCAGCTTAGGGATCGAGTCCAAGTACTTGAGGAACCTAGGCATCGGAATGGACTCCTGACCCAGATTTTAATGTGCCTCAACCTCACCCACACCAGAGCCTAGAAGACCTTATACCGAGATCCTGAACCTAATCATAGGAGGCCCCCAGAACCTGAGGATAGAGATGATAGGTTCATTCGGAACATCAAGTTAGATGCACCCACTTTTGATGGTAGTTTAAATCCTAAGGTGTATTCTGATTGGGAGGGTGAGATGGACCAGTACTTTGAGTGGTATGCTATGTCTGAGGAGAGAAATTCAAGTTTGCCAAAATGAAATTAATACGTCAAGCTAGGTTATACTGGGGGAACATTGAGCTGACCACTAGAAGATGAAATGTAGAGCCCATAACCACTTGGCAGGGTATGAAAGAGAACTTAGAGACAAGTACCTACCCATTTCATACCAGCAAATCTGTTAGACCAATGGCAGACTTTGAAACAAGGGAACCGATCTGTTTCAGACTACATAACCACCTTTGATGAATACCTGATGAGATGTGATGTGAGTGAAGCCCATGAGGTCACTTTGTCTAGATTTAGGGCTGGCTTAGGGAAGATATTAAGAGAGTTGTTTTCTGAGAGAGGTTACTGACCTAGACCAGCCTATCAGATTGCACTGAACACTGAGAAGTTTCAGAGAGGACCCATGCCATCTAGGGTTAGTGCCCCAATCCCAAGAAATGGACCTAGCCAGGTTACCCCTAGCAAGCCTAATCAGGGTATCCCACCCCTAGGCCCATGGACAAAGGTAAGGCACCTGACACCCAGAGAACCCCTAGTATCATCTGTTTTAAGTGCCAAAACCCGGTCATATCTCCATCCAGTGCACAGCCATAGCTTGTTTTAAGTGTCATAAGGTAGGTCATGTTTCTAGCCAGTGCCCTCGTAGATCCCTATATATAGAAGAGGGAGGAGAAGAGAGTTCCGAGCCTAATGAGAAGTTTGAAGAAGAAGTTTATGAGGCCGGAATGAATTTGGTTGATGAGTATGAAGGAGAGGAAGAATCCACTGAATCTGACCACTTAGGGGTGTGAGATGCATCCTGTCCCAGACTAAAGTTCAGGAAGATTGGCGTAGGACTAACATCCTACAGACTTTCCTTAAACTAGGGGATAAGGTTTGTAAAATCATCATAGATAGTGGGAGCTGTGTGAATGCCATTTCTACTAGCACTGTCAAAATGTTAGGCTTAACCCCAGTCCCCCACCCCAACCCCTATAAGGTTTCTTGGGTAGACTCTACCTCTATACCCATCCAGTCTAGATGTCAGGTCCAAATCCAAATGCAATCCTATCAAGAGAAGATTTGGTGTGATGTCTTGCCCATGGGGGTGAGCAGTATAATTCTTGGAAGACCTTGGTTGTATGATCATGATGCCACCCTCTTAGGAAAATCCAACACCTGTGTCTTTAGTTTCAATGGGAAGAAAATCACAATCCATTCAGTCCCTCCTAAGGACAAGGTAGCTAAAGGAACCAGTAAGGTTAGGGAAATGAAGACTGGAGTGAACCTGATTAGTGCCAAGGATCTAAACAAGAAATTCATAGTGGTTCACCCATTTGGATGTTGACTGCTAAGGAACTTAGGACTCCTACACCCTCAGAGCCTCCTCAGGAAGTTAAACCTTTATTAGAAGAATTTGAGGATGTTTTTCCCGAGGATCTGCCAGATCACCTTCCACCTCTTAGGGATATTCAGCATTCCATAGATTTAGTCCCAGGAGCTACTTTACCCAACTTGCCCCATTATAGGATGAATCCATCGGAGCATAAAGAACTGCAGAAGCAGGTTGGCGAATTGTTGAGGAAGGGGTTCATTAGAGAGAGTCTTAGCCCTTGTGCAGTCCCTGCACTTCTAACCCCGAAGAAGGATGGCATGTGGAGGATGTGTGTTGACAGTCGTGCCATCAATAAGATCACAATCAAGTATAGGTTCCCCATCCCTAGACTAGATGACATGCTTGATATGATGGCCGGTGCCATGGTTTTTTCTAAAATTGATCTCAAGAGCGGCTATCATCAGGTTAGAATTAGACCAGGGGATGAGTGGAAAACTGCCTTCAAACTAAGGATGGTCTCTATGAATGGGTTATTATGCCTTTTGGGTTGTCCAATGCCCCTAGTACTTTCATGAGGATTATGACCCAGGTACTTAGAGCTTTCATAGGGAAGTTTGTAGTGGTCTATTTTGATGACATCCTGATCTATAGTAGACCCCTGCAGATCACCTAGGCCACCTTAGACAAGTCTGTCAAGTTTTGAGGAATGATAGTCTCTACGGTAATCTCAAAAAGTGTGAATTTATGACCAGTAGAATTATCTTCCTTGGATTTGTTGTAACCCCTGACGGCGTGGCTGCCGACCCTGAAAAGATTAGGTCCATAGTAGAATGGCCAGAGCCGACCAGTGTGCATGAAGTCAGAAGTTTCCATGGCTTGGCTACCTTCTATAGGCGATTCATCAAGGGGTTTAGTACCGTAGTTGCTCCTATCACAGACTGCATTAGGAAGGGAGAATTTAAGTGGACCAAAGCAGCCCATAAAGCCTTCCTAGATCTTAAGGATAGATGACCCAGGCACCCATTTTGAGACTACCGGACTTTTCAAAGGTATTTGAGGTTGCCTGTGATGCTTCAGTAGGTATAGGTGGAGTCCTAAGCCAAGAGAACCATCCCGTAGCATTCTTTAGTGAAAAACTTAATGATGCTAAGCTTAGGTATTCTACCTATGATAAGGAATTTTACGCGGTAGTGCAAGCTTTGCGTTACTGGAGACATTATTTACTACCGCAAGAATTTGTGCTGTTTTCGGACCATGAGGCTCTTAGATTCTTGAATTCTCAGAAGAAGCTTAACCCTAGGCATGCCAAGTGGGTAGAGTATATCCAGTCCTATACTTTTGTTCTAAAGCATAAGGCTGGATCTGAAAATAAGGTAGCTGATGCCCTTAGTCGTCGATCTTTGTTGTTGAATTCTGTTAGGGCTGAAGTCATAGGGTTTGAGCAAATCAAAGAAGAATATGAGTCGTGTCCGGATTTCAAGACTGTATACCAGGATCTAACTCAAGGACCATCTAGTGAACATAAGGATTATTCCCTTATAGATGGCTTTCTGTTCTTTAAGAATAGGCTTTGCATCCCTAGAACCTCTCTTAGGGAATTCTTGATTTGGGAAACTCATGCTGGAGGTTTAGCTGGCCATTTCGGAAAAGATAAGACCACCCTGGCTATTGAAGACCACTTTTTCTGGCCTAGCTTAAAAAGAGATGTAGCACACATTGTGGCTAGGTGTCGGACCTGCGCTGTTGCCAAACAGCGAAAACAAATACCGGCCTTTATACCCCACTCCCTGTCCCAGATCGTCCTTGGCAAGATGTGAGCATGGACTTTGTGTTAGGTTTGCCTAAGACCCAGAGGAGGCATGACTCTATCTGTGTTGTAGTAGACCGATTTTCCAAGATGGCCCATTTCTTGCCTTGTTCCCAAACATTTGATGCGTCTAAGGTAGCCACCCTGTTCTTTAATGAGATAGTTCGACTCCATGGCCTACCCAAGACCATTGTTTCCGATAGGGATGTTCGGTTCACTAGCTATTTCTGGAAAACCCTTTGGCATAAGTAGGGACGAAACTTAAGTTTTCAACTGCCTATCATCCCCAGACTGATGGCCAAACCGAAGTAGTGAACCGTAGTTTAGGCAATCTGCTAAGGTGTCTTGTTGGTGAAAACATTAGGAACTGGGATTTGTACTTACCTAGAGCTGAATTTGCATATAATGACTCGGTCAATAGGTCTACGGGTAAGAGTCCATTTGAAATTGTGCATGGTTACAAACCCCACACACCTCTTGACCTAGCTCCTTTACCAGTCCACACACGGGTCTCCGAGTCTGCCGAAGTTTTTGCACAGCATATAAAAGACTTGCATAAAGAAATTCAAGCCAAAATAAATTTAAGTAACGAAACTTATAAGAAATTGGCTGATTCTCAAAGGCGAGTCAAAACTTTTGACGAAGGAGACTATGTAATGATTAGGTTAAGGCCTGAACGGTTTCCTCCTGGAACCGTTAGAAAGTTACATGCTAGGGGAGCTGGACCATTTAGAGTGGTAAAGAGAGTAGGATCCAATGCCTATGTGCTCGAGTTGCCTCCAGAACTAGGCATTAGCTCCACTTTCAACATTACAGACCTAGTAGAGTATAGGGAGCCAGCTGTGATTCCCAGTGAGGCTTTTGAACCTAATCCTGCTCTTGGAGTGAACCTGACCCTGTGTGTCCACCAACAAATTGGCCTGTGAGGAAAGAGCAGATTGAAAAGATCCTGGATGATCAGGTTATCTCTACTCGTAATTGAGGATACCAAAGATACCTGGTCCGCTGGCTAGGAAGGCCAGATTCTGATGACTCTTGGATCTCCCGAGAAGAGTTACAAGAGCTGGACCCAGACCTCTTGGAGAGATACCAGAGCCAACTTGATCCATACTCGACAGGGTCGAGTTCCTCCCATCCTGGGAGAATTGGTGCGGGCACCAGACTCAGAAGAAGACTTCAGAGCTCCATCTGGATCTCTGATTAACCTTGCCCGAAGAATTAGGATTTTTGGGTTTTAATAAGAGTTGACTAGATCAACTTAATTTAGCTTGAGTCTACATTACCTGCATTGTATTTTGTTGAGTCATGTTGACTCAGTAGTGGACTAGGGTTTCAACCTGGGATGTTACACTTTCTTCCAAGACCAGGCAAGTGGACACCACACTCCCAGCCACACTCCCAGTCCAGGGGTGCCATATCCACATCCAGCAGCTTTTGGTCCCCACTCCACAATGGCAACTTCCTTCTCTCATGCGCCAGATAAGGAGAAGTCCACCAAGAGACCACCAATCAAGGGGGCGGCCAAGACTTTCCCAAGAATTCAAAACAAAGAAGGGAAGAAATTCTCTTGGAAGAGAACTTCAAGGGGGCGCCCACTACCTGCCAAAAACAATCAAAACAAAGATGGGAAGGACCTTGACTTAGGGAGGAAGAAAAGGAGGAGTCCAAAAGAGTTGATTCAGGGAAGGAAGAAATTTTTCTTGAAAATCCAAGCAAGGTGGCGCCATCTACCTGCCATTTATAACCCAAATCCATTTTTTTTGGTATTTTGGCTGACCATATGTGAAGGATTTGCCCTAATTTGGAGATCCCCTCCTTTAGTCCCACATGGGAAGATGTGAAACCCTCCTCCCTTGTAATGCCTTATAAATTAAACCCCTCTTGTAAGTTTAAATTAATCAGATGAATGAAACCAAATTTTTTGTGAGCAAACTTTGTGTTTTCTCTCTTCCGCACTTGCATCCAGGTGTTGAGCTCCATGAGGGAGTAAATCCGGTTCCCCTGGAACCTTGAGGAGGTGAGAGATCTCCAAAACCCCAAACCCTAGGTTAGCCACTCAACTCCCAAACCCTAGCCGCCATCACCCTTCTCTTTCCACCAAGCCCTAGTCTATTCCCCTTCTCACGGCCACCCTCTCCAAGTCCAGCCGGCCACCAGCATCCAGCTCCAGTCCAGATCTTCAGGTCTACAGCAATCCTAAGAGAAGTCAGATCGGCCTCCAAGAGAATCCAAATCTCAGCACTTCAGCTTTCAAGTTCTTCAACCTGGTAAATCTTTTCTTGAGTATCTGAATTCCATCACTTGTTCCTCTTCTTCCCAGATCTTGAGTCCAGGAGAAGCCGACCAAACCACGAGACCAGTATTGGAGGATCCATTGCGAAGATAGCCGACTCCGAGGATCCCACAATCTGCTCGAGAGAGTTCTTCCACCAAATCCTGAGAAGATCACTGTCTGGTTAGTAAACCATCTCTCCTCTCTATTTCTGTTCTGTTGAAAGTTCAGAGCGAAACCCTAGGTCTGGGAGTTTCTCAACCCCCAGCGATCCGTTACTTCTGAACTACTTTGATAATTTGGTTCCTTCTAAACTGTGCTTTCAATCTTTACTTAGTTTCCTTCAACGTAGTTTAGCTTTACTTTGAGTCGAAGCCATTTCTAAAATATATATATAAAAAAAAAAAAAAGAATTAATCTTAATTTTACTTCCGCATACGCTTCTTTGTTCTTTGTTCTGCATCAGTATCAAGGCATCTGGAGGGCATCTGGGCATCTGGAAGGAATCTCGGACCCTAGGGTGGCAAACAATGCCAATAAGCTGATGTGAAGGCCTCTGGCTCCTGGATGAGGCTTGGTGGAACTCTAAATAGGGTATCCTTCTCTCTTATACAAAATTGAACTAGTACTAGACTAAACTCAAGTACAGGACTCAAAGACTGAACTAGGGTTAAGACAAATCAACTAGCCTCAACTTATTACAGGACTCAATCTTACTTGATTACAAAATTTGATACATGACTAAGTAAATCAGATAGGGCCCAGTAATCAGTGTCTGATCCTGGTGCCCCCACCAATAAAGGAACCACTGCTAAGACACTTCAAAGTGCCATAACTGGAGATATATGATGGATCTACTAACCTAGTGGATCATTTAGAAAGTTTCAAGATGTTGATGCTCCTCTAGGGACCTATCGATGCAGTGTTGTATCGTGCCTCCTTCTACTCTTATAAATTTGCCCAATACTAGTATTCAAGTCTGAAGGTGGGCTTATTCATTCCTTCTATTAATTAAGTCGATCTTTCATCTCTATTTTGCTAGCAATAAAAAACTACGAAGAAGTTTTGACTTCTTAATTCATGTCAAGCAGAAGGAAGGTGAATCCCTTAGAGCTTATGTGAGTAGGTTAAACGAAGCAGCCCTGGATTTGTACAATGTGGACCACTTGGTCGCAATGATTGCCTTCAAGAGTGGCCTTCAGTAATGTCCTTTCCTCTTCTCTCTAGAGAAAAGACTAGCAACAAACTTCTCTAAAATACTTGCCAGAGCAAAGAACTACTCATGCACTAAAGAGGGATATGGTGCTTACATTCTTCCTACTATCCCCTTTGCTACATTGCTAGCCCTTCAACTACTCCGTCACTTGCTCCATCCTCCACTCTTCTGCTAATTCCATCTCCCACTACATTGGTAGCTCCCCCTTTAGTCTCATTACTATCTCCAATGCCTGAGGAACAACCATCAGCATGAAAGCTATGGATCAGAGGAGAGGATCATGGGAAAAGACCAAGGAGTCGATCTCCACCACAGTACCGAAGGACATCTCCTTAGATCTGGCACCACCCAAGCCTGAATCAACAAGCCAATACATTGCCATAATATTTTGACCAGTACACCCCTCTCAATGCCCTCGGCTCATGTTTTGATGCAAATAAGAGAGTAGCTACTAAAAGCCTGGAGGATGCTAGCCAAGCCATATAGATGAAACTAGAACAAATATTGCCTCCATCATTGGGATCTCGACCATGACATAGAGGAATGTATTTAACTTCAAGACAAA
This sequence comes from Areca catechu, assembly GCA_021397845.1. Classification (NCBI taxonomy): domain Eukaryota; kingdom Viridiplantae; phylum Streptophyta; class Magnoliopsida; order Arecales; family Arecaceae; genus Areca; species Areca catechu. The sequence continues at coordinate 138,384,797 of CM038051.1, read as the reverse complement.
ATCAAGAAGCTCATTCATCATGGTTGCTTGAGTAGATTCCTTAGAGATAGAAGAGAAAGACCAGATCCCCAAGTCCATGCCTACTAGAACCACTATCGAGGGTGGAAGAACCAGCCAGTCACCCCATGAAAGATGATGTCAATATCATTGTAGGGGGGTCAGAAATAGAAGCTGGAGTAGGATGGGGTAGAGATTGAGTGATGAACTGATCACATTCACTTGAGTTGATGCCGAAGGAGTGCTGTATCCTCATCATGACACCATGGTTGTGACCCTAAAGATTTATGGCTACAATGTTCATCGTATATTAGTTGATAGTGGAAGTTCGGTGGACATGTTGTTTTATGATGCCTTCTTAAGGATTAATATCTCTCCTAAATGATTAAGGAGGATGGACACCTCGATAACAAGATTCTTTGGGGAACTAGTTCCCACCGAGGGACCCTTATATTGCTAGTAATAATAGGAAGTGTTCCTTGGTGATTCCAGGTGCACCTAACTTTTATAATTATGAAAACTCCCTCAGCTTACAATGCCATCTTTGGCAGGCTGAGATTGAATGCGCTCTGCACGGTGGTATTGATGCAGGATGAGATGAGGCGAAGGACCGTCGGCGAGCTGAGAAGTCACCGAAGATTAAGGTACCACTAGATTTTTATTTTTATTTTTTTCTAAAGGAGGTGGTGAAGGAAATAATGGAGATGGAAGACATAAGTTTGGATTCTCATGGACTTTGGGACTCACACTCATAGAGATACCTCTCACCTCTAGGGCATCTCGCCCATCTCGCTATATGGAGATGTTAGGGTGAGTCTTAAAGGTCATGAAGATGGTAAAGAAGATGGAATCAAAAGGGAAGGGGATAACTAGACATGATGTGAAGCAACATGTCTGGGGATGTGCCTCTCGTGCTCTCCTTGTGGAGTGAAAAGTGGGCCTCTCACCCTCTTCATGCAGAGTGATAAGTACATAAAAATTTGTAATAAGTGCATTAATTTATTAAATAAATTTATTTTATTTCATTAAAATTAATACTTTTATGTAGTGTTTTAACAAAAAAATCTCACCAATGTGAAGAATGTGATTTATGGGATTTAATGGCATGAACCACATACAATTTAGACTTCAAATGAGCAGGGAAGAGAATTTCAAAAAAATTTATAAGTTATAGCATGGATATTGATGCAGTTAGTCCACAGTGAGTCAGCCAAATGGTCCACAAAGCAGCAGCCTGGTCCATTGCCACCATTTTTGCTTGTCCACGAGTTCAATCCACAGGCCTCCCAAGTCAAGATCTTGTCGGAAACTCATCTCGGAGACCTTTCTTTTCATTGCCGGGAGCGTCCTCACGGCCGGAGAAGTCGAACCTCACAAGAAAATCCCAAGAATCACTGTGTCCGTTCTTCCTCCGTCGCCTTCTTCCTCTTCTTGACACCGACGTCGATGATGTTGCAGGGAGCTGCTCGGTCTGCCATCTCTTCTGTCGACATTCTCCACCGTTTACTGCCGTCTTCCCATGGGATTCACCAGCATCGACTACACCTTGTTCGCTGTAGGTCATCTTCACCGCCTGAGCACCATTCCCGTGGTCGAAGAGGATTACGGGGAAGCCTTTCATGGCCAGTAATAAATCCAACGATCTATCAGTCCGCCGCCTACTATTGAAGAACCAGCACCATCTTCCCAAGTGTGCAGCCATCCTGTTCTTACTCATCACGACCAACCCGTCGCCACTATCTTCTTCCCCATTGCGGTCCACTGCCCAGTTTGTTGTCCAGGCCACCGGGAGAAGCTATCAACCAGCCATCTTCTGTAGTCCCGTTCCACCGACTGTCATCCCTCATCAGCCGACCTTCTTCCCATTTTCAGTTGCTGTCCAAGCATCTCAGTGTGCCATTCTCTCCCAGCGGTTCAGGTTGTCAAGGGATAGATGTCCGAAGGAGTAGAAAGGAAGAAAGGTCGGATTCTAGAAGGATAACACCGATGTTTGATTTTGAAATGAAGATTGAGTTCGGTCGTAATACGTGATAGAGATGGGAAACCAATGATGATTTCCCACGGGATCGACACATTTGGCTCTGTTATAACTAAACGATCTCTCAAGGCACAAGGGGATGATTATTTTTTGAGGTAGAATTCTGTCCATGAGCGTCTGACAGCATTCTTTCCATTATGCTTGAGAATTTTATTTTATTTTATATTCCAACGCTATGCTTAGTTATATTTTTATAATTTTTTTACAAAGAATTATTTTATTTTAGTAATAAAGTTTTATTATTATTATTTTTATTCTTGTTATTTTAATTTTTGCACTAGGACTAGTTTAATTTATTGTAATTTTGTTACTATCATTTAAATATTTGCAAGTAGGTTAGTTTAATTCCTGCACTTTAGTAGTTTAATTTCTGTAACTTTAATTTCTTGCAATTTATATTTTAGTAAGTAGAGTATAATTGATTTTATAATTTTTTTAATAATTTTTAAAATTTTAATTTTAATCATGTCTGGCTAAGCAAATCCTTCTGTGCTTGTGCTTGGCAATGAAGGTAGATCATGATTAGAAATCATTTTCTTAAGATTTATTTTCTTGGGCTTTTAATATTTTAAGAGTTTTTTTTTTTAACCTCTTAGCCAAGAGACTTGATGAGTTATTATTGGATTTCATCCCCTTCATAGTTCATACTTAATTCGGTGCAAGAGGGGAAATAGATAGAAGACTTAATATTTTTGAATCCCTTTTCCTTTTTTTGTAGAATCTTTGATAGTGTATTGTTAGAATCCTTTCATACTCTATACTTGGTTAACATAAGTAAGAAAACGGATGATATTAAAGCAATCTTATGAATATTTTCTACATCATTGATCTAGTGGATTCAAAAGTCCTAGATCTTTAAATTATTTATTTCAGTGATTTAAATTACTTTTGCTCTTTCTTGTCAGCTATTCTAAGTGAGGGTTTGAGTACAATTCGAACACAAATTCCTCATGGGATCGACCCATACTCGCTGGATGTGCTACTCTGCATATCATGCACTTGCGATTACAACTTAAGTTCACATCACGGAGCAAACGAAGAATCTCTCTTCTAAAACTCATCTTTTTTTCTTCATCATTGGATTTTTTTTTCATACATGAAGGAGGTCCTTTTATAATTGACCCTAGCCATTGGATTACATGGAATGAAGAGCAAAGAGGGAGGGCCACAACATGTTGCACTGTGGGTGGATTTGCATGAAAGGGAGGCGCCACATAGCTTCCATAACAGTGGGCGGTACTACTGAGATGCTGCATTGAGTGTGGCACTGTGACAGGGGTCCCATATGGCTGCTGATGTGGCTGGGTTCTTCAACTTCTTGATTACAGACTTGGACTCAAGTGAAGTAAAATTTGACTTAACTCAATTAAAAGATGATACGACTCATACTAACTCAATTACAAGACCTGACATAAATGGCTAACATGACTAAAATGATCGACTCAAATAAAATATAATAGACTCGAACAGACTCAATCAAATACCTTCGGATTTGCTCCTTACCGATGCTCAGATAGCTCTCGGGTCCCTATCATTATCCTGGAGTGGGGAGAACTTGACACCGTCATATTTGGGTCAGCGGGGACTTTGGTGGAACCGAATCCAATCAAATCAAAAGAGGCTTTACTTTGAGATTTGTGTGGCTCTGAAAATCATGTAGCTATGAAATCGGCAAAGTGATGTGCAATTGCTTTCACGATCGTGCGAAGCTTTCATAATCATGCACGGCTCCTTCCTCCTCGGATGGAGACTGGGTGGAACAGAGGAGGGACACCCAGCGGGCTTTGCCGATAATGACACTAGGGTGGAGACGGTGGCATGGACGAGAAGAAGGTCAGCATGGTGATCATCTCGATTGGTCATGTATTTCTCCGATCAGGGGAAGGTAGCAAATGACGAGGGCAAGCACAGCCTGGGTGTGAGTCCAGAGGAGTTTGGCATCGTCGGTGGCTATAAGGGGTAGGGAGGAGATCCGGTGGGTGGCACGAGTGTCCGGATCGCTTAATCGATGGGGATGGTGGACCACACAAGGATGTCTGCAGCACGAGGTTCTGTCGACTACTGGGTGTTGATCGGGGTGATGGAGATCGAACGTGCTGGAGGAGACATCATCGTGGTCGACTTGGCTGTGGGTCTTTCGGACGGGAGGAGATCCAGTGGGGGTGCCGATTGGGGTAGTGGAGGACAACGTTGGTTCTGATCGATGGTCCAACTTGCAGGTGAGAGAGGATTGTCAGCTGGAATGGGAGATGATGGTGGGTGACCAGCTGGAGGCTTGGAAAGAGGTAGAGAGGAGGGGCTCGACTTGGGTAGAGGCTGATGGAGGTGGATCTTCAAGTGGGGCTCTCCGATTGGGAAGGCCAACGATGGGGCTCGGATAGCAAAGGGGTTGTCATTTAGAATGGGAGGCCGCAATGGTGTGGGCACCAGAATCAGGAAGAGACTCCAACCAATTCAAGTCAAATCTGAGTCCTTATGGTTGGATGAGTAAAAAAAAATCCTGTAATTTTTTCTTTCTTTAATTTTGAGTCCAAATAATTATGTAATTCGAGTCCATTTCAATTTTATGTTGGGACTAGTCCAGCCTAAATAACCTTGTATTTGAGTGTTGGGTCCAAATAAGTCAAGTCCAATCCATGAAGAATCAAACCAAACCATATTTGAAGACTAAAGAAGACTCAAAACTTATACTCCAAAGCAAGACCAAAGCCACCTCAAGTGGGGACCACATGCCACATGACACATGCCACCTCATCATCCAAGGTTGCTGCCACATCACACATGCCACCTCACCATCCAAGATTGCTGCCACAACACACATGCCACCTCATTATCCAAGGTTGCGCCCAATAGAAGAAAAGGGGAATTTGAAATTGAATTGGCTACAACCTCCTCCACAACATCCTCCACTCTTCATGGGACGCCCCATATTTTTCTCCACAATTTTTTCTCCATGATATTTGGTGTAGTTTGAATTCAAAATGGCTTAATAGTCTATAAAAGACTCTTAGTCTTCTTGTAAAAGGATGATGGAAAAGAAAAATTAAAAATTTCTTCTATGTGAGTTCTATGTGCCTAAGTGGTAGTTTTAAAGTCTTCTCCCTATCCCACGCCAACCCTATTTCTCCTCCTCCATCTCCAACGCCAAAGACACTCTCCTTCTTCTCCAATCTCAAGCTAGCTCTTCAATGTTCAAGGTTGATCAAGAAGACCATCACAAGGAGGCCGGCCTAATTCATTTCAAGTGATCTACCATGGTGCCAAGATTATTCTTCAACAATGCTTCCTCGACTCTTCTTTAGTTTCTCCATTTCATGACTAACGTATTTTTACCAAGTACTTAATCTTGAGGTTTCTTTGTGTAGGGTTCTCCGGGATTCCGAATTCAAGAGGAAGGAATTACTTGCCACAATCCAGAAAACAAGAAGCGCCCTCAATTTGTAGTATGGTCTTGTCATTGGGAGGTCTCTTCATGAGTGAACTTGATCTACTTGAAAGATTAATGCCAGGTATGTTCTAGTGTCGATTAGGTCTGAAATATTAAATTACCTAGCTTAACTTGTGTGGTTCGAATCTTATTCCTATTTTTTTGTTATTTTGATAGTCTCATTAATTAGGTTTACGTTTGATTGTTCGAGTTCTCTTCATTAGACCTCCTTTGATATTATATGCTGAACTAATCATATGCAAATAAGAAAATTGCTAAGTTAATCTATGCTAATCTCCTTTAGGGTTGCATCGTTGCATTCTCAACTTGCATGTTTCCCATCATTCTTGGTATCAGAGCATGGTAGAATAAGTTCCTGATTGCATAGCATTAAGTCCTTGAAGTACTTGGATCGGGGGCGTTACCAGGCCGTCCGGTCTTAGGAGAAAGTAGGGTTTAAACACCATCTCTTCCCATTCCACGGGGATCTCCTAAGGCATGTCGGGGTGCCATTGTGATTGACACGTGAAAAAGAAAGCCAAAGGACTTCTTAGATTTCATTTGTGAATTTTGCATTGGGCACGTTCTGTTTTTCTGCTTGCTGTATTTTCTGTAGGCTGACTGTAATCCGCTTGCAACTCTAAAGGAAAGTATCACATTTCTCGTTGGAATATTTTTTTTCCTGTTCCACTTTAAGTTGCTTATTACCATTTTAAATTTCAATCTAAGAAAAAATTTACAAAAAAAATGAAAATTCCTGCAGTCCATTAGTGTTATTAGGATTTCTGTTCTGTTCTGTTCCTTTCATTATCTTCATTTCAGAATCTGCCTAGGATAGTACAGATTTTATTTTGAATTTTTGTTTCATCTAATATGTCATCTAGAAGTTAGGAGTTTTTTGTGATTTTTTTAGATTTTTCTGATATTTTTTTTCTGCACTTATCAACACCACTTTTAAACTGCAACACACTACTTCTGCACCTGAAATTTGAAATTTGCATGCATCTCATGACAAATCAAATTAAGGGCATGAAATTAACATAGGGTCAGGATTTCATCACCTATCCCTAGCCCAAAAATCACCAAATTGCATATCGACCCAATCCCTAACTAAAACTGATTAGACATTAATTGCCCTAGTGGGTTAGGAACATCAATTTGGTCGAGTCCGGGTTATTGTCAACTCATTGTGTCAACTAGTCTTATGTGTGCCCTATTACTTGGTGTCTAGAATTGGGACTAAGGGCTTGGGTGCTGATCCGTCTATCGGGCCAATTCCACCGGGCCTAGGTAGGCTAGAGACAGGATCTCACACTTCCCTTGTTCTAAAACCTGGCCAAGTATAGAGTTACTACAATCTAGCTTGCCACCTTGATTAGGCAACTAGCTTGGAACTTTAGGTCCAGCTCAATTCAATTGGGAAAGCTTGTGCAACACATTTCTTCATCTATTATTGGAAGCTGGTGTCACGGATAGAGGTTAAGTGGCTCAAGCCTAAGCGGTTCTTGTGGTTTTTAATTAGGACCCAGTGAAAGCTGGGGGAACCTCCCATAGACCCACCTCCTGACTGGCCAGTGGAAGAGAGTGGCTGTTGATTTGATTGTACCTAGTCAACTCAGTTTATTTGGACTAACCGGTTTAGAAAACTCGTAGTTCGGGTCTGAGTCTAATTGTTTGCATGACAACTAGGTCAGGCACACCTTACCACCCTTCACAAGCACAACCAAGTTCATCCATGGACACTAGTATGGAAACCCTTATGAGATCTATGATTGAGCGACTTGAACGTTTGGATGCTAGGTTTGACCAGTTCAAGGAAAGAATAGGAACCCTGGAGGAATCTAGGTTGACCCCAACTGAACCACCTTCACCCAGATTACCTTCAGTTCGCCCTAGAGCCCAACGACAGGAACATACCCCTGATCCAATTCATAGAAGGTCACATCAGGATTATACTGATCACACTCCGGAGCTAAATCCTAGAAGACCTCGCCATGATACTTTTGATAGGATGATCGGGCCTTAAGGAATATACGTCTAGATGCACCAACCTTTGAGGGAAGCCTAGATCCTAAGGTGTACATAGACTGGGAGGCTGACATGGACCAATATTTTGACTGGTATGATATGTCTGAAGAGAGAAGATTTAAGTTTTCCAAAATCAGACTAGTCCGTCAGGCTAGGTTGTATTGGGGAAATGTCGAACGCATAGCTAGGCAGAGGGGAGACTTACCTATAGTGACCTGGAGAGACATGAAGAGAAAGCTTAGAGAGAAATATTTGCCTATGTCTTATCAGCAAAGGTTGTTAGATCAGTGGCAACGAATGACACAAGGAAATAAGACTATTTCTGAGTACGTTGCTAAATTTGATGAGTTTGTAATGCGATGCAACGTAGTCGAGTCTGAGGCAGCCACATTGTCGAGGTTTAGATCAAGATTGAATGAAGATATAAAAGGGAACTGTTTTTGAGAGAAGTCCATGATTTAGATCAGGCATACCAAGTTGCCATGGACTATGAGAGGTTTCAAAGGAGAGCTACATTTAGGCGACCTGAACCCATTAGGTTTAATCCCCCTGTTAGTCGACCTAGTTCAGTCCCTGGTACAACCAATAGACCAAGATCCAGCTCAAATCCAACCCCTAGGCGCAACCCTGCCAGTCCCCCAATTCCTAGAGAAGACAAAGGAAAAAGCCCTGAAGTTCGAGGTGAGAGGGAGCGAGTTTGCTATAAGTGTCGTAAACCAGGTCATTTCGTGAGCCAATGTCCCTCTAGAACTTTACATATAGGGGAGGCAGAAGAAGGTGAATCAGAACCCCTAGAGAATGATGAAGAGGAGGTTTATGAAGCAAGGGATTGCTTGGCTGATGAGTATGGAGGATGGATGAATAAAATTTCTATTGTTCTGTGTGAAATTTTTTATTTATCTATGTGATCCTAGGGTATCTGTATGATCCCTTCTCCATCTTCCCAGGGTTTCTGTGTGATCCTTGATTTTGGGCATCTGTGTGAGTCTAGGGCATCTATGTGAGCCCATTTGCTATGTGCGGGTTTCTGTGTAATCCCTGATTTTGGGCATCTGTGTGAGCCCAGGGCATCTATGTGAGCCCCTTTGCTATGTGCTTATTTTTCTTGGGGAATCTATGTGAACCCCAGTATTTTTCTTAATCCTGCACCCTCTTCTTTCCTCCTTTTTGCAAATCCTAATCTCTGGTGACTTTCATGCTACACACATTTGTCAAGATAGGTGAAAAGGTCTGTAAGATCGTGATCGATAGTGGAAGCTGTGTCAATGCCATTTCCACTAGTGCAGCCAGAGTCTAGGATTACCCACTGAACCACATCCCAATCCATATAAGGTATCCTAGATCGATTCCACTTCTATCCTAATCAAGCAGAGATGTCAGGTCTGACTCCAACTTCAGTCCTATCAGGAACGAATCTGGTGTGATGTACTCCCTATGGGAGTAAGTAGCATCATCCTAGGTAGGCCATGGTTGTTTGACCATGATGTGACAATTTTTGGTCGATCAAATTCCTGTGCTTTCAATTTCAATGGCAAGAAAATTGTCATTCATCCAACCCAGCCTAAGGACAACACCAAAAGAGGAGTTAGCAGCCTGAAAGAAAAAAGGACTGGATTAAATTTGATAGGAGCAAGAAAATTAGAAAAAGACATTAATGAGGGAGCACCTATTTGGATGGTAGCTACTAAGGAAACTATGGACCACACCCCTGTAGAACCCCCTCAAGAGGTGGTCCATTATTGAAAGACTTTGAAGACGTGTTTCCCGAGGATCTTCCAGACAATCTTCCACCTTTAAGGGACATACAGCATGCCATAGATTTAGTCCCTGGCGTGACTTTACCTATTTTGCCTCATTATAGGATGAATCCAACTGAATATCAGGAGTTACAAAGGCAAGTTAGTGAACTTCTTAGAAAGGGGTTTGTTAGAGAAAGTTTAAGCCCTTGTGCTGTCCCTGCCTTGTTAACCCCAAAAAAGATGGTACCTGGAGGATGTGTGTAGACAGTCGTGCCATCAACAAGATTACTGTCAAATATAGGTTTCCAATCCCGAGACTGGACGATATGTTAGATATGATAGCTGGATCAACAATTTTCTCCAATATAGATTTAAAGAGTGGCTATCACCAGGTTAGGGTTAGGCCTGGAGATGAATGGAAGACCGCTTTTAAGACTAAAGATGGATTATATGAGTGGTTAGTCATGCCGTTCGGTATATCCAATGCACCCAGCACCTTTATGAGAATTATGAATCAGGTGTTGAAAACTTTCATCGAGAAATTTGTGGTGGTCTACTTTGATGACATTCTTATCTATAGCAAGACTAAGGCAGACCATTTAACCCACCTAAGGCAAGTTTGCTAAGTCCTTAGAAAGGATAGCCTCTATGCCAATATCAAGAAGTGTGATTTCTTAACACATAGAGTTATCTTTCTAGGATTCGTAGTAACATCTAAAGGAGTGTCCGCTGACCCTACGAAAATTAAGTTAATAGTAGATTAGCCTGTACCCAAGAGTATCCATGATGTCCGTAGTTTCCACGGTTTAGCCATCTTCTATAGGAGATTCATTAGAGGGTTCAGTACGATAGTGGCTCCAATCACTGATTGTATTAGGAAACGAACTTTTGAATGGACTAAAGTAGTAGACAAAGCCTTCCTAACAATTAAGGAAAAAATGACACACGCACCCATCTTGAGGTTACCCGATTTTACCAAAGTGTTCGAGGTTGCTTGTGATGCTTCTGGGGTAGGAATTTGAGGTGTCTTGAGTCAAGAGAATCACCCAGTAGCATATTTCAGTGAGAAGTTAAATGAAGCGAGACTAAGGTATTCCACCTATGATAGGGAGCTGTATGCAGTAGTTCAGGCATTACGTTATTGGAGGCATTATCTTCTACCGCAAGAGTTTGTCCTATTTTCTGACCATGAAGCTCTTAGGTTCCTTAGTTCTCAGAAGAAATTGAACCCTAGGCACGGGAAATGGGTAGAGTTCATACAAGCTTATACGTTCGTACTGAAACATCATGCCGGAACTGAAAATAGGGTTGCTGATGCGTTAAGTCATCGTTCAATGTTGTTGAATTCTGTGAGCACTGAGGTAGTAGGGTTTGAAAGATTAAAAGAGGAATATCCTACATGCCCTGATTTTGGTGTCATCTATCGATCCCTTCAACAAGGACCATCTAGTGAGCATAGTGATTATACCATTTTAAATGGATACATTTTCAGAGGAAATCAGTTGTGTATCCCCAAGACCTCTGTTAGGGAATTTCTGATATGGGAAGTTCATGTTGGGGCTTAGCAGGATATTTTGGTAGAAATAAGACCATCTTAGCAATAGAAGACCAGTTCTTTTGGCCTGGTCTTAAAAGAAATGTGGCCCAGATTGTAGCTCTGTGCCGTACCTGTGCTGTTGCAAAACAGCAAAGACAGAACACCGGTCTGTACACACCCTTACCTGTCCCTGATTGTCCATGGCAGGATATCAGCATGGATTTTGTAGTAGGCCTCCCTAAGACATCTAGGAAGTATGATTCTGTCTTTGTGGTTGTCGATCGTTTCTCCAAGATGGCTCACATCATTCCTTGTTCTCAAACTTTAGATGCTTCGAAGGTGGCCAAGCTTTTTCTCGATCAGGTCGTTAGGCTTCATGGTTTACCCAAAACCATTGTGTCCGATAGAGATGTCAAGTTTACTAGCTATTTCTGGAAAACCCTCTGGCACATGCTCGGTACCAAACTGAAATTCTCTACTGCCTATCATCCTCAAACCAATGGCCAAACTGAGGTAGTAAACCGAAGCTTAGGAAATCTGTTGAGATGCTTAGTTGGTGACAACCTAGGAAACTGGGACCTATTACTTCCTCGTGCTGAATTTGCCTATAACAGCTCAGTTAATAGGTCTATTGGGAAAAGTCCGTTCGAAGTGGTCCATGGATACAGACCTAGGAAGACTTTAGACCTAGCTTCATTACCCACACATGCACGGGTGTCCGAGTCTGCCGAGTCATATGCACAGCATATTAGGGAATTGCATAAAGAGATTAGCCAAAAGATTCAAGCAAGCAATGAACTCTATCAGCATATGACTAATTCACATAAACGATTAAAAGAATTTAATGAAGGGGACTCCGTCATGATCAAACTTAAACCTGAAAGGTTTCCCCCGGGAACTATGAAGAAACTCCACGCCCGGGGAGCCGGACCTTTCAAAATAATAAAGAAAATTGGACCAAATGCTTATATATTAGAATTACCACCAAGTTATGGTATTAGTTCAACATTTAACATTTCAGACTTAAAAGAATACAAAGAACCTGCATTAATACCTAGTGAGCTTTTTGGTCATAATGTTTCTTTTGAGAGTGAAACACCAAATGAGTGTCCACCACCAAGTGTTCATGAGAGAAAGGAGAGAATTGAAAGGATCTCGGATGACCAGATCACTACTACTAGGAATAGAGGCTACCAACGTTATCTGGTTAGATGGCAAGGATGTCCTGAATCTGAAGACTCCTGGATTTCCCGAGAGGACCTACAACAATCGACCCGGATGCATTAGAAGCTTATCAAGCCAACCCTCACTCGATAGGGTCGAGTTCCTTCCACCCCGAGAGAATTGGTGTGGGCACCAGAATCAGGAAGAGACTCCAACCAATTTAAGTCAAATCCGAGTCCTTATGGTTGGATGAGTAAAAGAAAATCCTGTAATTTTTTCTTTCTTTAATTTTGAGTCCAAATAATTATGTAATTCGAGTCCATTTCAATTTTATGTTGGGACTAGTCCAGCATGAATAACCTTGTATTTGAGAGTTGGGTCCAAATAAGTCAAGTCCAATCCATGAAGAATCAAACCAAACCATATTTGAAGACTAAAGAAGACTCAAGACTTATACTCCAAAGCAAGACCAAAGCCACCTCAAGTGGGGACCATATGCCACATGACACATGCCACCTCATCATCCAAGTTTGCTGCCACATCACACATGCCACCTCACCATCCAAGATTGCTGCCACATCACACATGCCACCTCATTATCCAAGGTTGCGCCCAAGAGAAGAAAAGGGGAATTTGAAATTGAATTGGCTACAACCTCCTCCACAACATCCTCCACTCTTCATGGGACACCCCATATTTTTCTCCACAATTTTTTCTCCATGATATTTTGTGTAGTTTGAATTCAAAATGGCTTAATAGTCTATAAAAGACTCTTAGTCTTATTGTAAAAGGATGATGGAAAAGAAAAATTAAAAATTTTCTTCTATGTGAGTTCTATGTGCTTAAGTGGTAGTTTTAAAGTCTTCTCCCTATCCCATGCCAACCCTATTTCTCCTCCTCCATCTCCAACGCCAAAGACACTCTCCTTCTTCTCCAATCTCAAGCTAGCTCTTCAATGTTCAAGGTTGATCAAGAAGACCATCACAAGGAGGCCGGCCTAATTCATTTCAAGTGATCTACCATGGCGCCAAGATTATTCTTCAACAATGCTTCCTCGACTCTTCTTTAGTTTCTCCATTTCATGACTAACGTATTTTTACTAAGTACTTAATCTTGAGGTTTCTTTGTGTAGGGTTCTCCAGGATTCCGAATTCAAGAGGAAGGAATTACTTGCCACAATCCAGAAAACAAGAAGCGCCCTCAATTTGTAGTATGGTCTTGTCATTTGGGAGGTCTCTTCATTAGTGAACTTGATCTACTTGAAAGATTAATGCCAGGTATGTTCTAGTGTCGATTAGGTCTGAAATATTAAATTTGCCTAGCTTAACTTGTGTGGTTCGAATCTTATTCCTATTTCTTTGTTAATTTGATAGTCTCATTAATTAGGTTTACGTTTGATCGTTCGAGTTCTCTTCATTAGACCTCCTTTGATATTATATGCTGAACTAATCATATGCAAATAAGAAAATTGCTAAGTTAATCCATGCTAATCTCCTTTAGGGTTGCATCGTTGCATTCTCAACTTGCATGTTTCCCATCACGCAAGGCCGGTGGTTCGAATGGCTATGGAGACACCTATCTGGGTGGCTGCTTAGATGGTGGTCGTTGGCTACTAAGATGGGGCAGGGAGAGGCTGAAGATGGTCTTGGCCAGTGACAATGGATGCGTGTGGGGAGGCTAACAGCTAAGGTTGGTTTGATCGGTCGATTGTGGCGATAGAGTGTCCAATTGGATATAGTTCGGTGGTGGTAGGATCTATGATCAGGTATTAAAATAGGGGAGATGAGGGGGGCTTAGGATGTTTGTCGCTGGTTTGATAACAGGCATGGGAGGAAGATGAAAATTAGGGAGGTGATTTCTCGAAGCTTGGATGAATTAGTTCGTGTCTTGGATGATGAAGCATACCCTAATCCTTTGTCTCTAATACCTAAATTGATGCGGGACGAGATGAGGTGAAGGGCCGTCATGAGCTAAGAAGTCACTAAAGATTAGGGTACCACTAGATTTTATTTTTGTTTTTATTTTTATTTCTAAGGAGGTGGGAAGGAAACAATGGAGATGGAAGACATAAGTTTGGACTCTCATGGATTTTGGGACTCACACTAGAAGAGACCTCTCACCTTTAGGGCATCTCACCCATCTCGCTACATGGAGCCGTTAGGGTGAATCTCAAAGGTCATGAAGGCGGTAAAGAAGATGGAATCAAAAGGAAAGGGAATAACTAGATATGATGCGAAGCAACATATCCGGGGATGCACCTCTCGTGCTCTCCTTGTGGAGTGAAAAGTGGGCCTCTCACCCTCTCCATGGAAAGCAAATGAAGAATCTCTCTTCTAAAACTCATCTTTTTTTCTTCATCATTGAATTTTTTTTTCTCATACATGAAGGGGGTCCTTTTATAATTGACCCTAGCCCTTGGATTACATGGAATGAAGAGCAAAGAGGGGGGGCCACAGCATGTTACCTTGTGGGTGGATTTGCATGAAAGGGAGGTATAACAGGTGGGTGGTACAAAGAAAAAATCTCATGAAACAAGGGAAAGAGGGAGGGCATCCATATGTTGCCTAATCTGCCTAGATGCCATATAGTTTTCTTCCATCTTCTCTTGGGCGATCCACAACTTCCATATGGGGCATTGATCTACTTACTTCTTGGGTTTGGTTAATGTCATGAAGATCTTGGGATGCCTAATAGAGTGGATGATGCCTGCTATGACTAGGGCTCCTCGTGGCTGCTAAGGTGGTGCACTGAGTGTGGCACTGTGATTAGGGCCCATGTGGTTGCTGATGTAGCTAGGGTCTTCAACTTCTTGATTACAGACTTGGACTCAAGTGAAATAAAATTTGACTTGACTTAATTAAAAGATGATAGGACTCGTATTGACTCAATTACAAGACCTAACATAAATGTGATGCACACTAAATATGCATGCAAAATATTTTTTATATTATATATGTTGAGTTATGTATCTAAATCTTGAAAATAAGGCCAAGAACTTAAGTAGAGACTTTTGTGCAAAAATAAGAAGTAACAACATGCAAAAGACCCTAAAAGTAATAAAAAAGAGGACCACCGAGGCTGAGAAACCCCGGTTGGGCTAGTTCCCTTCAATAACACTACTGGCAAGTAGAGAGGGAATACCTAACAGGATCTTGCAGATGAATCCTTGCAGAGGTCTGCCTTCGCTCCTGAATGCGGCCTGGATGATCAAGCTGAAGACCCACAGATTCATGGCTTTCAACTCGATGATCCGATAGTGGCCGGTTGGAATCAAAGGATTCGTAGACATCAAGGGACCTATAAATTGCCTGTCATGGGTTAGAAAATAATGCAAGGATAATGAAATAAATTGAAAATAGCAAGGATGGAAGAGTTTTGTGTTGGGCGGCCAAGGCTTGGAGAGATGGCTTCTAGGGTTTTGATGGCGACTGGAGGCTGGGCGCAGGAGATACGAATGAAGAATGGGTTCACACATATTCCCCTTAGCACACAGCAAGCACGCAGCAGAGATATGAAAACTAAATATAATTTCATTAAAAAGTAATCTCATACAAGAGAGGAGGGCTTTTTTATAAACTAACAAACTTTCCCCCCAAGTAACGATATAAAGGTCTTTAAATAAAAATTTGAATCCCACCCAAACCCTAGCTAGAAAGCATGGAAACTCCTTAGCCCTCTTTCCCTCAAACTCCATCTCTCTTTCTTGCCTTGGTCATCCAAGGGAGGTGACCATAAGTGGCTGACCAAGGGGTGGTAACCATAAGAATATGGCGCCCTTCGTTCCTCTCATGGGCTTTGGCTGGCCCAGTTTGCTTCAGGCTGCAGTCTAGGGCTCCAAGCTGCGCTCCAGGATTCCAGGGCTTTCAATTTTCCTGCTGGGCCTTCCATGGTCTTCATAACTTCAAGCTGGGTTGGTCTTCACTTGTGCTAGCTTGATCTTCACTTGTATTGAGTGTTCATTAGACTTGGACTAATATATATAGGACTCAGAAAAGACTAGCGCAACATGACCTGACTTGACTGACTGATCCAAACCCTCCTGAAATGAATCTACTCTGAATATAGGACTCAAATGATGAAAAGGAAAACTCTAATAGGCTAAGACCTTATTACAAACTGGGCTCAAACACTACTAAGTAATCCACAGAGGGTTTATAAGCCTCTGTCTTATTCTGGTACCTTTGGTGTCCGCACCAAAATGACAAACAGGACATAAATGATTGACTCAAATAAAATATAATATACTCAAATAGACTCAATCAAATACCATCATATTTGCTCCTTGATGATGCTCAGATAGCTCTCGGGTCCCCATCAAGTATCCACCTACTAGTTACTTATGAAGTTTCCTACCTTGCATGGGATAAGGAAAGTATGTGGAAACCAAGCTATAGCTAGATAATGTTATATGGTGGACTGCCAGGTTAAGCCTACAAGTACACTCTGTTGAGTCTTGGGTGGTGTGTTCAAGGCTTATTAGGTCAATGTCCATGTATTGGTCTGGTCTATCATGGTTTTTAATGATGTATCTATGGCTAGGAGCCACTCTGGGATGAGTCCTAGATGTTTAGGCTAAGTTTGGTCAGTTTGGGTCTTAGAGTCGGCTCTTCTGGTGTAAGAGTCAGCTTTGCTTCGTTGGCACAACTCATAACAGGGGATTGTGTTATGGTTTATTTGGCTCATCAGATTCCAGTCGGCTCAGTTTCATAGTCGAGTCGGCTCATTGGATTTGAGTTGGCTCAGTTTCATAGTCAGGAAACCCTGTCGTCTGGAGAAGTTAGCTCTGATGCTTATAATCGACTTGGTTCGAAGGTCGAGTCGACTCTAGTGTCTAGAGTCGGCTCGAATGATGGGTGAGCTTTTTTTAAACGGTGCCAGCTAGAGGGAGTTTTGGGGTTCTCAGCCACGAATAACCAAGGTATATATATTGTAACTACCTGAGAGGTATGAGGTGATGTAAAACAAACTTCTTGGATGTGGAATCAAGAAAATAACCTTTCTTCCAAGAATTTCTTCTTCTTCTCTCTGTTTCTCCCATTCTTGGATCTTGATGTGTTTGATCTTCAAAGACCTGTATCATTCCGTGTTCTCCAAGGAGATCGCTGGCAGAGGGTCATCCACAGGCTGATATGCTTTTGCTATTGCTTTGTAGATCAGGGCATTTGCTCTTGATCAGGAAAAAGGCTATTCTTGGGTATTTGATTCATCGTTCGATAGATGTTAGATCCAAATTCTCAACATTTGGTATCAAAGTTGTAAGGTTCGTGGAAGGAAGATCTCAAGATCAAAGGGTTGGAAGGAAAGCTTCTTGCAGGTACGATTTTCAGATCTCTTGATTTCTTGATTGTGGTAATGGCATCAAGTAGTTTCAAGGTACATTTTAAAAAGTATGATGGCAAGGGGAACTTCATCTTGTAGTAGCAAAGGGTTAATGTTTTGATGGTTCAACAAAGGATCTACAAGGTCTTGGTTAAAGAAAGACCGGAAAAGATCAGTGTTGAAGAATGGAAAGAGTTAGAAGAGATTGTGATGCAGGACTAAATATGCACGCAATATATTTTTTATATTTTTATATGTTGAGTTATGTATCTAAATCCCAAAAATAAGGCCAAGAATTTAAGTAGCGAGTTATGTGCAAAAATAAGAAGCAACAACATGCAAAAAAATCCTAGAAGTAATAGATTAGAGGACCGCCGAGGCTGAGAAGCCCAGTTGGGGTAGTTCCCCTTCAATAACACTACTGGCAAGTAGAGGGGGTGTACCTGATAAGATCTAGTAATTGAATCCTTGCAGAGGTCTCACTTCGCTCCCGAATGTGGCTTGGAAGATCAAGCCGAAGACCAGCGGATTCACGGCTTTCAACCCGGTGATCCGATAGTGGCCCGACTGGAATCAAAGGATTCGTAGACATCGAGGGACTTGTAAATCACCTGTTAGGGGTTAGAAAACAATGCAAGGATGAAGAAATAATTGAAAACATCAAGGATGGAAGTGTTTTGATTTGGGTGGCTAAGTATTGGAGAGATGGCTTCTAGGGTTTTGATGGCGGCTGGAGGTTAGGCGCAGGAGATAAGGAAGAAGAAAGGGTTCACTAGATTCCCTTTAGCACACAGCAAGCACACAGCAGAGATATGAAAACTCAATATAATTTCATTAAAAAGTAGTTTCATACAAGAGAGGAGGGCTTCTTTTATAAACTCACAAACTTCCCCCCAAGTAAGGATATAAAGGTCTTTATATAAGAATTTGAATCCCACCCAAACCTTAGCTAGAAAACATGGAAAGTCCTTAGCCCTCTTGATGCGGGACTAAAATCGACGTAACCTGGTTATTTGGAAAATAGGGAAAAACACCTAACAATCTAGGATCGTGGGAGGGCTAAGTAGCCTCCCGGGACTAGGGCATACTGACACTAAAATTTTAAGACAGCTGATCTCTTTTATTTTCAATTTTCTAGGTGGATGTGGCGAAGGAAGGATGAAGATGGGGGACCGGGAAGTGGAACTCATGGCCCTGAGACTCACTCTAGCAGGGGACGCACACAGAAAGTTAGGGGTCAAAGCGTAAAGCTACCCTCCCGAGGGATCACAGCACACAGCTAACTTCCCGAGGGATCACAGCACCAGCTACCCTGAGCTCTCATCGAACCCATAATGCACATAGCAAGGCTCTCACATAGATGCGCTAGGATGACTCTCAAAGGACATGAGGGAATAAAGAAGACGAGATAGGGGACAACTAGGGTGCTCATCGAACCCATAATGCACACAGCAGGGAACGCCTAACAACCCTCATCGAACCCATAATGCACATAGCAGGGAACGAAGGCAAACGGGCCTCAGCCCAGAACCAGAACCGGAACCAATGGAGAACCAAAATTTTATATCAAATCATCTCTCTCTGATTATTACAGGGAGAGATGGGGCCTTTATATAGAAAAACCAAAATCCTCAGTTTCTTAGCCTCTAAGAAAACTAAAAAAGGAAAATAAATTACAGCAAAATTCGTGTTGCATCAAAAATGGTGCTGATCTGCTCTGTCAAGCATGTCAGCTTGATGATATGCTCCAGAAAGTGTGCTGCTCTAAAAAATGGGCTGCTCTGAAATCCATGCAACTCCACCTCACAATCGTGGAAGGGAAGAACGGTCTCCGGGTAGGGCACCAGCAGGTGGTGAATGGGCGGGTGGACAATGGGCAGGCGGACAGCGGGCGGTGAACGGCTAGCGGCGGGCTGCGGGCGAGGAGGTGCAAGAATGGCACAGCATGCCTAGCGTGCCATTTGGTCTCCCACTACCGTGGGAGACCTCCTTGGTGCCGGCGTGGCCGGTGGACGATGGGGAAGGTCAGGGATGGCGGGAATGTGGTTTGCGAAAAGGCAGGTGGTGGCGGCAGGCGGCCATGGCGGGCGGCGGTGCAGGGGCGGCACGGCATGCACGGCCGTGCCATTTGGGCTTCCCACGGCCATGCCATTTGGGCTTCCCACGACCGTGGGGCCCAAGGGCGCCAGCCGGGGCCCTTTGACGGTCGGGCGTGAGCCGGCGGGCGGCCACTGGCAAGCCGGTGGTGGCAGGCGGTGACGGCAGCTGTGGGATGTGGGCGACGGTTGGTCTTCCCATGGCTGTTCGTCTTCCACGAGCAAGGGCGGTGGCGGCGGCTCCTCCGGCGAGGGCGGGAGTCGGCGAGCGGCGGCGGCGGTCCGGCGTGGGCGGCCGGGGGTCGGGCATTCCGGATCTGGGGCCGGAGGGTGCGGCGGCTAGGGTTTTGTAATTTTTTTAAAACACGGGAAGAAGATGGAATAAGGATGGAATAAAGTAGGAATAATATGGGATTAAGCTGGAATAGAGGGAATAGGTGGAATAGTGGGAATAAGTAAAAATAAAAAAATGCAAGAAAATAAGAAAACAATAGAAAAATACCTGGACCTGCCATGGATCACCATCATTCTCCTCGACCACGAAGAACTCGACTCCGTCGAGTTCGAAAAATGGAGCACACCCAAATCCACAACTCGCTTTGATACCAAAATTGATGCGGGACTAAAATCGACGTAACCTGGTTATTTGGAAAACAAGGAAAAACACCTAACAAACTAGGACCGTGGGAGGGCTAAGAAGCCTCCTAGGACTAGGGCATACTGACACTAAAATCCTAAGATAGCTGATCTCTTTTGTTTTCAATTTTCTGGGTGGATGTGGCGAAGGATGGATGAAGATGGGGGACCAGGAAGTGGAACTCATGGCCTTGAGACTCACTCTAGCAGGAGACACACACAGAAAGTCAGGGGTCAAAGCGTAAAGCTACCCTCCCGAGGGATCACAGCACACAGCTCCCCTCCCGGGGATCACAGCACCAGCTACCCTGAGCTCTCATCGAACCCATAATGCACATTGCATGGCTCTCACATTGATGCACTAGGATGACTCTCAAAGGATACGAGGGAATAAAGAAGATGAGATAGGGGATAACTAGGATGCTCACCGAACCCATAATGCACATAGTAGGGAACGCCTCACACCCTCATCGAACCCAAAATGCACATAGCAGGGAACGAAGGCAAACGGGCCTCAGCCCAGAACCAGAACCGGAACCAATGAAGAACCAAAATTTATATCAAATCATCTCTCTCTCTGATTATTACAGGGAGAGAGGGGGCCTTTATATAGAAAAACCAAAATCCTCAGTTTCTTAGCCTCTAAGAAAACTAAAAAGGGAAAATAAATTACATCAAAATTTGTGTTGCATCAAAAATGGTGCTGATCTGCTCTGAGAAGTATGTCGGCTTGATGATCTGCTCTAGAAAGCATGCTGCTCTGAAAATTAGGCTACTCTGAAAATTGGGCTACTCTGAAATCCGTGCAACTCCACCTCACGGCCGTGAAAGGGAAGAACGGTCTCCGGCAGGGCACCAGCGGACTGCCAGGAAGCGGATGGCGAACCGGCCGATGGACGGTGTGCGGCTGATGGTTGGTGGTGGGCTACGGGCGAGGCGGTGCAAGAATGGCACGGTTGCCCAGCATGCCGTTTGGTCTCCCACGACCGTGCGAGACCTCCTAGGCGCCGGCGTGGCCGGTGGACGATGGGGAAGGCCGGTGGATGATGGGAAGGTGGCCGGTGGACGGTGGGGAAGGCCGGGGACAGTGGGAAGGTGGCCGGTGGATAGGTGGACGACGGCGGCAGGTGGGAGGCGGTGCAGGGTGGCACGGCACGCACGGCCGTGTCATTTGGGCTTCCCATGGCCATGGGATCCAAGGGCACTGGCGGGGGCCCTCCAGCGGCCGTGCGTGAGCCAGCAGGCAGCGGGCAGGCGGCCGGTGGCAGGCCGGCGGTGGCAGGTGGTGACGGTGGCCGTGGGACTGGGGCGACGGTTGGTCTTCCCATGACCGTTCGTCTTCCACGGGCGAGGGCGACGGTGGTGGCTCCTCCGACGAGGGGGGGGCCGGCTAGCGGTGGCGGCGGCAGTCCAGCGGGGGCGACCGGGGATCGGGCGGCCCGATTCTTGGGGCTGGAGGGGGGGTGGCTAGGATTTGATATTTTTTTAAAATCACAGGAAGAAGATGGAATAAGGCTGGAATAAGGTAGGAATAATATTGGGATAAAGCTGGAATACGGGGAATAGGTGGAATAGCGGGAATAAGTAAAAATAAAAAAATGCGGGAAAATAAGAAACAAATAGAAAAATACCCGGACCTGCCCACAACCTATAGATCTTATGACTCCAAATCCTATGACTCTAGAACCTATGATCTCATATCCCATGAGCCTAGTAGACCCAAGATCCATAGAGCTGAACCTAATCCTATGACCCCAGATCCTATAATTCCATGACCCATAGATCTGCACCCTTGTCCTATGAGCCCAGATAGTCCATAACCCCTAGGTATCAGCCTAGTACTAGTCAGGTTTCTCCTAGCCAACTTGAACCTAATAGGTGCCATAAGGTCTTCCAGAAGTAGGTGGCAAACCTAATAGGTTCTGACACGTGGTTCACTCTAAAGGCTTTGACAAAGTATACTTGGATGGTGTAAGAAGCATTGGAAGTCCTAGAGAAAGGGAGGAGATATGAGGTGGAGTCTTGAATTACCTGTTGACTAAAGGTGGTGACCTGAAGGTTTGAATGGTGATCTATGAGTGTCAACTGGTCATCATTACGAAAGGAAAAGTTTGCTACTCCCAGGAATGGATCAAGAGATGGTTCGGGAAGTAGCCTAGGACATGTGATTGCAATAGTTAAGGTTTGTTCTCTAAGCAAATAATGATCCACTTTCTCAAGAACTGGATTAGAGAATGATTCATGGGAGGGCCTATGGATGATGACCTCAAGACTTGAAATTTGACCTATGGGTGCGGAAAGGTATACTCTATAGAAGGGTAGGTCAGTCATGCGAAGGAAGGGGTCTGGGGCCATAAGGAGGACTTCTACAGGACTGGGTGAATCAATCCGCTCAAGACAAGGATGTTCAACTGAGATTACGGGAGAGACCTTAGTGGCTGGGCATGGGACAAGGTCCAATTGTAAGAGACTTGATTCAGTCATCCTAAGGAGA
The DNA here is from genome assembly GCA_021397845.1 of Areca catechu. Lineage (NCBI taxonomy): Eukaryota > Viridiplantae > Streptophyta > Magnoliopsida > Arecales > Arecaceae > Areca > Areca catechu. Next base: position 138,362,322 of record CM038051.1, on the reverse strand, counting down.
GGATCTACCATAGGGTGGGCAAACTCAAACAGTTCAATGCAAAGATCTTCAATTGGTACTTGGGGAATGACTGTCATTAGAGGGTACGAACTGATAGCTCAGGCTAACACTATGAGTTCTTCCTGGGGGTATTTGACTAAAAGAACCTGATTCTCATAAATCTCTTGAATTTCTGAACTAGGTCCTACCACTTGGTTGCTCTCCAAGGTCTCCTCAGGTAAGAAACCAATAGTATCGATGTCACATTCTTCAAGTTCTTCCCCTCATATTCATCAACTAGACTCAAGCCAGCATCATATACTTTCTCGATGCCATCTTTAATGGGTTTCGGGTCAGTGGTAATCGGGTCAACTGATTCTAGGCTTGTCATACCTAACCTTTCTTCCTCATTGGTAGGCTTGGGTTCTCCCTCATTAATGTCATCCTTAGGATTCTTACCACTTAGCTGTGCACAAGCCAGTCCTATGCATGGGCACTGACTAGATTTATGGTCTCTTTCTCCACAAAACAAACATTCTAGCGATATAGGAACCTGGGTCACACTGGGTTTCAAGCTAGTAGAGACCTTACTTGGGCATGGGTGTGGATCTAAATGGTTTGATCTAGAAGACTTGGGTTGTTGAGTGACTGGTCCAGAATATTGAAAGGACCTCTCATAGACACGATCCACACTATAGATATCATAGTTAGGCTTCCTAAGGTTATGCTCGGGATCACAGTATAAGGTCCTCCTAGGCTCCTGGCATGGATGAGGTTGGGGCCTATTAAATTTTGGGTCAGGGGTCCAATTTTGATGTCTACATTTCTCAAATACTTGGACTCGATCCCTAAGCTAGGTAAAATTCTCATGGACTTGTTCTTTACACTGGGTAACAGTAGCAGTCATATCCTGACTCAATTTGTTCATACTTTCAGTAAGAGCTCTAACCATGGCCTCTAAATCAGGTTGGGTTTGACCAGGTTGGTAGGGTACTCCATTCCGGGTATACATGATGATGCAAGCAAACACACAGAATGTGACTAGACTAAAGCAACTACTGGCTCACTAGACCTAGAGTCCAAACTAGATGCCCAATCAGAGTGGCAAGCTAGCCTGTAGTAACTCGGAACTCAGCCAGGCAGGTGTAAGGGGAGTGATAGGTCCCTAAATGCCAATCCTAGACACCAATCAGTGATTGGCCAGGTAGGCAGACCAGCACACAAGCCCTTCGGGATAGAATCCCTGAATCACCATTCTAGACACTGAGTACAAAGCACACACAGAGTAACTAGACAAACTGACTCAACACTAGCCTTGACCCGACTTGTTGATGTCCCTAGCCCACTAGGGCAAATTAAGTCTAATAAATTTTAAAATTAGGCTTAGGATTGATTGAATGGGTGGTGGTTTTGGGCTAAGGAGAGGTTATCAACTCCTCCCCTTATCTTAGATGCTCAATTGCCCTTAAGATGAATTAGGAGATGATCACTCAAAATAATTGAATTGCAGAAACACAGAAATAGAGTTGCTGTAATTTAACTCTCAGAAATTTCACGGAAACCAATAAATTATAGAAAAATTATGTAAAATAGTTTCAATTATTCTGGTTCCAGAAAAGTAAAAATCATGCAATTTGGAGTTACTTGCAATTAGAAACAATTCTTGCAACAAGATAGTTACAGACAGAAAACAGAGTGCTTCCCCCGTTTACTATTCCTGCTACGAAGTTGTAACCCAGCGGATCCCCTACACGCCCTAGGAATACCCCGTGGAATGGGAAGAGGAGGTTTGCACCACGCTTCGTTCCTAGGACCGGACGTCCTGGGGAGTCTACTTCGAGCAGACAAAGTAAAAGAGAGATACTCAACACATGCAAGCAAGTCAGAAACCCTAGACAGGGCTCTGATATCAAAATTGATGTAGCACGAAAGCTCTGATACCAAAAATGATGCAGAACAGAAGCTCTGATACCAAAAATTATGCAGAACGAAAAAGATGATGCGATGCGGAAGTAAATTAAAATTAATGTATTTTTTTTTTAATATATTTTTAGAAGTCGGCTTTGACTCAAAGGAAAGATAAACTAATGTTGAAAGAAACTAAGAAATGACAGAGAGCATAATTAAAAGGAGTGGATTATCAGAGTAACTCGAAAGTAGGATCGCTGGGGATTGAGAAACCCCTAGATCTAGGGTTTGCTCTGAGTTTCAACGAAACAGACAAAGTGAGAAGGGAAGGTTCTTGTTACCTAGCAGTGATATCTCTCGTTGCTTCAATTGGAGGACACTCTGGAGCAGATTGTAGGATCCTTGGAGACGGGGTATCTTCGCAATGGATTCTCGGATTGTAGTCCTATAGCAAGGTTGGCCTCTCTCTCGAACTCAGGATCTGGAAGAAGAAGAACAAAAGAAGAACCAGAAACTCAAAGAAAGACACTGACCTGAGGACTTAATGAAGATTGTTGGATGTAGAAGTTCCGGAGATCTTGATACTGATCTGACTCTCATTTGAACTAGCTCTGTAGTTGAAATAGTTGATCTGAACCTGGATGCTGGAGACCGGCTTCGATGTGGAAGAGAGGGGCCGTGGGATGAAGATGGAAAATTAGGGTTTGGTGGTGGTGGAGTAGAGATGGGTGGACTAAGCTTGGGTTTGGGGTTGGAGATCTCACACCTCCTCAAGGTTCCTAGGGAACCCGGATTTACTCCCTCACGGAGCTCAACACCTGAATACAAGTGCGGAAGAGAGAAACACAAAGTTGCTCACACAGAAATTGATTTCATTCATCATTTTTCAAGAGTTACATAGAGTTGAATATATAGACATAACAAAGAAATAAAATTTTATACATTTCCCTTGTGGGACTAATAGGACTAACCCACACTTTAGGCATCAAATCTCTTCCCAAGACTCCTTCCATGAGTGGGCAGCCCAAAACTCCAAGAAAACTTGAAAATCAGCTCCAAATGGCAGGTTATGGGGGTGTCTCCTAGTACTCTCCATGAATCAAGGATTTTCCCTTCATGGTTTGGCTCTTTTGGACACCTCCTAGTCTTGCTCCACAAGTTTAGGCTTCTTCCTTTCATGGCTTTGGCACTTTTGGAAACTTTTGGGTGCCTCCTTGATTTTCTCCCCAAGATATGCTCTCTTCCCTTTTATAACATGGATTTTTATGGAACATTATGGGGCACCTCCTTGATCCTCTCTTCAAGAAAAATTCTTGCCATCCTGGCTTGGTTTATTTGGAAAGAAGTTGGCTCCTCCTTGGATTGAGGTATCTTGATGGATTTCTCCCCCAAGTGGTGCAAGAAAAAAGAACCTGCTTACTTACTTGAGGCGTGGGGACCAAGGTACACTGGATAGAGATGTGGCAGGGAGTGTGGCACCCACTTGTAGCTGGAAAATGTGGTGCCCTATGGAAAAGGGAATGACACCTACCTGGGCCTTGGACTTGGACTGAGTCAACATGATCCAACAAAAATTGAAATGACAAAATTACAGACTCAAAATTGAGTTGATCAGGTCAACCCTTATTACAAAACCAGAAAATCCTAATTCTTCAGGCAAGGTCAATCAGAGATCCAGATGGAGCCCTGAAGCCTTCTTCTGAGTCTGGTGCTTGCACCATTCCCCCCTTCCCCCATCCGTGCTGCCCCACCCCCGGCCGCCCCGGCCGGTCCTCTCGCCGGTGCCCGCCGGCCCTGCCCTCGATGGAAACCCGGCGTCCGCCGCCCCCGCCCGTGGAAGATGAAGGGACACCTTGGGAAGTCCAACAGTCACCCACACGGCCGCCGCTATAGCCCGCTGCCGCCCGCCCGCCATCCACCGGCCCATGCATGGCCACCAGAGTCCCCGCCGGCGTCCTTCGGCCCAAGCCCGCGAGAAGACCGAACAGCATGCTTGTGCATGCTGTGCGACTGTGCCACCCCTACCACCGCAGCCCGCCGCTGCGCACATGCTACCGATCTGCCGCCCGACATCAGCCCCGCCGCCCCGCTGGCCTCCTTGGGCCCCGCCGCCCCGTCGGCCTCCCTGAGCCCCACGCATGCGAGAAGACCAAACGGCACGCTCGTTCGTGTCGTGCGGCCGTGCCACCCATGCGCCGCAGCCCGTCGCTGCCCCCGTCGCCCGCATGCCGCCGATCCGTCGCCCGGCCGCCCCGCCGCCCTGCCAGCATTTCTGGGCCACACGCCCGTGGGAGGACCGAACGGCACACTCGTGTGTGCCATGCAGCCATGCCACCCCTACGCCGCACCGTCCACCGTCGCCCCGCCGCCACCGCCGCCGGCCGCGTTGCCGCCCGCCGGCCGCGTTGCCGCCCGCCGGCCGCATTGCCACCCGTCGCCCGCTGGCCCCTGTCCGACCGGAGATCGGGTTTTTTCCCCCATGTTGCTCTGCCGAGAAGAAATTCAGCACACTTCTCAAAGCACCCCAAGGAGAAGCTGTTCTGCACGCTTTTTGGAGCTACACAATTTTCAAAGCAGCATGATTTTCAAGGCAGTAGACTTTTAGAGTGGAGGGGATTTCAAAATTCAAATGGGATTTATTTGGTTTTTTTTTAATGAATGTAATTTGGGAAATTTGGGATTTTGATTTTGAATTTGATTTCAAAATCAATGGAGGATTTCAGGGGATTTTTTTTTTTTAATTTCAAAAGGGATATGGGCATTTATAAATACCCATACTCCTCTTGTAATAAAGTAGTTAATGAAATTGATTTTTGAAAGAGTTGTTGGTTCTGTCTCCGTTTGGAGTGGGCTGAGGCCCGTTTGCCTTCATCCTTCGGGACGTCGAGGGGTGTGAGGCCCCAATGCCTTCGCTCCAGTGAGAGCATCGAGGAGCGTGAAGCCGCTCCAAGTCATCAGTGTCGCTGTGCATGATGGCGGGTGTGATTCCAAGTCATCAGCGCCTCCGTGCATGATGGCAGGATGTGATCCCAAATAAGGTCTTCGCTACCAAACAGCTGATGTGGGGCTCGAAGCCCTAGGTTCCCTATTCCTCTCCATCTCTCTGTTTCCCATCGGATCTACATATTAGGTTCGAGTTTCATTCCCTTTCCCCCTCAATATCTCCATCTTTCCTTCGTCATCCCATCAAGAAAACTGAAAATCAAAAGAGTCTGGCTATTTTAGGATTTTCGGGGTCGTCCTATCCTAGTCCTGGGAGGCTTTTTAGCCCTCCCACAATCCTTATTTGCTTTAGGTTTTTTTTTCCATTTCCGAATAACCCCAGGTTTATTCATGTCCACCATCACCGCATCACCGAAGCCCAGCTCTTCGGCACAACAAAGCCAGGGGGCCACGCCTCCGGCGTTAGTCGGGCCCCAAGACCGATGCTCGGAGACTGGGCCATGCCCCGACACCAGGAACCGAGATTCTCGATGCTTAAGCCCGGATCTCAAGGCCCTCCGGCACAGAAACTTGGGGTTCGGCTCCCCAACATCAATAACGTATGGTTCTTCCACACCAATGACCAATGTTCCCCTTGTACAAATTCTTTTTGCCTTGCAGGATAATCTTCGCTCAACCCCAGGTCTAGCACATCAAAGCCCAGAGCCAAGCTCTCCGGCCACCATGTCTTCGAGCCCAACTCCAAGACATCAAAGCCCGAAACCAAGCTCTTCAGCCACCAAGTCTTGGAGCCTAGCTCTAAGACATCGAAGCCTGGAGCCAAGCTCTCCGGCCACCAAGTCTTCGAGCCCAGCTCCGAGATATCAAAGCCCAAAGCCAAGCTTTCCGGACACCAAGTCTTCAAGCCCAGCTTCGAGACATCAAAGCCCGAAGCGAAGCTCTCCGGCCACCAAGTCTTCGAGCCTAGCTCCCAAACATCCAAGCCTAGAGCCAAGCTCTCCGGCCACCAAGTCTTTGAGCCCAGCTCCAAGACATCCAAGCTAGGAGCCAAGCTCTCCAGCCACCGGGTCTTCAGGCACAGCTCCGAGACATCAAAGCCTAGATCCAGGCTCTTCGGCCACCAAGTCTTCGAGCCCAGCTCCAAGACAACCAAGACAAAAGCCAAGCTTTCCGGCCACCAGGTCTTCGAGCCCAGCTCCGAGACATCAAAGCCCGGAGCCAAGCTCTCCGATCGCCAAGTCTTCGAGCCTAGCTCCGAGACATCAAAGCCCGGAGCCAAGCTCTCCAGCCGCCAAGTCTTCGTGCCAAGCTCTAGGACATCCAAGCCCAGAGCCAAGCTCTCTGGCAACCAAGTCTTCGAGCCCAGCTCTAAGATATCAAAGCCCATAGCCTAACTCTCCGACCACTAAGTTTTCGAGCCCATCTCCAAGACATCAAAGCCTAGAACTAAGCTTTCCGGTGACCAAGTCTTAGAGCCCAACACCGAGACACCAAAAGTCCATAGCCAAGCTCTCCAACCACCAAGTCTTCGAGCCCAACTCCAAGACATCAAAGCCTAGAACCAAGCTTTTTGGCCATTAAGTCTCAAAGCCTAGCACCGAGACACCAAAAGCCCAGAGCCAAGCTCTCCGGCCACCAAGTCTTTGAGCCCAGCTCTGAGACATCAAAGCCCGGAGCCAAGCTCTCCGGCCACCAAGTCTTCGAGCCCAACTCCAAGACATCAAAGCCCGGAGCCACCAAGTCTTCGAGCCCAGCTTCAAGACATCAAAGCCTGGAACCAAGCTTTTCGGCCACCAAGTCTCAGAGCCCAGTGCTGAGACACCAAAAGCCCAGAGCCAAGCTCTTTAGCCACCAAATATTTGAGCCCAGCTCCGAGACATCAAAGCCCGGAGCCAAGCTCTCTAGCTACCATGTCTTTGAGCCAGCTCCGAGACATCCAAGCTCGGAGCCAAGCTCTCCGGCGCCGATGCTTGGGACACCCAGAAGCAAAGGAGAATCCTCCTCCCTGATCTCATCACATGTACAAAACAAAAAAGAAGAGAGGGGAGAAGTTGATGATCCACAAGCCAAAATTATTGAAAACCTTCACTTCATTGGCAATTCCTTGGTCTATTACAAGTGTGCCCGAACCTCTGACATGCCGGGTAGCCCAGGTTAGTAACAAAAGAAAAGAAAGACAAAAAATAAATCTACCCTACCTATGCGGCTCCTCGCCAAGACTCCGTGCTTGCAAGGCATCATCTCTAGGGCTCCGAGCCATACATCTTCAACCATGGCATCCGTCACAGGTGGAAAAGATTCAGAAATAGCCTCCAACTCCTCGATGTCACCCAATTCTGGAACTGGCTCCGTGTTAGAAGCAGTTGGGTATGCAAGGAAGGGTAGACCCTTGTTAGAAATGTATCCCTGAATCTTGGAATGCAGGTACATGAAATCTTTAAAAAATGAGTCTGACGCTGTTTGATGGAACTCGACGATGAACTCCTCCGAGGCCTTGTACCTCGCCACGGCCTCTTCAACCCACTTCTTCACCTCGGTAGCTTGCTCCCTTCGTTGCTGCTACCTCTTTCTCGATGGTTATGGTGCTCTCTTTAGCGACGACCAAACATTCCTTCGCCGCATCTAGTTCAGCCTGAAGGGACTGAGCACGCCCCTTCTGCCTGACCACCTCGATGGCATTGAACTCTGTTAGCCTTCTTTCGGTCACCATAAGTTCCTCAGCATTCTTCCTCGATCGGCCCCGCTCCTGGTCGAGGTCATCCTGGAGCTCCCTCGAGCACCTCTTGGCACCAGAAAGTCCTTTTCAAAGCTCCTCATTCATCAGGCTGAGCTCTCGGGAGGTGTCGGACTTCTCCTTCGACTCGATCTTCAAGGTCTCGACCTTCGCCACTCATTGTTGGTCGTTCTTCAACCAGTTCCGACAGCAATCTCTGATCAGCAGGGTCTCGGTGCCAATCTACACCAAATGAGACATCAGCAAAAAAAAAAAAAAGAGAGAGGAGAAAGAAGAGAGAAGTGAAGTTACTTACAAAGAAGAGTTGGGGGAAGATGTTGCTGATCGCATCCCCGAGCACCTTCCGGGCCATTTCCCACCAGTCGCATGATTGGATTGAAAAATCTATCATGCGCTCGGCAAGCTTCCAGTCTCGAAGCAGCGAGATGTCGGGCCCCAATCTGAACGAGATCCAACGGTAGTCTCTTTCCCTCCTACTTGCCCCTAATGCAAAATCACCCACTCCGCTGCTAGAAGAGGCCTCGAGGGCTGGTTGGGAGCTCGATGCCCCACCAAGTGGCACCCCGGTGCCAGCTCCGCTCCTCCTCGCACCTCCTCCTCGATGACGATGAGCTCCAGAGGAGGAGGAGACATGATGGCGACGACTGCAGCAACGGCCCTAGCCCAGATGGCCACTTTAGGCTTCGGGGTGGGGATCGACTCTCGTCGCCTCGGTCGGTCCATCATAGGCCCGACTGCCCTCTGCTCCTACTCGGACATGGTAGCCACCACTCCCTTTCCTTATGCGAAGGCAACCTCAGACACCCTCCTCCTCGGCTCGGTCGGCTTGGCGGGAGCGGCCATTGACGCGCCCTCTTCACAAGCCCTCTTCAGAGAGGACTCCTCAGCCAATCCTGATGGGGGCCTCTTCTGGGTGATTGAAAGCAGGTCATCCACCAAGAACTTCATGCCTGCATATGGAAGATACAATGATAGTTCTAGGTCAGAGGAAACAGATTAAGAGGAGCAAAAATGACTCGAGCCAAACTCACCAAACTCTCCCATTGGGCCGACCTCGGCCTCGGCAAAGTTCTGCTCTGACAACAGAACCTCGAGGGAAGGAATTTAGGCAGTGCAGAGTAGCTCGTAAACATCCTTATCAGCTGCTTCAACCATAGAGTTTTGATTGGGGGATCGATATGGGTCGCTTCATACCCAGTCAACCCCCTAGACTATGGCAAAGAAAAATTTACTCTTCCATCCTTTGATGGAAGAGGGAAGTTCAAATCTGATGTCCCTCAGGCGAGAAGAGAGAGACCACCACCCATGTTTGATGGGGTGGCGCTTCATAGTGAAGAAGGCTCTGAACAAGGTGTAACGAGCAACGATCCCATGGAAGTGACAGAGCACAATGAAGTAGAAGATGGTCCTTATGGCGTTCGAAACGAGTTGAGCACGGACCAAATAATAGTTGCTCAACACAGATAGAAAGAAAGGATGGAAAGGGAAGCAGAGCCCTCCTGAGAAAGTCTCCTCATAAAAGGCGATCCAGCCTGGGCTACTGGAAGTAACCAATTCCCTGGTCAAGGAATCAAGAGCCAGACAGAATGCAGGATGCCATAGACATCTCGAATGGTCCCCAGTTCCTCTGCTAAGATTGTTGAAGTAATCCCACCGGGACTTATGGACCAAGAAGGGTCAGGAGTGGGTTCAGTCGGGAGAGGAGGAAGAGCAGAGATAGGTCCAAGTTCCCTAATGACTATACCACCAGGGGGACGCCTCCTACTAAGCTTGAAGCGTGCCCTATCTCCCTCCTCATCAGAAGAAGAAAAGATGGTGGTCCCGCCTAGAGGGCCCGGCCTCACCCTAGTTAGTTGAAGGATAGAAACTTGGCCCGAAATGAGACATGACAAAGAAGATCAAGGAAGGAAGGAGAAAGCGGACGAGAGTCCAGAGGAGAACCTAGCCCTAAGAGGAAGATCCTACTCAACCGAGGAGAGGAAGAAGGAAACTAACCTGCTGTGAACTTTGGGAGACAAGAATGGCGGGTGGACGAAAGAAGAGCCTTGGCATGAAGGTGGGCATGCAAGATTTGCAAGGAAGTACATTTCGAAAAAGGTCACTTTTCCTTTTGAAGTGACCGGCGTCCGACCGTACCATTATAGCTCCCCACTATCGGATCCGCGCCACGTGTCACGAATTGGCAGGGCTAGCAACTGGCTTCGACTGCTACCGCTTTGAATTCTGCACCCATAATAACTACTCTCGGACATATCCACGTGGCTCCCCCGTATAGGCTGAAGAAATCGCTTCCCAAAGCACCGGTGATCGTGGCCATCATTGTGCCGGATTCTCGCCTTTCCACATCAGTGCTGCATTTACTCCCTTTGCCCCAAGCACCTCGTGCCAACGAGGCTCGGGAGTGGAGGGTAAATGTGTGGCAAGGAGCTGACATGTAATCCCCATCAGATGCCATGTCAGAAAAACTGCCATGGTGGACACCCATCTCGGACTCCTTTGACCAGGCCGACCTCCCCCAGAATAGCGAGGCAGCCTACCAAAGTCGAGCTCTATCCTTCACCAGGTCAGCACCTGTGAGCCCAAGGTGCCTAGGTCGAAGCCGAGTGACCTCCTTCACCAGATCGAGCCCCTTCGAGGCCGAGATGCCTGGACCAGAGCCGAGCTCAACTCTCCTCCGCCAGGTTGAGCCACTTCGAGGCTGAGCCCTCTGGGCTGGACTAGCATGCTGACCTCCTCCACCGAATCGAGCCCCTTCGAGGTCGAGCCCCCTATTAGGATCCTGTGCAACGCAGCGGAAGGGTAATTTCAAAAATATAGAAATTAATATGCACCAAAACCCTAAACCAGGATCTCCTTAATAAGACTAAAATGTATGAAGACTAACATTCTTATGAAAATTAGAATTAGAGTACTAACCTATAACCGCTAATTCCAATTTGATGAAGATTTAATCTTAAAGATGAATGGGCTATTTGAGTTCACCAGGCGTCCAGGTGTCCGCCCTCCGATGGTGATCCACACAAAGCAATGACCAAGATCCTAACTCCTTGTTCCAATGGTTCTTTCAATTGAATTCTTCTTTCAGGAATTTAATACTTGGATTATGGTTCGAAATCTTCCACTCAAAGGTGTGTCTTCTTCCTTCTTACCCCTTCTCCACCTTCTACCAAGACTTAGAACCTTTAGGACACCTTTGTCTTGAAATTAAGACCTTGTCCTAAGAAGATTTATGTTTGTCTTTAATTGGTGGAGAAATTAAGACAAGGATGTCTTAATGTAAGGAAGAAAAGAATTGAATCAGAACTCTTCTTTTCCTTTACCGTCGGAGACTTTCTCTCTTAACCTTGTTTAGTAGCAGAGTTTCAACAGAGTTTTACTCTGTATAGGAAACAATGCAAAAACAAGAAAGGGAGAAAGAGTCTTCAGGAGAGGAAGGAAGAAAAAAAATCACATCACCGAGTTCTGATTCCCCCCCCCTTTTTATAGTTTTCGGAGAGGCGCCCTCACAACTCTCCGATAACAATTTCTCACGCCATTCCCTTCTTTCCACGCCCCTTTCCCTTCTTCCCATGCTCTTTCCTTTTTCTCACGGCCTTCTGGCTTATTTCTTATGGCCTTCCAGATCAATCCTCATGACTTTTCTCAAAAGAAGAAGTCGCGACGATTGGGAGAAAGAATTCGCGAAACTTGAATCTCCAAAGAGATCTGATTTCGCAATCCCGGGAAGAAACAACACTTTCTTTCTTTCTTAAAAACCTCTCCACCCATTAGATTATCATCCAAGGGTGGACAAATGAGGCACTAATACTAAAAAGAAGGCTGCCCCATCTTAATTCATCGAAGAATTAAGATGGCGCTCGCCAAGAGTCCATGCGCCCATGGACTCCTCCAAATGGCATGCCAAGAGTCCATAAGCGCATGGACTCTTGGTGTTTTTGGCGTGCAAAAGAAAGGGGGCGGGTGGGGAAGTGGCCTAGCTAATAGGTTAGCCAATTGGGTTAGCCATAATCCCTAAATTTTCAATTAAGGTCTAATTAGATCCAATTAGAACCCAAATCGAGTCAATTCAGAACCCTAATTCGATTACGATTCGAATAGGAGTTAGGATTTGCAACACTTGCTAGAGTGTCTTAATGCAAATGACTCTTGATCAATTCTTTTAAGTGTATGACCCATTGGGTTCCACATCTAGCCGGCAGTGGGTTCGAATACAAGTTGACCTAATTTGATTAGAACTCTTTCTAATCGATTTAGGTCAAATCGGGCTTACCCTATTTTGATCAATTAGGACTCTTCCTAATTCAAATCAACCCACAAGACAAGATTGACGTCTAGCAACGTGTCATGTCTACCCGGAAGATATGGAAATTCTGGTGAAATACCAAAATTACCCTTCAGTAGAAAGTTACCGTATAATTAAATCCTTGATCAGCCTGCACCCAAATATAATTATGGATTTGGATGTATGTCAAATCCAATATTATTTGTTCCATATCAATTTTATATTGATGACTCAATTATCTTGATAATAGAAACCATCTCTAATATTTTTACTTTGATCAAAGATTCCCTGAATCATCATCAGATTGATAACTAGCTAGATGCAATCTCCTCTTACTAAGAGTGATCGATTCCTTGTTGACCTACTCATTACCTTCATATCCAATTCACCATTCCTAGTATCAATCCTGTGCATGACTCAGTGTCATGATTAGGATTGAACCAAAGCATGGGTTCATGTACATAAGGTACTTATGGCAGTCTCAGCTCAAAGGATTACTTGTACCACTCCCACTATGAGAACCTTCTATTGATATGTAGCTAAGACTCCATTAGATGTTCTCAAGTTGGATCATATTAGTGAACTCATTCTCTAATGAGCACCCACATCCTAGTGTTAGTATCATACACAAGTGACTGTGAGAGCAGTCACCCTATTCAGTATACATAGGATGTGCTAATCTTACCGGAAAAACCCTGATCCCCTACTCAAGGTTCCTTTGACTAGGAACATTTTTTATTAAGGTTTTAAGACTTTAGGTCTCACTGGTATGATCTCATCATAACCCTAAAATCATAGCCCTAATCTATGGGGTTCATATAATAATAATCACAGCGTATGATGAAAAATAATGCCTTTATTAGAATATTATCAATTACAATGGTTTGGGAGATACAACATAGATTGGCTTGTAGGGCATATCCCTTTCACCCCTGGGCCGGAGCTGAGCTCAGTCTCCTCCACCAGGTCGAGCCCCTCCCAAGTCGAGCCCTCTGCGCTGGAGTCAAACCTTCCTCTATCGAGTTGAGCCCCTTGGGCTGGAGTCGAGCCCAGCCTCCTTAGCCAGGTCGAGCCACTCGGAGGTTGAGCCTCCCGAGCCGGAGCCGAGTCCTAACACTCCAATTCGGCAACCACCTCGGAAAGTGCTGCTGGACTCCAAGGGGGGCGGAGCTATCCCCCGAGGCACCGACGAACCACCCGAGGACTATGAATAAGCACCCATCAAATCGTAATAATTGCCTACGGATGCCGCTTACACCAGGAGAAGAAGAAACTCCCTAACCGAGATGCCATGCACTCCACCAATCGTCTGCACCACCTGAAAGAAGAAGTCAACAGGGAGGCTCGAATCCCGGGGGCAGCAGCCCCCTAGGCTTCCTAGAATGGAGCAACTGGAAGGAATGTCAGAATGCACAGTAGTTTCTCTTATCACGAACTAGGAAAGATGTCCCATCCATGGCATGGAACACCACCGCACGCGCCTGACAGCATGGACCAGGAGAGATGTCCCATCCGCGATATGAAACACCGTTGCATGTGCCTGACAGCTTGTGGGAATTCCCGAGGTAGACATTCAATAATCACCTAGACTTAAAAGAACCTTCGACACCCGGGGTGTAAAGGTAACTCAAGAAAAACAATAAGCATCGAAGCAAGTGATGGGAAGGAGGCCACACAGGAGGACCGATCCACCTCGACCACCACCTTTTCTTACATGCTTGCACCCCTCACTCTCACTCTACTCACATCACTTCTACTCCTCCCATCGTAGAGTTCATCAAGAGGGGCTCGACCAGGAGGATCTGTTTTCCTGGATCATCACTGACTTGACCATCGGAGTGCCCCATCGGAATCCCCGGCCCTAGTCACTAACCCTTATTTTGTAGGTCCCACGAGCAGGACATCACGGAGGAGACGAGGGGCGATCCGACGCCAACAGCAGCTATGGGCCACGATGATCTTGGTGGCAATATGTACCTTCAACCAATCAAAAATCAGGAGGGGAAGGTCTGTACCAGGTAGAGATTGAAGATCCACTTGAAGAAGAGTTCTCTCAGCACTCTAGATGGTGCCTGGAAGACAAGCCTTTGGTTTTCTAAATCAGAAAGCAATCTGAGATCATCCTAAATGCAAAGAGGGCCTCCTCCTTGGAGGTGAATACCATAGGGAGCCTGCAAGCATCAGAGGTCAGCAAATAAACAAATAAGAAAGTAAAGAAAGAGAACTAGGGTTTGGAAGAAAGAAGAAATTAGGGTTTTGAAGTGGCTAGCTTGATGCTTGAAGAAGAACTCCTTGCTTGGGCGGCCTATGCCACTTCTTCTTTGGATAGATTAGGGCTTAGAAGAAGAACACCTAGGGTGGCTAGGGCTTGGTAGAATTAGGGCACACTAATCTCAAACAATCACAAACCTAAGAAGAACAATAGGAACAAGCTAGAAAAATTTCAACAAGGTATTATTTCATGATAAAAGTTTCTTACAAGAGGGGGAGGAGTGGGGTATTTATAGATGTTCCCCAAGTCCTCTCCTAGATAGGATAGGATTACAAAGTTGAGAGGGAAAGGGATTACAAATTGATTAAGATTAGGAGAATACACTTTGAATGAAACTAGTTCTCCTTATTCTACTTGGATACCTTCTCTTTTGACTTGGACAAGAGTCTTCCATTTGGGATAGGATGCCAAGGGCTTTAGGCTTGATGTGTGGGCTTCAAGGGCAGCATGGGTGGGCAGCCTCCTTTGGATTGGCGCATGGGCTTTGGGCCCTGGAAACTAGGGTGCCCTGGTATCAGCATATTCCTTGGAATCTTGATTCTAGGGCTCATGGGCTTGACTCCTGGACTTGAAATCTCTAGGCCTGGGTATTGGCATATTCCTAGAATCATGAGGTGCCATGATCTGGAAATATTCTCTTGCATCTGGAGGGTATCTGGTGCGGGCACCAGACTCAGAAGAAGACTTCAGAGCTCCATCTGGATCTCTGATTAACCTTGCTCAAAGAATTAGGGTTTTTGGGTTTTAATAAGAGTTGACTAGATCAACTTAATTTAGCTTGAGTCTACATTACCTGCATTATTTATTTTGTTGAGTCATGTTGACTCAGTAGTGGACTAGGGTTTCAACCTGGGATGTTACACTTTCTTCCAAGACCAGGCAAGTGGACACCACACTCCCAGCCACACTCCCAGTCCAGGGGGCGCCATATCCACATCTAGCAGCTTTTGGTCCCCACTCCACAGATGGCAACTTCCTTCTCTCATGCACCAGATAAGGAGAAGTCCACCAAGAGACCACCAATCAAGGGGGCGGCCAAGACTTTCCAAGAATTCCAAAACAAAGAAGGGAAGAAATTCTCTTGGAAGAGAACTTCAAGGGGGCGCCCACTACCTGCCAAAAACAATCAAAACAAAGATGGGAAGGACCTTGACTTAGGGAGGAAGAAAAGGAGGAGTCCAAAAGAGTTGATCCAGGAAGGAATAAAATTTTTCTTGAAAATCCAAGCAAGGTGGCGCCATCTACCTGTCATTTATAACCCAAATCCATTTTTTTGGTATTTTGGCCGACCATATGTGAAGGATTTGCCCTAATTTGGAGATCCCTTCCTTTAGTCCCACATGGGAAGATGTGAAACCCTCCTCCCTTGTAATGCCTTATAAATTAAACCCCTCTTGTAAGTTTAAATTAATCAGATGAATGAAACCAAATTTTTTTGTGAGCAAACTTTGTGTTTTCTCTCTTCCGCACTTGCATCCAGGTGTTGAGCTCCGTGAGGAAGTAAATCCGGGTTCCCCTGGAACCTTGAGGAGGTGAGAGATCTCCAAAACCCCAAACCCTAGGTTAGCCACTCAACTCCCAAACCCTAGCCGCCATCACCCTTCTCTTTCCACCAAGCCCTAGTCTATTTCCTTCTCACGACCACCCTCTCCAAGTCCAGGCCGGCCACCAGCATCTAGCTCCAGTCCAGATTCTTCAGGTCTACAGCAATCCTAAGAGGAAGTCAGATCGGCCTCCAAGAGAATCCAGATCTCAGCACTTCGGCTTTCAAGTTCTTCAACCTGGTAAATCTTTTCTTGAGTATCTGAATTCCATCACTTGTTCCTCTTCTTTCCCAGATCTTGAGTCCAGGAGAAGCCGACCAAACCACGAGACCAGTATTGGAGGATCCATTGCGAAGATAGCCGACTCCGAGGATCCCACAATCTGCTCGAGAGAGTTCTTCCACCAGAATCCTGAGAAGATCACTGTCTGGTTAGTAAACCATCTCTCCTCTCTATTTCTGTTCTGTTGAAAGTTCAGAGCGAAATTCTATGTCTGGGAGTTTCTCAACCCCCAGCGATCCGTTACTTCTGAACTACTCTGATAATTTGGTTCCTTCTAAACTGTGCTTTCAATCTTTACTTAGTTTCCTTCAACGTAGTTTAGCTTTACTTTGAGTCGAAGCCAATTTCTGAAATATATATATATAAAAAAAAAAGAATTAATCTTAATTTTACTTCCGCATATGCTTCTTTGTTCTTTGTTCTGCATCATTTTTGGTATCAGAGCCCTGTCTAGGGGCTTCTGTTTGATTGCCTGTTTGAGTCCCTCTCTTTTTACTTTGTCTGCTCGAAGTAGACTCCCCAGGACGTCCGGTCCTAGGAATGAAGCAAGGTGCAAACCTCCTCTTCCCATTCCACGGGGTGTTCCTAGGGCGTGTAGGGGATCCGTTGGGTTACAACTTCGTAGCAGAAATTGTAAATGGGGAAGTGCTCTATTTTCAGTCCGTAATTGCCCTGTTACAGGAAATATTTCTCATTACAGGTAACTCCAAATTTAGTGATTTTTGTTTTTCTGAAACCAATATAATTGAAACTAATTTTGTAATTTTCTCATGATTTATTGGTTTCCATGCAATTTCTGAGAATTAAATTACTGCAACTCTATTTTTGTATTCTGCAATCCATTTATTTTTGAGTGTTTATCTCTTAATTCAACTTAAGGGCATTTGAGCATCTAAGATAAGGGGAGGAGTTGATATCCTCTCCTTAGCCCAAAACCACCACCCCTTCATTCGAACCTAAGCCTTTAATCTAAAATTGATTAGACCTAATTTGCCCTAGTGGGCTAGGGACATCAACAAGTCGGGTCAAGGCTAGTGTTGAGTCAGTTTGTCTGGTTACTCTGTGTGTGCTTTGTACTCAGTGTCTAGAACGGTGGTTCAG
Source organism: Areca catechu (assembly GCA_021397845.1). Classification (NCBI taxonomy): domain Eukaryota; kingdom Viridiplantae; phylum Streptophyta; class Magnoliopsida; order Arecales; family Arecaceae; genus Areca; species Areca catechu. The sequence continues at coordinate 138,345,277 of CM038051.1, read as the reverse complement.
GGATTCCATCCCGAAGGGCTTGTGTGCTGGTCTGCCTACCTGGCCAATCTCTGATTGGTGTCTAGGATTGGCATTCAGGGACCTAACACTCCCCTTACACCTGCCTGGCTGAGTCCTGAGTTACTACAGGCTAGCTTGCCACTCTGATTGGGCATCTAGTTTGGGCTCTAGGTCTAATTAGCCCGTAATCGTTCAGTTGAGTCTCATTTTGTGTGCTTGATTGCATCATGTCTACCCGGAATGGAGTACCCTACCAACCTGGTCAAACCCAACCTGATTTAGAGGCCATGGTTAGAGCTCTTACTGAGAGTATGAACAAATTAAGTCAGGATATGAATGAGAATTTTGCCCAGCTTAGGGATCGAGTCCAAGTACTTGAGGAACCTAGGCATCGGAATTGGACTCCTGACCCAGATTTTAATGTGCCTCAACATCACCCACACCAAGAGCCTAGAAGACCTTTATACCGAGATCTTGAACCTAATCATAGGAGGCCTGACCCAGAACCTGAGGATAGAGATGATAGGTTCATTCGGAACATCAAGTTAGATGCACCCACTTTTGATGGTAGTTTAAATCCTAAGGTGTATTCTGATTGGGAGGGTGAGATGGACCAGTACTTTGAGTGGTATGCTATATCAGAGGAGAGGAAATTCAAGTTTGCCAAAATGAAATTAATACGTCAAGCTAGGTTATACTGGGGGAACATTGAGCTGACCACTAGAAGACGAAATGTAGAGCCCATAACCACTTGGCAGGGTATGAAAGAGAAACTTAGAGACAAGTACCTACCCATTTCATCCAGCAAAATCTGTTAGACCAATGGCAGACTTTGAAACAAGGGAACCGATCTGTTTTAGACTACATAACCACCTTTGATGAATACCTGATGAGATGTGATGTGAGTGAAGCCCATGAGGTCACTTTGTCTAGGTTTAGGGCTGGGCTTAGGGAAGATATTAAGAGAGAGTTGTTTTCTGAGAGAGGTTACTGACCTAGACCAAGCCTATCAGATTGCACTGAACACTGAGAAGTTTCAGAGAGGACCCATGCCATCTAGGGTTAGTGCCCCAATCCCAAGAAATGGACCTAGCCAGGTTACCCCTAGCAAGCCTAATCAGGGTATTCCCACCCCTAGGCCCATGGACAAAGGTAAGGCACCTGACACCAGAGAACCCCTAGTATCGTCTGTTTTAAGTGTCAGAAACCCGGTCATATCTCCACCCAGTGCACAACCATAGCTTGTTTTAAGTGTCATAAGGTAGGTCATGTTTCTAGCCAGTGCCCTCGTAGATCCCTATATGTAGAAGAGGGAGGAGAAGAGAGTTCCGAGCCTAATGAGGAGTTTGAAGAAAAAGTTTATGAGGCCGGAATGAATTTGGTTGATGAGTATGAAGGAGAGGAAGAATCCACTGAATCTGACCACTTTGGGGTTGTGAGATGCATCCTATCCCAGACTAAAGTTCAGGAAGATTGGCGTAGGACTAACATCCTACAGACTTTCCTTAAACTAGGGGATAAGGTTTGTAAAATCATCATAGATAGTGGGAGCTGTGTGAATGCCATTTCTACTAGCACTGTCAAAATGTTAGGCTTAACCCCAGTCCCCCACCCCAACCCCTATAAGGTTTCTTGGGTAGACTCTACCTCTATACCCATCCAGTCTAGATGTCAGGTCCAAATCCAAATGCAATCCTATCAAGAGAAGATTTGGTGTGATGTCTTGCCCATGGGGGTAAGCAGTATAATTCTTGGAAGACCTTGGTTGTATGATCATGATGCCACCCTCTTAGAAAATCCAACACCTGTGTCTTTAGTTTCAATGGGAAGAAAATCACAATCCATTCAGTCCCTCCTAAGGACAAGGTAGCTAAAGGAACCAGTAAGGTTAGGGAAATGAAGACTGGAGTGAACCTGATTAGTGCCAAGGATCTAGAGCAAGAAATTCATAGTGGTTCACCCATTTGGATGTTGACTGCTAAGGAACTTAGGACTCCTACACCCTCAGAGCCTCCTCAGGAAGTTAAACCTTTATTAGAAGAATTTGAGGATGTTTTCCCGAGGATCTGCCAGATCACCTTCCACCTCTTAGGGATATTCAGCATTCCATAGATTTAGTCCCAGGAGCTACTTTACCCAACTTGCCCCATTATAGGATGAATCCATCGGAGCATAAAGAACTGCAGAAGCAGGTTGGCGAATTATTGAGGAAGGGGTTCATTAGAGAGAGTCTTAGCCCTTGTGCAGTCCCTGCACTTCTAACCCAAAGAAGGATGGCACGTGGAGGATGTGTGTTGACAGTCGTGCCATCAATAAGATCACAATCAAGTATAGGTTCCCCATCCCTAGACTAGATGACATGCTTGATATGATGGCCGGTGCCATGGTTTTTTCTAAAATTGATCTCAAGAGCGGCTATCATCAAGTTAGAATTAGACCAGGGGATGAGTGGAAAACTACCTTCAAAACTAAGGATGGTCTCTATGAATGGGTTGTTATGCCTTTTGGGTTGTCCAATGCCCCTAGTACTTTCATGAGGATTATGACCCAGGTACTTAGAGCTTTCATAGGAAAGTTTGTAGTGGTCTATTTTGATGACATCCTGATCTATAGTAAGACCCCTGCAGATCACCTAGGCCACCTTAGACAAGTCTGTCAAGTTTTGAGGAATGATAGTCTCTACGGTAATCTCAAAAAATGTGAATTTATGACCAGTAGAATTATCTTCCTTGGATTTGTTGTAACCCCTGACGGCGTGGCTGCCGACCCTGAAAAGATTAGGTCCATAGTAGAATGGCCAGAGCCGACCAGTGTGCATGAAGTCAGAAGTTTCCATGGCTTGGCTACCTTCTATAGGCGATTCATCAAGGGGTTTAGTACCGTAGTTGCTCCTATCACAGACTGCATTAGGAAGGGAGAATTTAAGTGGACCAAAGCAGCCCATAAAGCCTTCCTAGATCTTAAGGATAAGATGACCCAGGCACCCATTTTGAGACTACCGGACTTTTCAAAGGTATTTGAGGTTGCCTGTGATGCTTCAGGAGTAGGTATAGGTGGAGTCCTAAGCCAAGAGAACCATCCCATAGCATTCTTTAGTGAAAAACTTAATGATGCTAAGCTTAGATATTCTACCTATGATAAGGAATTTTACGCGGTAGTGCAAGCTTTGCGTTACTGGAGACATTATTTACTACCGCAAGAATTTGTGCTGTTTTCGGACCATGAGGCTCTTAGATTCTTGAATTCTCAGAAGAAGCTTAACCCTAGGCATGCCAAGTGGGTAGAGTATATCCAGTCCTATACTTTTGTTCTAAAGCATAAGGCTGGATCTGAAAATAAGGTAGCTGATGCCCTTAGTCGTCGATCTTTGTTGTTGAATTCTGTTAGGGCTGAAGTCATAGGGTTTTTGCAAATCAAAGAAGAATATGAGTCGTGTCCGGATTTCAAGACTATATACCAGGATCTAACTCAAGGACCATCTAGTGAACATAAGGATTATTCCCTTATAGATGGCTTTCTGTTCTTTAAGAATAGGCTTTGCATCCCTAAAACCTCTCTTAGGGAATTCTTGATTTGGGAAACTCATGCTGGAGGTTTAGCTGGCCATTTCGAAAAGATAAGACCACCCTGGCTATTGAAGACCACTTTTTCTGGCCTAGCTTAAAAAGAGATGTAGCACACATTGTGGCTAGGTGTCGGACCTGCGCTGTTGCCAAACAGCGAAAACAAAATACCGGCCTTTATACCCCACTCCCTGTCCCAGATCGTCCTTGGCAAGATGTGAGCATGGACTTTATGTTAGGTTTGCCTAAGACCCAGAGGAGGCATGACTCTATCTGTGTTGTAGTAGACCGATTTTCCAAGATGGCCCATTTCTTGCCTTGTTCCCAAACATTTGATGCGTCTAAGGTAGCCACCCTGTTCTTTAATGAGATAGTTCGACTCCATGGCCTACCCAAGACCATTGTTTCCGATAGGGATGTTCGGTTCACTAGCTCTTTCTGGAAAACCCTTTGGCATAAGTTAGGGACGAAACTTAAGTTTTCAACTGCCTATCATCCCCAGACTGACGGCCAAACCGAAGTAGTGAACCGTAGTTTAGGCAATCTGCTAAGGTGTCTTGTTGGTGAAAACATTAGGAACTGGGATTTGTACTTACCTAGAGCTGAATTTGCATATAATGACTCGGTCAATAGGTCTACGGGTAAGAGTCCATTTGAAATTGTGCATGGTTACAAACCCCACACACCTCTTGACTTAGCTCCTTTACCAGTCCACACACGGGTCTCCGAGTCTGCCGAAGTTTTTGCACAGCATATAAAAGACTTGCATAAAGAAATTCAAGCCAAAATAAATTTAAGTAACGAAACTTATAAGAAATTGGCTGATTCTCAAAGGCGAGTCAAAACTTTTGACGAAGGAGACTATGTAATGATTAGGTTAAGGCCTGAACGGTTTCCTCCTGGAACCGTTAGAAAGTTACATGCTAGGGGAGCTGGACCATTTAGAGTGGTAAAGAGAGTAGGATCCAATGCCTATGTGCTCGAGTTGCCTCCAGAACTAGGCATTAGCTCCACTTTCAACATTACAGACCTAGTAGAGTATAGGGAGCCAGCTGTGATTCCTAGTGAGGCTTTTGAACCTAATCCTGCACTTGAGAGTGAACCTGATCCTGTGTGTCCACCAACAAATTGGCTTGTGAGGAAAGAGCAGATTGAAAAGATCCTGGATGATCAGGTTATCTCTACTCGTAATTGAGGATACCAAAGATACCTGGTCCGCTGGCTAGGAAGGCCAGATTCTGATGACTCTTGGATCTCCCGAGAAGAGTTACAAGAGCTGGACCCAGACCTCTTGGAGAGATACCAGAGACAACTTGATCCATACTCGACAGGGTCGAGTTCCTCCCATCCTGGGAGAATTGGTGCGGGCACCAGACTCAGAAGAAGACTTCAGAGCTCCATCTGGATCTCTGATTAACCTTGCCCGAAGAATTAGGGTTTTTGGGTTTTAATAAGAGTTGACTAGATCAACTTAATTTAGCTTGAGTCTACATTACCTGCATTTATTTTGTTGAGTCATGTTGACTCAGTAGTGGACTAGGGTTTCAACCTGGGATGTTACACTTTCTTCCAAGACCAGGCAAGTGGACACCACACTCCCAGCCACACTCCCAGTCCAGGGGGCGCCATATCCACATCCAGCAGCTTTTGGTCTCCACTCCACAGATGGTAACTTCCTTCTCTCATGCGCCAGATAAGGAGAAGTCCACCAAGAGACCACCAATCAAGGGGGCGGCCAAGACTTTCCCAAGAATTCCAAAACAAAGAAGGGAAGAAATTCTCTTGGAAGAGAACTTCAAGGGGCGCCCACTACCTGCCAAAAACAATCAAAACAAAGATGGGAAGGACCTTGACTTAGGGAGGAAGAAAAGGAGGAGTCCAAAAGAGTTGATCCAGGGAAGGAAGAAAATTTTTCTTGAAAATCCAAGCAAGGTGGCGCCATCTACCTGCCATTTTATAACCCAAATCCATTTTTTTGGTATTTTGGCCGACCATATGTGAAGGATTTGCCCTAATTTGGAGATCCCCTCCTTTAGTCCCACATGGGAAGATGTGAAACCCTCCTCCCTTGTAATGCCTTATAAATTAAACCCCTCTTGTAAGTTTAAATTAATCAGATGAATGAAACCAAATTTTTTTGTGAGCAAACTTTGTGTTTTCTCTCTTCCGCACTTGCATCCAGGTGTTGAGTTCCATGAGGGAGTAAATCCGGGTTCCCCTGGAACCTTGAGGAGGTGAGAGATCTCCAAAACCCCAAACCCTAGGTTAGCCACTCAACTCCCAAACCCTAGCCGCCATCACCCTTCTCTTTCCACCAAGCCCTAGTCTATTCCCCTTCTCACGACCACCCTCTCCAAGTCCAGGCTGGCCACCAGCATCCAGCTCCAGTCCAGATTCTTCAGGTCTACAGCAATCCTAAGAGGAAGTCAGATCGGCCTCCAAGAGAATCCAGATCTCAGCACTTCAGCTTTCAAGTTCTTCAACCTGGTAAATCTTTTCTTGAGTATCTGAATTCCATCACTTGTTCCTCTTCTTTCCCAGATCTTGAGTCCAGGAGAAGCCGACCAAACCACGAGACCAGTATTGGAGGATCCATTGCGAAGATAGCCGACTCCGAGGATCCCACAATCTGCTCGAGAGAGTTCTTCCACCAGAATCCTGAGAAGATCACTGTCTGGTTAGTAAACCATCTCTCCTCTCTATTTCTGTTCTGTTGAAAGTTCAGAGCGAAACCCTAGGTCTGGGAGTTTCTCAACCCCCAGCGATCCGTTACTTCTGAACTACTCTGATAATTTGGTTCCTTCTAAACTGTGCTTTCAATCTTTACTTAGTTTCCTTCAACGTAGTTTAGCTTTACTTTGAGTCGAAGCCAATTTCTGAAATATATATAAAAAAAAAAAAGAATTAATCTTAATTTTACTTCCGCATACGCTTCTTTGTTCTTTGTTCTGCATCAGTATCAAGGCATCTGGAGGGCATCTGGGCATCTGGAAGGAATCTCGGACCCTAGGGTGGCAAACATGGCCCAATAAGCTGATGTGAAGGCCTCTGGCTCCTGGATGAGGCTTGGTGGAACTCTAAAATAGGGTATCCTTCTCTCTTATACAAAATTGAACTAGTACTAGACTAAACTCAAGTACAGGACTCAAAGACTGGACTAGGGTTAAGACAAATCAACTAGCCTCAACTTATTACAGGACTCAATCTTACTTGATTACAAAATTTGATACATGACTAAGTAAATCAGATAGGGCCCAGTAATCAGTGTCTGATCCTGGTGCCCCCACCAATAAAGGAACCACTGCTAAGACACTTCAAAGTGCCATAACTGGAGATATATGATGGATCTACTAACCTAGTGGATCATTTAGAATGTTTCAAGATGTTGATGCTCCTCTAGGGACCTATCGATGCAGTGTTGTATCGTGCCTTCCCTTCTACTCTTATAAAATTAGCCCAATACTAGTATTCAAGTCTGAAGGTGGGCTTATTCATTCCTTTTATTAATTAAGTCGATCTTTCATCTTATATTTTGCTAGCAGTAAAAAACTACCAAGAAGTTTTGACTTCTTAATTCATGTCAAGCAGAAGGAAGGTGAATCCCTTAGAGCTTATATGAGTAGGTTAAACGAAGCAGCCCTGGATTTGTACAATGTGGACCACTTGGTCGCAATGATTGCCTTCAAGAGTGGCCTTCAGTAATGTCCTTTCCTCTTCTCTCTAGAGAAAAGACTAGCAACAAACTTCTCTAAAATACTTGCCAGAGCAAAGAACTACTCATGCACTAAAGAGGGATATGGTGCTTACATTCTTCCTACTATCCCCTTTGCTACATTGCTAGCCCCTTCTACTACTCCGTCACTTGCTCCATCCTCCACTCTTCTGCTAATTCCATCTCCCACTACATTGGTAGCTCCCCCTTTAGTCTCATTACTATCTCCAATGCCTGAGGAACAACCATCAGCATGAAAGCTATGGATCAGAGGAGAGGATCATGGGAAAAGACCAAGGAGTCGATCTCCACCACAGTACCGAAGGACATCTCCTTAGATCTGGCACCACCCAAGCCTGAATCAACAAGCCAATACATTGCCATAATATTTTGACCAGTACACCCCTCTCAATGCCCTCGGGCTCATGTTTTGACGCAAATAAGAGAGTAGCTACTAAAAGCCTGGAGGATGCTAGCCAAGCCATATAGATGAAACTAGAACAAATATTGCCTCCATCATTGGGATCTCGACCATGACATAGAGGAATGTATTTAGCTTCAAGACAAAATCAAGAAGCTCATTCATCATGGTTGCTTGAGTAGATTCCTTAGAGATAGAAGAGAAAGACCTGATCCCCAAGTCCATGCCTACTAGAACCACTATCGAGGGTGGAAGAACCAGCCAGTCACCCCATGAAAGATGATGTCAATATCATTGTAGGGGGGTCAGAAATAGAAGCTGGAGTAGGATGGGGTAGAGATTGAGTGATGAACTGATCACATTCACTTGAGTTGATGCCGAAGGAGTGCTGTATCCTCATCATGACACCATGGTTGTGACCCTAAAGATTTATGGCTACAATGTTCATCGTATATTAGTTGATAGTGGAAGTTCGGTGGACATGTTGTTTTATGATGCCTTCTTAAGGATTAATATCTCTCCTAAATGATTAAGGAGGATGGACACCTCGATAACAAGATTCTTTGGGGAACTAGTTCCCACCGAGGGACCCTTATATTGCTAGTAATAATAGGAAGTGTTCCTTGGTGATTCCAGGTGCACCTAACTTTTATAATTATGAAAACTCCCTCAGCTTACAATGCCATCTTTGGCAGGCTGAGATTGAATGCGCTCTGCACGGTGGTATTGATGCAGGATGAGATGAGGCGAAGGACCGTCGGCGAGCTGAGAAGTCACCGAAGATTAAGGTACCACTAGATTTTTATTTTTTTTTTTCTAAAGGAGGTGGTGAAGGAAATAATGGAGATGGAAGACATAAGTTTGGACTCTCATGGACTTTGGGACTCACACTCATAGAGATACCTCTCACCTCTAGGGCATCTCGCCCATCTCGCTATATGGAGCTGTTAGGGTGAGTCTTAAAGGTCATGAAGATGATAAAGAAGATGGAATCAAAAGGGAAGGGGATAACTAGACATGATGTGAAGCAACATGTCTGGGGATGTGCCTCTCGTGCTCTCCTTGTAGAGTGAAAAGTGGGCCTCTCACCCTCTTCATGCAGAGTGATAAGTACATAAAAATTTATAATAAGTGCATTAATTTATTAAATAAATTTATTTTATTTCATTAAAATTAATACTTTTATGTAGTGTTTTAACAAAAAAATCTCACCAATGTGAAGAATGTGATTTATGGGATTTAATGGCATGAACCACATACAATTTAGACTTCAAATGAGCTGGGAAGAGAATTTCAAAAAAATTTATAAGTTATAGCATGGATATTGATGCAGTTAGTCCACAGTGAGTCAGCCAAATGGTCCACAAAGCAGCAGCCTGGTCCATTGCCACCATTTTTGCTTGTCCACGAGTTCAATCCACAGGCCTCCCAAGTCAAGATCTTGTCGGAAACTCATCGGAGACCTTTCTTTTCATTGCCAGGAGCGTCCTCACGGCCGGAGAAGTCGAACCTCGCAAGAAAATCCCAAGAATCACTGTGTCCGTTCTTCCTCCGTCGCCTTCTTCCTCTTCTTGACACCGACGTCGATGATGTTGCAGGGAGCTGCTCGGTCTGCCATCTCTTCTGTCGACATTCTCCACCGTTTACTGCCGTCTTCCCATGGGATTCACCAGCATCGACTACACCTTGTTCGCTGTAGGTCATCTTCACCGCCTGAGCACCATTCCCGTGGTCGAAGAGGATTACGGGGAAGCCTTTCATGGCCAGTAATAAATCCAACGATCTATCAGTCCGCCGCCTACTATTGAAGAACCAGCACCATCTTCCCAAGTGTGCAGCCATCCTGTTCTTACTCATCACGACCAACCCGTCGCCACTATCTTCTTCCCCATTGCGGTCCACTGCCCAGTTTGTTGTCCAGGCCACCGGGAGAAGCTATCAACCAGCCATCTTCTGTAGTCCCGTTCCACCGACTGTCATCCCTCATCAGCCGACCTTCTTCCCATTTTCAGTTGCTGTCCAAGCATCTCAGTGTGCCATTCTCTCCCAGCGGTTCAGGTTGTCAAGGGATAGATGTCCGAAGGAGTAGAAAGGAAGAAAGGTCGGATTCTAGAAGGATAACACCGATGTTTGATTTTGAAATGAAGATTGAGTTCGGTCGTAATACGTGATAGAGATGGGAAACCAATGATGATTTCCCACGGGGTCGACACATTTGGCTCTGTTATAACTAAACGATCTCTCAAGGCACAAGGGGATGATTATTTTTTGAGGTAGAATTCTGTCCATGAGCGTCTGACAGCATTCTTTCCATTATGCTTGAGAATTTTATTTTATTTTATATTCCAACGCTATGCTTAGTTATATTTTATAATTTTTTTACAAAGAATTATTTTATTTTAGTAATAAAGTTTTATTATTATTTTTTATTCTTGTTATTTTAATTTTTGCACTAGGACTAGTTTAATTTATTGTAATTTTGTTACTATCATTTAAATATTTGCAAGTAGGTTAGTTTAATTCCTGCACTTTAGTAGTTTAATTTCTGTAACTTTAATTTCTTGCAATTTATATTTTAGTAAGTAGAGTATAATTGATTTTATAATTTTTTTAAATAATTTTTAAAATTTTTAATTTTAATCATGTCTGGCTAAGCAAATCCTTCTGTGCTTGTGCTTGGCAATGAAGGTAGATCATGATTAGAAATCATTTTCTTAAGATTTATTTTCTTGGGCTTTTAATATTTTAAGAGTTTTTTTTTTAACCTCTTAGCCAAGAGACTTGATGAGTTATTATTGGATTTCATCCCCTTCATAGTTCATACTTAATTCGGTGCAAGAGGGGAAATAGATAGAAGACTTAATATTTTGAATCCCTTTTCCTTTTTTTTGTAGAATCTTTGATAGTGTATTGTTAGAATCCTTTCATACTCTATACTTGGTTAACATAAGTAAGAAAACGGATGATATTAAAGCAATCTTATGAATATTTTCTACATCATTGATCTAGTGGATTCAAAAGTCCTAGATCTTTAAATTATTTATTTCAGTGATTTAAATTACTTTTGCTCTTTCTTGTCAGCTATTCTAAGTGAGGGTTTGAGTACAATTCGAACACAAATTTCTCATGGGATCAACCCATATTCGCTGGACGTGCTACTCTGCATATCATGCGCTTGCGATTACAACTTAAGTTCACATCACGGAGCAAACGAAGAATCTCTCTTCTAAAACTCATCTTTTTTTCTTCATCATTGGATTTTTTTTTCATACATGAAGGAGGTCCTTTTATAATTGACCCTAGCCATTGGATTACATGGAATGAAGAGCAAAGAGGGAGGGCCACAACATGTTGCATTGTGGGTGGATTTGCATGAAAGGGAGGCGCCACATAGCTTCCATAACAGGTGGGCGGTACTACTGAGGTGCTGCATTGAGTGTGGCACTGTGACAGGGGTCCCATATGGCTACTGATGTGGCTGGGTTCTTCAACTTCTTGATTACAGACTTGGACTCAAGTGAAGTAAAATTTGACTTAACTCAATTAAAAGATGATACGACTCATACTAACTCAATTACAAGACCTGACATAAATGGCTAACATGACTAAAATGATCGACTCAAATAAAATATAATAGACTCGAACAGACTCAATCAAATACCTTTGGATTTGCTCCTTACCGATGCTCAGATAGCTCTCGGGTCCCTATCATTATCCTGGAGTGGGGAGAACTTGACACCGTCATATTTGGGTCAGCGGGGACTTTGGTGGAACCGAATCCAATCAAATCAAAAGAGGCTTTACTTTGAGATTTGTGTGGCTCTGAAAATCATGTAGCTATGAAATCGGCAAAGTGATGTGCAATTGCTTTCACGATCGTGCGAAGCTTTCATAATTATGCACGGCTCCTTCCTCCTCAGATGGAGACTGGGTGGAACAAAGGATGGACACCCAGCGGGCTTTGCCGATAATGACACTAGGGTGGAGACGGTGGCATGGACGAGAAGAAGGTCAGCATGGTGATCATCTCGATTGGTCATGTATTTCTCCGATCAGGGGAAGGTAGCAAATGACGAGGGCAAGCACAGCCTGGGTGTGAGTCCAGAGGAGTTTGGCATCGTCGGTGGCTATAAGGGGTAGGGAGGAGATCCGGTGGGTGGCACGAGTGTCCGGATCGCTTAATCGATGGGGATGGTGGACCACACAAGGATGTCTGCAGCACGAGGTTCTGTCGACTACTGGGTGTTGATCGGGGTGATGGAGATCGAACGTGCTGGAGGAGACATCATCGTGGTCGACTTGGCTGTGGGTCTTTCGGACGGGAGGAGATCCAGTGGAGGTGCCGATTGGGGTAGTGGAGGACAACGTTGGTTCTGATCGATGGTCCAACTTGCAGGTGAGAGAGGATTGTCAGCTGGAATGGGAGATGATGGTGGGTGACCAGCTGGAGGCTTGGAAAGAGGTAGAGAGGAGGGGCTCGACTTGGGTAGAGGCTGATGGAGGTGGATCTTCAAGTGGGGCTCTCCGATTGGGAAGGCCAGCGATGGGGCTCGGATAGCAAAGGGGTGTCGTCATTTAGAATGGGAGGCCGCAATGGTGTGGGCACCAGAATCAGGAAGAGACTCCAACCAATTCAAGTCAAATCCGAGTCCTTATGGTTGGATGAGTAAAAAAAAATCCTGTAATTTTTTCTTTCTTTAATTTTGAGTCCAAATAATTATGTAATTCGAGTCTATTTCAATTTTATGTTGGGACTAGTCCAGCCTAAATAACCTTGTATTTGAGTGTTGGGTCCAAATAAGTCAAGTCCAATCCATGAAGAATCAAACCAAACCATATTTGAAGACTAAAGAAGACTCAAGACTTATACTCCAAAGCAAGACCAAAGCCACCTCAAGTGGGGACCACATGCCACATGACACATGCCACCTCATCATCCAAGGTTGCTGCCACATCACACATCCCACCTCACCATCCAAGATTGCTGCCACAACACACATGCCACCTCATTATCCAAGGTTGCGCCCAATAGAAGAAAAGGGGAATTTGAAATTGAATTGGCTACAACCTCCTCCACAACATCCTCCACTCTTCATGGGACGCCCCATATTTTTCTCCATAATTTTTCTCCATGATATTTGGTGTAGTTTGAATTCAAAATGGCTTAATAGTCTATAAAAGACTCTTAGTCTTCTTGTAAAAGGATGATGGAAAAGAAAAATTAAAAATTTTCTTCTATGTGAGTTCTATGTGCCTAAGTGGTAGTTTTAAAGTCTTCTCCCTATCCCACGCCAACCCTATTTCTCCTCCTCCATCTCCAACGCCAAAGACACTCTCCTTCTTCTCCAATCTCAAGCTAGCTCTTCAATGTTCAAGGTTGATCAAGAAGACCATCACAAGGAGGCCGGCCTAATTCATTTCAAGTGATCTACCATGGTGCCAAGATTATTCTTCAACAATGCTTCCTCGACTCTTCTTTAGTTTCTCCATTTCATGACTAACGTATTTTTACCAAGTACTTAATCTTGAGGTTTCTTTGTGTAGGGTTCTCCGGGATTCCGAATTCAAGAGGAAGGAATTACTTGCCACAATCCAGAAAACAAGAAGCGCCCTCAATTTGTAGTATGGTCTTGTCATTTGGGAGGTCTCTTCATGAGTGAACTTGATCTACTTGAAAGATTAATGCCAGGTATGTTCTAGTGTCGATTAGGTCTGAAATATTAAATTTACCTAGCTTAACTTGTGTGGTTCGAATCTTATTCCTATTTTTTTGTTATTTTGATAGTCTCATTAATTAGGTTTACGTTTGATTGTTCGAGTTCTCTTCATTAGACCTCCTTTGATATTATATGCTGAACTAATCATATGCAAATAAGAAAATTGCTAAGTTAATCTATGCTAATCTCCTTTAGGGTTGCATCGTTGCATTATCAACTTGCATGTTACCCATCATTCTTGGTATCAGAGCATGGTAGAATAAGTTCCTGATTGCATAGCATTAAGTCCTTGAAGTACTTGGATCGGGGGCGTTACCAGGCCATCCGGTCTTAGGAGAAAGTAGGGTTTAAACACCATCTCTTCCCATTCCACGGGGATCTCCTAAGGCATGTCGGGGTGCCATTATGATTGACACGTGAAAAAGAAATCCAAAGGACTTCTTAGATTTCATTTGTGAATTTTGCATTGGGCACGTTCTGTTTTTCTGCTTGCTGTATTTTCTGTAGGCTGACTGTAATCCGCTTGCAACTCTAAAGGAAAGTATTACATTTCACATTGGAGTATTTTTTTTCCTGTTCCATTTAAGTTGCTTATCACCATTTTAAATTTCAATCTGAGAAAAAATTTACAAAAAAATGAAAATTCTTGCAGTCCATTAGTGTTATTAGGATTTCTGTTCTGTTCTGTTCCTTTTCATTATCTTCATTTCAGAATCTGCCTAGGATAGTACAGATTTTATTTTGAATTTTTGTTTCATCTGATATGTCATCTAGAAGTTAGGAGTTTTTTGTGACTTTTTTAGATTTTTCTGAAATTTTTTCTGCACTTATCAACACCACTTTTAAACTGCAACACACTACTTCTGCACCTGAAATTTGAAATTTGCATGCATCTCATGATAAATCAAATTAAGGGCATGAAATTGACATAGGGTCAGGATTTCATCACCTGTCCCTAGCCCAAAAATCACCAAATTGCATATCGACCCAATCCCTAACTAAAATTGATTAGACATTAATTGCCCTAGTGGGTTAGGAACATCAATTTGGTCGAGTCCGGGTTATTGTCAACTCAATGTGTCAACTAGTCTTATATGTGCCCTATTACTTGGTGTCTAGAATTGGGACTAAGGGCTTGGGTGCTGATCCGTCTATCGGGCCAATTCCACCGGGCCTAGGTAGGCTAGAGACAGGATCTCACACTTCCCTTGTTCTAAAACCTGGACAAGTATAGAGTTACTACAATCTAGCTTGCCACCTTGATTAGGCAACTAGCTTGGAACTTTAGGTCCAGCTCAATTCAATTGGGAAAGCTTGTGCAACCCATTTCTTCATCTATTATTAGAAGCTGGTGTCAAGGATAGAGGTTAAGTGGCTCAAGCCTAAGCGGTTCTTGTGGTTTTTAATTAGGACCCAGTGAAAGCTGGGGGAACCTCCCACAGACCCACCTCCTGACTGGCCAGTGGAAGAGAGTGGCTGTTGATTTGATTGTACCTAGTCAACTCAGTTTATTTGGACTAACCGGTTTAGAAAACTCGTAGTTCGGGTCTGAGTCTAATTGTTTGCATGACAACTAGGTCAGGCACACCTTACCACCCTTCACAAGCCCAACCAAGTTCATCCATGGACACTAGTATGGAAACCCTTATGAGATCTATGATTGAGCGACTTGAACGTTTGGATGCTAGGTTTGACCAGTTCAAGGAAAGAATAGGAACCCTGGAGGAATCTAGGTTGACCCCAACTGAACCACCTTCACCCAGATTACCTTCAGTTCGCCCTAGAGCCCAACGACAGGAACATACACCTGATCCAATTCATAGAAAGTCACATCAGGATTATACTGATCACACTCCGGAGCTAAATCCTAGAAGACCTCGCCATGATACTTTTGATCAGGATGATCGGGCCTTAAGGAATATATGTCTAGATGCACCAACCTTTGAGGGAAGCCTAGATCCTAAGGTGTACATAGACTGGGAGGCTGACATGGACCAATATTTTGACTGGTATGATATGTCTGAAGAGAGAAGATTTAAGTTTGCCAAAATCAGACTAGTCCGTCAGGCTAGGTTGTATTGGGGAAATGTCGAACGCATAGCTAGGCAGAGGGGAGACTTACCTATAGTGACCTGGAGAGACATGAAGAGAAAGCTTAGAGAGAAATATTTGCCTATGTCTTATCAGCAAAGGTTGTTAGATCAGTGGCAACGAATGACACAAGAAATAAGACTATTTCTGAGTACGTTGCTAAATTTGATGAGTTTGTAATGCGATGCAACGTAGTCGAGTCTGAGGCAGCCACATTATCGAGGTTTAGATCAGGATTGAATGAAGATAAAAGGGGAACTGTTTTTGAGAGAAGTCCATGATTTAGATCAGGCATACCAAGTTGCCATGGACTATGAGAGGTTTCAAAGGAGAGCTACATTTAGGCGACCTGAACCCATTAGGTTTAATCCCCCTGTTAGTCGACCTAGTTCAGTCCCTGGTACAACCAATAGACCAAGATCCAGCTCGAATCCAACCCCTAGGCGCAACCCTGCCATTCCCCCAATTCCTAGAGAAGACAAAGGAAAAAGTCCTGAAGTTCGAGGTGAGAGGGAGCGAGTTTGCTATAAGTGTCGTAAACCAGGTCATTTCGTGAGCCAATGTCCCTCTAGAACTTTACATATAGGGGAGGCAGAAGAAGGTGAATCAGAACCCCTAGAGAATGATGAAGAGGAGGTTTATGAAGCAAGGGATTGCTTGGCTGATGAGTATGGAGGATGGATGAATAAAATTTCTATTGTTCTGTGTGAAAATTTTTTATTTATCTATGTGATCCTAGGGTATCTGTATGATCCCTTCTCCATCTTCCCAGGGTTTCTGTGTGTCCTTGATTTTGGACATCTGTGTGAGTCTAGGGCATCTATGTGAGCCCATTTGCTATGTGCGGGTTTCTGTGTGATCCCTGATTTTGGGCATCTGTGTGAGCCCAGGGCATCTATGTGAGCCCCTTTGCTATGTGCTTATTTTCTTGAGGAATCTATGTGAACCCCAGTATTTTTCTTAATCCTGCACCCTCTTCTTTCCTCCTTCTTTGCAAATCCTAATCTCTGGTGACTTTCATGCTACACACATTTGTCAAGATAGGAGAAAAGGTCTGTAAGATCGTGATCGATAGTGGAAGCTGTGTCAATGCCATTTCCACTAGTGCAGCCAAGAGTCTAGGATTACCCACTGAACAACATCCCAATCCATATAAGGTATCCTAGATCGATTCCACTTCTATCCCAATCAAGCAGAGATGTCAGGTCCGACTCCAACTTCAGTCCTATCAGGAACGAATATGGTGTGATGTACTCCCTATGGGAGTAAGTAGCATCATCCAAGGTAGGCCATGGTTGTTTGACCATGATGTGACAATTTTTGGTCGATCAAATTCCTGTGCTTTCAATTTCAATGGCAAGAAAATTGTCATTCATCCAACCCAGCCTAAGGACAACACCAAAAGAGGAGTTAGTAGCCTGAAAGAAAAAAGGACTGGATTAAATTTGATAGGAGAAAGAAAATTAGAAAAAGACATTAATGAGGGAGCACCTATTTGGATGGTAGCTACTAAGGAAACTATGGACCACACCCCTGTAGAACCCCCTCAAGAGGTGGTCCAATTATTTAAAGACTTTGAAGACGTGTTTCCCGAGGATCTTCCAGACAATCTTCCACCTTTAAGGGACATACAGCATGCCATAGATTTAGTCCCTGGCGTGACTTTACCTATTTTGCCTCATTATAGGATGAATCCAACTGAATATCAGGAGTTACAAAGGCAAGTTAGTGAACTTCTTAGAAAGGGGTTTGTTAGAGAAAGTTTAAGACCTTGTGCTGTCCCTGCCTTGTTAACCCCAAAAAAGATGGTACCTGGAGGATGTGTGTAGACAGTCGTGCCATCAACAAGATTACTGTCAAATATAGGTTTCCAATCCCGAGACTGGACGATATGTTAGATATGATAGCCGGATCAATAATTTTCTCCAATATAGATTTAAAGAGTGGCTATCACCAGGTTAGGGTTAGGCCTGGAGATGAATGGAAGACCGCTTTTAAGACTAAAGATGGATTATATGAGTGGTTAGTCATGCCGTTCGGTATGTCCAATGCACCCAGCACCTTTATGAGAATTATGAATCAGGTGTTGAAAACTTTCATCGAGAAATTTGTGGTGGTCTACTTTGATGACATTCTTATCTATAGCAAGACTAAGGCAGACCATTTAACCCACCTAAGGCAAGTTTGCTAAGTCCTTAGAAAGGATAGCCTCTATGCCAATATCAGAAGTGTGATTTCTTAACCCATAGAGTTATCTTTCTAGGATTCGTAGTAACATCTGAAGGAGTGTCCGCTGACCCTGCGAAAATTAAGTTAATAGTAGAGTAGCCTGTACCCAAGAGTATCCATGATGTCCGTAGTTTCCACGGTTTAGCCATCTTCTATAGGAGATTCATTAGAGGGTTCAGTACGATAGTGGCTCCAATCACTGATTGTATTAGGAAAGGAACTTTTGAATGGACTAAAGTAGCAGACAAAGCCTTCCTAACAATTAAGGAAAAAATGACACACGCACCCGTCTTGAGGTTACCCGATTTTACCAAAGTATTCGAGGTTGCTTGTGATGCTTCTGGGGTAGGAATTTGAGGTGTCTTGAGTCAAGAGAATCACCCAGTAGCATATTTCAGTGAGAAGTTAAATGAAGCGAGACTAAGGTATTCCACCTATGATAGGGAGCTGTATGCAGTAGTTCAGGCATTACGTTATTGGAGGCATTATCTTCTACCGCAAGAGTTTGTCCTATTTTCTGACCATGAAGCTCTTAGGTTCCTTAGTTCTCAGAAGAAATTGAACCCTAGGCACGGGAAATGGGTATAGTTCATACAAGCTTATACGTTCGTACTGAAACATCGTGCCGGAACTAAAATAGGGTTGCTGATGCGTTAAGTCATCGTTCAATGTTGTTGAATTCTGTGAGCACTGAGGTAGTAGGGTTTGAAAGATTAAAAGAGGAATATCCTACATGCCCTGATTTTGGTGTCATCTATCGATCCCTTCAACAAGGACCATCTAGTGAGCATAGTGATTATACCATTTTAAATGGATACATTTTCAGAGGAAATCAGTTGTGTATCCCCAAGACCTCTGTTAGGGAATTTCTGATATGGGAAGTTCATGCTGGGGGCTTAGCAGGATATTTTGGTAGAAATAAGACCATCTTAGCAATAGAAGACCAATTCTTTTGGCCTGGTCTTAAAAGAAATGTGGCCCAGATTGTAGCTCTGTGCCGTACCTGTGCTGTTGCAAAACAGCAAAGACAGAACACCGGTCTGTACACACCCTTACCTGTCCCTGATTGTCCATGGCAGGATATCAGCATGGATTTTGTTGTAGGCCTCCCTAAGACATCGAGAAAGTATGATTCTGTCTTTGTGGTTGTCGATCGTTTCTCCAAGATGGCTCACTTCATTCCTTGTTCTCAAACTTTAGATGCTTCGAAGGTGGCCAAGCTTTTTCTCGATCAGGTCGTTAGGCTTCATGGTTTACCCAAAACCATTGTGTCCGATAGAGATGTCAAGTTTACAAGCTATTTCTGGAAAACCCTCTGGCACATGCTCGGTACCAAACTGAAATTCTCTACTGCCTATCATCCTCAAACCAATGGCCAAACTGAGGTAGTAAATCGAAGCTTAGGAAATCTGTTGAGATGCTTAGTTAGTGATAACCTAGGAAACTGGGACCTATTACTTCCTCGTGCTGAATTTGCCTATAACAGCTCAGTTAATAGGTCTATTGGGAAAAGTCCGTTCGAAATGGTCCATGGATACAGACCTAGGAAGACTTTAGACCTAGCTCCATTACCCACACATGCACGGGTGTCCGAGTCTGCCGAGTCATATGCACAGCATATTAGGGAATTGCATAAAGAGATTAGCCAAAAGATTCAAGCAAGCAATGAACTCTATCAGCATATGACTAATTCACATAAATGATTAAAAGAATTTAATGAAGGGGACTCCGTCATGATCAAACTTAAACCTGAAAGGTTTCCACCGGAACTATGAAGAAACTCCATGCCCGGGGAGCCGGACCTTTCAAAATAATAAAGAAAATTGGACCAAATGCTTATGTATTAGAATTACCACCAAGTTATGGCATTAGTTCAACATTTAACGTTTCAGACTTAAAAGAATACAAAGAACCTGCATTAATACCTAGTGAGCTTTTTGGTCCTAATGTTTCTTTTGAGAGTGAAACACCAAATGAGTGTCCACCACCAAGTGTTCATGAGAGAAAGGAGAGAATTGAAAGGATCTCGGATGACCAGATCACTACTACTAGGAATAGAGCTACCAACGTTATCTGGTTAGATGGCAAGGATGTCCTGAATCTGAAGACTCCTGGATTTCCCGAGAGGACCTACAACAAATCGACCCGGATGCATTAGAAGCTTATCAAGCCAACCCTCACTCGATAGGGTCGAGTTCCTTCCACCCCGGGAGAATTGGTGTGGGCACCAGAATCAGGAAGAGACTCCAACTAATTTAAGTCAAATCCGAGTCCTTATGGTTGGATGAGTAAAAGAAAATCCTGTAATTTTTTCTTTCTTTAATTTTGAGTCCAAATAATTATGTAATTCGAGTCCATTTCAATTTTATGTTAGGACTAGTCCAGCCTGAATAACCTTGTATTTGAGAGTTCGGTCCAAATAAGTCAAGTCCAATCCATGAAGAATCAAACCAAACCATATTTGAAGACTAAAGAAGACTCAAGACTTATACTCCAAAGCAAGACCAAAGCCACCTCAAGTGGGGACCACATGCCACATGACACATGCCACCTCATCATCCAAGGTTGCTGCTGTTGGGAATTGTGTCCCAAAGCCAATCGCCTGGGTTGTAGGTGGTTGTGCTAAGTATTGTATTTTTTCAATGAATTAATAAAATATTATTTTTGGCAGCTCATCACATATTGAATTTCCCTGAAATGAACTCTTTCCTATGTGATGAAGTCCTTAGGACTACACTGACTTCGATACAGAGAGGATGTATCGAGTGGTCCTTAAACCCAGTTCACAACCAAAGGATATATTGTACTGGACGGCAATATATCAAGTATAGGTTATTGTAGTTCACATCGTTTGGTTGTCCTCTTAACCAAATGAGTGTGGTGACACTGATGTGATCTGCAGGTGGGATATATGTGATATCTCATTGAACGTAACTCCGTGCAGTCCCTTTCTACCAAAGGGATACTCACGATTGGATATGGGTATAAGTGTCCCTCTGACCTGAGGTCATCGCGGTAGCTTGCAAGCAACTCCCTGTGCTTTGGTGCCGGACTACCTGGATTTTTATTCCAGTGACGGAAGGTTTCTGGGTACAGGCAAGTACTTTTGGAGCAGTGATGGACCAAGATGGAATTGACCTGTCCAAACAGTTTGGATTGAATATCTCGCAGTATCTCAATTTAGCAAATCCTTGGCCGGGGTAGCCCTAGTGAAGAGTCACTAGGCTTGCGAGGTTGAGACACGTAGTCGACTGACTCAGTCTGGGTTGGCAGCCCAATCTCAGTCGTCCTGAGCATTAGAGGTCAAAGGGATGAATTATACGGTAACCATATGCCAGAGGTTCGATTGTTTGCTCCCGCATCTTCGACTGGGTTGGCAGCCCAATCTCAGTCGTCCTGAGCATTAGAGGTCAAAGGGATGAATTATACGGTAACCATATGCCAGAGGTTCGGTTGTTTGCTCCCGCATCTTCGACCTATCCGGACGCCGGGACCCATTGCTAGATGGTTTCTTGTGCTGGTACTAGAAATTGTTCTAGTGCTACCGTTTAGGTTCGAACCTATGAGGTCACACGCCATAGAGGATAACTCTCTGATCCGGATACTGATTACGATTAGGAATCGTCTCGGTTTTATGGTCACAGTATTTTTGAGCACTCTTTTTCCCGTCTTGCCCTTGTTTGTGTCAACCGAAAATTATTCCGGGTTGACCAGCGCTGCGCCAGGATTTTTCTGAATCAGTTTTGAACTGATTCGGAGTTCGTTTCGGCCTCCAATTGGTTGTGAACCAATTTTATTTCTTGAACCAGGTTCAATTCGATTGAACCGTTTGGTTTAAAGGGATTGGACCGGTTTTTGGTTGAACCGGTTTCCACCTTGATTTCTTTTCCACCTTGGACCGTTTTACACGGTATTCGGAAGGAAGGCCAAACGAATGGAAATTTTTTCTAAACGTTGGAAAGGCCAATGCACTCCCATGCTGGGCGTTTTCCTCTTCTCCCTCCCCTTTGGTTAAAGGCCTTAATCCCTTGTTTATGGCATTTAATTGGGTTAACTGATGAAGCCTCTCCACCTCACGTCGCTCTACTTCCCTCTCCCTCCCAGCAGCCTATATAAACACCTTGCCATCTCCTGTTGTTTTGGTGTGAAGTTTTCAACGAGGGATAAGTGAAAAAACCCAGCGTATGAGGAGCAAAAGAAAAGCAAGGTGTTCTTTGAGTGACCCCTGTTATAGAGCTTGGATACACTGGGATTTGGAGTGTGTGAGGGAGAGAAACAAGGCATCAATCCTCTCTTTAAACTGCTCAAAAATCCCTGCTGCAGCAATTCTGTTTTGCTGCAGCAACCTGTGACCGTGAACCCCTTTTCCGGCAGCTAGCACCACGCGTGGAGAGGGATCGGAGAGCCCCGGCGTGTCTCCCCTCTAGAGGGAGTATTCTTCTACTCCTCGAGCCAACCACGCGAGCCGGGATCGCTCCAGTTCCCGAAATCCAACGACGAAGGCTGCTACTACTCCGTTCTGCTGCCATTTTCGTGCAGCAGACTTCGGCGATTTTTACGATTTATTGGCTTAGTTTTTCTTGCAGAAACCAGTGCCAAATCGAAGAGGACTTCCTTAAGAATCTACAGCTCAAATTTGGGAGCGATCGGAGGTCCGGAAGGCGGCGTTCCGGGACTTTTCGGAAGCCCTGTTTTCAGCCAAGGTGGAAGACGACTGGAATAACTTTATTCCAGTTATTCCAGTCTATTCCAGGTTTATCCCAGACTTATTCCAGCTGGGAATAAGGTATGTTTTTTGGGTTTTAATTTCGGTGCATGTGTAGATCTAGATTTAATAAAATGTTTATAAATATTATATGTCCTGTATCACGCCAATACATGCATCTTGTATATGCTAGATCCTGTGCGGAGTAGGTATTTTTTGCATTTATTTTAAAAATATTTTTAAAATATTTACCTGCTCCCTGTGCTGTGCATGCTTAGCGTAGGCATCTGCACCACATTTTTTCTTTTCAGTGGTATCAGAGCCAGGTTCTAGAGTAACATATCTTGATGCATGTATAGTAGATTAATTGTTTAATCTTGGGATTAGAGAGTACTTTTAGGAACCTAGTTGAGACCTTCACCATGGCCGTGTGTCTTTGACACGATGCGGTTCGTCTGTGTTGGCCTCTTCAGAAGGATCCTTTAAGGAAATCAAAAAGAATTAAATTATAAATTTGGCATGATTTATAATTTTGTCATTTGGGTCATATAATATTTATAAAGTATAAATCTAGATATGATGCATATTTAAGATGTAAAATTGTTTTACATAAGACTTAATTAAAATGTTTTAATTAAGTATTTGGCTTAATAAAAAAAAAAAATTTTAGGTTTATGAAATCTATATAATTTGCATAAGCCAAAATTGGGTTAATTGGGTTAGTTGATTAGTTGGGTCCATCACTGGGTTAGACCTAAATTTAGTTGAACCGGATTAAAAGAAGATTAAACAAAAGTTGTTAAGGTCTTTCTTTAGAACTATCTAATAGTTAGATTAGTTGATCCGTTCATCAAAAATGGATCCAATTAGTGGCTCAGTGGACCCCGAGTCTTTAGGCTAGTCTGATCGAGTCTGGTAAACCGACTGGTGTCGAGGTAGGTTTGGCATTTGTGATCATGGTTGTATGAGGCTACCTCTTTCCTGCCAACTTGGTTGTGTCTAGGAAGATGGTTAATGACGGATACTCACCCATGATCTCACCTACCTGGCTAGTCGAGTCGACCAAACTGATTGGAAAAGCTCAATGACTCGAGTTCCCATGTCACCCAGGTTGATCGGTCTGACTGATCAATAGGTGCCCATGGATCAATTGTTGATTTAATTCAACCCTCCTGGAATCTGATTGATTCAGTGGAGGATGATCCATGTCCTTACCTTTTTCTTCTGTCCAAAAAAAAAAAAAAAAAAAAAAAATCCTCTAAAAATTATTAGGTTCTTAAAAAGACTAAGTCAAGGATTGACAGTGTCTTAGCCTCCCTTAAGTTGGATAGAAATGTGTCCACTAGCTTGGTGTGCATCGGTAGTTCCATAGAACGGGTGTACATCCGTGACTGGAATTTCTATCTGATCGATGATGGTTCAGTGCAACCTCTTAACGGGACCAGGTGGGCCGTCCATAGTCGGGCTTGGTCTTTAGTTAGCTGAAGCATTGGATTAGTCATTTAAATGGTTGGACCTAACCAGAGACCCCAATAGGAGGCCCCTAGGCCGATTGGGGTGTTCTCTGAGCAAAAATAAAATACTGAAATTGTTTGGGAAACAATTGGTTTACGAACCTACCTTTAGGCTCGTATGTGTGAGCCGGCCATAGTCGGGCTCATGCGTGGCCTATGGATTTCAGTACCCACTTGAAAAAGTGTTTTCACGGATTGGAGTTAGAGGCTGCCAATCTGAAAAATTAGTGGGAGAAACCTTTAGACTAAAGTCCAAGTCTTTTGGTTAATTTATTAATTCATACACTAATAGGTCTAATTTTCTTTTCAGATGTCTTCAAACTTGTCACTCCGTCACTTCTCGATAACGAGAAGTTAAGGGTCACAACTTCGATAGTTGGTATCGAATGTTTGAGAATAGTTCTGGAGCCGAACGGATCCTGTATGTGATAACGGATCCGGCACCTGAAATCCCTCCCGCAATGCATGGAGTGCGGTCAGAGATGCTTATTTGAAGTGGGTCTCTGATCGCACTACTGTCCGGTGCATTATGTTAGCGGCGATGGACGACGAGTTCAGTCGCAAATTCGAGGAGGCCCACCCTGATGAAATCCTTCAAAAGTTGAAGGAATCCTTCTGCACCCCCGATGATGTAAACGGTACAAAGTGTCTTGTGCCCATCTACAACTCCAGATGCCGAATGGCGGATCAGTCACTGATCATGTTTGTACATGATCGAGCTGATTGAAAAACTGAGCAAACTCGGATGCCCCTTGCACTAGCAGCTCGGCAAGGATGCGATCCTCAATTTCTCTTCCCTCCTCCTATCTTGATTTCTTGATCATTACAGAATGAACAAGCCTGCAGTAAACTACCATGGTCTTTGGGGATTACTGCAGACTTTGCGAGAAAGACCACCAACTTAGAAGGGGGTAGGGAATTTAGTGGGAGGAGGTAGAGGTCGTCGTCCCTTTAAGAAAGGGAAGAAGAAAATAAATAAAAAGGGAAGGAAGGTGCAGAATGCTCCTGGCCCGAGTCAGACCAGGAAGGTTTAAGGCTGATCAGTCTTCTGCAGAGTGCTTCCACTGCAAAAGAAGGGACACTAGAAGAGGAACTGTCCTCTTTATATAGCATCCCTTGATCCGAACAGGCCGAGAAAGCAGAAGTCTGCTGAACAAGGTATTATATGATAAGACCTTGTAATTACTCAATTGTGATACTGCTAACTGGGTATTGGATACTGGTAGTCCAATTCATGTTTGTAATTCGTTACAGGGACTTCAAGTTAGCAGAAGATTTGAAGATGGAGAACAGTTTCTGAGCGTCGGAATGGAAATCGTGTTCCAATACTGGCGGTTGGAGTCCTGCGTCTTGTCTTTGAGTCTTGTACTGTCGAACTAGTCGACTGTCACTATTGTCCTAGTTTCATTATGTGCATAATCTCTGTAGGCCTTTTGGCCAGTTGTGTTTTTGAACTATCAATAAAAGGAGATTTTTGCAATGTTATTTGAATAACTCTGTTATAATGAAAGCTAGATTAAATAATGGCATAACGTACTATCAAGGCCTGTTAGTGTAATGTACACTTCTAGCAAACGTCCAAGGTTAGATAATGTCAACGATTTGTATCTTTGGCACTGTAGGCTAGGTCATATTAACCAAAATAGGATAAACAAGATGCGAGGAGATGGACTTCTCGAGGTCAGTGATTCTGAATCACTGCCCACTTGTGAATCCTATTTACTGGTAAAATAACCAAGTCACCTTTTACAGGAAAAGGTGAACGAGCTACAGAACTTCTAAGTCTAATACATACTGATATATGTGGACCGATGACAGTTAGTGCTATAGGAGAATACAAATATTTCATTACTTTTACAGACGACTTTTCAAGGTTCGGTTATGTCTTTTTAATGAGACATAAGTCTGAGTCGTTTGAAATGTTCAAACGATACCGTAATGAAGTAGAAAAGCAAACTGGAAAAAGTATTAAAACCCTTCGATCTGATCGAGGTGGCGAATACTTATCTAGTGCTTTTTTGACATATCTTGAGGAGAATGGAATTCTCTCTCAGTGGACTCCTCCAGGAACACCATAGTTGAATGGTGTGTCCGAAAGGAGGAATCGAACCTTGTTGGACATGGTTCGCTCCATGATGGGCTTTGCAACTTTGCCGCTATCCTTTTGGGGATATGCGCTTCAGACAGCCTGTTACTTATTAAATAATGTTCCAAGTAAATCTGTGTCTCCACTCCGTATGAGATGTGGAATGGACGTAAACCATCAATCTCACACCTTCGGGTCTGGGTTGTCCGGCTTACGTAAAGCGTTTAGACTCAGACAAACTTGGTCCTAGGTCTGATCGGGTTTATTTGTTGGTTATCCTAAGGAAACCAAGGGTATTTCTTCTATTTGGAGAATGAACAAAGGTGTTCGTTGCTCTTAGAGCTATCTTTTTGGAAAAGGAGTTCCTTGGAGAAGGAACTATAGCCTCCAAGATTGAACTTGATGAAGTTCAGCCAATAGAAGAACCTACACACTCTAAGGACGTTGTAGAACCGGCTGTGATTGAATCACACCCAGAACCCATTAGGAGATCCGGTAGAATACCACGTCAGCCGGACAGATATTACGGTTTCTTGGTCCGGGACGGCGATCCCATTGAGCTCGATGAGAACAATGAGGATCCGATCACCTATATGGATGCACTTCAGAGATCTGACTCTGAGGCATGGCTTGGAGCCATGCGATCCAAAATGGAGTCCATGGAAATCAACAATGTTTGGACATTGGTTGATCCGCCTGAAGGAATAAAACCCATCGGGTGTAAATGGATCTTCAAGAGAAAAAGGGGCGCAGATGGGAAGGTAGAGACCTATAAAGCCCGTCTGGTTGCCAAGGGGTATCGTCAACGATATGGTATCGATTATGACGAGACATTTTCCCCTGTGGCAATGCTCAGTCTATTCGGATCATGCTTGCTTTGGCAGCATATTTTGATTACGAGATCTGGTAGATGGATGTCCGAACCGCTTTCCTAAATGGGGAGCTAGAAGAAGAGGTGTATATGATACAGCTGAAGGGTTCACATCCACAGATGAATCAAAAGTATGCAAATTGCAGAAGTCCATCTATGGACTCAAGCAAGCATCTCGAAGTTGGAACTTACGGTTTGATAGGTGTATCAAATCGTACGGCTTCGTTAAGAACGGAGAAGAACCGTGCATCTATAAATGGATTAATGGTTCTGTGATTGTATTCCTGGTACTGTATGTTGACGATATTCTCTTAATCGGGAATGACGTCGCAACATTACAAGGAATAAAGGTCTGGTTATCATCTCAGTTCTCCATGAAGGACTTGGGTGAAGCTTCTTACATACTAGGTATGAAAATCTATAGAGATAGATTTAAGAAGCTTTTGGGATTGTCCCAGTCTACGTACATAGACACCATGCTGAAACGGTTCAGCATGGAAAATTCCAAGAAAGGCTATCTTCCGATAGGTTCTGGAATTACTCTTTCCAAGAAGGATTGTGCGACAACTCCTGAGGAAAGAGAGCACATGAGTAGAGTACCTTATGCTTCGGCAGTAGGCTCTATCATGTATGCTATGACTTATACTAGACCAGATGTGGCATACTCACTAGGAGTAGTGAGTAGATACCAGTCTGACCAGGTGAGGCGCATTGGAAGGTGGTTAAGTCCATCCTCAAGTATTGAGAAATACTAAAGATCAATGGCTAATTTATGGAGAACCTGACTTGAAACTTGTGGGGTACACTGACTCTAGTTTCCAGTCAGATAGAGATGATAGCAAGAGTGTGTCAGGGTTTGTATTTACCCTGAACGGAGGAGCGGTCTGCTGGAAAAGTTCCAAGCAGGCAACTGTTGCAGACTCGATATGCGAAGCAGAATATATTGCAGCATCAGATGCAGCAAAGGAAGCTGTGTGGTTGCGAAAGTTCCTTGGAGAGCTAGGGGTGGCACCTTACCTAGATGGTCCTGTTCCGGTGTACTGTGACAGCACTGGACCATTGCTCAAGCTAAGGAGCCAAAAGCTCATCACCACACCAAGCACATCCTGCGGCGCTACCACCTCGTACGAGAGATCGTGGAACGAGGCGACATCAATCTTCTGAAGATCGATGGAAAAGAAAATCTGGCCGACCCCTTCACTAAAGCCCTCGGAATAAAAGAGTTTGACCATTGTAAATGGGAAATGGGTATTAGATACTCTTCTGATTGGCTTTAGTACAAGTGGGAGTTGTTGGGAATTGTGTCCCAAAGCTAATCGCCTGGGTTGTAGGTGGTTGTGCTAAGTATTGTATTTTTTCAATGAATTAATAAAATATTATTTTTGGCAGCTCATCACATATTGAATTTTCCTGAAATGAACTCTTTCCTATGTGATGAAGTCCTTAGGACTACACTGACTTCGATACAGAGAGGATGTATCGAGTGGTCCTTAAACCCGGTTCACAACCAAAGGATATATTGTACTGGACGGCAATATATCAAGTATAGGTTGTTGTAGTTCACATCGTTTGGTTGTCCTCTTGACCAAATGAGTGTGGTGACACTGATGTGATCTGCAGGTGGGATATATGTGATATCTCATTGAACGTGACTCCGTGCAGTCCCTTTCTGCCAAAGGGATACTCACGATTGGATATGGGTATAAGTGTCCCTCTAACCTGAGGTCATCGCGGTAGCTTGCAAGCAACTCCCTGTGCTTTGGTGCCGGACTACCTGGATTTTTAATCCGGTGACGGAAGGTTTCTAGGTACAGGCAAGTACTTGTGGAGCAGTGATGGACCAAGATGGAATTGACCTGTCCAAACAGTTTGGATTGAATGTCTCGCAGTATCTCAATTTAGCAAATCCTCGGCCGGGGTAGCCCTAGTGAAGAGTCACTAGGCTTGCGAGGTTGAGACACGTAGTCGACTGACTCAGTCTGGGTTGGCAGCCCAATCTCAATCGTCCTGAGCATTAGAGGTCAAAGGGATGAATTATACGGTAACCATATGCCAGAGGTTCGATTGTTTGCTCCCGCATCTTCGACCTATCCGGACGCCGGGACCCATTGCTAGATGGTTTCCTGTGCTGGTACTAGAAATTGTTCTAGTGCTACCATTTAGGTTCGAACCTATGAGGTCACACGCCATAGAGGATAACTCTCTGATCCGGATACTGATTACGATTAGGAATCGTCTCGATTTTATGGTCACAGTATTTTTGAGCACTCTTTTCCCCGTCTTGCCCTTGTTTGTGTCAACCGAAAATTATTCCGGGTTGACCAGCGCTGCGCCAGGATTTTTCTGAATCAGTTTTGAACTGATTCGGAGTTCGTTTCGGCCTCCAATTGGTTGTGAACCAATTTATTTCTTGAACCAGGTTCAATTCGATTGAACCGTTTGGTTTAAAGGGATTGGACCGGTTTTTGGTTGAACCGGTTTCCACCTTGATTTCTTTTCCACCTTGGACCGTTTTACACGGTATTCGGAAAGGAAGGCCAAACGAATGGAAATTTTTCCAAACGTTGGAAAGGCCAATGCACTCCCATGCTGGGCGTTTTCCTCTTCTCCCTCCCCTTTGGTTAAAGGCCTTAATCCCTTGTTTATGGCATTTAATTGGGTTAACTGATGAAGCCTCTCCACCTCACGTCGCTCCACCTCCCTCTCCCTCCCAGCAGCCTATATAAACACCTTGCCATCTCCTGTTGTTTGGTGGTGAAGTTTTCAACGAGGATAAGTGAAAAAAACCAGCGTATGAGGAGCAAAAGAAAAGCAAGGTGTTCTTTGAGTGACCCCTGTTATAGAGCTTGGATACACTGGGATTTGGAGTGTGTGAGGGAGAGAAACAAGGCATCAATCCTCTCTTTAAACTGCTCAAAAATCCCTGCTGCAGCAATTCTGTTTTGCTGCAGCAACCTGTGACGTGAACCCCTTTTCCGGCAGCTAGCACCGCGCGTGGAGAGGGATCGGAGAGCCCCGGGCATGTCTCCCCTCTAGAGGGAGTATTCTTCTACTCCTCGGAGCCAACCACGCGAGCCGGGATCGCTCCAGTTGCCCGAAATCCAACGACGAAGGCTGCTACTCCGTTCTGCTACCATTTTCGTGCAGCAGACTTCGGTGATTTTTTACGATTTATTGGCTTAGTTTTTCTTGCAGAAACCAGTGCCAAATCGAAGAGGACTTCCTTAAGAATCTACAGCTCAAATTTGGGAGCGATCGGAGGTCCGGAAGGCGGCGTTCCGGGGACTTTTCGGAAGCCCTGTTTTCAGCCCAAGGTGGAAGACGACTGGAATAACTTTATTCCAGTTATTCCAGTCTATTCCAGGTTTATCCCAGACTTATTCCAGCTGGGAATAAGGTATGTTTTTGGGTTTTAATTTTGGTGCATGTGTAGATCTAGATTTATAAAATGTTTATAAATATTATATGTCCTGTATCACGCCAATACATGCATCTTGTATATGCTAGATCCTGTGCGGAGTAGGTATTTTCCGTATTTATTTTAAAAATGTTTTTAAAATATTTACCTGCCCCTGTGCTGTTGCATGCTTAGCGTAGGCATCTGCACCACATTTTTTTCTTTCAGCTGCCACATCACACATGCCACCTCACCATCCAAGATTGCTACCACATCACACATGCCACCTCATTATCCAAGGTTGCGCCCAAGAGAAGAAAAGGGGAATTTGAAATTGAATGGCTACAACCTCCTCCACAACATCCTCCACTCTTCATGGGACACCCCATATTTTTCTCCACAATTTTTCTCCATGATATTTTGTGTAGTTTGAATTCAAAATGGCTTAATAGTCTATAAAAGACTCTTAGTCTTCTTGTAAAAGGATGATGGAAAAGAAAAATTAAAATTTTCTTCTATGTAGTTCTATGTGCTTTATGGTAGTTTTAAAGTCTTCTCCCTATCCCACGCCAACCCTATTTCTCCTCCTCCATCTCCAACGCCAAAGACACTCTCCTTCTTCTCCAATCTCAAGCTAGCTCTTCAATGTTCAAGGTTGATCAAGAAGACTCACAAGGAGGCCGGCCTAATTCATTTCAAGTGATCTACCATGGCGCCAAGATTATTCTTCAACAATGCTTCCTCGACTCTTCTTTAGTTTCTCCATTTCATGACTAACGTATTTTTACCAAGTACTTATCTTGAGGTTTCTTTGTGTAGGGTTCTCCAGGATTCCGAATTCAAGAGGAGGAATTACTTGCCACAATCCAGAAAACAAGAAGCGCCCTTAATTTGTAGTATGGTCTTGTCATTTGGGAGGTCTCTTCATTAGTGAACTTGATCTACTTGAAAGATTAATGCCAGGTATGTTCTAGTGTCGATTAGGTCTGAAATATTAAATTTGCCTAGCTTAACTGTGTGGTTTGAATCTTATTCCTATTTCTTTGTTAATTTGATAGTCTCATTAATTAGGTTTACGTTTGATCGTTCGAGTTCTCTTCATTAGACCTCCTTTGATATTATATGCTGAACTAATCATATGCAAATAAGAAAATTGCTAAGTTAATCCATGCTAATCTCCTTTAGGGTTGCATCGTTGCATTCTCAACTTGCATGTTTCCCATCATGCAAGGCCGGTGGTTCAAATGGCTATGGAGACATCTATTTGGGTGGCTGCTTAGATGGTGGTCGTTGGCTACTAAGGTGGGGCAGGGAGAGGCTGAAGATGGTCTTGGCCAGTGACAATGGATGCCTGTGGGGAGGCTAACAGCTAAGGTTGGTTTGATCGGTCGATTGTGGCGATAGAGTGTCCAATTGGATATAGTTCGGTGGTGGTAGGATCTGTGATCAGGTATTAAAATAGGGGAGATGAGGGGGGCTTAGGATGTTTGTCGCTGGTTTGATAACAGGCATGGGGAGGAAGATGAAAATTAGGGAGGTGATTTCTCGAAGCTTGGATGAATTAGTTCGTGTCTTGGATGATGAAGCATACCCTAATCCTTTGTCTCTAATACCTAAATTGATGCGGGACGAGATGAGGTGAAGGGCCGTCATGAGCTAAGAAGTCACTAAAGATTAGGGTACCACTAGATTTTTATTTTTGTTTTTATTTTTATTTCTAAGGAGGTGGGGAAGGAAACAATGGAGATGGAAGACATAAGTTTGGACTCTCATGGATTTTGGGACTCACACTAGAAGAGACCTCTCACCTTTAGGGCATCTCACCCATCTCGCTACATGGAGCCGTTAGGGTGAATCTCAAAGGTCATGAAGGCGGTAAAGAAGATGGAATCAAAAGGAAAGGGAATAACTAGATATGATGTGAAGCAACATATCCGGGGATGCACCTCTCGTGCTCTCCTTGTGGAGTGAAAAGTGGGCCTCTCACCCTCTCCATGGAAAGCAAATGAAGAATCTCTCTTCTAAAACTCATCTTTTCTTCTTCATCATTGAATTTTTTTTTCTCATACATGAAGGGGTCCTTTTATAATTGACCCTAGCCCTTGGATTACATGGAATGAAGAGCAAAGAGGGGGGGCCACAGCATGTTACCTTGTGGGTGGATTTGCATGAAAGGGAGGTATAACAGGTGGGTGGTACAAAGAAAAATATCATGAAACAAGGGAAAGAGGGAGGGCATCCATATGTTGCCTAATCTGCCTAGATGCCATATAGTTTTCTTCCATCTTCTCTTGGGCGATCCACAACTTCCATATGGGGCATTGATCTACTTACTTCTTGGGTTTGGTTAATGTCATGAAGATCTTGGGATGCCTAATAGAGTGGATGATGCCTGCTATGACTAGGGCTCCTCGTGGCTGCTAAGGTGGTTGCACTGAGTGTGGCACTGTGATTAGGGCCCATGTGTTGCTGATGTAGCTAGGTCTTCAACTTCTTGATTACAGACTTGGACTCAAGTGAAATAAAACTTGACTTGACTTAATTAAAAGATGATAGGACTCGTATTGACTCAATTACAAGACCTAACATAAATGTGATGCACACTAATATGCATGCAAAATATTTTTTATATTTATATATGTTGAGTTATGTATCTAATCTTGAAAATAAGGCCAAGAACTTAAGTAGACTTTTGTGCAAAAATAAGAAGTAACAACATGCAAAAGACCCTAAAAGTAAAAAAAAGAGGACCACCGAGGCTTAGAAGCCCCGGTTGGGCTAGTTCCCCTTCAATAACACTACTGGCAAGTAGAGAGGGAATACCTAACAGGATCTAGCAGATGAATCCTTGCAGAGGTCTCTCTTCGCTCCTGAATGCGGCCTGGATGATCAAGCTGAAGACCCACAGATTCATGGCTTTCAACTCGATGATCCGATAGTGGCCCGGTTGGAATCAAAGGATTCGTAGACATCAAGGGACCTATAAATTGCCTGTCTGGGTTAGAAAAAAATGCAAGGATAATGAAATAAATTGAAAATAGCAAGGATGGAAGAGTTTTTGTGTTGGGCGGCCAAGGCTTGGAGAGATGCTTCTAGGGTTTTGATGGCGACTG
The DNA here is from genome assembly GCA_021397845.1 of Areca catechu. Classification (NCBI taxonomy): domain Eukaryota; kingdom Viridiplantae; phylum Streptophyta; class Magnoliopsida; order Arecales; family Arecaceae; genus Areca; species Areca catechu. Next base: position 138,311,858 of record CM038051.1, on the reverse strand, counting down.
GAGGCTGGGCGCAGGAGATACGAATGAAGAATGGGTTCACACATATTCCCCTTAGCACACAGCAAGCACGCAGCAGAGATATGAAACTCATATAATTCATTAAAAGTAATCTCATACAAGAGAGGAGGGCTTCTTTTATAAACTACAAACTTTCCCCCCAAGTAACGATATAAAGGTCTTTAAATAAAATTTGAATCCCACCCAAACCCTAGCTAGAAAGCATGGAAACTCCTTAGCCCTCTTTCCCTCAAACTCCATCTCTCTTTCTTGCCTTGGTCATCCAAGGGAGGTGACCATAAGTGGCTGACCAAGGGTGGTAACCATAAGAATATGGCGCCCCTTCGTTCCTCTCATGGGCTTTGGCTGGCCCAGTTTGCTTCAGGCTGCAGTCTAGGGCTCCAAGCTGCGCTCCAGGATTCTAGGGCTTTCAATTTTTCCTGCTGGGCCTTCCATGGTCTTCATAACTTCAAGCTGGGTTGGTCTTCACTTGTGCTGGCTTGATCTTCACTTGTATTGAGTGTTCATTAGACTTGGACTAACATATATAGGACTCAGAAAAGACTAGCGCAACATGACCTGACTTGACTGACTGATCCAAACCCTACTGAAATGAATCTACTATGAATATAGGACTCAAATGATGAAAGGAAACTCTAATAGGCTAAGACCTTATTACAAACTGGGCTCAAACACTACTAAGTAATCCACAGAGGGTTTATAAGCCTCTGTCTTATTCTGGTACCTTTGGTGTCCGCACCAAAATGACAAACAGGACATAAATGATTGACTCAAATAAAATATAATATACTCAAATAGACTCAATCAAATACCATCATATTTGCTCCTTGATGATGCTCAGATAGCTCTCGGGTCCCCATCAAGTATCCACCTACTAGTTACTTATGAAGTTTCCTACCTTGCATGGGATAAGGAAAGTATGTGGAAACCAAGCTATAGCTAGATAATGTTATATGGTGGACTGCCAGGTTAAGCCTACAAGTACACTCTGTTGAGTCTTGGGTGGTGTGTCCAAGGCTTATTAGGTCAATGTCCATGTATTGGTCTGGTCTATCATGGTTTTTAATGATGTATCTATGGCTAGGAGCGACTCTAGGATGAGTCCTAGATGTTTAGCTAAGTTTTGTCAGTTTGGGTCTTAGAGTCGACTCTTCTGGTGTAAGGTCAGCTTTGCTTCGTTGGCACAACTCATAACAGGGGATTGTGTTCTGGTTTATTTGGCTCGTCGGATTCCAGTCGGCTTAGTTTCATAGTCGAGTCGGCTCGTTGGATTTGAGTTGGCTCAGTTTCATAGTCAGGAAACCCTGTCGTCTGGAGAAGTTAGCTCTGATGCTTATAATCAACTTGGTTCGAAGGTCGAGTCGACTCTAGTGTCTAGAGCCGGCTCGAATGATGGTGAGCTTTTTTTAAACGGTGCCAGCTGGAGGGAGTTTTGGGGTTCTCAGCCACGAATAACCAAGGTATATATATATAACTACCTGAGAGTTATGAGGTGATGTAAACAAACTTCTTGGATGTGGAATCAAGAAAATAACCTTTCTTCCAAGAATTTCTTCTTCTTCTCTCTATTTCTCCCATTCTTGGATCTTGATGTGTTTGATCTTCAAAGACCTGTATCATACCGTGTTCTCCAAGGAGATCGCTGGCAGAGGGTCATCCACAGGCTGATATGCTTTTGCTATTGCTTTGTAGATCAGGGCATTTGCTCTTGATCGGAACAAGGCTATTCTTGGTATTTGATTCATCGTTCGATAGATGTTGGATCCAATTCTCAACATTTGGTATCAAAGTTGTAAGGTTCGTGGAAGGAAGATCTCAAGATCAAAGGGTTGGAAGGAAAGCTTCTTGCAGGTACGATTTTCAGATCTCTTGATTTCTTGATTGTGGTAATGGCATCAAGTAGTTTCAAGGTACATTTTAAAAAGTATGATGGCAAGGGAACTTCATCTTGTAGTAGCAAAGGTTAATGTTTTGATGGTTCAACAAAGGATCTACAAGGTCTTGGTTAAAGAAAGACCGGAAAAGATCAGTGTTGAAGAATGGAAAGAGTTAGAAGAGATTGTGATGCAGGACTAATATGCACGCAATATTTTTTATATTTTTATATGTTGAGTTATGTATCTAAATCCCAAAATAAGGCCAAGAATTTAAGTAGCGAGTTATGTGCAAAAATAAGAAGCAACAACATGCAAAAAATCCTAGAAGTAATAGATTAGAGGACCGCCGAGGCTGAGAAGCCCCAGTTGGGGTAGTTCCCCTTCAATAACACTACTGGCAAGTAGAGGGGTGTACCTGATAAGATCTAGTAATTGAATCCTTGCAGAGGTCTCACTTCGCTCCCGAATGTGGCTTGGAAGATCAACCGAAGACCAGCGGATTCACGGCTTTCAACCCGGTGATCCGATAGTGGCCCGACTGGAATCAAAGATTCGTAGACATCGAGGGACTTGTAAATCACCTGTTAGGGGTTAGAAAACAATGCAAGGAAGAAATAAATTGAAAACATCAAGGATGGAAGTGTTTTTGATTTGGGTGGCTAAGTATTGGAGAGATGGCTTCTAGGTTTTGATGGCGGCTGGAGGTTAGGCGCAGGAGATAAGGAAGAAGAAAGGGTTCACTAGATTCCCTTTAGCACACAGCAACAGCACACAGCAGAGATATGAAACTCAATATAATTTCATTAAAAAGTAGTTTCATACAACAGAGGAGGCTTCTTTTATAAACTCACAAACTTCCCCCCCAAGTAAGGATATAAAGGTCTTTATATAAGAATTTGAATCCCACCCAAACCTTAGCTAGAAACATGGAAAGTCCTTAGCCCTCTTGATGCGGGACTAAAATCGACGTAACCTGGTTATTTGGAAATAGGGAAAAACACCTAACAATCTAGGATCGTGGGAGGGCTAAGTAGCCTCCCGGACTAGGGCATACTGACACTAAAATTTTAAGACAGCTGATCTCTTTTATTTTCAATTTTCTAGGTGGATGTGGCGAAGGAAGGATGAAGATGGGGGACCGGAAGTGGAACTCATGGCCCTGAGACTCAATCTAGCGGGGACGCACACAGAAAGTTAGGGGTCAAAGCGTAAAGCTACCCTCCCGAGGGATCACAGCACACAGCTAACTTCCCGGGACATCACACCAGCACCAGCTACCCTGAGCTCTCATCGAACCATAATGCACATAGCAGGCTCTCACATAGATGCGCTAGGATGACTCTCAAAGGACATGAGGGAATAAAGAAGACGAGATAGGGGACAACTAGGGTGCTCATCGAACCCATAATGCACACAGCAGGAACGCCTCACAACCCTCATCGAACCCATAATGCACATAGCAGGGAACGAAGGCAAACGGGCCTCAGCCCAGAACCAGAACCGGAACCAATGGAGAACCAAAATTTTATATCAAATTATCTCTCTCTGATTATTACAGGGAGAGATGGGCCTTTATATAGAAAAACCAAAATCCTCATTTTCTTAGCCTCTAAGAAAACTAAAAAAGGAAAATAAATTACAGCAAAATTCGTGTTGCATCAAAAATGGTGCTGATCTGCTCTGTCAAGCATGTCAGCTTGATGATATGCTCCAGAAAGTGTGTTGCTCTAAAAAATGGGCTGCTCTGAAATCCATGCAACTCCACCTCACAATCGTGGAAGGGAAGAACGGTCTCCGGGTAGGGCACCAGCAGGTGGTGAATGGGCGGGCGGACAATGGGCAGCGGACAGCGGGCGGCGGACGGCTAGCGACGGGCTGCGGGCGAGGCGGTGCAAGAATGGCACAGCATGCCTAGCGTGCCATTTGGTCTCCCACTACCGTGGAGACCTCCTTGGTGCCGGCGTGGCCGGTGGACGATGGGGAGGTCGGGATGGCGGGAATGTGGTTTGTGAAAAGGCAGGTGGTGGCGGCAGGCGGCCATGGCGGGCGGCGGTGCAGGGGCGGCATGGCACGCACGGCCGTGCCATTTGGGCTTCCCACGGCCATGCCATTTGGCTTCCCACGACCGTGGGGCCCAAGGGCACCAGCCGGGGCCCTTTGACGGTCGGGCGTGAGCGAGCCGGCGGGCGGCCACTGGCAAGCCGGTGGTGGCAGGCGGTGACGGCGGCTGTGGGATGTGGGCGACGGTTGGTCTTCCCATGGCTGTTCATCTTCCACGAGCAAGGGCGGTGGCGGCGGCTCCTCCGGCGAGGGCGGGAGTCGGCGAGCGGCGGCGACGGTCCGGCATGGGCGGCCGGGGGTCGGGCATTCCGGATCTGGGGCCGGAGGGTGCGGCGGCTAGGGTTTTGTAATTTTTTTAAAAACACGGAAGAAGATGGAATAAGGCTGGAATAAAGTAGGAATAATTTGTGATTAAGCTGGAATAGAGGGAATAGGTGGAATAGTGGGAATAAGTAAAAATAAAAAAATGCGAGAAAATAAGAAAACAATAGAAAAATACCTGGACCTGCATGGATCACCATCATTCTCCTCGACCACGAAGAACTCGACTCCGTCGAGTTCGAAAAATGGAGCACACCCAAATCCACAACTCGCTTTGATACCAAAATTGATGCGGGACTAAATCGACGTAACCTGGTTATTTGGAAAACAAGAAAACACCTAACAAACTAGGACCGTGGGAGGGCTAAGAAGCCTCCTAGGACTAGGGCATACTGACACTAAAATCCTAAGATAGCTGATCTCTTTTGTTTTCATTTTCTGGGTGGATGTGGCGAAGGATGGATGAAGATGGGGCCAGGAAGTGGAACTCATGGCCTTAAGACTCACTCTAGCAGGAGACACACACAGAAAGTCAGGGGTCAAAGCGTAAAGCTACCCTCCCGAGGATCACAGCACACAGCTCCCCTCCCGGGGGATCACAGCACCAGCTACCCTGAGCTCTCATCGAACCCATAATGCACATTGCAAGGCTCTCACATAGATGCGCTAGGATGACTCTCAAAGGATACGAGGGAATAAAGAAGATGAGATAGGGGATAACTAGGATGTTCACCGAACCCATAATGCACACAGTAGGGAACGCCTCACACCCCTCATCGAACCCATAATGCACATAGCAGGGAACGAAGGCAAACGGGCCTCAGCCCAGAACCAGAACCGGAACCAATAGAGAACCAAAATTTTATATCAAATCATCTCTCTCTCTGATTATTACAGGGGGAAGGGGCCTTTATATAGAAAAAACCAAAATCCTCAGTTTCTTAGCCTCTAAGAAAACTAAAAAGGAAAATAAATTACATCAAATTTGTGTTGCATCAAAAATGGTGCTGATCTGCTCTGAGAAGTATGTCGGCTTGATGATCTGCTCTAGAAAGCATGCTGCTCTGAAAATTAGGCTACTCTGAAAATTGGGCTACTCTGAAATCCGTGCAACTCCACCTCACGGCCGTGAAAGGGAAGAACGGTCTCCGGCAGGGCACCAGCGGTCTGCCGGGAAGCGGATGGCGAACCGGCCGTGGACGGTGTGCGGCTGATGGTTGGTGGTGGCTACGGGCGAGGCGGTGCAAGAATGGCACGGTTGCCCAGCATGCCGTTTGGTCTCCCACGGCCGTGCGAGACCTCCTAGGCGCCGGCATGGCCGGTGGACGATGGGGAAGGCCGGGGACAGTGGGAAGGTGGCCGGTGGATGGTGGGGAAGGCCGGGGACAGTGGGAAGGTGGTCGGTGGATAGGTGGGCGACGGTGGCAGTTGGGAGGCGGTGCAGGGGTGGCACGGCACGCACGGCCGTGCCATTTGGGCTTCCCATGGCCATGGGGTCCAAGGGCACTGGCGGGGCCCTCCAGCGGCCGTGCGTGAGCCAGCAGGCAGCGGGCAGGCGGCAGGGTGGCAGGCCGGCGACGGCAGGTGGTGACGGTGGCCGTGGGACTGGGGCGACGGTTGGTCTTCCCATGACCGTTCGTCTTCCACGGGCGAGGGCGACGGCGGTGGCTCCTCCGGCGAGGGCGGGGGCCGGCTAGCGGCGGCGGCGGCAGTCCAGCGGGGGGCGACTGGGGATCGGGCGGCCCGGTTCTGGGGCTAGAGGGGGCGGTGGCTAGGATTTTGATATTTTTTAAAATCACAGGAAGAAGATGGAATAAGGCTGGAATAAGGTAGGAATAATATTGGGATAAAGCTGGAATACGGGGAATAGGTGGAATAGCGGGAATAAGTAAAATAAAAAATGTGAGAAAATAAGAAACAAATAGAAAAATACCCGGACCTGCCCATAACCTATAGATTTTATGACTCCAAATCCTATGACTCTAGAACCTATGATCCCATATCCCATGAGCCCAGTAGACCCAAGACCCATAGAGCTGAACCTAATCCTATGACCCCAGATCCTATAATTCCATGACCCATAGATCTGCACCCTTGTCCTATGAGCCCAGATAGTCCATAACCCCTAGGTATCAGCCTAGTACTAGTCAGGTTTCTCCTAGCCAACTTGAACCCCATAGGATTTGTACCCCCAAATATGAATCCAGTAGTGAGACACTACCCCTTAAGCATCCTGAACCTACTAGGATTATTGCCCATACTTAGAACCCAGGACCTAGCCAATTTTTTCTTAGTCGACCTTCCCCTACGATCCCTTTGATTGACAAGGCTTACATTAAAGCGGAAATATATGAAGCTATTGTGAACTTAGTGGATGAGTATGTGGGAGAAGAGGAGACACCTTTAGTAGACCTCGAATTAGCTGACTTAGTAGATACCCAGGTAAAAACCAACCCAGAGCTAGTTGACCTTGACCACATCCAACCCAAAGCTATAGTGGAAGAACAAATAGAGGAAGAGAACCTAGGTACTGCTGCTCGAGCCTTACCTGAGGAAAGCATAGAGGAGAGCCAAATTATAGACTCTAGTCCAAAAATACAGGAACCAGAAGAATTTATTAAGGACCTGATCTCTTTGAATCAATACCCTCAAGATGAGCCCCCTCCTATATTTTCCATTAAGGACCTCTTCCCCGAAATTGGTGACCCATCATTCCATTATGCAATCCCTGTAGATATAGCTCAACCTCGTAAGGTTAACCTCATAGTATAGGACTAGTTCCTGACACCCGGTCTTTTATCCTACTTTATCCAACTAAAACTTTTTCTCCACCCTACCAAACTAATTCTGAACCCACTTCCTATTTCCTACCATTTCCTGAGTCTTCTCATGTGTCTAGAACTATTAGGTTACATTTTGTTGAGGTTACTATGTTGCAAGGATCCATAGAGCCCATCCCATTTGCTACCTACTTTTGGCAGACCATCTAGCACCTATTAGGAGTTACTAGCAATTTTTTTCTGCATGTCATCCATCAACCATGACTCATGCCCTCATGCCCAAGTGGTAGTTAAGACCTAATAAACCTCTTTAGTCGAGTCTATTAGGTGTTAGTTTGAGTCCTTTGCATCATCTTGTTAAGAGTCTGCATGTGCCCAGCATGTTCACCACCTGCACTAATTTTGAAACAACTGGCTATTTCCCGAAGATAGACCAAAGAATTTGATGTAGTGGATTCAATCTTGGTTAGTCTTAGGCCTAAAAGAAGCTTCATACTCGTAGAGCCGGACCTTTTAAAGTGATAGAGAAGGTTGGATCAAATACCTAGGCATTAGATTTGCTTTCAAATTTGGGTATTTGTTCTACCTTCAATATTACAGACCTGGTTGAGTACAGGGAACCAGCAGCGATACCCAGTGAGGCCTTGGTGCGGGCACCAGACTCAGAAGAAGACTTCAGGGCTCCATCTGGATCTCTTATTGACCTTGTCCAAAGAATTAGGGTTTTCTAGTTTTGTAATAAGGGTTGACTCGGTCAACTCAATTTTAGTTTGAGTTTGTATTTCCCTGCAATTAAATTTTATTGAGTCATGTTGACTCAGTGCAAGTCCTAGTAGTGGTCTAGGTCTTCTCTATGGTGCCACATTTTCTTCCAGGCCCAAGCAAGTGGGCGCCACACTCCCAGCCACACTCCCAGCCACATGCCAAGTCCAGGAGGTGCCACAAATCCATCCCAGTGTCTTGATCCCCACACCCAAGGGAGCAAGAAATTTTGTTGAAGCCAAAATCAAGGAGGCACCCCATATGTACCTTAAAAGGCCAAGCTAAAGGAAGAAAGAAGCATTTCTTGGGGAGCACTTCAAGGGGGCGCCCAATCCATGCCAAAAAAGCCCAAAGCAATGTTGGGAAGAGCCATGACTTGGGGAGAAAGAAAAGGAGGTGTCCAAAAGAGTTGAGCCATGGAAGGAAAAAAATATTTCTTGAAGAGCAAAGCTAGGAGGCACCACCTACTTACCATTTGAAGCTTTCAATCTACATTTATGGAACCTCTTGGCCGGCCATATGGGGAGGAATTGATTCTACAAACCTAATTTGAAGATCCATCCTATTAGTCCCACATGGGAAGATGTAAAACCTTGACCTCTTGTAAAGTCCTATAAAATAAACCCCTCTTGTAAGTTTTGAAAACTGATGAATGAATTCAAATTTTGTGTGAGCAACTTTATGTTTTTCTCTTCCGCACTTGCATCCATGTGTTGAGCTCCATGAGGGAGTAAATCCGGGTTCCTTAGGAACCTTGAGGAGGTGTGAGATCTCCAACCCCAAAACCCTGAGTTAGCCACTTCACTTCCAAACCCTAGCCGCCCATCATCCTCTTCACTCCGCCAAACCCTAGCCTACCCCATCTCTCATGGCCCATCTCTCCAAGTAGAGATCGACCCCAGCATCCAGGTCCAGTTCGGCTACTTCGAAGACAGAGCAAATCCCAGAGGAAGTCAGATCAACATTCCAGGAGAATCAAGATTTTAGCAACATCAGCTTTCAAGTTCTACTATCTGGTAAATCCTTCCTTGAGTATCTGGTTCCATAACTTGTTCTTCTTCTTTCCCAGTTCTTGAGTTCAGAAGAAGCCAACTCTGCCAAATGGCCAGTATTGGAGGATCCATTGCGAAGATATCTGAATCCGGGGATCCAACAATCTGCTCAAGAGAGTCCTTCCACTAAACTCTGTGAAGATCACTGTCTGGTCTGTAACCTTTCTCTTCTCTTTACTTCTGTCCTGTTGAAAGTTCAGAGTGAAACCCTAGGTCTGGAAGTTTCTCAATCCCCAGCGATCCTTTACTTCTGAACTACTCTGATAACCTGGTTTCTTTAAATTGTGCTTTCAATTATTACATAGTTTCTTTCAATTTAGTTTAACTTTCCTTTGAGTCAAAGCTGACTTCTGAAAATATTAAAAAAAAATAACAAAAAGAATTAGTCTTAATTTACTTCCGCATCGCATCATCTTTTTTATTCTGCATAATTTTTGGTATCAGAGCTCTCATCCTACATCAATTTTGGTATCAGAGCCCTGTCTAGGGTTTCTGTTTTGCTTGCTTATTTTGAGTCTCTCTCTTTTTTACTTTGTCTGCTCGAAGTAGACTCCCCAGGATGTCCGGTCCTAGGAACGAAGCGAGGTGCAAACCTCCTCTTCCCATTCCATGGGTGTTCCTAGGGCGTGTAGGGGATCCGCTGGGTTACAACTTCGTAGCAGGAATTGTAAACGGGGAAGCATTCTATTTTCAGTCTGTAACTGCCCTGTTGCAAGAATTATTTCTCATTGAAGATAACTCCAAATTGCATGATTTTTATTTTTCTGGAACTAGTATAATTGAAACTATTTTACATAATTTTCCTATGATTTATTTGTTTCCATGAAATTTCTGAGAGTTAAATTACAGCAACTCTATTTCTGTGTTTCTGCAATTCAATTATTTTGAGTGATCATCTCCTAATTCATCTTAAGGCAATTGAGCATCTAAGATAAGGGAAGGAGTTGATAACCTCTCCTTAGCCCAAAACCACCACCCATTCATCCGATCCTAAGCCTAATTTTAAAATTTATTAGACTTAATTTGCCCTAGTGGGCTAGGGACACCAACAAGTCGGTCTAGGCTAGTGTTGAGTCAGTTTATCTAGTTACTCTGTGTGTGCTTTGTACTCAGTGTCTAGAATGGTGGTTCAGGGATTCTATCCCGAAGGGGTTGTGTGCTGGTCCGCCTACCTGGCCAATCTCTGATTGGTGTCTAGGATTGGCATTTAGGGACCTAACACTCCCCTTACACCTGCCTGGCTGAGTCTCGAGTTACTATAGGCTAGCTTGCCACTCTGATTGGGCATCAAGTTTGGACTCTAGGTCTAGTAAGCCAGTAGTCGCTTTAGTCTAGTCACATTCTGTGTGCTTGCTTGCATCATCATGTCTACTCGGAATGGAGTACCCTTCCAACCTGGTCAAACCCAACCAGATTTAGAGGCCACGGTTAGAAATCTTACCGAAAGTATGACCAATTGAGTCAAGATATGAATGAGGTTTTTCCCAGTTTAGAGATCGAGTCCAAGTACTTGAGAAGCGTAGACATCAAAATTGACCCCTGATCCAAAATTTAATAGGCCCCAACCTCACCCATGCCAAGAGCCTAGGAGGACCTTATACTGTGATCCTGAGCATAACCTTAGGAAGCCTAACTATGATATCTATAGTGTGGATCGTGTCTATGAGAGGTCCTTACAATATTCTAGACCAGTCACTCCTCACACCCAAGTCTTCTAGAACAAACCATTTAGATCCATACCCATGCCCAAGTAAGGTCTCTACTAGCTTGAAACCCAGTGTGACCCAGGCTCCTATATCGCAAGAATGTTGGTTTTGTGGTGAAAGAGGCCATAAATCTAGTCAGTGCCCATGCATAGGACTGGCTTGTGCACAACTAAGTGGTAAGAATCCTAAGGATGACATTAATGAGGGAGAACCCAAGCCTACCAATGAGGAAGAAAGGTTAGGTATGACAAGCCCAGAATCAGTTGACCCAATTACCACTGACCCGAAACCCATTAAAGATGGCATCAAGGAAGTATATGATGCTGGCTTGAGTCTAGTTGATGAATATGGGGGGGAAGAACTTGAAGAATGTGACATCGATACTATTGGTTCATTTCCTAAGGAGACCTTGGAGAGCAACCAAGTGGTAGGACCTAGTTCAGAAATTCAAGAGATTTGTGAGAACCAGGTTCCTTTAGTCAAATACCCCCAGGAAGAACTCATAGTGTTAGCCCGAGCTATCAGTTCATATCCTCTAATGACAGTCATTCCCCAAGTACCAATTGAAGATCTTTGCACTAAACTATTTAAGTTTGCCCACCCTATGGTAGATCCACTCCTTAGGATGACTGAATCAAGCCTCTTACAATTGGACCTTGTCCCATGCCCAGCCACTAAGGTCTCTCCCGTAATCTCAGTTGAACATCCTTCTTGAGCGGATTGATTCACCCAGTCCTGTAGAAGTCCTCCTTATGACCCCAGACCCCTTCCTTCGCATGACTGACCTACCCTTCTATAGAGTATACCTTTCCTCACCCATAGGTCAAATTTCAAGTCTTGAGGTCATCATCCATAGACCCTCCCATGAATCATTCTCTAATCCATTTCTTGAGAAAGTGGATCATTGTTTGCTTAGAGAACAAACCTTAACTATTGCAATCACATGTCCTAGGCTACTCCCCGAACCATCTCTTGATCCATTCCTAGGAGTAGCAAACTTTTCCTTTCGTAAGGATGACCAGTTGACACTCATAGATCACCATTCAAACCTTCAGGTCACCACCCTTAGTCAGCAGGTAATTCGAGACTCCACATCATATTTCCTCCCTTTCTCTAGGACTTCCAATGCTTCTTACACCATCCAAGTATACTTTGTCAAAGTCTTTAGAGTGAACCACATGTCAGAACCTATTAGGTTTGCCACCTACTTCTGGAAGACCTTATGGCACCTACTAGGCACCCATGATAAGTTTTCATGCTCTGCATGCCATCCTCCGACCCAAGGTCAAATCTAGAGAGCCGTAGTTTGTTAGGTTTAGACCTAAGGTTCTTTTGGAATAAAGTCCATTCTTTAGGAATGCGTCGTCAGTCTAGTTTAGTTTTTCTTGACCCTTTACTAGGCTTTGACTCAGATTTTGGTTTGATTGAGAGCACCAGGAATTGGGATTTGTATTTTGTCAAGGGCTGAAATTGCATTCAATGTTTCGATCAATAGGTCTATAGGCTAGAGTCCCTTTGAAATTGTTCATGGATACAAGCCTCACACACCACTTGATCTGATTTCACTATTAGCCCACACACACAAGTCTCTTGATGCACTTGCATAGCATGTAAAGGACTTGCATAAAGAATTCATGCCAAAATAACTTTAAGTAATGAAACTTATAAGAAGTTGGCTGATTCTCAAAGACGAGTCAAAACTTTTGTTGAGGGAGACTATGTAATGATTAGGTTAAGGCCTGAACGGTTTCCTCCTGGAACTATTATAAAGTTACATGCTAGAGGAGCTGGACCATTTAGAGTGGTGAAGAGAGTAGGGTCCAATGCCTATGTGCCGAGTTGCCTTCAGAACTAGGCATTAGCTCCACTTTCAACTTTACAGACCTAACAGAGTATAGAGAGCCAGCTGTGATTCCCAGTGAGCCTTTTGAGCCTAATCCTGATCTTGAGAGTGAACCCAACCCTGTGTGTCCACCAACAAACTGGCCAATGAGGAAAGAGCAAATTGAAAAGATCCTGGATGATCAGGTTATCTCTACTCGTAATCGAGGATACCAAAGATACCTGGTCCGCAGGCAAGGAATGCCGGATTCTGATGACTCTTGGATCTCCCGAGAAGAATTACAAGATTGGACCCAGACCTCTTGGAGAGATACCAGAGCCAACTTGATCCATACTCGACAGGGTCGAGTTCCTCCCACCCCGGGAGAATTGGTGCGGGCACCAGACTCAGAAGAAGACTTTAGGGCTCCATCTGGATCTCTGATTGACCTTGTCCAAAGAATTAGGGTTTTCTGGTTTTGTAATAAGGGTTGACTCGGTCAACTCAATTTTAGTTTGAGTCTGTATTTCCCTGCAATTAATTTTATTGAGTCATGTTGACTCAGTGCAAGTCCTAGTAGTGGTCTAGGTCTTCTCTAGGGTGCCACATTTTCTCCCATGCCCAAGAAAGTGGGCGCCACACTCCCAGCCACACGCCAAGTCCAGGAGGTGCCACAAATCCATCCCAGTGTCTTGGTCCCCACACCCAAGGGAGCAAGAAATTTTCTTGAAGCCAAAATCAAGGAGGCGCCCCATATGTACCTTAAAAGGCCAAGCTAAATGACGAAAGAAGCATTTCTTGGGGAGCACTTCAAGGGGCGCCCAATCCATGCCAAAAAAGCCCAAAGCAAAGTTGGGAAGAGCCATGACTTGGAGAGAAAGAAAAGGAGGTGTCCAAAAGAGTTGAGCAATGGAAGGAAAAAAATATTTCTTGAAGAGCAAAGCTAGGAGGCGCCACCTACTTACCATTTAAAACTTTCAATCAACAATTATGGAACCTCTTGGCCGGCCATATGGGGAGGAATTGATTCTACAAACCTAATTTGAAGATCCATCCTATTAGTCCTACATGGGAAGATGTAAAACCTTGACCTCTTGTAAAGTCCTATAAAATAAACCCCTCTTGTATGTTTTGAAAACTGATGAATGAATTCAAATTTTGTGTGAGCAACTTTATGTTTCTCTCTTCCACACTTGCATCCAAGTGTTGAGCTTCGTGAGGGAGTAAATCCGAGTTCCTTAGGAACCTTGAGGAGGTGTGAGATCTCCAACCCCAAAACCCTAGGTTAGCCACTTCACTTCCAACCCTAGCTGCCCATCATCCTCTTCACTCCGCCAGACCCTAGCCTACCCCATCTCTCATGGCCCCTCTCTCCAAGTAGAGATCGACCACCAGCATCCAGGTCCAGTTCGGCTACTTCAAAGACAGAGCAAATCCCAGAGGAAGTCAGATCAGCATTCCAGGAGAATCAAGATTTCAACAACATCAGCTTTCAAGTTCTACTATCTGGTAAATCCTTCCTTGAGTATCTGGTTCCATAACTTGTTCTTCTTCTTTCCCAGATCTTGAGTTCAGAAGAAGCCAACTCTGTCAAAGGGCTAGTATTGGAGGATCCATTGCGAAGATATCTGAATCCGGGGATCCAACAATCTGCTCAAGAGAGTCCTTCCACTAAACTCTGTGAAGATCACTGCCTGGTCTGTAACCCTTCTCTTCTCTTTACTTCTGTCCTGTTGAATGTTCAGAGCGAAACCCTAGGTCTGGGAGTTTCTCAACCCCCAGCGATCCTTTACTTCTGAACTACTCTGATAACCTGGTTTCTTTAAATTGTGCTTTCAATTATTACATAGTTTCTTTCAATTTAGTTTAACTTTCCTTTGAGTCAAAGCCGACTTCTAAAAATATTAAAAAAAAACAACAAAAAAAGAATTAGTCTTAATTTACTTCCGCATCGAATCATCTTTTTTGTTCTGCATCATTTTTGGTATCAGAGCTCTCGTCCTACATCAGGCCTTTGGACCTAACCCCTCCTATTGTGAGTGACCCTAACCTAGAGTGTCCACTAACAAATTTGGCCTGAGAGAGGATAATGGATCGAGCGTATCCTAGACGATCAAGCCATCACGACCTAGTGTCACGGCTATCAACGCTTCCTGGTCTGATAAAAAGGCTGGCCAGAGTTGGACAATTCATGGATTTCTCAAGAGGACTTGCAATACCTCAACCCAGACCTCCTCGAGAGATATGTGAGCCAGCTTGATCTTCACTCGACAGGGTCGAGTTCCTCCCACCCCGGGAGAATTGGTGGGGTCACGAGAGGCACCAGAATAAGATAGAGGCTTTTCAACCCTCTATGGATTGATCAAAAATTTTGAGTCCATCTGTAATTAGGGCTTAGCCCATCTAAGTCCATTTTAGTTGTTATTTGAGTATTTTGAGTTGTTTTTTCAGTTCTTTACTAGTCAGCTCATGTTGAGCTAGTTTAGTCCAATGCTGGTCAGCTCATGTTGAGCTAATTTTATTTTTTGAGTCCTATCCAAGTACACTAAAAACTCAAGAATACATCATACAAGTGAATACCAAGTCTGGTGTGGGCACCAGACTTAGAAGAAGACTTTAGGGCTCCATCTGGATCTCTGATTGACATTGCCCGAAGAATTAGGTTTTCTGGTTTTGTAATAAGGGTTGACTTGGTCAACTCAATTTTAGTTTGAGTTTGTATTTCCCTGCAATTTAAATTTTGTTGAGTCATGTTGACTCAATACAAGTCCTAGTAGTGGTCTAGGTCTTCTCCAAGGTGCCACATTTTCTCCCAGGACCAAGCAAGTGGGCGCCACACTCCCTGCCACACGCCAGAGTTCAGGAGGCACCACATCTCCATCTAGTATGCCTTGGTCCCCACACCACAAGAAAGCAGGTCCCTTCTTTCATGCACCACTTGGGAGAGAAATCTATCAAGATACCTCAATCCAAGGAGGAGCCAACTTCTTTCCAGATAAACCCAAGCCAGGATGGCAAGAATTTTTCTTGAAGAGAGGATCAAGGAGGTGCCCCACAATGTTCCATAAAAACCCAAGTTATAAAGGGAAGAGAGCATGTCTTGGGGAGAAAATCAAGGAGGCACCTAAAAGTTTCCTAAAGTGCCAAAGCCATGAAAGGAAGAAGCCTAAACTTGTGGAGCAAGACTAGGAGGTGTCCAAAAGAGCCAAACCATGAAGGAAAAATCCTTGATTCATGGAGAGATACTAGGAGACACCCCCATAACCTGCCATTTGGAGCTGATTTTCAAGTTTTCTTGGAGTTTTTGGGCTGTCCACTCATGGAAGGAGTCTTGGGAAGAGAATTTGATGCCTAAAGTGTGGGTTAGTCCTATTAGTCCCACATGGGAAGTGTATGAAATTTTATTTCTTTGTTATGTCTATATATTTAACTCTATGTAACTCTTGAAACGAAGATGAATGAAATCAATTTCTTTGTGAGCAACTTTGTGTTTCTCTCTCCGCACTTGTATTCAAGTGTTGAGCTCCGTGAGGGAGTAAATCCGGGTTCCCTAGGCACCTTGAGGAGGTGTGAGATCTCCACCCCAAAACCCAAGCTTAGTCCACCCATCTCTACTCCACCACCACCAAACCCTAATTTTCCATCTACATCCCACGGCCACTCTCTTCCACATAGAGGCCGGCCACCAGCATCCAGGTTCAGATCAACTGTTTCAACTACAGAGCAAGTTCAAAGAAGAGTTAGATCAGTATCAAGATCTCCGGAACTTCTACATCCAACAATCTTCATTAAGTCCTCAGGTCAGTGTCTTTCTTTGAGTTTCTGGTTCTTTTTTTTTTTTTTTGTTCTTCTTCTTCCAGATCCTGAGTTCGAGAAGAAGGCCAACCTTGCCATAGGACTACAATCCGAGGATCCATTGCGAAGATTCCTCGTCTCCAAGGATCCTACAATCTGTTCGAGAGTGTCCTTCAGTTGAAGCAATGAGAGATATCAAAGTCAGGTATAAAACCTTCTCTTCTCTCTTCATCTGTTTCTTGAAAGAGGAGTAAACCCTAGATCTGGGGTTTCTCAATCCCCAGCGATCCTACTTCTGAGTTACTCTGATAATCCACTCCTTTTAATTGTGCTTTCTGTCATTTCTTAGTTTCTTTCAGCATTAGTTTATCTTTCCTTTAAGTCAAAGCCTGACTTCTGAAAATAAATAAATAAAAAAAATATATTAATTTTAATTTACTTCCGCATCGCATTATCTTTTTGTTCTGCATCAATTTTGGTATCAGAGCATCCGTTCTGCATCATTTTTGGTATCAGAGCTTTCGTTCTGCATCATTTTGGTATCAGAGCTTTCGTTCTGCATCATTTTTGGTATCAGAGCCCTGTCTAGGATTTCTGACTTGCTTGCATGTTTTGAGTGTCTCTCTTTTTACTTTGTCTGCTCGAAGTAGACTCTCCAGGACGTCCGATCCTAGGAACGAAACGAGGTGCAAGCCTCCTCTTCCCATTCCACGGGGTGTTCCTAGGGCGTGTAGGGGATCTGTTGGGTTACAACTTCGTAGCAGGAATTGTAAACGGGGGAAGCGTTCTATTTTCAGTCTGTAACTACTCTATTGCAGGAATTGTTTCTAATTGTAAGTAACTCCAAATTGCATGACTTTTATTTTGCTGGAACCAGTATAATTGATACTATTTTACATAATTTTACTGTGATTTATTAGTTTCCATGAAATTTCTGAGAGTTAAATTATAGCAACTCTATTTCTGTGTTTCTGCATTTTAATTTTTTTGAGTGATCATCTCCTAATTCATCTTAAGGGCAATTGAGCATCTAAGATAAGGGGAGGAGTTGATAATCTCTCCTTAGCCCAAAACCACCACCCATTCATTCGATCCTAAGCCTAATTTTAAAATTTATTAGACTTAATTTGTCCTAGTGGGCTAGGGACACCAACAAGTCGGGTCTAGGATAGTGTTGAGTCAGTTTCTCTAGTTACTCTGTGTGTGCTTTGTACTTAGTGTCTAGAATGGTGGTTCAGGGATCTATCCTGAAGGGCTTGTGTGCTGGTCCGCCTACCTGGCCAATCTCTGATTGGTGTCTAGGATTGGCAATTAGGGACCTAACACTCCCCTTACACCTGCCTGGCTGAGTCCTGAGTTACTACAGGCTAGCTTGCCACTCTGATTGGGCATCTAGTTTGGGCTCTAGGTCTAGTTAGCCCGTAGTCGTTTCAGTCGAGTCTCATTTGGTGTGCTTGCTTGCATCATCATGTCCACCCAGAATGGAGTACCCTACCAACCTGGTCAAACCCAACCTGATTTAGAGGCCATGATTAGAACTCTTACCGAAAGTATGACCAAATTGAGTCAGGATATGAATGAGGGTTTTGCCCAGTTTAAAGACCGAGCCCAGGGACTTGAGAAACGTAGACATCAAAATTGGACCCCTTATCCAAAATTTAATAGGCCCCAACCTCACCCATGCCAGGAGCCTAGGAGGACCTTATACCGTGATCCCGAGCATAACCCTAGGAGCCTATATCCATACTTGTTGACTCAGAAAAGGGGCCTATTAGGAACACCGAACCTTATGCACCCACTTTTGATGGAAGACAAGAGACATATATTAAGTGGGAAGAACAAATGGATCGGTATTTTGAGTGCACTAACATATCAAAATTAGGACAAATTAGGTTGGCCAAAACCAAGTTCACCAAACATGCTAGGTCGCATTGGTATGCTATTGAGAATGAGTGTTATCAAAGAAAGAGGAAATATATACTTGGAGAGATATGAGAAGTAAGTTGAGAGATAGGTACCTAGGTAGATCCTATGAGAAAAGACTTTTAGACCAATGGTACCAATTGCGACAAGGTAATAGGCCTGTGTCTAAATATATCGAGGACTTCCAGTGGTACGACATGAAATGCAATACCATTGAGACCGAAGCTCAGATCACATCGAGGTTTAGGGTTGGGTTACACCAGACATTTATAGGAAGCTATGCCTTGAAATAACCAATAAGTTAGACCGAGCCTACCAAGAAGCCAAAGACTATGAGTGGTCTTTAAGATATAAACCAATCAAGTACTTTGGACTTAAAGCCAACCTCTACCAACTTGAGTCAAGTTCCGATTGATCCGACACCCGTAGTGAACTAGACTTTTGTTTGTCAATTCCCACTTGTGTCACCTCTTGACCAGAAGGATAACACTGAGAAGGAGTTAGGCATGGCCATACCAAAATTAGTTGACATGACCAGAGCCATACTTAAAGAGGAATCAAAGGAGAATAGATTAGAACATTTCAATGAGATTGAGGAAGAAATATATGAGCCTAACATAAGTTTGATAGATGAATATGAAGAAGAAGAATTTGAGGATATCTCTCCCGATAATTCAATTAACCAACTCCTACCTAATGGGGTTATTGAGGGGACCCCTGCCACTCAAGGAATTCAGGAGCTAACCCTAAGAGAAGACCCTTTTGAGGAAGTTCAGGAAGAGGAAATTACACCAAATGAAAGTTTAAGTGAAAATACCCCTGAACTCATTGAGGAATCCAAAGAAGACACCCCTGAGTCAAATCTGGTAGAGAAGTGTGAAGAAGGAAGGGGTTCAAAAGAATTGCCCATTGAGAAGGTCCAAGAACAAGAAAAAGACAGTAGCTTAGAGGACTTTTTAGATAAACATTCCAAAGACCTTCCTGATAACCTTCCACCTTCTAGGAGCACCCAGCCTACCCTAGAACTTGCACTTGTAGACCCTCCTAGAGAAAATCATGAGGTTTGGATGAGTGCACCTATAGAACAATGTCCTCATTTTAAGGTCATCCTGAATAAGCAAGGTTTGTTTCTTGTTTGATAAGCCACCTCAAAACTCTGATTCTTATTTCCTACCCTTCCCTGAATCTTCTCATGTTTCTAGAGCTATGGGATTACACTTTACTGAGACCTCTAGGTTGCACGACTCCTTAGAACCTATTAGGTTTGCCACCTACTTCTGGAAGACCTTATGGCACCTACTAGGCATCCATAATAAGTTTTCATGCTCTGCATGCCCTCCTCCGACCCAAGGTCAAACCTAGAGAGCCTTAGTTTGTTAGGTTTAGACCTAGGGTTCCTTGGAATAAAGTCCATTCTTTAGGAATGCGTCATCAGTCTAGTTTAGTTTTTCTTGACCCTTTACTAGGCTTTGGCTCAGATTTTGGTTTGATTGAGAGCACCAAGAATTGGGATTTGTATTTTGTCCAGGACTAAATTTGCATATAATGTTTCGATCAATAGGTCTATAGGCTAGAGTCCCTTTGAAATTGTTCATGGATACAAGCCTCACACACCACTTGATCTGATTTCACTATTAGTCCACACACACAAGTCTCTTGATGCACTTGCATAGCATGTAAAGGACTTGCATAAAGAAATTCATGCCAAAATAAATTTAAGTAATGAAACATATAAGAAGTTGGCTGATTCTTAAAGGCGAGTCAAAACTTTTGTTGAGGGAGACTATGTAATGATTAGGTTAAGGCCTGAACGGTTTCCTCCTGGAACTGTTAGAAAGTTACATGCTAGAGGAGCTGGACCATTTAGAGTGGTGAAGAGAGTAGGGTCCAATGCCTATGTGCTCGAGTTGCCTTCAGACCTAGGCATTAGCTCCACTTTCAACATTACAGACCTAGTAGAGTATAGAGAGCCAGCTGTGATTCCCAGTGAGCCTTTTTGAGCCTAATCCTGCTCTTGAGAGTGAACCCAACCCCGTGTGTCCACCAACAAACTGGCCTGTGAGGAAAGAGCAGATTGAAAAGATCCTGGATGATCAGGTTATCTCTACTCATAATCGAGGATACCAAAGATACCTGGTCCGCTGGCAAGGAAGGCCAGATTCTGATAACTCTTGGATCTCCCGAGAAGAATTACAAGAATTGGACCCAGACCTCTTGGAGAGATACCAAAGCCGGCTTGATCCATACTCGACAGGGTCGAGTTCCTCCCATCCGGGAGAATTGGTGCGGGCACCAGACTCAGAAGAAGACTTCAGGGCTCCATCTGGATCTCTGATTGACATTGCCCGAAGAATTAGGGTTTTCTGGTTTTGTAATAAGGGTTGACTTGGTCTACTCAATTTTAGTTTGAGTTTGTATTTCCCTGCAATTTAAATTTTGTTGAGTCATGTTGACTCAATACAAGTCCTAGTAGTGGTCTAGGTCTTCTCCAAGGTGCCACATTTTCTTCCAGGTCCAAGCAAGTGGGTGCCACACTCCCTGCCACACGCCAGAGTTCAGGAGGTGCCACATCTCCATCCAGTGTGCCTTGGTCCCCACACCACAAGAAAGCAGATCCCTTCTTTCATGCGCCACTTGGGCGAGAAATCTATCAAGATACCTCAATCCAAGGAGGAGCCAACTTCTTTCCAGATAAACCAAGCCAGGATGGCAAGAATTTTTCTTGAAGAGAGGATCAAGGAGGTGCCCCACATGTTCCATAAAAACCCAAGTTATAAAAGGGAAGAGAGCATGTCTTGGGGAGAAAATCAAGGAGGCACCTAAAAGTTTCCTAAAGTGCCAAAGTCATGAAAGGAAGAAGCCTAAACTTGTGGAGCAAGACTAGGAGGTGTCCAAAAGAGCCAAACCATGAAGGGAAAATCCTTGATTCATGGAGAGATACTAGGAGACACCCCCATAACCTGCCATTTGGAGCTAATTTTCAAGTTTTCCTGGAGTTTTTGGGCTGCCCACTCATGGAAGGAGTCTTAGGAAGAGAATTTGATGCCTAAAGTGTGGGTTAGTCCTATTAGTCCCACATGGAAAGTGTATGAAATTTTATTTCTTTGTTATGTCTATATATTCAACTCTATGTAACTCTTGAAACGAAGATGAATGAAATCAATTTCTTTGAGCAACTTGTGTTTTTCTCTCTTCCGCACTTGTATTCAAGTGTTGAGCTCCGTGAGGGAGTAAATCCGGGTTCCCTAGGAACCTTGAGGAGGTGTGAGATCTTCAACCCCAAAACCCTAGCTTAGTCCACCCATCTCTACTACACCACCACCAAACCCTAATTTTCCATCTACATCCCACGGCCACTCTCTTCCACATAGAGGCCGGCCACCAGCATCCAGGTTCAGATCAACTGTTTCAACTACAGAGCAAGTTCAAAGAAGAGTCAGATCAGTATCAAGATCTTCGAAACTTCTACATCCAACAATCTTCATTAAGTCCTCAGGTCAGTGTCTTTCTTTGAGTTTCTGGTTCTTTTTTTTTTTTTGTTCTTCTTCTTCCAAATCCTAAGTTCGAGAAGAAGGCCAACCTTGCCATAGGACTACAATCCGAGGATCCATTGCGAAGATACCTCGTCTCCAAGGATCCTACAATCTGTTCGAGAGTGTCCTTCAATTGAAGCAACGAGAGATATCAAAGTCAGGTATAAAACCTTCTCTTCTCTCTTCGTCTGTTTCTTGAAAGAGGAGTAAACCCTAGGTCTGGGGTTTCTCAATCCCCAGATCCTACTTCTGAGTTACTCTGATAATCCACTCCTTTTAATTGTGCTTTCTGTCATTTCTTAGTTTCTTTCAGCATTAGTTTATCTTCCTTTAAGTCAAAGCCGACTTCTGAAAATAAATAAATAAAAAAAAATATATTAATTTTAATTTACTTCCGCATCGCATCATCTTTTTGTTCTGCATCAATTATGGTATCAAAGCATCCGTTCTGCATCATTTTGGTATCAGAGCTTTTGTTCTGCATCAAAGTCCAACCAGATTGAAGACATGGAAGTATAGCCTAAGTCCAACCCAGCTTGAAGATTTGAAGACCCTAGGAGGAAAATCAGAAACCCTAATTCCTTGCAAATGCCCTCAAGATGCCTAGATTCCCTTCCAGATGCCAAAGTATATTCATAGACCAGGGCATCCATGATTCTATAGGTCCATCTGCATCCTAGCCCAATGAAATTAAGCCCAGGTGCCAAGCCCAAGCCCTAAAGAAGTAAGATACCAGGGAATATTCCTGCTACTTGGCTACCAGGCCACCCCAGCTTCCAGAGGTCCAAACCCATGCGCTCGAGCCCCTTTGGGCCGGCCCCTTGCTGCTCCTAGAAGCCCACACTGCCCTTTTAGGCATCCTTGGAGTGTTGACCAAGTCAAGAGAACTTTTAGGGATTTTTTCTACCTAATGTTTCCTTATTTTCTAGCTAGGGTTTGAGAGGGAAAAGGATTCTTATGTAATGTCTAATGTACCCTTACTTAGGGCCCAAGACTACGGATCTATTTAAGGGAACCTAGTCTCTTGTATGAAACTTGATTTTGATATATGAAACAAACCTTGAGTTCTTCTATTGCTTTGAGTGTTACCCTGCTGTGTGCATAAAGGGGTGTGAGAGTTTTCTTCTTCTCGGTGATGCAACCATCTTCCTGCCACCAGCCAACTTTCCAGAGCCCTGGCCGCCCACTTCAAAAGACACCTTTTCTTTGTTGTTTTTTTTTATTTCTTTTTTCCCTTGTGAGTTTTTCTAATCCTTGATAGGTCGTTTGTAGGTCCCTGAGTTCCAATGAATCCCAACGACTCCAGCCAAGCCTCAATCGGACCACCAAGCAAAAAGCTAGGTATCTGCGGGTCTTTGGCTCGGTTTTCCCAGGCTGCATCCATCGAGGAATGAGAGATCCCTTCATTGTGATCTTCATCGGGTGCTTCAGATGTTGTCAGGTACACCCCCTCTACCTCCAATAATTATATTATAGGAGAACTTGCCCTAACGGAGGCTTCTCAGCCCCGACGATCCTTCTTTAATACTTTTTTAGGTTCTAATCTGCATGCTTGACTTCAAAACTTCATACATAATTTCCTACAACTAATTTTGATCTGAAATTCGGGAATTAATCACCTAACCCCACATATAAAACATACAAAAATAATTGCATGCATATTAGTCATGCATCACCCTATTTCCCTCAAACACCTCTTTTTCTTGCATTGGTCGACCAAGGGAGGTGACCCTAAGTGGCCGACCAAGGGTTGGTAACCATAAGAATGTGGCACCCCCTGGTTCTTCTCTTGGGCCTTGGCTGGCCCAGTTTGCTTCAGTCTACGGTCCAGGACTCCAAGCCAGGGTTCTAGGGCATTCATTTTTCCCTGCTGGGCCTTCCATGGTCTTCATAACTTCAAGCTAGGTTGGTCCTCACTTGTACTGGCTTGATCTTCACTTGTATTAAGTCTTCGTTAGTCTTGGACTAACATATATAGGACTCAGAAAAGACTAGCTCAACATGAGCTAACTTGACTGACTGATCCAAACCCTATTAGAATGAATCCACTCTGAATATAGGAATCAAATGATGAAAAGGAAAACTCTAATAAGCTATGCCCTTATTACAAACTAGACTCAAACACTACTAAGTAATCCCCATAGAATTTAGAAGCCTCTGTCTTATTCTAGTGCCTTTGGTATCTGCACCAAAATGGCTAACATGACTTAAATGATTGACTCAAATAAAATATAATAGACTCAAACAGACTCAATCAAATACCATCAGATTTGCTCCTTGTTGATGCTCGGATAGCTCTCGGGTTCCCATCAGGTATCCACCTACTAGTTACTTATGAAGTTTCCTACGTTGCACGTGATATAGAAAGTATGTGGAAACCAAGCTATAGCTAGATAATGTTATATGGTGGCCTGCCAGGCTAAGCCTACAAGTTCACTCTATTGAGTCTTGGGTGGTGCATTCAAGGCTTGTCGGTTCAATGTCCATGTATTGGTCCGGTCTATCATGGTTTTCCAATATGTATCTAGGGCTAGGAGCGAGTCTGGGGTGAGTCCTACATGTTTAGGCTGAGTTTTGTCAGTCTGCAACTTAGAGTCGGCTCTTTTGGTATAAGAGTTAGCTTTGCTAGTTGGCATGACTCATAACAGGGGATTGTGTTCTAGCCCAGTCGGCTCGTCGGATTCGAGTCGGCTCAATTTCATAATCAAGTTGGCTTGTGGGATTCGAGTCGGCTCAGTTTCACAGTCAGAAAATCCTGTGGCCTGGATGAGTCAGCTCTGATGCTTAGAGTTGACTTGGTTCGAAGGTCGAGTCGACTCTAGTGTATAAAGCTGGCTCGAATGATGGGTGAGCTATTTTAAACGGTGCCAGCTGGATGAAGTTTTGGAGTTCTCGGCCATGAATGATCGAGGTATATATATTGTACTACCTGAGAAGTGTGAGGTGGTGTAAAACAAACTTCTTGGATGTGGAATCAAGAAATCCCCTTTCTTCCAAAATTTTCTTCTTCTTCTCTTTGTTTCTCCCATTCTTGGATCTTGATGTATTTGATCTTCAAAGACCTGTATCATATCATGTTCTCCATGGAGATCACTGGCAGAGGGTCATCCATAGGCTGGTATGCTTTTGCTATTGCTTTGTATATCAAGGCATTTGTTCTTGATTGGGACAAGGCTATTCTTTGGTATTTGATTCATCGTTCGGTAGATGTTTATCCAAATTCTCAACATTTGGTATAAAAGCCATAAGGTTCATGGAAGGAAGATCTCAAGATCAGAGTGTTGGAAGGAAAGCTTCTTGCAGGTATGGATTTCATATCTCTTGATTTCTTGATTATGGTAATGGCATCAAGTGGTTTCAAGGTAGATTTTGAAAAGTATGATGGCAATGGAAACTTTATCTCGTGGTAGCAAAGGTTTAAATATTTGCTTGTTCAACAAAGGATCTTGATGCAGAACGAATGCTCTAATACCAAAAATGATCCAGAACGAAAAAGAGATGATGCGATGAGGAAATAAATTAAGATTAATTCTTTTTTTTTTTTTTAATATTTTCAGAAATTGGCTTTGACTCAAAGGA
The DNA here is from genome assembly GCA_021397845.1 of Areca catechu. Classification (NCBI taxonomy): domain Eukaryota; kingdom Viridiplantae; phylum Streptophyta; class Magnoliopsida; order Arecales; family Arecaceae; genus Areca; species Areca catechu. The sequence continues at coordinate 138,286,629 of CM038051.1, read as the reverse complement.
AAGCTAAACTATATTGAAAGAAACTAGGTAATAATTGAAAGCACAATTTAAAAGAAACTAGGTTTATCAGAGTGGTTCAGAAGTAACGGATTGCTGGGGTTGAGAAACTCCCAGACCTAGGGTTTCGCCCTGAACATTCAACAGGACAGAAATAAAGAGAAGAGATGGGTTACCGACTAGACAGTGATCTTCACAGAGTTTGGTGGAAGACTCTCTCGAGCAGATTGTTGGATCCTCAGATTCGGATATCTTCGCAATGGATCCTCCAATACTGGTCCTGTGGCTGAGTCGGCTTCTCCTGAACTCAAGATCTGGGAAAGAAGAAGAACAACTGATGGAATCAGATACTCAAGGAAGGATTTACCAATTAAATAACTTGAAAGCTGATGTTGCTGAAATCCAGATTCTCCTAAATGTTGATCTGGCTCCCTCAAGAATTTGCTCTGAATCTGAAGTATCTGGACTGGACCTGGATGCTGGTGGTCGGCCTTGACTTGGAGAGAGTGGCCGTGGGTGGGGGGTAGGCTAGGGTTTGGTGGATTGAGGAGAATTATGGGTGGCTAGGGTTTTGGAGTGAAGTGGCTAACCTAGGTTTTGGGTTGGAGATCTCACACCTCCTCAAGGTTTCTGGGAACCCGGATTTACTCCCAAACGGAGCTCAATACCTGGATGCAAGTGCGGAAGAGAGAAACATAAAGTTGCTCACACAAAATTTTAATTAATCATCAGATTAAATTCAAGAGTTACATAGAGTTGAATATATAGACATAACAAAGAAATAAAATTTTATACATTTTCCATGTGGGACTAATAGGACTAACCCACACTTTAGGCATCAAATTCTCTTCCCAAGACTCCTTCCATGAGTGGGCAACCCAAAAACTCCAAGAAAACTTGAAAATCAGCTCCAAATGGCAGGTTATGGGGGTGTCTCCTAGTATCTCTCTATGAATCAAGGATCTTCCCTTCATGGTTTGGCTCTTTTGGACACCTCCTAGTCTTGCTCCATAAGTTTAGGCTTCTTCCTTTCATGGCTTTGGCACTTTTGGAATCTTTTGGGTGCCTCCTTGATTTTCTCCCCCAAACCTGCTCTCTTCCCTTTTATAACTTGGATTTTTATGGCACATTGTGGGGCACCTCTTTGATCCTCTCTTCAAGAAAAAATTCTTGCCATCCTGGCTTGGGTTTATCTGGAAAGAAGTTGGCTCCTCCTTGGATTGAGGTATCTTGATGGATTTCTCCCCTAAGTGATGCAAAAAAAAGAACCTACTTACTTGAGGCATGGGACCAAGGTACACTGGATGGAGATGTGGTAGGGAGTGTGGCACCCACTTGTAGCTGGAAAATGTGGTGCCCTATGGCAAAGGGAATGACACCTACCTTGGCCTTGGACTTGGACTGAGTCAACATGACCCAACAAAAATCGAAATGACAAAATTACAGACTCAAAATTGAGTTGATCAGGTCAACCCTTATTACAAAACCAGAAAACCCTAATTCTTTGGGCAAGGTCCATCTGAGATCCAGATGGAGCCCTGAAGTCTTTTCTGAGTCTGGTGCCGCACCAATTCTCCAGGGATGGGAGGAACTCGACCTTGTCGAGTAAGGCTCAAGTTGGCTCTGGTATCTCTCCAAAAGGTCTAGATCCCAATCTTGTAGTTCTTCTCGAGAGATCCAAGAGTCATCAGAGTCTGGCCTTCCTTGCCAGAGAACAAGTATCTTTGGTATCCTCGATTATGAGTTAAGATAACCTGATCATCCAGGATCTTTTCAATCTGCTCTTTCCCTCACAGTCCAGTTTTGTTGGTGGACACACAGGTCGGGATCACGCTCACTCTCAACAACAGGATTAGATTCAAAAGGCTCATTGGGACATCAGCTAGCTCCCTGTACTCTACTAGTCTGTAATGTTGAAAGTAGAGCTATTGCCTAGTTCTGGAGGCAACTCGAGCACATAGGCATTGGATCCTACTCTCTTCACTACTCTAATGGTCCAGCTCCTATAGCATGTAACTTTCTAACGGTTCCAGGAGAAAACTGCTCAGGCCTTAACCTAATCATTACATAGTCTCTCTCAACAAAAGTTTTGACTCGTCTTTGATATCAGCCAACTTCTTATAAGTTTCATTACTTAAAGTTATTTGGCATGAATTTCTTTATGCAAGTCCTTTACATGCTATGCAAGTACATCAAAGACTTGTGTGTGTGGGCTAATAGTGAAATCAGATCAAGTGGTGTTGAGCTTGTATCCATGAACAATTTCAAATGGACTCTAGCCTATAAAACCTATTGATCGAAACATTGAATGAAATTTCAACCTTGGACAAAATACAATCCTAATTCCTGGTGCTCTCTCAATCAAACAAAATCTAAGCCAAAGCCTAGTAAAGGTCAAGAAAACTAAACTAGACTGACGACGCTTCCTAAAGATTGGACTTTATTACAAGGAACCCTAGGTCTAAACCTAACAAACTAAGGCTCTCTAGGTTTGACCTTGGGTCGGAGGAGGGCATGTAGAGCATGAAACTTATTATGGATGCCTAGTAGGTGCCATAAGGTCTTCCAGAAGTAGGTGGCAAACTTAATAGGTTCTGACACGTGTTTCACTCTAAAGGCTTTCGACAAAGTATACTTGGATTGTGTAAGAAGCATTGGAAGTCCTAGAAAGGGAGGAGATATGAGGTGAGTCTCGAATTACATGTTGACTAAAGGTGGTGACATGAAGGTTTGAATGGTGATCTATGAGTGTCACTGGTCATCCTTACGAAAGGAAAAGTTTTGCTACTCCCAGGAAGGATCAAGAGATGGTTCGGGAAGTAGCCTAGGACATGTGATTGCAATAGTTAAGGTTTGTTCTCTAAGCAAATAATGATCCACTTTCTCAAGAACTAGATTAGAGAATGATTCATGGGAGGGCCTATGGATGATGACCTTAAGACTTGAAATTTGACCTATGGGTGCAGAAAGGTATACTCTATAGAAGGTAGGTCAGTCATGCGAAGAAGGGGTCTGGGCCATAAGGAGGACTTCTACAAGACTGGTTGAATCAATCCGCTCAAGAAAGGATGTCCAATTGAGATTACGAAGAGGACCTTGGTGGCTGAGCATGGGACAGGTCCAATTGTAAGAGGCTTGATTCAGTCATCCTAAGGAGTGTATCTACCATAGGGTGGGCAAACTTAAACAGTTTAGTACAAAGATCTTCAATTGGTATTTGGGGAATGACTGTCATTAGAGGATACGAACTGATAGCTCGGGCTAACACTATGAGTTCTTCCTGGGGGTATTTGACTAAAGGAACCTGGTTCTCACAAATTTCTTGATTTTCTGAACTAGGTCCTACCACTTGGTTGCTCTCCAAGGTCTCCTCAGGTAAGGAACCGATAGTATCGATGTCACATTCTTCAAGTTCTTCCCCCTCATATTCATCAACTAGACTCAAGCCAGCATCATATATTTCCTCGATGCCATCTTCATGGGTTTCGGGTCAGTGGTAAACGGGTCAACTGTTCTGGGCTTGTCATACCTAACCTTTCTTTCTTCCTCATTGGTAGGCTTGGGTTCTCCCTCATTAATGTCATCCTTAGGATTCTTACCACTTAGCTGTGCACAAGCCAGTCCTATGCATGGCCTGACTAGATTTATGACTTCTTTTCTCACACAAACAAACATTCTTGCGATATAGGAACCTGGGTCACACTGGGTTTCAAGCTAGTAGAGACCTTACTTGGGCATGGGTGTGGATCTAATGGTTTGATCTAGAAGACTTGGGTTGTTGAGTGACTGTCTAGAATATTGTAAGGACCTCTCATAGACACGATCCCACACTATAGATATCATGGTTAGGCTTCCTAAGGTTATGCTCAGGATCACGGTATAAGGTCCTCCTAGGATCCTGGCATGGATGAGGTTGGGGCCTATTAAATTTTGGATCAGGGGTCCAATTTTGATGTCTATGTTTCTCAAGTACTTGGACTCGATCCCTAAGCTGGGTAAAATTCTCATGGACTTGTTCTTTACACTGGGTAACAGTAGCAGTCATATCCTAACTCAATTTGTTCATACTTTCAGTAAGAGCTCTAACCATGGCCTCTAAATCAGGTTGGGTTTGACCAGGTTGGTAGGGTACTCCATTACGGGTAGTCATGATGATACAAGCAAACACACAAAATGTGACTAGACTAAAGCGACTACTGGCTCACTAGACCTAGAGTCCAAACTAGATGCCCAATCAGAGTGGCAAGCTAGCCTGTAGTAACTCGGGACTCAGCCAGGCAGGTGTAAGGGGAGTGTTAGGTCCCTAAATGCCAATCCTAGACCCAATCAGTGATTGGCCAGGTAGGCGGACCAGCACACAAGCCCTTCGGGATAGAATCCCTGAACCACCGTTCTAGACACTGAGTACAAAGCACACACAGAGAAACTAGACAAACTGACTCAACACTAACCTTGACCCGACTTGTTGATGTCCCTAGCCCACTAGGGCAAATTAAGTCTAATAAATTTTAAACTTAGGCTTAGGATCGAATGAGTGGGTGGTGGGTTTGGGCTAAGGAGAGGTTATCAACTCCTCCCCTTATCTAGATGCTCAATTGCCCTTAAGATGAATTAGGAGATGATCACTCAAAAAAATTGAAATGCAGAAACACAGAAACAGAGTTGCTATAATTTAACTCTCAGAATTTCACGGAAACCAATAAATCAAAGTAAAATTATGTAAAATATTTTCAATATACTGGTTCCAGCAATATAAAAATCATGCAATTTGGAGTTACCTGCATGAGAAAACATTTCTGTAACAGAGTAGTTACAGACTAAAAATAAAATGCTTCCCCCGTTTACAATTCCCTGCTACGAAGTTGTAACCCCGCGGAACCCTTACACGCCTTAGGAACACCCCATGGAATGGGAAGAGGAGGCTGCACCTCGCTTCGTTCCTAGGACCGGACTCCTAGGATCTCTACTTCGAGCAGACAAAGTAAAAAAGAGAGACACTCAAACATGTAAGCAAGTCAGAAACCCTAGACAGGGCTTTGATACCAAAATTGATGCAGTACAAATGATTTGATACCAAAAATGATGCAGGACGAAGCTATGATAGCAAAAATGATGCAGAACGGAAGCTCTGATACCAAAAATTATGCCAGAACAAAAAAGATGATGTGATGCGGAAGAAAGTAAAATTAATGTATTTGTTTTTTAATATATTTTTAGAAGTAGGCTTTGACTCAAAGGAAAGATAAATAATGTTAAAAGAAACTAAGAAATGACAGAGAGTACAATTAAAAGGAGTGGATTATCAAAGAAACTCAAAAGTAGGATCGCTGGAGATTGAGAAACCCCCAGATCTAGGGTTTGCTCTGAGTTTCAACGAAACAGACAAAGTGAGAAGGGAAGGTTCTTGTTACCTAGCAGTGATATCTCTCGTTGCTTCAATTGGAGGACACTCTCGAGTAGATTGTTGGATCCTCAGATTCGGATATCTTCGTAATGGATCCTCCAATACTTGTCCTGTGGCTGAGTCGGCTTCTCCTGAACTCAAGATCTTGGAAAGAAGAAGAACAAGTGATGGAATCAGATACTCAAGGAAGGATTTACCAGATTAAAGAACTTGAAAGCTGATGTTGCTGAAATTCGGATTCTCCTAAATGTTGATCTGGCTCCCTCATGAATTTGCTCTGAATCTGAAGTATCCGGACTGGACCCGGATGCTGGTGGTCGGCCTTGACTTGGAGAGAGTGGCCGTGGGAGGTGGGGTAGGCTAGGGTTTGGTGGATTGAGGAGAATTATGGGCGGCTAGGGTTTTGGAGTGAAGTGGCTAACCTAGGGTTTTGGGGTTGGAGATCCACACCTCCTCAAGGTTCCTGGGGAACCTGGATTTACTCCCTCACGGAGCTAACACCTGGATGCAAGTGCGGAAGAGAGAAACATAAAGTTGCTCACAAAATTGAATTAATTCATCAGATTAAATTCAAGAGTTACAAAGAGTTGAATATATAGACATAACAAAGAAATAAAATTTTATACATTTCTCATGTGGACTAATAGGACTAACCCACACTTTAGGCATCAAATTCTCTTCCCAAGACTCCTTCCATGAGTGGGCAGCCCAAAAACTCAAGAAAACTTGAAAATCAGCTCCAAATGGCAGGTTATGGGGGTGTCTCCAAGTATCTCTCCATGAATCAAGGATCTTTCCTTCATGGTTTGGCTCTTTTGGACACCTCCTAGTCTTGCTCTACAAGTTTAGGCTTCTTCCTTTCATGGCTTTGGCACTTTTGGAAACTTTTGGGTGCCTCATTGATTTTCTCCCCAAGACATGCTCTCTTCCCTTTTATAACTTGGATTTTTATGGAACATTGTGGGGCACCTCCTTGATCCTCTCTTCAAGAAAAATTCTTGCCATCCTGGCTTGGGTTTATCTGGAAAGAAGTTGGCTCCTCCTTGGATTGAGGTATCTTGATGGATTTCTCCCCCAAGTGGTGCAAGAAAAAAGAACTTGCTTACTTGAGGCGTGGGGACCAAGGTACACTGGATGGAGATGTGGCAGGGAGTATGGCACCCACTTGTAGCTGGAAAATGTGGTGCCCTATGGCAAAGGGAATGACACCTACCTTTGCCTTGGACTTGGACTGAGTCAACATGACCCAACAAAATCGAAATGACAAAAATATAGACTCAAAATTGAGTTGATCAGGTCAACCCTTATTACAAAACCAAAAAACCCTAATTCTTCGGGCAAGGTCAATCAGAGATCCAGATGGAGCCCTGAAGTCTTTCTCTGAGTCTGGTGCCCGCACCAGATCTACAAGGTCTTGGTTAAAGAAAGACCGGAAAAGATCAGTGTTGAAAAATGGAAAGAGTTGGAAGAGATTGTGATGCAGGACTAAATATGCATGCAAAATATTTTTTATATTTTTATATATGAGTTGTGTATCTAAATCCTGAAAATAAGGTTAAGAATTTAAGTAGACAGTTCTGTGCAAAAATAAGAAGCAATAGCCTGTAAAAAGATCCTTGACGTCCTGGAGCTGGGCTCGGGGATGCTTGAGATGCAGAGCTGCATAGCTCGAAGATCCCTTGACATCGTGGAGCTTGGCTCGAGGATGCTTGAGATGCAGAGCTGCATAGCTCGAATATCCCTTGACATCCTGGAGCTGGACTCGAGGAAGCTTGAGATGGAGAGCTGCATGGCTCGAAGATCCCTGACATCCTGGAGCTGGGCTCGGGGATGCTTGAGATGGAGAGCTGCATGGCTCGAATATCCCTTGACATCCTGGAGCTGGACTCGAGGAAGCTTGAGATGGAGAGCTGCATGGCTCGAAGATCCCTTGACATCTTGAAGCTGGGCTCGGGGATGCTTGAGATGGAGAGCTGCATGGCTCGAAGATCCCTTGACATCCTGGAGTTGGACTCGGGGATGCTTGAGATGGAGAGCTTCATGGCTCGAAGATCCCTTGACATCCTGGAGCTGGGCTTGGGGATGCTTGAGATGGAGAGCTGCATGGCTCGAAGATCCCTTGACATCCTGGAGCTGGACTCGGGGATGCTTGAGATGGAGAGCCGCATGGCTCGAAGATCCCTTGACATCCTGGAGCTGGGCTCAGGGATGCTTGAGATGGAGAGCTGCATGGCTCGAAGATCCCTTGACGTCCTGGAGCTAGGCTCAGGGATGCTTGAGATGGAGAGCTGCATGGCTCGAAGATCCCTTGACGTCCTGGAGCTAGGCTCGGGGATGTTGTCGATTTTTCCCTGCAAGACATATATATACTTGTGCAAGGAAAAAGTCGTTATTGTTATTATTGATAAAAAACCTTACATCATTGGTGGAGTCTTCGCAGACCGTAGGCTTTCCATGCCCCGGGGTGAGCCTGACGCCGTCGAGATCTTCGAGATAATATGCCCCTTATGATGGGGCTTCGGCTACTTTGTAAGGGTATTCCTAGTTTGATGGGAACTTACTGCATTTTCAGGGCTGATTTTTTCGGGTCCATAGATTCTTGGCAAACCCGGGCACTGTAGAGCTGGGGCGCTCGTTGCCGGTGTGCTTTGTTGGAGTTGCTCGAGATGACGTTATGGGCCGCAAGAAGCTTGTTGACAATAAAAGTCATCGTGGTGGTGCTCTTGAGGGAGGCGTCATAAGGGAGCACATTCGTGATTGTCCTCCTAACGACTGTGGCATCTTCATTTATGTTTCTCCACCGCTTTCACATTCCCGCACAGTGGGGAGTACATTCTCAGGGTCCCCTACCCACGGGTCCTTTTGGATGCACGGGCAGCTCCGCAGGTGATGACGCCCACCGATTTCATGGTGGGGCGGCTGTCGATGGTTGGAGCTGGCGGGGAGAGCAGCGAGTGCGTAGGGCCCCGCCTGAGGTCTGCCCCCTACAAACCATTGAAGGTAGCCTCTTGATGACTTTCTCGATCTCCCACTCGAGGTTGCGGAACTTCTCGATGTCGTGGCCGTGATCATGGTCGAGGTGATGATACTTTGTCTCGTCACGGCCGTTGGAGGACTTCGACGGTGGCGGGCATTGTAGCATGCTGGATCGCTAATTGAGCCTTATATACTTGTGAACCAGCAGGAGAACTCAGCTTGCTTGCGCTCATGCTTCTCTAAACCGACTTTCGCTGCGTGACTGACGGTGTCGCCTGTGGGTCCTTTGGCCAAAGGAGATGGAGAATGTGACATGGGTGCCCTTGGGAAGGGGGAGCCCCTTGCATGGCTAATAGAGGCCTTTCGAGCTTGCGTCGTCACCATTCTTCCATGGGGTGTCGATATGTAAAGAGGTGGAGGGCTTGATCCTACCCCCCTACTTGGTACACCAATCTATTGTCGCCAGGATCGCCGTGGCCCGTAGCTGCTACCGGCACCTGAGTGCGCTCCCTTTGCTGCCTAATGGTCCTCCGATCCTGGACCTACAAAACGGGGGTTAGTGACCCGGGCCTGGGATTCCGGTGGTGGCACTCTGACAATCAAGTCAGTGACGATCCATTGGAACAGATCCTCCTGGTCGAGCCCCTCTTGATGGACTCCACAAGAGGAGTGGATTGTGTAGAAGTGGGATGCAAGTATGTCAGGATAAGTGTGGACTAGTTAGAGGGAGTCTCTGTGTGGCCCTTCCGCCTCGACCTTACTCTGGAATGCTGGTGGTGCCAAGCCCCTCTTCCTGGTGGGGTTGCACTCTCTCTCTTTTTTTTTTTCTGTGTTGTGTCTTGTGTTTTGCCTGTGTGTTGGGGTTGTTGTGTTACCTTCGAGTTTGTTGCAAAACTAGGTTACTGTTGGGCATCCACTTTGGGATCTTCGCTGGGCTGTCAGACGCGTGCAGTGGTGTCTCGATGAGTCTTTCCTGATTTGTGATAATGGAAGCTATCATGCGCTACAACACTCCTCATGGTCGCCTCATTCCAGGAAACTTGGCAATGCCTCGGATGATGGGCCACCGCCCACGAGATTCAAATCTCCTGGTTGGCTTCCTTTCTTGGATGATCTGGGTGGTTGGTGAGGAGTGTGACATCTCGATAAGCATGCTTCTTCCCTTTCTAGTGTAATTGGCAACTGCATGCGGTCAGCATGGCCCGAAAGGTGCTCTGGTGTAGCCCTCGATCAACTTGATGACGTTCTGGGCTGGCGAGGAACTTGTCCGAACTGGTGTCGAGTTGGAATGGTGGGGCTCGCTCCGACCAAGGCACTCCGAACTTGCGAGGGCATCTTGGTGGAGGAGAGCAGAGTGCGGGCCCGGATTAGAGGGCGCACACTCGAAGAGGCTCCATGTTGAAGGGTGAGCACTGATCTCGACTCTGACCACAGGGCTCTAACCTCCGAGGGTCTCGCTCTAGAGGGTAGAAGGCGGACCTGGTATGGAGGGCGCACGCTCGGAGAGGCTCCACATTGGAGGGTGAGCGTTGAACTCGACTCCGACCATAGGGCTCTAACCTCCGAGGGTCTCACTCTGGAGTGCAGAAGGCGGACCCGGTCTAGAAGGCGTGCGCTCAGAGAGGTTCCACGTTGGCGGGTGAGCATTGAGCTCGACTCTGACCATAGGGCTCTAACCTCTTAGGGTCTAGCTCTGGAGAGCAGAAGGCAGACCACTCCAGCGGGCGAGCGCTCAGAGAGGCTCCATGTTGTCGGGTGAGCGCTGAGTTCGACTTCGACCACAGGGCTCTAACCTTCGAGGGTCTCACTCTGGAGGGTAGAAGGCAGACCCTGTCCAGAGGGCGCGCGCTCAGAGAGGCTCCACATTGGCAGGTGAGCACTGAGCTCGACTCCGACCACAGGGCTCTAACCTCCGATGGTCTCTCTCTGGAGGGTAGAGGGTGGACCCGATCTAGAGGGCGTGCACTCGGAGAGGCTCCACATTGGCGGGTGAGCGCTGAGCTCGACTCCGACCACAGTGCTCTAACCTCCGAGGGTCTCGCTCTGGTTGGCAGAAGGCGGCTCCGGCCTAGGCATCCCGAGCTCGAGGGCCGACCTGGTGGAGAATAGAGCTCGACTCACCATCTTGAGGGAGCTCAGCATAGCTCAGCTCGATAGTGGAGTCTGGGCTGGAGAATTGACATGGCATCTGACATCGCGTCTTCCTTTGATGTGGCGCCTGTCGGTTCCCCCACGTCAGCGATCCTGCAACATCAATGCGGGATGACTCTAAGATTGCTAATCATGCAGGAAAAATAGTAAACTAATTTTTTTTATGATTTTTACAATTTAGATTTATAGGCTAAATTTTCAAATAAAAGTAAGAACTAGCAAGAAGAATAGTAATGCATAGAATTATCATATTGTAGGCAAACTCATGCAAAATAATAAATTTCAGGACCTGAGAATTGAGAAACTCCCAGATTAGGATAGCTAATCTTCATCAAATCAAAAATTTAAAGAAGGGAAGGATGTTACCAATCAGTGATTTGAAGAACTTTCGATGAAGAGATCACACAGTACTTTGATTGGAGTCTGGATGATGAAGTTCAGTTTCCTTGATTAGATGGCTGATTTGGATGGTTTCAGATGAAAGAAAAGCCTCCTCTGGGGAGGTGAAATACCTCAGGGATCCTGCAAAATGTCAAGGGTCAATCAAAATAGCAAGTAAGTAAAGGAAAGGAAACTGAGTTTAGAAGAAATCAAGTTAGGGATTAGAAGCTGGGCTATTTGAAGCTTGTTGAAGATCTTCATGATTGGCAGCCTAGGGTACTCCATCTTGGATGTGTGAAGGCTTGGATGGCAGTGAGTTAGGGTGTGGAAGGATGCTAGGGCAGCAAGGAATTCGTCCAAGAACAGAAACACCAACCAAAGAACCAAAACAAAACACCAACACAATGTAATAACTCAAGATTTTAGCAAGGTTTATTCATAAGAGAAAGATGCTTACAAGAGGGGGAGGAGTGGGGTATTTATAGAGTTCCCATTCCCTCACTAACCATGGTTATACTTGGATTACAAGTCCTCTTCCAAATTAGAATACAAGTCCTTTACTAGCTAGGTTAGAATTACAAAGTTTAAAAGGATTAGAAATCCTAACTATGTTAGGATTAAACTTGGTCTTCTCCTTCTTCTCTTCAACTTGGACTTCGTCAAATCTTTGGACGTGGTCAACACTTCAAGGATGCCTAGGGGGGTGTGTTGGGCATTTAGGAGCAGCAAGGGGCCGGCCCAAAGGGGCTTGGGTGCATGGGTTTGGACCTTTGGAAGCTGGGGTGGCATGGTAGCCTAGTAGCAGGAATATTCCCTGGAATCTTGCTTCTTATGGGCTTGGGCTTTGCACCTGGGCTTGATTTTTGATGGGGTTCCAGTGCAGGCCCATGTTCTTTTTCTATTTTTCTTATTTTCACATATTTTTTATTTTTTCCTATTCCGCTATTCCACCTATTCCCGCTATTCCACCTTTATCCCGATCTTATTCTGGCTTTATTCCTATGTTATTCCATCTTCTCCTGTGAGTTTTAAAAAAATCTCCAAAACCCTAGCCTCCGCCCCGTGGGCTCCAGATCCAGGCCGCTCGAACCCATGACCATCCCCGCCGGCCTTGCCCACGATGGAAAAGCCACCATCGCCGCCCACATTCTTGGAAGATGAACGGATGTGGGAAGACTAACGGTCGCCACGACCGACACCTTCCGCCTGCACCGCCGCCCACCTGCTGCCGCCCACCGCCGGTCCGCCACCCGCTCAGCCACCAGAGGCCATGCCGGCACCCAGGAGGTCTCCAACGACCGTGGGAGACCAAACGGCATGCCCAGCATGCCGTGCAATTCCCATGCCACCGCCTCTCCTGCAACCCGCCGCCAGCCATCCACTGCTCGCTGTTCGCCGGTGCTCAGTCGGGAGATCGATCCTCTACACGGCCATGAGTTTGATTTTGCATGGATTTCGGAGTAGTTCAATTTTTAGAGCAGCATGCTTTTCGGTGCAGATCATCAAGCCGACACGCTTTTAAGAGCAAATCAGCACCACTTTTGGTGTAGCATGAATTTTGATGTAATTTATTTTTCTTTTTTAGTTTTCTTGGAGGATACGAAACTGAGGGTTTTGGTTTTTCTATATAAAAGCCCCCTCTCCTTGTAATAATTATGACTTTGATATAAATTTTTGGGTTTTCCATTGGTTGTGGTTCTGGTTCTGGGATGAGGCCCATTTGCCTTCGTTCCCTACTGTGTGGATAATAGGTTCGTAGGGGGTTATGAGAGCCCTACTATGTGGATGATGGGTTCGAGCACCCTAGTTATCCCTATCTCATCTTCTTTATCCCCTCATGTCCGTTGAGAGTCACCCTAGTGGCCTCTATGAGAGTCCTACTATGTGGATGATGAGCTCGATGAGAGCTCAGGGTAGCTGGTGTTTTATCCCTCGGGAGGGTAGCTATGTTCTTTGATCCCTCGGGAGGGTAGCTTTATGCTTTGACCCCTGACCTTCTGTGTGCGTCTCCCCATTAGAGTGAGTCCCAGGGTCATGAGTTCAAGTTCCCAAACTCCCATCTCCATCATTCCTTCGCCACCTCCATTAAAGAAAATGAAAACAAAAAGATCAACTATCTTAGGGTTTTAGTTTCAGTGTCACCCTAGTCCTGGGAGGCTTCTTAGCCCTCCCATGGTCCTAACTTGTTTAGGTGTTTTTCCTTTTCCAAATAATCCAGGTTACATCGATTTTCATCCCGCATCAATTTTTGTATTAGAGCGAGTTGTGGATTAGGGTGTGCTCCATTTTTTCGAACTCGACAGAGTCGTTTCTTCACGATCAAGGAGAATGATGGGGATCCAGGGAAGGTCTAGGTTCTTTTCCTTTTTTTTCTTATTTTCTCAAATTTCTTATTTTTTCTATTCCCGCTATTCCTCCCATTCCTTCTATTCCATCTTTATCCCAATCTTATTCCTGCTTTATTCCTATTTATTCCAACTTCTCCCGCGAGTTTTAAAAAAAATCACCCAAACCCTAGCCTCCGCCCCGTCGGCCCAGATCCTGGCCGCCCAAACATCCAACCGTCCATGCCGGCCCACTCGTCGGAGTCCACCAGCCCCGCCCTCAATGGAAAAGCCACTGCCGCTGCCACAGTCCATGGAAGACGAACGGACACGGGAAGACCAACGGTCACCATGGCCACCACCGCTCGCCTATGCCATCGCCCGCCTGCGTCGCCGCCCCCTGCCACCGCCCGCCGTCGGTCTGTCACCCACTCATCAGCCATCGGAGGCCACGCCGGTGCCCAGGAGGTCTCCTATTACCATGGGAGACCAAACAGCATGCCTAGCATGCTGTGCCATTCCCGTGCCACAGCCTTACCTGCAGCCCATCGCCAGCTGTCCGCCGCTCGCCGTTCGTCGGTGCTCAGTCAGAAGATCGATCCTCCGCACGACCGTGAGTTTGAGTTTGCATGGATTTTGAAGTAGTCCAATTTTCAGATCAGCATGCATTTCTGTGCAGATCATCAAGCTGACTTGCTTCTCAGAGCAGATCAGCACCACTTTTGATGCAGCATGAATTTTGATGTAATTTATTTTCCTTTTTTAGTTTTCTTGGAGGATAAGAACTAAGGGTTTGGTTTTTTTCTATATAAAGGCCCCCTCTCCCCTTGTAATAATTATGACTTTGATATAAATTTTTGGGTTTTCCATTGGTTCTGGTTCTAGTTCTGGGCTGAGGCGTGTTTGCCTTCGTTCTCTACTGTGTGGATAATGGTTCGTTGGGGGGTTGAGAGCCCTACTATGTGGATGATGGTTTGATCACCCTAGTATATCTCCTATCCGTCTTCGTTATCCCTCGTATCCTTTGAGAGTCACCCTAGCAGCCTCTATAAGAGCCTACTATGTGGATGATGGGCTCGATGAGAGCTCAGGGAAGCTAATGCTTTGATCACTTGGGATGGTAGCTATGTTCTTTGATCCCTCGAGAGGGTTGCTTTATGCTTTGACCCCAGACTTTCTGTGTGCGTCTACCCGTTATAGTGAGTCCCAGGGCCATGAGTTCAAGTTCCCAAACTCCCATCTCCATCATTCCTTTGCCACCACCACCAAAAAAAAGTGAAAACAAAAAAGATAAGCTGTTTTAGGGTTTTAGTTTCAGTGTCACCCTAGTCCCGGGAGGCTTCTTAGCCCTCCCACGGTCCTAGCTTGTTTAGGTGTTTTCCCTTTTCCAAAAAATCTAGGTTACATCGATTTTCATCCCGCATTAATTTCTTTGGGCTGGGATGCAGGTGGACCTCTGGAATCATGGATGCCTTGGTTTAGGAATATGCTCTGACATCTGGAGGGGAATCTACGCATCTTTAGGGCATATGGAAGGAATCATGGTTTCTGGAAGCATCTTCGATCTTGTGTTGTCACACAAAATTCGATTGGCTGATGTAGAGGCCTCTGACTCCTGGATATGGCCTGGTGGAACTCTAAAATAGGGTGACCTCCTCTATTATATAAAATCGGGCTCATACTGGACTCATAATTGATGTACAGGACTCAAAATACTGACCTGGTTGAGGGTTGAGACAAATCAACTAACCTCAACTTATTACAGGACTCAATCTTAATTGATTGCAAAACTTTCAAAACTTTGACACATGAGTAATTAAATAATATGGGATCCAAGGATTTGTTTCTGATCCTGGTGTCCCGACCAATTCTCCCGGGGTGGGAGGAACTCGATCCCATCGAGTATGGGTCAATTTGGATCAAGGAGGGTCTGGTTTGAGGCGTGCAGATCCGCACCAGCATTCCATAAGTCCTCATATTCTGGCTGACCTTGCCACCGGACCAAGTACCGTTAACAATCTCTATCCTAGGTACCAATAGCTTGATCATCTAGTGCTCTCTCAATCGTTTCCTCACCATAAGGCCAAATTATATGTGGTCGCTCTGGGGTGGGTTCTCTCTCAAAGAACGGGAGTGGCTCAAGGGGCTTGCTGGGTATCACTGCTGGCTCCCTAGACTTTACAATGTCTGAGATAATCAAGGTGGACCTAATACCTAAATCAGGTGATATCTCAAGCACATAGGCTTGGGTCCACTACTATTCATTATTTTGGATGGGCCAGCTTCACAAGCAAAAAATTCTTTGACAGTCACATATTCCTCTACATAAAAATCTTTATCTTTCTTCTGGGAATTAGCCAAGTTATTATTTAGTTCATTAATTACGTTCAGCTCTTGACTAATTTCATGATGCATATGTTATGCAAAGGCTAGTGTAGGTGCAGACAAATGGGTTAGGACTATGAATTTTATTGGACTCAAGACTGACACCTAAAAGACTCGACTAGACATCCTTTTGAAGGAAATTTATTGGACTTTACGGGACAAAACCTAATAGATTATAGACTCTTTAGGTTTGACCCTAGCATGGCAAGCACATGAGAACTTACTATGTACTCCTACTAGGTGCCATAGGGTTCTCCTAAAGTAAGATGCAAATATGACATGATTAAAGAATGAATGCATCATGCAAATTCCTATAAAATGCAACCTAATTGTAAAGCAAATAGAAGAAGTTTCCGAAAATGGTAGAAAATAAGAGGTGGGTTCAGGGTTAGTCTGATTGGATGGAAAGTAAGAAAAGGGTTCAAGGTTAATTGGATAGACTAGGAGACAAGAAGGTGTTTCAGGGATAAGTCCTATACTAATGAGGTTGATCTTATGAGGTTGAGGTATATCTACTGGGTTTGCATGATGGAAAATGGGTTCACTAATTTCGGGGAAGAGATCATGGGAGTCAAAAGAGTGAATTCATCTTGAGGGTACTGATAAGAAATCAAGTCCTTATAAATTCTTTTGGCTCAAGAAATTCAGGACTAGGCTCTATAATTTGATTTTCTTCCTCTAACTGGTCTTCTACTACCAGTTCATCTTGGGTGTGTTCAGGTTCAACTAATGTTGGGTGGTTTTCTACTTGGTTATCTACTTGGTCAACTAATTCTTGATCGATTTCTACCTGAGTATGGTCAGGGTCAACTAATCCTAGGTCATCTATGGGGAACTCCTCTTCTTCCTCCTTATACTCGTCCACTAAGCTTGGGTCAGCCTCGTATATCTCCTCTTCAGTATCTTTTTGGTGAACCAATGAGGTGGTAAGAGGGGGTTGGCTAAGGGATACCTGACTAATATTAGGCTCAATTCTAGGGGTATTGATCCTATAGGGTTCAGGTTGACTTAGGGATAGGGGGTACTACTGGGTTCATATCTAGAGACTATGGGTTCCTAGAGCTCATAGGGCAAGGGTTAAACTCTATGGGTCTTGTCTAGGGTTACTAACCGATCTCCTACTTGGTCAAAACTAGTGGTTAACTGGTTGATCCTAGTGGTTGCCTTGTCAAATCATTGGTCTACTTGGCTGAATCTATGGTTCATTTGGTTCTGGGATTGGGTCAATTGGGGTAACTGATCTTGGGTTTGGTCATGTTAGCATTAATTTGGGCATGGATTGTTTTAGTTAGGTAAAC
Organism: Areca catechu; assembly: GCA_021397845.1. Lineage (NCBI taxonomy): Eukaryota > Viridiplantae > Streptophyta > Magnoliopsida > Arecales > Arecaceae > Areca > Areca catechu. Next base: position 138,269,713 of record CM038051.1, on the reverse strand, counting down.
TGGTTTTTGAGATTGGATATTGGCTTGGTTCATTTAGGTAGTTAACTGGGCAAGCTGGTTCATGATGGCTTCAAAATTGGGATCCATGGCTGAGTTGGTTTGGGATTTAGACTTATGGTATTTAATTCCTAATCTAGTGGTCATACACTTAATCAAGCAATAAGAAAGGAATGGTGCAACCAAGCATGCAAAATAGGTTAGCTTAATCTAGGATTTCCTAACCCTAGAGCCAAAACTGGTGGGTCAGCTCAACTTACACTTAACCCAGTAGCTAATCCTTCCTCTAGCTAGGTAGAGCATGGGAGTGTGGGCGGCCCCCTCTGCTTTCGCAGGGACCCAATTAAAAACCACAACACCACTTAGGTCGTTTGACTCTGCACCCTCAGCCTTAGACACTAGATTTCAGTAATAGCCATAGGATTAAATGCGTAGCCCATACAACTCCGACCTTACCTATATAATGTCACCTAGCCCTCTAGGTCAATTTAAGTATAGTTGATTTTAATTAGGCTTGGATAAAAATGCTGGGTGGTTGTTTTGGGCCCAAGACAGGTTATGACCTCCTGTCCTGATGTTATATTGATTTCCCTTAAGATTAGATTAAAAGATGTTGAACATTCAATGGTCCTGATGCAATCTAAAACAATCAGAAAATAAAATAATTTTTAATTAGTTTATGAGATGTCAAGTTAGGTTTAGGTTAACTGGGGTTATCAAACAATGTTTTGCTTGGGATTGGGGTGTTGGAAGTTGATTAGGTTAGGTTGAGTTAAGCATGCAGAAATAGCAGAAATCAAAAAATTAGGGTTCAGATGATGCAATCTTTGGGATAGATCTTGATGCATAAAAACATCAAAAAAAACCTGAAATATAGGATGGATGGTGCTAATTAAACCTACCAAATTTCATGCTGAAAAAAAATCTTATGATGATGCAAACCTAGGATTTTTGAACTGCTATAGAAATTATTAGGATTTGTTAAGGTTTCTAATATGCCAAATTTGTATGATTTAGGTTTTCTATAAAATTAATTAAAAATTTTGATAAAATGAAGGACACACACAAAGAAGAATTAATCCAAATCTCAAAGAAAAATAAAATTTTTAGATGGTCAAAAATAGATGTAAAACTGATACCTAATGTAGTGGACAAAATGCCGAATTAGGGTTTGTGAATGTGAAGCAAATATCAAATTATCCTAAACCAGCTCTGATACTAAACTAATGTGGGATGACTCTAAGACTGCTAATCATACAAGAAAAATAGTAAACTAATTTTTTTTGTTATTTTCTAATTTAGATTTATAGGCTAAATCTCCAAAAAAGTAAGAACTAGCAAGAAGAATAGTAATTCATAGAATCATCATATCGCAGGCAAACTCATGCAAAATAATAAATTCCAAGACCTGAGAATTGAGAAACTCCCAAATTATGATAGCTAATCTTCATCAGATTAGAAATTTAATGAAGGAAGGGATGTTACTAATCAGTTATTTGAAGAACATTCGATGAAGAGATCACACAGCACTCTGATTGGAGTCTGGATGATGAAGTTCTGTTCCTTGATTAGATGGCTGATTTGATGGTTCCGGATGCAAGGAAAGCCTCTTCTGGGGAGGTGAAATACCTTGGGATCTTGCAAAATGTCAAGGGTCAATCAAAACAGCAAGTAAGAAAAGGAAATGAAACTAGGTTTAGAAGAAATCAGGTTAGGGACTAGAAGCTGGGCTGTTTAAAGCTTGTTGAAGATCTTCCTACTTGGCAGCCTAGGGAACTCCATCTTGGATGTGTGAAGGCTTGGATGGAAGTGAGTTAGGGCGTGGAAGGATGCTATGGCAGCAAGGATTTCGTCCAAGCACGAAAACACCAACCAAAGAACCAAAACAAAACACCAACACAAGGTAATAACTCAAAATTTCAGCAAGGTTTATTCATAAGAGAAAAATACTTACAAGGGGGAGGGGTGGGGTATTTATAGAGTTCCCATGTTCTCACTAACCATGGTAACACTTGGGTTATAAGTCCTCTTCCAAATTGGAATACAAGTCCTTTCCTAGCTAGGTTAGAATTACAAAGTTTAAAAGGATTAGAAATCCCAACTAGGTTAGGAAAAACTTGGTCTTCTCCTTCTTCTCTTCAACTTGGACTTGATCAAACTCTTTGGATGTGGTCAACACTTCAAGGATGCCTGAGGGGGTGTGTTGGGCCTTTAGGAGCAGCAATGGGCCGACCCAAAGGGCTTGGGTGCATGGGTTTGGGCCTTTGGAAACTAGGGTGGCCTGGTTTCCTGGTAGTAGGAATATTCCCTAGAATCTTGCTTCTTAAGGACTTGGGCTTGGCACCTGGGCTTGATTTCTTTGGGTTGGGATATAGGTTGACCTCTGGAATCATGGATTCCTTGGTTTAGGGATATGCTCTGACATCTGGAAGGGAATCTTGGCATCTAGAGGGTATCTGGAAGGAATCAGGGTTTTTGGAAGCATCTTGGATCCTGGGTTGTCTCACAAAATCCAATGGGCTGATGTAGTGGCTTCTGACTCCTGGATATGGCCTGGTGAAACTCTAAAATAGGGTGACCTCCTCTCTTATATAAAATTAGGCTCATACTGGACTCATAATTGATGTACAGAACTCAAAATACAAACTAGGTTGAGGGTTGAGACAAATCAACTAACCTTAATTTATTATAGGACTCAATCTTAATTGATTACAAAACTTTCAAAACATTGACATGACTAATTAAACCATATGGGATCCAGGGATCTGTGTCTGATCTTGGTATCCCCACCATGAAAGGATGAACCTGACACTATTGGAGAAGGTAATGAGTGTGAGGCTGCAGTCATCACTACCAAAAACCTTTTGGGGTGATGCTGTTACACTATCATGTTTTCTTGTAAACAGGTCCTCTCATTTAAAGCTGAATGGAGGACATCCAGAAGAAGATTGGAGTGGAAAAAAGGTGGAGCTTGGTCACCTAAAGGTGTTTGGTTGCTCGGCATATGTACATGTGGAGGCAACTAAAAGAAGCAAGCTGGATCCTAAGTCAAAGAAGATGATATTCGTCGGGTTTCTACAAAAAGTCAAAGGTTACCTACTACGGGATCCTCAATCTTAAAGGACAGTGATTAGTATGGATGTCATTTTTGATGAAAGGAGCTGTTGTACCATGACGGCTCACCCATAGCAAGAACAGACACAGTCCTGCGGTTTGTCCCGGCCGCCTCTTTTCAAGGCTCCAACTAAGAGAGGTCCAACCCACCAGAGCTGACATCCGAACGACCATCTCCTACTGGGGTACGGCCCCTCGCACTCCTTCAGAGATCCGACCCTCCAGGGCTGAGGTCCGAACGACCCTCTCTTGCTGGGGTCCGGCCCATCGCTCTCCATCGGAGGTCCGACCCATCGGAGCTAAGGTCCAAATGACCCTCTTCTGCTGGGGTCCGGCCCATCGCTCTCCTTCGGAGGCTTGGCCTTTGGTCCGACCGACCGACTATCCCATGGTCGATGTCAGACAGGCGAGCCTTAGCATCGAGGGTGTTCCAAAAGCACCTTTCTGTTACTACGGGATCCTTCTATCCCAATGGCCCTGCTCCACTACTTCCACGATGCCGTCGTATCTGCGCCCCATGTGGCCACTCTCCATATTCTCCTAGGGGTAGATCAGTCTTTCTCAGCCTCTCTCCTAATGAATTTAGACTGTTTTGTGCCTATATAAGGTACTCTGGGGACCCTGTTAGAAGGGAGAACAACTCTTCCCTCTCCAGAGACTGTTCATTCCTTGATTCCTCCATTCTGTTGCCTTCAATCTCCTGCTAACTTAAGCTTCGGAGGGTCCCCCGCCGGAACACCACCCGCACCCTTGGAGACTTTGTTGCAGGTTCATCCGGGAGAGGAGTGCTCCAGCCCATCTAGCCACCCCGGTTCCCGGTCTGGGAGTTGACGCAGCAATAGATTGGTGCTAGAAGGGGGCTCTTTCTTCTAAAAGGAGGAATCTATCATCCCGGCAAGAAAATGGCTAAGGGAAGAGCTCCAAATGCCACTGCCAGGAGGGGTACCTTTCCTTCCAGGTCTGAGGAGCCTCTTGGGGAGAATGATTTTACTGCCACCGCCCCTACTGCTGCAGAACCTACCATCACATTAGGGTTGTAACAGTTCCAAACCTTGGTGAATCGCATTGAAACACTTATTGCTACAGTTCAGCATTTCAAGGAAGCAGCCAACAACCGACAACAACTACTAGCTACTTCCTGCACCAATCCTCTGATTGCTGCTGAGGGAGGCCGATGGCCAGAGATCCCTCAGCATTTTTCTCCCACCATCACGGAGCCTCGGGGGTCCTTGGGTGACCGTGCTGACAGCAAGAGGGCGAGGTCTGCTTCGCCTTCCTATGTCGAATCCATCCCGTTCTGCTTGCCGTCGAATCTCTAAAGGACTATGCCAGCAAGATCATGCGCATGGAGGAGCGCATTATCGAAATCTTCCTCTGGTAGAAGGCCAAAGGGGGACAGGTATACGACTCCCGTCCCCCGTTCTCTGAGGAGATTCTGGAGGAGATGATCCCCCGCCACTTCAAGATTTCACAGGTGGACCCCTATGACGGTATCACAGATTCGATGGACCATCTAGGCACGTACAAAGCCCATATGATGGTCCAAGGCACCTCTGATGCTCTCCATTGCATCGCCTTCCCTGCAACCCTTAATAAGACCACCTGGATGTGGTTCTCCACCATTCGGCCAGGTACGATCCACTCCTCTCAACTCGAATCACTTTTTCTTTTCCATTTCAGGACTTGCAGTCGGACCCCGAGGAATATCGACTGCCTCTTCCTCGTGCTGCAAAAGGAGAGAGAGACCCTTCGAGATTTCATGGCCCGTTTCAACTCAGCGACCATAGAAGTCCTAGATTTGAATGAGGCTGTAGCAATGTCAGCCTTCAAGCAAGGGCTTCACTCATCCAGGCTGACCTTCTCCCTGGATAAGAAACATCTGACAAGCTACAGTGAACTCCTGGCCAGAGCGTAGAAGTATGCCCTGGCGGAAGAACAAGCAGCCCGCCGATGTCAAGCTGAAGGAAGGCCGGCCCCCAAGAAGCGGAGCAATAAGGCTCCTGAAGTCCGACCACCGAGTGATAGTTGGTGGTCGGCCTAGCACCGAAGTCCGAAATCGAGGGACTTTCTCCGAAGGTTCGAGACTTACGCTCCTCTATCCCTGCTAAGAGAGAAGACCCTCATGGAGATCGAGAATGAGACCTTTCTGCAAAGGCCTCAGCCGATGAGGGGCCCTCCTGTCCTAAGGAACAAAGATAAATTCTGTTGTTTCCATAGGGATCATGGGAATAGTACTAAAGAGTGCATGCAGCTGAAGGACGCCATTGAAGACCTCATCCGGAGGGGATACCTGTGCAAGTATGTCCAACCCCATCAGGATCGGGTTGAAGCATCAAATGCCCGAAACCCTCCACAGGAGATGGAGCTCCCCTATCAGAGGCCGACTGGTGGGGATGTCGGCATGCTGCATCGGCGATCCGGAGGAAGTCAAGAGGACAGGACTGATATTGCTAAAAGGTCCCGGGGCTCCAGTGCCATCATTTTCTCTGATGAAGATCTCCTGGAAACTCATGTTTCTGAGAACGATCCTGCAGTCGTGTCCATAGTGATTGCCAATTATGATGTAAGGAGGATACTTATTGATAATGGAAGCTCGACAGAGGTATTGATGTATGATGCTTTTGTAAGAATGAATCTATCCAGATCCATGCTGATGGAATCCCTCACACCACTGACAGGCTTCGGGGGCAACTCCATTGGAGTGGAAGGAGAAATAGTTCTCCCTGTGATAATTGGGACGGAGCCTCTCCAGAAAACCCTCCTCATCAATTTTGTGGTCGTTCGGATGACCTCGCCTTACAATGCTATCCTGGGCCGACCGGTCCTCAACAAATTCAAAGCCATCGTGTCCACTTACCAACTATTGGCAAAATTTCTGACCAGGAGCGGGGTCAGAGTGATGAGGGGAGACCGTCGGATGGCCAGGCAGTGTCTGACCATTATGAATCAACAGTCAGAAGACCATCCCACTCTGGAGCAACTTGACCCTAGAGCTGAGGCCGATGGCCTTGGTCAGCCAGGGGAAAGGATTCTATTTGTTCCCCTATGATAGGATGATCCTACCAAAGTCCTTCAAATTAGAGGCTCCCGTAGTGAATTCCTTAAGCCAGAACTGATCAGCTTTCTTAGGAGTAGTGCCGACGTCTTTGCTTGGTTAGCGTCGGACATGCCTGGAATACCGTCGGAGGTCATCACTCACCAACTCAAGGTCGATCCGACCTACCGACCAGTCCAGCAGAAAAAGAAAAGCTTTGTTGTTGAAAGATAGAAAGCCATTGACGAGGAAGTAAAGAAGTTCCATAATGCTGGCTTCATTAGGGAAGTCCACCACCATGAGTGGCTGGCGAATGTGGTTATGGTGAAGAAGTCCAATGGGAAGTGGAGGATCTATGTGGACTACACCGACGTCAATAAGGCATGTCCGAAGGACAGCTTCCCGGTACCCAAAATTGATCAGCTGGTGGATGCCATGACCGGTCACCAACTTCTCAGCTTATGGATGCCTTTTCTGGCTACAATCAAATAAATATGCACCCGAAAGATGAGGAGAAAATCGCCTTCATCACCGACAAGGGTCTGTACTGTTATCGGATATGCCCTTCGACTTGAAGAATGTTGGTGCCACATTTCAAAGGTTGATCAACCGGATGTTCGAAGGTCAGCTGGGCAGGAATATAGAGGCCTATGTAGATGATATGATAGTGAAGAGTCTCCATAAGGCTAACCATATCAGGGACTTGCAGGAATCCTTTGATGCACTTACATGCCATCGAATGAAGCTGAACCCGACGAAATGCACTTTTGGGGTAACCTCTGGCAAGTTCCTTGGTTTTCTGGTCACATAGAGGGGGATTGCGGTGAATCCCGACAAGATAAAAGCCATCACGGAGATGGCACACCCGACCAACAAAAAGCAGGTCCAAGAGCTCATCGACCGAATCGCCTCTCTCAGCCGTTTTATCTCCCATTCGACTGAGAAGTTCCTACCATTCTTTAAGACCCTGCACCGGTCGGAGGGTTTTGTTTGGACTGATGAGTGTCGGTCGGCTTTCGAATCATTGAAGGAGTACTTGGAGAACCCTCCGCTACTGTCCAAGCCGACAGAGGGGGAGCCTTTGTACCTCTATCTTTTGGCACCAGACGAAGTGATCTGCACCATCATTGTGCGAGTCAGAGAGGATGGACATCAAAAGCCTATCTATTATATCAGCAAAGTCCTCCACGACACCGAAACAAGGTACCCCAAGATTCAAAAGTTAATATACTCCTTGGTCACATCCACCAAGCAGCTCCGACCGTACTTCCAAGCGCATCCGATTGTAGTGCTGACCAACAAACCCCTCAAGGCAATTCTTTAGAGCCCAGATACATCCGGTCGACTCACCAAGTGGGCTGTCAAGCTAGGGGAGTTCGACATCTCTTTCCAGCCATGTTCAGCTTTGAAGGCCCAGGTAATTGCTAACTTCATTGCAAAATGCACGTGGAGACAGGAGATGCCTCCTCGAATGGCCGAAGTACCTGAAGCCCATGCTGTCTACAAAGTCGAACCAGCCTAGACTCTCCATGTGGACGGGGCATCCAACCTCACAAGCTATGGTGCCGGACTGATCCTGGCTGACCCAAATAGGGAGAACCTGGATTATGCATTACATTTTTTATTTCAGGTGTCAAATAATCAAGCAGAGTACAAAGCCCTCCTCGAGGGACTACAAATCGCCAACGAACTGGGCATCAACCGACTCAGAGTTTTCTCCGACTCCCAATTGGTGGTTAATCAAGTAAAGGGGGAATTTGAAGCCAGGGATCCGACCTTGGAAAAATATTTAAACAAGCTACAAATCCTCATTCCTCGGTTCAAATTTTTGAAATCCTCCACATACCTTGTCTGCAGAACTCTCGGGCGGACGCTCTATCAAGGCTGGCTATGGCCGCCAGCGAGACTTCTGACCGAACTTTTATGGAGTATTTGCGGCACCCTAGCATTGCCGAAGACCCGATTGAGGTTCACCAGGTAGAACATTAAGCTTCTTAAATGGATTCGATCATTACTTTCCTGGCCAAAGGAACTCTTCCGGAAGATCCGGCGGAGGCCAAGCGGGTGCACCTAATAGCCTCTAAGTACGTTGTTCTTGATGACATCCTTTATAAAAGGTCATTCTCACAGCCGCTATTGAAGTGCTTGGGGCCAGCGGATGCCGACTACGCCCTCAAAGAAGTCCATGAAGGCATTTGTGGCGACCACCTCGGAGGGAGGTCCTTAGATTACAAGATCATCCAGCAGGGATATTACTGGCCCACCACTCAAAAGGATGCATCGGACTTCGTCCGAAGGTGCGACGCATGTCAGAGGTACTCTGTTATTTAAAAGGAGACCCACCAGTGAGCTTACTCCAATCACCGCCCATGGCTGTTCGCATAGTGGGAGATGGATATCCTGGGACTTTTTCCCCCGGCCTCCGAGCAATGAAAATTTTTGCTTGTGGCCATCGACTATTTCATCAAGTGGGTGGAAGCCGAACCACTAGCATAGATAATGGAGGCTAAGGTGGAGAATTTCATCCAAAACAACATCATCTTTTGATTCGGCATTCCCCGAACGATTATTACTGATAATGGAAGATAATTTGACAACTCTAGGTTTCAGGATTTTTGTCAGCAATATCATGTCTCTCATCGACTTACCTCGGTTGGCCACCCTCAATGCAATGGAGAGGCTGATGTCACCAACCGGACAATCTTGCACGGGCTGAAGACCCGGCTCAATTAAGCAAAGGGACTTTGGGTGGAGGAACTCCATTCAGTATTTTGGGTGTATGGGACGACCTCCAGAGCGTCAACCAGTGAAACTCCGTTCAACCTCACTTATGGAAGTAAAGGTGTCATCCCTATTGAGACTTCTCTTCAATCCCTCCGGATTGACCACTACGCTGAACCGGCCAACTCCAAGCAGCGAAGGGCTGACTTAGACTTGCTTGAGGAAACTAGACTTCGGGCAAGCATGAAGATGAAGGTATAACGCCAAAAGATGGTGAAATATTACAACTCGCGAATCAAGGCGAGAGCTTTCTGAGTCGGAGACTTAGTCCTGCGGAGGGCCGAAATCTCGAGGCCGACCGAGAAAGGCAAGCTTCCCCCAAATCGGGAAAGACTTTATCGGGTCGCCGAAGTGCTTCGAGTCAGCACCTATCGACTTGAATTTTTGGACGGACGGCAATTGGTGCGTCCGTGGAATGTAGACAACCTCTGCAAGTACTATCAATGAAGTTCATATTCTTCTATGACCCACTTCCAAAAGTCCAACTCCAGTCCGCAAAGGCTTTAGGGTAGCCCACTTCCGAAAGTCCGACTCTGGTCGGCAAAGGCTCTAGGGAAAGCCACTTCCGAAAGTTCGAATCCGATCGACAAATGCTCTAGGGCAGCCCACTTCCGAAAGTCCGACTCCGGTCGGTAAAGGCTCTTGGGCAGCCCACTTCTGAAAGTCTGACTCCGGTCGGCAAAGGAAGTCCGACTCCGGTCGGCAAAGGCTCCAGGCTTGCCCACTTCTAAAAGTCTGACTCCAGTCGGCAAAGGCTCTAGGACAGCCCACTTCTGAAAGTTTGATTCTGGTCGGCAAAGGATCTAGGCCAGCCCACTTTCGAAAGTCCGACCCCAGTCGGCAAAGGCTCTAGGGCAGCCCAATTCGGAAAGCCGATGGACCAACACTTAGGATAAATTTCCTAAGCTTGTTGCTCCGGCCTGAGCTAAAACCCGACCGCTGCCTTAACTGCTTCTAGGTCCGAAAAGCCGACGGACCAACACTTAGGATAAATTTCCTAAGTTTGTTGCTCTGGCTTGAGCTAAAATCTGACCGCTGCTTCAACTGTTTCTGGGTTCGTAAAGCCGACGGACCAACATTTAGGATAAATTTTCTAAGCTCGTTGCTCTAGCCTGAGCTAAAATCCGACTGCTGCCTCAATTGCTTATGGGTCCGGAAAGCCGATGGACCAACACTTAGGATAAATTTCCTAAGTTTGTTGCTCCGGCCTGAGCTGAAATCCAACTGCTGCTTCAACTATTTCTGGATCCGGAAAGCCGACGGACCAACACTTGGATAAATTTACAAAGCTTGTTGCTCTGGCCTAAGCTGAAGTCCGACCGCTGCCTTAAATTGGTGCGGACACCAAAGGCACCAGAATAAGGCAGAGGCTTCTCAACCCTCTGTAATTGATCAATAATTTATGAGTCCATCTGTAATAAGGGCTTAGCTCATCTGAGTCCATTTTAGTTGTTATTTGAGTATTTTAGTTGTTATTTCACTTCTGTACTAGTCAGCTCATGTTGAGCTAGTTCAGTCCAATGCTAGTTAGCTCATGTTGAGCTAATTTTATTTTTTTTGAGTCCTGTCCAAGCATACTGAAGACTCAAGACTATATTATACAAGTGAAGACCAAGTCCAGCCAGATTGAAGACATGGAAGTTTAGCCCAAGTCCAACCCAGCTTGAAGATTTGAAAACCCCAGGAGAAAAATCAGAAACCCTGATTCCTTGCAGATGCCCTCCAGATGCCCAGATTCCCTTCCAGATGCCAAAGTATATTCATAAATAAGGGCATCCATGATTCCAGAGGTCCATCTGCATCCTAGCCCAATGAAATCAAGCCCAGGTGCCAAGCCCAAGCCCCTAAGAAGCAAGATACCAGGGAATATTCCTGCTACCTGGCTACCAGGCCACCCCAGCTTCCAGAGGCCCAAACCCATGCACCCGGGCCCCTTTGGGCCGGCCTTTTGCTGCTCCTAGAAGCCCAACACGCCCCCCTAGGCGTCCTTGGAGTCTTGACCAAGTCAAGAAAAATTTTAGGGATTTTTCTACCTAATATTTCCTTATTTTCTAGCTAGGGTTTGAGAGGGAAAAGGATTCTTATGTAAAGACTTATGTACCCTTACTTGGAGCCCAAGGTTAAGGGTCTATTTAAGGGACCCTAGCCTCTTGTATGAGGAAATTTTTGATGAATGAAAACCTTGAGTTCTTCTATTGAGTTGTGTGATACCCTGCTGTGTGCATAAAGGGTTTGCGAGAGTTCTTCTTCCCAGTGCTGCAATCATATTCCTGCTACCAACAAGCATCTCAGATCCCTGGACGCCCACTCCAAAGAAGCCTTCCCTTGCTGTTTTCCTTTATTTTCTTGTTCCTTTGTGAGTTTTCTAACCCCTGACAGGTCGTTTGCAGGTCCCCGAGTTCCTACGAATCCAACGACTCCAGCCAAGCCTCAATCGGATCACCGAGCAGAAAGCCGGGTATCCGCGGGTCTTTGGCTCGATTTTCCAGGCCGCATCCATCGAGGAATGAGAGACCCTTTTACTGCGATCTTCACAGACGTTGTCAGGTACACCCCTCTACCTCCAGTAGTTTTATTGTAGGAGAACTTGCCCTAACCGAGGCTTCTCAGCCCCGGCGATCCTTCTTTTCTACTTTTCTAGGTCCTAATCTGCATGCTGATCTTCTAAAATTCATATAAAATTCCCTATAACTTATTTTAATCTGAAATTCGGGAATTAATCACCCAACCCCACATATAAAACATATAAAAAAAATTGCATACATATTAGTTCCCCATCATTTGGTATCAGAGCTTAGATTAGGGCTTGTTTTCTGTAATTTTTCAGTCCGTATATACTCTGTTATTTTAATTATTTCTCCCAGTTAAAAACTCTAAAAATTCTGAAATTTATTTTCTGGATTTATCATAATTCACAGTAATTTTAAAACTTTTTTCAGATTTTATTATGGCCTGTGAATTTTCTGAAAGCCGAAATAGGGCCTGCAAATTCTCGGCTCTATTTTTTTTAGCAAGACATGTTTGGAAGTTTTAGGGTTTTGTTTAGGAGTTTTTGCATATTTCTTAATTTTAGTATATTTCCAGTATATTAGGTCATGATTTGCAAGTTTTCTTCTATTTAAAAAAATACCAAAAAATATATATATATATATATACATATTTTCCAAAAATACCAAAAAAAAAAAATATCTAAACCCTAATTTGCATCCTCATCTGCCTGCCATCATTGCATAATTTACTTTTAAGGGCACTCTTGCTATATCAGATGGGGGGAGGATTTGATCACCTCTCCTTAGCCCAAAACCACATCCCTTGCATTCAGTCCCAAGCCTTAACCTAAAATTAATTAGACTTGATTTGCCCTAGTGGGCTAGGGACACCAACTGGTCGGGTCCGGGCTAGTGTTAGATCACTGTGTCAAGTTAACCTGTGTGTGCCTTGTGCTTAGTGTCTAGAACGGTGGTTTAGGGATTCAATCCCGAAGGGCTTGTGTGCTGGTCCGCCTACCTGGCCAATCTCTGATTGGTGTCTAGGATTGGCAATCAGGGACCTAACACTCCCCTTACACCTGCCTGGCTGAGTACAGGGTTACTATAGCTAGTTTGCCACCCTGATTGAGCATCTAGTTTGGACTTTAGGTTTAGTCAGCTATAGTCGGTTTGATCGAGTCTTGAATGAGCACTAGATCAGGAGTTTCATATCACCCACCTCCTTCATAAATGTCTGAACCCATGGAAAATTTACAAGCCCAAATAAAAGCCCTAGCTGATCAAATTGCCCAGATAACTATCCAGATGACCCAGTTAACTCAGTCTCGTATTCAAACCAATGATAGAATTGATCATCGTGCCAATAGGTTTGGTCAGTTAAAAGTCCGGGTAGGGACCCCAAGAAAAACCCATGGGTCACAGTCTGAGCCAGATCCTGACTCCCCTCAACCTAGGAGGACCCAAACCCTGATCTATACCTTGAGGTCGAACCTAGGAGAGCCCCTTATCCTGACCCGTACTACAATCCTCAACCTAGGAGGACCCCAAACCCTGATCCATACCTTGAGGCTGAGCCTAGGAGAGCCCATCATCCTGACCCAATCCCTAAGGTTAGTCCTAGAAGACCCAATCAGGATTTTATAGACCAAGAAGATAGATCCTATTTACCCTCTCCCTATAAGCCTAGTATACCCACAACCTATAGATCTTATGACTCTAAATCCTATGAACCTAGAACTTATGAATCCATAACCTATGAACCTAGATCCTATGACTCTAGATCCCATGATCATGGATCCTATACACCCATACCCTATGAGCCTAGTAGACCCAACACCCAATATTCTGACCCATATAGGGAGTCAAATCCTAGGAGAACCCAATATTCTGACCATATAGGGAGTCCAACCCTAGGAGAACCCAGTATTCTGACCCATATAGGGAGTCCAATCCTAGGAGGACCCAATATCCTGACCCATATAGAGAGCCCAACCTTAGGAGGACCCCATACCTTGATCCAACCTTAGAACCTGATCATAGAGCTGACCCAAAATCCTATGACCCCAGATCCTATAATCCCATGACCCATAGATCTGCACCCTTGTCCTATGAGCTTAGAGAACCCATAACCCCTAAGTATCAGCCTAGTACTAGTCATGCTTCCCCTAGTCAACTTGAACCCTATAGGATGAGTATCCCTAAATATGAACCCAATAGTGAGCCACTACCTCTTATACAACCTGAACCTACTAGGAGTGGTACCCATAATCAGAGACCAGAACCTAACCAATTTCCTGCTAGCCGACCTTCTCCAACCATTCCTGAGATTCGCAAGGCTTACATTAACGTGGAAGTGTATGAAGCTGATGTGAGCCTAGTGGATGAGTATGAGGGAGAAGAGGAGACACCTTTAGTAGACCTAGAATTAGCTGACCCAGTAGATACCCAGGTAGATTTCAACCCAGAGCTAGTTGACCTTGACCACATCCAACCTAAAGCTATAATGGAAGAACAAATAGAGGAAGAGAACCTAGGTACTGCTGCTAGAGCCTTACCTGAGGAAACCATAGAGGAGAGCCAAATTATAGAGTCTAGTCCAAAAATACAAGAACCAGAAGAATTTATTAAGGACCTGATCTCTTTGAATCAATACCTTCAAGATGAGTCCCCTCCTATAGTTCCCATTAAGGACCTCTTCCCCGAAATTAGTGACCCATCCTTCCATTATGCAAATCCTGTAGATATAGCTCAACCTCATAAGGTTAACCTCATTAGTATAGGATTAGTTCCTGACACCCCGTCTTTTATCCTATTTTATCCAACTAACCATGAACCTTTTCTCTACCTTACCAAACTAATTCTGAACCCACTTCCTATTTTCTGCCCTTTCCTGACACCTCCAGCATTTCTAGGATCATTAGATTGCATTTAGCTGAGATTAGCATACTGCATGCATTCATCACGCATGTTAGGTTGCATCTTACTTCTGGCATACTCTTTGGAATTTGCTAGGAGTTCACTGTAAATTTTCATGTGCATGTCAAGCTAGGATCAAACCTAGAGAACCTATAATCTATTAGGTTTAGATCCAAAGAGTTCAATAAAATTTCCTTCGATAGGAATGCATAGTCGAGTCTGTTAGGTGTCAGTATGAGTCCTTTGCATCATTTGTCTGCATGTGCCTAGCATGTTCACCACCCGCACTAATCTTAAAACAACTGGCTAATTCCCGAAGAAGGGTCAAAGAATTTGATGTAGTGGATTCTATCTTGGTTAGGCTTAGGCCTAAAAGAAGCTTCATGCTCGCAGAGCCGGACCTTTTAAAGTGATAGAGAAGGATTGGATCAATGCCTAGGTGTTAGACTTGCCTTCGGATTTGGGCATTAGTTCTACCTTCAATATTACAGACCTGGTTGAGTATAGGGAACCGGCAGCGATACCTAGTAAGGCCTTTGGACCTATTCCTTTTCATTGTGAGTGACCCTAACCCAGAGTGTCCACTAACAAATTGGCCTGAGAGAGGAGAACGGATCGAGCGTATCCTGGACGATCAAGCCATCACGACCCGGGGCCGTGACTATCAATGCTTCCTGATCCGATGGCAAGGCCAGCCAGAGTCGGACGATTCGTAGATTTCTCGAGAGGACTTGCAATGCCTCAACCCAGACCTTCTCGAGAGATATGTGAGCCAGTCTGATCTTCACTCGACAGGGTCGAGTTCCTCACCCCCGGAGAATTGGTGCGGACACCAAAGGCACCAGAATAAGGCAGAGGCTTCTCAACCCTCTGTAATTGATCAATAATTTATGAGTCCATCTGTAATAAGGCTTAGCTCATCTGAGTCCATTTTAGTTGTTATTTGAGTATTTTTAGTTGTTATTTCACTTCTGTACTAGTCAGCTCATGTTGAGCTAGTTCAGTCCAATGCTAGTTAGCTCATGTTGAGCTAATTTTATTTTTTTGAGTCCTGTCCAAGCATACTGAAGACTCAAGACTATATTATACAAGTGAAGACCAAGTCCAGCCAGATTGAAGACATGGAAGTTTAGCCCAAGTCCAACCCAGCTTGAAGATTTGAAGACCCCAGGAGAAAAATCAGAAACCCTGATTCCTTGCAGATGCCCTCCAGATGCCCAGATTCCCTTCCAGATGCCAAAGTATATTCATAAATAAGGGCATCCAAGATTCCAGAGGTCCATCTGCATCCTAGCCCAATGAAATCAAGCCCAGGTGCCAAGCCCAAGCCCCTAAGAAGCAAGATACCAGGGAATATTCCTGCTACCTGGCTACCAGGCCACCCCAGCTTCCAGAGGCCCAAACCCATGCACCCGGGCCCCTTTGGGCTGGCCTTTTGCTGCTCCTAGAAGCCCAACACGCCCCCCTAGGCGTCCTTGGAGTCTTGACCAAGTCAAGAAAAATTTTAGGGATTTTTCTACCTAATATTTCCTTATTTTCTAGCTAGGGTTTGAGAGGGAAAAGGATTCTTATGTAAAGACTTATGTACCCTTACTTGGAGCCCAAGGTTAAGGGTCTATTTAAGGGACCCTAGCCTCTTGTATGAGGAAATTTTTGATGAATGAAAACCTTGAGTTCTTCTATTGAGTTGTGTGATACCCTGCTGTGTGCATAAAGGGGTTTGCGAGAGTTCTTCTTCCCAGTGCTGCAATCATCTTCCTGCTACAACAAGCATCTCAGATCCCTGGACGCCCACTCCAAAAGAAGCCTTCCCTTGCTATTTTTCCTTTATTTTCTTGTTCCTTTATGAGTTTTCTAACCCCTGACAGGTCGTTTGCAGGTCCCCGAGTTCCTACGAATCCAACGACTCCAGCCAAGCCTCAATCGGATCACCGAGCAGAAAGCGGGTATCCACGGGTCTTTGGCTCGATTTTCCAGGCCGCATCCGTCGAGGAATGAGAGACCCTTTTGCTGCGATCTTCACAGACATTGTCAGGTACACCCCTCTACCTCCAGTAGTTTTATTGTAGGAGAACTTGCCCTAACCGAGGCTTCTCAGCCCCGGCGATCCTTCTTTTCTACTTTTCTAGGTCCTAATCTGCATGCTGATCTTCTAAAATTCATATAAAATTCCCTAAACTTATTTTAATCTGAAATTCGGGATTAAACCCAACCCCACATATAAAACATATAAAAAAAATTGCATGCATATTAGTTCCCCATCATAATTGATTCTCGGTCCGGAAAGCCGACGGGCCAGTAGTACCAGAGTGGAAATTCTAGGAGAATCTAGCTCGACCTGGGCCACTATTCGACACTTTCCTTGGAGGTCCGACAATCTGCTAAGATCAGTCGACTAATCTACACTTAGTGAAATTTCAAAGAGAAAAAGACAAGAAATTAAGAAAGAGATTTTTCATTACTTCAAAAAGTTCTTTACAAAGGCTGAAGGTCAGACCTCTACAAACAACTAGTTTGACCCTCGGAAGTTACAAATCTATGGTCACTTCGGCCCCCTCAGCAATCGCAGCTGCTCGGCCACCTCGGCCACCTTCGGCTGCCTCCACCTCGACTACAACTGGGGTGCCCATTCCGGCTACTTCCATTGCAGCCTCCACTGGAGCTTCGACCGCTTGGGTAGTCGGATTTGCCTTATCTAGCACTTCTTCTTCCATCAACTTCAGCAGCTAGAGGAATGACAGATCGAGTTCTAGGAAGGCAGCACTAACCTTTCCCAGACACTCATCATATTTGTAATCGAAGCCGACCATCCTGGCTTCGTTCATCACCTTCGTGAAGTCCTCAGAGGCTTTATATTCTGCAATGACCTTCTCCCCCGGCCGTCTTCAGCGGATCTTGGGCCATCTTCAGCAAGCCCTTGTATCTCTCCACCGATGCCTGATTGCCCTTTGCACAGAAATTTAGATCAGTTAGATGACCCTCCTCGATGGCCAGTCGACGGGCTAGGGTCTTGATCTTCTTTTTCTTGTCTTTCAGCCTTGCCTCCCGATCCACCTTCTAGGCAAGCAAGTCCTCCAATTGTTTCTTCTAGGCCTCCAGTTTGGCCCGCAGGGGGGACACTTCTGCTGCTGCGGCCCTCAAGCCGAGCACCTTTTCCATGGAAACCGTCAATGCCTCCCAGGCTGTGTCCCTCGCTAGCATGGCCGCTTCGGCCCTCTAGGTTAGCTGCTATTTTATATAGAGCAGCTCACCCAGTCCCTCGTCCATCAGAAGGTTGTTTTTGACAAGCTATCGACAGACGCTCATGGTTAGAGAATTGCCAGTCATAAATTTGAAGTGAAGACAGGAAGAGTGAAACTTACCCCCAGAAGATGATGGAGAGAACTTCTGGTTGCCTCGTTCACCGACCACCCATCAGTGTTGGGGGCGGCCCTTTGAAGCAACTCCGTTGCTTCCTCAGCAGCGTGCCACTGTTGGCGCTCTTCCTCCTCTTGGGCACCGTCGGCCCTGTTGTCAACGGCCGATGGCCCCCCCCCGTAGGGGTTCCCCGGGTCGTCGGGGGATCATTACAGTCATCTCCAATGGTGGAGATGCAGGGACTGCTTCAGCCCCTATTGACATCAAGCGCCTCTCTTCTACCTAGGCAACCGGCTGTCCGACCAAAGTAGATCACTCGAAAGTAATCAGCATTCGACATTCAGTCAGGGGCATGTCATCCCCTGACTCAACCGACACCACCACGGTGGACAGTTCCACCGTCCGTTGTTTCTTCAGCCTTTCAGGCACCGGTTCAGTCGCTCGCTTCTTCGGCTTCTATGGTGTCAGCTCCATAATGTGGACGGCTCTTTGTTATGTGGATCATTCTAAGGGGATCGCCCGATCCGGCTTCATCTTTCGGCCTGTCAACAACCAAAGACAAAGTTAGTCATAGTCGCCAAGCCGACAGAAAATGAAAAAGAGAAGTCGATCTCTCTCTACAAGACTCTCGTCCTACCTAACATCGGCTGCCAACTGAGTCTGGCCTGGTGAAGGCTCTCCTCAAGAAGCATAAAGCCGACAAACTTTGGATCCTCTCCCTCCAATTTATGGAAGTCAGCCTCGTCGGCCCTCGAGACTTTCCTTCCATTCAGAGCGTTCAACCTCGGCTCCCTCCAGGCCACCTCAAAGCCCCATGGCTCTAGGCTATCTACGATGAAGTATCGGGACTTCCATCCATGAATTACAGATGGAAGCCACCCTAGAATCTTCCTGCCAGGGTGTGGACTGAACATCCACCACTCCTGACTTCGGAAGTCCTGCTTAAGTAGAAAGAAGTTTGAAAATAGGGATACCTTAGGCTCTATGTCGGCCTCCCGATAAAGGAATATGAAGCCACAAAGGACCCTAATGCTATTCGGCGTCAGTTGGGAAGGCGCGATCCTATAGGTGTTGAAGATCTGGATGAAAAAGATGTGAATTGGGAAACGAAGACCAGCTTTTAGGTGGTCTTCATACATGGGGAGGGCTCCTAAGTTTAGAGGCCCATTCACCCTACCCTCGCGTCTGGGGATGGTCAGGTGTAAGGTGGAAGGGATGTTGTATATGATCCTAAGGCTTTCAACCCTCTCTCGGGTCATGGCCGATGGGATGTCAAAGGGACCAGGTTCCCTATGACCGTGAGCCACAGACATTCTAAAATGGGTTGCAAGAAAGGAAGGAGGTGGGGGAAGATGAAGACAGGACTAACCAGGTTCTTTGGGTCTCTAAAGGAGCCTAAAAGCAGTGCAGGGAGGGAGGAGGCAACCTTTTCTTCCAGCATAAATGTAGCAACAGGTTCCTTCTAGATGCTACCCTCCTTTTATTGGCATCTAGGGGCCGCGGCCCAATACATCCCCCGCATGCCAAGATCCGATGGCTACCTCTTCAGTTCTCGAGTTGGACGGGAATACGAGGGGATGCACCAGATCATATCCTGCCACGATCCGTGTGACAGACGAAGCAACGGTAGATGGGCTACCCTAGCAAGTGCACCAACCGCCCAGATGGGGCCACGTGTCCCATGTCACATCAAGAATCCAAACGGGCAACTGCCACACACTGTACTGGCCATAACTACTCCCCCTATCCTCGCCAACCGGGCACTGACACCTATCCCGGAGAAAAAATCAAAATAGGAGGCTGCCAGACGTAGCACGCCGAACCGGATTCGCCATCATTTAAAAGGCTGGAGCATTTACTGCCATTAATTCCCTCGCCCTTCGAGCCTACAGACTCGCTCGAAGCATAAGGGCAAGGGGGACAACTGTTGTACCATGACGGCTCACCCTCAACAAGAATCGATCCAGTCCTGTGGTCCGACCCGGCCCACCCTTTTCAAGGCTTTAACTAAGAGAGGTCCGACCCACTGGAGCTGAGGTCCGAACGACCCTCTCCTGCTAGGGTCCGGCCCCTCGCTCTCCTTCAGAGATCCGACCCACTGGGGCTGAGGTCCAAACGACCATATCCTATTGGGGTCCAGCCCATCGCTCTCCTTCGGAGGTCCAACCCAGTAGAGCTGAGGTCCGAACGACCCTCTCCTGCTGGAGTCCAGCCCATCACTCTCCTTCGGAGGCTTGGCCTTTGTTCCGACCGGCTGACTTTCTCACGGTCGACGTCTGACAGGCGAGCCTTAGCATCCAGGGTATCCAGAAGCACCTTTCTGTTACTACGGGATCCTGCTATCCCAACGGCCCTGCTCCACTACTTCCATGATGCCGACGTATCTGCATGCCAAGTGGCCACTCTCCAGATTCTCCTAGGGGCAGATCGATCTTTCTTAGCCTCTCCCTAATGGATTTTGGACTGTTCCGTGTCTATATAAGGTACTCCGGGGACCCCGTTCGATAGGAGAACAACTCTTCCCTCTTCAGAGACTATTCATTCCTTGATTCCTCCATTTTGTTGCCTTCAATCTCCTGCTAACTTAAGCATCGGAGTGTCCCCCGCCGGAACACCACCGACGTCCTTGGGGACTTTGTTGTAGGTTCATCCTGGAGAGGAGCACTCCAGCCCATCCAGCTGCCCCGGTTCCTAGTCCAGGAGTTGACGTAGCAATAGGAGCATCTTGGATAAATCGGGTAGTACGGAAGGAATTGCAGCTTCAAAGGTGAACAACAGTGTTTGTCCTTCACAGGTGGAGGATAAGCCGTCTACATCAACTAGCAAGGGTGCTTCAGTTGAGATGAAGTTAGGTGGGAAAGATTCTCTTATAATGAAGGATCAGAAAGGAAAATCAGTTGTTCAAAGTGAAGTGTAGGAATAGCCACAAGCAGAAGACTTGCAGGATAGTGCAAGTGGAGTGGCATTGCGAAAACCTCAACGTATAATCTGAAAGTTGGTGAGATATGGCATGGATGAAACTATATCATATGCTCTTATACCTGTTAACGGAGATCCAGAAAATTTTATGGAAGCCATGGAAAGTCCTTGTAAAAAGTCATGGATGCAAGCATGATAGAAGAGATGGAATCTCTCAAAAGGAATAAGACATGGTAGTTGGTGGATCTACCTAAAGATGCTCGAGCAATTGTGTTGCCCAGGTGGCTTTTCCCAAGAGTGGGGATGAATCGGGAATTACAAAATTTTTGCAAGTATGTGCACAAGTAATTCCTTTTAGTGGTTAGGTGCTGTGTTAGTTAGAGAATAAATGAAGAAGCAAAAAGGTAAATCCAGCACAACACAAACAAGGCAGGTTATAGTGGTTTGGAGCAACCCAGCTCCTACGTCCACTACCCAAGTTCATCACTCAGGATTTTCACTATATCTCCCAAATCGGAATACAGTCGGATTGTTTTACAATCTCACAATTCCAACCTTGACACTTTGGTTTTTAAACCGGGCTCACCAAAGAAACCCACTCTAGGTTTTCACAGGCTCACCTAGAACCTCTACACTTTGGTTTTGAAAAGGCTCACCAAAGAAACCTAATTGGTTTTTACAACCGGGCTCACCAATAACCCAAGTATTCTAAGAATAGAATAAAGAAGCAACAACAAAATGACACAACTCTATTGTCTGTGGTTGCTAGTACAGCTCGAGTGAAGCTTAATTGAATGCTCTTCAATGCACTTCAATGGCTTCCTTGCTTTCTTCAAAAGATGCTTCAAGCTTCTAGTAAGAGTTGGTGAAGGCTTGAAGGCTAACTTTAAAGCTCAAGTGCTCTCTATCTTCTAACTTCAATAAGTGTTCGATAAATATCCATTAACTCATTAGTCTCTCCAAAGATGTTCTCATACCTTATTTATAGAGACTTCAACTGCCTTCCCTTGATTTTGAATATTGTAGACCATTGGGAGGTGACAGGTTATCATTGGAGCACTTTTGGAATTCAAAATCTGAAAGCTGGAACTAGCCATTGAGGTGACCCCATCATTCCAGTCGGCTCAGACAATCTTCGAGTTGGCTCAGATCAAGTTCAGGTCGGCTAGGCTGAACGCCAGTCGGTTGGGTTCGATAGTTGAGAAAATGGTTCACTCTGGACGAGACGACTAGACTGAATTCCAGTCGGCTCGGATCTCAGAGGCTCTCAGAGCATTCTCAACCAAGTTCTGAATGAGTCAGCTATGCAAAAATGCAGTCGGCTCGGATCCATGAGAATCATAGAACATTCTTAACCATGTTCTGGATGAGTCGGCTGGGCCTTGCTGCCAGTCGGCTAGATCTGTGTGCCAAAGAACTACTTTCCTGTGCCAGTGCCAGAGTCGCTGGTTCCTCCATCCAGTCAGCTCGAAATTTGTTCTTCAGCCAGATCAAATTCAATCTTCTAGAACTTCTTTTGCCAAGCTTTAAAGACATCTTCAAGGTCTTCTTATAATAAAATTAAGAAAAATTAAAGCTTGAAAACAACTAGAAGTAACCCTTTATCTTGATTTAAGTAGGAAGTTTTTGTAGGGTTCTTCTTTACAAGATTCTAAACACCTTACAACACAACACAAAATAATAAAGATTGTAGGATTTAAAAAGTATGTCAATGTAGTTGTCCTACAAAAACTTGTCAATTATTTGAAGAGTTGATCGATAACCAAATGTATGCTCCAAATTTTGTTATCATCAAAATCACTTTAGGGATCAACAATCTCTTTCTTTTTGATGATGACAAAACACTGGGCATGAAAAGAATCTATTCTATTCACAAGTATGGATGTATATCATAAAATCAACTGTATTCTCAAATGTGTGTCAATATATGCTATACAGTTATACACAAGATCAAATTTATAAACTGTAAATATCAAAGAATGATTGCTTATATGTATCAAGCAGCATTAAGTACTAATAGATAGATGTAATGAGTAGAGAGCATCATAGTAATCATTGAAGCATGTAAATTAAACATGTATATCTCCCCTTTTTTAAAATTTCTAAACAATATGAAATTTCTCTAAGTTTCTCCCCCTTTAACATTCATTGAACATTTTAACAGAAAAGTATGCAAAAATCATTCACAACTAATTAAGCTCCCCTGTCTACTGCAGTTCATTGAGTTTCTTCTTTCATGCACTTTATGGTTCTCTCCTATTTTGTCATCAAATCAAAAGGATTAAACAGCTAAGCTCAGATTTTTAAATAGATTGAGAAAGTTTCAAGATTTGTTTGAGATAATTTCACTTTCTCAACTTAGAGAGAGAATTCTATTTAAACAATATAAAGAGTGTAAACAGGATAACACAAATACACAATAGTGTCCAAAAAGATGTTCATTTCATTTCTAACAAAAAACTCAGTACATCAACCATTGCATAAGTTTCAAAAAGCTTCTAAAAAGTACTAAATCTACTAAAGATCTACTCAAAGTCATCACTAGATACATTGGTGCCATGCCAAGAAGTAGGTCTAGGATGTCTGCTAGAGGAAGCATGAGGAGGAGGTGCCCTAGGGTGATGGGAAGCCTTGGTGGAAATAGGAGGTGGATCATACATGGGTCTGGTCCTAGCAGTGACCTCCAAGGATCTGATAGTGCCATAGATAGACACCATCTCCATCCAGATTGCTCCAAGCTGTTGCTCCATATCCTTGAGGCTTGCTGGCACTTTGTTCACAACCTCCTTCATGTCACCGATTTCTTTTTGCATTGATATAAGCTCAGAAGCTTGGACATTGGCGAACGCCTCAGCTGATCCTCGAAGTCTACCAAGCTCTGACCTGATGATCCCAATGCCTTTAGTGTAGTCATTAGCCATCTGTCTAGTTTCTGCAATAGTTCCTAATGTACATTTGGTTTCATTTAGTTCAGTTCTGTATTCCTTTAATGTAGCATCCACAGACTTCAATATTGCTTCAGAACTAAAGGAGATACAATTTAGGATTGGTTGAAGTTCTATCTGAGGTGTCGATCTTGAAGCTTCCATAGCTTCAACCTTTTCTTATAGATTTGAAACATGCTTTTCCAGTCAATCCAATCTGCTGTCCACTAACTTTTTCAGATCACTAAATAAAGAAGTAATTGTACCTATCAGTGTATTAGTCAAGTTTCTCATCTGTTCTTCAATCTGAACTTGAATGATTGGAGGTTGTGATGCTACAGGAGGGTAGTCAGGTAAAGGAATATCAGTTGCAGGCAAGTCAAACTCGGGTGCAAGCAAATCAAACTCCGCTGCAGGCATATCAAACACAGGAGAAGGTGATCTAGTCTCCTCAATAGTAGCAACAGGCTTAGAAATATGAGGCTCCGGCTCAGGTAGAGGTGCAGAAGAAGTTCCAGCTGCTTCTATATTCTCTTCTTCTTCTTCCTCTTCACTACTTGAGCTGCCTATAGCCCTGACATTTGTGCCTTTCTTCCTCTAAACTCCTTCCACTTGGAAGTACCCCATCCTCTCTAGAGTTTTGGAAGTGTAGACATCTCTATGGTGAAGTTCTATTCCATCTTCACCCTCCAAACTCACTCTTTGTGATTTAAATAGTAGGGTAAGCATCATTCCATAGGGTAGACAAGATTTAGCCTTTCTAACTATCTCCTTCATTTGGATAATTATAATGTAGGATAAATTTACAGGAGTTTTCTCTAAAATATGTTCCATAAGGCTTAAATCTTTTTCACTCACCCTGTCAAATCTTCCTGTTCTTTGCAAGAATATTCTACAGATAAAATTGTGAAGCAATCTCATTTCCAAAGATAGGGTGTTAACAAACACAGTTCCAATTCCTCCAACATCTTCTTTGTTCAATATTGTTCTTAAGGTATTTTCTCTATTGTCAATTACTAGAAATTTCACTCCCTCAGAAGGTATGTCTAGTAAACAATGGAGAAATTCCTCATTGACAATAATCCTCTTTCGTTTAACAGTGGACTCAACATGATTAGTTCCCAATCTTAGATTTTCATAAAAACTTCTAACAAGAGAGGGATAAGTCTTTTCATTCAAAGAACAAAACTTCCTCCATCCTTGATCTTCAATCAAATCTCCTATTTTCAATCCAATCCCCTTAATAAACTCAAAGTTAATGCATCGACCAGTGGTTACCGGTCATGTAGACATCGAGGGCACTTGACTAGGAATGGTTGGAGCATCCCTTGCAATCTCTTCTATAGGTTCCTCACTGTGAACGGTGCTACTTGGCTCTTCTTGATGCCTTTTTGACCTTCTTTCTTTTCAACAGATGGAGTAGCCCTAATAGAGCATTTACCCATTGCACACTTAGGTGCCATTGCTAGGAATGATGGAAAACTGAGAGATTGGAGTGCTTGGAAGGGAGATAGAAGTCTTTGGAGTAGGTTTTGGAGAGAAACGAACCATTAGAGAAGACAAAATAAGGGTTGAATGGCTCGGAGAATGGTTTATAACCCAAGGCAAAAATACTTAGGCACGAAATTCAAGTCGACTAGAATAGCCCTAAAAAGGCTCGAGTCGGCTCGGCCAGAGCTCTCCCAAAACCATCAGAAGATCAAGTCAACTCAAAAATGCTCGAGTCGGCTAGGCTAGAACTCGCTCAAAACTCTCAGAAAATTCAGTCGACTCGGATTAAGATCCAGTCGACTCGAACAGAGAAAATAGAGTTTTGGAAAAATTGATCATAAATAGAAAGATTTTGAAGAGAATTTCAAATGAAATTAAGGATCTAAGAAATAGAATAAATTCAGGAGGTTCTCTAGATAATATTTCCTTAAATTTGAAGGAATTAGGTTAGAGAATTTAGAAATGATCACAAAGTCCTAATTCACTCATAATTAGCTCAAATCTATCTTGATTGAGTGGCTTAGTAAATATGTTAGCTAATTGATCTTCAGTAGGAACAAAATCAAGCACAATATTACCATTTGAAACATGATCTCTAATAAAATGATGTCTAATTTCAATATGCTTGGTTCTAGAGTATTGAATTGGATTCTTTGTCAAATTGATAGCGCTTGTGTTATCATATTTAATTAGAATTTTAGATTGTGATACACCAAAGTCTTCTAGTTGTTGTTTAATCCATAACACTTGAGCACAACAACTACCAGCAGCCACGTACTCAGCCTCAGCTATGGACAAGGCTACGGAGTTTTGCTTCTAATAGTGCCATGAAATTAAATTCAACAGTAGAAATTGGCATGTACGCTAGTGCTTTTTCTATCTATTTTACAACCAGCATAATCAGCATCAGAGAATCGAATCAAATTCAGGGTAGATGTTGAGAATACCAAATTCCTAAATTACTTGTTCCTTTGAAATATTTAATTATCCTTTTAACAGCAAGCATATGTGTTTCTTTTGGTGATGACTAAAATCTAGCACATACACATACACTATATAATATGTCAGGTCTGCTTGCAGTCAAATACAGTAAGAATCCTGAAAGGATTATGCCCTAAAGGCCAATCGAAATATTATATTTTGATGGGATTTTCTTTTGTATCCCAAACCAATGTATTGACATTATCAATTAATAAAGGCATTTTATTTTCATTATACGCTGTGTCTTTATTATTTTATTATTATATGATGAACCCCATAGATTAGGGCTATGGTCTAGGGTTATGATGAGATCATACCAGTGAGACCTAAATCCTTAAAACCCTAATCTAAAATATTCCTGGTCGATGGGATGTTAAGTAGGGGATCAATGTTTTCGGTAAGACCGGCACATCCTATGTATACTTGGTGAAGAGGGTGACTGATCTCACAGTCACTTGTGTTTAACACTAATACTAGGATGAGGGTGCTCATTAGAGAATGAGTTCACTGAATGGATCTAACTACAGAACATCTAATGGAACCTTATCTGTTTGTTAATAGATAGTTCTCATAGTGGGAGTAGTGCATGTGGTCCTTTGACCTGAGACTGCCATGGTACCTTGTATGAATGAATCCATACTTTGGTTCACACTCAATCATGACACTGAGTCATGCATGGGGTGATACTGGGTATGATGGATTGCATATGGAGGTTGTGAGTAGGTCAAAAAGAAATCGATCAACCCTAGTAAGAGGGAATCGCATCCAACTGATTTCGATCTAATGAAGATTTGAAAAATCTTTGATTAAAGTATGAACATTTGAAATAGTTTCTAATGGTTCATTAATGAATCATCATTATCAGATTGAGCTATGAGTGAATATAAAATTAGATTTGACAAGTATCCATATCCATAGTAATATTCAGGGTGTAAGCTGATCGAAGGTCTGAATTACACCGTAACTCACCACTGAAGGGTATTATGGTAATGCCACCAAAATTCCACATCTTCCGGGTAGGCATGATACATTGCTAGACATCAATCTTTTCTTGTGGGAATTTGATTGAATTATGGTAATTCAATCAGTTAACTAGAATTGGATTCTAATTGACCTAGTCGGGCTAGCTTGAGTTGACCTAAATCGGCTTAGTTGAGATCTAACCGAATTAGGTCAAATAGCACTCGGACCTACTACTGGCTAGATGTGGAACCCAATGGGTCACACATAATAAAGAGTTGATGAAGGATTTAATTTGGAATTAAATCAAGTTTGTAGGACAAACATACTAGCATGTGTTGCAAATCCTAACTTCTATTCGAATCAGATTCAAATTTTGGTTCCTAATTATGCTTCATTGGATTCTAATTGAACCTAATTAGGGTCTAATTAATTTTTTTGGACTTTGGGCTAACCCATGGCTGAACCCATTTGAATTATAGTAATTTATTTCATCTCCCCAAGCTGCATAACTCTCCCTCACGTGTGGATAAGAAGGAAGGCTCCACACGTGCATGGGCTCATCATGCGCATGGAGTTTTTATCTATTTTACCATGAAAAACAAAAAAGGGGGGCGCGGAAGTCTTCTCATTTTAGCACCTCAAAGGATGGCCATTGCATGGTCATCTAATGGTTGCAAAGTTTTATGAAATAAGAAAGGTTTCTGATGGTTCCCGGTCACGCGTAACTCCGTCTCAAAACATCGCGTCTCTTCCTAAGTTTCTTCCGAGATTTTCCTTCATCGAAAAGTCTTGAAATAAAACTAGAAAGGCATGATAAAATAGAGGAGATGCGAGAAGGATGGAGGGACATGGTCTTTGGATAGCAGAGAATTGCGTTCTTTTGGAAAGACATCTCTCTGTTGTCTATATAATGGGAGGAAAGGTCTCGGATGAAGGGTATGGGTTTTAAGAAGCCTTTTTAGATTTTCTTCTTCCTTTCCAGGAGACTCCTTCCTTTTTTTCTTGTTGGATATTGTTTCCTCTACAGAGGTTTCCTCTGTCGAAACTTTGGTCTTAAACAAGAATAAAGAAGAAGGTCTTGATCGGTAAAGGAAGAAAGATATATATTTCTTTCTTTCCTGCATTAAGACAATACTTGTCTTAATTCATCTCCCATTTTAAGACAAGGCTTAAAACCTTTAGGACAACCTTAGTTCTTCAAGACAAGAGGATCCTACAAGGAGTAAAGTCAGGGAGAAGTTCAAGAAGTGGAAAGAAGGAAGAAAGGGAGTTTTGGAGTAGACAAAACTCAGCCACTGTCCAAGTTTTGAGTTCATAGAAGAAGAATTCAAGTAAAGGAGCCACTAAATAAGAGGTTATAGTCTTTGTCACATCTCTGTGTGGATCACTGTTAGAGGGCGAATGTTTGGGCGCCTGGTGGAGAAGAAGGCTGAATCAGGGTTTTCTTCATCAGATTGGATACTAGAAATTCAGGTTGGTACCTAAACTCTAGTTTATATCATATATGCATGTTTATATGTTTTAATTCCTAGTAAGGAGGTCTTGGGTTAAGGGTTTGGTAGTGGTTTAATAATAAATTTTTGAAATCCACGCTTCCGCCCTGGTAACCAAACTCCTACAGTGGTATCAGAGCCACCTTATTAGGGCAAAATCATATAAAATGATATATGATGCATGGTTGTTTGAATGATAATATTAGAATGTACTTCTATTTGAATTTCCCTCTATTAAAATTATATTAAGTTGTAGTGTCATATACCAAAAGCAAAATAATCAAGATGATTAGTTGATCATTCGGTGTCTAGGAAAAGTTGTTCATGATCGGTAAAGAGGACGTGATTTTTAATTGGTTCCATTGACTGACCTGGCCAATTTTTATTGGTGTCTAGGAAAGCAACGGGGGGACTCCCACTACTCTCCTACTTACTTGGTCGATAAGATTAACTTAATTCTTGATTGATATGCTTAGTGTAATATTCACTACATTAGGCCTCCTTCATGCTAGGTCATTATTATGTTATGATCCGTATTAGGTTTGTTGTGTACACACAAGGCCTATTATGGTGACTAACATAATTTTGGCCTGGTGCATTTGATGCTTATGGCATGATTTAATATAATACTTTGTTGTATACACACAAAGGTATTATTATTACAATCATGACTATAAAGGAATGAAGGGTCTTACTTAACTAAAATATTATAGTATGTTGTGCACACACAAGGCTATTAATATTTTAGAGGCCAGGATATGTTGAGAATTGTATGAGTTACAATTGGAAAGAGTTTTCCTACCTTTGAACTTATATAAAATTTGTTGTAAACACACAAGGTATTTATAAGGAATTAGGATCTTAACCCCACTAAGAAAACCAATTAGGGTTTCTCGATCATCATATAGAGGGTTATGATGCTTCATAAAATAGTGAGAGACATAATTAAGTTAAAGTCCTAATTTAATTATGTTTTGTCAATATTAGTTGTTTTCTTATGTTATGTTCTTTGTTAATGTAGATTAAATGACCTCTTCACTCTCACTCCATAGTATACTTGATGCTAATAAATTGACTGGACCAAACTATGTTGACTGGTTGAGAAATCTAAAGATAGTACTGAGCCAGGAAAAGCTTTCTTACATTCTTGATACCCCTACCTTGGAACCTTTAGGGGAAGATGCCTCGCAAGAGGAAAAGACCACATACAAGATGTGGCAAAATGACTCACTCACTGTCAAATATATCATGCTTTCCTCTATGACCAATGAGTTGCAGAGGCAACATGATAGCATGGACACTAACTCCATACTGCTCAATCTAAAAGAGCTATATGGAGAACATAGTCGAACTGCTATATATGAGATATCTAAGTAGTTGTTTTGTGCAAGAATGACAGAAGATACATCCGTAGAAGACTACGTACTGATGGTTATTGACTTGATCACTCGATTAGGTCAATTGCGTTTTGTTACGGATGGGGAGTTGAATCAGGATTTGATCCTGCAGTCACTCCTGGAGTCATTTTCATAATTTGTTCTTAATTATCATATGAACAAACTTAACACTTCCTTGCCTGAGCTGTTAAACATATTAAAAATGGCAAAGAGCCATTTAAAGAAAAATAAGGCTCCACTTCTTCTTGTGGATTGGATCAACAAGAAGAAGTCAGGCAAAAAGGGTTCCAAGAGGAGATTGAACCCAAAATGAGGCATCAAGAAGAAGAAAGGAAAGAAGGCCTCCGGACAGATGACCTGCTTTCACTGTGGCAAGCCTGGTCATTGGAAGAGGAACTGCAAGGCTTATCTTACAGGTGTGAAGCCTGGTGCATCGGATGCACCAAAAGGTACAAAAGAAGTTCATACTATTTTTTCATTGGATTCTTCCATTTCAAATACTTGGATATTGGATACCGCCTGTGGTCATAATATCTGCAAATCATTGTAGGGGCTGTAGAGGCTTAGAGCATTGATGGAAGGAGACTTCGAGCTCTACGGTGCTGGAGGAGATTCCATCCAAGCAGAGGCCATAGGGACCTATATCTTGAAGTTACCTTCAGGGAAGATCTTAGAGTTGAGACATTTTTACTATATGCCTAAGGTCATTAAAAATATCATATCTGTACCCTTGTTACTAAAACAAGGCTATACTATGAATGTAATGAGCAATGGTTGCTCAATTAGCTTTTCTAATGAAATTATATGTTATGGTGTATTTTGCAATGGTCTTTTAACTTTATCTACTAATGACAATATACTTCATGCAAGTAACAAACGAAAGAGAGATGACGTAAACAATACTTTATTCTGGCACTGTCAGCTTGGACATATTAGTGAGACTAGGATTAGCAAGTTATACAAGAAAAATTTCCTTAATCCTTATGATTATGAATCATTAGGAACTTGTGAATCATGTCTCACGGGTAAAATGACCAAGACTCCATTTAGTGGACATAGAGAAAGGACAACTGAGTTATTAGGACTCGTAAATACAAATGTATGTGGGCCTATGACAACTCAGGCCAAGGGTGGATACTCTTATTTCATCACGTTTACTGATGATTTTTCAAGGTACGGATTTGTGTATCTTATGAAACATAAGTCCGAAGCCTTTGATAAATTTTTAGAGTATCAAAGTATGGTAAAGAAACAAATGGGGAAAAGTATTAAAATCCTTCGATCAGATCAAGGAGGTGAATACTTATCCATCGAGTTTCTCGATCACCTTAAAGAAAAGGGGGTTATCTCTGAATGGACCCCTCCTTACACACCATAATTAAATGGTGTTGCTGAAAGGAGGAATCATACCTTATTAGATATAGTACGGTCTGTGATGTGCTTCACAGAGTTACCTATTTCCTTCTCGGAATATGCCTTGAAAACCGCAGCTAATACCTTAAATAGAGTACCATCTAAATCTGTCTCTAGCACTAAGAGTCCTACAAAATTGGGCAACTTCAATTTATATGATATGTTTATGCATATATGTATGTCACCGGTTAGGGTTTTTACTTAAACCTTAACCGACATATGAGATATGGAGGGGTAAGAAACCCAATCTTAAGTATCATAAGATATGGGGATGTCCAGCCTATGTCAAAAGAAATTTTGGACATAAGCTGGATGCTAGAGTAGATAAGTGTCTATTTGTAGGATATCCTGAAGATAGTATAGGATATCTATTCTACTACCCTACTGAAAAAAAGTTTTTGTCAGTAGGCATGCCACTTTTCTAGAGAAAGAGTTCATCCTACAAAAGGGCAGTGGGAGAAATATTGAACTTGAAGAAGTTTAACAAATAGATACATCTCAACCAAATGATAACATAGTTAGTATAGAACCAGAACACACCACTCCTATCCGTAAGTCTGATAGGGTGCGTCATGCACCTGAGAGGTATGGGTTCATTATTGAAAATAATGAAGCCCGGATCATTGAAAATAATGAGC
This sequence comes from Areca catechu, assembly GCA_021397845.1. Taxonomy (NCBI): domain Eukaryota; kingdom Viridiplantae; phylum Streptophyta; class Magnoliopsida; order Arecales; family Arecaceae; genus Areca; species Areca catechu. The sequence goes on along the minus strand of CM038051.1, from coordinate 138,237,806 downwards.
CTCTAACATATATGGATGCTCTCATGAGTAGGGACTCAGACAGATGGCTCGAAGCCATGAGATCCGAAATGGACTCCATGTATGTCAACCAAGTGTGGACTTTGGTTGATGCACCAGAGGGTATTAACCCTATTGGATGCAAATGGGTATATAAGAAAAAGATTGGGGGAGATGGCCAGGTCAAAACTTATAAAGCCAAATTAGTGGCTAAGGATTTCAGACAAAAACAGGGAATAGATTATGATGAAACATTTTCTCCTGTTGCCATGCTCAAATCTATTCGGATCATGCTTGCTATAGCAACATATCATGATTATGAAATCTGGCAGATGGATATGAAAACAACATTCCTTAATGGTTTCCTTGAGGAAGAGGTCTACATGTCACAGCCAGAAGGTTTTATCTTGGAGACTAAAACTAATCAGGTATGTAGGATGAAGAAATCCATTTATGGATTAAAGCAAGCATCCAGGAGTTAGAACATCCGATTTGATAAGACGGTCAAAGAGTTTGACTTTATCAAAAATGAGGATGAACCTTGTGTGTACAAGAAGACTAGTGGGAGTGCCATAGTTTTCTTGGTTCTGTATGTGGATGACATACTCCTCATAGGGAATGAAATTCCAATGTTACAATCAGTCAAGGTATGGTTATCTAAACAGTTTTCCATGAAAGACTTGGGAGAAGCATCCTATATATTAGGTATCAAGATCTATAGAGATAGATCTAGGAAGATGCTAGGCTTATCCCACTTTAGGTACATTGACCAAGTGCTAAAAAGATTTAGCATGGAGGGAAGTAAAAGAGGTTACTTGCCCATTGGTCATGGCATACATCTTTCTAAGATGATGTCTCCTAAGACACCTGAAGAAAGAATAAAATGAGTTCTATACCTTATGCTTCGACTGTAGGGTCTATAATGTAAGCTATGTTATGTACCAGGCCTGATGTGGCATATGCCTTAGGTATAGCCAACAAATTTTAGGCTGATCTAGGAGAGGATCACTGGAATGCTGTGAAAAATATTCTTAAGTACTTGAGAAGAACTAAGGATATTTTTCTGATATACGAAGGATCCGATCTTAAACAGGAAGTTTATTCAGATTCTAGTTTTCAATTGTATCTAGATGATAGAAAATCTATTTCAGGGAATGTTTTTATCCTAAATAGAAGAGCTGTAAGCTGGAAGAGTTCTAAACAGTATACTGTAGCTGACTCAACAACTGAGGTAGAATATATTGCTGTTAGTGAAGCTACCAAGTAAGCTGTCTGGATGAAGAAGTTCATCTCAGAGTTGGGCATTGTTCCAGAGATTGAAGGTCTAGTACCACTTTACTGTGATAATACTGGAGTCGTCGCTCAAGCTAAGGAACCAAGAGCTCATCACAAATCAAAGCACATTCTAAGACGCTTCCATCTCGTTTGAGAGATTATCGAAAGACAAGAAGTGTGCATTAAAATAGTAGAAATGAAGAACAACATAGCAGACCCGTTTACTAAGGCTCACCACAGTAGGAGTTTGATCGCCACCTCGATTGTATGGGGTTAAAATTTAAAGTTGATTGGCTTTAGTGCAAGTGGGAGATTGAAAGGATTATTCCCTAAAGGCCAATCAAAATGTTTTATTTCGATGGAATTTTTCTTCACATCCCAAACCAATGTATTGACATTATCAATTAATAAAGGCATTTTATTTCATCATACGCTGTGTCTTAATTATTTTATTATTATATGATGAACCCCATAGATTAGGGCTATGGTTCTAGGGTATGATGAGATCATACCAGTGAGACCTAAAGCCTTAAAACCCTAATCTAAAATATTCCTAGTCGATGGGACGTTGAGTAAGGGATCAATGTTTCTGGCAAGACCAGCACATCCTATGTATACTTGGTGAAGAGGGTGACTGATCACACAGTCACTTGTGTTTGACACTAATACTAGGATGAGGGTGCTCATTAGAGAATGAGTTCACTAAAAGGATCCAACTAGAGAACATCTAATGGAACCTTATCTGTTTGTCAATACATAGTTCTCATAGTGGGACTAGTGCATGTGGTCCTTTGACCTGAGAATGACATGGTACCTTGTATGCATGAATCCATACTTTGGTTCACACTTAATCATGACACTGAGTCATGCATGTGGTGATACTAGGCATGATGGATTGCATATGGAGGTTGTGAGTAGGTCAAAAAGGAATCGATCAACCCTAGTAAGAGAGAATCGCATCCAGCTGATTTCGATCAAATGAAGATTCAAGAAATCTTTGATCAAAGTATGAACATTAGAAATAGTTTCTAATGGTTCATTAATGAATCATCATTATCAGATTGAGCTAGGAATGAATATGAAATTGGATTTGACAAGTATCCATATCCATAGTAATATTCAGGGTGCAAGCTAATCGAAGGACTGAATTGCCCGGTAACTCACCACTGAAGGGTATTTTGGTAATGCCACCAAAATTCCACATCTTCCAGGTAGGCATGATACGTTGCTAGATGTCAATCTTGTCTTATGGGGATTTGATTGAATTATGGTAATTCAATCAGTTAATTAGAATTGGATTCTAATTGACCTAGTTGGGCTAGCTTGAGTTGACCTAAATCAGCTTAGTTGAGATCTAACCGAATTATGTCAAATAGCACTCAGACCTACTGCTAGCTAGATATGGAACCCAATGGGTCACACACAATAGAGTGTTGATGAAGGATTTAATTTGGAATTAAATCATGTTTGCAGGACAAACACACTAGCATGTGTTGCAAACCCTAACTTCTATTCGAATCGGATTCGAATTTTGTTTCCTAATTAGGCTTAATTGGATTCTAATTGAACCTAATTAGGGTCTAATTAAGTTTTTCGGACTTTGGGCTAATCCATGGCTGAACCCACTTGAATTACAGCAATTTATTTCATCTCCCCAAGCCGCATAACTCTCCCTCATGCATGGATAAGAAGGAAGACTCTATGCGCGCATGGGCTCTTCATGCGTGTGGAGTCTTTATCTATTTTACCATGAAAAAGAAAAAAGGGGGGGCCGGAAGTCTTCTAATGTCCGATTCTTTCTCTCTATAACACTATTTTGTTGAGATGTTGTAGGAGCGGAGAAGTTGTGATCAATGCCAAATTCAATACAATAATCTTCCAAAAATTGATTTTCAAATTTGGTTCCATGATCACTTCTAATTGAAATCAGAGATAAGTTTTTTTGATTTGAAACCTTTTTATGAAATTTTCTGAAAATATGAAAAGTTCATCTTTAGAAGCAATAAACAAAATCTAAGTAAATCTTGAAAAATCATCTACTAATACAAGAGCATATTTCATACCTCCTAGGCTTGTGGTCCTAGTAGGTCCGAAAAGATCCATGTGAAGTAGTTCAAGTGGTCTTGTTGTAGAAACTATATTCTTTGATTTAAAACTCCTCCTAGTTTGTTTATCCATTTGGCATTCATCACAAACATAATTTAAATCAACTTTAAACTTAGGCATGCCTCTAACAAGATCTTTAGAAATTAATTTGGCAATTGTATGCATGCTAGCATGACCTAATCATCTATGCCATATTAAGCCCGACTCTTTGGTCTTAGCATTCATTTTAACTAGACTAGGGCTACTTGACTTGGAAAGATCATTAAGATCTACCACATAGATATTTCCAAGTCTATGTCCAATGAACTTATTGCTAGAATCTAAAGAGTTAGTTACTATATACATAGAAGATTCAAAGACAACCTTGAAGCCTTTATCACATAATTGACTTATACTTAAGAGATTTTGCTTCAACTTGTCTACTAGCAAAATATTTTCAATAAAAGTGAAGTGAGTTATTTTGATCTTACCAATACCGATTATTCACCCTTTGCCATTGTCTCCAAAGGTGACCAAGCCTCCTTTCATTTCAAGGGTGAAAAATTGGTCCTTGTCACCCATCATATATCTTGAGCAGCCACTATCTAAGTACCACCTTTTCTTCAATTTTTGGGCTGCAAGACATTCCTGCAAAATAGTCAATGAATTCTTTTAGGTACCAAAGCTACATTGGGTCCTTGCTGGTCAGCAGAGGTGGTTCCTTTGGGAACCCAAATCTTTCTTTACTTTCTTAAGGATATTTCTAGAATTATTACATTCAAAAGCTTTATGTCCTATTCTTTTACAAATATAGCAAACAACTTTAAAATTTTTGATAGAAACAGAATTTGAAGTTCTAAAAGTTGATGCACATGATGCAGATTTTGAACTTTTTGAAATGTATGCATTTTGGCTCAAATTCTTAGGAACATATAATAATGACTTTGAAGTAGAAATAATTTTTGGTGTAGCTAGAACCTTTTGAGATAAAACATTTTGAGCAGGTATTTTGGATTTCACAAAAGTAGTTGCTGAAATTCCATTCATAAAAGAAGTTTTAAAACCAATTCCAGCTTTGTTTCCTGAAATCCGTTGTTCTTTTAAGATTAACTCAAGCTTATTTGAAGATAAAGTGAGTTTTTCAACTAAAGGCTTGAGTTTTGTAACCTCCTTTTTCAATTTATTATTTTCAGCAAGTAAATCAATGTTTTTCTTTTCACATAAAAGATTTTCATTTTTCAGCTTTTCAAATTTTTCAGAAAAGTCATGCAGTTCTTTTTGTAATATAAGGTTCTTTTCTGAAATTTCATCTTTTTGTTTGAGTAAAGAATCATTCATATTTTCAATGATTTCATCTTTACTCTAGCTTTCTTAAATTCAGATAGTAAATCATGAAAAGCAGAATTTAATTCATCAAAAGTGAATTCAATGCAGTTGTTAGGGGATGTTTCTTCATCTTCGAGACCCATTAAGCATAAATTTGCTGTCTTGGTAGTCTTTTCTTCTTCAGATGAAGATGATTCTTCACTGTTGGACCATGTGGCAACCATGGCTTTCTTTTTCTTCTTCTATCTGAAGGATTTCTTTAATAGTGGATAGTCTAGACGTATGTGCCCCGGCTTCTTGCGTTCGTAGCATGTGAGGACTACTTATTTATCTTTCTCTCTGTCCTTCTCTTTTTCCTTTCCATAATCCTTCTTATGAATTTTTGGTTGTATTTTCCTTTCTTTCTTCCCATAAATTTAATGAATCTTCTCACAACCATAGCAATGTCATCGTCTTCTAGGTCGTCATTGAAGGAGGTGCTTTCTTCTTCAGATTCTTCATCATCCCTCTTTGATTTGGAAGTAGCTTTGAAGGCTATTGTCTTCTTTTTCTTTTGTTCATCTTCCGTTCTGTGCTGCATTGTCAGCTCGTGGGTGATGAGTGATCCCAACAGTTCATCCAGTAGAAGTGTGTTGAGATCTTTGGCTTCCTGGATTGCAGTCACTTTGGGATCCCATTTGTTAGGAAGAGAATGTAGTATCTTCTGAACTAGATCTGCATTGGAGTATACCCTACCAGGACTCTTCAAACTGTTAATAATATCTATAAATCTATAGAACATGGCAGAAATTATTTCAGAAGGTTCCATTTTAAATAATTCATAATTATGAACTAAAAGATTTATCTTTGAGGTTTTCACTTGGAAAGTTCCCTCATGAGTCACTTCGAGTTTATCCCGGATTTCCTTTACTGAAGAGCAAGTGAAAATTTGGTTGAACTCGTTAGCATCCAAAGCATAATATAATAAATTCATTGCTTTGGCATTCAATTCTCCTATTTTCATGTCATGATCATCCCAATCCTCTTCAGGCTTAGGGATGTCCATGCCATCAACTTTGATTGTGGGAATGCGTGGCCCTTTCAAGATGACCTTCCATAATTGAAAATCTATAGCTTGTATGTAAATTTTCATTCGTGCTTTCCAATAAGAATAATTAGTGCCTGTGAATAGTGGAGGTATATTTGTTGACTGGCCTTCGGCCAAGGATGTACTCATGGGATGAGCCATCAATTTTTCCTCAAGTAATCAGAGACACTACTCTGATACCAGCTATTGCCCAGGTGACTTTTTCCAAGAGGGGGGGTGAATTGGAAATTACAAAATTTTTGCATGTATATGCATAAGTAATTCCTTTTAGTTGTTAGGTCCTGTGTTAGTCAGAGAATAAATGCAGAAGCAAAAAGGTAAATCAAGCATAACACAAACAAGGCAGGTTTATAGTGGTTCGGAGCAACCCAGCTCCTACGTCCACTATCCAAGTTTACCACTCAGGATTTCTACTATATCCCCCAAACAGGAATACAGTCACATTGTTTTACAGGCTCACAATCCCAGCCTCTACACTTTGGTTTTTAAACTGGGCTCACCAAAGAAACCCACTCTAGGTTTTCACAGGCTTGCCTAGAAACTCTACACTTTGATTTTGAAAAGGCTCACCAAAGAATCCTATTTGGTTTTTATAACCGGGCTCACCAATAACACAAGTATTCTAAGAATAAAATAAACAAGCAACAAAAATGACAAACTCTGTTGTCTGGTGGTTGCCAATACAGCTCGAGTGAAGCTCAATTGAATGCTCTTCAATGCACTTCAATGGCTTCCTTACTTTCTTTAAAAGGAGCCTCAAGCTTCTGGTAAGAGTTGGTGAAGGCTTGAAGGCTGACTTTAAAGCTCAAGTGCTCTCTCTCTTCTAACTTCAATAAGTGTTCGATATATGTCTATTAACTCATTAGTCTCTCAAAAGATGTTCTCATACCTTATTTATAGAGACTTCAACTGCCTTCCCTTGATTTTGAACATTGTAGATCGTTGGAAGGTGACAGGTTACCGTTGGAGCACTTTTGGAATTCAAAAACTGAAAGCTGGAACTAGCCGTTGGAGGTGACCCCGTCATTCCAGTTGGCTCGAAAATTCTACGAGTCGGCTCGGATCAAGTTTGGGTCGGCTGGGCTGAATGCCAATCGGCTGGGTTCCACAGTTGAGAAAATGGTTCACTCTGGATGAGTCGACTAGACTAAATTCCAGTCGGCTCTGATCTCAGAGGCTCTCAGAGCTTTCTTAACCAAGTTCTGGATGAGTCGGCTAGGCAAAAATGCAGTCGGCTTGGATCCCTAAGAATCTCAGAACGTTCTCAACCATGTTCTGGACAAGTCGGCTGGGCCTTGATGCTAGTCGGCTGGATCTGTGTGCCAGAGAACTTCTTTCCTGTGCCAGTGCTAGAGTAGGCTGGTCCCTCCTTCTTGTCGGCTGCTGGATCTGTGTGCCAGAGAACTTCTTTCCTATGCCAGTGCTAGAGTAGGCTGGTCCCTCCTTCTTGTTGGCTCGAAATTTGTTCTTCAGCCAGATCAAATTCAATCTTCAAGAACATCTTATGCCAAGCTTTAAAGACATCTTCAAGGTCTTCTTATAATAAAATTAAGAAAAATTGAAGCTTGAAAACAACTAGAGGTAACCCTTTATCTTGATTTAAGTAGGAAATTTTTGTAGGGTTCTTCTTTACAAGATTCTAAACACTTTACAACTCAACACAAAATAATAAAGATTGTAGGATTTAGAAAGTATGTGAATGTAGTTGTCCTACAAAAACTTGTCAATCATTTGAAGAGTTGTTAGATAACAAATGTATGCTCCAATGTTTTGTTATCATCAAAATCACTTTAGGGGTCAACAAATTGGCTCCAAATGGGTGTCCACAAGAAACTCAGTACCTTCATAGTAAGGTGGAGTGACATACAAGGCAAGGCTCGTAGCAAAGGGATATTCACAGAGGGAGGGAGTTGACTACATAGAGGTATTTTTTCCTGTAGTATGCCATACTTCAATTCAAGTGTTGTTATCATTATTGGCAAAACATGATATGGAATTGGAGCAGATGGATGTGAAGACAACCTTTCTACATAAAAGTCTTGAAGAGAAGATCTATATGAAGCAACCTGATGGCTTCATTGAGATTGGATAGGAGAACAGGGTATGTCTACTCCAGAGGTCATTGTATGGTTTGAAACAATCACCTCGTCAGTGGTATCACAGATTTGATACATTTATCATGAGCCTTGGGTTTCTTAGATGTGAACATGACCATTATGTTTATGTCAAGGATGTGGATACTGTGGATGCTCTATATTTACTTCTGTATATGGATGATATATTGACAGCCAGCAAAAGTATGAAAGCTGTGAAAGGGCTGAAGAGAGCATTGTCTCATGAATTTGAGATGAAAGATTTGGGATCAGCATAGAAAATCCTTGGAATGGAGATTTACAGGGACAGATGCAAAGGAATACTCCATTTGTCATAAGGAGGGTACATCAAGAAGGTACTCAAGAGGTTTGGGATGGAGAAGGCCAAACTAGCTGATACACCATTACCAGGGCATATTTCTCTCTCAAAAAATCAGAGCCCCTAGACAGAGAAGGAGAAAGAGTACATGGAAAGAGTTCCATATGCTAATGTAGTGGGCAGTGTGATGTATGCTATGGTTTATTGCAGGCCAGACATAGCATATGTTGTAAGCCAGGTGAGCAGATACATGGCTGACCCTAGGAAGGAACACTGGAGGGCATTGAAGTGGATTTTACGATATCTGCAAGGGACTCAAAAGCATGGATTGGTATTTGGTGGGCAGCCAGAAGGACATGAATGGAACTCCATAGAATTATGTGAAGATTCGGGTCCTTTGGAAGGGTTTGTTGATGTAAGCTATGTAGGTGATCTTGATACAAGAAGGTCTATAATAGGTTACATCTTCTGCATGTATGGTGGATCGGTTTCTTGGAGATCAACCCTTCAACCTATTACTACTTTGTCTACAACGGAAGTAGAGTATATATGGATAACAGAGGCTGCAAAGGAAGCACTATGGCTGAGAAGGCTAGTGGCTGAAATGGGGGTGAAACAGTGTATGGTGGTCTTGCATTGTGATAGCTAGAGCGCCATACACTTGACTAAATACCCAATCTGTCATGCTCGCACCAAGAATATAGATATGAGATACCACATGATTAGAGAGCTGGTGGAGGAAGGAGAAGTGATGCTGGTGAAGGTCCATACAAAGGAGAACCAGGCGGATGCACTTCTAAAGGCTCAACCAAGGGAAATCTTCTACTCTTGTATGTGGTTGATGGGTTTGAGGAGACTGGTGTATGTAGCCTTGAAGAACCAAGGTGGAGATTGTTGAGTCTTGGGTGGTGTGTTCAAGGCTTGTCGGGTCAATGTCCATATATTGGTTTGGTCTATCATGGTTTTCCATGATGTATCTAGGGCTAGGAGTGAGTCCGGGATGAGTCCTAGATGTTTAGGTCGAGTTTGGTCAGTCTGGGTCTTAGAGTTGGCTCTTTTGGTATAAGAGTTGGCTCTACTAGTTGGCATGGCTCATAACAGGGGATTGTGTTCTGGTCGAGTTAGATTGTTGGATTCGAGTCAGCTCAGTTTCACAGTCGAGTCGGCTTGTTAGATTTGGGTTGGCTCGATTTCATAATTAGGAAACCCTGTGGTCTGGACAAGTCAGCTCTAATGCTTAGATTCGACTTGGTTCCAAGGTCAAGTCAACTCTAGTGTCTAGAGCCGGCTCGAATGATAGGTGAGATGTTTTTAAATGATGCCAGCTGGAGGGAGTTTTGGGGTTCACAGCCATGAATGATTGAGGTATATATATTGTAACTACCTGAGAGGTGTGAGGTGGTGTAAAACAAACTTCTTGGATGTGGAATCAAGAAAATCTCCTTTCTCCCAAGAATTTCTTCTTCTTCTCTCTTTTACTCCCGTTCTTGGATCTTGATGTGTTTGATCTTCAAATACCTATATCATACCGTGTTCTCCAAGGAGATCGCTGGCAGAGGGTCATCTACAGGCTGGTACACTTCCGCTATTGCTTTGTAGATCAGGGCGTTCATTCTTGATCGAGAATAAGGCTGTTCTTGGGTATTTGATTCAACGTTCAGATAGAAGTTGGATCCAAATTCTCAACACACTCCTGGTAAAGGGCCTAGATGTCAGAGATGAATTTATTGAGGAAAGAGGAACACCTATCGAAGATCTTGTAGCCATCCCTCAACATGATGAGAACCCTGGCATACCATCCAAATCAATTGTCAATTGGACGAGGCTATAAAACATCAACTAATAAAATTTTTATAGGATAATGCTGATGTTTTTGCTTGGTACCCTGCAAATATGCTAGGCATTCACCCAGAAGTAATGGTTCATAACCCAAGGGTAGACTTGGATCACCGGCTAGTGAAATAAAAGAAAAGGAGTTTTGCTCTTGAAAGACAAAGAGCCATTGTTGAAGAAGTGCAAAGGCTGATGGACATTGGATTCCTCAAAGTAGCAACTATCCTGAATGGCTAGCCAATGTATTGTTACTAAAGAAAGCCAATGGAAAGTAGAGGATATGCATAGACTTCATAAACCTCAATAAAGCCTGTTCGAACGATAATGACCCACTTCCTTGAATTGACTAGCTATGGATGCCACTGCAGGCTATGAAATCCTGACTTTCGGATGTTGGTGTGGACACCAGGGCTAGAAAATATCGACAGGTTGAATCCACATCCCTATGGATCACATGTGAATAAAGCCTTGAACCCAATCCCTTTTACCATGTAAATATTTTATTTTAAATTCTGTTATATAGACTTAGTTTGATTTAGCCCTTTTTACCAATCATGGTTTGTATAAAAAATCTCATTTATCAGTTGTGTCAAACCCTATTTACCCAATTGAGTTTAAATGGTCCAGTTTTAGTTAACCCTTTTTACCAACTAGAATTAGGGTTTTGTTCATTGGCCTTTTGGGCCAAACCCTTTTACCAAATTGGAATATTTATTTAATTGACTATGCCTTTTGATCAAATTAGGTTTTAATTGATCAATTAGGCTTTAATTATTTGGTTTGAGTCTTGTTAAAATTAGTTATTGAGTCTTGTATTACAAGGGGGACCCAATTGAAGACCCATGTGACTTCATGTGCACCCAATTGAAGACCCATATGCTAGCCCAAGTCAAGCCATTTGACTCCATGTGCTAGCCCAAGACAAGCCATGTGACTCCATGTGTTAGTCCAAGTCAGTTTGTTCTTGGCGTCACCTTTTCAAGGATTTGGACATCAACACATGTCATGTTTGGACATGCCATGTCATTTTGGGACAACACACTCCATGCCACTTTATTTAGACATCGTCACATGACAACACATGCTATAAATCCTCTTCGGTCGGCCACTTAAAAGGAGTTTGTGCCAACTTAATTTTAAGATGTGTAAATAAGGACTCTCCCAAATTGGTGCCTCCACTCAAGAATTTCATGCCAACTTATTTTAAGGTGAGTAAATGAGAAGGAGTCTTCCAATTTAGTGCCCTCTCATCTCAAGTTATTTGACGCTAAATCAAAGGAGTCGGCCAAGTGTTTCTTACTTCAAGAGTTCTATCTCAAAGGGGGAGCAATCAACATTCAAATTTCAAGGAGTCCTCCTAAATGCAAATGATTTCATTTAAGAAAGATTAATTCTCAATTATCGCCAAGTTCAAGTTAAGAAATATTTGTCGGTGACTTTAAAAGGAGTAAGCTAGAAAGACTCCTCAAAATTGTCGCACATCTTAGTTGATGCCCACCTATGGATTGTTGTCACCCAAGCTATAAAGACTATCTCTTGTTGTTGCCCACTTGAAGAGAAGTCCAGATTAGCACAACAAGCATGAGTCCAAGCCACATTGACCATAATTCTAGAAGTTGTAGTCCAAGGGAGAAGGAGTTTACTGTTTGAATCCCTTACACTACTGATTATGGGTCTATAAATATCCATCAATCCCTTGTAATTTTAATTCCTTATTCATCGATAAAGAACTTCTGCCAAATTTTTTTCTTCCTTTGCTGTGTGCATCACGGGGTGTGATGCCCTTTTTCCTTTGTTCTATGGAACATCGCGGGGTGCGAGGCCCTAATTATCCTATCTATCTAGCCGACAAGAAGACCCAACCATCACTTCGAATCCTTCCCTTTCCTTCTTCTTTCATTCTGATTCCTAACTTGAATTTCCTTTGTTGAGTGTTTGCTGGTGATCAGGAATCGAAGTTAGGAGTTCTTGCCTTGGAACCACCATGGCTCGAAAGATAGGAGCCCGGGATCAAGTTCTTGAAACCCTGCCACGACAATCTTGAGAGTTCTATTAGTTTGAAGAATCGATCTTATTTGGTAACTTTAAACCTATTTCCCCTTATTAGTTTCTAATTAGTTGAGTGTTAATCCTAGTTTCGGTGGTTTCTTAGCCACCAGATCCTATTTTCTTACTTATTTTGTTAGGTTTGCTTGCACGGGTAGTTGATTAAACTATTTTCTTTTATTGTCTCCTTCAAGTCTTCTTTAAAATCTAAAAAAAAAAAATATTCTCTGCTAATTAGTGTTAATTAGGCATTAATTATTTGTCCTACATCAAATATGTTATCTGGCTATAATCAAATCCACAAGATGCCTGAGAGGAATGAATCTCTTTTATTATTGATTATGGATTATTTTGTTAGAAGATAATGCCATTCGGCCTAAAGAACTTGGGAGCTACCTACTAGTGTCGGTGAACAAGTTCTTCAGGGACCAAATTGGCTATATGATATGAAAGTATATATCGATGAAATGCTAGTCAAGAGTCACACCTCTAGAAGCCATGTTAGTGACTTGAAGGAAACTTTTGTCACCTTATGCAAGTACCAAATGAAATTAAATCCAACCAAGTACACATTCGGAATCCCATTTGGGAATTTTCTTGGATTTATGGTATCACATTAAGGAATGGAGGGTAACTTGAAGAAAATATAGGCCGTGAGGAAGATGGTTGTGATACATCAGGGTTCAGTATTTTAGCATAGACACGAGGCTCCAATCCTCTCCAAACATGTGTTAGCCAGCTTAGGAGGCGAGGCAACCGCCTAATACCTTGCCACATGGACTCAAAGAGCATGCATGCCAATCATTGCTGGCTTGCATAGTCCACCCATCTATGCATGCTCCCAATGTGATGATCATTAATGTTTGTTACCTAAGAAACACTTTGCTATAGGGACATGTTATGCTAGCCATCACTCCCTGCCTCACCTACTATGGCATGGTTCTCCGCTCCAAGCATGCTTGTAATAACTGGAATATGCGAGTCATCATCCCTTGTCTTTAGGTGTCAGGTTTGCGCCTATAACTTTGTTCCTAGTAACCCACAAGTACGAAAGAATGATGCAGGATAATATGATTTAGGGATGCATGCAAATTATTATTATTATTTTTTTTCAAATTATCAGCAAACCAAAACTATAAATCAAAAGTAGCTAATTATTATTTTCTTAATATAGAAGGAATTAAGCTATAATCAAAATTTTTTTAATAACTATAGGCAATAATACAAAAATTCTAAATCTAAAAGAAATTAGGATCGTGGGTAATTGAAAAACTACCCACAAGTTTAGGCTAAGCATGGTCAATTATATATTAATTTAAAAAACTAAAAAATAAACTCACTACTAATTCAATTAAATATTTAGTGGAAAGGGTACTCACAAACTAGATCATGGTCGAAACTGGAGAAGAAGGCATTGACTAAGTCAGGCCAAGATTCTAGCTGGATGGCGAGTCTGATAAAGTCCTTGGACTTGGGGAAAACCAAAAGATAATATATGTAGTTAAGGTTTTCTCAAATAAAAATAATTTAGATCTAGTATGATAAATCCAAAAAATATGGTCAATGCAGTCTTCTAGAAGTGCTCTGAAAGGTATGCGGATTCTTTGATCATGTGTTGATTAGGATGCATTGATTAGAATGCTTGGGATGTCACAAGTGAAGCCCAAATTATAGAATTTAAAGCCCAGTTCTCTTTTTTTCTTTTTTTCCCCTTTTTGGCTTGAAGTCAGTTGATAAGGCCAGCTTTGCTTTCCTGTTCATGCATGCACCCTCTTCTCTATGGATCGACGAATTGAGGAATGGGGGCAAAAATACGGTGTGCTCTCCACCAGCAATGGGCTGGAATGAAGTCAACGACACAGGAGGAGGTGGCACAGCTCTGTTCCAATGATTGGTGACCATGAGAGGAGCTTGATAGTTTCGGCAAGGTAGCTATGGATTTGGACAAAATTTTACTAGTGCCTAGCGACCCAAGAGATTGAGTGACATTCGGTGGAGGATAACGGTGGCAGTGGAGCATTTTTGGGGGGCCGATGTTTGTTAGGGGTTGGTCGTTGTCAGCTTGACCATGGACCTCTCCAGATGGGAGGGAGGCAGTGGTCTCGACAGCGATGTTGAAGATGTTAGAGGGATGGGTGGTTGACCTCTGGTGAGATCGGTGATTAGATGGTGGGAAGATAGGGGTCGGTTTGGTTGACTGTAGGTGGCTGCGAGTTGAGACATGAGAGATGGACTGCAGAGCTTTGATTGCTTGTTAATGATTTGACAATGAGCTCGAGAGGATTGAATTTGCAAGAGGAATAAGTAACATAGAAGAAGAGAAAGAGGAGAGGAAGTAGGAGAAGAATAGAGGAAGAAGAAGAGAAGAAGAGAGGAAGAAGAAGAGGAGAAGAAGAGAGGAAGAGAAAGAGGGGAGTCGAGAAATAAAATTTCTTAATTCAATATTTATCGATGCTTCAATTGATACATGGGACTTCTTTAAATAGATCCTGGTCCTCCATGAATTAGAGACCAAAACTTTGGGGCTCTCCAACAAGTTGGAGACCGAAAAAACAAATATACTAAGACTCAAGTCAAACTGAAATAATTGTCCTAATCTAAAAATAGACTTCATACTAATACAGTATTCATGCTTTGTGATCCATGCATGATTTGGATACAAGAATAATAAAAATAAAAATAATATTCTCAATCCAATACATCCAAATAAATAAAAAATATAAATATCTGCTCAGATATGTGCATTAAGATCTATGCTAGGCGATGTCCTCATCAATCTGCTACAATTCTTCTCGGGTAATCCATATGTCCTTAGACTCAGGACGGCCTTGCCATCTAACTAGATATCTCTAATATCCATGACTCCTGGTAGAAATGACCTGCTCATCTAGAATCTTCTCAATCCGATCATGTTTTCGAGAAACTCTCGGTTGTGGACACTCGGGTGTGGGATCACTATCATCAAAGTAGTTAGGTTCAAAAGGATCACTGGGTATTAATATTGGTTCTTTATATTTTATTAGATCTGATACATTAAATGTAGTACTAATGCCATAATCAGATGGTAGATCCATAATATATGCATTTGATCCCAGTTTCTTTAAGATCTTAAATGGTCTACTCCTCGAGAATGTAGTTTCTAATGGTTCCAAAGGAAAACCACTTTGGTCTAATCTATATCACAACATAATCCCCTACTACAAATCATAAGCTCGTATGTGTAAATCAGCTAATTATTTATAGATCTGGTTACTGACATCAATTTTATTAATAATTTCTTAATGCAAATCTTTTACATGCTGTGCAAATGCTTCGACTGATTCAAATGTCCTAACATGCATGGGTAAAGGGATGAGGTCAATTGATTTCTTAGGTTGAAGACCATATACTACTTCAAAGGACTCATTCCTATTGTCCTATTAACAGAACTATTATAGGCAAATTCAGCTCTTGGTAGTAATAAGTCTCAGTTTTTAATATATTCCCCAACTAAACAGCAAAAAAGATTACCCAAACTTCTATTTACAACTGGAGCTTGTCCATCAATTTTGGGGTGATATGAAAATTTTAGCTTCATCCCCATTAAAGAGCCCTTATTCAATTCTTTTTCAGTTTCTTTAGTGCTAATTAAGTGTAGGCTCTTTCTAAGTTCATCTTCAGTTTTATCATTAACTTTATTCTTTTTAATAACTCTAGGAGGTGAAGGATATATTATAATCTTCTTTCCTTTGCTATCAAAAGTACTTGAGTTTGATCGTCAATAGAGTGCTGCATCTTGGTCAAACAACCATGGTCTTCCTAGTATGATACTTCCAACTTCCATTGGCATAACATCACACCAAACTTTATCCTGATAAGATTGGAATTTAATAGGTACTAGACATCTATGCCTAATTAGAACTGATGATGTGCCTATCTAGACAACTTTTTAGGGGCTCGAGTGGTCTACAAGTGTTAAACCTAGATGTTTCAAAGCATCTATGGAAATCGCATTGATGCAACTACCACTATCAATAATTACTTTACATATCCTATCACCCTGACCAATAAAGATTTCAAAGATGGAGGTTTGTCGCCAATCTTCACTTACTCTAGGCTGAGCAAGTACACACCTAGCCACTCCAAGTCAATCTTCTGTTGCAAGCAATGGTTCAGGTTCCTTCTAGGAGGTATCATATCCTTAATAGGTGTCTACTAACTCTGGATCAGCAATGTAAATTTTTCCCTCAGATTCATCCTTAAGATTTTCTACTTCAGGCTCCTCAATATATTAAGCTCTTGAGGGACATTGACTCGCATAGTGACCTAGCTCGTTACACTTAAAACATTGAATTTTGGAACTACTAGTCTAAGGAACCTCTCTTGAAATAGCTTTTCCTTTCTTGTCCTTCCTGTATGGTGGGGTTGTTTGCGATTTACGACTAGTAGGGACCTGATTATTACTGGGTCTAGGTCCTAAAATTCTTGGTTTTGAAATTTTGTTTGACAGGTTGTTGATGTCCTATGAAATCTTTCAAAATCCTGAGCTATTTGATAAGCTTGCTCTAAACTATAAACTTCTTGTATAAAGAGTTCACTCTGAATTTCATGTCTTAATCTAGCTCTAAATCGAGATAGAGTGATAGAGAGATCTTCAGTCACATTACATCTCATAAGTTATTCATCAAATTTGGAGATGTATTCAGAAACAGGTCTATTGCCCTGGGTCAGTCGTTGCCATTGATCATGGAGACATTGATGGTAGGAAGGGGTAGGTACTTTTCATGCAATCTATCTTTCATTTCAACCCAAGTCCTAATGGGTTCATATTTTTCATGCATGCCTAATCGCTCAATGTTACTCCAATACATTTTAGCTTGTCCTAATAATCTCATTTTAGGAAATCTAATTTTTCTTTCTTCAGACATATCATACCATTCAAAATAGTGATCTATGTTTGCTTCCCAATCAATATACTCTTTGGGATCCAATCGACCAACAAAGCTCGGGGCTTCAACCTTAACACTATGCAAAATCCATTCATCTTGTTCAACAAAATCTTGATGATGTCGAATCGCCCAATTTCTATCTCCATTAACATTTTGGATCTCTCATTGTGCTATGGGTCTTGGAGGTGTATTCGTAACTTGTGGATTATTGGCTAGATTTTCTTCCAAATTTTCTATTCTTAATTCATACTCTTGATAAATGCCAGTCAGATTATCAAGATTTTCATTAAGGGCTTATAGGGATGTAGCTAATTGATTAGGATCAATCCTATTGTATGGCTCTTAGGATTCGGGGTGGTATTGTTCTCCTGATATAATGGTCATGCAAAGATCACTACAAGAATCACAATCATGCTCTCTATTAAATTTTTAGAATACAATGATTAGTCTTCCCTAGAAATCTGGTATCAATCTAAAATTTGATTCTAAAATTTTCCAACACAATTATTTTTCTTTTCGAGTCTAGTTTTAGATCTACAAATTTTATGATTTTATGATAATTCTATCAACGGGAATTGCCAAAAGAACAAGTGCTATGCAATTATGCAAATTATAGTTTATGCGTGCACAATCAGAAGTTTCTAATCAAACTGGCATGAATGTTATAGTAGTTTCTCAAATTTGCACATGTAGAAATTTTTTAATTTGAGTTTAGTTTCTAGAGACACTAATTTTGTAATATTTTGACACTTCTAGAAATAGGACTTTATGTTTAAACAGAGGTTGCTCAAAATTTCAGGTTGCAGAATTTCAAAACAGAGGCTAAGAGTTAAATTCAAAATCTAGCATGAATTCTGAAGTAGATTCAGGAATCCACAACTGTAGAATGTTCAGCTACGAGTCTATTTTTTAACAAAGTAAATTTTATAATCTTAGAGTTTTATATGAATAGGACTTTCTAAAAAAAGTAAAGGATGTACAGGATATGCTACATACTGAGATACGCAAATTTTTTTATTAAATGCAATGTAAATATGCTTAATATAAACTAAACTATGCTCTAATACCAAAATTGATGCGGGACAATATGATCTAGGGATGCAATGCAAATTATTTTTTTATATATTTTTTTTCAAATTATTAGCAAACTAAAATAATAATCAAAACTAGCTAATTATTATTTTCTTAATATGGAAGGGATTAGGTTATAATCAGATTTTTTATTAATAACTACAAGCAATAAAAAAAATCTAGATCTAAAAGAAATTAGGATTGTTGATAATTGAGAAACTATCGATAAGTTTAGGACAAGCACAGTCAATTCATATATTAATCTAATAAAACTAAAGAAATACACTTACTACCAATATCAATTTAATATTTTAAGTGGAAAGGATGCTCACAAACTAGATCATGGTCAAAACCGGAAAAGAAGGCATTGACCAAGTCAGGCAGAGATTCTAGCTAGATGGCAAGTCCGATAAAGTCCTTGGATCGGGAATACCAAAAGATAATATATGCAGTCTGGGTTTTTTCAAATAAAAATAATTTTAGATCTGGTTCGATAAATCCAAAAAATATGGTCGATGCAATCTTCTAGAAGTGCTTTGAAAGGTATGCGGACTCTTCAATCATGTGTTGATCAGGATGCATTTATTAGGATGCTTGGGATGTCACAGGTGAAGCCCAAATTATAGAATTTAAAACCCACTTCTCTTTTTTTTCTTTTTTTTCCCTTTTTGGCTTGAAGTAGACTGATAAGGCTCGCTTTGCTTTCACATTCATGGCACACCCCTCTTCTCTATGGACCGATGAATCAAGGAATGGGGGATAGAAATCTTATAGGCTCTCTATTGGTGATAGGCTGGAATGAAGTTGATGTCACGGGAGAAGGTGGCGTGGCTCTGCTCTAGTGATTGGCAACCGTGAGAGGAGCTTAGTGGTTTCGGCATGGTAGTTGTGGATTTAGATGGAATTTTTCTAGTGGCCGGTGACCTAGGAGATGGGGGTGGTCGGGCAAAGGATGATGGTGGTGGTGAAGCATTTTTGGGATGGCCGATGTCCGTTGGATCAGTCATTGTCGACTCAGCCATGGACCTTTCCGAAGGGAGGGAGGCGGCGATCTCGATGGCGATGTCGAAACATCGAAGGGATGGGTGGTTGACCTCTAGTGAGATCAGTGAACGGATGGTGGGAAGATGGGGGTGGTTTGGTCAGCTGCAGGTGGCTGTGAGTTGAGACAGGGGAGATGGATTGCAGGCTTGGTTGCTTGTTAATGATTTGATAACAGGGTTGAGAGGATTGAATTGGCAGGAGGAATAAGTAATAGAGAAGAAGAGGAAGAGGAGAAGAAGAAGAGAAGAAGAGAGAAGAAGAAGAAAAGAAGAAAGGAAGAGAAAGAGGGCAGTTAGGAAGTAAAAGTATCCTTAATTCAATATTTATCGATGCTTCCATTGATACATGGGATTCCTTTAAATAGATCCTGGTCCTCCATGGAATTGGGAACCAAAAACTGGGACTCTCTGACAAATTGGAGACCAGACAAACTAAAATACTATGACTCAAGTCAAAATAAAAATATTGGCCTAATCTCAAAATAGACTCCATACTAATCTAGTATTCATGCTGAGAGATCCATGCAGGATCTAGATACAAGAATAATAAAAATAAAAATAATATTTCCAATCCCAATACATCAAAATAAAATAAAAATATAAATGTTTACTCAGATATGTGCATCAAGATCTGTGCGCTTGGTGATGTCCTCATCATAGAAAGAAAGAAAAGGAAAAGGAAGAAGAAGGAAATGAAAGGAGGAATCGGGGGACAAAGGAGATGGAACATAGAGCCCTTGGTTCTTAAGAGCCACTTCCTTCAACCACAAAGGAAATCCTCTTGTTGCTCTCCCATCAATGCATGCCTTGAACTCCCTAGATTGAGTCTTCTATGGCTCGCCATCTGAGTGAGATCCCATGGGCCATTGATACATATACTTTCCATTTTACCTTGAAGTACTTCGGCTCCCACGACTCCACTTATCTATATGCTATCCACAAGGAAGCGGGACTCATATGCACTGAAGTCCCCTTCCTCCCCATATCTTGTTCTATCTACTATCTCTCCCTTCCTCTTTGACTCCTCTCTTACTCATTTTCTAAATATAGAGGAGACTCCAAGCTTCCTCTATTTGCCTCTCCAAGAGACTGACTTAGGTATTGGAGGTCCCACAATCGAAAAATCCACCCTCGATTGATGGGGACATCAGGATCAGACAAGGATTTTAGGTTCATGAAATCTCTGATTCATGTGGTAGGTAGTCAGTCATTTTAAGTTGAGTCCATCAGGCCAATTGAGTCTAGTGAGTCTATTTACTCACTTGAGTCCTGTAATAAGACTAAGTCCGTAATAAAGTGAGTTGACTGAGTTAATTGAGTTCACTGAGCAATGGGGTTGAGTCCAGTTGTTTCAGTCCAGTCTTGTAATTTTTTCATTCAAGACCAGCTCAAGAGAAGAGTCACAAGACCACTACCACAGCACCCCAGCCCATGTGCCTAGGGTCCCTTTATGTCCGCCCTAGGTCTCCAAGTTATTGGCACCCCAGGCCTATAAGCAATTGGTGACCTAGGCCCACATGAAGTTGGTGCCCCACCAATCCCACTATGAATGGTGCCCCAGCCTAGTTCCAAGTCCACATGATTTGACCCAGTCCAAGAAGGTTGGTGCCCAAGGCTTTGACCCAGTCCACGTGGTTGTCATCCCAGCCCAGTAAGAGTCAAGCAGTCCAAGCCCAAGAGGAGTTGATGTCCAAGTTCTACAAGGAGTTCAGCATTCAAGTTCTACAAGGACTCCAATCTTCTAATTCCACTCAAAATTTGATCTCCTCTTCATCAAACTATGTACTCGCACTTGACAAGGAAAGGGCCCTGGGTGAATCTATAAATACCCCACCCCTCCACCCTCTTGTAAGAATGATGATTGAATGAAAATTTGTGAGAGTTTTCTTTGCTTATTTTCCGTACATGTTTATGCATTGACGCTCCGTGAGGAAGAGGGTGTGAGGCCCATTTTCACTCTGCAAGAAGGGCACGTGAGGTGCAACCTATCTATCCAAACCCAGCCCTAGCCTTCTACCATTAAAGTAAGCCACCCCACTCAAAGCTTCATCCAACCTAGGATGCCCATCTTTTCTTCCCATCTCGGTAGCCTGGTACCACCTCCATAAAACCCTAATCTACCATCATCCTAGCCTTCCAGCTCCTGGCCGCCAGCCCTACAGCACTCCAGGCATCCTCTCTTCAATCCAGGCTACCAGCTTCAACCCAGGCATCCCATATTCTTCAAGGCCACCAGCCCCTGTAGCCACTTCTCCCATCTGATCCTTTCTTTACATACTATTTCATATTTTTCTCATATCTTCATATCTAACTTGTGGTGTTAGCAGGATCCCTTAGGTGAAGCAACCCTTGGATGAGGACTTCCTTGCCTTCAAACCCAGCTGATAAAAAGTCGACAGATATATGGGAAAGCTGCTTCATCATCCAGGTGCTGATTCGAGTGGTGAGATGTCTTCTACAACATCCAGAGCATCATATCTAGGTAAGACTAACCCATACCAACCAAATAAATCTGAAAATAATTACTTTCTTTAATTTAATTTTTTTTTTTTGCTCATCACTTTCATGTCATCCCTTTCATGCATCAGTTTAGAGTTCGTACCTCATCATCAATGTGTTAGACTTTCAAGTCTTTTCTATCTTGTAGGACCGACTCCTAATGATAGGACCTTGCAAGGCCCCCCAACTCCTTGTCAACATCTACTCTTTCTCCAACCACAACTCGAGCTGAGCTCAAGTCAACACTAGCTCCAAGAGATCCATAATAGATTGGTACCAGAGAAAAGGCCCGCATGCCTGAAAACTTCATCGAGTATTGGAGTTTATCTTTAGTTTCACTTCACCCTTAGTGCATGCTAAGGCCAAGGAAAAGAAGACTATCTCTTCTTTCCCTGCGAAGGTATTAGAAACCTTAGCCACCCCTTCTCCACTCCCACTAGAAGGCAGAGATTTAGGGCATTCGACTGCTTTGACTATCACCATCGAGCAGTTCTAGTAGTTCTCCCACTAAGTTTAGGCATTGACGACCTTGGTATAGAGTCTTCAATAGGCTTAGCATAGGCTCGAAGTAGTGCCCACCTGTCATCCATCCACCTCATGCTCGCATTTCCCCAAGCAAGGTGAACACCTTACACCGCATGGTGAGCCTAGGACACAGGTCAGAATTGGGGTCACCCCTACAATAGAGCCAAACATTCCCCATGCAAAGTGGTTAGCCCGAAGAGCGATGCAAGCTCCACTCCAAGCCTTGCCTTAGCCCATTGTGTCTTAAAGTAACCCCTCCCACCAGGAGCTGACCGAGGCATGCCCATCTAATTCTTTTATTTTTATTTCCTATTCCATGTAGGATGCTTTGGTGGATGAGTCTTCAATCCCTCACCTTGCCCGATGACCTGGGTGGTAGGGCGAGCTATTCCACCAAGTCTAAGAAGTACGCAGTATGGTGGGGGCACCAGGATCAGACATAGATTACTGGGCCCTATTTGGTTTACCTAGCTATGTGTCAAATTTTGTAATCAACTAGAATTGAGTCATGTAATAAGTTGAGGTTAGTTGATTTGTCTCAACCCTCAACCTAGTCAGTATTTTGAGTCCTGTACATCAATTATGAGTCCAGTATGAGTCCAATTTTTAAACAAGAGAGGAGGTCACCCTATTTTGGAGTTCCACCAGGCCACATCTAGGAGTCAGAGGCCATTACATCAGCCCAGTAGATTTTTTGTGACAACCCAAGATCCAAGATGATTCTAGAAACCCTGATTCATTCCAAATGCCCTCCACATGCCCAGATTCCAATCCAAATGCCAGAGCATATTCCTAAACTAGGGCATCCATGATTCAAGAGGTCTACCTACATCCCAGCCCAAAGAAATCAAGCCCAGGTGCCAAGCCCAAGCCCTTAAGAAGCAAGATTCCAAGGAATATTCCTGCTACCAGGCTACCAGGCCACCATAACTTCCAGAGGCCCAAACCCATGCACCCAAGCCCCTTTGGGCCGGCCCCTTGCTGCTCCTAGAGGCCCAACATGCAACGCTAGGCATCCTTGAAGTGTTTATCACGTCCATAGAGGTTTGACCAAGTCCAAGTCGAAGAGAAGAAGGAGAAGACCAAGTTTATTCCTAACCTAGTTGGGATTTCTAATCCTTTAAACTTTGTAATTCTAACCTAGCTAGGAAAGGACTTGTCTTCCAATTAGAAAGATGACATGTAATCCAAGTGTAACCATGGTTAGTGAGGGCATGGGAACTCTATAAATACCCCACCCCTCCCTCTCTTGTAAGCATCTTTTTTTTATGAATAAACCTTGCTGAAATTTTGTGAGATTGTCTTGAGTTTGAGTTTTGGTTCTCTCTTTGAGTGCTCTCCTTGTGTTCCCAGATTGAAACCTCGATGCCCTAGCATCCTTCCATGCCCTAAATCATTGCCATCCAAGCCTTCACACATCCAAGAAGGAGTGCCCTAAGCCACCAAGCAAGGAGATCTTCAACAAGCTTCGAACGGCCATCTTCTAACTATAATCCTGATTCCTTTCAACCCATAGTTCCTTTCTTATTTTTAATTGTTGTTTTTATTAACCCTGATGCTTGTAGGATCCCCGAGGTGCTTCCCCTTCTTTGATGAGGCCTTCTTTGATTCCTAGACCTCCCAGATTCACTATCAGATTCGAGGGAGACAAGGCTTCTTCTTCTAGGCTCCAATCAGAGTTGTGAGTGATCCCTACTGCTATTGAATTTTAATCTCTGACTGGTATGAAACCTTCCCAACTCTTATTTCTAATTTAATGAAGAAAAGCTATCCTAAATTAGAAGTTTCTCAACTCTTGGGTCATGGCTATTTCATTAGTTTGTATGTGTTCGCCTGTGATCCGATGA
Source organism: Areca catechu (assembly GCA_021397845.1). Classification (NCBI taxonomy): domain Eukaryota; kingdom Viridiplantae; phylum Streptophyta; class Magnoliopsida; order Arecales; family Arecaceae; genus Areca; species Areca catechu. The sequence goes on along the minus strand of CM038051.1, from coordinate 138,213,832 downwards.
TTCTTTGCACTGCTAGTCTTTCCGCTAGTTCTTGCTTTATTTTGGAAATCTAGCTTGCAAATAAAATTATAAAAATCATAGAAAAAATATTTTACTATTTTTAATGAATTTTTAGTAGTCTTAGAGTCATCTTGCATCATTTTGGTATCAGAGCGGATTTAGGATAGTTTTTATTTGCATCGCATTCACAAACCCTAATTATGCATTCGGTGCACTGCATTAGATGTCTAGGTTTTATCTGATTTTGGCATCATAAACATTTTATTTTTCTATAAGATTTGCACTTCATATCCTATTTTGTGTCCTAGTAATTGTAATAATTCTTAATTAATTTTACTAAAACCCTAAATTTTTAAATATCAGCATAATAAAAACCCTAACAGAATCCTGATAATTTCTGTAGCATTCTATATCACCCTAGGTTTGAATCATCATATGATTTTTTTTCTACCTGAAATTTGGTAGGTTTTATAACCACTGTCCATCATCTATTCTAGATTTTTTTTGATTTTTTTATAAATCATGATCTGTGTCAAGTCCTATATCATTTGAACATTAATTTTTTGGATTTCTACTATTTCATACTTAACTCAACCTAACCTAATCAACTTCCAGACCCCAATCCCAAGCCAAACCTTGTTTGCTAACCCCAGTTAACTTAAATTTAATTTGACACATCATAAAGTGATTAAAAAATATTTATTTTTCTGGTTGTTTTTAGATTGCATCAAGTGCATTGATTGCTATCATTCTTAACCTAATCTTAAGGGCAACTCTCTATCTCAGATCGGGGCAGGATTTCATCACCTGTCTGGGCCCAAAACCACCATCATCATACTAACCCATGTCTAATTAAAATTAATTAGACCTAATTTTCCCTAGTGGGCTAGGAGACATCAACAGGTCGGGTCCGAGCTGTGTGGGCCAACTAGTGCATTTAACCTTTTAGCTATTACTGAAAGCTGGTGTCTAAGGCTGGGGGTCCAGAGTAAAACGACCTAAGTGGTGTTGTGGTTTTTAATTGGGTCACTGCGAAAGCAGGGAGGCCTTCCACACTCCCACCCCCTACCTGGCTAGTGGAAGGATTAGCTATTGGGTTAGGTGTATGTTGAGCTGACCCACCCAATTTCTGGCTCTAGGTCTAGGAAACCCTAGATTATACTAGCCTTTTCTTTCTCTTTTGCATGCTTGGTTGCATCATTTCATTTTGATTATTTGATTTGTTGCATGACCACTAGATTAGGAACCAAATATCAAAAGTCTAAACCCCAACCAAACACAACTATGGATTCCAATTTTGAGGCCATGATGAAGGCCATGAGTGATCAGATTATCTCCCAAATGAACTTCAAGCTTGACCGAACCCAAAATCAGCTAACCCAAATAAACCATAGGTTTGACCAATCTGATTCTAAGCTTAACTGAATGAACCAAGATTCAACCAAGTAGTGATGCGGGACTAATGTCCATGCAATTCTTTTTATATGTTTTATATGTGGGGTTAGGTGATTAATTCCCAAATTCAGATTAAAATTAGTTGTAGGGAATTTTGTATGAATTTTTGAAGCCAAGCATGCAGATTAGAACCTAGAAAAGTACTAAAGAAGGATTGCCGGGGCTGAGAAGCCTCGGTTAGGGCAAGTTCTCCTACAATATAAAGACTTGAGGTAGAGGGATGTACCTGACATCGTCTGAAGTGCCCGGTGAAGATCGCAGTGAAGGGATCTCTCTTTCCTCGATAGATGCGGCTTGAAAAACTGAGCCAAAGACCCACGGATATCCGGCTTTCTGCTCAGTGATCCGATTGAGGCTTGGCTAGAGTCGTTGGATTTGTAGGAACTCAGGAACCTGCAAACGACCTGTCAGGGGTTAGAAAACTCAAGGGAGATCAAAAAAATAAAGGAAAACAGCAAAGGGTAAAGGAATTTTGGAGTGGGCGACCTAGGATCTGGAGGATTGGATGGCGGCAGGATGATGGTTGCAGCATCGGGAAGAAGAACTCTTAAACCCTTTATGCACACAGCAGGGTAATCACTCAAAGCAATAGAAGAACTCAAGGTTTATTTCATATATCAAAATCAAGTTTCAAATAATAGGCTAGGGTCCTTTAAATAGACCCTTAACCTTGGGCTCCAAGTAAGGGCATATTAGTCTTTACATAAGAATCATTTCCCTCTCAAACCCTAGCTAGAAAATAAGGAAACATTAGGTAGAAAAATCTTTAAAAGTTCTCTTGACTTGGCCAACACTCTAAGGATGCCTAGGGGGGCGTGTTGGGCTTCTAAGAGCATCAAGAGATTGGCCCAAAGGGGCTTGGGTGCATGGGCCTGGGCCTTTGGAAGCTGGGGTGGCCTGGTAGCCATGTAGCAGGTATATTCCCTCGTATCTTGCTTCTTAGGGACTTGGGCTTGGCACCTGGGCTTGATTCCTTTGTGCTAGGATGCAGGTGGACCTATGGAATCATGGATGCCCTGGTCTATGAATATACTTTGGCATCTGGAAGGGAATTTGGGCATCTGGAGGGCATCTACAAGGAATCAGAGTTTTCTAAATTTTTCTCGTGGGGTCTTCAAATCATCAAGCTGGGTTGGACTTGGGCTATAATTCCATGTCTTCATTCTGGTTGGACTTGGCCTTCACTTATATGATGTGGTCTTGAGTCTTCGATATGCTTGGATAGGACTCAAAAAAAAAAAATTAGCTCGACATGAGCTGACTAATACTGAACTGAACTAGCTTAACATGAGCTGACTAATTACAGGACTCAAATAAAAATAACTCAGCTAGACTAAGCTTTATTACAGTGGACTCAAATGTGAATTAAGTGATCCACAGAGGGTTGAGAAGCCTCTGCCTTATTCTGGTTCCTTTGGTGTCCGCACCAAATCTCCCGGGATGGGAGGAACTCGACCCTGTCGAGTGAAGATCAGACTAGCTCACATAGCTCTCGAGAAGGTCTGAGTTAAGGCATTGCAAGTCCTCTCGAGAAATCCATGAATCATCCTACTCTAGCCAGCCTTGCCATCAGACCAAGAAGCGTTGATAACCGCAGCCCCAGATCGTAATGGCTTGATCGTCCAAGATATGCTAGATCCGTTCTCCTCTCTCAGGCCAATTAATTGGTGGACACTCTGGGTAAGGATCACTCATAATAGGAGGGGATAGGTCCAAAGGCCTTACTAGGTATCTCTGCCAGGTCCCTATACTTAACCAGGCTTGTAATATTGAAGGTAGAACTAATGCCTAAATCTGAAGGCAAGTCTAACATCTAGGGATTTGACCCAATCCTTCTCTATCACTTTAAAAGGTCCGGCTCTGCGAGCATGAAGCTTCTTTTAGGCCTAATCCTATCTAAGATAGAATCCACTACATCAAATTCTTTGACCCTTCTTCAAGAATTAGCCAGTTGTTTTAAGATTAGTGCGGGTGGTGAAAATGCTAGGCACATTGATGGGGAACTAATATGCATGCAATTTTTTTTGTATGTTTTACATGTTGAGTTAGGTGATTAATTCCCAAATTTCAGATCAAAATTATTTGTAGGAAAGTTTGTATGAATTTTTGAAGATCAGCATGTAGATTAGGACCTAGAAAAGTAGCAAACAAGGACCACCGGGCTGAGAAGCCTCGGTTAGGGCAAGTTCTCCTACAATAAAACTACTGGAGGTAGAGGGGTGTACCTGACAATGTCTGTGAAGATCGCAGCGAAGGGGTCTCTCGTTCCTCGATGGATGCGGCCTGGAAAACTGAGCTAAAGACCCGTGGATACTCGGCTTTCTGCTCGGTGATCCGATTGAGGCTTGGCTGGAGTCGTTGGATTCGTAGGAACTCAGGGACCTGCAAACGACCTGTCAGGGGTTAGAAAGCTCACAAAGGAACAAGAAAACAAAGTAAAAATAGCAAGGGAAGGCTTCTTTTGGAGTGGGCGTCCAATGATCTGGAGGGTTTGTGGCAGCAGGAAGATGATTGCAAACACCGGGAAGAAGAACTCTCACAAACCCCTTTATGCACACAGCAGGGTATCACACCACTCATAGAAGAACTCAAGGTTTTCATTCATCAAAATTTCCTCATACAAGAGGCTAGGGTCCCTTAAATAGACCCTTAACCTTGGGCTCCAATTAAGGGTACATAAGTCTTTACATAAGAATCCTTTTCCCTCTCAAACCCTTGCTAGAAAATAAGGAAATATTAGGTAGAAAAATCCCTAAAAATTCTCTTGACTTGGTCAACACTCCAGGACGCCTAGGGGGGCGTGTTGGGCTTCTAGGAGCAATAAGGGGTCGGCCCAAAGGGCCCGGGTGCATGGGTTTGGGCCTCTGGAAGCTGGGGTGCCCTGGTAGCCAGGTAGCAGGAATATTCCCTGGTATCTTGCTTCTTAGGGGCTTGGGCTTGTCACCTGGGCTTGATTTCTTTGGGCTAGGATGTGGATGGACCTCTAAAATCATGGATTCCTTGGTATATAAATATATTTTGGCATCTGGAAGGAAATCTGGGCATCTGGAGGGCATTTGCAAGAAATCAGGGTTTTCTGAATTTTCCTCCTAGGGTCTTCAAATCTTCAAGCTGGGTTGGACTTGGGCTATACTTCCATTTCTTCAATCTAGTTGGACTTGGTCTTCACTTGTATGATATAGTCTTGAGTCTTCAGTATGCTTGGACAGGACTCAAAAAAATAAAATTAGCTCAACATGAGCTGACTAGCATTGGACTGAACTAGCTCAACATGAGCTGACTAGTACAGAACTGAAATAACAACTAAAAATACTCAAATAAAAACTAAAATAGACTCAGATGAGCTAAGTTCTTATTATAGATGGACTCATAAATTATTGATCAATTTATAGAGGGTTGAAAAAACCTGTCTTATTCTGGTGCCTCAAGTGTCCCCACCAATTCTCCCGGGGTGGGAGGAACTCGACCCTGTCGAGTGAAGGTTAGACTGGCTCACATATCTCTCGAGAAGGTCTGGGTTGAGGTGTTGCAAGTCCTCTCGAGAAATCCATGAATCGTCCGACTCTGGCCGGCTTTGCCATCGGACCAGGAAGCGTTGATAGACATGGCCCTGGGTCGTGATGGCTTGATCGTCCAGGATACGCTCGATCCGTTCTCCTCTCTCAGGCCAAATTTGTTTGTGGACACTCTAGGTTAGGGTCACTCACAATGAAAAGGAATAGGTCCAAAGGCCTCACTAGGTATCGCTGCCGGTTCCCTATACTCATCCAGGTCTGTAATATTGAAGGTAGAACTAATGCCCAAATCCGAAGGCAAGTCTAACACCTAGGCATTTGATCCAACCTTCTCTATCACTTTAAAAGGTCCGGCTCTGCGAGCATGAAGCTTCTTTTAGGCCTAAGCCTAACCAAGATAAAATCCACTACATCAAATTTTTTGATCCATCTTCGGGAATTAGCCAGTTATTTTAACATTAGTGCGGGTGGTGAACATGCTAGGCACATGCAGACTCCTAACAAGATGATGCAAAGAACTCAAACCTACACCTAACAGACTTGACTACGCATCCTTATAGAAGGAAATCTTATTGAACTCTTTGGATCTAAACCTAAGAGACTATAGGTTCCCTAGATTTGATCCTAGCTTGACATGCACATGAAAATTTATAGTAAACTCCTAGCAAATTCCAAAGAGTGTGCCAGAAGTAAGATGCAAACCTAACATGCGTGATGAATGCATGCAGTATGCTAATCTCAATTAAATGCAATCTAATAATCCTATAAATGCTGGAGGTGTCAGGAAAGGGCAGAAAATAGGAAGTGGGTTCAGAATTAGTTTGGTAAGGTAGAGAAAAAGGTTCATGGTTAGTTGAATAAAGTAAGATAAAAGACGGGGTGTCAGGAACTAATCCTATACTAATGAGGTTAACCTTACGGGGTTGCGGTATATCTATGGGGTTTGTATAATGGAAGGATGGGTTATTAATCTCAGGGAAGAGGTCCTTAATGGGAACTATAGGAGGAGGCTCATCTTGAAGGTATAGATTCAAAGAGATCAGGTCCTTAATAAATTCTTCAGGTTCTTGTATTTTAGGACAAGACTCTATAATTTGGCTCTCCTCTATGGTTTCCTCAGGTAAGGCTCTAGTAGCAGTACCCAGGTTCTCTTCCTCTATTTGTTCTTCCACTATAGCTTTAGGTTGGATGTGGTCAAGGTCAACTACCTCTAGGTTGGCTTTTACCTGGGTATCTATGGGTCAGCTAATTCTAGGTCATCTAAAGGTGTCTCCTCTTCTCCCTCATACTCATCCACTAGGCTCACATCAGCTTCATACACTTCCGCGTTAATGTAAGCCTTGTGAATCTCAGGAATGGTTGGAGAAGGTCGGCTAGCAGGAAGTTGGTTAGGTTCTGGTCTCTGATTATGGGTACTACTCCTAGTAGGTTCAGGTTGTATAAGGGGCAGTGGCTCACTTCTGGGTTCATATTTAGGGATACTAATCCTATGGGGTTCAAGTTGACTAGGGGAAGCATGACTAGGCTGATACTTAGGGGTTATGGGTTCTTTGGGCTCATAGGACAAGGGTGCAGATCTATGGGTCATGGGATTATAGGATCTCGGGTCATAGGATTTGGGTTAGCTCTATGGTCAGGTTCTAAGGATGGATCATGGTATGGGGTCCTTCTAAGGTTGGGCTCTCTATATGGGTCAGGATATTGGGTCCTTATATGGTTGGACTCCCTATATGGGTCAGAATACTGGGTTCTCCTAGGGTTGGACTCCCTATATGGGTCTGAATATTGGGTTCTCCTAGGGTTGGACTCCCTATATGGGTCAGAATATTGGGTGTTGTGTCTACTAGGCTCATAGGGTGTGGGTGCATAGGATCTATGATCATGGGATCTAGAGTCATAGGATCTAGGTTCATAGGTTATGGATTCATAGGTTCTAGTGATGCAGAACAAAGAACAAAGAAGCGTATGCGGAAGTAAAATAAGATTAATTCTTTTTTTTTTTTTTTTATTTCAGAAATTGGCTTCGACCAAAGTAAAGCTAAACTACGTTGAAGAAAACTAGGTAAGGATTGAAAGCACAGTTTAGAAGAAACTAAATTATCAGAGTAGTTCAGAAGTAACGGATCGCTGGGGGTTGAGAAACTCCAGACCTAGGGTTTCACTCTGAACTTTCAACAGAACAGAAATAGAGAGGAGAGATGGTTTACTAACCAGACAGTGATCTTCTCAGGATTTTGGTGGAAGAACTCTCTTGAGCAGATTGTGGGATCCTCGGAGTCGGCTATCTTTGCAATGGATCCTCTAATACTGGTCTCGTGTTTTGTCGGCTTCTTCTGGACTCAAGATCTGGGAAAGAAGAGGAACAAATGATGGAATTCAGAAGCTCAAGAAAGATTTTACCAGGTTGAAGAACTTGAAAGTCGAAGTTGCTGAAATCAGGATTCTCCTGGAGGCTGATTTGATTTCCTCTTAGAATTGCTGTAGTTCTGAAGTATCTGGACTGGAGCTGGATGCTGGTGGCCGGCCTAGACTTGGAGAGGGTGGCCGTGAGAAGTGGAATAGATTAGGGCTTGGTGGAAAGAGAAGGGTGATGGCGGCTAGGGTTTGGGAGTGGAGTGGCTAACCTAGGGTTGGGGTTTTTGAGATCTCACACCTCCTCAAGGTTCTGGGAAACCCGGATTTACTCCCTCACGGAGCTCAACACCTGGAAGCAAGTGCGAAAAAGAGAAAAACACAAGTTTGCTCAAAAAAAAATTTTTCATTCATCTGATTGATTTAAACTTACAAGAGGGGTTAATTTATAAGACTTTACAAGGGAGGAGGGTTTCACATCTTCCCATGAGGGACTAAAGGAGGGGATCTACAAATTAGGGCAAATCATTCACATATGGTCGGCCAAGGTACCAAAAAAAATTGGATTTGGGTTATAAAAGGCAGGTAGATGGCGCCCCTTGCATGGATCTTCAAGAAAAATTTTTTCCTTCCCTGGATCAACTCTTTTGGACTCCTCCTTTTCTTCCTCCCTAAGTCAAGGTCCTTCCCATCTTTGTTTTGGATGTTTTGGCAGGTAGTGGGCGCCCCCTTGAAGTTCTCTTCCAAGAGAATTTCTTCCCATCTTTGCTTTGGAGTTCTTGGGAAAGTCTTGGCCGCCCCTTGATTTGTGGACTCTTGGTGGACTTCTCCTCATCTGGCGCATGAGAGAAGGGAGTTGCTATCTGTGGAGTGGGGACCAAAGGCTGCTGGATGTAGATATGGCGCCCCCTGGACTGGGAGTGTGGCTGGGAGTGTGGTGTCCACTTGCTTGGTCTGGGAGAGAAAATGCAACATCCCAGGTTGAAACCCTAGTCCACTACTGAGTCAACATGACTCAGCAAAATAAAATGCAGGTAATGTAGACTCAAGCTAAATTAAGTTGATCTAGTCAACTCTTATTACAACCAAAAATCCTATTCTTCGGGCAAGGTTAATCAGAGATCCAGATGGAGCTCTGAAGTCTTCTTCTGAGTCTAGTGCCCGCACCAATTCTCCCAGGATGGGAGGAACTCGACCCTGCGAGTATGGATCAAGTTGGCTCTGGTATCTCTCCAAGAGGTCTGGGTCCAGCTCTTGTAACTCTTCTCGGGAGATCCAAGAGTCATCAGAATCTGGCCTTCTAGCCAACGGACCAGGTATCTTTGGTATCCTCGATTACGAGTAGAGATAACCTGATCATCCAGGATCTTTTCAATCTGCTCTTTCCTCACAGGCCAATTGTTGGTGGACACACAGGGTCAGGTTCACTCTCAAGAGAAGGATTAGGTTCAAAAGCCTCACTGGGAATCACAGCTGGCTCCCTATACTCTACTAGGTCTGTAATGTTGAAGTGGAGCTAATGCCTAGTTCTGGAGGCAACTCGAGCACATAGGCATTGGATCCTACTCTCTTTACCACTCTAAATGGTCCAGCTCCTTAGCATGTAACTTTCTAACGGTTCCAGGAGGAAACCGTTCAGGCCTTAACCTAATCATTACATAGTCTCCTTCTTCAAAAGTTTGACTCGCCTTTGAGAATCAGCCAATTTCTTATAAGTTTCGTTACTTAAATTTATTTTGGCTTGAATTTTTATGCAAGTCTTTTATATGCTGTGCAAAAACTCGACAGACTCGGAGACCCGTGTGTGGATGGTAAAGGAGCTAGGTCAAGAGGTGTGTGGGGGTTGTAACCATGCACAATTTCAAATGGACTCTACCCGTAGACCTATTGACCGAGTCATTATATGCAAATTCAGCTCTAGGTAAGTTACAAATCCCAGTTCCTAATGTTTTCACCAACAAGACACCTAGCAGATGCCTAAACTACGGTTCACTACTTCGGTTTGGCCGTCAGTCTGGGATGATAGGCAGTTGAAAACTTAAGTTTCGTTCCTAACTTATGCCAAAGGGTTTTCCAGAAACAGCTGTGTGAACCGAACATCCCTATCTTGAAACCATGGTCTTGGGTAGGCCATGGAGCGAAATATCTCATTAAAGAACAGGGTGGCTACCTTAGACGCATTAAAAGTTTTGGGAACAAGGCAAGAAATGGGCCATCTTGGAAAATCGGTCTACTACAACATAGATAGAGTCATGCCTCCTCTGGGTCTTAGGCAAACCTAACACAAAGTCCATGCTCACATCTTGCCAAGGACGATCTGGGACAGGGAGTGGGGTATAAAGGCCGGTGTTCTGTTTTCGCTGTTTGGCAACAGCGCAGGTCCGACACCTAGCCACAATGTGTGCCACATCTTTTTTAAGCTAGGCCAAAAAAAATGGTCTTCAATAGCCAGGGTGGTCTTATCTCTTTCCGAATATGCCAGCTAAACCTCCAGCATGAGTTCCCAAATCAAGAATTCCCTAAGAGAGGTCCTAGGGATGCAAAGCCTATTTTAAAGAACAGAAAGCCATCTAAAAGGGAGTAATCCTTATGTTCACTAGATGGTCCTGAGTTAGATCCTGGTATACAGTCTTGAAATCCGGACACGACCCATATTCTTCTTTGATTTACTCAAACCCTATGACTTCAGCCCTAACAGAATCAACAACAAAGATCGACGACTAAGGGCATCAGCTACCTTATTTTCAGACCCAGCCTTATGCTTCAAAACAAAAGTATAGGATTGGATATACTCTACCCACTTAGCATGCCTAGGGTTAAGCTTCTTCTGAGAATTCAAGAATCTAAGAGCTCATGGTCCGAGAACAGCACAAATTCTTGCGGTAGTAAATAATGTCTCCAGTAACGCAAAGCTTGCACTACCGCATAAAATTCCTTATCATAGGTAGAATACCTAAGCTTAGCATCGTTAAATTTTTCACTAAAGAATGCTACGGGATGGTTCTCTTGGCTTAGGACTCCACCTATACCTACTCCTGAAGCATCACAGGCAACCTCAAATACCTTTGAAAAGTCCGGTAGTCTCAAAATGGGTGCCTGGGTCATCCTATCCTTAAGATCTAGGAAGGCTTTATGGGCTGCTTTGGTCCACTGAAAATTCTCCCTTCTGATGCAGTCTGTGATAGGAGCAACTACGGTACTAAACCCCTTGATGAATCGCCTATAGAAGGTAGCCAAGCCATGGAAACTTCTGACTTCATGCACACTGGTCGGCTCTGGCCATTCGACTATGCACCGAATCTTTTCAAGATCGGCAGCCACACCGTCAGGGGTTACAACAAATCCAAGGAAGATAATCCTACTGGTCATAAATTCCACTTCTTGAGATTACGTAGAGACTATCATTCCTCAAAACTTGACAGACCTGTCTAAGGTGGCCTAGGTGATCTGCAGGGGTCTTACTATAGATCAGGATGTCATCAAATAGACCACTACAAACTTCTCTATGAAAGCTCTAAGAACCTGGGTCATAATCCTCATGAAAGTACTAGGGGCATGGACAACCCAAAAGGCATAAAACCCATTCATAGAGACCATCCTTAGTTTTGAAGGCGGTTTTCCACTCATCCCCTGGTCTAATTCTAACCTGATGATAGCCGCTCTTGAGATCAATTTTAGAAAAAACCATGGCACCGGCCATCATATCAAGCATGTCATCTAGTCTAGGGATGGGGAACCTATACTTGATTGTGATTTATTGATGGCACGACTGTCAACACACATCCATCCACGTGCCATCCTTCTTCGGGGTTAGAAGTGCAGGGACTGCACAAGGACTAAGACTCTCTCTAATGAACCCCTTCCTCAACAATTCGCCAACCTGCTTTTGCAGTTCTTATGCTCCGATGGATCATCCTATAATGGGGCAAGTTGGGTAAAGTAGCTCCTGGGACTAATCTATGGAATGCTGAATATCCTAAGAGATGGAAGGTGGTCTGGCAGATCCTCGGGAAAACATCCTCAAATTCTTCTAATAAAGGCTTAACTTCCTGAGGAGGCTCTGAGGGTGTAGGAGTCCTAAGTTCCTTATCAGTCAACATCCAAAGGGTGAACCACTATGAATTTCTTGTTCTAGATCCTTGGCACTAATTAGATTCACTCCAGTCTTCATTTCTCTGACTTTACTGGTTCCTTAGCTACCTTGTCCTTAGGAGGGACTGAATGGATTGTGATTTTCTTCCCATTGAAACTAAAGACACAGGTGTTGGATTTTCCTAAGAGGGTGGCATCATGATCATACAACCAAGGTCTTCCAAGAATTATACTGCTCACCCCCATGGGCAAGACATCACACAAATCTTTTCTTGATAGGATTGCATTTGGATTTGGACCTGACATCTAGACTGGATGGGTATAGAGGTAGAGTCTACCCAAGAAACCTTATAGGGGTTGGGGTGGGGGACTGGGGTTAAGCCTAACATTTTGACAGTGCTAGTAGAAATGGCATTCACACAGCTCCCACTATCTATGATGATTTTACAAACCTTATCCCCTAGTTTAAGGAAAGTCTGTAGGATGTTAGTCCTACGCCAATCTTCATGAACTTTAGTCTGGGACAGGATGCATCTCACAACCCCTAAGTGGTCAGATTCAGTGGATTCTTCCTCTCCTTCATACTCATCAACCAAATTCATTCCGGCCTCATAAACTTCTTCTTCAAAACTTCTCATTAGGCTCGGAATATCTTCTCCTCCCTCTTCTATATATAAGGATATACGAGGGCATGGCTAGAAACATGACCTACCTTATGACACTTAAAACAAGCTAGGCTGTGCACTGAGTGGAGATATGACGGGCTTCTGGCACTTAAAACAGACGATACTAGGGGTTCTCTGGGTGTCAGGTGCCTTACCTTTGTCCATGGTCCTAGGGTTGGGGATACCCTGATTAGGCTTGCTAGGGGTAACCTGGCTAGGTCCATTTCTTGGGATTGGGGTACTAACCCTAGATGGCATGGGTCCTCTCTGAAACTTCTCAGTGTTCAGTGCAATCTGATAGGCTTGGTCTAGGTCAGTAACCTCTCTCAGAAACAACTCTCTCTTAATATCTTCCCTAAGCCCAGCCCTAAATCTAGACAAAGTGACTTCATGGGCTTCACTCACATCACATCTTATCAGGTATTCATCAAAGGTGGTTATGTAGTCTGAAACAGATTGGTTCCCTTGTTTCAAAGTCTGCCATTGGTGTAACAGATTTTGCTGGTATGAAATGGATAGGTACTTGTCTCTAAGTTTCTCTTTCATACCCTGCCAAGTGGTTATGGGCTCTACATTTCGTCTTCTAGTGGTCAGCTCAATGTTCCCCCAGTATAAACCTAGCTTGACGTATTAATTTCATCTTGGCAAACTTGAACTCCTTTCCTCAAACATGGCATACCACTCAAAGTACTGGTCCATCTCACCCTCCAATCAGAATACACCTTAGGATTTAGGCTACCATCAAAAGTGGGTGCATCTAACTTGATGTTTCGAATGAACTATCATCTCTATCCTCAGGTTCTGGGTCAGGCCTCCTATGATTAGGTTCAGGATCTCGGTATAAAGGTCTTCTAGGCTCTTGGTGTGGGTGAGGTTGAGGCACACTAAAATCTGGGTCAGGAGTCCAATTCCGATGCCTAGGTCCTCAAGTACTTGGACTCGATCCCTAAGCTAGGTAAAATTCTCATTCATATCCTGACTTAATTTGTTCATACTCTCAGTAAGAGCTCTAACCATGGCCTCTAAATCAGGTTGGGTTTGACCAGGTTGGTAGGGCACTCCATTCCGGGTAGACATGATGCAAGCAAACATACAAAATGAGACTCAACTGAACGACTACGGGCTAACTAGACCTAGAGTCCAAACTAGATGCCCAATCAGAGTGGCAAGCTAGCCTGTAGTAACTCAGGACTCAGCCAGGCAGGTGTAAGGGGAGTGCTAGGTCCCTGAATGCCAATCCTAGACACCAATCAGAGATTGGCCAGGTAGGGAACTAGCACACAAGCCCTTCAGGATGGAATCCCTGAACCACCGTTCTAGACACTGAGTACAAAGCACACACAGAGTAACCAGACAAACTGACTCAACACTAGCCTTGACCCGACTTGTTGATGTCCTAGCCCACTAGGGCAAATTAGGTCTAATCATTTTAGATTAAAGGCTTAGGTTCGAATGAAGGGGTGGTGGTTTTGGGCTAAGGAGAGGTTATCAACTCCTCCCTTATCTTAGATGCTTAAATGCCCTTAAGTGAATTAAGAGATGAACACTCAAAAATAAATGGATTGCAGAATACAAAAACAGAGTTGCAGTAATTTAATTCTCAAAAATTGCACTGAAACCAATAAATCATGAGACAATTACGAAAATTAGTTTCAATTATACTGGTTTCAGAAAAACAAAAATCAATGAATTTGAAGTTACCTGCAATGAGAAATAATTTCTGCAACAGAGCAATTACGGACTGAAACAGAGCACTTCCCGTTTACAATTCTGCTACGAAGTTGTAACCCGACGGATCCCCTACACGCCCTAGGAACACCCCATGGAATGGGAAGAGGAGGTTTGCACCTCGCTCGTTCCTAGGACCGGACGTCCTGGGGAGTCTACTTCGAGCAGACAAAGTAAAAAGAGAGGGAATCAAACAGGCAATGAAACAGAAACCCTAGACAGGGCTCTGATACCAAAAATGATGCAGAACGGAAGCTCTGATACCAAAAATGATGCAGAACAAAGAACAAAGAAGCGTATGCGGAAGTAAAATTAAGATTAATTCTTTTTTTTTTTTTATATTTCAGAAATTGGCTTCGACCCAAAGTAAAGCTAAACTACGTTGAAGGAAACTAGGTAAGGATTGAAAGCACGGTTTAGAAGAAACTAAATTATCAGAGTAGTTCAGAAGTAACGGATCGCTGGGGTTGAGAAACTCCCAGACCTAGGGTTTCACTCTGAACTTTCAACAGAACAGAAATAGAGAGGAGAGATGGTTTACTAACCAGACAGGATCTTCTCAGGATTTTGGTGTGGAAGAACTCTCTCGAGCAGATTGTGGGATCCTCCGAGTCGGCTATCTTCGTAATGGATCCTCTAATACTGGTCTCGTGGTTGGTCGGCTTCTTGGACTCAAGATTTTGGAAAGAAGAGGAAACAAATGACGGATTTAGAAACTCAAGAAAAGATTTTACCAGGTTGAAGAACTTGAAAGCCGAAGTTGCTGAAATCAGGATTCTCCTGGAGGCTGATCTGATTTCCTCTTAGAATTGCTATAGATCTGAAGTATCTGGACTGGAGCTGGATGCTAGTGGCTGGCCTGGACTTGGAGAGGGTGGCCGTGAGAAGTGGAATAGATTAGGGCTTGGTGGAAAGAGAAGGGTGATGGCGGCTAGGGTTTGGGAGTGGAGTGGCTAACCTAGGGTTTGGGGTTTTGGAGATCTCACACCTCCTCAAGGTTCTTGGGAACCCGGATTTACTCCCTCATGGAGTTCAACAACTGGAAGCAAGTGCGGAAAAGAGAAAACACAAGTTTGCTCAAAAAAAAAATTTCTTTCATTCATTTGATTGATTTAAACTTACAAGAGGGGTTTAATTTATAAGACTTTACAAGGGAGGAGGGTTTCACATCTTCCCATTTGGGACTAAAGGAGGGGATCTACAAATTAGGGCAATCATTCACATATGGTCGGCCAAGGTGCCAAAAAAAATTGGATTTGGGTTATAAAAGGCAGGTAGATGGCGCCTCCTTGCTTGGATCTTCAAGAAAAATTATTTTCCTTCCCTGGATCAACTCTTTGGACTCCTCCTTTTCTTCCTCCCTAAGTCAAGGTCCTTCCCATCTTGTTTTGGATGTTTTGGCAGGTAGTGGGCGCCCCCTTGAAGTTCTCTTCCAAGAGAATTCTTCCCATCTTTGCTTTGGAGTTCTTGGGAAAGTCTTGGCCGCCCCCCTTGATTTGTGGACTCTGGTGGACTTCTCCTCATGGCGCATGAGAGAAGGGAGTTGCTATTTATGGAGTGGGGACCAAAGGCTGCTGGATGTAGATATGGCACCCCGTGGACTGGGAGTGTGGCTGGGAGTGTGGTGTCCACTTGCTTGGTCTGGGGAGAAAATGTAACATCCCAGTTGAAACCCTAGTCCACTACTGAGTCAACATGACTCAACAAAATAAAATGCAGGTAATGTAGACTCAAGCTAAATTAAGTTGATCTAGTCAACTCTTATTACAAACAAAAAACCCTAATTCTTCGGGCAAGGTTAATCAGAGATCCAGATGGAGCTCTGAGTCTTCTTCTGAGTTGGTGCCCGCACCAATTCTCCTAGGGTGGGAGGAACTCGACCCTGTCGAGTATGGATCAAGTTGGCTCTGGTATCTCTCCAAGAGGTCTGGGTCCAGCTCTTGTAACTCTTCTCAGGAGATCCAAGAGTCATCAGAATCTGGCCTTCCTAGCCAGCGGACCAGGTATCTTTGGTATCCTCGATTACGAGTAGAGATAACCTGATCATCCAGGATCTTTTCAATCTGCTCTTTCCTCACAGGCCAATTGTTGGTGGACACACAGGGTCAGGGTCACTCTCAAGTGCAGGATTAGGTTCAAAAGACTCACTGGGAATCACAGCTGGCTCCCTATACTCTACTAGGTCTGTAATGTTGAAAGTGGAGCCAATGCCTAATTCTGGAGGCAACTCGAGCACATAGGCATTGGATCCTACTCTCTTTACCACTCTAAATGGTCCAGCTCCCCTAGCATGTAACTTTCTAACGGTTCCAGGAGGAGGAAACCGTTCAGGCCTTAACCTAATCATTACATAGTCTCCTTCGTCAAAAGTTTGACTCGCCTTTGAGAATCAGCCAATTTCTTATAAGTTTCGTTACTTAAATTATTTTGGCTTGAATTCTTTATGCAAGTCTTTTATATGCTGTGCAAAAACTTGGCAGACTCGGAGACCGTATGTGGACTGGTAAAGGAGCTAGGTCAAGAGGTGTGTGGGGCTTGTAACCATGCACAATTTCAAATGGACTCTTACCCGTAGACCTATGACCGAGTCATTATATGCAAATTCAGCTCTAGGTAAGTACAAATCCCAGTTCCTAATGTTTTCACCAACAAGACACCTTAGCAGATTGCCTAAACTATGGTTCACTACTTCGGTTTGGCCATCAGTCTGCGGATGATAGGCAGTTGAAAACTTAAGTTTCGTCCCTAACTTATGCCAAAGGGTTTTCCAGAAATAGCTGGTGAACGAACATCTCATTAAAGAACAGGGTGGCTACCTTAGACGCATCAAAAGTTTGGGAACAAGGCAAGAAATGGGTCTCTTAGAAAATCGGTCTACTATAACACAGATAGAGTCATGCCTCCTCTGGGTCTTAGGCAAACCTAACACAAAGTCCATGCTCACATCTTGCCAAGGATAATCTAGGACAGGGAGTGGGGTATAAAGGCCGGTGTTCTGTTTTGCTGTTTGGCAACAGCGCAGGTCCGACACCTAGCCACAATGTGTGCTACATCTCTTTTAAGCTAGGCCAAAAAAAAAATCTTCAATAGCCAGGGTGGTCTTATCTTTTCCGAAATGGTCTGCTAAACCTCCAGCATGAGTTTCCCAAATCAAGAATTCCCTAAGAGAGGTCCTAGGAATGCAAAGCCTATTCTTAAGAACAGAAAGCCATCTAAAAGGGAGTAATCCTTATGTTCACTAGATGGTCCTTGAGTTAGATCTGGTATACAGTCTTGAAATCCGGACATGACCATATTCTTCTTTGATTTGCTCAACCCTATGACTTCAGCCCTAACAGAATTCAACAACAAGATCGACGACTAAGGGCATCAGCTACCTTATTTTCAGACCCAGCCTTATGCTTCAAAACAAAAGTATAGGATTGGATATACTCTACCCACTAGCATGCCTAGGGTTAAGCTTCTTCTGAGAATTCAAGAATCTAAGAGCCTCATGGTCCGAGAACAGCACAAATTCTTGCGATAGTAAATAATGTCTCCAGTAACGCAAAGCTTGCACTACCGCATAAAATTCCTTATCATAGGTAGAATACCTAAGCTTAGCATCGTTAAGTTTTTCACTAAAGAATGCTACGGGATGGTTATCTTGGCTTAGGACTCCACTATACCTACTCCTGAAGCATCACAGGCAACCTCAAATACCTTTGAAAGTCCGGTAGTCTCAAAATGGGTGCCTGGGTCATCCTATCCTTAAGATCTAGGAAGGCTTTATGGGCTGCTTTGGTCCACTGAATTCTCCCTTCCTGATGCAGTCTGTGATAGGAGCAACTACGGTACTAAACCCTTGATGAATCGCCTATAGAAGGTAGCCAAGCCATGGAAACTTCTGACTTCATGCACACTGGTCGGCTCTGGCCATTCGACTATGGACCTAATCTTTTCAGGATCGGTAGCCATGCCGTCAGGGGTTACAACCAATCCAAGGAAGATAATCCTACTGGTCTTAAATTCACACTTCTTGAGATTACCGTAGAGACTATCATTCCTCAAAACTTGACAGACCTGTCTAAGGTGGCCTAGGTGATCTGCAGGGGTCTTACTATAGATCAGGATGTCATCAAAATAGACCACTACAAACTTCCTATGAAAGCTCTAAGAACCTGGGTCATAATCCTCATGAAAGTACTAGGGGCATTAGACAACCAAAAGGCATAACAACCCTTCATAGAGACCATCCTAGTTTTGAAGGCGGTTTTCCACTCATCCCCTGGTCTAATTCTAACCTGATGATAGCCGCTCTTGAGATCAATTTAGAAAAAAACCATGGCACCGGCCATCATATCAAGCATGTCATCTAGTCTAGGGATGGGGAACCTATACTTGATTATGATTTTATTGATGCACGACTGTCAACACAACATCCTCCACGTGCCATCCTTCTTCAGGGTTAGAAGTGCAGGGACTGCACAAGGGCTAAGACTCTCTCTAATGAACCCCTTCCTCAACAATTCGCCAACCTGCTTTGCAGTCTTTATGCTCCGATGGATTCATCCTATAATGGGGCAATTTGGGTAAAGTAGCTCCTGGGACTAAATCTATGGAATGCTGAATATCCCTATGAGGTGGAAGGTGGTCTGGCAGATCCTCGGGAAAAAACATCCTCAAATTCTTCTAATAAAGGCTTAACTTCTGAGGAGGCTCTGAGGGTGTAGGAGTCCTAAGTTCCTTAGCAGTCAACATCCAAATGGGTGAACCACTATGAATTTCTTGTTCTAGACCTTGGCACTAATTAGATTCACTCCAGTCTTCATTTCTCTGACTTTACTTACGTTCCTTTAGCTACCTTGTCCTTAGGAGGACTGAATGGATTGTGATTTTATTCCAATTGAAACAAAGGACACAGGTGTTGGATTTTTCTAAGAGGGTGGCATCTGATCATACAACCAAGGTCTTTCCAAGAAGTATACTTACTCACCCCATGGGCAAGACATCACACCACTCTTCTCTTGATAGGATTGCATTTGGATTGGGACCTGACATCTAGACTGGATGGGTATCAGAGGTAGGTCTACCAAGAAACCTTAAGGGGTTGGGGTGGGGGGGACTGGGGTTAAGCCTAACATTTTGACAGTGCTAGTAGAAATGGCATTCACACAGCTCCCACTATCTAAGATGATTTTAAAACCTTATCCCCTAGTTTAAGGAAAGTCTGTAGGATGTTAGTCCTACGCCAATCTTCCAGAACTTTAGTCTGGGACAGGATGCATCTCACAACCCCTAAGTGGTCAGATTCAGTGGATTCTTCCTCTCCTTCATACTCATCAACCAAATTCATTCCGGCCTTATAAACTTCTTCTTCAAACTCTCATTAGGCTCGGAATTCTCTTCTCCTCCCTCTTCTATATATAGGGATCTAGAGGGCACTGGCTAGAAACATGACCTACCTTATGACACTTAAAACAAGCTATGGCTGTGCACTGAGTGGAGATATGACCGGGTTCTGGCACTTAAAACAGACGATACTAGGGGTTCTCTGGGGTCAGGTGCCTTACCTTTGTCCATGGTCCTAGGGGTGGGGATACCCTGATTAGGCTTGCTAGGGGTAACTGGCTAGGTCCATTTCTTGGGATTGGGGTACTAACCCTTGATGGCATGGGTCCTCTCTGAACAATTGTCAGTGTTCAGTGCAATCTGATAGGCTTGGTCTAGGTCAGTAACCTCTCTCAGAAACAACTCTCTCTTAATATCTTCCTAAGCCCAGCCCTAAATCTAGACAAAGTGACTTCATGGGCTTCACTCACATCACATCTCATCAGGTATTCATCAAAGATGGTTATGTAGTCTGAAACAGATCGATTCCTTTGTTTCAAAGTCTGCCATTGGTGTAACAGATTTTGCTGGTATGAAATGGGTAGGTACTTGTCTCTAAGTTTCTCTTTCATACCCTGCCAAGGTGTATGGGCTACATTTCGTCTTCTAGTGGTCAGCTCAATGTTCT
The DNA here is from genome assembly GCA_021397845.1 of Areca catechu. Lineage (NCBI taxonomy): Eukaryota > Viridiplantae > Streptophyta > Magnoliopsida > Arecales > Arecaceae > Areca > Areca catechu. The sequence goes on along the minus strand of CM038051.1, from coordinate 138,194,027 downwards.
CCCAGTATAACCTAGCTTGACATATTAATTTCATCTTGGCAAACTTGAACTTCCTTTCCTCAGACATGGCATACCACTCAAAGTACTGGTCCATCTCACCCTCCCAATCAGAATACACCTTAGGATTTAGGCTACCATCAAAAGTGGGTGCATCTAACTTGATGTTTCGAATGAACCTATCATGTCTATCCTCAGGTTTTGGGTCAGGCCTCCTATGATTAGGTTCAGGATCTCGGTATAAAGGTCTTCTAGGCTCTTGGTGTGGGTGAGGTTGAGGCACATTAAAATCTGAGTCAGGAGTCCAATTCCGATGCCTAGGTTCCTCAAGTACTTGGACTCGATCCCTAAGCTGGGTAAAATTCTAATTCATATCCTGACTTAATTTGTTCATACTCTCAGTAAGAGCTCAACCATGGCCTCTAAATCAGGTTGGGTTTGACCAGGTTGGTAGGGCACTCCATTCCGGGTAGACATGATGCAAGCAAACACACAAAATGAGACTCAACTGAATGACTACGGGCTAACTAGACCTAGAGTCCAAACTAGATGCCCAATCAGAGTGGCAAGCTAGCCTGTAGTAACTCAGGACTCAGCCAGGCAGGTGTAAGGGGAGTGCTAGGTCCCTGAATGCCAATCCTAGACACCAATCAGAGATTGGCCAGGTAGGCGGACAAGCACACAAGCCCTTCGGGATGGAATCCCTGAACCACCATTCTAGACACTGAGTACAAAGCACACACAGAGTAACCAGACAAACTGACTCAACACTAGCCGTGACCCGACTTGTTGTTGTCCCTAGCCCACTAGGGCAAATTAGGTCTAATCAATTTTAGATTAAAGGCTTAGGTTCGAATGAAGGGGTGGTGGTTTTGGGCTAAGGAGAGGTTATCAACTCCTCCCCTATCTTAGATGCTCAAATGCCCTTAAGTTGAATTTAGAGATGAACACTCAAAAATAAATGGATTGCATAACACAAAAATAGAGTTGTAGTAATTTAATTCTCAAAAATTGCACGAAAACAATAAATCATGAGACAATTATTCAAATTAGAATCATTATACTGGTTTCAGCAAAACAAAAATCACTGAATTTGGAGTTACCTGCAGTGAGAAATAATTCCTGCAACAGGGCAATTAGACTAAAAACAGAGCACTTCCCCGTTTACAATTTTGCTACGAAGTTGTAAACCCAACGGATCCCTACACGCCCTAGGAACCCCGTGGAATGGAAGAGGAGGTTTGCACCTCGCTTCGTTCCTAGGACCGGACGTCCTGGGGAGTCTACTTCGAGCAGACAAAGTAAAAAGAGAGGGAATCAAACAGGCAATCAAACAGAAACCCTAGACAGGGCTCTGATACCAAAAATGATGCAGAACGGAAGCTCTGATACCAAAAATAATGCAGAACAAAGAACAAAGAAGCGTATGCGGTAGTAAAATTAAGATTAATTCTTTTTTTTTTTTTTTTTTTTATTTCAGAAATTGGCTTCGACCCAAAGAAAGCTAAACTATGTTGAAGGAAATAGGTAAGGATTGAAAGCACAGTTTAGAAGAAACTAAATTATCAGAGTAGTTCAGAAGTAACGGATTGCTGGGAGTTGAGAAACTCCCAGACCTAGGATTTCACTCTGAACTTTCAACAGAACAGAAATAGAGAGGAGAGATGGTTTATTAACCAGACAGTGATCTTCTCAGAATTTGGTGGAAGAACTCTCTCGAGCAGATTGTGGGATCCTCGGAGTCGGCTATCTTTGCAATGGATCCTCTAATACTGGTCTCGTGGTTGGTCGGCTTCTTCTGGACTCAGATCTGGGAAAGAAGAGGAACAAATGATGGAATTCAGAAACTCAAGAAAAGATTTTACCAGGTTGAAGAACTTGAAAGCCGAAGTTGCTGAAATCAGGATTCTCCTGGAGGCTGATCTGATTCCTCTGAGATTGCTGTAGATCTGAAGTATCTGGACTGGAGCTGGATGCTGGGGCTGGCCTGGACTTGGAGAGGGTGGCAGTGAGAAGTGGAATAGATCAGGGCTTGGTGGAAAGAGAAGGGTGATGGCGGCTAGGGTTTGGGAGTGGAGTGGCTAACCTAGGGTTTGGGGTTTTGGAGATCTCACACCTCCTCAAGGTTCTTGGGGAACCCGGATTTACTCCCTCACGGAGCTCAACACCTGGAAGCAAGTGCGGAAAAGAGAAAACACAAGTTTGCTCAAAAAAACATTCTTTCATTCATCTGATTGATTTAAACTTACAAGAGGGGTTAATTTATAAGACTTTTCAAGGGAGGAGGGTTTCACATCTTCCTATGTGGGACTAAAGGAGGGGATCTACAAATTAGGGCAAATCATTCATATATGGTCGACCAAGGTACCAAAAAAATTGGATTTGGGTTATAAAAGGCAGGTAGATGGCGCCTCCTTGCTTGGATCTTCAAGAAAAATTTTTTCCTTCCCTGGATCAACTCTTTGGACTCCTCCTTTTCTTCCTCCCTAAGTCAAGGTCCTTCCCATCTTTGTTTTGGATGTTTTTGGCAGGTAGTGGGCGCCCCTTGAAGTTCTCTTCCAATAGAATTTCTTTCCATCTTTGCTTTGGAGTTCTTGGGAAAGCCTTGGCCGCCCCCTTGATTTGTGGACTCTTGGTGGACTTCTCCTCATCTGGCGGATGAGCGAAGGGAGTTGCTATCTGTGGAGTGGGGACCAAAGGCTGCTGGATGTAGATATGGCGCCCCCTGGACTGGGGTGTGGCTGGGAGTGTGGTGTCCACTTGCTTGGTCTTAGGAGAAAATGTAACATCCCAGGTTGAAACCTAGTCCACTACTGAGTCAACATGACTCAACAAAATAAAATGCAGGTAATGTAGACTCAAGCTAAATTAAGTTGATCTAGTCAACTCTTATTACAAACCAAAACCCTAATTCTTCGGGCAAGGTTAATCAGAGATCCAGATGGAGCTTTGAAGTCTTCTTCTGAGTCTGGTGCCAGCACCATCTAGGTTCATAGGATTTGGAGTAATAAGATCTATAGGTTGTGGGTATACTAGGCTTGTAGGGAGAGGGTAAATAGGATCTATCTTCCTGGTCTATAAAATTCTGATTGGGTTTTAGGACTAACCTTAGGGATTGGGTCATGACGATGGGCTCTCCTAGGTTCAGCCTCAAGTTATGGATCAGGGTTTGGGGTCCTAGGTTAGGTGAGGGGAATCAGGATCTGGCTCAGACTGTGACCCATGGGTTCTTTCTATGGTCCCTACATGGCCTTCTAACTGGTCAAACCTGTTGGCAAGATGTTCAATTCTATTGTTGGTTTGGGTAGCATACTGAGTTAACTGGGTAGTCATCTGGGCCATTTGATCAGCTAGGGCTTTTATTTGGGCTTGTAAATTTTTCATGGGTTCAGACATTTGTGAAGGAGGTGGGTGATATGAAACTCCTGATCTAGTGCTCATGCAAGACTCGATAGACCGTCTATAGCTGACTAGACCTAGAGTCCCAAACTAGAGGCTCAATCAGGGTGACAAACTAGCCTATAGTAACCCTGTACTCAGCCAGGCAGGTGTAAGGGGAGTGTTAGGTCCCTGATTGCCAATCCTAGACACCAATCAGAGATTGGCCAGGTAGGCGGACCAGCACACAAGCCCTTCGGGATTGAATCCCTAAACCACCATTCTAGACACTGAGCACAAGGCACACACAGGTAACTTGACACAGTGATTTAACACTAGCCCGGACCCGACCAGTTGGTGTCCCTAGCCCACTAGGGCAAATTAAGTCTAATTTATTTAGGTTAAGGCTTGGGACCGAATGCAAGGGATGTGTTTTTGGGCTAAGGAGAGGTAATCAAATCCTCCCCCCATCTGATATAACAAGAGTGCCCTTAAAAGTAAATTATGCAATGATGGCAGGCAGATGAGGATGCAAATTAGGGTTTAGATGTTTTTTTTTTTGGTATTTTTGGAGAATATGTATTTTTTTTTTGGTATTTTCTTAAATAGAAGAAAACTTTAAAATCATGGCCTAATATAAGGAAATATACTAAAAATTAAGAAATATGCAAAAACTCCTAAACAAAACCCTAAAACTTCCAAACTTGTCTTGCTAAAAAAAAAACAGGGCAGAAATTTGCAGGCCCTATTTCGGCATGCAGAAAATTCACAGGCCATAATAAAATCTGGAAAAGTTTTTAAAATTACTGTGAATATTATGAATCCAGGAAAATAAATTTCATAATTTTTGAAGTTTTAAAAAGGGAGAAATAATTAAAATAATAGAGTACATACAGACTGAAAAATTGCAGAAAACAAGTCCTAATCTAGTCTCTGATACCAAATGATGGGGAACTAATATGCATGCAATTTTTTTGTATGTTTACATGTTGAGTTAGGTGATGAATTCCCAAATTTCAGATCAAAATTATTTGTAGGGAAGTTTGTATGAATTTTTGAAGATCAGCATGCAGGTTAGGAACAAGAAAAGTAGCAAAGAAGGACCGCCGGGGCTGAGAAGCCTCGGTTAGGGCAATTTCTCCTACAATAAAACTACTGGAGGTAGAGGGGTGTACCTGACAATGTCTGTGAAGATCGCAGCGAAGGGGTCTCTCGTTCCTCGACGGATGCGGCCTGGAAAACCGAGCCAAAGACCCGTGGATACCCGGCTTTCTGCTCGGTGATCCGATTGAGGCTTGGCTGGAGTCGTTGGATTCGTAGGAACTCAGGGACCTGCAAACGACCTGTCAGGGGTTAGACAGCTCACAAAGGAATAAGAAAACAAAGTAAAAATAACAAGAGAAGGCTTCTTTTGGAGTGGGCGTCCAGTGATCTGGAGGGTTTGTTGGCAGCAGGAAGATGATTGCAAGCACCGGGAAGAAGAACTCTCACAAACCCCTTTATGCACACAGCAGGGTATCACACCACTCAATAGAAGAACTCAAGGTTTTCATTCATCAAAAATTCTCCTCATACAAGAGGCTAGGGTCCCTTAAATAGACCCTTAACCTGGGCTCCAAGTAAGGGTACATAAGTCTTTACATAAGAATCCTTTTCCCTCTCAAACCCTAGCTAGAAAATAAGGAAATATTAGGTAGAAAATCCCTAAAAATTCTCTTGACTTGGTCAACACTCCAAGGACGCCTAGGGGGCGTGTTAGGTTCTAGTAGCAGCAAGGGGCCAGCCCAAAGGGGCCCGGGTGCATGTGTTTGGGCCTCTGGAAGCTGGGGTGGCCTGGTAGCCAGGTAGCAGGAATATTCCCTGGTATCTTGATTCTTAGGGGCTTGGGCTTGGCACCTGGGCTTGATTTCTTTGGGCTAAAATGTAGATGGACCTCTAAAATCATGGATTCCTTGGTATATGAATATATTGGCATCTGGAAGGGAATCTGGGCATCTTGAGGGCATCTGCAAGAAATCAGGGTTTTCTGAATTTTCCTCCTGGGGTCTTCAAATCTTCAAGCTGGGTTGGACTTGGGCTATACTTCCATTTCTTCAATCTAGTTGGACTTGGTCTTCACTTGTATGATATAGTCTTGAGTCTTCAGTATGCTTGGACAGGACTCAAAAATAAAATTAGCTCAACATGAGCTGACTAGCATTGGACTGAACTAGCTCAACATGAGCTGACTAGTACAGAACTGAAATAACAACTAAAAATACTCAAATAAGATCTAAAATAGACTCAGATGAGCTAAGCTTTATTATAGATGGACTCATAATTATTGATCAATTTATAGAGGGTTGAAAAAACCTGTCTTATTCTGGTGCCTCAGGTGTCCCCACCAATTCTCCCGGGGTGGGTGGAACTCGACCTGTCGAGTGAAGGTTAGACTGGCTCACATATCTCTCGAGAAGGTCTGGGTTGAGGTGTTGCAAGTCCTCTCAAGAAATCCACGAATCGTCCGACTCTGGCCGGCCTTGCCATCGGACCAGGAAGCATTGATAGACATGGCCCTGGGTCGTGATGGCTTGATCATCCAGGATACGCTCGATCCGTTCTCCTCTCTCAGGCCAAATTTGTTTGTGGACACTCTAGGTTAGGGTCACTCACAATGAAAAGGAATAGGTCCAAAGGCCTCACTAGGTATCGCTGCCGGTTCCCTATACTCAACCAGGTCTGTAAATTGAAGGTAGAACTAATGCCCAAATCCGAAGGCAAGTCTAACACCTAGGCATTTGATCCAACTTCTCTATCACTTTAAAAGGTCCGGCTCTGCGAGCATGAAGCTTCTTTTAGGCCTAAGCCTAACCAAGATAAAATCCACTACATCAAATTTTTTGATCCATCTTCGGGAATTAGCCAGTTGTTTTAACATTAGTGCGGGTGGTGAACATGCTAGGCACATGCAGACTCCTAACAAGATGATGCAAAGGACTCAAACTACACTTAACAGACTTGACTATGCATCCTTATAGAGGAAATCTTATTGAACTCTTTGGATCTAACCTAAGAGATTATAGGTTCCCTAGGTTTGATCCTAGCTTGACATGCACATGAAAATTTACAGTGAACTCCTAGCAAATTCCAAAGAGTGTGCCAGAAGTAAGATGCAAACCTAACATGCGTGATGAATGCATGCAGTATGCTAATCTTAATTAAATGCAATCTAATAATCCTATAAATGCTGGAGGTGTCAGGAAAGGGCAGAAAATAGGAAGTGGGTTCAGAATTAGTTTGGTAAGGTAGAGAAAAAGGTTCATGGTTAGTTGAATAAAGTAGGATAAAAGACGGGGTGTCAGGAACTAATCCTATACTAATGAGGTTAACCTTACGGGGTTGCAGTATATCTATGGGGTTTGTATAATGGAAGGATGGGTTATTAATCTCAGGGAAGAGGTCCTTAATGGGAACTATAGGAGGAGGCTCATCTTGAAGGTATAGATTCAAGAGATCAGGTCCTTAATAAATTCTTCAGGTTCTTGTATTTAGGACAAGACTCTATAATTTGCTCTCCTCTATGGTTTCTCCAGGTAAGGCTCTAGTAGCAGTACCCAGGTTCTCTTCCTCTATTTGTTCTTCCCTATAGCTTTAGGTTGATGTGGTCAAGGTCAACTACTCTAGGGTGCTTTTACCTGGGTATCTATTGGTTCAGCTAATTCTAGTCTCTAAAGGGTCTCCTCTTCTCCCTCATACTCATCCACTAGGCTCACATCAGCTTCATACACTTCGCGTTAATGTAAAGCCTTGTGAATCTCAGGAATGTTAGAGAAGGTCGGCTAGCAGGAAGTTGGTTAGGTTCTGGTCTCTGATTATGGGTACTACTCCTAGTAGGTTCAAGTTGTATAAGGGGCAGTGGCTCACTTCTGGGTTCATATTTAGGGATACTAATCCTATGGGGTCAATTTGACTAGGGGAAGCATGACTAGGCTGATACTGGGGTTATGGGTTTCTCTGGGCTCATAGGACAAGGGTGCAGATCTATGGGTCATGGATTATAGGATCTCGGGTCATAGGATTTTGGGTTAGCTCTATGGTCAGGTTCTAAGGATGGATCATGGTATGGGGTCCTTCTAATTTGGGCTCTCATATGGGTCAGGATATGGGGTCCTCATAGGGTTGGACTCCCTATATGGGTCAGAATACTGGGTTCTCCTAGGGTTGGATCCCTATATGGGTCAGAATATTGGGTTCTCCTAGGGTTGGACTCCCTATATGGTCAGAATATTGGGTGTTGTGTCTACTAGTTCATAGGGTGTGGGTGCATAGGATCTATGATCATGGGATCTAGAGTCATAGGATCTAGTTCATAGGTTATGGATTCATAGGTTCTAGGTTCATAGGATTTGGAGTAATAAGATCTATAGGTTGTGGGTATACTAGGCTTGTGAGGGAGGTGGAAATAGGATCTATCTTCCTGTTCTATAAATTCTGATTGGGTCTTTTAGACTAACCTTAGGGATTGGGTCATGATGGGGCTCTCCTAGGTTCAGCCTCAAGTATGGATCAGTTTGGGGTCCCCTAGGTTGAGGGGAAATCAGGATCTGGCTCAACTGTGACCCATGGGTTCTTTCTATGGTCCCTACATGGCCTTCTAACTGTTCAAACCTATTGGCAAGATGTTCAATCTATTGTTGGTTTGGGTAGCATACTGAGTTAACTGGGTAGTCATCTGGGCAATTTGATCAGCTAGTGCTTTTATTTGGGCTTGTAAATTTTTCATGGGTTCAGACATTTATGAAGGAGGTGGTGATATGAAACTCCTGATCTAGTGCTCATGCAAGACTCGATAGACCGACTATAGCTGACTAGACCTAGAGTCCCAAACTAGAGGCTCAATCAGGGTGACAAACTAGCCTATAGTAACCCTGTACTCAGCCAGCAGGTGTAAGGCAGTGTTAGGTCCCGATTGCCAATTCTAGACACCAATCAGAGATTGGCCAGGTAGGCGGACCAGCACACAACAAGCCTTCGGGATTGAATCCCTAAACCACCGTTCTAGACACTGAGCACAAGGCACCCACAGGTTAACTTGACACAGTGATTTAACCACTAGCCCGGACCCGACCAGTTGGTCCCTAGCCCACTAGGCCACATAGGGCAAAAATTAAGTCTAAGTCTAATTTATTTTAGGTTAAGGCTTGGGACCGAATGCAAGGGATGTGGTTTTGGGCTAAGGAGAGGTACTCAAATCCTCCCCCCCTCTGATATACCAGCAGTGCCCTTAAAAGTAAATTATGCAATGATGGCAGGCAATGAGGATGCAAATTAGGGTTTAGGTTTTTTTTTTTGGTATTTTTGGAGAATATGATTTTTTTTTTGGTATTTTCTAAAAGAATAAACTTTCAATCATGGCCTAATAACTGGAAATAACTAAATAAGAAATATGCAAAAGACTCCTAAACAAAACCTAAAACTTCCAAACTTGTCTTGCTAAAAAAAAAACAGGGCAGAAAATTTGCAGGCCTATTTCGGCATGCAGAAAATTCACAGACATAATAAAATCTGGAAAAATTTTTAAAATTACTGTGATTATTTAATCCAGGAAATAAATTTCATAATTTTTGAAGTTTAAAAGGGAGAATAATTAAAATATATATTACATACAGACTGAAAATTTACAGAAAACAGCCTAATCTGCTCTGATACCAAATGATGGGGAACTAATATGCATGCAATTTTTTTTGTATGTTTTACATGTTGAGTTAGGTGATTAATTCCCAATTTCAGATCAAAATTTTTGTAGGGAAGTTTGTATGAATTTTTGAAGATCAGCATGCAGATTAGGACCAGAAAAGTAGCAAAGAGGACCGCCGGGGCTGAGAAGCCTCGGTTAGGGCAATTTCTCCTACAATAAAACTACTGGAGGTAGAGGGGTGTACCTGACAATGTCTGTGAAGATCGCAGCGAAGGGGTCTCTCGTTCCTCGATGGATGCGGCCTGGAAAACCGAGCCAAAGACCCATGGATACCCGGCTTTTGCTCGGTGATCCGATTGAGGCTTGGCTGGAGTCGTTGGATTCGTAGGAACTCAGGGACCTGCAAACGACCTGTCAGGGGTTAGAAAGCTCACAAAGGAATAAGAAAACAAAGTAAAAATAGCAAGAGAAGGCTTCTTTTGGAGTGGGCGTCCAGGGATCTGGAGGTTTGTTGGCAGCAGGAAGATGATTGCAGCACCGGGAAGAAGAACTCTCACAAACCCCTTTATGCACACAGCAGGGTATCACACCACTCAATAGAAGAACTCAAGGTTTTCATTCATCAAAATTTCCTCATACAAGAGGCTAGGTCCCTTAAATGGATCCTTAACCTTGGGCTCCAAGTAAGGGTACATAAGTCTTTACATAAGAATCCTTTTCCCTCTCAAACCCTAGCTAGAAAATAAGGAAATATTAGGTAGAAAATCCCTAAAAATTCTCTTGACTTGGTCAACACTCCAAGGACGCCTAGGGGGGCGTGTTGGGCTTCTAGTAGCAGCAAGGGGCCGGCCCAAAGGGGCCCGGGTGCATGGGTTTGGGCCTCTGGAAGCTGGGGTGGCCTGGTAGCCAGGTAGCAGGAATATTCCCTGGTATCTTGCTTCTTAGGGGCTTGGGCTTGGCACCTGGGCTTGATTTCTTTGGGATAGGATGCAGATGGACCTCTAAAATCATGGATGCCCTTATATATGAATATTTTTGGCATCTGGAAGGGAATCTGGGCATCTGCAAGAAATCAGGGTTTTTCTGAATTTCCTCCTGGGGTCTTCAAATCTTCAAGCTGGGTTGGACTTGGGCTATACTTCCATTTCTTCAATCTAGTTGGACTTGGTCTTCACTTGTAGATATAGTCTTGAGTCTTCAGTATGCTTGGATAGGACTCAAAAAAAATTAGCTCAACATGAGCTGACTAGCATTGGACTGAACTAGCTCAACATGAGCTGACTAGTACAGAACTGAAATAACAACTAAAATACTCAAATAAACTAAAATAGACTCAGATGAGCTAAGCTTTTATTACAGATGGACTCATAAATTATTGATCAATTTACAGAGGGTTGAAAAAACCTGTCTTATTCTGGTGCCTCAGTGTCCCCACCAATTCTCCTGGGTGGGAGGAACTCGACCCTGTCGAGTGAAGGTTAGACTGGCTCATATCTCTCGAGAAGGTCTGGGTTGAGGTGTTGCAAGTCCTCTTAGAAATCCACGAATCGTCCGACTCTGGCCGGCCTTGCCATCGGACCAGGAAGCGTTGATAGACATGGCCCTGGGTCATGATGGCTTGATCGTCCAGGATACGCTCGATCCGTTCTCCTCTCTCAGGCCAATTTGTTTATGGACACTCTAGGTTAGGGTCACTCACAATGAAAAGGAATAGGTCCAAAGGCCTCACTAGGTATCGCTGCCGGTTCCCTATACTCAACCAGGTCTGTAATATTGAAGGTAGAACTAATGCCCAAATCCGAAGGCAAGTCTAACACCTAGGCATTTGATCCAACCTTCTCTATCACTTTAAAAGGTCCGGCTCTGCGAGCATGAAGCTTCTTTTAGGCCTAAGCCTAACCAAGATAAAATCCACTACATCAAATTTTTTTGATCCATCTTCGGGAATTAGCCAGTATTTAACATTAGTGCGGGTGGTGAACATGCTAGGCACATACAGACTCCTAACAAGATGATGCAAAGGACTCAAACCTACACCTAACAGACTTGACTATGCATCCTTATAGAAGGAAATCTTATTGAACTCTTTGGATCTAAACCTAAGAGATTATAGGTTCCCTAGGTTTGATCCTAGCTTGACATGCACATGAAAATTTACAGTGAACTCCTAGCAAATTCCAAAGAGTGTGCCAGAAGTAAGATGCAAACCTAACATGCATGATGAATGCATGCAGTATGCTAATCTCAATTAAATGCAATCTAATAATCCTATAATGCTGGAGGTGTCAGGAAAGGGCAGAAAATAGGAAGTGGGTTCAGAATTAGTTTGGTAAGGTAGAGAAAAAGGTTCATGGTTAGTTGATAAAGTAGGATAAAGATGGGTGTCAGGAACTAATCCTATACTAATGAGGTTAACCTTACGGGGTTGCTGTATATCTATGGTTTGTATAATGGAAGGATGGGTTATTAATCAGGGAAGAGGTCCTTAATGGGAACTATAGGAGGAGGCTCATCTTGAAGGTATGATTCAAAGAGATCAGGTCCTAATAAATTCTTCAGGTTCTTGTATTTTAGGACAGACTCTATAATTTGGCTCTCCTCTATGGTTTCCTCAGGTAAGGCTCTAGTAGCAGTACCCAGGTTCTCTTCCTCTATTTGTTCTTCCACTATAGCTTTAGGTTGGATGTGGTCAAGGTCAACTACCTCTAGGTTGGCTTTTACCTGGGTATCTATTGGGTCAGCTAATTCTAGGTCATCTAAAGGTGTCTCCTCTTCTCCCTCATACTCATCCACTAGGCTCACATCGCTTCATACACTTCCGCGTTAATGTACCTTGTGAATCTCAGGAATGGTTGGAGAAGGTCGGCTAGCAGGAAGTTGGTTAGGTTCTGGTCTCTGATTATGGTACTACTCCTAGTAGGTTCAAGTTGTATAAGGGGCATGTGGCTCACTTCTGGGTTCATATTTAGGGATACTAATCCTATGGGGTTCAAGTTGACTAGGGGAAGCATTACTAGGCTGATACTTAGGGGTTATGGGTTCTCTGGGCTCATAGGACAAGGGTGCAGATCTATGGGTCATGGGATTATAGGATCTCGGGTCATAGGATTTTGGTTAGCTCTATGGTCAGGTTCTAAGGATGGATCATGGTATGGGGTCCTTCTAAGGTTGGGCTCTCTATATGGGTCAGGATATTGGGTCCTCATAGGGTTGGACTCCCTATATGGGTCAGAATACTGGGTTCTCCTAGGGTTGGACTCCCTATATGGGTCAGAATATTGGGTTCTCCTAGGTTGGACTCCCTATATGGGTCAGAATATTGGGTGTTGTGTCTACTAGGCTCATAGGGTGTGGGTGCATAGGATCTATGATCATGGGATCTAGAGTCATAGGATCTAGGTTCATAGGTTATGGATTCATAGGTTCTAGGTTCATAGGATTTGAGTAATAAGATCTATAGGTTGTGGGTATACTAGGCTTGTAGGGAGAGGGTAAATAGGATCTATCTTCCTGGTCTATAAATTCTGATTGGGTCTTTTAGACTAACCTTAGGATTGGGTCATGACGATGGGCTCTCCTAGGTTCAGCCTCAAGGTATGGATCAGGGTTTGGGATCCTCCTAGGTTGAGGGGAATCAGGATCTGGCTCAGACTGTGACCCATGGGTTCTTTCTATGGTCCCTACATGGCCTTCTAACTGGTCAAACCTATTGAAAAGATGTTCAATTCTATTGTTGGTTTGGGTAGCAGACTGAGTTAACTGGGTAGTCATCTGGGCCATTTGATCAGCTAGGGCTTTTATTTGGGCTTGTAAATTTTTCCATGGGTTCAGACATTTGTGAAGGAGGTGGGTGATATGAAACTCCTGATCTAGTGCTCATGCAAGACTCGATAGAACGACTATAGCTGACTAGACCTAGAGTCCAAACTAGAGGCTCAATCAGGGTGACAAACTAGCCTATAGTAACCCTGTACTCAGCCAGGCAGGTGTAAGGGGAGTGTTAGGTCCCTGATTGCCAATCCTAGACACCAATCAGAGATTGGCCAGGTAGGCGGACCAGCACACAAGCCCTTTGGGATTGAATCCCTAAACTACCGTTCTAGACACTGAGCACAAGGCACACACAGGTTAACTTGACACAGTGATCTAACACTAGCCCGGACACGACCAGTTGGTGTCCCTAGCACACTAGGGCAAATTAAGTCTAATTTATTTTAGGTTAAGGCTTGGACCGAATGCAAGGGATGTGGTTTTGGGCTAAGGAGAGGTAATCAAATCCTCCCCCCATCTGATATAACAAGAGTGCCCTTAAAAGTAAATTATGCAATGATGGCAGGCAGATGAGGATGCAAATTAGGGTTTAGATATTTTTTTTTTTTGTATTTTTGGAGAATATGTAATTTTTTTTGGTATTTTCTTAAATAGAAGAAAACTTGCAAATCATGGCCTAATATACTGGAAATATACTAAAATTAAGAAATATGCAAAAACTCCTAAACAAAACCCTAAAACTTCTAAACTTGTCTTGCTAAAAAAAAACAGGCCAAAAATTTGCAGGCCCTATTTCGGCTTGCAGAAAATTCACAGGCCATAATAAAATCTGGAAAAGTTTTTAAAATTACTGTGAATTATGATAATCCAGGAAAATAAATTCATAATTTTTGGAGTTTTTAAAAGGGAGAAATAATTAAACAACAGAGTATATACAGACTGAAAAATTACAAAATAAGCCCTAATCTAAGCTTTGATACCAAATGATGGGGAACTAATATGTATGCAATTTTTTTTTTATGTTTTACATGTTGCGTTAGGTGATTAATTCCCAAATTTCAGATCAAAGTTATTTGTAGGGATTTTGTATGAATTTTTGAAGATCAGCATGCAGATTAGGACCTAGAAAAGTAGCAAAGAAGGACCGCCGGGGCTGAGAAGCCTCGGTTAGGGCAAGTTCTCCTACAATAAAACTACTGGAGGTAGAGGGGTGTACCTGACAATGTCTGTGAAGATCGCAGTGAAGGGGTCTCTCGTTCCTCGATGGATGCGGCCTGGAAAACCGAGCCAAAGACCCGCGGATACCCGGCTTTCTGCTCGGTGATCCGATTGAGGCTTGGCTGGAGTCGTTGGATTCGTAGGAACTCAGGGACCTGCAAACGACCTGTCAGGGTTAGAAAGCTCACAAAGGAACAAGAAAACAAAGTAAAACAGAGGAAAGGCTTCTTTTGGAGTGGGCGTCCAGTGATCTGGAGGGTTTGTTGGCAGTAGGAAGATGATTGCAAACACCGGGAAGAAGAACTCTCACAAACCCCTTTATGCACACAGCAGGGTATCACACCACTCAATAGAAGAACTCAAGGTTTTCATTCATCAAAAATCTCCTCATACAAGAGGCTAGGGTCCCTTAAATAGACCCTTAACCTTGGGCTCCAAGTAAGGGTACATAAGTCTTTACATAAGAATCCTTTTCCCTCTCAAATCCTAGCTAGAAAATAAGAAATATTAGGTAGAAAAATCCCTAAAATTTTCTTGACTTGGTCAACACTCCAAGGATGCCTTGGGGGGCGTGTTGGGCTTCTAGGAGCAGCAAGGGCCGGCCCAAAGGGGCCCGGGTGCATGGGTTTGAGCCTCTGGAAGCTGGGGTGGCCTGGTAGCCAGGTAGCAGGAATATTCCCTGGTATCTTGCTTCTTAGGGGCTTGGGCTTGGCACCTGGGCTTGATTTCTTTGGGCTAGGATGTAGATGGACCTCTAAAATCATGGATTCCTTGGTATATGAATATATTTTGGAATCTGGAAGGGAATCTGGGCATCTGGTGGGCATCTGCAAGAAATCAGGGTTTTCTGAATTTCCTCCAGGGGTCTTCAAATCTTCAAGCTGGGTTTGACTTGGGCTATACTTTCATTTCTTCAATCTAGTTGGACTTGGTCTTCACTTGTATGATATAGTCTTGAGTCTTCAGTATGCTTGGACATGACTCAAAAAATAAAATTAGCTCAACATGAGCTGACTAGCATTGGACTGAACTAGCTCAACATGAGCTGACTAGTACAGAAATGAAATAACAACTAAAAATACTCAAATAAAAACTAAAATAGACTCAGATGAGCTAAGCTCTTATTATAGATGGACTCATAAATTATTGATCAATTTACAGAGGGTTGAAAAAACCTGTCTTATTCTGGTGCCTCAGGTGTCCCCACCACACATGCAGTCTCCTAACCATATGATGCAAAGGACTCAAACCTAAACCTAACAGACTCGACTAAAGAGGTTTATTAGGTCTTAACTACCACTTGGGCATGGGGGCAGGAGTCATGGTTGATGGATGACATGCAGAAGAAAATTTGCTGGTAACTCTTAATAGGTGCCAGAGGGTCTGCCAAAAGTAGGTAGCAAATGGGATGGGCTCTATGGATCCTTGCAACCTAGTAACCTCAACAAAATGTTACCTAATAGTTCTAGTCATATGAGAAGACTCAGGAAAGGGTAGGAAATAGAAAGTGGGTTCAGAATTAGCCTGGTAGGGTGGAGAAAAATGTTCCAGGTTAGTTGGATAAAGTAGGATAAAAAATGGGGTGTCAGGAACTAATCCTATACTAATGAGGTTAACCTTACGAGGTTGAGCTATACTTACAGGGCTTTCATAATGGAAGGATGGGTCACCAATTTCGGGGAAGAGATCCTTAATGGGAACTATAGGAGGGGGCTTATCTTGAAGGTATTGATTCAAAGAGATCAGGTCCTTAATAATTTTTCTGGTTCTTGTATTTTTGGACTATACTCTATAATTTGGCTCTCCTCTATGGTTTCCTCATGTAAGGCTCTAGCAGCAGTACCTAGGTTGATGCAGAACAAAAGCTCTGATACCAAAATTGATGCAGAACAAAAAGATGATGCGATGTAGAAGTAAATTAAGACTAATTCTTCTCTCTCTCTTTTTTTTTATATTTTCAGAAGTCGGCTTTGACTCAAAGGAAAGTTAAACTAAATTGAAAGAAACTATATAATAATTGAAAGCACAATTCAAAGAAACTAGATTATCAGAGTAGTTCAGAAGTAAAGGATCGCTGGGGGTTGAGAAACTCCCAGACCTAGGGTTTCGCTCTGAACATTCAACAGGACAGAAATAAAGAGAAGGGAAGGGTTATGTACAAGGCAGTGATCTTCACAGAGTTTGGTGGAAGGACTCTCTCGAGCAGATTGTTGGATCCTCGGATTCGGGTATCTTCGCAATGGATCCTCCAATACTGGCCCTTTGGCAGAGTTGGCTTCTCCTAAACTCATGATCTAGGAAAGAAGAAGAACAAGTTAAGGAACCAGATACTCAAAGAAAGGATTTACCAGATAAGAAGAACTTGAAAAAAATTGATGTTGCTGAAATCCTGATTCTCTTGGATGTTGATCTGACTTCCTCTGGGATTGATCTGTATTCGAAGTAGCCGATCTGGACCTGGATGTTGGTGGTCGGCCTCTACTTGGAAGAGAGGGGCCGTGATATGAGGTAGATTGATTAGGGTTTGGATGATTGGTGGAATGAATAAGATGATGGGCGGCTAGGGTTTGGAATTGAAGTGGCTAACCTAGGGTTTTGGTAGGGTTTTGGGGTTGGAGATCTCACACCTCCTCAAGGTTCCTAGGAACCCGGATTTACTCCCTCACGGAGCTCAACACCTGAACACAAGTGCGGAAGAGAGAAACACAAGTTGCTCACAAAGAAATTGATTTCATTCATCATTAAATTCAGGAGTTACATAGAGTTGATATATAGACATAACAAAGAAATAAATTTTATACATTTCCCATGTGGGACTAATAGGTCTAACCCACACTTTAGGCATCAAATTCTCTTCCAAAACCTCCTTCCATGAGTGGACAGCCTAAAAACTCCAAGAAAACTTGAAAATCAGCTCCAAATGGCAGGTTATGGGGGTGTCTCCTAGTATCTCTCCATGAATCAAGATTTTCCCTTCATGGTTTGGCTCATTTGGATACCTCCTAGTCTTGCTCCACAAGTTTAGGCTTCTTCCTTTCATGGCTTTGGCACTTTTGGAAACTTTTGGGAACCTCCTTGAATTCCTCCCCAAGACATGCTCTCTTCCCTTTTATAACTTGGATTTTATGGAACATTGTGGGGCACCTCCTTGATCCTCTCTTCAAGAAAAATTCTTGCCATCCTGGCTTGGGTTATCTGGAAAGAAATTGGCTCCTCCTTGGATTGAGGTACCTTGATGGATTTCTCTCCCATGTGGTGCAAGAAAAAAAAGGAACTTACTTCTTGTGGTGTAGGGACCAAAGACACTGGATGGAGATGTGGTGCCTCCTGGACTCTAGCGTGTGGCTGGGAGTGTGGCGCCCACTTGCTTGGGCCTGGGAGAAAAAGAATGTGGCACCCTGGACCATTACTTGACTAAAAAAAAAAAGTGGCACCAACCTGGAGAAGACCTGGACCACTACTAGGACTTGTACTTAGTCAACATGACTCAACAAAATTTAAATTGCAGGGAAATACAGACTCAAGACTAAAATTGAGTTGACCAAGTCAACCCTTATTACAAAACCAGAAACCCTAATTCTTCGGGCAATGTCAATCAGAGATCCAGATGGAGCCCTGAAGTCTTCTTCTGAGTCTGGTGCCTGCACCAATTCTCCCCGGGGTGGGAGGAACTCGACCCTGTCGAGTATGGATCAAGCTGGCTCTGGTATCTCTCCAAGAGGTATGGTCCAATTCTTGTAATTCTTCTCGGGAGATCCAAGAGTCATCTGAATCTGGCCTTCCTTGCCAGCGGACCAGTTATCTTTGGTATCCTCGATTATGAGTAGAGATAACCTGATCATCCAGGATCTTTTCAATCTGCTCTTTCCTCACAAGCCAGTTTGTTGGTGGATACACAGGGTCAGGATCACTCTCAATAACAGGATTATATGTTTCAAAGGCTTGCTAGGAATCACAGCTGGCTCCCTATACTCTACTAAGTCTGTAATGTTGAAAGTAGAGCTATTGCCTAGTTCTGGAGGCAACTCTAGCACATAGGCATTGGATCCTACTCTCTTCACTACTCTAAATGGTCCAGCTCCTTTAGCATGTAACTTTCTAACGGTTCCAGGAAAAAACTGCTCAGGCCTTAACCTAATCATTACATAGTCTCTCTCAATAAAAGTTTTGACTCGTCTTTGAGAATCAGCCAACTTCTTATAAGTTTCATTACTTAAAGTTATTTTGGCATGAATTTCTTTATGCAAGTCCTTTACATGCTATGCAAGTGCATCAAGAGACTGTGTGTGTGGGCTAATAGTGAAATCAGATCAAGTGGTGTGTGAGGCTTGTATCCATGAACAATTTCAAAGGGACTCTAGCCTATAGACCTATTGATCGAAACATTGAATGCAATTTCAGCCTTGTACAAAATACAAATCCCAATTCTTGGTGCTCTCAATCAAACCAAAATCTGAGCCAAAGCCTAGTAAAGGGTCAAGAAAAACTAAACCAGACTAACGACGCATTCCTAAAGAATGGACTTTATTCCAAAGGAACCCTAGGTCTAAAACCTAACAAACTAAGGCTCTCTAGGTTTGACCTTGGGTCGGAGGAGGGCATGCAGAGCATGAAAACTTATTATGGATGCCTAGTAGGTGCCATAAGGTCTTCCAAGAGTAGGTGGCAAACCTAATAGGTTCCAAGGAGTCTTGCAACCTAGAGATCTCAGTAAAGTGTAATCCCATAGCTCTAGAAACATGAGAAGATTCAGGGAAGGGTAGGAAATAAGAATCAGAGTTTTGAGGTGGCTTATAGGAAACAAGAAACAAACTTTGGTTATTCAGGATGACCTTAAAATGAGGACATGTTCTATAGGTGCACTCATCCAAACCTCATGATTTTCTTAAGGAGGGTCTACAAGTGCAAGTTCTAGGATAGGTTGGGTGCCCCTAGAAGGTGGAAGGTTATCAGAAAGGTCTTTGGAATGTTTATCTAAAAAGTCCTCTAAGCTACTGTCTTTTTCTTGTTCTTGGACCTTCTCAATGGACAATTCTTGTGAACCCCTTCCTTCTTCACACTTCTCTACCAGATTTGACTCAGGGTGTCTTCTTTGATTCCTCAATGAGTTCAGAGGTATTCTCACTTAAACTTTCATTTGGTATAATTTTCTCTTCCTGAACTTCCTCAAAAGGGTCTTCTCTTAGGGTTAGCTCCTGAATTCCTTGAGTGGCAGGGGTCCCCTCAATAACCCCATTAGGTAGGAGTTGGTTAATTGAATTATCGGGAGAGATATCCTCAAATTCTTCTTCTTCATATTCATCTATCAAACTTATGTCAGGCTCATATATTTCTTCCTCAATCTCACTGAAAGGTTCTAATCAATTCTCCTTTGATTCCTCTTTAAGTACAGCTCTGGTCGGGTCAACTAATTTTGGGATGGCCATGCCTAACTCCTTCTCAGTGTTATCCTTCTGGTCAAGAGGTGACACAAGTGGAATTGACAAACAAAGTCTGGTTCACTACGGATGTCGGATCAATCGGAACTTGACTCAAGTTGGTAATTGGCTTTAAGTCCAAATACTTGATTGGTTATATCTTAAAGACCATCAGTCTTGGTTCTTGGAGCTGTCTGTGGTAGTCGTCTGATTGTTTATTGTCTTCACTAGTTTCTTGTCTTTACTTCTTTATCTTCATATCTCTGTTGCTCTTAGCTCCTATACTTCTGATTCTTCAAGGCATAGCTTCCTATCACTAAACGGATGTGATCTGCTTTGGTCTCATGGTATGCATTTCATTCTACCACTGGAAGTCCTCGATATATTTAGACACGGGCCTATTACCTTGTCGCATTGGTACCATTGGTCTAAAAGTCTTTTCTCATAGGATCTACCTAGGTACCTATCTCTCAACTTACTTCTCATATCTCTCCAAGTATATATTTTCTCTTTTCTTTGATAACACTCATGCTCAATAGCATACCCATGCGACCTAGCATGTTTGGTGAACTTGGTTTTGGCCACCTAACTTGCCCTAATTCTGATATGTTAGTGCACTCAAATACCGATCCATTGGTTCTTCCACTTATATATGTCTCTTGTCTTCCATCAAAAGAGGGTGCATAAGGTTCGGTGTTCCTAACGGGTCCCTTCTCTGAGTCAACCAAGTATGGGTATAGGCTCCTAAGGCTAGACTCAGGGCAAGATCATGGTCATAGGCTCTTAAATCAAACCTCCAATGATTAGGTTCAGGATCCCTGTATAAAGGTCTCCTAGGCTCTGGGTATGGGTGTGGTTGGGGTCTACCAAATTCTGAGTCAAGGGTCCAATTTCGGTGCCTAGGCTCCTCAAGTACCTGGGCTCAGTCTCTAAACTAGGCAACAGTATCAGTCATATCCTGACTCAATTTGGTCATACTTTCGGTAAGAGTTCTAATCATGGCCTCTAAATCAGGTTGGGTTTGACCAGGTTGGTAGGGTACTCCATTCTGGGTGGACATGATGATGCAAGCAAGCACACCAAATGAGACTCGACTGAAACGACTATGGGCTAACTAGACCTAGATCTCAAACTATATGCCCAATCAGAGTGGCAAGCTAGCCTGTAGTAACTCGGGACTCAGCCAGGCAGGTGTAAGGGGAGTGTTAGGTCCCTAATTGCCAATCCTAGACACCAATCAGTGATTGGCCTGGTAGGCGGACCAGCACACAAGCCCTTCGGGACGTAGTCCCTGAACCACCATTCTAGACACTGAGTACAAAGCACACGCAGAGTAACTAGACAAACTGACTCAACACTAACCTAGACCCGACCAGTTGGTGTCCCTAGCTAATTAGGGCAAATTAGGTCTAATTAATTTTAAGATTAAGGCTTAGTTTTGAATGCACGGAAGGTAGTTTTGGGCTAAGGAGAGGGTCTCAATCCTCCCCTTATGATGCAACTTCGGTTCCCTTAAGTTAGGTTCAATTTATGCACACTCAAATAAAAAAAACAGCTTGCAGAAAAAAAAAAAAAATAGAACAACAGTAAAATTGATCTTAGAAAATCTATAGAAATTAATAAATCATGAAAATTTTATGTAAATAAATTCAATTATACTGGTTCCAGCAAAATAAGAATTACTTAATTTAGAATCTTTTACAGGAAGAAACAAATCGAATAACAGGGTAGTTACAGGTAGAAAACAAAATGTGTGTCCCGTTTACAATCCCTGCCTAGAAGTTATAACCCAGCGGCACCCCTACACGCCCTAGGAACCCCCGTGGAATGGGAGGAGGAGGCTTGCGTCTCGCTTGTTCCTAGGACCGGACGGCCAGGGGAGTCTACTCCAGGCAGCAAAAGTAAAAGGAACAAAAAAAAAAACAATCAAACAAGCAGAACCCTAGATAGGGCTCTGATGCCAAAATGATGCAGAACAAAGCTTCTGATACCAAAATTGATGCAGAACAAAAGAGATGATGCGATACGGAAGTAAATTAAGACTAATTCTTCTCTCTCCTTTTTTTTTATATATTTTCAGAAGTCGCTTTGACTCAAAGAAAAGTTAAACTAAATTGAAAGAAACTATATAATAATTGAAAGCACAATTCAAAGAAACTAGATTATCAGAGTAGTTCAGAAGTAAAGGATCACTGGGGGTTGAGAACTCCCAGACCTAGGGTTTCGCTCTGAACTTTCAACAGGACAGAAATAAAGAGAAGGGAAGGGTTATGTACCAGGCAGTGATCTTCACAGAGTTTGGTGGAAGGACTCTCTCGAGCAGATTGTTGGATCCTCGGATTCGGATATCTTTGCAATGGATCCTCCAATACTGGCCCTTTGGTAGAGTTGGCTTCTCCTAAACTCAAGATCTAGGAAAGAAGAAGAATATGTTAAGGAACCAGATACTTAAAGAAAGGATTTACCAGATAAGAAGAACTTGAAAAAAAATTGATGTTGCTGAAATCCTGATTCTCCTGGATGCTGATCTGACTTCCTCTAGGATTTGCTCTGTATTCGAAGTAGTCGATCTGGACTTGGATGTTGGTGGTCGGCCTCTACTTGGAAGAGAGGGGCCGTGAGATGATGAGGTAGATTAGGGTTTGGATGATTGGTGGAATGAAGAAGATAATGGGCGGCTAGGGTTTGGAATTGAAGTGGCTAACCTAGGGTTTTGGTAGGGTTTTGGGGTTGGAGATCTCACACCTCCTCAAGGTTCCTAGGGAACCCGGATTTACTCCCTCATGGAGCTTAACACCTGAACACAAGTGTGGAAGAGAGAACACAAAGTTGCTCACAAAGAAATTGATTTCATTCATCATTAAATTCAAGAGTTACATAGAGTTGAATATATAGACATAACAAAGAAATAAAATTTATACATTTCCCATGTGGGACTAATAGACCTAACCCATACTTTAGGCTTCAAATTCTATTCCCAAGACTCCTTCCATGAGTGGACAGCCCAAAAACTCCAAGAAAACTTGAAAATTAGCTCAAATGGCAGGTTATGGGGGTGTCTCCTAGTATCTCTCCTTGAATCAAGGATTTTCCTTTCATGGTTTGGCTCATTTGGACACCTCCTAGTCTTGCTCCACAAGTTTATGCTTCTTCCTTTCATGGCTTTGGCACTTTTGGAAACTTTTGGGAACCTCCTTGAATTCCTCCCCAAGACATGCTCTCTTCCCTTTTATAACTTGGATTTTTATGGAACATTGTGGGGCACCTCCTTGATCCTCTCTTCAAGAAAAATTCTTGCCATCCTGGCTTGGGTTTATCTAGAAAGAAATTGGCTCCTCCTTGGATTGAGGTATCTTGATGGATTTCTCTCCCATGTGGTGCAAGAAAAAAAGGAACTTACTTCTTGTGGTGTAGGGACCAAAGACACTGGATGGATGATGTGGCGCTCCTGGACTCTGGCGTGTGGCTGGGAGTGTGGCGCCCACTTGCTTGGGCCTGGGAGAAAAAAAAATGTGGCACCCTGGACCGTGACTTGACTGAAAAAAATAACTGGCACCAACCTGGAGAAGACCTAGACCACTATTAGGACTTGTACTGAGTCAACATGACTCAACAAAATTTAAATTGCAGGGAAATACAGACTTAAGACTAAAATTGAGTTGACCAAGTCAACCCTTATTTCAAAACCAGAAAATCCTAATTATTCGGGTCAATCAGAGATCCAGATGGAGCCTTGAAGTCTTCTTCTGAGTCTGGTGCCCGCACCATAGGTTCTCTTCCTCTATTTATTCTTCCACTATAGCTTTAGGTTGGATGTGGTCAAGGTCAACTAGCTCTAGATTGGTTTCTACCTGGGTATCTACTGGGTCAGCTAATTCAATGTCTACTAAAGGTTTCTCCTCTTCTCCCTCATACTCATCCACTAGGCTCACATCAGCTTCATACACTTCCGCGTTAATGTAAGCCTTGTGAATCTCAGGAATGGTTAAAGAAGGTCGGCTAGCGGGAAATTGGTTAGGTTCTGGTCTTTGATTATGGGTACTACTCCTAGTAGGTTTAGGTTGTATAAGGGGTAGTGGCTCACTACTGAGTTCATATTTAGGGATACTAATCCTATGGGGTTCAAGTTGACTAGGGGAAGCATGACTAGTACTAGGCTGATACCTTGGGGTTATGGGCTCTCTGGGCTCATAGGATTTAGGTTCAGCTCTATGGGTCTTGGGTCTACTTGGCTTATAGGGTGTGGGTGCATAGGATCTATGATCATGGGCTCTAGAGTCATAGGATCTATGTTCATACGTTCTGGATTCATAGGTTCTTGTTTCATAGGATTTTGAGTCATAAGATCTATAGGTTGTGGGTATACTAGGCTTATAGGATGTGGGTAAATAGGATCTATCTTCCTGGTCTACAAAATTCTGATTGGTCCTTCTAGGACTAACCTTAAGGATTGGGTCATGATGATGGGCTCTCCTAGGTTCAGCCTCAAGGTATGGATTAGGGTTTGGGGTCCTCCTAGGTTCAATATCATAGTATGGGTCATGACGATGGGCTCTCCTAGGTTCAACCTCACGGTAGGGATCAGGGTTTGGGGACCTCCTAGATTCAGTATCATAGTATGGGTCATGATGATCGGCTCTCCTAGGTTCAACCTCACGGTAGGGATCAGGGTTTGGGGTCCTCCTAGGTTCAGTATCATAGTATGGGTCATGATGATGGGCTCTCCTAGGTTCAACCTCACGGTAGGGATCATGGTTTGGGGTCCTCCTAGATTCAGTATCATAGTATGGGTCATGACGATGGGCTCTCCTAGGTTCAACCTCATGGTAGGGATCAGGGTTTGGGGTCCTCCTAGGTTTAGTATCATAGTATGGGTCATGATGATGGGCTCTCCTAGGTTCAATCTCGCGGTAGGGATCAGGGTTTGGGGTCCTCCTAGATTCAATATCATAGTATGGGTCATGATGATGGGCTCTCCTAGGTTCAACCTCACGGTAGGGATCAGGGATTGGGGTCCTATGGGTTTTCTCTAGGGTCCCTATCCTATTATCCGTCTGGTCAAACTTATTGGCTAAGGGTTCAAGTCTATTATTGGTTTTGGTAGTAGACTGATTTAATTGAGTCATCTGGGTAGTTAACAAGGTAGTCATCTAGGCCATGGATTGGGTTAGCTACTCAGCAAACGCTTTCATCTGGGCTTCTAGCTTATCCATGTATTCAGACAAAAGTGGAGATGGTGGATGATATGAAACCCCTGATCTAGGGCTCAAGAAAGACTCAATCAAACCGACTACAGCTAACTAGACCTAGAGTCCAAAACTAAGGGCTCAATCGGGGTTGCAAACTAGCCTATAGTAACCCTGTACTCAGCCAGGCAGGTGTAACGGGAGTGTTAGGTCCTTGATTGCCAATCCTAGACACCAATCAGAGATTGGCCAGATAGGCAGACCAGCACACAAGCCCTTCGGGATTGAATCCCTAAACCACCACTATAGACACTGAGCACAAGGAACACACAGGTTAGCTTAACATAATGATCTGACACTTAGCCCAGACCCGACCAGTTGGTGTCCCTAGACCACTAGGGCAAATTATGTCTAGTTAATTTTAGGTTAAGGCTGGGACCGAATGCAAGGAATGTGGTTTTGGGCTAAGGAGAGGTGATCAAATCCTCCCCCATCTGATATAGCAAGAGTGCCCTTAAAAGTAAATTATGCAATGATGGCAGGTAGATGAGGATGCAAATTAGGGTTTAGATGTTTTTGGTATTTTGGGAGAATATGTAATTTTTTTTTATTTTGGTATTTTCTTAAATAGAAAAAAACATGCAAATTCTGGCCTAATATGCAGGAAATATACTAAATTAAAAGATATACAAAAGATGCTAACAAAATCCTAAAACTTCCAAACTTGTCTTGCTGAAAAAAACAGAGCCAAAAATTTGCAAGCTATATTCGGCTTACAGAAAATTCACAGGCTAAAATAAAATCTTAAAAAATAGTAAAACATACACATATAATTATGAATCCCGAAAAATAATTTCAGGATTTTAGGAGTTTTTATCAGGGATAAATAATTTAAATAACAGAGCATATACGGACTAAAAAATCACAGAAAATAAGCCCTAACCTAAGCTCTGATACCAAATGATGCGGGACTAATTTGCATGCAATTCTTTTTGTATGTTTTATATGTGGGGTTAGGTGATTAATTCCCAAATTTCATATCAAAACTAGTTGTAGAGAATTTTGTATGAATTTTTGAAGCCAAGCATGTAGATTAGAACCTAGAAAAGTACTAAAGAAGGATCACCGGGGCTGAGAAGCCTTGGTCAGGGCAACTTCTCCTACAATATAAAGACTAGAGGTAGAGGGGGTGTACCTGACATCGTCTGAAGTGCCCGGTGAAGATCATAGTGAAGGGATCTCTCGTTCCTCAACGGATGCGGCCTGAAAAACCGAGCCAAAGACCCACGGATACTCGGCTTTCTGCTCGGTGGTCCGATTGAGGCTTGGTTGGAGTCGTTGTATTCGTTGGAACTCGGGGACCTACAAACGACCTGTCAGGGGTTAGAAAACTCAAGGGAGATCAAGAACATAAAGGAAAATAGCAAAGGATAAAGGAATTTTGGAGTGGGCAGCCAAGGATCTGGAGGATTGGCTGGCGGCAGGATGATGGTTGCAGCATCGGGAAGAAGAACTCTCAAACCCCATTATGCACACAATAGGATAATCACTCAAAGCAATAGAAGAACTCAAGGTTTATTTCATATATCAAAATCAAGTTTCATATAAGAGTCTAGGGTCCTTTAAATAGACCCTTAACCTTGGGCTCCAAATAAGGGCACATTAGTCTTTACATAAGAATCATTTTCCTTCTCAAACCATAGCTAGAAAATAAGGAAACATTAGGTAGAAAAATCCCTAAAAACTCTCTTGACTTGGCCAAAACTCTAAGGATGCCTAGGGGGGTGTGTTGGGCTTCTAAGAGCTTCAAGAAGCTGGCCCAAAGGGGCTTAGGCGCATGGGCCTGGGCCTTTGGAAGCTGGGGTGGCCTGGTAGCCATGTAGCAGGAATATTCCCTCGTATCTTGCTTCTTAGGGACTTGGGCTTGGCACCTGGGCTTGATTTCTTTGTGCTAGGATGCAGGTGGACCTCTGTAATCTTGGATGCCCTGGTCTATGAATATACTTTGGCATCTGGAAGGGAATTTGGGCATCTAGTGGGTATCTGCAAGGAATCAGGGTTTTCTGAATTTTCCTCCTAGGGTCTTCAAATCTTCAAGCTGGGTTGGACTTGGGCTATACTTCCATTTCTTCATTCTGGTTGGACTTGGCCTTCACTTATATGATGTGGTCTTAAGTATTCAATATGCTTGGACAGGACTCAAAAAAATAAAATTAGCTCGACATGAGCTGACTAATACTGAACTGAACTAGCTCAACATGAGCTGACTAATTATAGAACTCAAATAAAAATAACTCAGCTGGACTAAGCTTTATTATAGTGGACTCAAATGTCAATTAAGTGATCCATAGAGGGTTGAGAAGCCTCTGCCTTATTCTAATGCCTTTGGTGTCTGCACCAATTCTGCCGGGATGGGAGGAACTCGACCCTGTCGAGTGAAGATCAGACTGGCTCACATATCTCTTGAGAAGGTCTTGATGCGGGACTAATATGCATGAAATTCTTTTTTTTGTATGTTTTATATGTGGGGTGAGTGACTAATTCCCAATTTCAGATTAAAATAAGTTATAGGTAATTTTGTATGAATTTTAGAAAATCAACATGCAAATTAGGACCTAGAAAAGTAGCAAAGAAGGATCGCCGGGGCTGAGAAGCTCGGTTAGGGCAAGTTCTCCTACAATAAACTATTGGAGGTAGAGGGGTGTACTTGACAACGTCTGTGAAGATCGCAGTGAAGGGGTCTCTCGTTTCACGATGGATGTGGCCTGGAAAACCGAGCCAATGACCCGCGGATACCAGGCTTTCTGCTCGGTGGTCCGATTGAGGCTTGGCTGGAGTCGTTGGATTCGTAGAAACTCGGGGACCTGCAAACGACCTGTCAGGGGTTAGAAAACTCACAAAGGAACAAGAAAACAAAGGAAAAACAGCAAGGGAAGGCTTCTTTTGGAGTGGACGTCCAGGGATCTGGAGGGTTTGTTGGCAGTAGGAAGATGATTGCACACACTGGGAAGAAAACTCTCACAAACCCCTTTATGCACACAGTAGGGTATCACACAACTCAATAGAAGAACTCAAGTTTTTAATTCATATCAAAAAGTGAGTTTCATACAAGAGGCTAGGGTCCCTTAAATAGACCCTCAACCTTGGGCTCCAAGTAAGGGCACTTTAGACTTTACATAGGACTCCTTTTCCTTTTCAAACTCTAATTGGAATACAAGGCAAATAGGTAAAAAACTTCAACTCAAACACTCTCCTCTTGTCCTTCTCTTGGTCGGCCAATGTGGTGACCATAAGTGGCCAACCAAGAGGGGAGGTGACCCAAGGGAGGGGCGCCCTAAATTCTACCTGGGCCTGGGCTGGCCCAAATTCCTTCCGGCTAGTCCAGGGTTTCGAATTTGTTCCTGATTTTGTCTTCTCTTCCTGGACTCTTCAAGTCTTCAAGCTGGGTTGGACTTGGGCTTAACTTTTATGTTTTCAATTAGGTTGAACTTGGTCTTCACTTGTATGATGTGGTCTTGAGTCTTCAATTTGATTGGACAGGACTCAAAAATTGAAATTAGCTCAACATGAGCTGACTAGTACTGAACTGAACTAGCTCAACAAGAGCTGGATTAATTACAGGACTCAAATATAGCTAGACTAAGCTTTATTACAGGGGACTCAAATATTAACTAAGTGACCCACAGAGGGTTGAGAAGCCTCTGCCTTATTCTAGTGCCTCTGGTGTCCGCACCAATTCTCCCGGGGTAGGAGGAACTCGACCCTGTCGAGTGAAGATCGGACTGGCTCACATATCTCTCTAGAAGGTATGGGTTGAGGCATTGTAATTTCTCTCGAGAAATCCACGAATCATCCGACTCTGGCCGGCCTTGCCATCGGACCAGGAATCGTTGATAACCACGGCCTCGGGTCGTAATGGCTTGATCATCCAAGATACGCTCGATTCGTTCTCCTCTCTTAGGCCAATTGATGGGTGGACACTCTGGGTAAGGATCACTCTCAACAGAAGGGATAGGTCCAAAAGCCTCGCTGGATATCGTTGCCGGTTTCCTGTACTCAACCAAGTCTCTAATATTGAAGGCAGAACTAATGCCCATATCCGAAGGTAAGTCTAGCACATAGGCATTTGATCCAACCTTCTTCAATACTTTAAAAGGTCCGGCTTCACGAGCATGAAGCTTCTTAACGGTCCCAGGTGGGAACCGCTCAAGCCTAAGCCTAATCATGAGAGAATCCCCTACATCAAATTCTTTGATCCTTCTTCGGGAATTAACCAAATTTTTATAAGTTTCATTTCTTAAGTTTATCTTTTGGTTAATGTCTTTATGCAAGTCTCTAATATGCTGTGCAAATGACTCTGCGGACTCTGAGACTCGTGCATGAATAGGTAAAGGAATCAAATCAATGGGGCGATTAGGCTTGTACCCATGGACTATCTTAAAAGGGCTCTTACCCGTTGTCCTATTTACTGAACTGTTGTAGGCAAACTCTGCTCTAGGCAATAACAAATCCCATGTTCCAACATGTTCACCTACCAGGCATCTAAGGAGGTTTCCTAAACTTCGGTTCACTACTTCAGTTTGGCCATCTGTTTGAGGGTGGTAGGCTATAGAAAACTTAAGCTTGGTCCCTAATAGGTGCCATAAGGTCTTCCAGAAATAACTAGTGAACCTTACATCCCTATCAGATATAATGGTCTTGGGTAGGCCATGGAGTTTGACCACATGATCTAAGAAGAGTTTGGCTACCCTAGACGCATCAAAGGTCTGGGAATAGGGAATGAAGTGAGCCATCTTAGAGAACCTATCGACCACTACAAAGATTGAGTCATGTTTCTTTTAGGTCTTAGGTAATCCTAGCACGAAATCCATACTTAGGTCCTGCCAAGGGCGATCAGGCACTGGTAAAGGTGTGAAAGACCAGTGTTTTGCTTTTGCTATTTGACAACAGTACAAGTTCTACATCTGGCTACAATCTGTGCAACGTGCCTTTTCAATCCTGGCCAAAAGAACTGGTCCTCTATTGCTAAGATCGTCTTATTTCTACCGAAATGACCAGCTAAACCTCCAGCATGGGTTTCCCAGATTAGGAATTCTCTAAGAAGTTTTGGGTATACAAAGTCGATTATTCTGGAAAAGGTAACCATCCTGAAGGGTATACTCACTATGGGTACTGGATGGTCCTAGCCTGAGGGTCTGGTAAATGTCTCCAAGTTTGGGCAGGTTTCATATTCATCCTTTAACCTATCAAACCCTATGACTTGGGTGCTAACTGATCCCAATAGTAAAGACTTATGGCTCAGGGCATCTACTACCTTATTTTTAGTGCTGGCACGGTGCTTCAGAATGAAAGTGTAGGCCTGAATGTACTCAATCCATTTACCATGCCGTGGGTTCAGTTTCTTTGGGAGTTCAGGAATCGGAGTGCCTCATGGTCAGAAAATAAAACAAACTCTTGCGGTATTAAGTAATGTTTCCAATATCTAAGGGCCTGGACTACCGCATAAAATTCTTTGTCATAGGTAGAGTACTTAAGTTTAGCCTCATTCAGCTTTTCACTGAAGAAGGCTACAGGGAGGTTCCCTTGACTTAGTACCCCACCTATTCCTACTCCCGAGGCATCGCAAGCGACCTCAAACACCTTAGTAAAGTCAGGTAATCTAAGGATGGGTGCATGGGTCATCTTATCCTTAAGCTATTGGAAGGCCTTATCAGCTGCTTTGGTCCACTCAAATGTACCCTTCCTAATGCAATCGGTGATAGGTGCGACGATTGTGCTAAAACCCTAATAAATCTCCTGTAAAAGGTTGCTAGGCCATGGAAACTACGTACATCGTGGACACTAGAGGGTGTATGCTACTCAACAATCACCCTAACCTTTTCAGGATCTGCAGAAACTCCCTCAAGGGTGACAACAAAACCTAGGAAGATAACCTTATGTGTCATGAAATCACACTTCTTAAAATTGGCATAGAGGCTATTCTCCGTAAGGGTTTGGCATACCAGTCTTAGATGACTAAGGTGGTCCTTCTTGGTCCTGCTATAAATCGGAATATCATCAAAGTAGACCACAACAAATTTTTCGGTAAACTCTCTCAGGACCTGGGTCATAATCCTCATAAATGTACTTGGTACATTGGAAAGTCCAAAGGGCATTACAACCCACTCAAGCAGGCCATCCTTAGTCTTGAAAGCAGTTTCCACTCATCCCCAGTTCTAATCCTAACCTGATGATAGCCGCACTTAAGGTCTATCTTGGAGAAAACTCTGGCTCTGGCCATCATGTCTAACATATCATCCAATCGGGGGATGGGAAACCTATATTTCACAGTTATGTTGTTGATAGCTCTACTATCTACACACATCCTCTAGGTACCATCCTTCTTAGGGGTCAGTAGAGCAGGGACTGCACATGGACTCAGGCTCTCCCTAATGAAACCCTTCCTAAGTAATTCTCCCACTTGTCTCTCTAATTCTTGATGCTCATTGGGATTCAGTCTATAGTGAGGAAGGTTTGGTAAAGTGGCTCCTGGAACTAAGTCTATTGCATGCTGGATGTCTCTAAGGGGTGGCAATTGATCACGTAAATCCTCAGGGAAGACATCCTCGAATTCTTTCAGAGCTTCAATAATTTCTTTAGGGTGTTCCTTTTGGGTTGGCTCTAATATTTCTTTGGAGGTCAAGATCCAAACAAGGTTACCCTCAACAATCTCCTTTTCTAACTCCCTAGCCTTAATCAGGTTAACTCCAGGTTTCTTGTCCTTAAGGCTACTAGAACCCCTCTTAACTAGGTCCCTTGGAGGAGCTGGATTGATAACAAACTTATTCCCATGGTAGTTGAAGGTACAAACATTGGTTCGACCATACAGGGTTGCATCATGATAAAATAGCCAAGGTCGACCTAAAATTATACTACTTACTTCCATGGGGATAACATCACACCAAATCTTTTCCTCATAGGTCTACAATCTAAGTAAGATTTGGCAACTAACTTGAATTTGGATGGAGGTGAAATCTACCCAAGAAACTTTATACGGGCTAGGATGAGGAACTGTGGTCAATCCTAAAGATTTAACTATCTTGGCAGAGACGGCATTGACATAACTCCCACTATCTATGATGATCTTAAGAACCTTACCCCCTATCTTAACAAAAGTCTGTAGGATGCTATTCCTATGCCAATCTTCATTAACTGGGGTTTGGGCTAAGATGCACCTAACCACTCCTAATCGGTTCTCAAACTCAAGTTCTTCCTCCTCACCTTCGTACTCCTTTATTAATTGATCATCAGCCTCATAAACATCTCCCTCAGGTTCGACTACAGACTCAGGCTCTTCTTGTTGCAATTCATGTAGATGTAAAGTACTAACTGGACATTGATTCATAAAGTGGCCTGGCTTATTACATCTAAAACAGGTCTTCTGGGGAGTGTAGCCCTTGTTGGCTTCTACAGATTTTCCTCGATCATCCTTACGGGCCAAAGAATTTCTAGGCTGGGGTCAACTCGGACCTGACTGACTAGGACTGGGTCGGTTTGGGCCTGGTTGACTTGGACTGGGTCGACTCGGACTAGGTCGGCTTGGTATGGGTCGACTCTGAAGGGGCTGGCTAGCTCCCGGATACTGATTAGGGTATCTTGTGGGCTCAGGTCGACGATAAATGGGCCCTCTATGGAAACGTTCATGATCCCTAGCAATCTGGTAAGCATTGTCCAGGTCTCTAACCTCTCTCATGTAGAGCTCTTTCTTAATGTCATCTCTTAATCCATCCCTAAACCTAGATAAGACAACATCCTCAGACTCCCTCAAATCACATCGCATGGAATACTCATCAAATTTTGTGATGTACTCATCTATGCTCTTGTTACCCTGATTAAATCGTTGACATTGATCTAGTAACCCACTACGGTATGAAGCTGGAACGTATCTTATCCTAAGCTTACCCTTCATGGCCCAACAGGTGGTTATATGATCACGCCCTCCTAGCTTAAGGGTTCTCTCAACACTAGCCCAATGTAACCTGGCTTCCCGAACCAACTTAAGCTTAGCAAACCTAAATTTACGCTCCTCTATCATATCATACCATTCAAAATATTGATCCATCTCTCCCTCCCAATCTATATAGACCTTAGGATCTAGACAACCATCAAAAGTTGGAGCATCAAGCTTGACATGTCTATAGGATCGGTCCTCCTGGTCTACAAAATCCTGATTAGGCATTCTATGACGAACCTCAGGGATTGGGTCAAGACGATAGCCTCTTCTAGGTTCAACCTCAAGATATGGATCATGGTTTGGGGTCCTCTTGGGCTTAGGATTGTAATATGGGTCAGGTTGAGGGGCTCTCCTAGGTTCAACCTCTTGGTATGGGTCAGGGTCTGGGCTTCTCCTAAGCTGAGGGTTATAGTATGGGTCAGGATGAGGGGCTCTCCTAGGTTCGACCTCAGGGTATGGATTAGGGTTTGGGGTCCTCCAAGGTTGGGGGGAATCAGGATCTGGCTCAGACTATGACCCATGGGTTTTTCATGGGGTCCCTACCCGGACTTCTAACTGATCAAACCTACTGGCAAGATGGTCAATTCTATCATTGGTTTGAATACCAGACTGAGTTAACTGGGTCATCTGGGTAGTCATCTGGGTAGCAATCTGGGCCATTTGATCAGCTAGAGCTTTCATTTGGGCTTGCAAATTTTCCATGGGTTCAGACATTTGTGAAGGAGGTGGGTGATATGAAACTCCTGATCTAGTGCTCATGCAAGACTCGATCAGACCGACTATAACTGACTAGACCTAGAGTCCAAACTAAGGGCTCAATCAGGGTGGCAAACTAGCCTATAGTAACCCTGTACTCAGCCAGGCAGGTGTAAGGGGAGTGTTAGGTCCCTAATTGCCAATCCTAGACACCAAACAGAGATTGGCCAGGTAGGCGGACCAGCACACAAGCCCTTCGGGATTGAATCCCTAAACCACCATTCTAGACACCAAGCACAAGGCACACACAGGTTAGCTTGACACAGTGATCTAACACGTAGCCCGGACCCGACCAGTTGGTGTCCTTAGCTTACTAGGGCAAATTAAGTCTAGTTAATTTTAGGTTAAGGGTTGGGACCGAATGCAAGGGATGTGGTTTTGGGCTAAGGAGAGGTGATCAAATCCTCCCCCCATCTGATATAACAAGAGTGCACTTAAAAGTAAATTATGCAATGATAGCAGGCAGATGAGGATGCAAATTAGGGTTTAGATATTTTGGTATTTTAGAGAATATGTAATTTTTTTTTTTGGTATTTTTTTTAAAATATAATAAAACATGCAATTTATGCCCTGATATGCAGGAAATAAACTAAAATTGAAAGATATGCAAAAAGATGCTAATCAAAACCCTAAAACATCCGAACTTGTCTTGCTGAAAAAATAGAGCAGAAAATTTGTAGGCTGTACGTCGGCTTGAAAAACATTCACAAGCCATAATAAAATCTGAAAAAATTAATAAAATTACTGTGAATTATGATGAATCCAGAAAAATAAATTGAAGAATTTTTTGAGTTTTATCAGGGATAAATAATTAAAAGAATATAGTATATACAGACTAAAAATTACAATAAACAAGCCCTAATCTAAGCTCTGATACCAAATGATGCGGGACTAATATGCATGCAATTCTTTTTTTTGTATGTTTTATATGTGGGGTGAGTGACTAATTCCTAAATTTCAGATTAAAATAAGTTGTAGGGAATTTTGTATGAATTTTAGAAGATCAGCATGCAGATTAGGACATAGAAAAGTAGCGAAGAAGGATCGCCGGGGCTGAGAAGCCTCGGTTAGGGCAAGTTCTCCTACAATAAAACTACTGGAGGTAGAGGTATGTACCTGACAATATCTGTGAAGATTGCAGTGAAGGGGTCTCTCATTCCTCGATGGATGCGGCCTGGAAAATCGAGCCAATGACCCACGGATACCCGACTTTCTGCTCGGTAGTCCGATTGAGGCTTGGCTGGAGTCGTTGGATTCGTAGGAACTCGAGGACCTGCAAACAACCTATCAGGGGTTAGAAAACTTACAAAGGAACAAGAAAACAAAGGAAAAATAGCAAGGAAAGGCTTCTTTTGGAGTGGGCGTCCAGGAATCTGGAGGGTTTGTTGGCAGCAGGAAGATGATTGCAAACACCGGGAAGAAAATCTCTCATAAACCCCTTTATGCACACAACAGGGTATCACATAACTCAATAGAAGAACTCAAGGTTTTAATTCATATCAAAAGTGAGTTTCATACAAGAGGCTAGGGTCCCTTAAATAGACCCTTAACCTTGGGCTCCAAGTAAGGGCACTTTAGACTTTACATAGGACTTCTTTTCCTTTTCAAACTCTAATTGGAATACAAGGCAAATAGGTAGAAATCTTCAACTCAAACACTCTCCTCTTGTCCTTCTCTTGGTCGGCCAAGGTGGTGACCATAAGTGGCCGACCAAGAGGGGAGGTGACCCTAGGGAGGGGCGCCCTAAATTCTACCTGGGCCTGGGCTATTCCAAATTCTTTCTGGCTGGTCCAGGGTTTCGAATTTGTTCCTGATTTTGTCTTCTCTTCCTGGACTCTTCAAGTCTTCAAGCTGGGTTAGACTTGGGCTTAACTTTTATGTCTTCAATTAGGTTGAACTTGGTCTTCACTTGTATGATGTGGTCTTGAGTCTTCAATTTGATTGGACAGGACTCAAAATTGAAATTAGCTCAACATGAGCTGACTAGTACTGAACTGAACTAGCTCAACAAGAGCTGGACTAATTACAGGGCTCAAATGTAGCTGGACTAAGCATTATTATATGGGACTCAAATATTAACTAAGTGATCCACAGAGGGTTGAGAAGCCTCTGCCTTATTCTGGTGCCTCTGGTGTCTGCACCATCTTTCCTACTCCATTGAGAACAATGTCGATTAAGTTCAGGGGGGAGAAAAACTTAACTTGCTTAGGTCTTTGAGTATGGTTAGAAATGATTATGTTATGTATCGTAATTATTATCTTGAATTAGAGTTAATTAGGCACCCTAATCAATGATTGATTAATGGCCTAGATAGTTTTAAAGATACTAAGGGGCAAATCACTAAGAAAATTCAAAAAAATAGTGGGGTGTTGACCAAATTAAATTTAGGAGTGATTCCAGAACTCTCTTCCTTCTTATCTCAATAACGAATCTGATTATTAAGAGTATGGGTGGAAAGGTTAAGATATACAAAAAATCCTTTATATAAAAAAAACTATTAGAGAGTCAGTCTAACCTCATAGCTCTTCTTGAACTCTTTTGAGTAACCAGGCCCCTTCACCTAAGTAA
Source organism: Areca catechu (assembly GCA_021397845.1). Classification (NCBI taxonomy): domain Eukaryota; kingdom Viridiplantae; phylum Streptophyta; class Magnoliopsida; order Arecales; family Arecaceae; genus Areca; species Areca catechu. Next base: position 138,158,066 of record CM038051.1, on the reverse strand, counting down.
GCATTATGGTTCATATCAAAAGGTAAGAAAATCAAGAGATCTGTCAAGCAATGGCACCCCAACAAGTAACCGGGCCCCCTTTACCTAAGTAAGCATTATGATTTGCATCAAAATGTGAAGATGCTAATACAGAAGAGGTTAGGACATTGCACTAGACTCAAGAAAAAGGAGGAACAAAAGACTAAAGTGCAAATAGATGACAAACCCGACTCCAATCAAGTTAAAGGGTCTAAAGAGTAAGTAGGGGGGATAGTAAGGAAGACCTCTATAGATTTTTATGGTCAACACTCAACCACTAATTAGGTTGACTTAATGATCTAATGAAGTACCTCTTAATGGTCTAGTGAGGTATCAACTGCCTTTAAGACTACCTAGGTCAACTTTCAATTCAAGGATGAGTTTGTATACATAGTTAATTTATCTACTTTACTCAAGGATGAGCAAATTTCAAGTTAAGGGATGTGATAATTATATTATCAATATATATAAAAGTTTTAATTTAATAATTAAATTATCTTTATTTATGTAAAATTGATACTTTTATACATTGTTTGTAAAAAACAAGAATGCCAATGCGAAGAGCTTGATCTATGGATTCAAATACAATAAGTTAGAAGCAAGTCAAACTTAAAATGAACCCAGAATCAAAATTTGAAATTTACTAAAGGATTTGCATGGTTATTGAAGAACCAATCTATGGTGGACTGGTTGAATGGTTCACGAGCTATCAGGTGGTCCATGAACTGCTATTAACCATGGTCCATGGCAAAACTTCATGGACCATGAGCCAAATACATCGATCGCCGGCTAGGAGGATGATCGGTGGCCACCCCACGATGTCCGATAGCCACCCCACAATGTCCGGTGATGTCTATAAAGCAATGGAGAAGGCGGTGATGCTTGGATCTAGCAACAATGGAGGAAATCTGGTGGATCAACAGTGGGATGATGGAAGCCTTTACACAATGACATCGCCCGACGATCAACAAAGGGAAAGATGATGGCGGCAAGCGATAGTGGTTTATAAGTGTTTCTAGCGATGAACAATGATCCTTCCACAGTTCTTTCCAGTGATGGTTCATAGTGGTACAAGGGCAATCAACACCTGTGAAATGATAGAACTCCTCCAATGATGCTGGCATGCGGGTGATGCCAGTGAGGGCACCCGTGGTGGTCTCGGCTATGATGGTAGCCATGATCCAAGGAGTTGGCGATGCTGGGCGATGGACCAGAACAAGTAGTGGAAGAAAGGAGCATCGATCTCAAAGCAAGCAAAAAGAACCAAGCCTTCGAACAAGATCTAATGGCACAAAGAAAATCAAGCAGTCTAATATAAGTCATAATAGGATTTTAAACCTATTTTGACTATCCAGCCATTGATATATTGTAAAACTAAATCCTGGCCACCCGTAGGATGCTTATGTTTAGTTCCATACCAGAAGAACATAAAGATCCCTCTCCTATTCAACCCAATAAAAAGACTTCTATGCCTCTACCTAGGGCAAGCAACTCCTCGGAGTACCTCTAGAGCCTTTGCATAGGGACAGGAGGGGAATAACTTAGAGGTATGGTAGTGCAGAAGTTTGGGAGGGAAGAGCAGATTTTATATAAGGTAGAGCAAGGTTTTTTGGTTCTCCAATCTTTTGTATTTCTTTGTTCTATAATAAAAGAGTATGCTTTCTTTTCTGAGTCTGTTTATTATGTTTTATTTGCTTTTTATTATGCTTTATTATTAGATTGAGGTTAGGGATAGCTCTTGCTTTCTGGAGATGCATTGTGATCCGTTATGGATATGGGGTGAGCTGAGAAAAGAAGAGTTGGATACCTAGTGCCTCCTGAAGACGTGCCGTGATCTATTACGGGTGTGGGACATGCTAAAGGAAAACTGGTAAATTCCTAAAATCAATAACATTTTAATTATAGAAGAAATACTATGTGGCAGTACAAAATTAATCTTCCAATTCTGAAACAATCTCTTTTACTTTCTTTGCCATTAGAATTAGTTTATTTCCTACTTACTTTTACTTTTACACAACAATAATTTCTTTGTTTCTCTTTTTAAAATCATAATTTAGCCCTAAGGTCCCTATGGATATGATCCCGACTCATGTTTGCTATAGAGTTGAGTTAGTGAATTATTTTTGACCACCTACGACAGCGATCACCATCCAGCAACATTTGGGGTCCAATTGTAGCACTGATGTTGGCTTAGTGATGCTAGGTTCTTCTGGTACTTCAAAGAAGACCTCCGTGTGTAAGTTGCATGGTGCGGATGCAGTAATTCTTGAGAGGGCATTAGCCCAAGAATTCTCTTCCATAGGAACTTGCTGAATGTTAAAACTACAAAATGTTGAAATTAAATCTCTCATCTTCTGGAGATACTTTTTTATGCTTTCTTCCCTTTGGTGTGGGCACCAGGATCAAACTGAGGCTCCTCAACCCTCTGAGGATCTCGGATTAGGGTTTTAATTTCTGGGTCCTGTAATAAGGCTTCGAGCCTAGGAAATTTTATTTTGAGTCATGTACTTTTGTTTTAGTCTTGTTCCTTGGCCAATGTGGTCAAGCAAGGTCAATAAACTCTATATTCAGCTGAATTGGCCCAAGCTTGAGTCTACTTGAAGATTGGGCTCAAGCCTGTTTGAAGGAGTGGTCATTGAGTCTAGTCCAATTATTAATGGGTCAAGCCATCTCCCATGCTTTGAAGGATGCCATCACAGCCCTTGAGCACCACCTCATCCACCCCATGTGGCACCCCATCATCATGACAAGTGGGTGGCCAAGGCAAGAAAGAAATGCTGAATTTTATGGGTGACATTCCTTGATCCTTACCTTCTTTCCTTCCCCTATCAAGCCTCTTTCCAAAAGAGCTTTGAGCAGCCAAGGAAGGTGATGGGGACATCTCAAGCATGGATCTTGGAGCAAGCATAATTCTTGGAGTGGCACAGATCTTGAAGCATTTTTGGAATAAATTTATTTAGGATTTAACTTTTGTTTAAAATTTGAATTAGGATTTGGTTGGTTAGGATTGATATATGGATAGGCTTATCTTATCCAATCATATATTTGAATTTGATTCATTCTTATCTTTTTATCTTGTATTCAAATTCAAATGAGGGTTGGAAAATCTATAAATACCACCCTCAGCCTTTTGTAATAGGAGGATGGATGAATAAAATTTCTATTGTTCTGTGTGAAAGATCTGTGTGATCCTACGATATTTGTATGATCCCACCTCCATCTTCCCAGGGTTTCTGTGTGATCCCTGATTTTGGGCATCTGTGTGAGCCCAGGGCATCTATGTGAGCCACTTTGCTATGTGCTTGTTCTTCTAGGGCATCTGTGTGAGCCCCTTTGCTATGTGCTTGTTCTTCTTGGGGAATCTATGTGAACCCCAGTATTTTTTTTCTTAACCCTTCACCCTCTTCTTTCCTCCTTCTTTGCAAATCCTAATCTCTGGTGACTTTCATGCTCACCAGCGATCCAGTCCAATCTCTGTCCCGCATCAAATGGTATCAGAGCTAAAGGATTAGGATTTTTCTTCTTCATCACCGGCCCACTGTTCTCTTTCTTCCCTGTTTCAAATCTCATCCACGGATCCTTCCCCAACATCGACGTCGGACCATTCTCCCCCCAGCCGTCCTCAACCCTAGCTCCCAGCCGCTCTGTGAAAGACTCTAGTCCGCCGACCTCACCGGAGAGATCACCTCCGAGCCCACCGGCGGTCGTCTTCTTCTCTCCGTCAACGAGATCTCCCCTGCCTACAGCCGGTGACCCCCAACACCTTATTCATCGTCGCCCTCAAGCTTTAGATCGAATGCTCCACCGGATCGCCTCAGTGCTATCCGTTGGCTAGCAGCGTTCCTCCGCCATGGCCGCCACCGTCATCAACCTCGCTCAGCATCGAAGTCATTTTTGATTGGTTTCAGTTCCATCAACCTCGCTTAGCCTGATTCGACGGAGTCAAGTTCACCCCACCGTAGGAGAATGATGGGGACATCTCAAGCATGGATCTTGGAGCAAGCATAATTCTTGGAGTGGCACAGATCTTGAAGCATTTTTGGTATAAATTTATTTAGGATTTAACTTTTGTTTAAAATCTGAATTAGGATTTGGTTGGTTAGGATTGATATATAGATAGGCTTATCTTATCCTATCTTATATTTGAATTTGATTCATTTTTATCTTTTTATCTTGTATTCAAATTCAAATGAGGGTTGGAAAATCTATAAATACCACCCTCAGCCTTTTGTAATAGGAGGATGGATGAATAAATTTTCTATTGTTCTATGTGAAGGATCTGTGTGATCCTAGGGTATCTATATGATCCCTTCTCCATCTTCCCAGGGTTTCTGTGTGATCCCTGATTTTGGGCATCTGTGTGAGTCCAGGGCATCTATGTGAGCCCCTTTGCTATGTGCTTGTTCTTCTAGGGCATCTGTGTGAGCCCCTTTGCTATGTGCTTGTTCTTCTTGGAGAATCTATGTGAACCCCAGTATTTTTTTTCTTAACCCTGCACCCTCTTCTTTCCTCCTTTGCAAATCCTAATCTCTGGTGACTTTCATGCTCACCAGCGATCCAGTCCAATCTCTGTCCCACATCAGAAGGTCAATGGGAAATGAAGACATAATCCTTGTTTCAAGTCCCATATCAAGCCTTCTTCACAAAGTGCTTGGTCGGCTATGGAACAAATGCATTGACCCAAAGGGCACCAAATCAAATCAAGAAGACAATTCTCATCTTTCAAGCCCCAAATCAAGCCACGCCATCAAGCAAATAAGACCTTGGTCGACTAAGAGAAGAAGAAATCAAAATTTGGGCACCCTCTTCATGAAGCCTTGTAATTTTTTCATTTGAATTTGAATGGGTTTTATGGTGCCTATATAAAGGGCCTTACCCCTCCCTTGTACGGATTATTGTTGATGAAATGAAAAAAATCTTGAGAAGTTTTCTTCTAGCCCTTGTCTTCTAGACTAGGATCTCCGTGAGGGAGCACCTTTGTCCTTTGGGGCATCAGGGGTTAGAGGCCCTAAGTTACCATCTTCAAGCCACCAACCTTTCTTCAAGTTTGGAAGCCATCTGGATGATTAACTTGGGCGCCTAGCAAGAAGAACTCCATCAACCACCAATCTCAACTTTCATTCCCTCATCTCTTGCTTTTTTCTTGATGACTCCTAACCCTTCACTTGGTTACTTGCAGGTCCTCTAGGTAGCATGGATAGCGGAGTTTGTCTCCCTTGCCTTCATGACCATCGGATGGAAAGCCAGTGAATCAATAGGGTTCAAGGCTTGTTCCTCCGGGCCGCATCCACGAGAGCGTGTGAACTCGACATTGGGTGCATCATAGTTTATTAAGGTTTGCATCCTAAAACTCCTAAGTCAATATTGTTCTAAGAGCTATGTCCTACGGGATTTTTCAATTTCGGGGTCCTCTCATTATCCTTGTTTAGGGGCTAATTTACTTGTAAGAAGTTCTTATCATTATAGAATTTCTAGATCTGCTCTTGTTTGTCTTCGGGAATCCTAAATCCATAAGAAAGCTTAAACATCACAAAAAGAAAAAAATCACTTGCATCATTCATATCATCTTAGCATCTCTTAGTCCCGCATCATGTTTGGTATCAAAGCATGGTTAGGACTTAACATCTTCTTAAGTGTTAGGATTGGGTGCTTCATCATGGCCGTCCGGTCATGGAAAAAAGTAGGGCTACAAGACCCTCACATCCTATTCAAAGGAGATTTCCTATGATGTGTAGAGGTGCTGATGTGATTGACCCTGAAGGGGAACACAAGGAGATAGGTTTAGATCCTTAAGAAAAAAAATTTTTTGCTTCTTTGATTTTACATCTTTAAAACTTCAGCAACCGAGTATATAGTCTGCTATTTTAGTTATTTTTGCCTATAGAAACCTCTGATTTTTGTGATTTTGTTTTTCTAGATTTAATTTATTTGAAAGTATTTTTTAGAATTTTCTCAGATTTTATTGCAGTCCGTAGAATTTTTACATGCTGGAACACTACCCGAGAGCAAATCTATTATGAAATTCTAGCAAATAAATTTCATCACACTTTCATTTCCCAAATAATTTAATTTTTGCACTTAGGTTCATATTTTGTTATTTCTAGCATCTTATTTTCTGCTATCATACATCAAAAATTCAAAACACAAAAAATATAGATACATTTCATTAGATCATTTGTATGCCATTATTTTCATAATTAATTTAAGGGCGTCAATATCATAAGATAAGGGAAGGAAGTCATTATCTTTCCTTAGCCGAAAACCAACCACCCTTGCATTTCGAACCCAAACCTAATCTAAAATCTAGTAGCAATATAATAGATTAGGGACATCCATGAGTCGGGTACCCATCAATTGGTACCGGGAAGCTGGTGTCCAAGGCAAGAGGTTTAGCATCAAACGACATAAGCGGTGTTGTGGTTCTTTAATTGGGTCCTTGCGAAAGCAAAGGGGGCCTCCCACACTCCCACCTCTTACCTGACCGATGAAAGGGCTGAAAGGATTATGCCTTAAAGGCCAATCGAAATGTTATATTTCGATGGGATTTTCTTTTGTATCCCAAACCAGTGTATTGACATTATCAATTAATAAAGGCATTTTATTTTCATCATACGATGTGTCTTATTAATTTTATTAAGATATGATGAACCCCATAGATTAGGGCTATGGTTCTAGGGTTATGATGAAATCATACTAGTGAGACCTAAAGCCTTAAAACCCTAATCTAGAATATTCCTGGTCTATGGGATATTGAGTAGGGGATCAATGTTTCCGGTAAGACCAGCACATCCTATGTATGATTGGTGAAGAGGGTGACTAATCTCACAGTCACTTGTGTTTGACACTAATACTAGGATGTGGGTGCTCATTAGAGAATGAGTTCACTGAATGGATCCAGGTTGAGAACATCTAATGGAACCTTATCTGTTTGTCAATAGATAGTTCTCATAGTGAGAGTAATGCATGTGGTCCTTTGACTTAAGACTGCCATGGTACCTTGTATGCATGAATCCATACTTTGGTTCACACTCAGTCAGGACACTGAGTCATGCATGGGGTGATACTAGGTATGGTGGATTGCATATAAAGGTTGTGAGTAGGTCAAAAAGGAATTGATCAACCCTAGTAAGAGGGAAGCGCATCCAGATGATTTCAATCAAATGAAGATTCGAAAAATCTTTGATCAAAGTATGAACATTAGAAATAGTTTCTAATGGTTCATTAATGAATCATCATTATCAGATTGAGCAAGGAATGAATATAAAATTGGATTTGATAAGTACTATATCTATAGTCATATTCAGGGTGCAAGTAGATCGAAGGACTAAATTGCCCGGTAACTCACCACTGAAGGGTATTTTAATAAATCCACCAAAACTTCTCATCTTCCGAGTAGGCATGAAACATTGCTAGACCTCAATCTTGTCTTGTAGGTCTTCATGAACCAATTGATTTGGTTTCATCAGTCAATTCGATGTATGATTCGAATTGGATAATTAGGTGAGCCAATTTGAACTAATTAGGTCAATCGGACCTAATTAGGTCAATCGGGTTCGATCGGATCGAATCGGCTCAAACCTAAACCAAATGTTGGTTAGATGTGGAACCCAATGGGTCATACACAATAGAGACTTGGCTAAAGAAGTCATTCATGATTTAATTAGGGTCATAGGATCCTAATTGGTTAGCCGGATTATATACTAGCATATGTAGGCTAACCAAATTCCTAACCCAATTGGATTGGGTCTGGTTGCTTGCTAATTGAAATAACCTAATTATGGTAAACCTAAATTAGATTGAGTCCTAAGAGGTGCTAGCCTAATCAGAGCTAAATCTGATTTTAATTTGGATTTAAGGGTATTTTAGGTGCCATACATGAAGAGTCCGAATGGCATGGGACTCTTGGTACCTAAATGTTCCCTTAACTTCAAAAGGGCACAGAATGAGCTATAGATCTCTGATTTGAATATAATTTATATGGTCAGAAAAGAAATTTTATGCTCTTTCTATTGACTCCCATATTTCTTCTATTTTGACTGATCAACATTCTTTGAAATTTGCATGGAAGAAGGATGGCGCGCGCGGTGCATGAAGAGTCGTAACTCAAATGTGGCGCCCGATTCTGATGGAGAGTCCTTCTGCTATTAGTACTCTTCATAATATTCAATGTTTGAAGATTGAAGAGGTGCCTCTTGGCTTCCTAGGGACTGGTAATTGACATGTGGCAAGTGAGAATTCATCCAGATAAAAGAAGGGATGCGAATAAGGCCTTCGGTGCATGAATGGGCTTATTAGATATGATTTTTCAAGCCAGATAACTTCTCTTCGATCTTGAAAAATCATATCAGATAAGTTGATGGGAGGACATATCACACAACCCTCTTGTATCTATAAATAAGGGGCGTTGAAATGAGTCTGAAAAAAAAAAAAAAGAATTCCACCGAAGTACTATTCTGAGTGTCTCTCTCTCCCTCCTTCTTTCTTTAAGACAAGAATTGTCTTGTTAAGACAAGGTCATTTCTACTAGGACAAGGCTTTGTTTTAGGACATATGCCTAAGGAGTCCTAGAGGAGGGTTGTCCTAAAATCAAGAGTGGTTTAGGAGAGTGTCTTTTGTGCCCTACAGTATGACAGGGTGTCCTACAGTGGTCAATAGACCAAAGGCTGCCGAAAGAGTTTCACTTCTCCAAGCAACTTGAAGAAGGAGTTCTTCCTTGGTCTGAGTTTCATGTGGATCACCGTTGGAGGGCGAACGTTTGGACGCCTGGTGGAGAAGAAGGCTGAATCAGGGTTTTCTTCATCTGATTGGATACTAGCGGTTCAGGTTGGTGCCTAAACTCTAGTTTATGTTATATATGCATGTTTGTATATTTTAATTCCTAGTAAGGAGGTCTAGGGTTAAGGGTTTGGTAGTGGTTTCATAATAAATTTTTGAAATCCACGCATCCGTCCTGGTCACCAAAACCCTTACAGTGGTATCAGATCCACCTTATTAGGGCTAAATCATACAAAATTTGAAGTTGCCCAATTTTGTAGGACTCTTGAGGTTACCCATTTTGGTAGGACTCTACAAAATTTAAAGATTCCCAATTTTGTAGTACTCTTGAGGTTTCCCATTTTTGTAGGACTCTATAAAATTTGAAGTTGCCCAATTTTGTTGGACTCTACAAAAGTTTAAAGTTACATATGATTTATATGTTTATGCATATATGTATGTCACTGGTTAGGATTTTCATTTAAACCTTAACCGATATGGAGATATGTTTTGCTTTCTAGTCATCATACTGAAATAAGGTTGCCCTGGCATAATGGTGGATCCATTATGTGGTAGATGGTTGTCCTAGTATGTTGACACACTTGGCGCATTATAAAATGATATATGATGCATGGTTGATGAATGGTAATATTAGAATGTGCTTCTGTTTGAATTGCCCTCTATTAAAATTATATTAAGTTGTAGTGTCATATACCAAAAACAATATAATCTAGATGATTAGTTGATCATTCGGTGTCTAAGAAAAGTGGTTCATGATCGGTAAAGAGGACGTGGTTTTTAATTGGTTCCGTTGACTGACCCAGCCAATTTTTATTGGTGTCTAGGAATGTAACGGGGGGACTCCCACTACTCTCCCACTTACCTGGCCGATAAGATTAACTTAATTCTTGATTGATATGCTTAGTGTAATATTCACTATGTTAGGCCTTCCTTCATGCTAGGTCATTATTATGTTATGATCTGTATTAGGTTTGTTGTGTACACACAAGGCCTATTATGGTAACTAACATAATTTTGGCCTGGTGCATTTGATGCTTATGGCATGATTTAATATAATACTTTGTTGTGAACACAAGGGTATTATTATTATAATCATGACTATAAGGAATGAAGGGTCTTACTTAACTAAAATATTATAGTTTGTTGTGCACACACAAGGCTATTAATATTTTAGAGGCCAGGTTTTGTTGAGAATTGTATGAGATACAATTGGAAAGTGTTTTCCTACCTTTGAACTTATAAAAGATTTGTTGTGTACACACAATATCTTTTATAAGGAATTAGGATCTCAACCCTACTAAGAAAACCAATTAGGGTTTCTCGATCATCATATAGAGGGTTATGATGCTTGATAAAATAATAGGAGACATAATTAAGTTAAAGTCCTAATTTAATCATGTTTTGTCAATATTGGTTGTTTGCTTATGTTATGTTCTTTGTTAATGTAGATTAAATGGCCTCTTCACTCTCACTCCGTAGTATACTTGATGCCAATAAATTGACTGGATCGAACTATGTTGACTGGTTGAGAAACCAAAAGATAGTACTCAGCCAGGAAAAATTTTCTTACATTCTTGATACCCCTACCTTGGAACCTTTAGGGGAAGATGCCTCGCAAGAGGAAAAGACCGCATACAAGATGTGGCAAAATGACTCACTCAATATCAAATGTATCATGCTTGTCTCTATGACCAATGAGTTGTAGAGGCAACATGATAGCATGGACACTAACTCCATACTGCTCAATCTATAAGAGTTATATGGAGAACATAGTCGAACTGCTAGATATGAGATATCTAAGCAGTTGTTCCATGTAAGAATGACAGAAGGTACATCCGTACAAGACTACGTACTGATGGTTATTGACCTGATCACTCGATTAGGTCAATTGGGTTTTGTCATGGATGGGGAGTTGAATCTAGATTTGATCCTGCAGTCACTCCCGGAGTTATTTTCACAGTTTGTTCTTAATTATCATATGAAAAAACATAACACTTCCTTGCCTGAGCTTTTAAACATGTTAAAAATAGCAGAGAGCCATTTAAAGAAAAATAAGACTCCACTTCTTCTTGTGGATGGGATCAATAAGAAGAAGTCAGGCAGAAAAGGTTCCAAGAGGAGATTGAACCCAAAAAGGGGCATCAAGAAGAAGAAAGGAAAGAAGGCCTCCAGACAGATGACCTGCTTTCACTGTAGCAAGCCAGGTCATTGGAAGAGGAACTGCAAGGCTTACCTTGTAGGTGTGAAGCCTGGTGCATCGGATGCATCGAAAGGTATGAAAGAAGTTCATACTATTTTGTCATTGGATTCTTCCATTTCAAATACTTGGATATTGGATACCGCCTGTGGTCATAATATCTGCAAATCATTGCAGGAGCTACAGAGGCTTAGAGTATTGAAGGAAGGAGACTTCGAGCTCTACGATGCTGGATGAGAGTCCATCCAAGCAGAGGCTGTAAAGACTTATATCTTGAAGTTACTTTCGGGGAAGTTTTTAGAGCTAAGAGATTGTTACTATATGCCTAAGATCATTAGAAATATCATATCTATATCCTTGTTACATAGACAAGGTTATACTATGAATGTGATGAGCAATGGTTGCTCAATCAGCTTTTCTAATGAAATTATATGTTGTGGCATATTTTGCAATGGTCTTTTAACTCTTTCCACTAATGACAATATACTTCATGTAAGTAACAAACGAAAGAGAGATGATGTAAACAATACTTTACTCTGGCACTATCGACTTGGACATATTAGTGAGACTAGGATTAGCAAGTTATACAATGAAAATTTCCTTAATTCTTATGATTTTGAATCATTAGGAACTTGTGAATCATGTCTCATGGGTAAAATGGCCAAGACTCCATTTAGTGGACATAGAGAAAGGACAACTGAGTTATTAGGACTCATACATACAGATGTATGTGGGCCTATGACAACTCAGGCCAAGGGTGGATACTCTTATTTCATCACATTTACTGATGATTTTTCAAGATACGGATTTGTGTATCTTATGAAACATAAGTTCAAAGCCTTTGATAAATTTTAGAGTGTCAAAGTATGGTAGAGAAACAAATGGGGAAAAGTATTAAAATCCTTTGATCAGATCGAGGAGGTGAATACTTATCTACCGAGTTTCTCGATCACCTTAAAGAAAAGGAGATTATCTCTCAATGGACCCCTCCTTACACACCACAATTAAATGGTGTTGCTGAAAGGAGGAACCGTACCTTATTAGATATGGTACGGTCCATGATGTGCTTCACAGAGTTACCTGTTCCTTCTAGGGATATGCCTTGGAAATCGTGGCTAATATCTTAGATAGAGTACCATCTAAATCTATCTCTAGCACTCCATATGAGATATGGAGGGGTAAGAAACCCAATCTTAAGTATCTTAAGATATGGGGATGTCCAGCCTATGTCAAAAGAAATTTTGGACATAAGCTGGATGCTAGAGCAGATAAGTGTCTATTTGTAGGATATCCTAAAGATAGTATAGGATATATGTTCTACCACCCTACTGAACAAAAAGTTTTTTTCAGTAGGCATGCCACTTTTCTGGAGAAAGAGTTCATCCTATAAAAGGGCAGTGGGAGAAATATTGAACATGAAGAAGTTCAACAAATAAATATATCTCAACCAAATGATAACATAGTTAGTATAGAACCAGAACACACCACTCCTATCCATAATTCTGATAGTGTGCGTCATTCACCTGAGAGGTATGGGTTCATTATTAAAAATAATGAAGCCCGGATCATTGAAAATGATGAGCCTCTAACCTATACGGATGCTGTCATGAGTAGGAACTCAGACAGATGGCTGGAAGCCATGAGATTCGAAATGGACTCCATGTATGTCAACCAAGTGTGGACATTGGTTGATGCATTAGAGGGTGTTAACCCTATTGGATGCAAATGGGTCTGATATAGGACGAAGGACACGAAGAAAACCTATTGTTATTTTGAAAAGAGAAAAACACCTAAAGCAAACCAAGGATCATGGGAGGGCTAAGAAGCCTTCGGGACTAGGATAGAACGACCCCCGAAAATCCTAAAACGACTGGGCTCTTTTGTTTTTTTGTTTTTTTTTTTTTTAATTTTTTTCTTGGCGGAGATGGCGAAGGAACGATAGGGATGGGAGGCTGGGACGGGAACTCCTAGACCTTGGGACTCATCCTAACGAAGAGACTGTCCACCTCTAAGGCATTACGCCCTCCTCAGTACTTAGAGGCGCTAGGATGGTTCTCAGGGTCGCGAAGGATGGGGGATGGGGAAGAACTCCTAGACCTTGGGACTCATCCTAACGAAGAGACCATCCACCTCTAAGGCATTACGCCCTCCTCAATACTTAGAGACGCTAGGATGGATCTCAAGGTCATGAAGGACGGGGGGGGGAAAGAACTCATGGATCTTAGGACTCACCCTAACGAAGAGACCGTCCACCTCTAAGGCATTACACCCTCCTCAGTACTTAGAGGCGCTAGGATGGTTCTCAAGGCCACGGGGAAGGCGCGAAGGTGGGAGGGAGAAAGGAGATACTTGGGGCCTCACACCCCTCGACGTCCCGAAGGACGAAGGAAAAAGGGCCTCAGCCCAGAACCACACACTGGAAGAACACTCAAAAATTTCATTCAACTATTTTTTTTACAAGAGGAGTATGGGTATTTATAGATGCCCATATCCCTTTTGAAATTCAAAAATAAAATCCCCTGAAATCCTCCCTTGATTTTGAAATCAAATTCAAAATCAAAATCCCCAAATTTCCCAAATTACATTTATAAAAAAAATTACCAAATAAATCCCATTTATTTAAATTTTGAAATCCACTCCGCTCTGAAACTCGTGCTACAAAAATCGTGCAAATCAACTCTTCCTCCATCGCTTTGAGAAGCGTGCAGAAGCTTCATTTTGCTGCTCTGAAAAGTGTGCAGAGGCTCCTTCACGGCCGAGCAATAGGGCACCTAGACCTTTGCTTTGAAAAGTGTGCAGAAGATTCATATGACTGCTCTGAAAAGCGTGCAGAAGAACTTTCACGGCGAGCAACGGGCACCTGGATCTTCAGCACCCGGCCCAATGGGCGGCGGCGGGGCGGCCTGGTGGCGCGCCGGCGGGCGGACGGTGGCGGCGGGGCGGCACGGCGGCATGACGGCGGCGGTGAATTGCGACAGCGGCCGTGGATGACCGTTGGTCTTCCACAGTCCGCGGGTCTTCCCACGGGCGTGAGGCCCAGCGGGCGACGGCGGGGCGGCCTGGTGGCGCGCCGGCGGCGGACGGCAGCGGCGGGGCAGTACGGCGGCGGGGCGGCACGATGGAGGCGGCGGCCGTGGATGACCGTTGGTCTTCCACGGTCCGCGGGTCTTCCCACGGGCGTGAGGCCCTGCGGGATGCCGGCGGGGCGGCCAGGCGGCGGATCGGTGGAGCGCCGACGGGCGGGCGGCGGTGGCGGGGGTCGGGCATGGCCGATCGCGGACCGGTGGGGCAAAAAAAATCAGAAAAAAAAGCCTCTGTGATTTCTCTGGAGGTTGAAGGAGATAGGAATAGCCTGGAATAAAGTTGGAATAACACCGGGATAACTTGGGAATAAAGGGAATAGGTAGAATAGCGGGAATAACCAAAATACAAAAATTCTAATTTTTTTTTAAAATTCTAAAAAAATATAAAAAAATAAAAGGTGAAACCCGGATAGGTTTCGGGTCCCCCATCATTCTCCTGTAGCACGAAGAACTCGACTCTGTCGAGTTCGAGGACTAAGCAAATCCTAGCCCGCTGCTAGCTCTGATACCAAATTGATGTAGGACGAAGGACACGAAGAAAACCTATTGTTATTTTGAAAAGAGGAAAAACACCTAAAGCAAACAAAGGATCGTGGGAGGGCTAAGAAGCCTCCGGGACTAGGATAGAACGACCTCCGAAAATCCTAAAACGACTGAGCTCTTTTGTTTTTTTTTTTTTTTTTTTTAAATTTTTTTCTTGGCAGAGATGGCGAAGGAACGATGGGGATGGAAGGCTGGGACGGGAACTCCTAGATCTTGGGACTCATCCTAACGAAGAGACCGTCCACCTCTAAGGCATTACGCCCTCCTCAGTACTTAGAGGTGCTAGGATGGTTCTCAGGGTCGCGAAGGATGGGGGGTGGGGAAGAACTCCTAGACCTTGGGACTCATCCTAACGAAGAGACCGTCCACCTCTAAGGCATTACGCCCTCCTCAATACTTAGAGGCGCTAGGATGGATCTCAAGGTCACGAAGGACGGGGGGGGAAGAACTCATGGATCTTGGGACTCACCCTAACGAAGAGACCGTCCACCTCTAAGGCATTACGCCCTCTTCAGTACATAGAGGCGCTAGGATGGTTCTCAAGGCCACGATGGGAAGGAGCGAAGGTGGGAGGGAGAAAGGAGATACTTGGGGCCTCACACCCCTCGACGTCCCGAAGGACGAAAGAAAAAGGGCCTCAGCCCAGAACCACACACTGGAAGAACACTTAAAAATTTCATTCAACTGTTTTTTTTTTACAAGAGGAGTATGGGTATTTATAGATGCCCATATCCCTTTTGAAATTCAAAAATAAAATCCCCTGAAATCCTCCCTTGATTTTGAAATCAAATTCAAAATCAAAATCCCCAAATTTCCCAAATTACATTTATAAAAAAAATTACCAAATAAATCCCGTTTATTTAAATTTTGAAATCCACTCCGCTCTGAAACTCGTGCTACTCCAAAAATTATGCAAATCAACTCTTCCTCCACTGCTTTGAGAAGCGTGCAGAAGCTTCATATGGCTGCTCTGAAAAGCATGCGGAGGCTCCTTCACGGTCGAGCAACAGCGCACCTGGACTTTTGGCAACTGCTTTGAAAAGCGTGCAGAAGCTTCATTTGGCTGCTTTGAAAAGCGTGCAGAAGCTCTTTCACGGCGAGCAACGGGCACCTGGATCTTCGGCACCCGGCCCAGCGGGCGGCGGCGGGGCGGCCTGGTGGCGCGCCGGCGGGTGGACGACAGCGGCGGGGCGGCACGGCGGCGGGGCGGCACGACGGCGGCGGCGAACGGCGGCGGCGGCCGTGGATGACCGTTGGTCTTCCATGGTCCGCGGGTCTTCCCACGGGCGTGAGGCCTAGCGGGATGCCGGCGGGGCGGCCGGGCGGTGGATCGACGGAGCGCCGGCGGGCGGGCGGCGGTGGCGGGTGTCTGGCACGGCCGATCGCGGACCGTGGGGCAAAAAAAATCGGAAAAAAAAAGCCTCTGTGATTTTTCTGGAGGTTGAAGGAGATAGGAATAGCTTGGAATAAAGTTGGAATAACACCGGGATAACATGGGAATAAAGGGAATAGGTGGAATAACAGGAATAACTAAAATACAAAATTTCTAAAATTTTTTTAAAATTCTAAAAAAAATAAAAAAATAAAAGGTGAAACCCGGATAGGTTTCGGGTCCCCCATCAGGGTCTATAAAAAAAGATTGGGGCAAATGGCCAAGTCGAAACTTATAAAGCCAGATTAGTGGCTAAGGGTTTCAGACAAAAATAGGGAAAAAATTATGATGAAACATTTTCTCCGTTGCCATGCTCAAATCTATTCGTATCATGCTAGCTATAGCAGCATATCATGATTATGAAATCTGGCAGATGGATATGAAAACCGCATTCCTTAATGGTTTCCTTGAGGAAGAGGTCTATATGTCACAGGCATAAGGTTTTGTCTTGGAGACTAAACCTAATTAGGTATTTAGGATGAAGAAATCAATTTATGTATTAAAGCAAGCATCCAGGAGTTGGAACATCCGATTTGATAAGATAGTCAAAGAGTTTGACTTTATCAAAAATGAGGATGAACCTTGTGTGTACAAGAAGACTAGCGGGAGTGCCATAGTTTTCTTGGTTCTGTATGTGGATGACATACTTCTCATTGGGAATGATATCCCAATGTTATAATCAGTCAAGGTATGGTTATCTAAATAGTTTTCTATGAAAGACTTGGGAGAAGCATCCTATATACTAGGTATCAAGATCTTGGAGGATGCTAGGCCTTTCTCAGTCTAGGTACATTGACCAAGTGCTAAAGAGATTTAGCATGGAGGGAAGTAAAGAGGTTACTTGCCTATTGGTCATGGCATACATCTTTCTAAGAAGATGTCTCCTAAGACACCTGAAGAAAGAAATAGAATGAGTTCTATACCTTATGCTTCGGCTGTAGGATCTATAATTTATGCAATGTTATGTACCAAGCCTGATGTGGCATATGCCTTAGGTATAGCCAGCAAATTTCAGGCTGATCCAGGAGAGGATCACTGGAAGGCTGTGAAAAATATTCTTAAGTACTTGAGAAGGACTAAGGATATTTTTCTGATATACGGAGGATTTGATCTTAAATTGGAAGCTTATTCAGATTCTAGTTTTTAATCGGATCCAGATGATAGCAAATCTATTTCAAGATATGTTTTTACCCTAAATGGAGGAGCTGTAAGCTGGAAGAGTTCTAAACAGCAGATTGTAGCTGACTCAACAACTGAGGCAGAATACATTTTTATTAGTGAAGCTACAAAGGAAGTTGTCTGGATGAAGAAGTTCATCTTAGAGTTGGGCGTTGTTCCGGAGATTGAAGGTCCAGTACCACTTTACTATGATAATACTGGAGTCGTTGCTCAAACTAAGGAACCTAGAGCTCATCACAAATCAAAGCACATTCTAAGGCGCTTCCATCTCTTTCGAGAGATTGTTGAAAGACAAGAAGTCTGCATTAAAAGAGTAGAAACGAAGATCAACATAGCAGACCCGTTCAGTAAGGCTCTACCACAGTGGGAGTTTGATTGCCACCTCGATTGGATGGGGTTAAAATTTAAAGGCGATTGGCTATAGTGCAAGTGGGAGATTGAAACGATTATGCCCTAAAGGCCAATCGAAATGTTGTATTTCGATGGGAGTTTCTTTTGTATCACAAACCAGTATATTGATATTATCAATTAATAAAGGCATTTTATTTTCATCATACGCTATGTCTTATTAATTTTATTAAGAAGTGATGAACCCCATAGATTAGGGCTATGGTTCTAGGGTTATGATGAGATCATACCAGTAAGACCTAAAGCCTTAAAATCCTAATCTAGAATATTCCTGGTCGATGGGATATTGAGTAGGGGATCAATGTTTCCGATAAGTCCAGCATATCCTATGTATGCTTGGTGAAGAGGGTGACTGATCTCACAGTCACTTGTGTTTGACACTAATACTAGGATGTGGGTGCTCATTAGAGAATGAGTTCACTGAATGGATCCAGCTTGAGAACATCTAATGGAACCTTATCTGTTTGTCAATAGATAGTTTCATAGTGGGAGTAGTGCATGTGGTCCTTTGAACAAAGACTGCCATGGTACCTTGTATGCATGAATCCATACTGTGGTTCACACTCAATCATGACATTGAGTCATGCACGGGGTGATATTGGGTATGGTGGATTGCATATGGAGGTTGTGAGTAGGTCAAAAAGGAATCGATCAACCCTAGTAAGAGGGAAGCGCATCCAGATGATTTCAATCAAATGAAGATTCGGGAAATCTTTGATCAAAGTATGAACATTAAAAATAATTTCTAATGGTTCATTAATGAATCATCATTATCAGATTGAGCAAGGAATGAATATGAAATTGGATTTGACAAGTATCCATATCCATAGTTATATTAAGGGTGCAAATAGATCGAAGGACAGAATTGCCATGTAACTCACCACTGAAGGGAATTTTGGTAAATCGACCAAAATTCCTCATCTTCTGGGTAGGCATGATATGTTACTAGACATCAATCTTGTCTTGTAGGTCTTCATGAACCAATTGATTTGGTTTTATGAGTCAATTCGATCTGTGATTCGAATTGGACAATTAGGTGAGCCAATTTGACGTAATTAGGTCAATCGGGTTCGATCGGATCGAATCGGCTCAAACCAAAATCTACTACTGGCTAGATGTGGAACCCAATGGGTCACACACAATAGAGAGTTGGCCAAGGAAGTCATTCATGATTTAATTAGGGTCATAGGATCCTAATTGGTTAGCCGGATTTCATACTAGCATATATAGGCTAACCAAATTCCTAACCCATTGGATTGGGTCCGGTTGCTTGCTAATTGAGCTAACCTAATTTAAAAAACCTAAATTAGGTTGAGTCCTAAATGGGGCTTGTCTAATCAGAGCTAAATCTGACTTTAATTTTGATTTAAGGGCATTTTAGGTGCCATACATGAAGAGTCCCAATGGCATGGGACTCTTGGTACCTAAATGATACCTTAACTTCAAAAGGACACAGAATGAGCTATAGATCTCTGATTTGAATATAATTATATGGTCAGAAAGGAATTTTATGCTCTTTCCAGTGATACCCATATTTCTTATGTTTTGACTGGTCAACATTCTTTGAAATTTGCCTGGAAGAAAGATGGTGCACGCAATGCATGTAGAGTCACAACTCTTCATGTGGTGCGCAGTTCTGATGGAGAGTCCTTCTGCTATCAGGACTCTTCATAATCTCTGATGTTTTGAGATTGCAGAGGAACCTCTTGGCTTCCTAGGGAATGGTAATTGACATGTGGCAAGTAAGAATTCATCCAGATAAAAGAAGGGATGCGAATAAGGCCTTCGATGCATGAATGGGCTTATTAGATATGATTTTTCAAGCCAGATAACTTCTCTTCGATCTTGAAAAGTCATTTCTGATAAGTTGATGGGAGGACATATCACACACCCCTCTTGTATCTATAAATAGGGGGCGGTGAAATGAGTCTGAAAATAAAGAAAAAAAGAATTCCACTGAAGTACTACTCTGAGTGTCTCTCTCTCCCTCCTTCTTTCTTTAAGACAAGACTTGTCTTGTTAAGACAAGGTCTTTTCTACTAGGACAAGGCTTTATTTTAGGACATAAGCCTAAGGTGTCCTATAAGAGGGTTGTCCTAAAACCAAGAGTGGTTTAGGAGAGTGTCTTTAGTGCCCTATAGTAGGACAAGGTGTCCTATAGTGGTCAGTAGACCAAAGGCTGCCGAAAGAGTTCCACTTCTCCAAGCAACTTGAAAAAGGCGTTCTTCCTTGGTCCGAGTTTCATGTGGATCACCATTGGAGGGTGAACGTTCGGGCGCCTAGTGGAGAAGAAGGCTGAATCAGGGTTTTCTTCATTGGATTGGATACTAGCGATTCAGGTTGGTGCCTAAACTCTAGTTTATATTATATATGCATGTTTGTATGTTTTAATTCATAGTAAGGAGGTCTTGGGTTAAGGGTTTGGTAGTGGTTTCATAATAAATTTTTGAAATCCACACTTCCACCCTGGTCACCAAAACCCTTACAAGGGCTAGTTGTTGTGCTATGTGTTTTCTACGCTGATCCATTCTGAATGAACTCCTAGGTCTAGGAAACCCGTAGCACCATTCGTTGTGTGTTGCATGTTGGCTAGGTCAGGAGTCCTGTATCACCTACATCACTCTCATTCAAGTGAATCCATGGATAACCACAAGTATCAACTTAGGCTCATCACTGAGCAGCTTGCCAAGTTGACCCAAGAGATGATAGATTGGAAACAAGTCTAGGAATTCTGGAGAAAACCCGGGAGCCTCATACTAAACCAAAGTTTGAATCACCTCCCCACCCTAGGAGATTCCCTCAACAAGATCCCTTCTTATAGGTTGAGCCCAAAAGAATCCCATACCCTAACCCAGTCCAAGAGGTTCACCCTAGGAGACCCAATTAGGAGTTCATGTACCAGGTTAAAAGTGGATCTAGTAGCCTAAAGGAAAGGGAGCCAGGAATTAACCTGATCAAGGCCAAGGAGTTTGAGAAGGAGAATACTGAGGGAACCTCTGCCACAAAAAAGATTCATGAACCAACCCAGATAGAAGAACCTTCTAAAGAATTTCAATGAGAAAAGATTGAACCCACTAAGAATTTAAGTAAAGAAACCCTTGAGCCTATTGAGGAATCCAAAGAAGACATCTATGAATCAGTCTAATGGAGAAGTGTGATGAAGATGGACCCAACGTTGAAATCTCTGAGGAACTCATTGAAAAAGATCTTGAACCCATGATAAAATTTGGAGTGACTGGGCCAGGATCAAACATAGTTGATGAAAGTGAAGGTTCGCAAGTATTGCCCATAGTGGAGGCTAAGGAACAAGTCCTTAAGGAACAACCCCAAGAAGTAGACATTAGTTTAGAGGACTTTCAAGATAAACTTTCTGAAGACCTTCTTGAAGACTTTCCACCATCCAGGAACACCCAACCTGCCCTAGAACTTGCACCCATAGATCAATGTCCAAATTTTATGATCATCCTGAATAACCAAGGTCTGTTTTATGCTTCTCATAGATTGCCCCAAGACTTTGATTTCTGTTTCCTTCCCTTCCATGAGTCTTCTCATGTTTCTAGAGCCATTGGGCTATATTTTGTTGAGATTACTAGATTGCATGAATCCTTAGAGCCCATCCCATTTGCTACCACTTATGGTCTACCTTATGACATTTGCTAGGGATCCTTGGTAATTTTTCATCTACATACCAGACTAGGTTTTAACCTAGAGAGTCAATAATCTGTTAGGTTTAGGCCCTAGAGAGTCCAATAAAATTTCTCTCAATAGAAATACATAGTTGAGTTTGTTTTTTGCCAAGTGTTAGTATGAGTCTAAGAGCTCGCAAAATTATTTGCATATTAGAGGCATGCATAAGAAAATTAGCTTGAAAAACAACCTAATACAAGAAATTGGCTGATTCCCGAAAGCAAGCCAAAGAATATGAAATAAGGGATTCTATAATGATTATGTTTAGGCCTGAACGGTTTCCACCAGGAACCATTAAAATACTTCATGCTCCTGGAGTTGGCCCCTTTAGAGTGATAAGGAGAGCTGGACCTAATGATTATGTGCTTGAGCTATCCCCGGATTATGGCATTAGCTCGACTTTTAATATCTCGGACTTAGTCGAGTATAGGGAACCAGCAAACATACCCAACGAGCCATTTGGGCCAGACCTTTCATTTAATAGCGAAACTGACCTAGAGTGTCCATCACCAATGTTATCTAAGAGAGTAGAGCGGATCGAGCATGTCCTGGATGACCAAGCTATCACCACCCAAGGCAAAGGCTATCAGCATTACTTGGTCCGATGGCAAGGCCGACCAGAGTTTGATGATTCATGGATTACCTCGGAGGACTTGTAGCACCTCAACCCCAACCTTTTGGAGAAGTACAAAAGCCAAGCCAATCGTTAATCGACAGGGTCGAGTTCCTCCCACCCTGGAAGAATTGGTGTGGGCCCTAGGATCAGACAGAGGCTCCTCAACCCTCTGAGGATCTCGAATTAGGGTTTTAACCTATAATAAGGCTTCAAGCATAGGCAATTTTATTTTAAGTCATGTACTTTTATTTTAGACTTGTTCCTTGGCCAATGTGGTCAAGCAAGGTCAATAAACATTGTATTCAGCTGAATTGGTCAAACCCCGAGTATACTTGAAGATTGGGCCCAAGCTTGTTTGAAGGAGTGGTCATTGAGTCTAGTCTAATTATTAATGGGTCAAGCCATCTCCCACTCCTTGAAGGATGCCACCTCAGCACTTGAGCACCACCTCATCCATCCCATGTGGTGCCACATCACATGACAAGTGGGCGGCCAAGGCAAGAAGGAAATGCTGAATTTTGTGGGTGCCATTCCTTGATCCTTTCCTCCCTTTCCTCCCCCTATCAATCCTCTTTCCAATGGAGCTATGGGCGGCCAAGGAAGGTCAATGGACAATGAAGACATGATCCTTGTTTCAAGCCCCATATCAAGCCTTCTTTCCAAAGTACTTTGTTGGCAATGGAAGAAATGCATTGACCCAAAGTGTGCCAACTCAAATCAAGAAGACAACTCCCATCTTTCAAGACCAAAATCAAGCCATGCCATCAAGCAAACAAGACCTTGGTCGGCCAAGAGAAGAAGAAATCATAATTTGGGCACCCTCGTCATGAAGCCCTGTAATTTTTTCATTCAAATTTGAATGAGTTTTAAGGTGCCTATATAAAGGGCCTTACCCTTCCCTTGTATGGATTATTATTGATGAAATGAAAAAAATCTTGACAAGTTTTCTTCTAGCCCTTATCTTCTAGACTAGGATCTTTATGAGGGAGCACCTTTGTCCTTCGGGGCATCGAGGACTGAGAGGCCATAAGTTACCATCTTCAAGCCACCAAGCTTTCTTCAAGTTCGGAAGCCATCTGGATGATCCACTTGGGTGCCTAGCAAGAAGAACTCCATCCACTACCAATCTTAACTTTCATTCCCTCATCTCTTTCTTATTTATTGATGACTCCTAACCCTTCTCTTGGTTACTTGCAGGTCCTCCAGGTACCGTGGATAGCGAAGTTTATCTTCCTTGCCTCCACGACCATCGGACGAAAAGCCAAGAATCAGCAGGGTTGAAGGCTTGATCCTCAATGCTGCATCCACGAGAGCAAGTGAACTCGGCATCTGGCACATCAGAGTTTATTAAGGTTTGCATCCCCAAACTCCTAAGTCAATATTGTTGAAAGAGCTAAGTCCTACAAGGTTTCTCAATCCCTGGGTCCTCTCATTATCCTTGTTTAGGGGCTAATTTGTTTGCTAGAAGTTCTTATCATTATAGAATCTCTAGATCTGCTCTTGTTTGTCTTCGGGAATCATAAATCCATAAGAAAGCTTGAACATCACAAAAAGAAAAAAATCACTTGCATCATTCATCTCATCTTAGCATCTCTTAGTCCCGCATCATGTTTGGTATCAGAGCATAGTTAGGACTTAGCATCTTTTTAAGTGCTTGGATTGGGTGCTTCACCATGGTCGTCCGTCATAGGAAAAAGTAGTGTGACAAGACCCTCACATCCCATTCAAAGGAGATTTTTTATGGTGTGTAGGGGTGCCGATGTGATTGACCCTTGAAATGGAACACAAAGAGACAGGTTTAGATCCTTAAGAAAAAAATATTTTTGCTTCTTTGATTTCAGCATATTTAGAACTTCAACAACCCAGTACATAGTCTGCTATTTTAGTTGTTTCTGCCTGCAGAAACCTCTGATTTTTATGATTTTTATTTTTCTAGATTCATATATTTTAAAGTATTTTTTGGAATTTTCTCATATTTTATTGCAGTATGTAGAATTTGTACATGCTGGAATACTACTCGAGAGCAAATATATTATGAAATTCCAGCAAGTGAATTTCATCACACTTTCATTTCCCATATACTTTAATTTTTGCATTTAGGTTCATATTTTATTATTTCTAGCATCTTATTTTCTGCTATCATACATCAAAAATTCAAAACACAAAAAACTTAGATACATTTCATTAGATCATTTGTTTGCCATCATTTTCATAATTAACTTAAGGATGTCAATATCATAAGATAAGGGAAGGAAGTCATTACCTTTCCTTAGCCAAAAAACAACAACCCTTGCATTTGGAACCCTAACCTAATCTAAAATCTAGTAGCAACTTAATAGATTAGGGACATCCACGAATCGGGTTTAACCACTTTGGGGAAGCTAGTGCATGCAACCCAAAAATTGGTACCGGGAAGTTGGTGTCTAAGGCAAGAGGTTTAGCGTCAAACGACCTAAGCAGTGTTGTGGTTCTTTAATTGGGTCCTTGCCAAAGCAAGAGGGCCTCCCACACTCCCACCTCTTACCTGGCCAGTAAAAGGGCAAGTTGTTGTGCTGTGTGTTTTCTATGCTGATCCATTCTGATTGAATTCCTAGGTCTAGCAAACCCGTAGCACCATTCATTGTGTGTTGCATGTCGACTAGGTCAGGAGTCCCGTATCACCCACATCAATCTCATTCAGGTGAACCCATGAATAACCGCAAGTATTAACTTAGGCTCATCGTTGAGCAACTTGCAATGTTGAACCAAAGAGCTTATAGATTGGAAACAAGGCTAGGAATTCTGGAGAGGACCCAGGATCCTCACACCAAACAAGAGTTTGAATCACCTCCCCATCCTAGGAGATTCCCTCAACATGATCCCTCCTTAAAGGTTGAGCCTAGAAGAGTCCCACACCCTAACCCGGCCCAAGAGGTTCACCCTAGGAGACCCAATTAGGAGTTCATGGACTAGGTTAAAAAAGGATCTAGTAGCCTAAAGGAAAGGGAGCCAGGAGTTAACCTGATCAAGGCCAAGGAGTTAAAGAAGGAGAATACTGAGGGAACCTTTGCCATAAAAGAGATTCATGAACCAACACAAAGAGAAGAACCTTCTGAAGAATTTCATGGAGAAAAGATTGAACCCACTAATAATTTAAGCGAAGAAATCCCTGATCCTATTGAAGAATCCAAAGAAGACATCTATGAACCAAGTCTAGTGGAGAAGTGTGATGAAGATGGACCCAACATTGAAATCATGGAGGAACTCATTGAAAAAGATCCTGACCCCATGATAAAATTTGAAGGAGTGACTGAGCCAGGATCAAACATAGTCGATGAAAGTGAAGGTTCGTAAGTATTTCCCATAGAGGAGGTCCAGGAACAAGTCCTTAAAGAACAATCCTAGGAAGTAGACATTAGTTTAGAGGACTTTCAAGATAAACTTTCCAAAGACCTTCTTGAAGACTTTCCACCATCCAAGGACACCTAACCTGCCCTGGAACTTGCACCCATAGATCAATGTCCAAACTTTAAGATCATCCTGAATAGCCAAGGTATGTTTAATGCTTCCCATAAATTGCCCCAAGACTCTGATTCCTGTTTCCTACCCTTCCCTAAGTCTTCTCATTTTTCTAGAGCCATGGGACTACATTTTGTTGAGATTATTAGATTGCATGAATCCTTAGAGCCCATCCCATTTGATACCACTTATGGTATACCTTATGGCATTTGATAGGGATCCTTGGTAATTAATCATGTGCATACCAGACTAGGGTCAAACCTAGAGACTAAATAATCTATTAGGTTTAGGCCCTAGAGAGTCTAATAAAATTTTTCTCAATAGAAATACATAGTTGAGTCTATTTTTTGTCATGTGTCAGTATGAGTCTCAGAGTCCGCAAAATCATTTGTATATTTGATTCATGCTTAAGGAAATTAACCTGAAAATCAACCTAATACAAGAAATTGGCTGATTCCCGAAAGCAAGACAAAGAATATGAAATAAGGAATTCTGTAATGATTAGGCTTAGGCCTGAATGGTTTCTTTCAGGAACCATTAAGAAACTTCATGCTCATGTAGTTGGCCCCTTTAGAGTGATAAGGAGAGTTGGCCCTAATGCCTATGTTCTTGAGCTACCCCCAAATTATGGCATTAGCTCGACTTTCAATATCTCGGACTTAGTCGAGTATAGGAAACCAGCAAATATAACCAGTGAGTCATTTGGACCTGACCTTTCATTTGAGAGCGAACCCAACCTAGAGTGTCCACCACCAATGTTACCTGAGAGAATAGAGCAGATCGAGTATGTCTTAGACGATCAAGCTATCACCACACAGGGCAAAGGCTATCAGTATTGCTTGGTCCGATGGCAAGGCCGACCGAAGTTCGATGATTCATGGATTACTTGGGAGGACTTGCAGCACCTCCAACCCAAACATCTAAAGAAGTACCAAAGCCAAGCCAACCCTTACTTGACAGGGTCGAGTTCCTCCCACCCCAGGAGAATTGGTGTGGGCACCAGGATTAGACAGAGGATCCTCAATCCTTTGAGGATCTTGAATTAGGTTTTTAATTAGTTGGGTCCTATAATAAGGCTTCGAGACTAGGAAATTTTTTTTTGAGTCATGTACTTTTGTTTTAGACTTGTTCATTGGCCAATGTGGTTAAGCAAGGTCAATAAACCTTGTATTCAGCTGAATTGGTCAAAGCCCGAGTCTACTTGAAGATTGGGCACAAGCCTATTTCAAGGAATGGTCATTGAGTCTAGTCCAATTATTAATGGTTCAAGCCATCTCCCATGCCTTGAAGGATGCCACCTTATTCCTTGAGAACCACCTCATCCATCCCATGTGGTGCCACATCATCATGACAAGTGGGTGGCCATTGCTAGAAGGAAATGCTGAATTTTGTGGGCACCATTCCTTGATCCTTTCCTCCCTTCCCTCCCCCTATCAAGCCTCTTTCCAAAGGAGCTATGGGCAGCCATGGAAGGTAAATGGGCAATGAGACATGATCCTTGTTTCAAGCCCCATATCAAGCCTTCTTCCCAAAGTGCTTGGTCGGCTATGGAAGAAATGCATTGACCCAAAGGGTGCCAACTCAAATCAAGAAGACAACTCTCTTATTTCAAGCCCCAAATCAAGCCATGCCATCAAGCAAACAAGACCTTGGTCAGCCAAGAGAAGAAATCATAATTTGGGCACCCTCTTCATGAAGCCTTGTAATTTTTTCATTGGAATTTGAATGAGTTTTAACGTGCTTATATAAAGGGCCTTACCCCTCCCTTGTATGGATTATTGTTTATGAAATGAAAAAAATCTTGAGAAGTTTTCTTCTAGCCCTTGTCTTTTAAACTAGGATCTCCGTGAGGGAGCACCTTTGTCCTTCGGGGCATCGAGGGGTGAGTGGCCCTACGTTACCATCTTCAAGCCAACAACCTTTCTTCAAGTTCAGAAGCCATCTGGATGATCCACTTGGATGCCTAGCAAGAAGAACTCCATCCACAACCAATCTCAACTTTCATTCCCTCATCTCTTACTTGTTTCTTGATGTCTCCTAACCCTTCTCTTGGTTACTCACAGGTCCTCCAGGTACCATGAATAGTAGAGTTTGTCTCCCATGCCTTCGTGACCATCGGACGGAAAGCCTGTGAATTTGCAGGGTTGAAGGCTTGATCTTCCAGGCCGCATCTGCAAGAGTGGGTGAACTCGACATCGGGCGCATCAGAGTTTATTAAGGTTTGCATCCCCAAACTCCTAAGTCGATATTGTTCTAAGAGCTAAGTCCTACGGGGTTTCTCAATCCCGGGGTCCGCTCATTATCCTTGTTTAGGGGCTAATTTGCTTGCTAGAAGTTCTTATGAATATAGAATCTCTATAACTGCTCTTGTTTATCTTCGGGAATCCTAAATCCATAAGAAAGCTTAAACATCACAAAAATAAAAAAGTCACTTGCATCATTCATCTCATCTTAGCATCTCTTAGTCCCACATCATGTTTGGTATCAGAGCATGGTTAGGACTTAGCATCTTCCTAAGTACTTGGATTGGGTGCTTCATCATGGCTGTCTGGTCATAAAAAAAATTAGGGCTACAAAACCTTCACATCCCATTCAAAGGGGATTTCTTATGGTGTGTAGGGGTGCCGATGTGATTGACAATTGAAAGGGAACAGAAGGAGATAGGTTTAGATCCTTATGAAAAAAAATTTTTTGCTTCTTTGATTTCAGCATCTTTAGAACTTCAACAACCCAGTGCATAGTTTGCTATTTTAGTTGTTTTTTCCTGCAATAACCTATGATTTTTGTGCTTTTATTTTGCTAGATTAAAATATTTGAAAGTATTTTTTGGAATTTTCTTAGATTTTATTACAGTCTGTATAATTTCTACATTCTGGAATACTACCCGAGAGCAAATCTATTATGAAATTCTAGCAAGTGCATTTTATCGCACTTTAATTTTCCATATACTTTAATGTTTGCATTTAGGTTCATATTTGGTTATTTCCAGCATCTTATTTTCTGCTATCATACATCAAAAATTCAAAACGCAAAAATCTTATACACATTTCATTAGATCATTTGTATGCCATCATTTTCATAATTAACTTAAGGACATTAATATCATAAGATAAGGAAAGTAAGTCATTACCTTTCCTTAGCCCAAAAACAACCACCCTTGCATTTTGAACCCAAAC
The DNA here is from genome assembly GCA_021397845.1 of Areca catechu. Classification (NCBI taxonomy): domain Eukaryota; kingdom Viridiplantae; phylum Streptophyta; class Magnoliopsida; order Arecales; family Arecaceae; genus Areca; species Areca catechu. The sequence continues at coordinate 138,129,454 of CM038051.1, read as the reverse complement.
CTAATCTAAAATCTATTAGCAACTTAATAGATTAGGGACATCCACGAGTCGGGTTTAACCACTTTGGGGAAGCTAGTGCATGCAACCCATCTATTGGTACCAGGAAGCTGGTGTCTATGGCAAGAGGTTTAGCATCAAACGACCTAAGCATGTTGTGGTTCTTTAATTGGGTCCTTGCGAAAGTAAGGAGGGCCTCCCACACTCCCATCTCTTACCTGGCTGGTGAAAGGGCTAGTTGTTGTGCTATATATTTTCTACGCTGATCCATTATGATTGAACTCCTAGGTCGAGCAAACCCGTAGCACCATTCGTTGTGTGTTGCATGTCGATTAGGTCAGGAGTCCCGTGTCACCCACATCACTCTCATTCAGGTGAACCCATGGATAATTGCAAGTATCAACATAGGCTCATCGCTGAGTAGCTTGCCAAGCTGACCCAAAGAGTTGATAGATTGGAAACAAGGCTAGGAATTTTGGAGAGGACCCAGGAGCCACACACGAAACCAAAGTTTGAATCACCTCCCCACCCTATGAGATTCCTTCAACATGATCTCTCCTTAAAGGTTGAGCCCAGAAGAGTCGCACACCCTAACCCAGCACAAGAGGTTCATACTAGGAGATCCAATCAGGAGTTCATGGACCAGGTTAAAAGAGGATCTAGTAGCCTGAAGGAAAGGGAGCCAGGTGTTAACCTGATCAAGGCCAAGGAGTTAGAGAAGGAGAATACTGAGGGAACCTCTACCATAAAAGTGATTCATGAACCAACAAAGAGAGAAGAACCTTTTGAAGGATTTCAGGGAGAAAATATTGAACCCACTAATAATTTAAGTGAAGAAATCCCTGAGCCTATTGAGGAATCCAAAGAAGACATCTATGAATCAAGTCTAGTGGAGAAGTGTGATGAAGATGGACCCAACATTGAAATCACTGAGGAACTCGTTGAAAAAGATCTTGAACCCACGATAAAATTTGAAGGAGTGACTGAGCCAAGATCAAACATAGTCGATGAAAGTGAAGGTTCGCAAGTATTTCCCATAGAGGAGGTCCAGGAACAAGTCCTTAAGGAACAACCCTTGGAAGTAGACATTAGTTTAGAGGACTTTCAAGATAAACTTCCTAAAGACCTTCTTGAAGACTTTCCACCATCCAGGAACACCTAGCCTGCCCTAGAACTTGCATCCATAGATCAATGTCCAAATTTTAAGATCATCCTGAATAACCAAGGTCTATTACATGCTTCCCATATATTGCTCTAAGACTCTGATTCCTATTTCCTATCCTTCCCTGAGTCTTCTCATGTTTCTAGAGCCATGGGGCTACATTTTGTTAAGATTACTAGATTGCATTAATCCTTAGAGCCCATCCCATTTGCTACCACTTATGGTATACCTTATGGCATTTGCTAGTGATCCTTGGTAATTTTTTTTGTGCATACCACACTAGGGTCAAACCTAGAGAGTCAATAATCTATTAGGTTTAGGTCCCAGAGAGTCCAATAAAATTCCTCTCAATAGAAATACATAGTTGAGTCTGTTTTTTGTCAAGTGTCAGTATGTGTCTCAGAGTCTGCAAAATCATTTGCATATTAGAGGCAAGCATAAGGAATTTAGCCTAAAAGTCAACCTAATCCAATAAATTGGCTGATTCCAGAAAGCAAGCCAAAGAATATGAAATAAGGGATTCTGTAATAATTAAGCTTAGGCTTGAACAGTTTCCACCAGGAACTGTTAAGAAACTTAATGCTCATGGAGATGGCCCCTTTAGAGTGATAAGGATAGTTGGCCCTAATGCCTATGTGCTTAAGCTACCCCCGGATTATGGCATTAGCATGACTTTCAATATCTTGGACTTAGTTGAGTAAAGGGAACTAGCAAATATACCCAGTAAGCCATTTGGGCCTGACCTTTCATTTGAGAGCAAACCCGACCCAGAGTGTCCAGCACCAATATTACCTGAGAGAGGAGAGCGAATCGAGCGTGTCCTGGATGATCAATCTATCACCACCCTGGGCAAAGGCTATCAGTGTTACTTGGTCTGATGGCAAGGCCGATCAAAGTTCGATGATTCCTGGATTACCCGGGAGGACTTGCAGCACCTCGACCCCGATGTTCTAGAGAAGTACCAAAGCCAAGCCAACCCTTACTTGACAGGGTCGAGTTCCTCCCACCCCGGGAGAATTGGTGTGTGCACCAGGAGCAGACAAAGGCTCCTTAACCCTCTGATTATCTTGGATTAGGGTTTTAATTTTTTGGATATTGTAATAAGGCTCCAAGCCTAGGCAATTTTATTTTAAGTCATGTACTTTTGTTTTAGTCTTGTTCCCTGGCCAATATGGTCAAGCAAGGTCAATAAACCCAGCATTCTGTTGAATTGGTCAAAGCCCGAGTCTACTTGAAGATTGGGCCCAAGCCTGTTGGAAGGAGTGGTCATTGAGTCTAGTACCATTATTAATGGGTCAAGCCATCTCCCATGCCTTGAAGGATGCCAACTCAGCCCTTGAGCACCACCTCATCCATCCCATGTGGTTCCATATCATCATGACAAGTAGGCGGCCAAGGCAAGAAGGAAATGTTGAATTTTGTGGGTGCCAATTATTGATCCTTTCCTCCCTTCCCTCCCCCTATTAAGCCTCTTTCCAAAGGAGCTATGGGTGGCCAAGGAAGGTCAATGGGCAATGAAGACATGATCCTTGTTTCAAGCCCCATATTAAGCCTTCTTCCCAAAGTGCTTGGTCGGTTATGGAAGAAATGCATTGACCCAAAGGGCACCAACTCAAATCAAGAAGACAACTCCCATCTTTCAAGCTACAAATCTAGCCACGCCATCAAGAAAACAAGACCTTGGCCGGCCAAGAGAAGAAGAAATCAGAATTTGGGTGCCCTCTTCATGAAGCCTTGTAATTTTTTCATTTGAATTTGAATGAGTTTTAAGGCACCTATATAAAGGGCCGTACCCCTCCCATGTATGGATTATTGTTGATGAAATGAATAAAATCTTGAGAAGTTTTCTTCTTTCCCTTGTCTTTTAGACTAGGATCTCCTTGAGGGAGCGCCTTTGTCCTTCAGGGCATCGAGAGGTGAGAGGCCCTAAGTTACCATCTTCAAGCCACTAACCTTTATTCAAGTTTAGAAGCCATCAAGATGATCCACTTAGGCAGCTAGCAAGAAGAAATCCATCCACCACCAATCTTAACATTCATTCCCTCATCTCTTGCTTATTTGTTGATGACTCCTAACCCTTCTCTTGGTTACTCACAGGTCCTTTAGGTACCATGGATAGTGGAGTCGGTCTCCCTTGCCTTCACAACCATCGGATGGAAAGCCGACTAATCTGCAGGGTTGAAGGATTGATCCTCCAGGCCGCATTCATCAGAGCGAGTGAACTTAGCATCGGGCGCATCAGAGTTTATTAAGGTTTCCATCCCCAAACTCCTAAGTCAATATTGTTCTATGAGCTAAGTCCTATGGGGTTTCTCAATCCCGGGGTCCTCTCATTATCCTTGTTTAAGGGCTAATTTGCTTGCTTGAAGTTCTTATCATTATAGAATCTCTAGATCTGCTCTTGTTTGTCTTTGAGAATCCTAAATGCATAAGAAAGCTTAAACATCACAAAAAAAAAAAAAATCACTTGCATCATTAATCTCACCTTAGCATCTCTTAGTCCCGCATCACCCTTACTTCAAATTCATTCAAAACATAGCAAACGATGAGTTGGGAGTTGCTACAAGCCTTCAGATGTTGCACTCCTAGTTCTTTAGCTATCATGAGGCCAGTGATATGAGCCTCATACTCATCCTTATTGTTGGTGGCAGACAATCCAAACCACAGGGTGTACGGTATGTCTCCCCCTTTGGGGTTGATTAAAATTAGCCCAGCTCCCAACCAATTAGTATTTGAGGTCCATCTACATATAAGGTCCTTTGATTCTTCTTGTCTTCAAGTGTTGGATCACCTCCTTTGGGGCTTTCTTTAGGAATGGTACATTCTATCATAAAGTCTGCTAGTATTTGTGCTTTAATGGAGGGCTGTGGCCAAAATGCCAAGTTAAATGTGAAGAGTTAAAGGGCTGTATTTGCCATTCTACCTAAAGATCTAGTCAGTGCAATATATCATTCAGAGGGGCTGATCTATCAACACCACCACTGTGTGGGCTTGGAAATATAGTTGAAGTTTCCTAACTGAGGTCACAAGGGCAAAAATGGGCTTCTCCATCTAAGTGTATCGAGTCTCAGCATTTTGTAGGACTTGACTAACATAGTAAACTAACTTTAGGTCCGATCTTCTTTACAAACTAAAATAGACCTGATGTTCGAAGGGAAGACCGCTAGGTATAGATACAACCCTTCACCTATTTTAGGTTTGTTGAGAAGTGGAGGAGTGCTGAGGTAGGCCTTAAATTCATCAAAAGCCTTTTAACAATCCTTGGTCCATTAAAAATCCTTCGACCTTTTTAATGTCTAGAAGAAGGGCATGCATCTCTCAATCGATTAAGAGATAAATCGACTGAGGGCTACCATATGCCCAGTCAACCTTTGGACTTCCTTGATTATTCTTGGTGTAACCTGTTGCAGATCTCATGGAGCTAGTGCGGACTCGGGCTCAGCTTGATTGGTGGCTAGAGTAGGAGTAGATGCTGATGAGGAGCTAGGGGGCATCACAAGGTCCGGTCATTGGGAGTCAGACCTACAAGTTAGTCTCCAAGAGAGGCAAAAAGAGGAGGCTTGGATCCCATTTGGGTTTAGAAAAGGAGCAGGAGAGGGGCTGGAGCGGTAGTAAGGAAGAGATGGTGGACAGAATGGGATATGTGAAGGAAGGGGACTTTAGTGCGTATGAGTCCTACTTCCCCATTGATAGCACATAGATGAGTGAAGTTGTGTGAGCTAGAGTTCTTCAAGGTAAAATTGAAAATATATGTATTAATGGCCCATAGAATCTCGCTCAGATAGTAAGCTATAGAAGACTCAATCCAGGGAACTCAGGACGTGCACTGATGGGAGAGTAAGAAAGGATTCCATATGGTGGAAGGAGGTGGCTCTTGAGAAGAGAGGGCTCTCTATTCTATCTCCTTTGTCCCCCCTATTCCTCTTTTCTTTTCCTTCTTCTTTTTTCTCTTTTTTCTTTCTTTTTTTTTTTTTATCTTACCTAGAAGTTTACCAGGAACCAAGTTATCGGTATATACCTAATATCTAATGATAAGAGATGATGACTAGCATTTTCTGACTACTATAGGCATGCTCGAACTAGGGAACTATGCCATGGTAGGTGAGGCAAGGAGTGGTAGCTAGCATGGCATGTACATATGGTAGGATGATCGTCAGGTAGCAAATATTAATGACCACTACATTAGGAGCACACACGAATGGGTGGACTAAATAGGTTGGTGATTATTGGCATTCATGCACCTTTGAGTCCATGTGGTGAGGCATTGGGAGGTTTCCTCACCACTTGAGCTGGCTGACACATGTTTGAAGAGGGTTGGAGCTTGATGTCTATGCTGGACCACTGAACCCTAACGTATTAGATGCCCCCCACTTTCTTGCCCAAGTGGTTTAATCTCCATGATCTTGGACAAAGAAAGTAAAGATTTCTCTGGTCTTACGGGGCACAAGGGCCTACAACTGCTAGGGCAAAGCCAGGTGTTTGCAACCAAGATGGCATGGCTGTGCCAAGCATGGTAGCTTGTGGCAAAGATGCCAAGGCTACATTGGGTGAGGCAACTCACAGTAAAGATGGTGAGGCTGCATTAGAATAGGTAGCTCGTGGATAAGATGGCGAGGTTGTGCTGAATGAGGCAGCTCACGGTAGAAATGGTGAGGATCTGATGGGTGAGGTAGCTCATGGCAGAGTATTCAATAGAGTTGATCACATTTAGTGCGGTGTATACCTACACTCACCTACATGCCATACCAGTATCTCCATATTCTTTGGTTATGAGGACAACCAACCCATATGACATATAAGAACCTATGCTCGATAAACATTGTCATCCTAGGTAACAATATATCATTTGGTCATGTACTTGTTTAAAAACAACTCGATAAATCTTCCTTTATCAAATTGATATAGTTTTAAGGACTTCATCTCAAAAAAGTTTTAAAAAATTGCAAAAGCAGATGAACTACCAAAATAATTTTATTTTATTAATGATCATGTACACATTATAAAGATTTCAACCATCTATAACCCAAATGATTGGCTATAGGATACATTTTCTAATAATGATTGGTCCTCCGATTATCAGGGAGGTTCATGGCTCGTCTAGGGTGGTAGATAAGGCATGCTTACAAGGATATGACTTTGGCTTCAGGGTGTGTGAGCTCATCATACAGGGTCATTTTCTTGAAGCAGGAGAAGCAAACCGAGCTGCTTGTCCCTTACAATCCTATGATTAAGGAGATCATCCATGCAACAGAGAATAGGAGGGAGAGATTAAGGAAGGCCTAAGGGCTTATTGATTTTGTACTTTTTCCCTTTCTTTCAAGAAATGAATAAGAATTTTTCCTTTTTTAATTTTGTTTCTTCATGCTCGATACCTAGAACTATGATGTTCTGCATATCTCTACATAATATGGAACAGTTCAATCTGGAACCTAATGTGTTATCGACTAGAGAACATCTTCACTCAGGTCTCGAGGGATTGCTAGAGCCTCTAGGTCTGGTAATGCTTTTTAATGAGATATGAGGCTCACCTTGCCCCCTAATCATAGGTTACAATGTGTCCAATACGCCTCTTGAGGGTGGACCTCGTTAAGGTGAAGTTCTCAATCGGAGGTAACATAATGTTTCAGTGGCATCACCTTTGATGGAGTGCCAATGGTAATAAATGCACAATCACCCTAAGGAATTGCCAATTTTGGAGAAGTCGCTTGATGCCTTGTCTTCCAGTTCTATAGGAGTTATCACTTAGTTGATAAGCAGTGCCACTTATCAAGCACCAGTTGGGTTGAGGCATGGCATCCTTCCTTCCATCCCTTTATAAATAGAGCATTGAGGGAGCTGGGCTTTGGTAGACCCTTCTAAAACTCCAATGGTTAGAGAAAAGCTGCACCACCATCGATAGAGGTACTCTAGGCTTGGATCTTGGAAGTTCCCTTTCTTGCTGGAAGGATTCTCTCTAGGGGTGTTTTCTCTACAATGCATGAGTGCTAGTGAGCACTCTTCTTAACATGGAAGGTATTACAAAAGGCTAGCATTTCTATCTCTGGGTCGTAGTTTTCACCGATCTGATGATGAAGCCAAAGGGGACATAAGGGTTTCATACCTCATCACCCAGTTCCTTTTCTGCTATGGCTCACCTTCGTGTCTAGCTATAGGTGGATCTACAGCAATTGCAGCCCTAGAAACCTACCCCACTTAGCTTGATGAATCTTAATAAGGGGGAATAATGGTGGCCCATTGCCACCTTCGATGAGATTCCTAACATCATCGAGCAGGTCCTGGCTCTCCATTTAGAGTCAGCCAGGTCAAGAATAGGAGCAGCCTCAAGAATGCCACCTTATTGGTGAGTAGTGGGATCGCACTGAAGCCACAGCGAGGCATTCTTGAACGATCTCTGGTGCGTGTTTACATAGAACTCTTAGACTCCCTTTCAAAGTTAAAGTGCATACAAGGAACAATAGAGAAAAGAGGGGGTGCCACAAAGTTTCCTACTTTATTGGTTATACATGGAAGTAAAGAGAGAAGAAAATCTGGGGCTCCTGCATGCTTTCTTCCTTTGCTTGGGGCACTTTGCATTGAATAAGGAGGGGGTTGCTTGGGCACCAAGTTGCTTCATATTTTGGTCTGGAGTGGTTGCATGAAATAGGAGAAGAATATTCCAAGGCTTGGGCACCACTTTTGTTTCAATTTTGGCTTGGAGGTGTTGCATGAAACAAGGGGGGTGCCAGTTGATTCCTTGTCTACTTGGGGAGCTAGGGTAGGGTCTAGTGGAGGTGGCACATGAAGCCTCCTCTTCCTTCTTTGCTTTAGTAGGGGCCAGTGGAGGTGGCACAGGATAATCCTTTATCTTGAAGTGGGGTCCAGTAGTTCTTCTCTTGGACTTGACTTGAATGAAAGAAAATTACAGGACTCAAAATGGGCCTAATTAACTAGACTCGGATGAAAACAAATGGACTCAACTTTATCATATGGACTCAATTGACTTAGTTTTATTACAAGACTCAATTGACTCAGGACTGATTGGACTCAAATGATTTAGGATTGATGGACTCAAGTGACTCAAGCAATCCGTAATGAGCTTTGGCTTGGGTGCAGCCTCTTTCTGATCCTGGTACCTGCACCATTTATTTTCTTTTTTTTATGTTGCAATATCAATAATTCTTATAAATTCAGTGTTAGAATAATTTATCTCATATGAAGCATAGGTCATATTTAGAGATCATGACATGTCCACTCAAAGTATAAACTATCTACTTTATTTGCAAGATTAGAGATCTAATCTACCATACTATGAGCTATCTCTTTGAGGTATGTACCATATCCTGAGATCACAGCACATCGATAGAGGGTGTAGGCATATATGTCAGATCAAAACCTCCATTAGAAAAATAACACAAAGGATATAAACAAAAAAAGCATAATCTTTATTGCTTAGGAATCAAGTACAAAAAGAAAAATACAACCTGGTTATAGACTTTATCTTTATCCCAGGTTGAAGGAGTTTAGCCACACATCACTACTACCAGTATCTCCTCCAAAATTTACCTTTTTCTTAAGCCTAATATAATAATCTAAAATAAAAAAAAAGAAAAATAAACTATGCAAAATTTTTTAAACAAATTGATATCTAGACTGCTTCCTGGGGTCCTCCTTTTATAGAGCTTGATTAGGGATTTCTTCCATTCAAATTTGGAGTCAATCGGGCTCAAGATCGGCTAGATATTGCACATGAAATCCTTAGCCATTTAATTTTGAATTATAGGCCTTAGCTTCATCGATAATCATGTGAAATAGTCCTTCCTTTCTTCTTGGGCAACCAGAGTCTTGATCAAACTTCGCTGAACACTAGATCCCCCTCGTTGATTGGGACTTGGAGATAGGTGGTGTGAGGTATCGATGGGAAGCAGTGCTAACGGCAGTGAGTGGTGGTTGGTGGTGATCAAACGGCCGACGACAGTGATGGTGGCTGGCTGTAGGTGGAATAAGGGAGAGTGGTGTTGGATGAAACCATGAAGAAGAATGCTGGTGTAGGGATGGGCATCAAATGATTATCGAATGCCTATGGATGAGGGGTTTCAGTGATCAAATGGAGAAGAAAACCAAAGAATTGAAGGATGGTGACTAGTCGATGCTTAGACTGGGATAGGGGGTTTCCAGTTGTTTTTCCAATAAAGGTGGTTCTCGACAGTGAGAAAGATGGTGGGGACAACTCCAATGGCCAGACAGGACAAAACATCAATGGTGGTCCACGGGCAGGGGTCGTGGACCGGCTCCAATGGCTACCCATGGATCACTCTCCATTCTGTAGATTGAGCGGTCAGTCCACCATGGATCGGCTGCTCTGAAATTCATGCATTTTCTTTAATAATTTTTCAACTATGATTTCGGGTCTGTTCAAACTTTGATTTGAGTGCCGTTTGTACCATTGGACTCCAAAAATTGAGCTCTTCCCATCCATGGACTCCTTTTCTACAAAACACTGATAAAAGTATTAATTCTTATATATATATATTAATTAATATTCATTTTAATGGTTAAATAAGGATAATTAATAGACTTATCATACCCCCAACTTAATCATTTCTAGTCCCTTAGAATGTAATTGAAAAAAAATCATATGTCACTAAGATCCTCCTTTGCAAAACTAGATCTAGGCTAAAAGATAAAAGAAGTTAGCTAGTATCACTAAGTATTCAGTTTTTGAAGTAAATTTTGCAATCGAAACTATTAAAAACTTTCTTAGAGTTCATCCAAAGATCTACAGCACTTGTGTTTGTGATGGCTAACTTAATTTTCCGATACTAGCTTATAAGAAATAATGGTATCTTCACCTATCACCTACATTGGTTAATTTTTTATACACCCCCAAATTAAGCACATGAGCGAGGTAGCTTTCACACTGCTTGATTTCTTTTCTTTTCTCTCTTTTTTTGTGTTGTCTTCACATTGCCCACTTTTTGATGCGAATAACAATGCTTACATAGACAAAAGTGTCTGATTATTCGGTGGGAGACCAATGTTTAGAACCTTTATTTTTTTCTTTTTTCTTCTTTTCTTAGGTAGGTAGCTCTTTCCTTAACTTCAAGTTTCTCTCAACAAAGTGTATATCAATAACCAATTTTTAATAATACTTGAATCTCTAATTGACCTTAAATTGATACCTAGTTTACCTCGTTAGTGTGCATGTGCGATGGAAGTGCTAATAGGCTTTAGGTGATCTTAGTAGGCCACTAAAAGTTTGACTAGCTAATCTACTCCTTAACTCATTGCGGTAATTAGCCAATACTATCTAACTTTAAAACCTTTTCCTAGTCAGTTTTGCTCAAGAATTTCTTTCTTGGCACATGATTTATAAAAATATTTGAAATTTTTTAAAAATTGCCAAGGTGTTTCTTTAATATTTTTTCAAAAAGGTCTTCCCTTACCCCCCAACTTAATTTCCATTTTCCTTAATGGAGTAAGAAAGAATAAAACAAGGAGAGATACCACCTTGATGGGATATGCCTCGTGTAATGCTAGGAGTGACCGTGCAGAGTAGTCTCCTATTCCTACAAAAAAAAAATCACTAAAATAAAAATCATTAAAAAGATTAGGTTGCCTCCCAACAAGAACTAAGTTTAATATCTTCAGCCAGACCTCTCAGAATTCATACCCTATTCCTGCCCAAATCTTGATGTGGGTTTGTAATTCCCTATGTGATTCGGGTTTAGCTACAAAGTATTTCCTGCATGTGACCATTGAGTGGCTTATTGCCTTGATAGCTAATTTTTTTTATCATTAAATCTAGGTATAAATTAAGTACCAGTCAAAGTTCTAATGGACCTAAATCTTTGTACTCCATGTGCTTAATATATGAAGAAAGTAATTTAGGATCCCTATTTGATGCCTCTTCCACCATAGACAAGGGTGTAACCAAAGACATGAGAGGTTCAGCTACTAATTTAGATTCTAGCACAACCCCTTCCTGATCTATAACTTGGCATCTTTTCCAAATTAGTATCATCTCTATCTCGATACATTGTTTCAACACTAGAGATAAATTTTGGAGGTAGTTCTCAAAAGTAGTGCCAAATATAGAGAGATCATATATAAAGAATTTAACTTCGTTATCCCCCATATGTGCAATATCCCACCCAGTAGCTTCTTTATATACTTTTAGAACATCTACAATTTGGGCTTCTTGATTACATGTTACTGGTAAGGTATCAGTGGATATGGCAGGAAGTGGTTTCAATTTTGGTTCAGATGGTGATTCTAACAAAGGAGCTATTGGGGGTCTAGGTGATGGCTTATGTTTCTCGCTCCAAGGTAAGGTGGTGTTTGGGTAGGGTATTTCTACTAGGTCATTTATCTTTAGGGTACAACTCTCTATATCAAGTTCATCCATCTCAAAATGAGCCAAACTAAGGTTTAGCGAATCGTAAGGGAACTTTCATGCATGGCTTTCTCTATTATATTATATATTTGCGATCTTTGGTTCTATTATTGCACCTATTTGTTCTCCCTTCCCATTGAAAGTAATGAATGATTCTAGGGTTCTGGGGGTTGGGACTATGGATAAGATGGGTGATGATGGAAGTGATCCATCCCTCCTTTCTAATTTCTCTTAATAATTTTGTACCTTAGTCAAATTATTTAAGTTGGTCTCTTTGGTTGTATAGGATTGCTCTATGACCAATTCAATTCCAAGAGTCAAATTCAATTGCTGAGCAATAGTCACATTGATATTAAAATTTTTAGTTAGGTATTGTCCATATTGATGACTCTCGGGTTAAATATGCATCTCTTTTTCACTTTTGGCTATGGCTAATGGTTCCAATTTCATCTCTAGATGGGCACGAGGCTAGGTATTGGGAGTTATACATTGGTCCATGTTCTACATGAAACAATTAAAGGTAGCATTAGTGCATTTAATTGTAGCTTCAAGGTCAGCATGGGATTTAGCCAAAGCTTCTAGGGCTTTTTCTAAAGGACTAAGTTCCTCCTCAAGATCTAAACCTGGTTGATCATTCAATACTTGGCTAGGCCTAGGGTGAGGCTGGTCAAAATAAAGGGTTCATAGTATTGCATCTTGTGACCACATAAAATTGGGGTGATGATCCCATATAGGATGGGGAATAAGGGTCAGTTGTATATTTATTATTGGCTATAGTCCCTTGTGTAAACCTGTTTTGGGTTGGGTGCATCAAATAAGGACATACATCTACAACATTATCTGGTGCGTGACATATTGTGCACATAGGTGCTGGCATATGATGAAATTGGATATATCCTTTACGTTCTATAACCTCAATTAAAAAAATTATTTCCTAGAAGCCAATCTTTGTATCGGCATTTCTATAATCTTCCAACTCATGTATGATATTATTTATTAATAAAAAGTAATTGTTGATTCATCATACTACTACATCTTATCAAAATTATGATGAACCACATAGGTTAAGGCAATGGAATTAGGGTTATGATGGAGATCATAATGGTGAGTCCTAAGTTCCAATAAATCCTAATCTAAAATATTTCTAGTCTTTGGATCATCGATTCGGGGATTGATGTTTCTGGAAAGACTAGCATATCCTATGTATGCTCAATAGAGAGGGTAGTTGGTCTCACAATTACTTGTGTAGGGATACTAATACAAGGAAATGGATGCTCATTAGGGTATGAGTTCAGTGAACCAATCCACCTTGGAAACATCTTATGGTGGTCTTTGTACATGTTAAAAGATGGTTCACATAGTGGGAGTTGTGCAAGTAATCCTTAAAGCTGAGATCACCATGGTTCCTTATGCACATAAAGCCATGTTTTGGTTCATACTCATTCATGACAAATAGTCATGTACAGGGTATTTCAGATATGGTGGATTATGCATGGAGGATGTGAGTGGATCAATAAGGAATCGATCACTCCTAGTAAGAGGACTTATCCTATGTAATATCTTTGATTGTTAACTCAGGAAGTCTTTAATCAAAGCAAGATGAAATTAAAAGAATTTTTAATCTTTCATCGATCAAGTCTTCATTATCAAATTGAGATTTGAAAGGATTAATTCCTAGGGTTTGATAATTCTTGATACCCATTACTTATTTGGTATAAAGGAAGATCGAAGGATTGAATTGCATGGTAACTTTCCATTAAAGGGTATTTTGATAATTTCTACCAAATTTTTCATCTTTTGTGTAGGCATGATACATTGCTAGACATCAATCATATCTTGTAGATTTTCATGAATCAAATTGGTTGGATTCATGAGTCAATTTGGAAATTGGTTCGAATTGGCAACTTAGGTCAACCCAATTTGACCTAATTAGGTCAATCAACTTTGATCGGATCGAAATAGCTTAGACCTGGACCTACTGCTAGCTTGATGTAGATCCCAAAGGGTCACACACACTAGGGAGTTGGCCAAGGAAGTCAATTAGATTTTGGTTATGGTCATTGGATCCTAAAAGGCTAACTAATTTGTATACTAGCATATGCATGCTAGCCTGACTCCTAACCCAATTGGACTGGATCAATTTGCTTACTGTTGGCGTGAAATCCCTTTTCGACCGGATAGAGATTCTGGTTCGTAGGGGCCACTCCCGGGTTCACCTGCAAAACAAATTCCTGGCCGGAGTTGCTTCGACGAGGGACACTCCAATGCCTAAGTTAGAGGCAAGCTCCAGCCATAAAATGGGGAAGAGAATTCAATGGAGAGGAGGACTCTTTGGATTTCAAGAGTATCTTGTGCCCTTACCTCGAGCCTTCCCTCTTATCATTTTTATAAGGGGCCATCCGATCGGCAGTTCCGTCCTCCCCCCAGCGGTTACGATAGGGAGTCAAATCCTTCCCATAATCTGCAATCATGGGTTATCGTCGAATGGTTTCGACCAGACTGGAGGTGTTGTAGCCAGAGTTGCGCGCCGTGATTGTGTCCCAGAGATAGTCGATAGTAACCATTGGTAACCGTTTCTTATCATCCTTATAGAGATTTGAGATAGATCGTGGATTGTCTTCAGACTTCCCTTTTTAGGGAGATTCCCGTAATCAGATCGAAAATGTCTTCATCCTCGGATCCTCTCGAAATAGATCGGAGATCCTGTCTTCAGCATAGATCGAGGACTTAATCTTTGTCATGGGCTGGAGACCGTGTCTTGTCATGAATCGAAGGCCGTGTCTTCGGGAGTTGGTGGTGGTCGTCCCTCAAATCAGGTTGAGCATCTCGTCTTCGAGGGCCGATGGACTTGGTCTTCGATGAAGGTCGAAGATGTAATCCGAAGGCCTAGCCTTCGGATGTTGTAGGTCTGTTAAGAGCTTTGACTTGCCTGTGGGTTGCTTGTTTTTTCCCGAACGCCTGGGTTCGAAGTTGGTGGTTTAGAAGAAATGTCATCGGTCGGTCTGAACCAGCGGTCGGCTCGTGTTTGGACCAACATATCCCAACAGTATCCCCCCTACTCTTAGTTTTCGAAGCAAAAGATTTTCCTCGAAGAGTGGGAGTATTACTGGTTTTTTCATTTTCCTCTTGGATGATTACAAAAACTCTGATTAGACTGTCTGCCATAACTGCTGGCTAATTCGAGGATCAGGCATTGGATAGTTGTCATTCCCTGATTGAGGGATTAAAAGGAGTGGGCACGCTAGGAACTATCCCTCCTTTTTCGTTGTGCAGCAGTTCGACCAATCTTTCGGTTAGGATCTGGGCGGCAGTCATGGTACATCCTCGTCCCTTAGATGAAATGCGCGCTCCACCATAGCCATTGATTTATATGGATTACGACTCTCAGTCCATTCCATGTCAAATCATTTTCTAGGGCCATTTTGGGGTTACGCAACCATCTCGGTGGCTCGTGGCAGGTTATGATGTTGCTTGGGGTCCTCTCTATCTTCTTTTAAGGAGGAGAGGGAAAGCCCGGCTGAGAAAGCTTCTTCATCCTCAAACTTTCAACTTTGGCCTAGCTTTCCTTCCGTAGGTAGAATCTTCCTTTCGTTCCTTTATCTTGCTCTTCTATCATGGCTGAGTCTGTAGGTAGCCAAAGTGAAAATGTAGGGCCCTCGGGGGTCGATGATGTAGTGAGTCCGGAATTGGTCCCCAACTTCGTTTCTCCAGGAAAGATAGCCCACCTTCGAGAATGCTATCACGTTCCCGAAGATTTTCTCCTAATCCTTCCAACATCTGAGGAATGGGTAAAGAAGCCTATAATTCTGGGTCAAGATCTTTCGTCTGTATCAGGTAATGCCAGTGCAGTTGACTCCGAACAGTATTCGGAACATTTGTGGATTCTTGGTCTGGTGCCACATGGCTAATGTGAACCCCGGGACCAATCTGTTTACCGCCCTCTTTGTGCTTAAGAGAGACTTCCACGGTCATGGATGGTGGGTAATCAGCCCTTGGCCCGATCGCAAAATCATCAAGGATATGTCCAACGCCATCCACAGGTGGAAACCTATCTTTACTTTTGTGTTGTCTAATGAACCATTGGGTTTCAGTAGCGAGTGGAAGGAGCCATGTTCAGTTGCCAATGATGGGAAGAAGGTCTTGGTGGCTGATCAGTCCGATTACAACTTGTTGAATGATTCGAAGGTTGTTCCCATTCATGAATTGTTGGAGGAGAGGAATCTCCATCTCGTAGGGATCAGTAAGTTCCTTTTGTCAGGTATGAATGGGAAAATTTTCACCTCTTTCTTTATATTTCTGTTATAGTCCAATTGGCTCAAAGGGGGTTTGTCTATCTGCAGGCGGTGGAATGAAGCCCAACTTGAGTTGTCTTTATCAATCTTCCGAGAAGAGGACCGCCTAGGCTCCTCCTTCAAGGTTAGCTGTTCGGAAGAGGGCTCGTCGAGATGGTCCTGAGGGGAGCAGGGGAACTTCATCCTCCCGGGGAACTTCTGGGGAGGATGCAGCGCCGATGACGGAGGCCTCCATAGGGCCTCAGCTGGTCGAATCTTCACTGACGGCCATCTCCCCAATCCACATAGGGGAGAGCCCAACCCCGGTGGTTGATGTTCCTCTATCTTGCCCCCTAGCGATGGATTGGGGAAAGGAAGCACAAGTTGAAGGGGAGCCCATCTGGGAAGGGTCTCCAATTGAGAGCTATCCCACGGGCTCTTCAGTGTTTTCTCCCAATGGGGGACTGTTGGTCCTCACCGTTGCTAGGCGGGCGCTGAAGGCTACTATGTTGACTCACAATCTAGCGATTATCCAAAGTCGAATCCTTGCCAGAATATCTGACTTTGCCTTTTCTTCTCCGCAACAGGTAAAGTCCTTGTCATTTTTCATTTTCTTTGTTCTCGCTTGGAGGTTTGTTCGGCCTATAATTCTGCCTTGCCAATGCAGTTGGTCTATGACATTACTTTTTTGGAGGAGGGCTTGGGAAATGTTGATAGCCTCATCCATAGCCTCAAGGAGGAACTCCGCATGGCTAGGGCTGAAAAAGATGTGGCCGAAGAGCTGAGGCACTCGATGGAGGATTGTCTCACCCGAACGAATGCCGAAGTTCGAAGCCTAAAGAGCGAGCTAAAGAGTGCCCACTTGACGATTGTTGAGCAAGGGTCTGAATTGAGCAAGAATAGGAAGCATGTCGATTTCTTGGAGCAATCCACTAAGGAGGACCATGAAAAGATGGGGGACCAGACCAGGGCAGCCGAGGAGGCAACCCAAAGGGCTGAAGAGGCGGCCCTAGAGTTCGAAGTGGCCAGGAGGGAAATTGAAGTCCAGAAAGAGCTGGCAAGTAGGGCTGTAGTAGATTTTAGGAGGTCCTCGCAGTTCCAGGTGGAAATGAATGAGGCAACCTTGTACAGTTACCAGCATGGCTTTAACGATGGACTTGCTAAGGTCAGTAAGGCCTTCCCTAATGTTGATCTTTTTATTGTTCCTGCTTTTGACATTGTGGAAGAAGGAGAGGAGGAGGCCGAGGCCGCAGAGGAGGCCACTGAGGAAGTTGAGGAGATGTTGAGCCAAAGGGGTGAGATCCTAGTTATGGTTGAGGATCCTGGTGTAATTTCAGCCCAGGTCAAAGAAGATGAAGGGATGCCAAGCTTGGTGGAAGAGGCTCCTGTCGCAACCTAAGACTCGGGTGTGATTCCAGTCCCAGCCCAAAAGAGAGTTCAGGCTAAGGAGGGGCCCCAGGTTGAAGGCTCTCTAAACTCAACCCAAGTCGAGGAAGTTCTTTCTGCACAGATTGATAAGCTGCTCCAATCCTGCGTTATAGGGTCTCTTCCATTTAATGCCTAGGGATTTGTATAACTTTAGGCATTGCATCCCTTCTTTACTATCTTCGGGAATGTAACTAGCAAACTCTCTTATTGAATTATCATGTAGCTTTTTCCTTCCTTGTATGTGGTGTGTTGCGCTTTTGAATATGGCATAAGTAAGGTTGTCTGGTCGAATGGTCGAAGCCGAAGACCATTTGGTTGGCAACTGGTGCCGAAGATGAATTCTGCAATAAAACTGGAATGCCGTTGCTGATGACTGACAATGATTAGGCTACACTGATGTCAGATAACCAATCCATTTCTTGGAGTAGACACAACGGACAGGTGTTACTTTCCTGTTGGCCATTGATTAGGAAATATTTAGTATGATTTTTGTCACCTGCATTGAGTACATCGATATTCGAACGGTCGCATCCTCGTGTGCCCCAGGCGCAGCCAAATCCTCCCTTTCGAAGAGGGGGTCTATAATGCCGTACAATGAAGACCATTCTCGATTTGGGACACCGGCGGTTGCTATATCCAAAAGCAGTTATTGGCGATTGTATCGTTCTCAGGTAGTCACCCGTGTTTCGAGGCATCGCTTTGACATGTGGCACTCTCTGGTTCACCTGCGAAATGGTGCAGAGCATGTCTCCCTGTGGTCATTCGTGGGTGTTAGATCCCTTTAAATAAGATCGCATCTACCCTAGTTGAAGGACATCGTAATTTCAAACTCCTATTTTAGAAGCTTCCCTTCTCCGGCATCTCATCGAAATGAAGTTTAGTGTTTCTGAGCTTCGAAGGGTGGCAAAGAGGAGAGCCATTGACACTAGAAAAAGGGGGGCCCAAGGTTCCTCTAGTTAAGTGATGACGATGAGCCTATCGTTGACCGTTTGGAGAGAAAAATTTGTGTCTTAGAGGCTCAACTAGAGGAGGCCAGGACCCAGGTCGAGGCGGTCATCGCGGAGGTGGTGGAGGCTAAGAAGAAGGTGGTAGATGCCACCTTGGACTTCAAGGCGACTATTATTTTCAAAGAGGAGGTCGTCGAGGCGGCTCTGGATTCTCACCACCAGGGGTTCCGAGAACGCAGTGATAAGGCCTTCAGGTTTTGACTTGAAAGGCCTTGACAACATCAAACCTTATGTTCCCTTCCCTGGACATGAATTTGACTCTGACTCCGAGAAGGATTAGGATTCTAGTCCGGACAAGAACCCCGGGGACCCTTCATCTTCCTTGCAAGACTCCCCCCCCGGTATGGGAAAGGGCCGGCGGGTTGTCGTTAGATGTGCTTTCCCTGTCATCTACAATGCTTTTTCTTTTCTTTTTTTTTTGTAAAAAATTTAGAAATGAAATGAAATGTTTCCACTTCTCTTACCTTATCTTCTATCACATTGTGATCTGTAGAAGGTGTAGACTTCCCCGATTACTTGGAATCGTAGGGTGGGCACTTATTCCATTATTGTGCATTTTTGTCATGATCAAGGAAGGCTGTTCAAGCCTACCCCGGCGCATCTTCGGATTTTTGTAGGGTAGGCTGTAAAAACCATCCCTGTGACTTCTTTAGTGTAAGGTAGGCTGATTAGGCCCACCCCGGCATGTCTTCATATTTTCCATAGGGTAGGTTTCTTGAACCATCTCTGTGCCTTTTTTTGTATAAGGTAGGTTGATTAGGCCCGCCCCGGCATGTCTTCGAGTTTTCCATAGGGTAGTTTTTTGAACCGTCCCTGTGTCTTCTTTAGTATAAAGTTGGCTGATTAGGCCCGCCCCGGCACATCTTCGGGTTTTCCGTATGGTAGGTCACTTGAACCGTCCCTGTGCCTTTGATATTCTTCGTGGCTCGATCGGGCCATCCGTTGCGCTCATCGGATATACTGATAAGGTGAGTGGATCAAACTCTCCATTGTGCTGTTGGCCGATTCCTTAGATCGCACCATTCGTGCTGTTGTCATTTTGTTGACACAATAGGCTGCTTAGAGTTGGGCAAATTTGCACAACAAATTGGAGGTTAGTTTATTGATAGTATTTGCGAAGGTTTTGTACATTCCATGGCTGAGGTAAAATTCTCCCCTCTAAGGTCTTGAATCGATACATTCCTGGGCGTATGACCTCTTCAACCTGGTATGGACCTTCCCAGTATGGAGAAAACTTGCCCTGTTTTATTGGCTTGGATACCTCTGCCCTTCGTGGCACCATATCCCCTGTGCGAAAGTTTTTCTCCTTTACTCTGGAATTGTAATATTTGGTGCCCTTTTACAGATACATCACAATTTATCTGGGCCTGAAGCCTGGTGCTCGATAGAAAATCCAGGTCAACTCTCATGCGATCGAAGTTTTCTGGCTCTTCATAGTTGTCAATCCTTAAAGACTGGAGGGAGACTTCGATAGGGAGAACGGCTTTGGCACCGTATGCCAGGTTAAATGGAGATTCACCTGTGGCTACCCTCGGGGTAGTTCGATATGTCAGAGAATGGAGGTCAGCTCTTTGGACCAAAGTCCTTTGGCAACGTTCAACCTTGTCTTCAGACCGTGGAGAATGGTCCGATTAGTTACTTCAGCCTCTCCGTTGGACTGTGGGTGGGCAACGTAAGTCAGCCTGTGTTGCACATGGTACCGAGTGCAGAAGTCTTTGAACTTCGGGTTATCAAACTGCCTTCCGTTGTCGGTGATTATCATATGTTGAATCCCGAACCGGAATATGATGGAATTTTTAACAAAATTCTCAACCTTTCCCTCTATGATTTGAGCAAGTTGTTCGGCTTCGACTCATTTTGTAAAGTAATCAATTGCCACAAGGAGGAACTTTCTCGGCCCAGAGGCAGGCGGAAATGGGCTATGAATATCCATTCCTCACTGAGCAAAAGGCTAGGGGGCTATTAGTTGGGTCAAACGACTTGATGGTTGCCTCTGAATGTTGGCATATTTTGGCATTGATCACATCTTTGCACGAAGTTGACCGAGTCCTTTAGGATGGAGGGCCAATAATATCCTTGGCATATAATTTTATATGCTAAGGACCGGCCTCCCAAGTGATCACCGCATAAGCCTTCATGGACTTCCCTCAGGGCGTAGTCAGCATCCATCGGTCCCAATCATTTCAGCAGGGGATGAGAAACTGATCTTTTATAGAGAGTTCCATATAGGATGACATATTGAGATGCCATCCAACGGATCCTTTGGCCTCTGCTTTATCTTTTGGTAGCACACCCTCATTCAATAACTTAATGATGGGATCCATCCAACTTGGCTTGATCTCAATTTGGTGCACCTCTGTCGCTTCTTCTGCTATACTCGGGGCTTCAAGGTGCTCGACGAAGGTGCGAGCAAGAGATTCTGAGATCATAGTAGCAAGTCGAGACAATGCGTCCGCCCGAGAGTTCTTTGATCGAGGGACATGAATGATCTTGAAATCTTCTAGTTGAGAAGATAAAATTTGTACCTTCTCCAAGTACTGCACCATGACCGGATCCCTAGCCTGATATTCTCTTTTAACTTGATTTATGACCATCTAGGAGTCAGAAAAAGCTTAGAGTTTTTGGACTCCCAAACTCTTGGCAATCCGAAGTCCTGTAAGCAGGGCTTCATATTCGCTTGGTTATTTGAGGTATGGAGGGAGAAACGAAGTGCGTACTGTACCATATCGCCGTTGAGTTCAGCTAATATGAGACTGGCCCCGCATCCAGTAGAATTGGAAGCTCCATCCACATGGAGCATCCAAATGGACTTCGTATCCATCAAATTTTCCTCTTCTATCGAAGGCACTTCATCTTCGGACTTCCAAGTGCACTCAGCCAAAAAATCCGAAAGCACCTAAGCCTTCATAGCTGATCGAGGCTGAAAACTAATGTCAAACTCGCTTAGTTTCATAGCCCACTTGGCTATCCTTCCTGTAGTATCAGGGCATCAGAGAACAGCCTTCAGGGGCTGATCGATCAGCTCCATAATGGTGTGAGCATTGAAATAAGGCCATAGTCACTTTGCCATAATTATCAGAGAGTAAATCAGCTTATGCATTTTTGAATATCTGGTTTCAACATCTTGCAGAACTTTGCTGATGTAGTAGATCGACTTATGGGAGCCATCTTCTTCTCTTCGAATGAGGACTGAACTAACCGCTTCATCCGAAGTGGAAATGTATAATTTGAGTACCTCGCCTTCTTGAGGTTTAGAAAGTAGAGGGGGGTTCTCTAAATACTCCTTCAGCTCTTCGAAAGCAGCACGGTAGTCTTCGGTCCATTCAAAGTTACGGGACTGCCGAAGTACCTCGAAGAATGGGAGGCATTTCTCGGTTGATCGAAAGATAAACCTGCTTAAAGAGGTGATCCTCCATGTTAGCTGTTGGACTTCCTTCTTGCAGGATGGATGTCTCATATCTCTGAGAGCCTGAATCTTCTCAGGGTTGGCTTCAATCCCTCGCTTAGTGATGAGAAAATTCAGAAATTTGCCATAAGTGACTCCAGAGGTGCATTTCACCAGATTTAGCTTCATTCAATGGCGTCGCAGGGTGCTAAAGGATTCCTCCAAGTCCTGTATGTGATATTTTTAAGGAGGCTTTTGATGATCATGTCATCAACGTGGGCCTTCATATTCCCCTCCAACTGTTCTTTTAACACCTTGTTGATTAGCCTCTGAAATGTCGCTCTGGCATTCTTGAGCCCAAATGGGATCATCTTGTAGCAATATAGACCTTTGTTAGTGATGAAGGCATCTTCTCCTCATCTTGGGGATCCATTCGGATCTTATTGTAACCAGAGAAAGCATCCATGAAACTTAACAATTGGTGGCCGACAGTAGCATCGACTAGTTGGTCGATCTTTGGGAAAGGAAAGCTGTCCTTTGGGCAAGCTTTATTGAGATCTATATAGTCGATGCAGATCCTCCAATTGCTAGTAGCTTTTTTCACCATTACTATATTGGCCAACCACTCGGGTAATTGGCTTCCCGAATGAACCTAGCCTTAAGGAGCATGTTTACTTCCTCATCTATCACTTTTTGTCTTTCAGGGGTGAAGCTTCGCTTCTTTTGCCGAACTGGCTTATACCCAGGAGCAACATCTAGACGATGAGTGATCACCTCGGCGGGAATCCCTTGCATGTCCAAAGCCGACCAGGTAAAGACATTAGTATTGTTTTTGAGGAAACAAATTATATCCGTCTTGGTCTTTTCATCAAGCATGCTCCCAATCTGCACAACTTTGGTGGGGTCCTCTTTAGTTAAAGACACCAAGATGGTTCTCTAGAGGTGTTTACCAGAATCTGCAGCTGGGTCCCTTGGGTCTAACTGATCCAAGGTTGCAGGGTTACTGGTGTGCTTATCTTGAATCATCAGGCACTGTCGTGCCACTCTTTAGTCTCCCCTAACTTTTTCGACACTATTCTTGGTGGCAAAGCATCCCAGGAGATAATAAGATGACACTATAGTCCAAAATTTGTTCAAGGCAGGCCGTCCCAAAATGATGTTGTAGGCTGAAGGGGTTCTGGTGCGGGCACCAGACTCAGAAGAAGACTTCAGGGCTCCATCTGGATCTCTGATTGACCTTGCCCGAAGAATTAGGGTTTTCTGGTTTTGTAATAAGGGTTGACCTGATCAACTCAATTTTGAGTCTGTAATTTTGTCATTTCAATTTTTGTTGGGTCATGTTAACTCAGTCCAAGTCCAAAGCCCAGGTAGGTGTCATTCCCTTTGCCATAGGGCACCACATTTTTCAGCTACAAGTGGGTGCCACACTCCCTGCCACATCTCCATCCAGTGTACCTTGGTCCCCACGCCTCAAGTAAGCATGTTCTTTTTTTCTTGCACCACTTGGGGGAGAAACCCATCAAGATACCTCAATCCAAGGAGGAGACAACTTCTTTCCAGATAAACCCAAGCCAGGATGGCAAGAATTTTTCTTGAAGAGAGGATCAAGGAGGTGCCCCACAATGTTCTATAAAAATCCAAGTTATAAAAGGAAAGAGAGCATGTCTTGGGGAGAAATCAAGGAGGCACCCAAAAGTCTCCAAAAGTGCCAAAGCCATGAAAGGAAGAAGCCTAAACTTGTGGAGCAAGACTAGGAGTGTCCAAATGAGCCAAACCATGAAGGGAAAATCCTTGATTCATGGAGAGATACTAGGAGACACCCCCATAACCTGCCATTTGGAGCTGATTTTCAAGTTTTCTTGGAGTTTTTGGGCTGCCCACTCATGGAAGGAGTCTTGGGAAGAAAATTTGATGCCTAAAGTGTGGGT
Organism: Areca catechu; assembly: GCA_021397845.1. NCBI lineage: Eukaryota > Viridiplantae > Streptophyta > Magnoliopsida > Arecales > Arecaceae > Areca > Areca catechu. The sequence continues at coordinate 138,105,904 of CM038051.1, read as the reverse complement.
TAGTCCTATTAGTCCCACATGGAAAATGTATAAAATTATATTTTTTTGTTATGTCTATATATTCAACTCTATGTAACTCTTAAAAAAAAAAAAATGATGAATGAAATCAATTTCTGTATGAGCAACTTTGTGTTTCTCTCTTCCGCACTTGTATTCAGGTGTTGAGCTCCGTGAGGGAGTAAATCCGGGTTCCCTAGGAACCTTGAGGAGGTGTGAGATCTCCAACCCCAAAACCCTAGCTTAGTCCACCCATCTCTACTCCACCACCACCAAACCCTAATTTTCCATCTTCATCCCACGGCCCCTCTCTTCCACATCGAAGCCGGTCACCAGCATCCAGGTTCAGATCAACTGTTTCAACTACAGAGCCAGTTCAAAGGAGAGTCAGATCAGTTCCAAGATCTCCGGAACTTCTACATCCAACAATCTTCATTAAGTACTCAGGTCAGTGTCTTTCTTTGAGTTTCTGGTTCTTTTTTTTGTTCTTCTTCTTCCAGGTCCTGAGTTCGAGAAGAAGGCCAACCTTGCCATAGGACTACTATCCGAGGATCCATTGCGAAGATACCCCGTCTCCAAGGATCCTACAATCTGCTCGAGAGTGTCCTTCAATTGAAGCAACGAGAGATATCACAGTCAGGTATAAAACCTTCTATTCTCTCTTCGTCTGTTTCTTGAAAGAGGAGTAAACCCTAGGTCTGGGGGTTTCTCAATCCCCAGCGATCCTACTTCTGAGTTACTCTGATAATCCACTCCTTTTAATTGTGCTTTCTGTCATTTCTTAGTTTCTTTCAACATTAGTTTATCTTTCCTTTGAGTCAAAGCCGACTTCTGAAAATAAATAAATAAAAAAAAATACATTAATTTTAATTTACTTCTGCATCGCATCATCTCTTTTGTTCCGCATCATTTTTGGTATCAGAGCTTCTATTTTGCATCATTTTGGTATCAGAGCCAAGTCTAGGGTTTCTGTTTTGCTTGCTTGTTTAAGTCTCTCTCCTTTTTACTTTGTCTGCTCGAAGTAGACTCCCCAGGACGTCCGGTCCTAGGAATGAAGCGAGGTGCAAACCTCCTCTTCCCATTCCACGGGGTGTTCCTAGGGCGTGTAGGGGATCCGTTGGGTTACAACTTCGTAGCAGGAATTGTAAACGGGGGAAGCACCCTGTTTTTAGTCTGTAACTATCCTGTTGCAGGAATTGTTTCTCAGTGCAGGTAACTCCGAATTGCATAATTTTTGTTTTGCTGGAACCAGTATAATTGAAGCTATTTTACATAATTGTACTGTGATTTATTAGTTTCTGTGAAATTTCTGAGAGTTAAATTACTGTAACTCTATTTTTGTGTTCTGCAATGCAATTATTTTGAGTGAACATCTCCTAACTCATCCTAAGGGCATTTGAGCATCTAAGATAAGGAGAGGAGTTGATAACCTCTCCTTAGTCCAAAACAACCACCCACTCATTCGATCCTAAGCCTAACTTTAAAATTTATTAGACTTAATTTGCCCTAGTGGGCTAGGGACACCAACAAGTCGGGTCTAGGCTAATGTTGAGTCAGTTTGTCTAGTTACTCTGTGTGTGCTTTGTACTCAGTGTCTAGAATGGTGGTTCAGGGATTCTATCCCGAAGGACTTTTGTGCTGGTCCGCCTACCTGGCCAATCTCTGATTGGTGTCTAGGATTGGCAATTAGGGACCTAACACTCCCCTTACACCTGCCTGGCTGAGTCCCGAGTTACTACAGGCAAGCTTGCCACTCTAATTGGGCATCTAGTTTGGGCTCTAGGTCTAGTTAGCCCGTAGTCGTTTCAGTCGAGTCTCATTTGGTGTGCTTGCTTGCATCATCATGTCCACCCAGAATGGAGTACCCTACCAACCTGGTCAAACCCAACCTGATTTAGAGGCCATGATTAGAACTCTTACCGAAAGTATGACAAAATTGAGTCAGGATATGAATGAGGGTTTTGCCCAGTTTAGAGACCGAGCCCAGGGACTTGAGAAACGTAGACATCAAAATTGGACCCCTGATCCAAAATTTAATAGGCCCCAACCTCACCCATGCCAGGAGCCTAGGAGGACCTTATACCGTGATCCGAGCATAACCCTAGGAGCCAATATCCATAGTTGGTTGACTCAGAAAAGGGACCGTTAGGAACACCGAACCTTATGCACCCACTTTTGATGGAAGACAAGAGACATATATTAAGTGGGAAGAACAAATGGATCGGTATTTTGAGTGCACTAACATATCAGAATTAGGACAAGTTAGGTTGGCCAAAACCAAGTTCACCAAACATGCTAGGTCGCATTGGTATGCTATTGAGCGTGAGTGTTATCAAAGAAAAGAGGAATATATACTTGGAGAGATATGAGAAGTAAGTTGAGAGATAGGTACCTAGGTAGATCCTATGAGAAAAGACTTTTAGACCAATGGTACCAATTGCAACAAGGTAATAGGCCTGTGTCTAAATATATCGAGGACTTCCAGTGGTATGACATGAAATGCAATACCATTGAGACCGAAGCTCAGATCACATCGAGGTTTAGGGTTGGGTTACACCCAGACATTTATAGGAAGCTATGCCTTGAAAAGACCAATAAGTTAGACCGAGCCTACCAAGAAGCCCAAGACTATGAGTGGTCTTTAAGATATAACCAATCAAGTACTTTGGACTTAAAGCCAACCTCTACCAACATGAGTCAAGTTCCGATTGATCCGACACCCGTAGTGAACCAGACTCTTGTTTGTCAATTCCCACTTGTGTCACCTCTTGACCAGAAGGATAACACTGAGAAGGAGTTAGGCATGGTCATCCCAAAATTAGTTAACCCGACCAGAGCCGTACTTAAAGAGGAATCAAAGGAGAATAGATTAGAACCTTTCAGTGAGATTGAGGAAGAAATATATGAGCCTGACATAAGTTTGATAGATGAATATGAAGAAGAAGAATTTGAGGATATCTCTCCCAATAATTCATTAACCAACTCCTACCTAATAGGGTTTTGAGGGGACCCCTGCCACTCAAGGAATTCAGGAGCTAACCCTAAGTGAAGACCCTTTTGAGGAAGTTCAGGAAGAGAAAATTACACCCAATGAAAGTTTAAGTGAGAATACCCCTGAACTCATTGAGGAATCCAAAGAAGACCCCCTGAGTCAAATCTGGTAGAGAAGTGTGAAGAAGGAAGGGGTTCACAAGAATTGCCCATTGAAAAGGTCCAAGAACAAGAAAAAGACAGTAGCTTAGAGGACTTTCTAGATAAACATTCCAAAGACCTTCCTGATAACCTTCCACCTTCTAGGAGCACCCAGCCTACCCTAGAACTTGCCTTTAGCCCCCTAGAGCAAATCATGAGGTTTGGATGAGTGCACCTATAGAACAATGTCCTCTTTTAAGGTCGTCATGAATAACCAAGGTAGTTTCTTGTTTCTTATAAGCATCTCAAAACTCTGATTCTTATTTCCTACCCTACCCGGAATCTTCTCATCTTTCTTCTAGAGCTATGGATTACACTTTACTGAGATTTCTAGGTTGCAAGACTCCTTAGAACCTTTAGGTTTGCCACCTACTTCTGGAAGACCTTATGGCACCTACTAGGCATCCATAATAAGTTTTCATGCTCTGCATGCCCCCTCCGACCCATGTCAAACTTAGAGAGCCTTAGTTGTTAGGTTAGACTAGGGTTCCTTTGGAATCAAGTCCATTCTTTAGGAATGCCGTCAGTCTAGTTAGTTTTTCTTGACCCTTTACTAGGCTTTGGCTCAGATTTTGGTTTGATTGAGAGCACCAGGAATTGGGATTTGTATTTTGTCCAGGGCTGAAATTGCATTCAATGTTTCGATCAATAGGTCTATAGGATAGAGTCCCTTTGAAATTGTTCATGGATACAAGCCTCACACACCACTTGATCTGATTTCACTATTAGCCCACACACACAAGTCTCTTGATGCACTTGCATAGCATATAAAGGACTGCATAAAGAAATTCATGCCAAAATAACTTTAAGTAATGAACTTATAAGAAGTTGGCTGATTCTCAAAGACGAGTCAAAACTTTTGTTGAGAGAGACTATGTAATGATTAGGTTAAGGCCTGAGCGTTTTTCTTCTGGAACCACTAGAAAGTTACATGCTACAGGAGATGGACCATTTAGAGTAGTGAAGAGAGTAGGATCCATGCCTATGTGCTCGAGTTGCCTCCAGAACTAGGCAATAGCTCTACTTTCAACATTACAGACCTAGTAGAGTACAGGGAGCCAGCTGTGATTCCCAGTGACCTTTTGAACCTAATCCATTATTGAGAGTGATCCCGATCCTGTGTGTCCACCAACAAACTGGCTTGTGAGGAAAGAGCAGATTGAAAAGATCTTGGATGATCAGTTATCTCTACTCGTAATCGAGGATACCAAAGATACCTGGTCCGCTGGCAAGGAAGCCAGACTCTGATGACTCTTGGATCTCCCGAGAAGAACTACAAGATTTGGATCCAGACATCTTGGAGAGATACCAGCCAACTTGAGCCTTACTCGACAAGGTCGAGTTCCTCCCACCCCGGAGAATTGGTGCGGTTACCAGACTCAGAAGAAGACTTCAGGCTCCATCTGGATCTCTGATTGACCTTGCCCGAAGAATTAGGTTTTCTGGTTTTGTAATAAGGGTTGACCTGATCAACTCAATTTTGAGTCTGTAATTTTGTCATTTCAATTTTGTTGGGTCATGTTGACTCAGTCCAAGTCCAAGTCCAGTTAGGTGTCATTCCCTTTGCCATAGGGCACCACATTTTCCAACTACAAGTGGGTGCCACACTCCCTGCCACATCTCCATCCAGTGTACCTTGGTCCCCACGCCTCATGTAAGCAGGTTCTTTTTTTCTTGCACCACTTGGGGGAGAAACCCATCAAGATACCTCAATCCAAGGAGGAGACAACTACTTTCCAGATAAACCCAAGCTAGGATGGCAAGAATTTTTCTTGAAGAGAGGATCAAGGAGGTGCCCCACAATGTTCCATAAAAATCCAAGTTATAAAGGAAAGAGCATGTCTTGGGGAGAAATCAAGAAGGCACCCAAAAGTCTCCAAAAGTGCCAAAGCCATGAAAGGAGAAGCCTAAACTTGTGGAGCAAGACTAGGAGGTGTCCAAATGAGCCAAACCATGAAGGAAAAATCCTTGATTCATGGAGAGATACTAGGAGACACCCCCTAACCTGCCATTTGGAGCTGATTTTCAAGTTTTCTTGGAGTTTTTGGGCTGCCCACTCATGGAAGGAGTCTTGGAAGAAAATTTGATGCCTAAAGTGTGGGTTAGTCCTATTAGTCCCACATGGAAAATGTATAAAATTTTATTTTTTTGTTATGTCTATATATTCAACTCTATGTAACTCTTGAAAAAAAAAATGATGATTGAAATCAATTTCTGTGTGAGCAACTTTGTGTTTCTCTCTTCCGCACATGTATTCAGGTGTTGAGCTCCGTGAGGGAGTAAATCCGGTTCCCTAGGAACCTTGAGGAGGTGTGAGATCTCCAACCCCAAACCCTAGCTTAGTCCACCCCACTCTACTCCACCACCACCAAACCCTAATTTTCCATCTTCATCCCACGGCCCCTCTCTTCCACATCGAAGCCGGTCACCAGCATCCAGGTTCAGATCAACTGTTTCAACTACAGAGCCAGTTCAAAGGAGAGCCAGATCAGTTCCAAGATCTCTGGAACTTCTACATCCAATAATCTCATTAAGTACTCAGTCAGTGTCTTTCTTTGAGTTTCTGTTCTTTTTTTTTGTTCTTCTTCTTCTTCAGGTCCTGAGTTCGAGAAGAAGGCCGACCTTGCCATAGGACTACAATCCGAGGATCCATTGCGAAGATACCCCATCTCCATGGATCCTACAATCTGCTCGAGAGTGTCCTTCAATTGAAGCAACGAGAGATATCACAGTCAGGTATAAAACCTTCTCTTCTCTCTTCGTCTGTTTCTTGAAAGAGGAGTAACCCTAGGTCTGGGGGTTTCTCAATCCCCAGCGATCCTACTTCTGAGTTACTCTGATAATCCACTCCTTTTAATTGTGCTTTCTGTCATTTCTTAGTTTCTTTCAACATTAGTTTATCTTTCCTTTGAGTCAAAGCCGACTTCTGAAAATAAATAAATAAAAAAAAATACATTATTTTAATTTACTTCTGCATCGCATCATCTCTTTTGTTCCGCATCATTTTTGGTATCAGAGCTTCTGTTCTGCATCAGTTCGGACCATCATGAAATTGATAGGTAGTGTCTTTTTCATGGTTCGATCCCGAGGATTACAGGCAAGACTATTTCTCCTTCGGCGTCAACCTGATTACCCCTAAAACCAGTAAGCGATATAGGGGATCTCCATAATTCATGTCTAGGCAAACACATCTTAGAGAATGCATCGTAGATCAAGACATCAATCAAACTTCCATTATCAACTAAGATCCATTGTACATCGTAATTAGCCATAATGGCCGAGATTATAATAGGATTATCATGTGGAAGCTGAACTCCTGCAAGATCGTCATCATAGAAGAGGATACCGTTGTTGTCCTTGAGTCACTTCGAGGCATTGATAGGGGACTAACTAGATGCAAAGAATGAAGAATGATGCAAGTGATTTGTTAGTTTTGTGGTTTATAAGTTTTAAAGATTTTTTTTTTTGGATTCTCGAAGACAAGACAAAAGCAGATCTAGGGATTCAATAACGATAAGAACTACTAGCAAGTGAATTAGCCCCTAAACAAGGATAAAAAAGAGGACCCCGGGATTGAGAAACCTCGTAGGACATAGCTCTTGGAATAATACCAACTTTGGAGTCTAGGGTTGCAAACCTCAAAGATCTGAAGCGCCGGATACAAGATCACTCACTCTCGCGGATGCGGCCTGGATGATCGAGCCCTCAATCTTGCGGATGTGCCAGCTTTCGGTCCAAAGGTCACGAAGGCGAGGAAGGTCGATTCCGTGTTAGAGGCACCTGGAGGACCTTCAAGCATTCAAATAATAAAAGTTAGGTTTCGATCAAAAAGATAGCAATAGAAGAAGGAAAGAGAGTTGATGTGGTGATGGGTGGAGTCTTCTTGCTAGTTGCTCGAGTGGATGATCCCAATGGGATCCGATTCAAAGTTGGAGGATGGAGTTGTAGAAGAGATGGTAACTTGAGGCCTCACACCTCTCGACGCTCGAAGGTGAAGGTGCTCCCTCATGGAGATCGACGTTCCTGGTGAACAAAGGCAACTAAAGAAAAATTGGCTCTTACAAACTTGTATTTTTTCATTCAATATCAATCAAAAATACAAAGGAGGGGTAAGGTCCTTTTTATAGGCACCTTAGGATCCCATTTGAAATTCAAATGAAAATACAAGTCCTCTTTGAAGAGGCGCCAAAAAAATTTTCAGATTTCTCTCCCTTGGCTGACCTAGACTTTGGATTTGATTGTGTGGGGCTTGACTTGAGGCTTGGAAGAGGGATCTTGGCACCCTTGACATAGTAGGTGGATCTCTTATTTGGAAGAAGACTTGAAGTAGGGCTTGTAGCAAGGCATGTGTTCTCCATCATTCCTTGGTTGTGCATCCAACTTTGGAACAAGGCATGATGTGGGGAGTGGGAGATGGAGGCACCCATGGATTCTTGCCTTCCTTCCATAGTTGTTCATATAATTTGGGAAGATAGCTTGATGGAAGGGCTTGAAGCAAGGGATTCAAATTCTCCATATTTCAAACTCCTTTGACCTTCCTTTGGCCGACCACCCATAGTTGGAAACTAGCTTGATGTGGGGAGGGAAAAAGGGAGTGTATCAAGTATTGTGTCCCCCCTTTGGGCGTTCAAGAATCTGAAATTTGCAGCCCACTTGGCATGTTGACATGGCACCACATAGGATGAAGAGGTCGGCCCCTGAGCTGAGTTGGCTTCCTTCTAGGCTTGGTTCCAAAGTGACTAGATTTTAAGACCAATCTTGCTTGGACCCATACTTCAAACCGACTCTGACTGGACTCAATACAGGACACAATTGACTCAATACAGGACTAGACACAGACACTTGAGACTCAATTCAAAGCTAAAGAAAATTACAAGGTTTAGACTTGAAGCCTTATTACAAGTCTCAAAAATTAAACCCTAATCAGAGGTCTGGTGCCCACACTAGGCATCGTCTTTGTCTCTTCTCCAGTTGATAGGTCTGTGTATCATCCCCACAGCTCCATTGGTGGGCCTTTGTTTTGGCATCTCAGCCTCTTCAGGAAGTGGCTGGGGAACAGTAGCTTCTGACCGAGGCCCTTGACGACCAAGGTACCATCCCAAAAACCCTCTTTTGATGAGATCCTCTATCGCATCTCTCAGTTGGATGCATTCTTCGGTATTGTGGCCATGGTCCTTGTGAAATTGGCTGTATTTATTTCTATTCCTTGTGGAAGAGGGCAACTTCATGGGACGTGGCCGCTAGAGATAGCCTTCTTTCTCTGTCACCATAATAATCTTTTCACGAGGGAGGTTGAGGGGGATGTAGGAGTCGAATCTCCTGCCCGATGTTCGGGGCCTGGGAGGACTCCTTCGGCGGTCGGCATACTTATTATTGTTGGAAGTTTGGGGACCTTGTCCCCGATTGCTTTTCATTTTTGAAGGGGGATTCCTTTCGATCAATTGTCGATTCGCCACTTGCTCTTCGGCATCGGCATATTTCTGAGCCCTTAAAAGTAGCTTAGCATAGCTTTTAGGGAACTTCTTATCCAAGAAAAATGTAAGCCTGGATGTGCGAAGCCCCTTCTTCAGCGCAGACATGGCCACACGCTCGATGAGATCGGGGATCTCGAGCATGGCTGCATTAAACCAGGAGATGTAGTCTCGCAGGCTTTCTCCTTCATTCTGATGGAGGAACTGTGTGTCCGTATTCCTGGGGGTCTTGCGGCAAGTCTTGAAATGCAAGGCAAATAATTTCTCTAACTCGAAAAAAGAGTCGATGGTACCTGGGCATATGCTCGAGTACCACATCCGAGCAGCTTTCTTCAAGATGGCTAGGAACGTGAGGCAGTACATCACGTCGGAGGCTCCTTGGATCATCATATGGGCCTTGAAGCTGCTCAAATGATCATAAGGATCAGAGGTGCCATCATAGTATTCCATCTAGGGGACCCTAAAATGTCGAGGAATGACGGCGGTCATGATACGGTCGGTATAGGGAGGGTGTAGATCACATACTGCTGCATCGTTGTTACCCTATTGCTCCTGGATCCTTGCCATATCTGATTTGAGGGCCTTAAATTTCTCATCGTAATCAGGAAGGGCTTGCTTCGGCATTTCCCCTAGAGGAGTAGAGTTTCTAGAAAAAGATGTAGAGATTTCCCTGGGCCATTTCTCTTTCTGTGGGGAATCAATTGGCCTAGGCATTCTTGAACTTCGACCTTCAGGAGAGGGCCGAGGATGATGGGAAAGGTGTGCAGACCCCTCTCGAGGGGCTCTCTTCTTCCATGATCGTGAGCTATGTCCGGAGGTAGCCAGTGGACTTCCCACCGAAAAGGCTCTGTTCTGGAAGTCCTGAACCAAAGTCATGAGGTTAGTGACCTGGTTTAGGAGGGCTTCAAATTGTTGCTGTCCTATTACAATGGTGGGGGGTGGAATGTCATTCTCTGTCGGGGGTCCATCCCCTTGGGATGGAGCACGACTTCGACTATTGGAGGCAATCTGAGTCTTTCTCCTGCCATCCGGAGTTTCTTACTTCCCCTTTGTCAAAGAGGGGAGATTAACACGAACCCCCTTCCTGGTGCACCAATTTGTTGGTATGAAATCCCTTTTCAACTGGGCGGAGCTTCTAGTTCATAGGGGCCACTCCTCGGTTCACCAGCAAAACAAATCCCTGGCTGGATTTGCTCCGGCGCGGGACACTCTGATGCCTAAGTCAGAGGTGGGCTCCAACCACAGAATGGGGAAGAGAATTCGATGGATAGGAGAAGGACTCTCCAGTTTTCAAGAGTATCTTATGCCCTTACCTCGAGCCTTCTCTCTTACCGTTATTTATAAGGGGCCATCCGGCCAGTGGTTCCATCCTCCCCCCAGTGGTTTTGATGGGGAGTCAAATCCTTCCCATAATCTGCAATCGTGGGTTGTCGTCAAACGGTTCTGGCCAAACCAGAGACATTGTAGCTGGAGTTGCACACCGTGATTGTGTCCCAGAGATAGTCGATAGTAATCGTTGGTAACCATTGCTTATCTTGCTTGTAGAGATTTGAGATAGATCGTGGATCTGTCTTTAGACTTCCCTTTTTAGTGATATTCCTGTAATCAGATCAGAAATGTCTTCATCCTCGGATCCTCTTGAGATAGATCGAAGATCCTATCTTCGGCATAGATCGAGGACTTGATCTTTGTCATGGGCCGGAGACCGTGTCTTGTCATGAACCGAAGACCGTGTCTTCGGGACTTGGAGTTCGTCCCTCAGATCAGGCTAAGGGTCTCGTCTTCGGGGGCTGATGGACTTGGTCTTCGATGAAGGTCGAAGACATAATCCGAAGGCCTGGCCTTCGAATGCCGTAGGTCCATGAGAGCTTTGGCTTGCCCATGGGTTGCTTGGTTTTACTGAACACCCGGGTCCGAAGTTGGTGGTTCAGAAGAAATGTCTTCGGCTGGTCTGAATCGGCGGTCGGCTCGTGTTTGGACCAACATATCCCAACACTTACTATTTGGGCTAACCAATTTAAGTGAAACTTAGATTGGGTTGAGTCCTAATTGGGACAACATTTATCTATATTTATCTAAAATTTATTAAAAATTATCCATTGATTATGGAAGAGTCCAAATGGGATTGTACTCCAGGTGCCATATTATTGTGCACCAAGATTATGGGGCACAGAAATGACAAAGAGTCCTTCTACCACTTAGTCACCTATTCTAGAAAGGAGCTAGGCCTCTTTCCCTTATCCCCATGCCCATTTGGATTGGGTTTAAACGATCAAAACATAGAATTTGGCATGAAAAAGGCGGTGTGCAAAATGAAGGGATGCATCCTTTCATGTTTGGCCCAAATCATAAATCCAGAAGTCCTTCTACTTGAAGGCTTCTAGTTCTCAGATACATCCTTTGGAATCCCACATCCCTTAGCCAAATTTTGTCTGGTAACTTGCCACATGACAAGTAAAAAAATTGCTCAAAAATTGAAGAGACATATATATCTCTTGGCATAGTGATATGACTTATCAAGATGAAACCTTTCACCCAAGGGACTCCTTCTTCTTGAAGGGTCATATCTGATCATTAGAAAATTAGATCAAAAGTAGAGAAAAATGTTTGTTAGGTGCCCCTCACTCATTATGTATAGGCATTGGTATTCTGATGCCAAAACATCCGATAAAAATCCTTTCTATCTCTCTTCCTTCTTTTCAGACAAAAAGTCTTCTTTAAGACAAGGCTTGTCATTTTAAGACAAGAGCCTAGGAGGAGATATAGAAGGGATAATCAAATTTTGAGAGAGGATTCGGAGAGGTCTCATAGTGCCCTACTAGAGGGTAGGGGTTCTAGTAAAGGGAGAAAGGCCACTAAATGAAGAAAGGCTACTAGGAAGAATTCTTGTCAAATAAGCAAGCTCGATAGGAGTGCTTCCGTGGTTCGGTTCCGATGTGGATCACCTTTGGAGGGTATACACTTGTATTCCTTATAAAACTTAAAAGGTATAGCACTCCAAGTATTCCTCTATAATCCTAAATTATGATTTATTAGTTATCATAGTCAAGTGGTCCTTGGGTCTAGGGTTTCGGCCGATTAGGGTTTCAATAATAAAAATTTTGAAATCCAGTTTTCTATTGTACAAGCCCAAAACCCAATAATGGTATAAAAGCCATCTTGATTCCTTCAATTACTAGTCATTTTAGTGTTAATTGTTTGCTTTGCTATGACTTTTGCATGATTAGTTCATATTACGTATGTGATATGTTGTGCTCCTAATAACTACAAATTAGGTTAGTCATCGTGGCCATCTTGTCATAGAAGCTAAGTAGGGTCTAAAGGCCCTCTCTTTCTATGTGGGACTAAGATGATGCGGGACTATACTAATGATGAGATGGATATGCAAATGACTTCTTGTTAATTTTTTATGTTTTAGTGGATTTAAAGATTCCTGAAGACAAGCAAAAAGCAGATCTAAAGATTTTATAAAGATAAGAACTTCCTAGCATTAAAGATAGCCCCAAAGCAAAGATAAAGAGAGGACCCCGGGATTGAGAAATCCTGTAGGACTTAGCTCTAGATCAATACCTACTTACGAGATTAGGGTTGCAAACCTTAAAAAAAGCTCTGATACGCCCAATGCCGAGTTCACTCACTCTCATGGATGCTGCTTGGAGGATCAAGCCATCAACCCAGTAGATTCACCAGCATTTCGTCCAATGGTCTGAAGGCATGGGAGATCGAATCCTTTATCCGTGGTACCTGGAGGACCTGCGAACAACCAAGAGAATGGTTAGACAACAGCAAGCAGGGGTATGAGAAAGTGAAAAGGGTGGAGAAAAGGAATCGAAGATGGTGGTCAAAAAGGGTTCTTCTTGTTGGGCATCCAGGTGGATCTTCTAGGTGGCATCCCAGCTTGAAGATGGAAGATGGCTTGCGAAGGAGGATCGTAACTCAAGGCCTCTCACCCCTTGATGTCGCGAAGGACAAAGGTGCTCTCTCACAGAGTACCTAGTCTAAAAGACAAGGGCAATTGGAAAAAGAAATTCTCTCTTTTTTTCATTCATTCAAAATTGAAGTTACAACAGGATAGGGCTCATTTTATAAGCACCTAAGTCTCATTTGAATTCAAATGAGGGAGTTACAAAAATTTAAACAAGGGGCGCCCATAAATCTGCATTCAATCCTTTGGAATTCAAAATCCAAGATGCTAAGCTGACCATGCTTTGGTGTAGGAGCTTGATTTGGGAAGGTTTTCTTCATGATTCAAGGTGGCGTCCTTTGGAGTTTGATTTTCTTCCATGTCCGACCAAGACTCTTTGGGAAGAAGGCATGATGTGGGGTGATGCAGGACAACGGGGGGCTAGGAGCTAGGATCGATGGTGAGCCTAAAAGTCACCTAGATTATGGTATTCTAATTTCTTTTTTCGGATTTTCTAATTTGATGGTGAAGGAATAATGGGGTGGAGGATATGGACATGGATCTCATGGGCTTTGGGACTCACCCTAATGAAGAGACCTCTCACCTCAAAGGCATTACACCCTCCTCGATACTTGGAGGTGCTATGATGGATCTTAAAGGCCACGAGGGGATAGAGAAGATGGAATGGAAAGGGAGATAACTGAGCATGACCTCATATCATGTCTTGTGTTGAACCTCACACCCTCTCCTCATGGAGTGAAGAAGAGTCACTCTTCTCTAAAACAAAAATTTCATTTCTCAATTTTTTTTACAAGGATTGGAGCCTATTTTATAGACATCAAGCCATTTTGAAATTCAAATTTTGAAATTCAAAATAAAAAAATAAAGGGAGAAAATAGTGGGCATTTCCATGAATAATTCGAATTCAAATTTGAATTCAAATTCCTCCTCTTCTCTAAAATCTGCATAGGAAAACACTACTCTGAGAAGCATACTGCCTTGAGATTCGTGTAAAATTATTTTGCCATGAGATCCATGCACAGATTTTTTTTTTCTTCTCGTGGCCATGGAACAAGGGCGGATGGGGAAGAAGGCTTGGTGGCTTGGCCGTGGGTCCTCCAAACAGGAGGGAGTGGTGGTGGAGCAAGGTGGCGGCACGGCGGAGATGGCGGCAGGGAGGGAGGCGATGATCGGACTCGGCCTTCTTGATGACGGTGTCGAACTCTTTGCTGTGGTGGGTCATCTCCATGATGCTAATGCCGGAGCCGCGGTAGTTGTAGAGCTCGGCCGGGGTGTTTTTGATATGGCTCCAAGAACCACAAATCCTCATGGTCAGTCTTCCCATAACTGTTTCTAGTATAATTGAATGTCCGGCAACCATGACAAGATGATGAAGATTTGCAAATGGATAAGAACCAGAGAACCCACACTCAGATCATCGAGCCTTCGGTAACCCATCATTCTAAAATGGCTTTCATATGCAGACAGAACAATCAAATTGATTACACCAAAGGACATTGAGATGAGAAAAATTGCAACATGGTGAAGCTTGCTGTAGAAGAGTTGACGGTGCCTGAGTACTTGCAGTTCAAGGAAGAACTTGTTAATGGAAGTAGCCGAAATAACTTTGTGCTGGAGTTGGACTTCGAGCCCTTCAATGCTTCTTTCCTTGGGCATCGCTGGAGGCACGGGGTTGCCGACTGGAGATGACTTCGGGCAAAGGGGTGTCAGGCACGAAGAAGGGAGGCATCACGGGCATGGAGCAGCAAGGGAAGATGGGTGGCGACGGGGTCAATCCAATCATCGGGCATGGCAGCACGGGGGAGATGGAGGGCCGTCTGGGGGTCACCGGAGGTCGAGCATGGTGGATCCAAGACAAACGGGAAGAAAATGGAGAAAAAAAAGAGTGCTATGGGAGTTTTCTGGAGGAATAAGATGATTGGAATAGCAGAGGGATAAAATGGGGATAAGTCTGGAATAAATCTAGAATAATAAGAATAAGTGGAATAGCGGGAATAAAAACTTATACTAAAAATTAAAAAAAAATTGAAAAAAAATAAGGAAACCCGAATGGGTTTTGATGTCCCCATCATTCCCCTAAGGTGGGGAAAACATGACTCCATCGAGTCAGGCTTGCTACAATTTTTTTTTCCTCTCTTTTTTTTCTCTACTTTTTTTTTCTCTTTTGTTTCTTCTCTTTTTTTTTTCAACTTTTTTTTCAACCCTAATCCTCTCATGCTCTGATATCAAAAATTGATGCTGGATAATGGGGGGCTAAGAGCTAGGATCGATAGTGAGCCTAGAAGTCACCTAGATTAGGGTATTCTAATTTCTTTTTTTGTATTTACTAATTTGATGGAGAAGGAATAATGGGGTGGAGGATAGGGACCTGGATCTCATGGGATTTGAGACTCACCATAATGAAGAGACCTCTCACCTCTAAGGCATTACACCCTCCTCGATAGTTGGAGGTGCTAGGATGGATCTCAAAGGCCACGAGGGGATAGAGAAGATGGAATGGGAAGCGAGATAACTGGGCATGACCACACATAATGTCCTAGGTTAGGCCTCACACCTTCTCTTCACGAAGTGAAGAAGAATCACTCTTCTCTAAAACAAAATTTTCATTTCTCATTTTTTTTATAGGAAGGATTAGATTCTATTTTATAGACAGCAAGCCATTTTGAAAATCAAATTTCGAAATTCAAAATAAAAAAATAAAGGGAGAAAATAGTGGGCGTTTCCATGAATAATTTAAATTCAAATTCCTCCTATGCTTTGAAATCTACATAAAAAAACTCCTGCTCTAATAAGCATGCTGCCCTAAGATCCGTGCAAGATTATTTTTTCTCTAAGATCCGCGCACATATTTTTTTTCCTTCCCGTGGTCATGGAACAAGGTCAGATGGGAAAGAAGGCTTGGTGGCTTGGCCATGGGTCTTTCGAACGGGAGGGAGTGGTGGTGGAGCAGGGCGGCGGCATGGTAGAGATGGCGGTAGGGAGGGAGGCTGTCATCGTACTCAGCCTTCTTGATGATGGCGTCGAACTTTTTGTCGTGGTGGCTCATCTCCATGATGCTTATGCTGGAGCCATGGTAGTTGTAGAGCTCGGCCGAGGTGTTTCTGATACGGCTCCAAGAACCACAAATCCTCGTGGTCAATCTTCCAATAACTGCTGCTGGCATAGATTGAATGTCCAGCAACCATGACAAGATGATGAATATTTGCAAAAGGATAAGAACCAGAACCCACACTCAGATCATCGAGCCTTTGGTAACCCATCATTCTAAAATGGCTTTCATATGCAGACAGAACAATCAGAATGATTACACCAAAGGACAATAAGATGAGAAAAATTGCAACAGGGTGAAGCTTGCTGTAGAAGAGTTGATGGTGCGTGAGTACTTGCAGTTCAAGCAAGAACTTGTTGATGGAATTAGCTGAAATAACTGTGCTAGAGTTGGACTTCGAGCCCTGCAATGCTTCTTTCCTTGGGCATCATGGGAGGCATGGGGTTGCCGGCTGGAAACGACTCCGAGCGGAGGGGTGTCGGACAAGGAGAAGGGAGGCATCACGGGCATGGGCATCACGGGCATGGAGCAGCAGGAGAAGATGGATGGTGACAGGGTCCATCCAATCATCGGGCATGGTGGCGCGGGGGAGATGGAGGGCCGTCGGGGGGTCACCGGAGGTTGATCATGGTGAATCCATGACAAACACGAAGAAAATGGAGAAAAAAAAGAAGGTTCCGGGAGTTTTCTAGAGGAAAAGATGATTGGAATAGTAGAGGGATAAAATGGGGATAAGTCTGGAATAAATCAAGAATAATAAGAAAAAGTGGAATAGCGGGATAAAAACTTAAACTAAAAAAAAAAATAAATTGAAAAAAAATAAGGAAAACTTGGATGGGTTTTGATGTCCCCATCATTCCCCTGAGGTGGGGAAAACTTGACTCCGTCGAGTCAGGCTTGCTGCAAATTTTTTTTTCCTCTCTTTTTTTTCTCTTCTTTTTTTTTTTTCTTTTTTTTTCTTCTCTTTTTTTTTCAACTTTTTTTTCAACCCTATTCCTCTCCTGCTTTGATATCAAAATTTGATGCAGGACAACGGGGGGCTAGGAGCTAGGATAGATGGTGAACCTTGAAGTCACCTAGATTAGGGTATTCTAATTTCTTTTTTTTGATTTTCTAATTTGATGGCGAACGAATAATGGGGTGGAGGATAGGGACCTGGATCTCATGGGCTTTGGAACTCACCCTAACGAAGAGACCTCTCACCTCTAAGGCATTATACCCTCCTCGATACTTGGAGGTGCTAGGATGGATCTCAAAGGCCACGAGGGGATAGAGAAGATGGAATGGGAAGGGAGATAACTAGGCATGACCTCACATAATGTCCTGGGTTGGGCCTCATACCCTTTCCTCTTGGAGTGAAGAAGAATCACCCTTCTCTAAAATAAAAATTTCATTTCTTAATTTTTTTTACAAGAAGGATTGGAGCCTATTTTATAGACACCAAGCCATTTTGAAATTCAAAATAAGAAAATAAAGGAAAAAAATGGGGCATTTCCATGAATAATTCGAATTCAAATTCCTCCTCTGCTTTGAATTCTGCATAAAAAATCTCCTGCTCTGAAAAGCATGCTATCCTGAGATCGTGTAAAATTATTTTTGCCCTAGATCCATGCATAGATTTTTTTTTTCTTCCTGTGGCCGTGGAAAAGGGGCGGATGGGGAAGAAGGCTTGGTGGCTTGGCCATGTGTCTTTCGAACGGGGGGAGCGGAGGTGGAGCAGGGCGGCGGCATGGCGGAGATGGCGATAGGGAGGGAGGCAGTGATCGGACTCGGCCTTCTTGATGACGGCGTCGAACTCTTTGCCATGGTGGCTCATCTCTATGATGCTCATGCCAGAGCCACGGTAGTTGTAGAGCTCGGCCTGGGTGTTTCTGATACGGCTCCAAGAACCACGAATCCTCATGGTCAGTCTTCCCACAACTGCTGCTAGTATAGATTGAACCATGACAAGATGATGAAGATTTGCAAATGGATAAGAACCAGAACCCACACTCAGATCATCGAGCCTTCGGTAACCCATCATTTTAAAATGGCTTTCATATGTAGACAGAACAATCAGAATGATTACACCAAAGGACAATAAGATGAGAAAAATTGCAACAGGGTGAAGCTTCCTGTAGAAGAGTTGATGGTGCCTGAGTACTTGCATTTCAAGGAAGAACTTGTTGATGGAAGTAGCCGAAATAACTTTGTGCTGGAGTTGGACTTCGAGCCCTTCAATGCTTCTTTCCCTGGGCATCGTGGGAGGCACGGGGTTGCCGACTGGAGACGACTCCGGGCGGAGGTGTGTCGGGCATGAAGAAGGGAGGCGTCATGGGCATGAAGCAGCAAGGGAAGATGGACGGTGATGGGGTCGATCCAATCATCGAGCATTGCAGCGTGGGGGAGATGGAGGGCTGTCGGGGGGTCACCGAAGGTCGGGTGTGGCGGATCCAGGACAAACGAGAAGAAAATGGAGAAAAAAAATAACGTTCTAGGAGTTTTGTGGATGAAGAAGATGATTGGAATAGCCTAGGGATGAAATGAGGATAAGTCTGGGATAAATGTGAATAATAAGAATAAGTAGAATAGCAGGGACAAAAAACTTAAACTAAAAATTAAAAAAAAAATCTGAAAAAAAGATAAGGAAAACCTGGATGGGTTTTGATGTCCCCATCATGGGGTTTGAAGCAAGGAGCATGTCTTCACAAATCAAGGGAAGCTTCATTGCCTTGAAGACCTTCCTTGGCCGACCAGCTTCTTTGGAAAAGAGCTTGATGTGGGAAGTAGGATGGGAATTTGTTGGCTTGGAGCATGGGCATCCAACAAGCATTGAATTTAAATTCCTCCATTCTCTCTTGGCCATCCAAGTGTCTTGGTGAGGTGGCATCTGTTGGGTTCGGTAACCATTGCGGAAGCGTGGATTTCAAAATTTATGAAACCAGGTCCGAACCCTAATCCCAAATCTCCTTATTAGCAATTAAAAACTATGACTACATGCATGTCCAAATTTAAACATTGTTTAAATACTAACCTCAGATTGCTATTACCAGTCTGATGCAGAAATGAACTCCAAATTGAGCAGCCTCTTGAACACACCAGGCGTCCACTTGTCCGCCCTCCGATGGTGATCCACACGGGTAGATGATCAAGACACTGACTCCTTAATTGGGTTCCTTCCAATCAAGTCCTACCCTAAGAACTTGATATATGGGCTATTGGCTAGGACTCCTCTAGCCAAACTGGGACTAAACCTTCTCTCTTACCCTTCTCCTTGTCTTCTAGTAACTTTGGCCCCTTAAGACACTCTTGTCTTAAGAATAAGCCCTTGTCCTAAAATGAGACAAGGCTTGTCTTGGAGGGAGAAGAAAATTAAGACAAGATTATCTTAATGTAAGAAAGAAAGGAGAGGCGCCTTCTTCCTTTACCGTCGGAGAGTTTCTCTCTGACTCTCCTTCTGTTCTGAGATTCGACAGAGCCAAGGCTCTGTAAAGGAATCAAAGAGGAAAGAGAGGAGGGGGAAACAATCTTCTGGAGAGGGAGAAAAAAAAAAGAAGGCAAGGCTTCGCTGTAGAAAACTAGAATGATTTTACGGTGAAGTCTTCTCCTTAAATAGGCGACAGAGAGGCGCCTACCCATCTGTAATCACTCTCTCACGCCCCTCTCTCCCTTCTCACGTCCTTTCCTTCATCTCACGGCCCTTGAATTAATCTCACGGCCTTTGGGATGGGAAGACGCAAGAAAGAGTCGCGAAAAACACAGAAGGGCGCGCGCAGAAGAGAAGAGTCGCGCCCCTTCGGTGTTTTTTTATTTTCTTTCACGGTAATCCCATTTTTTTTGAAGAGTCCACGCCTAGGTGGACTCTCTTCCACGCCTCTTCAGCCAAAACACCGACGCTTTTTTCTTTTCTCACGCAAAAATGCCGCTTGGAGAGAGTCCATGTGCGCGTGGACTCTTCTCCTTGCACGCGCGCGTGGGAAGAGAGGGGAAGGGGCTTAGGCAATGTGGGAAAGGGGTTTAGCCTCTTAGGTTAGCCCAATTTCTAGCCTATTATTAGCCCAATGGCTTGAATCTTCAATTGGATTCAAACCGAAATGAATTTGGATCTAAAAAGACCAAATCGGAACCCTAACTCGAATCCGATTCAAGTAGAAGCCATGGTTTGCAACACATGCTAGTGTGTTCTCTGCAAACTAGATTTAATTCCAAATTAAATCCTTGATTATCTGTCCTAAGTGTGTGACCCATTGGGTTTCATACCTAGCCAGCAGTGGGTCCGAGTGCAAGTTG
Organism: Areca catechu; assembly: GCA_021397845.1. Lineage (NCBI taxonomy): Eukaryota > Viridiplantae > Streptophyta > Magnoliopsida > Arecales > Arecaceae > Areca > Areca catechu. Next base: position 138,086,001 of record CM038051.1, on the reverse strand, counting down.
ACCTAATTTGATCAGAACTCATTCTAATCGATTTAGGTCAAATCGAGCTAACTCGAGTTAGTTAATTAGGACTCCTCCTAATTAGTGATCCAATTAAACCATTTAATTTGATCAACCCACAAGACAAGATTGACGTCTAGCAACGTGTCATGTCTACCCGGAAGATATGAAATTCTGGTGAAATTCCAAACTACCCTTCAGTGGAAAGTTCCCGTACAATTCGATCCTTCAATCATCTTGCATCCCGAATATAACTATGGATATGGAACATGTCAAAACCAGCTTATACTCATTCCCAGCTCAGTCATACACTAATGATTCAATTAATTCAATATTAGAAATCATTTCTAATTTGTACTCTGATCAAAGATTTCCTGAATCATCATCTGACCTAATTTGGCTGGATGCAATCTCCTCCTACTAGGAGTGATCAATTCCTTGTTGACCTACTCATTACCTTCATATACAATTCACCACACCCAGCATCAACCTTGTGCATGACCCAGTGTCATGATTGAGATTGAACCAAAGCATGGGTTCATGTACATAAGGTATTATGGCAGTCTCAGGTCATAGGACTACTTGTACAACTCCCACTATGAGAAAATCTATTGACATGCAGCTAAGGCTCCATTAGATGTTCTCAAACTGGATCTATACAGTGAACTCATTCGCTAATGAGCACCCACATCCTTGTATTAGTGTCCCACGCAAGTGACTGTGAGAGCAGTCACCCTTTTCAGCATACATAGGATGTGCCAGTCTAACCGGAAACCCTGATCCCCAACTCAGGGTTCCTATGACTAGGAATATTCTAGATTAGGGTTTTAAGGCCTTAGATCTCACTGGTATGATCTCATCATAGCCCTAGGACCATAGCCCTAATCTATGGGGTTCATCATATAATGACACAGCGAATGATGGAAAAATATTGCCTTTATTAACTTGTCAATTTACAATGGTCTGGGAGATACAAATATTGGCTTATAGGGCATAAACCTTTCAATCTCCCACTTGCACTAAAGCCAATCGCTCTTATTCTTTAACCCCATACAATCGAGGTGGCGATCAAACTCCCACTGTGGTAGAGCCTTAGTGAACGGTCTGCTATGTTGTTCTTTGTATCCACTCTATTGATGCAGACTTCTTGTCTCTCGATTATCTCTCGGACAAGATGGAAGCGTCTCAGAATGTGCTTGGACTTGTGATGGGCTCTCGGTTCCTTAGCTTGAGCAACTGCTCCAGTGTTATCACAATAGAGTGGCACCGGGCTCTCAATCTCAGGAACTACTCCCAACTCTATGATGAATTTCTTCATCCAGACAGCTTCCTTGGCGGCTTCACTGACAGCTATGTACTCTGCCTCGGTAGTTGAGTCAGCTACAGTTTGCTGTTTAGTGCTCTTCCAACTTACTGCTCCACCATTCAAGGTAAAGACATACCCTGAAATGGATTTACTATCATCTGGGTCTGATTGAAAACTAGAGTCTGAATAGGCTTCTAGTTTAAGATCAGACCCTCCGTATATAAGAAAAATATCCTTAGTCCTTCTCAGGTACTTAAGAATATTTTCACAGCCTTCCAGTGATCCTCTCCTGGATCAGCCTGAAATCTACTGGCTACACCCAAGGCATATGCCACATCAGGCCTGGTACATAACATAGCATACATAATCGACCCTATAGCCGAAGCATAAGGTATAGAACTCATTCTATTTCTTTCTTCAGGTGTCTTAGGAGACATCCTCTTAGAAAGACGTATGCCATGACCAATAGGTAAGTAACCTCTTTTACTTTCCTCCATGCTAAATCTCTTTAGCACCTGGTCAATGTACCTAGACTGGGATAAGCCTAGCATCCTTCTTGATCTTTCTCTATAGATCTTTATACCCAGTATATAGGATGCTTCTCCCAAGTCTTTCATGGAAAACTGTTTCGATAACTACACTTTGACTGATTGTAACATTGGGATATCATTCCCAATAAGAAGTATATCATCAACATATAGAACTAAGAAAACTATGGCACTCCCACTAGTCTTCTTGTACACACAAGGTTCATCCTCATTTTTGAAAAAATCAAATTCTTTGACTGTTTTATCAAATCGGATGTTCCAACTCCTGGATGCTTGCTTTAATCCATAAATGGATTTCTTTAGCCTACATACCTGATTAGGTTTAGTCTCCAAGACAAAACCTTCTGGCTGTGACATATAAACCTCTTCCTCAAGGAAACCATTGAGGAATGCAGTTTTTACATCCATTTGCCAGATCTTATAATCATGATATGCTGCTATAGCAAGCATAATCCGAATAGATTTGAGCATGGCAACAGGGGAAAATGTTTCATCATAATCTATTCCCTGTTTTTGTCTGAAACCCTTAGCCACCAATCTGGCTTTATAAGTTTCAACTTGGCCATCTACCCCAATCTTCCTTTTATAGACCCATTTACACCCAATAGGGTTAATACCCTCTGGTGCATCAACCAAAGACCATACTTGGTTGACATACATGGAGTCCATCTCGGATCTCATGGCTTCCAGCCATCTGTCTGAGTCTCTACTCATGACTGCTTCCGTATAGGTTAGAGGCTCATCATTTTGAATGATTTGGGCTTCATTATTTTCAATTATGAACCCATACCTCTCAGGTGCCTGTCGCACCCTATCAGACCTACGGATAGGAGTGTGTTCAGGTTCTATATTAACTATGTTGTTACTTGACTGAGAAGTGTCTATTTGTTGAATCTCATTAAGTTCGATATTTCTACCAGTGCCCTTTTGTAGGATGAATTCCTTTTCCATAAAAGTGGCATGCCTACTGACCAAAACCTTTTGTTCAGTAGGGTGGTAGAACAGATATCCTATACTATCTCCAGGATATCCCGTAAATAGACATTTGTCTGCTCTAGCATCTAGTTTATGTCCAAATTTCTTTTTATATAGGCTGGACATCCCCATATCTTAATATACTTAAGATTGGGCTTCTTACCTCTCCATAATTCATATGGAGTGCTAGAGACAGTTTTAGATGGTACTCTATTCAAGATATAAGTTGCTGTTTCCAAAGCATATCCCCAGAAAGAAAAAGGTAACTCCGTGAAGCACATCATGGACCGTACCATATCCAATAAAGTACGATTCCTCCTTTCAGCAACACCATTTAATTGTGGTGTGTAAGGAGGAGTCCATTCAGAGATGATCCCCTTATCTTTAAGGTGATCAAGAAACTCAGTGGATAAGTACTCACCTCCTCTATCTGATCGGAGGATCTTTATACTTTTTCCTGTCTGTTTCTCTACTATACTTTGATACTCTAAAAATTTTTCAAAAGCCTCGGACTTATGTTTCATTAGATACACAAATCCATACCTTGAAAAATCATCAGTAAATGTGATGAAGTATGAGTATCCACCATAGGCTTGAGTTGTCATAGGCCCACATACATCTATGTGTATGAGTCCCAATAACTCTTTTGTCCTTTCTCCATGTCCACTAAATGGAGTCTTGGTCATCTTACCCATGAGACATGATTCACAAGTTCCTAATGACTCATAGTCATAAGGATCAAAGAAATTTTCTTTGTATAACTTGTTAATCCTAGTCTCACAATATGTCCAAGTCGACAATGCCAAAGTAAGGTATTGTTTACATCATCTCTTTTCCGTTTGTTAGAAACATGAAAAATATTGTCATTAGTGGAAAGAGTTAATAGACCATTGCAGAATATGCCATAACATATAATTTCATTAGATAAAGAAATTGAGCAGCCATTGCTCATTACATTCATAGTATATCCTTGTTTAAGTAACAAGGGTACAGATATGATATTTCTAATGATTTTTGGCATATAGTAACAATTCCTTAGCTCCAAGATCTTCCCTGAAGGTAACTTCAAAATATAAGTCCCTACAGCTTCTGCTTGGATGGGGTCCCCTCCAGCACCGTAGAGCTCAAAGTTACCTTCCTTCAATACTTTAAGCCCCTGAAGTCCCTGCAATGATTTGCAGATGTTATGACCACAGGCGGTATCCAACACCCAAGTATTTGAAATGGAAGAATCCAATGACAAAATAGTATGAACTTCTTTCATACCTTTTGGTGCCTCTGATGCACCAGGCTTCACACTTGCAAGGTAAACCTTGCAGTTCCTTTTCCAATGACCCGGCTTGCCACAATGAAAGCAGGTCATCTGTCCGGAGGCCTTCTTTCCTTTCTTCTTCTTAATGCCCCCTTTGGGATTCATCCTCTTAATGGAACCCTTTTTGCCTGTCTTCTTCTTATCCACAAGAAGAACTGGAGCCTTATTTTTCTTTACATGGCTCTCTGCTGTCTTCAACATATTCAACAGCTCAGGCAAGGAAGAATTAAGTTTGTTCATATGGTAATTAAGAACAAACTGTGAAAATGACTCTGGGAGTGATTGCAAGATCAAGTCTTGATTCAACTCCCCATCCATTACAAAACCTAATTGACCTAATCGAGTGATTAGATCAATTATCTTTAATACATGGTCTTGTACTGATGTACCTTCTGTCATCCTTGCACGGAACAACTGCTTAGATATTTCATATCTAGCAGTTCTACTGTGTTCTCCATAAAGCTCTTTTAAATTGAGCAGTATGGAGTTAGTATCCATGCTATCATGCTGCCTCTGCAACTCATTAGTCATAGAGGCAAGCATAACACACTTGACAGTAAGTGAGTCATTTTGCCACATATTATATGTGGTCTTCTCCTCTTGCGAGGCATCTTCCCTTGGTGGTTCCAAAATTGGGGTATCAAGAATATAGGAAATTCTTTCTTGACTGAGTACTATTTTTAAATTTCTCAGCCAATCAACATAATTAGGCCCAGTCAATTTGTTGGCATCTAAAATACTATGGAGTGAGAGTGAAGAGGCCATTTATCTACATTTAAACAAAGAACAATACATAAGCAAACAACCATGAAATGACAATGCATAATTAAATTAGGACTTTAATTTAATTATGTCTCCCACTATTTTATCGAGCATCATAACCCTCTATACGATGATCGAGAAAACCCTAATTAGTTTTTCTTAGTGGGGTTGAGATCCCAATCCCTTATAAAAGACCTTGTGTGTACACAACAAATCTTATATAAGTTCATAGGTAGGAAAACTCTCTCCAATTGTAACCCGTACAATTCTCAACTTATCCCGGCCTCTAAAATATTAATAGCCTTGTATATACACAACAAACTATAATATTTCAGTTAAGTAAGTTCCTCCATAGCCATATAGTCATGACTTTAATAGTAATACCCTTGTGTGTACACAACAAAATATTACATTAAATCATGCCATAAACAAATAATTGTATTAGGCCAAAAATTGTGTTTGTCACCATATTAGGTCTTGTTTGTACACAACAAACCTAGTATAGATCGTAACACAATAATGACCTATCATGAAGGAAGGCCAATAATAGTATTTTAACACCAAGCATGTTAGTCAAGAATTAAATCAATCAGATCGGCCAGGCTAGTAGAAGAGATGTGGGGGTCCCCCCGTTGCTTTCCTAGACACCAATTTAAAATTGGCCAGGTCAGACAGTGGAACCAATTAAAAACCACGATTCCCTTTACCTTCCCAGAACCACCTTTCTAGACACCGAAATGACTAATTATCCATCATGACTAATAATGCTTATCGGTTAACTATACTACCACTTAATATAATTTTAAGAGGGATTTATGCAATGCCAGCACATTCAATTAAAAGCTATCACATATATTAATACATGCTTTAAACTAAGCAAATATGTGAAATGTGTGCCATCATACTAGGACAACCATTTACCACATAATGGATACACCATTATGCCAGGGCAACCTTATTTCAGTATGATGGCTCCAGGGCTAATCATATCTCTAAGACAATTAGGGTTTCAGTGGAAAACCCTAACTGGTGGCAATCATCAAACTCATGTTCAATCAAAGACATGCATTGTGCATCAATATAAAAACTTTAACATGATACTACATCATTTAATAAAACATGAATTGAACTGCATAAGTTTTAATCCTAATAAGGTTTCTCTGATACCACTGTTGGGTTCGGTAACCATTGCGGAAGCGTGGATTTCAAAAATTTATGAAACCAGGTCCGAACCCTAATCCCAAATCTCCTTATTAGCAATTAAAAACTATGACTACATGCATGTCCAAATTTAAACATTGTTTAAATACTAACCTCAGATTGCTATTACCAGTCTGATGCAGAAATGAACTCCAAATTGAGCAGCCTCTTGAACACACCAGGCGTCCACTTGTCCGCCCTCCGATGGTGATCCACATGGGCAGATGATCAAGACACTGACTCCTTAATTGGGTTCCTTCCAATCAAGTTCTACCCTAAGAACTTGATATATGGGCTATTGGCTAGGACTCCTCTAGCCAAACTGGGACTAAACCTTCTCTCTTACCCTTCTCCTTGTCTTCTAGAAACTTTGGCCCCTTAAGACACTCTTGTCTTAAGAATAAGCCCTTGTCCTAAAATGAGACAAGGCTTGTCTTGGAGGGAGAAGAAAATTAAGACAAGATTATCTTAATGTAAGAAAGAAAGGAGAGGCGCCTTCTTCCTTTACCGTCGGAGAGTTTCTCTCTGACTCTCCTTCTGTTCTGAGATTCGACAGAGCCAAGGCTCTGTAAAGGAATCAAAGAGGAAAGAGAGGAGGGGGAAACAATCTTTTAGAGAGGGAGAAAAAAAAAAAGAAGGCAAGGCTTCGCTGTAGAAAACTAGAATGATTTTACGGTGAAGTCTTCTCCTTAAATAGGCGACAGAGAGGCGCCTACCCATCTGTAATCACCCTCTCACGCCCCTCTCTCCCTTCTCACGTCCTTTCCCTTCATCTCACGGCCCTTGAATTAATCTCACGGCCTTTGGGATGGGAAGACGCAAGAAAGAGTCGCGAAAAACACAGAAGGGCGCGCGCAGAAGAGAAGAGTCGCGCCCCTTCGGTGTTTTATTCTTTTCTTTCACGGTAATCCCATTTTTTTGAAGAGTCCACACATAGGTGGACTCTCATCCATGCCTCTTCAGCCAAAACACCGACCCCTTTTTTCTTTTCTCACGCAAAAATGCCACTTGGAGAGAGTCCACGCGCGCGTGGACTCTTCTCCTTGCGCGCGCGCGTGGGAAGAGAGGGGAAGGGGCTTAGGTGATGTGGGAAAGGGGTTATGCCTCTTAGGTTAGCCCAATTGCTAGCCTATTATTAGCCCAATGGCTTGAATCTTCAATTGGATTCAAACCGGAATGAATTTGGATCTAAAAAAGACCAAATCGGAACCCTAACTCGAATCCGATTCAAGTAGAAGCCATGGTTTGCAACACATGCTAGTGTGTTCTCTGCAAACTAGATTTAATTCCAAATTAAATCCTTGATTATCTGTCCTAAGTGTGTGACCCATTGGGTTCCATACCTAGCCAGCAGTGGGTCCGAGTGCAAGTTGACCTAATTTGATCAGAACTCATTCTAATCGATTTAGGTCAAATCGAGCTAACTCGAGTTAGTTAATTAGGACTCCTCCTAATTAGTGATCCAATTAAACCATTTAATTTGATCAACCCACAAGACAAGATTGACGTCTAGCAACGTGTCATGTCTACCCGGAAGATATGGAAATTCTGGTAAAATTCCAAAACTATCCTTCAGTGGAAAGTTCTCGTACAATTCGATCCTTCAATCATCTTGCATCCCGAATATAACTATGGATATGGAAACATGTCAAAACCAGCTTATACTCATTCCCAGCTCAGTCATACACTAATGATTCAATTAATTCGATATTAGAAATCATTTCTAATATCTGTACTCTGATCAAAGATTTCCTGAATCATCATCTGACCTAATTTGGCTGGATGCAATCTCCTCCTACTAGGAGTGATCAATTCCTTGTTGACCTACTCATTACCTTCATATACAATTCACCACACCCAGCATCAACCTCGTGCATGACCCAGTGTCATGATTGAGATTGAACCAAAGCATGGGTTCATGTACATAAGGTATTATGGCAGTCTCAGGTCATAGGACTACTTGTACAACTCCCACTATGAGAAAAATCTATTGACATGCAGCTAAGGCTCCATTAGATGTTCTCAAACTGGATCTATTCAGTGAACTCATTCACTAATGAGCACCCACATCCTTGTATTAGTGTCCCACACAAGTGACTGTGAGAGTAGTCACCCTTTTCAGCATACATAGGATGTGCCAGTCTAACCGGAAACCCTGATCCCCAACTCAGGGTTCCTATGACTAGGAATATTCTAGATTAAGATTTTAAGGCCTTAGATCTCACTGGTATGATCTCATCATAGCCCTAGGACCATAGCCCTAATCTATGGGGTTCATCATATAATGACACAGCGAATGATGGAAAAATATTTCCTTTATTAACTTGTCAATTTACAATGGTCTGGGAGATACAAATATTGGCTTATAGGGCATAAACCTTTCAGCATCCGCTCATGCCACATGGCACTGATGAAGTGGCACTCCAGTCATTGACATGGTGATCCAACTTGGCGTTGGGAAGATGGCTTGATCCATCAACTAGGCTTGACTCAAATGTCCACTATGGCTTGAGATCAATCATCCTGTAGACATAGGCTTGGACCAATACAGCTAAATACAGGACCCATTGACCTAGCTTGACCAAATTGGCCAAGGTACAAGGCTAAAACAAAAATTGAAACTAATTACATGACTCAAAATTAAAATGCTTAGGCTTCAAGCTTTTTATAGAACCCAACAAATTAAAACCCTAATCCGAGATCCTCAGAAGGTTGAGAAGCCTCTGTCTGATCCTGGTGCCCATACCAATTATCTTGGGGTGGGAGGAACTTGACCCTATCGAGTAAGAGTTGATTTAGATTTGATATTTCTCCAGAAGGTCGGGGTCAAGGTGCTGCAAGTCCTCCGTGGTAATCCATGAATCGTCGAACTCCGATCAACCTTGCCATCAGGCCAAGTAATGCTGATAGCCTTTGCTCAGGGTGGTGATAGCTTGATCACCCAGGACATGCTTGATCCGCTCTCCTCTATCATGTAAAATTGGCGGTGGTCACTATGGGTCGGGTTTGCTCTCAAATGAAAGGTCTGGCCCAAATGGCTCTCTGGGTATGTGTGCTAGTTCCCTATACTCAACTGAGTATGATATATTGAAAGTCAAGCTAATGCCATAATTTAGGGGTAGCTCAAGCACATAGGCATTAAGGCCAACTCTCTTTATAACTCTAAAGGGGCCAGCTCCACGAGCATGAAGTTTCTTAACGGTTCTTGGTAGAGACTGTTCAGGCCTAAGCCTAACCATTATAGAATCCCCTTGTTCAAAATCTTTGGCTCTATTTCAAGATTCACCCAAATTATTTTAAAATTTGTACTTAATGCAGAATTCTAACATGATGCAAAATGCAGATTCAACTATGCATTCCTATTGAGACCAATTTTATTGGACTCTTTAGGGCCTAAACCTAACAGACTATAGACTCTCTAGGTTTGACCCTAGTTTGGCATGCACATGAAAATTTACATTGGATCCCTAGCAAATGCCATAAGGTATTTCAAAAGTAGGTGGCAAACCTAACATACTTGAAGAACTGGTACAATCGAACGACCTCAACAAAGTGGGATTTGAAAGTTTGGAAAACATTGGAAGCCTTAAGATGTAACAGGAAATAGGAATCGGAGTCTTGGGACCATCTATTAGAAACTTGGAATAGACCTTGTTTACTGAGTATGACCTTAAGATTTGAATATTGCTCTATGGGTGATATAAGGTCAAATTGAAGAATGGAGAATTTGGTCATCACAAGTGCAGATTTTTCATGAAAGGAAGACTTGGTCAGTTCTAGAAAAAGGTTATCAACTGTGGTTAGAGGAATGAACTCTATATAAGGGAACTGAATGAGATCTTGGGTTGAGGCTAAAGGAGTGGATTTTTCTTCAGGGCATTGACTTATAGGAACCAAGTCCTCACTAATTTCCTGTTGTTCTGATGTTTTAGGACTAGGCTCTACAATCTTATCTTCTCCAAGGGTTTCCTCAGGTAAGGTACTAGAGTTATTCTCTTCATAGTCTTCTCCTTTATATTCGTCTACCAAACTCATGTCAGCCTCATATACTTCTACTTCAGGCTCATTGGTGGGTTCAGGATCTTCTGAGGGTCCTTCCAATATAGCTTCTGCCTTGGTGTTTTTTGAGTCAACCAATTCCAGGTCTGTAATATATTCCTCCTCTTTAATGTCACCGTGGTGAACACATGTGGTAGCAGGGGTTGGTCGACTTGGATTAGGGTTGGGCTTGGTTTCAGAGGTACTAACCTTGTTGGACTGAGATTGATTGGTCGTGAGTTCCCTCTGATAAGACTCGAACTATCTGGCTAGGTGATAGGCTTCTTCATGATTCTGAATTTTCTAATAAGATAGTTCCCCTTAGATGCCCCTATGTTGGTTAGCTTGAAACCTCAATATGATCATAGCCTCAGACTTAACTCTGCTACATCTCCTAGTAAACCCATTAAATTCCTCAATATACTTAGACAGTTTTATTATTCTACCTTAACAAGAACCATTGTTTTAAAAGTTTATATTCATAAAATTTAACTATGTACTTCTCTCTTAATTTACTCCTCATGGCTTTCCAGGTGTTTATCTGTTCTCCCCTCGAATAACATTGGTCTGCAATATCCTCCCAATGCCACTTAGCATATCGGGTTAAACTACATATGGCCAATCTAACTTTTCCTAACTTCAACGTCTCAATGTACTCAAAATAGCGATCCCTGCTTTCCTCCCAATCAATATACATTTCTTTTCTTCCATCAAAAGTGGGTGCATAAGGTTGGGTGCTCTTAATGGGTCTTTCCTCTAATTCAACCAAGTATGGGTACCGGCATCCACGATTAAACTCCATGACTACACTGGGCTAGATAAGGATTGATGGGCTAATGGACTCCTAATCTAAACTATACATGCAACAGACAAAGAACGGTACTACGATTATGCTAGACCTTGGAGCTCAATCAGAATGAGTTAATGTAGAAGACAAACAGCACAACAACTAGCCCTTTCACCGGCTAGGTAAGACATGGGAGTGTGGGAGTCCCCCTTGCTTTTGCAAGGACTTAATTAAAGAACCACAACACCACTTAGGTCATTTGATGCTAAACATCTTGCCTTAGACACCAGCTTCCCGATACAAATTGAAGGGTTGCATGCACTAGCTTCTCCAAAATGGTTATACCTGACTCATGGGTGTCCCTAAGCTATTAGGTTGCTACTTGATTTTAGATTAGGCTTAGGTTCGAAATACAAGGGTGGTGCTTTTCGGAATAAGGAAAAGGTAATGACCTCCTTCCCTTATCCTGTGATATTGATGCCCTTAAGTTAATTATGTAAATGATGGCATACACATGAAACCTAATGAAATGTATCTAAGTTTTGTTTTGGATATTGATGTATGTTAGCAGAAATAAGATGCTGGAAATAAAAATATGAACCTAAAGTGCAAAAATTAAACTATATTGGAATGAAAGTGTGATGAAATGCACTTGCTGGAATTTCTAAACAGATTTGTTCTCAGGTAGTATTCCAGTATGTAGAAATTCTACAGATTACAATAGAATCTGATAAAATTTTAAAAATTACTTTCAAATATATAGTATCTATAAAAATAAAAATTAGCAAATTTGGAGGTGCCTATAGATAGAAACAACTAAAACAATAGGCTATGTACTTAGTGGACAGAATGTAGAAGTTTAAAGATGATGAAATCTAATGATGCAAAACTTTTTTTCTTTAGGATTTAAAACCTATCTCCTTGTTTTCCCCTTCAAGGATCAATCATATCGGCACCCCTACACGCCAAAGGAAATTCCCATGGAATGGGATGTGAGGGTCTTGCAGCTCTACTTTTTTCCTATGACTGAACGGCCATGGTGAAGCACCCAATCCAAGTACTTAAAGAGAACTAAGTCCTAACCATGCTTTGATACCAAAAATTGATGTGAGACTAAGATGATGCGGGACTATACTAATGATGAGATAGATATGCAAATGACTTCTTGTTAATTTTTTTAAGTTTTAGTGGATTTAAAGATTCCCGAGACAAGAAAAGAGCAGATCTAGAGATTCTATAAAGATAAGAACTTCCTAGCATGCAAGATAGCCCCTAAACAATGATAAGGAGAGGACCCCAGGATTGAAAAACCCCATAGGACTTAGCTCTAGATCAATACCTTCTTAGGAGATTAGGGTTGCGAACCTTGAAAAATACTCTGATGCACCTGATGCCGAGTTCACTCACTCTCGTGATGCGGCCTGGAGGATCAAGCCTTCAACCTTGCAGATTTGCCAGTGTTCCATCCGATGGTCCGAAGGCAAGGGATACCGAATCCTTTGTCCAAGGCACCTGGAGGACCAGCGAGCAACCAAGAAAAGTGTTAGACAATAGCAAGTAAGGGTATGAGAAAGTGAAAAGGATGGAGAAAAGGAATCGAAGATGGTGGTCAAAGAGGGTTCTTCTTGTTGGGCATCCTGGTGGATCTTCTAGGTGGCATCCCAGCTTGAAGATGGAAGATGGCTTGTGAAGGAGTATGGTAACTCAGGGCCTCTCACCCTTCGATGTCCCGAAGGACAAAGGCGCTCTCTCATAGAGTTCCTAGTCTAAAAGACAAGGGCAATTGGAAGAAGAAATTCTCTCTTTTTTTCATTCATTCAAAATTGGAATTACAAGTGGTCAGGGCTCCTTTGATAAGAACCTAAGTCTCATTTGAATTCAAATGAGTGAGTTTCAAAAATTTAAACAAGGGGTTCCCAAAAATCTACATTCAATCCCTTGGAATTTGAAATCCAAGATGCTAGCCTGACCATGCTTTGGTGGAAGAGCTTGATTTAGGGAAGGTTGTCTTCATGATTCAAGGTGGCACCCTTTGAACTTTGATTTTCTTGCATGGCTGATCAAGACTCTTTGGGAAGAATGCGTGATGTGGGGGCTTGAAGCAAGGAGCATGTCTTCACAAATCAAGGAATGCTTCATTGCCTTGAAGACTTTCCTTGGTCGACTAAGCTTCTTTGGAAAAGAGCTTGATATGGGGAGTGGGATGGGAAATATGTTGGCTTGGAGCATGGGCATCCAACAAGCATTGAATTTAAATTCCTCCATTCTCCCTTGGCCACCAAAGTGTCTTGGTTTGGTGGCTCCCCCTCATGCTAATGGCATTGATGAAGTGGCGCTCCAGTCATTGACATGGTGATCCAACTTGGCATTGGGAAGATGGCTTGATCCATCAACTGTGCTTGACTTAAATGTCCACTCTGGCTTGAGCTCAATCAACCAGTAGACTTAGGCTTGGACCAATATAGCAAAATATAGGACCCATTGACCTAGCTTGTCCAAATTGGCCAAGGTACAAGGCTAAAACAAAAATTGAAACAAAGTACATGACTCAAAATTAAAATGCTTAGGCTTGAAGCATTATTACAAGACCCAGCAAATTAAAACCCTAATCCAAGATCCTCGGAGGGTTGAGAAGTTTCTGTCTGATCCTGGTGCCCACACCATCCTTCCATTCAATCGGATCTCCTATGACTTGTTGGGGTGCCGCTGTGACCTTATCCCATGAACAAGTGAGGTGAATGGATTGTTGTTTTAATCATGTTTTGGTTATGCAATTAGGGTTAATGTGCTTATTTGCTGGTATATGTGTCATGTTGGCATGGTTAATTAGGATGTGTTTGAGTCTATCAAAGCCATCATAAAATTATATTTAGTCATAGTGTAAGTTAATCATAATTCAAATCCATTTAGGATTTGATTAGCTAATTGGTGTCTAGGCAAGTGGGTCTGGGAAGGAAAAGGGAATAAGGTTTTTAATTGGTTTAATTCATTTAGTGTCTAAGGAAAGCAATGGGGGGACCCTCTCATCTCTCCCACTTACTTGGCCAATTTGGTTATATCTAGACCTTAAATTGGAAATACTAATTGATTAAGCATACTATAAATTTCCTACCTTCATGATAAGCCAAATCCATGTCAGAAACTATAGTAGGTTTGTTGTGATTAACACAAGGCCTATTCTAAGGTTTGATATGATATTTCTCTTGGTGTATTTTATGTTTTATGGCATGACTGGTGGTGTTGTTTTATTGTGATTGACATAAGAGCAACATTTATCAAACATGGCTGTATGGCAAGGAAAGGTCTGACTAAACTAAGACATTCTAGTTTATTGTGATTGACACAAAGCTATAAGTATCTTGGAAATAGGTGTTATGTTGAGAGTTGCATGGATTGTAATTGGAAAGGGGTTTCCTACCCTTGAACTCATGGGTGTTTGTTGTAATTAACATAAGGCATTCATGAGAAATTGGGACCTCAACCCCACTAAAGAAGCCCTAGGAGGGTTTTCTCACTTACCATAGTTGAGGGTTATGGTATTCGAAAGAAAATAGTGGAAGATAAAATTAGATGCAAGTATCCTTGTCTAATTATGAATACATCATGAGTAGTTTACTTATAGTTATTCTTTATTTAATATAGATTTTACATTATGGCTTCCACTCTTTTACTACGGGGCATCTTGGATGCTAACAAGTTGACTAATCCAAATTTTGTTGACTGGTTGAGGAACTTGAGGATTATATTAGCTAATAAAAAGCTTGCCTATGATGGGAATTCACCTAGGGTGTCGGGGATCATGCAGCATGCGGAATTGACTTTCAAAATAAAATTTCATAGCATGATACCCTAACATGTTTAACATGTATAGAAAATCCTAATTCCCGAGAACCCCTTGGGCAAATACAACTAATGAATCATCAAATAAAGTCAAGAAAAATACCTGGATCACTGAAATCCAACTTTTTCCACAAGGCTCACAAGCGCAAGTCCTCCAATGGTGATCCACACAAAACTCGGACCAAAGAAGAACTCCTTCAAGTTGCTTAGAGAAGTGGAACTCTTTCGATAGCCATTGGTCTATTGACCACTGTAGGACACCATGTCCTACTGAAGGGCACTCAAGACAATATCCTAAACTACTATAGGATCTAGGACTACCCTTTTCTGGGACCTTACAGGCTTATGTCCTAAAACCAAGCCTTGTCCTAGTGTAGAAGAACATGTCTTAACACGACAAGTCTTGTCCTAAAAGAAGGAAGGAGGGAGAAAGTGGAAGAACACTCTGACTCTCGGGAAAATAAAACACTCTGACTCTCAGAAGATCAAAGCCCATATTTCTCATTTCATTGTACCCCTATTTATAATCCTAGATGGGGCGTGAAAAGCATCCCGACAATACTTATCATATATGAAACATCATATATGATAAGACTCTTCGGGAATGGAGAGTCATATCTATGTTCTTTCACTTACTAGATCAATCCCCATCGCACCATGTGTCAAATACTAGTTTCTGAGCTAGGGAGACACCTTTTCTAATCTGAAGTAACATGAGGCTTGAAGAGCTTTAGAGGTAGGAGGACTCTGCCCTCTGTTGTGCGCGCATATGAAGAGGCGCGACTCTTCATGTGCGCGCCACCTTTCACACCTCTTCAAGCCGTCCCATTAAACTTTAAATTGGCTATTAGACTTCTTAAGACCATGAGGATAAAATGAAGAGGTGTCTTCCTAATGAAACTCTTAGAGCCTCATCTGCAGAAGGACACTTAGTGCTTTTGCGTGCCACTTATTATCCTGGGTGCGCCAAAGGGTGACAATAGTCATTTCCTTTCCATTTAGTCCACCCAAATCATCAAATTGACTTGGTCAAACATATGCATTATGGGTGTCATTAGAAAGGGCATCAAATAAGCTTTCTGACTATATTTTTTATTTTTAGATCAGAGGTCTGTAGGCCCTTCTGTGCCCTTTTGAAGTTAAGGTATCATTTAGGTACCAAGAGTCCCATGCCATTGGGACTCTTCATATATGGTGCCTAAAATGCCCTTAAGTCTAAATTAAAATCAGATTAAGCTCTGATTTGGCTAGCCCCACTTAGGACTCAACCTAATTTAGGTTTTTCATAATTAGGTTAGCCTAATTAGCAAGCAACCGAACCCAATCAAATTAGGTTACGAATTAGGTTAGCCTGCATATGCTAGTATGTAATCCGGCTAACCAATTAAGATCCTATGAACCTAATTAAATCATGAATGACTTCCTTGGCCAAGTCTGTATTGTGTGTGACCCACTGGGTTCTACATTTAGCTAGCAGTAGGTTTAGGTTTGAGCCGTTTCGATCCGATCGAACTCGATTGACCTGATTATGTCAAATTGGCTCACCTAATTGTCCATTTCGAATCACACATCGAATTGACTCATGAATCCAAACCAATTGGTTTATGAAAATCTACAATACAAGATTGATGTCTAGGAACATGTCCTGCCTACCAGGAAGATGAGAAATTTGGTAGAAAATACCAAAATATCCTTCAGTAGTAAGTTACCGTGAAATTCAATCTTTCTATCTCCCATTATCCCGATTAAGTGATAGGTATGGATAGATGTCAAACCCTAACACTTCATCATATCGAATCTCAGCTCGATCATGAGAACTCCACTGATGACTGATTAGATTCCACTAATTTGATCCTGCTTTGATCAAAGGTTCCTTGAGTCACTCATCGAAGAGATTGCATGGGAAAATAATTCCTCTTACTAAGAATGATCGATTCCTTGTTGGTCCACTCACATCCTTCATACACCTTCCACCATACCTAGAACACCCTGTACATGTTGCAATGGCATGAATGAGTATGAACCAAAGTATGGCTTAGTGTGCACAAGGAATCATGTTGACCACAGGTCTAAAGATCACATGCACAACTTCTACATTAGGATATATCTTTTGACAAGTAGTAAGACTTCCATAAGATAATACCGATATGGATTAGTCCAGTGTACTCATACCCTGATGAGCACCCTTATCCTAGTATTAGTGTCTCTACACAAGTGGTTATGAGATCAACCACCCTCATCAACTGAGCATACATAGGATAAGCTAGTCTTTTCGGATTCTTCGATCCCCGAATCGATGGTCCAACGACTAGGAACATTCTAGTTTAGGGTTTATAAGAAATTAGGTCTCACTATTATGAACTCCATCATAACCCTAATTCCATTGCCCTACTCTATGGGGTTCATCATAATCAATAAAAACATGACACAGCAGTATATGATGAATCAAATACCTTTATTAATATTAAAGTATGTTATACATGAACTGGAAGTTTACAAAAGGCCCTTATAATGATTGGCTCTTAGGGCACTTTTCTATCAAACTCTCACTTGCACTATAGCCAATCGCCCTTGTATTTTATGCCCATACAATATAAGTGATGATCTAACTACTGCTTGGCTAAAGCTTTAGTGAATGGGTCTGCTATATTGTTCTTTGTGTCAACTCGTTCAATGACGACATCATGTCTTTCAATAATCTCTCGAACGAGATGGAATCATCTTAGAATGTGCTTAGACTTGTGATGAGACCTCGGTTCCTTAGCTTGTGCAATGGCCCTAGTGTTATCACAATATAATGGCACTGGCTATTGTACATCTAAAACCATACCCAATTCCATGATAAATTTCTTCTTCTAGACAACTTCCTTCGTGGCTTCACTAGTAGCTATATACTCTGCCTCAGTGATTGAGTAAGCTACTATTGGCACATTGTACTCTTCCAACTCACTACACCACCATTCAGGGTAAAGACATACCCCAATGTGGATATGCTATCATCTTGATCTGATTGAAAACTAGAATCTATATATCCTTCTAGTTTCAACTTAGATCCTCCGTATACTAGAAAAATATCTTCAGTCCTTCTTAGGTACATAATATTTTTCACAGCTCTACAATGATCCTCTTATGGATCAGCCTGAAACCTGCTCACTATGCACAAGGCATATGCAACATCAGGTATGGTACACAACATGGCATACATTATCCATCCTACAGCCGAAGCATAAGGAATCATAACCATCCTCTCTCTTTGTTCTGATGTCTTAGGAGACATTTTCTTAGAGAGATGTATGCCTTGACTTATAGATAAGTAACCTTTCTTACTTCCATCCATGTTGAATCTCTTCAACACTAAGTCAATGTACCTGAATTGGGATAAGCCTAGCATCCTTTTAGATCTATCTTTATAGATCTTTATATCCAGTATATAAGATACTTCTCCCAAATCCTTTATGAAAAATTTTGATGATAGCCAAGTTTTAATCGACTGTAACATTGGGATATCATTCCCAATGATCAGTATGTCATCCACATATAATACCAAGAAAACAAGTGCTCTCCCACTTGTCTTCTTGTATACACATGGTTCATCTATATTTTTGATAAAAAAAATCCTTTGATTGTTTCATCAAAATGGACGTTCCAACTCCTTAATGCTTGCTTAAGTCCATAAATGGACTTCTTTAATTTGCATACCTGGTTTGGTCTCCCACTTGAGACAAAACCTTCTAGCTATGATATGTAGACTTCTTCCTCAAGGTTTCCATTGAGGAAAGTATTCTTTACATCCATTTTCCTGATCTCATAGTCATGGTATGCTGCTATTGCAAGCAACATCTGAATGGACTTGAGCATGGCTATTGGAGAAAAAGTTTCATCATAGTCTATACCATATTTTTATCTGAAACCTTTTGCTACCAGTCTAGCTTTGTAGGTCTCAACTTAACCATCTACTCCAATCTTCTTCTTGAAGACCTATTTACACCCAATTAGGTTAATTCGTTCAGGTGGATCTACGAGATTCCAAACCTGATTGGAATACATGGAGTCCATTTCAGATTTCATGGCATCAAGCCATTTGTCTGAGTCTTTACTCTTGAGAGCTTCCGAGTAGGTCACAGGATCATCATCCTGTATGATACAGGCTTCATTGTAATCACAATGGCAAAGCCATATATGAGAGGTGCTCCCCACACCCTCTCTGACCTTTGAAGAGGAGGTGTGTATTGTGGTTGTTCTTGATCTATAAGAACCTCTGGTTGAGAAACTTCACTTGAAGGCTCATTGGTTTGTTGATTCTGTTCTTTATAAAACTCAAGTGAAGAATCACTACATTCTTCTTGGATAAACTCTTATTCCAAGAATGTAGCATGCCTACTGACAATTATATTTTGTTTAGTAGCATTATAAAAGAGGTATCCCATACCTACTTTTGGGGAACCAACAAATCTACACTTCTCAGCTCTTGCACTTAACTTATGTCCAAAGTTTTTCTTGACATAAGCATGACGACCCCAAATCTTCAAATACTTAAGACTTGGACTTTTGCCATTCCATAACTAAAATGGAGTGCTACTTACTGACTTAGATGGAACCCTGTTTAATATATGTGCTACAATTTCCAAGGCAGTCTCCAAAAAAAAATGGGAAGATCTATGAAGCTCATCATGGACCTCACCATATCCAATAAGGTGCGATTTCTCCTTTCTGCCACTCCATTTAACTGGGGCGTATAAGGAGGGGTCCATTCAGAAATAATGCCTTTGTCTTTTAGATAGTTTAGGAACTCACTAAATAAGTATTCTCCTCCTCGATCAAACCGAAGAGCTTTAGTACTAAGTCCACTTTGTTCTTCAACCATACTTTGATATTCTTTAAACTTATCAAAGGCTTCGGACTTGTGTTTCATAAGATACACATGACCGTATCTTGATAAATCATCAATAAAAGTGATGAAATAAGAATATCCTTTTCTGGCCTGAGTTGACATAGGTCCACATACATAGTATGCACTAGACCAAACAATTCATTTGCCCATTCTCCATGTCCAGTGAATTGAGACAAGATTCACAAGTTCCTAATGATTGAAAATCATTAGAGTCAAAGTAACTATCTTTGACCAACTTGTTTATTCTTGACTCACTGATATGGCCCAATCGACAGTGCCAGAGATATGTGACATTGTCATTATCTCATTTTCTCTTCTTATTATCAATAATAAAAATATTATCATTGAGTTGTAAAGATAGAAGACCATTTACAAAAGATCTATGTCGAAATATTTTATTATTATGAAGAATAGAGCAGCCACTGCTCTTTACACTTATTTCATATCCCTATTGTAATAACAAGGGTATAGAAATAATATTTCTAATAATATATGGTACATAGAAACATTCTTCTAACATTATTTCATCACCCGAAGGTAATAAAAAAGATAGATATCCACAGCTTCAGCATGTATGGCTTCACCACTTGCCCCATGCAGTTTAAAGTCACCTTTCTTTAATCTTCTAATTCTATGGGGTCCCTGCAATGAATTGCATATATGAGATCCACATGCAGAACCTAATACCCACGAATTAGAAGTGGAAGCACTCAATGATAAATTAATTTATATCATGTACAAACCTTTAGATGCTCCACTTGCATCTTGCTTCACACTTGCAAGGTAAACCTTGCAGTTCTTCTTCCAATGCCCAGTCTTACCACAATGAAAACAAGCTCCATCAGCCTTCTTAGATTTCTTGCTCTTCTTCTGGATGCCTTTCCTAGGGTTGATTTTTCTCTTCATACCCTTTTTCATTGCCTATTTCTTTCTATCAACAAGAAGCACGTGAGCCTTATCTCCTTTAGAGTGGCTCTCAGCTGTCTTAAGCATGTTAAGCAGCCCTTGCAATGAAATGTTTAGTTTGTTCATATGGTAGTTGAGAACAAACTTAGAGAAGGAATCTAGGAGTGATTGCAAGATCAAGTTCTGATTGAGTTCACCATCCATGACAAACCCTAATTGACCCAATCGAGTGATCAAGTTAATCATTTTCAGCACATGGGTTTGCACAGGTGAACCCTCACTCATTTGAGCACGGAACAACTGCTTCGATATCTCGTATCGAGCAGCCCTACTTTGCTCTGCATATAGCTTCTTTAAATTAAGCAATATGGACTGAGGTTTCATGCCTTCATGTTGCCTCTGGAGCTCGTTGCTCATTGAGGCCAACATGATGCATCTAACAGTCGTATTATCATTTTGCCACATCCTGTATGTGGCAATATCCTCCTGATGCGGGACAGGGATTGGACTGGATCGCTGGTGAGCATGAAAGTCACCAGGGATTAGGATTTTCAAAGGAGGAAAGAAGAGGGTGCAGGGTTAAGATAAAATACTGGGGTTCACATAGATTCCCCAAGAAGAACAAGCACATAGCAAAGGGGCTCACACAGATGCCCTAGAAGAACAAGCACATAGCAAAGGGGCTCACATAGATGCCCTGGGCTCACACAGATGCCCAAAATCAGGGATCACACAGAAACCCTGGGAAGATGGAGAAGGGATCATACAGATATCCTAGGAGCACACAGATCCTTCACACAGAACAATAGAAATTTTATTCATCCATCCTCCTGTTCCAAAAGGCTGAGGGTGGTATTTATAGATTTTCCAACCCTCATTTAAATTTGAATACAAGATAAAAAGATAAGAACGAATCAAATTCAAATATAAGATAGGATAAGATAAGCCTATCCATATATCAATCCTAACCAACCAAATCCTAAATCAAATTCAAATATAAGATAGGATAAGATAAGCCTATCCATATATCAATCCTAACCAACCAAATCCAAATTCAAATTTTAAACAAAAGATAAATCCTAAATAAATTTATTCCAAAAATGCTTCAAGATCTGTGCCACTCCAAGAATTATGCTTGCTTCAAGATCCGTGCTTGAGATGTCCCCATCATTCTCCTACGGTGGGGTGAACTCGACTCCATCGAATCAGGCTGAGCGAGGTTGATGACGGTGGCGGCCATGGCGGAGGAATGCGGCTAGCCAACGGAGAGCACTGAGGTGATCTGGTGGAGCATTCGATCTGAAGCTTGAGGGCGACGATGAATCAGGTGTTGGGGTCGCCAGCTGTAGGTAGGGGAGATGTCGTTGACGGAGAGAAGAAGATGACCGCCGGTGGGCTCGGAGGTGATCTCTCCGGTGAGGTCGGCGGACCAGTCTTTCACGGAGCGGCTGGGAGCTGGGGTTGAGGACGGCTGGGGGGAGAATGGTCCGACGTCGATGTTGGGGAAGGATCCGTGGACGAGATTTGAAACAGGGAAGAAAGAGAATAGTGGGCCGGTGATGAAGAAGAAAAATCCTAATCCTTTAGCTCTGATACCACTTGATGCGGGACAGGGATTGGACTGGATCGCTGGTGAGCATGAAAGTCACCAGGGATTAGGATTTTCAAAGGAGGAAAGAAGAGGGTGCAGGGTTAAGATAAAATACTGGGGTTCACATAGATTCCCCAAGAAGAACAAGCACATAGCAAAGGGGCTCACACAGATGCCCTAGAAGAACAAGCACATAGCAAAGGGGCTCACATAGATGCCCTGGGCTCACACAGATGCCCAAAATCAGGGATCACACAGAAACCCTGGGAAGATGGAGAAGGGATCATACAGATATCCTAGGAGCACACAGATCCTTCACACAGAACAATAGAAATTTTATTCATCCATCCTCCTGTTCCAAAAGGCTGAGGGTGGTATTTATAGATTTTCCAACCCTCATTTAAATTTGAATACAAGATAAAAAGATAAGAACGAATCAAATTCAAATATAAGATAGGATAAGATAAGCCTATCCATATATCAATCCTAACCAACCAAATCCTAAATCAAATTCAAATATAAGATAGGATAAGATAAGCCTATCCATATATCAATCCTAACCAACCAAATCCAAATTCAAATTTTAAACAAAAGATAAATCCTAAATAAATTTATTCCAAAAATGCTTCAAGATCTGTGCCACTCCAAGAATTATGCTTGCTTCAAGATCCGTGCTTGAGATGTCCCCATCACCTCCTCTGATGCATCCTCTCAGATCAACACTGGATCCAGAGAATCAAGTATATATGAAAGCTTCTCCTGAGTTAATACAATTCTCAGGTTCCTCAACCGATCCACATAATTTGGATCGGATAAATTGTTGGCATCCATGATGCCCCTTAGTGATAAGTTTGAAGCCATTATTTAAATGTCCTACATTTAATTAAAGAATAATATTACCAGACCACTCAATTATGACATTCATAATTAGATAAGGACTTTATATCTAATTATATCCCCACTATTTTTTTCAAATACCATAACCCTCGACTATGGTAAGAGATAAACCTTTCTAGTTTCGTTAGTGGGGTTGAGATCCTTATTCCTCACGAGTGCCTTGTGTGTACACAACAAACACACATGAGTTCAAAGGTAGGACAACCTTTCCAATTGCAACCCATGCAATTCTCAACAATTATGTTTGCCTCTAGGACACTTATGGCCTTGTGCGTACACAACAAACCATAATGACATAATATCATACATATGAATATGGTCGAGTCGAATCGATAAGGTTCGGGTTGGCTCGGTAGTGGAATTTAATCAAACTCCAAAATGATTTATAATTGGAATGCCACAATGATGGCTCTGATACCACTGATGGAAATTCTCCCAGGGTGCTGGAGATCATGCAGCATGTGGAATTGACTATCAAAATAAAATTTCATACCATGATACCCTAACACGTATAACATGTATAGAAAAACCAAATTCCTAAGAACCCCTTAGGCAATTATAAATAATGAATCATCAAATAAAGTCAAGACAAATACCTGGATCACTGAAATCCAACTTTTTTCATAAGGCTCACAAGCACAAGCCCTCCAACAGTGATCCATATTTAACTCAGACCAAGGAAGAACTCCTTCAAGTTGCTTGGAGAAGTGGAATGCTTTCTATAGCGTTTGGTCTATTGAACACTGTAGGACACCCTATCCTATTGAAGGGCACTCAAGACACTGTCCTAAACCACTATAAAATCTAGGACTACCCTTCTCTAGGACCCTACAGGCTTATGTCCTAAAACCAAGCCTTGTCCTAGTGTAGAAAAACTTGTCTTAACAAGACAAGTCTTGTCCTAAAACAAGATGATGGAGGGAGAAAGTGGAAGAACACTCTGACTCTCGAGAAAATAAAATACTCAGACTCTCAGAAGACCGAAGTCCATATTTCTCATTTCATCATACCCCTATTTATAATCCTAGATAGGGCATGAAATGCATCCCGACAACACTTATCAGATATGAAACATCATATCTGATAAGACTCTTCGAGAATGGAGAGTCATATCTGTGTTCTTTCACATACCAGATCAATCCCCATCGCACCATATCTTTTATTTTTAAATCAGAGGATTTTAGGCCCTTATGTGCCCTTTTGAAGTTAAGTTATCATTTAGGTACCAAGAGTCCCATGCCATTGGGACTCTTCATATATGGAACCTAAAATACCCTTAAGTCCAAATTAAAATCAGATTAACCTCTGATTTGGCTAGCCCCACTTAGGATTCAACCTAATTTATGTTTTCCATAATTAGGTTAGCCAAATTAGCAAGCAACCGAACCCAATCCAATTGGATTAGGAATTAGGTTAGCTTAATATGCTAGTATGTAATCCGGCTAACCAATTAGGATCCTATGACCCTAATTAAATCATGAATGACTTTCTTGGCCAAGTCTCTATTGTGTGTGACCTATTGGGTTCCATATCTATCCAACAGTAGGTTTAGGTTTGAGCCGATTCGATCCGATCGAACTCGATTGACCTAATTAGTTCAAATTGGCTCACCTAATTGTCCAATTCGAATCACACATCGAATTGACTCATGAAACCAAACCAATTAGTTCAGGAAAACCTATAAGACAAGATTGACATCTACCAATGAGTCATACCTACCAGGAAGATTAGGAATTTGGTAGAAAATATGAAAATAACTTTCAGTAGTAAGTTGCCATGCAATTCAATCTTTCGATCTCCCATTATCCTGATTACGTGATAGGTATGGATAGATATCAAACCCTAACACTTCATCATATCGAATCTTAGCTCGATCATGAGAACTCAGCTGATGACTGATTAAATTCCATTAATCTCATCCTGCTTTGATCAAAGGCTTTTTGAGTCACTCATCAAAGAGTTTGCATGGGATAACAATTCCTTTTACTAAGAATGATCGATTCCTTGTCGGTCCACTCACATCCTTTGTACACCTTCCACCATACCTAGAACACCTTGTACATGTTGCAATGGCATGAATGAGTATGAACCAAAGTATGGCTTAGTGTGTATAAGGAAGCATGGTGACATCAGGTCTAAAGATCACTTGCACAACTTCTACTCTGGGTTCTATCTTTTGACAAGTAGTAAGACTTCCATAAGATAATCCTGATGTGGATCAGTCCAGTGTACTCATACCCTGATGAGCTCCCTTGTCCTAGTATTAGTATCTCAATATAGGTGGTTGTGAGATCAACCACCCTCATCAACTGAGCATACATAGGATAAGCTAGTCTTTCCGGATTCATCGATCCCTGAATCGATGGTCCAACGACTATGAACATTCTAGATTAGGGTTTATAGGAAATTAGGTCTCACTGTTATGAACTCCATCATAACCCTAATTCCATTGCCCTTCTCTATGGGGTTTATCATAATCAATAAAAAAATGACACTGCAGTATATGATGAATCAAATGCCTTTATTAATATGAAATTATGTCATATATGAGCTAGAAGTTTACAAAAAGGCCCTCATAATAATTGACTCTTGGGACACTTTTCTATCAAACTCTCACTTGCACTAAAGCTAATCTCCCTTTTATTTTATGCCCATACATTCTAAGTGATGATCTAACTACTGCTTGGCTAATGCTTTAGTGAATGGGTCTACTATTTTATTCTTTGTGTCAACTCATTCAATGACAACATCTTGTATTTCAATAATCTCTCAAATAAGGTGGAACCATCTTAGAATGTGCTTGGACTTGTGATGAGACCTTGGTTCCTTAACTTATGCAACAGCCCTAGTGTTATCACAGTATAATGGTACTTGCTGTTGTACATCTGGAACCATGCCTAAGTCCATGATGAATTTCTTCATCCAGATAGCTTCTTTCGTGGCTTCACTAGTAGCTATGTACTCTGCCTCAATGATTGAGTCAGCTACTATTGGCTGCTTCGTACTCTTCCAACTCACTACACCACCATTCAGGGTGAAGACATATCCCGATATGGATATGCTATCATCTGGATCTGATTAAACACTAGAATCTGTATATCCTTATAGTTTCAACTCATATCCTCCATATACTAGAAAAATATCTTTAGTCCTTCTTAGGTACTTAAGAATATTTTTCACAGCTCTATTAATGATTCTCTCCTGGATCAGCCTGAAACCTGCTCACTATGCCCAAGGCATATGCAACACCAGGTCTGGTACACAACATTGCATACATTATCGATCCTACAGCCGAAGCAAAAGGAATCATAGACATCCTCTCTCTTTTTTTGATGTCTTAGGAGATATTTTCTTAGAGAGATGTATACCTTGACTTATTGATAAGTAACCTTTCTTACTTCCATCCATGTTGAATCTCTTCAACACTAAGTCAATGTACCTGGATTAGGATAAGCCTAGCATCCTTTTGGATCTATCTCAATAGATCCTTATACCCAGTATATAAGATGCTTCTCCCAAATCTTTCATGGAAAATTTTAATGATAGCCAAGTTTTAACTGACTATAACATTAGGATATCATTTCCTATGATTAGTATGTCATCCACATATAAATCCAAGAAAACAAGTGCACTTCCACTTGTCTTCTTGTACACACATAGTTCATCTATATTTTTGATAAAACCAAATCCTTTGATTGTTTCATCAAAATAGATGTTCCAACTCCTCAATGCATGCTTAAGTCCATAAATGGACTTCTTTAATTTGCAGACCTGGTTTGGTCTCCCACTTGAGACAAAACCTTCTAGCTATGATATGTAGACTTCTTCATCAAGGTTTCCATTGAGGAAAGCAGTCTTTACATCCATTTGTCAGATCTCATAGTCATGGTATGCTGCTATTGCAAACAATATTCGAATGGACTTGAGCATGGCTACTAGAAAAAAATTTTCATCATAGTCTATACCATGTTTTTGTCTGAAACATTTTGCTACCAGTCTAGCCTTATAGGTCTCAGCTTGACCATCTTCTCCAATCTTCTTCTTGAAGACCCATTTACACCCAATTGGTTTAATTCCTTCAGGTGGATCTACCATAGTCCAAACCTGATTGGAATACATGGAGTCCATTTCAGATTTTATGGTATCAAGCCATTTGTCTGAGTATTTACACTTGACCGCTTCCGAATAGGTCACAGGATCATCATCCTGTATGATACTGGCTTCATTGTCATCACAATGACAAAGCTATATCTGAGAGGTGCTCCCCACACCCTCTTTGACCTTCGGAGAGGAGGTGTGTATTGTGGTTGTTCTTGATCTATAAGAACCTCTGGTTGAGGAACTTTTCTTGAAGGCTCATTGGTTTGTTGCTTCTATTCTTTACATAACTCAAGTGAAGAATCATTACATTCTTCTTGGATAAAATCTTGTTCCAAGAATGTAGCATGCCTACTGATAATTATCTTTTGTTCTGTAACATTATAAAAGAGGTATCCCATACCTACTTTTGGGTAATCAACAAATCTACACTTGTCAGCTCTAACACTTAACTTATGTCCAAAGTTATTCTTGACATAAGCATGACAATCCCAAATCCTCAAATACTTAAGACTTGGTCTTTTGCCATTCCATAACTCATATGGAGTGCTACTTACTGACTTAGATGGAACCATGTTTAATATATATGCTGCAGTCTACAAGGCATGTCCCTAAAAAGAAATGGAAAGATCTGTGAAGCTCATCATGGACCTCACCATATCCAATAAGGTGCGATTTCTCCTTTTTGCCACTCCATTTAATTGGGTGTAAAAGGAGGGGTCCATTCAAAAATAATGTCTTTGTCTTTTAGATGGTTTAGGAACTCACTAGATAAGTATTCTCCTCCTCGATCAGACCGAAGAGCTTTAATATTAAGTCTAGTTTGTTTTTCAACTATACACTGATATTCTTTAAACTTATCAAAGGCTTCAGACTTGTGTTTCATAAGATACACATGACCTTACCATGATAAATCATCAATAAAAATGATGAAATAAGAATATCCTCCTCTGGCTTGAGTTGACAAAGTTCCAAATATATCAGTATGCACTAGACCTAACAATTCAGTTGCCCTTTCTCCATGTCCAGTGAATGGAGACTTGGTCACTTTTCCTTTGAGACAAGATTCACAAGTTCCTAAGGATTGGAAATCATTAGAGTCAAAGTAATTATCTTTGACCAACTTGTTTATTCTTGACTCACTGATATGGCCCAATCGACAGTGCCAGAGATATGTGACATTGTCATTATCTTTTTTTCTCTTCTTATTATCAATAAGAAAAATATTATCATTGAGTTGTAAAGATAGAAGACCATTTACAAAAGATCCATGTCGAAATATTTTATTATTATGAAGAATAGAGCAGCCACTGCTCTTTACACTTATTTCATATCCCTGTTGTAATAACAAGGGTATATAAATAATGTTTCTAATAATATCTGGTACATAGAAACATTATTCTATCTTTATTACATCACCCGAAGGTAATAAAAGAAGATAGGTACCCACAGCTTCAGCATGTATGGCTTCACCACTTGCCCCATGCAGCTTAAAGTCACCCTTCTTCAATCTTCTAATTCTGTGGAGTCCTTACAATGAATTGTATATATGAGATCCACATGCGTTATCCAATACCCATGAATTAGAAGTGGAAGCACTCAATGATTAATTAGTTTGTATCATGTACAAACTTTTAGATGCTCCATTTGCATCTTGCTTCACACTTGCAAGGTAAACCTTGCAGTTCTTCTTCCAATGCCCAGTCTTACCACAATTAAAACATGCTCCATCAGCCTTCTTAGCTTTCTTGTTCTTCTTTTGGATGCCTTTCATAGGGTTGAATTTTATCTTCATACCCTTCTTCATTGCTTGCTTCTTTTTATCAACAAGAAGCACGTGAGCTTTATCTCCTTTAGAGTGGCTCTCAGCTATCTTAAGCATGTTAAGGGGCACTGGCAATGAAATATTTAGTTTGTTCATATGATAGTTGAGAGCAAACTGAGAGAAGGAATCTGTGTGTGATTGTAGGATCAAGTCCTAATTGAGTTCACCATCCATGACAAACCCTAATTGACCCAATTGAGTGATCAAGTCAATCATTTTCAGCACATGGGTTTGCACAGGTGAACCCTCACTCATCCAAGCATGGAACAACTGCTTCAATATCTTGTATCTAGCAGCCCTACATTGCTCTTCATATAGCTCCTTTTAATTAAGCAATATGGACTGAGGTTCCATGCCTTCATGTTGCCTCTGGAGCTCGTTGCTCATTGAGGCCAACATGAGGCATCTGATAGTTGTACTATCATTTTGCCACATCCTGTATATGGCAATATCCTCCTTTAATGCATCCTCTCCGATCAACACTTGATCCGGAGAATCAAGAATATATGAAAGCTTCTCTTAACTTAATACAATTCTCAGGTTCCTCAACCAGTCCACATAATCTGGACCAGTTAACTTGTTGTAATCCATGATGCCCCTCGGTGATAAGTTTGAAGCCATTATTTAAATTTCTTACATTTAATTAAAGAACAATATTAGCAGACCACTTAATTATGATATTTATAATTAGATAAGGACTTTATATTTAATTATGTCTCCCACTATTTTCTTCAAATACCATAACCCTCAACTATGGTAAGCGAGAAACATTCCTGGTTTCTTTAGTGAGGTTGAGATCCTTATTCCTCATGCGTGCCTTGTTTGTACACAACAAACACAAATGAGTTCGTAGGTAGGACAACTTTCCAATTGCAACTCTTGCAATTCTCAACAATTATCTTTGCCTCTAGGATACTTATGGCCTTGTGTATTCACAACAAACCATAATGTCTTAGTTTAGTCAGACCCTTCATTTCCATATAGCCATGATTAAATAATGTTGCCCTTGTGTGTACACAACAAAGTGACATATCCAAACATGCTATAAAGCACTAACTGCACCAAAATAAATCTTATATCAATTCCTAGAGTAGGCCTTGTGCATACACAATAAACCTACTATAGTTTTGACATAAATTGGCTTAGCATGAAGGAAGGCAAATTATAGTATACTTAACCAATTAGCATTACCAAATTAAGATTTAGATATGACCAAATTGACCAGGTAAGTGGGAGGGGTAAGGGGGTCCCCTCGTTGCTTTCCTTAGACACCAATTAGATTGGACAGGTCAGACAACATAACAAATTATAAATCTCATTCCCTTTACCTTCCCAGAACCACTTGCCTAGACACCAATTGGCTGATCAATCCTTAACCGATTTTCATCTTGACTAAGTTTTATACTATGACTAAATATGCTTTTTGATCAGGGCTTTGATGGTCTCAAAACACATTCTAAAACTGTCATGATAATAGTATTTATTACTGCAAGTATAAACATAAACATTATAACCAAGTTTATAAAAAATATAAACACAATGCATATCAATATGCATTAAATTTCATGTCATAAAGCATATTACCCTAATTTGCAAATCAAGGTATGATAGAAAAAAATACCTTTCGCCTCACTTATTCATGGAATATGGCCACAGCGGCACCCCTACACGCCATAGGAGACCCATTGAATGGGAAGAGAGGGCCGTTAAACCCTACTTGGCTTCTATGACTGGATGGCCATGGTGACTAACCCAATCCAAAGAAGTTACTTGATTCATGCATAATTTCATATTGACATAATATCATACATATGAACATGGTCAAGTTGACTCGATAAGGATCGGGTCGGCTAGGTAGTGAAATTTATTCAAACTCCAAAATGATTCATAATTGAAATGCCACAAGGATGGCTCTAATACCACTGATGGGAATTCTCCCAGGGTGCCGGGGATCATATAGCATGCGGAATTGACTTTCAAAATAAAATTTCATAGCATGATACCCTAACATGTATAACATGTATAAAAAACCATAATTCCCAGGAACCCCTTGGGCAATTACAACTAATGAATCATCAAATAAAGTCAAGAAAATACCTGTATCACTGAAATCCAACTTTTCTACAAGGCTCACAAGCACAAGCCCTCCAACGGTGATCCACACAAAACTCGAACCAAGAAAGAACTCCTTCAAGTTGCTTGGAGAAGTGGAACTCTTTTGCATCCTTTTATCTATTGACCACTATAGAACACCCTGTCCTACTGAAGGGCACTCAAGATACTATCCTAAACCACTGTAGGATCTAGGACTACCCTTCTTTAGGACCCTACAGGCTTATGTCCTAAAACCAATCCTTGTCCTAGTGTAGAAGAACTTGTCTTAACAAGACAAGTCTTGTCCTAAAACAAGAAGGGAGGGAGAAAGTGGAAGAACACTCTGACTCTCGAGAAAATAAAACTCTCAGACTCTCAGAAGATCGAAGTTCATATTTATCATTACATCGTACCCCTATTTATAATCTTGGATGGGGCATGAAATGCATCCTGACAACACTTATCAGATATGAAACATCATATCCGATAAGACTCTTCGGGAATGGAAAGCCATATCTGCGTTCTTTCACTTTCCAGATCAATCCCCATTGTGCCATGTGTCAAATACCAGTTTTTGAGGTAGGGAGACGCCTCTCCTAATCTGAAGTAGCGTGAGGCTTGAAGAGTTTTAGAGGCAGAAGGACTCTGCCCTATGTTGTGCGTGCGGCGCGACACTTCATGTGCGCGCCACCTTTCACACCTCTTCAAGCCATCCATTTAAACTTTAAACTGGCTATTAGACTTCTTAAGACTGTGGTGATAAAATGAAGAGGTGCCTTCCTAATGAAACTCTTATAGTCTCATCTACAGAAGGACTCTTAGTCCTTCTGCGTGCCACTTATTCTCCCAGGTGCGCCAAAGGGTGCCAATAGTCTTTCTCTTTCCATTTACTCCACCCAAAGAATCAAATTGACTTGGTCAAAAATTTGTAATATGGGTGTCTTTGGAAAGGGCATGAAATAAGCTTTCTAACCATATCCTTTATTTTCATATCAGAGTTCTGTATGCCTTTCTGTGCCCTTTTGAAGTTAAGGTATCATTTAGGTACCAAGAGTCCCATGCCATTGGGACTCTTCATATATGGCAACTAAAATGCCCTTAAGTCCAAATTAAAATCAGATTAAGCTCTGATTTGGCTATCCCCACTTAGGACTCAGCCTAATTTAGGTTTCCCATAATTAGTTTAGCCCAATTAGTAAGCAACCAAACCCAATCCAATTGGGTTTGGAATTAGGTTTGCTAGTATGTAATCCGGCTAACCAATTAGGATCCTATGACCCTAATTAAATCATGAATGACTTCCTTGGCCAAGTCTCTATTGTGTGTGACCCATTGGGTTCCACATCTAGCCAGCAGTAGGTTTAGGTTTGAGCCGATTCGATCCGATCGAACTCGATTGACCTAATTAGGTCAAATTGGCTCACCTAATTATCCAATTCGAATCACACATCGAATTGACTGATGAAACTAAACCAATTGGTACATGAAAACCAACAAGATAAGATTGACGTCTAGCAACATGTCATGCCTACCTGGAAGATGAGGAATTCGATGGAAAATAGCAAAATACCCTTTAGTAGTAAGTTACCGTGCAATTGAATCTTTCGATCTCCCATTATCTCTATTAAGTGATATATATGGATAGATGTCAAACCCTAACACTTCATCATATCGAATATTAGCTTGATTATGAGAACTCAGCTGATGACTGATTATATTCCAGTAATCTCATCCTGCTTTGATCAAAGGCTCCTTGAGTTACTCATCGAAGAGATTGCATGGGATAACAATTTCTCTTACTATGAATGATTGATTCTTTGTTGGTCCACTCACATCCTTCGTACACCTTCCACCATACCCAGAACACCCCGTACATGTTGCAATGGCATGAATGAGTATGAACCAAAGTATGACTTAGTGTGCACAAGGAACCATGGTGACCTCAGGTCTAAAGATTACAAGCACAACTTCTACTCTGGGATCTATCTTTTGACAAGTAACAAGACTTCCATAAGATAATCCTAGTATGGATCAGTCCAGTATATTCATACCCTGATGAGCACCCTTATCATAGTATTAGTGTCTCTACACAAGTGGTTATGAGATCAACCACCCTCATCAACTGAGCATACATAGGATAAGCTAGTCTTTATGGATTCATCGATCCCCAAATCGATGGTCCAATGACTAGGAACATTCTAGATTAGGGTTTATAAGAAATTAGGTCTCACTGTTATGAACTCTATCATAACCCTAATTCAATTGCCCTACTCTATGGGGTTAATCATAATCAATAAAAACATGACACAGTAAGTATATGATGAATCAAATGCATTTATTAATATGAAAGTATGTCATACATGAGCTGGAAGTTTACAAAAAGGCCCTCATAATGATTGGCTCTTAGGGTACTTTTTTATCGGCCTATATCCTCGATTCTCCTAACCCAGATCCGTTAGAAGAGGATGCTACAAAGGAGGAAAGGGCCACATATAAAATGAGACAAAATGACAGCATGGCTGTCAAGTGCATCATGTTGGCCTCTATGTGTAACAAGTTGTCGAGGCAACATGAGGAAATGGAACCTCAATCAATATTGCTCAATCTTAAAGAGCTTTATGGAGGGCATAGTTGAACTGCTGAATTTGAGATATTGAAGCAGTTGTTTCGAGCATGCAAGAGTGAGGGCTCTTCTGTTCAGGCACATGTCCTCAAGATGATTGACCTGATCACTCGATTAGGTCAACTGAGATTTATGATGGATGGAGAGCTTAGTCCGGACTTAATTCTATAGTTACTCCAGATTCTTTCTCATAGTTTTCCATGAATTACTACAAGAACAAACTGAATATGTCATTGCCTGAGCTACTAAGTATGCTCAAGACAATAGAGAGCCACTTCAAAGGTGATAAGGCTTAGCTTCTTCTGGTTGATGGAAAGAAGAAGCAGGCAATGAAGAATGGTTCAAAA
Organism: Areca catechu; assembly: GCA_021397845.1. Lineage (NCBI taxonomy): Eukaryota > Viridiplantae > Streptophyta > Magnoliopsida > Arecales > Arecaceae > Areca > Areca catechu. The sequence continues at coordinate 138,051,961 of CM038051.1, read as the reverse complement.
AGGAAGAGGAACCGTAAGAGTAGCTTCCAGAAGAGGAAGAAGAAGAGGAAGCCCTCTATTGATGAGACTTGCTATCACTATGGGAGGCAAGGGCACTGGAAGAAGAATTGCAAGTTACATCTTACAAGTTTGAAGCAGGATGTTGGTGGAGCATCTAAAGGTTTGTACATGATACAAACAAACTTGTTATTGAGTTCTTCAGTTTCTGATTCATGGATATTGTATATCACATGTGGGTCTCATATCTGCAAGTCATTATAGGGGTTACAGAGACCTAGAAGCTTGAAGAAGGGTGACTTCGAGCTGTTCTGATGGTGACATCGACTAGCCGAGAATCTGAAGCCCAGCCGAGAATTGAAGCCCAGCCCAGAACCTGAATCCCAGCCAAGAACCTGAAGCCCAACCCAAAACATAAAGCCAGCCCAAACCCGAAGCCTCAGATCTTGAAGTCGATGAGGCACACATTCTGATGCAGTACAGTTCTTGATGTAGCATAAATCTAGAAATAGCACAACCCCAAAGCAGCACAAATTTTGATGAAGATAAATATAATATTTTGTTTCTATAGGTGTACGGGGTTTGGGATATTGGGATATTTTTAGAATTTATCTTGATTGTTTGAAAGTTATTTTTTGGATTTAGTTGGATTAGTTTGTTTTTAATAGTTTGAATGCATTGATTGAGGTTGAGGTATCTGAGATCAGGATATTGGATATCTCAGATTAGCCTATTTAATTATTTTATCATTCGAAAAAAATTAGCCGATAAATAATTGAAAAGAGATTTGCTTTGTTCTCGGTTTGGAGACCTTTATTTCTCGGGTAGGAGAAGGGCCCAACCTTTGTTTCTCTGGATAGGAGAAAGGTGCCCCATCCTTTATTTCTCTGGATTGGAGCAGGGCATGAAATCTCAACCTTTATTCCTCCGAGTAGGAGAAGGGTGAGAAGCCCTGTATTTTTTTTCTTCCGAAATCTTCCTTTCCATCTTTCCTCTCCGTCGCTTCTCTATTTCCTTTCTCCTAATCAATCATCAAGCCATCCCATTGGACTCCTCCCTGCTGCCACCACCTTGCACCTCTGACATCGATCAGAAACCCATCGCCCAACTGCACAATGCCTATAACTGAACGGCTCATCCACCACCTGTGCCATCCATCGGAATCACCCAATCAGTGGAAACCCCCTGTGCACAGATCTCTACACGACACCTTCCATCTGAAAGATCCCGCCGGATCAGCTACCACCATCAGAATACTGCCTCGGTCTTCCTCGTCACCGACCAATTAGACATTGCATCTGCCCATCTCCTCGTTTCATAACCATGCTGGCATACCTGCAATGCCTGCATAGCTTCCTAGCTGCTGTCGGTGCCACAGGTTCGTGCCGCCCTTCTTCCATTGTGCCATCCCTTCTACGGTAAAGGTTCCTTCAAAGACATCGGCGAGAACTGGCCAGATCTGCCCCTTCGAGATGATCCCCAGCCCCTTCCATGGCCGAGCTGACACTATCCCCAATTGTCCTTGCTATCGAGGCACCAGATGCCCTGCCCGATCTCCATATGTCGTAGATACGTGTGACGTCGCCAGCCATCGAAACCTTGTCCATCTGGCCATATTCTTCCCATGCCACCATCATCCTTCGCCCAGCACCGACATTGGCGAGCCCTCTGTGAGCCTCCCCTGTCCTTGGATTCCATCCGTGGGGAAGAAAAAGCAAGGCCCCGCATAAACGTGAATGCAAATGCTGCTTTCGATGCTGTCTTCTCCTCCTGCATGATCCTTAGAGCATAACCGGCCCCCTACCAACTTTAGTGAAAAAAATAGAGAAAAAAAATGAGTGAGAAAAAAGAGAGAAAAAAATATGAAAGAAAAAAAAAAAGGGAAAACAAGGGGTTTATTTGAATAAAAAATTTGGGAAAAATAATTTGGGCCTTATTGAACCTAGCCTAAAGGTCATTTCCTAGCGACCAACGATCCACCCTTCTCTAAAATAATCCTGACTGGGGTCTGTCCCGCATCAATTTTGGTATCAGAGCTGGTACCGCATCAATTTTGGTATCAGAGCGAATGTTAGGTTAAGTTAGTCAATTTCATTTTATTGCATTTGAATTATTTGTATAAAAAAAAACTTTAGTCCGCAGATCATGTGCGTCCTGGTGCCAGAAGATTGTCGAAGCGTGACTCGATGGAGTCGAGTTCTCCCCACCTCTGGGAAATGATGGTGATGGGGACATCAACCCGCATGAATCTCGGAATAGCATGGATTTCAATGTAGAAAATAAATTTAAATTTGAAGATTATTTATTTAGGATTTATTTTTATTTGAAATTTGAATTATGATTTGGTTAGTTAGGATTGAGATATGGATAGGCTTATCTTATCCTATCTTGTGTTTGAATTTGATTCATCTCTATCATTTTATCCTGTATTCAAATTCAAATGAGGGTTCGATAAGTCTATAAATACCACCCTCAGTCCTTTGTAAAAAAAGAAGTTTAGTCAAGTTTTGGGAATGAAAATGAGTTTTAGAAAAGAGTGGTTTTTTTATTTCACTCTGTGAGGAGAAGGTGTGAGGCCAAACCCCAGGACATGATATCAAGGTGTCAGGCCCAACCCCAGGACATGATATGACATGATGTGAGGTCATGCTCAGTTATCCCCCTTCCCATTACATCTTCTCTATCCTCTCATGGCCTTTGAGATCCATCCTAGTGCCTCCAAGTATCGAGGAGTGTGTAATGCCCTAGAGGTAAGAGGTCTCTTCGTTAGAGGAAGTCCCAAAGTCTATGAGATCTAGATCCCTTCCTACAGTCCCACTATTCCTTTGCCACCCATAGAAAAAAAAATTCAAAAAAATAGTACCTTAATTTAGGTGACTTCTAGGCTCACCAACGGTCCTACCCCCGTCCCCCATCAATTTTGGTATCAGAGCCCAAAAAAATTACGGTACCCCAGATTCTCCTTCTTTCCCACTAGCTCCAATGAGTCCCTCAGCTTCATACCACACCGATCCATTTTTTTTCCAAATTCAACACCATTTCAAAAAATAAAAAAATAAAAAATAAACTCCCAACCAGTGTCTGCCCTCCTCTGTGATCCATTGTCCACTACCACCATCGCATTTCTGCTGCCATCACCACCGATGTCGATCACAACTTCCCGTGCGCAGATCTCCAGCGACGCCTTCCCCTCCACCGCGACCATCGTTGTCGCTCCACTCCCTCCATACGGGTGGAATTTACACCCAGCCTCCCCCTCGCCCGCTGGTTCCTTGGAAGCCCTACTCAGCCTGGCCCCTTGCCCGTCGGATGAGCAGTAGTCCTCATCGGTCCCTTCCGCCTGCAACCAGAAGCAACCGACAGCATAGATCTGCCCGACTCCCCCTCCGCCTGTGAGGAAATCACCACTGTCTACCTCCTGCCGTCAAGGTGCTCGGCCTCATCCTGGGCCTTGTGATTATCGTCCTCGACGCCTTCCTCACCGAGGCCTCCACTTACATGATCCTCCGGACTGGCCGTCTGCAGTCCAGCCCCCGCACTGCCTCCTATGCTGCTGTCGTCAGCAACGCCTTCGGCAGCGTCGGCAGGGTCCTTCTCCAAACCTGGGCCATCCTCAATCACTGCTACCACCTCAAGAATGACCGAGAGAACAATAGTATTCCTGGTCATCTTCCTCGATGCCTGAGACCTTCTCTTGAGCCTCGCGTGGACCATGGCCTCCTTTTTAGAGTGATATTGCTATCTCTTCTTGAAATCCTCTCTGGTTCCAAAAAAAATATCCCTTTCTATAGGCAAGAGACGAATCCCCCGCGCTACTTCTTTAGCGTCACGACCAGCTCGCCCTCTTGCTTCGAATTGGCCATGGATTTCACCGGATCGAACCCCGATGCGGGGCCGGCATCCTCTGCCATTCCTAATTATCTTTCAAAGAAATAGAAGGGTGAGGTTTTTTTTCATGCCATCGTCTCCTCCCTGTGGCAAGCCGCCAAACACCCCACGGCCTCCGTTTAGATCGACGACTCCAAGCATTCAGCCATCTGCTCCTCCGACCTATGCCTTACCGCCAGATCATCCAGACGCCGATGAATCATGCCATCCTCAGCACCAAGGGCACATCCTACTTCAACTACATCTCCTCCATCACCGATGCCCCCAGGCTTCCTCCAACGTAGCCACTGCGGTGTAGATCGAGGCCCTCCCCTGTCCATGCCGGCCACCTAGCTCTCTGCCCACTACCTCCCATGATGTCTCCCCACATCCGCGCCCAACGCCCCTCCTCCCGGAATCATCCCCAGCCACCACCGACTTCGTCAATTCCATCCTACGTCAGCCATTTCCCCATGCAAACTGGCAACCGGCTCTTCCACCTATGGAAAGCACTGTGTCGGCCACCTTCCCCTTCATGCCACCGACTCCATTTCCTTTCAGCTCTGTGTCGGCCAGCCATCCCCTCCACCGGCCGTGACGATCTTTGCATCGGCCATCATTCCGTCTGTCCATGGTCTCTGCCCAGCACCTTCGTCGGAGAGCCTGCTGGTGAAGACCATCGGTACATCGGAATCACCGGTGAAGTCTATCCTTGGTTTCGGTCCATGGTGGAGGGAGATGAAGTGGACGTGCACGAACGTGAAAGCACTGCCCGGTTCTTGTTGCCGACTTCAGACTTGCATAGATCTCAAAGCCACGCAGATTTCAAAGTAGCATAGATTTTAAGACTGCACGGCTTCCCAAGCTACACGGATTTCAAAGTAGCACAGATCTTGGAGTTACATAGATTTCAGTGGTGCACAAATTTCAGAGTAGAGTCTTTGGATGTGGGTCATCAAAGCCCCTGCTCATTTTGACTCGACGCAGTCGAGTTTTCCCCACCTCAGGAAAATGATGGGGACATCGACCCGCACCAATCCCGGAGTAGCATGGATTTCAGAGTAGCAAATAAATTTAAAATGGAAGATTATTTATTTAGGATTTATTTTTAATTTAAAATTTGAATTATGATTTGGTTAGTTAGGATTGAGATATGGATAGTCTTATCATATCCTATCTTGTGTTTGAATTTGATTCATCTCTATCGTTTTATCCTGTATTCAAATTCAAATGAGGGTTGGACAGGTCTATAAATACCACCCTCAGTCCTTTGTAAAAAAATAAGTTTAGTCAAGTTTTGAAAATGAAAATGAGTTTTAGAAAAGAGTGGTTTTTTTATTTCATTCCGTAAGGAGAGGGTGTGAGGCCCAACCCCAGGACATGATGTGAGGTCATGCCCAGTTATCACCCTTCCCATTCCATCTTCTCTATCCCCTCATGGATTTGAGATCCATCCTAGTGCCTCCAAGTATCGAGGAGGGTGTAATGCCCTAGAGGTGAGAGGCCTCTTCATTAGGGTGAGTCCCAAAGTCGATGAGATCCAGATCCCTTCCTCCAGCCCCACTATTCCTTCGCCACCCCTAGAAAAAAAAATTCAAAAAAATAGTACCTTAATTTAGGTGACTTCTAGGCTCACCAACGGTCCTACCCCTGTCCATCAGATGGGGACATCGACCAGTCAAGAATCTGAAGCCCAGCCAAGAATCTGAAGCCTAGTCCAAAACCTGAAGCCCAGCCCAGAACCTGAAGCCCAACCCAAAACCTAAAGCTAGCCCAAACCCGAAGCCCTAGATCTTGAAGTCGATGAGGCACACATTCCAATGCAGTATGCTTCTTGATGTAGCATAAATCATGAAATAGCACAAACCATGGAGCAGCACAAATTCTGATGAAGATAAATATAAAATTTTATTTTTATGGGTGTATGGGGTTGGGATATTGAGATATTTTTAGGATTTATCTCGATTGTTTCAAAGTTGTTTTTAGGATTTAGTTGGATTAGTTTGTTTTTAAATAGTTTGAATGTATTAGGATTGAGGTTGAGATCTCTGAGATCAAGATATCGGATATCTCATATGAGCCTTTTTAATTTTTTATCATTCGAATAAAAATTAAATGATGAATTATTGAAAAGAGATTTGCTTTATTTCTCCGGTTAGGAGACCTTTATTTCTCAAAGTAGGAGAAGGGCCCCACCTTTGTTTCTCTAGGTAGGAGAAGGGCGTCCCAACCTTTATTTCTCCAAGTAGGAGCAGGGTGTGAAATCTCAACCTTTATTTCTCCAGGTAGGAGAAGGCTGAGAAGCCTTGTACTTTATTTCTTCCAAAATCTTCCTTTCCATCTTTCCTCTTTGTCTCTTCTCTATTTCCTTTCTCCTTAATCAATCATCGAGCCATCCCACTAGACTCCTCCTTGCTACCATGATGGAGATCCAGGGTAGGTCCGGGTATTTTTCTATTTTTTTATTATTTTCTTGCATTTTTTTATTTTTTTTATTCCTATTATTCCACCTATTCCCTCTATTCTAAATTTATCCCAATATTATTCCTACCATATTCCAGCCTTTTTCCATCTCTTTCCGTGATTTTAAACAAATTTCAAAGCCCTAGCTGCCGCCCCATCTGGCCCCAGATCGGGTCGCCCGACCCCGGCTGCCCCCGCCAAACCGTCGCCGTCGCATGCCGGCCCCCGCCATCGTTGGAGGAGCCGCCGCCGCCGCCCTCGCAAATGGAACACGAACAGCCGTGGGAAGACAAACCGTCACCCATGTCCCACGACCGTCGTCACTGCCTGCCACCATCGGCCTGCCACCGGCCGCCCGCCCGCTGCCTGTCGGCTCACGCTCGACCACCGGAGAGCACCTGCCGACGCCCTTGGGCCCCATGACCGTGGGAAGCCCAAACAGCATGGCTGTGCATGCCGTGCAGCCCCTACACCGCCGCTCGCTGTGGCCGCCTACCGCCGTCGCCCGCTTGTCCGCCGGCCACCTTCTCGCCATCCTCGGCATTCCCTATTGTCCACTGGCCATGCCGGCGCCCAGGAGGTCTCCCATGGCCATGGGAGACCAAACGGCATGCTGGGCATGCCATGACATTTCCCCTGTGCCGCCCCTCCTGCTTCCCACCATCAGCAGGCCATCGCTCGTCGTCCGCTGGCCCCATCTGCTACTGCTTCCCGATCACCGATCGTGTGCTCCGTCGGTAGATCGATCCTCCAGATGGCCATGAAATGAGATTGCATGGATTTCAGAGCAGTCCCATTTTCAGAGTAGCATGCTTTCTGGAGTAGATCATCAAGCCGACATGCTTCTCAAAGTAGATCAGCACTATTTTGATGCAACACGAATTTTGATATAATTTATTTTCCTTTTTTAGTTTTCTTGGAGGCTAAGAAACTGATTGTTTTGGTTTTTCTATATAAAGGCCCCCTCTCCCCCTGTAATAATCAGAGATGAGTTGATATAGATTTTTGGTTCTTTATTGGTTTCGGTTCTGGTTCTAGGCTGAGGTCCGTTTGCCTTCATTCCCTGCTGTGTGCATTATGGATTCGATGAGGGGTGTGAAGCATTCCCTGCTGTGTGCATTATGGATTTGATGAGCACCCTAGTTATCCCCTATTTTGTCTTCTTTATTCCCTCGTGTCCTTTGAGAGTCATCCTTGTGCATCTATGTGTGAGCCCTGCTATGTGCATTATGGGTTCGATGAGAGCTTAGGGTAGCTGGTGTTGTGATCCCCTAGGAGGGTAGCTATGTGCTGTGATCCCTCGGGAGGTTAACTTTATGCTTTGACCCCTGACTTTCTATGTGCGTCCCCCGCTATAGTGAGTCTCAAGGCCATGAGTTTCACTTCCCGGTCCCCCATCTTCATCCTTCCTTCGCCACATCCATCCAAAAAATTGAAAACAAAAGAGATCAGTTGTCTTAGGATTTTAGTGTAAGTATGCCCTAGTCCCAGGAGGCTTCTTAGCCCTCCTACGGTCCTACTTTGTTAGGTGTCTTACCCTATTTTCCAAATAACCAGGTTACATCAATTTTTGTCCCGCATCAATTTTGGTATCAGAGCGAGTTGTTGATTAGGGTGTGCTACATTTTTTGAACTCGACGGAGTCGAGTTCTTCACGGTCGAGAAGAATGATGGGGATCCAGGACAGGTCAGGCCATTTTTCTATTTTTTCTTATTTTCTCACATTTTTTATTTTTTTCCTATTCCCGCTATTCCACCTATTCCCTCTATTCCAGCTTTATCCCAATATTATTCCTACCTTTTTCTAGCCTCATTCCATCTTCTTTCCATAATTTTAAAAAAAATTCAAAACCATAGCCGCCGCCCATCTTGCCCCAGATCCGGGCCGCCCGACCCCAGGCCGCTCCCGCCGGACGGTCGCCGTCGCTCGCCGGAGGAGCCGCCGCTCGCCGGAGGAGCCGCCATCGCCACCCTCGCCCATGGAAGACGAACGACCATGGGAAGACCAACCGTCGCCCATGTCCCATGGCCGTTGTAGCCGCCTGCCACCGACCGCTCGCTCGCCGCCCGCCCGCCGCTCGCGGCTCACGCTCGACCGTCGGAGGGCCCCCGTCGATGCCCTTGGGCCCCACGACCGTGGGAAGTCCAAATGGCACGATCGTGGGAAGCCCAAATGGCACGGCCGTGCGTGCCATGCAGCCCTGCAATGCCACCCGCCGTGGCCGCCTGCAACCGCCGCCCGCCTGTCCGCCGACCTTCCCCACCATCCACCGGCGATGCCGGTGCCCAGGAGGTCTCCCACGGTAGACCGTGGGAGACCAAATGGCACACTGGGCGTGCCGTGCCGTTTCCCTTATGACGCCCCGCCTGCAGCCCACCACCGGCCGGCCACCGCTCATCATCCGCCATCCCCATCCATCGCCTGCTTTCCGATCGCCGGCCGTGTGCTCCGTTGGTAGATCGATCCTCCACACGGCCGTGAGATGAGATTGCATGGATTTCAGAGCAATCCCATTTTCAGAGCAGCATGCTTTCTAGAGCAGATCATCAAGCCAACATGCTTCTTAGAGCATATCAGCAACATTTTTGATGCAACATGAATTTTGATGTAATTTATTTTCCTTTTTAGTTTCTTGGAGGCTAAGAAATTGAGGGTTTTGGTTTTTCTATATAAAGGCCCCCTCTCCTCATGTAATAATCAGAGATGAGTTGATATAGATTTTTGGTTCTCCATTGGTTTCAGTTCCGGTTCTGGCTGAGGCCCATTTGCCTTCGTTCCCTGGTGTGTGCATTATGGGTTCGATGAGGGGTGTGAGGCATTCCTGCTGTGTGCATTATGGATTCGGTGAGCACCCTAGTTATCCCCTATCTCGTCTTCTTTATTCCCACATGTCCTTTGAGAGTCATCTTAGCGCATCTATGTGTGAACCCTGCTATATGCATTATGGGTTCGATGAGAGCTCAGGGTAGCTGGTGCTGTGATCCCCTGGGAGGGTAGCTGTGTGCGGTGATCCCTCAGGAGGGTAGCTTTATGCTTTGACCCCTGACTTTCTGTGTGCATCCCTCACTAGAGTGAGTCTCAAGGGCATGAGTTCCACTTCCCGGTCCCCATCTTCATCCTTCCTTTTCCACATCCATCCAGAAAATTGAAAACAAAAGAGATCAGCTGTCTTAGGATTTTAGTATTAGTATGCCCTAGTCTTGGGAGGCTTCTTAGCCCTCCCACGGTCCTAGTTTGTTAGGTGTCTTTCCCTATTTTCCAAATAACCACGTTACATCGATTTTCGTCCCGCATCATACCACCACCTTGCACCTCCAACACCAATCGAAACCCACTCTCCCATCTTCACAATGCCTGCAGTCGAATGGCTCAACCATCACTTGTGATATCCACCTGAATCACCCAACCGCCAGAACCCCCCTATGCACAGATCTCCACACTATGCCTTCCATCCAGAAGATCTTGTTTGATGTGGGACAACTCTAAGACTGCTAAACATGCATGGAAAATAGTAAAATAAATTTTTTGTAATTTTTATAATTTCATTTATAGGCTAGATTTCTAAAATAAAGTAAGAACTAGCGAAAAAACTAGCAGTGCAAAGAATCATCGGATTGCAGGCGAACTTATGGAAACTAATGAAATAACCAGGACACGAGAGTTGAGAAACTCCTAGTTTAGGATAGTTTATATTCATCAAATCAGAAAATAAGAGTTGGGAAGGTTTCCTACCGGTCAAAGATTTGAATTTGCAATTGTAGGGATCACATAGCTCTCAGATTGAAGCATGGATGAAGAAGCTTCAGTTCCTTGAATCAGATGGCTGATCTGGACCCGGTCTAAAGGCAAGGAAAGCCTCCTCTGGGGAGGTGAAAACCTCAGGGATCCTGCAAGCATCAGGGTCAATCAAAATAGTAAATAAAAAAAGAGAAAAGGAACTAGGATTTTGAATTGAAAGAACTAGGTTTAGGTGCGGATGTCCCGAGGAAGAAGCAGTTGCTTGAATGGGGCAGTAGCTAGGGCATCTTCCTCTAGGCATGGATGATCTCCAAAGATTCAGATAGAAGCTAGGGCAGCAGGGTTTCAATCCAGGAACATAAGGAGAGCACACAAAGTAAGAACCAAAACTCAAACACAAGGCAATTAATCCAAATTTCAGCAAGGTTTATTCATAAGAAAAAGATGATTACAAGAGGGGGAGGGGTGGGATATTTATAGAGTTTCCATGCCCTCTCCTAAAGGGATTATAAGTCTTCTCCTAGTTAGAATAGGTTTACATAATTTAAGTAGGAGAAAGACTATAAAATAAACCTAGAACTAGGAGTATACAAGTTGAATGAAATAAAAACTCAAACTTTTTCTTGTATTTGAACTCTTCCACCTTGTTGGACTTAGTTAACACATGGAGGATGCCAATCCTAGGTGTGTTGGGCTTCAAGGGGCAGCAAGGGGTTGTCCTCCTTTGGATTGGTGGATGGGCTTTGGGCCATGGAAGCTGGGGTGCCCTGGTATCAGCATATTCCATGGAATCTTTGTTTTTCTTGATTAGGCTTGCTTCCTGGGATTGAATTTGAAGGCCTAGAGTGCTGGGGTACCCTGGTATCATCATATTCCTTGGAATCTTGGTTTTTCTTGCTTGGGCTTGCTTCCTGGGCTTGAATTTGAAGGCCTAGAGTGCTGGGGTAACCTGAAAAATATGGGATCCTGGCATATGGAATATTTTGGAAGCATATGGAGGGATCCTAGCATCTGAAATTGCATTTGGAAGGAATCAGGGCACCTAGAGGGCATCTAGAGGGCATTTAGGGCTCTTGGGTGTCAATTGAGCTCCCATAAGCTGATGTAATTGCCTCTGGCTTTTGAATGAGGCCTGGTGGAACTCCAAAATATGGTAACCTCCTCTCTTGTACAAAATTTGGACTCATACTGGAGTGATACTGATGTACAGGACTTAATATACTGGACTAGGTTGAGATAAATCAACTAGTCTCACCTTATTACAACTCAATCTTACTTTTTTACAAAATTGTGACACATGACTAAGTAAACCAAATAGGACCCAGTAATCTGTGTCTGATCCTGGTACCCCCACCAATTCTCCTGGGGTGGGAGGAACTCAACCCCGTCGAGTATGGGATAACTTGGCTCTCATAGTGCTCGAGTAGTTTTGGGTTGAGACGCTGCAGATCCTCACGGGTGATCCATGAGTCCTCAAATTTGGCCGACCTTGCCACCAGACCAAATACCTCTGATAGCCTCTATTCCAGGCATATATGGCTTGATCGTCCAAGATTCTCTCAATCTTTTTCTCACTATTTGGCCAATTTGTTGGTGGACACTCTAGGGTGTGTTCTCTCTCAAAGGGAGGGATGGGCTCATGGTGCTCGCTAAGTATCACTACTGGCTCCCTAGACTCTATAAGATCTGAGATGATGAAGGTGGAGCTAATACCTAAATCAGGTAGTATCTCATGCACATAGCATTGGGTCCACTGATATTACTTATCTTGGATAGGCCAGCTTCACGAGCAGAAAATTCTTTACAATTACAAAATCCCCTGCAAAATTCTTTATCTTTCTTTTGGGAATTAGCCAAGTTCTTATTTAGTTCATTAGTTATGTTCAGCTTTTAACTAATTTCTATATGCATATGCTATGCAGAGGATAGTGCAGGTGCAGACATGTAATTCATGCTATGCATTTATTTGACTCAATTAATAACTAATAGACTTGACTAGACATCCCTATCAAAGGATGTTTTATTGGACTCTAAGGGACAAAACCTAATAGATTATAGACTCTTTAGGTTTGACCCTCGCATGGCATGCACATGAGAACTTACTATGTACTCCTACTAGGTTCCATAGGGTTCTCCTAAAGTAAAATGCAAACATGACATGAATAATGAACGAATGCAACATGAAAACTCCTATAAAATGCAACCTAATAGTAAAGAAAATAGAAGAAGTTTTCAAAAATGGTAGAAAATAAGAGGTGGGTTCAGGGTTAGTCTGATTGGGTGGAAAGAAAGAAAAGGGTTCAGGGTTAATTGGATAAACTAGGATATAAGAAGGGGTATCAAGGATTAATCCTAAACTAATAAGGTTGACCTTAAAGGGTTGGTGTCTATCTAGTAGGTCTGCCGTATGGAAGAATGGGTCACTAATTTCAGGAAAAAGAACTTTAATTGGGATCAAGGAAGTGACTTCATCTTGAGGATATTGGATGAGATAAGCCAAGTCCTCAATAAACTCTTTTGGCTCAGGAAATTCAAGAGCAGGCTCTACAATTGGATCCTCTTCTAAAGTCTCCTCTAATTGCTCTTCCACTGCAGCTTGGGTGTGATCTGGGTTATCTAATTCTAGGTCAGCGACTATGAGGGGGATCTAGGGTAGGTCCGGATTCTTTTTTTTTTCCTTATTTTCTCACATTTTTTTATTTTGGCCTATTGCCGCTATTCCTTATTCTCACCATTCCAGCTTTATCCCAAACTTATCCCCACCTTATTCTAGCCTTATTCCATCTTCATCCCGTGATTTTAAAAACTTCCGAAACCCTAGCCGTAGCCCCGCCAGCCCAAGATCCGGGCTGCTCGACCCACGGGCCCCCGCCAGCCCGCCCTCCGGTGCTCGCCAGCCCCACCCTTGTCAGAAACCCGGCGTCCGCAGCCCCGCCCATGGAAGACGAAGGGATGACCGTGGGAAGACCAAGCATCGCCCACGGCCACCGCTGCCACCTGCCGCCATCGGCCTGCTATAGACTGCCCGCTCGCCATCTGCCAGTACCCGCTTGGCCACCAGAGTCCTCGCCGGCACCCTTGGGCCCCACGCCCTTGGGAAGACCTAACGGCATGCTCGTGCATGCCATGTGGCCGTGCCACCCCTGCGCCGCCACTGTCACCTACCACCACCGCTGCTGTCCTGTCAGAGCCGCCGTCTAGCCGTCCGCTATCCCGCCGGAGGTCCTCACCGGTGCCAAGGGTTCCCACGGCCATGGGAGACTAAACGGCATGCCCTGGGCATGCCGTGCCACCTCTATGCCACCGCCTCGCCTGCAAACTCCCGCCCGCCATCCGTCGCTCGCCATCCGCTGGCCCCGTCCGGTGCCCGCTTCTTGGCCGTCGGCCGTCCATCGGTTGCTACCAGAGATCGTTCTCTTCTCCTATGCACGGCCATGAGAGGATTCTGCATGGATTTTGTAGCAGTCCAGTTTTTAGAGTAGCATGCTCTTCAGTGCACTTCATCAAGCCGACATGCTTTCCAGAGTAGATCAGCATCAATATTGATGTAGTACAGATTTTGATATAGTTTTTTTTTTTTTTTGGATTGCTTGTAGGCTAAGTAAGTGAGGGGTTGGTTTTTCTATATAAAGGCCCCTCTCCCCCTGTAATGAATAAGTTTTGATATGAAAATTTTGGATTTTTAATTGGTTCTGGTTCTAGGCTGAGGCCCATCTTTCCTTCACCTACGGGTGTCAAGGGGTGTGAGACCCCACTTCCTTTGCTCCATGCCAGCGTCGAGGGATGCGAGGCCCTAGTTATCCCCTTTTCCATCGAGTCCCCCTCTAGGTCTTAGGTATTTTTCTTTACGGCCCCAAGTTATGATTGGATGGGATGCCCTAGGCTCCGCATGTAGTGAGATGGGTGAGATGCCCCACACTACATGTAGTGAGGTGGGTGAGATGCCCTAAAGGGTGTGACATCTCTCTGTGAAGGTGAGTCCCCAATCCTAGAGTGTCCATGTTTTCTATCCTCCATCCCATTGTTCCTCCACCAAGAAAATTGAAAACCAAAAGAGTTCAGCTGTTTTAGGATTTAGTGTAAGTTCACCCTAGTCTCGGGAGGCTTCTTAGCCCTCCCACCATCCTAGTTTGTTAGGTGTTCTCCTTTCCTAAATAAACCGGGATACATCGAGTCCGTCCCTCATCACACTAATTGATTATGGTCAAGGTTAGCTAATTCTAGGTTGGCTACTACTTGGGTATAGTCAGGGTTCTTGACTCTCCTATGGTAAGGCTCTTGGTATGGTTCCTGAGGTTGAACTCCCCTATGATTAGGCTCTATAATGGTTCTTGAGTCTGGGTTCTCCAAGGTTTGGGCTCTATAAAGTGGTATGGATTTTGGGCTCCCCTAGGGTTTTGAGAGGTAGAATAGGATGGGTCAGATTTAGGTTCAGCATTAGACCCCTAGGAGAGTTCTATGGTCCTAGTCTACCTAGTCTAGCCTATCAGTTAATTGGTCACTCCTATGGATTGCCTGGTTATTGGTTTGGGTTATTTGGTCAAATCTTTGGTCTATTTGGTCGAATCTATGGTTCATTTGGTTTTGGGATTGGGTTAATTGGTTTTGGGATTGGGTCAATTAGGTCATTTGGGTATTGGTTTGGTCAAGTTTATGGTTCAATTGTTCATTTATGGTTCTTATGAGTACTTCAAGACTGGACTCCATGGTTGAACTAGGTTGGGGTTTAGACTTCTAGTATTGGGTTCCTAATTTAGTGGTCATGCAACAAATCAACAACAAAAATGAAATGATGCAACCAAGCATGCAAAAGAGAGAAAAAAGCTAGTATAATCTAGGGTTTCCTAGACCTAGAGTCAAAACTGGGTGGGTTAGCTCAACTTACACTTAACCCAGTAGCTAATCCTTTCACTGGCCAGGTAGGGGGTGTGAGTGTGCGAGGCCCCCCCAGCTTTCGCAAGGTCCCAATTAAAAACCACAACACCACGTAGGTTGTTTGACTCTGGACCCCCAGCCTTAGACACCAGCTTTTAGTAATAGTTAAAGAATTAAATGCACTAGTTGGCCCACACAATTCTGACCCGACATGTTGATGTCTCCTAGCCCTTTAGGGCAAATTATGTCTAATTAATTTTAATTAGGCTTGGGTTAGTATGATGATAGTTGTTTTGGATCAAGGACAGGTGATGAAATCCTGTTCTGATCTAAGATATAGAGTTCCCCTTAAGAATAGGTTAAAGATGATGGCAATCGATGGTCCTGGTGCAATCCAAAAATAATCAAAAAAAAATAAAATACTTTTTTAATTATTTTATGATGTGTCATGTTAGGTTCAAGTTAACTGGGGTTAGCAAACAAAGTCTAGTTGCTTGTTAATTGAACTAACCTAATTAATGGAAACCTACATTAGGTTGAGTCATAATTGGGACAGCCTAAACCAGGCTTTATTGGTTTTTATTTGGACATTAACCCGATTTATTGAAGAGTCCTGGGTGCTCAGGACTCTTGGCACCTCTTGGCGTGCGTGGGAGAAAAGAGTGAATGCATAAGGACTGAGAGTCCTTTTGCAGATGAAACTTTGGGAGTTTCTTATCTGGGATGCCTATTCAAATAGTCTCCATGCCCTTTTGGTTTTGGTTGACCGGTCAAAAGGGACAAAGGAGAGGCATGAAGTGAGAAGAAGTCAGCGCGCGTAGATGAAGAGTCGCATCTCTTCATCTATGCACGATTTTGAGGCAGAGTCCTTCTGCTCTCAGGATTCCTCTTCTGTGGTTTCAAGATAAGAAAAGATGCCTCCTTTCCCTTAAGTTTGGTACATGCCATGTGCCTTGAGAAGAGATCATTTGGAGAACTCATTTAATACTCTTGAGTCCTGAAGAGTCTTATCAGATATGAAGAGACATATCTGATAAGAAATTTTGGGATTCTTTTCATGCCCCTTAAATTCTTATTTAAGGGTGTATAGTGAAATGAGATGTTGTTGTTCAGTCTTCTAGAATAGGAGTCCAATTCACCGAGTGTTCTATCCGAGTGTTTCTCTGTCTCTCCCTCCCTCCTTTCTTTAAGACAAGACTTGTCATGTTAAAACAAGGTCTTTTCTACTAGGATAAGGCTTTGTTTTAGGACATAAGCCTAAGGGGTCCTGGAGGAGGGTTGTCCTGAAACCAAGAGTGCTTTAAAAGAGTGTTCATAGTGCGTTATAGTGGGACACGGTGTCCTACAGTGGTGAAAAATCTAAAGGCTGCAGAAAGAGTCCTACTCTAGCAAGCAACATCAAGAAGGAGTTCTTCCTCAGTTTAATTCTCGTGTGGATCACCGTTAGAGGGCTTACACTTGTGACTCTTATGGAAAGAAGTGGAAAACAACATTTCAGATATATTTCTTGTACTTCTTTTATGATTCATTAGTTGATATTGTCTAAGATGATTCGATAATTAGGGTTTCTTCTAGCCAGTTAGGTTTTCATTCTAGAATTTTTGTTTTTAAATTCACTTCTGCATATAGCATGATGACCTTGGCTCCCTAGAAAACCCATCAAAGATCACATGCACAACTCCTACTTCGAGATCTATCTTTTGACAAGTAGTAGGACTTCCATAAGATAGTCTCGGTATGGATCAGTTCAGTTAACTCATACTCTAATGAGCACCCTTATCCTTGTATTAGTGTCTCTACACAAGTGGCTATGAGACCAACCACCCTCTTATCAGAGCATATATAGGATAAGCTAGTCTTTTCAGACTTATCGATCCCTGAACTGATGGTCCATCGGCTAGGAACATTTTAGGTTAGGGTTCAAAGGATCTTAGATCTCACTGTCATTATACCCATCATAACCCTAATTCCATTTTCCATGACCTATGGGGTTCATCATAATCTTTAAAAAAGACATAGCAATATGACGAAACAATATGCCTTTATTAATATATTAAATGTCATACAATAGTTGGAAGATTACAAAAATTCCCTTGCATAAGATTGGCTTTTAGGGCACTTTCCTTTCACTTTAGACCAGAGGTCACCATGGTTCCTTATGCACACTAAGCCATGTTTTGGTTCATACTCATTCATGACATTAAGTCATGTACATGGTGTTTTCAGATATGGTGGAAGGTTTATGAAGGATATGAGTGGACCAACAAGGAATCGATCATTCCTAGTAAGAGGAATTGTTATCCCAAGTGATCTCTTCGATTGATGACTCAAGGAGTCTTTGATCAAAGCTTGATGAGGATAGAAGTGGTTTCTAATTAGTCATCAGTAGAGTCCTCATTATCAAATTGAGATTCAAAATGACTAAGTGCTAGGGTTTGATATTTATCCATGACCATCACTTAATCGAGATAACGGAAGATCGAAAGATTGAATTGCATGGTAACTTTCGACTGAAGGGTATTTTGGTACTTTCCACCAAATTCCTCATTTTCTGGGTAGGCATGATATATTGCTAGACGTTAATCATGTCTTGTCTGTTTTCATGAACCAATTAGATTGGTTTCATGAGTCAATTCGATGGATAGTTCGAATTGGCAATTTAGGTCAGCTCAATTAGACCTAATTAGGTCAATCGGGCTTGATCGGTTCGAATCGGGTTGAACCTAGACCAACTGCTGGCTAGATGTGGACCCAAAGGGTCGCACACATTAGGGAATTAACCAAGGAAGTCATTCATAATTTAATTTAGGTCATGGGATCCTAATTGATTAGCTAGATTGCACACTAACATGTGTAGGCTAACCCAATTCCAAACCCAAGTTGATATGGGTCCAGTTGCTTGCAAATTGATTAACCATTTAAGAGAGACTTAAATTGGGACATGTCTTAATTAAGACAGCCTTTGTCAGATTTTATCTGACTTTATTTCGGCATTTGATGCCACTTGGACTAGAGTCCAAGTCGGTTGGGATACTTGGGCTCAAGTTTGCGTGCGCCAAGGAGGAAGGGGGCGCAGAAAGGACCAAGAGTCCTTCTGCAGATGAATCACTGTAGTTGATTCATGTGGACCACTCTTGGAACATATCCCCATGCTTCCTAGGATTATTGACTGGTCAAACATTGTTTGAATTAACATGGAGATTATGGGAAGGACCGCATGCATGAATGGACACGACCCTTCATTTGCCACGCGATCTGAGGCAAAGTCCTTCTACTATCAGGACTCTTCATATTCTTCGATGTTTGGGAATTGAAGAGATGTATCATGGCTTCCCAAAGACTGGTACTTACCATGTGGCAAGTGGGAATTAATCCAGGAAAATGAAAGGATGCAGATATGAGCCTTGGCATATGAACATACTTATCATATAAAATTTTTAAAACCGTATCACTTCTCTTCGGTCTTGAAAATTCATATCTGATAAGATAGTGATTGGGCATATCACATGCCCCTCTTAAGTCTTTAAATAGGGAGTGGTATACTATGTTCATATCAGATTTCTATGGGAAGATTTGTTGAGTGTCTCTCTCCCCCTCCTCCTTAAAGACAAAACTTGCTATTTTAAGTTAACATTTATTTTTCCTACTAGGACAAGTCTTATGTTTTAAGACATAAGCCTAGTGTGTCCTATAGGAGGGCTATCCTAGATCCAAGAGTGGATGTTGGAGAGTACTCAGAGGGCCATACAGGAGGGTAGGGTGTCCTACAAAGGAGAAAATCCAGAAGGTTGTCAGAAAGAGTCATAGTCAAGCAAGCAACTATTTTAGGAGTTTTCCTTGGGTCAATTCCTGTGTGGATCACTATTGGAGGGCTTGCACTTGTGAGCCTAGTGGAAGGAGTGAAAATAGCATTCCAGGTATTCTTCATAACCCTTATTAGTGACTTATTAATTATACATGATAAGGGGATCTTGGGATTAGGGTTTCAAGCTGATTAGGTTTTCATGTGTAAATTTCTAAAAGCCAGTGTCATTTATGCTATAAGACCCTAAATAAACTCATCATTCTTTTCAAAGAAATTTTTAGGTTGTGGTACATTTTTAATGGTCTTTTGATTCTGTCACTCAATGATGAGGTTATGCTTATTGAGAACAAGAAAAGAAAGAGAGATGATGTGAATGTCACTTATGTCTGGGATTACCATTTAGGTCATATCGGTGAGTCCAGGAAAACTAGTTGTACAAAGATAATTTCTTTGAGCCTTTGGCTATGAATTATTAGGAACTTGTGAGTCTAATCTCATAGGTAAGATGACCAAGTCTCCATTCATTGGACATGGAGAAAGGGCAACTGAGTTGTTAGGTCTAGCATGCACAGATGTGTGTGGTCCTATAACAACCCAGGCTAGAGGAGGATACTCTTATTTCATCAGTTTTATTGATAATTTATTGAGGTTCGAATATGTGTATCTTTGAAACACAAGTCTAAAGTCTTTTATAAATTCAAAGAATATCAAAGTGAGATTGAGAAACAAACTAGACATAGTATTAAAATCCATTGATCTAATCGAGGAGCAGAATACTTGTCTAGTAAATTTCTCGATCATCTTAAAAATAGAGGCATTCTCTTTGAATGGACCGCTCCATACACACCATAGTTAAATGGTATAGTAGAAAGGAGGAATTGTACCTTGTTGGATATGGTACGGTCCATGATGTGCTTCATGGATCTTCAAATATCCTTCAAGGGTTATGCCTAAAGACTGCTACCTACATACTGAATAGGATGCCATCAAATGCAATTAAAAGCACTCCATATAAATTTTGGAAAGAAAAAAGGCCAAGTCTTAAGTATTTTAAGATTTGGGGTTGCCCTATTTATGTCAGGAATGTTTTTGGACATAAGATAAGTGCTAGGACCGCTAAGTACAGGTTTGTAGATTATCCTAAAGAAGGTATGTGATACATTTTCTATCACCCTACTGAGCAAAAAGTCTTTGTTAGTAGGCATGCCACATTCTTGGAAAAAGAGTTTATCCAAGAAGGGGGCAGGGGAGGATATTTGAACTTGAAGAAGTTCAACCTAAACTTGTAGCAATTCCTTTACTAGATATTCCTAAGGTTTTGGAACAACCATAACACACACCTCCTCTCCGTAGGTTAGAGAAAGTGTGAAGTGCACCTCTAAAATTTGGCTTTGTCATTAAGAATGACAATGAAACCAATATCATATAGGATGATGATCCTGTGACCTTTATAGAAGCTATCACGAGTAGAGACTCTAACAAATGGCTAGAAGCCATGAAATCCAAGATAGACTCCATGTACCCTAATCAGGTTTGGACATTAGTTGATCCATCTGAGAGAGTAAACCCAATTAAGTATAAATGGGTCTTCAAGAAGAAGATAAGAGTAGATGGTCAAGTAGAGACCTACATGGCTAAGCTGGTGGCAAAAGTGATGCGGAGAGAGTGGGGGGCTAGGGATGCTAGGATGGGTGCTGATGGGTGCTTATGATGTAAAGGAGTTTTTTTATGGTTGATGAGTTTTAGATGTTTGTTGTTTTTCTTTTCTTAGGGTTTGATTCCGATTACAAGCAGAAAACTAGAAATAAGAGAAATGAGTACGGAAGCTACACTAGCAGTTTAGATCCTAAGCAGTGAAAAAGAGAGAACAGGATCCTGGGATAAGAAACCCTGGTCGGACTAGCTCGAAAAACACAATACCTACTTAGGAGATTAGAGAGAGCAAACCTCACACGTCTGAAGCGCCCGATGCAGAGATCGCTCAACTAGCAGATGCGGCCTGGATGCCGAGCAATTGAACCCATGGTAGCTCTAGCTTTTGGTTGGAAGGTCACGATGGCAAAGCCGACTATCTGGTACTCGAGATGCCAGGAAGGACCTGTAGGCAAACAAAATAAGGATTAGCGATTGGAGAGATGCACAGAAAGGGACTGAGGTGGGGATGAGAAGGGGCATAGAGCCTGGTGTCCGGCTGGATTCCGAAGTCGAAGACACAGATAACTTGGGGCCTCGCACCCGCGACGTCTTGGAGGATGAAGGATTATGGCCTCACACCACGCGACATCCAGGAGGACGAAGGATTCGGGATGACCTGTGGTGACAGACAGGTGGCCTCACACCACTCGACGTCCCTGGGGACGAAGGCAATTTCACTCAACCTAGTCTAAGGGACAAAGGTTGGAAGATAGACGATTCAAACTCTTTTTTCATTAATCAGTCAATAGCTTTACAAGGGAGGGACTGGGTCCTTAAATAGGCACCCAAGGCCCATTTGAATTTCAAATGAAACAAAATTACAAGCTTTCTTGGGGGTGCCAAAATCCTTTGATCTTCTCCTTTCTTAGGCCAACCAAAGGGACTTGGAGTGGGAATGGCATGTGGGAGGGCTTGGCCTCTTGACTTCCTTCATTATCATGCTCTTTTTGGGAAGAAAATGTGGACACTGGCTTGCTTGAAGGATATGTTTCCTTGGATTCTTCAATGCCCCACTTGGAGTGATTCAAAGCCAACCAATGGAGGGAGCTTGGGCGTTGCAAGGTTTGAAGGCTTGGAGAGGGGAGTGTGTCCTTGACCTTCCATTCTTGCAAGATTACTTTGGGAAGAAGGCTTGGAAAAGGGCTTGCTTTGGGGCTTGGTCTCTTCAAGGATCATCAACGCCCACATTTTGGTGGATTATGGCATGATGGGGGGAGGAAGAGGGGGATGATGTTCCTCATTCAAGGTTTCCCAAGAGCAATTTGGCAAGGAGAGGGTGTGTGGAAGGCATGAGGGTGCCTCATGGTTTCCTCCCTGGATGCCTAAGTGGCAACATATGTGGTGCCACATAGGTGGTGAGGTGGCACCTGTGTTGGCATCTTTCCGAGGTGCAAGAGGTGGGTTAGCCCACAAGGACTTGATTGGGTCTTGAGATCTAGGTTGACTTCAATATTCTTGGGCCCAATCCAAACTCAGACTCGAACCAAAAATAATACAGGACCGAGACCTAACTTGATCCAAATTGGTCAAGGGTACAATACTAGACAAACTTGGACTAGGTATATGACTAAAATTTTAAAATTACCTTGGCTCATAGCCTTATTACAGGACTCACAGAAGTGGAACCTTAATCTGAGATCCACAAAGGGTTGAGGAGCCTCTATCGGATCCTGGTGCCCACACCAAAAAGGTTTCAAACAAAGACAAGTTATTGATTGTGATGAAACTTTTTCACCAGTAGCCATGCTCAAGTCCATTCGGATATTGCTTACCATAGCTGCATACTATGACTATGAGATCTAGAAGATGGACATAAAGACTGCCTTCCTTGATGGATATCTTGAAAAAGAAGTCTATATATCATAGCCAAAAGGGTTTGTCTCGAGTGAGAGACCAAACCAAGTATATAAGCTTAAGAAATCCATTTATGGATTGAAGCAAGTATCGAGGAGTTGGAATATCCACTTTGATGAGACATTCAAAGAGTTTGGTTTCATTAAGAATGTGGATGACCCATGTGTATAAGAAGACAAGTGGAGTGTCCTTATTTTCTTGCTTTTGTATGTTGATGACCTACTTATCATTGAGAATGATATACCAATGTTGCAATCAATCAAGTCTTGGCTATCAAAGTAATTTTCTAAGAAGGATTTGGGAGAGGAATCCTATATACTGGGTATAAAGATCTATAGAGATAGATCTAAGTGGATGCTTGCTCATCCGAATTGAGGTACATTGACTTAGTGTTGAATAGATTCAACATGGAGGGAAGTAAGAGAAGTTACTTGCCCACGAGGTTAAGGCATAACATCTCTCCAAAAAAGATATCTCCTAAGACACCAAAAGATAGAGAGAGGATGAGTTTGATCCTTATACTTCGGCTGGAGATCAATTATGTATGCCATGTTATGTACAAAGCCTGATGTCACTTGTGCCTTAGGCATAGTAAGCAGGTTCCAAGCTGATCCATGGCAGATCATTGGAAAAGCTGAAAAAAATTCTTAAGTATCTGAGAAGGACTAAAGATGTTTTTCTAATATATTGTAGATCATAGTTGAAACTAGAAGGGTAACTATTTCTAGTTTTCAATCAGCTCCAGATGATGGCAAATCCATATCAGGATATGTCTTCATTCTATATGGAGGTGCAATGAGTTGGAAGAGTATAAAGCAGTAAACTATAACTGAGGTCACAGAATGAGTACATAGCTGCAAGTGAAGCCACAAAGGAAGCTATGTGGATGAAGAAATTCATCATGGAATTGGGCATGGTTCCTGCTGCACAATAACCAATGCCACTTTATATGTGATAAACACTGAAACTATTGCATAAGCTAAGAACCCAAGATCTCATCAAAAGTCCAAGCCATCCTATGCTACTTTTACCTTGTTCGAGAAATCATAAAAAGATAAGATGTTGTCATCGAATGAGTAGATACAAAGAACAACATAGCATATCCATTCACAAAAGCACTACCATAGCAGCAGTTTGATCACCGCTTAGATTGTAGGGATAAGATACAAGGGCAATTGATTTAGTACAAGGGGGAGATTGAAAAAATTATGCCCTAAAATCTAATCTTTGAGTAGGCATTTCTATAATATTTCAACTGATGCATGATATTATTTATTAATAAAAGGCAATTGTTGATTTATTATACTACTACATCGTATCAAGATTATGATGAATGCCATAGGTTTGGATAATAGAATTAGGGTTATGATGGATATCATAATGGTGAGACCTAAGTTCCAATAAACCCTAATCTAAAATGTCCTAGTCATGGATCATTGATTGGGGATAGATGTTTCTGAAAGACTAGCACATTCTGTGTATGCTCAATGGAAAGGATGATTGGTCTCATAGCCACTTATATAGAAACACTAATATAAGGATATGAGTGCTCATTAGGGTATGGGTTTATTGAATTGATCTACCTTGAGAATATCTTATGAAGGTCTTACTTTGTGTCAAAAGACGGCTCTCATAGTGGGAGTTGTACATGTGATCCTTAGACCTGAGATCACCATGGTTCCTTATGCATATAAAGCTAGGGTTTTGTTCATACTCATTCATGACAAAGAGTCATGCATAAGTTATTTTCGGATTATGGGTATTTTGCATGAAGGATGTGAGTGGATCAACAAGGAATCGATCACTCCTAGTAAGAGAAAAACTTATCTCACGTAATCTCTTTGATAATTGACTGAGGAAGTCTTTGATTAAAGCATAATGAGATTAGAAAGGATTTCTAATCTTTTATTGATCGAGTCTTAATTATCAAATTGAGATTCGAAAGGATTAAGTACTATTGTTGACAATTCTCCATACCTACTATCACTTTGCAGGATATAAAAGAAGATTGAAGGATTGAATTGCATGGTAACTTTCCACTGAAAGGTATTTGATAATTCAATCAAAATTTTCATCTTCCAGGTGAAAGGATTGTGCCCTGAAAACAATATTTTTACGTGTATTTTATAATCTTCCAACTTATGTATGATTTTAATTATTAATAAAGATAATTATTGATTCATCATACAATTGCATCTTATCAAGATTATGATGAACCCCAGATGTTAGGGCAATGAAATTAGGATTATGATGGAAATCATAATGGTGAGATTTAAGTTCTTATAACCATAATCTAAAATATTCCTAGTCGTTGGATCGATCGATTCGGGGATGATATTTTCAAAAGACTAGCACCTATGTATGCTCAATGGAGAAGGTGGTTGGTCTCACAACCACTTATGTAAGAACACTAACATAAGGATATGGATGCTCATTAGGCTATGCGTTCACTGAAATGATCCACCTTGGGAACATCTTATGGAGGTTTTACTACATATCAAAAGATGGTTCTCATAGTGGGAGTTGTTCAAGTGATCCTTAGACCTGAGGTCACCATGGTTTCTTATGCACATAAAGTTATGTTTGGTTCATACTCATTCATGACAAAGAGTCATGTACGGGGTGTTCTTGGATATGGTGGATTGTGCATGAAGGATATGAGTGGATCAATAAAGAATCGATCACTAATAGTAAGAGGAGGACTTATCCCATGTAGTCTCTTCGATTGTTGGATTAAGAAGTCTTTGTGTTGGGTTCCGGGTAGAGCGTAGTGAAAGACTGGGTTTCAAAATTTTTATTTTTGCAACCCTAATTAGCCAGAACCCTAAACCCTAGGACCACTATACCATGACAACTAATTAAATCAATACTTTAGGGGTTATAGAAGTACCTATAGTGCATAAACGGACCAAGGAAGCACTCCTACAAAGCTTTCTTATTAAACTAGGACTCTTCTGGTAGCCTTTTGGACTTTCTCCCTTTGCTGGAACCCCTACACTTCTGTAGTGCACTCAGAGACCTCCCTGAATCCTCTCCTAGAATCCAAATATCTCTTCTAATTTTCTTTCTAGGTCCTTGTGTTAAAATGACAAGCCTTGTTGTTGGCTCCACCCAGTGATTTTGATGAATAACAAAACATTGAGTGCATATTGTATTCTAATGAGGATTTCAAGTTGTGAGTTTTCAGGAAGAAAGCACATCAAAATCCCAAAAACTTATAGTGTATGGCACGTAATAGCACGGAGCAATTCTCACAAATCCGGTTATAGTGTATGGCACGTAATAGCACGGAGCAATTCTCACAAATCCGGGCATCCTCTTCATTGAAAAAGGGCATCTAAATGTTTAATATTATGTGTTTATGTATTCAAGAAATTATTTATGGTTTCGAGGCATTTACAATTGAATCTGAAAGTTTTCAGTCTCAGTGTCGACACTGGGACAGTCAAGTCGACAGGTCACACTTCAGCATTGGCATAGACAAAAATCCTTGGCATGCCAAGTGTCGGACACTTATATTCAAGTGTCGACACAAGTGCGACACTTATATTCAAGTGTTGACACCAAGTGTCGACACTTAGGTTCCAAGTATCGATCAAGGCCTGAGATTTTCGAAAATACAGAACATTATAATATTAAGGATTTTGTGTCAAGTGTCGATACCTGTGCATCAAGTGGCGACACTTGAATGTTCAAGTGTCGACACCCAAAAATCAAGGGTCGACACCTGACAGCCAAGTGCGACACCTGACAGCCAGTGTCGACACTTGCAGCCTGACAGCTCTAACGGATCTATTTTTCTGGCTTGCAGAACTTACTTTTCAAGCTCCAAACTGATGCAGAACAGAAGCTCTGATACCAAAAATGATGCAGCATGAAAGCTCTGATACCAAAAATGATGCAGAACAAAGAACAAAGAAGCGTATGCGAAGTAAAATTAAGATTAATTTTTTTTTTTTTTTTTTATATTCAGAAATTGGCTTCGACTCAAAGTAAAGTTAAACTAAGTGATGGAAACTAGGTAAGGATTGAAAGCACAATTAGAAGAAGCTAAGTTATCAGAGTAGTCAGAAGTAATGGATCGCTGGGGGTGAGAAACTCCCAGACCTAGGGTTTCGCTCTGAACTTTCAACAGGACAGAAATAGAGAGGAGTGATGGGTTTACCAACCAGACAGTAATCTTCACAGAATTGGGGAAGAACTCTCTCGGGCAGATTGTTGGATCCTCGGATTCGGCTATCTTCACAATGGATCCTCCAATGCTGTCTCGTGGCTGGATCGGCTTCTCCTGGACTCAAGATCTGGGAAGAAGAAAAAATAAGTGATGGATTCAGAGACTGGGAAGGATCACCAGTTTATAGAACTTGATGGCTGATGTCGCTGAGACCCGGATTCTCTTGAAGGCTGATTCGACTCTCTCTGGAAAGAGCTATGGATCTGAAGTATCCGGACTGGAGCTGGATGCTGGTGGTCGGCCTGGACTTGGAGAGAGAGGCCGTGGGAGGTGGAATGGCTAGGGTTTGGTGGATTGAAATGGATGGTGGGTGGCTAGGGTTTTGGAGTAGAAGTGGCTAACCTAGGGTTTGGGTTTTGGAGATCTCACACCTCCTCAAGGTTCCTGGGGAACTCGGATTTACTCCCTCATGGAGCTCAACACCTGGATGCAAGTGCGGAAGACAGAAAACACAAGTTTGCTCACAAAAAAAATTTGGTTTCATTCATCTTATTATTTTCAAACTTACATGGGGGTTTAATTATAGGCCATTACAGAGAGTAGGGTTTACATCTTCCATGTGGGACTAAAGGAGGGGATCTTCAAATTAGGATATCAATCCCTACTCATATGGCCGGCCAATTAATTCCAAGTTGATTGAAGCTTCAAAAAGGAGTAGGTGGCGGCCTACTTATCTTGACCTCCAAGAAAATATTTTTTTTTTTCTTCTATGCTTGGCCTTATCTGGAAGTGTTTGGGCGCCTCTTAACCTTGCCCCCAAGAGAAAATTTGTTGCCTTTTATATCTGGCTTTAGTTAGAATGATTAGGGCACCTCCTAACCTTGCTTTTCAAGAGAAATCTCCTTCCTTTCATGGCTCAACCCTTTTTGGATACCTCATTTTCTTTCCCTAAGTTATGGCTCTTCTAACTTTGTTTTGAGTATTTCTGGCAGGTAATGGGCGCCTCCTTGAATTTCTCTCAAGAGAATTTCTTTCCTTTCATAGTTTGGTTTTGGGAAGTCTTGGGCTGCCCCCTTGATTTGTGGACCCCGGTGGATTCTCCTCAATTGTGCATAAAGAGGGGAGCTGCTATCTGTGGTGTGGGGACCAAAGCTGCTGGATGGAGATGTGGCACCCCCTGGACTCAAGCGTATGGTTGGGAGTGTGGCTGGGTGTGGCGCCCACTTGCTTGGCCTTAGGAGAAAATGTAACACCCCAGGTTGAAAACCCTAGTCCACTACTGAGTCAACATGACTCAATAAAATAAAATGCAGGTAATATAGACTCAAGCTAAAGTGAGTTGATCCTGTCAACCTTATTACAAGCCAAAAAAATCCTAATTCTTCGGGCAAGGTTAATCAGAGATCCAGATGGAGCTCTGAAGTCTTCTTCTGAGTCTGGTGCCCGCACAATTCTCCAGGGTGGGAGGAACTCGACCCTGTCGAGTATGGATCAAGTTGGCTCTGGTATCTCTCCAAGAGGTCTGGGTCCAACTCTTGCAATTCTTCTCGGGAGATCCAAGAGTCATCAGAATCTGGCCTTCCTAGCCAGTGGACCAGGTATCTTTGGTATCCTCAATTACGAGTAGAGATAACCTGATCATCCAGGATCTTTTCAATCTATTCTTTCCTCACAGGCCAGTTTGTTGGTTGACACACAGGGTTGGGTTTACTCTCAAGAGTAGGATTGGCTCAAAAGGCTCACTGGGAATCACAGCTGGCTCTCTATACTCTACTAGGTCTGAAATATTGAAAGTGGAGCTAATGCCTAGTTCTGGAGGTAACTCGAGCACATAGGCATTGGATCCTACTCTCTTCACCACTCTAAATGGTCCAGCTCCTCTAGCATGTAACTTTCTACGGTTCCTGGAGGAAACCGTCAGGCCTTACCTAATCATTACATAGTCTCCCTCATCAAAAGTTTGACTCGTCTTTGAGAATCAGCCAACTTCTTATAAGTTTCATTACTTAAGTTTATTTGGCATGAATTTCTTTATGCAAGTCTTTTATATGCTATGCAAAAACTTCGGCAGACTCGGAGACTCGTGGTGGACTGGTAAAGGAGCTAGGTCAAGAGGTGTATGAGGTTTGTAACCATGCACAATTTCAAATGGACTCTTACCTGTAGACCTATTGACCGAGTCATTGTATGCAATTTCAACCCTGGACAAAATACAAATCCCAATTCCTGGTTCTCTCAATCAAACCAAAATCTGAGCCAAAGCCTAGTAAAGGGTCAAGAAAAACTAAACTAGACTGACGACGCATTCCTAAAGAATGGACTTTATTCCAAAGGAACCCTAGGTCTAAACCTAACAAACTACGGCTCTCTAGGTTTGACCTTGGGTCAGAGGATGGCATGCAGAGCATGAAAACATATCATGGGTGCCTTGTAGGTGCCATAAGGTCTTCCAGAAGTAGGTGGCAAACCTAATAGGTTCTGACACGTGGTTCACTCTAAAGACTTCGTCAAAGAATACTTGGATGGTGTAAGAAGCATTGGAAGTCCTAGAGAAAGGGAGGAAATATGAGGTGGAGTCTCGAATTACCTGCTGGCTAAAGGTGGTGACCTGAAGGTTTGAATGGTGATTTATGAGTGTCAACTAATCATCCTTACGAAAGGAAAAGTTTGCTACTCCCAGGAATGGATCAAGAGATGGTTCGGGAAGTAGCCTAGGACATGTGATTGCAACAGTTAAAGTTTGTTCTCTATGCAAATAATGATCCACTTTCTCAAGAACTGGATTGAAGAATGATTCATGGAAGGGCCTATGGATGATGACCTCAAGACTTGAAATTTGACATATGGGTGCGGAAAGGTATACTCTATAGAAGGGTAGGTCAGTCATGCGAAGGAAGGCGTCTGGGGTCATAAGGAGGACTTCTACAGGACTGGGTGAATCAATCCGCTCAAGACAAAGATGTTCAACTGAGATTACGGGAGAGACCTTAGTGGTTAGGCATGGGATAAGGTCCAATTGTAAGAGGCTTGATTCAGTCATCCTAAGGAGAGATCTACCATAGGGTGGGCAAACTTAAACAGTTCAGTGCAAAGATCTTCAATTGGTACTTGGGAAATGACTGTCATTAGAAGATACGAACTGATAGCTGGGCTAACACTATGAGTTCTTCCTGAGGGTATTTGACTAAAGAAACCTGGTTCTCACAAATCTCTTGAATTTCTGAACTAGGTCCTACCACTTGGTTGCTCTCCAAGGTCTCCTCAGATAAGGAACCAATAGTATCGATGTCATATTCTTCAAGTTCTTCCCCCTCATATTCATCAACTAGACTCAAGCCAGCATCATATACTTCCTCGATGCCATCTTCAATGGATTTCGGGTCAGTGGTAATCAGGTCAACTGATTCTAGGCTTGTCATACCTAACCTTTCTTCCTCATTGGTATCATCCTTAGGATTCTTACCACTTAGCTGTGCACAAGCCAGTCCTATGCATGGGCACTGACTAGATTTATGACATCTTTCTCCACAAAACAAACATTCTTGCGATATAGGAACCTGGGTCACACTGGGTTTCAAGCTAGTAGAGACCTCACTTGGGCATGGGTGTAGATCTAAATGGTTTGATCTAGAAGACTTGGGTTGTTGAGTGACTGGTCTAGAATATTGTAAGGACCTCTCATAGACACGATCCACACTATAGATATCATGGTTAGGCTTCCTAAGGTTATGCTCGGGATCACAGTATAAGGTCCTCCTAGGCTCCTGGCATGGATGAGGTTGGGGCCTATTAAATGTGGATCAGGGGTCCAATTTTGATGTCTATGTTTCTCAAGTACTTGGACTCGATCCCTAAGCTGGGTAAAATTCTCATGGACTTGTTCTTACACTGGGTAACAGTAGCAGTCATATCCTGACTCAATTTGTTCATACTTTCAGTAAGAGCTCTAACCATGGCCTCTAAATCAGGTTGGGTTTGACCAGGTTGGTAGGGTACTCCATTCGGGTATACATGATGATGCAAGCAAACACAAGAAAACATACACGAATAGTGACTAAAGACTACTGCTCACTAGACTATGAGTCCAAACTAAGATGCCCAATCAGAGTGGCAAGCTAGCCTGTAGTAACTCGGGACTCAGCTAGGCAGGTGTAAGGGAGTGTTAGGTCCCTAGATGCCAATCCTAGACACCAATCAGAGATTGACCAGGTAGGCGGACCAGCAAACAAGCCCTTCGGGATGGAATACCTGAACCACCGTTCTAGACACTGAGTACAAAGCACACACAGAGTAACCAGACAAACTGACTCAACACTAGCCTTGACCCGACTTGTTGATGTCCCTAGCCCACTAGGGCAAATTAGGTCTAATCAATTTTAGATTAAAGGCTTAGGTTCGAATGAGTGGGTGGTGGTTTTGGCTAAGGAGAGGTTATCAACTCCTCCCCTTATCTTAGATGCTCAAATGCCCTTAAGATGAATAAGAGATGAACACTCAAAAATAATTGGATTGCAGAACACAAAAATAGAGTTGCAGTAATTTAATCCTCAAAAATTCCACAGAAACTAATAAATCACAGGAAAATTATGAAAAATAGACTCAATTATACTGGTTTCAGCAAAACAAAAATCACTAAATTTGAGTTACTTGTAGTAAGAAATAATTCCTAAAACAGGATACTTACAGGCTGAAAACAGAGTACTTCCCCGTTTACAATTCCTGCTATGAAGTTATAACCCAACGGATCCCCTACACGCCCTAGGAACACCCAGCGGAATGGGAAGAGGAGGTTGCACCTCACTTCATTCCTAAGACCGGACATCCTGGGGAGTCTACTTCGAGCAGACAAAGTAAAAAAGAGAGAGACTCAAACAAGCAATCGAAACAGAAACCCTAGACAGGGCTCTGATACCAAAATTGATGCAGAACGGAAGCTCTGATACCAAAAATGATGCAGCACGAAAGCTCTGATACCAAAAATGATGCAGAACAAAGAACAAAGAAGCGTATGTGGAAGTAAAATTAAGATTAATTTTTTTTTTTTATATATTTCAGAAATTGGCTTCGACTCAAAGTAAAGTTAAACTAAGTTGATGAAAACTAGGTAAGGATTGAAAGCACAATTTAGAAGAAGCTAAGTTATCAGAGTAGTTCAGAAGTAACGGATCGTTGGGGGTTGAGAAACTCCCAGACCGTGGGTTTCGCTCTGAACTTTCAACAGGACAGAAAAAGAGAGGAGAGATGGGTTACCAACCAGACAGTGATCTTCACAGAATTGGGGTGGAAGAAACTCTCTCGGGCAGATTGTTGGATCCTCGGATTCGGCTATCTTCGTAATGGATCCTCCAATACTGGTCTCGTGGCTGGATCGGCTTCTCCTGGACTCAAGATCTGGGAAGAAGAAAAAAAACAAGTGATGGATTCAGAGACTCGGGGAAGGATTTACCAGTTTGTAGAACTTGATGGCTGATGTCGCTGAGACCCGGATTCTCTTGAAGGCTGATTCGACTCCCTCTGGAAAGAGCTATGGATCTGAAGTATCCGGACTGGAGCTGGATGCTGGTGGTCGGCCTGGACTTGGAGAGAGAGGCCGTGGGAGGTGGAATAGGCTAGGGTTTGGTGGATTGAAGTGGATGGTGGGTGGCTAGGGTTTTGGAGTAGAAGTGGCTAACCTAGGGTTTGGGTTTTGGAGATCTCACACCTCCTCAAGGTTCCTGGGGAACCCGGATTTACTCCCTCATGGAGCTCAACACCTGGATGCAAGAGCGGAAGACAAAAAACACAAAGTTTGCTCACAAAAAAAATATCGTTTCATTCATCTTATTATTTTCAAACTTACATGGGGGTTTAATTTATAGGCCATTACAAGAGAGTAGGGTTTTACATCTTCCCATGTGGGACTAAATGAGGGGATCTTCAAATTAGGATATCAATCCCTACTCATATGGCCGGCCAATTAATTCCAAAGTTGATTGAAGCTTCAAAAAGGAAAGTGGGTGGCGCCTCCCTATCTTGACCTCCAAGAAAATATTTTTTTTTCCTTCTATGCTTGGCTTATCTGGAAGTGTTTGGGCGCCTCTTAACCTTGCCCTCCAAGAGAAAATTTGTTGCCTTTTATATCTGGCTTTAGTTGGAATGATTAGGGCACCTCCTAACCTTGCTTTTCAAGAGAAATCTCCTTCCTTTCATGGCTCAACCCTTTTTGGATACTCCTTTTCTTTCTCCCAAGTTATGGCTCCTTCTAACTTTGTTTTGAGTATTTCTGGCAGGTAATGGGCGCCTCCTTGAATTTCTCTCCAAGAGAATTTATTCCCTTTCATAGTTTGGTTCTTTTGGGAAGTCTTGGGCCGCCCCCTTGATTTGTGGACCCCTGGTGGATTTCTCCTCAATTGGCGCATGAAAGTGGGGAGCTGCTATCTGTGGTGTGGGGGACCAAAGCCTGCTGGATGGAGATGTGGCGCCCCCGGACTCAAGCATATGGCTGGGAGTGTGGCTGGGAGTGTGGCGCCCACTTGCTTGGCCTTGGGAAAATGTAACACCCCAGGTTGAAACCCTAGTCCACTACTGAGTCAACATGACTCAATAAAATAAAATGCAGGTAATATAGACTCAAGCTAAAGTTGAGTTGATCCAGTCAACCCTTATTACAAGCCAAAAAAATCCTAATTCTTCGGGCAAGGTTAATCAGAGATCCAGATGGAGCTCTGAAATCTTCTTCTGAGTCTGGTGCCCGCACCACAAACATCTATTTTCAAGGCACCAACGGTCACAAACCATTTTTTGGAAGGTTTTTGGTGTATTTAAGCTCCACCAACCTCATTTTAAAGCAAGGGAAAGGAAGAGAAGAGAAGAGAAGTGTATTCAAGTGCATTGAAGTCTACTCAAAAGCCAAAAAGCTAATATTCTCTCCAAACTTCACATCAAAAGCCTCTTATAGCTTGATTCCATTGAAAAGCCTACAAGCTCGTCCTTACTTCATTCCCAAAAGAGGCACATTGAAGGAGATTCCAAGGAAGAGTGAAGACAAAGCATCCACTTGAGCTTCAATGATTCCAATCCACTCTTGAAGAGAGTTTGTTATAGTTTTTAATTTTATATCTGTTTTTATTATGATTTGACCTTGCTTTCAATGGTGTCTTGAAAGAAGGTTATTGTGGTTTGTTGGTGAGCCAAAAGGATAAAACCAACTAGGGTTAACTTGTGAGCCTGAAGATAAAACAAGTGTTAAGGTTTGTTGGTAAGCCTAAGTGACAAAACAAACATAGGTTTTGACTTGTGAGCCTTGTGAAAAACAAGTCGACTATAATCTAGTGTGGATTATAGTAAAATTCCCAAGGGTGGCTTGGGGAGTGGATGTAGGTGCTAGGTTTGCACCGAACCACTATAAACTTTGTATTTGTGTGTGATTGCTCTTTTCCTCTCGTGCTCTTTAATTATTGCTAACATCTCACATCAAATTTATCATTGCTCACAAGCACCACCAGACCTTCATTTTATTGTCTTAATTTTTAAAGACCCAATTCACCCCCCCTCTTGGGCTCAATTTCTGGGCAACAAGTGGTATCAGAGCGTCGGTACTCTCTTGTAGGTCCAAGGATCTTGAGTAAAAGATCATGGCAGCCCGAATAGGAATGGGTATTATAGAAGGTCATGCTTCAAATCGACCCCCACTTTTTAATGGCACAAATTACACATACTGGAAGACACACATGCACATATTTATACAAGCTCTTGATTATAATTTGTGGAGAACAATTGTAAAAGGTCCTCATCAGCCCATAATGATGATTAATGGCTTTCTCACTCAAAAATGGAAGGTGATTGGGATGAGAATGACATTAAGCAAATTGATCTTAATGCTAAGGCAATGAACCTTTTATTTTATTCTCTTGATCCTAGTGAATTTAATAGAATATCAAATTCTCTCTCCACCAAGGAGATTTGGGATACACTTGAGGTTACCCATGAGGGTACACACCAAGTAAAAACCACCAAGGTTAACATGCTAATTCACCTATATGAAATGTTTAAAATGGAACCTACTGAGTCTATCAGTGAGATGTATACTAGGTTCACAAACATTGTGAATGGCATGAGATGCCTAGAAAAAATAATTTCTAATGGTGAACTTGTGAATAAACTTCTCAGGTCTCTACCAGCTTCATGGGATGCAAAGGTCACTACCATTGAAGAAGCTAAGGATGTCAACACTCTCCTGCTAGAACAACTGCTGGGCTCTTTAATGACTTATGAGCTCTCCCTCAAACAAAAGAATGGAGAGGTGGACAAAAAGAAGAAGGTGATCGCGTTCAAATCTACTACCAGAGAGGACTCAAGCGAAGACTCTGAAGAGGATGATGAAGAAGATGAAACGGCTCTGTTAGCAAGAAAATTCAGAAGGTTCATGAGGAAGAAAAAGTTCAATTACAAAAAGAAACCTCTGAAAGGTGAGCTGAGTAAGGAAAAGGAGAAGGAGCAGCCTACATTTTGAGTGTAAAAACCCGGCATTTCAAGGTAGACTGCCCCTTGTTAAAGAAAAGCAGAAGAAAGCTGAGAAAGAAAGCCATGATGGCAATCTGGAGTGAAAGTGAAGACTCCAGCTCTTAGGAAGAACAGCAGGAGGTAGAACTTCTATCTGATGGCCGATCAAGAAGAGGTATGTTGAAACTGAAAATGAATTTACTTTTGATGAGCTTCATGAGGTTTTTGATGACTAGTCATAGAATTTAAAAAATAAGTCAAAACATAAAGATTTAAGAAGCAAAATTTGGATCTAGCTAAACAAATAACAAACTTTCAAATGAAAATGAATGCCTTCTTTATACAATAAAAAATTAAATGATAAGATTATGGTACTTGAAAAGAAAAGGATATCTTTAAAAAGAAAAGTGACTTACTTTCAAATGAAAATTTGTCAAAATAAAGCAAAGAAATTTAATTGAAAACAAAAGATATAAAGAAGAAATCGAAAAACTAAAACCTTTTGTAGAAAAAATTACTTATAGTTCTAAAAAATTGAATTTACTCTTAAATAACCAAAGAGCAGTATTTGATAAAGCAGGATTAGGATTCAACTCATAAGAAACAAAAACTCTTTAAAAATTTTTTATGCCTGCATCTTCATCCATTACTTGCTATACTTGTGGTATCAAATGACATAACTTATATGTGTAAAAAAACAAAATTAATTAACACTAAGAAAGTTTGGTTTCCGAAAGGAACCAATGCCACTAACCAAAAAGGACCCAAGATGGTTTGGGTACCTAAAGTCTCCACTTAATCTTTATTGCAGGTATGCCTTACAACTAAAAAGAAAAAGATGTGGTACCATGATAGCGGTTGCTCAGGCATATGTCAGGAGATGTGGAGCAGTTCTCATCACTCACATATCAAAATGGTGGCAATGTAACTTTTGGTAATAATGGAAAGGGCAAAATTGTAGGTATTGGTAAAAATCCATATCACCCCTACCTCTTATATTGATAATGTTTTTATGTTGTGATGGTTTAAAACATAACTTGCTTAGCATTAGACAATTTTGTGACAAAATTTTAAAGTTGTTTTTGAATCTTCTTTGTACATTATTATGGTCTAGATGACAATGGCATTAAGTTCATTGGTCATAGGCATGGCAATATTTATATGGTTGATCTTGATGATCATCCTATTCAGAAAGGTCAATGTCTAGTGGCAATGGAAGCCAGATTGATGAAACTAATTGGCTTTGGCATCGTAGACTAGGACATGCAAGCATGCATTTAATTTCAAAACTTAGCAAAAAGAATTGGGTAAAGGATTTGCCTAAACTCAATTTTGAAAAAGATAAAATTTGCAGTGCATGTCAACTTGGAAAACAAACAAAATCATCTTTCAAACCAAGGAGTGATCTCTACATCTAGACCTTTGAATTGGTTCACATGGACCTCTTTGGGCCTACTAGAACATCTAGTTTGGGATGTAAGAAGTATGGTCTTGTCATTGTAGATGATTTCTTACGATTTACATGGGTCATGTTTTTAGCATATAAAGATGAAACATTTTCTGAATTTATTAGATTTCATAAAAGAGTTTGAATGAAAAATATGTTTTCAGTAGTATCTTTAAGAAGTGATCATTGAACCGAATTTGAAAATGCCAATTTTGATAAATTCTGTATTGAAATGGAATTCATCATAATTTTTCTGCACCTTATACCTCACAAAATGGGATGGTAGAAAGAAAAAATAGAACTCTTGAAGAAAGGGCACGCACATGCTTTGTGAAAATGATTTACCTAGATATTTTTGGGCGGAAGCCATAAATACTGTATGCTATATTTTAAATCAAGTTTTAATTCAACCAATTTTAAAGAAAAACCCTTATGAGCTTTGGAAGGTAGAAAACCTTCAATTCATTATTTTCATGTTTTCGGATACCGTTGTTTCATCTTTAACAATGGTAAAGATAATTTAAGTAAATTTGATACCAAATCAGATGAGGGAGTCTTTCTAGGCTACTCCACATCTAGCAAGGCATACAGGGTCTTCAACAGAAGAACACTTGTTGAAGAATCCATACATGTGGTATTTGATGAAACTAACCAAAAATCTTCAAGAAAAGAGATGTACTTTTGATGAAACAGGTAGCAAGAAAACTAAGAAAATAAACAACAATGAAGGGCTTACCAAGGAATAGAATGATGATCAAACACTGAAGGAGATCAAGCACAAGGTGATGAAAATGCATCAACTGTTGATCCATTACCAAAATAATGGAGGTATGCTCATGGACACCCAAAATAATTAATTATAGGTGATCCATCTAAGGTGTAAGTACTCGATCATCCCTTAGAAATATTTGTGATTACTTAGCTTTTGTGTCTCAAATTGAACCTAAAACTATTGAGGAAGCTGAATGTGATAGTAAATGGATAATGATATGCAAGATGAAATTAATCAATTTAAAGGAACAAGGTTGGACACTAGTGGATAGGCCTTCAAACACATCAATTATTGGTAAAAAATGGGTTTTTCGAAATAAACTTGATGAAAATGAATAGTAATTAGAAATAAAGCTAGATTAGTTGCCAAATGATATAATCAGGAGGAAGGGATAGATTTTGATGAAACCTTGCTCCTGTGGCTAGACTTGAGGCAATTAGGCTATTGTTGGCTTTTTCTTGCTTCATGAATTTTAAACTATATCAAATGGATGTTAAAAGTATCTTTTTAAATGGATTAATTGAAGAGAAGTTTATGTTGAGCAACTCCCTGGTTTTGAAAATTCTGAATTTCCAAATCATGTTTATAAACTTCATAAAGCTTTATATGGATTGAACAAGCTCCAAGAGCTTGGTATGATCGTTTAAGCTCTTTTTTGCTGAAAAATGATTTTACTAGAGGTAATGTAGATAAAACTTGTTTTTAAAGAAAGGATGATGATCTCTTAGTAGTACAAATCTATGTAGTTGATATAATATTTGGTGCTACTAATGAATCTCTTTGTCAAGATTTTGCAAGAATAATGCAGGGTTGTTCGAGATGAGCATGATGGGAAACTGAATTTCTTTCTCGGACTCCAATACGGCAACCAAAGAGGGATCTTCATCAACCAAACAAAATACACAAAAGAATACTTAAGAAGTTTGGGATGGAGAACACTAAGCCTTTAGGTACCCCTATGAGCTCTACATGTAGACTTGACAAAGATAAATCAGGTAAGACTATAGACCAAAAATTATATCGTGGCATGATTGGTTCATTGTTATATCTTACTGCCAGTAGGCCAGATATCATGCTTAGTGTCTGTATGTGTGCTAGATATCAGTCTAATCC
This sequence comes from Areca catechu, assembly GCA_021397845.1. NCBI lineage: Eukaryota > Viridiplantae > Streptophyta > Magnoliopsida > Arecales > Arecaceae > Areca > Areca catechu. The sequence goes on along the minus strand of CM038051.1, from coordinate 138,013,679 downwards.
TAAAGAGTCTCATCTTTTGGCTGTTAAATGCATACTTAGATATCTATATGGCTCAATTGAAATTGGTTTATGGTACTTTAGAGATTCTTCATTGAATTAATTGCTTATTCTGATGCTGACTTTGCTGGGTGTAAACTTGATCGTAAAAGTACTAGTGGAACCTGTCAGTTTTTTTGAGTAAATTTGATCTCTTGGAGTAGCAAGAAACAGAACTCAGTTGCTCTATCTATGGCGGAAGCCGAATATATAGCAGCTGGAAGCTGTTGTGCTCAAATCCTCTGGATCAAACACAACTCGAAGATTTTGGCATTAAACTAACTAAAACACCCATAAGATGTGACAATACTAGTGCAATCAACATATCTAAAAATCCTATGCAACATTCAAGAAGTAAACACATTGAAATAAGACATCATTTCATAAGAGATCATGTACAAAACTCTAATGTAATTCTTGATTTTGTTTGTACTGATGATCAGTAAGCAGATGTGTTTACCAAGCCATTGATTGAGGATAGGTTCTGTCTGATTAGAAGAGAGTTAGGTGTCATTGATCCATTCTCCTAGAACTCTCTTAGTATCAATTATACCTAAATCCTAGAGCTCAAACCTATTGATTAAAGCCACAAAATTTTATCAAAATTTTTCCTATTTTTTTTAAAATTTTTTTCCAGATTTTCTCGATTTTTTTGGCCAAGTGTCAAACACTTGGAAAGTGTCAAGTGTCGACACTTGACATATCCGAAGTGTCGGCACTTGCGAATCTGAAATTATTTTTAAAGGACTGAACGAGGGTTTTTGAAATTTTCTTCCCCCATTGATTTCTTGCAACAGTGGTCTTCCTCTTCTAATTTCATTTTATTTTTCCTTGTTTTCGGTTTTGTTGTTTTCGAACCAAACACCGTGATTTGGGTTTTTCGAGTATTTTTCATGAATCTAACCGTTTTTGCATGTTTTAGTGGATTTCTAAAACTCCATTTGAGGGAATAGTGTTTTAAAACTTATTTTATCGGATTTCCCTCATCTTTTGGCCATTTTCACCCCCTTTTTCGCAAAAAATATTGTTTCATTAATTTGGGCAAAATAATTTGGGTTTTCATATCAATTAAGTATGCTAAATCCTTTTATTGCCAATTTAGAAAGATTTCTCGTGATACATTTGTGACATTTTTGCCTATTTGCTAAAACCCTAAGTGTTTAAACCCAAATCCCATGGTTTTTGATTTTCAGACCTTACAAAAATTATTTTCCAAAGATTCAAATGTGTTCTACCAAACAAAAATATTTTCTAAAATATTGTTCGGAAGTTTGTCATTTAATCAAATATATTTCTACAAATATCATTTTACAATTTTTCAAATGTTGTTGATTCTGGTTTTCAAACCCTATCTGAACATTTTTTCTAATCTCAACCTGTAGCCAGTCCCTTGTTCTAAGCCTTTCTTCCTTTTTCCCTGGTCAGTTGGCTATAATGGGTCCTAGGAAGAGACTTGCAGTTAGGGAGAGGCCCAGTCGTGGTATTGAGAGGTGGTTGAAGGCCAGATTTGATACAGCACAACCGAGCAGTACAGCCACATCGAGCTCCCCCCTGTAGAGAGGATGGCAGGGAAGTTAGTAGCTTCAGGGAGGATAGTCGACTTACAGTATTTCGACAGGCACCACTTTAGCATTCGATAGATACTCACTGATGCAGGACTAGTACCATTCTACACCATGCAGGAGAGGTACTATCCTCACCTAGTGAGGGAGTTTTATGGTGCACTGAACCTATCGACGACTACTGTGGATGACATCTGTCAAGGGTATTCAGATTTCATTGACTGATGAGCTTCTGAGCCGTGTATGGGAGATATCCCGGAGAGGAGTCTGTGCCTTTTCAGTGGATGATAGAGAGGCGGCATTTAGGTGCATCCTTGAGAGAGAGGATGTTCGCGGTATATCAGTAGTTACCGCGTACCAGTTATCATTGGAGATGTGCCTTTTGCACCATATTATTGCACGGATCTTACTACCGAAGACTGGGAGATTCGACTTCATCACCGAGAGGGAGTTGATGGTGATGATGAGTCTAATCGAGAGGAGGTAGATAGATATTCCGTCCCTGATGCTCACTCAGATGTATGATGCTGCTACTCAGCGCTGACATTGTTTACCATATGGCATGGCATTGACCCAACTTTTCAGAGCATGTGGAGTATCATTGGTGGGGGAGATCCCCAAGGAGATACTGCACACAGATGTGTACGACGAGAGGTCATTGTACCGGATGGGATATAGGTTAGTTGGAGGTCGATGGGTTCGCAGAGAGTCTAGCCAGGAGCTAGATGAGGAGGACGAGATTCGAGAGGCTGAGGCTGGGCCATTTGAGCCAGCAGTTTTTCCTCCAGTCGATATCCCATTGACACAGATAGAGCACTTGTCTCCTGACACTTCAGCTCCTCCACCACCATCTACAGGACTATCTTTTGAGGAGCATGCCAGAGCACAGTTCACAAAGATCAGAGGTGAGGTGACTCAGCTGCGTAGCAAGGTCGAGCTTCTACGAGCACATACTACCTCGGAGCATACTGAAATTCGCAGATCCATGGAGGAGGGATTCTCTCGCATTGAGAGTCTGTTGAGATCCCTTATACCTCGTGCAGCCCCTGCACTTGCACGATATGACGATGATGACGATGATGATGATGATGGTGGCGATAACCAGAGTGACCATGCTGATTCTACTGAGGATGGTGATCAGGATATTTATAAAGCTACAGAGGTAGTGGGTAGTGACAGCGACAGTGTTGGCAGTGCGATGCTTGTGAGGTGGTCAGTCGAGATCCTCCTACTACACCAGCACCTACCACCGCCTTGGTTGATTCCACACCGGACCTTATTGCGCCAGCTGATCATCTTTCACCTCCTTTTACTAGATCATTTAGGGTTGTACCCACCTTTGGTCCTTCCGGCCACACTAGGAGTCGTAGAGCTTTAGCTCCTCCTAGGGCATTAGCCACCAGATCTAGGATCAGTGCTCCATTCAATCTTGATGTTCCATCTGATGAGGATTTGCCTCACAAATGTTTGTTTTAGCTCTTATGTTGTATGTTTGATACTTATTTGACTCTGATGATATATGTATGTTTCAGCTCTTGTTGATGACTCAGCAAATTTTGTACTGAAAAATTATCTTATATATATATATATTTCTGTTCAGTACTCTTTATTTGTGCTTCAATGAATCAATTTACTATTTTTTTGGCTCTGATACTCTTTTATCTTGGTATATTTTAGCTCTGATACTCTTTGATATTAGCATAATTATGACTTTGATATCTATGATATGTGTTTCTCTACTATCTTTTTGTCTCCATGTTCATTGTGAGGGGGAGGAAAAATTCTTCCTCTAATGATTGACAATAAGGGGAAGAAAGAGTATTGACTTTATTGATGTATAAATTTGTTGAGAAAAAGGTGTTAATTCATAAAAGGTGTTAATTCATAAATTTGTTAAGAAATTGTATTGATTGTGTTGATTTTTCACCTTGTAAGAATCTTTGAAGTTTACCTTAATAATAAGTATCTAATTAAGGGGGAGATTGATTCTTCCTAACCATGGAGTTTTGCCTCTCTAATGGACTTATTTTCATATTCAAAAATTAAATGGTTAAAGTTTGAAATATGTTGCCTTTTTACTCAAGGTTTTGTCATCATCAAAAATGGGGAGATTGTTGGCTCCACCCAGTGATTTTGATGAATAACAAAACATTGAGTGCATATTGTATTCTAATGAGGATTTCAAGTTGTGAGTTTTCAGGAAGAAAGCACCTCAAAATCTCAAAAACTTATGGTGTATGGCACGTAATGGCATGGAGCAATTCTCACAAATCCGGGCATCCTCTTCATTGAAAAAGGGTATCTAAATGTTTAAATATTATGTGTTTATGTATTCAAGAATTTTATTTATGTTTTCGAGGCATTTACACTTGAATATGAAAGTTTTCAGTCTCAAGTGTCGACACCTGGACAGTCAAGTGTCGACACTTCAGCATTTGGCACAGACAAAAATCCTTGGCATGCCAAGTGTCGACACCTATATTCAAATATCAACACCAAGTGTCGACACTTAGGTTCCAAGTGTTGACTCAAGGCCTGAGATTTTTGAAAATACAGAACTTCGTAATATTGAGGATTTTTGTGTCAAGTGTCGACACCTATGCATCAAGTGTCGATACTTGAATGTTCAAGTGTCGACACCCAGAAATCAAGTGTCGACACCTGACAGCCAAGTGTCGACACTGGACAGCCAAGTGTCGACACTTGCAGCCTGATAGCTCTAACGGATCTATTTTTCTGGCTTGCAGAACTTGCTTTTCAAGCTCCAAACGGCTATTTCCAAGGCACCAACGGTCACAAACCATTTTTTGAAAGGTTTTTGGTGTATTTAAGCTCCACCAACCTCGTTTTAAAGCAAGAGAAAGGAAGAGAAGAGAAGAGAAGTGTATTCAAGTGCATTGAAGTCTACTCAAAAGCCAAAAAGCCAATATTCTCTCCAAACTTCATATCAAAAGCCTCTTCTAGCTTGATTCCATTGAAAAGCCTACAAGCTTATCCTTACTTCATTCCAAAAAGAGGCACATGAATGAGATTCCAAGGAAGAGTGAAGACAAGCATTCACTTGAGCTTCAAAGATTCCAATCCACTCTTGAAAAGATTTTGTTATAGTTTTTAAATTTCATATGTTTTTATTGTGATTTGACCTTGCTTTCAAGGGTGTCTTGAAAGAAGGTTATTGTGGTTTGTTGGTGAGCCAAAGGATAAAATCAACTAGGATTAACTTGTGAGCCTGAAGATAAAACAAGTGTTAAGGTTTGTTGGTAAGCCTAAGTGACAAAACCAACTTAGGTTTTGACTTGTGAGCCTTGTGAAAAACAAGTCGACTATAATCTAGTGTGGATTATAGTGAAATTCCCAAGGGTGGCTTAGGGAGTGGATGTAGATGCTAGGTTTGCACCAAACCACTATAAACTTTGTGTTTGTGTGTGATTGCTCTTTTCCTCTCGTGCTCTTTAATTATTGCTAACATCTTGCATCAAATTTATCATTGCTCACAAGCACCACTAGACCTTCAGTTTATTGTCTTAAATTTTTAAAGCTCCAATTCACTCCCCCTCTTGGGCTCCATTTCTGGGAAACACTTGTCTTAAAAGGACAAGACTTGTCTTAAAAGGACAAGCCTTGTCTTAAGAAGGAAGAGAAAATAGTAAGTGGATTTTTTCAAATCAAAATTAAATTGCTTGGCATCAGATTACCAATGCCTATTTATAGAGAGGGATGAGGCACCTAATAAGTCTCTTTCTTAGCCCCTTGATAAGACCCTTCAAGCAGAAGGAGTCTTTTGGATGAGAGGACTTATCATGAAATGTCCCTTCATGTGCCAAGAGACATATAAATGTTCTTCATAATTCTAGCAAATTCTCCACATGCCATATGGCATATGACTAGTCAGATATTGGCCAAAGGGCATGGGCTCCCATGGGACACATCGGAGAAACCAGATGCCTACAAATAAAAGGACTTTAGATTTTAAAATCAGTGCCATATGGTGAAGAGATGCAACCCTTCATTATGGATGCCATAATTCTCACACCAATTGCCACCTTTTGACCGTCAAAGTGAAGTGAAACTATTCATGCAAGCAGGGAAGAAAGAATTATTTTAAAACTATTTTAAAACATGCAAAGTAGAAGGCTCGATAGATAGATCAAAATAATCTACCGATCTGCCCGCAACAGGATCTAGTAAAATGATCTAGCATGCAACCAAAACATCAACAGAGAGAAATATAAAAGATATAAAGTACCATACCTTAATATCTCTGAAAGTATTTAGAAGAAGAATGAGGGCGCCCAAGCCACACAAGTGTCTGGCCTCTGGGCACCCGATCCACACTAGGGCTCCACTCTGATCAACTCTCTCGGAGTGCTAGCTCTTTGAGATCCTTTGAGCCGATCTTCTTCTTCTGGGAAGACTAAAAGGAGTGGTGGAACGCTTTCCGAGAAACACTCTTCCCAAGACCTAGCTTGAATGCTAGGTTTCTCACACCGAATCTCTAGTCCTTACTAAACACTTCTTCTTCTTCTCAACTTTTCCTTTCTCTTGCTGTTGTAACCATTAGCAGCCTCTACAATGACCTTCATTTATAGGGGCAGCCATGAGAGGCAGAAAGAGGAAGGATGAGTGATTTGGGGAGAGAGTCAAGGGGCATTTGAAATGAGACCAAGCCATAAAAAGTAAGTATGACAATCATACCATGAATGCTTAAAGCCAAAATGTCCAAAAGTTTGAATTTTGAATTCAAAATTCGAAGTCAAACATTTCAGAAAATTCTTTCCAGAACTCTGCTCGTCATAGCAAGTGTCGACACTTAAAAAATGCCAAGTGTCGACACTTCCCTATGTATTGACACTTATAAAATCCAAGTGTCAACACTTGGAACATGGTAAATCATATTGACCTCCGGTGATGACAAACGATTCTCAATCATCAATCAGCTTTAAGATCAGATAGAAACCCCTATGGTGTGTGACCCAATAAGTTCGAACACTAAGCCGGTAGTACTGGAATATTTTCAGTACCAGTCAAAGTCCTCATCTAGCAATGATACCCGATGTTCGGGTAGGTCGAAGATGCAGAGCACCTCACACGAACCTCTAGTATATGCTTACCGCATATTTATCCCTTTGACCTTATAATGCTTAGGATGACCTAGGATTTGACTGCCAACCCTAATATGCTTTATATAGATCATGTCTCAACTTTACAAGTTCTGTGACTCCTCATAAGAACTACCCTGGCCAAGGATTTTCTAAATTGAGACATAATGTGTCATTCACTCCAAACTATTTGGAGAGGTCGATTCCATCTTGATCCACCACTAGTCCATAAATACTTGACTACACCCAGAAACAATCTGTCACTAGATTAGAAATCCAGGTAGTCAGGTACTAAAGTACAGTGAGTTGCTTGCAAGCTACCATGGTGACCTCAGGTTTGAGGGACACATATACCCATATCCCTTCGCGAGCAGCCCTTTAGTAGAAGGGAGCTCCATAGATGGTCACATTCTATGACATGTCACATATTTTACTTACATGTCATACCAGTGTCTCCACACTCCTTGGTTAAGAGGACAACCAACAAATATGACATATAACAACCTACACTTGATACATCGTTGTCCTATAATAATGTATCCTTTGGTCATGAACTAGTTTAAGAACTACTTGATATATCCTCTCCATATAAAAAATAATGTAGTTCTAAGGACTCCATCACATAAGAGTTCTTTCCAAGAAAATGTAATTGTGATGAATAACCAAAAGGGAATAACTTTATTCATTTAAAATCATATGTAGTTACAAGATAGCATAACCATCTACAGCTTAGACGATTGGCTTTGGGACACAATTCCAAACAACTCCCACTTGTACTAAAGCCAATCGGTACAAACTCTCATTCCCATTTTTTGTTTACAATAGTCAAACTCTTAAATTTCGATGGCCTTAGTGAAGGGGTCAGCCAGGTTCTTCTTTTCATCGATCTTCTAAAGGTCAATGTCACATTGTTCCACGATCTCTCATATCAGGTGATAGCACCACAGAATATGCTTTGTGCGATGATGAGACTTCGCCTGTTTGGCTTAAGCAATGGCTCCAGTGCTGTCATAGTCTATCGGAACAGGACCATCCAGGAATGGTGCCACTCCCAGCTCGCCAAGGAACTTCCACAATCATACAGCTTCCTTTGCTGCATCTGATACTGCAATATACTCTATTTCGCATACTAAGTTTGCCACAGTTGTCTGCTTGGAACTTTTCCAGCATACAGAACCTCCGTTCAGGGTAAAGATAAATCCTGACACACTCTTGCTATCATCCTTATTTGACTAGAAACTAGAGTCAGTATATCCCATAATTTTCAAATCAGATTCTCCATAAATTAGCTATTGGTCCTTAGTATTTCATAAATACTTAAGGATGGTTTTTACTACTTTCCAATGAGCTTCACCTTGGTCTGACTGATATCTGTTCACTACACCAAGTGAGTATACCATGTCTGGTCTAGTACATGTCATGGCATACATAATAGAACCCACTACCAAAGCATATGGGATTCTACTCATACGCTCACTCTACTTAGGAGTTGTCGCATAATTCCTTTTGGAGAGATCAATTCCAGTGCCTATTGGGAGATAGCCCTTCTTGAAATTTTTCATGCTAAACCATTTTAACATGGTGTTGATGTATGTAGACTGGGATAGTCTCAGAAGCCTCTTAGATCTATCTCTAAAAATCTTCATAACCAGCATATAAGAGGTTTCACCCAAGTCCTTCATAGAGAACTGAGATGACAACCAGTCCTTTATTCCTTGTAGTGTTGGGATGTCATTCCCGATTAAGAGAATGTCATCCACATACAACACAAGGAATACAATCACAGAACCATTGATGCGGGACGAAAAATCGATGTAACCTGATTATTTGAAAAACAGGGAAAAACACCTAATAAACTAGGACCGTGGGAGGGCTAAGAAGCCTCCCAGGACTAGGGCATACTGACACTAAAATCTTAAGACAGCCGATCTCTTTTGTTTTCAATTTTCTGGGTTGATGTGACGAAGGAAGGATGAAGATGAGGGACAGGGAAGTGGAACTCATGGCCCTGAGACTCACTCTAGCGGGGGACGCACACAGAAAGTCAGGGTCAAAGCCTAAAGCTACCCTCCCGAAGGATCACAGCACCAGCTACCTTGAGCATAAAGCTACCCTTTTGAAGGGGTCACAGCACCAGCTACCCTGAGCATAAAGCTACCCTCTCGAAGGGGTCACAGCACCAGCTACCCTGAGCTCTCATTGAACCCATAATGCACACAGCAGGGCTCTCACATAGATGCGCTAGGATGACTCTCGAAAGACACGAGAGGATAAAGAAGACAAGATAGGTGATAACTAGGGTGCTCATCGAACCCATAATGCACACAATATGGAACGCCTCATACCCCTCATCAAACCCATAATGCACACAGTAGGGAACGAAGGAAAATGGGCCTCAGCCCAGAACCAGAACCGGAACTAACTCAAAAATCTATATCAAATCTCTCCCTCTCTCATTACAGGGAAGAGGGGGCCTTTATATAGAAAAACCAAAACCCTCAGTTTCTTAGCCTCTAAGAAAAGTAAAAAAGGAAAATAAATTACATCAAAATTTGTGTTGCATCAAAAGTGGTGCTAATATGCTCTGAGAAGCATGTCGGCTTGATGATCTGCTCCAGAAAGCGTGCTGCTCTGAAATTTGGGCTGCTCTGGAATCTGTGCAAACTCCTCACATGGCCGTGTAGAGGATGGATCGCCCGACGGAGAACATGGCCGGTGACTGTGAAGCAGGTGACGGACCTGGCCGGTGGACGGTGAGCAGCGGACGACTGGCAGCGGGCCGTAGGCGAGGCGACACAGGGATTGTCATGGCATGCCCAGCATGCCATTTGGTCTCCCACGGTCATGGGAGACGTCCTGGGCACCGGCACGGCTGGTGGATGGCGGGAGAGGCCATGGACGGCGGGAAGGTGGCCGGCGGACAAGAGGACTGCGATGGCGGTGTCAGGCGGTGGACGGCGGCGTCATACGGCCGCACGCGGGCGGACGGACGCCTCCCGCATCTGTTCATCTTCCCACTGGTGTGGGCGATGGCGGACCCCACCAGTGGCCAGGCGAGGGTCGGTGGGCGGCTGGAATGGCGGCGGCAGCAAGTCGGCGGCGGTGATGGCGGTGGCAGCGGCGACCATGTGCCGCGGTGAGCAGACGCCTCTATGTCTGTTCGTCTTCCCATGATGATTGGGTGGCGGCGGCGGTCCAGCGGGGCGGCCGGGGTCGGGCGGCCCGGATCTGGGGCTGGAGGGAGCGGAGGCTAGGGTTTGGGCATTAAAAAAAAATTCACTGGAGAATATGGAATAGTGTAGGAATAGATCGGTAATAATATTGGAATAAAGGTGGAATCGCAGGAATAGGTGGAATAGCGGGAATAGGAAAAATAAAAAAAATCTAAGAAAATAAGAGAAAAATGAAAACATACCAGGACCTGCCCTGGATCCCCATCAACCATTAGTCCATTTGTAAATGCAAGGTTCTTCTCCGTTCCTAGCAAAGCCATACGTCTTGATACACTTGTCAAATCGCATGTTCCAACTCCTTGATGCTTGATTCAGTCCATAGATGGACTTTTCAAGCCTGCACACTATTGACTTGTCTGTGGATGTGAACCCTTTAGGTTGTATCATATACACCTCCTCTTCCAGCTCACCATTCAAGAAAGCTGTTCAGACATCCATTTTCCAGATTTCATGTCAAAGTACGATGCTGAAGCAAGCATGATCTGAATAGACTTGAGCATTGCCATAGGAGAGAACATCTCGTCATAGTCAATACCATAACGTTGATGATATCCTTTGGCAACCAGACAGGCTTTATAGGTCTCCACCTACTCATCTGCACCTCTTTTCCTCTTGAAAATCCATTTGCACCCAATGGGTTTTATCCCTTCAGGTGGATCAACCAATATCCATACATTGTTGATATCCATGGATTCCATTTTGGATTTCATGGCTTCTAGCCATTTTTTAGAGTCGGACCTCTATATCGCATCCATATAGGTGATCAGATCCTCATTATTTTCATCGAGTTCAATAGGTTCACCGTCCCGGACCAAGAAACTATAGTATCTGTCCGGTCGACTCAGTACCCTACCAGATCTCCTTAATGATTCCTTAGTGGTCTTTGGGTGTGATCTAATCATAGCCAGTTCTATATTGTCCTTTAAGTGGTCAGCTCTTCTACTTGTTGAACTTCTCTAAGTTCAATCTTAGCGGCTACATTCCCTTCACCAAGGAACTCCTTTTCCAAAATGATAGCCTTAAGACTGACGAACAACTTTTGTTCCTCAGCTAAGTAGAAGTAATACCCCTTAGATTCTTTTGGATACCCAACAAATAGGCACCAGTCATACCTAGTTCCATGTTTATCCATTTCCAAATGTTTTATATAAGCCGGGCACCCCCAAACCTGAAGGTGTGATAGTATTGGCTTACGTCCAATCCATATCTCATATGGTGTTTTACTAATGGACATACTTGGAGCCCTCTTCACAAGGTAACAGGCTGATTCTACAGCATATATCCAAAAGGATATCGGCAGAGAAGCAAGGCTTATCATGGACTGGACCATGTCTAACAGGGTTTGATTCCTCCTCTCAGACACTCCATTTAATTGAGGTGTCCCTAGAGTTGTCCACTAAGAGAGAATCCCATTCTCCATGAGATATATTAGAAACTCATCCAAAAGGTATTCACCATCTTAGTCGGATCGAAGGGTTTTGATACACTTTCCAATTTGATTTTCCACTTCACTATGATATCATTTAAACATTTCAAACAATTTAGATTTATGTCTCATTAAGAAGACATAACCATACCTCAAAAAATCATCTGTAAATATAATGAAATAAACGCACCCACCCTTGACACTAACATCCATGGGTCTGCATACATCAGTATGTACTAGACTCAGAGTCTCACTAGCTCGTTCACCTTTTCCAGTAAAATGTGACTTTGTCATTTTTCCAAGAAGTTAAGATTCACATGTTGGAAGTAAACTATCTTTACTAAAATTGAGGAGACCCTCGCTTTTCAACCTGTTTATCATGTTTCTATTAATATGACCTAGAATACAATGCCACAGGTATGCTTCGCTGACATTATCTATCCTTGGGCATTTGCTAGAATGTACATTATACTAATAGGCCATGATAGTACATAAATGCCATCACGCATTTGTCCAATCAATACTACAAAACCATTTCAAATGATTTTGCAAACATCATTTTTTATTGATAGTTCATAACTATACATGACCAATTGGCCTACAGAAATGACATTCAAAATAAAAGATGGACAAAAATGACATTCGTTCAAAATGACAGTACATGACTCGAAAACAAGTTTTAGCACTCCCAACGCCCAAACTGGAACTTGGCTTCCATTTTCCACTTTTAAGAATCTCTCACGTCATCGAATCTTCTACTAACTTGAAGTCCCTACAAAGAATTGCAAATATAAATTGGACTTCCAATATCAAATACCTAGTTAGTAGTATCGCAAATAAAGAAACTACAAGGTGTTATCATAAAAATACCTTGTCCAAGATTGTCCTGTTGCTTTCACTTCTTGGACATGTTCGGGTCGAGGGATGCAATGTAAAGAGGATAGTTCCTCTTCTAGTGACCCTACTTCTTGCAGAAGAAGTACTCCGCATGGCTATGATCAGCCTTTACCCTCTTGGCCTGACTGAGCATAGAAGCATTTAGCACCTTTTCCCTTATTTTTTATTTTTCCTTTCTTAAAGGGACAACACCCTCCTAAAGATCATCCCACTAGATTCACCACCCCTTTATTCATTTGGTGACCTTTCTCAAAAGTCTACAGCAACCCCAACAAACCGTGGTAGTTAACTGCAAGCTTATTCATTCTATAATGATTGAGAAAATCTAGATAGGAAGAGGGGAAGAAATTCAAAATCGCATCCTTCCCAAGATGTTCATACAAGGGACATCCAAGCTTGCCTAGGTGATCAATCATCTCGATCATGTACAATACATGATCATTGACGGAGGCTCTATCACACATCCACGTGTTGTAGATAGCACAAGAGACCTTGTACCTCTCCGCATCATCTGGTGTCCCAAAGGATTCCTTCAATCTTTAAAGGATTTCCTCTGGCTGGACTTCCTCGAACTTGTGACTGAACTCATCGTTCATTACTGCCAACATTATGCATCAGACTGTGATCCTATCAGAGAACCGATTTTGATAAGTGTCTCTAACTGAATCTCGAGCAATGGGAGTACGGGTTTCTGGTACAAGATCTGATATCACATACAAGATCCATTCATGCTCCAGGACAATCCTAAGCCTTTGATACTAGCTATCAAAGTTGGGTCCATTAAGCTTCTCATTGTCGATAAATGACCAAAGCAACAAGTGGGAAGACATCTGAATGGAAAACCAAAGCTAATTAGTGTATATGAATTATTAGCCTAAAGACATAAACTTTAGTCTAAAGGATCCTCCCACTATTTTATTCAGACTAGTAGCCTCTCCCTCCAATCCAAGGAATTAATTTAATTCCTTAGTGGGTACCAGAGTCTAATAGACAACACATGAGCCCGACTATGGCCGGCCCACCCATGCATGTGTAAAGGTAGGTTCTTCAACCGATTACTTCTACAAGTAACCTCTAGTATTTGGGTTTTGCCCCAAGGTGCTCTTCAATCATCCTTTGGGCCTCTTATTGAAGGACCCAATTAGGTCCAACCATTAGCATGAAAAAATTCAATGCTTCTAACTAATGAATAGTCAAGCCCGACTTTGACCGGCCCACCTGACCATCATTAAGAGAGTTACACTGAGCTATCATATTAGGAATAGCAATTCCAATAGCTCGTTGAACACCCGATCTTTGGATCTGTTGATGAACACCCAACTACTGGACCCATTACCATCCCACTTAATGAGAGGCTAGGACTAGGTTATCCCTATAACTTTGTCCTTTTAAGGACCTAATAATTTAGAGGGTTTAATTTTAATGCGATAGATAAAGAGATGAGAAGACAAGGATCAACCTCCCATTGAGCATATCAGCAAACAATGAGGGTTACACATAACTAATGATCCATGGGCACCTAAAATCAGTCAAGACTGATTAACCTTGGATGACAAGGGTTAACTCCAGTCGATGAGCTATCCAATCAATCCTGGTTGACCATATTGGCCAAGTAAGTGAGATCATGGGTTGGGTTCCACCATTAACCGTCTTACCTTAGACACCAACAGAGTTGGCAAAGTAAGAGGTAGCCCCAAAGAACCATGATCAAAATGCCAAACTTACCTAGACACCAATCAGTTCATCAAAGTTGATTAGACTAGCCTAAAGTCTCGGGCTTTCCACTAAGCCACAAGTTAGGTCCATTTAGATTTATGGACTAATCAATCTAACAATTAGATAGATCTAAAGAGAAGAAATCCTAACTCAACATTTGATTAGATTAGTTCTCTAATTTGTCTAACGCATCTAAACTTAGGTCTAACCCAATCAAGGACCTAATAGAAGCTAACCCATGATCCTTAAGGCTTATTGAAATGACTTAAAATCTTTGAATCAAATTCCAAGAGTTCTTAGTCATTCTTAATTCTTAATTAAGTTCAATAACCTTAAATAAATTAAAATATTTTTAATATATAAATGTAAAAAAAATTTACAACAATTCAAAATTTGAATTCATTATTTTTCTATATTTTCATCCCAAGTGTCGACTCACTAGAAGCAAGTGTCGACACTGTCGAGACTTGGATTGACACTAGGCCTGAGATAGGAGAAAAATAGAACACTAAATTTTTTTACTTGTGGTGCGGGCACCAGACTCAGAAGAAGACTTCAGAGCTCCATCTGGATCTCTGATTGACATTGCCCGAGAAATTAGGGTTTGTAATAAAGGTTGACCTGGTCAACCAGTTTATTTATTTTATTTATTTCTTGAGTCACCATTTAAATTTTGTTGAGTCATGTTGACTCGGTGCAAGTCCCGATGTGGTTTCAATTTGGTCCAAAATGGTGCCACATTTGTCTTCCAATCAAATCAAGGTTCAAGCAAGTGGAGGCCACACTCCAAGCCACACGCCCAGCCACACTCCGAGCACACGCCAGAGTCCAGGAGGCACCACAGAGGCATCCCAGTGTCATGGTCCCCACACCCAAAGAAGAAAAAATCAAATTGGAAGCTAATTTAAAGGTGGCGCCCATACCTGCCTATTTTACCTAAGCAAAGAAAGAAGAAAACTTCTCTTGGAGAAGAAATCAAAGAAGGACATCCAATTGAAGTTCAAATCAAAATCAAAGAGCTTAACTTGGAGTGGAAGAAAAGAAGAAATGCCATAAGAAGAGGAGGACTCCAAATCCAAATCCAACTCCAAAGGAGGCGCCATAAAAATTCCAAAAAAAAAATTCCTTTATGACCGTCCCAATTTTTTTTGAAGTCTTGGTCGACCAAGAGAGGGGGCTTTTACCTAATCTAGAGGTTGGAAGAGTTTAGTCCCACATGGGAATTTGTAATAGCTAGGAGAAAATTTAGGTCTATATAATAGACCTCTCTTTGTAACTTTGAAAATTAATGAATGAAGAAAATTATTTTTTTGCTATTCTTTTGTGTTGAGTGACCTAGGTTTCTCTTCTTCCGCACTATTCTAAGTGTTGAGCTCCGTGAGGGGTAATCCGGTTCCATTGGAGCCTTGAGGAGGTGAGAGATCTCCATCTTTATCCAAAACCCTAGGTTAGCCACTTGAAATTCCAAAACCCTAGCCACCCTTCATTATTTTCAATCCATCAAACCCTAGCTCCATCCATCTCCCACGGCCTCTCTCTCTCTACAAGTCCAGGCCGTCCACCTTCATCCAGATCCAGCTCGGCTACTTCAGATCCAGAGCAAGTTCCAAGGAAAATCACATCAACATCCAGGAGAACCCAGTTTTCAGCAATTTCAATCTTCAAGTTCATCAACCTGGTAAATCTTTCCCTTGACTCTCTGATTCCATCAATTGTTTTTCTTCTCTTCCAGATCTTGAGTTCAGGAGAAGCCAACCTGCCAAAGGACCGGTATTGGAGGATCCATTGCGAAGATACCTGAATCCGAGGATCCAACAATCTGCTCGGGAGAGTTCTTCCACCAAAATCTGTGAAGATCATTGTCTGGTTAGGTAAACCATCTTCTCTTTATTTCTGTTCTGTTGAAAGTTCGGAGCGAACCCTAGGTTTGGGAGTTTCTCAACCCCCAGCGATCCGTTACTTCTGAACTACTCTGATAATTTAGTTTCCTTAAAATTGTGCTTTCAATTATCCTATTAGTATCTTTCAATGTTAGGTTAACTTTTCTTTGATTTGAAGCCAACTTCTACAAACATATAAAAACAACAAAAAAATTAGTTAATCTTAATTTACTTCCGCATCGCATTCCTTTATTTGTTCTGCATCATTTTGGTATCAGAGCTTTCGTTCTGCATCATTTTTGGTATCAGAGCTTCCGTTCTGCATCAATTTTGGTATCAGAGCCCTGTCTAGGGTTTCTGTTTGATTGCTTGTTTGAGTCTCTCTTTTTACTTTGTCTGCTCGAAGTAGACTCCCCAGGACGTCCGGTCCTAGGAACGAAGCGAGGTACAAACCTCCTCTTCCCATTCCACGGGGTGTTCCTAGGGCGTGTAGGGGATCCGTTGGGTTATAACTTCGTAGCAGGAATTGTAAACGGGGAAGTGCTCTGTTTTCAGCCCGTAATTGCCCTGTTGCAGGAATATTTCTCACTGAAGGTAACTCCAAATTCGGTGATTTTTGTTTTCTGAAACCAGTATAATTGAAACTAATTTGCGTAATTTCCTATGATTTATTGATTTCCGTGCGATTTCTGAAAATTAAATTACTGCAACTCTATTTTTGTGTTCTGCAATCCAATTATTTTTGAGTGTTCATCTCTTAATTCATCTTATAGGCATTTGAGCATCTAAGATAAGGGGAGGAGTTGATAACCTCTCCTTAGCCCAAAACCACCACCCACTCATTCGAACCTAAGCCTTTAATCTAAAAATTGATTAGACCTAATTTGCCCTAGTGGGCTAGGGACATCAACAAGTCGGGTCAAGGCTAGTGTTGAGTCAGTTTGTCTAGTTACTCTGTGTGTGCTTTGTACTTAGTGTCTAGAACGGTGGTTCAGGGACTACGTCCCGAAGGGCTTGTGTGCTGGTCCGCCTACCTGGCCAATCACTGATTGGTGTCTAGAATTGGCAATTAGGGACCTAACACTACCCTTACACCTACCTGGCTGAGTCTTGAGTTACTACAGGCTAGCTTGCCACTCTGATTGGGCATCTAGTTTGGGCTCTAGGTCTAGTTAGCCCATAGTCATTCAGTTGAGTCTCATTTTGTGTGTTTGCTTGCATCATGTCTACCCGGAATGGAGTACCCTACCAACCTGGTCAAACCCAACCTGATTTAGAGGCCATGGTTAGAGCTCTTACTGAGACCATGAACAAGTTAAGCCAGGATTTGACTGCTACAGTTACCCAGTGTAAAGAACAAATCCATGAGAATTTTACCCAGCTTAGGGATCAAGTCCAAGTCGTTGAGAAACGTAGACATCAAAATTGGATCCCTGATCCAAAATTTAATAGGCCCCAACCTCATCCATACCAGGAGCCTAGGAGGACCTTACACCGTGATCCCGAGCATAACCTTAGGAAGCCTAACTATGATATCTATAGTATGGATCGTGTCTATGAGAGGTCCTTACAATATTCTAGACCAGTCACTCAACAACCCAAGTCTTCTAGATCAAACCATTTAGATCCACACCCATGCCCAAGTAAGGTCTCTACTAGCTTGAAACCCAGTGTGACCCAGGTTCCTATATCGCAAGAATGTTTGTTTTGTAGAGAAAGAGGCCATAAATCTAGTCAGTGCCCATGCATAGGACTGGCTTGTGCACAGCTAAGTGGTAAGAATCCTAAGGATGACATTAATGAGGGAGAACCCAAGCCTACCAATGAGGAAGAACGGTTAGGTATAACAAGCCTAGAATCAGTTGACCCGATTACCACTGACCCGAAACCCATTGAAGATGGCATCGAGGAAGTATATGATGCTGGCTTGAGTCTAGTTGATGAATGTGAGGGGGAAGAACTTGAAGAATGTGACATTGATACTATTGGTTCCTTACCTGAGGAGACCTTGGAAAGCAACTAACTGATAAGACCTAGTTCAGAAATTCAAGAGATTTGTGAGAACCGGGTTCCTTTAGTCAAATACCCCAGGAAGAACTCATATTGTTAGCCCGAGCTATTAGTTCGTACCCTCTAATGACAGTCATTCCCCAAGTACCAATTGAAGATCTTTGCACTGAACTGTTTAAGTTTGCCCACCCTATGGTAGATCCTCTCCTTAGGATGACTGAATCAAGCCTCTTATAATTGGACCTTGTCCCATGCCCAGCCACTAAGGTCTCTCCCGTAATCTCAGTTGAACATCCTTGTCTTGAGCGGATTGGTTTACCCAGTCCTGTAGAAGTCCTCCTTATGGCCCCAGACCCCTTCCTTTGCATGACTGACCTACCCTTCTATAGAGTATACCTTTCGACACCCATAGGTCAAATTTCAAGTCTTGAGGTCATCATCCATAGGCCCTTCCATGAATCATTCTTCAATCCAGTTCTTGAGAAAATGGATCATTATTTGCTTAGAGAACAAACTTTAACTATTGCAATCACATGTCCTAGGCTGCTTCCCGAACCATCTCTTGATCCATTCCTGGGAGTAGCAAACTTTTCCTTTCGAAAGGATGACCAGTTGACACTAATAGATCACCATTCAAACCTTCAGGTCACCACCTTTAGTCAGCAGGTAATTCGTGACTCCACCTCATATTTCCTTCCTTTCTCTAGGACTTCCAGTGCTTCTTACACCATCCAAGTATACTTTGTCGAAGTCTTTAGAGTGAACCACGTGTCGGAACCTATTAGGTTTGCCACCTACTTCTGGAAGACCTTATGGCACCTACTAGGCACCCATGATAAGTTTTCATGCTCTGCATGCCCTCCTCCGACCCAAGGTCAAACCTAGAGAGCCTTAGTTTGTTAGGTTTAGACCTAGGTTCCTTTGGAATAAAGTCCATTCTTTAGGAATGCGTCGTCAGTCTAGTTTAGTTTTTCTTGACCCTTTACTAGGCTTTGGCTCAGATTTTGGTTTGATTGAGAGCACCAGGAATTGGGATTTGTATTTTGTCCAGGACTAAATTTGCGTACAATGACTCGGTCAATAGGTCTACGGGTAAGAGTCCATTTGAAATTGTACATGGGTACAAACCTCACACACCTCTTGACCTAGTCCCTTTACCTGTCCACACTCGAGTCTCCGAGTCTGCTGAGAATTTTGCACAGCATGTAAAAGACTTGCATAAAGAAATTCATGCCAAATAAATTTAAGTAATGAAACTTATAAGAAGTTGGCTGATACTCAAAGGCGAGTCAAATCTTTTGTTGAGGGAGACTATGTGATGATTAGGTTAAGGCCTGAACGGTTTCCTCCTGGAACCGTTAGAAAGTTACATGCTAGGGGAGCTGGACCATTTAGAGTGGTAAAGAGAGTAGGATCCAATGCCTATGTGCTCGAGTTGCCTCCAGAACTAGGCATTAGCTCTACTTTCAACATTACAGACTTAGTAGAGTACAGGGAGCCAGCTGTGATTCCTAGTGAGCCTTTTGAGCCTAACCCAATCATTGAGAGTGATCCCGACCCTGTGTGTCCACCAACAAACTGGCCTGTGAGGAAAGAGCATATTGAAAAGATCCTGGATGATCAGGTTATCTCTACTCGTAATCGAGGATACCAAAGGTACCTGGTCCGCTGGCAAGGAAGGCCAGATTCTGATGACTCTTGGATCTCCCGAGAAGAATTACAAGAATTGGACCCAGACCTCTTGGAGAGATACCAGAGCCAACTTGAGCCTTACTCGACAGGGTCGAGTTCCTCCCACCCCGGGAGAATTGGTGCGGGCACCAGACTCAGAAGAAGACTTCAGAGCTCCATCTGGATCTCTGATTGACATTGCCCGAGAAATTAGGGTTTGTAATAAAGGTTGACCTGGTCAACCAGTTTATTTATTTTTATTTATTTCTTGATTCACCATTTAAATTTTGTTGAGTCATGTTGACTCGGTGCAAGTCCCGATGTGGTTTCAATTTGGTCCAAAATGGTGCCACATTTGTCTTTCAATCAAATCAAGGTTCAAGCAAGTGGAGGCCACACTCCAAGCCACATCCCAGCCACACTCCGAGCACACGCCAGAGTCCAGGAGGCACCACAGAGGCATCCCAGTGTCATGGTCCCCACACCCAAAGAAGAAAAAATCAAATTGGAAGCTAATTTAAAGGAGGCGCCCATACTTGCCTATTTTACCTAAGCAAAGAAGGAAGAAAACTTCTCTTGGAGAAGAAATCAAAGAAGGACATCCAATTGAAGTTCAAATCAAAATCAAAGAGCTTAACTTGGAGTGGAAGAAAAGAAGAAATGCCATAAGAAGAGGAGGACTCCAAATCCAAATCCAACTCCAAAGGAGGCGCCATAAAAATTCCAAAAAAAAAAATTCCTTTATGGCCGTCCCATTTTTTTTGAAGTCTTGGTCGACCAAGAGAGGGGGTTTTTACCTAATCTAGAGGTTGGAAGAGTTTAGTCCCACATGGGAATTTGTACAAGCTAGGAGAAAATTTTAGGTCTATATAATAGACCTCTCTTTGTAACTTTGAAAATCAATGAATGAAGAAAATTATTTTTTGCTATTCTCTTGTGTTGAGTGACCAAGGTTTCTCTTCTTCCGCACTATTCTAAGTGTTGAGCTCCGTGAGGGGGTAATCCGGGTTCCATTGGAGCCTTGAGGAGGTGAGAGATCTCCATCTTTATCCAAAACCCTAGGTTAGCCACTTGAAATTCCAAAACCCTAGCCACCCTTCATTATTTTCAATCCATCAAACCCTAGCTCCATCCATCTCCCACGGCCTCTCTCTCTCTACAAGTCCAGGCCGTCCACCTTCATCCAGATCCAGTTCGGCTACTTCAGATCCAGAGCAAGTTCCAAGGAAAATCACATCAACATCCAGGAGAACCCAGTTTTCAGCAATTTCAATCTTCAAGTTCATCAACCTGGTAAATCTTTCCCTTGACTCTCTGATTCCATCAATTGTTTTTCTTCTCTTCCAGATCTTGAGTTCAGGAGAAGCCAACCCGCCAAAGGACCGGTATTGGAGGATCCATTGCGAAGATACCTGAATCCGAGGATCCAACAATCTGCTCGGGAGAGTTCTTCCACCAAAATCTGTGAAGATCATTGTCTGGTTAGGTAAACCATCTCTTCTCTTTATTTCTGTTCTGTTGAAAGTTCGGAGCAAAACCCTAGGTCTGGGAGTTTCTCAACCCCCAGCGATCCGTTACTTCTGAACTACTCTGATAATTTAGTTTCCTTAAAATTGTGCTTTCAATTATCCTATTAGTATCTTTCAATGTTAGGTTAACTTTTTTTGATTTGAAGCCAACTTCTACAAACATATAAAAACAACAAAAAAATTAGTTAATCTTAATTTACTTCCGCATCGCATTCCTTTATTTGTTCTGCATCATTTTTGGTATCAGAGCTTTCGTTCTGCATCAACTTGCTCATGAGTCGACACTTCCAAGGCCAAGTGTCCACTCATGAGCCCAAGTGTCAACACTTCCTGGTCAAGTGTCAACACTTCAACCTGAGACAGGGAAAAAATAGTGATTTCAAATCCAAAGTTTCTCCAAACTTTCAACAAATCCGATCAAAACATAACTTTTACATCTTATTTAAAAGTTATCTTATGATTATGTCATTAGATTAAAATAATTTTTAATTTACATTTTCTTTCTTCTTATTTTTTTTTCAAGAGTTAATCACATCGGCAGCCCTACATGCCCTAAGAGACCCCATTGAATGGGAAGAGAGGGTCTTGTAGCCCTACTTCTCTCCTATGACCGGACGGCCATGGTGAAGCACTCAATCCATGTACTTTAAGAATGGGATCTTAAAGCATGCTAGCATCATTATATTACAAAAGGAACCTATTGCTTTGATACCATTGAAGGTGAAACTATTCATGCAAGCGGGGCAGAAAGAATGCATTTTAAAACTATTTTAAAATATGCACAGCAAAAGGCTCGGTAGATAGATCAAAATGATCTATCGATCTACCCATAACAGGACCTAGTATAATGATCTAGCATGCAACCAAAACATCAATAAAGAAAAATATACAAAGATACAAAGTACCATACCTTAATATCTCGGAAAGTATTGAGAAGAAGGATGAGGGCGCCCGAGCAATACAAGTGTCTAGCCTCTATAGGTGATCCACACCAAGGCTCGACTCTGACCAACTCTCTCGGAGTGCTGGCTCTTCGGGATCCTTCAGGCCAATCTTCTTCTTCTAGGAAGACAAGGAGGGGTGGTGGAACCTTTCCTAAGACCTAGCTTTAATGCTAGGTTTCTCACACCCAATCAAAAGTCCTCACTAAATCCTTCTTCTTCCTCTCAACTTTTCTTTTCTCTTAATGTTGTAACCATTAGCAGCCTCTACAAAGACCTTCATTTATAGGGGCAGCCATGAGAGGGAGAAAGAGGAAGGAGGAGTGATTGGGGGAGAGAGTCAAGGGGCATTCCAAATGAGTCCAAGCCATAGAAGGTAAGTATGACAATCATACCATGAATACTTGGAGCCAAAATGCCTAAAAGTTTGAGTTTCAAATTCAAAATTCGAAGTCAAACATTCTAGAAAATTCTTCCCAGAATTATGATCGTCATAGCAAGTGTCGATACTTATAAAATGCCAAGTGTAACACTTCCCTAAGTATCGACACTTACAAAAATTCAAGTATTGACACTTGGAACATGGTCAATCATATTGACCTTCGGTGATGGCAAATGATTCTCAATCGTTGACCAGCCTTAAGATCAGATAGAAATCCCTATGGTGTGCTTCCCCATAGGTTTGAACACTAAGCCAGTAGTACTGGAACATTTCCAGTACCCGTCAATGTCCTTATCTAGCAATGATACCTGACATCCATATAGGTCGAAGATGTAGAGCACCTCACAAAAACCTCTGGCATATGATTACCGCATAATTCATCCCTTTGACCTCATAATGCTCAAGATGACCTAGGATTTGACTGCCAACCCTAATATGGTTTATCCAGATCATGTCTCAACTTTACAAGTTCTGTGACTCCTCACAAGAACAACCTTGGCCAAGGATTTGCTAAATTGAGATATAATGTGTCATTCACTCCAAACTATTTGGATGGATCAATTCCATCTTGATCCACCACCACTTTACAAGTACTTGACTGCACCAAAAACCTTCCATCACTGAATTAAAAATCCAGGTAGTCTGCCACCAAAGTATAGTGAGTTTCTTGCAAGCTGCCATGGTGACCTCCGATTTGAGGGACACATATACCCATATCCCTTTGGGAGCAACCCTTTGGCAAAAGGGAGCTCCATATATGGTCACGTTCAGTGTGATGTCATACATTTCACTTGCATGTCACACTAGTGTCTCTACACTTCTTGGTTAAGAGGGCAACCAATAAATGTGACATACAACAACCTACACTTGATACATCATTGTCTTATAACAATATATCCTTTGGTTGTGAACCAGTTTAAGAATTACTTGATATATCCTCTTTATATCAAAATAATGTAGTTCTAAGGACTCCATCATACAAGAGTTCTTTCCAGGAAAATGTAATTATGATGAACAACCAAAAGGGAATAACTTTTATTCATTAAAAATCATATATAGTTACAAGATAGCACATCCATCTATAGCCTAGATGATTGGCTTTGGGACACAATTTCCAACACAAAGCCCATCCATTTGGGCATTGAGATAAGGGAGAGGTGCTTAGAGATTATCTAGAAAAGTTGATTTAGAAGCAAGACTCTTGGTCCTTCTGTGCCCCTTTAATCTTAGTGCATGCCAAACTTGGCACCAAGTGTTCCGTCCACCTTAAACTCTAGTATAAATATAAGATAAAGCCCAATTAAATCTAGATAATTACTGATTAAGGCTACCAAATTTATGACTCAACCTAATCTAACTTCTACTTAAATTGGTTTGCCTAAATAGTAAGCTAACAGACCTGTTGCGGCGTCAACTCCTGGACTGGGGCTGGATGTGCTGGAGCGCTCCTCTCCCATGTGAACCTGCAACAAAGTCCCCAAGGGCGCCGGTTGTGTTCTGGTGGGGGACCTTCTGATTCCTATGTTAGCAGGAGGTTGAAGGCAACAGAATGGAGGAACCAAAAAAAGAAGAGCGTATGGAGAGGGAAGAGTTGTTCTACCTTCAAATGGGGTCCCCTGAGTACCTTATATAGGTGCGAAACAATCCAAAATCCATTAGGGGAGAGGCTGAGAAAGACTGATCTGCCCCTATGAAAATATGGAGAGTGGCCATGTGGCGTGCATATACGGCGACATTATGGAAGTAGTGGAGCAGGGCTGTTGGGATGGCAGGATCCCGTAGTAACAGAAAGGTGCTTCTTGAATTCCCTGGATGCTAAGGCAGGCCTGTCGAACGTCGGCCATGGGAAAGCCGATCAGTCGGACTAAAGGCCAAACCTCTGAAGGAGCCACAGGCCGGACCCCAGCAAGAGAGGGTTGTTCGGACTCATGTTCTAGTGGGTCGGACCTCTGAAGGAGAGCGACGGGCCGGACCCCAGCAGGAGAGGGTCGTTCGGACTCCTGCTCCAGTGGGTCGAGCCTTTGAAGGAGAGCGACGGGCCGGACCCAAGCAGGAGAGGGTCATTTGAACTCCTTCTCCAGTGGGTCGGACCTCTAAAGGAGAGCGACGGGCCGGATCCCAGTAGGAGAGGGTCGTTCAGACCTCTGCTCCAGTGGGTCGGACCTCTGAAGTAGAGTGGCGGGCTGGACCCCAGCAGGAGAGGGTCGTTCGGACCTCCGCTCTGGTGGGTTGGACCTCTGAAGGAGAGCCTTGAAGGGGTGGCCTGGTTGAACTACAAGAATGGGCTAGTTCTGGACCCTAGCAGGAGAGGGTCATTCGGACCTCTGCTCCAGTGGGTCAGACCTCTGAAGGAGAGCGACGGGCCGGACCCCAGCAAGAGAGGGTCGTTCGGACCTCCGCTCTGGTGGGTCGGACCTCTGAAGGAGAGCCTTGAAGGGGTGGCCCGGTCGGACTGCAAGAATGGGCCGGTTCTAGCTGAGGGTAAGCCATCAGGGTACAATAGTCATTCCAATTGGGTTAGGAGTTGTGCTAGCCAACAAATGCTAGTATGTTAATTAGCTAGCCAATTATGATCCAATGATCCTAATAAAAATATAATTGACTTCCTCGACCAATTTTGTAATGTGTGTGACACTTTAGATTCCACATCTAGCCAGTGGTAGGTCTAGGTCCAAGCCAATTCGATCCAATCAAACTCGATTGACCTAATTAAGTCAAATTGAGCTGACCTAATTAAGTCAAATTTAGTTGCCAATTCGAACCAGCTTCCGAATTGACTCATGAATCCAATCAATTTGATTCATGAAAACCTACAAGACATGATTGATGTCTAACAATATATCATTCCTACCCAGAAGATGAGAAACTTTGTTGAAATTATTAAAATACCCTTCAATGGATAGTTACCGTGCAATTTAATCCTTCAATCTTCCTTTATCCTGAATAAGTGATTGGCATGGATAAATATCAAACCCTAGCACTTAATCCTTTCAAATCTCAATTCGATAATGAAGACTCGATCGTTGAAAGATTAGAAATCCTATCAATCTCATCATACTTTGATCAAAGACTTCCTGTGTCATCATTTGAAGAGATCACATGGGATAACTTCTCTCCTTACAAGGAGTGATCAATTCATGTTGACCTACTCATTACCTTCATACACAATCCATCATATCTAAAAACACCCCATACATGACTTAACTGCCATGAATGAGTATGCACCAAAACATGGATTCATGTGCACAAGATATTATGGTAGTCCTAGGTCTAAGGATCACTTGCACAACTCCCACTAAGAGAACATTCTTTTGACAAGTAAGTAGGAATTCCATTTGA
The DNA here is from genome assembly GCA_021397845.1 of Areca catechu. Taxonomy (NCBI): domain Eukaryota; kingdom Viridiplantae; phylum Streptophyta; class Magnoliopsida; order Arecales; family Arecaceae; genus Areca; species Areca catechu. The sequence continues at coordinate 137,987,898 of CM038051.1, read as the reverse complement.
TGTTCTCTTGTCAGATCAGTTCAGTGAACTCATAGCCTAATGAGCACCCATATCCTTGTATTAATGTCCCTACACAAGTGGCTGTGAGACCAACCACCCTCTCCATCGAGCATAAATAGGATATGCTAGTCTTTCCAGAAATATCAATCCCTGAATCGATGATCTAATGAATAGGGACATTTTAGATTAGGATTTATAGAAACTTTGGTCTCACCATTATGATCTCCATCATAACCCTAATTCCATTGCCCTAACATATAGGGTTCATCATAATCTTGATAAGACGTAGCAGTATGATGAATCAAATACCTTTTATTAATAAATAATATTATACATGAGCTGGAAGATCATAAAATGCCCATACAAAGATTGGCTTTTAGGGGACCATTCTTTCACTTTGATCAAAGCAAGATGAGATTAAATACTAGGGTTTGACAATTCTCCATATCCATCACTTATTCCAGATAAAGGGAGATCGAAGGATTGAATTATACGGTAACTTTTTATTGAAAGGTATTTTGATAATTTCTACTAAATTCATCATCTTTCATGTAGGCATGATTTGTTGCTAGATGTCAATTATATCTTGTAGGTTTTCATGAATCAAATTGGTTGGATTCATGAGTTAATTTGGAAATTGGTTCGAAGTGGCTAACTTGGGTCAGCTTGATTTGACCTAATTAGGTCAATCAGTTTTGATTAGATAAAAACAACTTGGACCTGGACCTGGACCTACTGCTGGCTAGATGTTGAGCCCAAAGGATCACACATGCTAGAAAATTGGTTATGGAAGTCAATTAAGTTTTGGTTAGGGTCATTGGATCCTATTAGGCTAGCTAATTTGCAAACTAGGATTTGCATGCTATCCCAGCTCCTAACCTAATTGGATTGGGTTAGTTAGCTTGCTATTTGGGATAACCAATTTAAGTGAAACTTAGATTGGGTTGAATCCTAATTAGGGTAGCAATTATCTATATTTATTTGGATTTTATTAGACTTTATTTTTGGATTATGGAAGAGTGCAAGTTGGATTGGACTCGTGGCACCATATTAGCATGCACCAAGATTAAGGGGTGCAAAAGGACAAAGAGTCCTTCTGCCACTTAATTGCTTTTTTCAGATAAATATTAAGATATTCTCCCTTATCCCCACACCCATCTAAACTCAGTTTGACCAGTCAAAAGGATGGGAATTGGCATGGAAATCCTGGCACACATAATGAAGGGACGCATCCCTTCATATTAGGCACACATTTAAAAATCCAGAAGTCCTTCAGCTTGAAGGCTTCTGGTTCTCTGATGCATTCATTGGAATCCCATGCCCCTCAGCCAAATTTTGATTAGTTACTTTCCATATGGCAAGTGAGAAAAATGCTGCAAAATTGAAGAGACACCTAAATATCTTTTGGCACATGATATGACAAATCAAGATAAATCTTTTCACCCAAGGGACTCCTTCTGCTTGAAGGGTCCTATCTAATCATTAGATAATCATATCAAGGGATGAGAAAAAGGTTTATTAGGCTCCCCCTCACTCATTTTAAATAGGCATCGATAATTTGATGCCAGAACATTAAAAAATAATTTGAAAGAAAACTTTCTTATCTCTCTTCCTTCTTTTAGGACAAGAAGTCTTCTTTAAGACAAGTCTTGTCATTTTAAGACAAGAGCCTAGAAAGAGATATACGAGGGATAATTAGATTCTGTGAGAGGACTCAGAGAGGTCTCTGAGTTCCCTACAAGAAGGTAGGGGTTCCAGCAAAAAAAGAAAGGACACTAAAGGTAGAAAGGCTCTCAAGAAGAGTCCTAGTCAAATAAGCATGTTTGGTAGGAGTGCTTCCTTGGCCTGGTTCTTGTGAGGATCATCTTTGGAGGGCATATACTTGTGTGCCTTATGGAAATTAAGGAGTATAGCACTCCAGGTATTCCTCTATAACCCTAAATTATGATTTATTAGTTATCATGGTCAAGTGGTCCTTGGGTCTAGGGTTTTGATCGATTAGGGTTTCAATAATGAAAATTTTAAAGTCCAGTCTTCCACTGTGCCAAATCGAAATCCAACAGTGGTATCAAAGCCAGCTTGAATCATGTAATTAGTAGTCTTTTTTAGTGTTAATTGCTAGTTTTGCTTTGACTCTTGCATGATTAGTTCATATTACATATGTGATATGTTATGCTCCTAGTAACTGCTTCGAATTAGGTTAGTTACCACGGCCGTCCGGTCATAGGAGCAAAGTAGGGTTTAAAGGCCCTCTCTTTCTATTCAATGGGATCTCCTATGACGTGTTGTGGTGACGCTATGGCCTTATCCCATGAACAAGTGAGGTGAACAGATTGTTATTTTAATCATGTTTTGGTTATGCATATTAGGGTTAATATGCTTATTTGTTGGTATATGTGTCATGTTGGCATGGTTAATTAGGATGTGTTTGAGACCATCAAAGCCCTCATAAAATTATATTTAGTCATAGTATAAGTTAATCATAATGCAAATCCATATAGGGTTTGATTAGCTAATAGGTGTCTAGGTAAGTAGTTATGTGAAGGTAAAGGGAATGAGGCTTTTAATTGGTTTTATTGTTTGACCTGGAAAATTCATTTATTGTCCAAGGAAAGCAATGGGGGTCTCCCTCATCTCTCCCACTTACCTTGCCAATTTGATTCTGTCTACACCTTAAAATTGAAAATGCTAATTGATTAAGCACATTACAAATTGCCTTCCTTCATGCTATGTCAAATCCATGTCAAAAACTATGGTAGGTTTGTTATGATTTAACAAAAGGGCTACACTAGGGTTTGATATGATATTTGCCTTGGTACATTTTATGCTACGTGGCATGATTGGTGGTATTGCTTTGTTGTGATTCACATAAGGGCAACATTTACCAAACATGGCTATATGAAAATGAAAGGCCTGATTAAACTAAGATATTATAATTTGTTGTGATTGACACAAAGCTATTAGTGTCTTAGAGGCAGGTGTTATGTTGAGAGTTGCATAGGTTACAATTGGAAAGGGGTTTTTCCTACCCTCAAACTCAATGGTATTTGTTGTGATTAACACAAGGCATTCAGAGGAATTGGGGTCTCAACCCCATTAAGAAAGTCCTGCAAGGGATTTTTCACTTACCATAGTTGAGGGTTATGATATTCAAAAGAAAATAGCAGGAGACAAATTAGATGCAAAAGTCTATGTCTAATTATGAATATCATCATGAGTGGTCTGCTTATAGCTGTTCTTTATTTAATATAGATTTTACATTATGGCTTATACTCTTTCATAGTAGGGCATCTTTGATGCCAACAAGTTGACCTTTCTGAATTATGTGGACTGGTTGAGGAACCTAAGGATTATATTAGCTTAGGAAAAGTTTGCCTATATCCTCGATTCTTGTGACCCTGATCCGGTAGGAGAGGATGATATTAAGGAGGAAAGGGCCACATATAAAATATGGCAGAATGATAGCATGACTGTCAAGTGCATCATGTTGGCCTCTATGAGCAATGAGTTATAGAGGCAACATAAGAAAATGGAACCTCAATCCATATTGCTCAATCTTAAAGAGCTTTTTGGAGATCATAGTCAAGCTGCTTGATATGAGACATCAAAATAGTTGTTTCAAGCATGCATGAGTGAGGGCTTTTCCATTCAGGTACATGTCTTCAAGATTATTGACTTGATAACTTGATTAGGTCAACTAGGGTTTGTGATGGACGGAGCGCTTAATTAGGATTTAATTCTACATTCACTCTTAGATTCTTTCTCATAGTTTGTCTTGAATTACCACATGAACAAACTGAATATATTATTGCTTGAGCTGTTGAATATGCTCAAGATAGAAAAGAGCCACTTCAAAGTTGATAAGGCTCAACTTCTTCTAGTTGATGGAAAGAAGCAAGCAATGAAGAAGGGTTCAAAGAGGAAGAGGAACCCTCAAAGTAGCTTCTAGAAGAGGAAGAAGCAAGGAAGCTTTCTACTAATAGGACCTACTATCACTGTGGGAAGCAAGGGCACTGGAAGAAAAATTGCAAGTTGTATCTTGCAAGTTTGAAGCATGATGCTAGTAGAGCATCTAAAGATTGTACATGATACAAACAAACTTGTCATTGAGTTTTTCAGTTTATGATTCATGGGTATTGGATACCGCATATGGGTCTCATATTTGCAAATCGTTATAGGGGTTACAAAGATCTAGAAGCTTGAAGAATGGTGTCTTCGAGCCATTCGATGCAAGTGGTGAACACATTCAGGCTGAAGTAGTTGGCTCGTACCTTTTGTTATTGTCAACAAGCAATATTCTTGAATTGAAGGATTGTTATTATGTACCCAACGTTATAAGGAATATTATTTATATACCTTTATTGATGAAACAAGGTAATGAAAAATTGATGAGCCATGGGTGCTTGATTTTTTTTCAAAGAAATTCTTTGGTTGTGGTATATTTTCTAATGGTCTTTTGATTCTACCACTCAATGATGAGATTATGCTGGTTCAGAACAAGAAAAGAAAGAGAGATGATGTGAATGTCACTTATCTCTAGCATTGCCATTTGGGTCATATTAGTGAGTCCAAGATAAACAAGTTATACAAAGATAATTTTTTTGAACCTTTTGATTATGAATCGTTAGGAACTTATGAGTCGGTAAGATGACCAAGTCTCCATTCATTGGACATGGAGTTAAGGCAACCGAGTTGTTACGTCTAGTATACACAGATGTGTGTGGTCCTATGACAACCCAGGCCAGAGGAGGATACTCTTATTTCATCAGTTTTATTGATGATTTATCAAGGTTCAGATATGTGTATCTTATGAAACACAAGTCTGAAGTCTTTGATAAATTCAAAGAGTATCAAAGTAAGGTTGAGATACAAACTAGGCATAGTATTAAAATCCTTCAATCTGATTGAGGAGAAGAATATTTATCTAGTGAATTTCTCGATCATATTAAAGACAAAGGCATTGTCTATGAATGGACCCCCCATACACACCATAATAAAATGGTGTAGTAAAAAGAAGGAATCGTACCTTGTTCGACATGGTACGGCCCATGATATGCTTCATGGATCTTCCAGTATCCTTTTGGGGTTATGCCCTAGAGACTGTTGCCTACATACTGAACAGGGTGCCATCAAAGGTAGTTAGAAGTATTCCATATAAATTATGAAAAGGGAAAAGGCCAAGTCTTAAGTATTTTAAGATTTGGTGTTGCCCTGCTTATGTCAGAAATATTTTGGACATAAGCTAAGTGCTAGGGCTGATAAGTGCATGTTTGTAGGATATCCTAAAGAAGGTATTGGATACCTTTTCTATCATCCTACTAAGCGAAAGCTCTTTGTCAGTAGGCATGCTACATTCTTGGAAAAGGAGTTTATCCAAGAAGGGGGCAGTGGGAGGATATTTGAACTTGAAGAAGTTCAACCTACACCTAAAGCAGTTTCTCAACCAAATGTTCCTAAGGTTCAGAAACAACCATAATACACAACTCCTTTCCATAGGTCAAAGAGGGTGCGAAGTGCACCTCTTGGATATGGCTTTATCATTAGCAATGACAATGAAGCTAGAATCATACAGGATGATGATCCGGTGACCTATACAAAAGCTGTCAGGAGTAGAGACTCTAACAAATGGTTAGAAGCCATGAAATCTGAGATGGACTCTATGTTCTCTAATCAGGTTTAGACATTAGTTGATCCACCTTAGGGAGTAAACCCAATTGGGTGTAAATGGGTCTTCAAGAAGAATATAGGAGCAGATGGTCAAGTTGAGACATACAAAGCTAGGCTGGTGGCAAAAGGTTTCAGACAAAGACATGGTTTTGACTATGATAGAACTTTTTCATCAATAGCTATGCTCAAGTCTATTCGAATATTGTTTTCCTTAGCTACATACTATGACTATGAGATCTGGCAGATAGATGTAAATACTGCCTTCCTTGATGGATATCTTGAGGAAGAAGTTTATATATCACAGTTAGAGGGGTTTATCTCAAGTGAGAGACCAAGCCAAGTATGTAGGCTTAAGAAATCCATTTATGAATGAAGCAAGCATCGAAGAGTTGGAACATCTGCTTTGATGAGATGTTCAAAGAGTTTGGTTTCATCATGAATGTGGATGAATCGTGTATGTATAAAAAGAATGTGGGAGTGCCCTTGTTTTCTTGGTTTTGTATGTTGATGACATACTCATTATTAGGAATGATATAGCAATGTTGCAATCGATCAAGTCTTGGCTATCAAAGTAGTTTTTCATGAAGGATTTGGGAGAGGCATCCCATATACTAGGTATAGAGATCTATAAAGATAGATCTAAGAGGATGCTTGCTTATCCCAATCCAGGTACATTGATTTAGTGTTGAAGAGATTCACATGGAGGGAAGAGAGGTTACTTGCCCATGAGTCAAAGCATACATCTCTCCAAGAAGATGTCTCTTAAGATACCAGAAGAGAGAAAAAAGATGAGTATGATTCCTTATGCATTGGCTGTAGGATCAATTATGTATGCCATGTTATGTACCATAACTGATGTTGCTTATGCCTTGGGCATAGTAAGCAGGTTCTAGGTGATCCAGTGGAGGATCATTGGAAAGCTATGATAAACATTCTTAAGTACCTAAGATGGACTAAAGATATTATTCCAATATATGGTGGATCATAGTTGAAACTAGAAGGGTATACGGATTCTAATTTTCAATCAGATCGAGATGATAGCAAATCCATATCAGGGTATGTCTTCACCCTATATGGTGGTGCAGTGAGTTGTAAGAGTACAAAATGGAAAACTATAGCCGACTTAGTCACTGGGATAGAGTACATAGCTGTAAGTGAAGCCACAAAGAAAAATGTGTGGATGAAGAAATTCAACATGGAATTGGACATGTTTCTTGCTATACAACTACTGGTGCCACTTTATTGTGATAACACTGGGGCTGTCGTGCAAGCTAAGGAAACGAGGTACCATCAAAAGACCAAGCACATCCTAAGATGCTTCCACCTCATTCGAGAGATCATTGAAAGACAAGATGTTATCATTGTATGTGTAGATATAAAGAATAACATAGCAGACCCATTCACTAAAAAACTACCATAGCAGCAGTTTGATCGCCACTTATATTATATGGGTGCAAGATACGAGGGTGATTAGCTTTAGTGCAAATGGGAGATTGAAAGAATTATATCCTAAATGCCAATCTTTGTAAGTACACTTCTATAATCTTCCAACTCATGTATGATTTTATTGATTAATAAAAGGCAATTATCGATTCATCATACTACTGCATCTTATCAAGATTATAATGAATCCCATAGGTTAGGGCAATGAAATTAGAGTTATGATGGAGATCATAATGTGAGACATAAGTTCTTATAAACCCTAATCTAAAATATTCCTAGTTGTTCGATCATCAATTCGAGGATTGATGTTACCGAAAAGACTAGCACATCCTATGTATGCTCAATGGAGAGGGTGGTTGGTCTCATAGCCACTTATGTAGGGACACTAATACAAAGATGTAGGTGCTCAATAGGATATGAGTTCATGAGTTGATTCACCTTGGGAACATCCTATGGAGGTCTTACTACATGTCGAAAGTTGGTTCTCGTAGTAGAAGTTATGCAAGTGATCCTTAGACCTGAGATCATCATGGTTTCTTATGTACAAAAAGCCATGTTTTAGTTTATATTCATTTATAATAAAGAGTCATGTATGGGGTGTTCTTGGATATGGTGGATTGTGCATGAAGGATATAAGTAGATCAACAAGGAATCGATCACTCCTAATAAGAGGAGGACTTATCCCGTGTAGTCTCTTTGATTATTGACTCAAGAAGTCTTTGATAAAAGCATGACGACATTAGATAGGATTTCTAATCCTTCCTCAATCAAGTCTTCATCATCAAATTAAGATTCGAAAGGATTAAGTGCTTGTATTTGACAATTCTTCATACTCATCACTTATTGAATATAAAGGGAGATCGAAGGATTGACTTGCATGGTAACTTCCCACTAAATGATATTTTGATAATTTCTGTCAAATTTCTCATCTTTCAGGTAGGCATGACACATTAATAGTCAACAATCATGTCTTGTAGGTTTTCATGAATTAAATTGGTTAGATTCATAAGTCAATTTGCAAATTAGTTCGAATTGGCTAACTTAGGTCAGCTCGATTTGATCTAATTATGTCAATCGATTTTGATTAGATGGAAATAGCTTGGACCCGGACCTACTACTAGCTAGGTGTGGAGTCCAAAGGGTCATACATGCTAGGAAATTGGTTAAGGAAGTCAATTAAATTTTGGTTAGGGTCATTGGATCCTAATAGGCTAGCTAATTTGCATACTGGCATATGCGTGCTAGCCCAGCTCCTAACCTAATTGGATTGGGTTAGTTAGCTTGCTATTTGGGATAACCAATTTAAGTGGAACTTAGATTGGGTTGAGTCCTAATTGAGTCAACAATTATCTATATTTATCTAGATTTTATTGGACTTTATCTTTGAATTATGGAATAGTCCAGTTGGATTGGACTCTAGGCGCCATATTGGCATGCACTAAGATTAAGGGGCGTAGAAGGACCAAGAGTTCTTTTGCAACTTAATCACTTTTTCTAGATAAATATTAGGACATTCTCCCTTATCCCCATGCCCATCTAAATTGGGTTTGATCGGTCAAAAAGATGGGAATTGGCATTGAAATTGTGGCATGCATAATGAAGGGATGCATCCCTTCATATTAAGGGAACATTTAAAAATCTAAAAGTCCTTCTACTTGAAGGTTTCTAGTTCTTCGATGAATCATTTGGAATCCCATGCCCCTCAGCCAAATTGTGACCAGTTACTTGCCACATTGCAAGTGAAAAAAATACTAGAAAATTGAAGAGACACTTATATGTCTCTTGGCACTTGTTATGTCATATCAGGATAAATCTTTTCACCCAAGGGATTGCTTTTGCTTGAAGAGTCATATCTGATCATTAGATAATCAGATCAAGGGCTGAGGAAAAGGTTTGTCAGGCACCCCCTTTCTCATTATAAATAGGCATCCGTAATCAGATGCTAGAACATCAAAAAATAGTCAGAAAGAAAACTTTCCTATCTCTCTTCCTTGTTTTAGGACAAGAAGTCTTCTTTAAGACAAGACTTGTTATTTTAAGACAAGAGCCTAGGAAGAACTATATGAGGGATAATTGGATTCTATGAGAGTATTCAAAGAGGACTCTGAGTGCCCTATAAAAATGTAGGGTTTCCAGCAAAGAGAGAAAGGTCATTGAAGGTAGAAAGGCTATCGAAGTGAGTTTTAGTCAAATAAGCAAGCTTGGTAGGAGTGCTTCCTTGGTCTGATTCTATGTGGATCACCTCTCGAGGTCATACACTTGAGTGCTTTATAAAGATTAAGGAGTATAGCACTACAGGTATTCTTCTATAATCCAAAATTATAATTTATTAGTTATCATGGTAAAGTTGTCCTTGGATCAAGGGTTTCGATCGATTAGAGTTTCAACAATGAAAATTTTAAAATTCAGTCTTCCGCTAAATTCTTCCTCTTCCAAGTAGGTATGATACATTTTTAGATGTCAATCATGTCTTGTACATTTTCATGAATCAAATTGGTTCGATTCATGAGTCAATTTGGAAATTGGTTCGAATTGGCAACTTCGGTCAGCTTGATTTGATCTAATTAGGTCAATCGATTTTGATCGGATCAAAATGGCTTAGACCTAGACCTACTATTAGCAAGATGTGGAGCACAAAAGATCACACACATTAGGAAATTGGCCAAGGAAGTCAATTGGATTTTGGTTAGGGTCATTTGATCTTAATAGGCTAGCTAATTTGTAAACTATCATATGCATGCTAGCCTAACTCCTACCCTAATTGGAATAGGTTAGTTTGCATACTATTTGGGCTAACCAATATAAGTGGAACTTAGATTGGGTTGAGACCTAATTGGGATAGAATTTATCTATATTAATCTAGAATTTATTAAACATTATCCATGGATTATGGAAGAGTCTAAATGGGATTGGACTCTTGGCGACATATTGGTGTGCACCAAGATTAAGTGGTGCATAAAGGACCAAGAGTCCTTCTGCCACTTAATCACCTATTCTAGATAAGTTCTAGGCCTCTCTCTCTTTTCCCTATGCCCATTTGGATTGGGTTTAAATGGTTAAAACATGGCATTTGGCATGGAAAAGGTGGTGTGCAAAATGAAGGGACGCATCCCTTCATGTTTGGTGCATAATCAAAAATCTAGAAGTCCTTCTGCTTAAAGGCTTTTGGTTCTTTGATACATCCTTTGGAATCCCATGTCCCTTGTTGGGTTACCTAGCTGGGCATAGTGAAAGATGAGGTTTCAAAATTTTCATTTTCGAAACCATAACCGACCGGAACCCTAAACCCTAGGACCACTTGAGCATAACAACTAATAAATCAAATCTTTAGGGTTATAGAAGGATACCTATAATGCTATATTCCTTAATTTCCATGAGGCACATAAGTGTATACCCTTTAGAGATGATCCATATTGAAATCGAACCAACAAAGCAGTCCTACGAAGGTTTCTTGTTTGATCGGGACTCTTCCGACAGCCTTTCAGACTTTCTCCTTCTATTGGAATCCCTACCCTCCTGTTGGGCACTCAGAGATCTCTCTGACTCCTCTCTCAGATTCTAAATATCCTTCTATTTTATTCCTTAGGCTCTTTTCTTAAATAGACTAGCCCTGTCTTAAAAGAACAAGCTTTGTCTTAAAAAGACAAACCTTGTCTTAAGGAGGGGGAAGATAAAATAGCAGGTAGTATTCTTTGGATGGAAACTCAATGCTTTGGCTTCAGAATACGATGTTGTTGCCTAGTTGGCTAACCCAAGAGTGATGCAGAACAAAGAACAAAGAAGCGTATGCTGAAGTAAAATTAGGATTAATTCTTTTTTTTTTTATATATATATACTTCAGAAATTGGCTTTGACTCAAAGTAAAGTTAAACTAAGTTGATGGAAACTAGGTAAGGATTGAAAGCACAATTTAGAAGAAGCTAAGTTATCAGAGTAATTCAGAAGTAACGGATCGCTGGGGGTTGAGAAACTCCCAGACCTAGGGTTTCGCTCTGAACTTTCAACATGACAGAAATAAAGAGAAGAGATGGTTTACCAACCAGACAGTGATCTTCACAGAATTTGGATGGAAGAACTCTCTCGAGCAGATTGTTGGATCCTCGGATTCAGCTATCTTCGCAATGGATCCTCCAATACTGGTCTCGTGGCTGGGTCGGCTTCTCCTGAACTCAAGATCTGGGAAGAAGAAAAACAAGTGATGGATTCAGATACTCAGGAAGGATTTACCAGTTCGAAGAACTTGAAGGCTGATGTCGCTGAGATCCGGATTCTCTTGAAGGCTGATTCGACTTCCTCTGAAAAGAGCTATGAATCTGAAGTATCCGGACTGTAGCTGGATGCTGGTGGTCGGCCTGGACTTGGAGAGAATGGTCGTGAGAGGTGGGATATGCTAGGGCTTGGTGGAAAGAGAAGGGTGATGGGCGGCTAGGGTTTGGGAGTGAAGTGGCTAACCTAGGGTTGGGGTTTTGGAGATCTCACACCTCCTCAAGGTTCCTTGGGAACCCGGATTTACTCCCTCACGGAGCTCAACACCTGGATGCAAGTGCGGAAGAGAGAAAACACAAAGTTTTGCTCATAAAAAAAAAATTGGGTTTTATTCATCTGATTTTTTTCAAACTTACATGGGGGTTTAATTTATAGGCCATTACAAGAGAGTAGGGTTTTACATCTTCCCATGTGGGACTAAAGGAGGGGATCTTCAAATTAGGATATCAATCCCTACTCATATGGCTGGCTAATTAATTCCAAAGTTGATTGAAGCTTCAAAAAGGAAAGTGGGTGGCGCCTCCTTGTCTTGACCTCCAAGAAAATATTTTTTTCCTTCTATGCTTGTCCTTATCTGGAAGTGTTTGGGCGCCTCTTAACCTTGCCCTCTAAGAGAAAATTTGTTGCCTTCTATATCTAGCTTTAGTTGTAATGATTAGGGCGCCTCCTAACCTTGCTTTTCAAGAGAAATCCCCTTCCTTCCATGGCTCAACCCTTTTTGGATACCTCCTTTTCTTTCTCCCCAAGTTATGGCTCCTTCTAACTTTGTTTGAGTATTTCTGGCAGGTAATGGGCGCCTCCTTGAAGTTCTCTCCAAGAGAATTTCTTCTCTTTCATAGTTTGGTTCTTTTGGGAATGTCTTGGGCTGCCCCCTTGATTTGTGGACCCCTGGTGGATTTCTCCTCAATTGGCGCATGAGAGAAGGGAGCTGCTATCTGTGGTGTGGGGACCAAAGCCTGCTGGATGGAGATGTGGCACCCCCTAGACTCGGCGTATGGCTGGGAGTGTGGCTGGGAGTGTGGCGCCCACTTGCTTGGCCTTGGTAGAAAATGTAACACCCCAGGTTGAAGCCCTAGTCCACTACTGAGTCAACATGACTCAACAAAATAAAATGCAGGTAATATAGACTCAAGCTAAAATTGAGTTGATCAAGTCAACCCTTATTACAAGCCAAAAAACCCTAATTCTTCGGGCAAGGTTAATCAGAGATCCAGATGGAGCTCTGAAGTCTTCTTCTGAGTCTGGTGCCCGCACCAATTCTCCCAGGATGGGAGGAACTCGACCATGTCGAGTATGGATCAAGTTGGCTCTGGTATCTCTCCAAGAGGTCTGGGTCCAATTCTTGTAATTCTTCTCGGGAGATCCAAGAGTTATCAGAATCTGGCCTTCCTTGCCAGCGGACCAGGTATCTTTGGTATCCTTGATTACGAGTAGAGATAACATGATCATCCAGGATCTTTTCAATCTGCTCTTTCCTCACAGGCCAGTTTGTTGGTGGACACACAGGGTTGGGTTCACTCTCAAGAGCAGGATTAGGTTCAAAAGCTTCACTGGGAATCACAGCTGGCTCTCTATATTCTACTAGGTCTGTAATGTTGAAAGTGGAGCTAATGCCTAGTTCTGGAGGCAACTCGAACACATAGGCATTGGATCCTACTCTCTTCACCACTCTAAATGGTCCAGCTCCTCTAGCATGTAACTTTCTAACGGTTCCAGGAGGAGGAACCGTTCAGGCCTTAACCTAATCATTACATAGTCTCCCTCAACAAAAGTTTTGACTCGTCTTTGAGAATCAGCCAACTTCTTATAAGTTTCATTACTTAAATTTATTTTGGCATGAATTTCTTTATGCAAGTCTTTTACATGCTATGCAAGTGCATCAAGAGACTTGTGTGTGTGGGCTAGTAGTGAAATCAGATCAAGTGGTGTGTGAGGCTTGTATCCATGAACAATTTCAAAGGGACTCTAGCCTATAGACCTATTGATCGAAACATTGAATGCAATTTCAGCCCTGGACAAAATACAAATCCCAATTCCCGGTGCTCTCAATCAAACCAAAATCTGAGACAATGTCCTAAACTCGATTGACGATGCATTCCTAAAGAATGGACTTTATTCAAAGGAACCCTAGGTCTAAACCTAACAAACTACAGCTCTCTAGGTTTGACCTTGGGTCGGAGGATGGCATGCAGAGCATGAAAACTTATCATGGGTGCCTAGTAGGTGCCATAAGGTCTTCCAGAAGTAGGTGGCAAACCTAATAGGTTCTGACACGTGGTTCACTCTAAAGACTTCGACAAAGTATACTTGGATGGTGTAAGAAGCATTGGAAGTCCTAGAGAAAGGGAGGAGATATGAGGTGGGGTCTCGAATTACCTGTTGACTAAGGTGGTGACCTGAAGGTTTGAATGGTGATCTATGAGTGTCAACTGGTCATCCTTACAAAAGTAAAAATTTGCTACTCCCAGGAATGGATCAAGAGATGGTTCGGGCAGTAGCCTAGGACATGTGATTGCAATAATTAAGGTTTGTTCTCTAAGCAAATAATGATCCACTTTCTCAAGAACTGGATTAGAGAATGATTCATGGAAGGGCCTATGGATGATGACCTCAAGACTTGAAATTTGACCTATGGGTGTGGAAAGGTATACTCTATAGAAGGGTAGGTCAGTCATGCAAAGGAATGGGTCTGGGGCCATAAGGAGGACTTCTACAGGACTGGGTGAATCAATCTGCTTAAGACAAGGATGTTCAACTGAGATTACGGGAGAGACCTTAGTGGCTGGGCATGGGACAAGGTCCAATTGTAAGAGGCTTGATTCAGTCATCCTAAGGAGAGGATCTAGCATAGGGTGGGCAAACTTAAATAGTTCAGTGCAAAGATCTTCAATTGGTACTTGGGGAATGACTGTCATTAGAGGGTACGAACTAATAGCTCGGGCTAACACTATGAGTTCTTCCTGGGGGTATTTGACTAAAGGAACCTGGTTCTCACAAATCTCTTAAATTTCTGAACTAGGTCCTATCAGTTGGTTGCTTTCCAAGGTCTCCTCAGGTAAGGAACCAATAGTATCAATGTCACATTCTTCAAGTTCTTCCCCCTCACATTCATCAACTAGACTCAAGCCAGCATCATATACTTCCTCGATGCCATCTTCAATGGGTTTCTGGTTAGTGGTGATCGGGTCAACTGATTCTAGGCTTGTCATACCTAACCTTTCTTCCTCATTGGTAGGCTTGGGTTCTCTCTCATTAATGTCATCCTTAGGATTCTTACCACTTAGCTGTGCACAAGCCAGTCCTATGCATGGGCACTGACTAGATTTATGGCCTCTTTCTCTACAAAACAAACATTCTTGAGATATAGGAACCTGGGTCACACTGGGTTTCAAGCTAGTAGAGACCTTACTTGGGCATGGGTGTGGATCTAAATGGTTTGATCTAGAAGACTGGGGTTGTTGAGTGACTGGTCTAGAATATTGTAAGGACCTCTCATAGACACGATCCACACTATAGATATCATGGTTAGGCTTCCTAAGGTTATGCTCGGGATCATGGTATAAGGTCCTCCTAGGCTCCTGGCATGGGTGAGGTTGGGGCCTATTAAATTTTGGATCAGGGGTCCAATTTTGATATCTACGTTTTTCAAGTGCTTGGACTCGATCCCTAAATTGGGAAAAACCCTCATTCATGTCCTGACTCAATTTGGTCATACTTTCGGTAAGATTTCTAACCATGGCCTCTAAATCTAGTTGGGTTTGACTAGGTTGGTAGGGCACTCCATTCCGGGTAGACATGATGCAAGCAAACACACAAAATGAGACTCAACTGAATGACTACGGGCTAACTAGACCTAGAGCCCAAACTAGATGCCCAATCAGAGTGGCAAGCTAACCTGTAGTAACTCAGGACTCAGCCAGGCAGGTGTAAGGGGAGTGTTAGGTCCTTGGATGCCAATCCTAGACACCAATCAGAGATTGGCCAGGTAGGCGGACCAGCACACAAGCCCTTCAGGATGGAATCCCTGA
Source organism: Areca catechu (assembly GCA_021397845.1). NCBI lineage: Eukaryota > Viridiplantae > Streptophyta > Magnoliopsida > Arecales > Arecaceae > Areca > Areca catechu. The sequence goes on along the minus strand of CM038051.1, from coordinate 137,972,494 downwards.
ACCACCGTTCTAGACACTGAGTACAAAGCACACACAGAGTAACTAGACAAACTGACTGAACACTAGCCTTGACCCGACTTGTTGATGTCCCTAGCCCACTAGGGCAAATTAGGTCTAATTAATTTTAAGATTAAAGGCTTAGGGTCGAATGAGTGGGTGGTGGTTTTGGGCTAAGGAGAGGTTATCAACTCCTCCCCTTATCTTAGATGCTCAAATGCCCTTAAGATGAATTAAGAGATGAACACTCAAGAATAATTGGATTGCAGAACACAAAAATAGAGTTACAGTAATTTAATTCTCAGAAATTCCACGGAAACCAATAAATCACAAAAAAATTATGCAAAATAGTTTCAATTATACTGGTTTCAGAAAAATTAAAATCTCTAAATTTTGAGTTAACTGCAATGAGAAATAATTCCTGCAATATGGTTATTACGAGCTGAAAATAGAGCACTTCCCTGTTTACAATTCCTGCTACGAAGTTATAACCCAACGGATCCCCTACACGCCCTAGGAACACCCTGTGGAATGGGAAGAGGAGGTTTGCACCTCGCTTCATTCCTAGGACCGGACATCCTGGGGAGTCTACTTCGAGCAGACAAAGTAAAAAGAGAGAGACTCAAACAAGCAATCAAAACAGAAACCCTAAACAGGGCTCTGATACCAAAATTGATGCAGTACAAAAGCTCTGATACCAAAAATGATGCAGAACAAAGAACAAAGAAGCGTATGCGGAAGTAAAATTAGGATTAATTCTTTTTTTTTTTTTTTTTTTTTATATATATATACTTCAGAAATTGTCTTTGACTCAAAGTAAAGTTAAACTAAGTTGATGGAAACTAGGTAAGGATTGAAAGCACAATTTAGAAGAAGCTAAGTTATCAGAGTAGTTCAGAAGTAACGGATCGCTGGGGGTTGAGAAACTCCCAGACCTAGGGTTTCGCTCTGAACTTTCAATAGGACAGAAATAAAGAGAAGAGATGGTTTACCAACCAGACAGTGATCTTCACAGAATTTGGATGGAAGAACTCTCTCGAGCAGATTGTTGGATCCTCGGATTCGGCTATCTTCATAATGGATCCTTCAATATTGGTCTCGTGGCTGGGTCGGCTTCTCCTGAACTCAAGATCTGGGTAGAAGAAAAATAAGTGATGGATTCAGATACTCAGGGAAGGATTTACCAGTTCGAAGAACTTGAAGGCTGATGTCGCTGAGATCCGGATTCTCTTGAAGGCTGATTCGACTTCCTCTGAAAAGAGCTATGGATCTGAAGTATCCGGACTGTAGCTGGATGCTGGTGGTTGGCCTGGACTTGGAGAGAATGGCCGTGAGAGGTGGGATATGCTAGGGCTTGGTGGAAAGAGAAGGGTGATGGGCGGCTAGGGTTTGGGAGTGAAGTGGCTAACCTAGGGTTGGGGTTTTGGAGATCTCACACCTCCTCAAGGTTCCTGGGGAACCCGGATTTACTCTCTCATGGAGCTCAACACCTGGATGCAAGTGCGGAAGAGAGAAAACACAAAGTTTTGCTCACAAAAGAAAAATTGGGTTTCATTCATCTGATTTTTTTCAAACTTACATGGGGGTTTAATTTATAGGCCATTACAAGAGAGTAGGGTTTTACATCTTCCCATGTGGGACTAAAGGAGGGGATCTTCAAATTAGGATATCAATCCCTACTCATATGGCCGGCCAATTAATTCCAAAGTTGATTGAAGCTTCAAAAAGGAAAGTGGGTGGCGCCTCCTTGTCTTGACCTCCAAGAAAATATTTTTTTCCTTCTATGCTTGGCCTTATCTGGAAGTGTTTGGGCGCCTCTTAACCTTGCCCTCTAATAGAAAATTTGTTGCCTTTTATATCTGGCTTTAGTTGGAATGATTAGGGCGCCTCCTAAACTTGCTTTTCAAGAGAAATCCCCTTCCTTCCATGGCTCAACCCTTTTTGGATACCTCCTTTTCTTTCTCCCCAAGTTATGGCTCCTTCTAACTTTGTTTGAGTATTTCTGGCAGGTAATGGGCGCCTCCTTGAAGTTCTCTCTAAGAGAATTTCTTCCCTTTCATAGTTTGGTTCTTTTGGGAATGTCTTGGGCCGCCCCCTTGATTTATGGACCCCTGGTGGATTTCTCCTCAATTGGTGCATGAGAGAAGGGAGCTGCTATCTGTGGTGTGGGGACCAAAGCCTGCTGGATGGAGATGTGGCGCCCCCTAGACTCAGGCGTATGGCTGGGAGTGTGGCGCCCACTTGCTTGGCCTTGGGAGAAAATGTAACACCACAAGTTGAAGCCCTAGTCCACTACTGAGTCAGCATGACTCAACAAAATAAAAATGCAGGTAATATAGACTCAAGCTAAAATTGAGTTGATCAAGTCAACCCTTATTACAAGCCAAAAAACCCTAATTCTTCGGGCAAGGTTAATCAGAGATCCAGATGGAGCTCTGAAGTCTTCTTCTGAGTCTGGTGCCCGCACCAAAGAGGGGGGGTTGAATTGGGTATTTAAAACTTTTTTATACGTATGTGCTCTTTTAGAAACTAGTATAGTAAGTGATGTGATTTAAGTATGAAATGCGAAAGCAAGTAAAAAAAATAATCAACACAAGCACAAACACCAGCAATTTGTAGTGGTTTGGAGCAACCCGGCTCATACATCCACTACCCAAGATACCTGGTGGGGGAACCAGGATCAGACATAGATTACTGGGCCCTATTTGGTTTACCTACCCATGTGTCAAATTTTGTAATCAACTAGAATTGAGTCCTGTAATAAGATGAGGTTAGTTGATTTGTCTCAACCCTCAACCTAGTCGGTATTTTGAGTCTTGTACATCAGTTATGAGTTCAGTATGAGCCCAATTTTTATACTAGAGAGGAGGTTACCCTATTTTGGGGTTCCACCAGGCCACATCTAGGAGTCAGAGGCCACTACATCATCCCATTGGATTTTGTGTGACAACTTAGGATCCAAGATGCTTCCGGAAACCATGATTCCTTCCAGATGCCCTCCAGATGCCTAGATTCCCTTCCAGATGCCAGAGCATATTCTCAAAACAGGGCACCCATGATTTCAGAGGTCCACCTACATCCAAGCCCAAAGAAATCTAGCCCATTTGCCAAGCCCAAGCCCTTAAGAAGCAAGATTCCAGGAAATATTCCTGCTACCAGGCTAACAGGCCATCCTAGCTTCCAAAGGCCAAAACACATGCACCCAAGCCCCTTTGGGCCGGCCCCTTGATGCTCCTAGAGACCCAACATGCCCCCCTAGTCATCCTTGAAGTGTTGACCAAGTCCAAGAGGTGTCCTTGAGTGGAATAGTCAAAGCATGAAGGATAAAGGAGAAGACTAGGTCAATTCCTAACCTAATGGGGATTTTTTTTTCTAACCTAGCTAGGAAATAACTTGTATTCCAATTGGGAAGAGGACTTGTAATCCATGTATAACCATGGTTAGTGAGGGCATTGGAACTCTATAAATACCCCACCCCTCCACCTCTTGTAAGCATCACTTTCTTATGAATACAACTTGCTGTAATTTTGAGTTATTATCCTGTGTTGGTGTTTTGTTTTGGTTCTTTAGGTTGTATTCTTGTGTTTGGACGAATTCCTTGCTGCCCTAGCATCCTTCCACACCCTAAATCACTGCCATCTAAGCCTTCACACGTCCAAGAAGGAGTGCCCTAGGCCGCCGAGCAAGGAGATCTTCAACAAGCTTCAAACAGCCCAACTTCTAAACCCTAACTTGATTCCTTCTAAACCCTGTTCATTTTCTATATTTTATTTGCTGTTTTGATTAACCTTGATGCTTGTAGGATCCCCGAGGTCCTTCCCCTCCCCTGAGGAGGCCTTCTTTGCTGCCCGGACCACCCAGATCTGCCATCAGATTCTAGGGAAACAAGGCTTCTTCTTCCAGGCTCCGATCAGAGTGCGTGTGAACCCTGTTGCTTTTGAATTTCAATCTCTAATTGGTAAGAAACCTTCCCAACTCTTATTTTCAGATTTAATGAAGAAAAGCTACCCTAAACTAGTAGTTTCTCAACTCTCAGGTCCTGGATATTTCATTGGTTTGCATGAGTATGCCTACGACCCGATGATTCTTTGCATTGCTAGTCTTTCCGCTAGTTCTTAATTTATTTTAGGAATCTAGCCTGCAAATAAAATTATAAAAATCACAAAAAAATTATTTTACTATTTTTCATGCATGTTTAGAAGTCCTAGAGTTATCCTGCATTAGTTTGGTATTAGAGTGGGTTTAGGATAGTTTTTTATTTACTTTGCATTCACAAACCCTAATTCTGCATTCTATCCACTGCATTAGGTGTCTAAATTTCATCTGATTTTGGCATCATAAACATTTTAATTTTTTGTGAAACTTTTAGTACATGTCCTCTGTTCTATCCCAGTAATTAAAAAATTTTAATTAATTTTACTGGACCTATAAATCTTTAAAAATTGGTATAATCGAAACCCTAACAGAACCCTAATAACTTCCGCAGCAGTCCAAAAAACCCTAGGTTTACATCATCATATGATTTTTGTTCTACACGGAATTTGGTAGGTATCATCAAAACTGTCCATCCTCTATCAAAATTTTTTTTTGATTTTTTTATGCATCGGTATCTATGTCAAACTCTGCAACAACTAAAACCCTAATCTTCTGATTTCTGCAACATTCTGCATTTTGACTCAACATAACCTAATCAACTACCAAACCCCAATCCCAAACCAAACATTGTTTGATAACCCGGTTAACTTAAACCTAACTTGACACATCATAAATAATTTAAAAATATTTTATTTTTTGATTATTTTAGATTGCATCAGGGCCATCGATTGCCATCATTTTTAATCTAATCTTAAGGGCAACAATCTATTTCAGATCAGGGCAGGATTTCATCACCTGTCCTGGGCCCAAAACCACCATCATCATACTAACCCAAGCCTAATTAAAATCAATTAGACCTAATTTGTCCTAGTGGGCTAGGAGACATCAACAGGTCAAGTCCGAGCTGTGTGGGTCAACTAGTGCATTTAACCTTTTAGCTATTATTGAAAGCTGGTGTCTAAGGCTGGGGGTCTAGAGTCAAATGACCTAAGTGGTGTTGTGGTTTTTAATTGGGTCCCTGCGAAAGCAGGAGGGGCCTCCTACACTCCCACCCCCTACCTGGCCAGTAGATGGACTAGCTATTGGGTTAGGTGTAAGTTGAGCTAACCCACCCAGTTTCTGGCTCCAGGTCTAGGAAACCCTAGATTATACTAGCCTTTTCTCTCTTTTTGCATGCTTGGTTGCATCATTTCATTTTGATTGTTTGATTTGTTGCATGACCACTAGATTAGAAATCCAATATCAAAAGTCCAAACCTCAACCTAGCCCAACCATGAATCCTACTTTGGAGGCCATCCTAGTATAGCTTACCCAGATGAACCAAGCCAATACCCAAATCCAAGCCCAGCTTGCCTAGTTAACTACCCAAATGAACCAAGCCAATGTCCAATCGCAAAATCAGTTTTCCCAAATAGACCGTAGGTTTGACCAATCCAATACTAAGCTTGACCGAATGAACTATAGGTTCAACCAAGTAGGAACCCTAGGGAAGACCCATAGAGTTGAACCCTTGCCCTATAGACCCCAGGAACCCATAGTCCCTAGATATGAACCCAGTAATAACCAACCATCCCTCAGTCAACCTAAACCCTATAGGATTGATACCCCTAGATTTGAACCCATAATCTTTGAATCCATAACCTTGAAACCCATAGCATTTGAACCCATAACCCTTAGTTTACCCACCCTATTACCCCAAACCTTAGTCAATTTCCCATTAACCAAACCCCTCTTACCACCCCATTGGTTCACCAAGATGACTTAGAAGAAAAAATATATGAGGCTGATCCAAGTTTGGTAGAGGAGTATGAGGATAATGAGTTCATTGAAGATTTAGAAGAAGATATACCTATAGGTGACCTAGAGTTAGGAGTCAACCCAGAATTAGTTGACCCAGTGGAAACCCAATTAAAAGTCAACCCAGTGTTAGTTGATCCAGTAGAAACCCAGGTAGAAGCCACCCTAGAGTTAGCTGACTTTAACCATATCCAACCTGTAATGGAAGAACCCTTAAAGGAAGAAGACCATGAGGAATCCAATCCTACAATTAGCATCTTACCTGAGGAGCCACTAGACAAAAGCCCAAGTATAGAGCCCAGTCCTAAATTTCTTAAACCCGATGACTTTATTAAGGATTTGGCTGATCAGTACCCTTAGGAGGAATCTCATCCTGTAGTTTCTATTGACAATCTCTTCTCTAAGATTAGTGATCCATTCTTCTATATTGTAAACCCTGTAGATACCCATCAACCCTATAAGGTAAACCTCATTAGTCTAAGACTAATTCATGACACACCTTCTTGCATTCCATTCTATCCAATCAATCCCGAACACTTTTCCTACCAGACTAACCCTGAATCCACCTCTTATTTTTTGCCTTTTCTTGAGTTTTTCTATATTTCTTTAACCATTCACCAGCATCATGTCGAGGTTTGCATGTTACATTCATTCCTTGCACATGTTAGGTTTGCATCATACTTCTTGCATACCCTTTGGCATTTACTAGAGCACATAGTAAGTTTTCATGTGCATGTCATTCTAGGGTTAAACCTAGAGAGTCTATAATGTATTAGGTTAGACCCTAGAAAGACCAATAAAATTTCCTTCGATAGGAAAGTTTAGTCGAGTCTAATAGGTATTAGTTGAGTCCAATAAAATTCATAGTCCTAAATTACATGTCTACACCTGCACTACCCTCTACACAGCATATGCATATGAAAATTAGTCAAAAGCTGAACATAACTAATGAACTAAATTACAACTTGGCTAATTCCCAAAAGAGAGATAAAGAATATTGCATGGGATTTTGTAGTTGTAAAGAATTTTCTGCTTGCAAAGCTGACCCATCCAAGATAATGAATATCTGTCGACCCAATGCCTATGTGCGTGAGATACTACTTGATTTAGATATTAGCTCCACCTTCATCATCTCAGATCTTATAGAGTCTAGGGAGCCAGTAGCTATAACTAGCGAGCACCTTGATCCTAACCCTCCCTTTTAAGAGAGAACCCGTCCCAGAGTGTCCACATACAATTGGCCAAATAGTGAGGAAAAGATCGAGAGAATCCTGGATGATCAAGCCATATATACCCGGAATAGAGGCTATCAAAGGTATTTGGTCCGGTGGCAAGGTCGCCCAGAATTTGAGGACTCGTGGATCACCCGTGAGGATCTACAGTGCCTCAACCCAGACTTACTCGAGCACTATAAGAGCCAATTTATCCCACACTCGACGAGGTCGAGTTCCTCCCACCCCGGGAGAATTGGTGGGGGCACCAGGATCAGACCCAGATTATTGGGCCCTATTTGGTTTACCTAGCCATGTGTCAAATTTTATAATCAACTAGAATTGAGTCCTGTAATAAGTTGAGGTTAGTTGATTTGTCTCAACCCTCAACCTAGTTGGTATTTTGAGTCATGTATATCATTTATGAGTTCAGTATGAGCCTAGTTTTTGTACAAGAGAGGAGGTTACAATTTTTTGTAGTTCCACCAGGCCATATCCAGGAGTCAGAGATAACTACATCAGCCCATTGGATTTTGTGTGACAACCCAGGATCCAAGATGCTTCCGAAAACCCTTATTCTTTCCAAAGGCCCTCTAGATGCCCAAATTCCCTTCCAGATGCCAGAGCATATTCCCAAAAAAAGTCACCCATGATTCCAGAGGTCCACCTACATCCAAGCCCAAAGAAATCAAGCCGAGGTGCCAAGCCCAAGCCCTTAAGAAGCAAGATTCCAAGAAATATTCCTGCTACCAGACTAACAGGCCATCCTAGCTTCCAAAGGCCAAACCCATGCACCCAAGCCCCTTTGGGCCGGCCCCTTGATGCTCCTAGAGACCCAACACGCCCCCTTAGGCATCCTTGAAGTGTTGACCAAGTCCAATTGGTGTCCTTGAGTGGAATAGTCAAAGCATGAAGGAAAAAGGAGAAGACTAGGTCAATTCCTAACCTAACGGGGATTTGTTTTTCTAACCTAGCTAGGAAAGGACTTGTATTCCAATTGGGAAGGGGACTTGTAACCCAAGTGTAACCATAATTAGTGAGGGAATGGAAACTCTATAAATACCCCACCCCTCCCCTTCTTGTAAGCATCTCTTTCTTATCAATACAACTTGCTGAAATTTTGAGTTATTACCTTGTGTTAGTGTTTTTTTGGTTCTTTAGGTTGTGTTCTTGTTTTTGGACAAATTCCTTGCTACCCTAACATCCTTCTACATCCTAAATCACTACCATCCAAGCCTTCACACATCCAAGAAGGAGTGCCCTAGGCCACCGAGCAAGGAGATCTTCAACAAGCTTCAAACAGCCCAGCTTCTAAACCCTAACCTGATTCCTTCTAAACCCAGTTCATTTTCTATTTTTTATTTGCTGTTTTGATTAACCTTGATGCTTGTAGGATCCCCGAGGTGCTTCCCCTCCCCTGAGGAAGCCTTCTTTGCTTCCAGACCGCCCAGATCTTCCATCAGATTCATGGGAAACAAGGCTTCTTCTTCCAGGCTCTAATTAGAGTGCGTGTGAACCCTGCTACTTTTGAATTTCAATCTCTTACCGGTAAGCAACCTTCCCTTCTCTTATTATCTGATTTAGATGAAGTTAAACTATCCTAAATCGAGAGTTTCTCAACTCTCGAGTCCTGGATATTTCATTGTTTTGCATGAGTATGCCTGCGACCCGATGATTCTTTGCATTGCTAGTCTTTCCGCTAGTTCTTATTTTATTTTGGAAATCTAGCCGGCAAATAAAATTATAAAAATCATAAAAAAAATTATTTTACTATTTTCCATGCATGTTTAGCAGTCTCAGAGTCATCCTGCATCAGCAATGATGGCAGGCAGATGATGCAAAATTAGGGTTTAAGTTTTTTTTGGGAGTTTTTTTGTATATATGTAATTTTTTTTTATTTTTATATTTTGGTATTTTTTTAAATAGAATAAAACTTGCAAATTATGACCTAATATGCAGAAACATACTAAAAATAAAAGATATGCAAAAGAGATGCTAAACAAAACCCTAAACATTCCAAAGTAGCCTTGATGAAATAAATAGAGCCAAAAACTTGTAGTCTATATTTTGGCTTGCAGAAACTGCACAGATCGAAATAAAATCTGCAAAAATTCTATAAAATACTTTAAGTTAATTTTAATCCAGAAAAATAAAAATCATAATTTTTAGAGTTCTGAGCAGGGAGAAACAATTAAAATAATAGTGCATATATGGATTGTAAAGGGTGCAGAAATGAGTCCTAATCTAAGCTCTGATACCAAATTGATGCGGAACATATGTATGCATGCAACTATGTTTTTTTGTATATTTTTTATTTAAGTTGTGATGCTAAATCTCGAAGAGTAGACAAAGTATCTAAGCAAGGAACGCTATGCAAGAAAATAACTAAAGCATGCAAATAGGACCTAAGTGCAAAGGAAAGAGAAGGACCGCCGAGGCTGAGAAGCCTTGGTTGGGCTATTTCTTCTACAATAACGCTACTGGTGGTAGAGGGGATGTACATGGCAATGTCTGATGTGCCTGGTGAAGATCGCAGTGAAGAGATCACTCATCCTCAATGGATGTGGCCTGGAAAACCAAGCTAGAGAACTGCGGATACTGGCTTTTTGTTTGATGATCCGATTGAGGCCTAGCTAGAGTCGTCAGATTCGTTGGAGTCAAGGGACTTGCAAATGACCTATCAGGGGTTAGAAAACTAAGAGGAGATGAAGAAACAAGAAGAAAACAGCATGGGATGAAGTATTTTTGGAGTGGTCAGCCAAGTCTCTGAAGGATTGGATGGTGGCTGGAATCAATTGCAACACCGGGAAGAAGATAGCAATCAGATGATCCCTTAATGCACACAGCAGGGAGGCACACAGTAATTGGAGACTCAATAATATTTTATATATCAAAATTAGCTCTCATACAAGAGACTAGGGTCCTTTAAATAGACCCTTAGTCTTGGGCCCCAAGTAAGGATACAAAAGTAATTACATAGGAGTTTCATTCCCACCTAAACCCTAGCTAGAAAATAACGAAACATTAGGTAGAAAAAAAACTCTAATAATTCTCCCTCTCTCCTTGCCTTGGTAAGCCAAGAGGTGATTTTAAGTGGCCAACCAAGGGTTAGGTCACTCTAAGCTTTCCACCCTAGCTCCTCTCTTGGGCCTGGGCTAGCCCAGTTTGCAATGCTTTGATCCAAGGCTTCAGGGTTTTCGATTTCTCCTTCAGGGTCTTCAAATCTTCAAGCTGGGTTAGACTTGGGCTTCACTTTCATGTCTTCAAACTAGTTGGACTTGGTCTTCACTTGTATGATGTGGTCTTGAGTCTTCACTGTACTTAGACAAGACTCAAAAATAAAATTAGCTCCATATAAGCTGACTAGCACTAGACTGGACTAGCTCAACATGAGCTGATTAATACAGGACTCAAAAAAGACAACTTAGATGAACTAAGCTTTATTACAATGGACTTGAATATAACTAAGTGATCCACAAAGGGTTGAGATGCCTTTGTCTTATTATGGTGCCTCTGGTATCCGCACCATATTTGAAGCAAGTTAGAATCAAATCTGTACTTATGAAAAATAGCCGTTACTCCAAGTGTCGATACTTGAATCTGGTGACTGGATTGACACGGTTTTGTATTTTTCTTGTTCTCAGGCCTTGAGTAGATACTTTAACATCTTCATGAGCCGACACTTGAATGTGCCAGTGCAGAAACTTGCTAAAACTTTTCCAAAATCAAACTTTAAGTCCTTCCAAGTCTTCCTTGTGTTCCAAAGTTTTTATATCTTAAGATTTCATGAATTTGAAGGACTTCTTCAATTGAAATACAAGTATTTTTTCTTTCAACTGATATGAGTACTTAATCTGATAAACATACTAAACACACAATTAGAACTTATATATACTTAAGTATTTTGTTAATCATTAAAATCAAGACCAGAGTCAACAATCTCTCCCTTTTGATGATGACAAAACCTTTAAGTATATAAATATGGTAAGCTTAAAAAGATTGACAATAAGTTAAATATGTAAGCTTAAAATCAATGAGTATCATGCTCCCCTCAAAAAATGATTTTAAAACATTTTAAAAATTTCTCCGTTAGTAATTCTTCCCTTAAGATTAAAACATTTTGCTTTCTTCTCCCTCCTTTTGCATTTTCTTTCATTTCTCATATAATTTTCCATGTTTATCAAATCTTTTCCCTTTTCGTGCTTAACAATTTTCTCCCCCTTTTTGTCATCATGAAAAAAGGGTGAAAGGCAATACAAAATGAGAATGAAGGTGAAAAGAATATCATAAATCATCAAAATCAATACATGAGACTAATTAAATATGATACCAATTGAACATGATACCATAAAAATGACATGCACATGCAAGAAATAATTCAATATATATTAGCTCTAATATGCATAACCAAGGTATGATTAAGACAACAACCCATTCACCTCACTTGTTCATGGGATAAGGCCACAGTGGCACCCCAACATGTCATAAGAGACCCCATTGAATGGGAAGAGAGGGTCTTTAAACCATACTTAGCACCTGATGGGGACATCACCAGCACTGATCCCAAAGTAGCACTGATCCTGGATCAGCATGGATCTCGGATCAGCATAGATCTCGGATCAGTAAAAATCTTGAAGTAGCATGAATTTTGATGCAGCATGAATCTTGATGCTGTACATATTTCAATAAATTCAAATTCAAAAATTAGTTGATTAGGATTAGTTGTTCAAATTTGATTTAGGATTAGGTTGGTTAGGATTAAGATTTGGATAGGCCTTATCTTATATTTGAATTTGAACCATCCTTATCTGTCTATTTTATATTCAAATTCAAATGAGGGTTGGAAATGTCTATAAATACCACCCTCATTCCTTTGTAAATGATAGGTTAATGAAGATAAGGCTTTAGGGAAGAGTGATTCTTCATTCTACCTCTATAAAGGAGTGGGCGTGAGGCCCATCTTGCCTTCACCTTTCGGCGTCGAGGGGTGTGAGACCCTATGCCTTCATTTTTGAGCATCGAGGGGTGTGAGGCCCTAGTTATTCCCTTCCATATCAAGTCCCCTCTATGGTCTTAGAGATTTTCTTTCATGGCCCGAAGTAGCGATTTGGATGGGATGCCCTAGGCTCCGCATGTAATGAGATGGGTGGGATGCCCTACGCTACATGTAATGGGGTGGGTGAGATGCCCTAAAGATGAAAGGTCTCTCCATGAATGTAAGTTCTAAGTCTATAGAGTATCCAATTTTCTACTATACATCTCCGTTGTTCCTTTGCCATCCCCTAGAAAAATAAATTAAAAAAAATAGTAATACCCTAATCATTAGTGACTTCTTAGCTCATCGATGATCCTCTCCAAATCCCGTCCCCCACCACTGCATCTCTCAGCAAGTCACCTATCCGAAAATGTTGCTGGTCAACAAACTCAAAATCAACTCTCCATCCCCCGATAATGGCCTTGGAGGCTATCTGGTTTGCTCTAAGGGCTGGTAGTCAGACTGGAATCTCCTACTAAGCAGCTGCCTTTGCGCACTAATATTCATGCTTGGCCTTCATGCGGTGCTCTGCATCCTGAGTGGAAGGTCGAGGCCTCCTAGCTAATTTCTTCTTGGGTCCCATCTTCCAAGAAAAAGAGGAAACATGGATGGAAAGGGAAATGCACAAAAAAGTCATGGTAAAATGTGAGGAACGGTGAAAGCGAGGGAAAGAACAGGCTCAAACAAAAAATCAGAAGGTTAGAACTATGAATGAAATCAAACGAAGGTTAGGGAATAGTAGGGGGATGTGTCGGTTCATGAAAAATAGAAAGAAAAATAAAAAGAATTGGATCAATTTTCCTATTTAATCACTGGTTCTTGTCGGTCAAGTGTTGACTCACGGGATCAGTCCAAGTGTCGACACTTTGAGGTATCGACACTTCCAAGTATCGATACTTCGAGAAAAAGTCAAGAAAATAGGGAAAAAATCATAGAAAATCAGGGTAATTAATTTTGATAGCCAATAAATGATTGAATATGATTTTCAAAGTCATTAGATCAAGAGATTTTCAAAGAAAATTTGAAAGGTCATTAATGACCCATATTTCTCTTCTAATCATACTGAACCTATGTTCATTGAGTGGCTTGGTCAGTATATTAGCTAATTGCATATTAGTACAAACAAATTCAAGCATAACATCATTATTTTGAATATGATCTCTAATAAAATGATGTCTAATTTCTATATGCTTACTTTTTGAGTATTGAACAGGATTTTTAGTTAAGTTTATTATACTTGTGTTATCACATATAATTGGTGTCTTAGTTAATTTAATGCCAAAGTCCTCAAGTTATTGTTTAATTCATAAGATTTGAGCATAACTTCTAGCTACAATATATTCAGATTCAACTATAGATAGCGCAACTGAATTTTGTTTCATGCTAAACCATGATATTAAATTAACTGTAAGAAATTAACAAGTTATAGAAGTACTTTTTCTATCTAACTTACAATTACAAAATCAACATCAAAATATATAATTAAATCAATAGCTAAATTCTTAGAGTACCATAGTCTAATATCAATAGTGCCAAAAAAATATCTAAGTATGCGTTTAATAGCCAATAAATATGATTCCTTAGGCTCAGACTGATATCTTGCACACATTCTTACACTAAACATAATATCTAGTCTACTAGCAGTTAAGTACAATAAAGATCCAATTGATGCCTTTATAAAATTTTTGATCAACTTTCTTACCAAATTCATCCTTGTTAAGCTTACATGAAGGGCTCATAGGAGTACTAAGAGGTTTAGTCTTCTCCATCCCAAAAATTTTTAGAGTCTCCTTTACGTATTTAGCTTGGTTAATGAAAATTCCTACATGAGTTTGCTTAATCTAGAGTCCAAGGAAGTAGCTTAACTTTCCCATTATGCTCATCTCGAACTCTATTTGCATAAGCTTAGCAAATTCTTGACAAAGAGATTTATTAATGGCATTAAAGATAATATCATCTACATAGATCTATACTACTAAAAGTTCATCAATCTTTTTCTTTAAAAATGAGTAGTATCAACATGATCCCTAGTAAAACCATTTTCCATTAAAAATTTACTGAGTCTTTCATACCATGCATGAGGGACTTGTTTTAAACCATAAATTACTTTGTATAATTTGAAAACATGATCAGTATTGCCACCGAGATTGACGTGGCTTGTAGCTCCAATGCATATCATGCGTGTGTCAGGTTCCCATGGGGTGCTCATCCCTCCATTTCCTTGATGGCTCTTTGCCCTGCAAAAAAAAAGGAGACCCGGGCTAAGGATTCCAGCGGGGACACTCCGACGATCAAGTCAAACAAGATGATCAAGGAGAACAGAACCTCTATGTCGGAGAGCTTGGGGAACTCTCCGTGTAAAGGGTGAAAGATAGAATTATGGTGGAAAAAATAAGCGAAGATGGGATCGAAGGGCCCAGAAGGGTCTGCTAGGGATCCCTCCCCCATCTCCTCCTTACATGTTTCTCCTTCGTTCCTCCTTTTTTTTCCTTTTTCTTTCCTTTTATATGAGATGGCCTAGAGCAAGTCTTGGGCTTTGTCCTGGTGTCCCTTTTCATGTGCACTCTCTAGGAGGGGCTTGCTATTGCCTATGATTTCCTTCCTGTCGGACCGGTCCCTAGGTGGAGACCCTTCCTTTTAGGGGTGCATGCCAGCATGGCACAGATCCTATCCCTTCTGGTGGTGCAATTCCCCATGAGAGGGGTGGGCATCATGCCACTGAGCTTTATGCCACGATGGGGAGTTTTCATTCCTGGAGGGGCCGTTCGGGCATTACAGGGCCCTGGAGTCTAAATGGAATACCTCTCTTAGGGGAGGTTCAGGCTTTGTGTCACAGGGGTTGATGCCCCTGGTCGCACGGTTGTCAGTATGGTAGTGCGCTACAGGATTTAGGGCCTGGGTGCCCCTGCATGAGCTCTCTTTATAAAGAGCACACGGGCAGCATGTTGCAAAACTTGAATAAATAACAAGGCATGCACCACCTCTCGGAGGTTGCAGGTGGATAGGGACACCCTACTGTGGCTTGAATATTTGTTGATCATTCCCTCCTTCGTCGTTGGTGGGAATTATGGCCTTCGCATGGTAGGGAGAGACCTCCATTCAGGAGGCCCACCCTTGGCAGTATGAGCATGACCCCGGTTAAGAGTTGACCTCAAACGGAGGGCTCGCCTTATGAGCATGACCCTGGCTGGGAGCTGACCTTAATAGGAGGGCTCGTCTTGGCAGCATGAGCATGACCCTGGCTGGGAGCTGACCTCAGATCAAGGACTTGCCTCATGAGCACAACCTCGATTAAGAGCTGACCTTGAAAGGAGGGCTCGCCTTGGTAGCATGAGCATGACCCCGATCAGGAGCTGACCTCAGATAGAGGGCTCACCTCATGAGCACAACCCCGATTGAAAGCGAACCTCGATAGGAGGGCTTGCCTCGGTAGCATGAGCAAGACCCCGGCTGGGAGCTAACCTCAAATGGAGGGCTCACCTCATGAGCTTGACCCTGGTTGGGAGTTGACCTCAGTTAGAGGGCTCGCCTTAGCTCCTTACTTGGCCACCGTGCCCAGGTAGCGGGGCTCTTGCGAACTTGGCTACTAGAAAGACCCAGGTCAGCAAATGTACCACATCAGCCACCACACCCAGGTGGGAGACTCTTTGCCAGCAGGGCCACCAGCTGAGGCTCCACATCAATGGATGTGCCACATTAGATGCCCCCATTCCCGGGCCCGAAGGATGAAGCATAGCTCAGGGTAAAGAAAGTAACGACCACATTGACATGAAGAGGCACACCCCCTATGCCATTAATGATGTGGGATGTGGGGTTGGATGAAATGCAAGGATGATGATGTTCTTCCATAGATTTACAATCCATTAAGAGCAATGAAATTTAAAGCAAAAATTAATCATAAGGGAGAACAATTTCATTCAAGTAGGATACAAATTCATGAAAAATTAAACACTCGCATGCTAATCACTTCCAAAATGATAGGAGATGGATCTCATGGCTAGGAAACAATTCCTACTAGGTCAAATCTCTTTTAAATGGTCAGATCTAAATAGCCAAGTAGAATGTTTTCTACCAACAATGATGACTAATTATTTGGTAGAAGAAGAAGCTCTCATCACTCAAGGATTGAGGTCTGGAAGTCAAGATTAGCACTCCCTACTTTGAGATTTACCTTGGCCTTGATCCATTGCATGGAGACCTTCATCCTTGACTTAGAAACTTGAGAGAACCTGCAAATAAAGTTGGGATTAGGCATGGAAGAAGAATTGGGGTTGTAATGGAAACAAGGAAAAGAGAAGAAGAAGAAAGTGGCCAGTGGCCTTGGTGCTTGGAACTTGAGCTTGGACCAAACTATGGGGCATTCCACTCTTCACTCCTTGCAATGGCACTTTTTTCTCTCAAACACAAACTTAAAAACTCACTCTCTTTTCTTATATAAGGATCTACACACTCAAATTAGCAAGAACACTCTCACACCAAACAAGAACACAAGAGAACCGGAACACAAGAGAAATAATCCTTTCATTAATCATCATAGCATAGCATGAAAACAAATGAGAACTTCGGGGCCCTATTTATATGCTCCTAAGCTAGGGAAATACCTCCAAGGGTGGAGGGAAAGGAATAAGGATGGCTTAGTTGGCTCCAACAACTCTTAGGTGAGTGGTTCTAACAAGAAACAAATTGTAGGTAGAATGTTACAACCACTTTGATATATGACATCTAGAAGGTCCTAATGTGGCTTTCAAGTACTGATGTGGAGTCTTAGGTGTCATAAGTTGTGGCATCGCACATGTCAAATATTGTTGGGTAGTGGATGGAATCTTTATGTTCCCCATAAAACTCTTGATGTAGTGTAATTCCTTCTCCCCCAAAGTTGTTTAATGAGTTGTTCCCCCATGTACTTTAAGTCTTGGTGTGAATTAGGCTTGAATGATTGGACTTGGACTTGAAGAGGGCTTGAATGGTTGGCTTGGACTTGAAGAGGAGGGCCATTGGCTTGGACCTAAAGAGGAGGCCCTCCATTAGGCTTTGAGCTTGTGCCGAATGGGCTTCTTTCATGTGTTGGCTTATGAGCCAATTCATGAATAGAATGTGTTGTCTTATACTTCAAGAAAATTTATAACTTGCTTCGAAGTTCAAAAACTTTATTGACTATAGCTACAAAAAAAAAATAAAGTGAGTTAATCAACGTATATATAGCTGCAAAAAAAATAAAGTGAGTTAATCAAAGTATATATTTTTATTATGGATGTCCCCATCAGTTTTCCTGTGGTGGAAAGAGCTCGACTTTCTTGAGTTGGAATTCATCTGGATTTGGTAATACTTTAGGAGGTCAAGATCGATTCTTTGTAAGTCCTCTCAAGTGATCCTTTAGTCTTTAGAATCAAGACATCCTTGCCAGTGAACCAAGTAGTGCCGATAGTCTTTGTTTCGAGTAGTGACAATCTTGTCATCTAAGATTCGCTCAATCTTATGTCGCCACTTTGAAAATATGGCTGGTGGATACTCAAGGATGGGTTAACTCTCAAGAGTAGAATCAGGCCCGAACAGCTCACTAGGTATCATTGTCAGTTCTTTGTACTGAAGTAGATCTGAAATGTTAAAAGTGGAACTGATACCAAAGTCAGATGGTAAATCTAGCACATATTTAGTCCAAATTTCCTTGTTATTTTGAAAGGACCTGCAACACGGGCATGTAACCATTCAGGTTCGAGCCTTACCGTGACATAGTCTCCTTTCTAAAATTCTTTAGCTCTCTTACGTGAGTTAATCATATGCTTGTTAATTTCATTGCTTAAATTTTCTTACTAATCATGCTATGCATATGACTCTCGCAATCATGGACACTTATGCATGGGAAGGTGAAATGACACCAAAAGACTAAACACAAATGACATCAAAATAAAACAAGCTCAAATAGACTTTATTATCTATGGACTAAACTTTATTGTTGGGCTAGGAAACAAAAAGTTTATAATTTCCAATATTCCCCTAAATGGCTTTGAAGACTCTGGCACAACTTAGGTAGGTGACAATAAATCTTAATTTGGTACCCAATAAATTCCATAATGTCTTCCAAAAGTAACTGTTGAATATTACTGGGACCTGATCAATGGTATTATGGATGTCCCAGCTTGGTGGATTAGGATTGGGGATGTTCTAGAAGGGTGAATCAGGCTCAAGGCAATTATCAAGGAATACAATTTCCATCTTCCTTCTCTTCCATTTCCATCTTCAATTCCTACCATCTCTTCACTTCTAATCCTCATGTAAAATTTTTTGCAGGTTCTACAATTTCTTGGGGTTGATCCTTCAGAATTGGTTCTAGGTTTTCTCTGATGGTCAATATCCCATTAGGTGATCCTTCATTAATCTTTAGATCTAAATCCTCAACATTGATTAATTCTCAGGTCCTCCATTATCTTCTTGGATTGCTCTTCATGGTTTTGTCCCTGGGTGTCATCTTCTTTAAGTTGATTATTTTCATTGTTAATTTCTTTATGCTGGGTAATTATTTTATCCTCAAGCAATTATTCTTATTCATATTCATCCAATAAGTCAGACCCAGCTTCATAGACTTCATCCTTAAATTCTTCAACGGGTTTAGGATCTTCTTTTTTTAGCTCTCTATTTGGACAAGATTTTGATTCCACTTCATCTTTAAATGCTTCAATAGGTTTAGGAGATTTTTTCTCTAATTCTTCCATGGGTTTAGTCTGTTCTTTCTCCCTTATACTTATTGAATTCAGCAATATATTTAAACACAGTTTCATCATCTTGTCATAATTTGTACCATTGGGTTGGAAGATTTTGCTTATAAGATTTGTCTAGGTACTTTTCCCCCAGCTTACTCTTCATATCTCTCCAAATAATTATTTTATCCCCACTATAATAACTTTTATGCTCAACATGTCCCCAATATGACTTAGCATATCGGATTAGCTTTAATTAGGCAAATTGACACTTTCTTTCTTCTGACATTTCATCAAACTTAAAGTACTAATCCATTTTCTTCTCCCAATCGACATACACTTGGGTTCCCATCAAAAGTAGATGCATAGGGTCGATTGCTCCTAAAAATTCTCTCCTCTTCATCTATAAAGACTTGATAGGGGTATCTAAGTTTATACTCAGGGGTGAGATCATGGCAATGGACTCTTGGATCAATGGGAGATGATTTAGGATTAGTACGGGTCAAGCAATCTTTTTCGATGTTCTCGAATTATTCACTTGCCCTAACTCTTTGTTCACTTGCCCTAATTGTTTAGTTAGGGTATCATATTTTTTAGTCAGGGTCCTCATAAAGTACTCAATATTGGAATCCATGGGTAAACCTGACTGAGTGTAGAACTATTGGTATAGGACTTCAAATCAATTGGGCCAACAACACAAACCTAACTTCTAGGGCTCTAAGACTTTGAAGTTCAAACATAGGACTTAACTAGATACTACTTAAGAATGTAATTATCCTGTCCAGTGGCTAGATAAGAGGTGAGGTTGTGGGAGGCTTCCCTCGCATTCACGAGGTCCTAATTAAAAGTTGGATGTCCGCTTAAGGCATTTGCCATTGGACCTCTAGCCTTATACACCAATTTCTAGAAATAAGTACAAACTTAAATAATACTTTGTCTTATCTTGCACTTGAACCTAACTTGGGTATCCCTAGTTTTAGGTTCCTACTTGATTTCAATTATTGCTTAGGTCAATGCTAATGTGGGTGATTGTTTTGGGCCAATGAAAAGTAATGACCTCCTTCCCTTATGTTATGATTGAATGCCCTTAAAATGATTTTAAAATGGGTGCACAAACAACCAACTAGCTAACAAGAGATGTTGACTAGCACAAACATATGAGTCAAACCTGAATTTCAAAGTTTCAAAAATTCAAAATTTAAATTAAAAATTGTAGCTTTAAAAGTCTTAATTTAAAAATCAAACTTTAAAATTTAAACTTCAAAATTTTGTTAGAAAATTCATTCTTGGAGGTACAAGTAATTCTAAGAAAAATTTCAGTCACTAACACTTCTAACTAGCTAGTTTTAAAATTCAAAATTAAAATTTTAAAATTTTTTTAAAAAAATAAAATTTAAATTTGAATTGTTAGATCTCAAAGTTAAGGCATCAGATGTCGAAATTTAAGTTTTATTCTCAAATTTTGATTAGGAAATTCCAATTTGAAAGCTTATTGTAGATGTGGTTACAAGAAGCTTCTAGCCAACAAACGCTTAACCATCTAACATCTAAAATTTGAAATTAAATTCAAACAAATTCCAGAATTCGAATTTTAATGACTAGAGATCTCATATCCAAATTAAAATTCAGATGAATTTTTTTTTTTGAATTTTCTAAAATTTAATGGAACACCTAAATGGAGGGCAAACTAGAATTGAAACAAGCTGTGAACTAGTTTAGGGCAGCAGCTTAAAGTGGACTAAAATTAAACTAAGAATTTAAAGAAAAAATTATATTTAAATTTTAGATCTCAGATCCTAACATCTTAAAGTGTAGCAAAAGAATTTTTTCTTTTGAAAGAATACTAAAATTCATGAAAAACTCGGGTTGGTTCTAGTACATAAAATTTAGCAATCAGCAAACCTCCAATTAACTATATTCAAAATTCGAAATTTAAATTTAAAAATTTTCAAAAAATTAGAATTTCAATTGAAATTTTCATATCTTGGGGTAAGATCTCATTTTTTAAAATTTAAATCTCAAATTTTGGATTTGAATTTCGGACTTGAAGGCAAGCAACACACAAAGGGAACAAAATTTAGCAACTTGACCTAGTAGAACCTTAAGCTCTGAAATTTAAAGCAATCATTAAGAGAAATGAAATGCAAGGATGATGATGTTCTTCCAGAGATTAGCAATCCATTAAGAGCAATGAAATTTAAAGCAAAAATTAATCATAAGGAGAACAATTTCATTCAAGTAGGAGACTAGTTCATGAAAAATTAAACACCCGCTTGCTAATCACTTCCAAAATGATAGGAGATGGATCTCATGGCAAGGAAACCATTCCTACTAGGTCAAATCTCCTTCGAATGGTCAAATCTAAAGAGCCAAGTAGAAGGTTTTCTACCAACAATGATAAGTAATTATTTGGTGGAAGAAAAAGCTCTCATCACTCAAGGATTGAGGTTTAGAAGTCATGATTAGCACTCCCTACTTTGAGACTTACCTTGGCCTTGATCCATGGCGTGGAGTTCTCATCCTTGACTTAGGAACCTGAGAGAACCTGCATATAAACTTGGGATTAAGCATGGAAGAAAAATTGGCATTGGAATGGAAACAAGGAAAATGGAAGAAGAGAAAGTGGCCAGCAGCCTTGGTGCTTGGAACTTGAGCTTGGACCAAACTATGGGGCATTCTACTCTTCACTCTTGCAATGGCACTCTTCTCTTCAACACCAAACTTTAAAACTCTCACTCTTTCCTTAGATAAGGATCTACACACCCAAACTAGCAAGAACACTCACACCAAACAAGAATATAAGAGAACTAGAACACAGAGAAATAATCCTTTCATTAATCATCATAGCATAGCATAAAAACAAATGAGAGCTTTGGGGCCCTATTTATAGGCTCCTAAGCTAGGGAAATTCATCCAAGGGTGGAGGGAGGGATAAGGATGGCTTAGTCGGCTCCATAACTCTTAGGTAAGTGGTTCTAACTAGAAAAAATTATTAGTAAAAAGTTACAACTACTTTGACATGTGGCATCTAAAAGGTCCTAATGGGCTTCCAAGTGCTGATGTGGTGGCTTAGGTGTCATAAGTTGTGGCATCCCATATATCAAATATTTCTTGGTGATATATTGTGGTGTTGGAAATTGTGTCCCAAATTCAATCATGTAGGCTGTAGATGATTGTGCTACATTGTATTGTATATGAATTCTTATATAATAAAGAAAAGTATTTATTTTGGATGTCCTCTTTTTACATTTTTCTGTAATGAACACTTGTATGATAGAGTCCTTAGAACTACTTTGTTTTGATATAGAGAGGATATATCAAGTAATTCTTAAACCGGTTCACAACCAAATGATACATTATTATAGGATGATGATGTATCAAGTGTAGGTTGTTGTATGTCACACTTGTTAGTTGTCCTCTTAACCAAAGAGTGTGGAGACACTGGTATGACATACAAGTAAAGTGTATGATATTTCACTGAACGTGACCATCTGCGGAGCTTCCTTCTACCAAAGGGTTGCTCGCGAAGGGATATGGGTATATGTGTCCCTCAGACCTGAGGTCACCATAGCAGCTTGCAAGCAACTCACTATACTTTGGTGCCGGACTATATTTGGATTTCTAATCTAGTGACAGAAGGTTTCTGGGTATAGTCAAGTACTTGTGGAGCGGTGGTGGATCAAGATGGAATTGACCTCTCCAAATAGTTTGGAGTGAATGACTCACTATGTTACAATTCAGCAAAATCTTGGCTAGGGTAGTTCTTGTGAGGAGTCACAGGACTTGTAAGGTGAGACATGATCTAGATAGACTAAATTAGGGTTGGCAGTCGAACCCTAAGTCATCCTGAGAATTGAAAGGTTGAAGGGATGAATTATGCGGCAACCAAATGCCTCACTAGACTAGGGCATACTGACACTAAAATCCTAAGACAGCAGATCTCTTTTGTTTTCAATTTTCTGGATATATGTGGTGAATGAAGGATGAAGATGGGGGACCGGGAAGTGGAAATCATGGCCCTGAGACTCACTCTAGCAGGAAACGCACACAGAAAGTCAGGGGTCAAAGCCTAAAAGCTACCCTCCCGAGGGATCATAGCACAGCTACCCTGAGCATAAATCTACCCTCCCGAAGGGGTCATAGCACCAGCTACCTTGAGCTCTCATCGAACCCATAATGCACACACCAGGGCTCTCACATAGATGCGCTAGGATGACTCTCCAAGGACACGAGGGGATAAAGAAGACGAGATATGGGATAACTAGGGTGCTCATCGAACCCATAATGCACACAGCAGGGAACGCCTCACACCCCTCGTCGAACCCATAATGCACACAGCAGGGAACGAAGGAAAATGGGCCTCAGCCCAGAACCAGAACCAGAACCAACCCCAAAATCTATATCAAATCTCTCTCTAAGGGGGGAGAGGGGGCCTTTATATTGAAAACCAAATCCCTCAGTTTCTTAGCCTCTAAGAAATTAAAAATGGAAAATAAATTACATCAAATTCATGTTGCATCAAAAATAGTGCTAGTCTGCTATGAGAAGCGTGTCAGCTTGATAATCTGCTCCAGAAAATGTGCTGCTCTGAAATATGGGCTGCTCTGAAATCCATGCAAACTCCATCTCATGGCCGTGCGAGGATCGATCTCCCGATGGAGCATACGGCCGGCAACTGGGAAGCAGGCAGCGGACGGGGCTAGCAGGCGACGAGCGGCGGACAACCACAGGCGAGGCGGCACATGGTCTGGCACGGCACGCCCAGCGTGTCGTTTGGTCTCCCACGGTCGTGGGAGACCTCCCAGGCACCGGCTGTCCTCCGGTGACCAACGGTGGGCGGACCGGCGGTGAGCGGTGGCAGGCTGGCGGCGGTGCAATGGCGGCCGCAGTGGCGGCATGGCACAGTGCCGCTTGGGCTTCTCATGGGCATGGGGCCCAAGTCAGCGGTGGAGCGCTCCGACGGCCGGGCGAGGGCCGGCGGACGGTGGACAGGCTGCGGTGCAGGCCGGTGGTGGCAAACGACGGCGGCAGCGTGTGGCCAAACGGATGCCTCCCATGTCCGTTCGTCTTCCCACGAGCATGGGCGGTGGTGGCGGCGGCTTCTCCGGCGAGGGTGGGGGCCGGCGAGCTTCGACGGCGGTCCGTTGCGGCGGGTTGGGGTCGGGCGGCCCGATCTGGGGCCGGAGGGGCGGTGGGCTAGGGTTCGGAACTTTTAAAAAAATTCATGAGAGAAAGGTTGCAGGAGGTGGAATAATGCTGGGATAACTCGGGGATAAAACGAGAACAAAACCAGAATAGCTGGGATAGTGGAATAGCGGGAATAGAAAAACCAAAAAAAATCTAAGAAAATAAGAAAAAATGGGAAAATACCCGGACCTGCCCTGGATCCCCATCACTTGTAGCCCAAGTGTAACCATTGTTAGTGAGGGCATGGGAACTCTATAAATACCCCACCCCTCCCTCTTATAATCAACTTTTATTCATGATATCAAAAATCCTGGTGAATTTATTTTGAGCTTGCGAGCTTGTGTACTTATTTTTTTTTGGTTCTTTTGTTTGTGTTTGTGTTTTCTTGCTACCCTAGCATCCTTCCATACCCTAACTCACTGCCATCCAAGCCTTCACACCAAGAAGGAGTGCCCTAGGACACCATGCAAGGAGATCTTCATCAAGCTTCAAGCCTCCCCGCTTCTAACCCTAACCTGATTCTTTCTAAACCTAGTCCCCTTTCTTTTCCTTACTTGCTATTTGATTGACCCTTGATTTTGCAAGATCCCTGAGGTATTTCACCTTCCCAGAGGAGGCTTTCCTTGCATCCAGAACCATCCAAATCAGCCATCTAATCAAGGGAACCAAACTTCATCATCCAGACTCCAATCAGAGTGATGTGTGATCTATTCATCGGACGTTCTTCAAATCACTGATCGGTAACATACTTCCTTCTTTTTAATTTTGATTTGATGAAGATAAGCTATCCTAATCTGGGAGTTCTCAATTCTCGGGTCCTAGAATTTATTATTTTGCATGAGTTTGCCTGCGATACGATGATTCTATGCATTGCTCTTCTTCTTGCTAGTTCTTACTTTTATTTAGGAATTTAGCTTACAAACTAAATTATAAAATATCACAAAAAAATTATTTTACTATTTTTTCTACATGTTTAGCAATCTTAGAGTCATCCTGCATCACATCCTGTGGAGGACAGATGCTTGTGTGGCTCGAGCGCCTCCTCCTCCTCAGAGCTCTTCACAGCTTCTCTCCAGCACTCGCCGAGGTATAAAGGTATGACCTTCATATTTGTGTGGTTTTTGATGTTATATGCATGCTAGGTCTTTATACTAGTTCTTGTTGCGGGTAGATCGATGGATAGTTTAGATCTATCTACCTAGCCTTCCGCTATGCATGTCTAAAAATATTTTAAAATGCATTACTTGTATCCTATTTTTCTTGCATAATGTATGTTAGGTGTAGGTATTTTTTACCTTCAGTTGGGTAGTGGAAAGAATCTTTATGTTCCCCATAAAACTCTTGATGTAGTGTAAATCCTTCTCCCCCAAGGTTGTTTGATGGGTTGTTCCCCCATGTGCTTTAAGTCTTGGAGTGAATTGGGCTTGAATGGTTGGACTTGGACTTTAAGAGGGCTTGAATGGTTGGCTTGGACTTGAAGAGGAGGGCCGTTGGCTTGGACTTGAAGAAGAGGCCCTCCATTAGGCTTTGAGCTAGAGCTAAATGGGCTTCTTTCATGTGTTGGCTTATGAGCCAAATCTTGAATAGAATGTGTTGTCTTATGCTTCAAGAAAAATTTGTAACTTGCTTTGAAGTTCAAAAACTTTATTGACTATAGCTGCAAAAAAAACAAAGTGAGTTAATCAAAGCATATATTTTTATTTTGGATTTCCCCATCAATTAATGCCTCGAGCGCCCGTGTCCCGAAGATTGTGCTCTCGTACTAACAAAGTGATGCTGTGTTCAGTCCTTCAACAGGAACAAAATGAATGTTTTGTTTGGATTGAGGCGATCACCCTTGATCTGAAGCATCGAAGCCAGCTAGTTGGTCTAGGAGTCAGAGAGTCACGGGCCTTCGATGGGCACGAGGCGATGGTGGGCAGTGGACTTTATTGCAAGGGACCTCCTCCCTCGCCATTTTAAAGGACCTTCGGGTGCAAGGGACCAAGTTTCTACAGAGCCTTCTTTCTTCCTGCTTCTTTCTCACCGAGTGCCAATGAGGCAAAACCATCACCCGGACATGGGGCAGAACAAATCTCAGGCCCAGGCCACCTAGTCTGGAGAGCTCACAGGCCAGACAATGACCCTTCAAGGAGCACTAACCGACGTTATGGGCTAGATAATGACCCTTCAAGAGGGGCCAACTGGCATTCTGGCGAGGATGTCTAGTATTGGAGAAGGCATCCATCGAGCTCAACATCACCCCAAGGAGGAAAGAGGAGAAGGGGGAGAAACCCCAGGGGGGCGATGAAGAAGCTGGACATAGTCGTGGTCGCTATGGAGAAAGCCACAGCCGCCCATGGTGCTGATGGAGGTGGATTAACAAGAACCCACTGAAGCTGCCCTTGGAATCACGAGATCGGTGACCTCCAAGGATGGGGTGGCTGATGCAGTGCTGGACCCTTATTATGAGGGATCAGGATAAGGAGAGTGTCTACCTTCTCGAGCAGGTGGACTGGAATGTCTCCGGCCATCCTACCAGCACCTTTGGTGCCCCAGGGAAGGTGTACTCTAGAACAAGAGAACCTCAATGTTGAGGGCATGCTAGGCTCACGGGTGTTGGGTTTAGGTGGCATAGTGGAAGAATGGATTTCAAAACTTTTATTTTGAAACTCCAAACAACTTGAAACCTAAGCCCAAGATCCCTTATTTCATTACAATTAACAAGTCATTCAATAAGGGTTTGGAAAAATACCTGGAATGCTAATTCCTTCTTTTTTCCACTAGGCATGCAAGTGCAAGCCCTCAAGAGGTGATCCACAAAGAAATTGAACTTGCGAAACACTCCTTAATAGGTTGCTTAAAACATTATGACTCTTCTAATGGCCTTTCTTCGTTTGGCAGCCTCTCCTTTCTTGCTCAGACACTTGCCCTCTTATAGAGCACTCTGAGCCCTCTCTAAATCCTCTTTTCACTCTCTTTTTCACTTCCTAAACCCTTGTGTTAAAATAGTGAACTTGTCTTAAGACAAGACCTATGTTCGAACAAGGGAAGGAAGAGACAAAAAGAGTGTGGCAGAGTGTAAGTGTAAGAAAGAAAGGATTTGTGATATCCATCAGCCTAAACACCGATGGCTATTTATAAGAGATGGGGAGGTGCCATATAAGTCTTATCATCAGCCTATGATCTATCCAATAATAGATCATATAAGACCCTTCACTAAGAAGGAGTCATATCCTGAGAGGTCAAGACCTTTCTGATGGGGACCTCACTAGCATGGATCCCGGAGCAAGCACGAATCTTGAAGCTGCACGTATCTCAGAGCATATCCAGAATAAATTTAGGATTTATCTTTCATTTGAAATTTGAATTAGGATTTGGTTGGTTAGGATTGAGATATGGATAGGCTTATCTTATCCTATCTTGTATTAGAATTTGAATCATTTCTATCTTTTTATCCTGTATTCATATTCAAATGAGGGTTGAACAGGTCTATAAATACCACCCTCAGTCCTTTGTAAAAAATAGTTTTTGGAGAAAAAAATTTGAGTTTTTAGAAGAGTGATTCTTCCTGCCTTCGCCTTTGGGCATGGGCGTGAGGCCCTAGTTATCTCCCTTCCTAACCCATTTTCTTTAACCCCTCATGACCTTTGAGATTCAACCTAGCACCTCCAAGTATCGAGGAGGGTGTAATGTCCTAGAGGTGAGAGGTCTCTTGGTTAGGGTGAGTCCCAAAGTCCATAAGATTCAAATCCCTGTCTTCCAGTCCCACTATTCCTTTGCCACCCCATACCTAAAAAAATACCAAAAAAATATGATACCCTAATTTTGATGACTTCTATGCTCACCAACGATCCTACCCGTGTCCCCCATCACTTTCTTGCACCAAAAGACTTATATCCCTTGTCTGAATAATATGGCCCACTTATCCTCATGCCATGTAGCATGTAACTAGTAGAGAAGTTACTCAGAAGGAATGGAAACAATGTGTCTTTATCCAAGAGTCAAGTTCCTTCATTGAGAAGGACTTTTGGAT
This sequence comes from Areca catechu, assembly GCA_021397845.1. NCBI lineage: Eukaryota > Viridiplantae > Streptophyta > Magnoliopsida > Arecales > Arecaceae > Areca > Areca catechu. Next base: position 137,944,462 of record CM038051.1, on the reverse strand, counting down.
TTAAATGTCACGGTAGCCAAGTGAAGGGATGCAACCTTCTTAGCATGCCAACTTTCTTCACCGCCCAACCTTCTTTTCACTGGGTATAAGCCAACATAATCAGTCATTAGATGAGGCAAGGGATGCATTGTTCCACATGGAAACTAAGTCCCCAAGGCTGAAGGACCCTAGGTCTTTTTTGCACCCCATTTATTCTAGCTCAAAATTCAAATTGTCACCAAGAGTCCTTATAACTTTGGACTCTTCATATAAATTAGATAATGGATGATTAAATATGAGAAAAAACTAGATAATTGTATCCCCACATTGAACTAAACCCAATCTAGGATTTCCACAAATTGGTTAGCCTATTAAGCAACCTTTAGACCCAATTCAATTGGGTAAGGAGTTAGGTTAGCCTATACATGTTAGTGTCTAATCTAGCTAACCAATTAAATCCCATGACCATAATTAAATTCCAATTGACTTCCTAGCAAAATTTCCTAATGTGTAAGACCCTTTGGGTTCTACATCTAGCCAGTAGTAGGTCTAGGTCCAAGCCATTTCGATCCAATCGAATCCAATTTGACCTAATTAGGTCAAATTGAGCAGACCTAAGTTGCTAATTTGAACTAGCTTTCGAATTGACTCATGAATTCAATTGAATTGATTCATGAAAACCTACAAGACATGATTGACGTCTAGCAATGTGTCATGACTATCCGGAAGATGAGAAAAAATGATGGAATGTACCAAAATATTCTTCATTGGAAAGTTACCATGCAATTTAAACCTTCGATCTCCCTTTATCCTGATTAAGTGATGGGAATGGATAAATGTCAAACAATAGTACTTAATCCTTTTGAATCTTAATTTGATAATGAAGACTTGATCGATGAAAGATTAGAAACCCTATATAATCTCATCCTGCTTTGATCAAAGACTTCCTGAGTCAACATTCGAAGAGATCACACGGGATAACTTCTCCTCTTACTAGGAGTGATTAATTCATTGTTGACCTACTCATTACCTTCATACACATCCACCATATCTAGAAACATCACGTACATGACTTAATTTTCATGAATGAGTATGCAACATAACATGGGTTCATGTGCACAAAATACTATGGTAATCTTAGGTCTAAGGATCACATTTGGTGTGGGCATCAAGATCTGACAGAAGCTCCTCAACCCTTTGAGGATCTCAGATTAGGGTTTCATCTTTTGTGTTCTGTAATAAGGCTTCAAACCTAAGCGTTGTATTTTTTTTAATCATGAATTTAGTCTCAATTATTTTTGTTTTAGTCATGTACCTTGACCAATTTGGCCAAGTTGTGTCTATGGGTCTTGTAATGATTCCGGTCCGAGTCTGTTTGAAGATTGGGCCCAAGCCAGAGTGGTCTTCGAGTCTAGTCCAATTTGTAATGGGTCAAGCCATCTCCCAAACCATGAAAGATCCCACTTGGTGCCACCTCATCCATCCCATGTGGTGCCACATCACCTTGACATGTGGGCGGCCAAGGCAAGAAGGGAATACTGGAATTTTTAGGCACCATTCCTTGATTCTTTCAACCCTTCCCTCCCCCTATCAAGCCTTTTTGCAAAGGAGCTACGGGCAGCTAAGGAAGGTCAATGGGAAATGAAGGCATGATCCTTGTTTCAAGCCCCATATCAAGACTTCTTTCCAAAGTGCTTGGTTGGCTATGGAAGAAAAGCATTGACCCTCAAATCAAGAAGACAACTCCCTTGTTTCAAGCCCCATATCAAGCCATCTTCCCAAAGTGCTTGGTCAGCTATGGAAGAAAAGCATTGACCCTCAAATCAAGAAGACAACTCCTTTCTTTCAACCCCTAAATCAAGCTACAAGACCTGGGTCGACCAAAGGAAGAAGAAATTTGAATTTGGGTGCCCTCTTCATGAAGCTTTGTATTTTTTTTGAAATTTGAATGGATTTTAAGGTGCCTATATAAAGGGCCTTACCCCTCCCTGTAATGTTTAAAATGATGATGAATGAAAAGAAAAGATTTGAGAGCCACTCTCCTTGTTAGTTGCCTTCGTTCCTTAATAACATCGATCTCTATGAGGGAGCACCTTCGCCTTCGGGCATCGGGAGGTGTGAGGCCTCAAGTTACCTTCTCTTCCACCAATCCATCTTCCATCTTCGAGTTCGGAGGCCAACTGGGTGATCCATTTAGGCACCTAGCAAGAAGACCCACAATCAACATCATCTTTAACCTTTCTTCTTGCTACTGGTTGATTCATAATCCTTCCTTTGATTGCTCGCAGGTCCTTTAGGTACCACGAACACGAAATCGGTCTCCCTTGCCTTCGAGACCTTTGGACAGAAAGCCAGCGCATCCACGGGGTTTGAAGGCTCGATCATCCAGGCCGCATCCGTGAGAACAAGTGAACTCGGCATCGGGCGTTTCAGAATTTTTAATCTTTGCAACCCTAAAATTTTAAGTTGATATTGATTTGCAAGCTAAATCCTACGGGGTTTCTCAATCCCGAGGTCCTCTTCCTATCCTATTTAGGGACTTACTTGCTTGCTTGAATTTCTTATTATTGTAGAACCCTAGATCTACTTTTTGTCTGTCTTCGAGAATTCTAAATCCTAAAAAAAAAACTAAAATTCACAAAGAACAAAATCACTTGCATCATTCCTCTCACCTTGCATCTAGTTAGTCCCGCAACAACATGCACAACTCCCACTAAGAGAACATTCTTTTGACAAGTAAGTAAGACTTCCATTTGATATTCTCTTGTTGAATTAGTTCAGTGGACTCATAACCTAATGAGCACCCATATCCTTGTATTAGTGTCTCTATACAAGTGGTTGTGAGACCAACCACCATTTTCATTGAGCATACATAGGATCTACTAGTCTTTCTGGATTCATCGATCCCCAAATCGATTATCCAACAATACAAACATTTTAGATTATGGTTTATAGGAACTAAGGTCTCATCATTATGATCTCCATCATAACCCTAATTCTATTACCCTAAGGTATGGGGTTCATTATAGTCTTTATAAGATGCAGCAGTATGATGAATCAAAAGATGCCTTTTATTGACAAATAATATAATACATGAGTTGGAAGATCGTAGAAATGCCCTTACAATGATTGGCTATTAGGGAACCATTCATTCAATCTCCCACTTGCACTAAAGCCAATCGCCCTTGTATTTTATACCAATATAATCTAAGTGGTGACCAAACTACTACTAAGGTAGTGCTTTAGTGAATGGGTCTGTTATGTTCTTCTTTGTATTTACTCGTTCGATGATAACATCTTATCCTTGAACAAGGTGGAAGCATCTTAAGATATGTTTGGGCTTATTATGAGACCTTGGTTCCTCAGCTTGCACAACAACTCCAGTCTTAACACACATAAAGTGGCATCAGATGTTGTACAGCTGGAACCATTGTAAGGAACAGCGTACAGGTGGTTTGACAAGGTCCTATGCTAGGCATGCAAACAGGGGATGGGAGCACAGGGGATTTTAAAACATTTTTTAAAAATCACCCAGCGGAAAAATGCTCCGCCCAGAACCTAATCTATTCAAGTTGCATGTATTAAAATAGGCATGTAACAAAGCATATAATATTTGTAAAATGTATTTGAATTAAAAATTCAAATCATGCATGATTAAAAAAACAATTTTTGTACCTTATTTTGGCTGGAATAACCCTGGGATAAAGTTGGAATAGGTTGGAATAAGTTGGATAAACTTATTCCAGTCGTCTTCTTCCTTGGGCTGCAGAAAACTCTGTTTTGGGCTTTAAAAATGGCATCGGAACACTACCTTCCGGGCCTCCGTTTGCTACCAGATTTGAGCAGCGGCAAGGTGGACAAGTGCTCTTCGATATCCAATTGAAATCTGCAAGAAAAACTTAGCCAAAAATTATAGAAATTTGGCAAATTACTGCTGCCAGAATTTCTGGTTGCAGAAAACCAGCAGCTATCTCCTTGGCGTTTGGAGCAACTGCAGCAAATCCGGCTCTACCCTCTTACTCCCAGGAGTAGAGGAATACTCCCTCTAGAGGGGAGACACGCCCGGGTTTCACCGATCCTTCTCCACTAGCGGTGCTAGCCGCTGGAAGGAGCAATGGTCATGATAAGTTGCAGCAATTTTCTTTTGCTGCAGTGTAGGTTTTTGAGCACTTCAAAGAGGGGATTGATGCCTTGTTTCTCTCCCTCACACACTCCAAAACCTAGCCCAAGGATCACTCAATGGAAGCAAGGTTTGAGCTCTCAAAAAGGGAGAACACACAGCCTCTCAAAGAAGACGCCCTGGTGTTGTTGCATTGTGTTGAAAAATCTGCTCATGAAACAGGGGGGACTGCAGGGGTTTATGTAGAACAATAGGGAGAGGGAGTAGAAGAGGCTGGGAACGACAGCGTTACACCCTTTAACTTGCAATGAATGAGGGTTAAAGGCCATCCGGTGGAGGGAAGAGAAGAGACGTTGCCCAGCGATTTCGGTCATTCGGTCTTCCAACGTGTAAAATATTTACACGGTGAAAGAAAGAGCACCGGTTCAAAACTGGTCCAAGGAAAATGTTCAAACCCATTTAAACCAAACGTTTGGTTCAATCCTAGGTTCAAAAAACTGGTCCAATTAAAAGGGGTTCAGTTCAATCCTAGGTTCAAAAAACTGGTCCAATTAATTATTCAAAAGATTGGGTTCAATTGGTTCACAACCAATTGGAGGTCGAAACAAACTCCGAATCAGTTCAAAACTGATTTAGAAAAATCCTGGTGCAGTGCTGGTTAGCCCGAACAATTTCTGGTTGACTCAGACAAGGGCAAGATGAGAAATAGAGTACTCAAAAAATACCATGACCATAAAACTGAGACGATTCTTAATCATAATCGGTATCCGGATCAGAGAGTTATCCTCTGTGGCGTGTGACCTCATAGGTTCGAACCTAAACGATAGCACTAGAACAATTCTAGTACCAGCACAGGAACCATCTAGCAATGGATCCCGGCAACTAGATAGGTCGAAGATGCGGGAGCAAACTATCGAACCTCTGGCATATGGTTACCGTATAATTCATCCCTTTGACCTCTAATGTTCAGGATGACTGAGATTGTGCTGCCAACCCAGACTGTGTCAGTCGACTACGTATCTCAACCTCGCAAGCCTAGTGACTCTTCACTAGGGCTACCCCGGCCGAGGATTTGCTAAATTGAGATACTGCGAGATGTTCAATCCAAATTGTTCGGACAGGTCAATTCCATCTTGGTCCATCACTGCTCCACAAGTACTTGCCTATACCTAGAAACCTTCCATCACCAGATTAAAAATCCGGGTAGTCCGGCACCAAAGCATAAGGAGTTGCTTGCAAGCTACCGTGATGACCTCAGGTCAGAGGGACACATATACCCATATCCAATCGTGAGTTTCCCTTTGGCAGAAAGGGGCTGCACGGAGTCACGTTCAATGAGATATCACATATCCCACTTGCAGATCACATCAGTGTCACCACACTCATTTGGTCAAGAGGACAACCAAACGATGTGAACTGCAACATCCTATACTTGATATATTGCCGTCCAGTACAATATATCCTTTGGTTGTGAACCGGGTTTAAGGACCACTCGATACATCCTGTCTATATCGAAGTCAGTGTAGTCCTAAGAACTTCATCACATGGAAAGAGCTTATTTTAGGGAATACAATATGTGATGAGCTACAAAAATAATGTTTTATTAATTCATAAAATGAATACAATACTCAGCACAATCGCCTACAACCCAGGCAACTGGCTTTGGGACACAATTCCCAATAACTCCACTTGTACTAAAGCCAATCAGAAGAGTATCTAATGCCCATTTCCATTTACAATAGTCGAACTCTTTTATTCCGAGGGCTTTAGTGAAGGGGTCGGCCAGATTTTTTTTCCATCGATCTCAGAAGATTGATGTTGCCTCGTTCCACGATTTCTCATACAAGGTGGTAGCGCCGTAGTATGTGCTTGGTGCGGTGATGAGCTTTAGGCTCCTTAGCTTGAGCAATGGCTCCAGTGCTGTCACAATACAACGGAACAGGACCATCTAGGGAAGGTGCCACCCCTAGCTCTCCAAGGAACTTCCGCAACCATACAGATTCCTTTGCTACATCTGATGATGCTGTAATATATTCTGCTTCGCATAACGAGTTTGCAATAGTTGGCTGCTTGGAACTTTTCCAGCAGATCGCTCCTCCATTCAGTGTAAATACAAACCCTGACACACTCTTGCTATCATCTCTGTCTGATTGAAAACTGGAGTTAGAGTACCCCACAAGTTTCAAGTCAGGTTCTCCATAAATCAGCCATTGATCTTTAGTATTTCTTAAATACTTAAGGATGGACTTAACCACCTTCCAATGTGCCCCATCTGGGTCAGACTGGTATCTGCTCACTACTCCTAGTGAGTATGCCATGTCTGGTCTAGTACAAGTCATAGCATACATGATAGAGCCTACTACAGAAGCATAAGGTACTCTACTCATGCGCTCTCTTTCCTCAGGAGTTGTCGCACAATCTTTTGGAAAGAGTAATTCCAGAACCTATAGGAAGATAGCCTTTCTTTGAATTTTCCATGCTGAACCGTTTCAGCACGGTGTCAATGTACATAGACTGGGACAGTCCCAAAAGCTTCTTAGATCTATCTCTATAGATCTTCATACCTTGTATGTAAGAAGCTTCACCCATGTCCTTCATGGAGAATTGAGATGATAACCAGACCTTTATTCCTTGTAATGCTGCGACATCATTCCCGATTAAGAGAATGTCATCAACATACAGTACTAGGAATACAATCACAGAACCATTAACCAATTTATAGATGCACGGTTCTTCTCCATTCCTAATGAAGCCATATGATTTGATACACCTATCAAACCATAATTTCCAACTTCGAGACACTTGCTTAAGTCCATAGATGGACCTCTACAACTTGCATACTTTTGATTCATCTGTGGATGTGAACCCTTCAGGCTGTATCATATACACCTCCTCTTCTAGCTCCCCATTTAGGAAAGCAGTTCAGACATCCATCTGCCAGATCTCGTAATCAAAATATGCTGCTAAAGAAAGCATGATCCGAATGGACTTGAGCATTGCCACAGGGGAGAAAGTCTCATCATAATCGATACCATATTGCTGACGATACCCCTGGCAACCAGACGGGCTTTATAGGTCTCTACCTTCCCATCTGTGCCCCTTTTCCGTTTGAAGATCCATTTACAACCGATGGGTTTTATTCCTTCAGGCGGATCAACCAATGTCCAAACATTGTTGATTTCCATGGACTCCATTTCGAATCGCATGGCTCGAAGCCATGCCTTAGAGTCAGATCTCTGAAGTGCATCCATATAGGTGATCGGATCCTCATTGTTCTCATCGAGCTCAATAGGATCGCCGTCCCGGATCAAGAAACCGTAGTATCTGTTCGGCTGACGCGGTATTCTATCGGATCTCCTAATGGGTTCTGGGTGTGATTCAATCACAGCCGGTTCTACAATGTCCTTGGAGTGTGTAGGTTCTTCTATTGGCTGAACTTCATCAAGTTCAATCTTAGAGGCTATAGTTCTTTCTCCAAGGAACTCCTTTTCCAAAAAGATAGCTCTAAGAGCAACGAACACCTTTTATTCATTCTCCAAATAGAAGAAATACCCTTTGGTTTCCTTAGGATAACTAATGAATAAACATCGATCGGATCTAGGACCAAGTTTGTCTGAGTCTAAATGCTTTACGTAAGCCGGACAACCCTAGATCCGAAGGTGTGAGATTGAGGGTTTACATCCAGTCCACATCTCATACGGAGTGGAGACAACAGACTTACTTGGAACATCATTTAATAAGTAACAGGCTGTCTGAAGCGCATATCCCCAAAAGGATAGTGGCAAGTTGCAAAACCCATCATGGATCGAACCATGTCCAACAAGGTTCGATTCTCCTTCGGACACACCATTCAACTGTGGTGTTCCTAGAGGAGTCCACTGTGAGAGAATTCCATTCTCCTCAAGATATGTCGAAAAAGCACCAGATAAGTATTCACCACCTCGATCAGATCGAAGAGTTTTAATACTTTTTCCAGTTTGCTTTTCTACTTCATTATGGTATCGTTTGAACATTTCAAACAACTCAGACTTATGTCTTATTAGAGAGACATAACCGTACCTCGAAAAGTCGTTTGTAAAAGTAATGAAATATTTGTATCCTCCTCTGGCACTAACTGTCATTGATCCACATACATCAGTATGTATTAGACTTAGAAGTTCTGTATCTCGTTCACCTTTTCCAGTGAAAGGTGACTTTGTCATTTTACCAAGTAAACAGGATTCACAAGTGGGCAGTGATTCAGAATCACTGACCTCGAGGAGTCCATCTCCTCGCATCTTGTTTATCCTATTTTGGTTAATATGACCTAGCCTACAGTGCCAAATATACAAATCATTGACATTATCTAACCTTGGGCATTGGCTAGAAGTATACATCACATTAACAGGCCTTGATAGTACATATATGCCATTATTAATCTAGCTTTCATTATCAGAGAGTTATTCAAAATAACATTGCAAAATCTTCCTTTATTGATAGTTCAAAACCATAATTGGCCAAAAGGCCTATAGAGATTATGCACATAATGAAACTAGGACAATAGTGACAGTCGACTAGTTTGACAGTACAAGACTCAAAGACAAGATGTAGGACTCCGACCGCCAGTACTGGAACACGATTTCCATTCCCGACGCTCAGAAACTGTTCTCCATCTTCAAATCTTCTGCTAACTTGACGTCCCTGTAATGAATTACAAACATGAATTGGACTACCAGTATCCAATACCCAGTTAGCAGTATCAATAATTGAGTAATTACAAGGTTTTATCATATAAATACCTTGTTCCGCAAACTTCTGCTTCCTCGGCCTGTTATAATCAAGGGACGTAATATAAAGAGGACAGTTCCTCTTCCAGTGTCCCTTCTTCTTGTAGTCGAAGCACTCTGCAGAAGACTGATCAGCCTTATACTTCCTGGTCTGACTAGGGCCAGGAGCATTATGCACCTTCTTTCCCTTCTTATAGTCAGACCAGGAGCATTATGCACCTTCTTTCCCTTCTTATTTATTTTCTTCTTCCCTTTCTTAAAGGGACGACGACCTCTACTTCCTCCCACCAAACTCACCACCACCTTATTTAGTTGGTGGTCTTTCTCGAAAGTCTGCAGCAACCCCAAAAGACCATGGTAGTTGACTGCAGGCTTGTTCATTCGGTAATGATCGAGAAAATCAAGATAGGAGGAGGGAAGAGAATTCAGGATCGCATCCATGCCGAGCTGCTCGTGCAAGGGGCATCCGAGTTTGCCAAGTTTTTCAATCAGCTCGATCATATAGAATACATGATCAGTGACTGAACCACCATTCGGCATCTTGGAGTTGTAGATGGCACAAGACACTTTGTACCGTTCTACATCATCCGAGGTGCCGAAGTATTCCTTCAACTTTGGAGGATTTCATCGGGTTGGGCCTCCTCAAATTTGCGACTGAACTCGTCGTTCATCACCGCTAACATAATGCAACGGACAGTAGTCTGATCAGAGACCCACTTCAGATAAGCATCTCTGACCGTACTCCATGCATTAGCGGGAGGGATTTCAGGTGTCGGATCCGTTATCACATAAAGGATCCGTTCATGCTCCAAAATGATTCTCAATCTTCGATACCAACTATCGAAGTTGTGACCTTTTAACTTCTTGTTGTCAAGAAGTGTCCGGAGCGATAAGTTTGAAGACATCTGAAAAGAAAACAAGACCATATAAGTATATGAATTAATTTTAACCAAAAGACTTGGACTTTAGTCTAAAGGTTTCTCCCACTAATTTTTTAAGATTGGTAGCCTCTAACTCCAATCCATGAAAACACTTTTTCAAGTGGATACTGAAATCCAATAGGCCTCGCATGAGCCCGACTTTGGTCAGCTCACCCATACGAGCCTAAAGGTAGGTTCGTAAACCAATTGCTTCCCTAAACAATTTTCAGTATTTTTTTTTTTTTGGTTGTGACAGAAGAAAAAGACAAGGACATGGATCATCCTCCCACTGAATCAATCAGATTCCAGGAGGGCCATGGGCACCTATAGATCAGTCAGACTGATCAACCTGGGTGACATGGGTTAACTCGACTCATTGGGCTTTTCCAATCAGTTCTGGTCTACTCGACTAGCCAGGTAGGTGAGATCATGGATGAGTATCCGCCATTAACCATCTTTCCTAGACACCAACCAAATTGGCCAGGAAAGAGGTAGCCTCATACAACCATGATCACAATGCCAAACCTACCTCGACACCAATCAGTTTACCAGACTTAATCAGACTAGCCTAAAGACTTGGGCATCCACTGAGCCACTAATTGGATCCATTTTAGATGAACAGATCAACTAATCTAACTATTAGATAATCTAACTATTAGATAGTTCTAAAGCAAGAACTTAATCAACTTTTGATTAATCTTCTTTTATCCGGTTCAACTAAACCTAGGTCTAACCCAGTTAAGGACCCAATTAGAGAACTAACCCAATTAACCCAAAATGGCTTATTCATGTCAAATTAGATTTCATAAACCTAATAATTTATTAAGCCAAATTCTTAATTAAAATAATTTTAATTAAGTCTTTATGTAAAACAATTTTACATAACAAAAATCATGCATCATTATATTTTACAAATTTTATATCCAATAAAACATGCCAATTCATGTATCTAAAAACTGACCACTATAATTTTTTTAATTTTATATCCTTTAAGGAACCTTCTGAAAAGGCTAACATAGATGATCCGTATCGTGTCAAAGATACACAGTCGTGGTGAAGGTCTCAACTAGGTTCCAAAAAGAATTTGATACACTGATAGATTAAACTATTTAATCTACATAGATGCATACATGAATAAATTACACCTGTAACCTGGCTCTGATACCACTATAAGGAACAGGGTACAGGTGGTTTGACAAGGTCCTATGCTAGGCATGCAAATAGGGGACGGGAGCACAGGGGATTTTAAAATAATTTTTAAAAATCATGCAGCGGAAAAATGCTCCGCCCAGAACCTAATCTATTCAAGTTGCATGTATTAAAATAGACATGTAACAAAGCATATAATATTTGTAAAATATATTTGAATTAAAAATTCAAATCTTGCATGATTAAAAAAATAATTTTCATACCTTATTCTGGCTGGAATAACCCTGGGATAAAGTTGGAATAGGCTGGAATAAGTGGGATAAACTTATTCCAGTCATCTTCTTCCTGGGGCTGCAGAAAACTCTTTTTTGGGCTTTCAAAATGGCATCGAAACACTGCCTTCCGGGCCTCCGTTTGCACTCAAATTTGAGCAGCTGCAAGGTGGATAAGTGCTCTTCGATCTCCAATTGAAATCTGCAAGAAAGACTTAGCCAAAAATTATAGAAATTTGGCAAATTACTGCTGCCAGAATTTCTGGTTGCAGAAAACCAGCAACTATCTCCTTGGCGTTTGGAGCAACTGCAGCAAATCCGGCTCGACCCTCTTGCTCCCAGGAGTAAAGGAATACTCCCTCTAGAGGGGAGACACGCCCGGGGTTCACCGATCCTTCTCCACGAGCGGTGCTAGCCGCTGGAAGGAGTAATGGTCACGGTAAGTTGCAGCAATTTTCTTTTGCTGCAGTGCAGGTTTTTGAGCACTTCAAAGAGGAAATTAATGCCTTGTTTCTCTCCCTCACACACTCCAAAACCCAGCCCAAGGATCACTCAATGGAAGCAAGGTTTGAGCTCTCAAAAAGAGAGAACACACAGCCTCTCAAAGAAGACGCCCTGGTGTTGTTGCACGGTGTTGAAAAATCTGCTCGTGAAATATGGGGGACTGCAGGGGTTTATGTAGAACAATAGGGAGAGGGAGTAGAAGAGGCTGGGAACGGCAGCATTACACCCATAAACTTGCAATGAACGAGGGTTAAAGGCCATCCGGTAGAGGGAAGAGAAGAGACATCGCCCAGCAATTTCGGTCGTTCGGTCTTCCAACGTGTAAAATATTTACACAGTGAAAGAAAGAGCACCGGTTCAAAACTGGTCCAAGGAAAATGTTCAAACCCATTTAAACCAAACGGTTGGTTCAATCCTAGGTTCAAAAAACTGGTCCAATTAAAAGGGGTTCAATTCAATTTAATTGGTTCATGCCCAAAAGATTGGGTTCAATTGGTTCACAACCAATTGGATGGTGCGCGCACCAGACTCAGAAGAAGACTTCAGGGCTCCATCTGGATATCTGATTGACCTTGCCCGAAGAATTAGGGTTTTTTGGTTTTGTAAAAAGGGTTGACTTGGTCAACTCAATTTTTTTTTGAGTCTGTATTTCCCTGCAATTTAAATTTTGTTGAGTCATTGACTTAGTACAAGTCCTAGTAAGTGGTCTAGGTCTTCTCCAGGGTGCCACATTTTCTCCCAAGCCCAAGCAAGTGGGCGCCACAATCCCAGCCACATGCCTGAGTCCAGGAGGGTGCCACATCTCCATCCCAAAGTCTTGGTCCCCACACCCAAGGGAGCAAGAATTTTTCTTGAAGCCAAAATCAAGGAGGCGCCCCATATATACCTTAAAAGGCCAAGCTAAAGGAGGAAAGAGGCATTTCTTGGGGAGCACTTTGAGGGGGCACCCAATCCATGCCTAAAAAGACCAAAGCAAAATTGGGAAGAGCCATGACTTGGAGAGAAAGAAAAGGAGGTGTCCAAAAGAGTTGAGCCATGGAAGGAAAAAAAAATTTTTTGAAGAGCAAGGCTAGGAGGCGCCACCTACTTACCATTTGGAGCCACAATCAACACTTATGGAAGCTCTTGGCCGGCCATATGAGAAGGATTTGATTCTTCAAGCCTAATTTGAGGATCCATCCTATTAGTCCCACTGGGAAGATGTAAAACCCTGACCTCTTGTAAAGACCTATAATAAACCCCTCTTGTAAGTTTTGAAAAAACACTGATGAATGAATTCAAATTTTGTATGAGAAACTTTATGTTTCTCTCTTCCACACTTGCATCTAGGTGTTGAGCTCCATGAGGGAGTAAATCCGGGTTCCCCAGGACCTTGAGGTGTGAGATCTCCAACCCCAAAACCCTAGGTTAGCCACTTCACTTCCAAACCCTAGCCGCCCATCATCCTCTTCATTCCATCAAACCCTAGCCTACACCATCTCTCACGGCCCCTCTCTCCAAGTAGAGGCCGACCGCCAGCATCCAGGTCCAGTTCGGCTACTTCGAAGATAGAGCAATCCCAGAGGAAGTCAGATCAGCATCCAAGAGAATCAGGATTTCAGCAATATTAGCTTTCAAGTTCTTCTATCTGGTAAATCCTTCCTTGAGTATCTGGTTCCATAACTTGTTCTTCTTCTTTCCCAGATCTTGAGTTCAGAAGAAGCCAACTCTGCTAAAGGGCCAGTATTGGAGGATCCATTGCAAGGATATCTGAATCCGGGGTTCCAACAATCTGCTTAAGAGAGTCCTTCCACTAAACTCTGTGTAGATCACTGCCTGGTCTGTAACCCTTCTCTTCTCTTTACTTCTGTCCTGTTGAAAGTTCAGAGCGAAACCCTAGGTCTGGGAGTTTCTCAACCCCCAGCGATCCTTTACTTCTGAACTACTTTGATAACCTAGTTTCTTTAAATTGTACTTTCAAATATTACTTAGTTTCTTTCAATTTAGTTTAACTTTCCTTTGAGTCAAAGCCGACTTCTGAAATATTATAAAAAAATAATAAAAAGAATTAGTCTTAATTTACATCCATATCGCATCATCTTTTTGTTCTACATTATTTTGATTTCAGAGCATTCATACTGCATCATTTTTGGTATCAGAGCATTCGTTCTGCATCATTGGAGGTCGAAACGAACTTCGAATCAGTTCAAAACTGATTCAGAAAAATCCTGGCGCAGTGCTAGTCAGCCCGGAACAATTTTTGGTGGTTGACTCAAACAAGGGAAGATGGGAAAAAGAGTGCTAAAAAAATACCGTGACTATAAAACCGAGATGATTCTTAATCATAATCAGTATCCGGATCAGAGAGTTATCCTCTATGGCATGTGACCTCATAGTTTCGAACCTAAACGGTAGCACTAGAACAATTCTAGTACCAGCACAGGAAACCATCTAGCAATGGGTCCCGGCGTCCGGATAGGTCGAAGATGCGGGAGCAAACTATCGAACCTCTGGTATATGGTTACCGTATAATTCATCCCTTTGACCTCTAATGTTTAGGATGATTGAGATTGTGCTGCCAACCGAGACTGTGTCAGTCGACTACATGTCTCAACCTCGCAAGCCCAGTGACTCTTCACTAGGGATACCCCAGTCGGGGATTTGCTAAATTGAGATACTGCGAGACATTCAATCCAAACTGTTCGGATAGGTCAATTCCATCTTGGTCCATCACTGCTCCACAAGTACTTGCCTATACCCAAAAACCTTCCATCACCGGATTAAAAATCTAGGTAGTCCGGCACCAAAGCATAGGAAGTTTCTTGCAAGCTACCGTGATGACCTCAGGTCAGAGGGACACATATACCCATATCCAATCATGTGTTTTCCTTTGGCAGAAAGGGGCTGCACGGAGTCACGTTCAATGAGATATCACATATCCCACTTGTAGATCACATCAGTGTCACCACACTCATTTGGTCAAGAGGAAAACCAAACGATGTGAACTGCAACAACCTATACTTGATATATTACCGTCCAGTATAATATATCCTTTGGTTGTGAACCGAGTTTAAGGACCACTCGATACATCCTCTCTGTATCGAAGTCAGTGTAGTCCTAAGGACTTCATCACATGGAAAGAGCTCATTTCAGGGAAGTACAGTATGTGATGAGCTACCAAAATATATTTTATTAATTCATAAAATGAATACAATACTCATCACAACCGCCTACAACCCAGGCGATTGGCTTTGGGACACAATTCCCAACAACCATGCCCAATTCCATGATGAATTTCTTCATTCACACAGCTTCCCTTATGGCTGCATTTGTAGCTATGTATTCTGCCTACTCACTGCACCACCATATAGGTTGAAGACATATCTTGATATGGATTTGCTATCATTTGGATCTGATTAAAAACTAGAATCTATATACCCTTTTAGTTTCTACATTGATCCACCATATATAAGAAAAAATCAGTAGTCCTTCTTAGGTACTTAAGAGTATTTTTCACAGCTTTTCATCGATCCTCCCCTAGATCAACCTGGAATCTTGGTTTGGGCATCAAGATTAGACAAAGGCTCCTCAACCCATTATGGATTTCTGATTAGGGTTCTAAATCTTTTGGGTCCTATAAAAAGGCTTAAAGCCTAAATAATTCTCACTTGAGTCAGTAATTAGTATTTAGTTGGTTTCAATTTTGATTTAGTCTTGTAATTTGGACAGATTGAGTTGATGTGGTCAAGTTAGGACCTATAATTTACCTAGTTGGTTCACAAACTCAAGATGGGCTCGAGCCAGTTTGAAGATGGGTCCACAAGTGGGCAATCAAGTTAAGCCCAATTGAAGAAGGGTCAAGCCACCTCTCCTCCATGCCAAGCTAAAAGTGCCAACTCATGAGATGCCAGGTCATCAATGCCACATGGCATGGGAGGCACCACTTCACCAAGCATCATTGGGCGGCCAAGTTCAAGAACAAAATTTCAAATTCAAAAGCCATGTGGATAACCATTAACCTCCCCTTGATACTAGGCAACAACATCCTCACTCCACGCCCCCAAATCAAGCTATTCCACCAAGATCAAGCCAAGCCATTGTTAGCCAAGCTTCAGGAAAAGAGAGGTCAAATTTCATGTGGATGCACCTTGGAATGAAATTTCAAATTTAAAATTAGGCACCCCCTTGATTCATCCTCAAATCAAGTCTTGTAACTCCTTTCATTTGAATTTAAATGAGGACTTGGGAGCTTATAAAAATGGCCCTAACCCTCTTGTAAAGATTATTGATGAATGAAAAAAAAAATCTGAAATTTTCTTTCCTCTACCCTTGTCTTGAGAGTTGGAACTCTATGAGAGAGTATGCTTTTGTCCTTCTGGACATCGAGGGGTGTGAGGCCCTGAGTATCTTCATCCTACGCAAGCTAGCAATCCACCACCCAAGCTGGGATGCCACACTGGAAGCTCTTCTTGGATGCCCAACAAGAAGAGTTCCTCTTGACCACCACCCTCAACCTCTTTCTACTTCATTTCTTTACCAACTTATGCCTTCATGTTGTTTTTCTAACTCGTCTCTATGTTGCTCGCAGGTCCATCAGGTACCACAGACAAAGGAGTCGGTCCACCTTGCCTCCAGGACCATCTGATGGAAAGCCGACGAATCCACGTGGTCGAGGGCTCGATCTTCCAGGCTACATCCGTGAGTCTGAGCAAACTCAGCATCAGGTGCTTCAGAGCTTCGAGAGGTTTGCACTCCCTAGTCTTCTAAGTTGGGTATTGATTTAGAGCTAAGTCCTACCGAGGATTCTCAATCCCAGGATCCTTTATCACTATTTAGGATCCATGTTTGCATGCTAGTTTCTTGTCATTATACAAATCTCTAGATCTATTCTTAGTTTGAGTTCGGGAATCGGTAAATCCATTAAACATAAAAACAAAAAGAAATCACCTGCATGCATCCTAGGTCCCACATCATGTTTGGTATTAGAGCCTGTTTAGGACTTAGTTTCTCTTGAAGTACTCGGATCGGGTGCTTCACCATGGTCATCCGGTCATAGAAAAAAGTAGGGCAGTAAGACCCTCATATCCCATTCAAAAAGGATTTCCTATGGCATGTAGGGGTGCCGATGTGATTGACCCTTGAAGAAGAAAGTAAGGAGATAGGTATCTTAGGTCCTAAAGAAAATTTCTGCATAACTAAGTTCTGCATCATTGGATTTCTACATCATTAAATTCTGCATCATATTAATTTCTGCAATGATTAGACTTCAGCATATAGTTTTTCAGCTTTATTAGATTTTATCATGCTTTCGTTTCAGCGTACTTGGGAGTTAATTACATGATTTCTTCATAAGTTTGATTTCTGCACTTTATGTTCATATCATTTAATTTTCAGCAACTAATATTTCTGCCAATACACATAAAAACAAAAAAAAAGTTAAGTGCACTTCATTAGGTTTTATGTGTATGCCATCATATGCATAACATACTTAAGGGCGACAATATTATAAGATAAGGGAAGGAGGTCATTACCTTTCCTTGGCCTGAAAACCACCACCTTTGCATTTCGAACCTAAGCCTAACTTAAAATCTATTAGCAACCTAATAGCTTAGGGACATCGACGAGTCGAGTTTAACCATTGTGGGAAACTAGTGCATGTAACCCTTCAATTAGCACTAGGAAGCTGGTGTCTAAGGCAAGAGGTCTAGTGTCAAACAACTTAAGTGGTGTTGTGGTTCCTTAATTGGGTCCCTGCAAATAGTAGGGGGGCCTCCCACACTCCCACCTCTTACCGGGCCAGTGAAAGGGCTGGTTGTTGTGCTGTGTGTAGTCTAAGTTAACCCATTATATTTGAACTCATAGGTCTAGCGAAATCATAGTACCTTTCCTTTGTATGTTGCATATCAACTATGTCAGGAGTCTAGTATCACCCATATCACTCTCAGTTAGGTGAACCCATGGAGAACAACCACGAAAATCAAATTAGGATCCACACTGAGCAAATTGCCGACTTGACCCAAAGATTTGATGGATTTGAAACAAGGCTAGGAACTCTAGAGAGGGTCCAGGAGCCACACACTAAACCAGAGCTTGAGTCACCTCCCCACCCTAGGAGATTCCCTCAACGTGATCCGTCCTTAGAGGCTGAGCCCAGAAGAGTCCCACATCCTAACCCCGCCCAAGAGGTTCACTCTAGAAGACTCAATCAGGAGTTCATGGACCAGGAAGAGAGAGCCATCAGAAACATCAAGTTAGAGGCACCTACCTTCGATGGCAGTTTAGATCCTAAAGTTTACATAGATTGGAAGGAAGACATGGAATAATACTTTGAGTCGCATATGATGTTAGATGGGACAATGTTCAAATTTGCCAAACTTAGATTGGTTCGCCAGGCAAGGTTATATTGTAATAGTATTGAGAGGATG
The DNA here is from genome assembly GCA_021397845.1 of Areca catechu. Classification (NCBI taxonomy): domain Eukaryota; kingdom Viridiplantae; phylum Streptophyta; class Magnoliopsida; order Arecales; family Arecaceae; genus Areca; species Areca catechu. The sequence goes on along the minus strand of CM038051.1, from coordinate 137,926,348 downwards.
ATCAAGCAAAGAGGACAAGAACCCGTAGCGACCTAGGGGGCATAAAAATTAGGCTTAGAGAGAAGTACCTCCCAATGTCTTTCCAACAGAAGTTATTGAATCAATGGCAAAATTTGAAGCAAGGGAATAAGAGCATGGCCGAGTACATCGCAAAGTTTGATGATTATGTCATGCAACGTAACATCAACAAATCTGAATCTATGACCCTATCTAGGTTTAGGGCTAGCCTACATAAGGATATCCAAAGAGAGCTTTATTTTAGAGAAGTCTTTGACCTAAAGAAGGCTTACCAAGTTGTGAGGAATTATGAGTGGTTTCAAAGGACACCCACTTATCGCAGACCTTAACCCTTTAGAAACCCTAGTCAAACCCTTGGATCTAGTCAAGCCTACATGAGTCGACAAAACCCGAGTTGACCAGACTCGAGCTGACCCAGTTTTAGAAGAGAGGACAAGGGTAAGTCAATTGAGGTCCAGAGAAGCCCCAACCCTCATAACACATGCTTAGATGCCATAAACATGGGCATTGTACTAGCCAATGCACATCCAAAGCCCTACTTATAGAAGAGCCAGCTGAAGATGAGTTAGAACCCACCGCTAAGAAGGAAGGAGAAGTTTATGAAGCCGAGGATAAACTGTTAGAACAGTATGAGGGAGAGGAGGAATTGCACGAGTCTGATGACCTGTTAGGAGTAATTATGTGCATGTTGACCCAGAGCATAGTGCAAGAAGATTGGCGTAAGACTAACATCCTGCAAACATTCGTCAATGTTACGGCCATAACGATGACGTGGCACGTCTCAGATTTCGTTGGGCATGATTCGGGCCACATGGAGTTTTTCTTCGGCCAAGTCAGTTGCGGCTTCGCTCCGGTCGAGGTCGAGTTTGGCCCGGGCCCTCTTGTTGCTCCACCAGGTGTCCACCCAGGAGGGGTCCACCTCGGCCGAAGCCTGCGGCTCCCCCGCTCCCTCGCCAGGTGGCACCCTGAGACGGTCCCACCTCGGTCGAGGTCGAGCCGGGTCCTTCGCTCCTTCGCCAGGTGCCGCCCGGAGATGGGACCACCTCGGTCGAAGTCGAGCGACCTCCTGCTGCTCCGCAAGGTGTCCACCCAGGAGGGGTCCACCTCGGCCGAAGCCGGCGGCTCCCCCGCTCCCTCTCAAGGTGGCACCCTGAGACAGTTGGTGCGGGCACCAGACTCAGAAGAAGACTTTAGGGCTCCATCTGGATCTCTGATTGACCTTGCCCGAAGAATTAGGGTTTTCTGGTTTTGTAATAAGGGTTGACTTGGTCAACTCAATTTAGTTGAGCTGTATTTCCCTGCAATTTAAATTTTGTTGAGTCATGTCGACTCAGTAGTGGTCTAGGTCTTCTCCAGGGTGTCACATTTTCTCCCAAGCCCAAGCAAAAGTGGGCGCCACAATCCCAGCCACACGCCAAGTCCAGGAGGCACCACAAATCCATCCCAGTGTCTTGGTCCCCACACCCAAGGGAGCAAGAAATTTTCTTGAAGCCAAAATCAAGGAGGCACCCCATATGTACCTTAAAAGGCCAAGCTAAAGGAGGGAAGAAGCATTTCTTAGGGAGCACTTCAAGGGGGCGCCCAATCCATGCCTAAAAAGCCTAAAGCAAAGTTGGGAAGAGCCATGACTTGGGGAGAAAGAAAAGGAGTGTCTAAAAGAGTTGAGCCATGGAAGGAAAAAAAATATTTCTTGAAGAGCAAGGCTAGGAGGCGCCACCTACTTACCATTTGAAGCTTTCAATCAACATTTATGGAACCTCTTGGCGGCCATATGGGGAGGAATTGATTCTACAAACCTAAATTGAAGATCCATCCTATTAGTCCTAAATGGGAAGATGTAAAACCCTGACCTCTTGTAAAGTCCTATAAAATAAACCCCTCTTGTAAGTTTTAAAGACATCTAATGAATGAATCCAATTTTTGTGTGAGCAAACTTTGTGTTTCTCTCTTCCGCACTTGCATCCAGGTGTTGAGCTCTGTGAGGGAGTAAATCCGGGTTCCCCAGGAACCTTGAGGAGGTATGAGATCTCCAACCCAAAACCCTAAGTTAGCCACTTCACTTCTAAACTAGCGCCTTCATCCTCTCTTTCACTACCACTAAACCCTACCTACCCATCTCTCACGGCCACTCTCTCCAAGTCAAGGCCGACCACAGCCTCCAGGTCCAGTCTGAATACTTCAGATTCAGAGCAATTCCCAGAGGACGTTAGATCAGCCTTCAGGAGAATCTGGATTTCAGCAACATCAGCTTTCAAGTTCTTCTATCTGGTAAATCCTTCCCTGAGTATTTGGTTCCATAAATTGTTCTTCTTCTTTCTCAGATCTTGAGTTCAGGAGAAGCCAACTCTGCCAAAGGATCAGTATTGGAGGATCCATTACGAAGATATCTGAATCCGGGGATCCAACAATCTGCTCAAGAGAGTCCTTCCACTAAATCCTGTGAAGATCACTACCTGGTCTGTAACCCTTCTCTTCTCTTTACTTCTGTCCTGTTGAAAGTTCAGAGCGAAACCCTAGGTCTGGGAGTTTCTTAACCCCAGCGATCCTTTACTTCTAAACTACTCTGATAACCTAGTTTTTTAAATTGTGCTTTCAATTATTACATAGTTTCTTTCAATTTAGTTTAATTCCTTTGAGTCAAAGCCGACTTCTGAAAACATTAAAAAAAAAAAAAACAAAAAAAAAAAAAAGAATTAGTCTTATTTACTTCCGCATCACTCAACTCTTTGTTCTGCATCAATTTGTATCAGAGCCCTGTCTAGGGTTTCTGACTTGCTTGCATGTCTTGAGTGTCTCCCCTTTTACTTTGTCTGCTCGAAGTAGACTCCCCAAGACGTCCGGTCCTAGGAACGAAGCGAGGTGCAAAACTCCTTTCCATTCCATGGGGTGTTCCTAGGGCGTGTAGGAGATCCGCTGGGTTACAACTTCGTAGCAGGAATTGTAAACCGGGGAAGCATTCTATTTTCAGTCTGTAACTACCTGTTGCAGGAATTGTTCTCATTTCAAGTAACTCCAAATTGTGTGATTTTTGTTTTGCTGGAACTAGTATTATTGATTCTATCTTACTTAATTTTCTGTGATTTATGGTTCCAAATTTTGAGAGTTAAATTACAGCAACTCTATTTTGTGTTTCTGCAATTCAATTATTTTGGTGATCATCTCCTAATTCATCTTAAGGGCAATTGAGCATCTAAGATAAGGAGAGGAGTTGATAACCTCTCCTTAGCCCAAAACCACCACCCATTCATTCGATCCTAGCCTAATTTTAAAATTTATTAGACTTAATTGCCCTAGTTGGCTAGGGACATCAACAAGTCGGGTCAAGGCTAGTGTTGAGTCAGTTTGTCTAGTTACATGTGTGTGCTTTGTACTCAGTGTCTAGAATGGTGGTGGTGTGGTATGCAAGATGAGGATGCAAATATGTAACTCTAAAGGAGATTAACCAAAATTTAACTAGCAATTCCTACTTGCATATGAGTGATTCAACATATAAGATCAAGGAGATCTAAATAAGAAACCCTAAATGCTTATACTTAAACCCAGCTAGGAGGACTATCAAAATCTTAAAGAAATAGGACAAGATTAGAATTCGCACACAAGTCAAGCTAGCCCTATTTAATGATCCCGATCTTAAAATACTAGGAGTTCAAGCATTGAAATCTCAAGCACAAGGGATTCACTCTTAAGGTTCTCAAATGAAAGATCATACCACATAAGATGGGCCTTCTAACTTTCTGGTTTGTAGCAAGTAATCCTTCCTCTTGGATCTGGAGCCTAGAGAACCCTGTAACAAAGAAACCAAGATGATTAGAAACTTAATTAGAAGTGAGAAGATTGATGGAACTCAAAAGGAGAGTTTGTTGGAAATGATCCTTGGCGCCATGGTGGAAGCTTGTGTTGGTGTTGATCTTCTTCTTGTGAGGATGTCTTAATTCGCTTTGAAGGAAGAGGATTGCTTGGAAGATGAAGAGTAAAAGAGAAGGATTAGGGAGAAGAAATGATGGAGGAGAGGAAGAGGTTCACTTAGGCACAAAGATCCACATAGGCACATAGAAACACATAGAAAATTGCTGGAAATTTGTATTCACTCATCAATTTCTTTACAGGAGGGGCGTCCAAGGCTTTAAATAAAGCCTTAAAATTTTGAAATTTCAACCCCCAAACAAGTGGAGTAATATAAAGGGAGACGGCTGATTTTCTTGCTTAAAATCCTCCTTGGCCAACTTCCTTGAATTTGACTTTTGGGATGGCGCCCTCTTGAGGTGAGGTGGAGTGTGAGGTGGCATGTGGTCCCCTCTTGACATGGCATGTGGTCCCAAGTTGAGGTGGCGCAAGTGATGTGGCATGTGGTCCCCAATTGAGTTGGCTTTGGTCTTGATTTGGGTATACATTGTGAGTCTTCTTTAGGCTTGATGCTAGTTGACCCATTTGGATTGGACTAAGACTAGACCCGACATGGACTCGACTTACATGATTATTTGGACTCAAAAGAGATTACAACCCAACATGGACTCGACTTACAGATTCTTTTGGACTCTAAATAAAGAAAGGTTACCGGACTCTCTAGTCCAACCATAAAGATTCGGAATGGGCTTGAATTGGTTGGAGTCTCTTTCTGATTCTGGTGCCCGCACCAATTCTCCCCGGGTGGAGGAACTCGACCCTGTCGAGTGATAAGTTTCTAATATATCCGGGTCAATTTGTTGTAGGTCCTCTTTGGTGATCCAGGAATCTTCAGATTCAGGACGTCCTTGCCATCGAACCAAATAGCGTTGGTAGCCCTTATTTCTAGTAGTGATGATCTGGTCATCCAAGATCCTTTCAATTCTTTCCTTTCGCTCAGGAATATTTGGTGGTGGACACTCAATTGGCATTTCACTCTCAAGAGAAGTGTTAGGACCAAAAGGTTCATCAGGTATTAATGCATGTTCCTTGTATCTTTCAGATCAGAAACATTAAATGTAGAACTAATGCCATAACTAGGAGGTATGTCTACTACATAAGCATTAGGTCCAATTTTCTTTATTATTTTGAAGGGTCCGGCTCCCCGGGCATGGAGTTTCTTCATAGTTCCCGGAGGAAACCTTTCTGGTTTAAGCCTAATCATTTCAGAGTCTCCTTCATTAAATTCCTTTAATCGTTTATGTGAGTTAGCCATATGCCTATAGAGTTCATTGCTTGTTTGAATCTTCTGACTAATCTCCTTGTGCAAACCCTTAACATGCTGTGCATATGACTCAGCAGACATAGATATTCGTGTATGTACTGGTAATGGAATTAGGTCTAAAGGTTTCCTAGGTCTGTATCCATGGACCACTTCGAATGGACTTTTCCCAATAGACTTATTAATCGAACTGTTGTAGGAAAATTCAGCGTGAGGAAGTAGTAAGTCCCAGTTTCCTAGGTTGTCGCCGACTAAACATCTTAAGAGATTTCCTAAGCTTCGGTTTACTACTTCATTTGGCCATCGTTTTGAGGATGATAGGCCGTAGAGAATTTCAGCTTAGTACCTAACATGTGCCAGAGGGTTTTCCAGAAGTAGCTAGTGAACTTGACATCTTTATCTAACACAATGGTCTTGGATAAACCATGAAGCTTAACCACCTGATCTAAGAAAAGCTTGGCCACTTTCGAAGCATCTAAAGTTTGAGAACACGGGATGAAGTGCGCCATTTTGGAGAAACGATCGACAACCACGAAAACTGTCATGTTTCCTAGAAGTTTTAGGTAGACCTACCACAAAATCCATACTGATATCTTGCCATGGACCATCAGGGATAGGTAAGGGCGTGTACAGACCGGTGTTCTGTCTTTGCTGTTTTGCAACAGCACAGGTCCGACACTGAGCTACGATATGGGCAACGTTCTTTTTAAGACCAGGCCAAAAAAATTGTTCTTCCATTGCTAGGATGGTTTTGTTCCTGCCAAAATGTCCTGCTAAACCTCCAGCATGGACTTCCCAGATCAGAAATTCCCTAACAGAGATCTTGGGAATACACAACTGATTTCCTTTGAAAAGGTATCCATCTAACAGTGTATAATCACTAGGCTCACTAGATGGTCTTTGTTGGAGGGATTGATAGATGTGACCAAAATCAGGATATGTGGGATATTCATTTTTCAATCTATAGAACCCTACTACTTCAGTGCTCACAGAGGTTAACAACATAGAACGGCGGCTCAACGCATCAACAACCCTATTTTCAGTACCAGCACGATGTTTCAAAACGAACGTGTAAGCTTGTATGAATTCTACCCATTTCCCATGCCTAGGGTTTAATTTCTTTTGAGAACTAAGGAACCTAAGAGCTTCGTGATCAGAGAACATGACAAACTCGTGGGGTAGAAGATAATGCCTCCAATATCGTAGAGCTTGAACTACAGCATACAGTTCCTTATCATACGTGGAATACCTTAGTCTCGCCTCATTTAACTTTTCACTGAAGTATGCTACTAGGTGATTCTCTTGACTCAAGACACCTCCAATTCCGACCCCAGAAGCATCACAAGCAACCTCAAACACCTTGGTAAAATCGGGTAACCTTAGACAGGTGCTTGTGTCATTTTCTCCTTTATTGTTAGGAAGGCCTTACCTACTGCTTTAGTCCACTCGAAATTTCCCTCCTAATACAATCAGTGATTGGTGCCACTATCGTACCGAATCCTTTAATAAACCTTCTATAGAAGGTGGATAACCCATGGAAACTACGAACGTCGTGGATAGTCTTAGGCGTAGGCCACTCTACTATGGATTTAATTTTCTCAGGATCAGCAGACACCCCTTCAGATGTGACTACGAATCCTAGAAAGATAACTTTATTTGTCAGGAAATCACACTTCTTGATATTGGCATAGAGACTATCTTTTCTCAGGACTTGACAAACTTGCTTCAGGTGGGTTAAGTGGTCTGCCTTTGTTTTGCTATATATAAGTATATCATCAAAATAGACACACTACAAATCTTCTGATAAAAACCTTTAACACATGATTCATTATTCTCATAAAAGTGCTGGGTGCATTGGACAGACCGAACGGCATGACTAACCACTCATATAATCCATCTTTAGTCTTAAAAGCGGTCTTTCATTCGTCTCCAGGCCTAACCCTAACCTGGTGATAGCTACTCTTTAGGTCTATCTTGGAAAAAATTGTCGATCCAGCTATCATATCTAACATGTCGTCTAGTCTTGGGATTGGGAATCTATACTTTACAGTGATCTTATTAATGGCATGGCTATCTATACACATCCTCCAGGTGCCATCTTTCTTAGGGGTCAGCAGAGCAGGGACTGCACATGGACTTAAGCTTTCCTTAATAAACCCCTTCCTAAGAAGTTCACCAACTTGCCTTTGCAATTCCTGGTGTTCAGTTGGGTTCATCCTATAGTGAGGCAAATTAGGTAAAGTCGCTCTAGGGACTAAATCTATTGCGTGTTGTATGTCTCTTAAAGGTGGAAGGTTATCGGGGAGATCTTCTGGAAACACATCCTCAAATTCTTTCAATAATTGGACCACCTCTTGAGGGTGTTCTACAGGGCTGTGGTCCTTAATTTCCTTAGCAGCTACTACCCAAATAGGTTCTCCCTCCATGATATCTTGCTCTAATTCTTTTGCACCTATTAAATTTAATCCAGTCTTCTTATCTTTCAAGCTGCTAGCTCCTCTCTTGACATCATCCTTAGGCTGGGTTGGATGAATGACAATTTTCTTGCCATTGAAATTGAAAGCACAGGAGTTTGATCGACCAAAGATGGTCACATCATGATCAAAAAGCCATGGCCTGCCTAAGATGATGCTACTTACCCCATAGGAAGCACATCACACAAGATCATTCCCTGATAGGATTGAAGCTGGACTTGAACCTAACATCTTCACTTGATTGGTATAGAAGGGGAATCGATCCAGGACACCTTATATGGATTGGGATGTAGTACAATGGGTAATCTTAGACTTTTGGCTGCGTTAGTGGAAATGGTGTTGACACAGCTTCCACTATCGATGACGATCTTACAGACCTTTTCTCCTATCCTAACAAATGTGTGTAGGATGCTAGTTCTACACCAGTCTTCTTGCTCCTTAGTCTATGTCATGATACATCTCACAACTCCTAGCAAATCTGATGAGTCTATGTTCTCTCATCTCCTTCATACTCATCAGCCAAACAATCCCCTGCTTCATAAACCTCCTCTTCATCATTCTCCAGGGGTTCTGATTCACCTTCTTCTGCCTCCCCTATATGCTCTAGAGGGACATTGGCTCACGAAATGACCTGGTTTACGACACTTATAGCAGACTCGCTCCCTCTCACCTCGAACTTCAGGGCTCTTTCCTTTGTCTCTCTAGGAATTAAGGAGGTGGTCGGATTGGATCTAAGGGTTGGATTCGGGCTGGACCTTGTTCTATTGGTGGGACTAGGGACTGAGCTAGGCCTGCTAACAGGAAGGTTAAACCTAATAGATTCAGTCATCTAAATGTAGCTCTCCTTTTAAACCTCTCATAGTCCGTGGCAACTTGGTATGCCTGATCTAAATCATGGACTTCCCTTAAAATAGTTCCCCTTTTATATCATGATTCAACCCTGATCTAAACCTTGATAAAGTGGCTGCTTTAGACTCGACTACGTTGCATCGCATCACAAACTCATCAAATTTAGCAACGTATTCAGAAACGGTCTTGTTACCCTGTGTCAATCGTTGCCACTGATCTAATAACCTTTGCTGATAAGACATAGGCAGATATTTCTCTCTAAGTTTCCTCTTCATATCTCTCCATGTTGCTATAGGTAAATCTTCCCTTTGCCTTGATATGCGTTCCACGTTTCCCCAATATAACCGAGCCTGACGAACTAATCTGATTCTGGCAAACTTAAATCTTCTCTCTTCAGACATATCATACCAGTCAAAATACTGGTCCATGTCAGCCTCCCAGTCTATGTACACCTTAGGATCTAGGCTTCCCTCAAAGGTTGGTGCATCTAGACGGATGTTCCTTAGGGCCCGATCATCCTGATCAAAAGTATCATAGTGAGGTCTTCTAGGAGGTGGCTCTGGAGTATGATCAACATAATCCTGATGCGGTCTTCTTTGAATTGGGTCAGGTGTGTGTTCCTGTCGTTGGGCTCTAGGATGAACTGAAGGTAATCTGGGTGAAGGTGGTTCAGTTGGGGTCAACCTAGCTTCTTCTAGGGCTCCTACCCTTTCCTCGAACTGACTAAATTTAGCATCCAAACGGTCCATCTTCTCGATCATAGATCTCATAAGGCTTTCCATACTAGTATCCATGGATGAACTAGGTTGGGCTTGTGAAGGGTGGTAAGGTGTGCCTGACCTAGTTGTCATGCAAACAATTAGACTCAGACCCGAACTATGAGTTTTCTAAACCGGTTAGTCCAAATAAATTGAGTTGACTAGATACAATCAAATCAACAGCTACTCTCTTCCACTGGCCAGTCAGGAGGTGGGTCTGTGGGAGGTTCCCCCAGCTTTCACTGGGTCCTAATTAAAAACCACAAGAACCGCTTAGGCTTGAGCCACTTAACCTCTATCCTTGACACCAGCTTCTAATAATAGATGAAGAAATGGGTTGCACAAGCTTTCCCAATTGAATTGAACTGGACCTAGAGTTCCAAGCTAGTTGCCTAATCAAGGTGGGAAGCTAGATTGTAATAACTCTATACTTGGCCAGGTTTTAGAACAAGGGGAGTGTGAGATCCTGTCTCTGGCCTACCTATGCCCGGTGGAATTGGCCCGATAGACGGATCAGCACCCAAGCCCTTAGTCCCAATTCTAGATACCAAGTAATAGGGCACACACAAGACTAGTTGACAATAACCCGGACTCGACCAAATTGATGTTCCTAACCCACTAGGGCAATTAATGTCTAATCAATTTTAGTTAGGGATTGGGTCGATATGCAATTTGGTGATTTTTGGGCTAGGGACAGGTGATGAAATCCTGACCCTATGTCAATTTCATGGCCTTAATTTGATTTTCATGAGATGCATGCAAATTTCAAATTTCAGGTGCAGAAGTAGTGTGTTGCAGTTTAAAAGTGGTGTTGATAAGTGCAGAAAAAAATATCAGAAAAATCTAAAAAAATCATAGAAAACTACTAACTTCTAGATGACATACCAGATGAAACAAAATTAAAAATAAAATCTGTACTATTCTAGGAAGACTCTGAAATGAAGATAATGAAAAGGAACAGAACAGAACAGAAATCCTAATAACACTGATGGACTGCAAGAATTTTCATTTTTTTTGTAAATTTTTTCTTAGATTGAAATTTAAAACGGTGATAAGAAACTTAAAATGGAGCAGGAAAAAAATATTCCAACGAGGAATGTGATACTTGCCTTTGGAGTTGCAGGCGGATTACAGTCTGCCTACAGAAAATACAGCAAGCAGAAACAGAACGTGCCCAATGCAAAATTCACAAATGAAATCTAAGAAGTCCTTTGGCTTTCTTTTTCATGGGTCAATCACAATGGCACCCCGACATGCCTTAGGAGATCCCCATGGAATGGGAAGAGAGGGTGTTTAAACCCTACTTTCTCCTAAGACCGGACGGCCTGGTAACGCCCCCGATCCAAGTACTTCAAGGACTAATGCTATGCAATCAGGAACTTATTCTACCATGCTCTGATACCAAGATTGGTGTGGATGCAAGATGAGGATGCAAACATGTACTCTAAAGCAGATTAACCAAAATTTAACTAGCAATTCCTATTTGCATATGAGTGATTCAACATATAAGATCAAGGAGATCTAAATAAGAAACCCTAAATGCTTATACTTAAACCCAGCTAGGAGGACTATCAAAATCTTAAAGAAATAGGACAACATTAGAATTCGCACACAAGTCAAGCTAGCCCTATTTAATGATCCCGATCTTAAAATACTAGGAGTTCAAGCATTGAAATCTCAAGTACAAGGGATTCACTCTTAAGGTTCTCAAATGAAAGATCATACCACATAAGATGGGCCTTCTAACTTTGGGTTGTAGCAAGTAATCCTTCCTCTTGGATCTGGAGCCTAGAGAACCCTGCAACAAAGAAACCAAGATGATTAGAAACTTAATTAGAAGTGAGAAGATTGATGGAACACAAAAGGAGAGTTTGTTGGAAATGATCCTTGGCGCCATGGTGGAAGCTTGTGTTGGTGTTGATCTTCTTTTTGTGAGGATGTCCTTAATTCGCTTTGAAGGAAGAGGATTGCTTGGAAGATGAAGAGTAAAAGAGAAGGATTAGGGGAAGAAATGATGGAGGAGAGGAAGAGGTTCACTTAGGCACAAAGATCCACATAGGCACATAGAAACACATAGAAAATTGCTGGAAATTTGTATTCACTCATCAATTTCTTTACAAGGGGCGTCCAAGGCTTTAAATAAAGCCTTACAAATTTTGAAATTTCAAACCCCAAACAAGTGGAGTAATATAAGGGGAGACGGCTGATTTTCTTGCTTGAAATCCTCCTTGGCCAACTTCCTTGAATTTGAACTTGGGATGGCCCCCTCTTGTGGTGAGGTAGCGTGTGAGGTGGCATGTGGTCCCCTCTTGACATGGCATGTGGTCCCAAGTTGAGGTGGCGCAAGTGATGTGGCATGTGGTCCCCAATTGAGTTGGCTTTGGTCTTGGGTGGGGGTATATTATGAGTCTTCTTTAGGCTTGATGCTAGTTGACCCATTTGGATTGGACTAAGACTAGACCCGACATGACTCGACTTACATGATTATTTTGGACTTCAAAAGAAAGATTACAGGACCCAACATGGACTCGACTTACATGATTCTTTTGGACTCTAAATAAAGAAAGGTTACCGGACTCTCTAGTCCAACCATAAAGATTCGAAATGGGCTTGAATTGGTTGGAGTCTCTTTCTGATTCTGGTGCCCGCACCAGGTGGTTCAGGGATTCCATCCCGAAGGGCTTGTGTGCTGGTCCGCCTACTTGTCCAATCACTGATTGGTGTCTAGGATTGGCATTTAGGGACCTATCACTTCCCTTACACCTGCCTGGCTGAGTCTCGAGTTACTACAGGCTAGCTTGCCATGCTGATTGGGCATCTAGTTTGGACTCTAGGTCTAGTGAGCCAGTAGTCACTTTAGTCTAGTCACATTCTGTGTGTTTGCTTGCATCATCGTGTATACCCGAAATGGAGTACCCTACCAACCTGGTCAAACCAAACCTGATTTAGAGGCCATGGTTAGAGATCTTACTGAAAGTATGAACAAATTGAGTCAGGATATGACTGCTACTGTTACCCAGTGTAAAGAACAAGTCCATGAGAATTTTACCCAGCTTAGGGATCGAGTCCAAGTACTAAGAAACGTAGACATCAAAATTGGACCCCTGATCCAAAATCTAATAGGCCCCAACCTCATCCATGCCAGGAGCCTAGGAGGACCTTATACCGTGATCCCGAGCATAACCTTAGGAAGCCTAACCAGGATACTATAGTATGGATCATGTCTATGAGAGGTCATTACAATATTCTAGACCAGTCACTCAACAACCCAAGTCTTCTAGATCAAACCATTTAGATCCACACCCATGCCCAAGTAAGGTCTCTACTAGCTTGAAACCCAGTGTGACCCAGGTTCCTATATCGCAAGAATGTTTGTTTTGTGGAGAAAGAGGCCATAAATCTAGTCAGTGCCCATGCATAGGACTGGCTTGTGCACAGCTAAGTGGTAAGAATCCTAAGGATGACATTAATGAGGGAGAACCCAAGCCTACCAATGAGGAAGAAAGGTTAGGTATGACAAGCCTAGAATCAGTTGACCCGATTACCACTGACCCGAAACCCATTGAAGATGGCATCGAGGAAGTATATATGCTGGCATGAGTCTAGTTGATGAATATGAGGGGAAGAACTTGAAGAATGTGACATCGATACTATGGTTCCTTACCTGAGGAGACCTTGGAGAGCAACCAAGTGGTAGGACCTAGTTCAGAAATTCAAGAGATTTGTGAGAATCAGGTTCCTTTAGTCAAATACCCCCAGGAAGAACTCGTAGTGTTAGCCCGAGCTATCAGTTCGTACCCTCTAATGACAGTCATTCTCCAAGTACAATTGAAGATCTTTGCACTGAACTGTTTAAGTTTGCCCACCCTATGGTAGATCCTCTCCTTAGGATGACTGAATCAAGCCTCTTACAATTGGACCTTGTCCCATGCCCAGCCACTAAGGTCTCTCCCGTAATCTCAATTGAACATCCTTGTCTTGAGCGGATTGATTCACCCAGTCCTGTAGAAGTCCTCCTTATGGCCCCAGACCCCTTCCTTCGCATGACTGACCTACCCTTCTATAGAGTATACCTTTCCGCACCCATAGGTCAAATTTCAAGTCTTGAGGTCATCATCCATAGGCCCTCCCATGAATCATTCTCTAATCCAGTTCTTGAGAAAGTGGATCATTATTTGCTTAGAGAACAAACCTTAACTATTGCAATCACATGTCCTAGGCTACTTCCCGAACCATCTCTTGATCCATTCCTGGAGTAGCAAACTTTTCCTTTCGTAAGGATGACCAGTTGACACTCATAGATCACCATTCAAACCTTCAGGTCACCACCTTTAGTCAACAGGTAATTCGAGACTCCACCTCATATCTCCTCCCTTTCTCTAGGACTTCCAATGCTTCTTACACCATCCAAGTATACTTTGTCGAAGCCTTTAGAATGAACCACATGTCAGAACCTATTAGGTTTGCCACCTATTTCTGGAAGACCTTATGGCACCTACTAGGCATCCATAATAAGTTTTCATGCACTGCATGCCCTCCTCCGACCCAAGGTCAAACCTAGAGAGCCTTAGTTTGTTAGGTTTAGACATAGGGTTCCTTTGTAATAAAGTCCATTCTTTAGGAATGCGTCGTCAGTCTAGTTTAGTTTTCTTGACCCTTTACTAGGCTTTGGCTCAGATTTTGGTTTGATTGAGAGCACCAGGAATTGGGATTTGTATTTTGTCCAGGGCTGAAATTGCATTCAATGTTTCGATCAATAGGTCTATAGGCTAGAGTCCCTTTGAAATTGTGCATGGTTACAAACCTCACACACCTCTTGACCTAGCTCCTTTACCAGTCCACACACGAGTCTCAGAGTCTGCTGAAGTTTTTGCACAGCATATAAAAGACTTGCATAAAGAAATTCATGCCAAAATAAATTTAAGTAATGAAACTTATAAGAAGTTGGCTGACTCTCAAAGGCGAGTCAAAACTTTTGTTGAGGGAGACTATGTAATGATTAGGTTAAGGCCTGAACGATTTCCTCCTAGAACCATTAGAAAGTTACATGCTAGAGGAACTGGTCCATTTAGAGTAGCGAAGAGAGTAGGGTCCAATGCCTATGTGCTCGAGTTACCTACAGAACTAGGCATTAGCTCCACTTTCAACATTACAGACCTCGTAGAGTATAGAGAGCCAGCTGTGATTCCCAGTGAGCCTTTTTAAGCCTAATCCTGCTCTTGAGAGTGAACCCAACCCTATGTGTCCACCAACAAACTGGCCTATGAGGAAAGAGAAGATTGAAAATTTCCTGGATGATCCGGTTATTTCTACTCGTAATCGAGGATACCAAAGATACCTGGTCCGCTGGCAAGGAAGGCCAGATTCTGATGACTCTTGGATCTCCCGAGAAGAATTACAAGAATTGGACCCAGACCTCTTAAAGAGATACTAGAGCCAACTTGATCCATACTCGACAGGATCGAGTTCCTCCCACCCCGGGAGAATTGGTGCGGGCACCAGACTCAGAAGAAGACTTCAGGGCTCCATCTGGATCTCTGATTGACCTTGCTCGAAGAATTAGGATTTTCTAGTTTTGTAATAAGGGTTGACTTGGTCAACTCAATTTTAGTTGAGTCTGTATTTTCCTGTAATTTAAATTTTGTTGAGTCATGTTGACTCAATAGTGGTCTAGGTCTTCTCCAGGGTGTCACATTTTCTTCCAAGCCCAAGCAAGTGGGCGCCACACTCCCAGCCACACGCCAAGTCCAGGAGGCACCACAAATCCATCCCAGTGTCTTGGTCCCCACACCCAAGGGAGCAAGAAATCTTCTTGAAGCCAAAATCAAAGAGGCGCCCCATATGTACCTTAAAAGGCCAAGCTAAAGGAGGAAAGAAGCATTTCTTAGGGAGCACATCAAGGGGGCGCCCAATCCATGCCTAAAAAGCCCAAAGCAAAGTTGGGAAGAGCCATGACTTGGGGAGAAAGAAAAGGAGGTGTCCAAAAGAGTTGAGCCATGGAAGGAAAAAAAATATTTCTTGAAGAGCAAGGCTAGGGGAGGCGCACCTACTTACCATTTGAAGCTTTCAATCAACATTTATGGAACCTCTTGGCTGGCCATATGGGGAGGAATTGATTCTACAAACCTAAATTTGGAGATCCATCCTATTCTTCCCATATGGGAAGATGTAAAACCCTGACCTCTTGAAAATCCTTAAAATAACCCCCTATTTGTAAGTTTTAAAAGACCATCTAATGAATGAATCCAAGTTATGAGTGAGCAAACTTTGTATTTCTCTTTCCGCACTTGCATCCAGGTGTTGAGCTCCGTGAGGGAGTAAATCCGGGTTCCCCAGAAAACCTTGAGGAGGTGTGAGATCTCCAACCCCAAACCTTAGGTTAGCCACTTCACTTTCAACCCTAGCAGCCCTCTTCCTCTTCTTTCCACTAACCCTACCTACCCCATCTCTCATGGCCACTCTCTCCATCCAAGTCAAGGCCAACCACCAGATCCAGTTCCATTCGGATACTTCAGATTCAGAGCATTCCTAGAGGACGTTAGATCAGCCTTCAGGAAATCTGGATTTCAGCAACATCAGCTTTCAAGTTCTTCTATCTGGTAAATCCTTCCTGAGTATCTTTTCCATAAATTGTTTTTCTTCTTTCCCATCTTGAGTTCAGGAGAACCTGATGCAGAACAAAGAACAAGAAACGTATGCGAAGTAAAATTAAGATTAATTCATTTTTTTTTTTGTTTTTTTTTATATTTTTTCAGAATTGGCTTGACTCAAAGGTAAAGCTAACTAAGTTGAAGGAAACTAGTAAAGATTGAAAGCACAGTTTAGAAGGAACCAAATTATCAGAGTAGTTCAGAAGTAACGGATCGTTGGGGGTTGAGAACTCCGAGACCTAGGGTTTCGCTCTGAACTTTCAACACATAACAGAATAGAGAGGAGAGATGGTTTACTAACCAGCAGTGATCTTCTCAGGATTTGGTGGTAGAACTCTCTCGAGCAGATTGTGGGATCCTCGGAGTTGCTATCTTCGCAATGGATCCTCTAATACTGGTCTCATGGTTTGGTCGGCTTCTTCTGGACTCAAGATCTGGAAAGAAGAGGAACAATGATGGAATTCAGAAACTCAAGAAAAGATTTTACCAGTTTGAAGAACTTGAAAGCCGAAGTTGCTGAAATCAGGATTCTCCTGAAGGCCGATCTGACTTCCTCTTAGAATTGTTGTAGATCTGAGTATCTGGACTGGAGCTGGATGCTGGTGGCCAGCCTGGACTTGGAGAGGGTGGCCGTGAGAAGAGGAATAGACTAGGGCTTGGTGGAAAGAGAAGGGTGATGGCGGCTAGGGTTTGGGAGTGAAGTGGCTAACCTAGGGTTTTTGGTTTTGGAGATCTCTCACCTCCTCAAGGTTCCAGGGGACCCGGATTTACTCCCTCACGGAGCTCAACACCTGGAAGCAAGTGCGAAAAAGGAAAACACGAGTTTGCTCATAAAAAAATTTCTTTCATTCATCTTTTATTTAAACTTACAAGAGGGTTTTAATTTATAAGACTTACAAGGGAGGAGGGTTTCACATCTTTCCATGTGAGACTAAAGGAGGGGATCTACAAATTAGGGCAAATCATTCACATATGGTCGGCCAAGGTACCAAAAAAATTGGATTTGGGTTATAAAAGGCAGGTAGATGGCGCCTCCTTGCTTGGATCTTCAAGAAAAAATTTTTCCTCCCTGGATCAACTCTTTAGACTCCTCCTTTTCTTCCTCCCTAAGTCAAGGTCCTTCCCATCTTTGTTTTGGATGTTTTTGGCAGGTAGTGGGCACCCCTTGAAGTTCTCTTCCAAGAATTCTTCCCATCTTTGCTTTGGAGTTCTTGGAAAGTCTTGGCCGCCCCCTTGATTTGTGACTCTTGGTGGACTTCTCCTCATCTAGCGCATGAGAGAAGGGAGTTGCTATCTGTGGAGTGGGGACCAAAGGCTGCTGGATGTAGATATGGCACCCCCTGGACTGGGAGTGTGGCTAGGAGTGTGGTGTCCACTTGCTTGGTCTTGGGAGAAAAATGTAACATCCCAGGTTGAAACCCTAGTCCACTACTGAGTCAACATGACTCAACAAAATAAAATGCAGGTAATGTAGACTCAAGCTAATTAAGTTGATCTAGTCAACTCTTATACAAACCAAAAATCCTAATTCTTCGGGCAAGGTTAATCAGAGATCCAGATGGAGCTCTGAAGTCTCTTCTGAGTCTGGTGCCCGCACCAATTCTCCCAGGGTGGGAGGAACTCGACCCTGTCGAGTATGGATCAAGTTGGCTCTGGTATCTCTCCAAGAGGTCTGGATCCAGCTCTTATAACTCTTCTCGGGAGATCCAAGAGTCATCAGAATCTGGCCTTCCTAGCTAGCGGACCAGGTATCTTTGGTATCCTCGATTACGAGTAGAGATAACCTGATCATCCAAGATCTTTTCAATCTGCTCTTTCCTCACAGGCCAATTTGTTGGTGGACACACAGGGTCAGGTTCACTCTCAAGAGCAGGATTAGGTTCAAAAGCCTCACTGGGAATCACATCTGGCTCCCTATACTCTACTAGGTCTGTAATGTTGAAAGTGGAGCTAATGCCTAGTTCTGGAGGCAACTCGAGCACATAGGCATTGGATTCTACTCTCTTTACCACTCTAAATGGTCCAGCTCCCCTAGCATGTAACTTTTTAACGGTTCCAGGAGGAAACCGTTCAGGCCTTAACCTAATCATTACATAGTCTCCTTCGTCAAAAGTTTTGACTTGCCTTTGAGAGTCGGCCAATTTCTTATAAGTTTCATTACTTAAATTTATTTTGGCTTGAATTTCTTTATGCAAGTCTTTTATATGCTGTGCAAAAACTTCGGCAGACTCGGAGACCCGTGTGTGGACTGGTAAAGGAACTAGGTCAAGTGGTGTGTGGGGTTTGTAACCATGCACAATTTCAAATGGACTCTTACCCGTAGACCTATTGACCGAGTCATTATATGCAAATTCAGCTCTAGGTAAGTACAAATCGCAGTTCCTAATGTTTTCACCAACAAGACACCTTAGCAGATTGCCTAAACTACGGTTCACTACTTCGGTTTGGAGGTCAGTCTGGGGATGATAGGCAGTTGAAAACTTAAGTTTCGTCCCTAACTTATGCCAAAGGGTTTTCCAGAAATAGCTGGTGAACCGAACATCCCTATCTGAAACAATGGTCTTGGGTAGGCCATGGAGTCGAACAATCTCATTAAAGAACAGGGTGGCTACCTAGACGCATCAAATGTTGGGAACAAGGCAAGAAATGGGCCATCTTGGAAAATCGGTCTACTACAACACAGATAGAGTCATGCCTCCTCTGGGTCTTAGGCAAACCTAACACAAAGTCCATGCTCACATCTTGCCAAGGACGATCTGGGACAGGGAGTGGGGTATAAAGGCCGGTGTTCTGTTTTCACTGTTTGGCAACAGCGCAGGTCCGACACCTAGCCATAATGTGTGCTACATCTCTTTTTAAGCTAGGCCAGAAAAATGGTCTTCAATAGCCAGGGTGGTCTTATCTTTTCCGAAATGGCCAGCTAAACCTCCAGCATGAGTTTCCCAAATCAAGAATTCCCTAAGAGAGGTTCTAGGGATGCCAAGCCTATTCTTAAAGAATAGAAAGCCATCTAAAAGGGAATAATCCTTATGTTCACTAGATGGTCCTTGAGTTAGATCCTGGTATACAGTCTTGAAATCCAGACACGACCCATATTCTTCTTTGATTTGCTCAAACCCTATGACTTCAGCCCTAACAGAATTCAACAACAAAGATCGACGACTAAGGGCATCAGCTACCTTTTTTTCAGACCTAGCCTTATGCTTCAAAACAAAAGTGTAGGACTGGATATACTCTACCCACTTAGCATGCCTAGGGTTAAGCTTCTTCTGAGAATTCAAGAATCTAAGAGCCTCATGGTCCAAAATAGCACAAATTCTTGTGGTAGTAAATAATGTCTCCAGTAACGTAAAGCTTGCACTACCACATAAAATTCCTTATCATAGGTAGAATACCTAAGCTTAGCATCATTAAGTTTTTCAATAAAGAATGCTACGGGATGGTTCTCTTGGCTTAGGACTCCACCTATACCTACTCCTGAAGCATCACAGGCAACCTCAAATACCTTTGAAAAGTTCGGTAGTCTCAAAATGGGTGCCTGGGTCATCCTATCCTTAAGATCTAGGAAGGCTTTATGGGCTGCTTTGGTCCACTGAAATTCTCCCTTCCTGATGCAGTCTGTGATAGGAGCAACTACGGTAGTAAACCCCTTAATGAATCGCCTATAGAAGGTAGCCAAGCCATGGAAACTTCTGACTTCATGCACACTGGTCGGCTCTGGCCATTCTACTATGGACCTAATCTTTTCAGGATCGGCAGCCACGCCGTCAGGGGTTACAACAAATCCAAGGAAGATAATCCTACTGGTCATAAATTCACACTTTTTGAGATTACCGTAGAGACTATCATTCCTCAAAACTTGACAGACTTGTCTAAGGTGGCCTAGGTGATCTATAGGGGTCTTACTATAGATCAGGATATCATCAAAATAGACCACTACAAACTTCCCTATGAAAGCTCTAAGTACTTGGGTCATAATCCTCATGAAAGTACTAGGGGCATTGGACAACCCAAAAGGCATAACAACCCATTCAAAGAGACCACCTTAGTTTTGAAGGCTGTTTTCCACTCATCCCCTGGTCTAATCCTAACCTGATGATAGCCGCTCTTGAGATCAATTTAGAAAAAAAACCATGGCACCGGCCATCATATCAAGCATGTCATCTAGTCTAGGTATGGGGAACCTATACTTGATTGTGATTTTATTGATGGCACGACTGTCAACACACATCCTCACGTGCCATCCTTCTTCAGGGTTAGAAGTGCAGACTGCACAAGGGCTAAGGACTCTCTCTAATGAAACCCCATCCTCAACAATTCGCCAACCTACTTTGCAGTTCTTTATGCTCCGAGGATCATCCTATAATGGGGCAAGTTGGGTAAAGTAGCTCCTGGGACTAAATCTATGGAATGCTGAATATCCTAAAAGGTGGAAGGTGGTCTGGCAGATCCTCGGGAAACATCCTCAAATTCTTCTAATAAAGGCCTACTTCCTAAGGAGGCTCTGAGGGTGTAGGAGTCCTAAGTTCCTTAGCAGTCAACATCCAAATGGGTGAACCACTATAAATTTCTTGTTCTAGATCCTTGGCACTAATCAGGTTCACTCCAGTCTTCATTTCCCTAACCTTACTGGTTCCTTTAGCAACCTTGTCCTTAGGAGGGACTGAATGGATTGTGATTTTCTTCCCATTGAAACTAAAGACACAGGTGTTGGATTTTCTATGAGGGTGGCATCATGATCATACAACCAGGGTCTTCCAAGAATTTATACATGCTCACTCCATGGGCAAGACATCACACCAAAATCTTCTCTTGATAGGATTGCATTTGGATTTGGACCTAACATCTAGACTGGATGGGTATAGAAGTAGAGTCTACCCAAGAAACCTTATAGGGGTTGGGGTGGTGTGGGGTTAAGCCTAACATTTTGACAGTGATAGTAGAAATGGCATTCACACAGCTCCCACTATCTATGATGATTTTACAAACCTTATCCCCTAGTTTAAGGAAAGTCTGTAGGATTTAGTCCTACGCCAATCTTCCTGAACTTTAGTCTGGGATAGGATGCATCTCACAACCCTAAGTGGTCAGATTCAGTGGATTCTGCCTCTCCTTCATACTCATCAACCAAATTCATCCCGGCCTCATAAACTTCTTCTTCAAACTCCTCATTAGGCTCGGAATTCTCTTCTCCTCCCTCTTCTATATATAGGGATCTACGAGGGCACTGGCTAGAAACATGACCTACCTTATGACACTTAAAACAAGCTATGGCTATGCACTGAGTGGAGATATGACCGGGCTTCTGGCACTTAAAACAGACGATACTAGGGGTCTCTGGGTTGTCAGGTGCCTTACCTTTGTCCATGGGCCTAGGGGTGGGGATACCCTGATTAGGCTTGCTAGGGGTAACCTTGCTAGGTCCATTTCTTGGGATTGGGGTACTAACCCTAGATGGCATGGGTCCTCTCTGAACTTCTCAGTGTTCAGGGCAATCTGATAGCTTGGTCTAGGTCAGTAACCTCTCTCAGAACAACTCTCTCTTAATATCTTCCCTAAGCCCAGCCCTAAATCTAGACAAGTGACTTCATGGGCTTCACTCATATCACATCTCATTAGGTATTCATCAAAGGTGGTTATGTAGTCTGAAACAGATCGGTTCCCTTGTTTCAAAGTCTGCCATTGGTCTAACAGATTTTGCTGGTATAAATGGGTAGGTACTTGTCTCTAAGTTTCTCTTTCATCCCTGCCAAGTGGTTATGGGGCTCTACATTTTTCTAGTGGTCAGCTCAATGTTCCCCCAGTATAACCTAGCTTGACGTATTATTTCATTTTGGCAAACTTGAATTTCCTCCTCAGACATAGCATACCACTCAAAGTACTGGTCCATCTCACACTCCCAATCAGAATACACCTTAGGATTTAAACTACCATCAAAAGTGGGTGCATCTACTTGATGTTCCGATGAACCTATCATCTCTATCCTCAGGTTCTGGGTCAGGCCTCCTATGATTAGGTTCAGGATCTCGGTATAAAGGTCTTCTAGGCTCTTGGTGTGGGTGATGTTGAGGCACATTAAAATCTGGGTCAGGAGTCCAATTTCGATGCCTAGGTTCCTCAAGTACTTGGACTCGATCCCTAAGCTGGGCAAAATTCTCATTCATATCCTGACTTAATTTGTTCATACTCTCAGTAAGAGCTCTAACCATGGCCTCTAAATCAGTTTGGGTTTGACCAGGTTGGTAGGGCACTCCATTCCGGGTAGACATGATGCAAGCAAACACACAAAATGAGACTCAACTGAACGACTACGGGCTAACTAGACCTAGAGCCCAAACTAGATGCCCAATCAGAGTGGCAAGCTAGCCTGTAGTAACTCAGGACTCAGCCAGGCAGGTGTAAGGGGAGTGTTAGGTCCCTGAATGCCAATCCTAGACACCAATCAGAGATTGGCCAGGTAGGTGGACCAGCACACAAGCCCTTCGGGATGGAATCCCTGAACCACCGTTCTAGACACTGAGTACAAAGCACACACAGAGTAACCAGACAAACTTACTCAACACTAGCCTTGACCCGACTTGTTGATGTCCTAGCCCACTAGGGCAATTAGGTCTAATCAATTTTAGATTAAGGCTTAGGTTCAAATGAAGGGGTGGTGGTTTTGGGCTAAGGAGAGGTTATCAGCTCCTCCCCTTATCTTAGATTCTCAAATGCCCTTAAGTTGAATTAAGAGATGAACTCAAAAATAAATGGATTGCAGAACACAAAATAGAGTTGCAGTAATTTAATTGTCAGAAATATCACGGATACCAATAAATCATGAGAAAATTAGGCAAATTATTTTCAATTATATTGGTTTCAACAAAATAAAAATCACTGAATTTGGAGTTACTTGTAGTGAGAAATAATTCCTGCAACAAGGTAATTATAGACTGAAAACAGAGCGCTTCCCCGTTTTCAATTTCTGCTACGAAGTTGTACCCAACGGATCCACTACATGCCCTAGGACAACCCCGTGGAATGGGAGAGAAGGTGTGCACCTCACTTCGTTCCTAGGACTGGATGTCCTGGGGAGTCTACTTCGAGCAAACAAAGTAAAAAGAGAGAGACCAAACAAGCAATCAAAATATAAACCCTAGACAGGGCTCTGATACCAAAAATGATGCAGAACAAAGAACAAAGAAAGTATGTGGAAGTAAAATTAAGATTAATTCATTTTTTTTTTTTTTTTTAATATTTTTCGGAAATTGGCTTTGACTCAAAGATAAAGCTAACTAAGTTGAAGGAAACTAAGTAAAGATTGAAAGCCATTTTAGAAGGAACCAAATTATCAGAGTAGTTCAGAAGTAACGGATCACTGGGGTTGAGAAACTCCCAGACCTAGGGTTTCGCTCTGAACTTTCAACAGAACAGAAATAGAGAGGAGAGATGGTTTACTAACCATACAGTGATCTTCTTAGGATTTGGTAGAAGAACTCTCTCGAGCAGATTGTGGGATCCCTCAGAGTCGGCTATCTTCGCAATGGATCCTCTAATACTGGTCTCGTGGTTTGGTCGAATTCTTCTGGACTCAAGATCTGGGAAAGAAGAGGCACAAATGATGGAATTCAGAAACTCAAGAAAAGATTTTACCAGGTTGAAGAACTTGAAAGCCGAAGTTGCTGAATCAGGATTCTCCTGAAGGCCGATCTGACTTCCTCTTAGAATTGCTGTAGATCTGAAGTATCTGGACTGGAGCTGGATGCGGTGGTCGCCTGGACTTGGAGAGGGTGGCCATGAGAAGAGGAATAGACTAGGGCTTGGGGGAAATAGAAGGGTGATGGCGGCTAGGGTTTGAGTGGAGTGGCTAACCTAGGGTTTGGGGTTTTGGAGATCTCTCACCTCCTCAAGGTTCCAGGGGAACCCGGATTTACTCCCTCACGGAGCTCACACCTGGAAGCAAGTGCGGAAAAGAGAAAACACGAGTTTGCTCATAAAAAATTTCTTTCATTCATCTGATCTATTTAAACTTACAAGAGGAGTTTAATTTATAAGACTTTACAAGGGAGGAGGGTTTCACATCTTCCCATGTGGGACTAAAGGAGGGGATCTACAAATTAGGGCAAATCATTCACATATGGTCGGCCAGGTACCAAAAAATTGGATTGGGTTATAAAAGCAGGTAGATGG
Source organism: Areca catechu (assembly GCA_021397845.1). Taxonomy (NCBI): domain Eukaryota; kingdom Viridiplantae; phylum Streptophyta; class Magnoliopsida; order Arecales; family Arecaceae; genus Areca; species Areca catechu. The sequence continues at coordinate 137,902,266 of CM038051.1, read as the reverse complement.
CGCCTCCGTGCTTGGATCTTCAAGAAAAATTGTTTTCTTCCCTGGATCAACTCTTTTGGACTCCTCATTTTCTTCCTCCCTAAGTCAAGGTCCTTCCCATCTTTGTTTTGGATTTTTTGGCAGGTAGTGGGCACCCCCTTGAAGTTCTCTTCCAAGAGAATTTCTTCCCATCTTTTTGGAGTTCTTGGGAAAGTCTTGGCCGCCCCCTTGATTTGTGGACTCTTGGTGGACTTCTCCTCATCTGGCGCATGAGAAAGGGAGTTGCTATCTGTGGAGTGGGGACCAAAGGCTGCTGATGTAGATATGGCGCCCCCTGGACTGGGAGTGTGGCTGGGAGTGTGGTGTCGACTTGCTTGGTCTTGGGAGAAAATGTAACATCCCAGGTTGAAACCCTAGTCCCTACTGAGTCAACATGACTCAACAAAATAAAATGCAGGTAAGTGGAGACTCAAGCTAAATTAAGTTGATCTAGTCAACTCTTATTACAAACCAAAAACCCTAATTCTTCGGGCAAGTAATCAGAGATCCAGATGGAGCTCTGAAGTCTTCTTCTGAGTCTGGTGCCGCACCAAGCCAACTCTGCCAAAGGATCAGTATTGGAGGATCCATTGCGAAGATATCTGAATCCGGGATCCAACAATCTGCTCAAGAGAGTCCTTCCACTAAATCCTGTGAAGATCACTGCCTGGTCTGTACCCTTCTCTTCTCTTTACTTCTGTCCAGTTGAAAGTTCAGAGCAAAACCCTAGGTCTGGGAGTTTCTCAACCCCAGTGATCCTTTACTTTTGAACTACTCTGATAACCTAGTTTTTTTAAATTGTGCTTTCAATTATTACATAGTTTCTTTCAATTAAGTTTACTTTCCTTGAGTCAAAGCTGACATCTGAAAACATAAAAAAAAAAAAAAAACAAAAAAAAAAGGAATTAGTCTTAATTTACTTCCGCATCGCATCATATCTTTTGTTCTGCATCAACGGTACCACCTCGATCGAGGTCGAGCGGGTCCCTTCGCTCCTTCGCCAGGTGGCACCCGGAGACGGGACCACCTCGATCGAAGTCAAGCAACCCCCTGCTGCTCTGCCGGTGTCCCACCCAAGGGGTCCACCTCGGCTGGAGTCGGAGGCTCCCCCGCTCCCTCGCCAGTTGGCACCCTAAGACGGTCCCACCTCGGCCGAGGTCGAGTCGGGTCCCTTCGCTCCTTCACCAGGTGGCGCCAGAGACAGGACCACCTCGGCTAAAGTCGAGGGACCCCCTACTGCTCTGCCAGGTGTACACCCAAGAGGGGTCCACCTCGGTCAGAGCCGGTGGCTCCCCCGCTCCCTCGCCAGGTGGCACCCAGAGATGGTCCCACCTCAGCCGAGGTCGAGCCGGGTCCCTTCGCTCCTTCACCAGGTGGCGCCCGATACGGGATCACCTCGGCCGAAGTCGAGCGACCTACTGCCGCTCCGCCAGGTGTCCACCCAGGAGGGGTCCACCTCGGCTAATGCGGGCAGGACGTTGCATAGAAGGTCCCGAGGAATGGAGGCACGAGCTCCGAGGTTGCCCCTCAAGTCGTGCGCACCGCACTCCGAGAAAGATGCCCCGTACGGATGGCTGCGACATGCGAAACATCACTTACATCGGCCCGACATGTTCCGCAGTCGAGAGACGAGGCCCTGAGAAAGCAGGACCCGATAATGATAGCATCGGAGCCTTGGAAGGAGAGCGCTCATGCTCGGCCGAGGTCTGGTCGGCGCCTGACCGGCACCCCCTTCCCTACTCTTTCCCCACTAGGCTCGGCAAAAGAGGCCAAAAGCCGCCCGGTTCTCTGATCACAGAGGGGAAAGAGAAAGGGGCGGAGGGGAGAGGATGAAGTGACAAAGAAGCCTCCCAGGAGCAAAAAACGAGGGGGCAACAGGAAGAGATAAAAGGAAGGAGAGAATAGACGACAAGGTAGGAGAAAAAACATAAAACGAAGGCTGGAGACTCCGTTCCAAGAGTAAGATCCAAGATCCCGAGAGGGGACCTTTGGCATGAGCTCGGTGAAGGGACCCGGCCGGGCTTCTATTCTTTCTGGGACCTTTCTCAGAGACTCTGTTCCATCTCGCCGTCTACTAACTTGACCATCGGAGCTCCCTCGCTGGGATCCCGGCCAGGGTTTCTGACCTTGCCTTGCAGTTCGATCAAGCCAAGAGACCCCAGGGGCGAGATGATCCAGTCGGATCGGCGGTTCTGAAGCTACAGGCGTGTCGGCGGGAGCGGGCAACAGATTGGCGCGCCAGGAAGGGGGGCAGGAAAACAACACCCCTAGTGGGAGCTTGCTTTCTGTAAGCAAAGCGCGCTCCGACAATGGTGGTCACCCACGGACGTGACCGCGTCCACCAGCCGAGCAGGGGAAATCCCCTCCCTTAGGGGCCCCCCAGCCCAGAGAGAGAGCTTCCTGCTCCCCCTCCTCTTCTACCACAGTTGGCCTCGGTAGATGGACCTCTTGCAGCCGTCATCCAGCAGCTGCAGACCTTGACTACGGATGTTCGACAGCTACACAATAGCAGCGCTCCCTGGCCACGCAACCTCAGACAGGGACCCCCGCACTCGGGCCGCGAGACCGCGCGGGAGCCTGCGCTCCATCCAAGGCAGGCCATCCCAACCGCGGCAACCTCCAACCCCCGCGGAGTCACCAAACTCCCGCGTAAAGATATTACTCTGGTTTGGCGGATCACGAGAGTCGATCCCCGTCCGATGAAGCAGAGCTAGCGCGTCGCAGCAAGCGATGCCATGGCAAGACCCTGCACCGAGACCGATCAGCGCCCCCTTCACTAGCAGCCTCGGTTGAAGATTTCATCGATGAGGCCATCCGTCGCCAGCCAGGCGAGGCACCTAGAGGAGCACGAATGCAAGTTGGTGGAGATCGCCCGCCGATTTACCGACTTGCAGAACCCTCCGGCGGAACTAGGCAGGCTACGACTCCTGCCCCCCCTTTTTCGAGGAAATCCAGGCGGAGCCGGTTCCAGGCCGGTTCAGCATGCCGCAAGTGGAACCCTACGACGGGACCACCGACCCTCTGGACCATCTAGAGAGCTACAAGGCTCTCATGAGGGTCCAGGGGGCCACAGACGCTCTTTTGTGCATCGCCTTCCCCGCTACCCTCTGGAAGGCCGCTCGAGTCTGGTTCACCCGCCTCGAGCATGGATCTATTTCCTCCTTCCATCAGTTGCAAGGAAAGTTTGTGGCACACTTCGATGCTTGTCGAAAGGTACCGAGAGAGGTGGATAGCCCTTCTCTATCCGCCAGCAGGACCAAGAGCTCTCCGGGACTACATCAACCGTTCAAGACCGCTGCCCTGGAGATCTATAGCCTGGACGAGCCGTCGCAATGCTGGCTTTAAAGCATGGGCTCAAGACGTCCCGCCTGACCTATTCCCTGGACAAAAAACTGCCAAGGACATACTCCGAGCTCCTCCTCCGCGTCCACAAGTACATCCAAGCGAAGGAGGCCGATCGTACCCGGTGAGAGTTGGACAGGATGACTTTGAAGAGGTCGGGCCCAAGAGGTACTCCAGGGGCCCGGCGGCCTGGACCGTCCGCCGGCCCCTGTCCAAATTCGAAGCTGAATGGCGAGACCACCCAGGAGTGGAGGTTTACCCCTCTCCTCGCTCCTCGAACTAAGATTCTCATGGAAATCGAGGGCGAGCACTATCTCCGCCGACCTCCTCCTCAGAACCCAAGAGGCATCCGAGACAAGTCGAAGTACTGCCGTTTCCATCATGAACACGGCCATGATACTGAGGAGTGTCATAATCTGAAGCGGGAGATCGAGGAGCTGATCAAAAGAGGCTACCTCAGGAAGTACGTGAGGAACGAGTTCTCAGCGGAAGGATAGCCGCTCGTGGCCTTACCCCCAGTTCCAATAATTGACAACCGCCCAACGGAGAAGCCGGTAGGCAAGATCTCGTGTGGGACCGGGCAGGAAGCAAAGAGAGCCCGGAGATCGGGAACCCAGAGGATGTACCCCTGCTAAGAAGGGGAGTGAAAATAAGAATGTAAATAATGATGCTGTGGTGGTCGAGATGACCATCGCGAAGCATCCTATACACCGAATTATGGTAGATAGTGGGAGCTTGGCTGACGTGCTTTTTTATGATGCTTTCTTTCCCGAATGAATTTGTCCCAAGATTGGCTGAGGCCGATGCCACCCCCCTGGTAGGCTTTATCGGGGACTCGGTGGGGTCGAAGGAGAGATCACTCTCCCGGTCACTGCCAGATCCCACCTCAGCAGTCTCTGTCATGATAACGTTTATCGTTGTCAAGCTCCCTTCGCCCTACAACGCGATCCTCGGGCACCCGGGGCTCAACCATTTGGATGCCATGATTTCTACAAAGCGACTGCTGGTGCAATTCCCCACAGCCTCCGGGCTTTGGTTGATGAGGGGGGCAGCCCAGCCAATCCAGCATTGCCTTCAGACGATCCCCGCGCCCGGGGCGCTGAGCTCGGCACCAGCGTCGACGACCTCGACCTAAGAGAGAAGGAACCCAGGGGAGGACCCACGGAGCACCTGTTGACCCACCCCCTCGGTTCGGACCCACTGAAGACGGTGCAGGTGGGGGCCCAGCTCCTAGGAGAGGAACAGACTCGCCTGCTGGAATTCCTCCGCATGAACGCAGACGTGTTCGCCTGGTCAGCGGCCGACATGCCGGGCATTCCCCTCAAGGTCATTATGCACAGGTTGAACATGGACCCGAGGTGCCGCCTGGTCTGCCAAAAAAAGAGGAGCTTCGCTGCGGAAAGGCAGAGGGCCATCAACGAGGAAGTGGAGAAACTCTTCGCGACCAGCTTCGTGCGGGAAGTCCAGTATCCCAGTTGGCTGGCAAATATGGTCATGGTGCGGAAGAGCAGTGGCAAGTGGAGGATCTGTGTGGCCTACACCGACCTCAACGAGCTTGCCTAAAGGACAGCTTCCCTCTCCCGAAGATTGACCAGCTGGTCGACACCACCTCGGGGCATCGCCTCCTCTCTTTCATGGATGCTTTCTCCGGGTACAACCAGATCCGAATGAACCAGGAGGATGAAGAGCACACCGCCTTCGTCAACGACCGTGAAACTTTCTGTTACAAGATGATGCCATTCGGCCTCAAGAACGGCAGGGCCACATACCAGTGACTGGTCAGCAAGGTCTTCAAGGACCAGATCGGCCGTAACATGCAAGTATACGTGGACGACATGCTGGTGATGAGTAAGCCCCTCTTGAACCACATTGCCGACCTGGCGGAGACTTTCGGCAACCTCCGGCTTTATCATATGAAGCTAAACCTGGCGAAGTGCGCCTTCGGAGTCTCCGCCAGGAAATTCCTGGGGTTCATGGTAACCTAAAGAGGGATCGAGGCCAATCCGGAAAAGGTCCAGGCCATCCTGGAAATGGAGTAGCCCACCTCCAAGAAGCAAGTGCAGCGACTCACCGGCCGGATAGCCGCTCTGAGCCATTTCATCTCAAGGTCGGCCGATCGTTGCCTGCCCTTTTTCAAAGTACTGAGGAAGATGAATGACTTCGCCTGGACCGAGGAGTGCCAGGAGGCGTTTGAAGAGCTGAAAAAAAATGCTCGCGTCGCCTCCATTGCTTTCCAGGCCGAAGAAGGAGAGGAACTAATCCTCTACCTGTCGGTCACCCCGGAGGCTGTCAGCTCGGTCCTAGTTCGGACCGATGACCAGGAAGTCCAGTGGCCGGTGTACTAAACTAGCAAACTTCTCTACGATGCGAAGCTCAGGTATTCCTGGCCCGAAAAGCTCGTTTTTGCGTTAATAGTGTATGCTCAGCATCTCAGGCCCTATTTCCAAGCGCATCCCATCACCGTCCTGATGGACCAGCCACTGAAAGCGATCCTCAGCCGACCCGACACATCTGGGTGGTAGGAGAAGTGGGCACTCAAGCTTAGTGAATTCGATATCGCTTATAGGCCGAGGTCGGCCATGAAGGCGCAAGTGCTAGCTAACTTCTTGGTCGAGTGTGCAGAACTAGGCAAGGAGCCAGAGGAAGACTCTCTGCACCTTCAATTGAAACCAGGATCCGAGGAACCCAAAGAGGAGGAGACGTGGATACTCCACGTGGATGGGGCCTCGAAATCTGGCGGTAGCGGAGCCGGACTCATACTCGCCAACAGCGACGGGGTCATCTTCGAATATGCGCTCCATTTCCAGTTCGCTACAACCAACAACCCGGCGGAGTACGAGGCACTCCTCGTCGGGCTGAGAGTCTCCCGCGAGTTGTGCGTGGCCAACCTGAGGCCTTCACTGACTCCCGCTGGTGGCTGGACAGATTTCCAGAGAATACGCTCCGCACGATCCTCAAATGGCAAAGTATCTTGATCTCGTCAAAACTAGCACGGCCGGATTTCGGTGTTTCAGTGTCTACCATATACCCTGCATGGAAAATGCCCGTGCAGACGCTCTGTCCTGGCTGGCGACCCTACCAGACTCGTTGTTGGTTCACGCTCAAGTGGAGCACCTCAAGGCCCCGAGCTACAAGATCCCCATGGCGGTCCAACAGGTTAGCTAGGAGCCCAGCTGGATGGACAAGTACGTCGAGTACATAACCAGCGTTACCTTGCCGGAGGACCGCACAGCGGCCTGACTCATCCAAAAGAAGGCCGCGCGGTTCGTCTTGATGGATGGGCAACTGTATCGGAGGTCTTACTCCTATCCCCTCCTTAAGTGCCTGAGACCCGCGAAAGCCGCACTCGTGCTTCAGGAAATCCATGAGGGCATCTGTGGGAATCACGTGGGAGGCAGAACGCTAGCCTACAAGGCCCTTCGCCAAGGCTATTTCTGGGAGACGATGAAAGAGGATGCCGCCGATTTTGTGAAAAGGTGTGATCGGTGCCAGCGGCATGCTGTGGTGCAGTGGCACCCATCCACTCCGATCTCCCAGCTCTCCGCTCCGTGGCCGTTCGCCTAGTAGGGAATGGACCTTTTCGGACCATTCCCCCAGCGTCTGGGCAGCGAAGGTTCCTGATCGTCGCCATCGACTACTTCACGAAGTGGGTAGAGGCCGAACCCCTGGCACGGATCACTGAGGCAAACGTCGCCAAGTTCTTCTAGAAGTCAATAATCTGTCGTTTCAGCCTCCCCCATACCGTGATCACCGACAACGGGCGTTAGTTCGACTGCCGCGAGTTCGAAGAGTTCTACAGTGACCTCGGCATCCATCATCGCTTTACCTTAGTGGCACACCCTCAGACCAATGGAGAAGCCGAGGTCACGAACAGGACTATTTTGCAGGGCCTCCGCACGAGGATGGACCAGGCCAAGGGCATGTGGGCGGAGGAGCTCCCGAGCGTCCTCTGGGCATACCACACAACCTCGAGGACGATGATCGACGAGACCCCATTCAACCTCATCTTCAGAGCGGAGGCGGTTATCCCGATTGAGCTCATCTACCTACACTGCGTGTGGAACAATACGACGAGGCGGAGAGCCCCGCCAGAATGATGCTCAACCTGGACCTTCTTGATGAGACGAGGGACAAGGCCCGAGTCTGGATGGCGGCGTACAGGCAGCGAGTGGCCAGGTATTACAACTCCCGGATGCGGCTGAAGTCATTTTGCCCCTCAGATCTGTGCTCCGGCATGCTGAAGCTTCTCAGCCACGAGAGTGCGGGAAGCTCTCCCCGAATTGGGAAGGCCCATAGAGGGTGGCGAGGTCCTCCCTCACGGGCTTATTATCTGGAAGACTTAGGGGGATCCAGTTTCCCTTGAACTTGGAATGCTTCGAAGCTAAGGATGTATCATCAGTAATGTAAGACTCCTCCAATTCCAACAAAAAAATTTCTTTACTCCAAACACTTTTTCTCGCCTCGTAGGAAAGGGAAGCCCGGCTCTGAGTTCGGCAAAAATGGCTGTGGTCGGATTCCCAAGAAAGCGAGAATCCCGGACTTCAGTCTGGAAGGCGGGGCAGAGCCCAGCTCACCCACGCGATCATGGAGAATAGCTCGGCAAGCCGCGTAATGCTTAAATAAAGTCTGCAGCCCCAGGGCTCAGTCCGGAAGTCCCGAACGTCGGTCCGGAAGGCGGGGCAGAGCCCATCTCACCCACGCGATCATGGAGAATAGCTCGGCAAGCCATGCAATGCTTGAATAAAGCCTGCGGCCCCGGGGTTCAGTCCAAAAGTCCCGGACTTCGGTCCGGAATGTGGGGCAGAGCCCAGCTCCCCCCATGCGATCATGGAGAAAAGCTCGGCAAGCCGCGCAATGCTTGAATAAAGCCTGCGACCCCGGGGTTCAGTCTGGAAGTCCCGGACATTGGTCTGGAAGGTGGGGTAGAGCCCAGCTCGCCCACGCAATCATGGAGAACAGGTCGGCAAGCCGTGCAATGCTTGAATAAAGCCTGCGGCCCCGGTGTTCAGTTTGGAAGTCTCGGACTCGGTCTGGAAGCCGGGCAGAGCCTAGCTCGCCCATGCAATCAAGGAGAATAGCTCGGCAAGCCGTGCAAGGCTTGAATAAGCCCACGGCCCCGGAGTTCAGTCCGGAAGTCCCGATTTTGGTCTGGAAGGCGGGGCAGAGCCCGCTCGCCATGCAATCATGAAGAGCAGCCTGGCAAATCTGAAGGACCCGTGCAAGGATGCTCCAAACTGTGACCTGAACGTGGGATGGGACTCAGTCGACCCGTGAACCCAGCCCGGACAAGCCGTGGGACTTGGTCTCGGCTCTTAAAACAAATATCTCAACAAGGCTTGGAACAAAAAAAAAAAAAGAAGCAAGGTTGGAGACTAGCAAAAAACTGACGCTTTCATTGAATTTAAAGAAGCATTACAACGGAGGAGTCCCGATAGGCCGGCAGCCCCTAAGAAAAAAGAACGAAAATATAATCGAAGGCCTAGTTCGGCGCGATAGTAGGGCTCCTCGGGCAGGGTCGGGGTTCCCCGTCTTCGCATGCCGCTGCTGGCTGCTCGAAAGGCCGCTCTGGAGCTGCCGCCTCACCTCCCTCCGTGGCTGGGGCCTCGCCGGCAGGTTCCTGTCTCCTGCCCCCGAGCACTACCCCGCTAAGGTCGGCTCGGGGTAGAGGGCTCCTACCGTTTCCCTGGCCACCTGGAACCCCTTCAGAAAGGGTCCACTGTAGCCTCCCAAACCTCTGAGACGTATTCGTCAGAGGACCGGAATTTCGGGATGGCCGCCTGCGCCTCTCGCTTGGTCGCTTCCAAGAGCCCGTTGACATATGCGCTCCTCTCCTTGGCCATGCTCGCCTCCTTCCGGGCCTCCTCCAGCAGGCGCTCCAGTTATTGGGTCTGGGCTCGGAGGCGGGCCATCTCCGCCAGGTCCTCTTCCAGGCAGCTGGGTGGAGATCCTCTCCTCAAACAAGGAGGTCTCCAAGTCCTTGACCCGCCCCTCGGCATGCACCAGGTCGGACTGCAACGCCTGGTTCTTCCCCCGCAGCTCGACCACTTTTGCCATAAGGTCTTTCACGTCGGCTCCGAGTTTGTCGAGTTTTTCTTCCATCTCGGCATCCTTTTTGGCATACCACACGAGGAAGTTCCTCAGCAGGAGCACGTCGGTCCCGATCTGCATGAAAAAGTCAGCTGTCAGTAAACATTAGCCGAATCTTCAACCAGAATGTTTTGGGTTCGGACATACCGTGAAGAGCTGGGAGGATCCTGAGCAAGGCGTCGGCGTAGTCCCGCCACCCCTCAGCCGACGGTCCCGGGGGATGCATGAGTACTCCATTAGCTTCTCCGTGAGCCCCTGGTCGCGGGTCACCGAGAACCGAGCTGTGAGTAGTGGCGTTGGAATGGTCAGGTCAGTAGCGGGAACGGCTGGTGCCCCAGGCGGTGCCGCCATCGTCAGGGGGCTGGAGTTGCAGGCTGCGCCGTCAGAGCTGCGACGGTGACGGGCACCCGCCCGGGAGGGCGCCGCTGCCATTGGGCCTCCCTCTTCTACGACCTCATCAGGACGGGTGGCAGGAGCGTCGGTGGCCCGGGCCCGAGCTAGCCTGGGCATGATGGCTGCTGGGCCGGAGACTGGCGTCGGCACCACCTCCCGACTCGCCTCAGTGCGAGCCCTCTTAGCCGCCGGCTCATTAACCTCGGCAATGTCTCTCTGAGCCATGCCCTCGAGGAGGTTTTCCATTGAGATCTTCATACCTGCAAAGAAAAGGAGGTCGGTCAGCCCTGTCAAAGAAAGAAGGGGAGAAAGTGGGGAAGTGCAGATTAAGAGAAAAAGTTGAGCCTCACCCGACTCTCGGATGGGATTGATCCCCGCCTCGAATAAGTTCTGCTCCGAGAGCAAAACATCGAGTGCGGGGACCACATCGCTCAGCAGTTGGGAGTAGGCCTCCTAGTCCGCCGGCTCAATCTGAGAGTTCCAATTCAGGGACCGATCCGGCTCGCTCCAGGCCCAGTCGACATCATCGACCGAGGCAAAGAAAACCGGTTCTTCCAACCCTTGATGGAGGAAGGGAGGTCAAACCGGAGACACCTGGGCCGGGGCGAGATGTACCACCAGCCATCATCAGTGGAATACCTCTTCAAGGTGAACAGAGCCCTGAAGAGGGAGAAACGGGCAACAAACTCATGGAAGTGACAGAAGACAATGAAAGAGAAAATGACTCGGATGGCATTAGGAGCCAACTGGGCTGGCACCAGACAGAAATGGCTGAGGAAGGAAAGGAAGAAAGGGTGCAGAGGAAACCGGAGGCCCGCGAGGAGGAATTCCTCGTAGAAGGCTATGCGGCTGGGGCCACTCGAGGTGATGCGATTCCCGGGCCACGAAAGGGAAAGACGGATTGACCCCGGGATGCCGTAGGCCTCCCGGAGCAACGAAAGGTCACCTTCGGTTATCGTCAAAACGTGACCGGAGGGACTGACTGAAGGAAGGACCGGAGGAGGAAGGGAAGAGATAGGTTGGGCAGATACGACGGGAGGAGACCTGACACCCCTGGGGATGCCTATGGTGATACCCCCAGGCTGGAGTCGCCTGCGGGTCTCCTCCAAAATCACATCCTCCTCTAAGGAGGAAGATGATGGAGTCCTCGGCTGGGACGGACCGGCCTCATCCGGGTTAGAAGAAACATGGCGGCAATGCTCCATGGCACAGAAAGGGGTGGAGCGAAGAAGGAAACAGAAGCACTCACCAAAATGCACTGGGCAACAAGGGGGAGCGGGAGATAGCCTATAGCAAACCACCGACAGAGCAAGGGAAAAGGCCTCGTTCTGGAAATTCCCCTCCTATTCAAACTCAATCGACAGTAACCGTACCCGTCATTCCGCTCCGGGCCATCGGATGATTGCCACGTGGATGCACGCCCGACATCGATGCCTCGTTAGTAGGGACATGGCCTCTATTTTGAAGTGACACATTAATTGCGGACGAATAGGCAACGCGTGGCAGCCTCCTATAGGGCCTTGGGCACACCAAGGAACGGTGACGAGGATCGTGGCAATTATGATGCAAGATCTTCGCCACCCCACGTCATCTCCACATTTAATCCCCACGTCCCGTTCCACGATGCCCTAACAGAACGGTGGGTTGGGGGGCAACTGTTATGGTCATAATGATGATGTGGCATGTCTCAGATTTCGTTGGGCGTGATTCGGGCCACATGGAGTTTTTTTTCGGCCAAGTGAGTTGTGGCTCCGCTCCGGCCGAGGTCGAGTTCGGCCCGGGCCTTCCTGCTGCTTCGCCAGGTGTCCACCCAGGAGGGGTCCTCCTCGGCCGAAGCCAGCGGCTCCCCCCGCCCCTCGCCAGGTGGCACCCTGAGACGGTCCCACCTCAGTCGAGGTCGAGCGGGTCCCTTCGCTCCTTCGCCAGGTGCGCCCGAAGACGGGACCACCTCGGTTGAAGTCGAGCGCCTCCTGCTGCTCCGCCAGGTGTCCACCTAGGAGGGGTCCACCTCGGCCGAAGCCGGTGGCTCCCCCGCTCCCTCGCCAGATGGCACCCTAAGATGGTCCCACCTCGACCAAGGTCGAGCCGGGTCCCTTCGCTGTTTCACCAGGTGGCACCCGGAGACGGGACCACCTCGGCGAAGTCGAGCGACCCCCTGCTGCTCCGCCAGGTGTCCACCCAGGAGGGGTCCACCTCTGCCGGAGCCGGCGGCTCCCCCGCTCCCTCGCTAGGGGCACCCTGAGACGGTCCCACCTCGGCCGAGGTCGAGCCGGGTCCCTTCGCTCCTTCGCCAGGTGACGCCCGGAGACGGGACCACCTCGGCCTAAGTCGAGCGACCTCCTGCTACTACTCCGCCAGGTGTCCACCCAGGAGGGTCCACCTCAGCCGAAGCCGTGGCTCCCCCGCTCCCTCGCCAGGTGGCACCCTGAGACGGTCCCATCTCGACCGAAGTTGAGACGGGTCCCTTCGCTCCTTCGCCAGGTGGCACCCAGAGACGGGACCACCTCGGCCGAAGTCGAGCGACCCCCTGCTGCTCCTCCAGGTGTCCACCTCGGTCGGAGCCGGTGGCTCCCCCGCTCCCTCGCCATGTGGCACCCTGAGATGGTCCCACCTCGGCCGAGGTCGAGCCGGGTCCCTTCGCTCCTTCACCAGGTGGCGCCCGGAGACGGGACCACCTCGGTCGAAGTCGAGCGACCTTCTGCCGCTCTGCCAGGTGTCCACCCAAGAGAAGTCCAACTCGGCCGAAGCCGGTGGCTCCCCCGCTCCCTCGCCAGGTGGCACCTTAAGACGGTCCCACCTCCACCGAGGTCAAGCCGGGTACCTTCGCTCCTTCGCTAGGTGGCGCCCAGAGATGGGACCACCTCGGTCGAAGTCAAGCGACCTCCTACCGCTCCGCCAGGTGTCCACCCAGGAGGGGTCTACCTCGGCCAACAAGGGCCGACCGTTGCGGAGAAGGTCCCGAGGAATTGATGCACGAGCTCCGAGGTTGCCCCTCGAGCAGTGCACGCCGCACTATGAGAAAGGTGCCCCGTACGAATGGCGGCGGCACGCGAAACATCACTTACATCGGCCCGACATGTTCCGCAGTCGAGAGACGAGGCCCTGACAAAGCAAGACCCGATAATGGACATCGTCGGTGCCTGGGAAGGAGAGCGCTCACTCTCGGCCCGAGGTCTGGTCGGCGGCCTGACCGGCACACCCCTCCCCTACTCTTTCCCCGCTAGGCTCGGCAAATGAGGCCGAAAAGCCGCCCGATTCTCTGATCCAGAGGGAGAAAGAGAAAGGTACAGAGGGGAGAGGATGAAAGTGACAAAGAAGCCTCCCGAAGCAAAAAATGAGGGGGCAACAGGAAGAGATAAAAGGAAGGAGAGAATAGACGACAAGGTAGGGGAAAAAATACAAAACGAAGGCTGGAGACTCCGTTCCAAGAGCAAGATCCAAGATCCCGAGAGGGGACCTTTGGCGTGAGCTCGATGAAGGGACCCGGTCGGGCTTCTATTATTTCTGGGACCTTTCTTGCTAGCACGATTTATAAGTCTGGGACTCCTTTGGGGCCCGTCTCAGCGACTCTGTTCCCTCTTGCCGTCTACTAACTTGACCATCGAAGCTCCCTCACCGGGATCCCCGACAAGGGTTTCTGACCTTGCCTTGCAGGTTCGATCGAGCCAGGAGACCTCAGGGGTGAGACGGTCCAGTCGGATCGGCGGTTCCGAAGCCACATGCACGTCGGCGGGAGCGGCAACAGTCAAATTAAAGGATAAGGTGTGCAAGATCATAGTAGACAATGGGAGCTGTGTCAATGCTATCTCATTGAGTACTGTCAAGTCCTTAGGATTGACCCTAGTTCCCCATTCGAATCCTTATAAGGTATCATGGATAGATTTGACTTCCATACCTATCAAGTCTAGGTGCTAAATCTTGATCAAATTGCAATCATATAAGGAGAAGATTTGGTGTGATGTCCTTCCCATGTGAGATAGTAGCATTATGATATGGGACAAGATGATGCGGGATTACACTAATGATGAGATGGATATGCAAATATTTTTCTTTGAGTTTTAGATTTTAAAGAGATGTACTGATTCTCGAAGTCGAGTTAAGAATGGAACTAGAGATTTTATAAGGACAAGAACTTTCTAGCAAGCAAAGATAGTCCCTAAACAAAGATAACGAGAGGACCCCGGGATTGAAAAACCCTGTAGGACTTAGCTCTAGATCAATACCTACTTAGGAGATTAGGGGTGCACATCGTGAAGACTCTGATGCGCCCAATGCTAAGTTCACTTAATCTTGCAGAAACAGCCTGGAGGATCAAGCCTTCAATCCAGCGGATTCGCCGGCTTTCCATCCGATGGTCGTGGGGGCATGGGAGACCAACTCCATTGTCCGTGGCACCTGATGACCTGTGAGCACCCAAGGGAAGGGTTAGAAAACATCAAGCAAAAGGGATAAGCAAGTAAGAAGGGATGGAGGGAGTTGAGAATGGTGGTCGAGGAGGCATTTCTTACTAGACATCCAGGTGGAGTTCCAGGGGCATGCAGGCTTGAAGATTAGTATATGGCTTGCGAAGGAGGAAGGGAACTTGGGGCCTCTCACCCCTCGATGTCCTGAAGGACAAAAGCACTCTCTAACAGAGTTCCTAGCCTAAGAAGACAAAGGCTATCATCAAAACTTGTTTTCTACAAGAAAAGTAGGGCCCTTTATATAGGCCCCTAGGTCATTTTCAAAATTCAAAGGAAGATTTTCTACTAGTCTTCATCAAAGACACCTAAAATCTGAATTTGATCCTTGGAATCTTCTCTTGGCTGATTTTGATATGGTGGAGAGCTTGATTCGGGAATGAGAAAGGGTACACGTCTTCATGGATCATGGGGTGCCCACTTGACCTTTGATTCTTTTGTTGGTTGTCCCCACTTTTATGGAGAAAGGCTTGATGTGGGCGCATGAAGAATGTCTCTTGTCTTCAAGAATCATGGGATGCTTGTTGACTTCAAAATCTTTCCTTGGCCAACCATGCTTCTATGGAGAAAAGCTTGATATGGGGAGGAAAGGGAGGAAGTGGTTGGCTTGGGTCAAGGGATGCTCCATTGACTTGAGAAACCTTCCTTGGCCGACCATCCTTTCTTGGAAAAGTGCTTGACGTGGGGGGTGTTGTTGGCTTGGACTAAGGAGAGAATAAGTGGGGTATCCAACATGCATTGACATTGAAGTCTTCCAACCTTCCTTGGCTGCCCAAGTGTCCAGGTGATGTGGCGCTTCTTCCTGCTATGTGGCTTCGTGAGGTGGCTCTCCAAGTGCTGAAGTGGCAACCTTTAAGGCATGGTAAAGATGGCTAGGTCCATTAATAATTGGACTTGACTAAAATGACCACTCCTTCAAACAAGCTTGGGCCCAATCTTCAAGCAGACTTGGGCTTGAACCAATTCATCTGAATACAGGATTTATTGACCTTGCTTGACCACATTGGCCAAGGTACATGGCTAAAACAAAAGTTGAAACTAAATACATGACTCAAAATAAAAATGCTTAGGCTTGAAGCCTTATTACAGAACCAAACAGACTAAAAACCCTATTCAAATATCCACAAAGGGTTGAGGATCCTCTGTCTAATTCTGATGCCCACACCAGTTTTCCTGAGGTGAGAGGAACTCGAACCTATTAAGTAAGGGTTGATTTGGCTTTGATACTTCTCCAGAAGGTCTGGATTGAGGCACTGCAAGTCCTCCCGAGTAATCTATGAATCATCAGAATCTGGTCGGCCTTGCCATCAGACCAAGTAATGCTGATAGCCTTTGCCCCAGGTGGTGATAACTTGACCATACAGGACATGCTCGATCCACTCTGCTCTCTCAGGTTAAATTAGAGGTGGACACTCTGGGTCGAGTTCGCTCTCAAATGAAAGCTCAGGCCCCAAATGGCTCGCTGGATATGTTTGATGGTTTCCTAAGCTCGACTAAGTCCGAGATATTGAATGTCGAGCTAATGCCATAATCCGAGGGTAGCTCAAGCACATAGGCATTAAGGCTAACTCTTCTAATCACTCTAAAGGGGCCAGCTCCACGTGCATGAAATTTCTTAACGGTTCCTGGTAGAAACTGTTCAGGCTTAAGCCTAACCATTACAGAATTTCCTTGTTCAAACTCTTTGGCTCACTTTCGAGAATTAGCCAAATTATTTTAAAATTTGTACTTAATGTAGAATTCTAACATGATACAAAATACGGACTCAACTATGCATTCCTATTAAGAAAAATTTTATTAGACTCTTCGGGCCTAAACCTAAAAGACTATAGAGTCTTTAGGTTTGACTCTGGTTTGGCATGTGCATGAAAATTTAGATTGGACTCCTAGCAAATGCCATAAGGTCTTCCAAAAGTAGGTCGCAAACCTAACATACTCGAAGAACTGGTGCAACTGAATGATCTCAACATAATGGGATTTGAAAGTTTGGAGAACATTGGAAGCCTTTAGGTGTGACAGGAAATAGGAATCAAAGTCTTAGGACCATCTATTGGAAACTTGGAATAGGCCTTGGTTACTCAGTATGACCTTAAGATTTGAATATTGGTCTATGGGTGACATAAGGTCAAATTGAAGAATGGAGAATTTGGTCATCGCAAGTGTAGGTTCTTCAAGAAAGGAAGACTTAGTCAATTCCAGAAAAAGGTCATCAGCTAGGGTTAGAGGAATGAACTCTTTATAAGGGAACTGAATGAGGTCTCGGGTTAAGGCTAAAGGAGTAGGCTCTTCTTGAGGGTATTGACTTACAGGATCCAAGTCCTCACTAATTTCATGTTGTTTTGATGTTTCAGGACTAGGCTCAACAATCTTATCTTTTACAAGGATTTCCTCAGGTAAGGTACTAGAGTTGTCCTCCTCGAAGTCTTCTCCTTCATATTCGTCTACCAAACTCATATCATCCTCATATACTTCTATCATGGGTTCTAATTCTTCATCCTTTATTTGTTCTTTCAGTATGGTTTTATTATGGTCACCTAATCCTGGGTTGGCCATACCTAATTCCTTTTCAATGTCATCCTTCTGGGTTGGAGGTGATACAGATGAGTGTTGATCAACAAAAGTCTGGTTCACACTACGTGTCGGACTAATGGGGATATGATTCAAGCTGACAGAGGTTAGATTTAGGTCCAAAGTACTTGATCAAGCATGCCTTAAGGACCTTTCATAGTTTTGGGCTACTCGGTAGGTTTGCTCCAAACTATATATATATTTCTAAACAATTCTCTCCTGATATCTTCTCTCAAACCCTCTTCAAATTGGATTAGGATATCATATGGATCCATATTCATAATATAGTACATTAGATGCTCGAATCTATCAATATAATTATAGACTGATCCATTATCTTGGGTCAACCTCTCTAAGTGGTCTAGAAGATTTTGTTGGTATGATGCAGGGATATACCTTTCATGAAGCTTGCTCTTCATTCCTTTCCAGGTTCTAATGGGTTCGTATCTCTCAAATGCCCTCTTTCCCTGAACATTGTTCAAATAAGACTTGGCTAGACCCCATAGATGCACTCGGGCAAACCTAACCTTTCCATCCTCATGCATTTCATTCCACTTAAAATAATCATCCATATCTTCTTCCCAGGCAATGTAAACCCGAGGATCAAGACAGCCTCAAAATGAGGGAGCTTCTATCCTAATGTTCCTAATGGGTCTTTCCTCTAATTCAACCAAGTACGGGTATGGGCTTCTAGGGCTACGCTCAGGGGCAAGATCATGATAATAGGCTCTTGGACAAAGGGAATTGGACCTAGAGGATTTGAATTTAGCAAGGTCCTTGCGGGCTTCTGCCCGTGCATCCACTTGGGCCATCTTTTGGTTCAATTGGGCCAGTTGCTCATTGAGGGCCCTCGAATGGGTTTCAAGGTTTGACCCTAAGACTACACTGGGCTGGATATGGACTAATGGGCTAATGGACTCCTAATCTAGACTAGACATGCATCACACAATGGAGGGTACTACGTTTTTTTGCTAGACCTAGGAGTTCAAACATAATGAGTCAACTTAGTTGACACGCAGCATAACAACTAACCCATTCACTGGCTAGGTAAGGGGGGAGTGTGGGAGGCCCCCCTTGCTTTCACAAGGACCCAATTAAGAACCACAACATCGTTTAGGTCGTTTAACGCTAAACCTCTTGCCTTAGACACCAGCTTCTCGGTACTAATTGAAGGGTTGCATGCACTAGCTTCCCTAAAATGGTTAAACCCGACTCGTGGGTGTCCCTAAGCTATTAGGTTGATACTTGATTTTTGATTAGGCTTAGGTTTGAAATGCAAGGGTGGTGGTTTTCGGGCTAAGGTAATGATCTCCTTCCCTTATCTTGTGATATTGACGCCCTTAAGTCAATTATGTAGATGATGGCATACACATGAAACCTAATAAAATGTATCTATTTTTTTTTTTTTTTTAATGTTTTGATGTAGATTAGCAGAGTATAAGATGCTGGAAATAAAAATATGAACCTAAAGTGCAAAATTAAACTATTTGGAAATGAAAGTATGATGAATGCGCTTGCTGGAATTTCAGAGTAGATTTGTTCTTAGATAGTAATTTGGCGTGTAGAAAATTATAGGCAGAAATAAAATCTAAAAAAATTTGAAAATTACTTCTAGTTATGTGGAATCCAAAAAATAAAATTCACCAAAATCAGAGAGTCCTACATGTAGAAAAACTAAAACATTAGACTATATACTGAGTTGCAGAATTTTTAAAGATACTGAAATCAATGATGCAAGATTTTTTTCTTTAGGATCTAAAACATATCACCTTGTTTTCCCTTTCAAGGGTCAATCACATCGACACCCCTACAGGCCATAGAAAATCCCATTTGAATGGGATGTGAGGGTCTTGTAGCCCTACTTTTTCCTATGACCGAACGGCCATGGTAAAGCACCCAATCCAAGTACTTAAAAAGAACTAAGCCCTAACTATGCTCTGATATCAGGAATTGATATGGGACTAAGATGACATGGGACTATACTAATGATGAGATGGATATGCAAATGATTTTTCTTTGAGTTTTAGGTTTTAAAGAGATGTATTGATTCCTGAAGTCGAGTTAAGAATGAAACTAGAGATTCTGTAAGGATAAGAACTTTCTAGCAAGCAAAGATAGTCCCTAAACAAAGATAACGAGAGGACCCTGAGATTAAGAAACCCCGTAGGACTTCTCTCTAGATCAATACCTACTTAAAAGATTAGGGGTGCAAACCGTGAAGACTCTGATGTGCCTGATGTCGAGTTCACTCACTCTCGTGGATGCAGCCTAGAGGATCAACCTTCAACCCTGCGAATTCGCCGACTTTCTGTCCGATGGTCATGGGGGCAAGGGAGACCGACTCCATTGTCCGTGGCTCCTGAAGGACCTACGAGCACCTAATGGAAGGGTTGGAAAACATCAAGAAAAAGGGATAAGCAAGTAAGAAGGGATGGAGGGAGTTGAGAATGTTGGTCGAGGAGGCTCTTCTTGCTAGGCATCCAGGTGGAGTTCCATGGGTGTCTAGGCTTAAAGATTAGTAGATGGCTTGCAAAGGAGGAAGAGAACATGGGGCCTCTCACCTCTCGATGTCCCGAAGGACAAAGGCACTCTCTCACAGAGTTCCTAGCCTAAGAAGACAAGGACTATAATGAAGTGGAACTTAGCAAATTTTTCATTCATCAAAATTTGTTTTGTACAAGAGGAGTAGGAACCTTTATATTGACTCCTAGGTCCTTTTCAAATTCAAATGAAAATTTGCTGCAAGTCTTCATCAAAGGCACCTAAAATCTGAATTTGATCCTTGGAATCTTTCCTTGGCCAGCCTTGATATGGTGGAGAGCTTGATTCAGGGAATGAGAAAGGGGATATGTCTTCATGGATCCTGGGGTGCCCACTTGACTTATGATTCTTTCCTTGGTTGTCCATACTTTTATGGAGAAAGACTTGATGTGGGGTCATGAAGAAAGGCTCTTGTCTTCAAGAATCATGTGATGCTTGGTGACTTCAAAATCTTTCCTTGGCCAGCCATGCTTCCATGGAGAAAAGCTTGATATGGGGAGGGAAGGGAGGAAGTGGTTGGGTTGGATCAAGGGATTCTCCATCGACTTGAGAAACCTTCCTTGGCCAACCATGCTTTCTTGGAAAAGGGCTTGATGTGGGGGGTGTTGTTGGCTTGGACCAAGGAGAGAATAAGTGGGGTATCCAACAAGCATTGACTTTGAAGTCTTCCAACCTTCCTTGGCCACCCAAGTGTCCAGGTGTTGTAGCGCTTCCTCCCGCCACGTGGCATTGGTGAGGTGGCACTCCAAGAGCTGAAGTGGCATCCTTCAAGGAGTGGGGGTAATGGCTTGGTCCATTATTAATTGGCCTTGACTCAAATGACCACTCCTTCAAACAAGCTTGGGTCCAATCTTCAAGTAGACTTGAGCTTGAACCAATTCTGCTAAATACAGGATTTATTGACATTCCTTGACCACATTGGCCAAGGTACATGACTAAAACAAAAGTTGAAACTAAATACATGATTCAAAATAAAAATGCTTAGGCTTGAAGCCTTATTACAAAACTCAACATACTAAAAACCCTATTTAGAGATCCACAGAGGGTTGAAAAGTCTCTGTTTGATTCTGGTGTCCACACCACATTATCCGAGGTTGACCTTGGCTTTACAATCATGATGCCACCCTATTTGGTCGGACCAATACCTGTGTCTTTAGTCACCATGAGAACAAATTTGTAATCAGTCCAACTCAACCTAAGGATCAGGCTAAAAGAAGATCTAGTAGCATAAAACAAAAGAAACCATGAGTTAACCTGATCAAGGGCAAGGAGTTAGAAAAAGAGATTGCTAAGGAAACCCTTGTTTGGATCTTTGGCACTAAAGAGATTCATGAGCCAACCCAAAGAGAACCACCCCAAGAAATAGTTGAGGCTCCGAAAGAATTTGAGGATGTTTTTCCAGATGAGTTACCTGATCAACCACCACCCCTTAGGGAAAGAATTTGAGGATGTTTTTCCATATGAGTTACCTGATCATCTACCATCCCTTAGGGACATCCAGCATGCTATAGACTTGGTCCCAAGAGCCACATTACCAAACCTTCCACACTTTATGATGAACCCCACCGAACACCAAGAACTACAAAAACTAGTGGGAGAGTTGCTTAGGAAAGGTTTCCTTAGGGAGAGCTTAAGTCCTTGTGCAGTCCCTGCACTATTAACCCCTAAGAAAGATGGAACCTGGAGAATGTGTATCGATAGCAAGGCCATCAACAAAATCATAATAAAATATAGGTTTCCCATCCCCTGTTTGCATGACATGCTAGACATGATGGCCGGTTCCACAATCTTTTCGAAGAAAGATCTTAAGAGTGGCTATCATCAAATTAAGATCAAGCCTGGGGATGAGTGGAAGATCATGTTTAAGACAAAGGATGGTCTATTGGAATGGGTAGTAATGCTTTTTGGGCTATAAAATGCACCTAGCACATTTATGAGGGTCATGACCCAAGTCCTGAAAGAGTTCACTGGAAAATTTTTAGTGGTATACTTTGTTGACATTTTGATATACAACAAGACAAAGGAAGACCACCTTAACCACCTCAAGCTAGTCAATCAGACCCTTAGGGAGAATAGCCTTTATGCTAATCTTAAGAAGTGCAAGTTCATGACACATAAGGTTATCTTCCTAGGCTTCGTAGTCAAAGCCGAAGGAGCTTCAGCCAATACTGCAAAGGTTAAATCCATAGCTGAGTTGCCAATCCCTACTTGTGTCCACGACGTTCATAGTTTCCATGGTTTAGCCACCTTCTATAGGAGATTTATTCAAGGATTTAGTTCCATTGTGGCACCCACACCGACTGTTTTAGGAATGGAAACATTCAATGGACCAAAGCTGACAATAAAGCCTTCCAATAGATCAAGAATAAAATGATACAAGTTTCCTAAGATTGCCTAATTTTTCTAAAGTCTTTGAGGTTGCTTGTGATGCTTTAGAAGTAGGCATTGGAGGAGTACTTAGAAAAGAAAATCACCCTGTGGCCTTTTTTAGCGAGAAACTCAATGAGGCCAAAATTAAGTACTCAACATATGATAAGGAGTTTTATGCAGTCGTTCAAGCCCTAAGGTACTAGAGGCATTACCTACAACCCTAGGAATTCATCTCTTTTTTTGACCATGAAGCACTCCAGTTCCTAAACTCCTAGAAAAGATTTAATCCTAGGCATGCTAAGTGGGTAGAATACTTCCAAGCCTATACTTGTGTGCTAAAACATCATGCTAGTACCAAAAATAAGGTAGCTGATGCCCTTAGCCATCATGCCCTGCATCTGAATATAGTTAGAACTGAAATTATAGGATTTGACCAATTGAAAGGGCAATACGAATCCTGTCCTGCCTTCGATGAGATCTTCCTGTCCATGAGACAAGGACCATCTAGTGCCCATAGTGAGTACACCCTCCAGGGTAGTTACCTTTTCAAAAGAAATAGGTTGTGCATTCCCAAAACTTCACTTATAATTCTTAGTTTGGAAAACCCATGAGGGAGGTCTAGCTAGTCATTTTGGTAGGGAAAGACCATTATAACGGTAGAAGACCAGTTCTTTTGGCCTAGCCTCAAGAGGAATATTGCCAACATTGTTTCTAGGTGTCAAACTTGTGCTGTTGCCAAATAGCAAATGCAAAATACTAGTTTGTACACACCTTTACCTGTACCTAGTCATCCTTGGAAAGACCTTAGCATGGACATTGTGGTAGGGTTACCTAAGACCTTGATGAAACATGATTCAATTTGTGTAGTGGTCGATAGGTTCTCTAAAATGGCTCACTTCATACCCTGCTCCCAGACCTCAGATGCTTCAAAAGTGGCCAAACTATTCCTCGATCATGTGGTTAGGTTACATGGCCTTCATTAAACCATAATGTCCGATAGGGATGTCCGTTTCACTAGTTATTTTTGGAAGACCCTTTGGCACTTATTAAGAACCAATCTCAAATTTTCCATCGCCTACCACCCATAGATTGATGGCCAAACTGAGGTGGTCAACCATTGCTTAGGGAACCTACTAAGATGCCTGGTAAGTGAGCATACTTGAAATTGGGACCTTCACTTACTCGAGCTGAATTTGCCTATAATAGCTCAGTGAATAAGACCATAGGCAAAAGTCCTTTCAAGGTTGTCAATGGGTACAAACATAATCGCCCTCTCAATTTGATTCCCCTACCCATCCATGCACGAGTCTTAGAGTTTGCAGAATCATTTGCGTAGCATATTATAGACATGCAAAAGGAGATTAGCCAAAAAATTAATCTAAGTAATAACACATACAAGAAATTGGCTGATTCCCGAAAGCGAGCCAAAGAATTTGAAATAAGAGATTCTGTAATGATTAGGCTTAGGCCTAAATGGTTCCCACCATGAACCATTAACAAGCTACATGCTCGTGGAGCTGGCCCCCTTTAGAGTGATAAGGAGAGTTGGCCCGAATGCCTATGTGCTTGAGTTACCCCTGGATTATGGTATTAGATGTAGTTTCAATATCTTAGACTTTGATGAGTATAGGGAGCCGGGAACAACACCTAGCGAGCCATTTGGGCATGACCTATCCTTTGAGAGTGAACCCGACCTTGAGTGTCCACCTCCAATTTTACCTGAGAGAGGAGAACGGATCGAGTGTGTCCTTGATGATCAAGCTATCATAACCTAGGGCAAAGGCTATCAGCGTTACCTGGTCAGTTTGCAAGGCCGATCGGAATCTGATGATTCATGGATTACCTGAGAGGACATGCAGGGCCTCAACCCTGATCTTCTTGTGAAATACCAAAGGCAGATCATCCCTTACTCGACAAGGTCGAGTTCCTCCCATCCCGGGAGAATTTGTGCGGGCACCAGGATTAGACAGAGGCTCCTCAACCCACCATGGATTTTTGATTAGGGTTCTAAATCTTTTGGGTCCTGTAATAAGGCTTAAAGCCTAAGTAATTTGCATTTGAGTCATGTAATTAGTATTTAGTTGATTTCGATTATGATTTTGTCTTGTAATTTGGCCAGATTGAGTTAATGTTGTCATGTTAGGTCCTATAATTTACCTAGTTATTTCACAAACTCAAGATGGGTTCGAGCCAGTTTGAAGATGGGTCCATAAGTGGGCAATCAAGTCAAGCCCAATTGAAGGAGGGTCAAGCCACCTCTCCTCTATGCCAAGCTAGGAGTGCCAACTCATGAGATGCCATGTCATCAATGCCATATGGCATGGGAGGTGCCACATCACCAAGCATCACTGGGCAGCCAAGTTCAAGAAGAAAATTTCAAATTCAAAAGCCATGTTGATGCCCATTAACCTCCCCTTGATCCTAGCCAACAACATCCTCACTCCATGCCCCCAAATCAAGCTATTCCACCAAGATCAAGCCAAGCCATGGTCGGCCAAGCTTCATGAAAAGAGAGTTCAAATTTAAAGTGGACGCCCCTTGGAATGAAATTTCAAATATAAAATTAGGTGCCCCCTTGATTCATCCTCAAATCAAGTATTGTAACTCCTTTCTTTTGAATTCAAATAAGGGCTTGGGAGCTTTTAAAAATGGTCCTAACCCTCTTATAAAAGATTATTGATGAATGAAAAAAGAAATCTAAAATTTTCTTTCCTCTAGCCCTTATTTTGAGAGTTGGAACTCTGTGAGAGAGTATGCCTTTGTCCTTCGGGACATCGAGGGGTGTGAGGCCCTGAGTATCTTCATCCTATGCAAGCCAGCAATCCACCACCCAAGCTTGGACGCCCCACTGGAATCTCTTCTTGGACGCCCAACAAGAAGAGTCCCTCTTGACCACCACCCTCAACCTCTTTCCTCTTCCTTTCTTTACCAACTTATGCCTTCTTGTTGTTTTTCTAACTCATCTCTAGGTTGCTCATAGGTCCTTCAGGTACCACGGATAAAGGAGTTGGTCCCCCTTACCTCCAAGACCATCTGACGGAAAGCCAGTGAATCCACGAGGTCAAGGACTGATTTTCCAGGCCGCATCCATGAGTGTGAGCGAACTTGGCATCGGGCACTTCAAAGCTTCGAGAGGTTTGCACTCCCTAGTCTTCTAAGTCAGGTATTGATTTAGAGCAAAGTCCTACCGGGGTTTCTCAATCCCGGGGACCTTCTTTGTTACTATTTAGGATCCATGTTTGTATGCTAGAGTTTCTTGTCGTTATACAAATCTCTATATCTGTTCTTAGTTTGAGTTCAGGAATCGGTAAATCCATTAAAACATAAAAACAAAAAGAAATCACAAGCATACATCCTACGTCCCGCATCAAACCAGATTACTATTCCCAAGGTATTAGCAATATCAGGCTTGGTACATAACATGGAATACATAATTGAGCCTACAACCGAAGCATAAAGAATCAAACTCGTCCTTTCTTTCTCCTCCGGTGTCTTAATAGACATCTTCTTGGAGAAATGTATACCTTGACTCATGGGCAAGTAATCTTTCTTACTTCCCTCCATGTTGAATCTCTTCAACACTAGGTCAACGTACCTGGTTTGGGATAAGCCCAGCATCCTCTTAGATCTATCTTTATAGATCTTTATACCCAGTATATAGGATGTCTCTTCCAATTCCTTCATGGAAAACTACTTTGATAACCAAGATTTGACCGATTGCAATATTGGGATATCATTCCCAATGATGAGTATGTCATCGACATACAAAACCAAGAAAATAAGGGTGCTCCCACTTGTCTTCTTGTACATATATGGTTCATCCACATTCTTGATAAAACCAAACTCTTTGATTATTTCATCAAAGTGGATATTCCAACTCCTCGATGCTTGCTTTAATCTATAAATAGACTTCTTAAGCCTACATACTTTGTTTGGTCTATCACTCGAGACAAAATCTTTTGGCTGTGACATATAGACTTCTTCCTCAAGGTATCCATTAAGGAAAGCAGTCTTTGTGCTGTTTTGCTATATCTCATAATCATAGTATGCAGCTATAGCAAGCAATATCCGAATGGACTTGAGCATGGCTACTGGTAAAAAAGTTTCATCATAGTCAATGCCATGTTTTTGTTTGAAACCTTTCGCCACCAGCCTAACCTTATAGGTATCTACTTGACCATCTACTCCAATCTTCTTCTTGAAGACCCATTTACACCCAATTGGGTTTACTCACTCAGGTGGATCTACTAATGTACAACCTGATTAGAGTACATGGAGTCCATCTCAGATTTCATGGCTTCTAGCCATTTGTCAGAGTCTCCACTTGTGATAGCTTCCGTATAGGTCACAAGTTTATCATCCTATATGATACTGGCTTCATTATCATTTCCAATAACAAAACCATATCTGAGAGGTGCACTTTGCACCCTCTCTGATCTACGGAGAAGAGGAGTGTGTTGTGGTTGTTCATGAATCTTTGGAACATCTGGTTGAAGAATTCTTTCAGGTATAAGTTGAACTTCTTCAAGTTCAAATATCCTCTCATTGCCCTTTTCTTGGATAAACTCCTTTTCCAAAAATGTGGCATGCCTACTAACAAAGACCTTTTGCTCAGTAAGGTGGTAGAATATGTAACCCATACCTTTTTTAGGATATCCTACAAACCTACACTTGTCTGCACTAGCACTTAGCTTATATCCAAAAACATTCCTGACATAAGCAAGGCAGCCCCAAATCTTAAAATATTTAAGATTTGGCCTTTTCCCATTCCATAATATATATGGAGTGCTCTTAACTGCCTTTGATGGCACCCTATTTAGTATATGGGAAGCAGTCTTTAGGGCATAACCCCAAAAGGATACTGGAAGACTGTGAAGCACATCATAGATCGTACCATGTCCAACAAGGTTTGGTTCCTCCTTTCTGCTACATCATTTAATTGTGACGTATATGGAGGGGCCCATTCAGAGAGAATTCTTTTGTCTCTAAGATGATCGAGAAATTCACTAGACAAGTATTCTCCTCCTCTATCAGATCGAATGATTTTAATACTATGCCCAATTTGTTTCTCAACCATACTTTGATACTCTTTGAATTTTTTGAAGGCTTCGAACTTGTGTTCCATAAGATACACATATCCAAACCTTGATAAGTCATTAGTAAAATTGATAAGATAAGAGTATCCTCCTCTGGCCTTGGTTGTCATAGGACCACAGATATCTGTTTGTATTAGACCTAACAACTCAGTTGCCCTATCTCTATGTCCAGTGAATGGATTTGGTCATCTTACATATGAGACAGGACTCACAAGTTCCTAATGATTCATGATCAAAAGTTTCAAAGAAATTTTCTTTGTACAACTTATTTATCATGGACTCACTAATATGACCCAACCGATAATGCAAGAGATATGTGACATTTATATCATCTCTCTTTCTCTTCTTGTTTTCAACAAGCATAACTTCATTATTGAGTGATAGAATCAAAAGATCATTAACAAATGTACCACAACCAAAGAACTTCTTTGAAAGAAGATCAAGCACCCATGGCTTGAAATATTTATTTCATAACCTTGTTTCAACAACAAAGGTACAGAAATAATATTCTTTATAATGTTGGGTACATAATAACAATCTTTTAATTCAAGAATATTGCATGATAGCAATAACATCAGATAGGTGCCAACAGCTTCAGCATGAATGGGATCACCACTCGTGCCAAACAGCTCGAAGTCACCCTTCTTCAAGCTTCTGGATCGTTGTAACCCGTGCAATGACTTGCAAATATGAGACCCACATGCAGTATCCAATATCCATGTATCAGAAGCTGAAGAACTCAATGACAAGTTTGATTGTATCATGTACAAACCTTTTGATGCCCTATCGGCATCTTGCATCATACTTGCAAGATATAACTTGCAATTCTTCTTCCTGTGCCTTTGCTATCCACAGTGATAGCAGGTCCTATCAACAGAGGGCTTCCTTGCCTTTTTCTTCTTCTGGAAGCTACTATTAGGGTTCCTTTTTCTCTTTGAACCCTTCTTCATTGCCTGCTTCTTCTTTCCATTAACTAGAAGAAGTTGAGCCTTGTCACCTTTAAAATGGCTCTCTGCTATCTTGAGCATATTCAACAGCTCAGACAATGACATATTTTGTTTTTTCATGTGATAATTCATGACAAACAGTGAGAAGAAATTTGGGAGTGATTACAGGATCAAATCCTGATTGAGCTCCCTATCCATGACAAAGCCTAATTGATCTAATCGGATGATTAAGTCAATCATCTTAAGAACATGGACCTGTACAGGCGAGCCATCACTCATTCGTGCCTGGAACAACTACTTAGATATTTCATATCTAGCAATCTTACTTTACTCTCCATAAAGCTTTTTAAGATTGAGCAAAATGGATTGAGGTTTGTTGCCTTGGCGGCCAACCTAGGAGGGGGAGGGAATTGGATAATTAAAATTTTCTCAAGTATGTGCTCTTTTTAAAATTCTTAGTGTGCTGAGTGATAAAAGTTAAGAATCAAATGCGAAAGCAAATAAAGATCACAAACAAAACAAGCACAAAAACAAGCAACTTATTATGGTTCGGAGCAACCTAGCTCTTATGTCCACCACCCAAGACACCACATGGGATTTCAACTTTATTCACCTCGAAATACAGCCGGTTTGTTTTTCACCGGGATCAAAAACCATAACCCAAGCAAGGTTTTACTCTGGGATCACCAAGAACCCAATACATTGTTAGTTTTTCCAGGATCACTAACAACCCACACTTGCTTTTCAAAGGCTCACCAAAAATCTAAGCAAACCACAAGTTACAGCCCTTGTTGTACTTGGAACAACTCAAATTAAAAAGTTAAAAATAGATCAACACTAATGACAGACCGATCGTTGTCAGGTGGTTGCAGTTGTAGCTCTTGAGAAGCCTTCTTGATTCCTTCCTTGAATGCTCTTTAAGGCTTATAATCTTCCTCAATAAATGACTTAAGAATATGATGGGAATTGGTGATGTCTTGAGTTCTTCTATTGAAAGCTCTCTTAAATGTTCTCTTAAAAATTTATTAAAAGTTCATTAACTTTCTCAAAACTTGTTCAAATCCTTATATATAGTGTCTTGAGCTAATTCCAAGTGGATATAACCATTGTAGAATGTTGGGATTCAAAAATGACTGTTAAAGCACTTTTTGGGTTCAAAAAGATAGTTCTGCAACTAGTCGTTACGCACCTGGAACAGTGATTCAAGTCGACCTGGATGGGTCGAGTCAGCTTGGATTCCAGTTAATGGGGGACGGGATAGGGGAGGATCGTCGGTGAGCTGAGAAGTCACCGACATTAGAGTACCACTAATTTTTTTTTCTAATTTGGTGGTGAAGGAAATAATTGGGATAGAAGACTTAAGGTTTGGAACTCATGGACTTTGGGACTCATGCTCACGGAAAGACCTCTCACCTCTAGGGCATCCACCCACCTCACTAATGGAGCTGTTAGGATGATTCTCAAAGAACATGGGGGTAAAGAAGATGGAATATAGGAAGGAGATAACTAGACATGGCCTTGCACCATGTCCTGGGGTTGTACCTCTCATGCTCTCCTTCATGGAGTGATCATGGTTGGGCATCTCACCTGGGCCTCAGAGCAACCATGATTGGCCCTCTGAACCTCTCCATCACGGAGTGAAAGAGAAGAATCACTCCTTTTAAAAACTCATTTTCATTCACTTAACTATTTTTTTACAAAGGATTGAGAGTGGTATTTATAGACCTTTTCTAATCATCGTTTGAATTTTAATAAAAGATAGAAAGATAGGAATTCAAATTCAAATACAAGATAAGATGAGTTCTATCCCAATCATAATAACTAGATATCTCGATCCTAACGAACTAACAAATTTCAAAATAAAAATAATATTAGAAATTAAGTCCCAAAGCTAGTTATCTAGGCTGTAGATGGTTGTGTGGTGGGGACACCGGAGGCACCAGAATAAGACAGAGGCTTTTTCAACCCTCTGTAAATTGATCAATAATTTATGAGTCCATCTGTAATAAGGGCTTAGCTCATCTGAGTCCATTTTAGTTGTTATTTGAGTATTTTTAGTTGTTATTTCAGTTCTGTACTAGTCAGCTCATGTTGAGCTAGTTCAGTCCAATGCTAGTCAGCTCATGTTGAGCTAATTTTATTTTTTGAGTCCTGTTCAAGCATACTGAAGACTCAAGACTATATCATACAAGTGAATACCAAGTCCAACTAGATTGAAGACATGGAAGTATAGCACAAGTCCAACCCAGCTTGAAGATTTGAAGACCCCAGGAGGAAAATTCAGAAAACCCTGATTTCTTGCAGATGCCCTCCAGATACTGAGATTCCCTTCTAGATGCCAAAGTATATTTATAGATAAGGGCATCCATGATTCCAGAGGTCCATCTGCATCCTAGCCCAAAGAAATCAAGCCCAAGTGCCAAGTCCAAGCCCCTAAGAAGCAAGATACCAGGGAATATTCCTGCTACCTGGCTACCAGGCCACCCCAGCTTCCAGAGGCCCAAACCCATGCACCCGAGCCCCTTTGGGCCGGCCTTTTGCTGCTCCTAGAATCCCAACACGCCCCCCTAGGCATCCTTGGAGTCTTGACCAAGTCAAGAGAATTTTTAGGGATTTTTCTACCTAATATTTCCTTATTTTCTAGCTAGGGTTTGAGAAGGAAAAGGATTCTTATGTAAAGACTTATGTACCCTTACTTGGAGCCCAAGGTTAAGGGTCTATTTAAGGGACCCTAGCCTCTTGTATGAGGAGAATTTTTGATGAATGAAAACCTTGAGTTCTTCTATTGAGTGGTGTGATACCCTGCTGTGTGCATAAAGGGGTTTGTGAGAGTTCTTCTTCCTGGTGTTTGCCATCATCTTCCTGCTGCCAACAAACCCTCCAGATCCCTGGATGCCCACTCCAAAAGAAGCCTTTTCTTGCTATTTTTACTTTATTTTCTTGTTCCTTTGTGAGCTTTCTAACCCCTGACAGGTCGTTTGCAGGTCCCTGAGTTCCTACGAATCCAACGACTCTAGCCAAGCCTCAATCGGATCACCGAGCAGAAAGCCGGGTATCCGCGGGTCTTTGGCTCGATTTTCCAGGCCGCATCCGTCGAGGAATGAGAGACCCCTTTGTTGCAATCTTCACAGACATTGTCAGGTACACCCCTCTACCTCCAGTAGTTTTATTGTAGGAGAACTTGCCCTAACCGAGGCTTCTCAGCCCCGGCGGTCCTTCTTTGCTACTTTTCTAGGTCCTAATCTGCATGCTGATCTTCAAAAATTCATAAAAAATTCTCTACAAATAATTTTGATCTAGAATTTGGGAATTAATCACCTAACGCAACATGTAAAACATACAAAAAAAATTGCATTCATATTAGTTCCCCATCATTTGGTATCAGAGCTTAGATTAGGGCTTGTTTTCTGCAATTTTTCAGTCTATATATACTCTGTTATTTTAATTATTTCTCCCTTTTAAAAACTCCAAAGATTCTGAAATTTATTTTCCTGGATTTATAATTATTCAAAGTAATTTTAAAAGTTTTTCCAGATTTTATTATGGCCTGTGAATTTTCTGCAAGCCAAAATAGGGCCTGCAAATTTTTGGCTCTGTTTTTTTTAGCAAGACAAGTTTGGAAGTTTTAGGGTTTTGTTTAGGATTTTTTGCATATTTCTTAATTTTAGTATATTTCCAGTATATTAGGCCATGATTTGCAAATTTTCTTCTATTTAAAAAATACCAAAAAAAAAATACATATTTTCCATAAAATACCAAAAAAAATATCTAAACCCTAATTTGCATCCTCATCTGCCTGCCATCATTGCATAATTTACTTTTAAGGGCACTCTTGCTATATCAGATGGGGGGAGGATTTGATCACCTCTCCTTAGCCCAAAACCACATCCCTTGCATTCAGTCCCAAGCCTTAACCTAAAATTAATTAGACTTAATTTGCCCTAGTGGGCTAGGGACACCAACTGGTCGGGTCCGGGCTAGTGTTAGATCACTGTGTCAAGTTAACCTGTGTGTGCCTTGTGCTCAGTGTCTAGAATGGTGGTTTAGGGATTCAATCCCGAAGGGCTTATGTGCTGGTCCGCCTACCTGGCCAATCTCTGATTGGTGTCTAGGATTGGCAATCAGGGACCTAACACTCTCCTTACACCTGCCTGGCTAAGTACAGGGTTACTATAGGCTAGTTTGCCACCCTGATTGAGCATCTAGTTTGGACTCTAGGTCTAGTCAGCTATAGTCGGTCTAATCGAGTCTTGCATGAGCACTAGATCAGGAGTTTCATATCACCCACCTCCTTCACAAATGTCTGAACCCATGAAAAACTTACAAGCCCAAATAAAAGCCCTAGCTGATCAAATGGCCCAGATGACTACCCAGTTAACTCAGTCTGCTACCCAAACCAACAATAGAATTGACCATCTTGCCAATAGGTTTGACCAGTTAGGAGGCCGTGTAGGGACCATAGCAAGAACCCATGGGTCACGATCTGAGCCAGATCCTAAGTCCCCTCAACCTAGGAGAACCCCAAATCCTGATCTATACCATGAGGTCGAACCTAGGAGAGCCCCTTATCCTGACCCGTACTACAATCCTCAACCTAGGAGGACCCCAAACCCTGATCCATACCGAGAGGTTGAACCTAGGAGAGCCCCTCAGCCTGACCCATACTATAATCCTGAACCTAGGAGGACCCTAAACCCTAAACCATATCATGAGGTTGAACCTAGGAGAGCCACTCAGCCTGACCCATACTATGATACTGAACCTAGATCCTATGACTCTAGATCCTATTTACCCACATCCTATAAGCCTAGTATACCCACAACCTATAGATCTTATGACTTCAAATCCTCTGACTCTAGAATCTACGAACCCATATCCCATGAGTCCAGTAGACCCAAGACCTATAGAGCTGAACCCAAATCCTATGACCCCAGATCAGATAATCCCGTGACCCATAGATCTGCACCCTTATCCTATGAGTCTAGGGAGCCCATAATCCCTAGATATCAATCTAGTACTAGTCAGGTTTCCCTTAGTCAACTTGAACCCCATAGGATTAGCACCCCTAAATATGAGCCCAGTAGTAAGCCACTACCCTTTAGACAACTTGAACCTACTAGGATTAGTGTCCATAATCAGAAACCAGGACCTAGCCAATTTTCCCCTAGCCGACCTTCTCCAACCATTCCTGAGATTGACAAGGCTTACATTAACGTGGAAGTGTATGAAGCTGATGTAAACTTAGTGGATGAGTATGAGGGAGAAGAGGAGACACCTTTAGATGACCTAGAATTAGCTGACCCAATAGATACCCAGGTAGAAGCCAACCTAGAGGTAGTTGACCTTGACCACATCCAACCTAAAGCTATAGTGGAAGAACAAATAGAGGAAGAGAACCTAGGTACTGCTGCTAGAGCCTTACCTGAGGAAACCATAGAGGAGAGCCAAATTATAGAGTCTAGTCCTAAAATACAAGAACCTGAAGAATTTATTAAGGACTTGATCTCTTTGAATCAGTACCCTCAGGATGAGCCTCCTCCTATAGTTCCCATTAAGGACCTCTTCCTTGAGATTAGTTACCTATCCTTCCATTATGCAAACCCCATAGCTATACCGCAACCTCGTAAGGTTAGCCTCATTAGTCTAGGATTAGTCCCTGACATGCCTTCTTATATCAAACTTTATCCAACTAACTTTGAACCTTTTTCCCTACCCTACCAAACTAATTCGGAACCCACTTCCTATTTTCTGCACTTGCCTAACACCTCCAGCATTTCTAGGATTATTAGATTGCATTTAACTAAGATTAGCATACTGCATGCATTCATCACACATGTTAGGTTTGCATCTTACTTCTGGTATACTCTTTAGAATTTGCTAGGAGTTCACTGTAAATTTTCATGTGCATGTCAAGCTAGGATCAAACCTAGAGAACCTATAATCTATTAGGTTTAGATCCAAAGAGTTTAATAAAATTTTCTTCGATAGGAATGCATAGTCGAGTCTTTAGGTGTCAGTATGAGTCCTTTGCATCATCTTGTTAGGAGTCTGCATGTGCCCAGCATGTTCACCACCTGCACTAATTTTGAAACAACTGGCTAATTCCCTAAGATGGATTAAAGAATTTGATGTAGTGGATTCTATCTTGGTTAGGCTTAGGCCTAAAAGAAGCTTCTTGCTCGCAGAGCCGGACCTTTTAAAGTGATAGAGAAGGTTGGATCAAATGCCTAGGTATTAGAATTGCCTTCGGATTTGGGCATTAGTTCTACCTTCAATATTACAGACCTGGTTGAGTATAGGGAACCGGCAGCGATACCTAGTGAGGCCTTTGGATCTATTCCTTTTCATTGTGAGTGACCCTAACCTAGAGTGTCCACAAACAAATTTGGCCTGAGAGAGGAGAATGGATCGAGCGTATACTGGACGATCAAGCCATCACAACCCAGGGCCATGTCTATCAACACTTCCTGGTCCGATGGCAAGGCCGGCCAGAGTCGGACGATTCATGGATTTCTCGAGAGGACTTGCAACGCCTCAACCCAGACCTTCTCGAGAGATATGTGAGCCAGTCTGACCTTCACTCGACAGGGTCGAGTTCCCCCACCCCGGGAGAATTGGTGGGGACACCGGAGGCACCAGAATAAGACAAAGGCTTTTTCAACCCTCTGTAAATTGATCAATAATTTATGAGTCCATCTGTAATAAGGGCTTAGCTCATCTGAGTCCATTTTAGTTGTTATTTGAGTATTTTTAGTTGTTATTTCAGTTTTGTACTAGTCAGCTCATGTTGAGCTAGTTCAGTCCAATGCTAGTCAGCTCATGTTGAGCTAATTTTATTTTTTTGAGTCCTGTCCAAGCATACTGAAGACTCAAGACTATATCATACAAGTGAAGACCAAGTCCAACTAGATTGAAGACATGGAAGTATAGCACAAGTCCAACCCAGCTTGAAGATTTGAAGACCCCAAGAGGAAAATTCAGAAAACCCTGATTTCTTGCAGATGCCCTCTAGATACCGAGATTCCCTTCCAGATGCCAAAGTATATTCATAGATAAGGGCATCCATGATTCCAGAGGTCCATCTGCATCCTAGCCCAAAGAAATCAAGCCCAAGCCCCTAAGAAGCAAGATACCAGGGAATATTCCTGCTACCTGGCTACCTGGCCACCCCAGCTTCCAGAGGCCCAAACCCATGCACCCGAGCCCCTTTGGGCCAAACTTTTGCTGCTCCTAGAAGCCCAACACGCCCCCCTAGGCATCCTTGGAGTCTTGACCAAGTCAAGAAAACTTTTAGGGATTTTTCTACCTAATATTTCCTTATTTTCTAGCTAGGGTTTGAGAAGGAAAAGGATTCTTATGTAAAGACTTATGTACCCTTACTTGGAGCCCAAGGTTAAGGGTCTATTTAAGGGACCCTAGCCTCTTGTATGAGGATAATTTTTGATGAATGAAAACCTTGAGTTCTTCTATTGAGTGGTGTGATACCCTGCTGTGTGCATAAAGGGGTTTGTGAGAGTTCTTCCCGGTGTTTGCCATCATCTTCCTACTGCCAACAAACCCTCCAGATCCCTGGACGCCCACTCCAAAAGAAGCCTTCCCTTGCTGTTTTTACTTTGTTTTCTTGTTCCTTTGTGAGCTTTCTAACCCCTGACAAGTCGTTTGCAGGTCCCTGAGTTCCTACGAATCCAACGACTCCAGCCAAGCCTCAATCAGATCACCGAGCAGAAAGCCGGGTATCCGCGGGTCTTTGGCTCGGTTTTCCAGGCCGCATCCGTCGAGGAATGATAGACCCCTTCGCTGCAATCTTCACAGACATTGTCAGGTACACCCCTCTACCTCCAGTAGTTTTATTGTAGGAGAACTTACCCTAATCGAGGCTTCTCAGCCCCGGCGATCCTTCTTTGCTACTTTTCTAGGTCCTAATCTGCATGCTGATCTTCAAAAATTCATACAAAATTTCCTACAAATAATTTTGATCTAAAATTTGGGAATTAATCACCTAACTCAACATGTAAAACATACAAAAAAAATTGCATGCATATTAGTTCCCCATCATTGTGCTATTTGTATGTTGGATAAAAACTTTGATATAAGTAAAAGTTATCTTTTGGTAGTTCATCATAGGTGCATTTTTCTTAATATGAACTCTTGTGTGATGAAGTCCTTAGAACTTTTTTGTACTCGATATAGAGAAGATATATCGAGTGGTTCTTAAATTGTTCATGATCGAATGATATATTATTATAGGATGACTATGTATCAAGTATAGATCGTTGTATGTCATATAGGTTGGTTATCCTCTTAACCAAGGAATATGGAGATATTGGTATGATATGCAAGTAGAGTGTATGATATTTCACTAAATGTTACCCACCTAACGGAACTCCCTTTTTTGTCGAAGGGTTGTTCTGAAGGGATATGTATATATGTGTCTCTCAGACCTGAGGTCACCATAGTAGCTTGAAAGCAACTCACTGTGCTTTGGCACAGGACTCCCCGAATTTCCAATTCGTTCTTGAAAAGATGCTGGGCATAGTCAAGTGCTTATAGAGCAATGGTAGGATCAAGATGGGATTGAACTCTCCAAATTGATTGGAGTGAATGACTCACTGATGTCTCAATATAGCAAAACCTTGGCCAGGGTAGTTCTAGTAAAGAGTCACTGAACTTGCAAAATTAAGACATAAGTTTGCATGAGCTGATCTAGGGATGGCAGTCTAACCCTAAGTCATCCGAGCATTAAATGGTCAAAGGGATGAATTATATAGTAACCATATGCTAGAGGATTTTGATGGTTGCTTTAAAACATTGACCAATCTGGGCATCGGGTGTCATTGCTATATGGCGACTTCGATTGGTACTGGAATTGTTCCAGTGCTACCTGCTTTGTGTTAGAAACTATGGGGTCACACGCCATAGGGGTAACTACTTGACCTAATAGCCGATTGATGATTGGGATTCATCTAGGGGTCAAAATTTCATAAGATAAAATTTTACCTATGTCTCGACATTTCAATGTGTCAACACATGGACTAATATCATGAGTTGACACTTGGCTTCGCAAAAGTTGTGAAATTATTCTTATCAATTGTTAATGATGTCTTGGAGGTCTAATATGAAATATGATTGCTTCTAAACTCAATTTGATTGAGTTTGAAAATTACTAGCTCGAATCAAATCGGATTTGATTCGGACTAGGTTTGGGTCAACTCGGGTTGAACAAAAATTGGTGCACCTTATCCATCTGAGTTTGAAATTAGATTTTAAACTCAAATATCATTTAATTTTGAATTATCAGTTTAATTTTTGAATTTAACTTGATATTTGAAATTAATGGTTGGATAAATGCTATCCTTAGCTGGCGTGGACACCAGGGCCAGAAAATATCGACAGGTTGAACCCACATCCCTGTGGATCACCTGTGAATAAAGCACTGAACCCAGCCCCTTTTAACATGTAAATATTGGTGTGGGCACCGAGGTCAAAAGAAGTCTTCAATAAAACCTTGTCAACACCAATTCTTTATGGATTGCAAATTGAGTTGTAAGAGTCAAATGTACTTAAGTCCAAATTGAGTTGCATTTTTCTTTTGAGTTGTATTTTTCTTTTGAGCTTGAGTCAAGTCCAACCAAGGAAGCATGCAATTGGACCAAGGATGAACCAAAGCTACATCAAGTAAATCTTTAAATCAAGAATGCATGAAATAATAGCCATTGGATTGAATGAAGCTTTGATTGAAGCCACCTCACCAAGGTGCATTATCAAAGAGAACGGACCCCATGCCATCTAGGACTACCACCTTATCGCCATGCCACCTAAGCTTGGGAGGGAAGAGCACTCAAATTCAAATAGGGCGACCACCTTTTTCTCCTTGAATCAAGCCATCTTCCACATTCAAAGGGGGCAGCCACCAAGTTCTCCATGAATCAAGCAACCTCCTACACTCATGATGGTTGACGCCATTCCTTATAATTGGCTTTGGTTGCATATTTTCCTCCATGTAAATAAGAGTTTCAAAATGCTTGGGAGGTTTATAAATAACTCTCCAAATCCTCTTGTAATGTTTCATGCTTTGAATGAATGAAAACCAGAAATTTCTTATCTTCCATTTTTGTTTGCAAATGCCATCCATGAGGGATTGAGTGAGATGTTCAACCAATTACTTTAGTCCTCAAATTCTAGCAAAAGCTCTTCTCCCATGGATGCCTACCACACTCCACCTAGATCATCAACAAATCCCTACTCCCTCCCTTCCATTATTTATATTCATTACTTTCTTCCATCTTCTCCATAATACTAATGGGTGTTCTTGCAAGATCCTAAGGAGTATCCAGTCCAAGATGAAGTCCTCCTTGCCTTCAACTTAACAGTAGGAGCCTCTACTTCAATGGGTGGTTTGGCTTGATCATTCAATTACCAGTCTTGAGAGTTCCTATAGTAGGTCTAGTGTAAGGTCTTTGAAAGTTCATTATTGGTCTATAACTCTATCATTACCTCTTAAGGTCTGAAATTCTGAATAGGGTAAAGTCCTAATTAGATGGTTTATCTAGCTACATAGGTCCTTATTTCTTAGCTTAATCCAAATTTGCGCTGCGAAGAATTTTAGCCTTCTAATTTAGTCTTCTTCAATGAATCTAAATGACTCCTCTATGAATGAATTCCAATCATATGTTTTAGAGTTTAATTAACTTAGTTGCTTTAGTCATTCATGCCATATTTCCCATAAGTATGCCACATCATATTTAGAATCAGAGCATGGTTGCATTGGTAGCATAGTCTTCATACTTGCTATGTGTTCTTTCCTTTTAAATCCAATCCAAATCTAAGATTCATGCCTCTGAGCGGGTGTACACCAGTACACTATCATAACCCATGAGAATAATGAGCCATGACCGGGCATGAATCCTTTGGTTGAAGTTTTGGTATTTGAATTCCTTTACATGTTTAATTTCTGTTTGCTAATTTCTGTGTTAGGGATTGATACCTTGGACTGTTTCCCCATCAAGCTTTCACTATTTTGCCTTGATTTTTTATATTAGTTAATCTCCACTTAATCCATTATTTACTATAATTTTTTTGAGATTTTACTGATTCAAAAATGGAGTGATATATGTTTAAGAAATCAACCCTACCTAAGTTTTTGTTTGCCAATTCTACATTGATAGTCTGAACTTGATTCTGATTCAATAATCAATCTCTACTATTTTCATCTGATTTATGCACTATTTATTCTCCGATTAGTCCTCTTAATTTCTGTTATTTTTTCATGTTTTTGTAAATTCAAAAGAATAAAAAATTCTATAAACAAAATAGGTCTGCTGAAAACTCTATATGTGCTGTTGAACTGAAACTATAATCACTTCCAAACCCCCCATTCACAAGCCATTTGGTTTGGTCATTAATCAACTAAAATTCAAACTTGTCACTTCATAAAACACAAAAAGCAATTGCATTCATTTTAAGCTATTTAAGGGCATCAATATCATAAGATAAGGGAAAAAGGTCATTACCTTTCTTTAGCCCAAAAACAACCAACCACATGTTGCATCGAACCCAAACCTTTTAATTAAAATTGAGTAGTAACTAGATTAGAATTAGGGATACCAAAAAGTCAAGCTCAATTAATGTGTTGAGACTAGTGTGAATTATTTTTTCATCTACTCCTAGAAAGTGGTGTCTAAGGCTATGGGTCCAAAATGCCTTAATAGGATTTGTGGTTCTTTAATTGGGTCCTCGCGATACGGGGGGGGCCTCACACAATCCCACCTCTTACCTATCCATTTGAAAGGGTAATTGTAGTCTTGGTCTATACTAAGTCGATTCATATGACATTGGACTTCTAGGTCTAGCAAACCCTAGAGCGAGTCTTTGTATTGAATGACCACTAGATCAGGAACTTCTTCTTCTTCCACATTCAATGGTGGCGGCCACCATGTTCTTCATGAATCAAGCAACCTCTTACACTCATGATGGTTGAAGCCATTCCTTGTGTTTTTCTTTGGTTGCATATTTTCCTCCATGTAAATGAGAGTTTCAAAATGCTTGGGAGGTTTATAAATAACTCTCCAAATCCTCTTGTAATGTTTCATGCTTTGAATGAATGAAAACCAGAAATTTCATATCTTCCATTTGTTTTTGCGAATGCCATCCATGAGAGATTGAGTGAGAGGCTCAACCAATTGCTTTAGTCCTCAAATTCTAGCAAAAGCTCTTCTCCCATGGACACCTACCACATCCTCAAGAGCAGCCGGCCACACTCCAACTAGATCATCAACAAATCCCTACTCCCTCTCTTCCATTATTTCTATTCCTTACTATCTTCCATCTTCTCCACAATACTAATGGGTGTTCTTGCAGGATCCTAAGGACTATCCAGTATAGGATGAAGTCCTTGCCTTCAACTCAGCAGCAGGAGCCTCTACTTCCAATGGGTGGTTTGGCTTGATCATTCAATCGCCATTCTTGAGAGTTCCTATTCTAGGTCTAGTGTAAGGTCTTTGAATGTTCATTATTGGTCTCTAAACCCTATCCTTACCTCTTGAGGTTTGAAATTCTAAATAGGGTAAAGTCCTAATTAGATGGTTTCTCTAGTCATGTAGATCCTTATTACTTAGCTTAATCCAGATTTTCACTGCGAAGCATTTTAGCCTTCTAATTTAGTCTTCTTCAATGCATCTAAATGACTCCTCTATGAATGAGTTCCAATCATATGTTTTTAAGTTTAATTAGCTTAGTTACTTTAGTCATTCATGCCATATTTCCCATAAGTATGCCGCATCAAATATTTTATTTTAAATTCTATTATTTTGGTTTAGCTAGGTATAGCCCTTTTTATCAACTGTAATTAGGGTTTTGTTATTTAGCCTTTTAGGTTAAACCCTATTTACCACATTGAGTCAAAATCCCATTTACCGGTTGTGTCAAACCCTATTGGGCCAAACCTTATTTACCAATTTTTTCTTTTTTGTTACATGAGGTCTTGCCTATTGATCAAATTGTGTTCCAATTGATCAAATGGGGCTTTAGTTATTTGGTTTTGAGTCAGGTAAAAATTAGTTATTGAGTGCTGTAATTCAAGGGGGATCAAATTAAAGACCCATGTGCTAGCCCAACACAAGCCATGTACTAGCCATGTGACTCCATGTGCTAGCCCAAGTCAATTTATTTTTGGTGCCACCTTTTTTCAAGAAATTGGACAACAGCTGCCACATCATTAGAGGACATCAACACATGTCATATTGGACATGTCATGACATTTCATTTTGTACCAAGAACACATGCCATGTCACTTTTGTTTGGACATCCCACATGTCATGTTTTTTTTATTTTTGGTCGGCCATGTGAGAAAGAATTAGCGCCTACATGATAAATATTTGGCACCCTCCCTCTTAAGATAAGAAACAAAGAAGGACTCCTCTTAATTAGCGCCCTTCACTTCAAGTTAATTCACCAAAATCTCAAGGTGTCGGCCAAGCTTTCTATCCCAACATTCTAATGCCAATAATCAAGGAGTTCCATGTTTTCTTGTCATCTAAAGTGTTGGAAGTCCAAGGGTTTCTACTCCAAGCATTTCAATCCTACAAGTTACAAGCTACTAAAGATCTAGGAACTCAAGAGTCTCACCAAAACTCTTGAGTCCTCTTCTATCTAGACTGAAGAGTCCATTTACCTGCAGAAGCCTACAATATCAAGATTCCAGAGTCCAATAACCATGGCCAAGTGATGGAGCATCTTGACCATACATCAAGCCACCTCACTAATCCTCATAGTTGGCACCCATGATGGATGAGAATTTCATGATTGCGAAACACTTTGGATGAGGGTCCAGATCAGCCTAACAAGCAAGAGTCTAGGCCGTCCAGAGCAGAATTCTAGGAGTTGTAGTCGAAGGAAGAAAAAGTCTAGTGTTTGGATCCCTTACACCATTGGTTGAGGGTCTATAAATACCCCATCAACCCCCTTGTAATTATAATTATTATTCATCAATAAGGACACTCTATCAAAATTTCTTCCTTTGCTGTGTGCAATGCAGGGTGTGAGGCCCTTTTTCTTTGTTCTTCGAAACATCGCGGGGTGCGAGGCCTTAATTATCCTACCTATCCAGCCGATAAGAAAACCTAGCCACTTCTTCTAACCCTTCCCTTTCATTTATTTTCTTTTCATTGCTACTTCTTAACTTAAGTTTTCTTTGTTGAGTGTTTGTAGGTGATCAAAAATCGAAGTCAGATTTTCTTGCCTTGAAACTAGCATCGCACAAAAGATCCGAGCTCGGGATCAAGTTCTTGAAATCCTGCCACGACAATCTTCAGAGTTTTGCCAAATCTATTTCAAAGGAGCGATTTTGGTTGGTAAAACTGAAAACTTATTCCCTTCTCTTTAATTTCTAATTAGTTGAAAGTAAACCCTAGTTTCGGTGGTTTCTTAGCCACCAAGTCTTGCTTTCTAGTTACTTTATAGGTTTACTTGTACCAGTAGTTAACTAGAACTAGTTTCCTTAATTACATTTTTGAGTCTTCCTTAAAATCTGAAAAAAAAACTAAAAAATTATTCTCTACTATTTTTTAGTAATTAGACTTTAATTATTTGTCCCACATCAGTTTTGATATTAGAGATAGGTTAAACTAGGGTTTAATCACTCTTGTACTGAAATTTTTGCATACCAGGTTAGGACTTGTTTCTCTTGAAGTACTCGGATCGAGTGCTTCACCATGGCCGTCCACTCATAGGAAAAAGTAGGGCTGTAAGACCCTCATATCCCATTCAAAAAAAATTTTCTATGGCGTGTAGGGGTGCCGCTATGATTGACCCTTGAAGAAGAAAACAAAAAGATAGGCATCTTTAGGGTTAATTTTCTGAATCACATCCATCCTAGTACATAGTCTATTATTTTAATTATTTCTATATATAGAAGATCAAAAATTTTGATTCTTATTTTTTTGGATTCCTAGTAACTTAT
Organism: Areca catechu; assembly: GCA_021397845.1. NCBI lineage: Eukaryota > Viridiplantae > Streptophyta > Magnoliopsida > Arecales > Arecaceae > Areca > Areca catechu. The sequence continues at coordinate 137,859,488 of CM038051.1, read as the reverse complement.
AATATTTATCCAAATTTTATCATAATTTAATTCAGATTTTAGGTCATCTAATTCTTTGATTTACTACCTAAGAATAGTTCTACCTTAAATTTTATCAATTCTAGTTTAGGGTTTTTTTTGCATAAATTTTGCATATTTTATTTTTTTGAATATTTCTTGTGTATTAGGTACTTTTCTGAAAAATATATCTTTGCTAAAAAAATAAAAAAAAAACTTGAAAACCCTAATTTCTTCTTCATATGCTTTTTATCATCATTCAAACATAATCTTAAGGGCACTCAATATCTACATAAGGGAGGGATTTCATCACCCTTCCTAGGCCCACAACCACCACCTTTGCATCGATCCTAACATAAATTAAAATCAATTAGACTTAATTGCTCTAGTGAGCTAGGGACACCAACAGGTCGGGTTCTAAATATTGTGTGAAAGCTAGTGCACCCAATCCTTTGATTATCACTTGAATCTGGTGTCTAAGGCTAGAGGTCCAGAGGCAAACATCCTAAGAAGTTTTGTGGTTTTTACGAGGACCCTACGAGAGTAGGGGGATCCTCTCACAATTCCACCTATTACTTGGCCAGTGGATAAGGTAATTATTGAATTGGCTGTAATTTGAGCTGACCAATTCTACTTGAGCTCTAGGTCTAGGAAACCCTAGTCTAAGTCTAGTCTATGTGATTGCATTGCATGGCAACTAGGTCAGGCACACCCTATTAGTCTCATCCAAACCCAACCCAAATTTGAGACCTTCCTTAGGACCTTCACTAAACAATGTATCCAAATGAACCATAAGTTTGATCGACTGGACTAACGATTAAGAAACCTAGAGTAAACCCGTAAGACTCATCTTGAACCTAAATTTCAAACACACCCTGACCCATTCCTGGAGCCCAATCCAAGGAGATCCCCACACCAAGACCCAATCTGGGAGAATAACCATAGGAGACCCAAATATGATTTCATAGACCAGGATGAGAGAGCCACTAGGTACATTAGGTTAGAAGCACCTATATTTTGTGGTGATCTTGATCTTGAGAATTATCTTAATTGGAAAGAAGGTATGGATCTGTATTTTGAAAGGGAACTAATGTTTGAAGGAAGTCAGTTTAAGTTTGCTAAGCTTAAGTTAGTAAGCCAAGCTAGAATTTACTAGGATGATGCTGAAAGAAAGATCAGACGAAGAAGAGACATACCCATAACTACCTGGAGTGACATGAAATTTAAACATAGAGAAAAGTACTGGTGTGGAATAGGGCGGGGGGCTAGAGATGCTAGTATGGATGCTTATGATGCAAAGGAATTTTTTTGTAGTTCAAGAGTTTTAGATGTTTTTTTCTTAGGGTTTTGATTCCCGATCACAAGCAAAGACTAGAAATAAGAGAAATGAATAACGAAAGCTTACACTAGCAGTTCAAATCCCTAAATAGTGAAAATGAGAACAGGACCCTAGGATTAAGAAACCCCGATAGGACTAGGCTCGAAACACAATACCTACTTAGGAGATAGAGAGAGCAAACCTCACACGTCTGAAGCGCCCGATGCAGAGGTCGCTCAACTCGATGGATGCAGCCTGGATGCCCGAGCAGTCGAACCTGTGAAAGCATGGCTTTCGATCGGAAGGTCGCGATGGAAAAGCAGACTGTCTCTGGTGCCCGAGGTGCTAGGGAGGACCTGTAGGCAATCAAAATAGGGATTAGCGAAATGGAGAGATATACTGAAAGATACTAAGATGGGGTTGAAAAGGGACTTCGAGCCCAGTGTCCGGCTGGATTCCGAAGTCGAAGAAGGAGATAACTTAAGGCCTCGGATCCCGTGACGTCCTGGAGGGTGAAGGATTGAGGCCTCACACCACTCGACATCCAGGAGGACGAAGGATTCGTGACGCCCTGGGGCGACGGACAGGTGGCCTCACACCACTCGACATCCCTGGGGATGAAGGCAACTTCACTCAAACCTAGTCTAGGAGACAATGGTTGGAGGATAAACAAACTCAAATTCTCTTTTCATTCAATCATTCAATTCCCTTACAATGGAGGGATTGGGTCCTTTGAATAAGCACCCAAGGCCTATTCGAATTTAAAATGAAACAAAAATTATAAATTTTCATGGGTGGGCACCAAAAGCATTGACTTTCTCCTCTCTTTGGCCGACCAAGGGTAGCTTGGATTGGGTGTGGCATGATGCATGGCATGGAGTGAGGTTCTTGGCGCCTTGAACTTGGTAGGAATCTTCTTGGTTTTGGAAGAAGGCATGAAGAGGGGATTGGAGCAAGGCATGTGTTCTTCCTCCTTCCTTTGTTGGTGTTCTTTCTTTGGTACAAGGCTTGACAAGGGGAGTGTTAGGTGGAGGCATCCAAGGCTCTTGTCTTTCCCTTCCAAAGAGGTTGTTGCAAATTGGGAAGAAGGCTTGATTGGAGAGCTTGAAGTAAGGGATTTGAATTCCCTCCATTATCTTCCAGTAACTTCTTCCTTGGCCGACCACCCTTACATGGAAATAAGCTTGATAGGGGAAGGGACAAAGGCTTGAACCAAGTGAAGTGGTCCTCCCCCTTGGGCGTCCTTGCATGCCAAGTGTGCTGCTCACATGGCGAGATGTTATGGTGCCATGTAGGATGCATAAGTGGGCCCTGAGTTGACTTGGCTTCTTTCATTACTTGCTTCCAAGGAGACTAAATTTTAAGACCCACTCTTTCAATGGACCCATACTTCTAAGAGACTTAGACTGGACTTGATTTGTGACTCGACTTAGTACAGGACTCAATTTGACCTAATTGGTCAAGGTACAGACTCAATTCAAAGCAAAAGACAATTACAAATTTGAGGCTTGAAGCCTTATAACAAGACACAAAGAAGTGGAACCCTAATCTGAGATCCATAGAGGGTTGAGGAACCTCTGTCAGATCCTGGTGCCCACACCAATTCTCCCGGGGTGGGAGGAACTTGACCCTGTCGAGTAAGGGTTAGTCTGGCTTTGGTACATCTCCAGGATATCAAGGTCGATGAATTGCAAGTCCTCCCATGTGATCCACGAGTCATCGGATTCGGGTCGGCCTTGCCATCGGACCAAGTAAGTTGATAGCCTTTGCCTCGAGAGGTGTTAGCTTGGTCATCCAGGACATGCTCGATCCACTCTCCTCGCTCAGGTATATTTGGAGGTGGACACTCAGGTTCAGGTTCACTCTTAAAAGAAAGGTCAGGCCCAAATGGCTCGCTAGGTATGTTTGCGGGTTCCCTATACTCGACTAAGTCAGAGATATTGAATGTCGAGCTAATTCCATAATCCAGAGGTAATTCTAGCACATAGGCATTAGGGCCCATTCTCCTAATTACTTTAAAGGAACCAGCCCCACGAACATGAAGCTTCTTAACAGTTCCCGGTGGAAACCGTTCAGGCTTGAACCTAATCATTACAAAATCCCCTATTTCAAACTCTTTGGCTCGCTTTCAGGAATCATCCCAAATTATTTTAAAATTATATTTAATGCATAATCCTAATATGATGCAAAATGCAGACTCAACTTATGCATCCCTACTGAAAAAAAAAAATTATTGGATGCTCTAGGGCCTAAACCTAACAGATTATGGACTCTCTAGATTTGACCCTAGTCTGGTATGTACAAGAAAAATTATCAAGGATCCCTAACAAATGCCATAAAGTGTACCAAAAGTAAATGGCAAAAGGGATGGGTTCTAATGAGTCATGTAGCCTAGTGATTTCAACAAAATGCAACCCCATGGCTCTAAAAATGTGAGACGGCTCTGGGAAGGGGAGAAAATAGGAGTCGGAGTCTTGGGGTAATCTCTAGGTGTCATGAAATAGACCTTGGTTGTTTAGCATAATCTTAAGATTTGGACATTGTTCTACAGGTGCAAGATCCAAGGCTAGATGGGTGTTCCTAGATGGTGGAAGGTCATTAGGAAGGTCTTTGGGTATGTTATCTTGAGAGTCCTCAAAACTGATGTATACCTCCTGGGATAGTTCTATAGGGACTTGCTCTTGGACCTCCTCTAAGGGCAATACTTGTGAACCCTGACCACCCTATACAATGTTCAATCCTGGCTCAATTACTCCTTCACAATCTCTAATGGGTTCAGGATCTTTTTCTTTTGGTTCCTCGATGAATTCTACCTAGGGCCCATCTTCACCATATTCTACTAAACTGGATTCACAGATGTCTTCTTTCAATTCTTTAATGGGCTCAGGAGTTTCATTCCCTAGATTTTCAATGGGTTCAACCTTAAAGTCTTCAAGGGGTTCAACAATGGGTTTGGGTTCAGTTTCAGTTGGTTCATCTATAAGTAGGGCAGGGATGGTGCACTGACTAGCAAACTGCCCAGGTTTATGACACCTATAGCTGTTACCTTGGGGATCGGGTCTCCTCTGGACTTCAATAGTCTTACTCTTGTCCTCTCTACTGTATTGGGGTCGAGTCAAACTGGGACTACTAGGACTGGGTCGGGCTAGGCTTGGTTGACTAGGGTCAGATCGGTTCGGGCTTGGTCAACTTGGGTAAGCCTGGCTATAACCTTGGGTGGACCCGGTGATACGTCTCTGGTTCCTAAAGGGCTATGGTTTTCTGTAGGCAGGAGCTCTCTGGAAATGCTCACAAAGCCTAGCAACTTCTTCTATGGGTCCTAGTCTGGCCTCTATTTGATCAACTCTATTAGTCAACTGGTTGCTTAAATGAGTCATCGATTGAGTTAGGGATTGAGTTAGGGCTCCAATGTCAGCTCGAAGTTGGTCCATGGCTTTGGTAGGGTTGGAGAAGGTTGGTGAAAAGAAGTTCCTGATCTAGTGCACATGTAACACACACACGGAACGGTGCTATGGTTTGCTAGACCTAGGAGATCTCACCAAATATGAAGTCAAGAAGATGAACCTAGAAGTAGTAACTTGGCACCTGGCCAGGTAAGTGTAAGGTGAGTGGAGGTTCCTCTTTGCTTGCCTAGACACCAATTTGAAATTGGCCAGGTAAGCGAACCAACCCACTTCCCTTCAGGATCTAGTCCCTGAACCACTTGCCTAGACACCAGCTACTCAAGCACACACCAACAAGTGATCTAGCTTGGCTCGGCACTTGGGTCGACCCAACTTCGTGGGTGTCCCTAACTCACTAGAGCAGATTAATCATCTAATCACTTTTAGTTAGTGGCTATGGTTCGATATGTCGGGTGGTGGTTTTTGGGCTAGGGACAGGTAATGAAATCCTGACCCTATATTAATTTGATACCCTTAGGATGAGTTATGTAAAATGATGCACAAAAATGACTAATGAAATGACTTAAAATTTTCTTTTCTTTTTTTTTGTGACTTTCAGATGTGTGAATGCTCAACAAAATGCAAGAATTAAAATATGCTCCTAAATGCAAGAAATAATCTAGATGGATGAATAAAGCAAGAAAATGAGATGCCTGCTAGAATTTCAGACCTGAGATTTTCTTAGGTAGTATTTCGGCTTGTAGAAGTTCTACGAAGTGAAATAAAATCTAAGAAAATGGACAAAAGTATTATGAATTAAATGAGATCTAACACAATAGAAATCATAAAATATAGAGGTGTCTACAGAGAGAAACAATTCAATGATCAAACCATATACGGGCTGACCAGAATGCAGAAAATGAAAGAAAAAAATGCACTAGTCCTAGCCTTGCTCTGATACCAAAAATGGCATGGAATAGGGCTAGAGATGCTAGAATGGATGCTTGTGATGCAAAGGAATTTTTTTGTAGTTGAAGAGTTTTAGATGTTTTTTTCTTAGGGTTTTGATTCCCGATCACAAGCAAAGACTAGAAATAAGAGAAATGAATAACGGAAGCTTACACTAGCAGTTCAAATCCCTAAATAGTGAAAATGAGAATAGGACCCCAGGATTAAGAAACCCCGGTAGGACTAGGCTCGAAACACAATACCTACTTAGGAGATAGAGAGAGCAAACCTCACACATCTGAAGCGCCCGATGCAGACATCGCTCAACTCGGTGGATGTGGCCTAGATGCCCGAGCAGTCGAACCCGCAGAAGCACTGGCTTTCGATCGGATGGTTGCGATGGCAAAGTAGACTATCTCCGTGCCCGAGGTGCTAGGGAGGACCTATAGGCAATCAAAATAGGGATTAGTGAAATGGAGAGATGTACTGAAAGATACTAAGATGGGGTTGAGAAGGGGCTTCGAGCCCGGTGTTCGGCTTAATTTCGAAGTCGAAGAAGGAGATAACTTGGGGCCTCACACCCCGTGACGTCCTGGAGGATGAAGGATTATGGCCTCACACCACTCGACGTCTAGGAGGATGAAGGACTCGCGATGCCCTGGGGCGACGGACAGGTGGCCTCACACCACTAGACGTCCCTGGGGACGAAGGCAACTTCACTCAAACCTAGTCTAGGAAACAATGGTTGGAGGATAAACAAACTTAAATTCTCTTTTCATTCAATCATTCAGTTTCCTTACAATGGAGGGATTGGGTCCTTTAAATAAGCACCCAAAGCCCATTCGAATTTCAAATGAAACAAAATTACAAATTTTCATGGGTGGGCGCCAAAAGCATTGACTTTCTCCTCTCTTTGGCCGACCAAGGGTAGCTTGGATTGGGCGTGGCATGATGCATGGCTTGGAGTGAGGTTCTTTGATGCAGAAAAAAGAACAAAGAAGCGTATGCGGAAGTAAAATTAAGATTACTTTTTTTTTTTTTTTTTTTATTTCAGAAATTGGCTTCGACTCAAAAAAGTTAAACTAAGTTGATGGAAACTAGGTAAGGATTGAAAGCACAATTTAGAAGAAACTAAATTATCAGAGTAGTTCAAAAGTAACGGATCGCTGGGGGTTGAGAAACTCCCAGACCTAGGGTTTCGCTCTGAACTTTCAACAGGACAGAAATAAAGAGAAGAGACGGTTTACCAACCAGACAGTGATCTTCACGGAGTTTGGGTGGAAGAACTCTCTCGAGCAGATTGTTGGATCCTCGGAGTCGGCAATCTTCGCAATGGATCCTCCAATATTGGTCTCGTGGCTGGGTTGGCTTCTCCTGAACTCAAGATCTGGGAAGAAGAAAAAACAAGTGATGGATTCAGAGACTCAGGGAAGGATTTACCAGTTCGAAGAACTTGAAGGCTGATGTCGCTGAGAGCCGAATTCTCTTGAAGGCTGATTCGACTCCCTCTGGAAAGAGCTTTGGATCTGAAGTACCCGGATTGTAGCTGGATGCTGGTGGTCGGCCTGGACTTGGAGAAAATGGCCGTAAGAGGTGGAATAGGCTAGGGTTTGGTGGATTGAAGTGGATGGTGGGCGGCTAGGGTTTTGGAGTAGAAGTGGCTAACCTAGGGTTTGGGGTTTGGAGATCTCACACCTCCTCAAGGTTCCTGGGGAACCCGGATTTACTCCCTCACGGAGCTCAACACCTGGATGCAAGTACGGAAGAGAGAAAACACAGAGTTTGCTCACTAAAAAATTTGGTTTCATTCATCTGATCCTTTTCAAACTTACATGGGGGTTTAATTTATAGGCCATTACAAGAGAGTAGGGTTTTACATCCTCTCATGTGGGACTAAAGGAGGGGATCTTCAAATTAGGATATCAATCCCTACTCATATGGCCGGCCAATTAATTCCAAAGTTGATTGAAGCTTCAAAAAAAAAGTGGGTGGCGCCTCCATGTCTTGACCTCTAAGAATATATTTTTTTCCTTCTATGCTTGGCCTTATCTGGAAGTGTTTGGGTGCCTCTTAACCTTGCCCTCCAAGAGAGAATTTGTTGCCTTTTATATCTGGCTTTAGTTGGAATGATTAGGGCACCTCCTAACCTTGCTTTTCAAGAGAAATCTCTTTCCTTCCATGGCTCAACCCTTTTTGGATACCTCCTTTTCTTTCTCCCCAAGTTATGGATCCTTCTAACTTTGTTTTGAGTATTTCTGGCAGGTAATGGGCACCTCCTTGAATTCCTCTCCAAGAGAATTTCTTCCCTTTTATAGTTTGGTTCTTTTGGGAAGTCTTGGGCAGCCCCCTTGATTTGTGGACCCCTGGTGGATTTCTCCTCAATTGGCGCATGAAAGAGGGGAGCTGCTATCTGTGGTGTGGGGACCAAAGCCTGCTGGATGGAGATGTGGCGCCCCCTGGACTCAGGCGTATGGCTGGGAGTGTGGCTGGGAGTGTGGCGCCCACTTGCTTGGCCTTGGGAGAAAATGTAACACCCCAGGTTGAAACCCTAGTCCACTAATGAGTCAACATGACTCAATAAAATAAAATGCAGGTAATATAGACTCAAGCTAAAGTTGAGTTGATCCAGTCAACCCTTATTACAAGCCAAAAAAACCCTAATTATTCGGGCAAGGTTAATCAGAGATCCAGATGGAGCTCTGAAGTCTTCTTCTGAGTCTGGTGCCCGCACCAATTCTCCCAGGGTGGGAGGAACTCGACCCTGTCGAGTATGGATCAAGTTGGCTCTGATATCTCTCCAAGAGGTCTGGGTCCAACTCTTGTAATTCTTCTTGGGAGATGCAAGAGTCATCAGAATCTGGCCTTCCTAGCCAGCAGACCAGGTATCTTTGGAATCCTCGATTACGTGTAGAGATAACCTGATCATCCAGGATATTTTCAATCTGCTCTTTCCTCACAGGCCAATTTGTTGGTGGACACACAGGGTCAGGTTCACTCTCAAGAGCAGGATTAGGTTCAAAAGCCTCACTGGGAATCACAGCTGGCTCCCTATACTCTACTAGGTCTGTAATGTTGAAAGTGGAGCTAATGCCTAGTTCTGGAGGTAACTCGAGCACATATGCATTGGATCCTACTCTCTTCACCACTCTAAATGGTCCAGCTCCTCTAGCATGTAACTTTCTAACGGCTCCAGGAGGAAACCGTTCAGGCCTTAACCTAATCATTACATAGTCTCCCTCATCAAAAGTTTTGACTCGCCTTTGAGAATCAGCCAACTTCTTTTAAGTTTCATTACTTAGATTTATTTTGGCATGAATTTCTTTATGCAAGTCTTTTATATGCTGTGCAAAAACTTCGGCAGACTCGGAGACTCGTGTGTGGACTGGTAAAGAGCTAGGTCAAGAGGTGTGTGAGGTTTGTAACCATGCACAATTTCAAAGGGACTCTAGCCTATAGACCTATTGATCGAAACATTGAATGCAATTTTGGTCCTGGACAAAATACAATTTCCAATTCCTGGTGCTCTCAATCAAATCAAAATCTGAGCCAAAGCCTAGTAAAGGGTCAAGAAAACTAAACTAGACTGATGACGCATTCCTAAAGAATGGACTTTATTCCAAAGGAACCCTAGGTCTAAACCTAACAAACTACGGCTCTCTAGGTTTGACCTTGGGTCGGAGGATGGCATGCAGAGCATGAAAACTTATCATGGGTGCCTAGTAGGTGCCATAAGGTCTTCCAGAAGTAGGTGGCAAACCTAATAGGTTCTGACACATGGTTCACTCTAAAGACTTCGACAAAGTATACTTGGATGGTGTAAGAAGCATTGGAAGTCCTAGAGAAAGGGAGGAAATATGAGGTGGAGTCTCGAATTACCTGTTGACTAAAGGTGGTGACCTGAAGGTTTGAATGGTGATCTATGAGTGTCAACTGGTCATCCTTACGAAAGGAAAAGTTTGCTACTCCCAGTAATGGATCAAGAGATGGTTCGGGAAGTAGCCTAGGACATGTTATTGCAACAACTAAGTTTGTTCTTTAAGCAAATAATGATCCATTTTCTCAAGAACTGGATTAAAGAATGATTCATGGAAAGGCCTATGGATGATGACCTCAAAACTTGAAATTTGACATATGGGTGCGGAAAGGTATACTCTATAGAAGGGTAGCTCAGTCATGCGAAGGATGGGGTCTAGGGCCATAAGGAGGACTTCTACAAGACTAGGTGAATCAATCCGCTCAAGACAAGGATGTTCAACTGAGATTACGGGAGAGACCTTTGTGGCTGGGCAAGGGACAAGGTCCAAATGTAAGAGGCTTGATTCAATCATCCTAAGGAGAGGATCTACCATAGGGTGCGCAAACTTAAACAGTTTAGTGCAAAGATCTTCAATTGGTACTTGGGGAATGACTGTCATTAGAGGGTATGAACTGATAGCTCGGGCTAACACTATGAGTTCTTCTTGGGGGTATTTGACTAAAGGAACCTGGTTCTCACAAATCTCTTGAATTTCTGAACTAGGTCCTACCACTTGGTTGCTTTCCAAGGTCTCCTCAGGTAAGGAACCAATAGTATCGATGTCACATACTTCATGTTCTTTCCCCTCATATTCATCAACTAGACTTAAGCTAGCATCATATACTTCCTCGATGCCATCTTCAATGGGTTTCGGGTCAGTGGTAATCGGGTCAACTGATTCTGGGATTGTCATACCTAACCCTTCTTCCTCATTGGTAGGCTTGGGTTCTCCCTCATTAATGTAATCCTTAGGATTCTTACCACTTACCTGAGCACAAGCCAGTCCTATGCATGGGCACTGACTAGATTTGTGGCCTCTTTCTCCACAAAACAAACATTCTTGCAATATAGGAACCTGGGTCACACTAGGTTTCAAGCTAGTAGAGACCTTACTTGGGCATGGGTGTGGATCTAAATGGTTTGATCTAGAAGACTTGGGTTGTTGAGTGACTGGTCTAGAATATTGTAAGGACCTCTCATAGACACGATCCACACTATAGAGATCATGGTTAGGCTTCCTAAGGTTATGCTCGGGATCACGGTATAAGGTCCTCCTAGGCTCCTGGCATGGATGAGGTTGGGGCCTATTAAATTTTGGATTAGGGGTCCAATTTTGATGTCTACGTTTCTCAAGTACTTGGACTCGATTCCTAAGCTGGGTAAAATTCTCATGGACCTGTTCTTTAAACTGGGTAACAGTAGCAGTCAAATCCTGGCTCAATTTGTTCATACTTTCAGTAAGAGCTCTAATGGTGCGGGCACCAGACTCAGAAGAAGACTTCAGGGCTCCGTCTGGATGTCTAATTGACCTTGCCCGAAGAATTAGGGTTTTCTGGTTTTGTAATTAGGGTTGACTTGGTCAACTCAATTTTAGTCTTGAGTTTGTATTTCCCTACAATTTAAATTTTGTTGAGTCATGTTGACTCAGTACAAGTCCTAGTAGTGGTCTAGGTCTTCTCTCGGTTGGTGCCATTTTTTTAAAATCAAGTCAAGGTCCAGGGTGCCCAATTTTTTCTCCCAGGCCCAAGCATGTGGGTGCCACACTCCTAGCCACACTCCAGAGTCCAGGAGGTGCCACATCTCCATCTAGTGTGCCTTGGTCCCCACACCACAAGAAAGCAGGTCCCTTCTTTCATGCGCCACTTGGGGGAGAAATCCATCAAGATACCTCAATCCAAGGAGGAGCCAACTTCTTTCCAGATAAACCCAAGCCAGGATGGCAAGAATTTTTCTTGAAGAGAGGATTCAGGAGGTGCCCCACAATGTTCCATAAAAATCTAAGTTCTAAAAGGGAAGAGAGCATGTCTTGGGGAGAAAATCAAGGAGGCACCCAAAAGTTTCCTAAAGTTCCAAAGCCATGAAAGGAAGAAGCCTAAACTTGTGGAGCAAGACTAGGAGGTGTCCAAAAGAGCCAAACCATGAAGGAAAAATCCTTAATTCATGGAGAGATACTAGGAGACACCCCCATAACCTGCCATTTGGAGCTGATTTTCAAGTTTTCTTGGAGTTTTTGGGCTGCCCACTCATGGAAGGAGTCTTGGGAAGAGAATTTGATGCGTAAAGTATGGGTTAGTCCTATTAGTCCCACATGGGAAGTGTATGAAATTTTATTTCTTTGTTATGTCTATATATTCAACTCTATGTAACTCTTGAATGAATCTAATGAATGAATCCAATTTATGTGTGAGCAAACTTTGTGTTTCTCTCTTCCGCACTTGCATCCAAGTGTTGAGCTCCGTGAGGGAGTAAATCCGGGTTCCCCAGGAACCTTGAGGAGGTGTGAGATCTCCAACCCCAAAACCCTAGGTTAGCCACTTCAATTCCAAACCCTAGCCACCATCATCTTCTTCATTGCACAAATCATCCAAACCCTAATCTACCTCATCATCTCCGGCCCCTCTCTTCCAAGTAGAGGCTGACCACTAGCATCCAGTTCCAGATCGGCTACTTCGAATACAGAGCAAATCCTAGAGGAAGTCAGATCAGCATCCAGGAGAATCAGGATTTCAGCAACATCAATTATTCAAGTTCTTCTTATCTAGTAAATCCTTTCTTTGAGTATCTGGTTCCTTAACTTGTTCTTCTTCTTTCCCAGATCCTGAGTTCAGGAGAAGCCAACTCTGCCAAAGGACCAGTATTGGAGGATCCATTACGAAGATATCCAATCCGAGGATCCAACAATCTGCTCGAGAGAGTCCTTCCACCAAACTCTGTGAAGATCACTGCCTGGTACATAACCCTTCCCTTCTCTTTAGTTCTGTCCTGTTGAAAGTTCAGAGCGAAACCCTAGGTCTGGGAGTTTCTCAACCCCAGCGATCCTTTACTTCTGAACTACTCTGATAATCTAGTTTCTTTGAATTGTGCTTTCAATTATTATATAGTTTCTTTCAATTTAGTTTAACTTTCATTTGAGTCAAAGCCGACTTCTGAAATATAAAAAAAAAAAGGAATTAGTCTTAATTTACTTCCGCATCGCATCATCTCTTTTGTTCTGCATCATTTTTGATATCAGAGCTTTCGTCCTGCATCAATTTTGGTATCAGAGCCCAGTCTAGGGTTTCTGTTTTGCTTGCTTGTTTTAAGTCTCTCTCCTTTTTACTTTGTCTGCTCGAAGTAGACTCCCCAAGATGTCCGATCCTAGGAACGAAGCGAGGTGCAAACCTCCTCTTCCCATTCCACGGGGTGTTCCTAGGGCGTGTAGGGGATCCGTTGGGTTACAACTTCGTAGCAGGAATTGTAAACGGGGGAAGCATCCTATTTTCAGTCCGTAACTATCCTATTGTAGGAATTGTTTCTCAGTACAGATAACTCTGAATTTTATGATTTTTATTTTTCTGGAACCAGTATAATTGAAGCTATTTTACTTAATTTTCCTGTGATTTACTGGTTTCCGTGAAATTTCTGAGAGTTAAATTACTGCAACTCTATTTTTGTGTTCTGCAATTCAATTATCTTGAGTGAACATCTCCTAACTCATCCTAAGGGCATTTGAGCATCTAAGATAAGGGAGGAGTTGATAACCTTTCCTTAGCCCACAACCACCACCCCCTCAATCGATCCTAAGCCTAGCTTTAAAATTTATTAGACTTAATTTGCCCTAGTGGGCTAGGGACATCAACAAGTCGGGTCAAGGCTAGTGTTGAGTCAGTTTGTCTAGTTACTCTGTGTGTGCTTTGTACTCAGTGTCTAGAATGGTGGTTCAGGGTCTATGTCCCGAAGGGCTTGTGTGCTGGTCCGCCTACCTGGCCAATCACTGATTGGTGTCTAGGATTGGCAATTAGGGACCTAACACTCCTCTTACACCTGCCTGGCTGAGTCCCGAGTTACTACAGGCTAGCTTGCCACTCTGATTGGGCATCTAGTTTGGACTCTAGGTCTAGTGAGCCAGTAGTCGCTTTAGTCTAGTCACATTCTGTGTGTTTGCTTGCATCATCATGTATACCCGGAATGGAGTACCCTACCAACCTGGTCAAACCCAACATGATTTAGAGGCCATGGTTAGAGCTCTTACTGAAAGTATGAACAAATTGAGTCAGGATATGACTACTACTGTTACCCAGTGTAAAGAACAAGTCCATGAGAATTTTACCCAGCTTAGGGATCGAGTCCAAGTACTTGAGAAATGTAGACTTCAAAATTGGACCCCTGATCCAAAATTTAATAGGCCCCAACCTCATCCATGCCAGGAGCCTAGGAGGACCTTATACCGTGATCCCGAGCATAACTTAGGAAGCCTAACCATGATATCTATAGTGTGGATCGTGTCTATGAGAGGTCCTTACAATATTCTAGACCAGTCACTCAACAACCCATGTCTTCTAGATCAAACCATTTAGATCCACACCCATGCCCAAGCAAGGTCTCTACTAGCTTGAAACCCAGTGTGACCCAGGTTCCTACATCGCAAGAATGTTTATTTTGTGGAGAAAGAGGCCATAAATCTAGTCAGTGCCCATGCATATGATTGGCTTGTGCTCAGCTAAGTGGTAAGAATCCTAAGGATGACATTAATGAGGAAGAACCCAAGCCTACCAATGAGGAAGAAGGGTTAGGTATGACAAGCCTAGAATCAGTTGACCGATTACCACTGACCCGAAACCCATTGAAGATGGCATCGAGGAAGTATATGATGCTGGCTTGAGTCTTGTTGATGAATATGAGGGGGAAGAACTTGAAGAATGTGACATCGATACTATTGGTTCCTTACCTGAGGAGACCTTGGAGAGCAACCAAGTGGTAGGACCTAGTTCAAAAATTCAAGAGATTTGTGAGAATCAGGTTCCTTTAGTCAAATACCCCCAGGAAGAACTCATAGTGTTAGCCCGAGCTATCAGTTCGTACCCTCTAATGATAGTCATTCCCCAAGTACCAATTGAAGATCTTTGCACTGAACTGTTTAAGTTTGCCCACCCTATGGTAAATCCTCTCCTTAGGATGACTGAATCAAGCCTCTTACAATTGGAACTTGTCCCATGCCCAGCCACTAAGGTCTCTCCCGTAATCTCAGTTGAACATCCTTGTCTTGAGCGGATTGATTCACCCAGTCCTGTAGACGTCCTCCTTATGGTCCCAGACCCCTTCCTTCGCATGACTGACCTACCCTTCTATAGAGTATACCTTTCCGCACCCAAATGTCAAATTTCAAGTCTTGAGGTCATCATCTATAGGCCCTTCCATGAACCATTCTTCAATCCAGTTCTTGAGAAAGTGGATCATTATTTGCTTAAAGAACAAACTTTAACTATTGCAATCACATGTCCTAAGCTACTTCCCGAACCATCTCTTGATCCATTCCTGGGAGTAGCAAACTTTTCCTTTCGTAAGGATGATCAGTTGACACTCATAGATCACCATTCAAACCTTCATGTCACCACCTTTAGCCAGCAGGTAATTCGACACTCCACCTCATATTTCCTCCCTTTCTCTTGGACTTCCAATGCTTCTTACACCATCCAAGTATACTTTGTCGAAGTCTTTAGAGTGAACCACGTGTCAGAACCTATTAGGTTTGCCACCTACTTCTGGAAGACCTTATGGCACCTACTAGGCACCCATGATAAGTTTTCATGCTCTGCATGCCATCCTCCGACCCAAGGTCAAACCTAGAGAGCCGTAGTTTGTTAGGTTTAGACCTAGGGTTCCTTTGGAATAAAGTCCATTCTTTAGGAATGTGTCGTCAGTCTAGTTTAGTTTTCTTGACCCTTTACTAGGCTTTGGCTCAGATTTTGATTTGATTGAGAGCACCAGGAATTGGGAATTGTATTTTGTCCAGGACTGAAATTGCATTCAATGTTTCGATCAATAGGTCTATAAGCTAGAGTCCCTTTGAAATTGTGCATGGTTACAAACCTCACACACCTCTTGACCTAGCTCTTTACCAGTCCACACACGAGTCTCCGAGTCTGCCGAAGTTTTTGCACAACATATAAAAGACTTGCATAAAGAAATTCATGCCAAAATAAATCTAAGTAATGAAATTTATAAGAAGTTGGCTGATTCTCAAAGGCGAGTCAAAACTTTGATGAGGGAGACTATGTAATGATAAGGTTAAGGCCTGAACGGTTTCCTCCTGGAGCCGTTAGAAAGTTACATGCTAGAGGAGCTGGACCATTTAGAGTGGTGAAGAGAGTAGGATCCAATGCCTATGTGCTCGAGTTGCCTCCAGAACTAGGCAATAGCTCTACTTTCAACATTACAGACCTAGTAGAGTACAGGGAGCCAGCTGTGATTCCCAATGAGCCTTTTGAACCTAATCCTGTTATTGAGAGTGATCCCGACCCTGTGTGTCCACCAACAAACTGGCCTGTGAGGAAAGAGCAGATTGAAAAGATCTTGGATGATCAGGTTATCTCTACTCGTAATCGAGGATACCAAAGATACCTGGTCTGCTGGCAAGGAAGGCCAGATTCTGATAACTCTTGGATCTCCCGAGAAGAATTACAAGATTTGGATCCAGACCTCTTGGAGAGATACCAGAGCCAACTTGAGCCTTACTCGATAGGGTCGAGTTCCTCCCACCCCGGGAGAATTGGTGCGGGCACCAGACTCAGAAGAAGACTTCAGGGCTCCATCTGGATGTCTAATTGACCTTGCCCGAAGAATTAGGGTTTTCTGGTTTTGTAATTAGGGTTGACTTGGTCAACTCAATTTTAGTCTTGAGTTTGTATTTCCTTACAATTTAAATTTTGTTGAGTCATGTTGACTCAATACAAGTCCTAGTAGTGGTCTAGGTCTTCTCCCGGTTGGTGCCATTTTTTTTAAATCAAGTCAAGGTCCAGGGTGCCCAATTTTTTCTCCCAGGCCCAAGCATGTGGGCGCCACACTCCTAGCCACACGCCAGAGTCCAGGAGGTGCCACATCTCCATCTAGTGTGCCTTGGTCCCCACACCACAAGAAAGCAGGTCCCTTCTTTCATGCACCACTTGGGGGAGAAATCCATCAAGATACCTCAATCCAAGGAGGAGCCAACTTCTTTCCAGATAAACCCAAGCCAGGATGACAAGAATTTTTCTTGAAGAGAGGATCAAGGAGGTGCCCCACAATGTTCCATAAAAATCTAAGTTATAAAAGGAAAGAGAGCATGTCTTGGGGAGAAAATCAAGGAGGCACCCAAAAGTTTCCTAAAGTGCCAAAGCCTTGAAAGGAAGAAGCCTAAACTTGTGGAGCAAGACTAGGAGGTGTCCAAAAGAGCCAAACCATGAAGGGAAAATCCTTGATTCATGGAGAGATAATAGGAGACACCCCATAACCTGCCATTTGGAGCTGATTTTCAAGTTTTCTTGGAGTTTTTGGGCTGCCCACCCATGGAAGGAGTCTTGGGAAGAGAATTTGATGCCTAAAGTATGGGTTAGTCCTATTAGTCCCACATGGGAAGTGTATGAAATTTTATTTCTTTGTTATGTCTATATATTCAACTCTATGTAACTCTTGAATGAATCTAATGAATGAATCCAATTTATGTGTGAGCAAACTTTGTGTTTCTCTCTTCCGCACTTGCATCCAAGTGTTGAGCTCCATGAGGGAGTAAATCCAGGTTCCCAGGAACCTTGAGGAGGTGTGAGATCTCCAACCCCAAAACCCTAGGTTAGCCACTTCAATTCCAAACCTAGCCACCATCATCTTCTTCATTCCACCAATCATCCAAACCCTAATCTGATGGGGGACTAATATGCATGCACTTTTTTTGTATGTTTTACATGTTGAGTTAGGTGATTAATTCCAAATTTCAGATCAAAATTATTGTAGGGAATTTTGTATGAATTTTTGAAGATCAGCATGCAGATTAGGACCTAGAAAAGTAGCAAAGAAGGACCGCCGGGGTTGAGAAGCCTCGGTTAGGGCAAGTTCTCCTACAATAAAACTACTGGAGGTAGAGAGGGTGTACCTGACAATGTCTGTGAAGATCGCAGCGAAGGGGTCTCTCGTTCCTCGATGGATGCGGCCTGGAAAACCGAGCCAATGACCCGCGGATACCCGACTTTCTGCTCGGTGATCCGATTGAGGCTTGGCTGGAGTCGTTGGATTCGTAGGAACTCAGGGACCTGCAAACGACCTGTCAGGGGTTAGAAAATTCATAAAGGAACAAGAAAACAAAGGAAAAATAGCAAGGGAAGGCTTCTTTTGGAGTGGGCGTCCAGGGATCTGGAGGGTTTGTTGGCAGCAGGAAGATGATTGCAAACACCGGGAAGAAGAACTCTCACAAACCCTTTATGCACACAGCAGGGTATCACACCATTCAATAGAAGAACTCAATGTTTTCATTCATCAAAAATTTTTTCATACAAGAGGCTAGGGTCCCTTAAATAGACACTTAACCTTGGGCTCCAAGTAGGGTACATAAGTCTTTACATAAGAATCCTTTTCCCTCTCAAACCCTAGCTAGAAAATAAAGAAATATTTGGTAGAAAAATCCCTAAAATTTTCTTGACTTGGTCAAGACTCCAAGGATGCCTAGGGGGGCGTGTTGGGCTTCTATGAGCAGCAAAAGGCCGGCCCAAAGGGGCTCGGGTGCATGGGTTTGGGCCTTTGGAAGCTGGGGTGGCCTGGTAGCCAGGTAGCAGGAATATTCCCTGGTATCTTGCTTCTTAGGGGCTTGGCTTGGCACCTGGGCTTGATTTCTTTGGGCTAGGATGCAGATGGACCTCTGGAATCATGGATGCCATTATCTATGAATATACTTTGGCATTTGGAAGGGAATCTGGGCATCTGGAGGGTATCTGCAAGAAATCAGGGTTTTCTGAATTTTCCTCCTGGGGTCTTCAAATCTTCAAGCTGGGTTGGACTTGTGCAATACTTCCATGTCTTCAATCTAGTTGGACTTGGTCTTCACTTCTATGATATAGTCTTGAGTCTTCAGTATGCTTGGACAGGACTCAAAAAAATAAAATTAGCTCAACATGAGCTGACTAGCATTGGACTGAACTAGCTCAACATGAGCTGACTAGTACAGAACTGAAATAAAAACTAAAAATACTCAAATAACAACTAAAATAGACTCAGATGAGCTAAGCCCTTATTACAGATGGACTCATAAATTATTGATCAATTTATAGAGGGTTGAAAAAGCCTCTGTCTTATTCTGGTGCCTCCGATGTCCCCACCATAATCTACCTCATCATCTCCGGCCCCTCTCTTCCAAGTAGAGGCTGACCACTAGCATCCAGTTCCAGATTGGCTACTTCGAATATAGAGCAAATCCCAGAGGAAGTCAGATCAGCATCCAGTAGAATCAGGATTTCAGCAACATCAATTATTCAAGTTCTTCTTATCTAGTAAATTCTTTCTTTGAGTATCTGGTTCCTTAACTTGTTCTTCTTCTTCCCCAGATCCTGAGTTCAGGAGAAGCCAACTCTGCCAAAGAACCAGTATTGGAGGATCCATTGCGAAGATATCCAATCTGAGGATCCAACAATCTGCTCGAGAGAGTCCTTCCACCAAACTCTGTGAAGATCACTGCCTGGTACATAACCCTTCCCTTCTTTTTAGTTCTGTCCTGTTGAAAGTTCAGAGCGAACCCTAGGTCTGGGAGTTTCTCAACCCCCAGCGATCCTTTACTTCTGAACTACTCTGATAATCTAGTTTCTTTGAATTGTGCTTTCAATTATTATATAGTTTCTTTCAATTTAGTTTAACTTTCATTTGAGTCAAAGCCAACTTCTAAAAATATATAAAAAAAAAAGGAATTAGTCTTAATTTACTTTCGCATCGCATCATCTCTTTTGTTCTGCATCATTTTTTATATCAGAGCTTTCGTCCTGCATCAATTTTGGTATCAGAGCTTCTGCTCTGCATCATCTAACCATGGCCTCTAAATCAGGTTGGGTTTGACCTGGTTGGTAGGGTACTCCGTTCCGGGTGGACATGACGATGCAAGCAAGCACACAAAATGAGACTCAACTTAATCGACTACGGGCTAACTAGACCAAGAGCCCAAACTAGATGCCCAATCAGAGTGGCAAGCTAGCCTGTAGTAACTCAGGACTCAGCCAGGCAGGTGTAAGGGGAGTGTTAGGTCCCTAGATGCCAATCCTAGACACCAATCAGTGATTGGCCAGGTAGGCGGACCAGCACACAAGCCCTTCGGGATGGAATCCCTGAACCACCATTCTAGACACTGAGTACAAAGCACACACAGAGTAACCAGACAAACTGACTCAACACTAGCCTTGACCCGACTGTTGATGTCCCTAGCCCACTAGGGCAAATTAGGTCTAATCAATTTTTAGATTAAAGGCTTAGGTTCGAATGAGTGGGGTGGTTTTGGGCTAAGGAGAGGTTATCAACTCCTCCCCTTATCTTAGATGCTCAAATGCCCTTAAGATGAATTAAGAGATGAACACTCAAAAATAATTGGATTGCAGAACACAAAATAGAGTTGCAGTAATTTAATTCTCAGAAATCCCACGGAACCAAAAAATCACAGGAAAACTATGCAAAATAGTTTCAATTATATTGGTTTCATCAAAATATAAATCACCGAATTTGGAGTTACCTGCAGTGAGAAATAATTCTTGCAACAGGGTAATTACAGGCTAGAAACAGCGCACTTCCCCGTTTACAATTCCTGCTACGAAGTTATAACCCAACGGATCCCCTACACGCCCTAGGAACACCCCGTGGAATGGGAAGAAGGTTTTCACCTCACTTCGTTCCTAGGACCGGACATCCTGGGGAGTCTACTTCGAGCAGACAAAGTAAAAAGAGAGAGACTCAAACAAGCAATCGAAACAGAAACCCTAGACAGGGCTCTGATACCAAAATTGATGCAGAACAAAGAACAAAGAAGTGTATGCGGAAGTAAAATTAAGATTATTTTTTTTTTTTTTTTTTTTTATATTTCAGAAATTGGCTTCGACTCAAAGTAAAGTTAAACTAAGTTGATGGAAACTAGGTAAGAATTGAAAACACAATTTAGAAGAAGCTAAATTATCAGAGTAGTTCAAGAGAAGTAACGGTCGCTGGGGTTGAGAAACTCCCAGACCTAGGGTTTCGCTCTGAACTTTCAACAGGACAGAAAAAAGAGAAGAGACGGTTTACTAACCAGACAGTGATCTTCACAGAGTTTGGGTGGAAGAACTCTCTCGAGCAGATTGTTGGATCCTCGGAGGCGGCAATCTTCGTAATGGATCCTCTAATACTGGTCTCGTGGCTGGGTCGACTTTCCTGAACTCAAGATCTGGGAAGAAGAAAAAATAAGTGATGGATTCAGAGACTCAGGGAAGGATTTACCAGTTCGAAGAACTTGAAGGCTGATGTCGCTGAGAGCCGGATTCTCTTGAAGGCTGATTCGACTCCTCTGGAAAGAGCTTTGGATCTGAAGTACCCGGACTGTAGCTGGATGCTGGTGGTCGGCCTGGACTTGGAGGAAAATGGCCGTGAGAGGTGGAATAGGCTAGGGTTTGGTGGATTGAAGTGGATGGTGGGCGGCTAGGGTTTTGGAGTAGAAGTGGCTAACCTAGGGTTTGGGGTTGGAGATCTCACACCTCCTCAAGGTTCCTGGGGAACCCGGATTTACTCCCTCACGGAGCTCAACACCTGGATGCAAGTGCGAAGAGAGAAAACACAGAGTTTGCTCACTAAAAAATTTGGTTTCATTCATCTGATCCTTTTCAAACTTACATGGGGGTTTAATTTATAGGCCATTACAAGAGAGTAGGGTTTTACATCTTCCCATGTGGGACTAAGGAGGGGATCTTCAAATTAGGATATCAATTCCTACTCATATGGCCGGCCAATTAATTCCAAAGTTGATTGAAGCTTCAAAAAGGAAAGTGGGTGGCGCCTCCTTGTCTTGACCTCTAAGAATATATTTTTTCCTTCTATGCTTGCCTTATCTGGAAGTGTTTGGGTGCCTCTTAACCTTGCCCTCCAAGAGAAAATTGTTGCCTTTTATATCTGGCTTTAGTTGGAATGATTAGGGCACCTCCTAACCTTGCTTTTCAAGAGAAATCTCCTTCCTTCCATGGCTCAACCCTTTTGGATACCTCCTTTTCTTTCTCCCCAAGTTATGGCTCCTTCTAACTTGTTTTGAGTATTTTTGGCAGGTATTGGGCGCCTCCTGAATTCCTCTCCAAGAGAATTTCTTCCATTTTATAGTTTGGTTCTTTGGGAAGTCTTGGGCTGCCCCCTTGATTTGTGGACCCCTGGTGGATTTCTCCTCAATTGGCGCATGAAAGAGGGGAGCTGCTATTTGTGGTGTGGGGACCAAAGCCTGCTGGATGGAGATGTGGCGCCCCCTAGACTCAGGCATATGGCTGGGAGTGTGGCTGGGAGTGTGGCGCCCACTTGCTTGGCCTTGGGAGAAAATGTAACACCCCAGGTTGAAACCCTAGTCCACTACTGAGTCAACATGACTCAAAAATAAAATGCAGGTAATATAGATTCAAGCTAAAGTTGAGTTGATCCAGTCAACCCTTATTACAAGCCAAAAAAACCCTAATTCTTCGGGCAAGGTTAATCAGAGATCCAGATGGAGCTCTGAAGTCTTCTTCTGAGTCTGGTACCCGCACCATTCTTGGCACCTTGAACTTGGTAAGAATCTTCTTGGTTTTGGAAGAAGGCATGAAGAGTGGCTTGGAGTAAGGCTTGTGTTCTTCCTCCTTCCTTTGTTGGTGTTCTTTCTTTGGTACAAGGCTTGACAAGGGGAGTGTTAGGTGGAGGCATCCAAGGCTCTTGTCTTTCCCTTCCAAAGAGGTTGAAGCAAATTCGGAAGAAGGATTGATTGGAGAGATTGAAGTAAGGGATTTGAATTCCCTCCATTATCTTCCATTAACTTCTTCCTTGGCCGACCACCCTTAATGGAAATAAGCTTGATGGGGGAAAGGGACAAAGGCTTGAACAAAGTGAAGTGGTCCTCCCCCTTGGGCATCCTTGCATGCCAAGTGTGCTGCTCACATGGTGAGATGTTATGTCGCCATGTAGGATGCATAAGTGGGCCCTGAGTTGACTTGGCTTCTTTCCTTACTTGCTTCCAAGGAGACTAAATTTTAAGACCCACTCTTGCAATGGACCCATACTTCTAAGAGACTTAGACTGGACTCAATTTGTGACTCGACTTAGTACAGGACTCAATTTGACCTAATTGGTCAAGGTACAGACTCAATTCAAAGCAAAAGATAAGTACAAATTTGAGGCTTGAAGCCTTATTACAAGACACAAAGAAATGGAACCCTAATTTGAGATCCACAGAGGGTTGAGGAGCCTCTGTCAGATCCTGGTTTCCACACCAAGTACCTACCCATACCATATGAACCTAGTTCCTATACACCCAGATCCTATGAACCCAGCTCTTCTGAACCCAGATCCATGATTGATAGATCTAAACCCATATCCTATAAGTCTAAGGAACCCATAACCCCTAGGTATCAATCTAGTATTAGTCAGGTTTCCCTTTGTTGGCCAGAACCCATTAAGATTAGTTCTCCATATCAAAAATTTGGATCTAGCCTAGTCCTCCTGAGTCGACCCATTCCAGAGAAGATTCGACCCAATTCTCACCCGAGCTGACTCAACCTTAATCCGAGCTGACCCACCCCTAATAGCTTAGATCCTAGCCAATTTTCCTTAACCGACCTACTCCTACTACCCTATTGGTTCACCAGGATGACATTGAAGGAGTGTATGAAGCTGAGGTGAACTTAGTGGATGAGTATGAGGGAGAAGAGGAAATACCTATGACTGACCCAGAATTAGTTGACCTAGTAGACACCCAGACTGAAGCCAACCCAAGTTACTTGACCATGACTATACCTAGACTGAAATTGTACTAGTAGGACCCATTCAAAAAGATATCCAAGAGGAACCTAACCCTATTGCTGAGACTTTACCTGAGGAAATACTAGAAAAAACTCAAGTCATAGAGCCCAGTCCTAAAATTCAGGAACTAGAGGAGCTTATTGAGGACATGATTTCTTCAGTCTGGTAGCCTCAGGATAAAGTCACCCCTTTGACTCCAATTGAAGATCTCTTCCCTGAGATTAGTAACCCATTCTTCTAGCTATACCTCAAATCATTAAGGTCAATCCCATTAGTCTAGGGCTATTCCCTGAAAACCCTTCTTATTTCCAATCTAACCCCAGATCCACTTCTTATTTTCTATTTTTCTGAAGCTTCTTATATTCTCTAACCAATAGATTGCATTTGTAGAGGTAAGTGTATTACATACATTCATTGAACATGTTCGGTTTACAACCTATTTCTGGAGAACCTTATGGCATCTACTAGGAGTTCATGTTAAGTTTTCATCTGCATGTCACCACCAACCAAGGGTCAAACTCAGTTGTAGTTTTGGGTTTACATGCATGTCAATGATAAAAAAATAAAAAATTAATAATTAATGAAAGTAATGAATATTTTCAAAAATAAAGACTCAAAGATTATAATAAAGGAGACTTTGTCATGGTTAGGCTACGACCTGAACGGTTCCCACCTGAAACCATGAAAAAGTTACATGCCCATAATAGTGGACATACAAAGTAATTAAAAAAATTAGACCTAATACCTGTGTGCTTGAGTTGCCACCTGAACTAGGTATTAGTCCAACTTTCAACATTTTAGACCTTATTAAGTATAAGGAGCCAACGTTGGTTCCTAGTGAGCCATTTGGACCTAATACAATCCTTGAGAGTGAACCAACCCAAGTGTGTCCATCTGTCATACCACTAGCGTAGAGAGACAAGATTGAGCGGATCTTGGATGACAAGATCATTGCTACCCGGAGTAAAGATTACCAACAGTATCTTGTTCGTTGTCAAGGAAGACCTGAAATTGATGATTCTTGGATCATCAGAGAGGACTTGTAGAGAGTTGACCCAGACTTACTAGAGTGCTATAACCGTGACGTTGATCCATACTCGATAGGGTCGAGTTTCTTCCACCCGAAGAGAATTGGTATGGACACTAAGGCCAGAAAATATCGACAGGTTGAACCCATATCCCTATGGATCACCTGTGAATAAAGCCCTAAACCCAACCTCTTTTACCATGTAAATATTTTATTTTAAATTCTATTATTTTGTTTAGTTAGGGTTAGCCCTTTTTACCAATCGTAATTAGAAATTTTTTATTTAGCCTTTTGGGCTAAACCTTTTATACCACATTGAGTCAAAACCCCATTTATCGGTTATGTCAAATCCTATTAGGCCAAACCCTGTTTACCAATTTATTCTTTTTTGTTACATGATGTCTTGCATATTAATCAAATTATATTTCAATTGATCAAATGGGGCTTTAGTTATTGGTTTTGAGTCATGTAAAAATTAGTTATTGAGTCTTGTAATTCAAAGGAGACCAAATTGAAGATCCATGTGCTAGCCCAAGATAGGCCATGTGCTAGCCCAACACCAGCCATGTGACTCCATATGCTAGCCCAAGTTAGTTAGCTTTTGGCACCACTTATTTTCAAGGAATTGGACAACACTTGCCATATCATCAGGGGACATCAACACATGTCGTGCCATTTCATTTTGGACAAGAACACATGCCATGTCACTTTTGTTTGGACATCCCACATCTTATGTTTTCTTTTATTTTTGGTCGGCTATGTAAGAAAGAATTAGTGCCTACATGAGAAATATTTCATGCCCTCCCTTTAAAGATAAGTAACTAAGAAGGACTCCTCTTAATTGGTGCCCTTCACTTCAAGTTAATTCATGCAAATCTCAAGGAGTCGGCAAGCATTCTATCCCAACATTCGAACACCAATAATCAAGGACTTCACTATTTTCTTGTCATCTAAAGTGTTGGAAGTCCAAGGGTTTTTACTTCAAGCATCTCAATCCTATAGGTTACAAGCTGCTCAAGATCTAGGAACTCAAGAGTCTCACCAAAACTCTTGAGTCCCCTTCTATCCAGACTGAAGAGTCCATTTACCTACAGAAGCCTACATCAAGACTCCAGAGGCCAACAACCATGGCCAAGTGATGGAGCATCTTGACCCTACATCAAGCCACCTCACGAATCCTCTAATTCGCGCCCAAGATGGATGAGAATTTCATAATTGCCATCCACTTTGGATATGAGTCCAGATTAGCACAATAAGCAAGAGTCAAGGTCGCTTAGAGCAGAATTCTAGGAGTTGTAGATCAAGGGAGAAAAAGTCTAGTGTTTGAATCCCTTGCACCACTGGTTGAGGGTATATAAATACCCCATCAATCCCCTTCTAATTATAATTATTATTCATCAATAAAGAGACTCTGTAAAAATTTCTTCCTTTGCTGTGTGCATCGTGGGGTGTGAGGCCCTTTTCCTTTATTCTTCGGAACATCGTGGGGTGTGAGGCCCTAGTTATCCTACCTATCCAGCTGACAAGAAAACCTAGCCACTTCTTCTAACCCTTCCCTTTCATTTATTTTCCTTCCTATGCTACTTCTTAACTTTAAATTTTTTTGTTGAGTGTTTGTAGGTGATCAGGAATCGAAGTCATGTATTCTTGCCTCGAAACTAGCATCGCGCGGAAGATCAGAGCCCGGCATCAACTTCTTGAAATCCTGCTACATCAATCTTGAGAGTCCTGCCAGATCTATTTCAAAGGAGCGATTTTCATTGATAAAACAGAAAACTTATTCCATTCTTTTTAATTTCTGATTAGTTGAAAGTAAATCATAGTTTAGGTGGTTTCATTGTCACCAAGTCCTGCTTTCTAGTTACTTTGTAGGTTTAATTGTGCAGGTAGTTAAGTAGAACTAGTTTCCTTAATTACATATTTTGAGTCTTCCTTAAAATTTGAAAAAAAAATAAAAAATATTCTCTTCTATTCTTTGATAATTAGGCTTTAATTATTTGTTCCGCATCATTAGCTCCCTCCCCACTAACTCTCTCTATAACTCTCAACCACCTTCCTCACTCTCTCCTATAAGATAGGGGCTGTTTAGTATGTGGAAAAGTAGAGGAAATAAAAGGTTTTTGATAGAAAAGCTTTGCAGAAATTGAGAAAAAAAGAGAGAAAGGTAAAATGGTTTTCTACCTAATGTTGGGAAGAGAGATCTAAGGATAATGGGTATGCGATTGCCTAGTGCTCTAGGCTGGGAAAGAGAGTTTGGGAATGATTGTTTTCAGAGTATTTCCCACTGTCATTGTGTTCCTCGACGGTGTGAGGAGTCTTAATGTTCAAGGAAAAAGAGTTCGATACCAAGGTGTTTTCGGAGCTAGCACTTCGGAAAGTGCTGGTCAAGCAAGTCCCTGATGTGAACTACCTGTGGAGGCCAGACAATTGTGTGGCTGGTAGAGCTTCATCCACCTCTTTAGTTGGTGATTCGAGAGCGTCATCCATTTCATCCTCCACTGCTGCAAGGAGTTACTTTGCATCTTCAAAAGGTGTGCATCAAAAGGTTTGATACGGTAGGTTCATGTTTTATATCATACATTGATGTTCATGTCATATTACATTGGTAGGCTATGTAGAAAGTAGTTTCTATATCATGTTTAGATTAAAATAGTTTAATCTTTACTCTTCTACTGCAATGCATATTAAAAAGGTTTTAAAATGCATATCTATAGCATTCTTATGATTCCTTTCAAATGGTATCAGAGGCAGGTTGATATTGAAATGATTAGTTTTGTATAATATATTCCATGTTATCCTTTGTAGATTCCTGTATTGGATGGAAACATCAGGGCATCTGGTTATAGGAGATTAGTAGGGTTTTAAGGCCCTCACTTCCCATTCAAGGGGGTCTCCTATAGTGTGTTAGGGTGCCAAAAGGTATTGAAATGGAGTTGTAGATTAAAGCTAGTTTAATCTAACATAGTAGATTAAATTGTTTAATCTTGGTTTGTTCTAAATTTGATGACATGAAAGGTTTAGATTAGATCTAAAAGGAGTTTATGATTATGTTAAAAGGTTGTTTTAACGTGAAAAATCAATTTTAGAAGTAATTTTTTTTAAAGTTTACTCATAGAAAATAGAATATCAAAAGTTCAAAATTCAATGTAAAATCGATTGAGATTAATCTTGAAGCTGTTTCAATGACTAAAAATTTAAACTTGATTTAGAATTAAGTTTTCTAATGACCAGAGAGATCTGGGAATTTGATTTGAAGATCTTAAGTCATCTGAACCAAACTTGGGTTAAATGGGATGGGCTAGGATTAGATCCTTAATTAGGTTAGACCTAAGGTTAGAAGAATTGGATTAATTAGAGATAAGAAACTAATCAAAAGTTGGATTATGTCTCATTTCTCTTTGGTCTTAATAGTTAGAAAGTGTAATCCAAACATCTAAAAGGATCTATTATGGCTCAGTGATTAATCTGGTTATTTAAGTCTGATATGGTTGAGGAAGGTGAACTGAATTGGTGTCTAGGCAAGCAGCCTTACGGTCTATGGTTATAAGGGCACCTCTTACCTAGCTAGCTCACTTGTAGCTAGTGTCTAAGGAAAGATGGTTAATGATGGAACTCGTACCTTAACCATGCTTACCTGGCCTATACGGCTAACTGGAATTGACTTATGAGAAGCTTACTGAATTGGATTAACCCATGTCACCTAAGGTTAATCAGATTTGTCTAATTTCAGGTGTCCAAGATGTTCATGAACCTTCTACAAGTTAGTGGGAGGATTCTTGATTATGGTCCATGTATTCTTCATATGTCACTTTTTTTAAATCCTATAAATTATAAAGTCCTTAAAAAGATGAAGTTATAGGGATAACTGAGTCTTAGCCTCCCATTAAGTTGAGTGGCAATGTGTCCTTTAGTTGGGTGATCATCGATAGTACCAAAGTATGGATGGTCATTAGGCTATTAGAATTGCCATTCATAATATGATGGCTCAGTGCAACTCTTTTAATGGTGGTCAGGTGAGCCAGCCAAAGTCGGGCTTGATCATTCATTAGTTAGAAGCACTGAATTTAGTCATGTTAATGGTTGGACCTAACCAGGACCTTCTTTAGCAGGAAGCCCAAAGGCCGATTGTAGTGCTCATGGCACAAAATTTCAAATAATAGAAATTGCTTGGAAGAAGCAATTGGTTAATTGAACCTACCTTTAGGTTCACATAGGTGAGCCAGCCAAAGTCAAGATCATATGGCACCTTTAGGATTCTAGTACCCACTAAGGAATTAAGTGTAATTCCTCGGATTAGAGGTAGAGGCTACTGATCTGAATAAAATATGTGGGAGGACCTTTAGACTAAAGTCCATATCTTTAGGATTAAAATTAAAATTCATATACAAATTTGTTTATGGTTTTCCATTCAGGAAAATGTTTGCCTACTTGTCCCTCACTCATTGCTTGATAATGAAAAACTTCTAGCCCAAACATTGATAATTAGTATCAAAGGCTTAAGATTGTCTTAGAGCACGAAAGGATCCTATATGTTGTATCGGATTTAGCACCTGAGGTACCCATAGCCAATGCTCGTACATCTGTCAAGGACACTTATGAGAAATGGCTTTTTGATAGAACTACTGTATGTTGCATTATGCTGGCGGTTATGAACGACGAGTTTAGTCGCAAATTCGAGGAGGCCCAACCGGAGGAAATCTTACAAAAGTTACAGGAATCCATCAGCATGCATGACAATATAGAGCGGTATAAGACTTCCTATGCCATCTGTAACACCCATACATGAGATGGGGCATCAGTAACTGATCATGTATTGTACATGACCGAATTATTTGAATACCTGGACAAACTCGAATGTCCCTTGCATGAACAACTGGGGAAATATGCTATACTGAATTCTCTGCCCCTTCTTACCTTGGTTTCCTTGATCACTTCCGGATGCATAGGACAGTAGTGAACTACCACAGTCTATTGGGGTTACTACAGAACTATGAGAAGGACCACAACCTCAATAAGGGGTTGGTGTACTTGGTGGGAGGAAATAGGGCAGTGCGTCATCCCCTTAGGAAAGGGAAAAATAATAAAAAGAAAAAGGCTGAAAAGGTGCAGATTGTTGGTGGGGCCAGTCAAGCTAGGAAGAAAAAGGTAGACCAGAGTCAGGCGGAGTGCTTCTACTGTAAGAAGCAAAGTCACTGGAAGAGCAATTGTCCTCTGTATATTGCATCCCTTGACCCAAACATGCTGAAGAAGAGGAAGCAATAAGATGTTGTTGCCCAAGGTATTTATATGATAAATCCCTGTACTTATTCTTTTGTGATACTACTAATTGGGTAATTGATACTAGGAGTCCTTACCATATTTGCAACAAATTGCAGGGACTTCAAATTTGTAGGAGGTTCGAGGATGGAGAAAGGTTTCTGAATGTTGGAGATGGAAGTCAAGTTCCAGTTCTGGCGTTAGGAGACTTCTCTCTTGTTTTTGAATCTTGTAAAATTATTTTACATGACTGCCATTATTATCCTACATTTCTTATAAACATTATCTCTGTAGGCTTGCTGGCCAAAGAATGTTTTGAACTTTGAATTAAGAAAAATATTTGCAACATTACTTTGAATGGTTCAGTTTTAATGAATGGATATTTGGTAAATGGCATTTATTTGCTATCACAGCCTATGAGTGTAATGTACACGACAAGCAAACATCCTAGAATAGATAATGTCAGTGATGCTTATCTCTGGCACTGTAGGCTAAGTCATATAAACAAAATTATGATAAATAGGTTAAGACAAGATGGTCTCTTAGAGGTAAATGATTTTGAATCATTGCCTGCCTGTGAATCTTGTTTACTTGGGAAAATGACCAAGTCATTTTTTTCTGGAATAGGTATAAGAGCCAAAGAAATTTTAAGTCTAGTACATATAGATGTATGTGGACCTATGAATGTCAGTGCTAGAGGTGGGTATAATTATTTCGTTACTTTTACAGATGACCTATCTAGGTTTGGTTATGTTTATCTTATGAGACATAAGTCTGAGTTGTTTGAAATATTCAAATGATATCATAATGAAGTTGTAAAGCAAACTGGAAAGAGTATAAAGTCTCTTCGATCTGATCGAGGAGGCGAATATCTTTCTAGTGAGTTTCTAACTTATCTTCAAGATAATGAGATTCTCTCTCAATGGACACCTTCGAGGACACCCCAACTGAATGGTGTGTTTGAAAGGAGGAATAGGACTTTGTTGAACATGGTCCAGTCCATGATGGGCTTTGCCACTCTGCCTATCTCTTTCTGGGATTTTGCCTTGGAGTCTGCCTGTTATCTTTTTAATAGGTCTCCTAGCAAGTCTATGGACAGGACTCCATATGAGATGTGGTCTGAATGAAAAATGGTGCTCTCATACCTTAGGGTCTTAGGGTGTCTAGCCTATGTTAAGCATTTACAGACTGATAAACTAGGACCTAGGTCTAATCGATACCTATTCATTGGGTATCCAAAAGAGTCTAAAGGATATTTCTTTTACCCGCCTGATGAACAAAGCTGTTTGTTTTTCTTAGGGTTATCTTTTGGAAAAGGAGTTCCTTAGTGAAGGAACTACAGCCACTAGGATTGAACTTAGTAAAGTTTAACAGGTAGAAGAACCAACACATTTAGGAGATACCTCAGACTGGATTTGACTAATTCAAATCCGGTGCCCATTGAGCACCCATTAAGGAGATCCGGTAGAGTACCGTGTCAACCGAATAGATACTACGATTTGTTGGTCCAGGATGGAGATCCCATTGAACTTGATGAAAACAATAAGGATCCGATCACCTATATGGATGCTCTATAAAGGTCCGACTCTGATAAGTGGCTAGAAGCCATGATATCCGAAATGGAGTCCATGGAGATCAATAATGTGTGGATAAAAGTTGATCCACCTAAACGGATAAAATCCATTGGGTGTAGATGGATTTTCAAAAGGAAACAGGGCATAAACGAAAGGGTGGAGACCTATAAAGCCTGTTTGGTTGCCAAGGGATACCTTTAACATTATAGTATTGACTATGACGAGATATTTTTTTCTATGGCAATGCTCAAATCCATTCAGATTATGCATGCTTTAGCTAAATACTTTGACTATGAAATCTGGTAAATGGATATCCGAACAGCCTTCCTAAATGGTGAGCTAGAAGAAGAGCTGCATATGATGCAACCTAAAGGGTTCGCATCCATAGATGAGTCAAAGGTTTGCAAGCTCCAAAGGTCTATCTATGGACCAAAGTAGGTATTTCGGAGTTGGAACATGCGATTTGATAAGTGTATCAAGTGTATGGCTTCATTAAAAATGGAGAACCTTGCATTTATAAGTGGGCTAATGGTTATGTGGTTGTATTTCTTGTATTGTATGTAGATGATATTCTCTTAATCGGGAATGATGTCCTTGCACTACAAGGAATAAATGTCTAGTTGTCATCTCAGTTCTTTATGAAGGACTTGGGTGAAGCCTCCAATATCTTAGGGATGAAGATCTATAGAGGTAGATCTTCGAGACTTCTAGGACTGTCCCATTCAATGTACATTAATACCTTGCTGAAATGATTTAACATGGAAAATTCCAAGAAAGGCTATCTTCCGATAGGCCATGGAATTACTCTCTCCAAAAAGGATTGTATGTTAACTCTTGAGGAGAGAGAGCATATGAGTAGAGTCCCATATGCTTCGGCAGTTGGATCTATAATAATGCAATGATATGTACTAGACCAGACATGGCATATTCACTAGGAGTAGTAAGCAAATACTAGTGTGACCCAGGTGAAGCGCATTGAAAGGTGGTAAAAATCATCCTGAAGTATTTTAGAAATACTAAAGACCAATGGCTTATCTATGGAGAGCTTGACATAAAACGTGTCAGTTATAACGATTCAAGTTTTCAGTCAGATAGAGATGATAGCAAAAGCATGTCAAGCTTTGTATTTACCTTAAATTGAGGAGTCATCAGCTAAAAATTTCCAAGCAACATATAGTGCCGAACTCGATTTGCAAATCAGAATACATTGTAGCATCAGATGCAGTGAATGAAGCTTTTAGGCTATGAAAGTTCTTAGGAAAGCTGGGAGTGGCACCTTCCCTGGATGGCCTTGTTCTAGTATTTTATGATAGCACTAGAGCCATAGCTCAAGCCAAAGAGACAAAGTCCCATCAGTGCACCAGCACATTTTGCGATGCTACCATCTCGTGCGAGAGATTATGGTACGAGGGGACATCGACCTTCAGAAGATCGATGGAAAGGAAAATCTATCCAACCCCTTCACTAAAGCAGTCAGAATTCAATAGTTTAAAGATTGTAATTGAAAAATAGGAATGCGATTCTATACTGATTGGCTTTAGTCCAAGTAGGAGTTGTTGAAAATTGTGTCCCAAAGCCAATTGACTAGGCTATAGATGGTTATGCTATTTGTACATTGGATATGAATTTTGATATAAATAAAAGTTATCTTTTGGCTGTTCATCACAGGTACATTTCCTTTATATGAACTCTTATGTGATGAAGTCCTTAAAACTTCATTATACTCGATATAGAGAGGATATATCGAGTGTTTCTTAAATTGTTCACGATCGAGTGATACATTGTTATAGGACGACTACGTATCAAGTATAGATCATTGTATGTCATATAGGTTGATTATCCTCTTAACTAAGGAATGTGGAGACATTGTTATGACATGCAAGTGGAGTGTATGACATTTCACTAAAAGTGACCCACCTAACGGAACTCCCTTTTCTGTCAAAGGGTTGTTCGTGAAGGGATATGGATATATGTGTCCCTCAGACCTAAGATCACCATAGTAGCTTGTAAGCAACTCATTGTGCTTTAGCACTGGACTCCCCGAATTTCTAATTCAGTCTTGAAAGGATGCTGGGTACAGTCATGTACTTATGAAAAAATGATAGGATCAAGATGGGATTGAACTCTCAGAACTAATTGGAGTGAATGACTCACTAATGTCTCAATATGGCAAAACCTTGGCCAGGGTAGTTCTAGTGAAGAGTCACTGAACATGCAAAATTGAGACATATGTTTGCAGAGCATGAAGTGGTCGAAGGGATGAATTATATAGTTACCATATGCCAGAGGTTTTTGATGGTTGCTCTGTAACTTTGACCTATCCGGATGTCGGGTGTTATTATTAGATGAGACTTTGATTGGTATTGGAATTGTTCCAGTGCTACTGGCTTATTGTTCAAACCTATGGGGTCACATGCCATAGGGGTAACTACTTGACCTAATAGCCGATTGACAATTGGAAATCATCTAGGGGTCGAAATTGCATAAGATAAAATTTTACCTATGTGTCGACATTTCAATGTGTCGACACATGGACTTATCTCATGAGTCAACACTTGGCTTTACAAAAGTTGTGAAATTATTCTTATCAATTGTTAATGATGTCTTGAAGATCTAATATGCAATATGATTGCTTCAAAACTCAATTTGATTGAGTTGCAAATTTACTAGCTCGAATCGAATCGGATTTGATTCGGATTAGGTTTGGGTCAACTCGGGTTGAACCAAAATTTGTGCACCTTATCCATCTGAGTTTGAAATTGGATTTAAAACTCAAATATCATTTAATTTTGAATTGTCAATTTAATTTTCAAATTTAATCTGATATTTGAAATTAATGGTTGGATAAATGCTATCCTTAGCTCCCTCTCCACTAACTCTCTCCATAACTCTCACCCACCTTCCTCACTCTCTCATATAAGATAGGGGCTATTTAGGACATGGAAAAGGAGAGGAAATGAAAGGGTTTTGATAGAAAAGCTCCATAGAAATTGAGAGAAAAAGGAGAGAATGCTAGAATGGTTTTTCTACCTAAAGTTGGGAAGAGAGATCTAAGGGTATTGGGTGTGCGATTGCCTAGTGCTCTAGGCTAGAAACGAGAGTCTGGGAAGGATTGTTTTCGGAGTATTTCCCACCTCCATTGTGTTCTTCAGTGGCGCAAGTAGTCTCGACATTCGAGAAAAAATAATCGGATACCAAGGTGTTTCTGGAGCTAGCACTTTAGAAAGTGTTGGTCAAGCAAGTCACTAGTGTGAACTACCCTTGGAGGCCAGATAATTGTGTGGCTAGTAGAGCTTCGCCCACCTCTTCAGTTGGTGATTCGAGAGCCTCATCCATTCCATCTTCCACTGCTGCAAGGAGTTGCTTTATGTCTTCAAAATGTGTGCATCAAAAGGTTTGATACGGTAGGTTCATGTTTTATATCATGCATTACTGTTCATGTCATATTACATTGGTAGGCTTTCTAGAAAATAGTTTCTATATCATGTTTAGATTAAAAGAGTTTAATCTTTACTCTTCCACTGCAATGCATGCTAAAATGGTTTTTAAATGCATTTCTATAGCCTGCTTATAGTTCCTTTCAGATAAATCCTAAACTATCCTAAAAATTCGATAACTTATTCTTGAATTTGAATACATGAGTGGTGCTGCTTCAAGATCCGTGCTATTATGAGATTCATGCTGGTCGATGTCCCCATCATTTTCCTGAGGTGGGGAGAACTCAACTCCATCGAGTCTTGCTCATACTCCAGCTTCAGCTTGATTTCAGGCTCTTAGGACTCTAGCTTAACTCATCAATAGCCAAAAGATAATTTTTTTTCAAACAAATCCCAGATTTTTTTTTCGAGCTTTGCTCTAGGATCTGTGTGGGACTAAAAATCATGCATCTCTAAAACTTGCATAGCTCTAAAATCCATGTAGCTTTAAGATTTATGTTGCTTTGAGATGTGTGGAGGCTTGAAGTCGGCAAGAGGGATGGAAGCTGCTTTCATGATCATGCAGCTTCTTCATCCTCCCTTGGATCGATGGGGCTGGAATAGTGGAGGGACTCCCGACAGGCTTTGCCAGCGGTGATGGCATGGACAGGAAGAAGGGTTCCGGTGGACGGCTTGGCAGTGGCTGTTTCGTTCGGTTGTAGATAGCAGAGACGGTCAGCTTCTAGCAAGGGAAGCAGGGAGGATCCAGTGGGTGGCACGGGTGGCCGGATCGGTGGATGTCAAACATAGCAACACTGAGAGATGGGGTAGCAAAAATCGGAAGAGGTGATGCCAAGTTTGGAATGGGAATGACCTCATGGGGCACTAGCAAGGAGGCAATCGTGGGCAAAGGAGGGATTTGGATCTGGGCGGAGAGGTTCATCGATGATGGTTTTTCTCATTAATTGAAGAAGTTTGGTGGCTGCTGGCAGTGATTGGGCGAGTCTGGTGGATTGCTCGGGTAGCGGCGGACAATGAGGTTGGCGGTGAAGGAAGAGATGGGCTGCTTCATGGGCGGAGGGGATAGCCATGATCGGTGGCTGTGGAGGTGCTGATCGGAGGAGTGGAGGGCAACGATGGTTCTGGTCAGGATGATCGAGTGTTTGCGGTAGTAGGGGATTCCAGATGGTATGCTTGATCGGGCAGATGATGGGGTTTGGCGGTGTCCTCTCATCGGTGAGGCATCACATATAGAGATGAACAGATGATCAGCTTCTGGGATGGATGTCTGCGATGTGGGAGATTATGCGATGGCTGGCTATGGGGACTTCCATTATCGATGGTGAGTGGTCAGACTTGGTCGATGATGGCATCCGCGGATGGGGCGGAGTCCTCTCTCAAGCATGGCGATGGATGTTGATCGACAGGGAAGGTCACATCATCGGTGGGAGGGGCAGCAAGGGTGTCAGTGTGTCTGATTAGATCTGGCTTGGTGGTAGCGGGATCTGGTGGGGATGAAGAAGATCTGGTGGGGAGATCTGGAAGAGGATAGGGATGCGGGGAAGAATGGAAAAAAATGGAAGAGACAGTGTCAGGGAACTCATGGACTTTAGGACTCATGCTCACGGAGAGACCTCTTACCTCTAGGGCATCCCACCTACCTAACTAATGGAGCCGGTAGGGTAAATCTCAAAGAACATGGGGGTAAAGAAGATGGAATATAGGAAGGGGATAACTAGACATGGCCTCGCACCATGTCCTGGATTTGCACCTCTCGTTTTCTCCTTCATGGAGCGATCAGGGTTGGGCATCTCACTCAAGCCTCACACCCACTCCCTCTCAGAGCAACCATGGTTGGGCCTCTCACCCTCTCCATCATGGAGTTAAAAAAAAGAATCACTCTTTTCTAAAAACTCATTTTCATTCACTTAACTATTTTTTTATAAAGGATTGAGGGTAGTATTTATAGACCTTTCCTAACCCTCATTTGAATTTGAATACAGGATAGAAAGACAGGGGTTCAAATTCAAATACAAGATAAGATGAGGTCTATCCCAATCCTAAAAACAAGATATCTCAATCCTAACCAACTAACAAATTTCAAAATAAAGATAAATTCTAAACTATCCTAAAAGTCCTATAACTTATTCTTGAATTTGAATTCTAGAGTGGTGCTGCTTCAAGATCCATGATGTTTCGAGATTCATACTGGTCGATGTCCCTATCATCAGTCCTTCAAAAATTGAACTCTGGCCAAGTCAGCTCTTCACTCTCGAGTCGGCTCGCCTTACTAATTTTCTCAGAATTGATTTTTTCAAACTCTAGAGGAGTCGGCTCTGATACTCAGTACTTCAAAAATTTAACTCTACCTGAGTCAGCTCTTCACTCTCAAGTCAGCTCGGTTGTCTGCGTGCCAGAAAACTCTGTGCCATGCCAGAACATTAAGTCGGCTCTTCTACTTTGAGTTGGCTTTAGTGATTGGTTTTGCCAAAAACCTTCCAAAACTTCTCCAAAATTCTTCCAAAGGCTTTCAACCAACTTCAAATGTTTTCAAACTCCTTCAAAGCCTAAACTAAGTAATTTAAACTTGAAAAACTACATTGAATTGGCCTATTTTCATGAATACACAAGTGATTTTTCTTTGAGCTCTACACTACATGATACTTTTTTAAAAATAATCTTGACATACATCAATAATTTCATAAATATAGGAAGAGTGGTTGTTCATTCAAATCATCCTACAAAAACTTATAAAACACTTGAAAGTATTTAGTACCAAATGCATGCTCCAATATTTTGTTAACATCAAAATCATTCCAGGGGTCAACAAGGTTCCATTTTTTTGTGTTGCCTCTACAATTCATTGCCTATAGAGGCCAACATAATGCACTTGACAGTCATGCTATCATTTTGCCACATTTTATTTATGGATCTTTCCTTTTCAACAGCATCCTCTCCTACCAGATCTTGATCAGAAGTATCAAGGATACAGGCAATTTTTTCCTGAGCTAATACAATTCTCAAGTTCCTTAACCAATCTATATAATTTGGACCAGTCAACGTATTGGCATCCAAGATGCCCAACAGTGAAAGAGTAGAAGCCATAATGTAAAATTTATATTAAATAAAGAATAACTACAAGCAGACCACTCATGATAATATTCACAATTAGACAAGGACTTTTACATCTAATTATGTCTCTCACTATTCTTTTTTGTATACCATAACCCTTAACTCTGGTAAGTGGGAAACCCTCCCAGTGCTTCCTTAGTGGGCTTGAGATCCCAATTCCTTATAAATGCCTTGTGTGTACACTACAAACACTTATAAGTTCAAGGATAGGAAAACACCCTTTTCAATTGCATCCTTTGCAATTCTCAACATAACTTTTACCTCTAAGATACTTATAGCCTTGTGTGTGCACAACAAACCATAATATTGTCCTTGTGTGTACTAACAAAGCAACATTATTAGTCATGCTATAAAGCACTAGATGCACCAAGACAAATTTTATACTAAATGTTAGAGCAGGCCTTGTGTGTACATAACAAACCTACTATAGTGTTGACATAAATCTGGCATAGCATGAAGAAAGGCAATTTGTAGTGTGCTTAATCAATTAGCATTTCTAATTCAGGGTTTAGATTTGACCAAATTGGCCAGGTAAGTGGAAGAAATGAGGGGGTCCCCCCATTGCTTTCCTTAGACACCAAATGAATTGGCCAGGTCAAACAACGAAACGAATTAAAAACCTCACTCCCTTTATCTTCCCAAAACCACTTTGCTTAGACACCAATGGCTAATCGAACCCTAATTGGATTTGCATAATGATTAATTTACACTATGACTAAATATGATTTTATGAGGGCTTTGATGGTCTCTAACACATCCTAATTATTGACTTAATCATGTCAACCTAACATTCATGACATCATAAAACCTAACATTCATGACATCATAATGTATTCATAACCATACACATATGACATGATATTCATTCCAACAATCAAGCATATTAACCCTAATATGCATATCATAAGCATGATTAAAATATCAATCCATTCACCTCACTTGTTTATGGGATATGACCACAGTAGCACCCCTACATACCATAGGAGACCCTATTGAATGGGAAGAGAGGGCCATGAAACCCTAAGTAACTTCTATGACCGGACAGCCATGGTGACTAATCCAATCCGAAGTAGTTACTAGGATATAACATAGTTCATATGTAATTTTAAACAATCATGCATCACTTCATGGCATAATAAGCAATCATTACTAATTGCATACATCATAATATGATTACCATATATGATCATATTTACTATCACATAAGCATATTCAATTGACCATTAATTGAATTAAATAAGAGGGCTCTGATACCACTGTTGGGTTTTGGTGGCATAATGAAAGAATGAATTTCAAAATTTTTATTTTGAAACTCTAAACAACCTGAAACACTAAGCCCAAGATCCCTTATTTCATTACCATTAACAAGTCATTCAATTAGTATTTGGAAAAATACCTGGAATGCTAATTCCTTCTTCTTTTCACTAGGCACACAAGTGCATGCCCTCCAGAAGTGATCCACATAGGAATTGAACCTAGGAAGAACTCCTTAGTAGGTTGCATAAACCACTGGGACTCTTGTGATGGCCTTTCTTCCTTTGGCAGCCTCTCCTTTCTTTCTCAAACCCTTGCCCTTGAGTAGAGCACTCTGAGCCCTCTCCAAATCTTTTCTTCACTATCTTTTTCACTTCCTTATTCACTTCCTAAACCCTTGTCTTAAAATAGTGAACTTGTCTTAAGACAAGACCTAAGTTCTAACAAGGGAAGGAAGAGACAAGGAGAGTGCAGCAGAGTGTAAGTGTAAGAAAGAAAGGATTTGTGATACCCATCGGCCTAAACACCGATGGCTATTTATAGGAGATGGGGAGGTGCCATATAAGTCTTATCATCAACCTATGATCTGTCCAATAACAGATCATATAAGACCCTTCACTAAGAAGGAGTCATATCCTGAAATGTCAAGACCTTTCTTGTGCCAAAAGACTTATATCCTTTGTCTGAATAATATGGCCCACTTATCCACATGCCATGTGGCATGTAACTAGTAGAGAAGTTACTCAGAAGGTGTGGAAACAATGTGTCTTTATCCAAGAGTCAAGTTCCTTCATTAAGAAGGACTCTTGGATTTAAATGTTGCGGTAACCAAGTGAAGGGACGCAACCATTCACTTAGCGTGCCAACTTGCTTCACTGCCCAACCTTTTTTTCACTGGTTATAAGCCAACATAATCAAACATTAGATGAGGCAAGGGATGCCTTGTTACATGTGGAAACCAAGTCCCCAAAGTAGAAGTACTCTAGGTCTTTTCTGTGCCCCATTTGTTCTAGTGCAAAACTCAAATTGGCGCCAAGAGTCCTTAGAACATTAGACTCTTCATATAATTAGATAATGGCTGATTAAATTTGGATAAAACCAGATAATTGCTACCCTACTTTGCACTCAACTAAATCTAGGATTTTCTCAAATTGGTTAGCACATTAAGCAACCTTTAGACCCAATTCAATTGGGTTAGGAGTTAGGTTAGCCTACACATGCTAGTATGCAATCTAGCAAACCAATTAGGATCTCATGACCCTAATCAAATACTAATTAACTTCCTAGCCCGATTTCCTAATGTGTGTGACCCTTTGGATTCCACATCTGGCCAGCAGTAGTGATGTAGGATGAAAATGAAACGATGGATGGAGAGTTTTAGCAAGCTATCCGCAAGTAAACTTGAGCAAATAATTATCAAATAAATTATCTAA
Organism: Areca catechu; assembly: GCA_021397845.1. Lineage (NCBI taxonomy): Eukaryota > Viridiplantae > Streptophyta > Magnoliopsida > Arecales > Arecaceae > Areca > Areca catechu. Next base: position 137,818,980 of record CM038051.1, on the reverse strand, counting down.
ATTAATCCAAAGAAAGAATTTTTATGAGGAGACTAGTTGATTAAAGTTACAATACCCGCAATGTAGATCTAATTCAAAATAAAGATTAGGATCTTCATGGCAAAGAAACAATCACTACCAGGGCAAGTTAACCTTTAAATGATTAGATCTAATGAATCTTAGGAAGAGTTTTCCTACCAACAATGATGGCTAAAATACTTGATGAAAGAGAAGCTCTCAATACTCAAGGATTTGAGGTCTAAACCATAAGACTAGCACTCCCTATCTTTAAAACTCACCTTGGCCATGATCCTTGGCTTGGAGACCTACATCTTGGACTTGGAAAATCAAAGAAAACCTGCATCAAATCAAAAATTAGGTGTGGAAGGATAATTCAAAATTAGAATTGAGACAATAAGAATAAGGAAGGAAAACAAAGAAGTAGAGGTCGGTGCCTTCAAAGAATGATGCTTGGATCTCAGATCAAATAATGAGCACTCCATCTTTCAAACACTCAAGGATATTCTCCCCTTTAAATACTCATTCAAGAACCTCACACTCTCTTCTCAAACCTATCTTTGAACTCCAAAACTCAAGAACTTTTTCACTCCAAACAAGAGAATATAAGGAAACTAGAACAAGAAAAATAGCCTTCTTCATTTAATCCAAAATAGAATGAATACAATGGGGGGGGCTTAGGCCCTATTTATAGCCTTTCATAACCCACATTGGTCAGCCAAGGAGAGAGAGAGAGTGGAGGTTAGGTCTAGCTAACTCTAGCTGGGTAGTTTCAACTAGAATTAGTTTATACAACAATTTATGGATTGAAGGTTATAACCACTTGACAAGTGGCAATGACTTGGCTTAATTTGCTGATGTGGAGCCCTATGTATCCTGTGATGTGGCATCCCACATGGCAAGTTGGTTGGAGGTTTGTCGGGGTAATAGAACATGGCTTCAATGTCCCAACAAAATCCTTGATGTAGTGTCCTTCCTCCTCCATAAAAAAGGTGCTTGATATGGTGTATACCAAATAAAGGAAATGGGCTTCAAGTAGATGGCATCCAAGTGAGGGAAATGGGCTTCAAGTAGATAGCATCCCAGTGAGGGAAGTGAGCTTCAAATGGATGGCGCCAAGTGAGGAAAATGGCTTTGAAGAAGTGGCCTCATACCATGCTTGAATTTAGGTTGAGTCAACTTGGTAACATGAGTCGACTCAAGTATTTGATTAAAGAGAAGATGGGCTCAAAACCTTTATTAGATTTGGTCATTTTGACTGCAGAACAAAAGTGAGTTAGTCCAAAAGTCTTCTTTCTTGTTGATGTTTCCATCAATTTTTCCAAGGTGAAAAGAACTTGACTCTATCGAGTAAGTATCAATCTGACTTTGGTAATACTCTAGTAGGTTTGGGTCGATTCTTTGTAGGTCTTCTTAAGTAATCCATGAGTCAGAATCAGGGCATCCTTGCCAATGAACCAAGTAGCATTGATAGTTTTTGTTTTGGGTACTGATAGTCTTATTGTCCAAGATTTACTTAATGCTATCTCGCTGGTTTGATAACTTGGCTGGTGGACACTCATAGGTTGGCTCACTCTCAAAGATAGAACCAGGTATGAATGGCTTACTGGGTATCATTGTTGGTTCCTTATACCCTACTAGATCTGAAATGTTGAAAATGGAACTGATACCGAAGTCAGATGGTAAATCTAGCACATATTAGGTCCAATTTTCTTTATGACTTTGAAAGGACCTGCACCACGGGCATGTAACCAATTAGGTTTGAGCCTTACCATGACATAGACTCCTTCTTGAATTTCTTTAGCTCTCTTACATGAGTTAATCATATGCTTGTTAATTTCATTGCTCAGATTTTCTTACTAATCATGCTATGCATATGACTCTCGCAATCATGGACACTTATGCATGGGAAGGTCAAATGACAGCAAATGACTAAACACAAATGACACCAAAATAAAATAAGATCAAATAGACTTTATTATCTATGGACTAAACTTTATTGTTGGGCTAGCAAACAAAAAGTTCCTAATTTCCAATATTTCCTTAAATGGCTTTGAAAACTCTAGCACATAACTTCAGGTAAGTGGCAGGGAATCTTAATTTAGTTCCTAACATATGCCATAATGTCTTAAAAAAGTAACCATTAAATATTACTGCGACCAGAATAAAAAAGTGCATGTTACATAATGGTGAATCAAAAGGTGGATGTTCAAGGATGGTGGATCAGGGACCAAGAAATGGTTAGGAAAAACATATTGAAAGATTTTCAAAGACTTTCCAGCTTCTTGGAGCTGATCCGTAGGGGTTTGTTCTAGGTTTTCTCTGATGGTCAATACCCCATTATGTGATCCTTCATTAATTTCTAGATCTAAATCCTCAACATTGATTAATTCCGGGTCCTTGATCATCTTCTTGGATTGCTCTTCATGGTTTTGTCCTTGGACTTCATTTTCTTCAAGTTGATTATTCCGTTGTTGATTTCTTTAGGCTAGATAATTATTTTTTTTCTCCAAGCAATTGTTCTTGTCCATACTCATCCATAAGGTTAGACCCAGCTTCATAAACTTCTTCATTAAGTTCTTCAATGAGTTTAGGATCTTTTCTTTCTAGCCCTTCATTAGGACAAGACTTTGATTCTATTCCATCTTTAAATTCTTCAATAGGCTTAGGAGATTTTTTCTCAAATTCTTTCGTGGGTTTAGTCTCTTCTTCATCTCCCTTATACTTATTGAATTCATCAATATATTTAAACACAATTTTATCATCTTGTCTCATATTGTACCATTGGGTTGGAAGATTTTTCTTAGAAGATTTGCATAGGTATTTTCCCTAAGCTTACTCTTCATATCTCCCCAAGTAATTATTTTATCCCCTCTATGATAACTTTGATACTCAACATCTCTCCAATTTGACTTACCATGTTAGACTAGCTTTAATTTGGCAAATTGATACTTCTTTACTTCCGACATTTCGTCCCACTCAAAATATTGATCCATTTTCTTCTCCCAATTGACATACCCCTCAAGGTTTCTATCAAAAGTGGGTGCATAGGATCGATTGCTCCTAATGACTCTCTCCTCTTGATCTACAAAGCCTTGATATGGGTATCTAAGTTTATACTCAGGAGTGAGATCATGACAATGGACTCCTGGATCAATGGGAGGTGATTTAGGATTAGTACGGGTCAAGCAATCTTTTTCAATGTTCCCAATTTAATTATTCACTTGCCCTAACTCTTTGTTCACTTGTCCTAATTGTTTAGTCAGGGTATCAAATTTTTCAGTCAGGGTCCTCATAAAGAATTTATGATTGGGGTCCATGGGTAAACCAGACTAAGTGTAGAACTATTGGTATTGGGCTTCAAATCAATTGGGCCAACAATACAAACCTAACTTTTAGGGCTCCTAGACCTAGAAGTTCAAACACAGGACTTAACTAGATACTACTTAAGAATGTATTTACCCTGTCCACTGGCCAAGTAAGAGGTGGAGTTGCGGGAGGCTCCCATCGCATTCACGAGGTCATAATTAAAAATCGCAAGTCCTCTTAAGGTGTTTGTCACTGGACCTCTAGCCTTAGACACCAATTTCAAGGAATAAGTACAAACTCAAATAATACTTTGTCTTATCTTGCACTTGAACCCGACTTATGGGTGTCCCTAGTTTTAGGTTCCTACTCGATTTGAATTATAGCTTAGGTCAATGCAAATGTGGGTGATTATTTTGTGCCAAGGAAAGGTAATGACCTCCTTCCCTTATGTTATGATTAAAAGCCCTTAAAATGATTTTAAAATTGGTGCACAAACAGCCAACTAGCTAACAAGATATGTCGATTAGCACAAACATATGAGTCAAGCACAAATTTCAAAGTTTCAAAATTTTAAAATTTAAATTTAAAATTATAGATCTTAAAATCTTAATTTCAAAACTCAAATTTTAAAATTTAAAATTCAAAATTTAGTTAGAAAATTCATTCTTGAAGGTACAAGTTGTAGTAAGAAAAATTTCAGTCACTAACAACTTCTAACTAGCTAGTTTTAAAATTTGAAATTAAAACTTTAAAATTTCATAAAAAATGAAATTTAAATTTAAATTGTTAGATCACAGAGTTAAGGCTTCATATTTAGAAATTTGAGTTTTAATTCTTGAATTTGGTTTAGGAAATTCAAATTTGAAAGCTTATTGTAGAAGTGGTTACAAGAACCTTCTAGCCAACAAACCCTTAACAATCTAACATCCAAAATTTGAAATTAAATTCAAAAAATTCCAGAATTCGAATTTTAATGAGTGGAGATCTTAGATCCAGATCTAAAATTCAGAGATAATTTTTTTTGAATTTTTCTAAAATTTAATGGAACAACTAAATGGAGGGCACTAAAATTGAAACAAGCTGTGAACTAGTTAAGGCAGTAGCTTAAAGTGATGAAGATTAAACCAAGAATTCGAAGAGAATATTGTGTTTAAATTTTAGATCTCAGATCCTAACATCTGATAGTGTAGTGAAAAAATTGTTTGGGTTTTTTCTCCTTTTGAGAAAAATACTAAAATTCATGGAATTCTTGGGTTGGTGCTAGTACAGAAATTTTAGCAATTTTTAAATCTCCAATTGACTAGATTCAAAACTCAAAACTTAAATTTTAAAATATCAAAAAATTAAAATTTAAATTAAAACTTTCAGATCATGGAGTTGAGATTCTATATCTCAAATTTTAAAATTCAAATCTTGAATCTTTGGCTTTGAATTTTGGACTTGAAGGTAAGCAACAAACAAAGGGAACAAAATTTCAGCAACTTGACCCAGTAAACCTCTGATACCAAAAATTGATGCAGAACAAAAATGTAGTGATGGATGGAGAGTTTTAGCAAGCTAACCAGCAATTAAACTTGAGCAATTAATTATCAAATAAATTATCTAAATTAATCCAAGAAAAGAATTTTCATGAGGAGACTAGTTGATTAAAGATACAATACCCGCATTGTAGATCTAGTTCATAAAAAAGATTAGAATCTTCATGGCAAGGAAACCATCACTACTAGGGCAAGTTAACCTTTAAATGATCAAATCTAATGAAGCTTAGGAAGAGTTTTCTAACCAACAGTGATGGCTAAAATATTTGATGGAAGGGAAGCTCTCAATACTCAAGGATTTGAGGTCTAAACCATAAGACTAGCACTCCCTACCTTTAGGACTCACCTTGGCCATGATCCTTGGCATGGAGACCTTCATCATGGACTTGGAAAACCAGAGAAAATCTGCATCAAATCAGAAATTAAGCATGGAAGGAGAATTCAAAATTGGAATTAAAACAAGAAGAATAAGGAAGGAAAAGAAAGAAGTAGAGGTCGGTGCCTTCAAGGAATGATGCTTGGATCTCAAATCAAATAAGGAGCACTTCACCTTTCAAACACTCAAGGATATTCTCCCCTTCAAACACTCATTCAAGAACCTCACAATCTCTTCTCAAACCTATCTTCTAACTCTCAAACTCAAGAACTTTTTCACTCCAAACAAGAGAACATAAGGGAAATAGAACAAAAAAGATAGCCTTCTTCATTTAATCCAAAATAGAATGAATACAATGGGGAGGGCTTAGGCCCTATTTATAGCCTTTCATAACCCACATGGGTCGGCCAAGGAGAGAGAGAGTGTGGAGGTTAGGTCTAGCTAACTCTAGCTGGGTAGTTTCAATTAGAATTAGTTTTTACAACAATTTAGGGATAGAAGGTTATAACCACTTGAAATGTAGCAATGACTTGGCTTAATTTGCTGATGTGTAGCCCTATGTGTCATGTGATTTGGCATCCTACATGGCAAGTTGGTTGGAGGGTTGTTGGGGTAACAGAACATGGCTTCAATCTTCCCACAAAATCCTTGATGTAGTGTCCTTCCTCCTCCCCAAAAAAGCTGCTTGATGTGGTGTCTACCAAGTGAGGGAAATGGGCTTCAAGTAGATGGCATCCAAGTGAGAGAAATGGGCTTCAAGTAGATGACATCCTAGTGAGGGAAGTTGGCTTCAAATGGATGGCGCCAAGTGAGGAAAATGGCATTGAAGAAGTGGCCTCATACCATGCTTGAATTTAGGTTGAGTCGACTCATTAACATGAGTCGGCTCAAGTATTTGCTTAAAAAGAAGATGGGCTCAAACCCTTTATTAGATTTGGCTATTTTAACTGTAAAACAAAAGTGAGTTAGTCCAAAAAGCTTCTTTCTTATTGATGTCCCCATCAATTCTCCGGGATGAAAAGAACTCGAATATATCGAGTAAGTATCAATCTGACTCTGGTAATACTCTAGTAGGTCTAGGTCGATTCTTTGTAGGTCTTCTCGAGTAATCCATGAGTCTTTAGAATCATGGCATCATTGCCAATGAACCAAGTAGCATTGATAGTCCTTATTTCGGGTAGTGATAGTCTTATTGTCCAAGAATTGCTCAATCCTATCTCTCCGCTTTGATAACTTAGCTGGTGGACACTCATGGGTTGGCTCACTCTAAAAGATAGAATCAGACCTGAATGGCTCACTGGGTATCATTGTTAGTTCCTTATACCCTACTAGATCTGAAATGTTGAAAGTGGAACCGATACAAAAGTTAGATGGTAAATCTAGCACATATTAGGTCCAATTTTTTTTAAGACTTTGAAAGGACCTACACCATAGGCATGTAACCGTTTAGGTTTGAGCCTTATCATGACATAGTCTCATTCTTGAAATTCTTTAGCTCTCTTACGTGAGTTAATCATATGCTTGTTAATTTCAATGTTCAAATTTTCTTACTAATCATGCTATGCATATGACTCTCGCAATCATGGACACTTATGCATGGAAGGTCAAATGATAGTAAATGACTAAACACAAATGACACCAAAACAAAACAAGCTCAAATGGACTTTATCATTTATGGACTAAACTTTATTGTTGGGCTAGAAAACAAAAAGTTCCTAATTTCTATTATTCCCTTGAATGGCTTTGAAGACTCTAGCACATAACTTCAGGTAAGTGGCAGTGAATCTTAATTTAGCTCCTAACATATACCATAAAGTCTTAAAAATATAACTATTGAATATTACTGGGACCGGATCAATGGTATGGTGGATGTCCTATCTTGGTGGAATAGGAGAGTGCATGTTACATAGTGGTAAATCAGAAAGGTGGATGTTCAAGGATGGTGGATCAGGGATAGAGAAACAGTTAGGGAAAACATGCTGAAGGTTTCTCAAAGGCTTTCCAACATCTTGGAGCTGATCCATAGGGGTTTGTTCTAGGTTTTCTCTGATGGTCAATATCCCATTAGGTGATCCTTCATTAATTTCTAGATCTATGTCCTCAACATTGATTAATTCTGGGTCCTTTATCATCTCCTTGGATTGCTCTTCATGGTTTTGTCCATGGACTTCATTTTCTTCAAGTTAATTATTCCCATTGTTGATTTCTTTAGGCTAGATAATTATTTTTTTTCTCCAAGCAATTGTTCTTGTCCATACTCATCCATAAGGTTAGACCCAGCTTCATAAACTTCTTCCTTAAGTTATTCAACGGGTTTAGGATCTTCTCTTTCTAGCCCTTCATTTGGACAAGACTTTGATTCTATTCCATCTTTAAATTCTTCAATAGGTTAAGGAGATTTTTCCTCTAATTCTTCTGTTGGTTTAGTCTCTTCTTCATCTCCCTTATACTTATTGAATTCAGCAATATATTTAAACACAGTTTCATTATCTTGTCTCATATTGTACCATTAGGTTGGAAGATTTTGCTTATAAGATTTGCCTAAGTACTTTTCCCTCAGCTTACTCTTCATATCTCTTCAAGTAATTATTTTATCTCCTCTATGATAACTTTTATACTCAACATTTCTCTAATTTGAATAGCATGTTGGACTAGCTTTAATTTGGCAAATTGACACTTCCTTACTTCCGACATTTCGTCACACCCAAAGTATTGATCTATTTTCTTCTCCCAATTGATATACACCTCAGGGTTTCCATCAAAAGTGGGTGCATAGGGTCGATTGCTCCTAAAGACTCTCTCCTCTTGATCTACAAAGCCTTGATAGGGGTATCTATGTTTATACTCAAGGGTGAGATCATGATAATGGACTTTTCGATCAATGGGAGATGATTTAGGATTAGTACAAGTCAAGCAATCTTTTTCAATGTTCTCGATTTGATTATTCACTTGCCCTAACTCTTTGTTCACTTGCCCTAATTATTTAGTTAGGATATCAAATTTTTCAGTCAGGGTCCTCATAAAGAATTCAAGATTGGGGTCCATGGGTAAACCAGACTAAGTTTTGAACTATTGGTATCGGGCTTCAAATCAATTGGGCCAACAATACTAACCTAACTTGTTGGGCTCCTAGACCTTCAATCACAGGACTTAACTAGATACTACATAAGAATGTAATTACCCTGTCTACTAGCCAGGTAAGAGGTGGGGTTGCGGGAGGCGCCCCTCACTTTCGCGAGGTCCTAATTAAAAATTGCAATTCTGCTTAAGGTGTTTACCATTGGACCTCTAACCTTAGACACCAATTTCAAGAAATAAGTACAAACTCAATTAATACTTAGTCTTACCTTGCACTTGAACCCGACTTATATCCCTAGTTTTAGGTTCCTACTCGATTTCAATTATGGCTTAGGTCATTGCAAATGTGGGTGATTGTTTTGGGCCAAGCAAAGGTTATGACCTCTTTCCCTTACATTATGATTGAAAGCCCTTAAAATGATTTTAAAATGGGTGCACAAATAGCCAACTAGCTAACAAGATATGTAGACTAGCACAAACATATGAGTCAAACCCGAATTTCAAAGTTTCAAAATTTTAAAATTTAAATTAAAAATTGTAGATCTAAAAATCTTGATTTCAAAACTCAAATTTTTAAATTAAAATTTTTAAATTTAGTTAGAAAATTCGTTCTTGGAGGTACAAGTTGTTGTGAGAAAAATTTCAGTCACTAAAAACTTCTAACTAGCTAGTTTTAAAATTCGAAATTAAAATTTTAAAATTTTTTTTTAAAAAAAATATTAAATTTGAATTATTATATCTCAGAGTTAAGGCTTCATATTTTGAAATTTGAGTTTTAATTCTTGAATTTTGGTTAGGAAATTCAAATTTGAAAGCTTGTTGTAGAAGTGGTTACAAGAAGCTTCTAGCCAACAAACCCTTAACCATCTAACATCCAAAATTCGAAATTAAATACAAACAAATTCCTAAATTCAAATTTTAATGAGTGGAGATCTCAGACCCAAATCTAAAATCAGAGAGAGTTTTTTTTGAATTTTTCTAAAATTTAATGGAACAACTAAATGGAGGGAAACTAAAATTGAAACAAGCTATGAACTAGTTAAGGCAGCAGCTTAAAGTGACGAAAATTAAACTATAAAATTCGAAGAAAATATTTTGTTTAAATTTTATATATCAGATCCTAACATCTTCAGGTATAGAAAAAAGATTTTTTTGGATTTTTTCCCCTTTTGAAAAAAATACTAAATTTCGTGGAATTATTGGGATAGTGCTAGTACAGAAATTTCAGCAATCAGTAAACCTCCAAATGACTAGATTCAAAATTCAAATTTTAAATTTTAAAATATCAAAAATTAAAATTAAAACTAAAACTTTTAGATCTTGGAGTTAAGATTCTAGATATTAAATTTTAAAATTTAAATCTTGAATTCTTGGCTTTGAATTTCGGACTTGAACGCAAGCAACACACAAAGGGAACAAAATTTCAGCAACTTGACCTAGTAAACCTTAAGCTCTGATACCAAAAATTGATATGGGACAAAAATAAAATGATGGATTGAGAGTTTTATCAAGCTAACTAGAAAGTAAACTTGAGCAATTAATTATCATATAAATTATCTAAATTAATCCAAGGAAAGAATTTTCATGAGGAGACTAGTTGATTAAAGTTACAATACCCACAATATAGATCTTATTCAAAATAAAGATTAAGATCTTCGTGGCAAGGAAACCATCACTACTAGGATATGTTAACCTTCAAATGATTGGATGTAATGAAGCTTAGAAAGAGTTTTCCTACCAACAATGATGGATAAAATATTTGGTGGAAGGGAAGCTCTCAATACTCAAGGATTTGAGGTCTAAACCATAAGACTAGCACTCCCTACCCTTAGGACTCACCTTGGCCATGATCTTGGCTTGGAGACCTTCATCTTGGATATAGAAAATCAGAGAAAACCTGCATCAAATCAGAAATTAGGCATGGAAGGAGAATTCAAAATTGGAATTGAATCAAGAAGAAGAAGGAAGGAAAACAAAGAAGTAGAGGCCGACGCCTTCAAGCAATGATGCTTGGATCTTGGATCAAACAAGGAGCACTCCACCTTTCAAACACTCAAGGGTATTCTCCCCTTCAAACACTCATTCTAAAACCTCACACTCTCTTCTCAAACTATATTCAAACTCTCAAACTTATAAACTTTTTTACTCCAAACAAGAGAACATAGGGGAACTAGAATAAGAAAGATAGCCTTCATCATTTAATCCAAAATAGAATGAATACAATAGGGGGGGCTTAGGCCCTATTTATAGCCTTTCATAACCCACATGGGTTGGCCAAGGAGAGAGAGAGAGTGGAGGTTAGGTCTAGCAAACTCTAGCTGGGTAGTTTCAACTAGAATTAGTTTTTACGATAATTTATAGGTAGAAGGTTATAACCAATTGACATGTGGCAATGACTTGGCTTAATTTGTTGATGTGGAGCCCTATGTGTCATGTGATGTGGCATCCCACATGGAAAGTTGGTTGGAGGGTTGTTGGGGTAATAGAACATGGCTTTAATCTTCCCACAAAATCCTTAATGTAGAGTCATTCCTCTTCTTTAAAAAAGGTGCTTGATGTGGTGTCTACCAAGTGAGGGAAATGGGCTTCAAGAAGATAGAATCCAAGTTAGGGAAATGGGCTTCAAGTAGATGGCATCCCAATGAGGGAAGTGGGCTTCATATGGATGGCACCAAGTGAGGAAAATGGCATTGAAGAAGTGGCCTCATACCAACTTGAATTTAGGTTGAGTTGACTCATTAACATGTGTCGGCTCAAGTATTTTCTTAAAAAGAAGATGGGCTCAAATCCTTTATTAGATTTGGCTATTTTAACTGCAAAACTAAAGTAAGTTAGTCCAAAAAGCTTCTTTCTTGTTGATTTTTTTATCAAGTAGGTCTAGGTCCATGCCAATTCGATCTAATCAAATCTGATTTGACCTAATTAGGTCTAGTTGAGCTAACCTAAGTTGCCAATTTGAACTAGCTTTCTAATTTACTCTTGAATTCAATCAAATTGATTCATGAAAACCTTCAAGACATGATTGACATCTAGCAACATATCATGCCTACCCAGAAGATGAGGAATTTGATGGAAAGTACCAAAATACCCTTCAAAAAAAAGTTACCATGCAATTCAGTCCTTCGATCTCCCTTTATCTCGATTAAGTGATGGGCATGGATAAATGTCAAATCTCAGCACTTAATCCTTTCAAACCTCAATTCAATAATGAAGACTTAATCGATGAAAGATTAGAAACCCTATCTAATCTTATCCTATTTTGATCAAAGACTTCCAGAGTCAACATTTGAAGAGATCACACGGGATAACTTTTCCTCTTACTACGAGTGATCAATTCCTTGTTGACCTACTCATTACCTTCATACACAATCCACCATATCCAAAAACACCCCATACATGACTTAATTTCCAAGAATGAGTATGCACCAAAACATGGGTTCATGTGCACAAGATACTACGATAATCTTAGGTCTAAGGATAACATGTACAACTCTCACTAAGAGAACATTCTTTTGACATGTAAGTAAGACTTCCATTTGATGTTCTCTTATCATATCAGTTCAGTAGACTCATAACCTAATGAGCACCAACATCCTTGTATTATTTTCTCTATACAAGTGGTTATGAGACCAACCACCCTCTCCATTGAGCATACATAGGATGTGCTAGTCTTTCTAGATTCATCGATTCACGAATCGATTATCCAATGACTAGGAACATTTTTTTTTAGGATTTATAGGAACTTAGGTCTCACCATTATGATCTCCATCATTACCCTAAATCGATTGCCTTAACCTATGGGATTCATCATAATCTTTATAAGATGCAGTAGTATGATAAATCAAAAGAGGCCTTTTATTGATAAATAATGTCATACATTAGTTGGAAGATCATAGAAATGCCCTTACAATGATTGACTTTTAGGGCACCATTCTTTCAGAGGGTAGAGTCTAGAGCTAGAGGGGATACGCCCATTGGTCAAGCCAACTTTTTATCTTTTCATTTTGTAACTAGGACTCTCTTATGCATCCTTCTTTGCCTTGTAACTTAGATTTTTTAGGGATTTCCCAGTCTGTCGGGAACCTTTATAGGATGTAAGAGAAGACTTAGTAATGAAAAGATCCCTTTCTTTATGGCTATTGTTCTTCTCCCTCTCTTTTCTCTCCTTTTCTCTCCCTTTTTTTTGGGTCTTGCATCGGTTGTATGGCTTCCCAAGCCATCGGGAGCACTTTTCTGATATGAAGGATGCCATAATCAATACAACCTTTTCTTTCCCCTCAGCTAGAATGCCTTGTGTTTTCAGCTTTTCTTTGCCTTCTACTTCTTAGAGTCTTCGTGGTAGGGGGATAGACTTTCATAGTCACCATGAGCCCACCCTGGGGCTCTAGCCATTATGGGGTGATGCTGGAGTCTTGAGGCCAGCCCGAAGAACTCTGTTGGCATCTCGCATTTATTTTGCCAACCTTTGGGTCATGCAGGCTTGTGTACAAGTGGCTTCTCGAGTCCTTTGGGTCACCGAGCTGTGAGTCAACCGATTAATGACATCATGGTGCCGCCTCCAGGTTGTGAGCGAGGTTGGGGATGCCGAGCTTCTTAATTTGCCAAGCTATAAGTCACATGGTAGATGGCATCTTGGTGCTACCTCTAGGTTGTGAGTGAGGCCTTGAGGCTATGTGGTGTCGAGCTTATTGGTGTGCCAAGCTATGAGTCACGTGGTAGATGACATCTTGGTGTCGCCACTGGGTTGTGAGCGAGGCTGGGGGTGCCGAGCTTCTCGATTTGCCAAGTTGTGAGTCATGCAGTAGATGGCATCTTGTTGCCATCTCTGGGCTATGACCAAGGCCATGAGGCTGTGGAGCACCGAGCTTTTTGGTGTGCCAAGCTGTGAGTCATCCGATTGACGACATCTTGGTGCCGCCTCCGGGCTGTGAGCAAGGCCATGAGGCTGTGGGGCACCAAGCTTCTTGATTTACCAAGAAGTGAGTCATGCGATAGATGGCATCTTGGTGCCACCTCCAGGTTGTGACCAAGGCCATGAGACTATGGGGTGCTGAGCTTATTGGTGTGCCAAGTTGTGAGTTATGCGATAAATGGCATCCCACTACTGTCTTCGAGCTGTGGCGAGGCTGGGGGCACCAAGCTTCTCAATTTACCAAGTTGTGAGTCACACGGTAGATAGCATCTTGGTGCCACCTCTAGGCTATGGACGAGGCCATGAGGCTATGGGGCACCAAGCTTATTGGTGTGCCAAGCTATGAGTCACCTGATAGACGACATCCCATTGCCATCTCCAGGTTGTGAGCAAGGCTGGGGGTGCCGAGCTTCTCAATTTGGCAAGCTATGAGTCATGTAGTAGATGGCATCTTGGTGCCACCTCTGGGATGTGAGCAAGGCCATGAGGTTGTGGGGCACCGTGCTTATTGGTGTGCCAAGCTATGAGTCACATGGTAGATGGCATCCCGCTACCATCTCAAGGCTTTGAGCAAGGGTGGGGGCACCGAGCTTCTCGATTTGCCAAGCTATGAGTCACATGGTAGATGGCATCTTGGTGCCACCTCCGGGCTGTGAGCGAGGCCATTAGGCTATGGGGTGCCAAGATTATTGCTGTGCCAAGTTGTGAGTCACATGGTAGATAGCAACTTGGTGCCCTACCGGGCTGTGAGCGAGCTGGGGGTGCTGAGCTTCTTGATTTATCTAGAAGTGAGTGACACGGTAGATGGCATCTTAGTGCTGCCTCCGGGTTGTGACCAAGGCCATGAGATGAGGGGCGCCGAGCTTATTGGTGTGCCAAGCTATGAGTTACGTGGTAGATGGCATCTCGCTGCCATCTCTGAGTTGTGAGCAAGGCTGGGTGCACCGAGCTTCTCGATTTGCCAAGCTGTGAGTCACATGGCAGATCTCATCTTGGTGCCACCTTTGGGCTGTGATCGAGGACATGAGGCTATAAGGTGCCAAGCTTATTGATGTGCCAAGCTATGAGTCATGCAGTAGACGGCATCCCACTACCATCTCTAGGCTGTGAGCGAGGCTGGGGGTGCCGAGCTTCTCAATTTTCCAAGGTATGAATCGTGTGATGGATGGCATCTTGGTGCCACCTCCAGGTTATGAGCAAGGCCATGAGGCTATTGGGTGTCGAGCTTATTGGTGTGCCAAGCTATTAGTCATGCGATAGATGGCATCCCGCTGCTGTCTCTAGGCTATGAGCGAGGCTGGGGGTGCCGAGCTTATTGATTTGCCAAGCTATGAGTCATGCGGTAGATGACATCTTGGTGCCACCTCTGGGTTGTGAGCAAGGCCAAGAGGCTTTGGGGCACCGAGCTTATTGGTGTGCCAAGCTATAAGTCACGTGATAGATGGTATCCCGCTTCCATCTATGAGTTGTGAGAGAGGCTAGGTGTGCTGAGATTCTTGATTTGCCTAGCTATGAGTCATGCGGTAGATGGCATCTTGGTGCTGCCTCCAGGCTATGAGCAAGGCCATAAGCACCTAATGGGGGGCCCAGCTTGAGAATGTTGAACTGTGAGTCAAGCGATAGGTGGTGGGTTGCTCTGCCTGTTGGGAAATGCGTCCCAAAGCCAATCGCCTGGGTTGTAGGCGGTTGTGCTCAGCACTGTATTTATTTTATGAATTAATAAAATTATTATTTGGCAGCTCATCACATATTGAATTTTCCTAAAAACGAACTCTTTCCTTGTGATGAAGTCCTTAGGGCTACACTGACTTTGATACAGAGAGGATGTATCGACTGGTCCTTAAACATTGTTCACAGCCAACGGATATATTGTACTGGACGGCAATATATCATTGAACGTGACTCCGTGAAACCCCTTTCTGCTAAAGGGATACTCACGATTGGATATGGGTATATGTGTCCCTCTGACCTGAGGTCATCACGGTTGCTTGCTAGCAACTCCCTATGCTTTGGTGCCGGACTACCCTGATTTTTAATCCGGTGATGGAAGGTTTCTGGGTACAGGCAAGTACTTGTGGAGTAGTGATGGACTAAGATGGAATTGACCTGTCCAAACAGTTTGGATTGAATGTCTCGCTGTATCTCAATTTAGCAAATCCTCGGCCGGGGTAGCCCTAGTGAAGAGTCACTAGGCTTGCAAGATTGAGACACGTGGTCGATTGACTTAGTCTGGGTTGGCAGCCCAATATCAGTCATCCTGAGCATTAGAGGTCAAAGGGATGAAATATACAGTAACCATATGCCAGAGGTTCGATTGTATGCTCCCGCATCTTCGACCTATCCGGACACTGGGACCCATTGCTAGATGGTTTCCTGTGCTGGTACTGGAATTGTTCCAGTACTACCATTTAGGTTCGAACCTATGAGGTCACACGCCACAGAGGATAACTCTCTGATCCGGATACCGATTACGATTGGATATCGTCTCGGTTTTATAGTCACGGTATTTATTTGAGCACTTTTTCTGGGTCTTGCCCTTGTTTGGGTCAGCCAAAAATTGTTTCGGGCTGACTAGGTCTGCGCCAGGATTTTTCTGAATCAGATTTGAACTGATTTGGAGCAAAATTCGGCCTTCAATTGGTTGTGAACCAATTGGATTATTTAATTGGGCTTGGACCGTTCAAATTGAATTAAACCAAATTTTTTTTTGGGATTTGTTTGAACCCAAAATCCTTTGAACCGGTTTTTCTTTTGAACCCTTGGTTTTAATTGGATTAAACCCATTCATTTGGACCATTTTTTTCTTTTTGAACGGTTTGCTCGCTGTTTTTCACGCTGGGCATTTTCATGGCCGTGGAAGCCCATTCGACGCCTCTTCATCTCCCCTCCACCCTTTAGCCCTTAAACCACTTTTTATTACTCCTAATCGCTGGTTTAAGGGTGATAATATCCACCGACATCCTTTGGACTCCCTCCCTCTCCTTTGTTTATTTCTCTCTGCTACTGGCTCCATTAAAACCTGCAGTCCCCTATTTTTATTTTGGACGTCATCATGTAAGAATTAAAAAGAGTGCTCTGTTCCAATTTTTTTCACCGTGAGAGGAGAAAAAGGGCTGTGAGAGTTCCATTTCTTGGCAGTACATCCCTCCCCTTTCCACCGGTGAAGTTGGGGGCTGAGTTTTGGAGTGATCTAGGGAGAGAAACCAGCCTTGATCCTTGTTGATTGTAGTGCTCAAATCCTTTCATTGCAGCAAACCAGAATTGCTGCCTTCCACCGTGACTAAGTTCCATTCTGCGGCTAGCACCGCGCAAGGGAGAGGATCAGTGAACCCCCGGCGTATCTCCCCTCTAGAGGGAGTATCTGTTTACTCCTGGAAGCAAGAGAATCAAGCCAAAATTTGCTATTACTGCTGCGAATCCAAGGAACCCGCTTGCTATTTTTCTGTAGCAGATTTTTTTCAGCAAGGTTTTGGTAAATTTGGTAGATCCCTTTTGGTGCATTTCCTTTGCAGATTTTGGTTCAAGATCAAAGAACTCCCTTCCCCTTAGCTGCTGTTCCGATTTGGGAGGAAAAGGAGGTCCTTCTGCCACCATTTGGTTGATGTTTTGAAGGAGAAAAACAGGAACTTCAACGTGCTGGAGGTTGAAGACAATGGGAATAAAGTTATCCCCGCTATCCCTGCTATTCCAGGCTTATACCAGCTTTATTTCCAGCAGGAATAAGGTATGGGTTTTGTTTTTAATTTCATGTATGCGTAGATCTATGGATTTAAAATGTTTTATAAACATTACATGCCCATGTTACAACATGTTTTAATCTGTACATGCTTCCAGATTGCATTAGATCCTGGGTGGAGCATGTTTTCACTGTGCATTTTAAAATTATTTTAAAATACTTACCTGCTCCCTGTTATTGCATGCTTAGGGTAGGCACCTGCAAACCCACAATTTATCCTTCAATGGTATCAGAGCCAGGTTCGCGAGTGTAACATAATCTTGATGCATGTTAGATTAAAAATAGTTTAATCTATTTTTTGTATCCTGATAGTACTTTTAGGAACCTAGTTGAGACCTTCACCATGACCGTATGTCTTTGACATGAAACGGGTCGTCTGTGTTGGCCTTTTCAAAAGGATCGTTTAAGGAAATCTTGGAATTAAAATTGTTTTAGTTCAGATACAAATTTGACATGTATGTTAAATAATTGGGCCATGAAATGTTTATAAAATAAAATCTAGATTTGATGCATTATTTTGTAATGTAAAAAGAAAAATGTTTTACATTGACACTTAATTAAAAATGTTTTGATTAAATGTATGGATTATTAAAATAAATTATTAGGTTTATGAAATCTAATTTGACATGAATAAGCCATTTTGGGTCAATTGGGTTAGTTATCTAATTGGGTCCTTAACTGGGTTAGACCTAAGTTTAGTTGAACCGGATAAAAGAAGATTAATCAAAAGTTGATTAAGGTCCTTCTTTAGAACTATCTAATAGTTAGAATAGTTGATCTGTTCATCTAAAATGGATCAAATTAGTGGCTCTGTGGATGCCCGAGTCTTTAGGAAAATCTGATCGGGTCTGGTAAACCGACTGGTGTCAAGGTAGGTTTGGCATTTGTGATCATGGTTGTATGAGGCTATCTCTTTCCTGGCCAACTTGGTTGGTGTCTAGGAAAGATGGTTAATGACGGATACTCACCCATGATCTCACCTACCTGGCTAGTCGAGTTAACCAGAATTGATTGGAAAAGCTCAATGACTCGAGTTAACCCATGTCACCCAGGTTGATCGGTCTGACTGATCTTTAGGTGCCTATGAATCATTTGTTGATTCATTTCAACCCTCCCAAAATCTGATTGATTTAGTGGGAGGATGATCCATGTCCTTGTCTCTTCTCTTCTGTCACAACTAAAAATCCTCTAAAATTATTAGGTCCTTAAAAGACTAAGTCAAAGAGTTGACAGTGTCTTAGCCTCCCATTAAGTTGGATAGAAATATGTCCACTAGCTTGGTGTGCATCGGCAGTTCCATAGAACGGGTGTACATCCGGCGACTGGAATTTCTATCTGATCGGTGATGGTTCAGTGCAACCTCCTTAACGGGACCGAGTGAGCCGGCCTTAGTCGGGCTTGGTCTTTAGTTAGCTGGAAGCATTGGATTTGTCATTTTAATGATTGGACCTAACCAGAGACCCGCAATAGGAGGCCCCTTAGCCGATTGGGGTGTTCTCTAGGGCAAAATTTTATACTGAAAATTGTTTAGGGAAACAATTGGTTTACGATCCTACCTTTAGGCTTGTATGGGTGAGCTGGCCATAGTCGGGCTCATGCGAGGCCTATTGGATTTCAGTACCCACTTGAAAAATGTTGTTTTCACGGATTGGAGTCAGAGGCTACCAATCTAAAAAATCAGTGGGAGAAACCTTTAGACTAAAGTCCAAGTCTTTTGGTTAAGTTATTAATTCATAAACTAATTTGGTCTTGTTTTCTTTTCAGATGTCTTCAAACTTGTCGCTCTGGTCACTTCTCGATAACGAGAAGTTGAAGGGTCATAACTTCGATACTTGGTATCGAAGGTTAAGAATTGTTCTGGAGCATGAACGGATCCTCTATGTGATAATGGATCCGGCGCCTGAAATCCCTCTTGCAAATGCACGGAGTGCGGTCAGAGATGCTTACTTGAAGTGGGTTTCTGATCGGACTACTGTCCGTTGCATTATGCTTGCTGCGATGAACGACGAGTTCAGTCGCAAATTCGAGGAGGCCCAACCTGATGAAATCCTTCAAAAATTGAAGGAATCCTTCGGCACCCCGGATGATGTAGAACGGTACAAAGTGTCTTGTGCCATCGACAACTCCAAGATGCCGAATGGTGGTTCAGTCACTGATCATGTATTGTACATGATCGAGCTGATTGAAAAACTGGGCAAACTCGGATGCCCCTTGCACGAGCAGCTCGGCAAGGATGCGATCCTGAATTCTCTTCCCTCCTCCTATCTTGACTTTCTTGATCATTATAGAATGAACAAGCCTACAGTAAACTACCATGGTCTTTTGGGGTTACTGCAGACTTTCGAGAAAGACCACCAACTTAATAAGGGGGTGGTGAATTTAGTGGGAGGAAGTAGAGGTCGTCGTCCCTTTAAGAAAGGGAAGAAGAAAATAAATAAAAAAAAAAAAGGTGCAGAATGCTCCTGCCCCAAGTCAGACCAGGAAGTTTAAGGCTGATCAGTCTTCTCCAGAGTGCTTCCACTGCAAGAAGGGACACTGGAAGAGGAACTATCCTCTTTATATTGCGTCCCTTGATCCGAACAGGCCGAGAAAGCAGAAGTCTGCTGGACAAGGTATCTATATGATAAAACCTTGTAATTACTCAATTATTGATACTGCTAACTGGGTATTGGATACTGGTAGTCCAATTCATATTTGTAATTCGTTACAGGAACTTCGAGTTAGCAGAAGATTTGAAGATGGAGAATAGTTTCTGAGCATCGGGAATGGAAATCGTGTTCCAGTACTGGCGATTGGAATCCTGCATCTTGTCTTTGAGTCTTGTACTGTCGAACTAGTCGACTGTCACTATTGTCCTAGTTTCATTATGTGCATAATCTCTGTAGGCCTTTTGGCCAATTGTGGTTTTGAACTATCAATAAAAGGAGATTTTTGCAATGTTATTTTGAATAATGCTGTTATAATGAAAGCTAGATTAAATAATAGCATATACGTACTATCAAAGCCTGTTAGTGTAATGTACACTTCTAGCAAATGCCCAAGGTTAGATAATGTCAATAATTTGTATCTTTGGCACTGTAGACTAGGTCATATTAACCAAAATAGGATAAACAAGATGCGAGGAGATGGACTTCTCGAGGTCAGTGATTCTGAATCACTGCCCACTAGTGAATCCTGTTTACTTGGTAAAATGACCAAGTCACCTTTTTCTGGAAAAGGTGAATGATCTACAGAACTCCTAAGTCTAATACATACTGATGTATGTGGACCAAAGACAATTAGTGCCAAAGGAGGATACAAATATTTCATTACATTTACAGACGACTTTTCGAGGTTCGGTTATGTCTTTCTAATGAGACATAAGTCTGAGTCATTTGAAATGTTCAAACGATACCGTAATGAAGTAGAAAAGCAAACTAGAAAAAGTATTAAAACCCTTCGATCTGATCGAGGTGGTGAATACTTATCTGGTGCATTTTTGACATATCTTGAGGAGAATGGAATTCTCTCTCAGTGGACTCCTCCAGGAACACCATAGTTGAATGGTGTGTCCGAAAGGAGGAATCGAACCTTGCTGGACATGGTTCGATCAATGATGGGCTTTGCAACTCTGCCGCTATCCTTTTGGAGATATGCGCTTTAGACAGCCTATTACTTATTAAATAATGTTCCAAGTAAGTCTGTTGTCTCCACTCCGTATGAGATATGGAATGGGCGTAAACCCTCAATCTCACACCTTCGGGTCTGGGGATGTCCGGCTTACGTAAAGCATTTAGACTCAGACAAACTTGGTCCTAAGTCTGACAAGTGTTTATTCATTGGTTATTCTAAGGAAACCAAAGGGTATTTCTTCTACTTGGAGAATGAACAAAAGGTGTTCGTTGCTCTTAGAGCTATCTTTTTGGAAAAGGAATTCCTTGGAGAAGGAACTATAGCCTCTAAGATTGAACTTGATGAAGTTCAGCCAATAGAAGAACCTGCACACTCTAAGGACATCGTGGAACCGGCTGTGATTGAATCACACCCTGAACCCATTAGGAGATCTGGTAGAATACCGCGTCAACCGGACAGATACTACGGTTTCTTTGTCCGGGACAGCGATCCCATTGAGCTCGATGAGAACAACGAGGATCCGATCACCTATATGGATGCACTTCAGAGATCTGACTCTAAGGCATGGCTCGGAGCCATGCGATCCGAAATAGAGTCCATGGAAATCAACAATGTTTGGACATTGGTTGATCCGCCTGAAGGAATAAAATCCATCGGGTGTAAATGGATCTTCAAGAGGAAAAGGGGCACAGATGGGAATGTAGAAACCTATAATGCCCGTCTGGTTGCCAAGGGGTATCGTCAGCGATATGGTATCGATTATGACGAGACATTCTCCCCTGTGGCAATGCTCAAGTCTATTCGGATCATGCTTTCTTTGGCAGCATATTTTGATTACGAGATCTGGCAGATGGATGTCCAAACCGCTTTCCAAAATGGGGAGCTGGAAGAAGAGGTGTATATGATACAGCCTGAAGGGTTCACATCCATAGATGAATCAAAAGTATGCAAGTTACAGAGGTCCATCTATGGACTCAAGCAAGCATCTTGAAGTTGGAACTTACGGTTTGATAGGTGTATCAAATCGTATGGCTTCGTTAAGAACGGAGAAGAACCATGCATCTATAAATGGGTTAATGGTTCTGTGATTGTATTCCTAGTACTGTATGTTGATGACATTCTCTTAATCGGGAATGACGTCACAGCATTACAAGGAATAAAGGTCTGGTTATCATCTCAATTCTCCATGAAGGACTTGGGTGAAGCTTCTTATATACTAGGTATGAAGATCTATAGAGATCGATCCAAGAAGCTTTTGGGACTGTCCCAGTCTACGTACATAGATACCGTGCTAAAATGGTTCAGCATGGAAAATTCCAAGAAAGGCTATCTTTCGATAGGTTCTGGAATTACTCTTTCCAAAAAGGATTGTGCGACAACTCCTGAGGAAAAAGAGCGCATGAGTAGAGTACCTTATGCTTCTGCAGTAGGCTCTATCATGTATGCTATGACTTATACTAGACCAGACGTGGCATACTCACTAGGAGTAGTGAGTAGATACCAGTCTGACCCAGGTGAGGCACATTGGAAGGTGGTTAAGACCATCCTTAAGTATTTAAGAAATACTAAAGATCAATTGCTGATTTATGGAGAACTTGACTTGAAACTTGTGGGATATACTGACTCTAGTTTCCAGTCAGATAGAGATGATAGCAAGAGTGTGTCAGGGTTTGTATTTACCCTGAACGGAGGAGCGATATGCTAAAAAAGTTCCAAGCAGGCAACTGTTGCAGACTCGGTATGCGAAGTAGAATATATTGCAGCATCAGATGCAGCAAAGGAAGCTGTGTGGTTGTGGAAGTTCCTTCAAGAGCTAGGGGTGGTACCTTCCCTAGATGGTCCTGTTCCGGTGTACTGTGATAGTACTGGAGCCATTGCTCAAGCTAAGGAACCAAAAGCTCATCACCGCACCAAGCATATTTTGCGGTGCTACCACCTCGTATGAGAAATCATGGAGCGAGGCGACATCAATCTTCGGAAGATCGATGGAAAAGAAAATCTGGCTGACCCCTTCACTAAAGCCCTTGGAGTCAAAGAGTTCGACTATTGTAAATGGGAAATGGGTATAAGATACTCCTCTAATTGGCTTTAGTACAAGTGGGAGTTGTTGGGAAATGTGTCCCAAAACCAATCGCCTGGGTTGTAGGCGGTTGTGCTCAGCACTGTATTTATTTTATGAATTAATAAAATTATTATTTGGCAGCTCATCACATATTGAATTTTCCTAAAAATGAACTCTTTCCTTGTGATGAAGTCCTTAGGCCTACACTGACTTCGATATAGAGAGGATGTATCGACTGGTCCTTAAACATTGTTCACAGCCAAAGGATATATTGTACTGGACGGCAATATATCAAGTATAGGTTGTTGCGGTTCACATCATTTGGTTGTCCTCTTGACCAAATGAGTGTGGTGACACTGATGTGAACTGCAAGTGGGATATATGATATTTCATTGAACGTGACTCCGTGAAACCCCTTTCTGCCAAAGGGATACTCATGATTGGATATGGGTATATGTGTCCATCTGACCTGAGGTCATCATGGTTGCTTGCAAGCAACTCCCTATGCTTTGGAGCTGGACTACCCGGATTTTTAATCCGGTGAAGGAAGGTTTCTAGGTACAGGCAAGTACTTATGGAGCAGTGATGGACCAAGATGGAATTGACCTGTCCGAACAGTTTGGATTGAATGTCTCGCTGTATCTCAATTTAGCAAATCCTCGGCCGGGGTAGCCCTAGTGAAGAGTCACTAGGCTTGCAAGATTGAGACACATGGTCGACTGACTTAGTCTGGGTTGGCAGCCCAATATCAGTTGTCCTGAGCATTAGAGGTCAAAGGGATGAAATATACAGTAACCATATGCCAGAGGTTCGATTGTATGCTCCCGCATCTTCGACCTATCCGGATGCCGGGACCCATTGCTAGATGGTTTCCTGTGATGGTACTGGAATTGTTCTAGTACTACCGTTTAGTTTCGAACCTATGAGGTCAAACGCCACAGAGGATAACTCTCTAATCCAGATACCGATTACGATTGGATATCGTCTAGGTTTTACAGTCACAGTATTTATTTGAGCACTTTTTTCGGGTCTTGCCCTTGTTTGGGTCAGCCAAAAATTGTTCCGGGCTGACCAGGTCTGCGCCAGGATTTTTCTGAATCAGATTTGAACTGATTCGGTGCTAAATTCGGCCTTCAATTGGTTATGAACCAATTGGATTATTTAATTGGGCTTGGACCGTTCAAATTGAATTAAACCGAATTTTTTTTTGAGATTTGTTTGAACCCAAAATCCTTTGAATCAATTTTTCTTTTGAACCCTTGGTTTTAATTGGATTAAACCCATTCATTTGGACCGAATTTTTTCTTTTTGAACGGTTTTCTCGCTGTTTTTCATGCTGGGCATTTTCATGGCCGTGGAAGCCCATTCGGCACCTCTTCATCTCCCTCCACCCTTTAGCCCTTAAAACCCTTTTTATTACTCCTAATCGCTGGTTTAAGGGAGTTAATATCCACCGACGTCCTTTGGACTCCCTCCCTCTCCGTTGTTTATTTCTCTCTGCTACTGGCTCCTTTAAAACCTGCAGTCCCCTGTTTTTATTTTGGACGTCACCGTGTAAGAATTAAAAAGAGTGCTCTGTTCCAATTTTTTTCACCGTGAGAGGAGAAAAAGGGCTGTGAGAGTTCCTTTTCTTGGCAGTACATCCCTCCCCTTTCCACCGGTGAAGTTGGGGGCTGAGTTTTGGAGAGATATAGGGAGAGAAACCAGCCTTGATCCTTATTGATTGTAGTGCTCAAATCCTTTCATTGCAGCAAACCAGAATTGCTACCTTCCACCGTGACTAAGTTCCATTCTGCGGCTAGCACCGCGCAAGGGAGAGGATCAGTGAACCCCCGGCGTATCTCCCCTCTAGAGGGAGTATCTGTTTACTCCTGGAAGCAAGAGAATCGAGCCAAAATTTGCTATTGCTGCTGCGAATCCAAGGAACCCGCTTGCTATTTTTCTGCAGCAGATTTTTTTCAGCAAGGTTTTGGTAAATTTGGTAGATCCCTTTTGGTGCATTTCCTTTTCAGATTTTGGTTCAAGATCAAAGAACTCCCTCCCCCTTAGCTGCTGTTCCGATTTGGGAGGAAAAGGAGGTCCTTCTGCCACCATTTGGTTGATGTTTTGAAGGAGAAAAACAGGAACTTCAATGTGCTGGAGGTTGAAGACAACGGGAATAAAGTTATCCCCGCTATCCCTGCTATTCCAGGCTTATACCAGCTTTATTCCCAGCAGGAATAAGGTATGGGTTTTGTTTTTAATTTCATGTATGCGTAGATCTATGGATTTAAAATGTTTTATAAACATTACATGCCCATGTTACAACATGTTTTAATCTGTACATGCTTCCTGATTGCGTTAGATCCTGGGTGGAGCGTGTTTTCACTATGCATTTTAAAATTGTTTTAAAATACTTATCTGCTCCCTGTTGTTGCATGCTTAGGGTAGGCACCTGCAAACCCACAATTTATCCTTCACTGCCACCATCTCCAGACTGTGAGCACGGCAAGGAGTGCTGGCCTATTGGGGGCCTGGCTTGAGAGTGCCAAACTATGAGTCAAGAGATAGGTGGCGTGTTGGCGTGTTGCATTGCCACCACATCCGAACTATAAGCATTGCGAGGAGTGCAGGCCTGATGGGGAGCCTAGCTTTAGAGTGCCAAACTTTGAGTCAAGATGTAGGTGGCGGGTTGCCCTTCCACCACCTCTGGATTGTGAGCATGGTGAGGATTGCGGGCCCGATGGGGGGCCTGGCATGAGAGTGTCAAATTGTGAGTCAAGAAGCAAGTGGCGAGTTACCTTATCGCCACCTCCAGAATGTGAGCATGGCGAGGAGTGCGGGCCTGATGGGGTCCCGACTTGGTCTGCCAATCTTTGAGTCGAACAGAGACGTTCCTTCACAGATGAAAGACAAAGTTGCACAAAAAAAGAGCCTAAGTAATCGAGAAGAAGTCTTACATCATTGGTAGTGCCTTTTTTAATTGCTCGTTTTCCAGGTTCGCGAGCTTTTGGAGGTGCCAAGTGGTGCGGACACCAGGAGCACCAGAATAAGACAGAGGCTTCTCAACCCTCCATGGATTACTTAGTAGTGTTTGAGTCCATTTGTAATAAGGGCTTAGCCTAATTGAGTTGTCATTTTCATTATTTGAGTCATGTACCAGTCAGCTCATGTTGAGCAAGTTTCTTTCTAAGTCCTGTATATGTTAGTCCAAGTCAAGTGAAGACTAAGCCAGTATGAGTAAAGATCAACCCAGCTTGAAGTTATGAAGACCATGGAAGGCCTAGTAGAAGAAATTAGAAGTCCTGGAACCCTGGAGAGTAGCTTGAAGCCTTGGACCGTAACCGAAAGCAATTTGGGCCAGTCAAGGCCCATGAGAGGAACCAAGGGGTGCCATTTCTTATGCTTACCCCCCTTGGTCGGCCACTAGAGTCACCACCTTTGGCCGACCAAGGCAAGAGAGGGAGGGAGCAATTTGAGGGAAATCAAATCCTAGACCTACCATGTATTCTAGCTAGGTTTTGGGTGGGATTCAAATTCCTAGGAAAAGTCTTTTGTATCCTTACTTGGGGGCCAAGTTTGTGAGTTTATTTAAGAGACTCTATTCTCTTGTATGAAGATGCTTTTGAAGAATATATTGAGTTTCAAATTGTTGTGTGCTTATTGCTGTGTGCTAAAGGGATTCTGTGTGAGCCCCTCCTTCCTCCTTGTGCCTTGCATCCTGTCTCCAGCCGCCATCCACTTCTCCAAGCCTTGGCCGCCCACATCGAACCCTCTCTTTCCCTTGATGTTGTAACTTTATTTATTCATCCTTGCTTTATTTTATAACCCTTGATAGGTTGTTTGCAGGTCCCTCAACTTCTACGAATCCAACGACTCTAGCTGGGCAGTGATCGGATCATCGGGTTGAAAGCCGAGAATCCACTAGTCTCTGGCTTGATCATCCAGCCTGCATCCGGGAGTGAGAGCGATCCCTTTGTCTATGATCTTCATTGGGCACATCAACCATTGTCAGGTACACCCCCTCTGCTTGCTAGTAGCATTATTGAAGGGGAACTAGCACAACCGAGACTTCTCAGCCTCGGCGGTCCTCATTTCTATTGGCTTTTAGGCCCTATTTTGCATGCGATTACTTCTTGTTTGCATAGAAACCTCTACTTAGGCTCTTGGTCAGATCTTTGGGATTTAAATATCTAACTCTTAATATAAAAAAATACAAAAATACTTATGCATGCATTTTAGTGCTGCATCATTTGGTATCAGAGCCTATTTTGGCTAAATTCTCTTCGAATATTCGGATCAGGTGCTTCACCATGGCCTTCCATTCACAGGAGACAAGTAGGGCTGCAAAACCCTCACTTCCCAATCTACGGGATCTCTTATGGCATGTAGGGGTGAAACTGTGATTTGACCCCTGAAGAAGAAAATAAAGAGTTCATTAGGGTTTTTTGCATCTCGGCCTTCTTAGTACATAGCCTACTCATTCAATTGTTGTTTCTATTATAGAATGCAGAAAAATATGAAATTTATTTTTCTCAATTTCGGATAATTGATATTAATTTTCAGAATTTTCTTATGAATTATTTCAATATGTGGGTTTTCTACCAGCCAGAATACCACCTAAGAATGGTTCTGCCCTGTTTTTGGCGGCAAAGTCAATTTCAACAAGTTTAGGGTTGTTTTAGTATTTTTTTTACATATATTAAAATTTTTGGCATGTTTCCTGCATATTAGGCCATTATCTACAAATTATATTTCCATTTAAAAAATACCAAAACAAAAATAAAATTACATATACTCATAAAACACCAAAAAATATTTGAAACCCTAATTTGCATTTTCATCTGCCTGCCATAATGAGCATAAACTACATTAAGGGCAATTTTACTATATCAGATGGGGGGAGGATTTGATCACCTCTCCTTAGCCCAAAACCACAATCCTTTCATTTGAACCCAACCCTAATTTAATTCGAGTAGACCTAATTTGCCCTAGATGACTAGGGACATCAACATGTTGTGTTCAACCATTATGGGAAGACTAGTGCACCCAATTCATCTCCTATTACTGAAAGCTGGCATCTAAGCTAGAGGTACAGTGTCAAATGACCTAAGAAGATCGGTGGTTCCTTAATTGGGTTCCTGCGAGAGCAGGGGGGCCTCCCACCATCCCACCTCTTACCTGGCCAGTTGAAGGACTAGGAGTTGAGTTGTATGTAAGTTGAGTCAACCCATTCTGATTGGGCTCTAGGTCTAGGTACCCATAGTCAAGTTAGTGTTGAGTCTCGCATGTGCACTAGATCAAGAGTCCAATTTCATCCACCCCCCCACAACTGGTTCAATCCATGGATAATCTTGAAGCCCAAATTAAAGCCCTTACTAAGCAGGTAGCCCAATCTTTCACCCAGCTGAATCATAAATTTGACCAAGTAGAAGTTTGGATAGGAACCCTAGAGATAACCTGTAGGACCCAGACTAGATCCAAACCTGAGCCACCTTTACCCACACTACCCAAATTATATGAACCTAGAACCTATGTACCCAAAACCTATAAACATAGATCTTATGCACCCACTCCCTATAAGCCTAGTAGACCCATGACCTATAGATCCAAACACATAGGCCATCGACTGGAACCCCATAAGGCTAGTATCCCTAGATATGAGCCTAGTAGTAATCCACTAATCCTTAGTCAATCTGAACCCACTAGGACTAGTGCCCAAAATTAGAAACTAGCACCTAGCCAATCTTCCCTTAGTTGACTCTTACTTACCATCCCACTGGTTCACAAGAATGATAGTAAAGTGAAAGTGTATGTAGCTGATGAGAGCTTAATGGATGAGTACGAGGGAGAAGAGGAGACACCTCTAGAAGACCAAGAATTAGTTGACTCCGTAGGTACCCAGGTAGAAACCAATCTAGAGTTAGTTGACCCTGACTATACCCAGCCTAAAGCTGTATTGGAAGAACAACTATAGGAAGAAAACCTAGATACTGCTGCTAGAACCTTACCTGAGGAAACCATAGAGGAGAGCCAAATTATAGAGTCTAGTCCTAAAATACAAGAACTAGAAAAGTTTATTAAGGACCTGATCTCTTTGAATCAGTACTCTCAGGATGAGCCCCCTCATATTATTCTCATTAAGGTCCTCTTCCTTAAGATTAGTAACCCATCCTTCCATTATGCAAACCCTGTAGATATATCACAACCTTATAAGGTTAGCCTCGTTAATCTAGGATTAGTCCATAACACACCTTCTTATATCTTACTTTATCCAATTAACCCTAAACCTTTTTCCCTGCCCTACCAGACTAATCCTGAACCTACCTCTTATTTTCTGCCCTTTCCAGAAATCTTCAGCATTTCAGGATCATTAGATTGCATTTAGTTGAGATTAGCATACTGCATACATTCATTATGCATGTTAGGTTTACATCGTACTTCTAGCATACTCTATGGAATTTACTAGGAGTCCACTATAAATTTTCATGTGCATGTCAAACTAGGATCAAACCTAGAGAACCTATAATCTGTTAGGTTTAGGTCCAAAGAGTTCAATAAAATTTCCTTCGATAGGAATGCATAGTCAAGTATGTTAGATGTTAGTTTGAGTCCTTTGTGTCCACTATTAGGAGTTTGCATATGCCCAGCATGTCCACACCTGCACTGAACATTGCCCAACATATGCATCAAGATATTAGCCATAAGAGTAATTTAAGTAATGAAATATCTAACAAACATGCTAATTCTCGAATAAGAGCCAATGGATTCAATGTAGGGAATTCTATCTTGATTAGGCTTAGGCCTAAAAAGAAGCTTCATGCTTGTAGAGCCGGACCTTCTAGAGTGATAGAGAATGTTAGACCAAATACCTATGTGTTAGATTTGCCTCCGAATTTGGCATTAGTTCTACCTTCAATATTGCAGACCTGGTTGAGTATAGGGAGCTGGCAATGATACCCATGAGGCCTTTGGACCTACTCCTTCCATTGTTAGTGACCCTAGCCTAGAATATCCACCAATTATTTGGCATGAGAGAGGAGAACGGATCGAGCATATCTTGGATGATCAAGCCATCATGACCCGAGGCCATGGCTATCAATGCTACTTGGTTCGATGGCAAGGCCAGCCAAAGTTGGACAATTCATGGATTTCTCGAGAGGACTTGCAGCACCTCGACCTAGACCTCCTTGAAAGATATGTGAGCCAGTGTGATCATTACTCGACAGGATCTAGTTCCTCCCACCCCGGGAGAATTGGTGTGGATACCAGAGGCACCAGAATAAGATAGAGGCTTCTCAGCCCTTTGTGGATTACTTAGTAGTGTTTGAGTCTATTTGTAATAAGGGCTTAGACTAATTGAGTTGTCATTTTCATTATTTGAGTCCTGTACCAGTCAGCTCATGTTAAGCTAGTTTTCTTTTTGAGTCATATATATGTTAGTCAAAGTTAAGAAAAAACTAATCCATTACAAGTAAAGATCAACCCAACTTGATGTTATGAAGACCATGAAAGGCTCAATAGAAGAAATCAAAAGTCTTGGAACCTTGGAGAGCAGCTTGAAGCCTTGGACCACAGTCAGAAGGAATTTGGGCCAGCCAAGGCCCATGAGAGGAACCAAGGGGTGCCATTTCTTATGCTCACCCACCTTGGTCAGCCACTAGAGTCACCACCTTTGGCCGACCAAGGCAAGAGAGAGAGGGAGCAATTTGAGGGAAATCAAATCCTGGATCTACCATGTGTTCTAGTTAGGGTTTGGGTGGGATTCAAATTCCTAGGAAAAGTCTTTTATATCCTTACTTGGGGTCCTAGTTCGTGAGTCCATTTAAGAGACTATATTCTCTTGTATGAAGACACTTTTGATGAATATAATTGAGTTTCCAATTACTGTGTGCTACGGGGATTCTGTGTGAGCCCCTCCTTCCTCCTTATGCCCTGCATCCTGTCATTAGCCGCCATCCACTTCTCCAAGCCTTGGCCGCCCACATCAAAACATCTCTTTCCCTTGCTGTTTTAACTTTATTTCATCGGCCTTGCTTTGTTTCCTAACCTTTGATAGGCTATTTGTAGGTCCTTTGACTTCTACAAATCCAACGACTCTAGTCAGGTAGCAATCGAATCATCGGGTTGAAAGCCGAGAATTTGCAGGTCTCCGGCTTGATCATCCAGGCCGCATCTAGTCAGGAGTGCTCTTTATGTAGAGCATGTAGGCGGCATGTTGCAAGACTTCAATTAGTGGCAAGGCGTGCACCACCTCTTGGAGGTTGCAGGTGGACAAGGACCCCTATGCCATGGTTTGAATTTCTGTTGATCTTTCCCTCCTTCATTGCTGGCATGAATTTTGGCCTTCGCATGGCAAGGAGAGACCTCCCTTCGGGAGGCCCACCCTTGGTAGCATGAGTGCAACCCCGACCGAAAGCTAACCTAAGATGGAGGGCTTGCCTTATGAGCACGACCCCGACTGGGAGCTAACCTTGGCAGGAGGGCTTGCCTTGGCAGCATGAGCATGACCTCGACTTGGAGCTGACCTCATATGGAGGGCTCGCCTCATGAGCACAAACCTAATGGGAACTAACCTTGGCAAGAGGGCACGCCTTTGCTGCATGAGCACGACCCTCACCAGGAGTTGACTTTAGATGGAGGGCTCGCCTCATGAGCATGACCTCGATTGGGAGCTAACCTTAGCAGGAGTGATCATCTTGGTAGCATGAGCACGACCCTGATCAGGAGCTGACCTCAAACAGAGGGCATGCCTTATGAGCTCAACCCTAGTTGGGAGCTGACCACCGTAGGAGGGTTGCCTTGGCTCCTTAGTTGGCCATCGTGCCCAAGTGGCAGGGCTCTTACCAACCTGGCCACGAGAAAGACTCCACATCAGCAAGTGTACCACATTGGCCACCACGCTCAGGTAGAGGACTCTTTGCCAGCGGGGTCGCCAGTAGAGGCTCCATGTCAGCGAATGAGCCACATCAATCAGGATATGCATAATTTTCAAAACCAGGTGGCTGTTCTACAAAAACTTCTTGAGCTATGTAACCATTCAAAAATGTACTTTTAGCATCCATTTGAAATAATTTGAAATCCATAAAACATGCAAAAGCTAGAAGTAATCTAATAGCTTCAAGTCTAGCTACTAGAGCAAGGTTTCATCAAAATCAATTCCTTCTTCTTGATTGTAACCCTTAGCTACCAGTCTAGCCTTGTTTATAGTTACTATACCATTTTCATCTAATTTATTCCTAGATACCCATTTAGTACCAATTATGGAAGCATTAGATGGTTTTTTTATTAATATCCAAACTTTATTTCTTTTAAATTGATTTTATTTTTCTTGCATAGCAATCATCCAATTTGGATCTTTTTCAGCTTCTTCTATGCATTTAGGTTCAATTTGAGATACAAATGCAATATAATCACATTCATTTCTATGGGAGGATCTAGTTCTTATCCCTTTTGATGGATCTCCTAAGATTAATTTCTTAAGATGTCCATGAGCATACCTCCATTCTTTGGATAGACTTTTATCCTTTGGTGAAGATCTTGTGGCTTCTTCTTCATTCTCCTTGTTTTGATCTTCTTCACTTTCTTTGGAAGGGGGATCATCCAAAGTTAGCTTTTTAAGTCCTTCGATGCCTGCAACATTATCAAAAGTATCCTCTTTTCTAGATGACTTGTTAATAGACTCTTCAAACACAACATGCATGGACTCTTCTACTACAAGTGTTCTTTTGTTAAAAATATTATACACCTTGCTAGATGTAGAGTATCCTAAGAAGATACCTTCATCTAACTTGGCATCAAATTTGCCTAAATTATCTTTTTCATTATTTAAAATAAAACAACAGCAACCAAAAATCCAAAAATACTTTAAAGTAGGTTTTCTTACTTTTCAAAGCTCATATGGAGTTTTCTTTAAAATTGGTTTGATTAAAAAATGGATTAAAATATAACAGGCAGTATTAATAGCTTCTGCCTAAAAATATCTCGGAAGATCATTTTTGTAAAGCATTATGCATGCCATTTCTTCTAAAATTCAATTTTTGCTTTCTATCACCCCATTTTGTTAAGGTATTCTTGGTACAAAAAAGTTATGTTTAATGCCTTTTCTATTACAAAAAATTTTAAAATCTTGATTTTAAAATTCAGTTCCATGATCACTTCGAATACAAATGACAGAAGTACCTTTTTTATTTGAAATCTTTCGATAAAACTTCATGAAAGCCGAAAAGGATTCATCTTTATGTGCTAAAAATAAAACCAATGTGAATCAAGAGAAAACTCCACTATGACTAGTCCATATCTCTTGCCTCCCAGGATTGTGGTCCTAGTTAGTCCAAAGAGATCCATATGGAGTAGTTCTAGTGGCCTAGAAGTTGAAATAATTTTTTTAGTTTTAAAAGAGGTTCTTGTTTGTTTTCCAAATTGACAAGCATCATAAATTTTATCTTTTTTAAATCTAGGTTTTGGTAAATCTCTAACTAAATCCTTTTTGCATAATTTGTAAAGTAAATGCATGCTTGCATGACCTAGTCTACGATGACATAACCAACTAGTCTCATTAATTATGGCATTCATTACAACTAGGCATTCACCATTTTGTATAGATAAATTATCAAGATCAACAAGGTAGATGTTGTCATGCCTATTTTCAATGAATTTCATCCATTATCATCAAGACTAGATACCATGAAAAGAGATGATTCAAAAACTACTTTAAAACCTTTATCATAAAACTGACTAATACTAAGCAAATTATGTTTTAATTCCTCTACTAATAATACATTATCAATAAAAGTAGGAGTGATGTAAACTTTATCGATACCAATGATTTTGCTTTTACCATTATCTCCAAAAGTTACATTCCATCCATTCAAAGCTTCTAGATAAGTGAATTGCTTCACATCTCCTATCATGTGTCTTGAGCAACCACTGTCAAGATACCACAATCTCTTTTTTTTTGGTTGCAAGACACACCTCATCTTCATATGCTATGAGGCAAAGGTTGGCGACTTCTTGTTGTTCTTTTTATGAGCTGGAGTCTTCACTGTCACTCCAATTTGCCATCGTTGCTTGTTTTGGAATTTCTTTTAGAACTTCTTGAAGAGAGGACAATCAAACTTGTAGTGTCCAGGCTTCTTGCACTCAAAGCATATGGTTTGGTCCTTCTCCTTCTCTTGTTCCTTTTCTTTGTCCTTCCCTTTATCTTGGCTAGACGAGACTTCTTTTTGTAAGGAAACTTTTTCTTCCTCATGAATCTTCTAATTTTTCTTGCCACTAAAGCTTTTTATTTTCATTTTCACTTTCTTCTGATTCTTCACTTGAAGGCTCATTTGATGTAATGGTTTTGAAAGCAATTGTTTTCTTCTTTCTATCCTCATCCATTGCTTTTTGTTTCAAGTTCAACTAATAAGTCATGAGTGAACCGACAAGTTGCCCCAAGGGAAGTGTCTCAATATCTTTTGCTTCTTGGATTACCGTGACTTTCAGATCCCATGATGTTGGCAAATACTTGAAAATTTTATTTATAAGGTCAGTGTTAGACATAACTTTTCCAAGACTTCTCATACTATTTACAATGTTAGTAAATCTAGTATACATATCAGTAATAGATTCATTAGGCTCCATTCTAAAAATTTTATATGTATGAATGAGCATATTTACTTTAGTATTCTTCACTTGATGGGTGCCCTCATGAGTAACCTTAAGTGTATGCCAAATTTTCTTTGCCGAAGTACATGTGGATATTCTATTAAATTCACCAGGATCATATGCGTAATAAAGCAAATTCATTGTCTTGGCATTAAGCTCCAATTGCTTAATATCATTTTCATCCCAATCCTTATCTAGTTTTGGAATGGAAATGCCATTAACCATCATTGAAGGAACATGAGGACCTTTAACAACAACTTTTCAAATATTGTAATATATTGAATGCATATAAATTCTCATGCGGGTTTTTCAATATGTGTAATTAGTGCCATTGAAAAAAGGTGGTCTATTTTAAGCTTGACCCTCAACAATGCTAGAACCTATTGGGACTACCATAGATCTTTAACTCAAGATGGTTAGACCTATTAGCTGAGTACAAGACTCTGATATCACTTCTTGCCCAGTGAAGCAACCCCAAGAGGGGGGTGAATTAGTTTTTAAAACTTTTTTCAAGTATGTGCTAGTTCAAAAATAATGAAGGTGCTAGGCTGATTTCAAGTATATGTGTGCTTAATAAATGTATGCAGTAGAAGTATAAAGTAAATGCAAGTAAAAAAAGATAAGCAATCACAAATACATGAGTTTATAGTGATTCGGTGCATACCAAGTACCTATGTCCACTCTCCAAGATCCACTTGGGTGTTTCACAATAATCTAAACTTGATTACAGTGATTAGTTTTCCTAGGCTCACTAGTCATAACCCCTTGATTTTCACAAGGCTAACCAAAAACCTAGTTGGTTTTTACAAGGCTCACCAACAACCTAGTTGATTTTTACAAGGCTCACTGATAACCCAGTTGATTTTCATATGGTAAACTAACAATCTAAGTTAGATTTCACAAGGCTCGCCAACAACCCAAATACTATTCAATCTAGTTGAAACTAGGAACAATAATAAATTCAAGTATAAAGAAAGAATACAATAAGCTTTCAAAATAAAAGCAAATATTTCTTTAAAGCTCTTGATTTCTGTTGAAAAAGCTTATCTCCAAGTTGT
Organism: Areca catechu; assembly: GCA_021397845.1. NCBI lineage: Eukaryota > Viridiplantae > Streptophyta > Magnoliopsida > Arecales > Arecaceae > Areca > Areca catechu. Next base: position 137,783,674 of record CM038051.1, on the reverse strand, counting down.
TGAAGCCTTAATCAATGCTTTAGAATTGGACTTGAATGCTTCTTGAATGCTTGAAGGCTCAACTTCACTTAAAAGTAGTAGATCTTCAATGAATATTTAAATGAATGCTTATAACTTCTCATTAGTTTATAGTGAATGCTTCCTCCATGTGTTTGGTCCACTTTAAATACCTTTTCAAGCCTTAAATAATCATTTATGATAAATGGAGAGGAGAAAATAGCCATTAGAAATAAAAAGAACCTATTCTATGCTTCAAAAAATTAGCCGTTACTGTTTATCTAGACCTGTAGGTATCGACACTTCAGGTCATGAGTCGACACATGAGTCGACACTTGAGTCGATACTAGATCAAAAATATCCTTTGAAGATCTCTAAAATGCATTGGTACATCGATACTTCTTCTGGTGAGTCGATACTTGAGTTGACACTTCATCTACATGAGTCAACATTTGAGAAAAATCTTGAAATCAACAAGTACTATATCATTTTTGGTTTCAGGCCTTGAGTCAATACTTAAGTCAACACATGAGATGACATTTGGTCTTCATGAGTCGAAACTTCATGCATGCTAGCTGAAACTTCTTCTACGTATCAGCTCAAGCTTTTGTGAGTCGACACTTCACTTCCATGAGTTGATACTTGGCTGAAACTTTGCTGAAACTTGTCCAATATCAAAATTTGAGTCCTTCAACATGATTCTTATGTGTCCAAGTCTATATATCTTAAAATTTCATTAATTTAGATGACTTCTTCAACTATTTGACAAGCAAATTGATCTTTTAATATACTTTAACATTGATGAGTATCCTATTTTGATAAACACACTTTTAACACATAATTAGTACTAAAATATACTTAAGTATTTTGTAATTCATCAAAATCAAGACAGGAGTCAATAGTTACTTTGTCCTACACCGCTCTCAACTCTATCTCCATAGAAGAAATGGCAGCGACACTTTGGTCCAACTTTTGTTCCATGGCCGCCTTGAGCTCTTTGGCCACTTCTTTCTTAGCCTTTGCCATCTCCAGCTGGTCATAAAGACTTTTGCTAAGGTTGGTGAACCCCTGGACACTCTCTTCAATTAGAGAGATCTTGTGAATAAACTACCAAAAAAGAGATAGATAAAGTTAATAATGATATTATAATCCATAAAGAGAAGACAACAAAATGAGATTTTTGTACCTTTAGAGTGTTCGGATAAATGGAAGTGGAGATGTCTTCCAAGCGATGGGCCTTAGTTATCTCCCAATCTTTAGGGAGGATGGTGGCATTCAGCATTGCCCTAGCTAAGCTACGGTTGTCGAGCCTTGTGTCATTAGCATATACATTGAAGTCCACAAGCTCCTCCTCCATCGTGTATGGCTTGGGCCCCACCTACTGTTCAGATGCCTGGTTAACCATTGAGGCTTTGCCCTTATCTTACTGACCATATGGTGAAGAAGGCTTGACCTCCGAAGGTGCTGATGGCAGCTCTATAGATGGTTCATCTAGGACCATCCTTGGATGAAGTTTTGCCAGAGGAACATCGTCATCATCGGATGTCGACCACAATATTATGGGAGTGTTCCCCCGGATCAGAAGTTCCAGGGGAGTACTTGAAGGGGTAGCAGTTGTGCAGGCTTTCTTCTTGCCCTAAGGTGCTACCCTCTTTTTGATGGCTTGTCAGAGTTTGCGGGCATCTGGTTTCATTTTCTTGTTTGCAAGAAGGAGAAATCATAGAAGTTATATTAACTGAAGAAGGAGGGAAAGAAAATGAAAGGACAATTAACGATAAGACTGACAGAACATACCTAATGAGGGAGAAGTACTAATTTGAGCTAAGAAGGGGCGTCCTCACTCAGCAACTCTCTAAGCAAAGGAACTTTGACTTTGAAGAGTTTCTCGAAGTCCTCCCTGTCGGTCATAATGACCTTCTTCCTATCATTAGGAGTCAGACGGGGCTCCCTCCACTCAGCATTAAAATCCCAAGACTGTGCAGAGAAATGAAAGAAAAACAAGGCTTATATCCATGAATAGCAGATGGAAGCCCTGTAACAAACTTCCAACCAGGCCGGGGGCCGATGACCCACCAACCTTGGCCATGGAAATCCTTCTTCTAGACAAAAAAAGAACTAAATAGGGAAGTCCTAGGCACTATGTCTAGATCATGGCAAAGGATGAGGAAGGCACATCTTATCTGAATACTATTCAAAGTCAATTGCACTAGAACTACATGATAAAGATTAAAGATCTAAACAAAGAATGAATGAAGGGAAAAGTGAAGACCATCCTTCAACTGTTCTTTGTACACAATAATGGTTCCAGGTGGAGGCCTGTTTATCCTCTCACTAGAGTGAGGAATGGAGGTAGGTTAATCCTGCAGAATCTTAAAATATTTCTACAAGGAAGCTAACCTAGACTTTGTGATGGTTCTTCTAATTGATTCGGGCCTTAGTTATTCCTAATATTGAGGACTCTTTGTCCTAGAAGAACCATGACTATCGAAGGGCTTACCTTCACCCCTATCGATGGAAGACCTGCTGGTGGCCAGGACATCTAGAGATCTCGTCATTTGTACAAGGTATGAGATTAGGACTTGACCTGAAAATAATGGAAGTGCTCGAGAAGAAGGAAAGTGGACACGAAGTTGGAGACCCCCCCAAATGATCAAAAATGAAAAAGATAGAAAGATCTGGTCTTTGGGACGGAGGGTCATTTATATAGAGGGCATCAACGACTCTAATTTCTTCCTCGAGCCATAAGAGCCACCCCTGATCATGCCATGCATATGAATCCCAACAAACGAATATGACCCGACGGAAGGAAGTTGATATGATGGGATGAAAACTAAGGTATCAGTATCGATCCGCGAGAGCTTAATGTGTAGAAGATGATGATGGCTCTGATTATGAGTTCATGCACTTTCGATAATCTCGATCTTGCCACAAACCTAGATTTCTTACTAAGCATTGGTAGCGAAAGCAACATCACAATCCTGAGATCCAAAGAACAACTTCTTTATCAATGTTAATTTGACACTTGGCAAGGGTGTTATGCTCGAAGGCTAGCACCTTAATATCGCCAACTAAAGCCAAGATATGCCATCATTGAGGAATATTTTCTCTTTCTTTGATGAAGGATGTATAAAAAAAGCAAAAAAAAGAAATGAGATAAGCTCATCATTTCTTATTAACTCCCGTCTCTCAAAGCATTAAATATACCTTGAACTCAAGAGTTGGGGGGCAAGTATTATGATAAGTCAAGCGACTCAACTTATGAAAGGCTAGGATAGGCCCAAATAATAAATAAAAGGCTTATCAGGCCAGGAAGCTGATGGAACAGCAATCGACAAACCACTTACAAGTTCATTAGTTCGACTTGCACCTAAAGGCCGACCTGCACCTAAAGGCCAACCAGCTCTAAAAGGAATGAGAATGACAAGAAAAGAGTTGGTTATTCTATCAGCATAACCAACTATCATTATAATAGGCACGGGTTAGTTCCCAACATAATAATGCCAGACTAACTACCAGAGATCCCTTTCAACTAAATTTTGTTAAGGCCCATGCCTCTAAATACCAATAAAAAGGGACTTCTGAGGGATAAGTAAGAATAGCTTGCTAAAGTATTCTATCATTTCTATCCATTTCCTTAAAGATTCTATATCTGTTACCCGAACCTTTGCTGACTTAAGCATCGAAGTGTCATCCATCAAAAATCCTCCGGTGAGTAGGTTTATTTTGCAAGACCTCGTAAGGAGCCTGATTGAGTAAATCAAGAAGGTATAGAAAGACCACTTGGGTTCGGCGACAACAACACCTTTTCAAACTTCTTCACCTGAGTATGCTCCAATTAAATAATGCCCACTCATATTAAATATTCCCACTTATCTTCTTGCAAGATGGCTTCCATGCATGGGATTTTAACCATCAACTCTATTTCATGCTTTCCTTTCTTTTAGATTCCAAAATTTTAATTTACCAAATGCCCAGTTGGTTTGATTATTTGACCATCAAAATATCCAAAACAAGCTTAATTCGCATTTGTCTAGGTTTAGACCTATTCTAAGACTAACTGAACTTAGATAAATTACATGCATTTGATTTTTTAATTACCTGCAAAATAAATTAGAAAGTAGTAAATTTTTTATAAGTTAATAATCTATAAAATTTATACTTCTAGTAACATTATTTATGCATTTATCAGTTTGTGTCAAAAGATGAGAATGCCAAAAGACCTATTAGAAAGTCAGTCTCATCTCGCAACTTTTCTTGAACTCTTACTAAGTAGCTGGGCCCTTTCATCTAAGTAAGCATTATGGTTTATACCAAAAAATGAGAAGGCCAATATATCTATTAAGCAAGGGTACGTCACTAAGTAACCGAGCCCTTTGCCTAAGTATGCTTTATGGTTCGCATTAAAAGGTAAGGATGCTAATAGTTAGGAGGCTAAGATATTGCACTAAACTCTTTAAAAATAAAAAAATAAGGAGATCAAATTGTAAAAAGGCTCTACACCAAATCCCTAGTAAGTTAGAGAATTCAAAGAGTGAGGTAAAAAGTTGGCAAAAGAAGAACACAAGAAATTTTTATGTACTTTACTCAACCAATAATTAGGTTGAATTAATAATTTGATGAAGTGTATTATTAATGGTCTAGCCAGGTATCAACTATTCTTAGGAATGTCTAAGTTAACTTTTAATTCAAGGATGAATTTGTTCACATGGCTAATTTATCTACTTTACTAAGGATAAGTGAAGTTTAAGTTGGGGGATGTGATAATTACATTATATAATATAAATGTATTAATTTATAAACTAATTTATCTTTTTTTATTTCAAATTGATACTTCTATATAACTTTTGATAGAGGATTATCAATATAAAGAGTTCGATTTGTGGGTTCAAATGAAAAAAATTTGAAGCAAATCAGACTTAAAATGGACCTAGAATTGAGATTCAAAGATCTTATTTGGGTCCACATGAATTTTAAAGCAGTCGATCCATGGTGGACTAGTTACTTGGTTTATAGAATAGCACTTGATCTATATCATCCATTGCCATTGGTCCATAGATGGGCATCATAGACCATGGGAGAATCAGGCCAATCACTAACCAAAATAGTGGTGGGCGAGCAGCGATCAAGTGGCAATGACAACAATAACTATCCCACTGGGTCTGGTGAGGCTCATGACATGATCACTAGGCAGTGAGCTAGAGTGGGAAGTCATGGTGAAGATGAAGATCAACAGTGAGTAGACATGATGGTGGTGCCGGTAGTGGCGAAGGTGCCAGTGAAGGGTGCTACCAAAAGCGATGATTACGTTAGCAACAATGGGCATGGTAGCGAAAAGGGGATCGCCCGAGTGGGTGGGTGACGACAATGGGTCCATGGCTTAATATGGCTAGGTCTTTGATAGTTCCAGCAGTGGCAACTTACAATGGGGATGTCAGTGCCAACAGTGATAGCGATGGCATGCGGGCAGTTCTGGCAAAGGCTATGGAAGAGTTGGGTGATGGCGACTGCCACTTTGAGGGAAGAAATGGTTATTGCAATCCAGCCATTAGATTTCAATCAAATGGTCATGGATGAGCCTAACTGGAGTTTGGTTTTTGATCACATGAGATGTACTGATTTTTAGGCACCTGATTAAGATCAAATGGTAGAAAATTTTTCAAATGGTCATACATTAATTAAAATGAGAATTGGAATCCTATTACTATAGGGATTTGATCTATTCACCCTCATCTAACCATTAATTCCTATAAAATATAATCCTAGCCACTCCTATGCTCCTTGTATTTAGTCCCACATCTAATAATCATATAAACTTCCTCTCTACTTACACCTATAAAAAGGCTCCTATAACTCCACCTGAAAAAAACAAGATTCATTCCCTAGAATCTCTCTAGAGCCTTTGCATAGGGGGAGAGAAAAACATCAACCCTTGAGTGACTAGTGCAAAAATCATGGGAGGGAAGAGGAGATCTTATAACAAAGCAAAGCGGTTCTTTTGTTCTACACCTTTCTTGTATTCCTTTTATTTTTATATGCAATAAAAGATTATGCCTTTAGTTATAAATTCTTTATTTGATTTCTTTTATTTGCTTTCTTGTATGCTTTCATATAAAATTAGGATTAAGGACAACTCTTGCTTTCTGGAGACATGCCATGATCTAAAGATACGGGGCATGCCGAGGGAAGAAGATTGAATACTTAGTACTTCTGGAGATGCACCATGATCTACGGATATGGGGCAAGTCAAGGAAAGATAGTTATTTTCTTAAGCTTAATTACAATTATTTTATAAAAGATATACTTTGTTCTTTTCAAAAATGTGCTATGATTTATACAAATATGGAGCATGCTGAGGAAAGACAGGTATTCTCTTAAGTTTAATTATAAAATAATACAACTATGTTAGGTACAAAATTAAAACATAACTTTCAAGATAATTATTTTATATAGGATCCAACTGTTAAATTAGTTTACTTAATGTTTACTTATATTTTTTTAGAATGAATACTCTCTTTTATTTCTTTTACAATCATAACTCAACCCTTAGATCCCTAAGGATACGATCATTACTCACCTTAACTATAGTTTGAGTTGGTGAAATTATTTTTAACTGCCCATGATAGCAATCATGTTCCTAGCTAGCCAGCTTCTTTGCCTTAATCCCCTTATGGGTTAAGGTGTGTTCTTCATCGCCCGAACCCCATGTGAAGGAGAGCCACTTCCTTGCTTCACGTTGGCCATCCTTGCCTTGATGATGCATGTCCTCCTTGGGGGTGCTGCTACATAGGGCACTCAGGAGTTTTAGAAGAGTCCAGCCATTCAAAGGGCATCATCATCTTTTGCCTATAATTGAGAAATCCATGGAACAATGTAATCTGGTCAATAGGCTACAAACTTGTGTAATCAAATTTTATGAATGAAATGAACAGATATTCATATCTTTCGTTTGTGCTTGGTTCTTGTATATTGAGTTTCGAACTGCTTTGGTTTTAATTTTGCACCTCCTAAGGGGATTATATGACATCCAGAGAAATTTTTATGACACCCTGAGTGGTTTCTATGATACCTAGGTATCCAAATAAGTCCAGAAAACACCTATGCCATCAATGCATGACATTTGCAAGAGATTTTATGACACCCTAAGGGGGTTCTATGATACCTATGTATTCAAATATGTCCTAGATTCACTATGTCACCAACTCATGACATCCAGAGGAGATTCTATGACACCCTAAGGGGGATTCTATGATACACATATATCCAATATGTCCTAGAATCACCTATGTCACCAACCCATGACATCTGGAAGGGATTCTATGACAACCTAAGGAGATTTATGACATCCATATATCCAGATATGTCATGGAATCAACAATGACACCTAGAGGGGGTTCTATGATACCTCGATATCCAAATAGGTCTCGAAATCATGTATGTCACCAACTTATGACATCATAAGGGAGTTCTATGATAACCTAAGGGGATTCTATGACACCCTAGCATCCAGATAGGTCAATAAATTACCTTTCTCACCAACTAATGATATCTTGAGAAAAAGTTATGACATCACGAGGGGATTCTATGACATCTTGTTATCACAATAGGTCCTACTATCACATATGTCACCAACTCTTGATATCCCCAAGGGATTCTATGACACCCTAAGGGGATTCTATGATATCCTAGTATCTAAATAGGTCAATGAATCATCTTTGTCACCAACTGATGTCATTTGGAGGGGATTATGACATCCCTTGACCTAATATGACACCTCCCATCCAAAACATTCTTGGAAATAAATTTTTTCACTTTCCAAGGGGATTATTATGATAGCTAGTATTGTTAGATATGTTTTCCCTAGAAGTCAGTTTGGCTAACATATTATAATTTCTAGGATATCAAATTATACTTAATCAAATTTTATTAATAAAAATCGAGCTTTTTCTTCTATTCATATTTGCATGTCTATGAATTATCCATGGTGTTAATGGACAATAACACATATTCTCAAGAGTCAAGAATTTAATTCATGTGTCATTATAGGTTAACTCCTAATGCTTCCGATCATTACATCTTTACAAGGATGGTGATTGATCTATCAAGATTGGTGCAGGGATTGCTTTTTTTTAGGTAGATGAGTCTCGAGTCTATAATATGAGGATACTAGAGTGAGAGTGCAAGTGGTTGTTAGAGAATAATGGTACTGAGTATGATCAAAGAATGAGAAGTCACATGGATGTCGATTTACTCATCAGTGACTTCTCAAGCTATAGTTGTATGAGTAGTTCCTTAACTCGTGATACCTCAGTCACTCATAGTAGGATTGTTGTAGTTTGACAAGCACATAAACACGGTTCCTAGCCATATGGGACCTTGTATTGTATGTTGGCTACAGTAGGCTTGCTGTACGAGTTGGGAATGTCCCTATAGAAGATCTATCAACCTTGGCAGCAGTAGAATAGTCCTATTCAACCTAAGAGACTGAGTCCTTGAGTCTATAGCCATAGAAATGCGATAATAGAAAGGAGTTTCCATGAAAAACATGATTAAGCTAAAGTCAATTAAGTCAAGCATAAGATAGATGCTTAGGGTGACGAGAATCTATGACCTGCATCTTGTCAAAATTTTTAATAAAGAAATTTGATCACATGGAAACTACACCTAGGGATTCACTTTTCTATTATCATGGGTTGCCACTACATACTGCTAGGTGTCACTAGTAGATTGTGAAAACTTACTTGGATCATTTTTTATCAATAACCTATATTAGTTTTGAGCTGAAAAAGTTCCAGTTCATTGAAAAGTATTTCAATGATACTATGATAGAGATCATAATATATCTCACTACCAGATAGAATGAAATTTGAGGGGTCACACATAATAAGTGTTGACTTAACCAAGGCTTGGATCAAATTTAATAACTTCAAATTTTGTAAAGGTTACAAATTTAGCAATTACTAATTTTGGTACTAGATATTTTTGGTATCTATCAATTTTAGCACTTTGCTAATTTTGGTACCTGCTAATTTTTGTACTAGGAGCTTAATTATAAGAGTTGTAATTTGATTTAATTCAATTGGGATTGACCTAATTAGGTTTAAGAATCCTAGTTGGACTAGGATTTCAATCCTATTACAAATAGGGTTGATAGCCTTTTCAAATTTAATTCAATTCAGGCTCACATATGATTTGATTTGATCCAAATTACAACTGAATTAAATTTGACACCTAACCTTGTTGCCTAGTTGGACAACCAAGAGGGGGGGTGAATTGGGTTAGTAAAAATTAGCAAGTATATGCCTTTTGAAACCTTGTATAGTGAGTGAAGTAAGTAGAGTATTGCATGCGGAAGAAAATAAGAATTCAAAAGCAAGAACAAACACAAACACCACAAGATTTAGAGTGGTTCGAAGCAACCCAACTCCAACTCCACTATCCAAGGTGCACTCTTGGGATTTCCACTATATTCACCTTGAATACAGTCAAATTATTTTCCTACGGGCTCATAATCCAAAACTTCAATATAAAGTTTGTTTTTCCAGGCTCACTAACAACCCAACTTGGTTTTCAAGGCTAACCAACAACCTAAAAATAACAAACAAGCTACAGCCACCTGCTATACTTGTAGCAACTCAAAAATAAAGTTGACAAAAGATGCAACACAAAAAACAAATCCAATGTATTGAATGGTTGCAGTTGAAGCTCTTAATGAGGCCTTCTTGAATGCTTCTTCAATGCTCTTCAAGGCTCTCTTAACTCTTCAATGATTAACTCAAGAAAGTAGTTGGAAGTTGTTGGAGAACTTGAGTTTCTACTTGAAAGCTCTTAGAATATTCAATACCCTCTTAAAAGCTTTTTCTCTTTCCTTAAATCCTTCATTTATAGCTTCTTGAAGTATTTCAAGGTGAATATGGCTATTGGAGTCTCTTGGGAATTCAAAACTAGCTATTGACTCTTAAAATTCAAAAATTTGAATTTTAGAACTAGCCATTACTGTTGAAACCTGGGAAGCGAGTTGGCTCATAGAACTTGAGTCAGCTTGGATTATCAATGAAGTAATTCTGCAGCCTATGAAAGTTGGCTATTGTCAAATTAGAGTCGGCTCGGTTGACTAAAATCTCAAAATAATTTCTATCACTTTATGAGCATCGGCTTTGATTTTCTTGGAGTTGGCTTGGATGTCTTGTATCAGAAAAGTGTTGTGCCATGCCAGGAAATGTATCAGCTCTCTTCATTAGAGTCGGCTCGAGTTGAAACTTTTTCAAAGGCTTCAAATAGCTTCAAACTTCATCCAAACAAATCCCAAACCTATTCTAAAGTATTTATACTTAAAATTACATTGATTTGGCCCTTTTTCATAAATATACAATTGAATTTACTTAGGGCTCTCAAATACATGAAAAATATATGAAATTTTTCTTGAATACATGGATTCTTTCTAGGTCTTGAGAAACATAGGGTTGATGATTGTTCATTTGAAATGCCCTACAAAAACTTCCTAAATACTTAAAAAGTATTAGTATCAAATGCATACTCCAATATTTTGTAATCATCAAATCATTCCAGGGGTCAACAATCTTTTCCTTTTTGATGATGACAAAATACTAAGCATGAAAAGAATAAGTACCTTATATTTGAAACTATATCAGAGTAAGTGAGTTTAGAATATGCTATATAGTATGTCATACCAAGCAAATCAAGTTATGATTCATATTCAATCTATAGTTTGGTCTATTATAAGAAGACATAAGATTTCATTTTACAAGTTAACTGAGGTGTCAGAGTTGTTGAGTGAAATGTTAAGATTGTCAATTCATTCTATCTGATTTTTGAAATATTCCAAGGCTCATTGTAATTTTCAATCTTTAATGAGATATGCTCCCCCTTGCTCAAGCATTTTCTAATTTAAATTTCCATGCATCTCATTGTAATTTAATTTCCCATGCATCTCATAATATTACTCCCCTTTCTGTTATCAATAAAAGGTGTAAAATACTCTCCTTTACTGTAAATTTATATATCATCACTCACTTAAAGAGTAAAATAAACATAACTATCATAAACAGATAAATTTTTGTTCAACAAATGATTATAATAAAACATACATGAAGCATAATATAAGCAAAATATATGAGAGGCTAGTCCTTATTAGATGGAAGATCTAGTACAACAATAGCCATAACTCTAGATGCATATGGTCTAGGAGTCTAGTAGGTCATGTTTCTGGTCCTAAGAGATGTGTTAGCTCTAGGTCTAGCTCTAGATCTATGATACTGTCTAGGTCTAGGTCTAGCTTTAGTAGGTGCTGGTGGAGGAGTAGGCTCTAGAATAGTTGTTGAAGGAGGTGGCTCTAACTCAGAAGCTAAAAGCAGTGGGGTCCTCTAGTTAGTGAATGCATCAAATAATGCTAGAGTACTAGTCCTAGAGAGAATCTATATGGCAGGAGTATCAGGAATGCACTACTCTTGCTACTTTGCCTCTAGTGATAGTGTGATATGTAGAGTGCACATTAGCCTGCTAATCAGTAGTGTGAAAATCCTGTCCATCATCTAGTGGCAGAGGAGGTGATGCAAAAGGTCTAGCTGATGTACTCAAATTTAGAGCTGCTAGGATCCTGCTGAAACCATCTCTGACCTCTATCTACTGCTGATCAATCCAAGAGTGAACCTTTGCTCGAACTATTCGAAGATCAAATCTGAGAGTAGAAAGATCATCTTTAAGTATCCTCATCTACTTAGAGTCAAGCTGCTATCCACCAGTTGATGGAGGACGGGATGGGGTATGATCACTGGCGAGCTGAGAAGTCACCAGGGATTAGGGTATCACTAGAATTTTTATATATATATTTTTTTTGAAGAGGTGGAGAAGAAATAATAGAGATGGAAGGTAGGAATCTGGACTCTCATGGACTTTGGGACTCACACTCACGGGGAGACCTCTCACCTCTAGGGCATCCTACCCACCTCGCTACATGGAGCCGTCAGGATGAATCTCACAGGTCATGAGGATGTTAAAGAAGGTGGAATCAAAGGATAAGGGGATAAGTAGACAAGACTTCTCATCATGTCCTGGGGTTGCACCTCATGTGCTCTCCTTATGGAGCGATTGTTGGGCCTCTCACACTCTCCATGCGAAGTGAAAAGAAGAATCACTCTTCTCTAAAAACTCATTTCCATTCACCCTTTTTTTACAAAGAAATGAGGTGGTATTTATAGACCTTTCCAACCCTCATTTGAATTTGAATACAAGATAAAAAGATAAGGATGATTCAAATTCAAATACAAGATAAGGTTTATCCATACTAGATAACTCAATCCTAACCAAACTAATCCTAAATCAAGTTTTAAAACAATTGATAAAGATAAATCCTAAACTAATTATTCTGGTACTGGATATGCATCAAAATTCATGCTACTTCAGGATTCATACTGCTCCGAGATTCATGCTACTCCAAGATTTGTGTGGCTTGATGTCCACATAAATCTCCTAAGGTGGGGAAAACTTGACTCCATCGAGTTTGTGTCAGCAGGGACTTTGATGAACCACATCTAATTAAAAGAGGCTCTGCTCTAAGATCTGTGCTTTAATTTTATTCTGCTATGAAAATTGTGCAGCTTTGAAATTTGTGTAGCTTTGAGAATTGTGCAACTTTGAAATCCATGCAGGCTTGAATTCGATAATAGGATGGGAGCTTGCATTCACGTTCGTGCGGCCTCCTCTTCCTCTCTACGAACCTAAACCATAACACGGGAGGAACTTCACGGAGGGGTTCACTGTCGGGCTCTCTGGCGGTGGCGTTGGGGAGGAAGATGGCTGCACGGGGAGAAGATGGCCAACATGGATGGGGTTCCGCTGGTTGTTCCAACCTGGGGAAGAGCTTGGCAGATCTAGCGATGGGCTGTCCATTTGGTGGCAAGTGGAAGGAAGGGCTCTGGAGGATGAGATCGGCAGGTTGGAATAGAGGAGGGCCAAGGGCAGGGAAAACTGGTGGTAGACGTTAGCTAGCTGGGGACGACGTCAAGCATCGGCGAGGCATCGCATGCGAGATGGAGCTTGAATTTAGGTGGTGGGATGATCCGACGATCTCTATGGGGTGGTCTGCGACTGCAGGGAGCATGGAGAAGGCAGAACAGGGTCCAAGTAGGGGTCCTCCTCTTCCAGTTTGGTGCTCTCGGAACCGACGTTCTCATGGGAGGCCAGCGGATGAGGATGAGATCACTACTGTGGATGGCCACAAGCCAATCAAGGTGGTCGGGGGCTTGGGTATGATGGATCGGAGGGGAAGATGGGTGCGAGGTGGCTGTGGTTCTTCCTTGGATCAGATGAGGGGAAGGTGGAGTCGGACTGGGATTTGGCATAGTCCAGCATCGTCAATGGCCTAGCCGTGGGTCTTTCGAATGCAGGGGGGGCAGTGATGAGGGCTCTTCGGTTGGCATCGGTGGCGCCGATTGGCAGGAGGGGGGCTTTGGACTTAGGCGGAGAGGTCTCGATCGACGGTGGCCGTCGAATGGATCTCGAGCTTCCTGGGATGGGGTGAACCTCTTGGTGAAATTGATGCTAGGGGTGGCGCGTCCATGGGGTAGATTAACGATGGAGCGGGGACCGAGTTCTCTCTTCCCTCCTTAATGGAGATCACGAGGAGAGAAAGAGGAGATCTCGGCTCTGGGGCAGGGAAGGAGGTAAAGCCGTTGATGCTGGATGTTCCTAAGATCGATATGAATATAGGAAAATAAAAACTAATTTTTTAATAATTTTTTAGAGATTTAATTTGCAGGCTAAAGTCCCAAAATCAAGTAAAGGTTAGCAATAAAACTAGTAATGAAAAGATCAAACCTACCCGCATATGAACTCATGCCAAAATAATAAGAAAGGATCTCGAGGATTGAGAAACCCTTGGTTAGGATAGCGTACTTCCAATAAATCAGAAATTAGGAGGGGGAAGGATTTTACCAAGCACTGATTCATAGATCTGATCGAAGCTGAGGTCGCACAGCACTTGAAATTATCACCTGGAAGACAAGCCTTTAGTTCTTCAGTTCAGGAAGCTATCTAGAATCAGTTTTGGAGGCAAAGAGGGCCTCCTCCTTGTAGGTGAATACCTTGGGGATCCTGCAAGCATCAGAGGTTAGCAAGAGAACAAATAAGAAAGCAAAGAAAAGACCTAGGATTTGGGAAAGAGAGAATTAGGGTTTTTGCTGCTGGCGGCTGGAGGTTGAAGAAGGCCTACTACTGATGGATGGCTTAGGGCTTCTTCTTTTTGGCATGTTAGGGTTTGTATGAAGAGGCTTTGGGCGGCAATGGATTTGGTGGATTAGGGCTCAAAGGGAACACTCACACTCACACAATGAACACAATCTTAAGACAAAAGTTCAACAGAGTTTCATTCATGAATAAAGATACTTACAAGAGGGGGAGGAGTGGGGTATTTATAGATGTTCCCCAAGTCCTCTCCTTGTTAAGATAGTATTACAAGTTGAATGAAGAGGGATTACAAATTGGCTTAAAACTAGGAGTATACAATTGAGCGAAATAAAACTAGATCTCCTTGTTTGAATTGAATTTCTCCCTTCCTTGGACTTGGTCAAAGATGCCTTGGGCTTGGACGCCTAATGGAATGGGCTTGGGTGTGTGGGCGGCAAAGGGCATCCTCCATCTTGGGCTTAGGCGGCCTCCAAAGGGCTTGGGCACATGGGCCTCCTGATGGGCTGGAAACCCTAGGCTGGGGCACTAGAAACCCTAGGCTGGGGCACCTAGAATATTCTCTGGCATCTTGGTACTTGGAATCTTCATATATGGAGCTTCATGGGCTTGGTCTTGCTTTGCTCTGGGGCCTGTGAAGGCTTTGGCTGGTGCTTCTCCTTTTGTATAACTGGACTAGTACTGGATTCAATTTACAGGACTCAATTGGACTACACTAGGGTTGAGACAACTCAACTTATTACAGGACTCGATGCAACTCAGCTGAGCTAACTTCATTACGAAACTCTTAACTAGACTATCTTTATTACAATACTTGATTACAAAACTTGACACATTATTAAGTATTCAAGGAAACCCTATCAGTAAACCAGATAGGGTCCAGTAATCTATATTGGATCCTAATGCCCCACCACCATCAGCAATGTGGATGCTGTTCCTATGATGGGCATGGTGGTGACGGGATTTTCATTTGGTGGTGGAGGCGGCGGAGAGTGGAGTCATGGGAGAGAAGGTGGGGCTCTAGCACAGAGATGCTCAGTGATGGGATCGGAAGGAGAGGAAGAAGAAAATGCTGAGAGGGATATGGATGATATGAACCGTACCCTAATTTTCTAGCTCAGATGCCAAAAATTGATGGGGGATAGGATGGAGTAAGATTGTTGGTGAGCTAAGAAGTCACTAGAGATTAGGGTATCTATAGAATTTTTTATATATTTTTTTCTAAAGAGGTGGTGAAGGAATAAGGGAGATGGAAGGTAGGAATCTTGACTCTCATAGACTTTGGGACTTACAATCACGAAAAGACCTCTCACCTCTAGGGCATCCCACGCACCTCGCTACATAGAGTCTTAGGATGAATCTCAAAGTCATGAGGATGGTCAAGAAGGTGGAATCAAAGGATAGGGGGATAACTAGACATGACCTCGCATCATGTCCTGGGGTTGCACCTCTCGTGCTCTCCTTACAGAGCAATTGTTGGGCCTCACACCATCTCCATGCAGAGCAAAAAAGAGAATCACTCTTCTCTAAAAATTCATTTTTTTTCATTCATTTTTATAAAGGAATGAAGGTGGTATTTATAGACCATTCTAGCCCTCATTTGAATTTGAATACAAGATAGAAAGATAAGGATGGTTCAAATTCAAATACAAGACAACGTTTATTATACAAGATAACTCAATCCTAACCAAACTAATCCTAAATCAAATTTCAAAATAATTGATAAGATAAATTCTAAAACTAATTTATTCTGTACTAGATATGCATTGAAATTCATGCTACTCCAGGACTCATGCTGCTCCGAGATTCATGCTGCTTCGAGATTCGTGCACTTGAGTCCCGATCACCATTGCTGGGCTGAAGGTACTGATGGAGGTGGTGTGGCAGGTGCTGGCTCTGAGGGTCCTGGCTCATCATCATGCTTATCCTCGTCATCTCCAGTCTTTTCAGTAGTCTTAGCATCCTCAAGGATGTCATCCTCATCATCATTTGAGTGAACTGCTCTCGGTCCTGACTCTTTCTTTACCCATTCTCCTTCAACTTTATGATACAACATTCTGTGAAGTGATTTCTCAGAATACCGTCAATGTGCAGAAGGGGTCTACTGTCCTCTCGAGATAGATCTATACCACAGTCCTGAATAGTAGGGTGAAGGCCATCCCATAAGGCAAACAAGCTCTAGCCTTGCAAGCAGCATCTCTAATCTGTGTCATCATGATAAATGGTAGATTAAGTGCCTCCTCCTCGATCATGTATCTCATAACATGTGATCTCACTTGCTAACCCAAGTAAAATGTGCTGTCCTGGGCAAGAAAACTTTGCTGATGATGTTGTCGAGCAGGCGCAACTCAAGTGATAGTCGATTGGCTTGAACCTTGGAGATGCCCTTCATATTGCTTCTTTCCAAAACAATTTTCAAAGTATTCTCCCTCTCATTGATATTCAAGTAACACATTCCAGTCCTAGGCATTCGAAGAACTCTACTCAATCTAGCTTCATCCATAGAAATAGTGATACCCTTCATAGTAGATAGGATCTGGCATGTGCCAAAAGATAGGTGCTCAGAGAGTGACCTGACCGGTGTGGGATAAGTGGGAACATCTAAAGAACAGAAGAACTCCCACCCCTATGCTCCTATCCAATCACCAATGCAGAAATGTTGTTGTTCAAGAAATCTAAAGTCCACTTTTCTACCTGAAGTCACCGGTCTGTTGCCCATTTGAAAGATCTGTCACTGAGGAGGAGGTGGAACTTGCAATTCTTAAGGATTCGGCTCATCTTGTTGCCTCTTTGATCTTCTTTCCACTTGAACTGAGCTTGGGGCCGTCTGCTTCTCTCTTTGCCACTGCCTTCTTGGGAGCCATTGATCTAGGATCTAAGGGAATTGGAGTGATTGGAGTGGTCCCTAGGACTAAAAAGGAAGGTCTCTCTTAGGCTCGGGTTCAATAAGAAACAATAAGGAAAAATAAATTTGGGGCTTGCAGTCCTTAAGTATTCTGTTATCTGATCAACGCACACCCAAAGAACTCTTCTGCTCGAGTTGGCTCGAGCAGAACCAAAAAATGGTTCAAAATTTAGGAAAATGTTTCTATTCCTTGAAAAATACTAGAAAAGGTATGTTTTTAACTTAAATAGGTGATGGAGGTCCTTTAGATGAATTTTTCTTAATTCTTGAAGAAATTAGGTCAAGAATTCTAAAAAGGATCACAAAGGCCTAATTTCTTTGATCATTTGAGATCTATCCTCACTAAGGGTTTAGTAAAGATGTCAGCTAGTTGTTTTTTCAGTACAAATAAATTCGAGTTCAATATCACCATTTTGAACATGATCCCTAATGAAATGATATCTAATTTCAATTGCTTAGTCTTGAGTGTTGAATAGGATTCTTTATTAAGTTGATAGCACTTGTGTTATCACATTTGATTAGAATTTTAGATTGAATAACACCGTAATCTTCTAGTTGTTGCTTAATTCATAACACTTGAGCACAACAACTTTCTAAAGCCACATACTCTACCTCGGTAGTAGATAGTACCATGGTGTTTTTTTTTTTGTGTTTGTTTTTGCTGTGTAATGAGATTAATTTCCTAGAAATTGACATGTGCCACTAGTACTTTTTCTATCAATTTTACAACCACCACAATCAGCATCTGAATAACCTATTAAATTTAAAGATGAGGTTAGAGAACCATGATCCTAAGTTTGATGTACCTTTGAGATATCTTATGATCTTTTTAACAGCAAGTATATGTGATTCTTTAGGATTAGCTTGAAATCTTGCATATATACAAACACTAAATAGTATATCCGGTCTACTTGCAGTCAAATAAAGTAGAGATCCAATCATACGTCGATATAATTTTTGATTAACCGTGTTACCTTCCTCATCTTTGTCAATTTGTAGGTTGGGCTCATGGGTGTGCCAATTTCCTTTGTAGATTCCATCCCAAACTTCTTCAAGTGTTCTTTAATGTATTTATTTGGTTAATGAATCCCTTCCTTTGTTTGTTTAATTTGCAGTCCAAAGAAGAATGAGTTCACCATCTTACTCATTTCAAATTCTCCTTGCATAAGCTTGGCAAAGTCTTGATATAAAGTTTCATTAGTTGCACCAAGGATTATATCATCATATATATTGCAAAACTAATAATCATCATCTTTTCTTTTGATAAACATGTTGTATCTACTCTACTTTTTTTGAAATCATTTTCTAAAAGAAAGTTGCTCAACCTCTCATACCATACTCTAGGTGCTTGTTTTAAACCATATAAAGCTTTGTTCAAAACATGATTGGAAAGAGTGATTTTCAATACCGGGAGTTATTCCATAAAAACTTCTTTAAAATAGCCATTTAAAAAGTACTTTTTTATATCCATTTGAAAATGTTTAAATTCCATGTGACATGCAAATGTAAGTAAGAGTCTTATGGCTATAATCTACTACAAGTGCATAAGTTTCATCATCAATCTATTACTTCTCTTGGTTATATCCTTTAGCAACTAATCTAGCCTTGTTTTCTAACTATATTGCCTTTGTCATCTAATTTATTTCTAAAAACCAATTTAGAACCTATGATAGGATGTTCCTTAGGTCTAGCTTCTGAGGTCCATACATTGTTTCTTTCAAATTGATTAAGTTCCTCTTGCATAGCCATCATCCAATATGGATCATTTTCAGCTTCCTATATACAGTTAGGTTCAACATGAGAAACAAATACTAAATAGTCAAAGGTGTCTCTAAAAGATGACCTAGTTCTTACTCCTTGAGAGGGATCACCAATAATCAATTCTTTAGGATGAGAATGTGCATACCTCCAAACCTTGGTAGCTCATCATTTCTATACTTACCTGCTCTTTTTCTTGCTCAACTTACTTTTCTTTCAAGCTCATGTCCTTTACTCCATCATTTAGGGAACTACATCATTGTCAATACACTCTTCTTTTCTTGAAGTGTAGGGTTATATTCATCGAAATAACATGAATTGATTCTTCATAGTTAAAGTTTTTTTGTTAAAACTCTATATGCTTCTTGTGGTTGAATATCCAAGAAATATATCTTGATCAAATTTTGTATCAAACTTTCCTAAGTTATCTTTTCAACTATTCAAGATATAACTTTCCTCCAAAATATGAAAGTATGAATATTTGGTTTTCTATCATTCCAAAGCTCATGGGGTTTTCTTCAAAATTGGTCTAATCAAAACATGGTTTAATATAACATGAAGTGTACACAGCTTCTGTCCAAAAGTACCTTGGAAGATTGCCTTCACATAATATGGTTCGGGCCATCTCTTCCAATATTCTATTTTTCTTTCCACAATACCATTTTGTTGTACGGTTCTAGGGGCTAAAAAGTATGATCAATGCCATGTTCTGTGCAAATTTCAAAATATGATTTTTGAATTCAGAACAATGATCACTTCTAATTGAGATAATTGAAATATTTTTCTGATTTGAAACTTTTTTTTAAATGTTTGAAGAACTTTGAAGGCTTCATCTTTGTATGCTAAAAGAAAATCCAAGTGAATCGTGAGAAATCATCAACTATCCAAGTCCATATTTCATAGCTCCTAGGCTTGTAGTTTTAGTTGGTCCAATAAGTCCATGTATAGTTGTTCTAAGGGTCTTGATATTGAAATATTTTTTTGATTTAAAATTCCTCCTAGTTTGTTTACCATATTGACTGAATCACAACATGATCAAAATAAACTTTAAACTTTGTATAACACCTCTAACTAAGTCTTTGGAATTTAATTTTGCTAAGGTATGCTTGCTAGCATGACCCAATCTTCTATGCCAAAGTAAACTAGATTCCTTGATTTTAGCATTCATAGCCATTAGACTTGTACTACTTGATATTGCTAGATCATTCAAGTCTACTATATAAATATTTCCCAATCTATGACCAACAAACTAATGCTAAAATTAGGAGCTGTAGTTACTATGCACATTGAAGATTTAAATAAAATTTTGAAGCCTCTATCATACAATTGACTAATGCTCAATAGATTATGCTTCGATTTGTTTACTAGCAATATATTTTCAATATAAGTGGAAGGGATAATTTTGTTCTTACCAATCCCAATGATTTTTTCCTTGCCATTATCACCAAATGTAACTATTCCACCTTCTTTCATTTCATGGATGATGAATTGATCTTTGTCACTTGTCATGTGTCTTTAACAACCGCTATCTAGATACCATCTCTTCTTTGAATTTTGGGCTACAAGACATTCCTCATCTTATAGACCTATTAAACATATATTTGGTGATTTTGATGTCTCTTCCTCTTCATTTGAAGTAGATTCATCACTATCACTCCATGCAGTCAACATTGCTTTCTTTTTTCTCTTCTTGTATCCCTTATTTAGTGTAGGACACTCCGAACGGTAGTGCCCCTGCTTCTTACATTCATAACAATAGGTGGTGCTTTTTTTCCTTGTCTTTGTCTTTCTTTTTTTTTTCTTTGCTTAGTTCACCCTTTGCTAAGGTGCTTCCTCTAATGTCTTGATTTTCTTTTGCCCATAAATCTTTGAAATCTTCTCATAACTAATGCTATATCATCATCTCCTAATTCTTCATCCGATGAGGGGCTTTCTAATTCTTTTTCCTCTTCTTGATTCTTAATCTCTACTGCTGCCTTGAATGCTATTGATTTCTTGTTCTTATTATCATCTTTATTGCAGTGCTGCATTGTTAGTTCATGAGTAATCAAAACCAAGAAATTATCAGTGGAAAGTGTGTTTAAGTCTTTGGCTTCTTGTGTTGCAGTGACTTTAGGATCCCATTTACCTGGTAAGGATTGAAGAATCTTTTCTACCAGATCAGTTGAATATACCCTACCAACTTTTTCAAATCATTAATAATATCTATAAATCTTGCAAATATTTCAAATACCTCTCATTTGTTCCATTTTGACAGTTCATATTGCACAAGTATATTACTTTTAGAGGTTCTTTACTTAAGTAGTGCCCTCATGTGTACTTGTAGTTTATCCTAAATTTTCTTTGCTGAAGTTCAGTGAAAATCCGGTTAAACTCATTTGCATCCAAAGCATAGTAAGGAAGGTTCATGGCTTTGGCATTAAGTTCACCCATTTTCATGTCATATTCATCCCATTCCTCTTCTGGTTTAGGGATGTATATTCCATCTACTTTCTTAATTGGTATGTGTGGTCCTTTCAAGATTATTTTCTATAATTGAAATTAACAGCTTGAATATAAATTTTTCATCCAAATTTCTAATAGGTGTAAGTGGTGCTAGTGAATAGTGGAGGTCTATTTCTTGATTAACCTTCAGCCAAAGATGTACTCATTTGGGTTGCCATAGACTTTTCCTCTTAATCATTAGATTAATGGCATTGAGACATGGCATTGATACCACTTGTTGTCCAGTTGGCCAACCCAAGAGGGGGGTGAATTGGGTTAGTAAAAATTTTAGCAAGTATATGCCTTTTGAAACCTTGTTAGTGAGTGAAGTAAATAGAGTATTGCATGCAGAATAAAATAAGAATGCAAAAGCGAGCAAACACAAACCCAAAGATTGATTTAGATTGGTTCAAAGCAACCCACCTCCTACTCCACTACTCGGTGCACTCTTGAGATTTCTACTATATTCACCCCGAATGCAATCGGATTATTTTCCTACGAGCGCACAATCCAAAACCCCAATACAAAGTTAGTTTTCCTGGTTCACTAATAACCCAACATGGTTTTCAGGGCTAACCAATAACCTAAAAACTCACAAGCTACAACCACCTACTGTACTTGTAGCAACTCAAAATAGAGTTAACAAAAGAATCAACACAAAAAACAATCCAATGTATGGATGGTTGCAGTTGAAGCTCTTAATGAGGCCTTCTTGATGCTTCTTCAAGGCTCTCTTGACTTTTCAAAGATTAACTCAAGAAGTAGTTAGAAGTTGTGGAGAACTTGAGTTTCTACTTGAAAGCTCTTAGAATATTCAATACCCTCTTAAAACTTCTTTTCTCTTGCCTTAAATCTTTTATTTATAGCTTCTTGAAGTGTTCTAAGATAAATATGGTTGTTAGAATCTCTTGGAAATCGAAAACTAGCCATTGGGACTCTTGAGATTCAAAAATTTGAATTCTGGAACTAGCCGTACTATTGAAAACCTAGAAAGCGAGTCAGCTTACAAAACTTGAGTCGGCTCGGATTGTTAGTAAAGTAATTCTACAGTCTGTGAGAGTCAGCTCTTACAAATTAGAGTCGACTTGGTTGACTGAAATCTTAGAAGCAAATTTCTGTCACTTTGTGAGAGTTGGCTCTGATCTTCTTGGAGTCAGCTCGGATGTCCTATATTACAAGTGCCATGACGGCCAAAAAGTATCACTCTATTTATAGAGTTAGCTCGAGTTGAACTTCTCCAAAGACTTCCAATAGCTTCAAACTTTTTTTCAAACAAATTCTAACCCTATTCTAAATATTTATACTTAAAATCACATTGATTTGACCCTTTTTCATGAATATACAATTGAATTTACTTAGGGCTCTCAAATACATGAAATAACATAATTTTTTCTTGAATACATGGATTCATTCCAAAGGTCTTGAGAAACTAGGGTTGAGATGTTCTTTAGAAATGCCCTACAAAAACTTCTTAACACTTAAAAGTATTAGTATCAAATGCATGCTCCAATGTTTATATCATCAAAATCATTTCATGCATCAACAACTTAATTTGGATTAGGCTTTGACTATATCATTAGGCATGGAAATGTGGTTTGTGATAGTAAAGTTTTGTTTGAGAACCTTGTTGCACACATGTTCTCTTCTCTCACACAACTCATCTTTTGTGCCAATCTAATTTTGTTTGATTTTTTTTCTATTTAGATAAGATTCTTATCTGATAGAGGCTTGAGTTAGATAGAGTCTATTCCTTGTGTTGTGGATTTCTCTTGAGAATGTTCAACAAAAACTTGTGAGGAAATAAGATCGATGCTAGTATGTTTCACTCACCTTCTCTTTATCACAAAATCTTAATTCCTTTGAATCCCTTATGGACTAAGATCAGTTGTGAATCTTTTTGGGTGAGGACTCTTATTTGATTATGGTGTTGTTTTTGCTAGTTGGTGTAGATCTAAAGGGTCTGCTACATCTATAAGAAAGAAGCAAGCATGCATCATATGTCATACTACAAACAATTTCTTAAGCAATTCCTTTATGTCATCCCTTTTTGAATGTGATTCAATTTCAGATAACCTCTTATCTATAAGTGGCATGAACCTGATTGTGACATGGGATGAAAAATTATTTGTGCGATAACTATAATAAAGGGGTTATGAGGGTGCAGCAATTTGATTCCTTCTAACTTTCATACCACACAGCCATACATCTAGCACCCCTATCTTATCTTCTTCCATGCAAAAAACCACTAAAAACTCTAAGAATAGATATAAGAGAGAGAGAAGGGGAAGAAAGGGTCTCCTCCTCTCTTGGTGTCCAGGAAGTCATCTCATTTGATTGTGCAAAGAGTTTGTATAGAATTGAAAGGGTTGCAGCCTTATACGTCGAGATCATCGAGAAGAGCCTGTAGAGCCAACACTCCCAGGGCCTTGGGGAGTCGATCAGTATATCCCATGTAGATACTTGCAGAGGTCAG
This sequence comes from Areca catechu, assembly GCA_021397845.1. NCBI lineage: Eukaryota > Viridiplantae > Streptophyta > Magnoliopsida > Arecales > Arecaceae > Areca > Areca catechu. The sequence goes on along the minus strand of CM038051.1, from coordinate 137,759,858 downwards.
GTACGTGTGTGGCTCTGATAGCAATCTTGAAGATCCACCGATCCAACCCAAATCAAAAAGGAGGATAGCGATCAAAGTAAGTTGATCGAACCTTTTTCTATTTTTATTTTACTTTTAGATCTAATTTTAGGTTATGAATACCTTATCATCATATTAGTTAGATCCTAGGATGTTAGTTTTTAAATAATTTAACATGCCTTTTTAAAATAGTTTCATAGATTGCATCTATCAGGGTTTTAAAACCTTGATTTTCAGCATACTTGCAACATTATTTCCTTCAATGGTATTAGAGCTTAGGTTTGTCTAACATGCTAGATTAGGTTAAGATCTAAAAAGTAAAATAAATTAATTTCATAATTATTATGAAACTTTTCATTCAAGTACTCGGATTGGGTGCATCACTATAGCCATCTGGTCATAAGAGCTAAGTAGGGTTTAATGGTGCTCTATTCCCATTCGATGGGGTCTTTTATGATGTATAGGATACTACTAATGATTTGACTAATGAGGAAGAACATGAAAATAAAATTGAGTTCATGTTTTAGATCTAAATTTGTTACATAAGATGTGGGTTAATCAATTTGATCTAAAAGAAGATATATGAAATACATGAACTAGGGTTTAGATCTGAAAAATAATTCATGATCATAAACCATCAATTCGATGAACTTTAACATTTAGGTTCTAAATTTTTAGTACTGATGTGGGTGTCGGTGTTTCGATTATGTCTAGTGATTAAACCTACACATTAAGATTTTGATTAGATCAAGTTAGAACCCTATTTCAATTTTGAGCAACTAATCAAATAGAACCCTATTTCAATTTTGAGCAACTAATCAAACCCAATCAATAATTGATTTAGGTTAGGTTCAAAGGGGCTCAAAATTGATTTTAGTTTTTGTTTTGATCAAATTGATTCATACTTGATGTGAATTGATTAATTCAAGACTTTATTTAGCTTAGTGGTCCGAGCCCGAGCCACTAGGCTAACGTATTCATACTTATTGACCAATTGGTATCTAAAGCAAGTCTTAATCATGGTTATTAATTGAGACAAAGTCATACCTAGCCAACTATATTGGTGTCTAAAAACAAATGGTGGAACCCTTCCATTAATCTTACTTATCTAGCCAACTAAGTCGACTAAGTTTTGATTATGTTACTTGTTGATTAAAGTTCACCCATGCCACCTAGGTTTATAGATATGAGATATGCTAACGTGAACTATGATTATTAGACATGAGATGTATTGATCCAAACATGGTGAGTCAGACATGAGATGGGCTAACCCTAAACTAGGCTTAATTAGACATAAGATGGGCTAACCCTAACTAGGCTAGTCAGACATGAGATGTGCTGATCCAAACCTAGTGAATCAGACATTAGATGTGCTAACCTAATTCGGCTTAGTCAAATATGAGATGTACTAACCTAAACTGGATTACTTAGATATAAGATGCACCGATCAATTTAGAAGAGACCTAATCCCAAAACCTCCTCATAAATATTAAGTCCATAGATCTTCCACCACTATAGAGATGTGGGCATCTCTTGACTATAAAATGTTGATTATTCTTGGCTAGATAGTGTGTTCAGTTGCATTCAGGGGTGCAACAACACTATTAAATATGAGATGTTGTACGATAAAGATGGAGTTAGGCCCAATAAATATTAGGTGAGGGATCCAATAATGGCTTCACTTTTGCATCGAATATTTAGTCTAACTTAACTAAGGAATTTGAGCAATAACTGTTAGGTAAGCCCATATGATTGAAAGATTAAGTGGCCACAACATGCTTGAAAATCATTGGATAAGAGTTGTCTACTCATTAGTTTGCATGTTGCCAATATCTGTTAGATGATATACATGTAGATCAGTAAGACCATAGTACCTACTAAAAACCTTGGTCATGTAGGGATTTCCATATCTTCACTAAGAAGTGTGAGAGATCCAAGAAAATAGTGGGAGCTATTTGTTTCTTAAAGTCTTTAGAACAAATAATTGATTGAGTATAAACATCTAACTAAAATTTTTTCTCTCTTCAAGTAATAATGTCGCTCCAATTCCCTAAGCCTAAAACTTTGAGTCTAACCATTTGATTGAACCTAATCACAGGGACTAGCCTAAAGATTTAGGATATGTCTTAGACCAAGATACAGAAGGGACCTTGAAGAGTTTAAAGGGACTAATACACTTGGATAGCCTAAAGGAAAGGGCTAACTTACCTTTAGAAGGTAGGTCAAATGTGCTCATTGATGTAACGAACCTAATGGTCTCTTTTACATCTAGTTGGATCATAAACTCTAGTTCAAGTGCACATTTGTGTACTTTAATGTAGGGTCTTATAGAATGTAGAACGTTGAGAGAAGGCAAAGTAATCATTCGAGTCATCAATAGTACAAAAGTTATGGCTATTGCTATAGATACCAATCCTTTTTTATTACCATCAGGATATTGTTTAATGCTTAGAGTGTTTAGAAAAGTGTCCTAAGCAAATCATCTAGGACGTAGATGATTAAACTATCCTATAAATATATATAAATTATTAACAAAATAAATATTATTTTGGTAGCTTAATATTATTTGTTATCTTCTTGTGAACTCTAATGTGCTGAAATCCTTAAAATTGTATAAATTTAATAAAAGAGGATTTATCGAGTGGTTCTTAAGTCAGTTCATGATCAAATGATATATTGTTATCTAGGATAATAATGTTTATCGAGAATAGATCATTGTGTGACATATAGGTTGGTTGTCCTCTTAACCAAGCAGTGTAAAGATATTAGTATGGCATGTAGGTAAGTGTAGGAGTACATCTCACTGAACAATGACCAGCTCTGTGAAGTACTCTATTATCAAGAGTATCTCAAAAAAAGGGTATGGGTATAAATATCCCTCTAACCTAAGATTATCATGATAACTTGGCAAGCACACCATTGTACTTTGATGTCAGACTACCTGGACTTCTAATCTAGTGATGAAAGGTTTCTGAGTATAGTCAAGTACTTGTTAAGTTGGTGTTGAGTAAAGAAGGGATTGACCACTCCATGTTGTTGGAGTAGATGCTTGGTACTGTTTCAATTTAGCAAAGCCTTGACAAGGGTAATCTTTATAAGGAGTCATCGGATTTAGTAGGTTGAGACATATTTGGATACATTATTCTGAGTTGGCATTAGCAGTTCACTCTAAAATCATCCTGAGTATTAGGTCAAAGGGATGAATTATATAATAACCATAGCCTGAATTCTTGAATATTGCTTTGCCATCATTTGACCTATCCGAACATCGGGCACCATTGCTAGATGGCTGCATCGATTAGTTTAGAAATTTGTTCCTGAGCTATCAACTTAGGATTCGAATCTATGAGGTCACACATATAAGAAGTTTCTAACAGAGCATAATGGTTGATCAATCATCATGATGGCTGATTAATGATTAAGAATAGTTCAATGACAAATTTATAAATATAATTAACAATTAACCTTATCAAATATTATAAATTAATTATTAATTAATTATAGAAGGATTAATTAATAATTTGATTATTAACTGGCTTAATTTGATTAAGCAATGAGGTCTAGGTCAAGTCTAATTGAATCTGGTTCAAATGGGTTTTACCTGATTTGGTTATTTAATGACTTAATCGCTATGGATTTCTAATTTTAGTTTGATTCAAACTTGGACTAAGTTAATTTCAGATTTAATTAAGATTTAATTAATCATAATTACAACTTAATTAGATTGGATTCAAGTTGGTTAAATTAGTTATAACCAAATTAGTTTTGGTTCCTAACTAATTTTGATCAAATATTGGTCAAATCTTGGTCAAATCCTAACCTAGTCCAACTTATTTTCTTTCCTAAAATTTCTCCATACCTTTTTAGAGTTTTTTTTATGAATTCTCCATGAAAAAAATTAGTTTTTCATCCTCCCTCATTTTTATTTAGATTAGTATTAGTTTGAATTAAATATAGATTTATTTTAATTCAATTTAGAGGACTCCTATTGGGAATAGAACTCCTAGTTTTATCCAAACTGCATCAACTTATTCTAATCTAATCCCTTCTTTAATCAACAAATTTTTATTTCAATTTTTCTTCATATACGCAATATAAGAGAATAATTACCATGCAAAATCTTAAGTGAAATCACCGTGAAAAATAAAAGAAGGGGGCGTTAATTCAATATGGCGTGAGGAGTTCTAAATCTAGAACTAGGGCTGAAGGAAGAGAGAGAAAAGCAAAGAGGGTTTTCTTGATTTTATTTTTCTTCTTTCATCTAATCACCTCTTTGATGAGTGACAATTATGAAAACATAATCTATTAATTATTAACCTAATTAACAGAGAAAAATAGAGATTAATTTTTTTATAATTTAAGTTTTTTTAATGACTCAAAGGAAGTAATTAAATAAACTAGTCAACTAGTTTATGCCCGCACGAGTAGATCTAATCAAAGTAACTAAGAAAATCAGGATTTGGTGGCTAAGAAACAACCGTAAATTAGGGTTTACTTTCAAAGACCAAAAATTAAAGAGTAAAGAAAGGTTTTCAAATTTTACCAACCTAGAATTTTCACTCTGATGTAGATCTGTTGGAACTCTCAAGATATCGTAGCAGGGTTTCAAGATCTCGATCTTCGGGCTCCAATCTTCCGTGATATTGGTTCCAAGGCAAGAACACCTTGACTTTAGTTCCAGATCACCTGCAATCACTCAACAAAGGAAGATTTCATTTAGAAAGAAGTAAAGAAGGAAAAGGATGGAAAAGTGAAAGAGAAGAGGGAAGCAAGTAGTCGGCTAGGGTTTTTCTGATGTCTAGATAAGTAGGGCGTCGCACCTTGCGATGTTCTGAAGAACAAAAAAAAGGGCTCACACCTCACGATGCACATAGCAAAGGAAAAAATTGGATCGAATGTCATTGTATTTCATCAATAATCATTAGAAACATAGGGGGCTTGATGGAGTATTAATAAACTAACAACCAAAGACGTAAGGGTTACAAAGACTAGTGTTTGTTTCTCTTAGGCAATAACTCCTAAAAATTTTGCTTTAGGCATCTTGGACTCCTGCTCTTGGGCTAATTTGGGACTCTATCAAAGGTGGGCAACAACATGGGCTTCTCATCCAAAGTGGGTGCCAAAGAGGTGGATTGGTGATGTGTCATGATGAAGGGCTGAGATTGCATCATGGATTGCCCTGATTACTGGACTCTAGAATCTGGATGATGTGGGCTCCTATAGCATAGTAGACTCTTTAGTCTGGATAGAGAGAACCTCAAGAGTTTTTTTGGATTCTTGAGTTCTCTAATCTTGAGCATCTTGGAACCTGTTTGATCAAAACACCTACGGTAGAGAACCATTGAACCTCCTTCATTTAGGCGATCAAATATCTTGAAACTCCTTGGAAGTTGGTGACAAAGAAGAGGTGGAATGCTTGGCCGACTCCTCTTACTTTTGGTGTGAATTACTTGAGTGGAGGGGCGCCAATTTGGAGAGTCCTTCTCATTTACACATCTTAAAAAGAAGGGGTGCCAATTTGGAATTCATTTGGTAGATCACAAGGGTGACACGGCATGTGTTCTTGTCCAGGATGAAGTGCCAAGTGATGTTGTCCTGATAAAGTACCAAGTGATGTCCTAACATAGCATGTGATATTGTCCGAATCCTTAAAAAGGTGGTGCCAAGAAGTGGTTGCACATGACAAGTGACTTGGGCAAGCACATGGAGTCACATGGAAACTAGCGAAATAACTAAGCCCACATGATCAATTGGAACCCAATTTGATCAAAAGGAAAGACATATAAATAAGTGGTTCAACTGGTAAAAAAGGGGTTGGCCAAAAGGCTAAAAAATAAAAATCTAATTACAGTTGGTAAAAAGGGCTAACCTAACTAAGCATATATAACAAAATTTAAATAAAATATTTACAGGTAAAACGGATTTGGGTTTAGGGGTTTATTCATGGGTGATCCACGAGGATGTGGGTTCAACCTGTCGATATTTTCTGGCCCTGGTTCCACACCAATTCTCCTCGAGTGGGAGAAACTCGATCCTATCGAGTAGGGTCAACTCCCCTATGATAGCGCTCTAGTATGTCTAGGTCAACTCCCTAAAAGTCCTCTCTGGTTCTCCAAGAATCTTCAATCTCAGGTTGTCCTTGCTAACGAACCAGATATCGTTGATAGCCTTTGCTCCGAGTAATGATTATCTGTCATCCAAGATCCGCTCGATCTTGTCTTTCGGGCTAGTGGTACGGCAGGTGGACACACTTGGGTTGGCTCACTCTCAAGGACTGGTAGGCCTAAAAGGCTCACTAGGAATCAACATTGGCTCTCTATACTCAATAAGGTCTGAAACGCTAAATGTAGGACTAATACCTAGTCCAGGTGGCAATTCAAGCACGTAGGCATTAGGTCCCATTTTCCTATTACTTTGTATGTTCTACTACTACGGGCATGTAACTTTTTATGGAACCATTCAGGTCATAGTCTTACTATGAATGGGGTTGACCTTAAGGTTTTGAGGTATAGCTACAGGATCTGTCATATAGAAGAATGGGTCACTAATCTCAAGGAAGAGATCTCCAATGGGACTATAGGGGTGAAGTGTTCTTGAGTGTTCTAGACTAAATAAGCCAAGTACTCACAAATTTCCTCTTATTCTTGGATTATAGGACTATGCTCTATGACTTGAGTCTCTTCTAGTGTTTCCTCAAGTAAGGTCCTAACAATAGGGTTAGAGTCCTCTTGGATCTCTTTTTCTAAGGGTCCTACCAGTACAGTTTCAGTCAGGGTACAATCATGGTCAACTAACTTTAGGCTTGCTTCAGCCTGGGTGCCTACCGGGTCAGCTAATTCTAGGTCAGCCATATATATTTCCTCTTCTCTCTCATACTCATCCACTAAGTTCACATCAGCTTCATACACTTCTTCTTCAATGTTATCTTTGTGAACCATTGGGATAGTAAGAATGGGTCGGTTAAGGAAAAATTGGCTAGGATCTGGACTAGTAAGGGTAGGTCAGCTCAGATTAGGATTGAGTCAGCTCGGATAAGAATTGGGTCGACTCTACTGAGGAATGAGTCGACTCGGGTGGATTTGACTAGATCCTAATTTTTGATAAGGTGCATTGATCCTAGTGGGTTCAGGTTGATTAAGGAGAACCTGACTAGCACTTGGTTGATACCTAGGGATTATGGGTTCCTTGGTTCATGGGATATGGGCTCAGATCTATAGGTCATGGATCTAGGTTCATAGAAGCTGGGTTCAAAGGATCTGGGTGCATGGGAACTAGGTTCATAAGATCTAGGTAGGTACTTTTTCCTAAGTTTAAGTTTCATGTCGCTCCAGGTAGTTATGGGTATGTCTCTTCTTCGTCTGATCATTCTTTCGATATCATCCCAATAAATTCTAGCCTGGCATACTAATTTGGGTTTAGAAATCTTAAACATTCCTTCCTCAGTCATTTGATCCTTCTCAAAATACAGATCCATATTTTTTTCTCAATCAAGATAATTTTCAAACTCAGGATCACTACCAAATTTAGGTGCTTCAACCCTAAAGTTCTTAGTGGTTCTATCATCCTGGTCCATGAAATCATAATTGGGTCTCCTATGGTTAGATTCCTAATGGGTCATGGTGTGGTCTCCTAGGATTGGGAGGTGTGGGTAAGGGTGCCTTAAGTTTTGGTTTAAGATGGGTCTTATGGGTTTTCTCTAGGTTACCTAATCGGTCATCTATTCAGTCAAGCTTATTATTCATCAAGGTAAATTGTTCAGTCATGGTCCTAAGGAAGGTCTCTATAGTGGACTCCATGGTCAAACAAGATTGGGTTGGGTTTAAGGCTACAGGTATTGGTCTCCTAATTTAGGGATCATGCAATGCACAAATCGTTCTAGGGTTTCCTAGACGTAGAGCTCAAGTAAAATGGGTCAGTTCAATTTATAGGGTCATGGGAGGCTTCCCCTACTTTCACAGGGTCCTAATTAAAAACCATGAAACCGCTTAGAGCATTTGCCTTTGGACCTCTAGCTTTAGACACCAAATTTAAGTGATAATCAAAGGATTGGGTGCACTAACTTTCACACAATACGTCGAACCCAACCTATTGGTGTCCCTAAAGTGATTTAGATTTCTAATTAATTTTAATTAGGGGCAGTGATGGGGATCTAGCCATCATCCGAGTATCTTTCCATTGTCTTAATTTTCTCGCATTTTTTTAATTTCCTATTCCCGCTATTCTACCTATCGCAGCTATTCCAATATTATTCTAGGTTTATCCCTAAGTTATCCCAGCCTTATTCCATCTCCCTCCATCCTTCTCCCATGATCTTTTTTTTAAAAAGCTTCTGAACCCAAGCCCATCGCCCCGCCATCCCATAGATCCAGGCCGCACGACCCCTGGCCACCCCCATCGGCCCGCCGTCGGCCCCGCTCCCCGCTAGAAAATGAACGTCTGCCATCGCCCACGCCATGGAAGATGAACGATCCATGGGAAGACCAATGGTCACCCACGATCGCCGCCGCCGCCGCCAGCCTTCCACCGGCCGCCCACCCACCACCCACCGGCCCATGCCTGGCCATCGGAGTGCCCTCGCCGGTGCCCATGGGCCCCATGGCCATGAGAAGCCCAAACAGCACGCCGTGCGGCTGTGCCATCCCTGCACCACCGCCCGTCACTGTCGCTGCCGCCTGCCACAGCCGGTCGCCCGCCCGTCGCCCACCGGCCCATGCTCGGTCACCACCGCTCTCGCCAGTGCCCTTGGGCACCACGCCCGTGGGAAGACTGAACGGCATGCTCGTGCATGCCATGCGGCCGTGCCGCCCCTATGCTGCCGCCTACCGCCGTCGCCATCGTCCCGCCGGAGCAACCGTCCGCCATCCGCCATCCCGCTGGAGCCTCGCTGGTGCCCAGGGTCCCACATGGCCGTGGGAGACCAAACGACATGCCCTGGGCATGCCATGCCATCTCTATGCCGCTGCCCCGCTTGCAGCCCGCCGCCCACCATCCATCGCTCGCCGTCTGCCGGCTCCATCCACCACCCGCTTCCCGACCGCCAGTCATTCGCTGGTTGCCACTGGAGATCGTTCTCTTCCCCTATGCACAGCCACGAGAGGATTCCACATGGATTTTGGAGCAGTCGAGTTCTAAGAGTAGCATGCTCTTCGGAGCACTTCATAAAGTCGACATGCTTTCCAGAGCAGATCAGCACCAATATGATGTAGCATGGATTTTAATGTAATTTATTTTCTTTTTTTGGTTTCTTATAGGCTAAGTAATTGAGGGTTTTGATTTTTCTATATAAAGGCCCCCCTCTCTCCCTGTAATGAATAAGAAGTTTGATATGAAATTTTTGGATATTCCATTGGTTCTAGTTCTGGACAGACGCCCGTCTTTCCTTCACCTGTGGGTGTCGAGGGGTATGAGACCCCACTTCCTTTGCTCCATGCGAGCGTCGAGGGAACGAGGCCCTAGTTATCCACTTTTCCATCGAGTCCCCCCTCTAGGTCTCAGGGATTTTTTTTCTTTACGGCCATAGGTAGCGATTTAGGTGGGATTCCCTAGGCTGTGCATGTAGTGAGATGGGTGGGATGCCCTAGACTACATGTAGTGGGGTGGGTGAGATGCCCTAGAGGTGCGACGTCTCTCCATGAACGTGAGTCCCCAGTCCTAGAGTATCCATGTTTCCTATCATCCATCCCATTGTTCCTCCACTAAGAAAATTTAAAACCAAAAGTGTTCAGCTGTTTTAGAGTTTAGTGTCAGTTCACCCTAGTCCCAGGAGGCTTCTTAGTCCTCCCACGGTCCTAGTTTGTTTAGGTTTTCCCCTTTTTTCCAAATAAACCGGGGTAAATCGAGTCCATCCTACATCAATTTGGTATCAGAGCGAGTTGTGGATTAGGGTGTGCTCTATTTTTCGAATACAACGGAGTCGAGTTCTTCGCGGTCGAGAAGAATTATGGGGATCCAGCCGTCGTCCAGATATTTTCTTTTCATTTTCTTAATTTCTTGCATTTTTTTATATTACTATTCCAGCTATTCCACCTATCCTTGCTATTCCAGTTTTATTCTAGGTTTATCCCCGAGTTATCCTAGCCTTATTCCGTCTCCCTCCATCTTTCTCACGTGATCTTTTTTTTTAAAAACTTCTGAACCCTAGCCCACCACCGTGTCGTTCCCCAGATCCGGGCTGCCCGACCCTCGGCTGCCCCTATTGGCTCATCGCCAGCCCACGAAGGGCCCATTACCCGCAGGAAAATCGGTGTCCGCCGTCGCCCATGCCGTGGAAGATGAAGGGTCGCCCACGGCCGCCATCACCGCCTGCCACCGGCAGCGCGCCCGCCACCGGTAGCATGCCCGCCAGCCATCGGCTCACACCCAGCCGTCGGAGGGCCCTCGTCGGTGCCCATGGGCCCCACGACCATAAGGAGCCCAAACGACACGCCGTGAGGCCGTGCCATCCCTAGGCCGCCGCCTGCCGCTGCCGCTGCTGCCCACCGCCACCGGCCGCCCGCCTGCCACCACCGGCCCCCCGCCCGCCTTCCAACGGCCCACGCCCAGCCGTCGCCACCCTTCCCAGTGCCCTTGGGCCACATGCCCGTGGGAAGACCAAACGACATGCTCGTGTGTGTCGTGCGGCCATGCCACCCCTGCATCACCGCCCCGCCTGCAACCACCACCGGCCGTCCATTGCTCGCCATCCGTCGGCCCCGTCTGCCGCCCACTTCTTGGGCACCAGCCTTTCGCCGATTGCCACCAGAGATCGTTCCCTCTGTGCATGTCCATGAGATGGTTTCACATGGATTTTGGAGTAGTCCAGTTTTCAGAGCAGCATGCTCTTCAGAGCACTTCATCAAGCCGACACACTTTCCAGAGCAAATCAACATCAATATTGATATAGCATGGATTTTGATGTAATTTATTTTTTCTTTTTTGGGATTCTTGTAGGCTAAGAAAGTGAGGGGTTTGGTTTTTCTATATAAAGGCCCCCTCTCCCCATGTAACGAAGAAGTTTGATATGAAATTTTTGGGTTTTCCATTGGTTTGGGTTCTGGGCTGAGGTCTGTCTTTCCTTCACATACGGGTGTCGAGGGGTGTGAGACCCCACTTTCTTCGCTCCATGCGAGCGTCGAGGGGCACGATGTCCTAGTATCCCCCTTTTCCATCGAGTCCCTCTCTATGTCTTAAGGATTTTTCTTTACGGCCCTTGGTAGCAATTTGGGTGGGATGCCTTAGGCTCCGCGTGTAGTAAGATGGGTGGGAAGCACTATATTACATGTAGTGGGGTGGGTGAGATGCCCTAGAGGTATGATGTCTCTCCGTGAAGGTGAGTCTCTAGTCCTAGAGTGTCCATGTTTCATATCCTCCATCCCATTGTTCCTCCACCAAGTAATTGAAAACCAAAAGAGTTCAGCTATTTTGGATTTAGTGTTAGTTCGCCCTAGTCCGGGAGGCTTCTTAGCCCTCCCACGGTCCTAATTTGTGTAGGTTTTTTCCTTTTTTCCAAATAAACCGGGGTACATTGAGTCCATCCCGCATCAATTTGGTATCAAAGCGAGTTGTGGATTAGGGTGTGCTCCATTTTTCGAACTCAACGGAGTCGAGTTCTTCGCGATTGAGGAGAATGATGGGGATCCAGCCATCGTCCGGGTATTTTTTTTTTTTTTTTTAATTTTTTCACATTTTTTTTATTTTCCTATTCCTGCTAGTCCTCCTATCCCCACTATTCCAGTTTATTCTAGGTTTATCCCCAAGTTATCATAGCCTTATACCATCTCCCTCCATCCTTCTCCTGTGATCTTTTTGTTTAAAAACATCCAAACCTTAGCCCACCGCCCCGCCGCACCCCAGATTCGGGCCACCCGACCCTCGCCGCCCTTGCCGGCAAGCCACCGGCCTGCGCCGGCCCACTCCTCGTCGAAAAATCGACGTTCGCCATCGCCCGCATCGTGGAAGATGAACGGTCCGTGGAAGACCAACGGTCGCCCATGGTGGACGCCGCCGCCTGTCACCGCCGGCTGCTCCCTCACCACCGATCTCCCTTCGCCCATGAGCAAAACCAACATCGATCGGACCTTCCCCACCGAGTTTTTAACCCTGTTCCGCCTTCTCTGTGCTTCACCACCTTCATTTTCTCCTTGTTCATCTTCACCATCACCGCAGTCACCTACCAGCCCCTGGACCACTGGCTTCACCAATTACGACCAAAATTGCAATGTGCCGGAGAACAATTTCTGGTCGTACGTGATGGGGGACCCGAAACCTATCTGGGTTTCACCATTTATTTTTTTTAGAATTTTAAAAAAAAAATTTAGAATTTTTGTATTTTAGTTATTCCCACTATTCCACCTATTCCCTTTATTCCCATGTTATTCCGATGTTATTCCAACTTTATTCCAGGCTATTCCTATCTCCTTCAACCTCCAAGAAAAATCGCAGAGGTCTTTTTTTTCCCGATTTTTTGCCCCACCGGTCCGCGATCTACCGTGCCCGAACCCCGCCACTGCCGACCGCACGCCAGCGTTCCGCCGATCCGCCGCCCTGCCGCCCCGCAGGCGTCCCTGGGCCTCACGCCCGTGGGAAGTCCAGCAGACCGTGGAAGACCAACGATCGCCAACGGCCACCACCGCCGCTTCGCTGCCTGGCCGCCGTGCCACCCCGCCGCTGCCGCCCGCCTGCCGGCGTGCCACCGATCTGCCGCCCTGCCGCCCGGCGCGTCCTTGGGCCTCACACCCATGGGAAGTCCAGCAGACCATGGAAGACCAACGGTCGCCCACGGCCGCCGCCGCCGCTTCGACGCCTGGCCACCGTGCCACCCCGCCGCTGCCGCCCGCCCTCCGGCGCTCCACTGATCCGCCGCCCCGCCGGCAGCCCTGGGGCCTCACGCCCGTGGGAAGACAAGCGGTCCGTGGAAGACCAACGGTCGCCCATGACCGCCGTCGCCGTTTCGCCGCCGCCGTTGTGCCACCTCGCCGCAGCCGTCTGCCCGCCAGCGCGCCACCATGCCGCCCCGCCGCCGCCCTCTGGGCCGGGTGCCGAAGGTCCAGGTGCCCTTGTTGCTCGGCCGTGAAGGAGCTTCCGCACGCCTTTCAGAGCAGCCAAATGAAGTTTCTGTACGCTTCTCAAAGCAATGGAAGAAGAGTTGTTTTGCACGATTTTGGAGTAGCATGAGTTTCAGAGTGGAGGGATTTCAAAATTCAAATAAACGGGATTTATTTGGTAATTTTTTTAATGAATGTAATTTGGGAAATTTGGGGATTTTGATTTTGAATTTGATTTCAAAATCAAGGGAGGATTTCAGGGGATTTTATTTTTGAATTTCAAAAGGATATGGGCATCTATAAATACCCATACTCCTTTTGTAATAAAATAGTTGAATGAAATTTTTGAGTGTTCTTCCAATGTGTGGTTCTGGGCTGAGGCCCTTTTTCCTTCGTCCTTCGGGACGTCGAGGGGTGTGAGGCCCCAAGTATCTCCTTTCTCCCTCCCACCTTCGTGTCTTCCCCTCGTGGCCTTAAGAATCATCCTAGCGCCTCTAAGTACTGAGGAGGGCATAATGCCCTAGAGGTGGACGGTCTCTTCGTTAGGGTGAGTCCGAAGATCCATGAGTTCTCCCCCACCCCCGTCCTTCGTGACCTTGAGATCCATCCTAGCGCCTCTAAGTATTGAGGAGGGCATAATGCCCTAGAGGTGGACGGTCTCTTCGTTAGGGTGAGTCCCAAGATCCATGAGTTCTCCCCACCCCCGTCCTTCGTGACCTTGAGATCCATCCTAGCGCCTCTAAGTATTGAGGAGGGTGTAATGCCTTAGAGGTGGACAGTCTCTTCGTTAGGATGAGTCCTAAGGTCTAGGAGTTCCCGTCCCAGCCTACCATCCCCATCTTTCCTTCGCCATCTCCGCCAAGAAAATTTAAAAAAATCCAAAAGAGCCTAGTCGTTTTATGATTTTCAGGGGTCATTCTATCCTAGTCTCGGAGGCTTCTTAGCCCTCCCATGATTCTTGGTTTGCTTTAGGTGTTTTTCCTCTTTTCAAAATAACAATAGGTTTTCTTCGTGTCCTTCGTTCTATATCAATTTGGTATTAGAGCTAGCAGCGGGCTAGGATTTGCGTAGTCCTCGAACTCGACGGAGTCGAGTTCTTCGTGCTGCAGGAGAATGATGGGGGACCCGAAACCTATCCGTTTTTTACCTTTTATTTTTTTTAGAATTTTAAAAAAATTTTTTAGAATTTTAGAATTTTAGTTATTCTCGCTATTCCACCTATTCCCTTTATTCCCATGTTATCCCGATGTTATTCCAACTTTATTCCAGGCTATTCCTTTCTCCTTCATCCTCTAGGAAAAATCGCAGAGGTCTTTTTTTTCCCGATTTATTGCACCACCAGTCCGCGATTTGCCGTGCCCGATCCCCGCCACTGCCGACCGCCGCCGGCGCTCCGGCGATCCGCCGCCCTGCCGGCGCCCCTGGGCCTCACGCCCGTGGGAAGTCCAGCAAACCGTGGAAGACCAACGGTCGCCCACGGCCGCCGCCACCGCTTCGCCGCCTGGCCGTCGTGCCACCCCGCCTCTGCCGCCTGCCAGCCGGCGCGCAGCCGATCCACCGCCCTACTGCCCCGCCGGCGTCCCTGGGCCTCACGCCCGTGGGAAGTCTAGTAGACCGTGGAAGACCAATGGTCGCCCGCGGCCGCCACCGCCGCTTCGCCGCCTGGCTGCAGTGCCACCCCGTAGCTGCCGCCCGCCCGCCAGCGCTCCGCAGATCAGCCGCCCTGCCGCCCAGCCGGCAGCCCTGGGGTATCACGCCCGTGGGAAGACCAGCGTTCCGTGGAAGACCAACGATCGCCCACGGCCGCCGCCGCCGTTTTGTCGCCGCCGTCATGCCGCCTCGCCGCCGCCGTCCGCCGCCGGCGCGCCACCATGCCGCCCCGCCGCCGCCGCTGGGCCGGGTGCCGAAGGTCCAGGTGCCCCTGTTGCTCGGCCGTGAAGGAGCTTCTGCACGCTTTCAGAGCAGCCAAATGAAGTTTCTGCATGCTTCTCAAAGTGGTGGAAGAAGAGTTGTTTTGCATGATTTTTGGAGTAGCATGAGTTTCAGAGCGGAGGGGATTTCAAAATTCAAATAAACAGGATTTATTTGGTAATTATTTTAATGAATGTAATTTGGGAAATTTGGGGATTTTGATTTTGAATTTGATTTCAAAATCAAGGGAGGATTTTAGGGGATTTATTTTTGAATTTCAAAAGGATATGGGCATTTATAAATACCCATACTCCTCTTGTAATAATATAGTTGAATGAAATTTTTGAGTGTTCTTCCAGTGTGTGGTTCTGGGCTGAGGCCCTTTTTCCTTCGTCCTTCGGGACGTCGAGGGCTGTGAGGCCCCAAGTATCTCCTTTCTCCCTCCCACCTTCGTCTCTTCCCCTCGTGGCCTTGAGAACCATCCTAGCGCCTCTAAGTACTGAGGAGGGCGTAATGCCCTAGAGGTGGACGATCTCTTCGTTAAGGTGAGTCCCAAGATCCATGAGTTCTCCCCCACCCCCGTCCTTCGTGACCTTGAGATCCATCCTAGCGCCTCTAAGTATTGAGGAGGGTGTAATGCCTTAGAGGTGGACGGTCTCTTCGTTAGGATGAGTCCCAAGGTCTAGGAGTACCCGTCCCAGCCTCCCATCCCCATCGTTCCTTCGCCATCTCCGCCAAGAAAATTTTAAAAAATCCAAAAGAGCCCAGTCGTTTTAGGATTTTCAGGGGTCGTTCTATCCTAGTCCCGGAGGCTTCTTAGCCCTCCCATGATCCTTGGATTGCTTTAGGTGTTTTTCCTGTTTTCAAAATAACAATAGGTTTCTTCGTGTCCTTCGTTCTACATCAATTTGGTATCAGAGCTAGCAGCGGGCTAGGATTTGCTTAGTCCTCGAACTCGACGGAGTCGAGTTCTTCGTGCTGCAGGAGAATGATGGGGGACCCGAAACCAATCCGGGTTTCGCCTTTTATTTTTTTTAGAATTTTAAAAAAAATTTTAGAATTTTGTATTTTAGTTATTCCCGCTATTCCACCTATTCCCTTTATTCCCATGTTATCCTGATGTTATTCCAACTTTATTCCAGGCTATTCCTATCTCCTTCAACCTCCAGGAAAAATCGTAGAGTTCTTTTTTTTCCCAATTTATTGCCCCACCGGTCCGCGATATGCCGTGCCCGACCCCAGCCACTGCCGACCGCCCGCCGGCGGTCCGCCGATCCGCCGCCCGCCGGCGGTCCGCCGATCCGCCGCCCTGTCGCCCCGCCGGCGTCCTTGGGCCTCACGCCCGTGGGAAGTCCAGCAGACCGTGGAAGACCAAAGGTCGCCCATGGCCGCCGCCGCCGCATCGCCGCCTGGCCGCCGTCGCTTCGCCGCCTGGCCGCCGTGCCACCCCGCCGCCGCCGCCCGCCCGCCGGCGCGCAGCCGATCCGCCGCCCCGCCGGCGTCCCTGGGCCTCACACCCGTGGAAGTCCAGCGGACCGTGGAAGACCAACGGTCGCCCACGGCCGCCACCGCCACTTCGCCACCTGGACGCCGTGCCACCCCGCCGCTGCCGCCCGCCCACCGGCGCTCCGCCGATCCGCCGCCCTACCACCCCGCCGGTAGCCCTGGGGCCTCACGCTCGTGAGAAGACCAGCATTCCGTGGAATTCCAATGGGCACCCACGGTAGCCGCTGCCGTTTCGCCGCCGCCGTCGTGCCGCCTCGCCGCAGCCTTCCACCCGCCGGCGCGCCACCATGCCGCCCCACCGCCGCCCGCTTGGCCGGGTGCCGAAGGTCCAGGTGTCCCTGTTGCTCGGCAGTGAAGGAGCTTCCGCATGCTTTTCAGAGCAGCCAAATGAAGTTTCTGCACGCTTCTCAAAACGGTGGAAGAAGAGTTGTTTTGCACGATTTTTGGAGTAGCACGAGTTTTAGAGCGAAGGGGATTTCAAAATTCAAATAAACGGGATTTATTTGGTAAATTTTTTAATGAATGTAATTTTGGAAATTTGGGGATTTTGATTTTGAATTTGATTTCAAAATCAAGGGAGGATTTCAGGAGATTTTATTTTTGAATTTCAAAAGGATATGGGCATCTATAAATACCCATACTCCTCTTGTAAAAAATAGTTGAATGAATTTTTGAGTGTTCTTCCAATGTGTGGTTCTGGGCTGAGGTCCTTTTTCCTTCGTCCTTCGGGACGTCGAGGGGTGTGAGGCCCGAAGTATCTCCTTTCTCCCTCCCACCTTCGTGTCTTTCCCTCGTGGCCTTGAGAACCATCCTAGCACCTCTAAGTACTGAGGAGGGCATAATGCCCTAGAGGTGGACGGTATCTTCGTTAGGGTGAGTCCCAAGATCCATGAGTTCTCCCCCACCCCCGTCCTTCGTGACCTTGAGATCCATCCTTGCACCTCTAATTATTGAGGAGGGCATAATGCCTTAGAGGTGGACGGTCTCTTCATTTGGATGAGTCCCAAGGTCTAGGAGTTCCCATCCCAGCCTACCATCCCCATCGTTCCTTCGCCATCTCCACCAAGAAAATTTAAAAAAATCCAAAAGAGCCTAGTCGTTTTATGATTTTCAGGGGTCATTCTATCCTAGTCCCGGAGGCTTCTTAGCCCTCCCATGATCCTTGGTTTGCTTTAGGTGTTTTTCCTCTTTTCAAAATAAAAATAGGTTTTCTTCGTGTCCTTCGTTCAACATCAATTTGGTATTAGAGCTAGCAGCGGGCTAGGATTTGCTTAGTCCTCAACTCGACAGTGTCGAGTTCTTCGTGCTACAGGAGAATGATGGGGGACCTGAAACCTATCCGGGTTTCACCTTTTATTTTTTTAGAATTTTAAAAATTTTTTTTAGAATTTTTGTATTTTAGTTATTCCGCTATTCCATCTATTCCCATTATTCCCATGTTATCCCGATGTTATTCCAACTTTATTCCAGGCTATTCTATCTCTTCAACCTCCAGGAAAATCGCAGAGGTCTTTTTTTTTCCCGATTTATTGCCCCACCGGTTCGCGATCTGCGTGCCCGACCCCCGCCGCTGCCGACCACCCGTCGGCGCTCCGTCGATCTGCCGACCTGTCGCCCCACCAGCGTCCCTGGGCCTCACCCCATGGGAAGTCCAGCAAATCGTGGAAGACCAACGGTCGCCCACGGCCGCCGCTTCGCCACCTGGCCGCCGTGCCACCCCGTCGCTGCCGCCCGCCCGCCGACGCGCAGCGATCCACCGCCCTGCCGCCCCGCCGGCATCCTTGGCCTCACGCCCTGGGAAGTCCAGCAGACCATGGAAGACCAATGGTCGCCCACGGCCGCCGCTTCGTCGCCTGGCCGCCGTGCCACCCCCGCCGCTTTCGCCCGCCCGCCGGCGCTCCGCCGATCCGCCGCCCTGCCGCCCCGCCGGCAGCCCTGGGGCCTCACGCCCATGGGAAGACCAGCGTTCCGTGGAAGACCAATGGTCACCCACGGCCGCCGCCGCCGTTTCGCCGCCGCCGTCGTGCCGCCTCGCCGCCGCCGTCCGCCCACCGGTGCGCCACCATGCCACCCCCCCGCCGCCTGCTGGGCCGGGTGCCGAAGTTCCAGGTGCCCCTATTGCTCGATCGTGAAGGAGCTTCCGCACGCTTTTCAGAGTAGCCAAATGAAGTTTCTACACGCTTCTCAAAGCAATAGAAGAAGAGTTGTTTTGCATGATTTTTGGAGTAGCACGAGTTTCAGAGCGGAGGGGATTTCAAAATTCAAATAACGGGATTTATTTGGTAAATTTTTTAATGAATGTAATTTTGGAAATTTGGGGATTTTGATTTTGAATTTGATTTCAAAATCAAGGGAGGATTTCAGGAGATTTTATTTTTGAATTTCAAAAGGATATGGGCATCTATAAATACCCATACTCCTCTTGTAATAAAATAGTTGAATGGAATTTTTGAGTGTTCTTCCTGTGTGGTTCTGGGCTGAGGCCCTTTTTCCTTCGTCCTTCGGGACGTCGAGGGGTGTGAGGCCCCAAGTATCTCCTTTCTCCCTCCCACCTTCGTGTCTTCCCCTCATGGCCTTGAGAACCATCCTAGCACCTCTAAGTACTGAGGAGGGCGTAATGCCCTAGAGGTGGACGGTCTCTTCATTAGGGTGAGTCCCAAGATCCATGAGTTCTCCCCCACCCCCGTCCTTCGTGACCTTGAGATCCATCCTAGCGCCTCTAAGTATTGAGGAGGGTGTAATGCCTTAGAGGTGGTGGTGTCTCTTCATTAGGATGAGTCCCAAGGTCTAGGAATTCCGTCCCAGCCTTCCATCCCCATCGTTCCTTCACCATCTCCGCCATGAAATTTAAAAAATCCAAAAGAGCCCTGTCATTTTAGGATTTTCAGGGGTCGTTCTATCCTTGTCCCGGAGGCTTCTTAGCCCTCCCATGATCCTTGGTTTGCTTTAGGTGTTTTTCTTCTTTTCAAAATAACAATAGGTTTTCTTCGTGTCCTTCGTTCTACATCAATTTGGTATCAGAGTTAGCAACGGGCTAGGATTTGCTTAGTCCTCGAGCTCGACGGAGTCGAGTTCTTCGTGCTGCAGGAGAATGATGGGGGACCCAAAACCTATCCGGGTTTCACATTTTATTTTTTTAGAATTTTAAATTTTTTTTTTTAGATTTTTGTATTTTAGTTATTCCCGCTATTCCATCTATTCCCTTTATTCCCATGTTATCCCGATGTTATTCCAACTTTATTCCAGGCTATTCCTATCTCCTTCAACGTCCAGGAAAAATCGCAGAGGTCTTTTTTTTTCCCGATTTGTTGCTCCACCGGTCCGCGATCTGCCATGCCCGACCCCCGACATTGCCGACCGCCCGCCGGTGCTCCGCCGATCCACCGCCCTGCTGCCCCGCCGGCGTCCCTGGGCCTCATGCCTGTGGGAAGTCCAGCAGACCGTGGAAGACCAACGGTCGGCCACGGCCGCCACCGCTGCTTCGCCGCCTGGCCGCCGTGCCACCCCGCCGCTGCCGCCCGCCCCGCCGGCACGCAGTCGATCCGCCGCCCTGCCGCCCAGCCGGTGTCCTTGGCCTCACGCCCGTGGGAAGTCCAGCAGACCGTGGAAGACCAACGGTCGCCCACGGCAGCCGCTTCGTCGCCTGGCCGCCGTGCCACCCCGCCGCTGCCGCCCGCCCGCCGGCGCTCCGTCGATCCGCCGCCCTGCCGCCCCGCCGGCAGCCCTGGGGCCTCACGCCCGTGGGAAGACCAGCGTTCCGTGGAAGACCAACGGTCGCCCACGGCCGCCACCGCCGTTTCGCCACCATCGTCGTGCCGCCTCGCCGCCGCCGTCCGCCCGCCAGCGCGCCACCATGCCGCCCCCCGGCGCGCCACAATGCCGCCCCGCCGCCGCCCGCTGGGCCGGGTGCCGAAGGTCTAGGTGCCCCTCTTGCTCGACCGTGAAGGAGCTTCTGCACGCTTTTCAGAGCAGCCAAATGTAGTTTCTGCATGCTTCTCAAAGCGATGGAAGAAGAGTTGTTTTGCATGATTTTTGGAGTAGCATGAGTTTCAGAGCGGAGGGGATTTCAAAATACAAATAAACGGGATTTATTTGGTAATTTTTTTAATTAATGTAA
Organism: Areca catechu; assembly: GCA_021397845.1. Lineage (NCBI taxonomy): Eukaryota > Viridiplantae > Streptophyta > Magnoliopsida > Arecales > Arecaceae > Areca > Areca catechu. The sequence goes on along the minus strand of CM038051.1, from coordinate 137,739,284 downwards.
TTTGGGAAATTTGGGATTTTGATTTTGAATTTGATTTCAAAATCAAGGGAGGATTTCAGAGGATTTTATTTTGAATTTCAAAAGGATATGGGCATCTATAAATACCCATACTCCTCTTGTAATAAAATAGTTGAATGAAATTTTTGAGTGTTCTTCTAGTTTGTGGTTCTGGGCTGAGGCCCTTTTTCCTTCGTCCTTTGGGACGTCGAGGGGTGTGAGGCCCCAAGTATCTCCTTTCTCCCTCCCACCTTCGTGTCTTCCCCTCATGGCCTTGAGAACCATCCTAGCACCTCTAAGTACTGAGGAGGGCGTAATGCCCTAGCGGTGGACGATCTCTTCGTTTGGGTGAGTCCCAAGATCCATGAGTTCTCTCCCACCCCCATCCTTCGTGACCTTGAGATCCATCCTAGAGCCTCTATGTATTGAGGAGGGCGTAGTGCCTTAGAGGTGGATGGTCTCTTCGTTAGGATGAGTCCCAAGGTCTAGGAGTTCCCGTCTGTTGGCTCCACCCAGTGATTTTGATGAATAACAAAACATTGAGTACATATTGTATTCTAATGAGGATTTCAAGTTAAAGTTTTTCAGGAAGAAAGCACCTCAAAATTCCAAATATTTATGGTGAATGGCACGCAATGGCATGGAGCAAATTTCACATATCCGGGCATCTCTTCATTGAAAAAGGGCTTAAATTGCTTAATATTATGTGTTTATGCTTTCATGAACATCTTTTTGATTTCAAGGCTTTTACTCTTGATTCTGGATGTTTTCAGTCTCAAGTGTCGACACCTGGACAGTCAAGTGTCGACACTTCAGCATTTGGCACGGACAAAATCCTTGGCACGCCAAGTGTCGACACCAAGTGTCGACACTTAGGTTCAAGTGTCGACTCAAGGCCTGAGAATTTTGAAAATACAGAACTTTGTGGTTCAAGGATTTTGTGTCAAGTGTCGACACCTGTGCATCAAGTGTCGACACTTGAATGATCAAGTGTCGACTCCCAGAATTCAAGTGTCGACACCTGACAGCCAAGTGTCGACACCTGACAGCCAAGTGCGACACTTGCAGCCTGACAGCTCTAACGGATCTATTTTTCTGGCTTGCAGAAATTGGTTTTCAAGCTCCAAACGGCTATTTCCAATGCTCCAACGGTCACAAACCATTTTTAGAAGGTTTTGGTGTATTTAATCTCCACCAACCTCATTTTAAAACAAGAGAAGTGTGAAGAAGTCAAGAAAAAGAAGAGAAAAGTCTATTCAAAGCATTCAAGTCCACTCAAAAGCCAAAAAGCCAATATTCTCTCCAAACTTCAAATCAAAAGCCTCTTCTAGCTTGATTCCACTGAAAAAGCCTACTTGCTCAACCTTATTACATTCCAAAAGGAGGCAACTTGAAGAAGAGTGAAGTCAAAGCATCCTTTGGGCTTCAAAGATTCCATCTACTCTTGAAGAGAGTTTGTTGTAGCTTTTAAATTTCATATCTGTTTTATTGTGCTTTAACCTTGCTTTCAAGGGTGTCTTGAAAGAAGGTTATTGTGGTTTGTTGGTGAGCCAAAGTGTTAAAACCAACTAGGGTTAACTTGTGAGCCCGAAGACAAAACAAGTATTTAGGTTTGTTGGTGAGCCTAGGTGATAAAACCAACTTAGGTTTTGACTTGTGAGCCTTAAAAAACAAGTCAACTGTAATCTGGTGTGGAAATTCCCAAGGGTGGCTTGGGGAGTGGATGTAGGTGCTAGGTTTGCACCGAACCACTATATATCTTGTGTTTGTGTGTGATTGCTCTTTTCCTTTTGCATTCTTAATTAAGTGCTATCATCTTGCATCTAATTTATTATTGCTCACAAGCACCACTAGACCTTATTTTATTGTGTTAAATTTGTAAAAGACCCAATTCCCCCCCTCTTGGGCTCCATTTCTGGGCAACAAGTGGTATCAGAGCACCGTACTCTCTTGTAGGTCCAAGGATCTTGAGTAAAAGATCATGGCAGCCCCAATAGGCATGGGTATTGTTGAAGGTCAAGCTTCAAACCGACCCCCACTTTTTAATGGCACAAATTACACATACTGGAAGACACGCATGCGCATTATTATACAAGCTCTTGATTATAATTTGTGGAGAACAATAGTAAAAGGTCCTCATCAGCCTACAATGATGATTAATGGCATTCTCACCCCTAAAATGGAAGATGATTGGGATGAGAGTGACATTAAGCAAATTGAGCTTAATGCTAAGGCAATGACCTTTTATTTTGTTCTCTTGATCCTAGTGAGTTTAACATAATATCCAACTGTCTCTCCGCAAAGGAGATTTGGGATACACTTGAGGTTACCCATGAGGGTACATACCAAGTGAAGACCACCAAAGGTTAACATGCTAATTCACACTTATGAAATGTTTAAAATGGAACCTACTGAGTCTCAATGAGATGTATACTAGGTTCACAAACATTGTGAATGGCATGAGAAGTTTAGGAAAAAATTTCTAACGGTGAACTTGTAAATAAACTTCTCAGGTCTCTACCAGCTTCATGGGATGCAAAGGTCACTGCAATTGAAGAAGCAAGATGTCAACACTCTCCCACTGGAACAACTGTTGGGTTCTTTAATGACATATGAACTATCTCTCAAACAGAAGAACGGAGAGGTGAACAAAAAGAAAAGACATAGCATTCAAATCTACTACCAGAGAAGCTCGAGCAAGACTCTGAAGAGGATGACGAAGAAGATGAAACTGCTATGTTCACAAAAGAAAAAGATAAGGAAAAGAAGGAGGAGCAGCCCACATTTTAAGAAACCTCTGAAAGGTGAGTCCAGTAAAGAAAAAGATAAGGAAAAGAAGGAGGAGCAGCCCACATGTTTTGAGTGCAAAAGCCAGGGCAGTTCAGGTAGACTGCCCCTTACTAAAGAAAAGCAAAAGAAAGCTAAAGAAGCATGATGGCAACCGGAGCGAAAGTGAAGACTCCAGCTGAGGAAGAACAACAGAGTAATCAAATTCTGTCTAATGGCCGATCAAGAAGAGGTATGTTTCTGAAACCGAAAATGATTATCTTTTGATGAGCTTCATGAATTTTTGATGAACTAGTCATAGAATTTCAAAAATTAAAGTCAAACATAAAGACTTAAAGAAGCAAAATCTAGAACTAGCTAAAACCAAATGAACCTTTCAATGAAAATGAATACCTTCTAATACAAAATAAAAATTTAAATGATAAGCATGGTCGTGAAAATGAAAAAATATACTTGAAAAGAAAAGTAACTTACTTTCAATGAAAAATTATCAAGACAAAAGAAAGAAATTTTAATGGAAAACAAAAGATTAAAGAGGAATCGATAAACTAAAGCCTTTTATTGAAAAATTTACTTACAGTTCTGAAAAATTAAATTTACTGTTAAATAACCAAAGAGCAGTATTTGACCAAAGCGTTAAGGATTCAAACTCATAAGAAACAGAAACTCCTTAAAAATTTCCTTTGTGCCTGCATCCTTCATCAATTACATCTATAATTGTGGTGTTAAAGGACATAATCTTACATGTGCAACAAAAGAAATTAAGAAAAACTAAGAAAGTTTTGGTTCCAAAAGGAACCAATGCCACTACCAAAAAAGGAACCAAGATGGCTTGGGTACCTAAAGTCTCCACTTGATCTTTATTGTAGGTATGCCTTGCACCCAACAAGAGAAGAATGTGGTACCTGATACGATGCTCAAGGCATATGACAGGAGATGTTGAGCAGTTCTCATCACTCTATATCAAAAATGGTGGCAATGTAACTTTTGGTGATAATGGAAAAGAAAAATCATCGATTTGGTAAAATCCATATCACCCCTACCTCTTATATTGATAATGTTTTATATGTTGGTATGGATTAAAACATCCTGCTTAGTATTAGTTACTTTTGTGACAAAAATTTTAAAGTTTTTTGAATCTTCTTTGTGCATGTATTTTCTAGTCTAGAGATACATGACATTAATTCATCGATCATAGGCATGGCAATATCTATATGGTGGTGATCTTGATGATCTCCCTATTCAAAAGGTCAATGTCTAGTGGCAATGGAAGCCAAGATCGATGAAACTGATTTTGGCTTTGGCATCGTAGACTAGGACATCTAGCATGCATTAATTTCAAAACTTAGCAAAAGAATTAGTAAAGATTTGCCTTCAACTTAATTTTAAAAAGATAGATTTGAAGTGCATGTCAACTTGGAAAACAAACAAGTCTCTTCTTTCAAACCTAAATGAGTAATCTCTACATCTAGACCTTTAGAATTGCTTCATATGGACCTCTTTGGGCCTACTAGAACATCTAGTTTGGAGGTAAGAATTTGGTCTAATCATTGTAGATGACTTCTCACGTTTTACTTGGGTCATGTTTTTAGCTCACAAAGATGAAACGTTTCGGAATTTATAAGATTTCATAAAGAGTTTTAATAAAAAAGTGATTTCAATAAAAAGTTTTAAATAAAAAGGTGTTTCAGTAATTTCTTTAAGAAGTGATCATGGAACTGAATTTGAAAATACCGATTTTATAAATTCTATATGAAAATGGAATTAATTATATTTTTCTGCACCTAGGACACCTCTACAAAATAGGTTAGTAGAAAGAAAAAATAGAACTCTTGAAGAAATGGCACGCACCATGCATTGTGAAAATGATTTACCTAGATACTTTTGGGTGGAACATAAATACTGCATGCTATATCTTAAATCGTGTTTTAATTCGATCGATTTTAAGAAAACTCCTTATGAGCTTTGGAAGGGTAGAAAACCTTCAATCCGTTACTTTCATGTTTTTGGTTGCTGTTGTTTTATCTTAAACAATGGTAAAGACAATCTAAGTAAATTTGATGCCAATCAGATGAGGGAGTCTTTCTAGGCTACTCCAATCATAGTAAGGCATACAGGTCTCAATCGAAGGACACTTGTTGTTGAAGAATCCATTCATGTAGTATTTGACAAAACTAACCAAAAATCTCAAGAAAAGAAGAGACTTTTTGATGAATCAGGTAACAAGAAACTGAAGAAAGAACACAATGAAGAACTTACCAAGGAACAGAATATGATCAAACACACAGAGATCAAGCACAAGTGATGAAGATACCTCAACTATTGATCCTTTACCAAAAGAATGGAGGTATGCTCATGGACACCAAAAAGAACTATTATAGGGATCTATCTAAAGGTGTAAGTACTCGATCATCTCTTAGAAATATTTGTGATTATTTAGCTTTTGTATCTCAATTGAACCTAAAACTATTGAGGAAGCTGAATGTGATAGTAATTGGATAAATGCTATGCAAGATGAACTTATCAATTTAAAGGAACAATTTTTACACTGGTAGATAGGCCCTCAAACACATCATTATTGGCATAAATGGGTTTTTCGAACCAAACTTGATGAAATGGAATAGTAATTAGAAATAAAGCTAGACTAGTTGCCAAAGATACAATCAGGAGGAAGGGATAGATTTTGATGAAACCTTTGCTCCTGTGGCTAGACTTGAGGCAATTAGGCTATTATTGGCTTTTTCCTGTTTCATGAACTTTAAACTGTATTAGATGGATGTTAAAAGTGCTTTCTTAAATGGATTAATTGAAGAAGAAGTTTATGTTGAACACCCCTGGTTTTGAAAATTCTGAATTTCCAAATCATGTTTATAAACTTCATAAAGCTTTATATGGATTAAAACAAGCTCCAAGAGCTTAGTATGATCGTTTAAGCTCTTTTCTACTGAAAATGATTTTTACTAGAGAAAATGTAGATAAAACATTATTTTTAAAGAAAAAGAATGATGATCTCTTAGTAGTACAAATCTATGTTTGATGATATATTTGGGTGCTACTAATGAATCTCTTTGTCAAGATTTTGTAAGTCTAATGCAGGGTGAGTTCGAGATGAGCTTAATGGGAGAACGAATTTCTTCCTCGGCTCCAGATAAGGCAAACCAAAGAGGGATCTTCATCAACCAAACAAAATACACAAGAGAAATACTCAAGAATTTGGGATGGAGAACACTAAGTCATTAGGTACCCCTATGAGCTCTACATGTAGACTTGACAAGGATGAATCAGGTAAGTCAATTGATCAAATTATATCATGACATGATTGGTTCATTATTATATCTTACTGCTAGTAGGCCAGATATCATGTTTAGTGTCTGTATGTGTGCTAGATATCAGTCCAATCCTAAAGAGTCTCATCTTTTGGCTGTTAATGCATACTTAGATATCTATCTGGATCAATTGAAATGGGTTTATGGTACTCTAGATATTCTTCATGTGATTTAATTGCTTATTCCGATGCTGATTTTGCTGGGTGTAAACTTGATCGTAAAAGTACTAGTGGAACCTGTCAGTTTCTTGGAGTAAATTTGATCTCCTGAGTAGCAAGATAGAACTCTGTTGCTCTATCTACGGCAGAAGCCAAATATATAGCAGCTGGGAGCTGTTGTGCTCAAATCCTCTGGATCAACAACAACTCGAAGACTTGGCATTAAACTAACTAAGATACCCATAAGATGTGATATACTAGTGCAATCAACTTATCTAAAAATCCAGTGCAACATTGAAGTAAACACATTGAAATAAGACATCATTTCATAAGAGATCATGTACAAAACTCAAATGTAATTCTTGATTTTGTTTGTACCAATGATCAATTAGCTGATGTGTTTACAAAGCCTTTGAGTGAGGATAGGTTCTGTCTGATTAGAAGAGAGTTAGGTGTAATTGATCCATTCTCCTAGGACTCTCTTAGTATCATTTTACCTAGTCCTAAAAGCTCATACTAATTGTTTAAAACCCCAAGAAATTTGTCAAATTTTTTCTAATTTTTTTGGATTTTCTCGAATTTTCTTGGCCAAGTGTCGACACTTGGAAAATGTCAAGTGTCGACACTTGACCAAGTGTCGACACTTGACAAATCCGAAGTATCGACACTTGCGAATCTGAACTGTTTTAAAACGGACCGAATAATGGTTTTTTGAAAATTTCTTCCCCCCAGGTTTCTTGGAACAGTGGTCCCCCCTGTCCAATCCTCTTTTTTTCACCCTCAATCCTTCACAAATCAGTATTTTCCCTCTCTAATTTCATTTTTATTTTCTAGTTTTTAATTTTATTATTTTCAAACCAAACAATCGTGTTTTAGGATTGTGAAGGAATTAGGTAATCATGTTTTAGATTTTTTTTCTCGGATTTCCCTCATCTTTGGGCATTTTTTTCAACCCTTGTTCACAAAAATCACTGTTTCATCAATTTTGGGCAAAATAAAATGGGTTTTTCATCTAATTTAAGCATACTAAATCCTTTTATTGATGATTAGGAAGGATCTTAGTAATACGTTTTGAACATTTTTCGCCTATTTGCAAAACCCTAAGTGAGTAAAACCCAAATCCCATGGTTTTTGATTTTTTTTTGGACCTTACAAAAATACTCTTTTTGGGATTCAAATGTGCTCCACCTAACACAAATTTTTCCTATAAATTTTACTCAAAATTTTGTCATTTGATCAAAACTTATTAATTCTGGTTTTCGAAACCAATTTGAACTTTAATCTCAACCTATGGCCAGTCTTTGTTCTACCTTTTTCCATTCTTCCTGTCAGTTGGCTGATATGGGTCCTAGGAAGAGACTTGCAGTTAGAGCGAGCCTAGTCAGGTAGTGAGAGGAGGTCGAAGCCAGATTCGATCCGCTCACCGAGCATTACAGCCACTCTGAGCTCCCCCCCCTGCAGAGAGGATGGCAGGGAAGTCAGTAGCTTCAGGGAGGAAGTTGATCTACTGTGTTTTGACAGGCACCATTTTGGCATTAGGGAGATACTCACAGATGCAGGACTAGTACCCTTCTGCACCATGCAGGAGAGATACTATCCTTACCTGGTGAGGGAGTTCTACGGTGCACTGGACTGTCGACGACTCTTATGAACGACATCCGTCAGGGGTACACAGATTTCATTGACTGATGAGTTGCTGAGTCGGAGTATGGGAGATACCCCGAGAGGAGTCTGTGCATTTTCAGTTGATGATAGAGAGGCAGCTTTCAGATGCATCCTTGAGGAAGAATGTTCGCGGTATCTCAGTGGTTACCGCGAACCAGTTATCATTAGAGATGCACTGCTGCACCATATTAACGCAAGGATCCTTCTACCGAAGACTGGCAGATTCGATTTCATCACAGAGAGAGAGCTGATGTTGATGACCAGTCTGATCGAGAGGAGACAGTTGATATACCCGCCTTGATGCTGTCACAGATGCATGATGCTGCCACTCAGCGCGACACTGTTGCCATACAGATGGCACTGACCCGTCTTTTCAGAGCCTGTGGAGTATCATTGGAGGGGGAGATCCCCAAGGAGATACTGCACACGATGTATATGATGAAGGTCATTACAACCGCATGGGATTCAGGATGGTTGGAGGTCGATGGGTTCGGAGAGAGTCTGGCCAGGAGCCAGATAAGGAGATGAGATTCGAGAGGGCTGAGGCTAGACCATCTAAGCCAGCTATTCTTCCTCCAGTGGATGTACCATTGACATAGGCAGAGCACCTGTCACCTGATGCTTCAGCTCCTCCACCACCATCTACCGATTATCCTTTGAGGAGCATGCCAGAACATAGTTCACACAGATTAGAGGAGAGGTGACTCAGCTGCGTAGCGAGGTCGAGTTTCTACGAGCACAGACTACCTCAGAGCATGCTGAGATCCGCAGATCCATGGAGGAGGGATTTACAACGTCTTGAGAGTCTTTTGAGATCACTTATCCTCCTGCTGCACCTGCACTTGCTCGATCTGATGATGATGATGATGATGATGAAGACGGCGCGATCACCAGAGCGACCATGCTGATTTTCCTGACGGAGGTGATCAGGATGTGAACGAGCCACTAAGGTAGTAGGCACTGACAGCGATAGTGTTGGTGAGCTGATGCTTATGAGGTGGTCAGTCGAGATCCTCCTTTGATGCAGAACAAAGAACAAAGAAGCGTATGCGGAAGTAAATTTAAGATTAATTCTTTTTTTTTTTTATATATATTTCAGAAATTGGCTCCGACTCAAAGTAAAGTTAAACTAAGTCGAGGAAACTAGGTAAGGATTGAAAGCACAATTTAGAAGAAGCTAAGTTATCAGAGTAGTTCATAATAACGGATCGCTGGGGTTGAGAACTCCCAGACCTAGGGTTTCGCTCTGAACTTTCAACAGGACAGAAAAAAGAGGAGAGATGGTTTACCAACCAGACAGTGATCTTCACAGAATTTGGTGGAAAACTCTCTCGAGCAGATTGTGGGATCCCCGGATTCGGCTATCTTCGTAATGGATCTCCAATACTGGCCTCGGTGGCTGGGTCGGCTCTCCTGAACTAAGATCTGGGAAGAAGAAAAACAAGTGATGGATTCAGAGACTCAGAAGGATTTACCAGGTGAAGAACTTGAAGGCTGATGTCGCTGAGATCCGGATTCTCTTGAAGGTTGATTCGCTCCCTTTGGAAGAGCTTTGGATCTGAAGTATCCGGATTGGAGCTGGATGCGTGGTGGTCGGCCTGGACTTGGAGAGAGAGGCCGTGGGAGGTGGAATAGGCTAGGGTTTAGTGGATTGAAGTGGATGGTGGGCGGCTAGGGTTTTGGAGTAGAAGTGGCTAACCTAGATTTAGGTTTTGGAGATCTCACACCTCCTCAAGGTTCCTGGGGAACCCGATTTACTCCCTCACGGAGCTCAACACCTGGATGCAAGTGCAGAAGAGAGAAAACACAGAGTTTGCTCACAAAAAAGTTGGTTTCATTCATCTAATTGATTTCAAACTTACATGGGGTTTTAATTTATAGGACATTACAAGAGAGTAGGGTTTTACATCTTCCCATGTGGGACTAAAGGAGGGGATCTTCAAATTAGGATTGTAGGATCAATCCCTACTCATATGGCCGGCCAAATAATTCCATAAGATGATTGAGGCTTCAAAAAAGGTAAGTGGTGGCGCCTCCTTGCCTTGACCTCCAAGAAATTATTTTTTTCCTTCTATGCTTGGCCTTATCTGGAAGTGTTTTGGTGCCTCTTAACCTTGCTCTCCAGGGAAAATTTTTTTTCTTTTATATCTGGCTTTATTTGGAATGACTAGGGCGCCTCCTAACCTTGCTCTTCAAGAGAAATCTCCTTCCTTCCATGGCTCAACCTTTTTTTTGGATACCTCCTTTTCTTTCTCCCCAAGTTATGGTTCTTCCTAACTTTGCTTTGGATATTTTTGGCAGGTAATGGGTGCCTCCTTGAAGTTCTCTCCAAGAAACTTTCTTCCCATTCATAGTTTGGCTCTTGGAAGTCTTGGGGCCGCCCCCTTTTTTTGTGGATCCTTGGTTGCTTTCTCCTCATTGCGCATGAAAGAAGGGAGCTGCTATCTGTGTGGGGACCAAAGTCTACTGGATGAAGATGTGGCGCCCCCTGGACTCAGGCGTTTGGCTGGGAGTGTGGCGCCCACTTGCTTGGCCTTGGAGAAATGTGACACCCCAGGTTGAAGTCCTAGACCACTATGTCAACATGACTCAACAAAATAAAATGCAGGTAATACAGACTCAAGCTAAAATGAGTTAATTGAGTCAACCCTTATTACAAGCCAAAAAACCCTAATTCTTTGGGCAAGTTAATCAGAGATCCAGATGGAGCTCTAAAGTCTTCTTATGAGTCTGGTGCCCGCACCAATTCTACCAGGGTCGGAGGAACTCGACCCTGTCGAGTATGGATCAGTTGGCTCTGGTATCTCTCCAAGAGTCTGGGTCCAATTCTTGTAATTCTTCTCGGGAGATCCAAGAGTCATCAGAATCTAGCCTTCCTTGCCAGTGGACCAGGTATCTTTGGTTCCTCGATTACGAGTAGAGATAACCTGATCATCCAGGATCTTTTCAATCTGCCTTTCCTTACAGGCCAGTTTGTTGTGGACACACGGGTTGGGTTCACTCTCAAGAGCAGGATTAGGTTCAAAAGCCTCACTGGGAATCACAGCTGGCTCTCTACTCTACTAGGTCTGTAATGTTGAAAGTAGAGCTAATGCCTAGTTCTGGAGGCAACTCGAGCACATTGGCATTGGATCTACTCTCTTCACACTCTAAATGGTCCAGCTCCTCTAGCATGTAACTTTCTAACGGTTCCAGGAGGAAACCGTTCAGGCCTAACCTAATCATTACATAGTCTCCTTCATCAAAAGTTTGACTCGCCTTTGAGAATCAGCAACTTCTTATAATTTCATTACTTAAATTTATTGGCTTGAATTCTTATGCAAGTCTTTTATATGCTATGCAAAAACTTCGTAGACTTGGAGACTCGTGTGTGGACTGGTAAAGGAGCTAGGTCAAGAGGTGTGTAAGGTTTGTAACCATGCCCATTTTAAATGGACTCTTACCCATAACCTATTGACCGAGTCTTATCTGCATTCAGCTCTAGGTAAGTACAAATCCCAGTTCCTAATGTTTTCACCAACAAGACAACTTAACATATTGCCTAAACTACGGTTCACTACTTCGTTTTGGCCTCAGTCTGGGGATGATAGGCAGTTGAAAACTTAAGTTTTGTCCCTAACTTATGCCAAAGGGTTTTCCAGAAATAGCTGGTGAACCGGACATCCCTATCTGAAACAATGGTCTTGGGTAGGCCATGGAGTCGAACTATTTCATTAAAGAATAGGTGGCTACCTTAGACGCATCAAATGTTGGGGAACAAGGCACGAAATGGGCCATCTTGGAAAATCGATCTACTACAACACAGAAGGAGTCATGCCTCCTCTGGGTCTTAGGCAAACCTAACACAAAGTCCATGCTCACATCTTGCCAAGGCCGATCTGGGACAGGAGTGAGGTATAAAGGCCGTTATTCTGTTTTCACTGTTGGCAACAGCGCAGGTCCGACACCTAGCCACAATGTGTGCTACATCTCTTTTTAAGCTAGGCCAGAAAAAAATGGTCTTCAATAGCCAGGGTGGTCTTATCTTTTCCGAAATGGCCAGCTAAACCTCCTGCATGAGTTTTCCCAATCAAAAATTCTCTAAGAGAGGTTCTAGGGATGCAAAGCCTATTCTTAAAGAACAGAAAGCCATCTAAAAGGGAATAATCCTTATGTTCACTAGATGGTCCTTGAGTTAGATCCTGATACACAATCTTAAATCCGGACACGACTTATATTCTTCTTTGATTGCTCAAACCCTATGACTTAGCCCTAACAGAATTCAACAACAAAGATCGATGACTAAGGGCATCAGCTACCTTATTTTCAGACCCAGCCTTATGCTTCAAAACAAAAGTATAGGACTGGATATACTCTACCCATTTAGCATGCCTAGGGTTAAGCTTCTTCTGGGAATTCAAGAATCTAAGAGCCTCGTGGTCTGAAAACAGCACAAATTCTTGTGGTAGCAAATAATGTCTCCAGTAACGCAAAGCTTGCACTACCGCATAAAATTCCTTATCATAGGTAAAATACCTAAGCTTAGCATCATTAAGTTTCTCACTAAAGAATGCTATGGGATGGTTCTCTTGGCTTAGGACTCCACCTATACCTACTACTGAAGCATCACAGGCAACCTCAAATACCTTTGAAAAGTCCGGTAACCTCAAAATGGATGCCTGGGTCATCCTATCCTTAAGTTCTAGGAAGGCTTTATACGCTGCTTTAGTCCACTGAAATTCTCCCTTCCTAATACAGTCTGTGATAAGAGCAACTACAGTACTAAACCCCTTGATGAATCGCCTATAGAAGGTAGCCAAGCCATGGAAACTTCTGACTTCATGCACACTGGCCGGCTTTGGCCATTCTACTATGGACCTAATCTTTTCAGGATCGCAGCCCCGCCGTCCGGGGTAAAACAATACCAAGGGATAATTCTACTGGTCATAAATTCACACTTTTTCGAATTACCGTAGAGACTATCATTCCCAAAACTTGACAGACTTGTCTAGGTGGCCTAGGTGATCTGCAGGGGTCTTACTATAGATCAGATGTCATCAAAATAGACCACTACAAACTTCCCTATGAAAGCTCTAAGTACCTGGATCATATCCTCATGAAAGTACTAGGGGCATTGGACAACCCAAAAGGCATAACAACCTATTCAAAGAGACCATCCTTAGTTTTGAAGGTGTTTTCCACTAATCCCCTGGTCTAATCATAACCTGATGATAGCCGCTCTTGAGATCAATCATTTTAGAAAAAACCATGGCAACCGGCCATCATTCTAGCATATCATCTAGTCTAGGATGGGAACCTATACCTGATTGTGATTTTTATTGATGGCACGACTATCGACACACATCCTCCATGTGCCATCCTTCTTCGGGGTTTAGAATGCAGGGACTACACAAGGGCTAAGACTCTCTCTAATGAACCCCTTCCTCAACAAGTCGCCAACCTGCTTTTGCAGTTCTTATGCTCAGATGGATTCATCCTATAATGGGGCAAGTTGGGTAAAGTAGCTCCTGGGACTAAATCTATGGAATACTGAATATCCCTAAGAGGTAGAAGGTGGTCTGGCAGATCCTCGGGAAAACATCCTCAAATTCTTCTAATAAAGGCTTAACTTCCTGAGGAGGCTCTGAGGGTGTAGGAGTCCTAAGTTCCTTAGCAGTCAACATCCAATGGATGAACCACTATGAATTTTCTTGTTCTAGATCCTTGGCACTAATTAGGTTCACTCCAGTCTTCATTTCATTGACCTTATTGGTTCCTTTATCTACCTTGTCCTTAGGAGGGACTGAATGGATTGTGATTTTCTTCCATTGAAACTAAAGACACAGGTGTTGGATTTTCCTAAGAGGGTGGCATCATGATCATACACCAAAGTCTTCCAAGAATTATACTGCTCACCCCCATGGGCAAGACATCACACCAAATCTTCTCTTGATAGGACTGCATTTGGATTTGGACCTGATATCTAGACTAGAGGGGTATAGAGGTAGAGTCTACCCAAGAAAACCTTATAGGGGTTGGGGTGGGGGACTGGGGTTAAGCCTAACATTTTGACAGTGCTAGTAGAAATGGCATTCACACAGCTCCCACTATCTATGATGATTTTACATACCTTATCCCCTAGTTTAAGGAAAGTCTGTAGGATGTTAGTCCTACGCCAATCTTCCTGAACTTTAGTCTGGGACAAGATGCATCTCACAACCCCTAATTGGTCAACTCGGTGGATTTTCCTCTCCTTCATACTCATCGACCAAATTCATTCCGGCCTCATAAACTTCTTCTTCAAACTCCTTATTGGGCTCGGAATTCTCGTCTCCTCCCTCTTCTATATAAAGGGATCTACGAGGGCACTGGCTAGAAACATGACCTACCTTATGGCACTTTAAACAAGCTATGGCTGTGCACTGGTTGGAGATATGACCGGGCTTCTGGTACTTAAAACAGATGATACAGGGGTTCTCTGGGTGTCAGGTGCCTTACCTTTGTCCATGGGCCTAGGGTTGGGAATATCCTGATTAGCTTGCTAGGGATAACCTAGCTAGGTCCATTTCTTGGAATTGGGGCACTACCCTAGAAGCATGGGTTCTCTTTGAAACTTCAGTGTTCAGTGCAATCTGATAGGCTTGGTCTAGGTCATTAACTTCTTTCAGAAATAACTCTCTCTTAATGTCTCCCTAAGTCCAGCCCTAAATCTAGACAAAAGTGACCTCATGGGCTTCACTCACATCACATCTCATCAGGTATTCATCAAAGGTGGTTATGTAGTTTGAAACAGATCAGTTCCCTTTTTTCAAAGTCTGCCATTGGGTCTAACAGATTTGCTGGTATGAAATTGGTAGTACTTGTCTCTAAGTTTCTCTTTCATACCCTGCCAAGTGGTTATGTGCTCTACATTTCGTCTTCTGGTGGTCAGCTCAATGTTCCCCCAGTATAACCTAGCTTGATGTACTAACTTCATCTTGGCAAACTTGAATTTCCTCTCCTCAGACATGGCATACCACTCTCAAAGTACTGGTCCATCTCACCCTCCCAATCAGAATACACCTTAGGATTTAAGCTACCATCAAAAGTGGGTGCATCTAACTTGATGTTTCGAATGAACCTATCATCTCTAATCTTCAGGTTCTGGGTCAGGCCTCCTATGATTAGGTTCAGGATCTCGTATAAAGGTTTTCTAGGCTCTTGGTGTGGGTGAGGTTTAGGCACATTAAAATCTGGGTCAGGGAGTCCAATTCCGATGCCTAGGTTCCTCAAGTACTTGGACCTATCCTAAGCTGGGCAAAATTCTCATTCATATCCTGACTTAATTTGTTCATACTCTCAGTAAGAGCTTTAACCATGGCCTCTAAATCAGGTTGGGTTTGACCAGGTTGGTAGGGTACTCCATTCCGGGTAGACATGATGATGCAAGCAAACACACAAAATGAGACTCAACTGAATCGACTACGGGCTAACTAAACCTAGAGCCCAAACTAGATGCCCAATCAGAGTGGCAAGCTAGCCTGTAGTAACTCAGGACTCAGCCAGGCAGGTTAAGGGGAGTGTTAGGTCCCTAGATGCCAATCTAGACACCAATCAAGATTGGCCAGGTAGGCGACCACACACAAGCCCTTCGGTGATGGAATCCCTGAACCACCATTCTAGACACTGAGTACAAAGCACACACAGAATACCAAACAAACTGACTCAACACTAGCCTTGACCCGACTTGTGATGTCCCTAGCCCACAAGGCAAATTAGGTCTAATTAATTTTAAGATTAAAGGCTTAGGTTCGAATGAGTGGTGGTGATTTTGGGCTAAGGAGAGGTTATCAACTCCTCCCCTTATCTTAGATGCTCAAATGCCCTTAAGATGAATTAAGAGATGATCACAAAAAATATTGAATTGCAGAAATACAAAAATAGAGTTGCAAAATTTAATCCTCAGAAATCTCACAGAAACCAATAAATTACAGGAAAATTATGCAAAATAGTTTCAATTATACTGGGTTTCAGAAAAACAAAAATCACCAAATTTGGAGTTACCTATAATGAGAAATAATTTCTGCAACAGGGTAATTACGGGATGAAAATAGAGTACT
Organism: Areca catechu; assembly: GCA_021397845.1. Taxonomy (NCBI): domain Eukaryota; kingdom Viridiplantae; phylum Streptophyta; class Magnoliopsida; order Arecales; family Arecaceae; genus Areca; species Areca catechu. The sequence goes on along the minus strand of CM038051.1, from coordinate 137,723,273 downwards.
TCCTCGTTTACAATTCCTGCTACGAAGTTATAACCCAACGGATCCCCTACACGCCCTAGGAACAACCCCATGGAATGGGAAGAGGAGGTTTGCACCTCGCTTCGTTCCTAGGACCGGACGTCCTGGGGTCTACTTTCGAGCAGACAAAGTAAAAAGAGAGAGACTCAAACAAGCAATCAAAACAGAAACCCTAGACAGGGCTCTGATACCAAAAATGATGCAGAACAAAGAACAAGAAGCGTATGCAAAGTAAATTTAAGATTAATTCTTCTTTTTTTTTTTTTTTTTTTATATTTCAGAAATTGGCTCCGACTCAAAGTAAAGTTAAACTAAGTCGATGGAAACTAGGTAAGGATTGAAAGCATATTTTGAAGAAGATAAGTTATCAGAGTAGTTCAGAAGTAACGGATCACTGGGGGTTGAGAAACTCCAGACCTAGGGTTTCGCTCTGAACTTTCAACAGGATAGAAATAAAGAGAAGAGATGGTTTACCAACCAGACAATGATCTTCATAGAATTTGGGTGGAAGAACTCTCTCGAGCAGATTGTTGGATCCCCGGATTCGGCTACTTCGTAATGGATCCTCCAATACTGGCCTCGTGGCTGGTCGGTTTCTCCTGACTCAAGATCTGGGAAGAAGAAAAACAGTGATGGATTCAGAGACTCAGGGAAGGATTTACCAGGTCGAAGAAGTTGAAGGCTGATGTCGCTGAGATCCGGATTCTCTTGAAGGCTGATTCGACTCCCTCTGGAAGAGCTTTGGATCTAAAGTATCCGGACTGGAGCTGGATGCTGGTGGTCGGCCTGGACTTGGAGAGAGAGGCCATGGAGGTGGAATAGGCTAGGGTTTGGTGGATTGAAGTGGATGGTGGGGTGGCTAAGGTTTGGAGTAGAAGTGGCTAACCTAGGGTTTGGTTTTTGGAGATCTCACACCTCGTCAAGGTTCCTGGGGAACCCGGATTTACTCCCTCACGGAGCTCACACCTGGATGCAAGTGCGGAAGACAGAAAACACAGAGTTTGCTCACAAAAAAAGTTGGTTTCATTCATCTGATTGATTTCAATCTTACATGGGGGTTTTAATTTATAGGACATTACAATAGAGTAGGGTTTTACATCTCCCATGTGGGACTAAAGATATGGCCGGCCAAATAATTCCATAAGATGATTGAGGCTTCAAAAAAGGAAAGTGGGTGGCGCCTCCTTGCCTTGACCTCCAAGAAATTATTTTTTTCCTTCTATGCTTGGCCTTATCTAGAAGTGTTTGGGCGCCTCTTACCTTGCTTTCCAAGAGAAATTTTTTTTCCTTTTATATCTGGCTTTATTTAGAATGACTAGGGCGCCTCCTAACCTTGCTCTTCATCCTTCCATGGCTTAACCTTTTTTTGGATACCTCCTTTTCTTTCTCCCAAGTTATGGTTCTCCTAACTTGGCTTTGGATATTTTTGGTAGGTAATGGGCGCCTCCTTGAAGTTCTCTCCAAGAAACTTTCTTCCCATTCATAGTTTGGCTCTTATGGAAGTCTTGGGCCGCCCCCTTATTTTGTGATCCTTGGTTGCTTTCTCCTCAATTGGCGCATGAAAGAAGGGAGCTGCTATCTGTGGTGTGGGGACCAAAGTCTACTGGATGAAGATGTCGCCCCTGACTCAGGCATGTGGCTGAGAATTTGGTGCCCACTTGCTTGGCCTTGGAGAAAATGTGACACCCCAGGTTGAAGTCCTAGACCACTACTGAGTCAACATGACTCAACAAATAAAATGCAGGTAATACAGACTCAAGCTAAAATTGAGTTGATCAAGTCAACCCTTATTACAAGCCAAAAAACCCTAATTCTTCGGGCAATGTTAATCAGAGATCCAGATGGAGCTCTGAAGTCTTCTGAGTCTGGTGCCCACACCATCCTTCTACACCTGCTCCTTCTACTGCACTAGTTGACTTCGTTCCGGATCCTATTGAGCCAGCTGATCGTCTTTCACCTCCTTCTACCAGATCTTCTAGGGTTGTACCCGCTTTTGGTCCTGCCGGCCATACCAGGAGTTTTAGAGCTTTAGCACCTCCTAGGGCGTTAGCCACCAGATCTAGGATTAGTGCTCCTTTCAGTCTTGATGTTCCATCTGATGAGGATTAGCCTCACAGATGACTGTTTCAGATCTTATTTTGTATGGTTGATATATGTATGTTTCAGCTCTTTTGTACTGAAAATTTATCTCATATATATATGTTTGTATCTTAAACCTTTTGTACTTCAGTTTATCATATTTTAGCTCTGATATAATGGGATGTTTTAACTCTGATAATAGCATATTTCAGCTATGATATTTGTTTCTCTACTCTCTTTTTGTATCCATGCTAATTGTAAGGGGGAGGTTATTCCCTTTTCTTATGATTGACAAAAGGGGGAGAAAAAGTAATGTTAAAAAAAAGTGATGTTAATTGTTATGGAGAAAAGAGTGATGTTAATGGATGTTATTTTTATGTAATGATGTAATTGTTTTTGAGAATTTGAGAACAAGTTTTTTTTATTAAGAAAAAGATGCATTATATTGATTTGAAGTTTACCTTAATAAGAAGTATCTAATTAAAGGGGAGATTGTATCCTCCTATCTATAAAGTTGTTATCTCTATTACGACTAGAAACTCATGGTTATAAAAGTTTGAACTATATTGTCTCTTTTTCACAAGGTTTTGTCATCATCAAAAATGGAGAGATTGTTGGCTCTACCCGTGATTTTGATGAATAACAAAATATTGAGTACATATTGTATTCTAATGAGGATTTCAAGTTGTAAGTTTTCAGGAAGAAAGCACCTCAAAAATTCTAAATATTTATGGTGAATGGCACGCAATGGCACGGAGCAAATCTCACATATCCGGGCATCCTCTTCATTGAAAAAGGGCTTACAATTTCTTAATTATTATGTGTTTATGCTTTCATGAACATCTTTTTTGATTTCAAGGCTTTTACTCTTGATTCTGGATGTTTTCAGTCTCAAGTGTCGACACTTGGACAGTCAAGTGTCGACACTTTAGCATTTGGCACGGACAAAAATCCTTGGCACACCAAGTGTCGACACCTAGAATTCAAGTGTCGATATCAAGTGTCGACACTTAGGTTTCAAGTGTCGACTCAAGGCCTGAGAATTTTGAAAATACAGAACTTTGTTAGTTCAAGGATTTTTGTGTCAAGTGTCGACACCTGTGCATCAAGTGTCGACACTGAATGATCAAGTGTCGACTCCCAGAAATCAAGTGTCGACACCTGACAGCCAATTGTCGACACCTGACAGCCAAGTGTCGACACTTACAGCCTGACAGCTCTAACGGATCTATTTTTCTGGCTTGCAGAAATTGGTTTTCAAGCTCCAAACGGCTATTTCCAATGCTCCAATGGTCACAAACCATTCTTAGAAGGTTTTTGGTGTATTTAATCTCCACCAACCTCATTTTAAAGCAAGAGAAGTGTGAAGAAGTCAAGAAAAAGAAGAGAGAAGTCTATTCAGGAGCATTCAAGTCCATTCAAAAGCCAAAAAGCCAATATTTTCTCCAAACTTCAAATCAAAAGCCTCTTTTAGCTTGATTCCAGTGAAAGCCTGCTTGCTCAACTTATTACATTCCAAAAGGAGGCAACTTGAAGAAGAGTGAAGTCAAAGCATCCTTTGGGCTTCAAAGATTCCATCTACTCTTGAAGAGAGTTTGTTGTAGCTTTTAAATTTCATATCTGTTTTATTGTGCTTTAACCTTACGCTTTCAAGGGTATCTTGAAAGAAGGTATTGTGGTTTGTTGGTGAGCCAAAGTGTTAAAACCAACTAGGGTTAACTTGTGAGCCCGAAGACAAAACAAGTATTTAGGTTTGTTGGTGAGCCTAGGTGATAAAACCAACTTAGGTTTTGACTTGTGAGCCTTAAAAAACAAGTCAACTGTAATCTGGTGTGGATTATAGTGGAATTCCCAAGGGTGGCTTGGGGAGTGGATGTAGGTGCTAGGTTTGCACCGAACCACTATATATCTTATGTTGTGTGTGATTGCTCTTTTCCTTTTACATTCTTTAATTAAGTGCTATCATCTTGCATCTAATTTATTATTGCTCACAAGCACCACTAGACCTTATTTTATTGTGTTAAATTTGTAAAAGACCCAATTCACCCCCCCTCTTGGGCTCCATTTCTGGGCAACACCATCCCAGCCTCCCATCCCCATCGTTCCTTCGCCATCTCCGCCAAGAAAATTTAAAAAAACCCAAAAGAGCCCAATCATTTTAGGATTTTCAGGGTCGTTCTATCCTAGTCTCGGAGGCTTCTTAGCCCTCCCATGATCTTGGTTTGCTTTAGTGTTTTTCCTCTTTTCAAAATAACAATAGGTTTTCTTCGTGTCCTTCTTTTCTACATCAGTATGGCTCCGGCGGCGATGCTGCATCAGAGAAATTCTCCAACTATCGTGACCAAGCCAATGTCTGCGATGACAGCTTCACCTCCTACGCCAAAGAGAACAGCGCTGGCTTCGTCGATTTTGAGAACTATGGTAACTCCTTCAATCAAGGCAGCGACTCCTTCAAAGGCTACGGCGAGGGGTCCATCAACCATACGATCGTGTCGCATCCTATTCCGGTGATAACACCACTTTCTAGGGCTACACAAAGACTGGTAGCATCGATTTCAAGAGCTACCACAACTCCTCCACGCTCCCATCCTCCACCGCCACGGCGTTGATGTCTTTGCATCCATCTCCGGTGACCGCACCGCCCACATCTGGGATGTTCGTCTGCGACCTCCTATCCACCCTGTTCTGGTTTCGGTCCATGAAGGAGGAGAAGAGGGATGCACGAACGTGAAAGCTAAATCGGCTTTCTTTGCCGACTTCAAGCATTGCACGTTCCTTAAAGCAAGCCGTTCCCTCTGTTGCTGATTTCACCCCCTTCAGGATTAGGCAAGAAATAAAGAAAAAAAAAATTAAAAAAAAAAGGAGAGAAAAAAAGTTTTAAAAAAAATGAATGAAAAAATCAAGAAAAAATCATTTGGGATAGTTTTCTAGAGATGCACAATTTCACAGATTTCAGAGTTGCATGATTTCAGTGCTGCATGATTCTCGAAGACACATAGATCTCAGAGTAGAGCCCCTTTGATTGATTTGGATTCGATTCACCAACGTCCCCCCTGATCCTGACTCGACGGAGTCGAGTTCTCCCAACCTCGGGGGAATGATGGGGACATTGCCAGCATGGATCTCGGAGCAAGCACGAATCTTGGAGCTGTACGAATCTCAGAGGATATCCAGAATAAATTTGTTTGGGATTTATCTTTATCTTTTGTTTGAATTTTGAACTAGGATTTGATTGGTTAGGATTGAGATATGGATAGGCTTATCTTATCCTATCTTATGTTTGAATTTGAATCATCTCTATCTTTTTATCATGTATTCAAATTCAAATGAGGGTTGGACAGGTCTATAAATAATACCCTCAGTCCTTTGTAAGAAGAGAGTTTTTGGAGAAAAGAATTTGAGTTTTTTAGAAGAGTGATTCTTCTTCGCCTTCGCCTTTGGGCATGAGATGCCCTAAGTTATCCCCCTTCCCATTCCATCTTTTTTATCCCCTCGTAATATTTGAGATTCATCCTAGCGCCTCCAAGTATCAAGGATGGTGTAATGCCCTAGAGGTGAGAGGTCTCTTAATTACGGTGAGTCCAAAGTCTGAGTTCCAAACCCTATCTTCCATCCCCACTATTCCTTCGCCCCATAGAAAAAAATACCAAAAAATAGTACCCTAATTTAGGTGACTTCTAGGCTCACTAACGATCCTATCCATCTCTGTCCCCCATCAGCCACCCACTTCCCGGTCGCCGGTCGTTCGCGGTTTGCCACCGGAGATCATTCCCTCTGTGCATGTCCATGAGATGGTTTCGCATGGATTTTCGAGCAGTCCAGTTTTCAAAGCAGCACGCTCTTTAGAGCACTTCATCAAGCCGACACCACTTCCTAGAGCAAATCAGCACCAATATTGATGTAGCACGGATTTTGATGTATTTATTTTTCTTTTTTTGGGTTTCTTGTAGGCTAAGTAAGTGAGGGTTTGGTTTTTCTTCTATAAAGCCCCCTCTTCCCCTATAATGAAGAAGTTTGATATGAAATTTTTGGGTTTTCCATTGGTTTAGGTTCTGGGATGAGCCAGTCTTTCCTTCACCTACGAGTCTCAAGGGGTGTGAGACCCCATTTCCTTCACTCCTTACGACCATCGAGGGGCACGAGGCCCTAGTTATCCCCATTTTCCATCGAGTCCCCCTCTAGGTCTTAGGGATTTTTCTTTACGGCCCCAGGTAGCAATTTGGGTGGGATGCTCTAGGCTCCGCGTGTAGTGAGATGGGTGTGAACGCCATATATTACACGTAGTGGGGTGGGTGAGATGCCCTAGAGGTGTGACATCGCTCCGTGAAGGTGAGTCCCCAGTCCTAGAGTGTCCATGTTTCATATGCTCCGTCCCATTGTTCCTCCACCAAAAAAATTGAAAACCAAAAGAGTTAAGTTGTTTTAGGGTTTAGTGTCAGTTCTCCCTAGTCCTGGGTGGCTTCTTTGCCCTCCACGGTCCTAGTTTGTTTAGGTTTTCCCCTTTTTTCCAAATAAACAGGGATACATCGAGTTTGTCCCGCATCAATTGATATATCAGAGTGAGTTGTGGATTAGGATGTGCTCCGTTATTCGAACTCGATGGAGTTTAGTTCTTCGCGGTCGAGGAGAATGATGGGGATCCAGTCATCATCGGGTATTTTTTTTTCCATTTTCTTAATTTTCTCACATTTTTTTTTTATTTTCCTATTCTCGCTATTCCACAAATCCTCGCTATTCCAGTTTTATTCTAGGTTTATCCCTGAGTTATCACAGTCTTATTCCATCTCCCTCCATCCTTCTCCCATGATCTTTTTTATTAAAAACTTTCAAACCTATCCCACCACCCCGCCTCCTCCCCAGATCCGGGCTGGCCGACCCCCCGCTGCCCCTGCCGGCCAGCCGTCAGACCCGCTCCCCGTCAGAAAACTAGCATTCGCCCGTTCGCTGCCTACACCATGGAAGATGAACGGTCCATGGGAAGACCAACGGTCGCGGCCGTCCACCGGCTCACGCCCGACCGCCGGAGGGCCCTCACTGGTGCCCATGGGCCCCATGACCGTCGGAAGCCCAAAAGGCATGCCATGCGGCTATGCCATCCTGCATCACCACCCACTGCTGCCGCCTGCCACCCCCCGGCCTGCATGCCCGGTCGCCCTAGCTGTTTCCCTTAGGCCACGTGCTCATGGGAAGACCGAACGGCACACTCGTGCATGCCATGCAGCCGTGCTGCCCTTACAACGCCACCAGTCGCTATCGCCATCACCACCGTCCCACCGTCACCGCCGCCGTCCCACCGTCACCGCCGTCCGGCCGTCTGCTATCCCACCGGAGCCTCGCAGGTGCCCAGGGGTCCCCCACGACCGTGGGAGACCAAACAGCATGCCCTGGGCATGCCGTGCCATCTCTGTGCTACTGCCTCGCTTGCAGCCACCATCGGCCATTCGTCACTCACCATCCGTCGCCCCCTTCCCGGTCGCCGACCATCCGTCAGTTGCCACCAGAGATCGTTCCCTATGTGCATGTCATGAGATGGTTCCACATGGATTTTGGAGCAGTCTAGTTTTCAAAGCAGCACGCTCTTCAAAGCAGTTCATCAAGCTGACACACTTCCCAGAGAAAGTCAGCACTAATATTGATGTAGCATGGATTTTGATGTCATTTTTTTTCCTTTTTTAGATTTCTTGTAGGCTAAGTAAGTGAGGGGTTTCTTTCTATATATAAAGGCCCCTCTCCCCCTATAACGAAGAAAGTTGATATGACATTGTTGGGTTTTCCATTGGTTTCGGTTCTAGGCTGAGGCCCCTCTTTCCTTCACCTTCGAATGTCGAGGGGTTGAGACCCCTTCCTTCGCTCCATGAAAGCATCGAGGGGCGCGAGACCCTAGTTATCCCCTTTTCCATCGAGTCCCCCTCTAGGTCTTAAGGATTTTTCTTAACGGCCCTAGGTAGCGATTTGGATGGGATGCCGTAGGCTCTGCATGTAGTGAGAGGGTGGGATGCCCTAGATACATGTAGTGGGGTGGGTGAGATGCCCTTGAGGTGCGATGTCTCTCGTATAGGTGAGTCCCCAGTCCTAGAGTATCCATGTTTCATATCCTCCATCCTTTGTTCCTCCATCAAGAAAATTGAAAACCAAAAGTTTAACTATTTTAGGGTTAGTGTCAGTTCGCCTAGTCCCGGGAGGCTTCTTAGCCCTCCCACGATCCTAGTTTGTTTAGGTTTTTCCCTTTTTTGAAATAAACTGGGGTACATCCAGTCCATCCCGCATCAGTTAGGTTCATGCAAAGGTGGTGGTTGTAGCCCAGGACAGGTGATGAGATCCTGTCATGATCTAAGATGATCAAGTACCTTAAGATTTGGTTACTAGATGATGCAATCACACGATGTGAAATCCTAATATACAATGAAGCTAAAATAATTAAAAATATCAAAAAATAATTAAAAATTAATTTAAAATTTTAGATCTGATTAATTTTAGATTTTCGATCTCGGGATATACGTCCGACCATAGCCATTACTCCCATTGGTCGTGATAGTGTACTTGCATATACCCGCTCAGAAGGCATGATTCTTTCCACCATAAATTGAAAATAATTTTTTTTTCTGATTTTTTTCTAGGATTAAATAGAGGATTAACAAAAAATTATTTCTAATTTTTTTGAATTTTCTAGATAGGTTTTATGCAGTTTTAATTTCAGCCTAGTTCTAGGTATGCAAAAATTTTAGAACTAGAAGTTAACCCTAGTTTAACCTTCACTTTGATACCAAATGATACGGGACAATTATGAAACCTAATCTTCTGATTATTAACCTAATTAACAGAGAAAAATAGAGATTAATTTTTTTATAATTTTTAGTTTTTTAATGACTCAAAGAAAGTAATTAAGGAAACTAGTCAACTAGTTTATGACCGCACGAGTAGATCTAATCAAAGTAACTAAAAAATTAGGATTTGGTGGCTAAGAAACCACTATAACTAGGGTCTACTTTCAAAGATTAGAAATTAAAGAGTAGGGAAAGGTTTTTGAATTTTACCAACGTTGAATTTTCCCTCTGAAGTAGATCTGTTGGAACTCTTAGGATCTCACAGCACGATTTCAAGATCTCAATCTTCGGGCTCGATCTTTGGTGATATCAATTCCAAGCAAGAACACCTCAACATTAGTTCCAGATCACCTGCAATCACTCAACAAATGAAAAATTTTAGTTAGAAAGAAGCAAAGTAGGAAAAGGATGGAAAAGTGAAAGAGAAGAGGGAAGGAAGTAGTTGGCTAGGGTTTTTCTGATGTCTGGATAATAGGGCCTCTCACCCCATGATGTTTCGAAGAACAAAAAAAAGGGCCTCACACCCCGCGATGCACATAGCAAAGGAAAAAACTGGACAGAATGTCATTGTATTTCATCAATAATCATTAATAACATAGGGGAGTTGATAGAGTATTTATAGACCAACAACCAAAGACGTAAAGGTTACAAAGACTAGTGTTTGTTTCCCTTAGGCAATAACTCTTAGAAACCTTGCTCTGGGCATCTTGGACTCCTGCTCTTCGGCTAATCTGGGACTCTCTCTAAGGTGAGCGACAACATGGGCTTCTCATCCAAAGTGGGTGCCAAAGAGGTGGATTGGTGAGATGTCATGATGAAGGGCGAAGATTGCTTCATAGATTGCCCTGATTACAGGACCCTAGAGTCTGGATGATGTGGGCTCCTGCAGGATAGTGGACTCTTCAGTCTACATAGAGGAAAACTCAAGAGTTTTTCTGGATTCTTGAGTTCTCTAATCTTGAGCAACTTTGAACATGTTTGATCAAAATATCTACTGTAGAGAACCATTGAACCTCCTTCATTTGAGCGATCAAATATCTTGAAACTCCTTGAAGTTGGTGACAAAGAAGAGGTGGAATGCTTTGCCGACTCCTCTTGCTTTTGGCATGAATTACTTGAGTGGAGGGGCGCCAATTTGGAAAGTCCTTCACATTACACATCTTAATAAGAAGGGCGCCATTTGGAATTCATTTGGTCGACCAAAAGGGTGACATGGCATGTGTTCTTGTTCTGGATGAAGTGCCAAGTGATATTGTCCCAATAAAGTGTCATGTAATGTCCAAACATAGCATGTGATGTTGTCCAAATCCTTAAAAAGGTGGCACTAAGAAGTGATTGCACATGACAATGACTTGGGCAAGCACATGGAGTCACATGGCTTGTCTGAGCTAGCACATGGGATCACATGGGTCTTCAATTGAGTCTCCCTTATATTACATGATTCAATAACTATTATTACAAGACTCAAAATTAAACCAACCAAATAACTAAGCCCCACATGATCAATTGGAACCCAATTTGATCAAAAGGCAAGACATATAAACAAGAGGTTCAACTTGATAAAAGGGGTTTGGCCTAAAAGGGTAAAAAATAAAAACCCTAATTACAGTTGGTAAAAAGGGTTAAACCTAACTAAGCCTATATAATAGAATTTAAAATAAAATATTTACAAGTAAAAGGGATTTGGGTTGAGGGCTTTATTCACAGGTAATCCATAGGGATGTGGGTTCGACCTGTCAATATTTTCTAGCCCTGATGTCCACCCCACTCTTGGTCCTCCTCTTCATCTTCTTGGAGGTCTATGAAGATTTAGAAATAATCTTATTTGAGCCATCTAGTGGCCTTCGCATGTATCTAGTAGTCCAAGAAGGTTGATCATGTGGAGGCTTCATATGGATAATTTGTAGAGGCTAGATATCTTGTTTAGTAGTGAAGTGACATAAGAGCCCTTATCATGTATCATTGATAGCGACAATCATCGACTCGTGATCAGGTATGAGATTTGATTTTATAGTTGTTTGAAGATTAGATCTATAGTATGCATCAGCTAGATTGACGCATACTAATTTTGTTTTCTATATTACATATCATATTAAGATCATTGTAGGATTTATTAGATATGATCTATACATATTTTTTAATTTAAAATGGTTTTATAATAGATTATCTTTTATTATAAACTATAACAAAATCATGCATGAAATCCTAGGCAATTTCCAGCATAGTGACTATTACTATATATCTATTGCTAGCAAAAATTGATTTCTGTATCTATATTAGCATAGAAAGGATATAGTTTCAATTTAATAAGGACCACTGCTTCATTTATTTAAATAATAATTTAGTTACATGTAACATTATAATTGATAGTCTCTACCATTTATAGCTGATGAGTCAATCAATGACAATAAGCAATTAGTAAATACCATAAGTCAGAAGAGACCTAGAGATGACCTAAATCATAAGTACATGTTGTAAGGAAATGTAACGTAGGCAATTGTGATGCAACTAAAATTTTTTTTTTAACCTTGTATCACAGTGGAAGACTAGATTAATCATATTAATCAACATATATATTAGAACATTTCTAATAGGCCTACAAAATAGGATATTGTATGAATTTAACATGCAAATGAAAGAATGATGCGGGACTAAATATGCATGCATAATATAGTTGTATATTTATATGTTGAGTTATGTATCTAAATCCCGAAATAAGGCAAAGAATTTAAGTAATGAGTTCTGTACAAAAATAAAAACAACACATGCAAAAGACCCAAAAAGTAATAGAAAGAGGACCTCCGAGGCTAAGAAGCCCCGGTTGGGCTAGTTCCCATTCAATAACGCTACTGGCAAGTAGAGGGGGTATACTTAATAGGATGTATAGATGAATGCAGAGGTGATCTGGAGTCCAAGATGGGCCATGCGCTGATGCTCTGATCCAGATGCGGCCTGGATGATCAAGACCTTGTGGATTCGTGGCTTTCAACCCGGTGATCTGATAGCGGCCCGGTTGGAATCAATGGATTCGAAAACGTCGAGGGACCTGTAAATCGCTTGTCATGGGTTAGAAAACATGCAAGGATGAAGAAATAAAATGAAAACAACAAGGATGGAAGTTTTTTTATGTTTGGTGGCCAAGGCTTGGAGAGATGGCTTCTAGGGTTTTGATGGTGGCTAGAGGCAGGGTGTAGGAGACAAGGAAGAAGAAGGGTTCACATAGATTCTCCTTAGCACACAGTAAGCACATAGCAGAAGTTAGAAAAATTAATTTATATTCATAAAAATTATCAAATTTTCATACAAGAGGTCCCTTATATAGAGTCATAAGACTTAGAGCCCAAGCAAAAGAAAACAAAGAAAATATGGGGTGCCCACTTTCAATCAAAAGTGTGGGGATGAATATATGGAAGAAAACACTATCATACCATACAAAATCCCTCCAAACAAGGTAGGTAGTGGGCAGCAAAAGAGGGGAACCAAGGGGCGCCAACATCTTACTTCTTTTGGCTTGGGGTGGACCACTACTTTCCTAAGCAAGCTGGCATGAATCATGGGATTCATGTTTATCTATTTTTACTTTCCTTCTTGTCTTGCTCGCATGTGGGGTTGGTGTGCTTGGGGTGTGGAAGGGATGTGCTGGTGTGTGGTCATCAACTCCTCATGCATGGGCCAACTTCATGATCCTCCAAGTAATCCTAGGAGCAAAATCCAGGGTGTGATTGGGACTCCATGCGGCTGCTGAGGTGGCATGCTGGGTGGTGTCCTTCACATGCTTGAGTCTTCATTGACTGGGCTTGACTCAATACAGACTCAATACAAACTGGACATGATTACAAGATTCAGAATATGATAGCTCAACATGAAATGACTTGATCGACTGATCCAAAACCCAAATGGTATGGATCAAATGCTACATACAGGACTCAATTATGAAAAGGCCAAAAACATGACTCAGGGTTCAAAGTGGGGACTCAAATAGGCTAAGCCCTTAATACAAACTGCTCTTAAATAGACTAACACTACTAGGAAATCTACAGAGGGTTGAGAAGCCTCTGTCTTATTATGGTGTCTTTGATGTCCGTACCAATTCTCCCAAGATGGGAGGAACTTGACACTGTTGAGTAAGGATCACTCTGGCTCAAGTATCTCTTGAGAAAGTTTGGGTCAAGGTGATGCAAGTCCTCTTGAGTAATCAATGAATTATCAGATTTTGGCCGGCCTTGCCATCATGATGCGGGACGAAAATGATGTAACCTGGATTATTTGGAAAAGGAAAAACACCTAAACAAGCGAGGACCGTGGGAGGGCTAAGAAGCCTCCTGGGACTAGGGTGACACTGAATCTAAAACACTAAGATAGCTGATCTCTTTTGTTTTCACTTTTCCTTGATGGAGGTGATGAAGGATGGAGATGAGAGTTTGGGAATTGGAACTCAGGGCCCTGGGACTCACTTTAACGAGGAGACGCACATAGAAACTCAGGGGTCAAAGCATTAAGCTACACTCTCGAGGGATCAAAGCACATAACTACCCTACCGTGGGATCAAAGCACCAGCTACCCTGATAATCAGGACATTGGCAAGAGGAAGAAATTACAAACTAATGATCTTTGGTTGTAGTCCCATTTCATTTTTTCAGGTTTCACAAAATCATGAAGCATCTCTTGAAGACCCCAATTTTATGAAGCAATTGAAGACCCCTTCTCCAAGCCCATGGGCCGACCAAGCCTTAAGAATTCTCTACCATGAAAGACTACTTGGAGACCAAATTTTAAAGACCATGTGGAAGGATGAGATAAAGCCAAGTGTTGCAAGGAAATAATGCCACATGGAATTTCTAGAATTCTCTTGTTAGGATTTGTTGTTAGGATTAGTCGCTAGAAAAACTAATCTTGTAATTGGCTACCAACTAATCTTGAATTAGTTGGTCCCTTAATCCTATTCCTTGGCCTATAAATAGGGAACAAGGCCCCCTCTTGTAAGCATTGAATGAATTGAGTTGAATGAATGAACGTTTCCTTGTTTGAGTTCTCTTCCACTTTGCCTAGTTCTCTTGAGTTCTTCCTAGAATTTTGAGTGCTTTCTTTTATTTTCTTTGGAGTGTTGAGTTTGACCCTAAATTGGAGTGAGTGCTTTGAGTTTTGGAGTGCCATAGTTCCATTCCCAAGTTCTTCTACACAAGATCCAAATAGTCCATGAAGAGGAGGAGTGCTGTCCAAAAATTCCAGTAACTCTCTTCACTTCTCTTATTAATTCCTTCATTTTTCCCTCCATTTCTTTGAATTTGATCTCACCTTGACTCTTTGCAGGTTCTTCTTGGTGATTTGAAGACAAAGATGAAGGCTCCATGCCAAGGATCCAAGCTCCAATGGTGAATCCAAGAAGGGAGTGGAGATCTTGCCTCTAGCCTTCAATTTTTTGAGTGGTTAGTGAATCCCTTCCACTTGAGCTTATTTCCTTCATTGTTGGGAACTAGCCTCTTGATCCTTAGATCTGAGGTCATTAAAGGTTGCTTAGCCTAGTTGATGGTTTCTATACCCTTAGATCCTATCTTTTAATTTTTTTGAAAGGAAGCTTGCACAAGGGTGTCAGATTTTCTGCTCACCTAGTCCCTAACTCGAATTTCTCATCCCTTCCACCCATGAATTCGTCCATATTTGGACCTCAAATGATGATATATTGTTCTATGTAGAGTAAATCACATCTCCACATACCCATTTCACCATATTTGTCCCCCATCAATTTTTTGGTTTCAGAGCTTTGGTTCTCGGTTAAGCATTGCAAGCTGTTGAAAATTTTATCTCACTATCTTTAGAGATTTAGTGGTTTTTAGTATTTTTTACATTGATTAAGAAAATCAAAAAATATTTTCTCAGTACCTCATTGTGTTATATTTCGAAATATAAAATTTTAAAAAACTATTTATCTATATTTTTGGATTTAAAAATATAAGTTCCTAGGTCATTTCTGCAGTTCTGTCCATAATTCTGTTTCTGCCTTCCATTTCCTTAATTTTCAAAAAATACAAATATATTTTTTTTTATTTTTAAATTTTAGATCTAAGATTCAGACCTCGAGTTTTGTTATTTCCCACTGATTTTTGAATTTTAGAGAGGTTATAGCTTGAAATTCAAATTTGAATTTAGGTTGTTAAGAGTTAGCTGAACTGCTGGAATCTTTTAGCAACTATTTGAAACCACCTTCTCAACCAAAATATGAATTAATTTGAAATTGAAATTTAAAATCCTAGATCCCATATCTGAGAGCTAACCAAATAAATTTTATTTTGAATTTTTGGATTTAGAAATTTCAGATTTCGAATTTTCAAATTCAGGTTAGCTGGAGGGTAGTTGAAAGCTAAAATTTACATCTAAACCATTTTACTTCCAAGGACGATTTTTTAATCAAATTTCAAAATTTAAATTTTTAATTTGGTTACTGTGATTTAGACTTCAAGATTTGAACTAACCAATTTAAATTTGTATTTATAAAAATTTCAAAATTGGATTAAAATTTCATGCATTTGTGTTAGGTATAGTGATTGTACTCATTGTTATGCTGAATTGTGTGCATCCATTTTTAAAATATCTTAAGGGCATTCAATATTACATAAGGGAAGGGGGTCATTACCTTTCCTTAGCCCAAAAAAATCACCCACATTTTCATTGACCTAACCCCTAAAGTAAAATCAAGTAGGAACCTAAATTAGGAACACCCACGAGTCGGTTTAAGTGCAAGGTAAGACAAAGCATTATCTGAGTTTGTACTTATTCCTTGAAATTGGTATCTAAGACTGTAGGTCAAATGGCAAACTCCTTAAGCAGCCTTGCAATTTTTAATTAGGACCTCGTGAAAGCGAGGGGAGCCTCCCGCAACCCCACCTCTTACCTGGCCAGTGGACAGGATAATTACATTCTTAAGTAGTACCTAGTTAAGTATTGTATTCTTAAACTCTAGGTCTAGGAACCCTAGCATTAGGTCTTGCTTGCTTGTCCATTCAGTTGATTACCCTTGTACTGTGTCCTATAAGCTCTATCCACCCTCAGTCTATTTTTATCCATGGATCCTAATCTTGAATTCTTTTTGAAAACCCTGACTAAAAAGTTTGATACCATAAATGGGCAATTAGGGCAAATGAGAAAGGAATTAGGTCAAGTGAAGGACCATGTTGGGACACTTGAAGAGACCCCAATGACCCCCATCGAACCTGAGTCACTTAGGTCAATTCTTCAAGGTCCAAGAGTCCATCATCATGAATTCACTACTGAATACAATTCAAGACGACTTCACCATGACTTCATAGAAGAAGCCAATAGGATCCATGCTGAGCCTGAATCACCTAGTCCACCTCCCTTTGGTCCAAGCCCAATATCATGATCTCACCCCTGAGTATAACCCTAGATACCCCTACCAAGACTTTGTAGATTAGGAGGAGAGAGTCTTTAGGAACAATCGACCCTATGCATCCACTTTTGATGGAAACCCTGAGGTGTATGTCGATTGGAAAGAAAAAATGGATCAATACTTTGAAATTGATGAAATGTCAGAAGTAACAATGTATCAATTTACCAAATCAAAGTTAGTACGACATGCTAAAGCATATTGGGGAGAAGTTGAGCGAAAAAATTATTATAGTGGGGATAAAATAATTACTTAGAGAGATATGAAGAGTAAGTTGAGGGAAAAGTACCTAAGCAAACCTCATAAGCAAAATCTTCCAAACCAATGGTACAAATTGAGACAAGATGATAAAACTGTGCTTAAATATATTGTTGAATTCAATGAGTACAAAAGAGATGAAGAAGAGACTAAACCCATGAAAGAATTAGAGAAAAATTCTCCTGAACCTCTTGAAGTACTCAAGGAAGAAATAGAATCTAAATCTTGTCCAACTTAGAAATTAAAGAAAGAATCCCTTGAACATGATGAAGAATTTAAGGAAGAAGTCTATGAAGCTAGGTCTACTTAGTGGATAAATATAAACAAGAACAATTGCTTGGGGATAAAATAATTACCCAACCTAAGGAAATCAACAATGGAATAATCAACTTAAAGAAGATGAAATCCAGGGACAAAACCATGAAGAGCAATCCAAGGAGATAATAGAGGATCCAGAAATAATCAATATGAAGGATTTACATCTAGAGATTAATGAAGGATCACATATTAGGGTATTGACCATAAGAAAAACCAAGAACAAATCCCTACATATCAGTCCTAAGAAGCTGTAGAGCCCTTGAAAACCCTGCAAAATATTTTTCCTAATAATTTCTCTATCCCTGATTTCCCATTTATAACATCCACCATCCTGATCCACCATTACGTTTCATTCACTCTTCTATTCCATCTGGCTGGGACATCCACCATACCAATGATATGTTTCCAGTGATATTCAATAGTTACTTTCTTAAGACTATGGCATATGTTGGGAGCCAAATTAAGATTTATTACCACTTACCTGAAGATATGTGCAAGAGTCATACAATTTTTTAAGGGAAATATTGGAAATTAGGAGCTTTTGTTTTCTAGCTTAAAATTAAATTCAGTCCTTAGATAATAAAATTTATTTGATCTTGTCTTTTGTTTTAGTATCATTTGAATTTGTTTTGTCGTTTAGTGTCATCCATGCATAAGTCTGTCGAATCATTTGCACAACATCTTAGGGATTTGCACAGAGAGATTAGCAAGAAAATCCAAATAAGTAATGAGAGCTACAAGCATATGGCTGATCTTCATAGAAGGGTCAAAGAATTTCAAGTAGGGGACTTTGTGATAATCAGGCTAAAACCTGAACAGTTTTCACCAGGAACTATGAAGAACTCCATGCCCGTGGTGCAGGTCCTTTCAAAATAATAAAAAGAATAGGACCTAATGCTTATATGCTAGACCTATCCTTTGACTTTGGCATTAGCCCTACTTTTAAATCTCTCAGATCTGGTAGGTTACAAGAAGCCCATAATGATTCCCAGTGAGTTCCTAGAACCTGATCCATCCCTTGAGAGTGAACACCTAGAGTATCTACCAGCCACACTACCAAAACAGGGAGAATAAATTGAAAGGGTCATAGATGACAAGATTGTCACCACTTGGAATAAGGATTACCAACGATACTTGGTCCATTGGCAAGGCATACCTGATTTTGAAGATTCATGGATCACTCAAGAACTACAAAGGATCAATCCAGATCTGCTTGAATACTACCAAAGCCTAAATAATCCGTACACGTCAGGGCTGAGTTCTTTTCACTCGGGGAGAATTAATGAGGACATTGGCAAGAAGAAGAAATTATAAACTAATGATCTTTGGTTGTAGTCCCATTTCTTTTTTTCTGGTTTCCACAAAATCATGAAGCACCTCTTGAAGACCCAATTTTATGAGCAAATTGAAGACCCCTTCTCCAAGCCCATGGGCCGACCAAGCCTTGAAGAAATTATCTACCATGAAAGCCTACTTGGAGACCAAATTTTAAAGACCATGTGGAAGGATGAGATAAAGCCAAGTGTTGCAAAGAAATAATGCCACATGGAATTTCTAGAATTCTCTTGTTAGGATTAGTTTTTAGGATTAGTTGCTAGAAAACAAATCTTGTAATTGGCTACCAACTAAACTTGAATTAGTTGGTCCCTTAATCCTCTTCCTTGGCTATAAATAGGGACCAACGTCCCCCCTTGTAAGCATTGAATAATTGAGTTGAATGAATGAATTTCCTCCTTGTTTGAGTTCTCTCTTCCATTTTGCCTATTTCTCTTGAGTTCTTCCTAGAATTTTGAGTGATTTCTTTGATTTTCTTTGGAGTGTTGAGTTTGACCCTAAATTAGAGTGAGTGCTTTGAGTTTTGGAGTGCCATAGTTCCATTCCCATGTTCTTCTACACAAGATCCAAATAGTCCAAGAAGAGGAGGAAGTGCTACCCAAAAATTCCAGCAACTCTCTTAAATTCTCTTATTAATTCCTTCATTTTTCCCGCCATTTCTTGAATTTTGACCTCACCTTGACTCTTTGCAGGTTCTTCTTGGTGATTTGAAGACAAAGATAAGGCTCCATGCCAAGGATCCAAGCTCTAATGGTGAATCCAAGAAGGGAGTGGAGATCTTGCCTCTATCCTTCAATTTTTTGAGTGGTGAGTGAATCCCTTCCACTTGAGCTTAATTTCTCTTCATTGTTGGGAAGAAAACCTCTTGAGATCCTTAGATCTGAGGTCATTAAAGGTTTCTTAGCCTAGTTTAGGGTTTCTATGCCTTTAGATTTTATCTTTTAATTTTTTTGAAAGGAAGCTTGCACAAGGGTGTCAGATTTTCTGCTCACTTAGTCCCTAACTCGAATTTCTTCATCCCTTCCCCCCATGAATTCGGTCATATTTGGAGCTAAAATGCTAATATATTATTTCTAGGTAAGTGGATCACATCCCCACACCCCCTTTCACCCATATTCATCCCCCATCACCTTAGCTCTCATCGAGCCCATCATCCACATAGTAGGGCTCTCATAGAGGCCACTAGGGTAACTCTCAAAGGACACGAGGGGATAAAGAAGATGAGATATGGGAACTAGGGTGCTTGAACCCATCATCCACATAGTAGGCCTCTCATACCCCCCAACGAACCCATTATACACACAATAGGGAATGAAGGCAAACGGACCTCAGCCTAGAACCATTGAAGAACCTAAAAATTTATATCAAAGTCGTAATTATTACAGGGGGAGAGGGGGCCTTTATATAGAAAAACCAAAACTTGAGTTCTTAGCCTCCAAGAAAACTAAAAAGAAAAATAAATTACATCAAAATTCATGTTGCATCAAAAGTGGTGCTGTTCTGCTCTGAGAAGCAAATCGGCTTGATGATCTGCACTGAAAAGTATGCTGAAAATTGGACTGCTCTGAAATCCATGCAAACTCAAACTCACGACCGTGCGGAGGATCGATCTCCTGACTGAGCACCGACGGATAGTCAGTGACCAGGAAGCAGGCGGCGGACGGGGCAGACGGATGGCGAGCGACGGACGGCTGGCGACTAGCTGCAGGCGAGGTGGTGGCACGGGAATGGCATGGCATGTTGGGCATGCCGTTTGGTCTCCACGACCGTGGGAGACCTCTTGGGCAACGGCGTGGCCTCCGACGGCCGAGCGGGCGGCGACGCAGGCCGGCGGTGATGCAGGGGCGGCATGGCATGCACGACCGTGCCGTTTGGGCTTCCCACGGGAGTGGGGCCCAAGGATGCCAGTGAGGGCCCTCCGGCGGTCGAGCTCGTGAGCAGCTAGCGGCGGGCAGGCAGTCGGTGGCAAGCCGGCGATGGCGGCGATGGTGGCTATGGCGACCATTGGTCTTCCCGTGTCCGTTCGTCTTCCACGGGCCTTGGGCGGCTGGCTGCTTTTTCGGCGAGGGTGGGGCTGGTGGGATTTGACGGGTTGGGCCAACAGGGCGACCCGGGGTCGTGTGGCCCGGATTTGAGGCCGGCGAGGCGGAGGCTAGAGTTTGGGAGATTTTTTTAAACTCATGGGAGAAGATGGAATAACATAGAATAAAGTTGGAATAAGATTGGGATAAGATGGAATAGCGAGATAGGTGGAATAGCGGGAATAAGAAAAATGAAAAAAATCTGAGAAAATAAGAAAAAATAGAAAAAGAATCTGGACATGCCTTGGATCCCCATCATTTCCTTAGTTTCTTAGCCTCCAAGAAAACTAAAAAGAAAAATAAATTACATCAAAATTCATGTTGCATCAAAAGTGATGCTGATCTGCTCTGAGAATCATGTCGGCTTGATGATATATGCTGAAAAGCATGCTGCTCTAAAAATTGGACTGCTTCAAAATTCATGCAAACTCAAACTCATGGCCGTGCAGAAGATCGATCTCCCGATTGAGCACCGACGGACGGTCGATGACTAGGAAGCAGGCGGTGGACGGGGCCGGCGGACGGCGAGCGGTGTATGGCTAGCAGCATGCTGCAGGAGAGGCTGTGGCACAGGAATGGCACGGCACGCTGGGCGTGCCATTTTGTCTCGAATGGTCATGGGAGACCTCTTGGGCACCGCCGTGGCCTCCGACAGTCGAGCGAGCGACGGAGCGACGGAGCAGCGACGGGCGGCGACGCAGGAGGGCGGTGGCGCAGGGGCGGCATGGCATGCACGTCATGTTGTTTGGGCTTCCCATGGGCGTGGGGCCCAAGGATGCCGGTGAGGGCCCTCCGACAGCCGGGCGTGAGCCGGCGAGCAGCGAGCAGGCGGCCGATGGCAGGCCACAGTGGCCATTGTGACCATTGGTCTTCCTGCGTTTGTTCCTCTTCCACGGGCCTTGGGCGGCGGGCGACTTTTTTCGGCGAGGGCAAGGCCGGCGGGCTCCGGCGGGTGGGTCGGTGGGGGTGGCCGGTGGTCGAGCGGCCTGGATCTGGGGCTGATGGTGTGGAGGCTATGGTTTGGGAGATTTTTTAAAACTCACGGGAGAAGATGGAATAACATAGGAATAAGTGGGAATAAGATCGGGATAAAGATGGAATAGTGGGAATAGGAAAAATAATAAAAAAATCTGAGAAAATAAAAAAAATAAAAGAACCTGGACCTATCCTTGATTCCCATCACATCGGACTAGGTAGCGTTGATAGTCGTGGCCCCGGGTCATGATGGCTTGATCGTCCAGGATACGCTCGATATGTTCTCCTCTCTCAGGCCAATTTATTGGTGGACACTCTGGGGTAGGGTCGCTCACAAAGGAAGGAGTAGGTCCAAAGGCCTTACTAGGTATCGCTGTCGATTCCCTATATTCAACTAGGTCTGCGATATTGAAGATAGGACTAATGCCAAAATCCTGGGGCAAATCTAACACATAGGTATTGGTCCAACATTCTCTATCGCTCTAAAGGGTCTAGCTCCATGTGCATGAAGCTTCATAATTGTGCCGGATGGGAACCGCACAATCCTAAGCCTAACCATGAAATTTCTTGGCTCTTTTCCAGGAATTAGCCAGTTTGTTTCAAAATTAGTGCAGGTGGTGAACGTGCTAGGCACATGCAGACTCCTAACAGGTGACGCAAAGGACTCATACCAACACCTAATAGACATGACTATGTATTCCTATCGAAAGAGGTTTATTAGGTCTTACCTACAACTTGGGCATGGGGCATGAGTCATGGTTGATGGGACATGCAGATAAAATTTGACAGGAACTCCTAATAGATGCCAGAGGGTCTTCCAAAAGTAGGTAGTAAATGGGATGGGCTCTAAGGATTCATGCAACCTGATAATCTCAACAAAATATAACCTAATGTTTCTAGACACATGAGACAACTCAAAGAAGGGTAGGAAATAAGAAGGGGATTCAGGGACTGGTTCTGGACCAAAGAGACTGATCTTAATGTATGAGTATTAGGTTATGTCGTTAGGCAAGAAAAGGTCCATGCTATGGAAGGATGGGCCAACATTTCTAGGAAGAGATCTTCAATGAGAACTATGGGAGGTGATTCATCCTGAGAGTACTGAATTAAAGAGATCATGTCCTTAATAAATTCCTTGGGCTCTTGGATTTTAGGACTGGGCTCTAAAATTAGGATTTCTTCAGGTATGATTCTAATAGTATTTTGGTTCCTCATGGTCCTCTTTCTGTAACTATTCTTCCAAGATGGTTTTGGTTTTGGTGTGGTCAGGGTTAGCTACCTCTATGTTGGCTTCTACCTGTGTACCTACGCGGTCAACTAATTCTAGGTCTTTTAGAGGTCTCCTCTTCTTCTCCCTCGTACTCATCCACTATGCTCACATCAGTTTCACATACTTCCACTTTACTATCATTCTTGTGAACCAGTGGGGTTGTAGGGGATAGTTTGCTAATGAAAAATTGGCTAGGTCCTAGTTTTTGATTATGGGCACTACTCCTAGTAGGTTTTGGTTGATTAAGTGGTAGTGGGTTACTACTGGGCTCATATCTTGGGATGCTAACCTTATGCAGTTCAGGTTGATGGCCTATGGGTTCATTCTGCTCATAGGTCATGGGTTCGGATCTATAGGTCATGGGTCTACTGGGCTTATAGGGAGTGGGTTCATAGGATCTAGGGTTATAGGATCTAGGTTCATAGGTTTTGGGTACAAATCTAGAGGTTATGGTCTCTTGGACTTAAAGGACTTGGGTAGGTACTTTATCCTTAGCTCAAGTTTCTTGTCGCTCCAGGTAGTTATGGGTTCACGACCTTCTTGCCTAAGTACTCTCTCAAACTTATCCCAATCTACCTTAGCCTAGTGAACTAATTTATGATTAGTATAAGCGAATTGACATCTCCCATACATTTGCTCTTGCTCAAAATACAGATCCATATCACCTTCCCAAGCAAGATGATCCTCAAAGTCAAGATCACCACGAAAACTAGGTGTATATATCCCTATGTACCTAGTGGCTCTCTTAGGGTTGGGCTCTAAGTATGGGTCATGGTACGAGGTTCTCCTTGGATTGGGCTCCATGACTAGACTGGGCTAGACATGGACTGATGGACTAACATGCTCCTAATCTAGACCGGATAGGGGCAGATGGGCTCTTAATCTATTGAACATGCAAGACTCAAAGGATGAATCGACTACGGCTGCCTAGACCTAGAGCCCAAACAGAATGGGTTGACTTAACTTACACAACACAACCCCTAATCCTTCAATTGGCCAGATAAGAGGTGGGATGGTTGGAGGCCCCCCTGCTTTCGCAGGGACCCAATTAAAGAACCACCGATCCACTTAGGTCATTTGATACTGTACCTCTAGCATGCTATGTACTAAGATGGTCGAGATGTAAATTACCCTAATGAAGCTCTTGTGTTTCTTCTTCAGGGGTCAATCAATGTGGCACCCCAACACGCCATTGGAGATCCCTTCGATTGAAAGAGAGGGTCCTGTAGCCCTACTTGTCTCCTATGACCAGACGCCATGGTGAAGCACTCGATCCGAATATTCAAAGAGAATTGAGCCCAAACAGGCACTGATACCCAAATGATGCAGGACTAAATATGCATGCAAAATATTTTTGTATTTTATATGTTGAGTTATGTATCTAAATCACAAAATAAGGCCAAGAATTTATATAGAGTGTTCTGTACAAAATAAAAGTAACAGTATGCAAAAAGATCAGAAAAGTAATAGAAAAGAGGACCGTCGAGGCTGAGAAGCCCCGGTTGGGCTAGTTCCCCTTCAATAACGCTATTGGCAAGTAGAGGGGGTGTACTTGACAAAATCTAGTGGATAAATCCTTGTAGAGGTCTCTCTTCGCTCCTGGATGCGGCCTGCATGATCAAGCTGAAGACCTCGTGGATTCATGGCTTTCAACCCGGTGATCCGATAGCGGCCCAACTAGAATCAATGGATTCGTAGACATTGAGGGACCTATAAATCACCTGTCAGGGGTTAGAAAACAATGCAAGGATGAAGAAATAAATTGAAAATAGCAAGGATGGAAGTTTTATTTTTGTTGGGCAGCCATGACTTGGAGAGATGGCTTCTAGGGTTTTGATGGCGGCTTGTGGCAGGGTGCAGAATACAAGGAAGAAGAAGGGGTTCACACAGATTTCCCTTAGCACACAGCAAGCACACAGCAGAAGTTGGAAAACTCAATTTATATTCATCAAAAATTATCAAATTTTCATGCAAGGGGTCCCTTATATTGAGTCATGAGACTAAGGGACCAAGCAAAAGAAAACAAGGAAAATAAGGAGTGCCCACTTTCTTCCTCAAGTGTGGGGTTGAATACATGGAAGAAAACACTCTCATGCCATACAAAATCTCTCCAAACAAGGTAGGTAGTGGGCAGCAAAAGGGGGGGACCAAGGGGTGCCAACATCTTACTTCTTTTGGATTGGGGTGGACCAGTTCTTTCCTAAACAAGCTGGTATGAATCATGGGATTCATGTTTATCTGTTTTTACTTTCCTTCTTGTCATGCTGGCATGTGGAGTTGGTGTGCTTGGGGTGTGGAAGGGGTGTGCTGGCATGTGGTCATCAACTCCTTATGCATGGGCCAACTTCATGATACGCTATCATCCTATGACAATGTATCATTTAGTCACGGACCAATTTAAGAATTAGATGATATATCCTCTCTATATCACATCAAAGTAGTCCTAAGGACTTCATCATACAAGAGCTCATTACAGAAAGATATAAAATGTGATGAACAACCAGAATAAACATTTTATTCAATAAAATTCATATATAATTACAAATAGCTCAACTGTCTATAAGCTAGATGATTGGGCTTGGGGCACATTTTCCAACAACTCCCACTTGGACTAAAGCCAATTAAATAGAATCATATTCCTATCTTCCATTTATAATTGTTAAACTCTTGAACTCTAATGGCTTTAGTGAAGGGGTCGGCCAGATTCTCATTTCCATCAATCTTCATAAGTTTGATGTCACGTCAATCCATGTTTTCTCGTACAAGGTGGTAGCGATACAGAATGTGCTTAGTACATCGATGAGACTTTTTCTTTGTCTTGAGCAATGGCTCTAATGCTGTCATAGTATACTAGAATAGGACCATCCAGGGAAGGTGCCACTCCAAGCACACCTAGAGACTTTTACAACCACACAACCTTTTTTTCTGCATCTGATGCTGCAATGTACTCTGCTTGGCATACTAAGTCTGCCATTGTATGCTGCTTGGAACTTTTCTAGTAAATGGTTCCTCCATTTAGGGTAAACACAAATCCAGATACACTCTTATTGTCATCTCTATCTGATTGAAAATTGGAGTCCATATGCCCTATAAGTTTTAAGTCAAGTTCTCCATAAATTAGCCATTAGTCTTTAGTATTTTGCAAATACTTAAAAATTGGTGGGGGCACCAGGATCAGACACATATTGCTAGGGTCTATCTAGTTTATTAATTAGGTTCTCTTGAACCCTTAATAATGTGTCAAATTTTGCAATCAAGTCTTGTAATAAAGTTAGTCCAATTGAGAGTTTTGTAATCAAGTTAACTTAGCTGAGTTGCAATGAGTCTGATGCAAAACGAAAATATGGAATGCGGAAGCAAATTAAAATTAATGTATTTTTTTTTTATATATATTTTCAGAAGTTGGCTTTGACTCAAAAGAAAGTTAAACTAAATTGAAAGAAACTATATAATAATTGAAAGCACAATTTAAAGAAACTAGATTATCAAAGTAGTTCAGAAGTAAAGGATCGCTGGGGGTTGAGAAACTCCCAGACCTAGGATTTCGCTCTGAACTTTCAACAGAACAGAAGTAAAGAGAAGGAAGGGTTATGTACCAGGCAGTGATCTTCACAGAGTTTGGTGGAAGGACTCTCTCGAGCAGATTGTTGGATCTTCGAATTCAGATATCTTTGCAATGGATCCTCCAATACTGGCCCTTTGGTAGAGTTGGCTTCTCCTGAACTCAGGATCTGAGAAAGAAGAAGAACAAGTTAAGGAACCAGATACTCAAAGAAAGGATTTACCAGATAAGAAGAACTTGAAAAGTTGATGTTGCTGAAATCCTGATTCTCCTGGATGCTGATCTGGCTTCCTCTGGGATTTGCTCTATATTCGAAGTAGCCGATCTGGACCTGGATGCTGGTGGTCGGCCTTTACTTGGAAGAGAGGTGCCGTGAGATGATGAGGTAGATTAGGGTTTGGATGATTAGAGGAATGAAGAAGATGATGGTGGCTAGGGTTTGGAATTGAAGTGGTTAACCTAGGGTTTTGGTAGGGTTTTGGGGTTGGAGATCTCACACCTCCTCAAGGTTCCTAGAGATCCCGGATTTACTCCCTCACGGAGCTCAACACCTAAATACAAGTGCGGAAGAGAGAAACACAAAGTTGCTCACACAGAAATTGATTTCATTCATCATTAAATTCAAGAGTTACATAGGAGACATAACAAAGAAATAAAATATTATACATTTTCCATGTGGGACTAATAGGACTAACCCACACTTTAGGCATCAAATTCTCTTCCCAAGACTCCTTCAATGAGTGGGCAGCCCAAAAACTCCAAGAAAACTTGAAAATCAGCTCCAAATGGCAGGTTATGTGGGTGTCTCCTAGTATCTCTCCATGAATCAAGGATTTTTCCTTCATGGTTTGGCTTATTTGGACACCTCCTAGTCTTACTCCACAAGTTTAGGCTTCTTCCTTTCATGGCTTTGGCACTTTTGGAAACTTTTGGGAACCTCCTTGAATTCCTTCCCAAGACATGCTCTCTTCCCTTTTATAACTTGGATTTTTATGGAACATTGTGGGACACTTCCTTGATCCTCTCTTCAAGAAAAATTCTTGCCATCCTGGCTTGGATTTATCTGGAAAGAAATTGGCTCCTCCTTGGATTGAGGTATCTTGATGGATTTCTCTCCCAAGTGGTGCAAGAAAAAAAAGGAACTTACTTCTTGTGGTGTAGGGACCAAAGACACTGGATGGAGATGTAGCGCCTCCTGGACTCTGACGTGTGGCTGGGAGTGTGGCGCCCACTTGCTTGTGCTTGGAAGAAAAAATGTGGCACCCTGGACCTTGACTTGACTGAAAAAAAAGTGGCACCAACCTGAAGAAGACCTAGACCACTACTAGGACTTGTACTGAGTCAACATGACTCAACAAAATTTAAATTACAGAGAAATACTGACTCAAGACTAAAATTGAGTTGACCAAGTCAACCCTTATTACAAAACCAGAAAATGCTAATTCTTCGGGCAAGGTCAATCAGAGATCCAGATGGAGCCCTGAAGTCTTCTTCTGAGTCTGGTGCCTGCACCAATTCTCCCGGGTGGGAGGAACTCGACCCTGTCAAGTATGGATTAAGCAGGCTCTGGTATCTCTCCAAGGGGTCTGGGTCCAATTCTTGTAATTCTTCTCGGGAGATCCAAGAGTCATCAGAATCTAGCCTTCCTTGCCAGCGGACCAGGTATCTTTGGTATCCTCGATTACGAGTAAAGATAACCTGATCATCCAGGATCTTTTCAATCTGCTCTTTCCTCACAGGCCAGTTTGTTGGTGGACACACAGGGTTGGGCTCACTCTCAAGAGCAGGATTAGGCTCAAAAGGCTCACTGGGAATCACAGCTGGCTCCCTATACTGTACTAGATATGTAATGTTGAAAGTGGAGCTAATACCTAGTTCTGAAGGCAACTCGAGCACATAGGCATTGGACCCTACTCTCTTCACCACTATAAATGGTCCAGCTCCTCTAGCATGTAACTTTCTAACGGTTCCAGGAGGAAACCGTTCAGGCCTTAACCTAATCATTACATAGTCTCCCTCAACAAAAGTTTTGACTCGCCTTTGAGAATCAGCCAACTTCTTATAAGTTTTATTACTTAAATTTATTTTGGCATGAATTTCTTTATGCAAGTCTTTTATATGCTGTGCAAAAACTTCAGCAGACTCGGAGACTCGTGTGTGGACTGGTAAAGGAGCTAGGTCAAGAGGTTTGTGAGGTTTGTAACCATGCACAATTTCAAATGGACTCTTACTTGTAGACCTATTGACCGAGTCATTGTATGCAAATTCAGCCCTAGGTAAGTACAAATCCCAATTCCTGGTATTCTCACTCAACCAAAATCTGAGTCAATGTCCTAAACTCGACTGACAATGCATTCCTAAAGAATGGACTTTATTCAAAGGAACCCTAGGTCTAACCCTAACAAACTACGACTCTCTAGGTTTGACCTTGGGTCGGAGGATGTCATGCAGAGCATGAAAACTTATCATGGGTACCTAGTAGGTGCCATAAGGTCTTCCAGATGTAGGTGGCAAACCTAATAGGTTCTGACACGTGGTTCACTCTAAAGACTTTGACAAAGTATACTTGGATGGTGTAAGAAGCATTGGAAGTCCTAAAGAAAGGGAGGAAATATGAGGTGGAGCCTCGAATTACCTGCTGACTAAAGGTGGTGACTTGAAGGATTGAATGGTGATCTATGAGTGTCAACTGGTCATCCTTATGAAAGGAAAAGTTTGCTACTCCCAGGAATGGATCAAGAGATGGTTCGGGGAGTAGCCTAGGACACGTGATTGCAACAGTTAAGGTTTGTTCTCTAAGCAAATAATGATCATCTTTCTCAAGAAATGGATTAGAGAATGATTCATGGAAGGGCCTATGGATGATGACCTCAAGACTTGAAATTTGACCTATGGGTGCGGAAAGGTATACTTTATAGAAGGGTAGGACAGTCATGCGAAGGAAGGGGTCTGGGGCCATAAGGAGGACTTCTACAGAACTGGGTGAATCAATCCGCTCAAGACAAGGATGTTCAACTGAGATTACGGGAGAGACCTTAGTGGCTGGGTATGAGACAAGGTCCAATTGTAAGAGGCTTGATTCAGTCATCCTAAGGAGATGATCTACCATAGGGTGGGAAAACTTAAATAGTTCAGTGCAAAGATCTTCAATTGGTACTTGGGAATGACTGCCATTAGAGGGTACGAACTGATTGCTCGGGCTAACACTATGAGTTCTTCCTGGGGGTATTTGACTAAAGGAACCTGGTTCTCACAAATCTCTTGAATTTCTAAACTAGGTCCTACAACTTGGTTGCTCTCCAAGGTCTCCTCAGGTAAGGACCAATAGTATCGATGTCACATTCTTCAGTTCTTTCCCTCATATTCATCAACTAGACTCAAGCCAGCATCATATACTTCCTCGATGCCATCTTCAATGGGTTTTGGGTCAGTGATAATCGGGTCAACTGATTCTGGGCTTGTCATACCTAACCTTTCTTCCTCATTAGTAGGCTTGGGTTCTCCCTCATTAATGTCATCCTTAGGATTCTTACCACTTAGCTGTGCACAAGCCAGTCCTATGCATGGGCACTGACTAGATTTATGGCCTCTTTCTCCACAAAACCAACATTCTTGCGATATAGGAACCTGGGTCACACATGGTTTCAAGCTAGTAGAGACCTTACTTGGGCATGGGTGTGGATCTAAATGGTTTGATCTAGAAGACTTGGGTTGTTGAGTGACTAGTCTAGAATATTGTAAGGGCCTCTCATAGACACGATCCATACTATAGATATCATGGTTAGGCTTCCTAAGGTTATGCTCGGGATCACGGTATAAGGTCCTCCTAGGCTCCTGGTGTGGGTGAGGTTGAGATACATTAAAATCTGGGTCAGGAGTCCAATTATGATGTCTAGGTTCCTCAAGTACTTGGACTCGATCCCTAAGCTAGGTAAGATCCTTATGGACTGGATTCCTATACTGGGCAACAGTATCAGTCATATCCTGACTCAATTTGGTCATACTTTTGGTAAGAGTTCTAATCATGGCCTCTAAATCAGGTTGAGTTTCACCAAGTTGGTAGGGTACTCCATTCCGGGTGGACAAGATGAGGCAATCAAACACACCAAATAAGACTCGACTGAAATGACTACGGGCTAACTAGACCTAGAGCCAAAACTAGATGCCCAATCAGAGTGGCAAGCTAGCCTGTAGTAACTCGGGACTCAGCCAGGTAGGTGTAAGGGGAGTGTTAGGTCCCTAAATGCCAATCCTAGACACCAATCAGTGATTGGCCAGGTAGGCAGACCAGCACACAAGCCCTTCGGGATAGAATCCCTGAACCACCATTCTAGACACTGAGTACAACGCACACATAGAGTAACTAGACAAACTGACTCAACACTAGCCTAGACCCGACCAGTTGGTGTCCCTAGCCCACTAGGGCAAATTAAGTCTAATAAATTTTAAAATTATGCTTAGGATCGAATGAATGGGTGGTGGTTTTGGGCTAAGGAGAGGTTATCAACTCCTCCCCTTATCTTAGATGCTCAATTGCCCTTAAGATGAATTAGGAGATGATCACTCAAAAAAAAATTGAATTGCAGAAACACAAAAACTGAATTGCTGTAATTTTACTCTCAGAAATTTTACAGAAACCAATAAATTACAGTAAAATTATGTAAAATAGATTCATTATACTGGTTCTAGAGAAATAAAAATCATGCAATTTGGAGTTACCTGCAATAAGAAACAATTCTTGCAACAGGTAAGTTACAGACTGAAAATAGAATGCTTCCCCTGTTTACAATTCCTGCTACGAAGTTGTAACCCAGCAGATCCCCTACACGCCCTAGGAACACCCCATGGAATGGGAAGAGGGCTTGCACCTCGCTTCATTCCTAGGACCGGACGTCCTGGGGAGTCTACTTCGAGTAGACAAAGTAAAAAAGAGAGACACTCAAAACATGCAAGCAAGTCAGAAACCCTAGACAGGGCTCTGATACCAAAATTGATGCAGAACGAAAATATGGAATGCGGAAGAAAATTAAATTTATATATATATTTTTTTTGTATATATTTTCAGAAATTGGCTTTGACTCAAAGGAAAGTTAAACTAAATTGAAAGAAACTATATAATAATTGAAAGCATAATTCAAAGAAAATAGATTATCAAGTAGTTCAGAAGTAAAGGATCGCTGGGGGTTGAGAAACTCCTAGACCTAGGGTTTCCCTCAGAACTTTCAACAGGACAGAAGTAAAGAGAAGGGAAGGGTTATGTACCAGGCAGTGATCTTCACAGAGTTTGGTGGAAGGACTCTCTCGAGCAGATTGTTGGATCCTCGAATTCAGATATCTTCATAATGGATCTTCCAATACTGGCCCTTTAGCAGAGTTGGCTTCTCCTGAAATCAGGATCTGGGAAAGAAGAAGAACAAGTTAAGGAACCAAATACTCAAAGAAATGATTTACCAGATAAGAAGAACTTGAAAAGTTGATGTTGCTAAAATCCTGATTCTCCTAGATGCTGATCTGGCTTCCTCTGGGATTTGCTCTATATTCGAAGTAGCCGATCTGGACCTGGATGCTGGTGGTCGGCCTTTACTTCGAAGAGAGGGGCCATGAGATGATGAGGTAGATTAGGGTTTGGATGATTGGTGGAATGAAGAAGATGATGGAGGCTAGGGTTTGGAATTGAAGTGGCTAACCTAGGGTTTTGGTAGGGTTTTGGGGTTGGAGATCTCACACCTCCTCAAGGTTCCTAGGGAACACGGATTTACTCCCTCACGGAGCTCAACACCTGAATACAAGTGTGGAAGAGAGAAACACAAAGTTGCTCACACAGAAATTGATTTCATTCATCATTAAATTCAAGAGTTACATAGAGTTGAATATATAGACATAACAAAGAAATAAAATTTCATACATTTCCCATGTGGGACTAATAGGACTAACCCACACTTTAGGCATCAAATTCTCTTCCCAAGACTCCTTCCATGAGTGGGCAGCCCAAAAACTCCAAGAAAACTTGAAAATCAGCTCCAAATGGCAGGTTATGGGGTGTCTCCTAGTATCTCTCCATGAATCAAGGATTTTCCCTTCATGGTTTGGCTCATTTGGAAACCTTCAAGTCTTGTTCCACAAGTTTAAGCTTCTTCCTTTCATGGCTTTGGCACTTTTGGAAACTTTTGGGAACCTCCTTGAATTCCTCCCCAAGACATGCTCTCTTCCCTTTTATAACTTGGATTTTAATGGAACATTATGGGGCACCTCCTTGATCCTCTCTTCAAGAAAATTCTTGCCATCCTAGCTTGGGTTTATCTAGAAAGAAATTGGCACCTCCTTGGATTGAGGTATCTTGATGGATTTCTCTCCCAAGTGGTGCAAGAAAAAAAGGAACTTACTTCTTGTGGTGTAGGGACCAAAGACACTGGATGGAGATGTGGCACCTCCTGGACTCTGGCGTGTGGCTGGGAGTGTGGCGCCCACTTGCATGGGCCTGGGTGAAAAAATGTGGCACCCTGGACCTTGACTTGACTGAAAAAAAGTGGCACCAACCTGGAGAAGACCTAGACCACTACTAGGACTTGTACTGAGTCAACATGACTCAACAAAATTTAAATTGCAGGGAAGTACTGACTCAAGACTAAAATTGAGTTGACCAAGTCAACCCTTATTACAAAACCAGAAAACCCTAATTCTTCAGGCAAGGTCAATCAGAATCCAGATGGAGTCCTGAAGTCTTCTTCGGAGTCTGGTGCCCGCATCAGAGTCCTGTAATAAGTTGAGTTATCTCAATCAGTCTAACTAAATCCTATAAATTAAGTCAAGTACAAGTCCAATTATACAAGAGGAGGAGAATCAGTCAAAGCCTTCACTAGGCCCCAGAGCAAAGCAAGCCCAAACCCATGAAAGTCCACGTATGAAGATTCCAAGAACCAAGATGCCTAGGAAAAATTATAGGCCCCTAGCCCAGGGTTTCCAGCCCACATGGAGGCCCTTGCACCCAAGCCCTTTGGAGGCCACCCAAGCCCAAGTGGAGGCCACCACATGTTGCCCACATGCCCAAGCCCAAAGCCCCTTGGCGTCCAAACCCAAAGAAGACCTCTTGACCAAGTCAAAGGAGGAGAGGAGACCCATTCAAATAAGGAGATCAAGTTTAATTTCCATTCAAATTGCATTCTCCTTGTTGTAAGCAAACTTGTAATCCCTCTCCTACTCTAGTTTGTAATTCTATCCTAACAAAGTGAGGACTTGGGGAACATCTATAAATACTCCACCCCTCCCCCTCTTGTAAGCATCTTTTATTCATTAATGAAACTCTGTTAAAATTTTGAGCTTGTCTTGTGCTCTAGTGTTGAGGTGTGTGAGAGTTATTTGAGAGGCCTAGCCTTTCTAAACCCTAGCCGCCCCAAAGCACCTTCATTGAAGACCTAAGATGCCAAGGAGAAGAAGCCCTAAGCCATCTCAAGCAAAGAGCTTTCTTCTCCATCCAGGCCACCAGCACCAGCAACCCGAATTCCTTCTTTTCAAACCCTAGTTCTTTTCTTTTGCTTTCTTACTTGTTCCTTTGCTAACCTCTGATGCTTGTAGGATCCCTGTGGTATTCACTGTTGGGAATTGTGTCCCAAAGCCAATCGCTTGGGTTGTAGGCGATTGTGCTGAGTATTGTATTCATTTTATAAATTAATATATATTATTTTTAGTAGCTCATCACATACTGTATTTCCCTAAAATGAATTCTTTCCATGTGATGAAGTCCTTTGGACTATACTGACTTCGATACAGAGAGGATGTATCGACTGGTCCTTAAACCCTGTTCACAACCAAAGGATATATTGTACTGGACGGTAATATATCAAGTATAGGTTGTTGCAGTTCACATCATTTGGTTGTCCTCTTGACAAAATGAGTGTAGTGACACTGATATGATATGCAGGTGGGATATGTGATATCTCATTGAACGTGACTCCGTGAAGCCCCTTTATGCCAAAGGGATACTCATGATAGGATATGGGTATATGTGTCCCTCTGACCTGAGGTCATCACGGTAGCTTGCAAGCAACTCCCTGTGCTTTGGTGCCCGACTACCCGAATTTTTAATCCGGTGATGGAAGGTTTCTGGGTACAGGCAAGTACTTGTGGAGCAGTGATGGACCAAGATGGAATTGACCTATTCGAACAGTTTGGATTGAATGTCTTGCAGTATCTCAATTTAGCAAATCCTTGGTCGGGGGTGGCAGCCAAATCTCAGTCGCCCTGAACATTTGAGGTCAAAGAGATGAATTATATGGTAACCATATGCTAGAGGTTCGATAGTTTGCTCTTGCATCTTCGACCTATCCGGACGCCGAGATCAATTGCTAGATGGTTTCCTGTGCTGGTACTGGAATTGTTCCAGTGCTACCGTTTAGGTTCGAACCTATGAGGTCACACGCCACAAAGGATAACTCTCTGATCCGGATACCGATTATGATTGGGAATCATCTCGATTTTATGGTCACGGTATTTTTTTGAGCACACTTTTCCCGTCTAGCCCTTGTCTGCATCAACAGGAAATTGTTCCGGGCTGACCAAGTCTGTGCCAGGATTTTTCTGAATCAATTTTGAACTGATTCAGAGCACGTTTCGGCCTCCAATTGGTTGTGAACCAATTGAATCCAATTTAATTTAGCTTGAACCGGTTCAATTAGATTGAACCAAGGGGTTTTTTTTAATGGGATTGAACCAAATTTATTTGGACCAGTTTTTCTTTTGAAATGAATTTTTTTTTTCTCTCCCATGTAACCATTTACACGGTGTTTTCGCTGGAATTTTCTAGCATCCGGTTGAAGGCCAATCGACCGTGCATTTGCTGGGACTTTTCTCCTTCCTCCCTCTTGTTTTAATACAGGTTTAATCACCATTTAGTGGCTTGGTTAATGGATTTAACCACAACCTCTTCGATTCCCAGCGCTTTCCTCCTCTTCGCAGCCTTTTAAACCACTTCCGGCGCCTCTTTTTCTGCACAAAAAAATCACCGTGTGAGAGGCTAAAAAAAACATGAGAGGTCTTCTTCCTTGGAGAAATTCCACTTCAATTCCAATGGTGATTTAGATGCCAGGGTTTTGGTGAGTGATTGGGAGAGAAAACCTCTTTTAATCCCTGATCTTATTGGTGCTCAATTGCTGGAAGAAGGAAGCTCTGTTTTGGTGAAAACAATTTTAGATTTTAGAGTTCTGTTTCTTCCTTCTTCCCTCCCACCATTCCAAGTCTTCTGGTGACTAGCATCGACCGAGAGACGGATCAGAGCAAACCCCTGGCATGTCCCCCCTCTAGAGAGTGTTCGATTGAGCACTTGGGAGCCAGATCAACCTCCTTGCTGCTGTCATTTTCTGCTCTGTTTTTGAGTTGCAGGTTTTCAGGTTGCAGAAATTCTTGTTGCAGAATTTTTCCAAACGACGTTGGATGATCGATCCATTTGCACTCCCTTGAACGAAGAACAAGCATGAAGTTCCCTTGCATTTGGTGCTGGAAGTGAGACCAAAACATTGGCCAATTTTTGTTTTGTTTTGTAGCAGACTTTGGAGGAAAAGAGAGACCATTTCAATGTGCTAGAAGTAGAAGACAACAGGAATAAAGTTATTCCTGTTATCCCAGCTATTCCAGCTTTATACCAAGGTTATTCCAGGCAGGAATAAGGTATAGTTTCTAGTTTTATTTTTCATGCATGCCTATATCTAGGTTTATATAATTGTTTATAAATATTACATGCCCTTGTACATGCCTAGTTTTGCCTATACATGCATCCGGAATATGTTAGATCCTGTGCGGAGCAGGTAGTTTCCACTGTGATTTAAATTTTTTTTTTAAAATTCATACCTGCTCCCTGCTATTGCATGCTTTGCATAGGCACCTGCAACCGCGTTTTTAACTTTCAGTGGTATCAGAGCCAGGTTATGTTGTAGCATTTCTTGAATGCATGTATAGTTGATTAAAATGTTTAATCTTTTGTATTGTAAATCATAAGGTATGATTTGAGAGTACTTTTAGGAACCTAGTTGAGACCTTCACCATGACCGTGTGTCTTTGACACGATGTGGATCGTCTGTGTTGGCCTCTTCAGAAGGATCCTTTAAGAAAATCTTGGAATTAAAATTGTTTTAATTCAAATACATGTTTGGCATGTCTGTTATTTCATTTGGGCAATGTAATGTTTATAAAAGGATAATCTAGATATGATACATCAGTGGATATGTAAAAGGAGTTTTACATGTTTTTAATTAAAATTGTTTTAATTAAAATTGATTGGCTTATATTCAAACAATTTTAAATTGTATGATTAATTAAATGACAAGTTTTTTTAGGGTTTATGAAATCTAATGTCATTTGAATAAGCCAATTGGGTTAATTGGGTTAGCTGACTAGTTGGGTCCATTACTTGGTTAACCCTAAGTTTAGTTGAACCGGATTAAAAGAAGATTAAACAAAAGTTGTTTAAGGCCCTTCTTTAGAACTATCTAATAATTAGATTAGTTGATCCATTCATCTAAAATGGATCTAATTAGTGGCTCTGAGGACGCTCGAGTCTTTAAGCTAGTCTGATCGAGTCTGGTAAACCGACTGGTGTCGAGGTAAGTATGGCATAGTGATCATGGTTATATGAGGCTACCTCTTTCCTGGCCAACTTGGTTGGTATCTAGGAAAGATGGTTAATGGCGGATACTCACCCATGTCTCACCTACCTGGCTAGTCGAGTCGACCATAACTGATTGGAAAAGTTCAATGACTCGAGTTAACCCATGTCACCTAGGTTGATCGGTCTGACTGATCTTTAGATGCCCATG
The DNA here is from genome assembly GCA_021397845.1 of Areca catechu. NCBI lineage: Eukaryota > Viridiplantae > Streptophyta > Magnoliopsida > Arecales > Arecaceae > Areca > Areca catechu. Next base: position 137,686,346 of record CM038051.1, on the reverse strand, counting down.
GATCATTTGTTGATTTATTTCAACCCTCCTGAAATCTAATTGATTCAGTGGGAGGTTGATCCATGTCCTTGTCTTTTCTTCTGTCACAACTAAAATTCCTCTAAAATTATTAGGTCCTTAAAAGACTAAGTCAAAGAGTTGACAGTGTCTTAGCCTCCCATTGAGTTGGATAGAAATGTGTCCACTAGCTTGGTGTACATCGACAGTTCCATAGAACGGGTGTACATCCGTCGACTGGAATTTCTATCTGATCGATGATGGTTCAGTGCAACCTCCTTAACGGGACCAGGTGAGCTGGCCATAGTCGGGCTTGGTCTTTAGTTAGCTAGAAGCATTGGATTTGTCATTTTAATGGTTGGACCTAACCAGAGACCCGCAATAGGAGGCCCCTAGGCCGATTGGGGTATTCTTTGGGGCAAAAATAAAATACTGAAAATTGTTTAGGAAAACAATTGGTTTACGAACCTACCATTAGGCTCGTATGGGTGAGCTGGCCAAAGTCGGGCTCATGCGAGGCCTATTGGATTTCAATACCCACTTGAAAAGGTGTTGTTTTCACGGGTTGGAGTTAGAGGCTACCAATCTGAAAAATTAGTGGGAGAAACCTTTAGACTAAAGTCCAAGTCTTTTGGTAAAATTATTAATTCATACACTAATTTGGTCTTGTTTTCTTTTCAGATGTCTTCAAATTTATCGCTCTGGTCACTTCTCGATAATAAGAAGTTAAAGGGTCACAACTTCGATAGTTGGTATTGAAGATTAAGAATTGTTCTAGAGCATGACGGATCCTATATGTGATAACGGATTTGGCACCTGAAATCCCTCCCGCTAATGCACGGAGTGCGGTCAGAGACGCTTATCTAAAGTGGTTCTCTGATCGGACTACTGTCCGGTGTATTATGTTAGCGGCGATGAACGACGAGTTCAGTTGCAAATTCGAGGAGGTCCAACCTGATGAAATCCTTCAAAAGTTGAAGGAATCCTTCGGCACCCCGGATGATGTAGAACGGTACAAAGTGTCTTGTGCCATCTACAACTCCAAGATGTCGAATGGTGGTTCAATCACTGATCATGTATTGTACATGATCGAGTTGATTGAAAAACTGAGCAAACTCGGATGTCCCTTGCACGAGCATCTCGGCAAGGATGCGATTCTGAATTCTCTTCCCTCCTCCTATCTTGATTTTCTCGATCATTACAGAATGAACAGGCCTGCAGTAAACTACCATGGTCTTTTGGGGTTACTGCAGACTTTCGAGAAAGACCACCAACTGAATAAGGGGGTAGTGAATTTAGTGGGAGGAAGTATAGGTCGTCGTCCCTTTAAGAAAGGGAAGAAGAAAATGAATAAGAAGGGAAAGAAGGTGCAGAATGCTCCTCGCCCAAGTCAGACTAGGAAGTATAAGGCTGATCAGTCTTCTGCAGAGTGCTTCTACTGCAAGAAGAATGGACACTGGAAGAGGAACTATCCTATTTATATTGCGTCCCTTGATCCGAATAGGCCGAGGAAGCAGAAGTCTGCTGAACAAGGTATTTATATGATAAAACCTTGTAATTGCTCAATTGTTGATACTGCTAACTGGGTATTGGATACTGGTAGTCCAATTCACATTTGTAATTCATTACAGGGACTTCAAGTTAGCAGAAGATTTGAAGATGGAGAACAGTTTCTGAGCGTCGGGAATGGAAATCGTGTTCCAGTACTAGCGGTCGGAGTCCTGCATCTTGTCTTTGAGTCTTGTACTGTCGAACTACTTGACTGTCACTATTGTCCTAGTTTCATTATGTGCATAATCTCTGTAGGCCTTTTGGCCAATTATGGTTTTGAACTATCAATAAAGGGAGATCTTTACAATGTTATTTTGAATAACTCTGTGATAATGAAAGCTAGATTAAATAATGGCATATATGTACTATCAAGGCCTGTTAATGTAATGTACACTTCTAGCAAACGCCCAAGATTAGATAATGTCAACGATTTGTATCTTTGGCACCGTAGGCTAGGTCATATTAACCAAAATAGGATAAACAAGATGCGAGGAGATGGACTTCTCGAGGTCAGTGAATCTGAATCACTCCCACTTGTGAATCCTATTTGCTTGGTAAAATGACCAAGTCATCTTTTTCTGGAAAAGGTGAACGAGCTACAGAACTTCTAAGTCTAATACATACTGATGTATGTGGACCGATGACAATTAGTGCCAGAGGAGGATACAAATATTTTATTACATTTACAGACGACTTTTTGAGGTTCTGTTATGTCTTTTTAATGAGATATAAATCTGAGTCATTTGAAATGTTCAAACGATACCGTAATGAAGTAGAAAAGCAAACTGGAAAAAGTATTAAAACCCTTCGATCTGATCGAGGTGGTGAATACTTATCTGGTGCATTTTTGACATATCTTGAGGAGAATGGAATTCTCTCTCAGTGGACTCCTCCAGGAACACCGCAGTTGAATGGTGTGTCCGAAAGGAGGAATCGAACCTTGTTGAACATGGTTCGATCTATGATGGGCTTTGCAGCTCTGCCGCTATCCTTTTGGGGATATACACTTCAGACAGCCTGTTACTTATTAAATAATGTACCAAGTAAGTCTGTTGTCTCCACTCCATATGAGATGTGGAATGGACGAAAACCCTCAATCTCACACCTTTGGGTCTGGGGTTGTCCGGCTTACATAAAACGTTTAGACTCAGACAAACTTGGCCCTAGGTCTTATCGGTATTTATTCATTGGTTATCCTAAGGAAACCAAAGGGTATTTCTTCTACTTGGAGAATGAACAAAAGGTGTTCGTTGCACTTAGAGCTATCTTTTTGGAAAAGGAGTTCCTTGGAGAAGGAACTATAGCCTCTAAGATTGAACTTGATGAAGTTCAGCCAATAGAAGAACCTGCACACTCTAAGAACATTGTAGAACTGGCTGTGATTGAATCACACCCAGAACCCATTAGGAGATCTGGTAGAATACCGCGTCAGCCGGATAGATACTATGATTTCTTGGTCCGAGACGGCGATCCCATTGAGCTCGATGAGAATAATGAGGATCCGATCACCTATATGGATGCACTTCAGAGATCTGACTCTGAGGCATGGCCTGGAGCCATGCGATCCGAAATGGAGTCCATGGAAATCAATATTGTTTGGACATTGGTTGATCTGCCTGAAGGAATAAAATCCATCGGGTGCAAATGGATCTTCAAGAGGAAAAGGGGTGCAGATGAGAAGGTAGAGACCTATAAAGTCCGTCTGGTTGCCAAGGGGTATCGTCAGCGATATGAAATCGATTATAACGAGACTTTCTCCCCTATGGCAATGCTCAAGTCCATTCGGATCATGCTTGCTTTGACAGCATATTTTGATTACGAGATCTGGCAGATGGATGTCCGAACCGCTTTCCTAAATGGGGAGCTGGAAGAGGAGTTGTATATGATACAGCCTGAAGGGTTCACATCCATAGATGAATCAAAAGTACGTAGATTGCAGAGGTCCATCTATGGACTCAAGCAAGCATCTCGAAGTTGGAACTTATGGTTTGATAGGTGTATCAAATCATACAACTTCGTTAGGAACGAAGAAAAACCGTGCATCTATAAATGGGTTAATGGTTCTGTGATTGTATTCCTAGTACTGTATGTTGATGACATTCTCTTAATCGGGAATGATGTCACAGCATTACAAGGAATAAAGGTCTGGTTATCATCTCAGTTCTCCATGAAGGACTTGGGTGAAGCTTCTTACATACTAGGTATGAAGATCTATAAAGATAGATCTAAGAAGCTTTTGGGACTGTCCCAATCTATGTACATTGACACCGTGCTGAAACGGTTTAGCATGGAAAATTCCAAGAAAGGCTATCTTTCAATAGGTTCTGGAATTACTCTTTCCAAGAAGGATTGTGCAACAACTCCTAAGGAAAGAGAGCGCATGAGTAGAGTACCTTATGTTTCTACAGTAGGCTCTATCATCTATGCTATGACTTGTACTAGACCAGACGTGGCATACTCACTAGGAGTAGTGAGCAGATACCAGTCTGACCCAGGTGAGGCACATTGGAAGGTGGTTAAGTCCATCCTTAAGTATTTAAGAAATACTAAAGATCAATGGCTGATTTATGGAGAACCTGACTTGAATCTTATGGGGTACTCTGACTCCAGTTTCCAGTCAGATAGAGATGATAGCAAGAGTGTGTCAAGGTTTGTATTTATCCTGAACGGAGGAGCGATCTGCTGGAAAAGTTCCAAACAGGCAACTATTGCAGACTCGGTATGCGAAGCAGAATATATTGCAGCATCAGATGCAGCAAAGGAAGTTGTGTGGTTGCGGAAGTTCCTTGGAGAGCTAGGGGTGGCACCTTCCCTAGATGGTCCTGTTCCGGTGTACTGTGACAGCATTGGAGCCATTGCTCAAGCTAAGGAGCCTAAAGCTCATCGCCGCACCAAGCACATATTGCGGCGCTACCACCTCGTACAAGAAATCGTGGAACGAGGTGACATCGATCTTCTGAAGATCGATGGAAAAGGAAATCTGGCCGACCCCTTCACTAAAGCCCTCGGAATAAAAGAGTTCGACTATTGTAAATGGAAAATGGGTGTAAGATACTCTTCTGATTGGCTTTAGTACAAGTGGGATTTGTTGGGAATTGTGTTCCAAAGCCAATCGCCTGGGTTATAGGCGGTTGTGCTGAGTACTGTTTTCTTTTTATGAATTAATAAAATATTATTTTTGGTAGCTGATCACATATTGTATTTCCCTAAAATGAATTCTTTCCATGTGATGAAGTCCTTAGGACTACACTGACTTCGATATAGAGAGGATGTTTCGACTGGTCCTTAAACCCTGTTCACAATCAAAGGATATATTGTACTGGATGGCAATTTATCAAGTATAGGTTGTTACAGTTCACATCGTTTTGTTGTCCTCTTGACCAAATGAGTGTAGTGACACTGATATGATCTGCTGGTGGGATATGTGATATCTCATTGAACGTGACTCCGTGAAGCCCCTTTATGCCAAAGGGATACTCACGATAGGATATGGGTATATGTGTCCCTCTGACCTGAGGTCATCATGGTAGCTTGCAAGCAACTCCCTGTGCTTTGGTGTCGGACTACCAGGATTTTTAATCCGGTGATGTAAGGTTTCTAGGTATAGGCAAGTACTTGTGGAGCAGTGATGGACCAAGATGGAATTGACCTGTCGAACAGTTTGGATTGAATGTCTCATAGTATCTCAATTTAGCAAATCCTCGACCGGGGTAGCCCTAGCGAAGAGTCACTGGGCTTGCGAGGTTGAGACATGCAGTCGACTGACACAGTCTGGGGTGGCAGCCAAATCTCAGTCGTCTTGAACATTTGAGGTCAAATGGATGAATTATACGGTAACCATATGCCAGAGGTTTGATAGTTTGCTCTTGCATCTTCGACCTATCCGGATGCTGGGACCCATTGCTAGATGGTTTCCTGTGCTGGTACTGGAATTGTTCCAGTTCTACCATTTAGGTTCGAACCTATGAGGTCACACGCCATAGAGGATAACTCTCTGATCCGGATACCGATTACGATTGGGAATCGTCTCGATTTTATGGTCATGGTATTTTTTGAGCACTCTTTTCCTGTCTAACCCTTGTCTGCGTCAACCGAAAATTGTTCCGGGCTGACCAAGTCTGTGCCAGGATTTTTCTGAATCAGTTTTGAACTGATTCAGAGCTCATTTCGGCCTCCAATTGGTTGTGAACCAATTGAACCCAACTTAATTGTGCTTGAACCGGTTCAATTAGATTGAACCAAGGGGTTTTTTTTTAATGGGATTGAACCAAATTTATTTTGGACCGGTTTTCTTTTGAACCGAATTTTCTTTTTCTCCCATGTGACCGTTTACACGGTGTTTTCGCTGGAATTTTCTAGCATCGGTTGAAGGCCAATCGACCGTGCATTTTGCTGGGACTTTTCTCCTCCCTCCCTCTTGTTTTAATACTGGTTTAATCACTGTTTAGTGGCTTGGTTAATGGATTTAACCACAACCTCTTCGATTCCCAGTGCTTTCTTCCTCTCTGCAGCCTTTTAAACCACTTCCAATGCCCCTTTTTCTGAAGAGAAAAATCACCGTGTGAGAGGCTAAAAAAAAACATGAGAGGTCTTCTTCCTTGGAGAAATTCCACTTCAATTCCACCGGTGATTTAGATGCCGGGGTTTTGGTGAGTGATTGGGAGAGAAAACCTCTTTTAATCCCTGATCTTATTGGTGCTCAATTGCTGGAAGAAGGAAGCTCTATTTTGGTGAAAACAATTTTAGATTTTAGAGTTCTGTTTCTTCCTTCTTCCCTCCCACCGTTCGAAGTCTTCCGGCGACTAGCATCGACCTAGAGACGGATCAGAGCAAGCCCCTGATGTGTCCCCCCTTTAGAGAGTGTTCGATTGAGCACTTGGGAGCCGGATCAACCTCCTTGCTGTCATTTTATGCTCTGTTTTTGAGTTGCAGGTTTTCAGGTTGCAGAAATTCTTGTTGCAGAATTTTTCCAAACGACGTTGGATGATCGATCCATTTGCACTCCCTTGAAGGAAGAACAAGCATGAAGTTCCCTTGCATTTGGTGCTGGAAGTAAGACCAAAAAGTTGGCCAATTTTTGTTTTGTTTTGCAGCAGATTTTGGAGGAAAAGAGAGACCATTTCAACATGCTGGAAGTAGAAGACAACAGGAATAAAGTTATTCTGGTGCGGGCACCAGACTCACTAGAAAACTTCAGAGCTCCATTTGGATCTCTGATTGACATTGCCCGAGAAATTAGGGTTTGTAATAAAGGTTGACCTGGTCAACCAGTTTATTTATTTTTATTTATTTCTTGAGTCACCATTTAAATTTTGTTGAGTCATGTTGACTCGGTGCAAGTCCCAATGTGGTTTCAATTTTATCCAAAATGGTGCCGCAATTGTCTTCCAATCAAATCAAGGTTCAAAATGGTGCCACATTTGTCTTCCAATCAAATCAAGGTCCAAGCAAGTGGAGGCCACACTCCAAGCCACACGCCCAGCCACACTCCGAGCACACGGCAGGGTCCAGGAGGCTCCACAGAGGCATCCCAGTGTCATGGTCCCCACATCCAAAGAAGAAAAAAATCAAATTGGAAGCCAATTTAAAGGAGGCGCCCATACCTGCCAATTTTGTCTAAGCAAAGAAGGAAAGGGACTTCTCTTGGAGAAAAAATCAAAGAAGGACATCCAACCTACTCCTAATTGAAGTTCAAATCAAAATCAAAGAGCTTAACTTGGAGTGGAAGAAAAGAAGAAATGCCATAAGGAGAAGAGGACTCCAAATCCAAATCCAACTCCAAAGAAGGCGCCATAAAAATTCCAAAAAAAATCCTTTATGGCCGTCCCAAATTTTTTGAATTCTTGGTCGGCCAAGAGAGGAGGTTTTCTACCTAATCTAGAGGTTGGAGGAGTTTAGTCCCACATGGGAATTTGTACAAACTTGGAGAAAATTTTAGGTCTACATAATAGACCTCTCTTTGTAACTTTAGAAATCAATGAATGAAAGAAATTTTTTTATGAGCAAACTTATGTTTTCTCTTCTTCCGCACTATTCTAAGTGTTGAGCTCCGTGAGGGGGTAATCCGGGTTCCATTGGAGCCTTGAGGAGGTGAGAGATCTCCATCTTTATCCAAAACCCTAGGTTAGCCACTTAAAAATCCAAACCCTAGCCGCCCATCACTATTTTCAATCCATCAAACCCTAGCTCCTTCCATCTCCCACGGCCTCTCTCTCTCTACAAGTCCAGGCCGTCCACCTTCATCCAGATCCAGTCCGGCTACTTCAGATCTAGAGCAAGTTCCAAGGAAAATCACATCAGCTTCCAGGAGAATCCAGTTTTCAGCAATTTCAATCTTCAAGTTCATCAACCTGGTAAATTTTTCCCTTGACTCTCTGATTCCATCAATTGTTTTTCTTCTCTTTCAAATCTTGAGTTCAGGAAAAGCCAACCCGCCAAAGGACCAGTATTGGAGGATCCATTGCGAAGATATCTGAATCCGAAGATCCAACAATCTGCTCGGGAGAGTTCTTCCACCAAGATCTGTGAAGATCATTGTCTGGTTAGGTAAACCATCTCTTCTCTTTATTTCTGTTCTGTTGAAAGTTCGGAGTGAAGCCCTAGGTCTGGGAGTTTCTCAACCCCCAGCGATCCGTTGCTTCTGAACTACTCTGATAATTTAGTTTCCTTAAAATTGTGCTTTCAATTATCATATTAGTATCTTTCAATGTTAGGTTAACTTTTCTTTGATTTGAAGCCAACTTCTACAAACATATAAAAACAACAAAAAAAATTAGTTAATCTTAATTTACTTCCGCATCGCATCCCTTTATTTGTTCTGCATCATTTTTGGTATCAGAGCCCAGTCTAGGGTTTCTGATTTGCTTGCTTGCTTGTTTTGATTGTTTTCTCTTTTTATTTTGTCTGCTCGAAGTAGACTCCCCAGGACGTCCGGTCCTAGGAACTAAGCGAGGCGCAAGCCTCCTCCTCCCATTCCACGGGGTGTTCCTAGGGCGTGTAGGGGATCCATTGGGTTATAACTTCGTAGCAGGGATTATAAACAGGGAAGACAATCTAGTTGCAGCCCGTAATTACCCTGTTGTCTGAATTATTTCTCCCTGCATAAAACTCCGAATTGCATGATTTTTGCTTCGTTGAAACCAGTATAATTGACCCTATTTTCCATAATTGTTCTGTGATTTATTGGTTTCGGTAAAAATTCTGAGCATTAAAATACAATAACTCTATTTTTTGTGTTCTGCAATTCAATTCTTTTTGGAGTGATCATCTCATAATTTACTTAAGGGCAATTGAGCATCTAAGATAAGGGGAGGAGTTGATTACCTCTCCTTAGCCCAAATCACCATCCAATCATTCGAACCTAGACCTAATTTAAAATCAGTTAGACCTAATTTGCCCTAGTGGGCTAGGGACACCAATCGGTCGGGTCTAGGCTTGTGTTGAGTCAGTTTGCCGAGTTATTCTGTATGTGCTTAGCACTCAGTATCTAGAACGGTGGTTCAGGGATCCATTCCCGAAGGGCTTGTGTGCTGGTCCGCCTACCTGGCCAATCACTGATTGGTGTCTAGGATTAGCAATCAGGGACCTAACACTCCCCTTACACCTGCCTGGCTGAGTCCTGAGTTACTACAGGCTAGCTTGCTACTCTGATTGGGCATCTAGTTTGGACTCTAGGTCTAGTGATCCAGTAGTCGATTTAGTCTAGTCTCATTTTGTGTGCTTGCTTGAATCATCATGTCTACCAGAAACGAAGTGCCATATCAACCTGGTCAAACCCAACCTGATTTAGAGGCCATGATCAGAACTCTTACTGAAAGTATGGCTAAAATGAATCAGGATATGACAAACACTGTGGCCCAGTTTAGCGCACAAATTCATGAGGATCTTACCCAACTTAGGGACCGAGTCCAAGTACTTGAAGAACCTAGACATCAGAATTGGACTCCTGACCCCGATTTTAATGTGCCTCAACCTCACCCACATCAGGAGCCTAGAAGGCCTTTATATAGAGATCCTGAACCTAATCATAGGAGGCCTGACCCAGAGCCTGAAGATAGAGATGATAGGTTCATCAGGAACATCAAATTAGATGCACCCACTTTTGATGGTAGTCTGAACCCTAAGGTGTATTCTGATTGGGAGGGTGAGATGGACCAATACTTTGAGTGGTATGCTATGTCTGAGGAGAGGAAATACAAGTTTGCCAAGATGAAATTAGTGCGTCAAGCTAGGTTATACTGGGGGAACATTGAGCTAACCACTAGGAGACGGAATGTTGATCCCATAACCACTTGGCAGGGTATGAAAGAAAAACTGAGAGATAAATACCTACCCATTTCATACCAGCAAAACCTGTTAGACCAATGGCAAAACCTGAAACAAGGAAACCGATCTGTCTCAGACTACATAGCTACTTTTGATGAATACCTAATGAGATGTGATGTGAGTGAAGCCCACGAAGTCACTTTGTCTAGATTTAGGGCTGGACTGAGGGAAGATATCAAGAGAGAACTATTTCTGAGAGAGGTTACTGATCTAGACCAAGCCTACCAGATTGCACTGAACACTGAGAAATTTCAGAGAGGACCTATACCTTCTAGGGTTAGTGCCCCAATTCCAAGGAATAGACCTAGCCAAGTTATCCCTAGTAAACCTTTTCAGGGTACTTCTACCCCTAGGCCCATGGACAAAGGTAAGGCACCTGACACCCAGAGAACCCCTAGTTCAAATATCACCTGTTTTAAGTGTCAGAAACCAGGTCACATTTCCAGTCAGTGTACTGCCATAGCCTGTTTCAAGTGTCATAAGGTAGGTCATGTTGCTAGCCAGTGCCCACGGAGATCCCTTTACATAGAAGAGGGAGAGAATGATAATTCCGAGCCCAGTGAGGAATTTGAAGAAGAAGTTTATGAGGCCGGAATGAATTTGGTTGAGGAGTATGAAGGAGAGGAGGAACCCAATGAATCTGACCAATTAGGAGTTGTAAGATGCATCCTATCCCAGAATCTAGTTCAAGAGGATTGGCGTAGGACTAACATCCTACAGACTTTTCTTAAATTAGGGGATAAGGTATGTAAGATCATCATAGATAGTGGGAACTGTGTAAATGCCATCTCTACTAGCACTGTCAAGATGTTAGGCTTAATCCCAGTTCCCCATCCCAACCCCTATAAGGTTTCTTGGGTAGATTCTACCTCCATACCCATCCAGTCTAGATGTCAAGTCCAAATCCAAATGCAATCTTTTCATGAAAAGATTTGGTGCGATGTCTTACCCATGGGGGTGAGCAGTATAATTCTCGGAAGACCTTGGTTGTATGATCATGATGCCACCCTCTTAGGAAAATCCAATACCTGTGTCTTTAGTTTCAATGGGAAGAAGATTACGATCCATTCAGTTCCCCCTAAGGACAAGGTAACTAAAGGAGCCGGTAAGGTTAAGGAGATGAAAACTGGAGTGAACCTAATCAATGCTAAGGATCTAGAACAAGAAATTCATAGTGGTTCACCCATCTGGATGTTGACTGCTAAGGAACTTAGAACTTCGGAACCCTCAGAGCCTCCTCAAGAAGTTAAACCTGTGTTAAAAGAATTTGAGGATGTCTTTCCCGAGGATTTGCCAGACCACCTTCCACCTCTTAGGGATATCCAGCATGCCATAGATCTAATCCCAGGAGCGACTTTGCCCAACTTGCCCCATTACAGGATGAATCCATCTGAGCATGAAGAACTGCAAAAGCAGGTTGGAGAATTATTGAGGAAGGGGTTTATTAGAGAAAGTCTTAGCCCTTGTGCAGTCCCAGCCTTACTGACCCCAAAGAAAGATGGCACGTGGAGGATGTGTGTTGACACTCGTGCCATCAATAAAATTACAATCAAATATAGGTTTCCCATCCCTAGACTAGATGACATGCTTGATATGATGGCTGGTGCAATGGTTTTTTCTAAGATTGATCTCAAAAGCGGCTATCATCAGGTTAGGATTAGACCCGGGGATGAATGGAAAACTGCTTTCAAAACTAAGGATGGTCTTTATGAATGGGTTGTTATGCCTTTTGGGTTGTCCAATGCCCCTAGTACTTTCATGAGAATTATGACCAAGGTACTTAGAGCTTTCATAGGAAAATTTGTGGTGGTCTATTTTGATGACATCCTGATCTATAGTAAGACCTCAGCAGATCACCTAGGCCACCTTAGAGCAGTCTGCCAAGTTTTGAGGAATGATAGACTCTACGGTAATCTTAAGAAGTGTGAATTCATGACTAGTAGAGTTATCTTTCTTGGTTTTGTAGTAACCCCTGACGGCGTGGCGGCCGATCCTGAGAAGATTAGGTCCATAGTAGACTGGCCAGAGCCAACCAATGTGCATGAAGTTAGAAGTTTCCACGGCTTGGCTACCTTCTATAGGCGATTCATCAAGGGGTTTAGTACTTTAGCTGCTCCTATCACTGATTGTATTAGGAAGGGAGAATTTCATTGGACTAAGTCAGCCCATAAAGCCTTCCTAGATCTTAAGGATAAAATGACCCAGGCACCCATTCTGAGATTACCCGATTTTTCTAAAGTATTTGAGGTTGCCTGTGATGCTTCAGGTGTAGGAATAGGTGGAGTCCTAAGCCAAGAGAATCATCCCATAGCATTCTTTAGTGAAAAACTTAATGATGCTAAGCTTAGGTATTCTACCTATGATAAGGAATTTTATGCGGTGGTGCAAGCTTTGCGTTACTGGAGACATTATTTGCTACCGCAGGAATTTGTACTATTTTCGGACCATGAGGCTCTTAGATTTCTGAACTCCCAAAAGAAGCTTAACCCTAGGCATGCTAAGTGGGTAGAATATATCCAGTCCTATACTTTTGTCCTAAAACATAAGGCTGGAGTTGAGAATAAGATAGCTGATGCCCTTAGTCGCCGATCTCTGTTATTAACTTCTGTTAGAACTGAGGTCATAGGGTTTGAGCAAATCAAAGAGGAATATGAGTCTTGTCCGGATTTCACAACTGTGTATCAGGATCTAGTTCAAGGACCATCTAGTAATCACCAGGATTATACCCTTGTAGATGGTTTTTTGTTCTTCAAAAATAGGCTTTGCATCTCTAGAACTTCTCTTAGGGAATTTTTGATTTGGGAAATCTATGCTGGAGGTTTAGCCGGCCATTTTGGAAAAGACAAGACCATTCTAGCTATTGAAGACCACTTTTTCTGGCCTAGCTTGAAAAGGGATGTAGCTAATATTGTAGCTAGATGTCGAACCTGCACTGTTGCCAAATAGCGAAAACAAAACACTGGCCTTTATACCCCACTCCCTGTCCCAGATCGTCCTTGGCAAGATGTGAGTATGGATTTTGTGTTAGGTTTACCTAAGACCCAGAGGAGACATGATTCTATCTGTGTCGTAGTCGACCGATTCTCTAAAATGGCCCACTTCTTGCCTTGTTCCCAAACCTTTGATGCGTCTAAGATAGCCACACTTTTCTTCAATGAGATAGTTAGACTCCATGGCCTACCTAAGACAATCATTTCAGATAGGGATGTCCGGTTCACCAGTTACTTTTGGAAGACCCTTTGGCATAAGTTAGGGACAAAACTTAAGTTTTCAACTGCCTATCATCCCCAAGCTGATGGCCAAACTGAAGTAGTGAACCGTAGCCTAGGAAATCTGCTGAGATGTCTTGTTGGTGAAAACACCAGAAATTGGGATTTATACCTACCAAGGGCAGAATTTGCGTACAATGACTCGGTCAATAGGTCTACGGGTAAGAGTCCATTTGAAATTGTACATGGGTACAAACCTCACACACCTCTTGACCTAGTCCCTTTACCTGTCCACACTCGAGTCTCCGAGTCTACTGAGAATTTTGCACAGCATGTAAAAGACTTGCATAAAGAAATTCATGCCAAAATAAATTTAAGTAATGAAACTTATAAGAAGTTGGCTGATACTCAAAGGCGAGTCAAATCTTTTGTTGAGGGAGACTATGTGATGATTAGGTTAAGGCCTGAACGGTTTCCTCCTGGAACCGTTAGAAAGTTACATGCTAGGGGAGCTGGACCATTTAGAGTGGTAAAGAGATTAGGATCCAATGCCTATGTGCTCGAGTTGCCTCCAGAACTAGGCATTAGCTCTACTTTCAACATTACAGACTTAGTAGAGTACAGGGAGCCAGCTGTGATTCCTAGTGAGCCTTTTGAGCCTAACCCTATCATTGAGAGTGATCCCGACCCTGTGTGTCCACCAACAAACTGGCCTGTGAGGAAAGAGCAGATTGAAAAGATCCTGGATGATCAGGTTATCTCTACTCGTAATCGAGGATACCAAAGGTACCTGGTCCGCTGGCAAGGAAGGCCAGATTCTGATGACTCTTGGATCTCCCGAGAAGAATTACAAGAATTGGACCCAGACCTCTTGGAGAGATACCAGAGCCAACTTGAGCCTTACTCGACAGGGTCGAGTTCCTCCCATCCCGGGAGAATTGGTGCGGGCACCAGACTCACTAGAAGACTTCAGAGCTCCATTTGGATCTCTGATTGACATTGCCCGAGAAATTAGGGTTTGTAATAAAGGTTGACCTGGTCAACCAGTTTATTTATTTTTATTTATTTCTTGAGTCACCATTTAAATTTTGTTGAGTCATGTTGACTCGGTGCAAGTCCCGATGTGGTTTCAATTTTATCCAAAATGGTGCCGCAATTGTCTTCCAATCAAATCAAGGTTCAAAATGGTGCCACATTTGTCTTCCAATCAAATCAAGGTCCAAGCAAGTGGAGGCCACACTCCAAGCCACACGCCCAGCCACACTCCGAGCACACGCCAGTGTCTAGGAGGCGCCACAGAGGCATCCCAGTGTCATGGTCCCCACATCCAAAGAAGAAAAAACCAAATTGGAAGCCAATTTAAAGGAGGCGCCCATACCTGCCAATTTTGTCTAAGCAAAGAAGGAAAGGGACTTCTCTTGGAGAAAAAATCAAAGAAGGACATCCAACCTACTCCTAATTGAAGTTCAAATCAAAATCAAAGAGCTTAACTTGGAGTGGAAGAAAAGAAGAAATGCCATAAGGAGAAGAGGACTCCAAATCCAAATCCAACTCCAAAGAAGGCGCCATAAAAATTCCAAAAAAATCCTTTATGGCCATCCCAAATTTTTTTGAATTCTTGGTCGGCCAAGAGAGGAGGTTTTCTACCTAATCTAGAGGTTGGAGGAGTTTAGTCCCACATGGGAATTTGTACAAACTTGGAGAAAATTTTAGGTCTATATAATAGACCTCTCTTTGTAACTTTAGAAATCAATGAATGAAAGAAATTTTTTTTATGAGCAAACTTATGTTTTCTCTTCTTCCGCACTATTCTAAGTGTTGAGCTCCGTGAGGGGGTAATCCGGGTTCCATTGGAGCCTTGAGGAGGTGAGAGATCTCCATCTTTATCCAAAACCCTAGGTTAGCCACTTAAAAATCCAAAACCCTAGCCGCCCATCATTATTTTCAATCCATCAAACCCTAGCTCCTTCCATCTCCCACGGCCTCTCTCTCTCTACAAGTCCAGGCCGTCCACCTTCATCCAGATCTAGTCCGGCTACTTCAGATCCAGAGCAAGTTCCAAGGAAAATCACATCAGCTTCCAGGAGAATCCAGTTTTCAGCAATTTCAATCTTCAAGTTCATCAACCTGGTAAATTTTTTCCTTGACTCTCTGATTCCATCAATTGTTTTTCTTCTCTTTCAAATCTTGAGTTCAGGAAAAGCCAACCCGCCAAAGGACCAGTATTGGAGGATCCATTGCGAAGATATCTGAATCCGAGGATCCAACAATCTGCTCGGGAGAGTTCTTCCACCAAGATCTGTGAAGATCATTGTCTGGTTAGGTAAACCATCTCTTCTCTTTATTTCTGTTCTGTTGAAAGTTCAGAGCGAAACCCTAGGTTTGGGAGTTTCTCAACCCCAGCGATCCGTTGCTTCTGAACTACTCTAATAATTTAGTTTCCTTAAAATTGTGCTTTCAATTATCATATTAGTATCTTTCAATGTTAGGTTAACTTTTCTTTGATTTGAAGCCAACTTCTACAAACATATAAAAACAACAAAAAAAATTAGTTAATCTTAATTTACTTCCGCATCGCATCCCTTTTTTGTTCTGCATCATATTCCTGTTATCCCAGCTATTCTAGCTTTATACCAAGGTTATTCCAGGCAGGAATAAGGTATAGTTTCTAGTTTTATTTTTCATTCATGCTTAGATCTAGGTTTATATAATTGTTTATAAATATTACATGCCCTTATACATGCCTAGTTTTGCCTATACATGCATCCGGAATATGTTAGATCCTGTGCGGAGCAGGTAGTTTCCGCTGTGATTTTAATTTTTTTTTTAAAATTCATACCTGCTCCCTGCTATTGCATGCTTAGCATAGGCACCTGCAACAGCTTTTTTTAACTTTCATTCACCTCCAAGGAGGAGGCCCTCTTTTCCATCAAAACCTATCCCAGATAGCTGGCTGAATCAAGGAATTAAAGGCTTATCTTTCTGGCAATAATCCCGAGTGCTGTGTGACTCCTTCATCGATAGGATCTTCGAATTGGTGCTTAGTTAAATCCATCCCCCTCCAAATTTCTGATTTTCTAAAGGTATGCTATCCTAATCGAGGGTTTCTCACACTTCGAGATCCTTTCTTTTATTATTTTGCATGAGTTCTTTTGTGGGTATGATAATTATTTTTATTACTAGTTGCCTGCTAGTCTTTGCTTACTTTTCGGGAATTTAGCTTGCAAATTAAAATTCTAAAAAATTTATAAAAAAATTAGTTTCTATTTTTCTACATTCATGGTAGACTTAGGTTCATTCTGTATCAGTTTTGTAACAATGCTAGTTTGGGAAAGCTTGCATCATCGTCAGAAAAACCCTAAAACATTCATTGCTATTTTTCTGCATCCTATCATCTGTAGTAAGTGTCTAAGTTTCGGTCTAGTTCATCACCTTAAGAATTTTATTTTTCCTTGAAATTTGCATGATATTCTCTCTATTTAGTCATGATAATCATAATAATTTTTAATTATTTTTATAGAAGTAAAAAGATATAAAAATTTTGCATTTTAGAACTCCTAATGAAATTCCTGAACTTCTACATATAGTCTTAAAACCCTGGTCTTGCATCATCATCTGAATTTTTCTCTGCATGAAATTTGGCAAAGATCATCGCACTATTCATACTCTGTCCTAAAATTTTTCTTATTTTTTCTACATTGAAAACTAAATTCTGCATCAAATCAAATCCTAATTTCTATTCTGTATACTTGATCAAATTTCTGTTCTGTATACTTGATCAAACCAAATCTAATCAAATTCCAAACCCTAACTCACCCAAGTCCTAATTTTGTTTGATAATTTAATCAACTTAAATTTAATTTTCCATCTCATAAAATAGAAAATATATATTTTATTTTTTTATTGTTATTAGATTGCATTAGGGCTCATAGTTTGTTCATCATCTCATTTAATCAACTTTAAGGGCAATTTCTTCTCTCAGATCGGGGCAGGATTTCATCACCCATCCTGGGCCCAAAACAACCATCCAACATCAGAACCCAAGACTTAACTAAAATCAATTAGCAAACTAATTACTCTAGAGAGCTTAGGGACACCAACAGGTGGGGTCCGAATTGTGTAGGCCAACTAGTGCACCTAATTTCCCAGCTATTACTAAAAACTGGTGTCTAAGGCTAGAGACCCAGAGGCAAATGCCATAAGCGGACTGGTGGTTTTAATTAGAACCCTATCATAGGCTGGGGGAGCCTCCCACCACCCCACCTCTTACCTGGCAAGTAGAAGGATTAGCTGGTGAGTTAAGTTTAAGTTGAGTAGACCCATTTAATTTTGGCTCTAGGTCTAGCAAACTATAGTCCATTTTTCTCTTGTGTGCATGACTGCATCATACCACCTTGATTGTTGATTGCATGACCACTAGACTAGCAACCCAATACCAAAAGTCTAAACCCTAGCCTAGCTCAGCCATGGAACCCAATTTTGAAACCTTCATGAAATCCCTTACTGATCAGTTAACCCAATTAACCACCCAGATTAACCAGTCCAACACCCAATCCCAAAACCAGTTTGCCCAGATGAACCTCAAGTTTGATCAATCCAATAATCAAATAAATCAGAGACTTGACCAAATGAGCCAATCAAATAACCAAGCAACCCATAGGATTGACCTGTTAACTCATAGGCTAGATCAGGTAGAAAATCGATTAGGTACCATAAAAAGAACCTAAGAGTCCAATACTTAACCTGATCATGAGTCACCCTATTCCACCTCTCATCACCCTAGGGGAGCCCAACATTAAGAACAGTTTATGGAGCCCAACCCTACAAGAACCCAACCCCAAGACTAGTTTGTGGAACCTAATCATAGGAGGATCCCATGCCAAGAACCATCTCAAGACCCCAACCCTAGGAGAGTCCAAAACCCTGACCCTATCTAGGAACCCAATCGTAGGAAGCCCCACCATGAAGTTTGTGATCAAGATGAGAGGGCCATGAGAAACATTAGGGTAGAGGCACTCACCTTTGATGGTAGTCTTGAACCAAAGGTCTATGTAGTTTGGTTAGGAGACATGGAATATTATTTTGAGTGGTATGACATAAGTGAAGAGATGAAGTATAAATTTGCAAAGATGAGGTTGATTCATCAGGCTAGGCTATGTTAGGCTAACCTTGAGCATACTAGGAGACAACAAGATCTACCTCCCATAACCACCTAGCAAGATATGAAATTGAAACTTAAGGAGAAGTACCTTCCTAAATCCTACAATCAAAAGCTCTTAAACCAATGGAATAGGATCCGTTAAGGGAATGGGTCACTAGCAGATTACATCTCCTAGTTTGATGACTTCCTTGCTAGGTGTAATGAGTCAGAATCTCTAGCCCAGACCTTGTCTAGGTTCAGAACAGGATTACGTGAGGATATCCAAAGAGAGCTGTATATGAGGGAGGTCACCGATTTGGAACAAGCATACCAGATAGCTAGACATTATTAATAATTCTAGAGGGGACCTGCATATCGGCAATATGAACCAATTAGGAACAATGCCCCATTCCCAAAGTCAAACCTGAACTAGGTGTACCAAGGTCAACCCAATCCTAACCCGGTTCGATTTAACCCCAACCCAATTAAGTTAAACCCTAATCCAGTCCAACCCAATTCAATCTAATCCTAACTCAGCCCATCCCAACACGAATCCACTTCGACCCAACCCCAGTCTGAGTCAGTCCAGTTCAAGCAATTCTGCACCAGTTAGAATCGATAAGGGTATGGCACCGTTATTTCAGAAAGCCCCAAGCCCAAGCCCCAATGCCTGCTTTAGATGCAACAAGGTAGGTCACTATGCTAGCCAGTGTCCCACCAGATCTTTACACATAGGGGAGCTTGAGGAGGAAGAACCTGAACCTAATAATGATGAGGAAGAAGAAGAGGTTTATGAAGTTGAGGTAGACTTGATAGAAGAGTTGAAGGAGATGAAGAAGAATTTGATTAGTCTAACCTAGTAGGGATAGTTAGATCCATTTCATCCCAAACCAAGACACAGGAAGATTGGCATAGGACTAGCATCCTATAAAACTTTATGAAAATTGGGGATAAGGTATGCAAGATTATAATAGATAGGTGGGAGTTGTGTCAATGCCATCATTGATGTTGCCCAGGTGGTTTCCCAAGAGGGGGGTGAATTGGGATAATAAAAACTTTAGCAAGTATGTGCAATTTAAAATCATTTTGGTGTTGTGGTGAAATATGCAATGCGGAAGTAAATAATTATGCACAATCAAGGCAATCACAAACACAAGAGATTTGGAGTGGTTCAGAGCAACCCGCTCCTACGTCCACTATCCAAGATACCACTTGGGATTTTCACTATATTCTTCCTAGAATACAGTCGGATTGTTTTATCGGGATCATAATCTAAACCCAACTCCCTTTGGTTTTTACACTAGGCTCACCAAAGAAACCCACTCTTGGTTTTACACCGGGATCACCAAGAATCCACTCTTGGTTTTACACCGGGATCACCAAGAACCCACTCTTGGTTTTATACCGGGATCACCAAGAAATCCAAACTTAGTTTTACAACGGGCTAACCGAAAACCCAAACTAAAATAAAACAAGTAAACAATGCAACATAAAATACAAACTCCTAAAGAGTAGATGGTTTCCGCTTTAGCTCGTTGAATGTAGCTCTTCTAAGATCTCCTCATTCTTCAAATAAAGCTTCAAGAGTTGTGATAGGAAGTGAAGAACCCTCTCTTGAATTTGAACATTGAAGCTTTCTCCAAAATTTGAAATATAAACTTGAAAATCCCTTTTTCTTCAATTTCTCTTCCCCTCTTAAATCACTCTTCTTTCTCTTCACTTTGATCCATCATATATAAGTTTTGGAAGTGTTTCCATGTTGTTTAGACCATTGGAGTGCCTTGGAAATCAAAATATGACCATTTGGAACCATTGGAATGAAGAAAAATAATTTCTACAACTAGCCGTTGGAGTGCCAAAACCCGTCACTCGAGTCGGCTCGAGCTGGATGAGTCGGCTTGAAGTCTCAGTTAAGAAAACACAAACTCTGGATGAGTCAGCTCTTCTGGGTCGAGTCGGCTCGAGTAATTACAGTTCTACCATTCTGTAAGAGTTGGCTCTTGATCTATGAGTCGGCTCGAGCTGAATTTCTCCAAATGCTTCCAAACCACTCCAAACTTCTTCCAAACTTCTTCTAAACCATTTCAAACATATTCTAGACCTATGATACTTTACAAAAATAATCTTTACAAGGATAATTAGTAACATAATCATGCATCAATGTTTCATAATCATCAAAATCAATCCTAGGGTCAACAATTATCGATACAGTTAAATCTTTAGGATTGACCCCAATTCCCTATCCTAGACCCTATAAAGTCTCATGAATAGATACCACCTCCATTCCAATAAAGTCTAGGTGCCAAATTTTGATTAAATTGCAATCATATGAGAAGAAGATTTGGTGTGATGTCCTTTCCATGAGAGCTAGTAGTATCATATTAGGTCGACCATGGCTTTATAATCATGATGTAGCCCTATCTGGTTGAACCAATATCTGTACTTTTAATCACCTTGGCAAGAAATTTGTGATTCACCCAACTCAACCCAGAGACCCAATTAAGAGAAATTCTAGTAGCCTTAAGGAAAAGAAACTAGGAGTTAATCCAATTAAGGCTAATCCTGAGCCCATTGAAGGATCTAAAGAGGACATTGATAAGTTGAATCCAATAGAGCAACCCGAAGAAGATGAATTAGAGAGTGAACCTATTAAGGAGTTAAAGGAAAATGATCCTAAACCCACTACAATATTTGCTGAACAAGTGACTAAGCCAGGATTAAACATTATAGATGAAAGTGAGGATTCACAAGAGTTGTTCATAGAGTAAATCTAAGAACAAATCCCTAAGGAACAACTCCAGGAAGTAGATGCATGTAGTAAATAATATTTGGTTTTGAGTCCAATCAGTCCACATACCTACTTCATCTATCCACACCTGTACTAACCTCTGCACAGCATTTGTATCAGGAATTTAGTCAAAAGATAAACATAAGTAATGAACTTTTTAAAACTTGGCTAATTCCTGAAAATGAGCAAAAGAGTTTTTCGCAGGGGTTTATGTGACAATTAGGTTTAGGCCTGAGTGGTTCCCTCTAGGAACCGTAAAGAAATTACATGTTCACGGAGCTGGACCATTCAAAATAATAAAAAGAGTTGGATCCAATGCCTATGTACTCGAGTTGCCACCCGAATTAGGTATTAGTTCCACCTTCAATATTTCAGACCTTGTGGAGTACCGGGAGCCATCAGTGATACCAAGCATGCCCTTTGGACCTATCCCTTCCCTTGAGAGTGAACCCACCCCAGAGTGTCAAACTACAAACTAGCCTATTAGTGAGGAAAGGATTGAGCGCATCCTAGATGATCAAAGTATCAGTATCCGAAACAAAGGCTATCAATGGTATTTGGTCCAATGGCAAGTTCGACCAGAATTTAAGGACTCGTGTTTCACCCAAGAGGATCTACAGTGCCTTAACCTAGACCTTCTTGAGCAATATGAGAGCTGCATTGACCCTTACTTGACGGGGTCGAGTTCTTCCCGCCCTGGGAGAATTGGTGGGTGCACCAAAATCCGACATAGATTGCTGGGCCCTATCTGGTTTACTGATTAGGATTTTCTTGAACCCTTAATAATGTCTCAAATTTTGTAATCAAGTCTTGTTATAAAGTTAGTATAGTTGAAAGTTTTGTAACCAAGTTAACTCAGCCGAGTTGCATTCAGTCCTATAATAAGTTATCTCAACCAGTCTAATTGAGTCTTGTAAATTAGTCCAGTACAAGTCCAGTTATACAAGAAAAGGAGCATCAGTCAAAGCCTTCACTAGGCCCCAGTGCAAAGCAAGCCCAAGCCCATGAAGGTCAACATATGAAGATTCCAAGAACCAAGATGCCCAGCGAATATTTTAGGCCCCCAGCCCAGGGTTTCTAGCCCACCTGGAGGCCCATGCATCCAAGCCCTTTGGAGGCCTCCCAAGCCCAAGTGGAGTCCGCCCCTTGCTGCCCACACACCCAATCCCAAAGCCTCTTGGCATCCAAGCCCAAAGAAGACCCCTTGACCAAGTCAAAGGAGGAGAGGAGATGCATTCAAACAAGGAGATCAAGTTTAATTCCCATTCAAATTGTATTCTCCCAGTTGTAAGCAAACTTGTAATCCCTTTCCCACTCTACTTTTTAATTCTATCCTAACAAAGAGAGGACTTAGAGAACATCTATAAATACCCCACCCCTCTCCCTCTTGTAAGAATATTTGATTCATGAATGAAACTCTATTAAAATTTTGAGCTTGTCTTGTGTTCTTGTGTTGAGGTGTGTGAGAGTTATTTGAGAGCCCTATCCCTTCTAAACCCTAGCCACCCATAAGTACCTTCATTCAAGCCCTAAGATGCCAAGGAGAACAAGCCCTAAGCCATCCCAAGCAAGGAGCTTTATTCTTTAATCAGGCCACCAGCACCAACAACCCTAATTCCTTCCTTTCAAACCCTAGTTATTTTCTTTTGCATTCTTACTTGTTCCATTGCTAACCTCTGATGCTTGCAGGATTCCTGTGGTATTCACCTCCAAGGAGGAGGCTCTCTTTGCCTCCAGGACCAATCCCAGATAGCTACTCGAACTAAGAAACTGAAGGCTTATCTTCTAGGTGACAATCCTGAGTGCTGTGTGATCCCTTTATCGACAGGATCTTTGAATCTGTGCTTGGTATAATCCATCCCCCTCCTAATTTTGATTTGTTGAAAGTACGCTATCTTAACTGGGGATTTCTCAATCTTTGAGATCCTTTCTTTTATTATTTTGCATGAGTTCTTTTGCAGGTATGATAATTCTTTTCATTACTAGTTGCCTGCTAGTCTTTGCTTACTTTTTAGGACTTTAGCCAACAAATTAAAATTCTAAAAAATTTATAAGAAAATTAGTCCTTATTTTTCTGCATTCATGGTAGTCTTAGGTTCATCCCGCATCAAGAATAGTCTTTACTACCTTCCAATGTGCCTCACCTGGGTCAAACTGGTATCTATTCATTATCCTAGTGAGTATGCCATGTGTGGTCTAATACATGTCATGGCATACATAATAGAATCCACTACCGAAGCATATAGAATCTTATGTATATGCTCTCTCTCCTCAGGAGTTGTCGCACAATCGTTCTTGGAAAGAGTAATTTTATGGCTAATCGAAAGATAGCCTTTCTTGGAATTTTTCATGCTAAACTATTTCAGCATAGTGTCTATGTATGTAGATTAAGACAATCCCAAAAGCTTCCTAGATTTATCTCTATAGATTTTCATACGAAGTATATAGGAAGCTTCACCCAAGTCCATAAAAAACTAAGACAACAACTAGACCATTATTACCTGTAATGCAGGAATGTCATTCCTGATTAAGAGAATGTCATCCACATGCAGAATAAGAAATACAACTACAAAACCATTAGCCCATTTATATATGTAGGGTTCTTCTCTGTTCCTAACGAAGCCTTATGTCTTGATACATTTATCAAAATACATGTTCCAACTCTGAGATTCCTGCTTCAATCCATAAATGGACCTCTGTAGCTTGCACATCTTAGACTCATCTATGGATATGAACCCTTCAGGTTGCATCATATACAGCTCTTCTTCTAGTTCACCATTTAGGAAAGTTGTTCAAATATCCATTTGCCAGATTTCATAGTCTAGATATGTTGCCAGAGAAAGCATAATCCGAAGAGACTTGAGCACTGCCATAGGGGAAAATGTCTCATAATAGTTTATATCATAATGTTGATGATATCCCTTGGCAACCAGACAGGCTTTATAGGTCTCCACCTGCTCGTCAGTGCCCCTCTTCCTCTTGAAGATTCATTTGTAGCCAATGGGTTTTATCCCTTCAGGTTGGTCAACCAATGTCTACACATTATTGATTTCCACAGACTCCATTTTGAATTTCATGGCCTTAAGCCATTTCTCAGAGTCAGAACTTTGCATTGTATCCATATTGGTGATCGGATCCGAATTGCTCTTATCGAGCTCAACAGGATCACCATCCCGGACCAGAAAACCATAGTATCTATCCAGCTGTTATGGCACTCTATCGGATCTCCTTAATGGTTGCATAATAGGCTCAAATCTTATCAAATCTAGTTCTATAGCATTTTTAGAATATGTTGTTTCCTCTACCTATTGAACTTCCATAAGTTTAACCTCAGTAGCTCGAGTGCCTTTAATAAGGTTCTCCCTTTCCAAAAAGGTAGTCCTAAGACAAACGAACACTCTATGTTTCTCAGGAAGATAGAAGAAATACCCTTTAGACTCCTTTGGATACCCAACAAAGAGGCACCTATCAGACCTAGGTCCAGGTTTATCTGTCTGCAAATGTTTAATATATGCCTAACACCCCCAAACCTGAAGATGTGAAAGTGTTGTCTTATGCCTAGTCCATATCTCATATAGAGTTTTGTCAACGAATTTACTAGGAATCCTATTCAGAAGATAACAAGCTGACTCAAGAGCATATCTCTAAAAGGATATAGGTAGTGTGGCTAGGCCCATCACGGAATGGACCATATCTAATAGAGTCCGATTCCTCCTTTCAGACACTCCATTTAACTGAGGTGTCCTTGGAGGAGTCCATCGAGAGAGAATCCCACTCTCCTCAAGATACGTCAAAAACTCACCAGAAAGATACTCACCACCTTAATCTGATCGAAGAGTTTTAATAAACTTCCCAGTTTATTTTTCTATTTCATTACGATATCGTTTGAACATTTTAAATGACTCAGATTTATGTCTCATTAAGAAGACATAACCATACCTGGATAGGTCATCTGTAAATATAATGAAATAATTATACCCATCCCTGGCACTGACATTTGTTGGTCCACATACATTAGTATGTTCTAGACTAAGAATATCATTGGCTCGCTCATCTTTTATAGTAAAACGTGAGTTGGTCATTTTACCAAGAAGACAAGATTCACAAGTTGATAGTGATTCACAATCATTGATATTCAGGAGACCTTCTCCAACTAACTTGTTGATCCTGTTCTTGTTAATATGACCTAGTATATAGTGCCATAAATAAGTATCATTGACATTATCTATCCTAGGGCATTTGCAAGAAGTAGTAATTTCTGTAACAGGTCGTGATAGTAAGTATATGCCATTACTTAAACGTCCATCCATAAGTTTCACACCATTCACAATGATAGAAAAAATATCATTCTTTATTGAAAATTCATAAGTTTCATTGGCCAACGGGCCTACAAAAATGACATTCATAAGAAAAGATGGATAGTAATGACAGTCATTCAAAATGATATATCAAGACTCAAAAACTAGCTTAATAATTCTCAATGCCAAGACGGGAACTTGGCTTCCATTTTCTATGTTCAAGAATTTCTCACCATCCTCGAATCTCCTAACAACTTGAAGCCCCTGCAAAGAATTGCAAATGTGAATAGGACTTCCGGTATCCAATACCTAATTAGTAGTATCACATGTAGAGAAATTATAAGGTGTTATCATATAATTACCATATGTAGCAATAGCTTGCTGCTTTCTCTTCTTCGGCCTGTTTGGGTCAAGAGTAGCAAGGTAGGCAGGATAGTTCCTCCAATGACCCTGCTTCTTACAATAAAAGCACTCTGCCTTACTCTGATCAGCCTTCTACCTTGTCCGACTAGGCCTAGCACTTTCTACCTTTTTGGATCTATTCTTTTTTTTCCCTTTTCCAAATGGATGACATCCTACTGCACTGCCTCCCACTAGATTCACCAACCCTTTATTGAGCTGATGATCTTTCTCATAGGTCTGCAGTAAATCCAACAAACCATGGTAGTTTACTATAGCCCTATTCAATCTGTAGTGATCAAGAAAGTTCAAGTAGAAGGGAGGCAAGGAAATCAAAATTGCATCTTTCCCTAGCTGCTCATGCAAGGAAAATCTAAGCTTGCTAAAATGCCTAGTCAACTCGATCATGTACAGTACATGATCGGTTACTGATGATCCATCATGCATCTGAGTGCTAAAAATGGCAGAGAAAATTCTGTACCGCTCAACATCATCAAGTACGCCAAAAGACTCCTTCAACTTTTGAATGATCTCCTCTAGCTGGGCTTCCTTAAACCTGTGACTGAACTTGTCATTCATCACCACCAACATAATACATCGCACCGTAGTGCAGTCAGAGAGCCACTTTTGATAAGCATCCCTAACTGCAGTACGGGCATTGGCAGCAAGTTCCTCAAGTGCAGGATCCGATATCACATAATGAATCCTTTCGTGCTCTAGAACTATTTTATGTCTTCGATACTAGTTATTGAAGTTGGGACCCATAAGTTTGTCATTGTCAAGAAATGACCAGAGCGACAAACTAGTAGACATAATCTGAAAGGAAAAAAATATTAGTGTACATGAATTATTAACATCCTAAAGACATGAACTTTAGTCTAAAGGTTACTCCCACTATTTTGTACAGACTGGTAGCCTCTACACTCCAATTCGAAGAATAACATTTACTCCTTAACGGGTACTAGAATCCAATAGATTACACATAAGCCCGACTTTGGCCGACCAACCCATGTGCTTCAAAAGGTAGGTTCACAACCAATTACTTCTCGAAGCAATTTTTAGTAAATAATTTTTATCCCAGGGTGCCAATCAATCGCCCTTTGGGCCTCCAATTAAAGGTCATAGTTAGGTCCAACTGTTAACATGACCGAATTCAATGCTTCTAACTAATGAATGATCAAGCTTGACTTTGGCCAGCTAACTTGACCACTTATTAAGATAGTTGCATTGAGTGATCATATTATGAAGGGCATTTCCACTAGCCTAATGACCACCCGATCTTTGGATCTGCCAATGATCACCCAACTAATGGACTCATTACCATCCACTTAATGGGAGGCAAAGACTAGGTTATCCTATAACTTTTTCTTTTAAAGGACCTAATAATTTAGAGGATTTAATTCATCGTGACCCATTAAGAGAAGACGTGGATCAAATCAACAAACCTCCTACCATCTCATAGAGGGGTTCATGATCAATCGGTCCTTGGACACCTAATAACCTGTCATGACTGATTACCTTAGTTTACATGGATTAACTCGAATCAACAAGTTATCCAATCAATTCTGGTTCACCACATTGGCCAGGTAAGTGAGATCAAGGGATGGGTTGCACCAAGTAAGCCTCTTGCCTTTGACACAAACCTTGAGTTGTCCGGGTAAGCACTAGCCCCACAGAACCTTGATCATGATGCCAAACTTACCTTAGACACCAAATAGTTTACCTGACTTAATTGGACTAACCCAAAGACTCAGGCTCACCACGAAGCCAAAAATCAAGTCCATTTAGATGTATAGACCGATGAAACTAACTAATTAGAGTGATCTATAGAGAAGGGACCTAATACAATATTTGATTAGACTTATTCTTTATTTAGTTCATTTCATCTAAACTTAGGTCTAACCTAATTACTGAATTAATCATAGCTAACCCAATTAACCCAAAGGTTATGATCATGTCTTAAGATTTTGAATTAGATTCCTAAATCTTAAAAGGTTATTAGACAACTTAATTCATAATTAAATTTATCAATTTTAATTAAAATATTTTTAATTGATCACTTAATATTTGAAGCAATTTCAAATATGTGAAACAATTTTAAAAAAATTCAAAGATTTTCATAACATTTTTAGTGGAATTAGATCATATCTTTGTATTAGATCATATTTAAACAAATTAAATATCTAACATACAAGATTAATGCTATTTTAATCTTCTAAACCTTTCACTTTTCTTCTCCATAAGATCATGATGCAAACGGCACTCCTACATGCCATAAGAAATCCCATTGAATAGAAAGAGAGGGCCTTTAAACCCTACTTCTCTCTGGTGACTGGACGGCCATGGCGAAATAACCTTAATCCAAGTACTTCCTATGTGAAAGGAAACTAAGATTTCATATCAACATGTTAAATAATCATGCAAATGAACCTACTCTGATACCATTATAAGGTAACGTTATGTAGGCAATCGTGATGCAACTTTAATTTTTTTTTTTAACTTTGCATCACAACGGATGACTAGATTAATTATATTAATCAACATATAATATTAGAACATTTTTAATATAGGCCTGCAAAATAGGATCATGTATGAATATTAACATGCAAATGAAAGAAAACACAAGCATACAAAGTCATGCATCACATAGAACCATTCTATATTCGATGTACTTTCTAAAGCACACTTTTTTAGCAAACTCATCAAGAATTTTATCTTTGACTCGATGCAACACTCACCGGGTTTAGGAAAAGCTCACCAAGGAAGACAATCACTTTGGAAGCTACACATGTGGCCGGTCTCTACAGGTAATCCACACCGGAGTTCTTCCTTGACCTTCTTCCTTTGAAGTGCTAGCTTCGTCGGGACAAATTGGCTTATGAACTCTTCTTCTTCTTCTTTTTTGGGATGCTCAAGGAGATGAAGAAGCACTATGGAGGATTTAGGAAGTGCACTCAAGAACCATTCCCAAGAGACTCTTTCCAAGCCTAGACACATGGCAGCACATTCCCAAACCCAAACCATTCTTCCCTACACAAAGGTTTCAAGCTCTCCTTTTTTTCTCTTCTTTTTTTCTTTTTAAAGATTTGTTCAACAAATATATTTTAGAAATCTCTCTCTCTCACGTCCTCATTAAGCCCCCATATATAGGTAAATGGGAGAGAAGAGAAGGAGAGAGTTACATAAGTTATGGGATTACATAAATATGGGGGGTTATAAAAGATTCAAGGCCTTGGGAGTTACATCCTTTTAAATTCAAACTTAAATCAAAATTTGAGTTCATAATTTAAACATAAATTTGAAATGGGATGCAATGATTTAGCCCAATCACATTAGACCTAACCCAAGTCCAAATTGAATCACATTCGGTTTGACCCAAACATAATTGCTCAATCAAATTGAGTTAATTAAGCAATAACATTGCCACTAACCCACCATATAATTATCAACATTTAGTAATTAAAATATTTGTCACAACATTTGTAACATGATGTGTCAATGCTTGACAAATCATCAAATCCCTACAACTGAGTCGACTTATGAGTTGACTCCAAAATGTAGATGGACAGCCAAATTGTCCAAAGAGTCCAAAAATGATTCCCAATCATTCAATAGCCATTAGGTCAATCAGAAAACCCTATGGTGTGTGACCCCATAGGTTCGAACACTAAGCTGGTAGTACTGGAACACTTCTAGTACTAGCCAAAGTTGCCATCTAGCAATGATACCCGGCATCTGGATAGGTCAAAAGTTGTAAAGCAACTATAAAGAACCAAATGGATATGATAATCATATAATACATTCTTTTAACCATTAATGCTCCGGATGACATAGGGTTTAATTGCCCAACCCTAGAATTGTCCATAATATTTCTCAAACTCAAAATCTCTATAACTGTTTACAAGGACTATCTTGGCTAAGGTTTTACTCAATTGAGATAAAATGAGTCATTTACCCCAAACTCTTTTGGAGGGGTTAATCCCATCTTGATCCAACCACTGATATATAAGTACTTGAGTATACCCAGCAACCATTCATCACTTGATTAGAAATCTAGGTAGTCTGGTACCCAAGCATAGTGAGTTGCTTGCAAGCTATCGTGATGATCTCAAGTTAGAGGAACACTTATATCCATATCCTAATGCAAACTATTCTTTAGAAAAATGAATGTTCTATAGATGGGTTACGTCCAGTGAAATATCAAACACAACACTTGCATGCCATACCAGTGTCTCTACACTCCTTGGTTAAGAGAACAACTAACAACTATGACATACAATGACCTACACTTAATACGCTATTGTCCTGTGACAATGATCATTTGGTCATGGACCAATTTAAGAACTAGATGATATATCCTCTCTATATCACATCAAAGTAGTCCTAAGGACTTCATCACACAAGAATTCATTACGTGAAGATGTAAAATGTGATGAATTGCTAGAATAAACATTTTATTCAATATAATTCATATACAATTACAACAATAGCTCAACCATCTACAAGCTAGATGATTGGTTTTGGGATACATTTTCCAACACATGTAGCACCTAAGACTTGGTCATATTGGTGAGGATAGGATAAATAAATTGGAGAAGGATGGTGTCCTTCACTCACTGAATTCAGATTCATTTCCAATTTGTGAATCCTAACTTCAAGGCAAGGTGACTAAGTTACCCTTTATGGGATTTGGGGAAAGGGCCACTGAGGTACTTGCCCTGGTATACATTGATGTGTGTGGCCCATTTAATATGCAAGCCAGGGGTTGTTATCAATATTTCTTAACCTTTATTGATGATTACTCATAGTATGGGTATATTTTTCTTTTGAGACACAAGTCTAAAGGTTTTGAAAAGTTCAAAGAGTTCAAATATGAAGTAGAGTATAAACAGAAAAAACCCTTAAGGTTATTCGATTAGATCAGGGAGGAAAATAACTTAGTAAAATTTTTGTGTATGAAATTTTTGGGTTTTCCGTTGGTTCTGGTTCTGGACTAAGGCCCATCTTTCCTTCACCTGTGGTTATTGAGGGGTGTGAGACCCCACTTCCTATGCTCCATGTGACCGTGCCATCCCTGCACCGCTGCTCGTCGCTGCCACTGCCGTGCACCACCGCCGGCTGCCTGCCTACCGCCCAACGGCCCATGCGTGGCCGCCACCACCCTCGTTGGTGCCTTTGGGCCACATGCCCATGGGAAGACCGAATGGCATGCTCGTGCATGCCGTACGGCCATGCCACCCCGGCACCGCCAGCCGCCATTGCTACCATCGTCCCGCCGTCCGCCATCCCGATGGAGCCTTGCTGGTGCCCAGGGGTCCCCCATGGCCGTGGGAAACCAAACAGCATGCCTTGGGTGTTCCATTAGATCTCTGTGCCGCCGCCCTGCCTCTAGCTGCTGTCGGCCGTCCGTTGCTCACCGACCGCCAGCCCCATTTGCCACCCACTTCCCGGCCACCGACCGTCCGCCAGTTGCCATCAAAGATCTTTCCCTCTGTGCATGTCCGTGAAATGGTTCTAGGCTAAGGCCTATCTTTCCTTCACCTACGGGTGTCGAGGGGTGTGAGACCCCACTTACTTCGATCCATGCGAGTGTCGAGGGGCACGAGGCCCTAGTTATCCCCCTTTTCTATTGAGTCCCCCTCTAGGTCTTAGGGATTTTTCTTTACGGCCCCAGGTAGCGATTTGGGTGGGATGCCCTAGGCTCCGTGTGTAGTGAGATGGGTGGGATGCCCTAGATTACACGTAGTGTGGTTGGTGAGATGCCTTGGAGGTGCGACGTCTCTCCATGAAGGTGAGTCTCCAGTCCTAGAGTGTCCATGTTTCATATCCTCTATCCCATTGTTCCTGCACTAAGAAAATTAAAAACCAAAAGAGTTCAGCTTGTTTAGGGTTTAGTGTCAGTTCACCCTCATCCCGGGAGGCTTCTTAGCCCTCCTATAGTACTAGTTTGTTTATGTTTTCCCCTTTCTTCCAAATAAATCGGGGTACATAGTGTTCGTCACACATCAATTTGGTATCAGAGCGAGTTGTGGATTAGGGTGTGCTCCATTTTTTGAAATCGACGAAGTCGTGTTCTTCGCAATCGAGGAGAATGATGGGGATCCAACCGTTGTCTAGGTATTTTTTTACATTTTCTTAATTTTCTCACATTTTTTTTATTTTCCTATTCCCGCTATTCAACCTATCCTCGCTATTCCACCTATCCTCGCTATTCCAGTTTTATTCTAGGTTTATCTTCGAGTTATCCCAGCCTTATTCCATCTCCCTCCATCCTTCTCCCATGATTTTTTTTAAAAAAAATTTCCAAACCCTAGACCATCGCCCCGACTCCGGCCAGAACCGGGCTGCCCGACCCCAGTCGGCCCTACCGGCCAGTCGTCGGCCCATGTCGACCCCTCTCTCCATCAAAAAATTGGCGTTCGCCACCACCCACCTCATGGAAGATGAACGATCCATGGGAAGACCAACAATCGCCCATGGCCGATGTCGCCGCCTACCGCCGCCAGCCCACCACTAGCCGATCGCCCGCCACCGACTGGCTCAGCCCGGCCACCGGAGAGCCCTCGCCGGTGTCCAAGGGCCCCACAGATGTATAAGCCAAAACGGCATGCTGTGCAGCCGTGCCGTCCATGCACCGCCGCCCGTCGCTACCGCTGCCGCCCGCCTACCACCGGCCCACGCCAGGCAACCACTACAATCACCGACGCCCTTGGGCCATACGCCAGTGGGAAGACCGAACGGCATGCTCATGCGTGCTGCGAGGCCGTGTCGCCCTTACGGCGCTGCCCACCACTACCGCCTGCTGCCGCCACCATCATCCTGTCGAAGCCGCCGTCCGGCCATCCGCCATCCCGCCAGAGCCTCGCCAGTGCCCAGGGGTCCCCCACGACCGTGGGAGACCAAACATCATGCCCTGGGCATGCCGTGCCATCTCTGTGCCGCTGCCCCGCCTGTAGCAACCATCGGCCGTTCGTCGCTCCCCATCCACCGGCCACGTTCGCCGTACACTTCCCTGCTGCCGACCGTCCGCCGGTTGCCATCGGAGATCATTACCTTTGTGCATGTCCATGAGATGGTTCCGCATGGATTTTGGAGCTGTCCAGTTTTCAGAGTAGCATGCTCTTCAGAGCACTTCATCAAGTCGACACATTTCCTATAACAAATCAGCACCAATATTGATGTAGCATGGATTTTGATGTAATTTATTTTTTCTTTTTTTGGATTCTTGTTGGCTAAGTAAGTGAGGGGTTTGGTTTTTCTATATAAAGGCCCCCTCTCCCCCTGTAACGAAGAAGTTTGATATGAAATTTTTGGGTTTTCCATTGGTTTCGGTTCTGGGCTGAGGCCCGACATTCCTTCATTTAAGGGTGTCGAGGGGTGTGAGACCCCACTTTCTTCACTCCATGCGAGCATCAAGGGGTGCGAGCCCTAGTTATCCCCCTTTTCCGTCGTGTCCCCCTATAGGTCTTAGGGATATTTCTTTATGTCTCCAGGTAGCGATTTGGGTGGGATGCCCTAAGCTTTGCATGTAGTGAGATGGGTGGGACGACCTAGATTACACGTAGTAGGGAGGGTGAGATGACCTAGAGGTGCGACGTCTCTCCATGAAGGTGAGTCCCCGATCTTAGAGTGTCGATGTTTCATATCCTCCATCCCATTGTTCCTCCACTAAGAAAATTGAAAACCAAAAGAGTTCAGCTATTTTAGGGTTTAGTGTCAATTCGCCCTAGTTCCGGGAGGCTTCATAGCCCTCCCACGGTCCTAATTTGTTTAATTTTTCCCCTTTTTTCCAAATAAACCGTGGTACATCGAGTCCATCTTGCATCAATTTGGTATCAGAGCGAGTTGTGGATTAGGGTTTGCTCCATTTTTCGAACTCGACGGAGTCGAGTTTTTCACGGTCAACGAGAATGATGGGGATCCAGCCATCGTCCGGGTATTTTTTTTCCATTTTCTTAATTTTGTCATATTTTTTTTATTTTCCTATTCCCGCTATCCCACCTATCCCCGCTATTCCAGCCATCGGCCGCCGCTGCCCTCGCCTGCGCCCTTGGGCCACACGCTCGTGGGTAGATCGAACGGCATGCTCATGCATTCCGTGCGGCCGTGCCACCCCTGCACCTCTGCCCGCCATCGCCACCGACCCACTAGAGCCGCCGTCCGGTTGTCCGCCATCCTGCCGGAGCCTCGCCGGTGCCCAGGGTCCCCCATGGTCATGGGAGACCAAACAGCATGCCCGGGCGTGTCGTGCCGTCTGTGTGCTGCAGCCATCGCCGACAGTCCGTTGCTCGCCGTCCGCCAGCCCCTTCCGCCACCCACTTCCCGGTCGCCGGCCGTCCGTCGGTTGTCACCAGAGATCGTTCCCTCTGTGCATGTCCATGAGATGGTTTCGCATGGATTTTGGAGCAGTTCAGTTTTTAAAACATCACGCACTTCAGAGCACTTCATCATGCCGACAAACTTCCCAAAGCAAATCAGCGCCAATATTAATGTAGCACTGATTTTGATGTAATTTATTTTTCTTTTTTTGGGTTTCTTGTAGGCTAAGTGAGGGGTTTAATTTTTCTATATAAAGGCCCCCTCTCCCCCTGTAATGAAGAAGTTTGATATGAAATTTTTTGGTTTTCCATTGGTTTCGGTTCTAGGCTGAGGCCCGTCTTTCCTTCACCTACGAGTGTCGAGGGGTGTGAGACCCCACTTCTTTCGCTGCATGCAAGCATTGAGAGGTGCGAGGCCCTAGTTTTCCCCCTTTTCCATCGAGTCCCCCTCTAGGTCTTAGGGATTTTTATTTACGGCCCCATGTAGCAATTTTGGTGGGATGCCCTAGGCTCCGCGTGTAGTGAGATGTGTGGGATGCCCTAGATTACACATAATAGGGTTGGTGAGATGCCCTAAAGATGCGACGTCTCTCCGTTAAGGTGAGTCCCCAGTCCTAAAGTGTCCATGTTTCATATCCTCCATCCCATTGTTCCTCCATCATAAAAATTGAAAACCAAAAGAGTTAAGCTATTTTAGGGTTTAGTGTCAGTTCGTCCTAGTCCCTTGAGGCTTCTTAGCCCTCTCACGGTCCTTGTTCGTTAAGGTTTTCCCCTTTTTTCAAATAAATCGGGGTACATCGAGTCCATCCAGCAGTAATTTGGTATTAGAGCGAGTTGTAGATTAGTGTGTTCTCCATTTTTCGAACTCGACGGAGTAGAGTTCTTCGCGATCGAGGAGAATGATGGGGATCCAGTAGTTGTCCAGGTATTTTTTTACATTTTCTTAATTTTCTCGTATTTTTTTTATTTTCCTATTCCCGCTATTCAACCTATCATGACTATTCCACCTATCCCCGCTATTTCAGTTTTATTTTGTTTATCTTCGATTTATCCCCGCCTTATTCCATCTCCCTCCAACCTTCTCCAATGATCTATTTTTAAAAAATTTCCAAACCCTAGCCCATCGCCCCGCCTCACGCCAGATCGGGGCTGCTCGACCCCAGCCGGCCCTACCGGCCAGCCGCTGCCCCAGTCGGCCCAGCTCCCATCAAAAAATCGATGTTCACTGCCACCCATGTCGTGGAAGACGAACGGTCCGTGGGAAGACCAACAATCGCCCACGACCACCTCCGCCGCCGCCTGCCGCCGCATGCCACCGCTGGCCTGCCACCGACCGCCTGCCCGCCGCCCACTGGCTCATACCCAGCCACCGGAGGGGCCTCGCCGGTGCCCATGGGCCTCACAGACTTTGGAAGCCCAAACGGAATGTTATGCGGCCGTGCCATCCCTGCACCGCCACCTATCGCTGCTGCTGCTGCGCGCCTACCACCGGCCCACACCTGGCCGCCACCACCCGCACCCTTGGGCCACACGCCCGTCGGAAGACCGAACAGCATGGTCAAGCATGCCACGAGGCCATGTCGCCCCTACGGCGCTGCCCATTGCTGTCGGCTACTACCGCCACCGCCATCCAGCCATTCGCCGCCTTGCTGGAACATCGTCGGTGCCCAGGGGTCCACCCGACCATGGGAGACCAAACAGCATGCCTTTGGCATGTCATGCCATCTCTGTGCTGCTACCCCGCCTTTAGCAACCATCGACCGTTCATCGCTCGCCGTCTGCCGGCCCCGTCCACCTCCTACTTCCCGGTCGCCAACCATTTGCCGGTTGCCACCAGAGATCATTCCCTCTGTGCATGTCCGTGAGATGGTTCCGCATGGATTTTGGAGCTGTCCAGTTTTCAGAGTAGCGCGCTCTTCAGAGCACTTCATCAAGCCGACACACTTCCTAGAGCAAATCAACACCAATATTGATGTAGCACGGATTTTGATGTAATTTATTTTTTCTTTTTTAGGATTCTTGTTGGCTAAGTAAGTGAGGGGTTTGGTTTTTCTATATAAAGGCCACCTCTCCCCTTGTAGCAAAGAAGTTTGATATGAAATTTTTGGGTATTCCATTGGTTTCGGTTATGGGTAGAGGCCCGTCTTTCCTTCATCTACGGGTATCGAGTGGTGTGAGACCCCACTTCCTTCGCTCCATGCGAGCATCGAGGGGTGCGAGGCCCTAGTTATCCCCCTTTTCCATCGAGTCCCCCTATAGGTCTTAGGGATATTTCTTTATGTCTCCAGGTAGCGATTTAGGTGGGATGCCCTAAGCTTTACATGCAGTGAGCTGGGTGGGACGCCCTAGATTACACGTAGTAGGGTGGGTAAGATGACCTAGATGTGCGACATCTCTCCATGAAGGTGAGTCCCCGGTCCAAGAGTATCCATGTTTCATATCCTCCATCCAATTGTTCCTCCACTAACAAAATTGAAAACCAAAAGAGTTTAGCTATTTTAGGATTTAGTGTCACTTCGTCCTAGTCCTGGGAGGCTTCTTAGCCCTCCCACGGTCCTAATTTGTTTAATTTTCCCCTTTTTTCCAAATAAACCATGGTACATCGAGTCCGTCTCTCATCAATTTGGTATCAGAGCGAGTTGTGGATTTGGATTTGCTCCATTTTTTGAACTCGACATAGTCGAGTTTTCACGATCGAGGAGAATGATGGAGATCCAGCCATCATCCGGGTATTTTTTTTTTATTTTCTTAATTTTGTCATATTTTTTTATTTTCCTATTCCAGCTATTCAACCTATCCCCACTATTCCGGTATTATTCTAGGTTTATCCCCAAGTTATCCCAGCCTTATTCCATCTCCCTACATCCTTCTCCCGTGATATTTTTTTTAAAAAACTTCCAAACCCTAGCCCACCGCCCCGCCGCCCCCCAGATCCGAGCCGCCCGACCCCCACCACCCTTGTCGGCCAGTTGCCGGCCCATGCAAGCCCCGCTCGTCATTGGAAAACTGGCGTTCACCGTCGCCCATGCCATGGAAGACGAACGGACAGTGGGATGACCAACGGTCACCAACAGTCGCCGCCAGCTACAGTCGGCCTGCCACTAATCGCCCGCCCATCACCGCCGGCCTACCACCTGTAGCTTGCCCGCCGCCCACCGGCTCATGCCTGGCCACTGGAGGGCCCTCGCTGGTGCCTATGGGCCCCATGACCGTGGGAAGCCCAAACGGCATGCCGTGCGGCAGTGTTGTCACAGCACCGGCGCCCGTCACTGTCGCTGCCACCCGCCGCCCACCAACCCATGCCCGGCTGCCGCCGCCCTCACTTGCACCCTTGGGCCACGTGCTCGTGGGAATACCGAACGGCATGCTCATGCATTCCATGCGACCGTGCCACCCCTGTGCTGCTGCACGCGGCCGCCACCGACCCACTGGAGCCGCCATCCGGTTGTCCACCATCCCGCTAGAGCCTCGCCGGTGCCTAGGTGTCCCCCATGGTCATGGGAGACCAAACAACAAGCCACGATTGTGTCGTGCCATCTCTGTGCCACAGCCCCTCCTGCAATCGCCGCCTACAGTCCGTCGCTCACCATCCGCCATTCCCGTTCGCCACCCACTTCCTTGCCGCCAGCCATCCACCGATTGCCACCAATGATCGTTCCCTCTGTGCATGTCCATGAGATGGTTTTGCATGGATTTTGGAGCAGTTCAGTTTTCAGAGCAGCATGCTCTTCGGAGCATTTCATCATGCCAACATACTTCCCAAAGCAAATCAGCACCAATATTGATGTAGCACAGATTTTGATGTAATTTATTTTTCTTTTTTTGGGTTTCTTGTAGGGTAAGTAAGTGAGGGGTTTAATTTTTCTATATAAAGGCCCCCTCTCCCTATGTAATGAAGAAGTTTGATATGAAATTTTTGGGTTTTCCATTGGTTTTCCATTGGTTTCACCTATGGGTGTCGATGGGAGTGAGACCCCACTTCCTTCGGTCCATGCAAGCATTGAGGGGTGCGAGGCCCTAGTGATCCCCCTTTTCCATCGAGCCCCCCTTTAGGTCTTAGGGATTTTTATTTACGGCCCCATGTAGCAATTTTGGTGGGATGCCCTAGGCTCCGCGTGTAGTAAGTTATGTGGGGTGCCCTAGATTACATATAATGAGGTGGGTGAGATGCCCTAAAGGTGCAACATCTCTCCGTTAAGGTGAGTCCCCAGTCCTAAGTGTCCATGTTTCATATCCTTCATCCCATTATTCCTCCACCAAAAAAATTGAAAACAAAAGAGTTCAGCTATTTTAGGGTTTAGTGTCAGTTCGCCCTAGTCCCTTGAGGCTTCTTATCCCTCTCACGGTCCAAGTTTGTTTAGGTTTTCCCCTTTTTTCAAATAAACCGGGGTACATCGAGTTCGTCCCGCATCAATTTGGTATCAGAGCGAGTTGTGGATTAGGGTGTGCTCCATATTTCCAAGTCGACGGAGTGGAGTTCTTCGCGGTCGAGTAGAATGATGGGGATCTAGCCGTCGTCCAGGTATTTTTTTACATTTTCTTAATTTTCTTGCATTTTTCTTATTTTCCTATTCCAGTTATTCAACCTATCCTCGCTATTCCACCTATCCCTGCTATTCTTATTTTATTCTAGCTTTATCTTCAAGTTATCCCAGCCTTATTCCATCTCCCTCCATCCTTCTCCCATGATCTTTTTTTAAAAAATTTCCAAACCCTAGCCCATCGCCCGGCCTCCCGCCAGATCGGGGCTGCCCGACCCCAGCCGGACCTACCAGCCATACGCCGGACCATGTCATCCCCACTCCCCACCAGAAAATCGGTGTTCGTCGCCACCCACGTCGTGGAAGATGAACGGTCCGTGGGAAGACCAACAATCGCCCACGGCCGTCACTGTCACCTACCGCCACTGGCCTGCCACTAGTCGCCCGCCCGTCGCCCACTGGCTCATGCCCGATCGTTGGAGGGCCCTCGCCCATACCCATGGGCCCCAAGGATTTGGGAAGCCCAAACGACACGCTGTGCGGTTGTGCCGTCCCTACTCCGTCGCCCGTCGCTGCCACTGCCGCTCGCCGCCAACCGGCCCACGCCCGGCCGCCACCGCCCTCACCGGCGCCCTTGGGCCACATGCCCAAGGGAAGACCGAATGGCACGCTCGTACATGCCATGGGGCCGTGTCGCTGCAACGTCGCCGCCCACTGCTGCCGCCTGCCGGAGCCATCGTCCGGCCGTCCACCGTCCTGCCGGAGCCTCGTCAGTGCCCAAGGGTCCCCTACAGCTGTGGGAGACCAAACGGCACACCCTGGGCTTGCTGTGCCATCTCTGTGCCACTGATTTACCATACGGAATGGCACTGACCAGACTATTCAGAGCGTGTGGAGTATCATTGGAGGGGGAGATCCCCAAGGAGATACTACACACAATTGTGTATGACGAGAGGTCTTTGCACCGTATAGGATACAGATTAGTTGGAGGTCAATGGGTGCGCAGAGAGTCTGGCCAGGAGCCAGATGAGGAGGACGAGATTCGAGAGGTAGAGGATGGACCATCTGAGCCAGCAGTTTTTCCTCCAGTTTATATCCCATCGACACAGGCACGGCATTTGACTCCTGACACTTCAGCTCCCCCTCCACCTTCTACTGGACTATCTTTTGAGGAGCATGCCAGAGAGTAGTTCACTGAGATCAGGGGTGAGGTGACTCAGCTACGCAGCGAGATCGAGCTTCTTCGAGCACATACTACCTCGGAGCATGCTGAGATTCGTAGATCTATGTAGAAGGGATTCTCTCGTATTGAGGATATGTTGAGATCCCTTTTACCTCCTGCAGCCCCTATAGTTGTACCATCAGATGATGATGATGATGATGATGGCGGCGATCACCAGAGCGACCATGCTGATACTATTGAGGGTGGTGATCGGGATGGCGATAGAGCTACAGAGGTTATGGGCCGTGACAGTGACAGTGATGACAGTGCCGATGATTATGAGGTGGTCAGTCACGATCCTCCCACTACCCCAGCTCCTCCTACTGACATGGTTGATTCCATACTGGACCTTGTTACACCAGCTGATCTTCTTTCCCCCCTTTCCAGTAGATCATCTAGGGTTGTACCCGCCTTTGGTCCTTTTGGCCGCATTAGGAGTCGTCGAGCTTTAGCATCTCCTAGGGTCTTAGCCACTAGATCTGGGATCAGTGCTCCATTCAGTCTTGAGATTCCATCTGATGAGGATTAGCCTCACAGATGTCTGTTATAGTTCATATGTTGTATGTTTCTGATATTTGTATGACACTGATGATACCTGTATGTTTCAGTTCTTGCTGATGACTCAGCAATTTTTGTACTGAAAACTTGTCTATTATATATATTTCAATTCAGTGCTCATTATTTGTGTTTGAATGGTTCAATTTACCTTCTTTAGCTCTGATACTCTTTTATCTTGGTATATCTTTAGCTCTGATACTCTCTTATCTTTTATATTTTGGCTCTGATACCCATCTTATTTTTCTCTACCATCTTTTTGTCTCCATGCTCATTATGAGGGGAGGTTATTCTCCTTTCTAATGATTGACAAAAAGGGGGAGGAATTGTATTGATTGTATTAATTGTATAGATGCATAATTTTGAATTTTGTGGTTTCATCTTGTAAGAATCTTTGAAATTTACCTTAATAAGAAGTATCTAATTAAGGGGGAGATTGATTCTTCCTAACTATGAAGTTTTTGCCTCTCTTATGGGCTTAAATTCATATTCATAAATTGTAATAGTTAAAGTTTGAAATGTATTGCTATTTTACTCAAGGTTTTGTCATCATCAAAAAAGGGGAGATTGTTGGCTCCACCCAGTGATTTTGATGAATAATAAAATATTGAGTGCATATTGTATACTAATGTGGATTTCAAGTTATGAGTTATCAAGAAGAAAGCACCTCAAAATCTCAAAAACTTATGGTTCATGGCACGTAATGGCATGGAGCATTTCTCATGAATCCGGATATCCTCCTCATTGAAAAAGGGCATCTAAATGATTAAATATTATGTGTTTATGATTCATTTAAATTTGAAAGTCTATATTTATGTTTTTAAAGCTGTTTATACTTGAATCTGAGATTTTCAGTCTCAAGTGTCGATACTTGGAAGGTCAAGTGTCGACACTTCAGCATTTGGCACAGACAAAATCCTTGGCATGCCAAGTGTCGACACCCAGAACCAAGTGTCGACACGAAGTGTCGACACTTAGGTTTCTAAGTGTCGACTCAAGGCATGAGAATTTTGAAAATACAGAACTTTGAAATTTAAGGATTTTTGTGTCAAGTATCGACACCTGTGCATCAAGTGTCGACACTTGAAAGTTCAAGTGTCGACACCTAGAAATCAAGTGTCAACACTTGATAGCCAAGTGTCGACACCTAACAGCCAATTGTCGACACTTGCAGCTTGATAGCTTTAACGGATCTATTTTTCTGGCTTGCAGAACTTGCTTTTCAAGCTCCAAACGGCTATTTCCGAGGTTCCAACGATCACAAACCATTTTTTGAAAGGTTCTTGGTGTATTTAACCTCCACCAACCTCATTTTAAAGATAAGGAAGTGTATTGAAGTGCATTCAAGTCTACTCAAAAGCCAAAAAGCTAATATTCTCTCAAATACTTCACATCAAAATCCTCTTAAAGTTTGATTCCTTGAAAAGCCTACAAGCTCATCCTTACTTCATTCCAAAAGAGGCACTTTGATGGAGATTCTAGGAAGAGTCAAGACAAAGCATCAACTTGAGCTTCAAAGATTTCATTCTACTCTTGAAGAGAGATTGTTTTAGTTTTAAAATTGTATATCTGTTTTTTACATTGTGTTTTGACCTTACTTTCAAGGGTGTCTTGAAAGAAGGTTATTGTGGTTTGTTGGTGAGCCAAAGGGATAAAACCAATTAGGGTTAACTTGTGAGCCCGAAGACAAAACAAGTATTAAGGTTTGTTGGTAAGCCTAAGTGATAAAACCAACTTAGGTTTTGACTTGTGAGCCTTGAGAAAAATAAGTCAACTGTAATCTTGTTTGGATTGTAGTGAAATTCCCAAGGGTGAATTGGGAGTGGACGTAAGTGCTAGGTTTGCACCGAACCACTATAAACCTTGTGTTTGTGTGTGATTGCTCTCTTCCTCTATTGCTCTTTTGATTATTGCTACCGCTTTAAATATCTTGCATTGAATTCATTTTCACAAGCACCACTAGTCACTCTCTTTATTGTCTTAAATTTTTAAAAGACCCAATTCACCCCCTCTTGGGCTCCATTTCTGGGCAACACATTGTTCTACCACCAAGAAAATTGAAATCCAAAAGAGTTCAGCTATTTTAGGGTTTAGTGTCAGTTTGTCCTAGTCCCGGGAGGCTTCTTAGCCCTCCCACAATCCTAATTTGTTTAGGTTTTCCCCTTTTTTCCATATAAACCAAGGTACATCGAGTCCGTCTCGCATCAATTAGGTATCAGAGCGAGTTGTGGATTAGGGTATGCTCCATTTTTAGAACTTGATAGAGTCGAGTTCTTCACGGTCAAGGAGAATGATGGGGATCCAACCATCGTCCGGGTATATTTTTTCCATTTTCTTAATTTTCTCATATTTTTTTATTTACTATTCCCGCTATTCCACTTATCCTCACTATTCCAGTTTTATTCTAGGTTTATCCCCGAGTTATCCCAGCCTTATTCCATCTCCCTCCATCCTTCTCCCGTGATCTATTTTTTAATAAACTACCAAACCTTAGCCGGCTCCCAAGGGACCCACGACCGTGCGCCCATGTCGTGGAAGACAAATGGTCCATGGGAAGACCAACAATCACCCACGGCCTCCACAGCCGACATGCCACCGGCCGCCCACTGACCTGCCACCGTCCGCCCGCCCGCCGCCCACCGGCTCATGCCCGGTCGCCGTAGGGCCATCGTTGGTGCCCAAGGGACCCACGGCCATGGGAAGCCCAAATGGCATGCTTTGCGGCCACGCTGTCCCTGCACCGCCGGCGGCGGCTGCCGCTACCGACCGCCACACACCAGCCCATGCCCGGCCGCCACTGCCCTCTCCGACGCCCTTGGGCCACAAGCCCATGAGAAGATTGAACGGCACGCTCGTGCATGCCGTGGGGCCGTGCCACACCTACGCCGTCACCCACCGCTGTCGCCTGCCGCCGCCACCACCATCCCATCGGAGCCACCGTCCGGCTGTTCGCCATCCCACCGGAGCCTTGCCAGTGCCCAGGGGCCCACCACAGCCGTGGGAGACCAAACGACATGCCCTGGGCATGCCATGACATCTCTGTTCCACCGCCCGGTGTGTAGCCACCGCCGACAGTCTGTCGCTTGCCATCTGCCGCCCACTTCCCGGTCGTCGGCCATCCGCTGGTTGCCATAGGAGATCGTTCCCTCCGTGCATGTTCGTGAGATGGTTCCGCATGGATTTTAGGCAGTGCAGTTTTCAGAGTAGCACGCTCTTCAGAGCACTTCATCTAGCCGACACACTTCCCAAAGCAAATCAGCACCAATACTGATGTAGCATGGATTTTGATGTAATTTTTTATTTTTTTTGGGTTTCTTCTTATTTAAGTAAGTGAGGGGTTTGGTTTTTCTATAAAAGGCCCCCTCTTCCCCTGTAATGAAGAAGTTTGATATGAAATTTTGGATTTTCCATTGGTTTCAGTTCTAGGCTGAGGCCCGTCTTTCCTTCACCTACGGGTGTCGAGCAATGTGAGACCCCACTTCCTTTGCTCCATGCGAGCATCGAGGGGTGTGAGGCCCTAGTTATCTCCCTTTTCCATCGAGTCCCCCTCTAGGTCTTAGGGATTTTTCTTTATGTCTC
This sequence comes from Areca catechu, assembly GCA_021397845.1. Lineage (NCBI taxonomy): Eukaryota > Viridiplantae > Streptophyta > Magnoliopsida > Arecales > Arecaceae > Areca > Areca catechu. The sequence continues at coordinate 137,642,484 of CM038051.1, read as the reverse complement.
TATGTAGCGATTTGGGTGGGATGCCTTAGGCTTTGCATGCTTTGAGATGGGTGGGACGCCCTAGATTACACGTAGTGGGGTGGGTGAGATGCCCTAGAGATGCGACGTTTCTCCATGATGGTGAGTCCCCAGTCCTAGAGTGTCCATGTTTCATATCCTCCATCCCATTGTTCCTCCACCAAGATAATTGAAAACCAAAAGAGTTCAGTTGTTTTAGGGTTTAGTGTCAGTTCATCCCTGTCTCGAGAGGCTTCTTTGCCCTCTCGCGGTCCTAGTTTGTTTAGGTTTTTCTTTTTTTTCCAAATAAATCGGGGTACATCGAGTCCGTCGTGCATCATTTTGGTATCAGAGCGAGTTGTGGATTAGGGTGTGCTCCATTTTTCAAACTCGACAGAGTTGAGTTATTCGTGGTCGAGGAGAATGATGGGAATGCATTCATCGTCCGAGTATTTTTTTTCCATTTTCTTAATTTCTTGCATTTTTTTTATTTTCATTTCCCGCTATTCCACTTATCCCCGCTATTCCAGTTTTATTCTAGGTTTATCATCGAGTTACCTCAGCCTTATTAAATCTCCCTCCATCTTTCTCCCATGATCTTTTTTTTAAAAAACTTCCAAACCCTAGTCCACCTCCCCGCTGCCCCTAGATCCGGGCTGCTCGACTCCCGCCACCCCTATTGGCCGGCCGCCGCCCATGCCGACCCTGCTCCCCGCCGGAAAACTGGCGTTCACCACCGCCCACGCTATGGAAGATGAACGGTCCGTGGGAAGACCAACGGTCGTCCACGGCCGCCGCCGCCACCCACCGGCTCATGCCCTGTCGCCAGAGGGCCCTCATCGGCGCCCATATGCCCCACGACCATGGGAAGCCCAAATGGCATGCCGTGCAGCCATGCCGTCCCTGTATTTTCCCATCGCTGTCGCTACCGCCCGCCTTCCACCGGCCAACGCCTGGCCACCGCCGCCCTCGCCGCCCTCGCTGATGCCCTTGGGCCACACGCCCGTTGGAAGATTGAACGGCATGCTCATGCGTGCCATGCAGCCGTGCCGCCCCTGCATTGCCACCCATCGCTACTGCTGCCGCCTGCCATAGCTGTCCCGTTGGAGCTGCCATCCTGCCGTCTGCCATCCGCTAGAGCCTCGCCGGTGCCTAGGGGTCCCCCACCGCCATGGGAGACCAAACGACACGCCGTAGGCATGCCGTGCCATCTCTATGCTGCCGCCCCGCCTGCAGCCATCGTCGGCCATCCGTCACTCACCGTCCGCCGGCCCCGTCCGTCGCCCACTTCCCGCCGCCGACTGTCCATCGATTGCCATCGGTGATCGTTCCCTCTGTGCTTGTCCGTGAGATGGTTCCACATGGATTTTAGAGTAGTCCAGTTTTTATAGAAACACGCTCTTCAGAGCACTTCATCAAGTCGACACACTTTCTAGAGCAAATCAGCACCAATATTGATGTAGCATGGATTTTGATATAATTTATTTTTCTTTTTTTGGGTTTCTTGTAGGCTAAGTAAGTGAGGGGTTTGCTTTTTCTATATAAAGGCCCCATGTCCCCTTATAATGAAGAAGTTTGATATGAAATTTTTGGGTTTTCCATTGTTTCGGTTCTGGGCTGAAGCCTGTCTTTCCTTCACCTACGGTGTCGAGGGATGTGAGACCCCACTTCCTTTGCTCCATGTGAGCATCGTGGGGCACGAGGCCGTAGTTATCCCACTTTCCATCGAGTCCCCCTCTAGGTCTTACGGATTTTTCTTTACGGCCCTAGGTAGCGATTTGGGTGGGATGCCCTAGGCTCCGCGTGAAGTGAGATGGGTGGGACACCCTAGATTACACGTAGTGGGGTGGGTGAGATGCCCTAGAGGTGTGACGTCTCTCCATGAAGGTGAGTCCCCAGTCCTAGAGTGTCCATGTTTCATATCCTCCATCCCATTGTTCCTCCAACAAGAAAATTGAAAACCAAAAGAGTTCAGCTATTTTAGGGTTTTGTATCAGTTCGCCCTAGTCCCGGGAGGCTTCCTAGCCCTCTCACGGTCCTAGTTTGTTTAGGTTTTTCCCTTTTTCCCAAATAAACGGGATACATCGAGTTCATCCCACATCAGTTAGGTTCATCCAAAGGTGGTGTTTGTGGCCCAGGATAGGTGATGAGATCCTTTCATGATTTGAGCTGTTCAAGTACCCTTAAGATTAGGTTATTGGATGATGCAATCACACGATGTGAAACCCTAATATGCAATGAAGCTAAAATAATTAAAATTAGTAGTAAAAAATTAAAAAAAATTAATTTTAAATTTTAGATATGATTAATTTTAGATTTTCGATTTCGGGATATCATGTCCGGCCATAGCCATTACTCCCATGGGTCATGACAGTATACTTGAGTATACCCGCTCAGAAGGCATGATTTCCTTCCACCAGAAAATAGAAAATATATTTTTTTCTGATTTTTTTGTAGGATTAAAAAGAGGATTAACAAAAAAATTACTTCTAATTTTTTGAATTTTTCTAGATAGGTTTATGTAGTTTTAATTTCAGCCTAATTCTAAGTATGCAGAAATTTCAGAACTAGAAGTTAAACCCTAGTTTAACCTTCACTCTGATACCAAAATGATACAGGACAATTATGAAAATCTAATCTACTGATTATTAACCTAATTAATAAAGAAAAATAGAGATTAATTTTTTTATAATTTTTAGTTTTTTTAGTGACTCAAAGGAAGTAATTAAGGAAACTAGTCAACTAGTTTATGCCCTTACGAGTAGATCTAATCAAAGTAACTAAAAAAATTAGGATTTGGTGGCTAAGAAACCACTGTATACTAGGGTCTACTTTCAAAGATCAGAAATTCAAGAGTAGGGAAAGGTTTTTGAATTTTACCAACATTGAATTTTCCCTCTGAAGTAGATTTGTTGGAACTCTCAAGATCTCACGGCATGGTTTCAAGATCTCAATCTTCGGGCTCCGATCATTGATGATATCGATTCCAAGGCAAAAACACCTCAATTTTAGTTCCAGATCACCTGCAATCACTCAACAAATGAAAAATTTTAGTTAGAAAGAAGCAAAGTAGGAAAAGGATGGAAAAGTGAAAGAGAAGAGGAAAGGAAATAGTTGGCTAGGGTTTTTCTGATGTCTGGATAAGTAGGGCCTCGCATCCTGTGATGTTCCAAAGAACAAAAGAAAGGGCCTCACACCTCGTGATGCACACAGCAAAGGAAAAAACTGGACAGAATGTCATATTTCATCAATAATCATTAATAACATAGGGGGGTTGATAGAGTATTTATAGACCAACAACCAAAGACGTAAGGGTTACAAAGACTAGTGTTTGTTTCCCTTAGGCAATAACTCTTAGAAACCTTGCTCTGGGCATCTTGGACTCCTACTCTTGGGCTAATATGGGACTCTCTCCAAGGTGGACGACAACATGGGCTTCTCATCCAAAGTGGGTGCCAAAGAGGTGGATTGGTGAGGTGTCATGATGAAGGACCAAGATTGCTTCATGGATTGCCCTGATTACAGGACCCTAGAGTCTGGATGATGTGGGCTCCTGCAGGATAGTAGACTCTTCAGTCTGGATAGAAAAAAACTCAAGAGTTTTTCTGGATTCTTGAGTTCTCTAATCTTGAGCAACTTTGAACTTGTTTGATCAAAATACCTACGGTAGAGAACCATTGAACCTCCTTCATTTAGGCAATCAAATATCTTAAATCTCCTTGGAAGTTGGTGACAAAGAAGAGGTTGAATACTTCACCGACTCCTCTTACTTTTAGCATGAATTACTTAAGTGGAGGGGCGCCAATTTGGAGAGTCCTTCTCATTTACACATCTTAAAAAGAAGGGGTGCCAATTTGGAATTCTTCATTTGGTCGACCAAAAGGGTGACATAGCATGTGTTATTGTCCAGGATGAAGTGCCAAGTGATGTTGTCCCAATAAAGTGTCATGTAATGTGCAAACTTAGCATGTGATGTTGTCCAAATCCTTAAAAAGGTGGTGCCAAGAAGTGGTTGCACATGACAAGTGACTTGGGCAAGCACATGGAGTCACATGGCTTGTCTTAAGCTAGAACATGGGATCACATGGGTCTTCAATTGGGTCCCCTTATATTATAGGACTCAATAACTAATTATTACAAGACTCAAAATTAAACCAACCAAATAACTAAGCCCCACTTGATCAATTGGAACCCAATTTGATCAAAAGGCAAGACATATAAACAAGAGGTTCAACTTGGTAAAAGGGGTTTGGCCTAAAAGGCTAAAAAATTAAAATCCTAATTACAGTTGGTAAAAAGGGCTAAACCTAACTAAGCCTATATAATAGAATTTAAAATAAAATATTATAAGTAAAAGAGATTTGGGTTTAGGGCTTTATTCACATGTAATCCACAGGGATGTGGGTTCGACCTGTCAATATTTTCTAGCCCTGATGTCCACCCCACTCTTGGTTCAACTCTTGATCTTCTTGGAGGGTCTATGAAGATTTATAAATAATCTTATTTTAGCCATCTTGTAGCCATTTCATGTATCTAGTAGTCCAAGAATGTTGATCATGTGGAGTCTTCATGTGGATAATTTGTAGAGGCTGGATATCTTGTTTAGTAATGAAGTGACATAAGAGCCCTTATCATGTATCATCGATAGCGATGATCATCAACTCGTGATCAGGTATGAGATTTGATCTTATAGTTGTTTGTAGATTAGATCTATAGCACGCATCAACTAAATTGACGCATACTAATTTTGTTTTCTATATTACATATCAAATTAAGATCATTATAGGATTTATTAGATATGATCTATATGCATATTTTTCAATTTAAAATGATTTATAATAGATTATCTTTTATTATAAACTATGACAAAATCATGCATGAAATCCTAGGCAATTTCTAGCATAGTGACTGTTACTATATACCTATTGCTGGCAAAAATTTTATTTCTATATATGTATTAGCATAGAAAGGATATAGTTTCAATTTTAATATGGACCACTACTTCATTTATTTAAATAATAATTTAGTTACATGTAACTTTATAATTGATAGTCTCTACCATTTATATTCTGATCATGCTGATGAGTCAATCAATGACAATGAGCAATTAGTAAATGCCGTAAATCAGAAGAGACCTAGAGATGACCTAAATCATAAGTACATGTTGTAAGGAAATGTTATGTAGGCAATTGTGATGTAAGATTAATTTTTTTTTTTAACCCTGTATCATAGTGGAAGACTAGATTAATCATATTAATTAACATATAATATTAGAACATTTTTAATATAGGGCTACAAAATAGGATCTTGTATGAATATTAACATGCAAATGAAAGAATGATGCGGGACTAAATATGCATGCAAAATATTTTTTATGTTTATATGTTGAGTTATGTATTCAAATCCCGAAAATAAAGCAAAGAATTTAAGTAGAGTTCTGTACAAAAATAAAAAACAATAGTATGCAAAAAGATCTAAAAAGTAAAAGAAAAGAGGACCGCCGAGGCTAAGAAGCCCCGGTTGGGCTAGTTCCTCTTCAATAACGCTACTGACAAGTAGAGGGGGTGTACTTTACAGGATGTAGCAGATGAATCCTTGCAGAGGTCTCTCTTTGCTCCTAGATGCGGCCTGGATGATCAAGTCAAAGACCTCGTGGATTCGCGGCTTTTAGCTCGATGATCTGATAGCGGCCCGGCTGGAATCAATGGATTCGTAGACATCGAGGGACCTATAAATCGCTTGTCATGGATTAGAAAATAATGCAAGGATGAAGAAATAAATTGAAAACAACAAGGATGGAAGTTTTTTTTGTGTTTGGCAGCCAAGGCTTGGAGAGATGGCTTCTAGGGTTTTGATGGCGACTAGAGGCAGGGCACAGGAGACAAGGAAGAAGAAGGGGTTCACATAGATTTCCCTTAGCACACAGTATGTACATAGCAAAAGTTGGAAAAATCAATTTATATTCATAAAAAATTATCAAATTTTCATACAAGGGATCCCTTATATAGAGTCATGAGACTAAGAGCCCAAGTGAAAGAAAACAAGGAAAATAAGGGGTGCCCATTTTCATGCTAAAGTGTGGGGCTGAATATATGGAAGAAAACACTCTCATGCCATACAAAATCCCTCCAAACAAGGTAGGTAGTGGGTAGCCAAAGGGGGGAAACAAGGGGCACCAACTTCTTACTTTTCTTGGCTTGGGGTGGACCACTTCTTTCCTAAGCAAGATGGCATGAATCATGGGATTCATGTTTATCTATTTTGACTTTCCTTCTTGTCATGCTAGGATGTGAAGTTGGTGTTCTTGGGGTATGGAAAGGGTTTGCTAGCGTGTGGACATCAACTCCTCATGCATGGGCCGACTTGATGATCCTCCAAGTAATCCTAGGTTGCAAAATCTAGGGTGTGACAAGGACACCATGCAGCTGTTGAGGTGGCATGTTGGGTGGTGTCCTTCACATGCTTGAGTCTTTTTTGACTGGGCTTGACTCAATACAGACTCAATACAACTGGACATGATTACAAGACTCAGAATATGATAGCTCAACATGAAATGACTTGACCGACTGATCCAAAACCCAAATGGTATGGATCAAATGCTACATACATGACTCAATTATGAAAAGGCCAAAAACATGACTCAGGGATCAAAGTGGGGAGTCAAATAGGCTAAGCCCAAAATACAAACTGGACTTAAATAGACTAACACTACTAGGAAATCCATAGAGGGTTGAGAAGCCTCTATCTTATTTTGGTGCCTCTGATGTCCGTACCAATTCTCCTGAGATGGGAGGAACTTGACACTGTTGAGTAAGGATCACTCTGGCTTAGGTATCTCTCGAGAAGGTCTGGGTCAAGGTGCTGCAAGTCCTCTTGAGTAATCCATGAATTATCAGATTCTGGCCGGCCTTGCCATCGTGATGCGGGACGAAAATTGATGTAACCTGGATTATTTGGAAAAGGGAAAACAATTAAACAAGCTAGGACCGTGGGAGGGCTAAGAAGCCTCCCGGGACTAGGGTGACACTAAAACTAAAACCCTAAGACAGTTGATCTCTTTTGTTTTCACTTTTCTTTGGTGGAGGTGCCGAAGGAAGGATTGAGATGGGAGTTTGGGAACTGGAACTCATGTCCCTGGGACTCACTCTAATTGGGAGACGCACACAGAAAGTCAGGGGTCATAGCATAAAGCTACCCTTTTGAGGGATCAAAGCACATATGTACCCTCCCGAGGGATCAAGCACCAGCTACCCTGAGCTCTCATCGAGCCCATCATCCACATAGTAGGGCTCTCTTAGAGGCCGCTAGGGTAACTCTCAAAGGACACGAGGGGATAAAGAAGACGAGATAGGGGATAACTAGGGTGCTCGAACCCATCATCCACATAGTAGGGCTCTCACACCCCCCAACGAACCCATTATCCACACAGTAGAAATGAAGGGAAATGGGCCTCAGCCCAGAACTAGAACCATAACCAATGAAGAACCTAAAAATTTATATCAAAGTCTTAATTATTACAGGGGGAGAGGGGGCCTTTATATAGAAAAACCAAAACCCTCAATTTCGTAGCCTCCAAGAAAACTAAAAAAGAAAAATAAATTACATCAAAATTTGTGTTGCCTCAAAAGTGGTGCTTATATGCTCTGAGAAATGTGTCAGCTTGATGATCTGTGCTGAAAAGCATGCTAGAAATTGGACTGCTCTGAAATCCATGCAAACTCAAACTCACGGCCATGCGAAAGATCGATTTCTCGATTGAGCAATGGCGGATAGCCAGTGACCGGGAAGCAGGCGGCGGACGGGGCCGGCGGACGGTGAGCGGCGGATGGCTGGCAGCGGGCTGCATGCGAGGCGGTGGCATGGGAATGGCATGGCATGCTGGGCATGCCGTTTGGTCTCCCATGGTCGTGGGAGACCTCCTGAGCACTGGCGTGGCCTCCGGCGACTGAGCGGGAGGTGGACTAGCGGTGGGTGGTAGTAGGTGGGCGGTGGCGCAAGGGTGGCAAGGCAAGCATGACTGTGCCGTTTGGGCTTCCCACAGGCATGGGGCCCAAGGATGCCGGCGAGGGCCCTTTGACGGCTGAGTGTGAGCCGGTGAGCAGTGAGCGAGCGGTCGGCGGTATGCTAGCGATGGCACGCAATGACGGAAGGCGATGACGGTGACCATGCTAGGCCGGCGGTGGCAGGCGACAGCGACGGCCTTGGCGACCATTAGTCTTCCCACGTCCGTTCATCTTCCACGGGCCTTGGGTGGCGGGCTGATTTTCTGGTGAGGGCGGGGCCGGCGGGCTCCGACAGGTGGGCCGACGCGGGTGGCCGGGGGTCGGGTGGCCCGGATCTGGTGCCGGCGAGGTAGAGGCTAGGGTTTGGGAGATTTTTTAAAAACTCATGGGAGAAGATGGAATTACATAGGAATAAAGTCGGAATATGATTGGGATAGAGATGGAATAGCGGGAATAAATGAAATAGCGGGAATAAGAAAAATAATAAAAATCTAAGAAAATAACAAAAAATAGAAAAAGAATCTGAACCTGTTTTGGATCCCCATCATTCCCTCAGTTTCTTAGCCTCCAAGAAAACTAAAAAAGAAAATAAATTACATCAAAATTCATGTTGCATCAAAAGTGGTGCTGATATGCTTTGAGAAGCATGTCGGCTTGATGATCTATGCTAAAAAGCTGCTGCTCTGAAAATTGGACTGCTTCGAAATCCATACAAACTCAAATTCACGGTCGTGTAGGTGATCGATCTCCCGACTGAGCACCGGCGGATGGCCAGCGACTAGGAAGTAGGCGGCTAATGGGGCCGGTAGACAGGGCCGGCAGACAGCGAGCGACGAACGACTGGCAGTGGGCTATAGGCGAGGCGGTGGCACAAGAATGGCACGGCACGCAGGGTGTGCCGTTTGGTCTCCTACGGCCGTGGGAGACCTCCTGGGCATCGGCGTGGCCTCCAACGGTCGAGTAGGTGGCGGACCGGTGGCAAGCGGTGGTAGGCGGGTGACGGTGCAGGAGGGCGACAGCGCAGGCGGGCGGTGGTGCAGGCGGGAAGTGGCGCAGGGGCAGCACGGCACGCACAGCTATGTCGTTTGGGCTTCCAACGGGCGTGGGTCACAAGGATGCCGGCGAGGGCCCTCCGGCTATCGGGCATGAGCCTGCGAGCAGCGGGTAGGCTACCGGTGACAGGCCAGCGGCGGTGGCCTTGGCGACCATTGGTCTTCCCGCGTTTGTTCGTCGTCCACAGGCCTTTGGCGGCAGGCGGCTTATCCGGCGAGGGCGGGGCTGGTAGGCTCGGGCGGGTGGGCCTGTGGGTGCGGCCGGGCGGCCCTGATCTGGGGCTGGCGGGGCGGAGGCTATGGTTTGGGAGATTTTTTGAAACTCACGGGAGAAGATGGAATAACATAGGAATAAAGCATGAATAAGATCGGGATAAAGATGGAATAGCGGGAATAGGAAAAATAAAAAAATCTAAGAAAATAAGAAAAAATAGAAAAAGAACCTGGACCTCTCTTGGATCCCCATCACATCGAACGAGGTAGTGTTGATAGCCGCAGCCCCAGGTCATGATGGCTTGATCATCCAGGATACGCTCGATATGTTCTCCTCTCTCAGGCCAATTTATTGGTGGACACTTTGGGTTAGGGTTGCTCACAAAGGAAGGAGTAGGTCCAAAGGCCTTACTAGGTATCGCTGCCGATTCCCTATATTCAACCAAGTCTGTGATATTGAAGGTTGGACTAATGCCAAAATCCGGGAGCAAATCTAACACATAGGTATTGTGTCCAACCTTCTCTATCGCTCTAAAGGGTCCAGCTCCATGTGCATGAAGCTTCTTAATGGTGCCGGATGGGAACTGCTCAAGTCTAAGCCTAACCATGATAGAATCCACTAAATTAAATTTCTTGGCTCTTTTCCAGGAATTAGCCAGTTTGTTTCAAAATTAGTGTAGGTGGTGAACATGCTAGGCACATGTAGACTCCTAACAGGTGATGCAAAGGACTCATACTAACACCTAATAGACTCGACTATGTATTCCTATCGAAAGAGGTTTATTAGGTCTTAACTACAACTTGGGCATGGGCCATGAGTCATGGTTATGGGTGACATGCAAATAAAAATTTTCCAGGAAGTCCTAATAGATGCCAGAAGGTCTTCCAAAAGTAGGTAGCAAATGGGATGGGCTCTAAGGATTCATGCAACCTGATAATCTCAACAAAATGTAACCTAATGTTTCTAGACACATGAGATGACTTAGGAAAGGGTAGGAAATAAGAAGGGGATTCAGGGACTGGTTCTGGACTAAAGAGACTGATGTTAATGTATGAGCATTAGGTTATGTCTCTAGGCAAGAAAAGGTCCATGCTATGGAAGGATGGGTCAACAATTTCTAAGAATAGGTATTTAATGGGAACTATGAGAGGTGATTCATCCCGAGAGTACTGAATTAAAGAGATCATGTCCTTAATAAATTCCTTGGGCTCTTGGATTTTAGGACTGGGCTCTATAATTAGGATTTCTTCAGGTATGATTCTAATAGTAGAGTTAGGTTCCTCATGGTCCTCATTCTCTAACTGTTCTTCCAAGATGGTTTCGGTTTGGGTGTGGTCAGGGTCTGCTACCTCTATGTTGGCTTCTACCTGGATACCTATGAGGTCAACTAATTCTAGGTCTTTTAGAGGCCTCCTCTTCTTCTCCCTCATACTCATCCACTATGCTCACATCAGTTTCACACACTTCCACTTTACTATCATTCTTGTGAACCAATGGGGTGGTAGGGGATAGTCGGCTAAGGAGAAATTGGCTAGGTCCTAGTTTTTGATTATGGGCACTACTCCTAGTGGGTTTAGGTTGACTAAGTGGTAGTGGGTTTCTACTTGACTCATATCTTGGGATGCTAACCTTATGGGGTTCAGGTTGATGGCCTATGGGTTCATTTTGCTCATAGGTCATGGGTTTGGATCTATAGGTCATGGGTTTACTGGGCTTATAGGGAGTGGGTGCATAGGATCTAAGTTCTTAGGTTTTGGGTACAAATCTAGAGGTTATTGATCTCTTGGACTCAAAGGACTTGGGTAGGTACTTCAACCTTAGTTCAAGTTTCATGTCGCTCCAAGTAGTTATGGGTTCACGACCTTCTTGCCTAAGTACTCTCTCAAACTTATCCCAGTCTACCTTAGCCTGGCGAACTAATTTACATTTAGTATAAGCGAATTGACATCTCCTATACATTTGCTCTTGCTCAAAATACAAATCCATATCACCTTCCCAAGCAAGATAATCCTCAAAGTCAAGATCACCCTGAAAACTAGGTGTATATATCCCAATGCACCTAGTGGCTCTCCTAGGGTTGGGCTCTAAGTATGGGTCATGGTACAAGATTCTCCTAGGATTAGGCTCCATGACTAGACTGGGCTAGACATGGACTGATGGACTAACATGCTCCTAATCTAGACTGGACATGGGCTGATGGGCTCTTAATCTAGTGAACATGCAAGACTCAAAGGATGAATCGACTACGGCTGCCTAGACCTAGAGCCCAAATAGAATGGGTTGACTAAACTTACACAACACAACCCCTATTCCTTCAACTGGACATATAAGAGGCGGGATGGTGGGAGGCCCCCCTGCTTTCGTAGGGACCCAATTAAAGAACCACCAATCCACTTAGGTAATTTGATACTGTACATCTAGCCTTAGGCACCAGCTTCTAGTAATGGAAGAAGTATTGGGTGCACTAGTCTTCCTACAAAGGTTGAACCCGACCTGTTGATGTCCCTAGCTCACTATAGCAAATTTGGTCTACTCGATTTTAATTAGGGCTGGGTTGAAATGTAAGGATTGTGGTTTTGGGCTAAGGAGAGGTAATCAAATCCTCCCCCCATCTGACATAGTAGAGTTGCCCTTAATGTGTTTTATGCAAATGATGGCAAGCATATGAAAATGCAATTAAGGTTTCAAGTATTTTTGATGTTTTATGTATATATATATTTTTTGCGTATGTTTTTAAGAAGAAATATAATTTGCAGAAAATGACCTAATATGCAGGAAATATGCCAAAAATTTAAGACATGCAAAATTATACCAAAAGAACCCTAAACTTGCTAAAATTAGCTTTGCTGAAAAATCAGGGCAGAACTATTCTCAAGTAGTATTACGGAAGGCAAAAAATCTACAGATCGAAATAATTCATGAGAAAATTCTGGAAAATACAATCAATTTTAAGGAATCATAAAAAATAAAAATAAAATCTTTCTGAGTAACCTACAAACAGAAACAATTAAAATAACAAGCTATGTGCTAAGATGGCAGAGATGTAAATTACCCTAATGAAGCTCTTTGTTTTCTTCTTCAGGGGTCAATCAAAGTTGCACCCCAATACGCCATAGGAGATCCCTTCGATTGGGAAGGAGATCCCTGGTTTTCTTCTTCATAGGAGAAAATTCTAGAAAATACACTCAATTTTAAGGAATCATAAAAATAAAAATAAATTCATTCTGAGTAACCTACAAACAGAAACAATTAAAATAACAAGCTATGTATTGAGATGGCCGAGATGTATATTACCCTAATGAAGCTCTTTGTTTTCTTCTTCATGGGTCAATCAAAGTTGCACCCCAATACGCCATAGGAGATCCCTTCGATTGGGAAGAGAGGGTCTTGTAGCCCTACTTATCTCCTATGACCGGATGGCCATGGTAAAGCACCCGATCCGAATATTCAAAGAGAAACTGAGCCCAAACAGGCACTGATACCAAAATGATGCGGGACTAAATATGCATGCATAATATTTTGTATTTTATATGTTGAGTTATGTATCTAAATTCCAAAATAAGGCCAAGAATTTATGTAGAGTGTGCTGTACAAAAATAAGAAGTAACAGTATGCAAAAAGACCCGAAAAGTAATAGAAAAGAGGACCGCCGAGGCTGAGAAGCCCCGGTTGGGCTAGTTCCCCTTCAATAACGCTATTGGCAAGTAGAGGGGGTGTACTTGACAAAATCTAGCAGATAAATCCTTGCAGAGGTCTCTCTTCAATCCTGGATGCGGGCTAGATGATCAAGCTGAATACCTCGCGGATTCATAGCTTTCAACCCGATGAGACGATAGCGGACCGACTAGAATCAATGGATTCGTAGACATCGAGGGACCTATAAATCACTTGTCAGGGGTTAGAAAATAATTCAAGGATGAAGAAATAAATTGAAAACAGAAAGAATGGAAGTTTTTTTTGTGTTGGGCAGCCAAGACTTGGAGAGATGGCTTCTAGGGTTTTGATGGTGGCTAGTGGCAAGGTGCGGGAGACAAGGAGGAAGAAGGGGTTCACACAGATTTTCCTTAGCACATAGCAGAAGTTGGAAAAGTCAATTTATATTCATAAAAAATTATCAAATTTTCATTCAAGGGGTCCCTTATATTGAGTCATGAGACTAAGGGATGAAGCAAAAGAAAACAAGGAAAATAAGCAGTGCCCACTTTCTTCCTAAAGTGTGGGGTTGAATACATGGAAGAAAACACTCTCATGCCATACAAAATCCCTCCAAACAAGATAGGTAGTGGGCAGCAAAAGGGGGGGACCAAGGGGCGCCAACATCTTACTTCTTTTGGCTTGGGGTGGACCACTACTTTCCTAAGCAAGCTGGCATGAATCATGGCATTCATGTTTATCTATTTTTACTTTCCTTCTTGTCTTGCTGGCATGTGGAGTTGCTGTGCTTGGGGTGTGGAAGGGATGTGCTGGCATGTGGCCATCACTCCTCATGCATGGGCCAACTTCATGATCCTCCAAGTAATCCTAGGTGCAAAATCCAGGGTATGATTGGGACTCCATGCGGCTGCTGAGGTGGCATACTGGGTGGTGTCCTTCACATGCTTGAGTTTTCTTTGACTGGGCTTAACTCAATACAGAATCAATACAACTGGATATGTTTACAAGACTCAAAATATGGTTAGGTCAACATGAGCTGACATGACCGACTGATCCAAAACCCTAATGGTATGTATCAAATGCTACATACAGGACTCAATTTTGAAAAGACCGAAAACATGACTCAGGGGCCAAAGTGGGGACTCAAATAGGCTAAGCCCTTATTACAAACTGGACTTAAATAGACTAACACTACTAGAAAATCCATAGAGGGTTGAGAAGCCTCTATCTTATTCTGGTAACTCTGGTGTCCATACCAAAGTAAACACAAGCACACAAGGTCGTGCATCACAAATAACAATTCTATGTTCGATGCACTTGCTAAAACACACTTCTTTAGCAAACTCATCAAGAACTTTACCTTTGATTCGATGCGACACTCACTGGGTTGAGGAAAAGCTCACCAAGGAAGATAATCACTTTGGAAACCGCACACATGTCCAGTCTCTACAGGTAATCCACATCGGAGTTCTTCCTTGACCTTCTTCCTTTGAAGTGCTAGCTTTGCCAGAACAAATTGGCTTATGGACAGCTCTTCTTCTTCTTCTTTAGGATGCTCTAGGAGATGAAGAAGCACTATGGAGGATTTAGGAAGTGCACTTAAGAACCCTTCCCAAGAGACTTTTCCCAAGCCTAGAACACCAGGCAGGACAAACCCAAACCCAAACCCTTCTTCCCCATACAAAGGTTCAAGCTCTAATTCTTCTTTTTTCTTTTTATTTCCTTTTTAAAAGATTTTCAAGCAAATAAATTTTAGAAATCTCTCTCTCTTATGTCCTCATCAAGCCCCCATATGTAGGTAAGTAGGGAAAGAAGAAAAGGGAAGAGTTACATAAGTTATGTGATTATATAATTATGGAGGGTTACAAAATATTCAAGGCCATGGGAGTTAAATCCCTTTAAACTCAAACATAAATCAAAATTTGAATTCATAATTCAAACATAAATCTAAATGGGATGCAATGATTTAGCCCAATCATATTGGACCAAACCTGAGCCCAAACCGAATCACATTCGGTTTCACCCAAACTTAATTACTCAATCAAATTGAGTTAATCAAGCAATCGCATTGCCACTAACCCTCTATATAATAAACAATATTTAGTAAATAAAACCTTTGTCAAAACATTTATAACATGATGTGTCAACACTTGATAAACCATCAAATCCCTATAATTGAGTCGACTAATGAGTTGACTCTGAAATGTAGATGGATGATCAAATTGTCCAAGGAGTCCAAAAATGATTCCCAATCATTCAATAGCCATTAGATCAATCAGAAACCCCTATGATGTGTGACCCCATAGGTTCGAACACTAAGTCGATAGTACTAAAATACTTCCAATACCAGTTAAAGTCACCATCTAGCAATGACACCTGGCATCCAGATAGGTCGAAGAATGCAGAGTAACTATCAAAAACCAAATGGATATGATAATCATATAATACATTCCTTTAACCCTCAATGCTCTGGATGACATAGGGTTTAATTGCCCAACCCCAGAATAGTCCATCACAATATGTCTCAAACTCAAAATCACTATAACAGCTTACAAGGACTACCTTAACCAAGGTTTTACTCAATTGAGATATAATGAGTCATTCACTCCAAACTTTTTTGGAGTGGTTAATCCCATCTTGATCCAACCATTGCTACACAAGTACTTGACTATATCCAGCAACCTTTTATCACTGGATTAGAAATCTAAGTAGTTCTGTACCTAAGCACAGTGAGTTGCTTGCAAGCTACCATGGTGATCTCAAGTCAGAGGAACACTTATATCCATATCCTAATGCGAACTACTCTTTGGTAGAAAGAATGTTCTATAGATGGGTCACATCCAGTGAAGTGTCATACATAACACCTGCATGCCATACCAGTATCTCTATACTCCTTGGTTAAGAGGATAACCAATGACTATGATATACAATGACCTACACTTGATACGCTAGCATCCTATGATAATGTATTATTTAGTCACGAACCAATTTAAGAACTAGATGATATATCCTCTCTATATCACATCAAAGTACTCCCAAGGACTTCATCACACAAGAGTTCATTACAGGAGATGTAAAATGTAATGAACAGCCAGAATAAATATTTTATTCAATATAATTCATATATAATTACAATAATATCTCAACCATCTATAAGGTAGATGATTGGGTTTGGGGCACATTTTCCAACAACTCTCACTTGGACTAAAGCCAATTAAAATAGAATCATATTCCCATCTTCCATTTATAATTGTTGAACTCTTGAACTCCAATGGCTTTAGTGAAGTGGTTGGCCAGATTTTCCTTTCCATCAATCTTCATAAGTTTGATATCACCTCATTCCATGATTTCTCGTACAAGGTGGTAGCGACAAAAAATATGCTTAGTACGCTGATAGGACTTTCTCTTTGGCTTGAGCAATGAATCTAATGCTGTCATAGTATACTAGAATAGGACCATCCAAGGAATGTGCCACTCCTAGCTCACCAAGAGATTTTTACAACCACACAACCTTATTTTCTGCATTTGATGCTACAATGTACTCCGCTTCGCATACTAAGTCTGCCATTGTATGCTGCTTGGAACGTTTCTAGTAGATGGCTCCTCCATTCAGGGAAAACACAAATCTAGATATACTCTTATTGTCATCTCTATCTGATTGAAAACTGGAGTCAGTATATCCCATATGTTTTAAGTCAGGTTCTCCATAAATTAGCCATTAGTCTTTAGTATTTTGCAAATACTTAAAAATTGCAGGGGGCACCAGGATCTGACACATATTGTTGGGCCCTATCTGGTTTATTGATTAGGGTTCTCTTGAACCCTTAATAATGTGTCAAATTTTGCATTCAAGTCTTGTAATAAAGTTAGTTCAATTGAGAGTTTTGTAATCAAGTTAACTCAGCTGAGTTGTATTGAGTACTGTAATTAGTTGAGTTATCTCAACCAGTCTAATTAAGTCCTATAAATTATGTCCAGTACAAGTCCAGTTATATAAGAGGAGGAGCATCAGTCAAAGCCTTCACTAGGCCCCAGAGCAAAGCAAGCCCAAGCCCATGAAAGTCCACATATGAAGATTCCAAGAAAAAAGATGCCTAGGGAATATTCTAGGCCCCTAGCCCAGGGTTTCCAGCCCACATGGAGGCCCTTGCACCCAAGCCCTTTGGAGGCCACCCAAGCCCAAGTGGAGGCCACCCCTTTCTGCCCACATGCCCAAGCCCAAAGCCCCTTGGCGTCCAAGCCCAAAGAAGACCTCTTGACCAAGTCAAAGGAGGAGAGGAGACCCATTCAAACAAGGAGATCAAGTTTAATTTCCATTCAAACTGTATTCTCCTAGTTGTAAGCAAACTTGTAATCCCTCTCCCACTCTAGTTTGTAATTCTATCCTAACAAAGTGAGGACTTGGGGAACATCTATAAATACTGCACCCCTCCCCCTCTTGTAAGCATCTTTTATTCATTAATGAAACTTTGTTAAAATTTTGAGCTTGTCTTATGTTCTTGTGTTGAGGTGTGTGAGAGTTATTTAAGAGCCCTAGCCTTTCTAAAGCACCTTCATTCAAGACCTAAGATGCCAAGGAGAAGAATCCCTATGCCGTCTCAAGCAAGGAGCTTTCTTCTCCATCCAGGCCACCAGCACTAGCAACCCGAATTCCGTCTTTTCAAACCCTAGTTCTTTTCTTTTGCTTTCTTGTTCCTTTGCTAACCTCTGATGCTTGTAGGATCCCTGTGGTATTCACCTCCAAGGAGGAGGCCCTCTTTTCTTTCAAAACCTATCCCAGATAGCTGCCTGAATTGAGGAACTGAAGGCTTATCTTGCTGGTGATAATCCCGAGTGCTGTGTGACCCCTTCATCGATAGGATCTTCAAATTGGTTCTTGGTAAAATCCATCCCCCTCCAAATTTCTGATTTGCTGAAGGTATGCTATCCTAACCGGGTGTTGCTCACTCTTTGAGATCCTTTCTTTTATTATTTTGCATGAGTTCTTTTGTGGGTATAATAATTATTTTCATTACTAGTTGCCTGCTAGTCTTTGCTTACTTTTCGGGACTTTAGCCTGTAAATTAAAATTTAGGAAAATATATAAAAAAATTAGTTTCTATTTTTCTACATTCATGGTGGACTCAGGTTCATTATGCATTAGTTTTGTATCAATTCTAGTTTGGGATAGCTTGCATCTTCGTCAAAAAAGCCCTAAAGCATTCATTGTTGTTTTTCTGCATCCTATCATCTGTAGTATGTGTCTAAGTTTCGATCTAGTTCATCACCTAAAGAATTTTATTTTTCATTGAAATTTGCATGATATTCTCTCTATTTAGTCATGATAATTATAATAATTTTTAATTATGTTTACAGAAGCAAAAAGATATAAAAATTCTGCATCTTAGAAACCCTAATGAAAATCTTGAACTTCTTCATAAAGTCTTAAAACCCTAGGTCTTGCATCATCATCTGAATTCTTCTTTGCAAGAAATTTGGCAAAGATCATCGGCACTATTCATACTCTATCCTAAAATTTTTCTAATTTTTTTCTGCATTGAAAACTAAATTCTGCTTCGAATCAAACCCTAATTTCAATTTTGAATACTTGATCAAACAAAATCTAATTAACTTCCAAACCCTACCCACCCAAGCCCTTATTTTGTTTGATAATTAAATCAGCTTAAATTTAATTTTCCATCTCATAAAATAAAAAATATATATTTTATTTTTTGATTGTTATTAGATTGCATTAGGGCTCATAGTGTGTTCATCATCTCATTTAATCAACTTTAAGTGCAATTTTTTCTTTCAGACCAGGGCAGGATTTCATCACCCATCCTGGGCCCAAAACAACCACCCAGCATCAGAACCTAAGCCTTAACTAAAATCAATTAGCAAACTAATTACTCTAGAGAGCTTAGGGACACCAACATGTTGGGTCCGAATTGTGTATGCCAACTAGTACACCTAATTCCCCAGCTATTACTGAAAACTAGTGTCTAAGGCTAAAGATCTAGAGGCAAATGTCCTAAGCAGACTGGTGATTTTTAATTAGACCTCTATCATAGGCAGGGGAAGCCTCCAACCACCCCACCTCTTACCTGGCTAGTTGAAGGATTAGCTGGTGAGTTAAGTATAAGTTGAGTAGACCCATTTAATTTTGGCTCTAGGTCTAGCAAACTGTAGTCCATTTTCCTCTTGTGTGCATGACTGCATCATACCACCTTGCTTGTTGATTGCATAACCACTAGACTAGGAACCCAATACCAAAAGTCTTAACCCTAGCCTAGCTCAACCATGGAACCCAATTTTGAAACCTTCACGAAATCCCTTACTGATTAGTTAACCCAATTAACCACCCAGATTAACCAGTCCATCACCCAATCCCAAAACTAGTTTGCCCAGATGAACCTCAAGTTTGATCAATCCAATACTCAAATAAATCAGTGACTTGACCAAATGACCCAATCAAATAACCAAGCAACCCATAGGATTGACCAGTTAACTCATAGGTTGGACCAGGTAGAACCGATTAGGTACCATAGAAAGAACCCAAGAGTCCAATATTGAACCTGATCCTGAGTCACCCTATTCCACCTCTCATAACCCTAGGGGAGCCCAACATCAATACCAGTTTATGGAATCCAACCCTACAAGAACCCAACCCCAGGACTAGTTTGTGGAACCTAATCGTCGGAGGATCCCATGCCAAGAACCTTATCAAGACCCCAACCCTAGGATAGTCCAAAACCCTGACCCTATCTAGGAACCCATTCATAAGTAGCCCCACCATGAAGTTTGTGATCAAGATGAGAGGGCCATGAGAAACATTATGGTAGAGGCACCCACCTTTGATGGTAGTCTTGAACCAAAGGTCTATGTAGTTTGGGTAGGAGACATAGATTATTATTTTGAGTGGTATGACATAAGTGAAGAGATGAAGTATAAATTTGCAAAGATGTGGTTGATTCATCAAGCTAGGCTACATTGGGCTAACCTTGAGCAGGAGATAACAAGATCTACCTCCCATAACCACCTGGCAAGTATGAAATTGAAACTTAAGGAGAAGTACCTTCCTGAATCCTACAATCAGAAGCTCCTAGACCAATGGAATAGGATCCGTTAAGGGAATGGGTCAGTAGCAGATTACATCTCCCAGTTTGATGACTTCCCCGTTAGGTGTAATGAGTCAGAATCTCTAGCCTAGACCTTGTATAGGTTCAGAACAGGATTACGTGAGGATATCCAGAGAGAGTTGTATATGAGGGAGGTCACCGATTTGGAACAAGCATACTAGACAGCTAGACATTATTAACAATTCTAGAGGGGACCTGCATATCAGCAATATGAAGCAATTAGGAACAATGCCCCATTCCCAAAGTCAAACCCGAACTAGGTGTACCAAGGTCAACCCAATCCTAACCCAGTTCGATTTAACCCCAACCCAATTAAGTTAAACCCTAATATATTCCAACCTAATTCGATCTAATCCCAACTCAGCCCATCCCAACCCTAATCCACTTCGACCCAACCCCAGTCCGAGTCAGTCCAGTTTAAGCAATTCTGCACCAGTTAGAATCGATAAGGGCAAGGCACCAGTATTTTAGAAAGCCCCAAGCCCCAACCCCAATGCCTACTTTAGATGCAACAAGGTATGTCACTATGCTAGCCAGTGTCCCACCAGATCTTTACACATAGGGGAGCTTGAGGATGAAGAACCTGAACATAATAATGACGAGGAAGAAGAAGAGGTTTATGAAGCTGAGACAAACTTGATAGAAGAGTTGAAGGAGATGAAGTAGAATTTGATTAGTCTGACCTAGTAGGGATAGTTAGATGCATCCCATCCCAAACCAAGACACAGGAAGATTGGCATAGGAATAGCATCCTACAAAACTTTATGAAAATTGGGGATAAGGTATGCAAGATTATAATAGATAGTGGGAGTTGTGTCAATACCATCATTGTCGATACAGTTAAATCTTTAGGATTGACCCTAGTTCCCCATCCTAGCCCCTATAAAGTCTCATGAATAGATTCCACCTCCATTCCAAACAAGTCTAGATGCCAAATCTTGATTAAATTGCAATCATATGAGGAGAACATTTGGTGTGATGTCCTTTCCATGGGAGCTAGTAGTATCATCTTAGGTAGACCATGGCTTTATAATCATGATGCAGCCCTATCTGGTCAAACCAATATCTGTACTTTTAGTCACCATGGCAAGAAATTTGTGATTCACCCAACTCAAACCAGAGACCCAATTAAGAGAAATTCTTGTAGCCTTAAGGAAAAGAAACTAGGAGTTAATCCAATTAAGGCTAATCCTGAGCCCATTGAAGGATCTAAAGAGGACATTGATAAGTTGAATCCAATAGAGCATCCCGAAGAAGATGAATTAGAGAGTGAACATATTGAGGAGTTAAAGAAAAATGATTATGAACCCACTACAATATTTGAAGAACAAGTGACTAAGCCAGGATCAAACATTATAGATGAAAGCGAGGATTCACAAGAGTTGTTCATATAGTAAATCCAAGAACAAGTCCCTAAAGAACAACTCCAGGAAGTAGATGTATGTAGTAAATAATATTTGGTTTTGAGTCCAATCAGTCCACATACCTACTTCATCTATCCAAACCTGTACTAACCTCTGCACAGCATTTGTGTCAGAAAATTAGTCAAAAGATAAACATAAGTAATGAACTCTATAAAAACTTGGCTAATTCCCGAAAATGAGCTAAAGAGTTTTTTGTAGGGGATTATGTGATGATTAGGTTTAGGCCTGAGCGGTTCCCTCCAGGGACCGTAAAGAAATTACATGCTTGCGGAGCTGGACCATTCAAAATAATAAAGAGAGTTGGATCCAATGCCTTTGTGCTTGAGTTGCCACCCGAATTATGTATTAGTTCCACCATCAATATTTCAGACCTTGTGGAGTACCGGGAGCCATCAGCGATACCTAGCAAGCCCTTTGGATCAATCCCTTCTCTTGAGAGTGAACCCACCCCAGAGTGTCAAACTACAAACTAGCTTATTAGTGAGAAAAGGATTGAGCGCATCCTGGATGATTAAAGTATCAGTATCCGGAACAAAGGCTATCAATGGTATTTGGTCCAATGGCAAGGTCGGCCAGAATCTAAGGACTCGTGGATCACCCGAGAGGATATGCATTGCCTCAACCTAGACCTTCTTGAGCAATATGAGAGCTGCATTCACCCTTACTCGACGGGATCTAGTTCCTCCTGCCCTGCAAGAATTGGTGGGGGCACCAGAATCTGACATAGATTGTTGGGCCCTATCTGGTTTACTGATTAGGATTTTTTTGAACCCTTAATAATGTATCAAATTTTGTAATCAAGTCGTGTTATAAAGTTAGTATAGTTGAAAGTTTTGTAATCAAGTTAACTCAACTGAGTTGCATTGAGTCCTGTAATAAGTTGAGTTATCTCAACTAGTCTAATTGAGTCTTGTAAATTAGTCCAGTACAAGTCTAGTTATACAAGAAAAGGAGCATCAGTCAAAGCCTTCACCAGGCCCCAAAGAAAAGCAAGCCCAAGCCCATGAAGGTCCACATATGAAGATTCCAAGAACCAAGATGCCCAGGAAATATTTTAGGCCCCCAGCCAAGGGTTTCCAGCCCACCTGGAGGCCCATGCACCCAAGCCCTTTGGAGGCCTACCAAGCCCAAGTGGAGGCCGCCCCTTGCTACCCACACACCCAAGCCCAAAGCCTCTTGGCATCCAAGCCCAAAGAAGACCCCTTGACCAAGTCAAAGGAGTAGAGGTGATCCATTCAAACAAGGAGATCAAGTTTAATTCCCATTCAAATTATATTCTCCAGTTGTTAAAAAACTTGTAATCCCTTTCCCACTCTACTTTGTAATTCTATCCTAACAAAGAGAGGACTTAGAGAACATCTATAAATACCCCACACCTCCCCCTCTTGTAAGATTATTTTATTCATGAATGAAACTCTATTGAAATTTTGGGCTTGTCTTGTGTTCTTGTGTTGAGGTGTGTGAGAGTTATTTGAGAGCCCTAGCCCTTCTAAACCCTAGCCACCCCTAAGCACCTTCATTCAAGCCCTAAGACGCCAAGGAGAAGAAGCCCTAAGCCATCCCATGCAAGGAGCTTTCTTCTCCATCCAGGCCACCGGCACCAGCAACCCTAATTCTTTTCTTTCAAACCCTAGTTCTCTTCTTTTGCTTTCTTACTTGTTCCATTGCTAACCTCTGATGCTTGTATGATTCCTATGGTATTCACCTCCAAGGAGCAGGCTCTCTTTGCCTCCAGGACCGATCCCAGATAGCTACCCGAACAGAGAAATTGAAGGCTTATCTTCTAGGTGACAATCCTGAGTGCTGTGTGACCCCTTTATCGATAGGATCTTCGAATCTGTGCTTGGTAAAATCCATCCCCCTCCTAATTTTTGATTTGTTGAAGGTATGCTATCCTAACTGGGGGTTTCTCAATCTTTTGGATCCTTTCTTTTATTATTTTTCATGAGTTCTTTTGCAGGTATGATAATTCTTTTCATTACTAGTTGCCTGCTAGTCTTTGCTTACTTTTCAGGACTTTAGCCTACAAATTAAAATTCTAAAAAATTTATAAAAAAAATAGTCTCTATTTTTTGCATTCATGGTAGTCTTAGGTTCATCCCGCATCAATAATAGTCTTTACTACCTTCCAATGTGCCTCACCTGGGTCAAACTGGTATCTATTCACTACCCTAGTGAGTATTCCATGTGTGGTCTAGTACATGTCATGGCATACATAATAGAATCTACTACCGAAGCATATGGAATCTTACGTATATGCTCTCTCTCCTCAGGAGTTGTCGTACAATCGTTCTTGGAAAGAGTAATTTTATGGCCAATCGAAAGATAGCCTTTCTTGGAATTTTTCATGTTGAACTATTTCAGCATAGTGTCTATGTTCGTAGATTAAGACAATCCCAAAAGCTTCCTAGATTTATCTCTATAGATTTTCATACGAAGTATATAGGAAGCTTCACCCAAGTCCTTCATAAAAAACTAAGACAACAACTAGACCATTATTACCTGTAATGCAGGAATGTCATTCCTGATTAAGAGAATGTCATCCACATATAGAATAAGAAATACAACTACAAAACCATTAGCCAACTTATATATGCAGGGTTCTTCTCTGTTCCTAACAAAGCCATACGTCTTGATACATTTATCAAAATACATGTTCTATCTCTGATATACCTGCTTCAATCCATAAATAGACCTCTGTAGCTTGCACACCTTAGACTCATCTATGAATGTGAACCCTTCAGGTTGCATCATATACACCTCCTCTTCTAGTTCACCATTTAGGAAAGCTGTTCAGATATCCATTTGCCAGATTTCATAGTCTAGATATGTTGCCAGAGTAAGCATAATCCGAATAGACTTGAGCATTTTCATAGGGAAAAATGTCTCATCATAGTTTATATCATAATGTTGACGATATCCCTTGGCAACCAAATGGGCTTTATAGGTCTCCACCTGCCCAAATGTGTCTCTCTTCCTTTTGAAGATCCATTTGCAGCCAATGGATTTTATCCCTTCAGGTGGATCAACCAATGTCTACACATTATTGATTTCCACAGACTCCATTTTGAATTTCATGGCCTTAAGCCATTTCTTAGAGTCAGACCATTGCATTGTATCCATATAGGTGATCGAATCTTCATTGCTCTTATCAAGCTCAACAAGATCACCATCCTGGACCAGAAAATCATAGTATCTATCCAGCTGATGCGACACTCTATCAGATCTCCTTAATGGTTGCATAATAGCCTAAAATCTTATCAAATCTTGTACTATAGCATTCTTATAATATGTTGTTTCCTTTACCTATTGAACTTCCAGAAGTTTAACCTCAGCAGCTCGAGTGCCTTTAATAAGGTGCTCCCTTTCCAAAAAGGTAGTCCTAAGACTGACGAACACTCTATGTTTCTCAGGCAGATAGAAGAAATATCCTTTAGACTCCTTTGGATACCTTACAAAGAGGCACCTATCAGACCAAGGTCCAAGTTTATCTGTCTGCAAATGTTTAACATAAGCTGGACACCCCCAAACTCGAAGATGTGAAAGTGTTATCTTACGCCCAGTCCATATCTCATATGGAGTTTTGTCAATGGATTTACTAGGAATCCTATTCAGAAAATAACAAGCTGACTCGAGAGCATATCTCTAAAAGGATATAGGTAGAGTGGCTAAGCCCATCATTGAATGGACCATATCTAATAGAGTTCGATTCCTCCTTTCAGACACTCCATTTAACTGAGGTGTTCCTGGAGGAGTCCAACAAGAAAGAATCACACTCTCCTCAGGATAAGTCAAAAACTCATTAGAAAGATACTCACCACCTTAATATGATCGAAGGGTTTTAATAAACTTCCCAGTTTATTTTTCTACTTCATTACGATATCGTTTGAACATTTTAAATGACTCAGATTTATGTCTCATTATGAAGACATAACCATACCTGGATAGGTTATCTGTAAATATAATGAAATAATTATACCCATCTCTGGCACTAATATTTGTTGGTCCACATACATTAGTATGTTCTAGACTAAGAATATCATTGGCTCGCACATCTTTTCTAGTAAAATGCGAGTTGGTCATTTTACCAAGAAGACAAGATTCACAACATGGTAGTGATTCACAATCACTGATATTCAGGAGACCTTCTCCAACTAACTTGTTGATCCTGTTCTTATTAATATGACCTAGTATATAGTGCCAGAAATAAGTATTGCTGACATTATCTATCCTAGGGCATTTGCAAGAAGTAGTCATTACTATAACAGGTCATGATAGTAAGTATATGCCAATACTTAAACATCCATCCATAAGTTTCACACCATTCACAATGATAGAAAAAATATCATTCTTTATTGAAAATTCATAAGTTTCATTGGCCAACGGGCCTACAAAAATGACATTCATAAGAAAAGATGGATAGTAATGATAGTCATTAAAAATGATTTTACAAGACTCAAAAACTAGCTTGATAATTCTCAATGCCAGGACTGGAACTTGGCTTCCATTTTCTATGTTCAAGAATTTCTCACCATCCTTGAAGCCCCTGCAAAGAATTGCAAATGTGAATAGGACTTCTGGTATCCAATACCTAATTAGTAGGATCACATGTAGAGAAATTATAAGGTGTTATCATATAATTACCTTGTGTAGCAATAGCTTTTTGCTTTCTCTTCTTCGGCCTGTTCGGGTCAAGAGTAGCAAGGTAGGCAGGTTAGTTCCTCCAATGACCCTGCTTCTTACAATAAAAGCACTTTGCCTTACTCTGATTAGCCTTTTACCTTGTCTGACTAGGCCTAGCACTTTGTACCTTTTTGGATCTGTTCTTTTTTTTTCCCTTTTCCAAAGGGATGACATCCTACTGCATTGCCTCCCACTAGATTCACCAACCCTTTATTGAGCTGATGATCTTTCTCATAGGTCTGCTGTAAACCCAACAAATCATGGTAGTTTACTACAGGCTTATTCAATCTGTAGTGATCGAGAAAGTCCAAGTAGGAGGGAGGCAAGGAAATCAAAATTGCATCTTTCCCTAGCTACTCATGCAAGGAAATTCTAAGCTTACTGAAATGCCCAATCAACTCAATCATGTACAGTACATGATCGGTGACTGATGATCCATCATGCATCTAAGTGCTAAAAATGGCAGAGAAAATTCTGTACCGCTCAACATCATCAAGTGTGCCAAAAGACTCCAACTTTTGAAGGATCTCCTCTGGCTGGGCTTCCGTAAACCTGTGACTGAAATCGTCGTTCATCACCACCAACATAATACATCACACCGTAATGCGGTCAGAGAGCCACTTCTGATAAGCATCCCTGACTGCAGTACGGGCATTGGTAGCAAGTTCTTCAAGTGCAGGATCCAATATCACATATAGAATCCTTTCATGCTCGTGAACTATTCTGTGTCTTCGATACTAGTTATTGACATTGGGACCCATAAGTTTGTCATTGTCAAGCAATGACCAAAGCGACAAACTGGTAGACATAATCTGAAAGGAAAAAAATATTAGTGTACATGAATTATTAACATCCAAAAGACATGGACTTTAGTCTAAAGGTTTCTCCCACTATTTTGTACAGACTGGTAGCCTCTACACTCCAATTTGAAGAATAACATTTACTCCTTAACGGGTACTAGAATCAAATAGATTACACATAAGCCCGACTTTGGCCGACCAACCCATGTGCATCAAAATGTATGTTCACAACCAGTTACTTCTCAAAGAAATTTTTAGTAAATAATTGTTATCCCAGGGTGCCAATCAATCAGCCTTTGGGCCTCCAATTGAAGGTCCTAGTTAGGTCCAACCATTAACATGACCGAATTCAATGCTTCTAACTAATAAATGATCAAGCTTGACTTTGGCCAGGTAACTTGACCACTTGTTAAGATAGTTGCATTGAGCGATCATATTATGAATGGCAATTCCATCAGCCTAATGACCACCCGATCTTTGGATCTGCCGATGATCACCCAACTAATGGACTCATTACTATCAACTTAATGGTAGGCAAAGACTAGGTTATCCTATAACTTTTTCTTTTAAAGGACCTAATAATTTAGAGGATTTAATTCATTGTGACACATTAAGAGAAGACGTGGATCAAATCAACAAACCTCCCACCAACTAATAAAGGGGTTCATGATCAATTGGTCCTTGGACACCTAATAACCTGTCATGACTGATTAACCTTAGTTTACATGGGTTAACTCGAATCAACAAGTTACCCAATCAATTCTGGTTCACCACATTGGCCAGGTAAGTGAGATCAAGGGATGGGTTATGCCAAGTAAGCCTCTTGCCTTTGACACCAACCTTGAGTTGGCTGGGTAAGCGCTAGCCCCAAAGAACCTTGATCATGATGCCAAACTTACCTTAGACACCAATTGGTTTACCAGATTTAATTGGACTAACCCAAAGACTCAGGCTCACCACGAAGCCAAAAATCAAGTCCATTTAGATTTATGGACCGATGAAACTAACTAATTAGAGTGATCTATAGAGAAGAGACCTAATACAATATTTGATTATACTTATTCTCTATTTAATTCATTTCATCTAAACTTAGGTCTAACCTAATTAATGAATTAATCATAGCTAACCCAATTAACCCAAGGTTATGATCATGTCTTAAGATTTTGAATTTGATTCCTAAATCTTAAAAGGTTATTAGACAACTTAATTCATAATTAAGTTTATCAATTTTATTTAATATATTTTTAATTGATCACTTAATATTTGAAGCAATTTCAAATATGTGAAACAATTTTACAAAAATTCAAAGATTTTCATAAGATTTTTTGTGGATTTAGATCATATCATTGTATTAGATCATATTTAAACAAATTAAATATCAAACATACAAGATTAATGCTATTTTAATCTTCTAAACCTTTCACTTTTCTTCTCCATAAGATCATGATGCAAACGGCACCCCTACACGCCATAGGAAATCCCATTGAATGGAAAGAGAGGGCCTTTAAACCCTACTTCTCTCCTATGACCAGACGGCCATGGCGAATTCACCTTAATCCAAGTACTTCCTATGTGAAAGGAAACTAAGATTTCATATTAACATGTTAAATAATCATGCAAATGAACCTGCTCTGATACCATTGTAAGGAAACATTATGTAGGCAATCGTTATGCAACTTTATTTTTTTTTTTTAACTTTGCATCGCAATGGAAGACTAGATTAATCATATTAATCAACATATAATATTAGAACATTTCTAATATAGGCCTACAAAATATGATCATTTATGAATATTAACATGCAAATGAAAGAAAACACAAGCACACAAAGTCATGCATCACATAGAACCATTCTATATTTGATGTACTTGCTAAAGCACACTTCTTTAGCAAACTCATCAAGAACTTTAACTTTGATCCGATGCAACACTCACAGGGTTTAGGAAAAGCTCACTAAGGAAGACAATCACTCTGGAAGCTAAACATGTGGCCGGCCTCTACAGGTAATCCACACCGGAGTTTTTTCTTGACCTTCTTTCTTTGAAGTGCTAGCTTCGCCGGGACAAATTGGCTTATGGACTCTTCTTCTTCTTCTTTTTTGGGATACTCCAGGAGATGAAGAAGTACTTTGGAGTATTTAGGAAGTGCACTCAAGAACCATTCCCAAGAAACTCTTCCCAAGCCTAGACACAAGGCAGCACATACCCAAACCCAAACCATTCTTCCTTCGTTTTTTCTCTTCTTTTTTTCTTTTTAAAAATTTGTTCAGCAAATATATTTTAGAAATCTATCTCTCTTATGTCCTTATTAAGCCCCCATACATAGGTAAGTGGGGAGAGAAGAAAAGGAGAGAGTTACATAAGTTATGGGATTACATAATTATGGGGGGTTACAAAAGATTCATGGCCTTGGGAGTTACATCCTTTTAAACTCAAACTTAAATCAAAATTTGAATTCATAATTCAAACATAAATTTGAAATGGGATGCAATGATTTAGCCCAATCACATTGGACCTAACCCAAGCCCAAATTGAATCACATTCGGTTTGACCCAAACTTAATTGCTCAAACAAATTGAGTTAATCAAGCAATAACATTGACACTAAGCCTCCATATAATTATCAACATTTAGTAATTAAAATCTTTGTCACAATATTTGTAACATGATGTGTCAAAGCTTGACAAATCATCAAATATCTACAACTGAGTCGACTTATGAGTCGACTCCAAAATGTAGATGGACATTCAAATTATCCAAAGAGTCCAAAAATGATTCCCAATCATTCAATAGCCATTAGGTCAATCAGAAACCCCTATGGTGTGTGAACCCATAGGTTCGAACACTAAGCTAGTAGTACTGGAATACTTCGAGTACTAGCCAAAGTCGCCATCTAGCAATGATACCCATCATCTGGATAGGTCAAAAGTTGTAGAGCAACTATCAAGAACCAAATGGATATGATAATCATATAATACGTTCTTTTAACCGTTAATGCTCCGGATGACTTAGGGTTTAACTGCCCAACCCTAGAATAGTCCATCATAATATGTCTCAAACTCAAAATCTTTATAACTATTTACAAGGACTATCCTGGCCAAGGTTTTACTCAATTGAGACAAAATGAGTCATTCACCTCAAACTCTTTTGGAGGGGTTAATCCTATCTTGATCCAACCACTGCTACACAAGTACTTGAGTATACCCAGCAACCTTTCATCACTTTATTAAAAATCTAGGTAGTCCGGTACCCAAGCATAGTGAGTTGCTTGCAAGCTATCGTGCTGATCTCAAGTTAGAGGAACACTTATATCCATATCCTAATGCAAACTATTCTTTAGCAAAAAGAATGTTCTATAGATGGGTTATGTCCAGTGAAAATATCATACACAACACTTGCATGCTATACCAGTGTCTCTACACTCCTTGGTTAAGGGAATAACTAACAACTATGACATACGATGACCTACACTTAATACGCTATTATCGTGTGACATTGTATCATTTGGTCATGGACCAATTTAAGAACTAGATGATATATCCTTTCTATATCACATCAAAGTAGTCCTAAGGACTTCATCACACAAAAGTTCATTACATGAAGATGTAAAATACGATGAACAGCCAGAATAAATATTTTATTCAATATAATTCATATACAATTACAACAATAGCTCAACCATCTACAAGCTAGACGATTGGTTTTGGGACACATTTCTAACACATGTGGCACCTAAGACTTGGTCATATTGGTGAGGTTAGGATAAATAAATTGGAGAAGGATGGTGTCCTTCACTCACTGAATTCAGATTCATTAATTTCCAGTTTGTGAATCCTACCTTCAAGGCAAGGTGACTAAGTTACCCTTTATAGGATATGGAGAAAGGGCCACTGAGGTACTTGCCCTGGTATACATTGGTGTGTGTGGCCCATTTGATATGTAAGCCAGGGGTGGTTATCAATATTTCATAACCTTTATTGATGATTACTCATAGTATGGGTACATATTTCTTTTGAGACACAAGTCTAAAGGTTTTGAAAAGTTCAAAGAATTCAAATATGAAGTAGAGAATAAACAGAAAAAACCCTTAAGGTTCTTCGATTAGATCAAGGAGGAAAATAACTTAGTAAAAAATTTCTAGATTATCTCAAGGGATATGGAATCGTCTTATAATAGACTCCACTTGGTACACCTCAGCTCAACAGGATATCATAAAAGAGAAATAAGATCCTATTGGATATGGTACGGTCCATGATGAACTTCACTGATATATTCTTATATCTTTGGAGATACACCCTACTTATTGCTATTTACATTCTAAACAGGGTTTCCTCTAAATCCATTCCTATCATACTATATGAGATGTGGCATGGATAGAAACCGAGTCTTGGTCACATTAAGATTTGGGGTTGTCTGGCCCATGTCACATTAAAAGCGGTTAAGTTAGAGGCTAGGTCTACTAGAACCTATTTTATTAGATATCTTAAAGATTCATTAGGATACTATTTTTATTTTTTAAAGGATTATAATGTTATTGTTAACCAAAATGCAATATTCATGGAAAAATAGATTATCCAAGATGGTGATAGTGAGAGGCAAATTGAGCTTAAAGAGAAGGTCTCTATCGAGCAGCGAGTTGTAAAACCTATTGAACCTATTCTAATTGAGCCAGTAAATGTAGCTCCATCTCCTCCACTTTGTAGGTCTAGCAAGATTTCTCGTCCTCCTGAAAGGTACTCAGGTATGCTTACAGAGGATGTAGGAAAAATGTTCCACATAGGGGATAGGTATCAAATAGTTTATCCTAAGACCTATCATAAGGCGATGATAGATATTGACTTCGATAAATGACTGAGTTGTATGATGTCTTAAATTAACTCAATGCACTAGAAACAGGTCTAGACCTTAGTGAATCCACTTGAGGGTATTATACCCATTGGGTGTAAATGGATCTAAAAAAGAAGATAGGCATAGTTGGTAAGGTAGAGATCTATAAATCTAGATTAGTGGTGAAGGGATATAGTTAGCACAGAGTCATTGACTATCATAATACCTTTTCACCAGCAGCCATGCTAAAATCCATCCACATATTGCTTGCCATTGTAGCATTTCATGGTTATAAAATTTGGCAGATGGATGTGAAAACAATGTTCCTTAATGGATATCTTAAAGAAGATATCTATATAGAGCAGCTCTTAGATTTCACTTCCCATGATAAAGATCATAAAGTTTGTAAGCTATATAGGTGCATTTATGGGCTAAAGTGTTAGATCTATGCCCTAAAAGCCAAGTTGGCTTGACATATTATAATTTATAGGGCATGAACTTTGTACTTAATTTTTTCTTATTAATAAAAAGAGCATTAGTTTCATTCATATTGATGTGTTTATGAATCATTCATGGAGTTAATGGGCAATGACACATATTCTTAAGAGTTGAGAATCTAAGGCATGTATCTTTATAGATTAACTCCTAAAAGCTCCCGATTATTGGTATATTACGAGGACGGTGATTGATCCATTAAAATCGGTGTACAGATCACTTTCCTTTTCTGGGTGGATAAGTCTCTGATCTATAGTAAGGTGACACTAGAGTGAGAGTGCAGGTAGTTGATAGAGATCAATGATATTGAGCATGACCAAGTATAGGAAGTGATATGGATGACTGCTTTCTTGTCAATAACTTCCTAATGCTATAGTTATATGAATAGTTCTTTGACCTAGAGTGTCTCAGCTACCCACAATAAAGTTGCTATAGTTTGACAGCACAAATACATTGTTCCTATCCATTTGGGACCTTGCAATGTTTATTGGCTATAGTAAGTTTATTATATGATTAGAGTGTTCACTTCTAGGGATCTATCAGCCTTAGTTGTAAGGAATAATTATATGTAGCTTAATGAAGCTAAGTCCAGAAGTCTATGGCCATAGCAGGGTGATAATGAAAAGGTGTTTTCATTAGTATTACATTTGGACTATAGTCGATTAAGTTTAGCATATGACTGATGGGTTTGACGAGTTTCCATAACCAACATCATGTCCTGGATTTTTGATAAAGGAATCGAATCACATGGTAACTACACCTAGTGGTTCCAATCTTATTCTGCTAGGTTGCCACTACATACTGCTAGGTATCACAGATGGATTGTGAGAGCCCATTAGGATCATTCTTGGATCGATGATCCTAACTAGGGTTGAGCAGAATTATTTCTATCCGTCGAAAAGAGTTTTGAATGATGTATAATAGAGATTATAGCATGTCTCATTACCAGACAGGATAGGACCTAAGGGGTACATATATTAAGAGCTTAAGTAACCAATCAGCAAATCAAAATGTTACTAAATTTGGCAATTTTAGTATATTTGGACCTAATTGTAAATGTTACAATTAATAAATTATGGATTAAGAGCTTAAGTAACCAATCAGCAAATCAGAATGTTACTAAATTTGGCAATTTTAGTATATTTGGACCTAATTGTAAATGTTACAATTAATAGATTATGGATTAATTATTAATTAAATTAAATAATATTTAATTATTTTGAGTTAGATTCAGCTAATTGATCCTAATTGAGTTGGGTCAATAGCCTTTTCAAAATGGTATGATCGGATTTAAAATTGGCTTTGATTTGATTCTCAAATCAATTTATTTGGACCATGACTTAGAGTCATGTTGGACTGGGACTCTCTCTCCTTGTCTCCTCATATCTCCACAAGCCAACCAAGAGGGCCCAAGTGTTTTGTGCGATAAAATAAAAGTGGGGGTGAAAAGAGGTGGGCGCTAAAATTGTTTAGGCATGGAGAATTTTAAGAGAGGGAAGAGTCCTTCTCTTCTACCGCTCTTAAATTTTAAACCAAATTAGATTAGTTTAAACTCCTCTCTTTTTGGCATGGAGGAATTGGAGAAGGGATTTACTGTAAATCATAAAAGGAAGAGAAAGGGGTGGCTGAATGTATGCTTCTCCCTTTTGGCATGATTTTCTTTTGGGTGTCAATAGCAAAGATTCTCTCTCTTTGGCGTCCTCTTCCTTTTATGTATTTTCTTCTTCCTTGTTTGAGGTTTAAGAATCTGGAGAGAGATATTCTTCGAGAGAAAGAAGAAAGAAAAGGTCCTAGGTCTTGCAAATCTCAATTTGCAAGATATAAGCTAGTTCAAGAAAAGCCGATCCAGATTCTGATTGGCACAGTTATTAAAGCACCTGATTTGTTGAAAGAGGAGAGGGCTGCATGGATCTAGCAGTCCAATGCTCTCTATGACTTAGTTATGTGAGCTTTGTGTAGATACCAGCAGAGGCTGGGTGATTGCGTAGCTCCGGTAGAATCCCAATTTCAAAAGCGGATCGGCATAGTTTTCAGTGCAAGCCAGGATAGCGATCCAAGAAAGTTATTTTTGCTTAAAAAAATTTTATTTTTACATATGATATTTTTCTCATCTATTAAAGCATGTTTAGGAGTTTATTATGAATAAATTTGATTTATATATAAATTGCATATTTAGATATAAAATAGTTTTTATATCTACTTCCACTGTGTCAGGCTTTTAATTCCTAGTTTTATGCAATATACTATTCCTAGGAGAACTCCAACATAAAGCAAGCTTCTCAGAGTTGAAAAACTCATTTCAATGATGCAATCAAATCATTTGATTTTATCAAGAATAAGAAGGGGCCTTGTATGTATAAGAAGGTTGGAGGGAGTGTCGTGACATTCCTCGTATTGTACATGGATGACATCCTTCTCATTGAGAATGATATTTCCATGCTTACCTTGGTCAAGAGTTGGTTATGTAAGGAATTTTTCATGAAAGACCAAGGCAAAGCATCATATATTCTAGAAATTAAGGTCTATAGAGATAGACCGAATAGGTTGCTAAGCTCATCACAAAAGATGTATATAAAGGAAGTGCTGAAAAGGTTTAGCATGGTGAACTCTAAGAGTAGACTTCTACCTCTCAAACAAGGCATTAGTCTATCAAAGAAGATGTGTCTAAGCACACCTGAGGAGATTTAGCAAATGAGCAAGATCCCTGATACTTTTGCAATTAGGAGTCTCATGTATGCCATGTTATGTAGATGACCTGATATAGCACTTATTGTACATGTTACGAGCAAGTATCAAGCAATTCTAGGTAAAGAGCACTAGACTACTATGAAAAATATCCTTAAATACTTAAAAAGGACTAAGGATTTGTTCTTGATCTTTGAACAAAATTTAGATTTGCAGGTTGAGGGTTACATTGATTCAGACTTTATGTCTGATCCAAATGATAGAAAGTCAATATTAGGTTGTATATTTCTTTGCAATGGTTGTTCAACTAGCTAGAAGATATCCAAGTAGCCCATCATTGAGGATTCAACAAAAGAAGCTAATACATCACCACCTTGGAAGCTATGAAGGAAGCATTCTAGTATAAGAAGTTCCATTGCAAAGCTTGAAGTGATACCATCATATGCCATCCCCTTGCATTGGATAACAATGGTGCTATAACCCTCACTAAGGAGTCCCGGTCTCACCAAAAGTCCAAGAACATAGAGTGGCAATTTTATATCATACATGACTATCTCAAGAAGAAGTTTGTCAAGGTGAAGAGAGTTGACTCTATGGATAACATGGTAGACCCACTAACAAAGAAGTTAAGCTAACAGAAAACTAAAGGCCATCTTGAGAAGATAGGACTTAAGTATGTGGCCAATTAGCTTTAGTACAAATGGAAGCTTATTAGATATGTATGCCCTAGAAAACAATTAGGCTGACACATTACAATTTCTGAGATAACAAATTATACTTAATCAAATTTTTATTAAAAAAATTAGATATTTTTTCATTCATATTTGTATGTCTATGAATCATTCATGGAGTTAATGGATAATGACACATTCTCAAGAGTTAAGAATTTGAGACGTATCATTATAAATTAACTACTAAATGTTCTCGATTATTGGATCTTCATGGGAACGGTGATTAATCCATCAAGATTGATGCACAGATCTCTTTCCTTTTAGGTAAACACTCACTTATCAGTGACCTCTCGAGTTGAAGTTGTGTGAGTAGTTCCTTAACCTACAATGCCTCAGTCACCCACAGTGGGGTTGCTATAGTTTGACAAGTGCATAAACATGATCCCTAGCCATATGGAGCCTTGTAGTGTACATTGGCTGTAATAGGTTCACTGTAATAGTTGAAAGTGTACATATAGGAGATCTATCAATCTCAATAATAGATAAATAATCTTATGCGATCTAAGAGGCTGAGTCCTTAAATATGTGGCCATAGTAGTATGATAATAAAAATAAGTTTTCATGGGATTTATGATTAGGCTCGGGTCGATTAAGTCTAGTATAAGACAGATGCTTAGGTTTTGACGAAAATCCTTGACCTACATCTTATCAGGATTTTTGATAAAGGAACTTGATCATATGTGAACTACACCTCGAGATTCACTCTTCTACTCTACTAGGTTGCCACTACATACAGCTAGGTATCATTAATGGATTGTGAGAACTCACATGGATCATTTTCAGATCAACGACCTATGTTAGGATTGAGCTTGAAAAGTTTTGGTCTGTCGAAAAGGATTTTGGTGATACTATAAAAAGATCATAGTATATCTCACTACCAGATAAAATGGAATCTAAATGGTTATACATAATAGGGGTTTCACCTAATTAAGGCTTGGATCAAATTTAGTAACTACTAATTTTATAAAGGTTACAAATTTAGCAACTACTAATTTTGGTACCTACTATTTTTGGTACCTGCCAATTTTAGAACCTAGTAATTTAAGCACTAAAGACTTAATTGCAAGAGTTTTAATTTGATTTAATTTAATTGGGCTTAATCTAGTTGGGTTTAAGAATCCTAGTTGGACTAGGATTTCAATCCTATTGCAAATAGGGCTGACAACCTTTTCAAATTTGATTTGAATTGGGCTTGAGTTCGATTTAATTTATCTCAAATTAGAACCTAATTAAATTAGACACCGAACTAAATTTGGATTAGGCTTTCACTCTCTCATTAAACATGGAAAAGGTGGTCTGTGCAACTATAAAATTCTAGTTTGGAAACCTTGTTATGCACATGCTCTCTTCTCTCAATGCAACTCCTCTTTTATGCCAATCTAATTTTGTTTGAATTATTTTCTATTTAGATAAGATTCTTATCTGATAGAGGCTTGGATGGAGTCTTATCCTTTTGTGACATAGATTTCTCTTAAGGATGCGCAACAAAATCTCGTGAGGAAAAAACACTGGACCTAATATGTTTCATGCACTTTCTCTTTGTCACTTAATCTTGATACCTTTGAATCCCTTATGGATTAGGATTAGTTATGAATCTTTTCGGGTGAGGACTATGATGCGGGATGTTAGATGGAGTTTTAAACTTAGAACCTAGCAAACTAAAATGAGCAATAATTCTACCACAAATCAGCAAGATTTATGCATAAGAATGAGCAAATAAATTTATTGTAAGAGACTACTAGATGAAAGTTATATTACCCATAATGTAGTTTCCATTCAATCAAAAGTAGAAAGGACCTAATGGTTGAGAAACCATTCTAACTAGGACATGTACCTTCAAACAATCAGATCTAAGAGTCTAGGAAGGGATCTCATAACAACAATGAGCTCTTACACTTTTGGTGGTTGTTTAATTTTAGCACTCTAATGATTAGCGGTTGGACTTGAAGACTATCACTCCTTGGATGGAAGACTCCTAACATAGATGGTTCCGAAGCAAATCAAACCATCTCTTCAGCTTGAAATTATGGAGGATCCTGCAATGAAGGGCATTAGTGATATTGGAATGGATAAGAGAAAAAAAAGTTGAAATCTAGAAGGAGGAGAGGAAATGATTGTTGGTGTCTTGGATGAAGATGTTGGTGACTTGGATGAGGTTGGCATCTTGGATGAAGAAAGTGGCATCTTGGATAGATGGATGGCATCTTGGATGAATGGTTGGGCCTCACACCTTCTCCCTCATGGAGTGTCAAATGCAAAAAGTAAATGGAAGAAGAAAAGGAGCTTTCATTCATTCATCATAATGGCTTGATTACAAAAGGGTTAGCGATATTTATAGACTTCCCTAACTCTTTTAAATTTGAATTACAAGCATAAAGAGTCGAGTGATAAGTGGGATTGCATGCATGAAGGGTGGGGAAATTTTAAGTTTGAATTCTTCTTGGGTGCACATTTTGTGGTGATGTGGAAGGTGATGTGGCACTCCCTCTTGGCGTGAAGGTGAGGTGGCATCCCATCTTGGTGTGGTAAGGTGGCATTCCAACTTGGCATGGTGGTTGAGGTGGTTTCCTCCAATCTTGATGCTTCCAAGCTTCATGGTCTTGATTAATTTGACTCAACTTGAACCCAACTTGTCTAATTAAAAGATCCAACTATTTACAAGATCAAATTGATCCTAACAAGACTAAATTGAACCTAACAAAACTAAATTGAAATGGACTC
This sequence comes from Areca catechu, assembly GCA_021397845.1. Classification (NCBI taxonomy): domain Eukaryota; kingdom Viridiplantae; phylum Streptophyta; class Magnoliopsida; order Arecales; family Arecaceae; genus Areca; species Areca catechu. The sequence goes on along the minus strand of CM038051.1, from coordinate 137,604,082 downwards.
GACTCTAATTACAGGACTCATGCTGAAATTAAAAACAAAGTTGAAGCCAAAATCGAAGTTTGGTTTATTCACTTGCAATCCATAAGGAGCTTGGGTTGATCAGTTTTCTTAAAGTCTCTTACGAACTCTAGTGCCCAAACCAATTATCCTGGGAAAAAAAAGGACTCGACCCTATCGAGTATGGGTCAACTTGACTTTGGTAGTTTTCTAGTAAGTCTAGGTTGATCCTTTGGCTCGAGTGATCCATGAGTCTTCAGATTCTGGTTGACCTTGCCAAAGAACAAAATAACGTTGATAGTCTTTTTTCCGTGTAGTGATAGTCTTATCATCCAAAATTCGCTCAATCCTATATCGCTGTTTCGGTAATGTGGCTAGTGGACACTCAGGGATAGGTTCACTCTTAAAAATGGGATCAAGTCTAAATGGCACACTAGGTATCATTGTTGGTTCCTTATACTCTATTAGGTCTGAGATATTGAAGGTTGAACTGATACCTAAGTCTGATGGTAACTCAAGCACAGGCATTAATTCCAATTTTCTTTATTATTTTTAGAGGACCTACACCACGGGCAAGAAACTTTTTCATGATTTTGGGTGGAAACAATTCAGGTCTAAGCCTAATCATTACATAGTCTCCTTCATAAAATTCTTTGACTCTCTTATGGGAAATAGCCATATGCTTGTAAGTTTCATTGCTCAAATTGATTTTCTTACTAATTTCTTCATGCAATTCTCTAACAAGCTATGTATATGACTCTGCAGACTTAAGAACTTGTGCGTGCATGGGTAAAGGGGTAAGGTCTATGGGCTTTTTTGGTTTGTAACCATGGACAATCTTAAATGGGCTTTTTCTAGTAGACCTATTGACTGAGCTATTGTAGGCAAATTCAGCACGTGGTAACAAAAGGTCCTAGTTTTCGGTACTCTCACTAACTAAACATCTCAATAGATTTCTAGGACTTCTATTCACAACTTCTATTTGGCCATCAGTTTGTGGGTGGTAGGTGATGGTAAACTTTAGGTCAGTTCCTAACATGTGCCATAGGGTTTTCCAAAAATAATTAGTGAATCGGACATCCCTATCAGATACAACAATTTTGGGGAAACCATGTAACCTAACCACTTCATTGAGGAATAGTTTGGCCATCCTATCAGACACAACAATTTTGGACATCCCTATCAACCGCAACATAGACGGAGTCATGTCTTCGCATGGTCTTTGGTAACCCTAATACAAAATCCATACTAAGGTCTTGCCATGGACAATCAGGGATAGGCAAAGGGGTGTATAGGCTAGTGTTTTGCTTTTGCTATTTGATAATAGCATAGGTTCGACACTGGGCCACCACTTGGGCCACATTTTGCTTGAGGCTAGGACAAAAGAATTGGTCTTCAACTGCAAGAATGGTTTTGTTCATACCAAAATGGCAAGCTAAACCCCCTACATGGATTTCCCGTATCAAGAATTCTCGGATGGAGGTTCAAGGGATGCACAACTTATTTCCTTTGAAAAGGAATCCAACATGAAGGTAATAGTCACTATATCAACTAGATGGTCCTTAGCAAACATATTTATAAATCTTACTAAAGTCAGGATAATTTTGTATTCTTCTTTCATTCTATCAAATCTTGTGACTTCAGTACTCATAGAGGTCAAGAGCATGGAACGATGTTTCAGCACATCGGCAACCCGATTTTTAGTGTTGGCATGGTGTTTCAAAACAAAGGTATAAGCTTGAATGTACTCTATCCACTTGTCGTGCTTAGGGTTCAGCTTCTTTTGGGAACTAAAGAATCAGAGTGCTTCATGGTCTGAATATAAGACAAACTCTTGCAATAATAAATAGTATCTCCAATACCTTAAAGCTTGAACTACCGCATACAATTCCTTATCATAAGTTGAATACCTCAATTTTGCTTCATTCAACTTCTCATTAAAGAAAGCTACATAGTGGTTCTCTTGACTTAGAACTCCTCCAATTCCAATTCCGGAGGCATCACAAGCAACCTCAAAAACCTTTGAAAAGTTAGGTAGCCTTAAAATTGGTGCTTGGGTCATTTGCTTTTTGATCTCAAGGAAGGCTCTATCGGCATTCTTAGTCCATTCAAAAGTTTCCTTCCTAATACAGTCCGTGATCGGTGCAACAATTGTACTAAAACCTTGTATGAATCTCCTATATAAGGTGGCAAGGCCATGGAAGCTACGTATATCATGTATACTTTTGGGTATAGGCCTCTCAACTATGGACTTAACCTTTTCCAGGTCAGCAGACACTCCTTCAGGGATAATGACAAAACCTAGAAAATGACTCTAGGGGTCATGAAGCTGCATTTCTCAAGGTTGGCATAGAGGATGTCCTTCCTAAGAGCTTAACATACTTGTTGGAGATGGTCCAAGTGATTTTTCTTAGTCCTACTGTAAATGAGGATGTCATCGAAATAGACTACAAGAAATTTTTCAATGCATAGTCTCAAGACTTGGGTCATGATCATCATAAATGTACTAGGGGCATTTGAAAGGCCAAAAGGTATCACCAACCATTCATAAAGGCCATCCTTAGTCTTAAAAGCTATGTTCCATTCATCTCCAGTTCTAATCCTAACTTGGTGTTAGCCACTCTTAAGGTCAAAATGGGGAAACAATATTTGACTATTACCTTATTGATGTCTCGACTATCTACACACATTCTCTAAGTGCCATCCTTCTTGATGGTCAAAAGAGTAGGTATTGCACAAGGGCTCAGACTTTTCCTTATGAATCTCTTTTGGAGAAGATCTTCAACTTAACTTTGTAACTCTGAATATTTAGTGGGATTAATCCTATATTGTGGAAGGTTTGGTAAGGTGGCTTATGGGACTAAGTCTATGGCATGTTGAATGTCCCTTAATGATGGGAGGTGACCAGGAAGATCTTTTGGAAACACATCTTAAAAATCCTTCAAAAATTTTACTATTTCCTGGGGTTACTCCTTCTGGGGTTGATCCTGGAATTCCTTGGTGGACAATATCCAAACTGGTGAACCCTCATTAATTTTTCTTTCCAAGTCCTTAGCATTGATCAAATTCAATCCTTGTTTCTTTTCCTTCAGATTGCTAGACCCTCTTTTGGTGTTGTTCTTAGGTGGTGAAGAGTTTATAATGATTTTGTTTCCTAGGTTTTTAATTGAACAAGAGTTTGATAGACCGTACAAAGTACCATCATGATCATACAACCAGGGTTAGCCTAGAATGATACTGCTAACCCCCATATGAAGAATGTCACACCAAACTTTTTCTTGATAGGATTAAAGTTGGATTATAACTTAACATCTTAACTTAATAGGGGTGGAGGTTGAATGAATCCAAGATATCTTATAAGGGTTGGGATGGAGAACCATGGTCAATCCTAGATTCTTGACAACACTAGTGGAAATTGCATTAACATAACTTTCACTATCTATAATGATCTTGCAAACCTTTTTACCTATTTTGACAAAAGTTTATAGGATGTTGGTTTTATGCCAATCCTCATACTCTCTTGATTTGGTCAAAATACATCTAACAACTCCCAATGTTTTAGTTGGATAAATATCTTCTTCATCTCCCTCATATTCATCCACAAGATTTGACTCAGCTTCATAGACTTCTTCCTTAAATTCTGTAAAGGTTCCTGGAGTCTCATCCTTTAACTCTCCTATATGTAAGGCTCGGGTAGGACATTGACTAGAATAGTGGCCAACTTTATGACACTTGAAGCAATGTACATTTTGATGATTATCCCTTTGAACTTCGGGGGCCTTATCACTATCATCTTTGTGAGCTAGTGAGGTAGTAGGATTGGATCGATTCGAGGAAATTTGACTCGAATTTGGCCTATTTCCAGGGGTACTAATCCTACTGAGTTCAGGTCTACGAATTAGGGCTCCCCTTTGAAATCTCTCACTATCCCTTGCTATTTGGTAAGCTTGCTCCAGGTCATGGACTTCACATAGAAATAACTCCCTTTGGATTTCTTCTCATAGGCTTGCTCTAAATCTAGATAGAGTGATAGCCTCTGACTCGACCACATTACATCTCATGACAAATTATCAAACTTGGCGATATATTCAAATATGGTTCTATTTCCTTGGATCAATCTTTGCCATTGATCTAAAAGCCTCTGCTTATAGGACAAGGGTACGTACTTCTCCCTAAGCTTGATCTTCAAGGCTCTCCATATGAATATGGGCATACCTCCTCTTTATCGACAAATGCGCTCAACATTTTTCTAGTATAATCTAGCTTGTCAGACTAATCCATCTTTTGAAAATTTGTACTTCCTTTCTTCCGACATCTCATACCACTCAAAGTATTGATCCATGTCACTCTCCCAATCAACATACACCTTAGGATCTAAATTTCCATCAAAAGTGCATGCATCGAGATGTATGTTCCTAAGGGCTCTTTCCTCTAAATCAGCAAAATCTTGGTGTGGGCATCTAGGGTTATGTTCAAGGGTGAGATCATAACGATGGGCTCTTGGACCAAGAGAAGCTGGTCTAGGTGATTCAGGTTCTGTGTGCATCAAGCAGGTCTCTTAAAAGGTCCCAATTTGCTCCTCCATTTGGTCAAACCTATTACTTAATTGCCTAAATTGCTTAGTCATGGTTCTTATCAAAGTTTCAAGATTAGGGTCCCTGGTGGGACTTGGTTGGGTCTAGGATGTTGGTTTGGGGTTTCTAATCTTGTGGTCATACAATACAAGCCTAGCTTCAAGGGTTCCTAGCCTAGAAGTTCAAGATAGCATGAATTGCTAAAACACTAATCAAGACTGCAGTCACACTTTCTACTGGTCAGGTAAGATGGTGTGGGCACCAGATCTCTGATTAGGGTTTCAATTTTTGGATCCTGTAATAAGGCTTCAAGCCTATGCTTTGTAATTTTAGTTAGTCTCATTTATTTTTATTTAGTCCTATACATTGACCAATTGGGTCAAGTTGTGTCTTGTATTGAGTCCAGTCCTGTAATGATTCCAATCCGAGTCTGTTTGAAGATTGGGCCCAAGCCGAAGTGGTCTTCGAGTCTAGTCCAATTTGTAATGGGTTAAGCCATCTCCCAAGCCATGAAGGATGCCACTTGGTGCCACTTCATCTATCCCATGTGGCACCACATCACCTTGACATGTGGATGGCCAAGGCAAGAAGGGAATGCTAGGATTTATTGGTGCCATTCTTTGATTCTTTCCTCCCTTTCGTCCCCCTATTTAGCCTCTTTCCAAAGGATCTATGGGCAGCCAAGGAAGGTCATTGGGCAATGAAGGCATGATCCTTGTTTCAAGCCCCATATCAAGACTTCTTCCCAAAGTGCTTGGTTGGCTATCGAAGAAAATCATTGACCCTCAAATCAAGAAGACAACTCCTTTGTTTCAAGCCCCATATCAAGCCATCTTCCTAAAGTGCTTGGTCGGCTATGGAAGAAAATCATTGATTCTCAAATCAAGGAGACAACTCCCATCTTTCAAGTCCCAAATCTAGCCACAAAACCTTGGAAGAAGAAATTTGAATTTGGGTGCCCTCTTCATGAAGCTTTGTATTTTTTAAATTTGAATGGTTTTTGAGGTGCCTATATAAAGGGCCTTATCCCTCCCTTGTAAAGTTTAATGTTGATGAATGAAAAATAGATATTTGAGTGTTATTCTTCTTAGTTGTCTTTGTTCCTTAAGAACGTCGATCTCCGTGAGGGAGCGCCTTCGCCTTCGGGCATCGAGAGGTGTGAGGCATCAAGTTATCGTCTCTTCCATCTTTGATTTCGGAGGTCAACTTGATGATCCATCTAGGCACCCAGCAAGAAGACCCTCAATCATCATCATCTACAACCTTTCTTTCATTATTTCTTCCTGCTTCTTGTGATCCCTAATTCCTTCCATGATTGTTCGCAGGTCCTCAAGGTACCACGAATACGGAGTCAGTTTTCCTTGCCTTCGGGACCTTCAGACAGAAAGCCGGCGCATCAGCAAGGGTTGAAGGCTCGATCATCCAGGCTGCATCCGCAAGAGCGAGTGAACTCGGTATAGGGCACTTCATAGCTTTTGACGTTTGCAACCCTAGAACTCCTAAGTAGATATTGATCCAAGAGCAATGTCTTATGGGGTTTCTTAATCCCAGGGTCCTCTTCCTATCCTATTTAGGTACTTACTTGCTTGAATTTCTTTTCATTGTAGAACCCTAGATCTTCTTTTGTCTGTCTTCGGGAATCCTAAACCATAAAAAAAAAACTAAAAATCACAAAGAACAAAAATCACCTGCATCATTTCATCCTGGCATCTAGTTAGTCCCGCACATGTTTGGTATCCGACCATGGTTTAGACACAGCACTTCTTAAGTACTTGGATTAGGTGCTTCACCGAGCCATCCAGTCTTAGGAGAAAAGTAGGGTTTCAAGACCCTCTCCTCCCATTCCACAGGGATCTCCTAAGGCATGTAGGGGTTCCATTGTGATTGACCTTTAAAGAAGAACACAAGAAGAAAAGTTTTAAAAACCCAAAAGAAAATTTTTGCATCATTAGATTTCATCTTCTTTTAATTTCTGCATTTTTTTCTTTCCATATATGGTCTGTTGTTTTAGGTGTTACTATTTGTAGGAACCTCCAAACTCTTTAATTTTATTTTTTTAAATCACACATAACTGAGTGTATTTTTGATGATGTTTTTAGATTTTATTGCAGCCTATAGAATTTCTACAAGCCAGAATACTACCTGAGAGCAAAATCTATTCTGTGATTTTTCATCAAGTGCATCTTTTCATGTTTTCATTTTTCAAGTAGTTTAATTTTACATTTAGTGTCATCTCTTGTCATGTCCATCATTTTATTTCTTCTTTCATCCATCAAAAATATCCAAAAAAAAAACATAAATTAGATCCATCTTATTAGATCATTTTCATAAATCATCTTAAGGGCATCAATTTGATAAAAGGACAGGATTTCATTACCTGTCCCTAGCCCAAAAAATTATCAACCTGCATAACGAACTCGACCCCTAAGTAAAACAGAGTAGACACTTAACTTGCTCTAGTGAGCTAGGGATACCCACGAAGTCAGGTTGAACCAAGTGTCAAGCCAATTTAGACAATTTGTTTGTGTGTGCTTGAGTATCTGGTGTCTAGGCAAGTGGTTCAGGGACAAGAGCCCGAAGGAAGGTGGGTTGGTTTGCTTACCTGGCCAAGCTCAAATTGGTGTATAAGGCAAGTAAAGAGGAACCTCCACCAACCTTACACTTACCTGGCTAGGTTCCAAGTTACTACCACCAAGATTGTCATCTTGACCTAACATTTAGTTTGAACTCTTAGGTCTAGTAAACCCGTAACATCTTTCGTTATGTGTTGCATGTCGACTAGATCAGGAGTCCCCTATCACTTCCATCATTCCCAGTCAAGTAAATCCATGGAAAACGCCCAAGAGAATCACTTAAGGGTCATCACTTAACAGTTAGCTAGGATAAACAATAGGCTTGATAAGTTTGAAGATAGAATTGGAGCCTTAGAAAAGAACATTAGACCATCCATCAAGCTTGAGTTTGAGTCACCTCCTCACCCTAGGGAAAACCCTCAGTGTGATCTTTCTTTAGGGTCTGAAGACCTTTTAGGAATAGTTAGGTGCATCCTTACCCAAAACATAATGCAAGAAGATTGGCATAGGACTAACATCCTACCAACCTTTGTCAAGTTAGAGGATAAGGTACGTAAGATCATAGTTGATAGTGGGAGCTGTGTCAATGCCATCTCTTTAAATACTATGAAAGTCTTAGGATTGACCCTAGTTCCTCACCCCAACCCTTATAAGGGCTCAAGGATAGATCCGACTTCCATACCTATCAAGTCTAGTGCCAAGTTTTGGTCAAATTGCTATCATATGAGGAAGAGATTTTGTGTGATGTCCTTCCCATGAGAGTCAGTAGCATTATCCTAGGTCAACCCTGTCTTTACGATCATGATGCCATCATTTATGGTCGGACCAATACTTGTGACTTTAGTCACCATGGGAAGAAATTTATAATCAAACCAATTTAGCCTAAGGACCAGGATAAAAGAGAATCAAGTAGCCTTAAGGAAGAGAAGCCTGGAGTCACCCTGATCAAGTCTAAGGAGTTAGAGAAAGAGATTACCGAGGAAGAACCATTTAACGAATTTCAAGAAGAAAAGGTTGAACATTCTAAGAATTTAAATGAGAAAACCCCTGAGCCCATTGAAGTCTTTAATTATGAAAAGGTTGAACCCATTGATAATCTAGAGAAAGAAACTTCGGAGCCCATCAAAGAATCCAAAGAAACATCTATGAACCAAGTTTAGTAGAGGAGTATGGTGAAGATGGGCCCAAGGTTAAAATCATTGAGGAATCAAAGTAAAAAGATACTGAACCCACTAAAGAATTTGAAGAAGAAATGACCGAGCCAGGATCATATTTAGTAAATGATTATGAGGGTTCGCCAGTCTTGTCCACAGAAGGAGTTCAGGAACAAACCCTTAATGAACTGAACCAAAGAGAACATCCTCAAGAGATAGTTGAAGCTTTGAAAGGATTTGAGGATGTACTTCTTGATGAGTTACCAGATCAATTACCAACCTTGAGGAATACCCAGCCTGCCCTAGAACTTGTACCCATAGATCAGTGTCCAAATTTTAATTTCATCCTAAATAACCAAGGTCTGTTTCATGCTATCCATAGATTGCCCCAAGACTCCGACTCCTATTTCCTACCCTTCCTTGAAACTTATCAAGTTTCTAGTGCTAAGGGATTACATTTTGTTGAGATTACCAGGTTGCGTGAACCCTTAGAGATCATCCAATTTGCTACCTACTTCTGGTATAGATTATGGCATTTGCTAGGGATCTATGATATTTTTCATGTGCGCACCAGACCAGTGTCAAACCTTGAGAGTCAATAATCTATTTGGTTTAGGCACTAAAGAGTCCAACAAAATTTCGCTCTATAGGAATGTTCAGTTGAGTCTGCATTTTGCATCATGTTAGGATTCTGCATTAAGTACTAATTTTAAAATAATTAGGCTGATTCCCGAAAGAGAACTAAAGAGTTTGATCAAAGGGATTTTGTAATTATTAGGCTTAGGCCTAAACAGTTTTCACTGGGAACCATTAAGAAACTTCTTGCTCGTGGAGCTGGCCTCTTTAGAGTGATAAGGAGAGTTAGCTCTAATGCCTATGTGCTTGAGCTACCCCCGAATTATGGCATTAGCTCGACTTTCAATATCCCAGACTTAGTCGAGTATAGGGAACCAGCAAACATACCCAGTGAGCCATTTGGGCCTAACCTTTCATTTGAGAGCAAACCTGACCCAGAGTGTCCACCTCCAATTTTACCTAAGAGAGGAGAGTGGATCGAGTGTGTCCTGGATGATCAAGATATGACCACCCGGGGCAAAGGCTTTCAGCGTTACTTGGTCTGATTGCAAGGTCGACCATAGTTCGATGATTCATAGGATAACCGAGAGGACTTGCAGCACCTCAACCCCGACCTTCTGAAAAAAAATATCAAAGCCAAATCAACCCTTACTCGACAGGGTCGAATTCCTCCCACCCTAAGACAATTGGTGTGGGCACCAGACCTCTGATTAGGGTTTCAATTTTTGGATCCTGTAATAAGGCTTCAAGCCTTTGAATTGTTATTTTAGTTAGTCTCATTTATTTTTGTTTAGTCCTGTACATTGACCAATTGGGTCAAGTTGTGTCCTGTATCGAGTCCAGTCCTATAATGATTCCAGTCCGAGTCTGTTTGAAGATTGGGCCCAAGCTGAAGTGGTCTTCGAGTCTAGTCCAATTTGTAATGGGTCAAGCCATCTCCCAAGCCATGAAGGATGCCACTTGGTGCCACCTCATGAATCCCATGTGGCACCACATCACCTTGACATGTGGATGGCCAAGGCAAGAAGGGAATGCTAGAATTTATGGGTGCCATTCCTTGAATCTTTCCTCCCTTCCCTCCCCTTATCAAGCCTTTTTCCAAAAGAGCTATGGGCAGACAAGGAAGGTCTATGGGCAATGAAGGCATGATCCTTGTTTCAAGCCCCATATCAAGACTTCTTCCCAAGGTACTTGGTTGGCTATGGAAGAAAATCATTGACCCTCAACTCAAGAACACAACTCCCTTGTTTCAAGCCCCATATCAAGCCATTTTTTTAAAGTGCTTGGTCGGTTATGGAAGAAAATCATTGATCCTCAAATCAATAAGACAACTCCCATCTTTCAAGACCCAAATCAAGCCACAAAACCTTGGAAGAAGAAATTTGAATTTGGGGCCCTCTTCATGAAGCTTTATATTTTTCAAATTTGAATGGGTTTTAAAGTACCTATATAAAGGGCCTTACCCCTTCCTTGTAATGTTTATGTTGATGAATGAAAAAGAGATATTTGATTGTTATTCTTCTTAGTTGCCTTTGTTCTATAAAAACGTCGATCTTCGTGAGGGAGCGCCTATGCCTTCGGGCATCGAGAGGTGTGAGGCCTCAAGTTATCGTCTCTTCCGCCAATCCATCTTCCATCTTCGAGTTCGGAGGTCAACTTGATGATCCATCTAGGAACCCAGTAAGAAGATCCTCAATCTTTATCATATACAACCATTCTTTCATTATTTCTTCCTGCTACTTGTGATCCCTAATTCCTCCTGTGATTGTTCGCAGGTCCTCCAGGTACTACGAATATGGAGTCAGTTTTCCATGCCTTCGAGACCTTCGGACAGAAAGCTGACGCATCAGTGGGGGTTGAAGGCTCGATCATCCAGGCCGCATCCGCAAGAGTGAGTGAACTCGGCATCGGGCATTTCAGAGCTTTTGAGGTTTGCAACCCTAGAACTCCTAAGTAGATATTGATCCGAGAGCTAAGTCATACAGGGTTTCTCAATCCCGGGGTCCTCTTCCTATCCTATTTAGGGACTTACTTGCTTGAATTTCTTTTCATTGTAGAACCCTAGATCTTCTTTTTGTCCGTCTTCAGGTCCCCTAAACCCTAAAAAAAAAACTAAAAATCACAAAGAACAAAAATCACCTGCATCATTTCATCCTAGCATCTAGTTAGTCCTGCAACATAAGAGGTGTGATTATGGGAGGCTCCCCTCGCTTTCATAAGGTCCTAATTAAAAATCACAAATTCACTTAAGGTGTTTGCCGTTAGATCCCTAGCCTTAGACACCAATATCTAGGAGTAAATACATAATCAATTAATGCTAAGTTTCAACATGATCATGAACTTGACTTGTTGATGTCCCTAGTTTTATGTTCTTACTCAATTTTATGTTAGGCTTGGGTCAATGCAATATGCAATTGATTATTTTTGGGCCAAGGAAAGGTGATGAAATCTTTCCCTTATCTTGTAATAGGATTATCCTTAAATATTTTAAAATGAATGCACATCCAACAATCTAGCTAATCAATAGAACATAAAGACTAAGAATAACATGCATTTCAAAATTCAAATATCTAAATTTAAAATTTAAATTTAAATTTCTAATTTAAATTTCAAATTCAAATTTTCAAATTTTAAATTTCATAATTTAAAATTTAAAATTTTAAATTTAATTTCTTGAATTATGCCTAGGTGGATTTTGAATCTTAATTGTGCCAGAAAACTTTGGGGTGTTCAATGTGCTAATAAAAGAAAATCATGCAATTTAAACAATCACTTAGGCAAGACATGCAATCACACATCAAGCAAGCAATTAACACATCAAACCTTTAACCTAAGGATCTCATGTCCAGTCGTAGCTCATTACTTCCATGGATCGTGATAGTATACTTTCGTATATCCACTTAGGAGGCGTGAAATCTTAGATCAAAGTATAGAAACAATGCAGATTTTTTAAAAAAAATTCAAATCTAAAATCTATGAGGAAGATTTCAGCCCTAGTTTTTGAACTGGCAATAGTAATGAAAAATGCTAATGAAAACTAAGATCTGAAAAGTTATGAAGAGAACTTTCATATTAATCATTAATATGCAGAATTTCAGCATGCAAAAAATTTCATCAACTAGCATGCTTGTCCTAGTTAACCATGCTCTGATACCAAAAATGATACAGGATGCTAGATGGAGTTTTAAACTTAGAACCTAGCAAACTAAAATGAGCATTGATTCTACCACATATCAGCAAGATTCTTGCATAAGAGGGAAAAATAAATTAATGTAAGAGACTACTAGATGAAAGTTATATTACCTGCAATGTAGTTTCCATTTAATCAAAAGTAGAAAGGACCTAATGGTTGAGAAACCATTCTAACTAGGACATGTACCTTCAAACAATCAGACCTAAGAGTCTAAAATGGGTTCTCTTGCCAACAATGAGTTCTCATAGTTTTGGTGGTGGTTTAATTTCTGCACTCCAAGGGTTAGCAGTTGGACTTGAAGACTATCACTCCTTGGATGGAAGATTCATAATGTAGATAGTTTCGAAGCAAAGCAAACCTCCTCTTCAGTTTGAAATCATGGAGGATCCTGCAATGGAGGGCATTAGTGGTTGTGGAATGGATGAGAGAAAATGAAAGTTGAAATCTAGAAGAAGGAGGAGAGGAAATGATTGTTGGCATCCTGGATGAAGATGTTGGTGACTTGGATGAGGAGGTTGGCATCTTGGATGAAGATGGTGGCATCTTGGATGGACGGATGGTGTCTTGGATGAATGGTTAGCATCTTTGATGAATGGTTGGTCCTCACACCCTCTCCCTCATGGAGTGTTAAATGCAACAAGCAAATGGAAGAAGAAAATGAGCTTTCATTCATTCATCATAATGGCTTGATTAAAAGAGGGTTAGGGGTATTTATAGACTTCCCTAGCTCTTTTAAATTTGAATTACAAGCATAAAGAGTGGTGTGAAGAGTGGAGTGATAAGTGGGATTACATGCATGAAGGGTGGAGAGATAAGTAGGGCACCCAACTTAATTTTAAGTTTGAATTCTTCTTGGGCACACATTATGAGGTGATGTGGAAGGTGATGTGTTACTCCCACTTGGCATGGAGGTGAGGTGGCATTCCAACTTGGCATGGTGGTTGTGGTGGTTTGCTCTTATCTTGTTGCATCCAAGCTTCATGGTCTTGACTAATTTGACTCAACTTGAACCCAACTTGTCTAATTACAAGACCCAACTATTTACAAGATCAAATTGATCCCAACAAGATTACATTGAACCTAACAAAACTAAATTGGAATGGACTCGACTCTAATTATAGGACTCATGCTAAAATTAAAAACAAAGTTGAAGCCAAAATTGGAGTTTGGTTTATTCACTAGTAATCCATAAAGAGCTTGGATTGATTAGGTTTGCTTGAAGTTTCTTATGAACTCTGGTGCACGCACCAGACTCTTATCTGATTGAGGCATTGTTTTTCTAGTTGGCATGAGATCTAAAAGGGTGTGAGACATCTATAAGAAAGAAGGAAGCACGGATCACATATCATGTCATAAACAATTCTCATGCAATTCCTTTGTGTCATCTCTTTTTGAATGTGATTCAGTTTCAGATAACCTCTTATCTAAAAGTGGTGTGAACTTGATTGTGATGTGGGATGAAAAATTAGTTGTGCAACAACTATAAGAAAGAAGTTATGTGGGTGCAGTAATTTGATTCCTCCTTAATTTTTATACCATAAGCCATACATCCTAGTGCCCCAATCTTATCTTCTTCCTTGCCAAAAACATTGCAAAACTCTAAAAAAGAGAGTTAAGAGAGAAGAGAAGGGGAGAACAAAATGTCTTCTCCTCTCTTGGTGTCAATGAAGTTATTCTATCCGATTGCATGAAGAGTTCGTGCGAAGGCTACAAGGGTTGCAACCTTATCCTTCAAGATCGTCAAGCAGGAATTCGAGATTCAAGCCAGAGGAGAGGCCTGCAAGGAGCTAGAACTCCAGTGGCCTCAAGGAGTCAATCAGCATTATCCCCATATGGATACCAGCAAAGGCCAAGTGCTTAAGTAGCTTTAATAGTATCCTCAAATATCCATCGATCTGATCCTAATCAAGGAGGATAGTGATCAAGATAAGTTAATCAAACCTTTTCTATTTCTATTTTATTTTCATATATGAGTTTTTGTGATGAATACCTTATTAACATGTTAGTTAGATCCTAGGGAGTTATTTTAAAATAATTTAACATGCCTTTTTATAAAATAGTTTCATAGATTGCATCCATCAGGGTTTTAGAAATCCTGATTTTCAGCATGCTTGCAACATTATTTCCTTCAAGTATCAACCTAAAAAATTTGACATTTTCTATGCTGATAACCCAAAAACCATTAGATGTGTGTTTTCAAAGGAAGAAAGATTCCATTTTAACCTCGTTTCATGTACTATAAAAGATATGGATGGGAGAAACAAACCACTAACTCTTCATGAGTCTTCTCATCTTCTGCAACCAACTTATGACATCCAAAGCGGATACCATGACATCATGAGGTGATTCTATGATACCCTGTTATCCAAACAAGTATCAGAATCAGGTTTGGAATGAACTCATGACATCTCTAGGAGATTTTATGAGTTCTTGAGGGTATTCTATGATACCTTGATATCTAAATAGATCCAGGAATTTCCTTTGCAACCAACTTATGACATCCTAAGGGAATACTATAACATCATGAGGGGGTTCTATGACACCCCATATCATAATCGGTCAAGGAATGACATTTGGAACCACCTCATGTCATCCCAAGGAGATTTTATGACATCCACAGCAGATACCATAACATCCTGATAACCAAAGAGGTCTCGAAATGATGATTGCCATAAAGTCATAACATCTTGATGTGATTTTATTATATCATGATGGGATTCTATGACACCTCGATATACTAATTAGTCTTGAAATCTAGTTTGGCACCACCTCATTACATCCAGAGGGAATTTTATAACCTCCATAGTAGTTTCTATGACAACCTAGTATCCAAATAGGTACCAGAATTAGCATTTTTCCATTATCTTTATGTTGTTTGTATTTAAATGAAATTTACTAGTTTAGAGGGTTGGAAAAATTATGTAAATATAATAAAGGTTATGCAAAAAAAATTGTAGTATTAGGCTGACATACTCATTGCTAGTGGGGAGGGTACGTGGAAAAATTGTAACCCGAATCGAATATAGCCCGATGGGGTTGGGGCCCAGTGGGGTTAGCTACACCGAGATATATCCCCCCTCTCTTTTTCTTTACCAATATATATATATATATATATATATATATATATATATATATATATATATATATATATATATATATATATATTTATTTATTTATATTAAAGGTTGGAATAAAATGAGTATGGAATGATTATCTTATGTTACACTATATTACGAGATTGTAGTAGTTTATGGATATACTATGTGATATCCTCGTGTGCAAATATGATATCCCTTGTGGTCACATATCCACCCACATTCCTCCTCCTTCGTATTAGCACTCCCCCAACTATTTCCTCCAAAAGTTTTTATCATAAATATTACTTCTCCTATGTTAGTTGGTTGCACATGTTGTTAAAAAAAGTATCTTAAAGCTAATAATCTGGGTTGTAAACGGTTGAGCTATCTTGTAGATGTATATGCATTATTAATAAAAAAAATATATTTTTGGTAGATCGACAATATTTATCATCTTCCTATAAACTCCAATGTGTTGATATCCTTATAACATTATAGATTCTGTTGCTGCCAAGATCATCGTGGTCCATAGCTCGGTTGCGTCGGGACGTTCTTCCTCCCTCGCCACCGCGTGTCCTCCCTTCCTTCCTGCAAGACAGGGGAGACCCAGGCCAAGGATTTTGGTAAGGACACTCCAATGATCAAGTCAGTGGGATAATCGAGGGGAACAGAAAAGACCTCCGCGCTATAGGGCTTGGGGGACCCTTCCCCCGGGAGGGTGTGACTCGATGCAAAAATGTAAAGAAAATGGAAACATTCAGGATCAATAGCGGGGAATGGGGACCTACCTTTCCCTCACCTTTCCCCATGTTCTTACCATTATTACATGAAGGGAAACAAGTGCATCGGATGCCTACCCTATGCATGCTACACTAGGGAGTAGGTATTGCATAATTAAAATTTCTAACATGCATACGGAAAAACCTACTCAAGCACAGGATCTAACATAAACATGATGCATGAAACAGATACATAGGCATGTAAAGGAAAGTGCAATAATTATAAATAATATTATAAAAATTAGATCTGAACATGCATGATGAATAACATACCTTATAGCGCTTCCTTTTGTTCTGAATTTTGGATCGAAGCAGGAAGAATCCAACTCCAGAAGTCTTTAGAACAGATCTGCAAATAGGAAGAAGAGTAGAGGATCGATTCAATCTTTTGAGGTATCCAAATGTCCACCCTCTAGAGTATCCATGCACGGGCTCTTGCTGATCCAACTCCCGGATGGATGCTAGTCCTCTAAGAATCAACAACAAGTCACAGACATGTGGAGCAGGGAAAACCAAATAGGACTACAGTCTTCTCCAAGACTGCCTTAACTCCACCAATAGCACACATTGGAGATCGTAAAACCATGGAAGAAATCATGGAGACCCAACAGATTTTCTACACACAGAAATCTATCCCAAAACCTCTCTCACTGATCCTCTCAAAGCCCTGTTACTTCCCTTCTCATTCTTCTATCACAGATCAATGTGGATCACTCTCCTCTCCTCTCTTATCAATGCCCTATTTTTTGCCCCTCTCCCATAGCTCATGGCCTTCAACCAGGATAAAAAATTGAGACATTAAGAAAACCCGTGAAGGAAGACTAGGAAGATGACATGAGAGGTTTTTTTATTGGTGGAAGAAAACAGGGAACCGTAGGCCATATCACCATGAAACCTGCATGAAAACCGAGTCCGAGAAGGAGGAAGACTTATCGGAGAAAAAATAAGATGAGACTCCTATCCAGATTGCGGTGCGAAGGATAAAGATTATCAGATAACCCAAACCGATCACCATGAAGTTCTTATCCCATAACATGATAAAAATAGGGAAATTGAGAAGCAGGGGAAGCGACGCAAGTATACAAGCTGGTGTTTAAATTTTTTGGAGAAAACAACATTGAACCAAAAACAAAACACAGTGTAAAATAAACCAAGTTTTAAATCGATTTAACAAATCCGAAAACCGGTTCATAAAATCTTGGTCCAGAAACCCCCGATCAGAAACAATAATGGGTCCAATCTTGGTCTACGAGGAACAATTCCTGGTTGACCCAAACCAATCCTGGTTGACCAAATCAGACCAGGTTGACCAGAAAAAATCTAATGTGTTCTCAAATAGGCCGTTTGACCTTAATACTGAAATGATTCCAAATCATTGATCGGCTCCTGGATTAGGAAGAAATCTTCTATGGCATGTGACCTTATAGGTTCGAACCTAAACAGTAGCACTGGAACACTTCCAGTACCAGTACATGATACAATCTAGCAATGGGTCCAAGCATCCCGATAGGCCGAAGATGCGATAGCAATCTATCAAACCTCTGGCATATAGTTGCCATATAATTCATCAATTTGACCTCGAATGCTTAAGATGACCTAGGGTTAGACTGCCAGCCCTTACTGAGTCAATCCACAACTTGTCTCAACCTCGCAAGTCCAGTGACTCCTCACTAGGATTACCCTGACCGAGGATTTGCTAAATTGAGACACAGCAAGATATTCAATCCAAACAATTTGGATAGGTCAATTCCATCTTGGTCCACCACTGCTCTACAAGTACTTGCCTGTACATAGAAACCTTCTATCAACATATTAGAAATCCGGGTAGTTCGGCACCAAAGCATAGGGAGTTACTTGCAAGCTACTATGGTGACCTCAGGTCAGAGGGACACATATATCCAAATCCAATCGTGAGCAATCCTTTGGCAAAAAGGAGCTCCACAGAGTCATGTTCAATGTGATATCACACATCCCACTTGCAGATCACATCAATGTCACCACAGTCTTTTGGTCAAGAGGACAACCAAATGATGTGAACCACAATAACCTACACTTGGTACATTGCCATCCTATACAATATATCCTTTGGTTGTGAACCTTTTTAAAGGACCACTCGATAAATCCTCTCTATATCGAAGTTAGTGTAGTCCTAAGGACTTCATCACATAAATAGAGTCATTATAGTAAAATGAATAATGTGATGAGCTGCCAAAATAAAGTTTTATTAATTCATATATAAATTACAATACTGAGCATAACCACTTACAGCTTAAACGATTGGCTTTGGGATACAATTCCCAACAACTCCAACTTGTATTAAAGCCAATCAGAACAGTATCAAATACCCATTTTCCTTTTACAATAGTCGAACTCTTTGATTCTGAGAGCTTTAGTAAAGGGTCGGCCAATTCTCCTTTCCATCGATCTTCATAAGGTTGATGTCGTCTCTTTTCACGATTTCTCGCATGAGATGATAGCACTGCAGAATGTGCTTTGTACGGTGATGAGACTTTGGCTCCTTAGCTTGAGAAATGGCACCTGTGCTGTCACAATACACTGGAACAGGACCATCTAGGAAAGGTGCCACCCCTAGCTCTCCAAGGAACTTCCACAACCACATGGCTTCCTTTGTTGCATCTGATGCTGCAAAGTACTCTGCTTCGCATATCGAGTCTGCAACTGTTGCCTGCTTGGAACTCTTCCAGTATATCGCTCCTCCATTCAGGGTAAACACAAACCCAGACACACTCTTGCTATCATCTCTATCTGACTATGAACTAGACTCAGTATACCCCACAAGTTTCAAGTTAGGTTCTCCATAAATCAGCCATTGGTCCTTAGTATTCCTCAAATACTTCAGGATGGTCTTAACCACCTTCCAATGCACCTCACCTTGGTCAAACTGATATCTGCTCACCTCTCCTAGTGAGAATGCCATGTCTTGTCTAGTACATGTCATAGCATACATGATAGAGCCCACTGTAGAAGCATAAGGAACTCAATTCATGCGCTCTCTTTCCTTAAGAGATGTCGCACAATCCTTCTTGGAAAGAGTAATTCCAGAACATATTGGGAGATAGCCTTTCTTGGAATTCTCCATGCTGAACCGTTTCAGCACGGCATCAATGTACGTAGACTGGGACAATCCCGGATGCCTCTTAGATATATCATTATAGATCTTCATACCCAATATGAAAGAAGCTTCACCCAAGTCCTCCATGTAGAATTGAGATGACAACTAGACCTTTTTTCTTTATAATGCTACGATGTCATTCCCGATTAAGAGAATGTCATCAACATACAGTACCAGGAATACAATCACAAACCATTAACCCACTTATAGATGCAGGGTTCCTCTCCATTCCTAACGAAGCCATATGATTTGATACACCTATCAAATCGCATGCTCCAACTTCGAAATGCTTGCTTGAGTCCATAAATGGACTTTTGTAATTTACACACTTTTGACTCATCTATGGATGTGAACCCTTTAGGCTGTATCATATACACCTCCTCATCCAGCTCCCCATTCAGGAAAGTAGTTCGGACATCCATCTACCAGATCTTAAAGTCAAAATGTGCTGCCAAAGCAAGAATAATCCGAATGGACTTGAGCAATGCCACAGGAGAGAACGTCTCATCATAATCGATACCATATCACTGATGATACCCCTTGGCAACCAGACGGGCTTTATATGTTTCCACCTTCCCATTTGTGCCCCTTTTTCTCTTGAAAATCAACTTGCACCCGATGGATTTTATTCCTTCAGGTGGATCAACTAATGTCCATACATTGTTGATCTCCATGGACTCCATCACGGATCGCATGGCTCTAAGCCACGCCTCAGAATTAGATTGCTGACGTGCATCCATATATGTGATCGGATCCACATCATTCTCATCGAATTCAACGGGATCACCATCTCGGACTAAGAAACTATAATATCTATCTGGCTGATGCGGTACTCTACTGGATCTCCTAATCATGGGTTCTAGGTGTGATCTAATCACAATTGGTTCTATGATATCTTTTGAGTGTGCAGGTTCTTCCACTGGTTGAACTTCACCAAGTTCAATCTTAGAGGCTACAATTCCTTCTTCGAAGAACTCCTTTTTCAAAAAGATAGCCCTAAGAGCAACGAACACTTTCAATTCGTCCTCCAAGTAGAAGAATTAACCTTTTGTTTCCTTAAGGTACCCAATAAATAGGCACCGATCAGACCTAGGACTAGGTTTATCTGAGTCTAAACGCTTTACATAAGCTGGACAACCCCAGACCTGAAAGTGTGAAATTAAGGGCTTACGTCTATTCCATAACTCATATGGAGTGGAGTCAATAGACTTACTCGGAACATTATTCAGCAAGTAACAAGCTATCTCAAGTGCATATCCCCAGAAGGATAGCGGCAGAGTTGCAAAACCCATCATGGATCAAACCATGTCTAATAGGGTTCGATTCCTCCTTTCGGACACACCATTCAACTGGGGTGTTCCTGGAGGAGTCCGCTGAGAGAGAATTCCATTCTCCTCCAGATATGCCATGAACTCACTGGATATGTATTCACCACCTTGATCAGATCAAAGGGTTTTAATACTCTATCCAGTTTGTTTCTCCACTTCATTTCGATATCGTTTGAACATTTCAAATGACTCAGATTTATGTCTCATTAAAAACACATAACCATACCTGGAAAGGTCATCTGTAAATGTAATAAAATATTTGTATCCACCTTTGGCATTAACTATCATTGATCCGCATACATCAGTATATATGAGACTTAGAAGTTCTGTAGCTCGTTTACCTTTTCTACTAAAAGGTTTCTTGGTCATTTTACCAAGCAAATAGGATCACAAGTGGGCAGTAAGTCAGAATCACTGACCTTGAGGAGGCCTTCTCCCAGCAACTTGTTCATCCTATTTACTTAACATGACTTAGCCTACAATGCCATAGGTATATGTCAATGACATTTTCTATCCTTGGGCATTTGCTAAATGTGTACATTACATTAACAGGCCATGACAAAATATAAATGCCATTATTTAACTTAGCTTTCATTATCACAGAGTTATTTATAATAACTTGGCAAAAATCTCCTTTTATTGAAAGTTCATAACCATAATTGGCCAATAGGCCTACAGAGATAATGCTCATAATAAAACTAGGACAATAATGATAGTCGACTAATTTGACAGTACTAGACTCAAAAATAAGACTCAGAACTCTGACCACCAGTACTAGAACATGATTTCCATTTCTGACACTTAGGAACTGCTCCCCATCCTCGAATCTCTTGCTAACCTGCTGTCCTCGCAATGAATTGCAAACATGAATAGGACTACCAGTATCCAATACCCAGTTTGTAGTGTCAGAAATAGAGAAATTACAAGGTTTTATCATATAAATACCTTGTCTAGCACTCTGCTGCTTTCTCTTTTTTGTCCTATTCAAGTCCAAGGATTCCAGATAAAGAGGATAGTTCCTCTTCCAGTGTCCCTGCTTCTTACAATAGAAGCACCTTGCACTATCTTGATCAGCTTTTACTTTTTTGGTCTGACTTGGGCCAGGAGCACTCTGCACCTTCATTTCCTCACCTTTCTTCGTCCCTTTCTTAAAGGGACGACAACCTCTAAAACATCCCACTAAATTCACCATCCCCTTATTCAGTTGGTGGTCCTTCTCGTAAGTCTGCAGCAACCCCATAAAACCATGGTAATTGACTGCAGGCTTATTCATTCTATAATGATCGAGAAAGTCAAAATAGGAGGAGGGTAGAGAATTTAGAATCTTATCTTTGCTGAGTTGCTCGTGCAAGGGACATCCGAGCATGCCCAATCGTTCGATCATCTCGATCATGAACAATACATGATCAATGATCGAACTGCCATTCCATATTTTGGCATTGTAGATGGCACAAGACACTTTGTACCGCTCCATATCGTCTGGCATGCCGAAAGATTCCTTCAACCTTTTAAGAATCTCGTTTGTCTAGGCCTCCTCAAATTTGCGACTGAACTCGTTGTTCATCGTCACCGACATTATGCATCAAACAGTAGTCCGATTAAAAACCAACTTCAAATAAGTGTCCCTGATCGAACTCTGAGCATTGGCAGGAAGGATTTCGGGTGCGGGATCCATTATCACATAAAGGATTCACTCATGCTCCAGGACTAGCCTCAATTTTTGATACCAGCTATCGAAATGGGACCCTTTAACTTCTTTCTATTGAGAAGAGACCGGAGCAAAAGGTTTGAAAACATCTAAAAAGAAAATTAAGACCAAATTAGTATATAAATTAATCAATTAAACCAAAAGACTTGGACTTTAGTCTAAAGGTCCCTCCCACTAATTTTGTAGATTGGGAGACTCTAACTCCAATCCATGAAATCATCATTTCATAGTGGGTACTGAAATCCAATAGACCACGTATGAGCTCGACTATGGCCGACTCACCCATATACGCCTAAAGGTAGGTTCTCTAACCAATTGCTTCCCCAAAAACTCCCAGTAATAAATTTAGCCCCAGAGAACCCCCAATCGGACTTGGGGCCTCCTATTGTGGGTCTCTGGTTAGGTCCAACCATTCATATGACAAATCCATTGCTTCCAGCTAACTAATGACCAAGCCTGACTATGGCCGGCCCACCTGATCACTGTTAAGAAGGTTGCACTGAACCATCATCTATGGAAGAGTAATCCCAGTGACCGGATGCACACCCATTCTATGGAATTTTTGATGTACACCAAGCTAAAGGACTCATTATTAACCCACTTAATGGGAGGCTAAGACACCATCAACTCATTAACTTAGTATTTTTCAAGACCTAATAATTTTAAAGGATTTTAATTAAATTGTGACAGAAGAATAGAGAGAAGAACATGGATCAAACTCCCACTGATCAAATCAATTCTCATGAGGGTTGAATTAAATTCAACAAGTTGGTCCATTGGCACCTAAAGATCAGACAAGCTAATCAACTTGGGTGACATGGGTTAACTCGAATCAATAAGCTTTTCTAATCAGTTTTGGTTGACTGGATTGGCCAGGTAGGTGAGATCACGAGTGAGTATCCACCATTAACCATCTTTCCTAGACACCAACCCTCATGCAGCCATGATCAAAATTGCCAAACCTACCTAGACACCAATCGATTTACTAGACTTGATTAAACCAACCTAAGAACTCGGGCTTACCGCAGAGCCACTAATTAGATCCATTTTAGAAGAATGGACTAACCCATCTAACTATTAGATAGATACTAAAGAGAAGGTCCTTAATCAACATTTGATTAGTTCTCTTAAGTCCAATTCAACTAACCTTAGGTCTAACCCAATAAATGGACCCAATCAGACAGCTAACCCATTTAACCTGGATGTCTTTTTCAAATGACATTAGATTTCATAAACCCTAATCAGGCTTGTCATTTAATTAATCTTTCAATTCATAATTATAAATTATAAGCCAACTTTTAATTAAAATATTTTAAATTAAATTCATGTAAAACCCTTTTACATCTTTCATGCTTCATATCTAGTCTTATCATATCAATTTATAATATTACAAGCTTTAATAATTTTAGATATGCCAATGTATAATCATGTATCAGGATTAAAATATTTTTAATACCATAGGTTTCCTTTAAGGATCCTTCTGAAAAGGCCAACATAGACGAATCACCTCGTGCTATAAAAAATTAGTTGTTTAAACTCTGATTAATCTCTAGGGACACACGACCATCGTGAAGGTCTCAACTAGGTTCCTAAAAGTAATCCATAAACTATATACAGATCCAACAATACATGTAATCATGATATGCTACACAGGAACCATAGCTCTGATACCACTGAAGGGAAACAAGTGCATCAGATGCCTACCCTAGGCATGCTACACTAGGGAGTAGGTATTGCATAATTAAAATTTTTAACATGCATATGGAAAAACTTAGTCAAGCACAGGATCTAACATAAACATGATGCATGAAATAGATACATAGGCATGTAAAGGTAAGTGCAATAATATAAATAATATGATAAAAATTAGATCTAAACATGCATGATGAATAACATACCTTATAGCACTTCTTTTTATTCTAAATTTTGGATCGAAGCAGGAAGAAGCCGACTCCAGCAGTCTACAGAACAGATCTGCAAATAGGAAGAAGAATAGAGGATCGGTCCAATCTCTCGAGGTGTGAAAATGTCCAACTTCTAATGTATCCATATGTGGGCTCTCATTGATCCAATTCCTAGATGGATGCTAGTCCTCCAAGAAACAACAACAAGTCACGGATGTGTGGAGCAGGGAAAAACAAACAGGACTTTACGAACAATCTTCTCCAAGACTACCTTAACTCCACCAACAGTATAAACTAGAGATCGTAAAACTAGGGAAGAAATCATGGAGGCCCAACAAATTTTCTGCACATAGAAATCTATCCCAAAACCTCTCTCATTGCTCCTCTTAAAGCCCTGTTACTTACCTTCTCATTCTTCTCTTATAGATCAATGTGGATCGCTCTCCTCGTCTCTCTTATCAATGCCTTGTTTTCTACCCCTCTCCCACAGCTCATGGCCTTCAACCAGGATAAAAAATTTAGGCATTAAGAACACCCATGAAGGAAGACTAGGAAGATGACATGAGAGGTTTTTTTATCGGTGGAAGAAAATAGGGAACTGGAGGCCATATCACTGTGAAACCTGCATGAAAACTGACTCCGAGAGGGAGGAAGACTTGCGAGAGAAAAAACACGATGAGACTCCTATCTAGATTATGGTGCGAAGGATAAAGATTATCAGATAACCCAAACTGATCACCATGAAGTTCATATCCCATTACATGGTAGAAACAGGGAAATCGAAAAGCAGGGGAAGCCACGCAAGTATACTAGCTAGTGTTTAAAATTTCTGGGAGAAACAATGTTGAACCAAAAACAAAACACCATGTAAAATAAACCAAGTTTCAAATCGATTTAATAAATCCAAAAACTAGTTCATAAAACCCTAGTCCTGAAACCCTCGGTCCGACCAAACCCAATCAGAAAGAAAAAAGGGTCCAATCCTAGTCTACTAGGAATAATTCTTGGCTGACCCAAACCAATCCTGGTCGATCCAAATCTGACCAGGTTGACCAGAAAAAATCCAATATGTGCTCAAACAGACCATTTGACCTTAATACCGAAATGATTCTCAATCAATGATCGACTCTCGAATCAGGAAGAAATCATCTATGGCATGTTATCTCATAGGTTCGAACCTAAACGGTAACACTGGAACACTTCTAGTACCAGCACAAGATACCATCTAGCAATGGGTCCCGACATCCGGATAGGACAAAGATGCGAGAGCAATCTATCGAACCTGTGGTATATGGTTACCGTATAATTCATCCCTTTGATCTCCAATGCTCAAGATGACATAGGGTTAGCTGCCAACCCTTATTGAGTCAATCTACAACATGTCTCAACCTCGCAAGTTCAATGATCCTTACTAGGACTACCCCGGCTGAGGGTTTGCTAAATTGAGACACTGCGAGACATTCAATCCAAACAATTTGGATAGGTCAATTCCATCTTGGTCCATCACTACTTCATAAGTACTTTCCTATACTCAGAAACCTTCCATCACCGATTAGAAATTCAGGTAGTCTAGCACCAAAGCACAGGGAGTTGCTTGCAAGCTAACATGGTGACCTCAGGTCGGAGGGACACATATACCCATATCCAATCACGAGCAATCCTTTGGCAAAAAAGAGCTCCACGGAATCATGTTCAATGAGATGTCACACATCCCACTTATAGATCACATTAGTGTCATGACACTTCTTTGGTCAAGAGGACAACCAAACGATGTGAACCACAATAACCTACACTTGATACATTACCGTCATGTACAATGTATCCTTTCTATATCGATATATCCTCTCTATATCGAAGTCAATGTAGTCCTAAGGACTTCATCACATAAATAGAGTTCATTACAGGAAAATGCATAATGTGATAAGCTGCCAAAATAAAGTTTTATTAATTCATATACAAATTACAATACTGAGCACAATCGCCTACAGCCTAGGTGATTGGCTTTGGGACATAATTCCCAACATTACCTTTCTCCCTCTCTAGAGGAGGGGCCGTGGACTCTCTCTGAGAGGGGGTCTCCAGGAGCCTAGAGGAGCTTCATGGATGCGCCAATTTACGGACCTCCCCTTCCTCGAAGGGAAGAGACTCCTCTTCCTCCTCCCGGGAAGAAAACTCTTCTCCTCCTCCTTTCTTTTTTCTTCTTCGCTGCTCCTTATAGGAATGGCGCTTCTATTTCAGGACGGACCACCAAGCATTGCAGGTCTTAGGGCCTTGGCTAGATTCATCTCTTGGGGAGGCTTCGAGTGTCATGCCATGGTGGGCGACCGTTGGTGGTACGGCCATGGGCAAGGTAGCACGCCACTAGGCTTGGGGCTTGGGGTTGCCTGTATTGTACCTTTGGTGGAGCTGGCACCGTCTGTAGAAGGCTACATGTGGCCAGGCTTTTGCTGCGGCATGATTTGAACATTTGCTTTTTAGTGGGAACTCGATACCTGGGACTTCATGTTAGGACACAAGCATGGCCCCGACCGGTAGTTGACCTCGGATAGGGGCACGCTTTGTGTGCCCAGCTTTAGCTAGAAGCTTGACCTCGGCAGAGAGGCTGATCTTAGATGGGGGGCTTGCTCAATGTGTCTGGCCTTGACTGGGAACTGGACCTTGGCAGGGAGGCTAATCTCAGACAGGGGGCTAACCTAATGAGCCTGGCCTCAGCTAGAAACTTGACCTCGGTAGGGAGGCTAATCTCAGACACGGGGGCTCGCCCAATGAGCCTGGCTTCGACTGGTAGCTAGACCTTGGTAGGGAGGCTGATCTCAGATGGGGGGGTCACTAATGAGCTCGGCCTCAGCTGAAAACTTGACCTTGACATGGAGGCTGATCTTAGATGGGTGGCTCATCCAATTAGCCCAGCTTCAACCCTTTACCAGGCCACCATGCTCGGATGGTTGGTCTCCTATCACCGTGGCCACCCACATGCTCCATGTCTGTGGATGTCGCCACGTTAGATTCGATAAAGGAAGATTTATCAAGTGGTTCTTAAATTTGTTTATAAACAATGATATGTTGTTACTAAGGATGTTAATATTTATCTAGAATAGATCATTGTATGCCATATAGGTTTGTTGTCCTCCTAACCAAGGAGTGTGGAGATATTGAGATGGCATGCAAGTGAGTGTACAAGTATATCTTATTAAATAGTAACCAACTCTGTGGAGTACTCTACTATCAAGAGTATCTTGTAGAAAGGGTATACCTATAAGTATCCCTCCGACCATAGACTATCATGGTGACTTGGAAAGCAACTCAGTGTACTTTAGTGCCTGATTACCTACATTTTTGATCCAATGATGAAAGGTTTCTTAATGCATTTAAGTACTTGGTAAGTTGGTGTTGAGTCAAAAATGGATTAACCACTCCAAGTTGTTAGAGTGGATGCTCAGTAGTATTTTAATTTAGTAAAGCCTTGGCCAAGATAATTTTTGTAAGGAGTCATAGGATTTAGCAGGTTAAGACATATTTGATGCATTATTCAATGTTGGCATTGATTTGAATTCTTCTTCGAGCAGTAGGTCAAAGTGATAAATTATATGATAACCATATGTCTGGATTCTTGAATATTGCTTCACGAATATTTGACCTATCCGGTGTTGGAAATCACTTAGGATTTCATGCATGATTTTTTATAAATTTATAACAAAAGTAAATCTATTTTAAAATTATTATAAAAAAATATATATTTAAAATAATTCTAATAAATCCTAAGAAATATTGTAACATGATATATAGTATAGAAAATAAAATTAGCCTACATCGATCTAGCAGATGCATGCTATAGATATAATCTACAAATAATACAAAATCTAATTTCATACTTGATTGTGGGTTGATGATTGCCACTGTTGATGGCATATGGTGAGGGCTCTCCATATCACTTTATAGACACAATGAATTTCTAGCCTCTACGAATTATCTTCATAAAATCCAATGCGATCAACCTTCTTGGACTACTAGATCTATGCAAAGGCCACTAGATGGCTAAAAAAATTTATTTCTTAGATTTTTAAGCTTCCAATAAATCAAGAAGAGATGAAGAGATCTAAATCAAGGAGAAAGAAAACAAAGAATAAGAAATCATTTTCTACTTTTTTTTTTTTCTTCCTTCAAACCTTGCTTCAAAAGAAACTCTCATGCCCATCCGAATTATCCAAGAATTATGCCCCCTTTTTCTTTTTCTTTTCTTAGTAATTTCACTTCAGAATTTACGTGGTAATTGACTCTTAATGTTTCATATATGACAAAAAATTGAACTGAAATTCATTGATTAGAGGGATTAGATTAGGATAAGGTGTTTATTTGAATATGACTGGTTCTTCTATTCCCAATAGAAAATCCTTCAATTAAATTCAAATAAATCTAAATTTAATTCAAACCAATCCTTATATAATAGAAATAAAAAAAATAACTTTTT
This sequence comes from Areca catechu, assembly GCA_021397845.1. Taxonomy (NCBI): domain Eukaryota; kingdom Viridiplantae; phylum Streptophyta; class Magnoliopsida; order Arecales; family Arecaceae; genus Areca; species Areca catechu. Next base: position 137,575,618 of record CM038051.1, on the reverse strand, counting down.
CATCGATAATTCTAAAAAATTCTAGGAAGTCATGGAGAATTTTAGGAAGGAAAACAGTTGGACTAGGTATGGTTTGACCATGTTTTTAACAAAATTAGTTAGGAACCAAAACTAATTTGGTTATAATATTTAACCAACTTGGACTCATCCAATTAGGTCCCAATTTGAATTAATTAAATTTAATTAAATCTAGAATTACTTGAGCCAAGTCTAAATCAAATAATAATTAGAAATCCTTAGCAATTAGGTCATCAAATAACCAAATAGGTGAAATCTAATTGAACCAAATTCATTATACTAATCCTCTTTGCTCAATTAAATTAATCCAATTAGTAATCAATTTTTAATTAATCTTCTTATAATTACTTAATAATTAATTAATTATTAATTTATAAAAATTATGTAGGGTTAATTGTTCATCATATTTATAATTTTGTCACTAAATAATTCTTAATCGTTAATCAGCCATCATGATCAATCAGAAATTCTTATGTGTATGACCCTATCGGTTTTGAATATAAGTTGATAATCGAGGAATCAATTTCTAAACTAATCGATACAACCATCTAGCAATATGCCCGACATCTAGATAGGTCAAATGTTCGGAAGCAATATTCAAGACCCAGGCATATGGTTTCCGAATAATTCATCCCTAATCCTAATGTTAGAATAATTAAAGTTAACTACTAACCTGAATAATGCATCATAATATATCTTAACCTGCTAAATTCTGTGACTCCATAGGATTATCATGGCCAAGGTCTTGCTAAATTGAAATACAATAAAGTATTTTCTCTAATACCTTAGAGTGAATCTCATCTTAACTCATCACTGACTTAAAAAGTACTTAACTGCCTAGTAATTTTCTATCATTTAATTAGATATCCAGGTAGTCTGCATGTAAGTATAATAGTTGCTTGTAAGTCATCATAGTAATCTCAGGTCATAGGAATACTTATATCCATATCCTTCTGTGAGATACTCTTGATAGCAGAGTACTCAACAAAGTTGGTCATGTTCAGTGCAATATACACCTACACTCACCTGCATGCCATACTAGTGCCTCCACACTCCTGGTTATGAGGACAACCAACCCATGTGGCATACAACGATCTATGCTCAATAAGCTTTGTCTACCTAGGTAACAATGCATCATTTGGTTATGAACATGTTTAAGAACTACTTGATAATCCTTCTTTATCGAATTGAAGTAGTTCTAGAGACTTCATCTCAAGAATTCAAAGAAGTTGCAGAAAGAGATGACAATCAAAAATAACTTTTATCACTAATGATTAATTTACAAATTATAAATGAATTAACCATCTACAACTAGATGATTGTCTATAGGACACATTCCTAACAACTCCCACTTGGACTAGAGCCAATCGGAATAGTATTGAATGCCCATCTTCTACTTGTGGTTATCAAACTCTTTGATTCCGAGGGTTTAGTAAATGGGTCAACCAAGTTTTCCTTTCCATTGATCTCTGAAAGTCAATATCACTTAAATCCACTATTTCCCAAGCAAGGTGGAAGCAATGCAAATGTGCTGGTTCGGATGAGGCCATGCTTCCTTCACTTGAGTTATGGCCCCAGTGCTAACCATAATATAAAGGAATTGGGCCATCAATGGAGGGTGCCACTCCAAGCTTGGTGGTGAACTTTCACAACAAAACCACTTCCTTTGTAGCATCAGATGCTGCAATATATCTTTGCATACAGAATTGACACAATGTGCTGCTTGGAACTTTTCTATTAGATAACTCCATTCAAGATAAAATTATAATCCAACACACCTCCTTGCTGTCATCCTTGTCTAACTAAATACTCCAGTCATAAAACCAACTAGTTTCAAGTTAGAATCTCCATAAATGAGTCACTGATCCTTAGTATTTTTCAAATGTTCAAGGATAGTTTTTATGACCTTCAATGGTTCTCACCTTGATCAAATTGGTTACTACTCACTAATCATAGTGAGTATACCACATCTAGTCTTGTACATGTCATAGCGTACATGATAGATCCTACTACAAAGGCATATGAAATCCTACTCATATGCTTTCTCTCTTGAGGATTGTGTCAGACAATCTTTCTTTAAGAGACTAATTTCAGGCTATCAAAAGATAACTTTCCTCAAATTCACCATGCTAAACTACTTTAGCATGGTCTCAATGTACGTGGACTAGGTCAACCCTACCAACCTTTTAGATCTATCCCTGTAGATCTTCATCCTAAGGATATAAAATACTTCTTCCAAGTTCTTCATAGAGAATTGAGAAGATAGCATACTTTTATTCCTTACAATGTAAGAATATCATTCCGAATAAGAGAATGTCATCCACATACAAAACAAAAAACACTATATTGAACCATAGCCTATTTGTATATGCAGGGCTCTTCTTTATTCTTAATGAGCCATTATTTTGATCACCTTATCAAAATATATATAACTCCAGGTGCCTGCTTCAATCCTAAATGGATCTCTGAAGCTTGCACCCTTTGTTTTTGCAAATGTGAACCCTTCAAGCTATATCATTACAACCTTCTTCTTGCTCTCCATTTAGGGAAGTTGTTTTTACATCATTGCTAGATTTCATAATCAAGATGTGCCACTTTCATAAGCATGATCCGAATGGATTTGAGTATTTCCATTGATGAAACATCTCCTCATAGTCAATACCATAATGCTGACGATATCCCTTGGCAACCAGACAAGCTTTATAGGTCTCCACATTCCCGTCTGTACCCCTTTTTCTTTTAAAAATTTACATATATCCTATGGGTTTTACACCTTCAAGTGGGTTAATGAGTGTCCATACATCATTGACTTTCATAGACTCCATTTTAGATTTCATGGCTTCAAGCCATTTCCCAGAGTCAAAACTCTACATCGCATCTATATAGGTGATCAAATCTTCATTATTTTCATAAAGTTCAATAGGATCTCCATCCTGAACCAAGAATCTATAGTATCTGTCCAGTAGATGCGGTACCATACCAGATCACCTTAAGGTTGCCTTCATAATAGGTTCCATATCTAATTGAGTTGGTTTAGTAAATATGTCAATTTTTTACATGTTAAACTTTTACAAGTTCAACCTTAGAGGCATTAGTTCCTTTCTCGAGAAACTCTCTTTCAAAAAAGACTACCTTATTACTAATAAACACTTTATATTCATCAGTACAGTAGAAGAAATAACCGTTAGTTTCCTTTGGGTACCCTATAAATGTACACCTATTAGATCTAGGCCAAGGTTATCTATTTTAAATGTTTGACAAAAGCTGGCAACAGATCAAAAGGTGTGAGAGTACTGGCTTATGCCCTATCCATATTCATATGAATTTTTGTCTTTAGACTTGCTAGGATCTTTACTTAGAATATAACAAGCTGACTCTAATGCATATCCTTAGAAGGAGATAAGCAAACTCGCAAACCCAATTATGGATCAAACAATATCTAACAAGATTCGATTCCTCCTTTAAACACTCCATTATGCTGAGATGTCCCAGGAGGAGTCTATGGTGAGAAAATCCCATTCTTTCCAAATATGTTATAAATTCACTAGTAAGATATCACCTCCTTGATCAGATTGAAGGATTTAATATACTAGTTGTTTCTTACTTCATTATGAAATCGTTTGAACATCTTAAATGACTCTGACTTGTCTTAGTAAGCAGATGTACCAACCTCGATAGGTCGTCAGTAAATGTAATAAAGTAGTTATCTGCCTATGGCTAAAGTGTTCATCGATCCACATATATCAGTATGTATTAGACTTAGAATCTCAGTGACTCTTTCACCCTTTCCAGCAAAAGGTGACTTAGTCATCTTTAAGAAGACAGGATTCTCAAGTTGGCAATGACTCAAATTCTTAACTCTAAGGATTCCCTCTTTAGATAATATTCATCCAATTCTTGTTAATATGACCTATCCTATAATACCAAAGGTAGACATTAGACACATATTCACTCCAAGGATATTTATTGTATGTATACATTACATTCAGACTATGATAAAAAAAAATATCATTCTTCAAGTATCGATGCATTATAGTAATACCATTCAAAATGATATCACGAAAATTTATTATAATGATAATCATTTTGGCCAAAAGGCCTATAGAGATCATATTTAAAAAAAAAACTAGGATAATAATGATAATCACCTAAAATAATGATTCCAGAATCAAAAATAAGCTTGAGTATTCTAAAGCTAGAACTGGAATAGATCTTCCATCTTCAATTTTTAGGAGTTTCTCACCATTTTCAAATCTTCTATTGACCTAAAGTTTTTGCAATGAATTACAAATATTAATAGGGCTCCGATATCTAATACCCAGGTTGTAGTATCATAAATAAAAAAATTGCAAGGGTTATCATATAAGTACCTTGTCCAGCAATGCCTTGCTAGTTTTCTTCTTTGGCCTATTTGAATCTAGCAAGGTAGTGTAAAAAGGACAATTTTCTTTCCAGTATCCCTTTCTTATAGTAGAAGCATTCTGCTTGAGTCTAGTCAGCTTTCAACTTCCTGGATTGACCAAGCATAGTCACCGGAGCACTTTGCACCTTTTTCTTATTTTTCTTCTTCCCTTTCTTGAAGGGTTGACGTCTTATCGATCCTCCCACTACATTCACAAACCCTTATGGTGTTGATGATCCTTCTCAAGGTCTGTAGTAACCCAACTAACCTGGTAGTTTTTACAAGCCTTGACATTTTATGATAATGAAGTCATATAGGACTTCAAAATAATTAAGGATCACATCTTTCTCAATTGTTCATGCAGGAAAAATCCAAGTTTGCCCAAGTGCTCAATTAGTTGATCATATACAATACATGATCGGTGACCAAGGACCCTTCTCTCATCCTTGTATTGAAAATGGTACAAGGCATTTTGTACCTTTCAACATTGTCAAGATACTTTCAATAGTTGAAGTATGTCCTCCATCTGAGCATCCTCAAACTTGTGATTCAATTCTTCATTCATGGATTCCTACCTAATAGGACAGACCATGGTTTGGTCACTAAGCCACTTCTGATTAGTGTCTCATACCGCACCTAGGCATTATGAGTAAGCTCCTCATGTGCTAGATCTGTCAACATGTGCAGAATCTATATGTGCTCTAGGACTATTTTAAGCTTTGATACTAGTGATAAAAATTTGGTCCTATTAATTTTTCATTCGCTAGCAATGAATAGAGTAATAAAATAGTGGCCATATTAATTTGAAAGGAGAACAAGACCTAATTAGTATATGAATCATTTAATCCTAAAGACTTAAACTTTAGTCTAAAGGTTCTTCCACAATTTTTTATCTTATTGGTAGCCTCTACCTGAATTCAAGGAATTACATCAATTTCTTAGTAGGTACCAGAATTCAATAGATGCACATGAGCTTGACTTTGGTGACTCATACATGTGCATCTAAAAGTATGTTATTAACTAATTATTTCTCTACAAAAATTATGGTAATAATTTTGCCCTAGGAACTACACCCAACTCCAAGATGAATTTCTTTATCTAGACATTTCCTTAGTGGCTTCACTAGTAGCTATATATTCTATCTCAGTAATGAGTTAGCCATAATTTGCTGCTTGTACTTTTCCAACACACTGCAACTCTGTATAGAGTAAAGACATATCCTTATATGGATTAGTATCATCTAGATCTGAATAAAAATATAATTAGTATAGCCTTTAGTTTTAAATTTGATCCTCCATATATTAGAAAAATATCTCTAGTCCTTCTAAGATACTTAAGAATATTTTTATAGCTTCCAATGATCCTCCCCTGGATCAGCGTGGATGCTTGCTATACCTAAGGCATAAGCAACTCAAGACTGGTACATAACATGGCATACATGATTTATCCTATAGATGAAGCATAATGAGTCTTACTCATTCTTTATCTTTTCAGGTGTCTTAGGAGACATCTTCTTAGAAAGATATGTACCTTGTCTCATGGATAAGTACCCTTTTACTCCTACCATATTGAATTTTTTCAATACTAAGTCAATGTACTGGATTGAGATAGCCAAGCATCCTCTTTAATTTAACTCTATAGATTTTATACTAGTATATAGGATGCTTCTTCCAAATACTTCATGGTGGAAAACTATTTAGATAGCCATGCTTTTATCGATGCAACATTGGAATATTTTTCCAATGATAAGTATATCATCAACATACAATTATAAAAAGATAATGCCAATCTCATTTGTCTTCTTATACATACATGGTTCATCCATATTTTTTATCAAACCAAATTCTTTTAATTATTTCATCAAATCAGATGTTCAAAACTCCTCGATGCTTGCTCTTATCCATAAATGGATTTCTTAAACTTGCATACTTGATTTGGTTCTCACCTGAGACAAACTCTTCTGGCTATGACATATAGACTTCTTCCTCAAGTACCCATTAAGGAAGGCAGTATTTACATCTATTTATTATATTTCATAATCATAGTATGCAACTATAGAAAGCAAATTTTAATGGACTTGAGCATTGCTACTGGTAAAAACGTTTAGTCATAGTCAACTCCTTGTCTTTGTTTGAAACCTTTTGCCATAAGCCTAGACTTGTAGGTTTCCACTAGGCCAATAGTTCCAATCTCCTTTTAAAGACCTATTATACCCTATTGGATTTAATCCCTCTGGTGGATTAACCAGGGTCCAAACCTAGTTGGCCTTCATGGAGTCCATTTCAGATTTCATGGCATCAATCCATTTATCAGAGTCTACTCTAGACAGCTTTCGTATAGATCAAAGGATCATCATCTTGAATGATACTGGCTTCATTATCATTACTAATTACAAAGCCCTATCTGAGAGGTGCATTCTACACTCTCTCTGACCTACGAAGAGGAGGTGTGTGCTGTAGTGATACCTTTTTAATAGGTACTTGTGATTGAGGAATTTGAGGTTGATTGTCGATTGGAGTAGGTTGATCTTGTACTTCATCAAGATCAAGTATCCTCCATTGCCTCCTTCTTGGATAAATTTATTTTCCTAGAAAATGGCATGCCTATTGATAAAAATCTTTTGTTCAATAGGATGATAAAAGTGGTATCTAATACCTTCTCAAGGATAATCTATGAACATACATTTATCAGCCCTAGTACTTAGCCTATATCCTAATATATTTCCAACATAAGCTAGGCAACCCCAAATCTTAAGATATTTTAGACTTGGTCATTTGCTTTTCCATAATTCATATGGAGTACTAGCAATTAATTTTGATGGTACTCTGTTTAGTATATAAGCAGCAGTCTCTAGGACATAACCCTAAAAGGATATTAAAAGATCAATGAAGCTCATCATGGACCTTACCATGTCTAACAATGTACGATTCCTCCTTTCTGCTATACTATTTAATTGCAGTGTATATGGAGGTGTCCATTATGAGAGAATGTGTTTGTCCTTAAGATGATCAAGAAACTTACTAGATAAGTATCCTCCTCCTTAATCTAATCAAAGGATTCTAATACTCTTTCTAGTTTATTTCTCAACCATACTTTGATACTCTTTAAATTTATCAAAGGCTTTGGATTTATGTTTCATAAGATACACATATCCAAACCTAGATAAATCATCAGTAAATGTGATGAAATAAGAGTATCCTTCTCTAGCTTGTGTTGATATGGATCCACATATATCTATATGTATTAACCCTAATAACTCAGTTGCCCTATCTCCATGACCAGTAAATAAAGATTTGGTCATTTTTTATTCATGAGACAAGATTCACAAGTTCCTAATGATTGATAATCATAAGGATCAAAAAATTTATCTTTGTATAACTTATTTATCCTTGACTAACTAATATGACCTAATCGGCAATGCTAGAGAAAAGTGACATTAACATCTTCTCTCTTTCTTTTCTTGTTTCCAACAAGTAAAACTTCATCATTGAGTGAAAGAACTAAAACACTATTAGCAAATGAACCAATTTTAAAAAATTATCAAAATGAGAAATAGAGCATTCATTACTGTTTATATTAATTTCAAAACCTTGTTGTAACAGCAAGGATATAGAAATTATATTTTGACAAGATTTGGAATTGATGCATGATGGATGAGACGTAACCTGATTTATTTGGAAAAGGGAAAATACCTAAACAAACTAGGACCGTGGGAGGACTAAGAAGCCTCCCAGGACTAGGTTGAATTGACACTAAACCCTAAAACAGCTGATCTCTTTTGGTTTTCAATTTTCTTGGTGGAGGAAAAATGGAATGGAGGATAGGAAACATGGACACCTAGGATAGGGGATTCACCTTCATGGAGAGATGTCACACCTCAAGGGCATCTCACCCACCCCACTACGTGTAATCTTGGGCGTCCCACCCATCTTGCTACACGCGGAACCTAGGGCGTCCCACCCAAATCGCTATCTAGGATCGTGAAAAAAAATCCCTAAGACCTAGAGGGGGACTCGATGGGAAAGGAGATAATTAGGGCCCCGCGCCCCTCGATGCTCGCATGGAGCAAAGGAAGTGGGGTCTCACACCCCTCGACACCTGTAGGTGAAGGAAAGACGGGCCTCAGCCCAGAACCAGAACCAATGGAAAACCCAAAAATTTCATATAAAACTTATTCATTACAGAGGGAGAGGGGGCCTTTATAATGAAAAACCAAACCCCTCACTTACTTAAAAGAAACCCAAAAAAGGAAAAATAAACTACATCAAAATCCATGCTACATCAATATTGGTGCTGGTCAGATCTGGGAAGCATGTCGACTTGATGATCTGCTCTAAAAAGCATGCTACTTCGATTGTACCAGAAAGCGTGCGGAACCAACTCACGGACATGCATAGAGGGAACGATCTTCGCCGAGCATCGACAGACGGCCGGCGACTGGTAAGCGGGCGACGGACGAGGTCGGTGGACTGCGAGCGGCTAACGACGGGCGGTGGGCTGCGGGTGGAGCGGTGGCACAAGGGTGGCACGGCATGCCCAGGGTGTGCCATTTCACCTTCCCATGGCCGTGGGACCCCAAGCAACAGCGACAACCTCCGGCGATCGGGCCTTGGCCGGTGGACGGCAGGGCGGCGGGACGGCAACAAGCGGGCAGCGATAGGCGACGGGCAGCAGCGTCACATGGACGAACGCGTCCATTCATCTTGCCATGGGCCGTGGGGCCCTAGGTGCCGGCGAGGCCCCCCCCGGTGGCCAGGTGAGAGCCGACGGGCAGTGGGATGGTGGCAGGCGGGTGATGGGCAGGCAGCGGACGGACAGCTCCGTGTCCTTTCATCTTCCCACATCCTTGGGCAGCGGGCGGCTGGCTTTTCTAGTAGGGCGGGGCCGGCGAGCACCGATGACTGTCCGGCAGGGGCGGCCTGGGGTCGGGCAGCCCAGATCTGGGGGCGGCATGGTAGTGGGCTAGGGTTTGGGAGGTTTTAGAAAATCATGGGAAGAAGATGGAATAAGGATGGAATAAATTGAGGATAGGCTTGGGATAAAACAAGAATAGTGGGGATAGGTGGAATAGTGGGAATAGGAAAATAAAGAAATGCGAGAAAATTAAAAAATATTGAAAAAGAATCTGGACCTGCCCTAGATCTCCATCATTCTCCTCGACCGCGAAGAACTCGACTCCGTTGAGTTCGAAAAATGGAGCACACCCTAATCCACAACTCGCTCTAATACCAAATTGATGCGGGACGCATGAGACGTAACCTGATTTATTTGAAATAGGGAAAACACCAAAACAAACTAGGACCGTGGGAGGGCTAAGAAGCCTCCTTAGACTAGGGCGAACTAACAGTAAACCCTAAATAGCTTATCTCTTTTGGTTTTCTATTTTCTTGGTGGAGGAACAATGGGATGTAGGATAGGAAACATAGACACTCTAGGACTGGGAATTCACCTTCATGGAGAGACGTCACACCTCTAGGGCATCTCACCCACCCCACTATGTGTAATCTTGGGCATCCCACCCATCTCACTACACGTGGAACCTAGGGCGTCCCACCCAAATCGCTACCTGGGGCCGTGAAGAAAAATTCTAAGACCTAGAGGGGAACTCGACGGGAAAGTGGATAACTAGGGTCTCGCGCCCCTCGATGCTCGCATTAAGTGAAGGAAGTGGGGTCTCACACCCCTCAACACTTGCAGGTGAAGGAAAGACGGGCCTTAGCATAGAACTAGAACCAATGGAAAACCAAAAAATTTCATATCAAACTTATTCATTACAGGGGGAGAGGGGGCCTTTATATAGAAAAACCAAACACCACACTTACTTATTCTACAAGAAACCCAAAAAAGGAAAAATAAATTACATCAAAATCCATTCTACATCAATATTATTGCTGATCTGCTCTTGGAAGCGTGTCAACTTGATGATCTGCTATGAAAAGTGTGCTACTTGGACTGCTCTAGAAAGCGTGCAGAACTATCTCATGAATGTGCACAGAGGGAACGATCTCTGTTGAGCACCAGTGGATGGCGAGTGGTGGATGGCGAGCGGCGGGCTGTAGGCGGGGTGGCGGCACAAGGGTGGCACGGCATGCCCACGGTGTCCGTTTCACCTTCCCATGGTCGTGGCATCCCAAGAGCCAGCGAGGACCTCCGGTGGCTGGGCCTTGGCTGACTTTCGGCTGGGCAGCGAGACGACGGTAGATGGGTGACGATGGCAGGTGGCGGGAGGCGGTCACACGGACGGACGCATTCGCACGTCTTCCCATGGGCAGTGGGGCCCTAGGCGCCGGTAAGGGCCCCCCCGGGCAGCCGGGCAAGAGTCGGTGGATTGCGGGACGGTGGCTGGCGTGGGGACGGTGGTGGATGGACGGCTCTGCATCATTCATCTTCCCATGGCCTTGGGCGATGGGTGGCCGGCTTTTCCAACGATGGCAGGGCCGGCGAGCACCGGCGGTGGCCCGGCGGGGGTGGCCAGGGGTCGTGCATCCCAGATCTGGGGGTGGCGGGGCAGTGGGCTAGGGTTTGGGAAGTTTTAAAAAATCCCGGGAAGAAGATGGAATAAGGTTGGAATAAAGTGGGGATAGGATTTTGATAAAACAAGAATAGTGGGGATAGGTGGAATAGCGGAATAGAAAAAAAAATGCAAGCAAATTAAGAAAAATGAAAAAAGAACCTGGACATGCCCTGGATCCCCATCAGGAACAAAGTAACAGTCTTTCAGTTCTAAAATTTTGCCATAAGGTAATAACAAAAAATAGGTGCCCATAGCTTCTGCTTGAATGGCTTCACCACTCACACCATGAAGCTCGAAATCACCCTTCTTCAAACTTCTAATTATGTGAAGTCCTTGCAAAGACTTACATATATGAGACCCACATGCAATATCCAATACCCATGAATCAGAAGCTGAAGTACTCAATGATAAGTTAGTTTGTATCATGTACAAACCTTTTGATGCTCCACTAATATCATGCTTTAAGCTAGCAAGATATAACTTATAGTTCTTCTTCTAGTGTCCCTGCTTGCCATAGTGAAAATAGGTTCCATCAGTAGAACACTTCTTTGCCTTCTTCCTCTTTTCGATGCTTTTCTTAGGGTTCCACTTTCTTTTTGAACCCTTTTTCATTACTATTTTTGTCATGATAAACTGGCTTAAAAAGATAATTGTCGGTCCAAGGATTCAATTGATCCTATTTGGACCGATCGACTAGATGGATTGACATGAAGATACTTTCAAAACCCGACAAAAGGACAATTCGGCATTACACTTCAATGCACAGCTTGAGATCAGCCTTCGACCAACTCGAAAGAAAAGCTCTAAAGTAAATGGCCGATCCATAATGTGCACTCTGAAGCAAACAACTTCAAAGTAAATGACTTATCCATAATATGCACTCCAAAGCAAACAACTCCGAAGTGAATGGATGATCTACAGCTAATGAAATAACTATCACTCAACTCTGAAGAGAATGGCCAACCTACTTCAAACTAAAGCCATCAAGAATGGACTTTGTTGTTATATCCAACTAATTATATGATAGTCATGCTTCAGTAAGACCAAGGTAACTAACCTCTGATAGTAACTACAATTAGTTAAAGAGATGTTATATGATTAACTTTTCTAATAGAAATCAAGAAGGCTTAACTACTTTCAAATACATCAACACCTATAAAAAGCGATAAGAGGGGACCTCTAAGACAAGCCATTCCATGCAAGTCTAAGCTGGTCTATGACTAGCTCGCACTATGCACATCTAACTCTCCACTCATTTCATCTTACTTTCTTTCTTTAAGCTCTCTATTATGTGGCCTGAAGTCTACTAACTTAGGCATCGAAGTGTACCCCACTAGAAAAAATCTGGTTAGGGGTTTGTGTTGCAGGAACCCAAAGAGGTGAACTGGTGACCTAGGCACTCCGTCCAGTCCATAAGGATTAGCATCAAAAGATTGGCATGCCAGGTAGGGGTGAGTTTTAACTATGAAATTCATTTTCTCCCAGGAAAGAAGAGCCTTCAAGAAGTATAAGACGGTGAAAGGGAGAGCCTAGAATGGTGCGAACACCAGAGGCACCAGAATAAGACAGAGGCTTCTCAACCCTCTTTGGATTAATTAGTAGCATCTAAGTCCATTTGTAATACGGGCTTAGTCCAGTCGAGTTATTATTTTTTCACTTGAGTATTGTACTAATTAGCTCATGTTGAGCTATTCTTCTTCCTGAGTCCTATACATGTCAGCCCAAGTATAAGAGAAGATCAAGCCATTTCATGTGAAGACCAACCCAACTGAAGACATGAAGACCAAGACATGGAGACCACCACAACTAAAAGCTACGAAGACCATGAAATCAGAAGCCTGGAAGACAAATCCAAAGCCATGAAGCCCTGGACCGCAGCCTGAAGCAAATTGGGCACCAGGGCCAAACAGGAGAACCCAGGAGAGCCAAGTTTATGGTCACCTTCCCCTTGGTCGGCCACTTAGATTCACCCCTCTTGGCTGACAAGGCAAGTAAGAAGGAAAGAGAATTAAGGGATTTTTCTACCTAGCCTACCATGTATTCTAGCTAGAGTTGGGGTTGGATTAAAACTCCTAGGTAAAGACTAATGTAACCTTACTTGGGGGCCAAGTCTAAGAGTCTATTTAAGAGACTCTAATCTCTTGTATGAAGGTACATTTTCATGAAATAATATTAAGTTTACAACCTTGCTGTGTGTGATGTTGGACTGAGATGGGAGGATCGTCGAAGAGCTGAGAAGTCTCGAGGGATTAGGATCAAGAATGATATAACCAGGGCCTCACACCCCTTGATGTCCCGAAGGACAAATGATATGGGACAGCTGCGGGAAGGATCGTTGGTGAGCCTAGAAGTCACCTAGATTAGGGTACCATTTTTTTCTCTTTTGATTTTTTTTGTAATGGGGTGGTTAAGGAATAATGGGGATAGAGGGTAGGAAAATTGGACACTCTAGGACTAGGGACTTACATTCATGGAGAGACCTCTCACCTCTAGAGCATCCCACCCATCTCACTACATTCGGAGCCTAGGGCATCCCACCCATCTCACTACATGCGAAGCCTAAGGCATCCCACCCAAATTGCTACCTGGGGGCGTAAAAAAAAATCCCTAGGACCTAGAGGGGGACTTGATGGGAAAGGGAATAACTAGGACCTCACATCCCTTGATGCACGAAGGCGAAGGCATAGGGTCTCACACCCATCGACACCCAAAAGCGAAGGCAAGACGGGCTTCATACCCACTCATAATGGAGGCAGAACCAAGAATACATTTTTTCTTCAAAAATTCGTCTTCATTATTTTTCAATACTAGAGAGGGGTCCTTATATAGGGACCAATTACTTAAAAAGCAAGTAATGAAAATATGTTGCAATCCTTCCTGATTTGTCGAGTGACAATGTGGAAGGTTTTATACAATTTCCAGAAAAAACTCAAGAAAAATATGGAAAGAAGAGGGGGACCAAGGGGGGACCATGTGGGGTGCCAAACACCTGCTCTTTTGGGCTTTGGGGGGGACCACATCTTTCCTTAGTTGCTTGGCTTGAATCAAGGGATTCATGTTTATCCACTTGACCTTTGTTTCTCACTTGATGGCATGTGGAGTTGTTGTGCCTGGAGGGTCAAAGCGGTGTGCTGGCGTGTGGTCATGCACAGGCCATCTTCATATGATCCTCCATGTAATCCTAGGTGGTGCAATCCCAGATATGACTAGGACTCCACTTGGCTGCTAAGGTGGCTAGGCTTTCGGGTCCCCATCATTTCCTTGGAGTATGGGGAACTCGACTCCGTCGAGTTTGAAGATGACTTAGGTGAAACTGAAACCAATTATTTGAAGTCTATGATACGCTTGATAATTTTTTTTTTGACAGCCCTGCTCTGAGATCTGTGGAGCTTTGGGATCCAAGTAGTCTTGAGATCCACGTAGCTTAGAAATCCATGCAACTTTGAAATGCATGCAGCTTTGAAAGTCATGTGGGACATGAAGTCGGCAACAGGAACATGAAGTGCTTTCATGTTTGTGTAGCTGGGTTTCTTCTCCACAGATCGAAGGGGAATGGAGCAGGGGAGTCTTCCAGCTGGATCTCACCGGCGATGGTAATGGAGGGCAGGCAGTGGCGTGAGGAGGCAGAGGCACGATCTCCATCGGTTGCAGGTGGCGGCACAAATGGAAGGATGGTGGTTCCTGTGGTTGTTAGCGACCATGGAAGGGTGGCCGGACTACAAGATGTCTTGGATGGAGGTCGGTGCGGAAGGGATCGACGGTGGCACGCTCAACGAAAGAGCCAATCGATGGCATTGCATGTGATGGCAAACAGAGGGTCAACAACGATCAGAGATGAGCGAGATGGAGGGAATGACTATGGGCTCCAGATGTGAGGGAGGAGACAATTCGGACGGTGGAGCACAATCATCGGTGGTCTCGGGTGGTAGCCATTCCCCAAGGGAATGACAGCTGAGTGAGAATGATGAACTGGTGTTCATCGACAGCAGTGATCTTCCCCAGATCTAAAGGGGAGACAGTGTGATAGCGATGGGGTCCTTCGCTGGTGGCTAGTGGCTATTCAAGGCTTCACAGGTTGATGGAGGATGGGCTACCATGGGCTAAGGTGTCATCAAAGGCGATGATGGAGGATCGGCATGGCGGCACGGTATGGGAGGAAGGTGGGGGTCTAGAGCCTCGATCGGATGTTGCGGACTTGAACGGTGGGAAGGGAAGACCACGGGCGAGGTGGCGATCCAAGACTTCATGATGGTGCTGTGGATGGGGAATCGGGTATTCCTAATCAACTAGGATGATGGCGCGGTCATGGCTTGCTGGTGGTGCTGGTGAGGCGTCGCAGTGGTGAGGAGATCCGGTAGGAGATGAGGGGTCTGATGGATCAAGGAAGGAGATGATAGGAATAACTCAAGGATAAGTTGGGGGATAAGTAGTGGATAGCAAGAATATAAAGAATAAATAGGGGTGCACTGTGATGACTTTGAAGGGGAGCACAAGACTTGCATTTATTTTCAGCATTTTTAATTTCCATTGTTCTATTTTTTTCTGCACCATCTGACTTTTAGGAATTATCCAGAAAAACATATATTTTATTTTTGTATTTTGTTAGGAGTGTTTTTTGATTTTTTAAGAATTTTTGAGAATAATTCATATCACTTTTCTGCCCCACTTCAAACTGCAACACAAAAAAAAAAAAAAAAAATTTTCTGCACTAAACATAGGGTTCAATTGCATGCTTGCATTCATCTCATGATAAATCATATTAAGGGCATCAATTTGACATAGGGTTAGGATCTCATTACCTGTCCCTACCCCAAAAATAACCAACCTACATAACAAACCCAACTCCTAATTAAAATGGAGTAGACATTTAACTTGCTCTAGTAAGCTAGGGACACCCACGAAGTCAGGTCGAACCAAGTGTCATGCCAATTTTGATTATTTGTTTTTGTGTGCTTGTGTATATGGTGTCTAAGCAAGTGATTCAGGGATAGGAGCCCGAAGGAAGGTGGGTTGGTTTGCTTACCTAGCCAATTTTCATATTGGTGTCTAAGGCAAGCAAAGAGAGACCTCCGTCAACCTTAAACTTACCTGGCCAGGTGCCAAGTTACTACAACCAAGGTTGTCATCTTGACCTAATATTTGGTTTGGACTCTAGGTCTAGTAAACCCCTACCCCGAGTTCGAGTCTATGTGTGCATGGCAACAAGATCAGGAGCCCCTGACGAGCAAACCCAAGCTCAAACTAGTACAACCATGGACCAAATCATTGAGACCTTTATGAAAACTATGAATGATCAAGTGGCCCAACTAAACCAAGACCTGACTAACCTGTTGGCCCAAACCAACCGAAGTATGACTGATCAAATGGCCCTCATCACTACTAGGCTTAACCATTTAGAGGCTCGTTCCCCTGGAAGAACCCATGAAGCTCAAAATGAATTAGAGCCTGAACCAGAGATTGGTACACCCATCAACCCTAGAAGGGCCACGCACCAAGACCTTTTCCATGACCCAAAACCTTGGATGCCTCATCAAGATCCTTTCCTTAAGCCAAATCCTAGGAGACCTAACCCTGATCGAGTCCAAGACCCGAACCCTAGGAGAGCACACCATGAACCAGCTTATGAGCCAAATCCTAGGAGACCCAATTAGGATCAAATGGACCGTGAAGACCGAGCCCTTAGGAACATCATATGGAAGCTCCCACTTTTGATGGACAACTAGATTCTAAGGTATATATTGATTAGGAAGAAGAGATGGACTAGTATTTTGACTGGTATAATATGATTGAGAAAAGGAAGTGCAAGTTTGCAAAGCTTAGGTTAGTCCGTCAGGCCAGGCTGTACTGGAAAAATGTTGAAAGACTCATTAGACAGAGAGGTGATGTTCCCATAGCAACCTGGAGGGCAATGAAGCTTAGGCTTAGAGAGAAGTACCTTTCCATGTCCTACCACCAAAGACTAATAGACCGGTGGCAGAGATTGACCCAGGGAACCAAGAGTGTAGCTGAGTACATTGCAAAATTTGATGAATTTGTAATGAGATGCAATGTTGATGAGTCTGAATCAGTTACCCTGTCTATGTTCAGAGATAGATTAAGAGAAAAACCCAGAAGGAGTTGTTCTTAAGAGAAGTCCACGACTTAGAGCTAACTTACCAGGTAGCACGAGATGCTGAGAGATTCAATAGGGGGCCGACATATCGGGACTACTACTGTCTCCTTGCCTTGGAGGTGGGATTGCTGGTGTCTCCTGTCAACAGAGGTGGGACTGCTGATGTCTCCTGACCTTGGAGGTGGGACTGCTGATGTCTCTTGACCTTGGAGGTGGGACTGCTAGTGTCTCCTAACCTCGAAGATGGGACTACTTGTGTCTCCTGACCTCGGAGGCAGGACTGCTGGCTTTGAGTGTAGGGCTTCATAAATTTTGAGGCTTAGAGTGCCTGGCTTCGTAAGTTTTCGAGCTTAGTGTGCCGGGCTTTGTAAGTTTTCATGCTTATTCCATTAGACTTGGAGTCGGGCAGATAAGTTCTTGCATAGGTGAAAAACAATTTTACACCAAAAAAAGCATTAACTGTGGAGGGAGAACCTTAAATTACTAGTAGTACATTCTCAAGTTGCTGGCACTCCAAGTTCGTGTAAATCAAGACCATTGAGCTCAGTGAGGTAGTAGGCTCCTCCCAGGAGAGCCTTAATCACCTTGTAAGGACCTTCCCAATTTGGGCAGAGTTTCCCACACTCTCTTGGTTGAGATACTTTCACCCGGTTAAGGACGAGGTCACCTGGATGGAATGCTTTGGGCCTTAGGCAGGAGTTTTAGTAACATGCCACTCGCCGCCGATAAGCCACCATCTAGAGCCGGGCCTTGTCTCTTGTCTCATCCAACAAATATAGGTTGATGAGGAGATGGGCTGGGTTCTCGGCTTCATCATACTTCTCTACCTGTAACGTGGGTAGGCCAAGTTCCACTGGAATCATGACTTTGGTGCTAAAGACAAGGTTGAAGGGAATCTCGTCCATTTCCATGCATGGAGTAGTGTGGTAAGCCGACAACACATTGGGCAGTTCATCAACCCATCGACCCTTGGCTTCGTCTAATCTTGTGCGGAGCCCTTGTAGGATGGTTTGGTTAGTCACCTTGGCCTCCCCGTTGGTATGAGGATAAGCTACCGAATTGAAGCAGTGGTGTCGAGTAGGTTGAGTCCGGGGTGCCCCAAGATAGCGTTGTAAGATGAGAAAAGCCTCATAATGGTGAATGTTGTCAACACGATCCTTTGCCGGGGCGGGGTCCTGGCAATTATTGGGAGGTAATCTCTCCTTCCACCCCAACCGAATCTTTGGTAAAGCCTATGAGAGGCATGAATACTGGTTTTATCTGGTCAGCAAACAAGTTCATCCTTGCGAAAGCATTGTAAAAAAGGATATCCATTGAGCTTCAACTATCAGCCTTAATTCTCTTTACAAGGTACCCATCTATCATCATTTCAATGACGACAGCATCATTATTAAGGTTATCTACCCTAGCAGACCCCTCTCCCATGCAAGGGAGTACATCATCATTCCCCTCTCTTGCCCTAGCCCTCTTCGGGGTTTTCCCTGCCCCTCAAGGATATCATCCCAACTGACTTCTCAGTGGGGCGATTATCAATGGTGAGAGGTTGGGGCTCATCACTCCAGTCCGTTAGGGGTGCTCCTTCCTCAACGTACTTGTCGAGGTAGCCATGCATGATCAGCTCCTCTATCTTCCTTTTTAGATGGTAGCGTTCCTTAGTGTGTTGCCATGGTCCTAATGAAAATGGCTGTAATGGGACCTATCACATCCAGTGGATGGCATTAGGGGAAGAGGACAGTGCAAGAAGTTCTCGTCCTTGATCTCCATCAAGATCTTTGCTATGGGGGCAAGGAGAGAAGTTCATTGGGGTCGATTATGGTTCTCGGCCTCGGTCGCTAGACTGGTGCCATCTTCTGAACTGGGAGAGCAGATGCTTCCCTAATGGCTTGCTTCTTTATGGGCCTCATGTCCAGCTCTCTCCTATTATGGTCAGCCTCCTCAGCATGGATGTACTTGTGCACATGGAGTAGGATCTCTAAATAAGTCTTCGGGGGCTTCTTGTCGAAGGAGTAGGTAAAGCAGGAGGTCTGCAAACCCCTCTTCAGGGCAAACATCACAACTGGCTTGTCGAGGTTGTAGATCTTCAAGGTTGTGGCCTTGAACTAGGACATGTTGTCCTAGAGGGACTCTCGATCCTATTGTCAGATCAAGAAGAGACTGTCGACCTCATGCGGCACCCTTTGGCTTGAGTCAAAGTGCACCATGAACTTCCTCTCCAGCTAGCAGAAGGAATCAATACTTTTGGACTCAAGTCTAGAGAACCAGACTCGGGTGGCCTTCCATAGGGTAGCCGGGAAGGCGAAGTAGAGAAGAGCGTCAGTAGCCCCCTGGACCCTCATAAAGGCCTTGTAGCTTTCCAGGTGGTTTAGGGGATCGATCGTCCCATTAAGGGGATCGATCGTCCCATTAAAGGGATCGACCTATGGCATACGAAATCAGTTGGGGATCGATTCCTCTTGGCTTCTTTGAGATAAAGGAGGACATGTGTCATAACCCGCGGGCTCACTGGGGAAGCCTTAAGCTCTGCAAACTAGCAGGCTAGGTATACCGGCTTGCATTCATGTTCCTCAAGGCGCTTCTCCGCTCGACGGTGGATGGCCTTGTCAATGGACCCCTCGATAGAGAATGTCAGGGGTGAAGGAGGGTCAAAGTGGAGGAACTCTTGCCCGAGTTCCTGGCCATGCCAGTGTTGCTGGTGCGAGGGTGCATTATGGTCCGAGATTGGAGAGCGGCTCCCCCACCGGTCGAACCACGCCGTGGCTTCTTCCCAACCATCTGATGGGCTCCTCATGGGCAGGAGTCCGCATGCAGTGGCGCCTTTCAGAAGGACCGTAATCTGGTTCGGGGATCGGTGGCATGGGCCATGGGGGTCCCTAGTTACTACTGGGTCTCCAGGGACTAGTGCCTTTACTGAAGCCGATGCATCGCCGTAGCTAGGGCATGAACCTGTTGGGCTAGTGCGGTGATCTAGGGGTCCACTAGAGGTGGCGATGGAAAGAGGAAGCTCCCTCTTTGGGCATTGGTTGCCATGATGAGAAGGTTCTCCCACACTACCGGTGGAGAATTCGTGTGCTTGCATGGTCACCATCGAAACATGGGTTTCTGTGAATGCATTTCCTACGGTGGAGAACCTGATATCAAACCAATAGGTCCTTCTGCCCCCCTACCTGGCATACCAATCTATTGCTGCCAGGATCATTATGGCCTGTAGCTCTAACGTGTTGGTTCTCACGGGGGCTTGGTCCTCTATTCTGGTCGACTCCTTAGCTAGCTGACCTGCAAAATAGGGGTGACTCGAGCTGGGGATTCCGATGAGGATACTTTGATGATCAAGTCAGTGGGATGATCGTGAGGAGTAGAACCTCTATGATGGAAAGCTTGGGGGACCATATGTGTAGAGGGGAATAAAGAAATGGAGATGGGTTTAGAAAAATGAGAGTGGGCTTGGGAGGTTCCCTCGAGTGGTTCCTTGCCCCTTTACCCCTTCTGTTTGCTTACTTACCTCCTTACTTACCTTCCCTTTTTGATTTTATATGCATGGGGTGGCCCAGACTAGGTCTGCAACCTCTTCCTAGTGTATTTTTGGAGGGGTTTTCAGTTGCTCGCTGTCGCCCTTCTGTCGGGATAGTCTTGCATTTTTGATAGTGTAACTTCTCGTGGGAGGGGTGGGCACCGTGCTACTGAGCCATGGTGGTGCGTTCCTATTCCAGGGAGAACCATTGGAGCATCGTAGGGCCTAAGGCCTTAGTGGAACACCCTTCTTGGAAAGGCTCGGGTTCTTGTGTCATGGGGGGTTGCATCATGCAGGTCATGCAGGTGGTGTGCTGCAGGGCCTTCATTTATGGCAGGATGTGTGCCACTTCTAGAAGGTAGTGGGTGGCCAGGTCCCTCTTTGTCATGATTTGAATCTCTATTATTCCTTGTCCTAGTGGGGACACCAGGGTCATACACAGATCACTGGATTCCATATGGCTTACTGATTAGGATTTTTTTTAGAAACTTAGTCATGTGTCATAATTTTGTAAGAAAATAAGATTGAGTTGTAATAAGGTGAGACTAGTTGATTTGTCTCGACCTAGTCCAGTATATTGATTCCTGTACATCAGTATGACTCCAGTATGAGTCCAAATTTTGTACAAGAGAGGAGGATACCCTATTTTGGAGTTTCACCAGGCCTCATTCAGAAGCCAAAAGAAATTATATCAGCTTATGGGAGCTCAATTGACACCCAGAAGCCCTGAATGCTCTAAAGATGCCCTCGAGATGCCATGATTCCCTCCAAATGCAATTTCAGATGCCAGATTCCCTCCAGATGCTTCCAGAATATTCCATATGCTAGGAACCCATGTTTTCCAGGTTATTCCAGCACTCCAAGCCTTAAAATCCCAAGCTCAGGAAGCAAGCCCAAGCATGAATAACCAAGATTCCAAGGAATATGTTGATACCAGGGCACCCCAGCTTCCAGGGCCCGAAGCCCATGCACCAATCCAAAGAAGGATGACCCCTTGCTGCCCCTTGGAGCTCAACACACCTAGGAAAGGCGTCCTCCATGAGTTGACCAAGTCCAACATGGTGGAAGAGTTCAAATTCAAGGAGTTTGAGTTTTATTTCATTCAACTTGTATACTCCTAGTTCTAGGTTTATTTTGAAGTCTTTCTCCCACTTAAATAATGTAAACCTATTCTAACTAGGAGAAGACTTATAATCCCTTTAGGAGAGGGCATGGAGCTCTATAAATACCCCACCCCTCCTCTTTTTATAATCAATCAACTCTTATGAATTAAAACTCTGCTGAATTATTTTAAGACTGGTTTCTTGTTTTCTTTTGGTTCCTTTGGTTTGGTTCTTTGTGTTCTTGTGTTGGACGACCCTTATCCTTGCAATCCTCCATGCCCAAGCAGCAACTCAAGACTTTTGACATCAGCCATGCCTTTGAGAAGAAGCCTTTAAGCCATCCCTGAAAGCAGGAGTCTTCCTTCTCCAGGCCTCCAGCCCTTCTAGCCCTAACCCTTCCTTCTTTGTTTCATCTTGTTATTTTTTTCTTTGATTACCTGATTCGTGCCTAATCTTGACATTTTGCAGATCTCCGAGGTGTTTCACCTCCCCAGAGAAGGCTTTCTTTGCCTTTAGACCGGATCCAGATTGCTTTCAGATTAGGGAACCAAAGGCTTGTTCTTTCAGCACCATCCAGAGGTTGAGAGTTCTCTTCATCGAAGAAACTACAATCGCTTCTTGGTAAAAGCCTTCCCCCTCTTGAGTTCTGATCTGATGATAGGTATGCTATTCTAAACTGGGAGTTCTCAACTCTCAGGTCCTGGCTAGTCATTATTTTGCATGAGTTTTTGCAGGTATGATAGTTTCTAGCAATACTAGTCATCATGCTGATTTTTTACTTATTTTCAGGTTATTAGCCTATGAATTTAATGTCTAAAAAAATACAAAAAAAATATTTTTCTATTTTGCATCAGTCCTAGAGTTGTCCCACATCCATTTGGTATCAGAGCAGGTTTAGGATATCATGCAACTGAATCAGAACCACAAAACCCTGATTCCAGAATTTTCTGCATCCTATCCACTGCATTAGGTCGTTAGTTTTCATCTGATTTCGTCCACTTAGGAATTTTGTTTCCTGTGAAATTTGCACTCCGTGGCCTTTGTCTATTTTTTCATAATTTTTAATTATTTCTACAGAAACCCTAAAGTTATAAAAGTTGGCATCATAGGAACCTAACTAAAATCATAAAAATTCTGCATCAGTTCGAAAACCCTAGGATTTGAATCATTATTTAATTTTTGTTTTGCATAAATTTGGTAGGTATCATCACCACCATCCATCCTCTACTTTATAATTTTTTTGATTTTTCTCTACAATGATAACTATGTTAAATTCTGCATCATCTGAAACCCTAGTTCTTTGATTTCTGCTAATTTTGCACTTGACTAACTCAAACCTAATCAACTTCCAAACCCCCCAATCCCAAGCTAAACTTTGTTTGCTAACCCTAGTTAATTTAAATTTAATTTTTCACAGAATAAAATAATTAAAAAAATATTTTATTTTCTAATGGTTTTAGATTGCATCAAGACCATTGAATGCCATCATCTCTTTAATCTAATCTTAAGGGCAATCAATATAACATCAGGGCAGGATTTCATCCCCTGTCCTAGGCCCAAAATAACTATCATCATACTAATCCAAGCCTAATTAAAATCAATTAGACCTAATTTGCCCTAGAGGGCTAGGAGACATCAATAGGTCGGGTTCAAGCTGTGTGGGCCAACTAGTGCATTTAATCATTTAGCTACTATTGAAAGCTGGTGTCTAAGGCTGGGGGTCCAAAGTCAAACGACCTAAGTGGTGTTATAGTTTTTAATTGGGTCCTTGTGAAAGCAAGGGGGCCTCCCACACTCCCACCCCCTACCTGGCCAGTGGAAGGATTAGCTCTGGGTCAAGTGTAAGTTGAGCTGACCCATCCAGTTTTGGCTCTAGGTCTAGGAAACCCTAGATTGTACTAGTTTTTATTGTTTTGCATGCTTGGCTGCATCATTCCACTTTGATTGTTTGACTTGTTGCATGACCACTAGACTAGTGACCAAATACCAGAAGTCCACATCCCAAACCAATTTAGCCATGGATTCCTATTTTGAGGCCATCATGAACCAGTTTGCCCAACTAACTCAATTCAATATCCAGACCCAAAATCGACTTACCCAGATGAACCAAGCCCATACCCAAACCCAAGCCCAGCTTGCCCAAATAGATCGTAGGTTTGAACAATATGATACTAAGGTGACCAGCTGATCCAATCAAGTAATCAAGCAAGCCTTAGTTTTGACCAAGTAGGAGACCAATTAGGAACCTTAGGCAAGACCCATAGAGTTGAACCCTTGCCCTATAGACCCCAGGAACCCATGGTACCTCGATATGAATCCAGTAGTAACCCACTATCCCTTAATCAACCTGAACCCTATAGGATTGATATCCTTATATTTGAACCCATAACCTTTAAACCCATAGCCTATGAACCCATAACACATAGTTTACCCACCCCTGTTACCCCAGACTTTAGTCAATTTTCCATTAGCCAAACCCCTCTTACCACCCTATTGGTTAACCAAGATGACTTAGAAGAAGAAATATATGAGGCTGACCTAAGTCTGGTAGAAGAGTATGAAGATAATGAGTCTATTGAAGATTTAGAAGAAGAGATATCTATAGGTGACCTAGAGTTAGGAGTCAACCCAGAATTAGTTGATCCAGTGGAAACCTAGTTAGAAGTCAACCCCCAGAGTTAGTCGAATCAGAAGTCCAGTACAACCAACCTAGTTTAACCGTGGAGTCCAATTTTGAAACCCTCTTTAAGGTCATCATGGAACAATTTTACCAAATGAACCATAGGTTTGACCAAACTAATATCTAGGTAGAAGCCAAACTAGTGATAGTTGATCCAATAGATACCTAGGTTGAAGCCACCCTAGAGTTAGCTGACCTTAACCACACCCAACCTATAGTGGAAGAACCCTTAAAGGAAGAAGGCAATGAGGAATCCAATCCTACAATTAGCATCTTACCTGAGGAGCCACCGGAAGAGAGCCCAATTAGAGAGCCCAGTCCTTTGATTTATGAGCCGGAAGAGCTTATTAAGGACTTGACCTCTTTGAATCAGTACCCTCAGGATGAATTCACTCTTTTCACTCCACTTGATCTCTTTCCTAAAATCAATGACCATTTCTTCAATTATGTAGACCCTTTAGATAGACATCAAACCCATAAGGTAAACCTCATTAGTCTAGGACTAATTCACGACATCCCTTCTTACATTTTAGTCTATCCAATTAACCCCAAACCCTTTTCTTACTTTCACCCAATCAGACTAATCCTGATTCCACCACATATTTTCTGCCTTTTCTTGAATTTTCTTATGTTTCTTTAACCATTCATTTGCATTTTATAGGGGTAATGGTACTCCATTCATTCATTGCACAGGTTAGATTTGCATCATATTTCTGGCATACCCTATGGCACCTAGTAGGCATACATAGTAAGTTCTCATGTGCATGCCATGCTAGGGTCAAACCTAAAGAGTCTATAGTGTGTTAGGTTAGACCCAAAGAGTCCAATAAATTTTTTTGATAGGAAGTCTAGTCGAGTCTATTAGGTGTTAGTATTGAGTCCAATAAATTTGCAACCCTGATTCATCTGTCCACACATGCACTGACCTCTACATAGCATTTGCATTAGGATATTAGTCAAAAGTTAAACAAAATAATGAACTAACTAACATCTTGGCTAATTCCCGAAAGAGAGATAAAGAATTTTCTATAGAAGATTATGTGAGTGTAAAAGAATTTTTTGCTCACAAAGCTATCCCATTCAGACTAATGAAGATATAGGACCTAATGCCTATGTGCTTGAGAGACTACCTGATTTAGGTATTAGCCCAACCTTTTATATTTCAAACCTTATGGAGCACAGGGAGCCAGCAGTGATACCTAGCGAGCACCTTGAGCCAATTCCTTCCTTTGTGAGTGAACCAACCCCAAAGTGTCAACATACAATTTGGCCAATAAGTGAGGAAAGGAGTGAGCAAATCCTGGATGTTCAAGCTATCAGTACCCGAGATGAAGGTTATCAAAGGTATTTGGTCAGATGGCAAGGTCAGCCAGAATATGTGGATTTGTGGAGCACTGGTGAGGATCTACCACGCCTCAACCCATACCCTCCTTGAGCAGTCAAATTGACCCTTACTCGATGGGGTCGAGTTCCTCCCACCCCAAGAGAATTGGTGGGGACAATAGGGTCAAACACAAATCACTGGATCGCATATAGCTTACTGATTAGGGTTGTTTTTAGAACCTTAGTCATGTGTCACAATTTTGTAAGAAAGTAAGATTGAGTTGTAATAAGGTGAGACTAGTTGATTTGTCTTGACCTAGTCCAGTATATCGAGTCTTGTACATCAGTATGACTCTAGTATGAGTCCAAATTTTGTACAAGAGAAAAGGTGACCCATTTTTGAAGTTCCACCAGGCCTCATTTAGAAGCAAAAGGCAATTACATCAACTTATGGGAGCTCATTGACACCTAGGAGCCCTAAATACCCTCCATATGCCCTCGAGGTGCCCTAATTCCTCCAAATGCCATTTCAGATGCTAGATTCCCTCTAGATACTTTCAGAATATTCCATATGCCAGGAGCCCATATTTCTCAGGTTATTCCAGCACTCCAGGCCTTAAAATTCCAAGACCAGGAAGCAAGCCCAAGCATGAAGAACCAAGATTCCAAGGAATATGCTGATACTAGGGCACCCCAGCTTCCAGGGCCCAAAGCCCATGCACCAATCCAAAGGAGGATGACCCCTTGCTGCCCCTTGGAGCCCAACACAACTAGTATAGGCGTCCTCCATGAGTTGACCAAGTCCAACATGGTGGAAGAGTTCAAATGCATGGAGTTTGAGTTTTTATTTCATTCAAATTGTATTATCCTAGTTCTAGGTTTATTTTATAGTCTTTCTCCTACTTAAATTATGTAAACCTATTCTAACTAGGAGAAGACTTGTAATCCCTTTAGGAGAGGGCATGGAGCTCTATAAATACCCCACCCCTCTTTCTCTTGTAATCAATCAACTCTTATAAATTAAAACACTGTTGAATTATTTTAAGACTGGTGTCTTGTGTTTTCTTTTGGTTCCTTTGGTTTGGTTCTTTGTCTTCTTGTGTTGGACGACCCCTATCCTTTCAATCCTCAATGCCCAAGAAGCAACTCATGCCTTTTGACATCAGCCACGCCTTTGAGAAGAAGCCCATAAGCCATCCCTGAATGCAGGAGTCTTCCTTCTCCAGGCCACCAGCCCTTCTAGCCTTAACCCTTCCTTCCTTATTTCATCTATTTATTATTTATTTTGATTACCTGATTTGTGCCAAACCTTGATGTTTTGCAGATTCCTGAGGTGTTTACCCTCCTTAGAGGAGGCTTTCTTTGCCTTCAGACCAGATCTAGATCGCCTTCATATTTGGGAACCAAAGGCTTGTTCTTCCACGTGCCATCTAGAGGCTGAGAGATCTTTTCATCAAAGAAACTATAATCGCTGCCTGGTAAAAGCCTTCCCCCTCTTGAGTTCTGGTATGAAGATAGGTACGCTATCCAAAACTGGGAATTTCTCAACTCTCGGGTCCTGACTAGTCATTATTCTGCATGAGTTTTTGCGAGTATGATAGTTTCTAGTAATACTAGTCATCATGCTGATTCTTTACTTATTCCAAACTAGGAATTTCTCAACTCTCGGGTCCTGACTAGTCATTATTCTGCATGAGTTTTTGCGAGTATGATAGTTTCTAGTAATACTAGTCATCATGCTGATTCTTTACTTATTTTTGGGTTATTAGCCTATGAATTTAATGTCTAAAGAAATAAAAAAAAATTATTTTTCTATTTTGCATCAGTCATAGAGTCATCTCGCATCATGTCCCCCTCATATCATTGTCGAGAACTATGGCCACTGCAAGACAGGGGGAGCCCCACAATAGGAGGGCTCCCTGCCCTGGGCAGCATAAGCGCAACCCCGACCAGGAGCTGACCTTAGATGGAGGGCTCGCCTTATGAGCATGACCTCGGTTGAGAGCTAACCTCGATAGGATGGCTCACCTTAGCAAAATGAGCATGACCCCGATCGGGAGTTAACCTCAGATGGAGAGCTCACCTTATGAGCATGACCCCGGTTGGGAGTTGACCTCGGTAGAAGGGCTTGCCTTAGCAGCATGAGCGTGACCCTGGCTAAGAGCTGATCTCAGACAGATGGCTTACCTTATGAGTACGACACTAGCTGAGAGCTAATCTCGATAGGAAGGCTTATCTTATGGGCATGATCCTAGCTGGGAGCTGACCTCGATAGGATGGCTCACCTTAGTAGCATGAGCATGACCTCGACCGGGAGCTGATCTCAAATGGAGGGCTCATCTTATGAGCATGACCCTGGTTGGGAGCTGACATCGGTAGGAGGGCTCGCCTTAGTAGCATGAGCATGATCCCAATCAGGAGCTGACCTCAGATGGAGGGCTCGCCTTATAAGCACTACCTAGGTTGGGACCTGATCTAAGCCGGAGGGCTTGCCATAGCCTTCTATTTGGCCACCACATCCAGGTGGTGGGGCCTTTGCCAGCATTTCAATCAGTGAGACTCCATGTCAGTAGATGTACCACATCACCTGTAATGCTAATATCATTTTCTTTCCTCTAGGCATACAAGTGTATGCCCTCCAGAGGTAATCCACACAAGAATTGAACCAAGGAAGCACTCCTTTAGCTTGCTTGATTTCTTCTAGCAGTCTTTCTTCCTTTTGTAAACTTTTCTCCCCTCTAGGACCTTTTTCTTTTCGAAGAGTAGCTTAGTACCTCTTTGAAAACTCTCTTACTATCCTATTATCTTTTTAAATTATCTTTCTAAGCCCTTGCCTTAAAATGGTAGACTTGTCTTAAATTAATAAACTTGTCCTACTAAGAGAAGGAATAGAATTATCATGACAACGTTTGGATGCCTTGGCTTCAATCACCGAAGCCTTTAAATAGGAAGATAGTAGGTGCCTGATACATATTTTCATCAGCCACTTATCTGATATTTAACATATCAAATAAGACCTTTTAATCAAAAAGTGTCCTTTAGTAGAAAGGTATAAAGTGAAACACCATTACACTAAAGGTTAGCTCCAAGAGTTGCTTATCACAACTCTTCAATAAAATCTGATAATTAGCTGTTAATTTCAGATTTAAGATATGGTCCCACATCCCAATAAGAGTATCAAATGAAGAGGTTTATCTTGAAAAAAGTGATTAATTGGTAGATGGACTCTACCTTATCCCATGCACCATATATGAATCAAGCATCGCATCCCTTCACTGGTCATGCTTTTCTTACATTAATTGACCAGCTAAATTTAGTCAATTTGGGCATTCAATGTATTGGATAGAGGCTAAACATTATCACATAAAAAGTGATTAACTTGCAAAAAGACTCTTGGTCCTTCTGTGCCCCTTTATTTATGTGTATGCCAATATGGCACCAAGAGTCCCATGCCCTTAGGACTATTGGTTTAAATAATGGATAAGGGTTGATAAATTAGGGCAAATCCCAATTTGGCTAGTCCACTTAAGGCTCAACCCAATTTAAGTCTAACTCAAATTGGTTAGCCCAAATAGCAAGCATTTAAATCCAATCTAATTAGGTTAGGATTCAGGTTAGCCAACAGATGCTAGTATATTAATTTGTTAGCCAATTAGGATCATATGACCCTAATAAAAATATAAATGACTTCTTTGATCAAATCCTTAATGTGTGTAACCCTTTGGGCTTCTCATCTAGCCAGTAGTAGGTCTATGTTCATGTCAATTTGGTTCAATTAGAAATCAACTAATCGAATAAGGTCAAATTAAGTTAACCTTAGCTGTTAATTTGAACCATCTTTCAAAATGACTCATGAATTTAATCAATTTGATTCATGATAACCTACAAGACATGATTGACATCTAGCAACATGTCATGTCCTCCCAGAAGATTGAAACTTGATAAAATTTACTAAAATACCCTTTAGTGGCAAGTTACCATGCAATTCAATCCTTCGATCTTCCTCGATCCTATATAAGTGACGGGTAGAGAAAATTGTCAAACCCTCATACTTTATTCATTCAAATCTCAAATCACTAATGAAGACTCAATCGATAAATAATTAGAAACCATTTCCCATTTTATTTTACTTTGATCAAATACTTTCTGAGTCATCATTCAATGAGATTAGATAAGATAAATACTCCCCTTACAAAGAGATCGATTCCTTGTTGACCGACTCATAACCTTCATACACAATTCACTATATCCTTGAACATCCCATACATGACTGATGAGTTATGAATGAGTATGAACAAAAATATGGATTCATATACATAAGATACCTTGGTGGACTTAGGTCTAAGGATTACTTATACAACATTCACTAAGAGAGTCATTTTTTGACAAGTAAGTAAGACTTCCATAAGATGTTCTCATGATGGATCAATTTAGTGAACTCATACCATGATGAGCACCCACATCCTTATATTAGTGTCCTTACACAAATGATCATGAGATCAACCTCTCTCTCTATCAAGCATACATAGGATATGCCAGTCTCTCCGAAAACATCGATCGCCAACTCGAAGATCCCATGACTGAAAATATTTTAAATTAGGATTTATTAGATTTTAGGTCTCACTATTATGATCTGCATCATAATCTTAAAATCATTTCCATAATTTATAGGTTTCATCATAATCTCAAATAATAAAGTATAAGACACAGTATATGATAAAAAATAATTCTTTTTATTAATATCATACATGAGTCTAGAGATGTTTACAAATAAGCCCCTATTTTATAAGAAATATGAATGGCTTTTAGGGCACTATTCTTTCAATATCCTACTTGCACTAAAGCCAATTTCCCTTATATTTAATTCCCATATTATCTAAATGGCGATCAAATTGCTGTTGAGGAAGGGCTTTAGTGATGGATATGCTATGTTGTTCTTTGTATTTACTCATTCTAAAATCATATCCTGTTTTTCAATGATTTCACGAACGAGATAGAAGTGCCTTAGGATATGCTCGAATTTTTTATGAGATCTTGGTTCCTTAACTTGTGCAATAGCTCCAGTGTTATCACAATAAAGTGGTACTAGTTGTTGTATCATAGGAACTACATCCAACTCCGAGATAAATTTCTTCATTCAGATAGCTTCCTCAGTGGCTTCACTAGCAGCAATGTATTCTACCTCAATAATTGAGTCAGCCATAGTTGGCTACTTGGAACTTTTCCAACTCACTGCACCTCCACATAGATTAAAGACACCTTGATATGGATTTATTATCACCTGGATCTTATTGAAAACTAAAATCAATATAGCCTTCTAGTTCTAAATTTGATCCTCCATATACTAGAAAAATATCTTTAGTCCTTTTAAGGTATTTAATAATATTTTTCATAGCTTTTCAAAGATCCTTTCCTGGATCAGCCTAGAATATGCTTGCTAGGCCTAAGGCATAGGCAACAGCAGGCCTGGTACATAACATGGCATGCATCATGGATTCTACAACCAAAGCATAAGGAATCTTACTCATTCTTTGTCTTTCTTCAGGCATCTTAGGAGACATCTTCTTAGAAAGATATATGCCTTAACTCATGGGCAAGTAACCCCTTTTAATTTCCTCCATATTGAGTCTTTTAAATACTAAGTCAATATACCTGGATTGAGATAAGCCGAGCATCCTCTTTGATCTATCTTTATAAATCTTTATACCTAGTACATAGGATGCTTCTCCTAAATCCTTCATGAAAAACTATTTAGATAACCAAGCTTTGACAGATTATAATATTGGAATATCATTTTCAATGATAAGTATGTCATCAACATATAATATTAAGAAGACAATTGCACTCTCATTTGTCTTCTTACACATACATGGTTCATGCATATTTTTGATGAAACTAACATCTTTAATTATTTCATCAAATCAGAAGTTCCAACTTCTCGATGCTTGCTTTAATCCATAAATGGATTTCTTAAGCTTGCATACTTAGTTTGGTCTCCTTCTTGAGATAAACCCTTCTGGCTGTGATATATAGACTTCTTCCTCAAGATATCCATTTATGAAGGTAGTCTTTACATCCATTTACTATATTTCATAATCATAGTATACAGCCATAGCAAGTAAAATTCTAATGGACATGAGCATTACTACTGGTGAAAACATTTCATCATAGTCAATTCCATGCCTTTGTTTGAAACCTTTTGCCACTAGCCTAGCCTTGTAGGTTTCTACTTGGCCATCTACTCCAATCTTCTTTTTGAAGAACAATTTATACCCTATTAGATTTACTCCCTCAAGCAGATTAACCAGGGTCCAAACCTAGTTGGCCTTCATGGAATCCATTTCAGATTTCCTGGCATCAAGCCAATTGTTAGAGTCTTTACTCTGGATAGCTTCCATATAGGTTAAAGGATCATCATCTGGAATGATGCTGGCTTTATTGTCATTACTAATTACAAAGCCATATTTAAGAGGTGCATTCAGCACTCTCTCTAACCTATAGACAAGAGGTGTGTGTTGTGGTGGTACCTTATTAATAGGCACTTATGGTTGAAGAATTTGAGGTTGATTGTCTATAGAAGTAGGTTGATCTTGTACTTCATCAAGATCAAGTATCCTCTCATTGCCTCCTTCTTAGATAAATTCCTTTTCCAAGAGAATGGCATGCCTACTGATAAAAATCTTTTGTTCAATAGGATGATAAAAGAGGTATCCAATATCTTTTTTAGGATAACCTATGAACCTATGTTTATCAGTCTTAGGACTTAGCTTATGTCCAAATATATTTCTAATATAAGCTGGGCAATCCCAAATCTTAAGATATTTTAGACTTTGACTTTTGCCTTTCTATAATTTATATGGAATACCATCTACTGATTTTGATGGTACTCTATTTAGTATATAAGCAATAGTCTCTAGGGCATAACCCAAAATGGATATTGGAAGATTAGTGAAGCTCATCATGGACCTTACCATGTCTAATAAGGTATGATTCATCCTTTCTACTACACCATTAAATTGAGACGTATATGGTGTTGTCCATTCTGAGAGAATGTCTTTGTCCTTAAGATGATCAAGAAACTCACTAGATAAGTATTCTCTTCCTTGATCTTTTTGAAGGATTTTAATACTCTTTCTAATTTGTTTCTCAACTATACTTTGATACTCTTTAAATTTATCAAAGACTTTAGATTTATGTTTCAGAAGATATACATATCCAACCTAGATAAATCATTAGTAAAGGTGATGAAATAAGAGTATGCTTCTCTGGATTATGATGACATTAGTCCACATACATCCGTATGTATTAACCCTAATAACTCAGTTTCCCTATCTTCATGACCAGTAAAAGGAGAATTGGTCATTTTATGCATGAGACAAGATTCACAAGTTCCTAATAATTGAAATCATAAGAATCAAAGAATTTATGTTTGTATAACTTGTTTATCCTTGACTGACTAATATGACCTAATCAGTAATGCCAAAGAAAAGTGACATTAACATCTTCTCTCTTTCTTTTCTTATTTTTAACAAGAAAAAATTTAACATTGAGTGAAAAAACTAAAAGACCATTAACAAATGAACGAGTTCCAAAAAATTCATCAAAATGAGAAATAGAGCATCCATTGCTCTTTATATTAATTTTAAAACCTTGTTGTAATAATAAGGGTACAAAAATTATATTTCTGACAACATTTGGATCAAAGTAACAATCTTTCAGTTTTATGATTTTGCTCGAAGGCAATAAAAATAGATAGGTGCCCATAGCTTCTGCTTAAATGGCTTCACCACTTATACCATGAAGCTTGAAATCACCCTTCTTCAAACTTCTAATTCTATGAGGTCCCCACAAAGACTTGCATATATGTGACCCACATACGGTATCCAATATCCATGAATCAGAAGCTAAAGTACTCAATGACAAGTTAGTTTGTATCATGTACAAACATTTTGATGCTACACTAGCATCATGCTACAAACTAGCAAGATATAACTTGCAGTTCTTCTTCCAGTGTCCCTGCTTGCCATAATGAAAATAGGTTCTATCAGCAGAAGACTACGTTGCCTTCTTTCTCTTTTCGATGCTTTTCTTAGGGTTCCACTTTCTCTTTGGACCCTTTTTTGTTACTATTTTCTTCTTCCCATCCATTAGACGAAGATGAGCCATGTCTCCTTTAAAATGGCTCTAAGCTATCTTAAGCATGTTAAGCAACTCTGGTAATGAAAGGTTCAATTTGTTCATATGATAATTCATGATAAATTGAGAAAAGGATTCAGCGAGTAATTGCAGGATCAGGTCCTGATTAAGCTCTTCATCCATAACAAAATCTAATTAACCTAATCATATGATTAAGTATATCATATTTAGTACATGGACTTAAATAGATGAGCCCTCACTCATTCATGCATGGAACAACTGCTTCGATATTTCATTTCGGGTAGCCCTACTTTGCTCTCCATAAAGCTCTTTAAGATTGAGTAGTATAGACTGAGGTTCCATATCTTCATGTTGCCTCTGCAATTCATTGATCATAGAGGCCAACATAATGTACTTGATAATTAAATTGTTATTATGTCACATTTTATATGTGGCCCTTTCCTCCTTCGAAGCATCATCTTCGATCGAATCTAGATTAAGCGAATCAAGGATGTAGGATACCTTCTCCTAAGATAAGATAATTCTTAGGTTTCTTAACCAATCCATATAATTTGGTCCGGTCAACTTATTGGCATTTAAAATACCCTGTATGGATAAAGTAGAAGCCATAACATTAATCTACATAAATAAAAAATAACGTATAAGCAGACCACTCAAGATGATATACAAATTAGATAAGGACTTATCAATCTAATTATGTCTCCCACTAATTTTCTATGAATACCATAGCCCTCACCTATGGAAAGCGAGAAATCCTAACCATATTTCTTTAGTGGGGTTGAGATCCCAATTCCTCATAAATACCTTGTGTTTACACAACAAATTGTTATGAGTTCAAGGATAGAAAATTTTTCTTTCTAATTGCAACCCGTGCAACTCTTAACATGACAACTACCTCATGACACTTAAAGCCTTGTGTGTACATAACAAACTATAATATCTTAGTTTAGTCAGATCCTTCATTCTCATATAGTCATGATTAAATAATGTTGCCCTTGTGTTTACACAACAAAGCAACATCAATAATCATGTTATAAAGCTTTAGATACACCAAGATAAATCTTACATCAAACCCTATAGTAGACCTTGTGTTACACAACAAACCTACTATAATTTTGATATATATTTGGCTTAGTATGAAGGAAGGCAATTAGTAGTGTTTTATCAATTAGCATTTCTAAATCAAGGGCTAAATCAATCGAGTTTCCCAGGTTAGTGGGAGAGAGGTGGGAGGCCCCTTGTGCTTGCCTCAGACACCAAAATTTTTTTTGGCCAGGTAAGCAATGAACCTAATTAAAAGTCACATTCTCTTTACCTTCCCAGAATCAGTTTTCTAGACACCAAATGATCAATCAAACTCTAAATGGATTTGCATTATGATTTTATAACACTATGACAAAATATAATTTTAAAGAGGGCTTTTATGGTCTCGCGCACATCCTATTACTATATACTTTCCACCAGGCATACAACAATATCATATGTGCCAAGTATGTCATCATTCTAGGACAACCTTACAACATAGCAGAATCTATCACTATGTTAGGTGTTGTGAGTTTTTAGTTTAACCGCAACCGCATGGTGTGCAGAGTAGCACATCTAGCGAGTACGGGTCAATTTTAGAAGGAATTTACATTTGAACTATGTTCAAACCCTTGCTTAAATGAGCTTCAATATAGATAAGTAAAAGTTAATTAAACATAAAAGATAAATAATTTAAAGATCTAGGGCTTTTGAATCTAAGAGACCAATGATTCAGAGAACCTCTCTAAAGATCTCTCCTATAACATCCTTCCAACTTCTTCCTTCATATTAATCAAGTATGGATTATGAAGTGATTTTAACTCAACTATAATCCATCAAGGTTTTACAAGAAAAGAAGAGAAAAGACTAAAACAAATTGTTGAGCATTCTATCTTTTGCCCTTCATGCACCGAATCAAGTATAAACTATGAAGGGATTGAAACCCAACAATAGCCCATCAAGTGTCTTGGCAAGAATTTTAAAAAGAAAGAAAGATCTTAAAAATCAAAGCCCAAGAAGAGATTCAAGAGAATGGCCTCTAATCTTGGTCTAGCTTCATCGCCAACCCTAGGGATTTCGCTTAGCCAAACATGATTTAAAATAAAACTTTAAAATTTATTAAAATAAATAAATAAATCTAACTACTTGCTAAAATGTAAATTATAGAATTTAAATATGAAAAAATATAAACTACACTAATTGCAGGAATTTAAATGGTATAAAATTAATTACAAGAAATTATAACTATACTAATGCTAGAATTAAAAATTATAATTAATAAAACAAAATAAGAAAAATAAATTGTTATTTATAATCAAACTTGATTACAAAATGTTTAACTCCTAAGCCATTAACAGGGCTTGGAGTTGAATAAAAATAAAATTAAATCTGACTGATAGAGGCTCTCTCTCCCTGGCTTACTCTCCTTCTCATATGTTAGAAGGGTAGAAGAAAGTGGGAAGAAGAGATAGGGAGGGGGCAAGAAGAAAGGGACAATGGGTTGAAAGTGGAATGCAGAATTATATGATAGATGTTCTTATATAGGCGAAGGGGAACGCGTCGGCCCCATGTGGGAACCGTATTGGTTTCTTATCCTCATCTGCCTCAACAACTTCGCTTCATATCCTTATCTCCATACCTGCCCAACCATAACAACCATTTTATCCCTTCTCAAAAATTAAATTTTGCTTATCCGTATCATTTCATGGAGAAAAGTTTAACTCCCTTTGTCGAACAAATCTTTCTCTCTTTCAGGCATTCAATCTCCCAACAATATGCACATATCATTAAGTGGAGAATAGGGTGGCAGTGGTCTAGAAAGAAGGAGCCATGCGTGAGAACCTTGTGGAGGAGGATGGCAGACATTGTGGAGCTTGGCAAAGTGGTTGTCACACAGTGGACTGGTGGCATGGAGAACAGGGTGGCCGGCAAGAGGTGATAGGATGGACTGGAGGAAGATGGTGATTCATCAAAGAAGAAGGGGGCTTGGATGGCTTGGTGCACTACGTGGCGGTGGGATTGCGGTAAGACTATGCACGGTGGCTGTGATTTTATGGCCATTGAAGGCCTTTCCTAATAGTGAGTGATGACCTATGGCATGGAGGGATGATGGAAGAACAGGGGAGGTGGAAAGACGATAGCCATGGATTTTTCCTTGGATTTTTCTAGCATAGGAGGGTTCTCGGACATGTTTCTGACGATGAGGAGACTCCCAGCGATGAAAGGAAGAGCTCCAGCATCTTCTCCAGCATGAATGATGGTAGGTTTGGTCTATGGTCCATGGATTAGATCCATGGACCAGCAGCAATGGTAGCGGTGGACCATCAGGGCCTCCATGAACCATTCAACCAGTCCAAGGTGGGCCGGCTGCTCCAATTTTCATGCAAATTCATAATAATTTCTTCAAAATTCACTTCCTAGCTCATTCGAAGTCCGATTTTAGCACCGTTTGCACCGTTAGACTCCAAAAATTAAGCTCTTCATATTGGTAGGTTCTTTTCTTAAAACATTATATAAAATATCAAATTTAAAAAAATAAAGATAACTTGATTCAAAAATTAATGTTTTTTTTATTAATATTATGAACTTATCACTCCCCCCAAAATAAATCTTACTCGTCCTCGAGTAAAAATTCATTCATGAATTACTTATTAAAAATAATTAAGGAGGCTACCAAAAATCCTTAATACCTTATACAAGTTTACTCAGACACAAAAGTTGTTCTTATACCCTTTTTATAAGCAGAAGATTTCCTATTAGATAGTAGATGAAACAAGTCATTGGGATATTAATAGCTTCAAGTAAATTGGTTAAGTACAAACTCCTCACCTTTCAAAATAATTCTTAACGAACTCCTATTGTTATTTATAAATCTTCTACTCCCTTGGATTGGAGAGATATTTGTTGGGGACTCGAGAGCCCAGCCACTTCAGCAACCACATGGTATCCCAGTCACAGTAAGAGCCATCTATTCAATCAAGGCAGTCCAAATTTTCTTGAAGTCATCTAAGCACAAAAGGAAGCAGATCAGCACCCCTTATGGAAGATATTGACCTCCCAAGAAAAAATGGATGGAATTATATGGCATCTCATGTCTCATATGGTGCCCTCCTATTTCATGCAAGCCAGAAGAGGAAGAAACTTGGCGCCCAGCTTTGAAGTGGTCCCCATCCCTATTTTATTCAATCAATCAAGGCAAAAGAAGCAAGCAAGAAGAAGTCCCAAATTTTCTTCTCCCTTTATTGTTATGTATAACCCATAAATATAGAAAATTTGTGGCACCTTTTTTTCATGCAAATCCACCCATATGGCAGCATGTTACTGCACCCCCTCTTTGCTTTTCATTCCATGTAATCCAAGGGCTAGGGTCAATTATAAAAAGACCCCTTTCATGTATGAAGAATAACCATGGATGAATAAAATTTCTTAAGTTCTGTGTGAAGGATCTGTGTGATCCCATGGTATATGTGTGATCCCTGATTTTCTGGGTGAAGGATCTGTGTGATGCCAGGATATCTATGTGATTCATGATTTACTATGTGAGGGCATCTATGTGAGCCCAGGGTATCTGTGTGATCCCGATTTACCGTGTGAGGGCATTTGTGTGAGCCCAAGGTATCTGTGTGATCCCTTCCTCCTTCTTTTTAGGGTATCTGTGTGATCCCTAGGGCATCTATGTGAGCCCTTTGCTTTGTGCTTGTCCTCCTAGGAGAATCTATGTGAACCCCTACAAACCCTAATCCCTGGTGACTTCTATGCTCGCCAGCTATCCATCCCCATGCATCTGTGCCACATCAATTTGGTATCAGAGCCCAGAGGATTAGGGTGTTCCATATCTTTCCCTCTTTTTTCTCTCCTTCACTTATTCCCCTTATTCATATTATTCCTACTATCCCGACCTTATTCCTTCTCTATTCCATACTTATTTCTATCATCTTCCTCTTAGATTTAGTCAGATTGAAAGCACAGAACACCTGTCCACCACGCATAGCCCGCCATGAAGCTCCCTCCACCATCATCGCCACTCTCCGATCAGGATCTCACCAGAGCTCGCCGCTGCTTCCTCTGCCGCCGCCATCCTCCCACCGACCATGGCGTCTTCCTTCCTTCCCAACTGGAGAGCCCCACCAGAAGATCACCTCAGATCGCCTTCGCCTGATCTTCCCATCAGACAGATTGACATCCACCGGCCCTGTTGGATTTTGGCAGTCCATGTCCTCCGCTCCCCATCTCTTATCGCGATGCCTCACCGACGCCCACCCAGCTCCCTACTGCCACAGCCCGCTAGAGACTCAGTCTTCCACCCAAAATTGTCCATAGCCAGCCGAGACCTCCGTCGTCCATTTCGCCATCTCTGACCAGCATGGTCGCCCACGAAACCCCTCCAAAGTTTTACCCACGGCCACTGCCCATGCCGTCTTCTCCCTACCGTGCCACCGTCCTCGTCCCCAGCCCCGTCACTAGTGAAGCCCACCGGATCTCCATATCTGGGACCTTCCCTCGGTTTCACACGCCCGTCAAAGCACCGGGAGAAGAAGCGCACGAACATGAATGCATATTCCCCTCCCTGTTGTTGACTTCAGTGCTGCATGATTTTTAAAGCTGCATGATTTCCAGAGAGCACGATTCTCAGAGTAATTGGAATTTCAAAGTTTCACAGATCTTAGAGCATAGCTGATTAAGAAAAATGAAATTTTTTTAAAAAAAAAATCTATCCTCTTTGCTTTGATTTGATTAGTTTCGGTTGCGTCAAGTCCCCACTAAACCTAACTCGACGGAGTCGAGTTCTCTCCACTCCAGGGGAATGATGGGGACTCGAGAGCCCTACCACTTCAGTAGCCACATGGTATGCCAGTCACAGTAAGTGCCATCTATTCAATCAAGGTAATCCAAGATTTTCTTGAAGTCATATAAGCATAAAAGGAAGCAGATCAGCACCCCTTATAGAAGATGTTGACCGCCCAAGAAAAAATGGAAGGAATTATATGGCATCCCATGTCTCATATGGTGCTGCCTGTTTCATGCAACCCAGAAGATGATTAAACTTGGCGCCTAGCTTTGATGTGGTCCCCATCCATATTTTCTATAATCAATCCAGGCGAAAAAAGCAAGCAAGCAGGAGTACTAGATTCTTTTATTGCTATGTATAACCCATAAATTTAGAAAATTTGTGGCACCTCCCTTTCATGCAAATCCACCCATAAGGCAGCATGTTACTGCCCCCCCTCTTTGATTTTCATTCCATGTAATCCAAGGGCCAGGGTCAATTATAGAAAGACCCCTTTCATGTATGAAGAATAACCATGGATGAATTAAAATTCATGAGTTCTATGTGAAGGATCCGTGTGATCTTAGGGTATCTGTGTGAACCCTGATTTTCTGCATGAAGGATCTATATGATCCCAAGGTATCTGTGTGGTCTCTGATTTACTATGTGAGGGCACCTATGTGAGCCCTGGGTATCTATGTGATCCCGATTTATTGTGTGACGGTATCTGTGTGAGCCCAGGGTATCTATGTGATCACACAGATCCCTAGGGCATCTATGTGAGCCCTTTACTTTGTGCTTGTCCTCCTAGGAGAATCTGTGTGAACCCCTACAAACCTTAATCCCTGATGACTTCTACGCTCGCCAGCGATCCATCCCCGTGCATCTATCCCGCATCAATATTATTTTAGTACAAATATATTCATCTTATTGCTACACTTTTTTTTCACTTCTTTATTTTTTTTGTCATTTTTTTTAATACAGACCGTGCAATGTCTTAATCTCTTAAGCTTTCTGTCTGACCATTGTAAAATATTTTTGACTAATGTCTCCTAGACTAGATGGCCTAGGGCACTAGGTGTAGAACACCCCTTGGGCTCACTGGCTTGAGTTAGAAAGGCTACGGATCAAAATTGGTTGTATAGCAAAATTTCATCACATCTCCACTTTTGATGTGAGACTCAACATTTTACTTAGACAAAGAGGCCCGGTTACTCGGTGGAATAATGTTTAGAACTTGCTTTTATTATCTCATTCTCTTTTTTTTTTTTTTTTAACTAGTAAAAAGAACTTTGCATTTATCAACACCCACACACACTTAAAGAGTAGATTCTTCTTTAATACAAATCGGAGGGTTAGAATTATCTTGAAATTGATTTCATTCTTACTTACCATTTATATTGGAATCTATCAATATTTTATCCCTCAATATTTTAAAAATTATCTAGACTGTTCAATCAATTACTTATCAAAAGTGTGTGATTTATCCTAAGTCCAAGATCGACAAGTATAAGAATATTAAGGTGAAGGTAGCTCCAAATATATACTTATTTCACTTTCTATCCCCCATGAATAAAAATAATTTCTAAATGTATGCATGATATGGTATAAAAGAAAATGAAGACACCTGAAGAGGAATTTTATTGAGCTCTCCCCCCAACTTAGCCAATGGAGCTCATATGAGTTAGGATATGAAAAACCTAATATATTAAAAAGAAAATAATTAGAAAGAAAGAAGCTGAATTATCCCTCAGGAATGTTAAGTTTAAAGTCTTCAGCTAGACTTGATAGCAGGCTAATCAATTTATATCAGTTCATAAAGAATCATGGCTCCTCCATAGATTCTGTGGGTAGTTCCAAGAGTGGTTTTAATCATTGACCGTTAACTTTGAAGACAACACCATTACTTGGGTTTTCATTTTCTACAGCCCCATATGGAAAGACTTCTTTAACTAAGAAAGGTCCTATCCATCTAGACCTAAGCTTTCCAGGAAAAAGATGTAATCTCAAATTATATAATAGAACTTTCTATCTAGAAGTAAAAGATTTTCTATGAATTACTTGATCATGAAATACTTTTGTTTTTTCCTTATAAATCCTGTCATTCTTGTAAGCTTCATTTCTAAGTTCTTCTAATTCATTAATCTGAAGCTTCCTATGATTTCTCGCTAAGTCCAAGTTCATGTTTAATTTCTTTATTGTCCACATAGCTTTGTGTTCTAATTCAATAGGCAAGTGACATGATTTTCCAAATACAATCATATAAGGAGACATTCCTAGGTTGGTCTTGTAGTTGGTGCGGTATGCCCAGAGTGCATCAACTAATTTCAAAGACCAATCTTTTCTATTAGCATTAACAATCTTCTCCAAGATTTCTTTGACTTGTCTATTGGACACTTCTACTTGCCCACTAGTTTAAGGATGATATGGTGTGGCCAACTTGTGGGTAACATTGTATTTTTTCATGAAGGTGGCGAAGGGTTGGTTGCCAAAGTGTGTCCCCCAATCACTAATGATTGCCCTAGGGTACCAAAATGGGAGAGAATATTTTTCTTAAGAAATGTAATGACCACTTTGCTATCAATGGATCTACATGGAATAGCTTTTACTTAGACACATAATCAATAGCCACTATAATATATTCATTTCCAATAGAGTTCCGAAATGGTCCCACAAAATCGATCCTCCAGACATCAAAAATTTCAACCACCAAGATTGGATTAAGTAGCATCATGTCTCTCTTAGTAATCCGATCCATTTGTTGGCATCGAGCATAACTTTTACAATACAGATGTGCATCCTTAAATAAATTAGACCAATACAATCCACATTGGAGTACTTTGGTAGCTGTTTTCTTTGATACGAAGTGACCACCACATGCTTGGTCATGGGAAAATGATAGAATACTTCTAACCTCATTATCCAAGACACACCTCCTAATGACCTGATCAGGATACTATTTAAACAGGTATGGATCATCCTAGATGAAGTACTTCACTTGGAAAAAGAATTTATGTTTATCTTGAGTTGTCCAATAAGAAGGAACTTTACCAATGGCTAAATAATTTATAATATCATCATACCATGGTTCAGTGGATACAGACATGAGTTGCTCATCAGGAAAGAATTTATTGATAGGTGGTTTACAAGATGGTGTGATTATGATACGAGAAAGTGATCTGCTACAGCATTTTCTAGTCCTTTATTGTCCTTAATTTCTAGGTCAAATTCTTAAAAGAGCAAAATCCATCTTATTAAGCATGCCTTAGCATCTTTCTTTGATAGGAGATATTTAATGGCTGAGTGGTCAGTATAAATAATAGTGTGTGACCCAACCAAGTAAGACCTAATTTTTTTTAAGGCAAAAACAATAGCTCGGAACTCCTTTTCAGTGGTTGTGTAATTAAGTTGCACATCATTTAAGGTTTTACTCGCATAATAAATAACTCTAGGCAACTTATTAATCCTTTGACCTAAAATTGCACCTATAGCATGATCGGATGCATCACACATAAGTTCAAAGGGGTCACTCCATATAGGTGGAAGAATAATAGGAGCAGAAATGAGTGCCTTTCTAAGAAATTGAAAAGACTCTAAGCATTCAGGAGTAAACTCAAATTTAACTTCCTTTGCTAACAAATTTTTAATGGATGAGCCACTTTGCTAAAATTGGGATGAACCTTGTATAAAATCCAGCATGTCCTAAAAATGAACGAATTTGTTTAATAGACTTGGGTGGTGGAAGACTTGCAATCATGTCAACTTTGGCCTTGTCAACTTCTATTCCCTTTTTTGAAATTACATGGCCAAGAACTATACCTTCTCTAACCATGAATTGATATTTTTTCCAATTAAAAGCTAAATGCTTCTCCTTACATCTTTCTAGAACTAATCTCAGATGGTTTAAACATTCGGAGAAGGTAGGGCCAAATACAGAAAAGTCATCCATAAAAATTTCTAAAAATCATTCTACCATGTCAAAAAAAATTCTAATCATACATCTTTGGAAGGTTGCTGGTGCATTACATAGCCCAAACGACATGCACCTATAAACAAAGGTTCCAAATGGATAAGTAAATGTGGTCTTTTCCTGATCTTCAGGAGCTATGGGTGATGGGGACATCAGCATTGGAAAGAGAATTTAAGCTTCAACCAAGTTTTTTTTGCAAGAAGCCAAGAGGACAAGGGCCATTTGGATGGTAGTTGACTCAACATAAAAGTCCATAAGGATTAATCAAGGAAGACATCTAAAGGGATTAAGCCTAATGTATCAATGAAGGAAGCCTATTTTTTCATGATCCGACTCAAGAAGAATAGGCATCAACCACATGAGTCGATTGAAGCACTTTGAGTCAGCTCAACCTATTTTTGAGCCGACCTACTGGTCAAGCAAAATCTTTTCTTTTGTTACTTGTAAGCCCTCCTCTGAAGTCACTTAGAAGCACTCTTTGAAGGCCATTTTGAAGCCTTCTTGAAGCCAACACAATCCCTCCTTGGGCATCACATGGAGGCAATTTCATCAAGACTATTTTGGGGATCACATGAAATAAATAAACTACCTACAACTTTCCCCCAACAAATCTCCAACTAACTTGACATGTTGGATGCCTCTTGGTCCTCCACTTATTCAGCCACCAAGACCACTACATCAACAAGAAAGCCACATGGATGACACTTAGGCTCTACATGAGATTAGTTGTGACAAATTCTAGAAGAAAATGTTGTTGGAACCACTTTTAGTTGGATCTACCTAATCTATCAATTAGTATAACTAATCAAGAGATTAGTTGGGGATTAGTTTGG
The DNA here is from genome assembly GCA_021397845.1 of Areca catechu. NCBI lineage: Eukaryota > Viridiplantae > Streptophyta > Magnoliopsida > Arecales > Arecaceae > Areca > Areca catechu. The sequence goes on along the minus strand of CM038051.1, from coordinate 137,531,207 downwards.
CTGAAATTTTAGTTTGCTTAGCCTATAAATAGGGCCCCAAGTCCCTCTTGTGAAGCATCTTATGTTGAATAATGAAAGGATTTTCTTCTTGCTAAAAGTTTTCTTGAGTTCTCTTGTGTGAAGAGGGTGAGATGCCTTCTTTTGCTTGAGATGTGAAGCCTCATTTTGAGAAGAGTGGGATGCCTTGTGTGAGAAGAGGGTGGGATGCCATTGATTTCATTTTGATGAGGGTGGGATGACCTTGATCTAGTTCCAAGCTCAAGTCCATCAAGCTCCACGCCAAGCTTTCTTCTTCTCTTCCTTTCTTTCCCTTCTTCATTTTCTCTTTTTGATTTCATTTCCATGCCTCATGATGGGTTCTTTGTAGGTTCTCTCAGGGATATCGAGTTGAAGATGAAGGTTTCCAAGTCATGAACTATCTACAAGGTGAGTCCACAAGGTTAAGGAGTGTAGATCTTTTGATCCAAGCCTCATTCCTAGAGTGTTGAGTGAACCCTTCTACCAAATAATTTTATCCATCATTGTTGGTAGGAGAACCATCCCTAAGATCTTTTGATCTTATCATTTAAAGGATAACTTGTCCTAGTAATGATAGTTTCCTTGCCATGAAGATCCTATTTTTGGTTTGAACTAGATCTATGTTGCGGGTGTTGTAACTTAGATCAACTAGTCTTTTTCATAAAAATTCTTTTCTTGGATTAATTTAGCTCATTTGTGTGTGGATTTATTGCTTGATTTATCTTATTAATAATCTTGCTTGAATCTCCATCCATCATGAATGCATGATCTCTTCCCATCCCGTATCAATGGGGATCTGGTTATAGCTAGAGTATCCATCAAGAAAACAATAAAACTCCTGTCCAGCTAATTTCTCTAACATCTGGTCAATAAATGGCAAAGGAAAGTGATCTTTTCTTGTTGCTACATTTAATTTTCTATAATCTATACAGACCCTCCAAGCCATTTGAATCCTTGTTGGGGTAAGTTCATTTGCTTCATTATGAATCACTATTATTCCAGACTTTTTAGGTACCACTTGTATAGGACTTATCCATGAACTATCAGAAATGGAGTAAATAATTCCATTATCAAGTAACTTCAAAATCTCTTTCTTGACTACTTCTTTCATTACTGGGTTTAATCTTCTTTGGACTTCTATGGTTGGTTTAGCCTCTTTCTCTGGGTATATCCTATATTGAACTATGGAAGGGCTTATTCTCTTAATATCTGCCATGGTCTAGCCCATTGCTTCTCGATTTTCTCTTGGAATAGTTAAGAGCTCCTCCTCTTATTTAGGATTTAGGTCCGAGGCAATAAATACAAGCAAGGTTTTCTCTGGACCTAGATATGCATACTTAAGATGCTTGGGGAGAAATTTTAATTCTAATTTGGGTGCTTCCTCTATTGATGGCTTGATTGATAGATTAGCCATTTCCATGAGTGTTTTCTGTATGGGCACCAGAATCAGACAGAGGCTCCTCAACCCTCTATGGATCTTTGATTCGGGTTTTAGTCTGTTGGGTTCTATAATAAGGCTTCAAGCCTAAGCAATTTTATTTTGAGTCATGTACTTTTGTTTTAGTCTTGTACCTTGGCCAATGTGGTCAAGAAAGGTCAATAAATCCTGTATTCAGCAGAAAGAGTTCAAACCCAAGTCTACTTGAAGATTGGGCCCAAGCCTGTTTGAAGGAGTGACCATTTGAGTCAAGTCCAACTATTAATGGGCCAAGCCATCTCCCATGCCTTGAAGGATGCCACTTCAGCTTTTGAGCACTACCTCATCTGTCCCATGTGGAGCCACATCACAAGGACAAGTGGGCGACCAAGGCAAGAGGGAAATGCAAATTTTTGTGGAAGCCATTCCTTGATCCAAGCCAACCTTCCCTCCCCCTATCAAGCCTCTTTCCAAAGTAACCATGGGCGGCCAAGGAAGAAAATTTCAAAAAGGAGACAACATTCCTCCCTTCCCTCCCCCTATCAAGTTTCTCTCCAAAGAAGGGTGGGTGGCCAAGGAAGGTCAAAGGGCAATGAATCATCCCTTGATTTGTGACGACATGTTCCTTGATTCAAGCCCCCATATCACACCATCTTCCGAAAGTGTCTTGGTCGGCCATGGAAGAAAATTAAAGACCAAAGTTTGCCACCTTGAATCATGAAGACAACCTTCCCCAAATCAAGCTTCTCCATCAAAGCATGGTCGGCCTTGCATCTTGAATTTCAAATTCCAAGGGATTGAATGCAGATTTTTTGGCTCCCCTTGTTGAATATCTTGTAACTCCTCTCATTTGAATTAAAATGAGACTTAGGTGCTTAGAAAATGAGCTTTAACCTCTTGTAATTGCAATGTTGATGAAATGAAAAAAAAAGTTTGAAAAGTTATTCTTCTAGCCCTTGTCTTCTAGACTAGGAACTCCGTGAGGGAGCGCCTTTGTCCTTCGGGACATAGAGGAGTGAGAGTAATGAGGACATTGGAAAGAGGAAGAAAGTACAAACTAATGATCTTTGGTTGTAGTTCCATTTCTTTTTTTTCAGGTTTTCACAAAATCATGAAGCATCTCTTGAAGACCCTAATTTTATGAAGAAAATTAAAGACCCCTTCTCCAAGCCCATGGGCCGACCAAGCCTTGAAGAAATTCTCTACCATGAAAGCCTACTTGGAGACCAAATTTTAAAGACCATGTGGAAGGATGAGATAAAGCCAAGTGTTGCAAGGAAATAATGCCACATGGAGTTTCTAGAATTCTCTTGTTAGGATTAGTTGTTAGGATTAGTTGCTAGAAGAACTAATCTTGTAATTAGATACCAACTAAACTTGAATTAGTTGGTCCCTTAATCCTCTTCCTTGGCCTATAAATAGGGACCAAGGCCCCCCTCTTGTAAGAATTAAATGAATTGAATTGAATGAAGCATGAAGTAATTTGAAGGAATTAAAGTTTTCTTGTTTGAGTTCTCTTCCATTTTGCCTAGTTCTCTTGAGATCTTCCTTGGAATTTTGAGTTCTTTCTTTGATTTTCTTTGGAGTGTTGAGTTTGATCCAAAATTGGAGTGAGTGCTTTGAGTTTTGGAGTGCCATAGTTCCATTTCCAAGTTCTTCTACACAAGATCCAAATAGTCCAAGTAGAGGAGGAAGTGCTACCCAAAAATTCCAGCAATTCTCTTCACTTCTCTTATTAATTCCTTCATTTTTCCCACCATTTCTTTGAATTTCGACCTCACCTTGACTCTTTGCAGGTTCTTCTTGGTGATTTGAAGACAAAGATGAAGGCTCCATGCCAAGGATTCAAGCTCCGATGGTGAATCCAAGAAGTGAGTGGAGATCTTGCCTCTAGCCTTCAATTTTTTGAGTGGTGAGTGTTACCCTTCCACTTGAGCTTAATTTGTCTTCATTTTTGAGAAGAAAACCTCTTGATCCTTAGATCTGAGGTCTTTAAAGGTTGCTTAGCCTAGTTGAGGGTTTCTATGCCCTTAGATCCTATCTTTTAATTTTTTTGAATGGAAGCTTGCACAAGTATGTCAGATTTTCTGCTCACCTAGTCTCTAGCTTGAATTTCTTCATCCCTTCCACCCATGTATTCGGCCATATTTGGAGCTCAAATGCTGATATATTGTTGCTAGGTAAGTAGATCACATCCTCACACATCCATTTCATCAAATTTGTCTCCCATCAGAGAGGCCCTGAGTTTCTGTCCTTCTGCGCAAGCCCCCTTCCCACTTTCAAGTTCGAATGCCATCTAGAAGATTTGCCTGGGCACTTAGCAAGAAGAACCTCCTTGACCATCATTCTCAACTTTTGTTCCCTCATTTTTTACTTGTTTCTTGATGATTTCTAACCCTTCACTTGGGTGCTCGCAGGTCCTCCACGTGCCACAGACAACGGAGTTGGTCTCCCTTGCCTTCACGACCATCAGACGGAAAGCCAGAGAATCCGCAGGGTTGAAGGCTTTATCATCAAGGCTGCATCTGCGAGAGTGAATGAACTCGACATCGAGCCCATCAGAGTTTTTTTTCAAGGTTTGCATTCCGAAACTCCTAAGTAGATATTGATCTAAGAGCTAAGTCCTACGGGGTTTTTCAATCCTGGGGTCCTCTCCTTATCTTTGTTTAGGGGCCATCTTGCATGCTAGAAAGTTCTTATCACTTTAGAATCTCTAGATATGCTCTTTGCTTGTCTTCTAGAATCCTTAAATCTATTAAAACTTAAAATAACAAAAGAAAAATCATTAGCATGCATCTTAGCATCTTAGTCCCACATCAGTTTCAGTAGTAGGCTTCCATCTCTGGCTAATGTTATTATCTCCAAGTATTTTATCAATGTTCTCATATTCATGGGTTAGCCAGATACTAGACTCATGATTGACTTCATCGTTAATGTCTATAGGTTCATAAATTTCATCTTGGATTACATTTATATTTGCATGCTTGGTTATTCCTATTCCAAATTGAATATATTTAATTCAATAGTCATGTTCCTAGAAGATAGTGTTGACTCCTGGAATGATTTTGATGATAACAAAATATTGGAGCATGCATTTGTTACTAACATTTTTGAATGTTTGAGAAGCTTTTGTAGGATGTGTCAAAAGAAAAATCATTCTACCTACATCTCAGTAATCTGTGTAGTAAATCAATGTAATCATGAAAAGTGGTCAAATATTAAAAAGCCTTAAATAATTTAAGTGTACATGCTTGTAAAGAGGGCAATTCTATGTAATCTTTGTGTTTCAATTACTTAGATTTGGAATGGAAGAAGTTTGGAAGTCCTTGGAAGCTTTTGGAAGAAGTTGGACACTTTTGGAGTTAAGTCACTCGAGCCGACTCAAGCCAGAGAGTCGACTCATTGTTCTAGCATGGCACAAAGGTTTCTGGCACGCAGACATCTGAGTTGACTAAATGGAACCCGATCCAACTCTTCTAGAGTATCAAATGTTCAATTTTCTGAAGTCAGACAACCAAGCCGACTTACGTGCTGTCGAGCCGACTATTCCATATTATCAAAAAATTAGTTCTGAGAAAACCAGTTAGGCAAGCTGACTCGACTAATTAGAGCCAACTTGACCAGAGTGCACTTTCAGCATGACTGAGAATCCAAGCCGACTTGACCAAACCAAGCCAACTCAAACCCCTGCTTTAGGTGCATAACGGCTAGTTTCAGAATCAATTTTTTGAATCTACAAAGTGCTCCAATGGTCATATTTCGATTCCCAAGGCTCTACAATGGTCATATCTTCCTAGAATCAGTTCAAGAGACTACAAATAAGGGATTTAAATAAGTTTAGAAGAACTTTTTAAAAAAGGGATGAACTTTTGAGAGAAGAACATTAAACATCCAAGAGAGCATTCAAAAAAGCACTCAAGTCTTCACCTACTTCCCATTAGCTACTTAAGTCATTCATTGAAGAAGCTTGGAAGCCTTGAAGAGCATTAAAGGAGCAATCAAGAAGGCTTATCAAGAGCATCAACTACAACTATCTGACAACATTTAGTTTGTCATTATTGTTGCTTTGTTTCTTAACTCTTTTTGAGTTGTTCCAAGTACATTAGGGGCTGTAACATGGGAATTGATTTATGTTTTTGGTGAGCCTTTGAAAACCAAGTTTAGGTTGTTAGTGAGCCCTGGAAAACTAAGATTGTATTGGGTTCTTGGTGATCCCAGTGTAAAACCAAGATTTGGTTTAAGTTTGTGAGCTTGGTGTAAAACAAACCAGCTGTATTCGAGGTGAATATAGTGAAAATTCTAAGTGGTGTCTTGGGTAGTGGTCATAAGAGCTAGGTTGCTCCGAACCACTATACATTGCTGGTGTTTGTGTTTGTGGTTATTGTATTCTTTACTTGCTTTTGCTATTCATACTTAAATCACATCACTCACCACACTAAGTTTTAAAAGAGCACATATTTGTAAAATTTTATATACCCAATTCACCTCCCCTCTTAGGTAAGCCACCTGGGCAACAAATAGTATCAGAGCAGTGTCTCTAAAATTTATATATAGAAAAGATTTATGGCAAATCCTATGAGTACCTCTTTGGCCGAAGGCCAATCTACAATAGACCTCCACTTTTCACAGGCACAAACTATACCTACTAGAAAGCATGAATGAAAATTTCCATTCAAGAAGTAGATTTTTAATTAAGAAAAGCAATTCTAAAAGGACCTCATACACCCACGGAGAAGGTTGATATCATAGACATCCCAAAGCCTGAAGAGGATTGGGATGAACATGACATGAAGATGGGTGAGTTGAATGCCAAAGCAATGAATCTCTTATATTATGCTTTGGATGCCAACAAATTTAACCGAATTTCTACTTGCATATCTATAAAAGAAATTTAGGATAAACTTGAAGTAACCCATGAAGGAAACTCCCAAGTCAAAACTTCTAAAATCAATATTCTTGTTCTTAATTATGAGTTTTTTAAAATGGAACTGAATGAAACTATATCTACCATGTTCTCAAGGTTTACAGATATTATTAACGGTCTGAAGAGTCTTGGCAGATAAACTCAAATGCAGACCTTGTATAAAAAATTTTGAGATCACTTTCAAACAAATGGGATCCAAAGGTCACTGCTATCCTGGAAGCTAAGGACTTGAACACTTTACCATTGGATGAGCTCCTTGGATCATTGATCATGCATGAACTTATAATGCAGCATAGAAGTGATGATGATATCAAGAAGAAAAAATCGATAGCCTTTAAAGTTGCTACAGAATTAAAGAAACAAGAAGAAGAAAGCCCCTCCTCTGAAGATGAATTTGAAGATGATGATATTGTTCTAGTCATGAGGAGATTCATGAAATTTATGGATAGAAGAAAGGCAAGATATTGGAGAAAACACTATAAAAAGGGGGAACACAGCAAAGAGAGGGAAAAAAAGAAAGAGACAAAGAGCAATAGCCTATCTGCTACGAGTGTAAGAAGTCGGGGTACTTCCATTCCGATTGTTCCATTTTGAAAAAAGTCTACAAAAAGAAGAAGAAGAAAGTGATGGTTGCAAAGGAGTGACAACGAGGAGTCTATATCAAATGAAGAAGAAGAGACTACCAAAATAGCTAAATATGTTTGATGGGTCTCGAGGATGAGGTAATGTCTCCTAAACCTAATGATGAATTTACACATGAAGAATTGAATACTGCTTTTTATGAGCTATTATTTGAATATAAAGTTCTGGACTAAAAATTAAGACTTTGAAAAAAAATAATAATATTTTAATGAAAGAAAAAGATGAAATTTTAGAAAAGAACAACATTTTACAAAAAGAATTAAGCTGTATTTCAGAAAAATATAGAGTGTTGCAAGTAAAAAAGAATGATTATGTTGAAAAGTATAAGGCTCTACAAGAAGAAAATATATGTTTACAAAAAGAAGTTGAAAAACTCAATCCCTTAGTTGAAAAATTAACTTTGAGTTCAAATAAACTTGGGCTAATTTTAAAAAACTAAAGGGACTCGAATAACAAAGCTGAAATTGGTTACAATTCATTACATTCTAATAGAGTTTCAACTACAAAGTTTATAGCTTCAAAATCATATGTATCTAAGTTTTCAACTCAAAAATCTCTTGCATATAGAGTTTCAACATTTGCATCTTTTCAAAAATCAATAGTTATCTATCATTCTTGCAATGGGGTTGGTCACAAATCCATTGAATGTAATTTGAAAAAGAATAGAAAAAGTAAAATGAAAAAGATTTGGATTTCCAATAGAACCACTTGTACTAACTTGCAAGGACCAAAGAAAGCTTGGATACCTAAAAGATTAACTTGATTATTTTGCAGGAATGTCTTGCAACCCAGAATTCCAAGAAAAGATGGTATTTGGACTGTGGCTGTTCAAGATATATGATGGGTGACAAAGAACAATTCATCATCCTAAAAATGAAGGATGGAGGATTGGTCACTTTTGGTGACAATGGTAAGGGGAAGATCATTTACATTGATAAGATCAGAATTATCCCTTCTACATTCATTGAAAATGTATTGCTAGTAGACAAGTTAAAGCATAATTTGTTAAGAATAGAGGCTTCAAGGTTGTCTTTGAATCTTCAATGTGCATAGTAACTAACTCACTTGATTCTAGTACTAAGCTCATTGGTCATAGACTTGGAAACATATATATGGTAGATTTAAATGATCTAGCCATGTCTAGTAGTACAAGTCTTGTAGCAATGAATGCTAAAACCAAGGAGTCTAGCTTACTTTAGCATAGAAGACTAGGACATGCTAGCATGCATACAATAGCTAAATTAATGTTCAAAGATTTAGTTAATGATTTACAAAAATTTAAAATTGATTTTGAACATGTTTATAATGCATGCCAATTTGGTAAACAAACTAAGGGGAGTTTTAAATCAAAAAATATGGTTTTTACTTTCAGACCTTTAGAGCTACTACATATGGACCTATTTGGACCAACTAGGATCACAAGCCTAGGTGGTATAAAATATGGACTTGTGATAGTAGATGATTTTTTGAGATTTACTTGGATTTTATTCATTTCACACAAAGATGAAGCTTTTAATGTTTTTCAAAAATTTCATAAGAAAGTTTCAAATCAGAAAAATCTTTCAATTATCTTTATTAGAAGTAATCATGGCACAGAATTTGAAAATCAATATTTTGATGAATATTGCACTGAGCACAGCATTGATCACAACTTCTCCGCTCCTAGAATACCATAGCAAAATGGTATTATAGAGAGGAAGAATAGGATATTGGAAGAGATAGCCCGAACCATATTATATAAATAAAATCTTCTAAGATACTTTTGGGCAGAAGCTGTGAACATTGTCTATTATATTTTGAACCATGTTTTGATTAGACCTATTCTAAATAAAACCCCTTGTGAACTTTGGAATGATAGAAAACCTAGCATTCATTATTTTTATATTTTTGGTTGTAAATGCTTTGTATTGAACAATGCACAGGATAACCTAGGAAAATTTGATGCTAAATCGAATAAGGAAATATTTCTCAGTTATTCTACATCTAGCAAAGCATATAGAGTATTTAATAAAAGAACATTGACTGTTGAAGAATCTGTTCATATTATATTTGATGAATCTAACCCCTCACCTTCTAGAAAAAAAGAATGCATTGATAATGATGCATGTACAATCGACAAAGCCATGGAGGACATGAGCCTAAAGGACAAACAAGTGGAAGAAAGAGAAGAAATAGTAAGCAACGATCATAGTGATTTATCAAAGGAATGGAGGTATGTAACATCATACACTAAAAATTTAATTATTGGTGATCCCTCACAAGGTGTTAGAACTAGGTCATCACTTAGAGATGCATTTGATTATCTAGCATTTGTTTTATAAGTTGAGCCAAATAGCATAGAAGAAATAGAAAATGACCCGAATTAGATGATTGCCATGCATGAATAACTTAATTAATTTGAAAGTAATAATGTATGGACTCTAGTAAATAGACCCTCAGATCATCCTGTTATTGGCACTAAATGGATTTATAGAAATAAACTAGATGAAAAAGGCCAAGTAACTAGAAATAAAGCTAGATTAGTGGCTAAAGGATATAATCAAGAAGAAGTAACTGATTTTGATGAAACCTATGCACCTGTAGTAAGATTAGAAGCTATTAGATTATTTCTTGCATTTGCTTGCTATATGGATTTCAAATTATTTCAAATTGATATAAAAAGTATATTTTTAAATGGTTTTATTTAAAATAATATTTTGTAGAACAACCACCAGGATTTGAAAATCATGCTCTTCCAAATCATGTTTTCAAACTTAATAAAACATTATATAATTTAAAACAAGCACCTAGAGTATTGTATGATAGAATAGGTAAATTCTTGCTTGAAAATAATTTTGTTAGAGAAAATGTAGAGTGCTACAGAGTTTTGTTTCTAACTGTGCCATGAGATTAGTTCAACCCTAGAAATTGACAAGTACCACTAGTGCTTTTTCTATCAATTTTACATCCACCATAATCAGCATCAGAAAATCCAATTAAATTTAATGAAGATAGCTTAGAATACCATAGACCTAGATTACTTATTCCTTTTAGATATTTTATGATTCTTTTAAGAGCAAGTAAATGTGATTCTTTTGGATTTAATTGACATCTAGCACATATATATACACTAAAAAAGATATCAGGCCTACTAGCTATTAAGTACAACAGTGATCCAATCATACCTCGATAAAGTTTTTGATCAATGTTGTTTCCATCTTCATCTTTGTCAAGTCTGCAGGAAGGGCTTGTGGATGTGCTAATTTCTTTGACCGACTCCATACCAAACTTCTTAATGATCTCCTTGATGTACTTTGCTTGGTTTATAAATATACCTTCCTTTGTTTGCTTAATTTGGAGTCCAAGAAAGTAGGTTAGTTCACCCATCAAGCTTATTTCAAATTCTCCCTATATAAGCTCAGCAAATTCTCTACATAAATTTTCATTAGTTATAGCAAAAATAATATCATCTATATAAATTTGTACAACTAACATGTCATTTTCTTTTCTTTTAATATGTTGTTGTAGGGAGTTGTTGTGCACAAGTACTTTCGATTAAGCAACAACTAGAGGACTATGGTATTATTCAAATAAAAATTCCTATCAAATGTGATAACATAAGTGCTATTAATTTGACAAAGAATCCAATTCAGCATTATAGGACAAAACACATAGAAATTAGTCACCACTTTATTAGGGATCATGTACAAATTGGCAATATTGAACTTGAGTTTATTCCAGCTAAAAATCAATTAGTAGACATCTTTACTAAGCCACTTAATGAAGATAGATTCCAAATGATTAGAGGAGAATTAGGTTTATGTGACTAGTTTTAGTATTTTTGACCTAATTCCTTCAAAATTAACTAAAAATCGTCTAGAGAACCTTCTTTACCAATCTAAGGTCACCAATCACCCTATCTAATGTAATTCTAGAGAATAGATATCTTTTTATTTGTTTTTTGAGCCTTTTTAATTGTTTTAGCTCGAGCCGACTCAAGCAAAGGTCGAGTCGACTCGAATGTCGAACCCTATTATAAAATCATAAGCCTTAAAAATAGATTCATTTTACCCTTTTCACTATTTGGAAAGAACCCTAGGGGGACCACTTCCCTTCCAATTATAGATCCACCCGAAACCTTTTGCTCCCACCATAGATTTCCTCTAGATGGATCCAAAGAAAGCCATTACCAAGAGACCAAGGCATGCGAAACTGAGCTCCATCCAATAGGAAAGGAGATCCAAAAGGCATGAAGATGAGCTGACTTGGGTTGAAGAACAAAATGAACCAAGAAATTTGTCTCCTGCACCAACAAGACAGGTCATCCCCATGGGAAACCAACCGGTTACCTCTGGTAGGCATATCAATTTCAGATTTCTTGAAAACTAGGGTTTTAGAATTGGCAGCTGGATTGAGCAGCAAGGATGGGATTTCTTTTATTCACTTGATATTCCTATGTATCCCTCTCTTGTAAGGACATTCTTTGAAAATCTATCACTTAGGGAGAATGAGATTTTATCAACTGTAAAAGGAATCCAAATGTGCATAGATGAAGATACATTGAGTAGGGTTTCGAGAATGGCTAGGGAAGGATGAAATTATTTGAATTTAAAGGATAAACAAAGAACATTGAGACTTCTAATGGAGAGGAGAAGTATAGAAGGGATATCTAATATGCAAGCTAATATATTATCCCTGGAAATGAGACTTCTTCACAACATCATCAGTAGGATCCTTTTGCCCCGTACTGGTCACTTTGATTAGGTGAGCGAACGTGATATGTTTTTCATAAGATGCATGATTGAGGGGGAGGCCCTCAATCTTCCACTCATCATGTTGATGCATATACGGGATGTATCCATGAGAGTGAAGGCCTCTTTGCGATACGGGATGATGTTCACTATGCTGTTCCATGAGTTTAGTGTAGACCTAACCGGAGAGGATGGATGACCCCTTCACCACACTAACAGATACTCGGTGAAATCCCTGCATAGGATGGGTTATCACCAGGTAGAGGGTGTTTGGGTCAAGAAGACATTTAGTTAGAGAGTGGTACATCACTCTGATTCTGATGATGAGGCTGAGGTTATTGAGATTGCTGACAATGGTATTGGAGAGACTGATAGAGATGTTGAGCATGAGTCTGATGGAGATACTGACTCTGGTGACAGTGATGAGGATTCCACTAATGAGGAGATCTAGGGACAGGGTGGGATGACTGGACAGACCGGCAGCCCCAAGACATCTCTTATACCATCAACTACACTTGCACCTTGAGGACCATTAACTTCAGCACCATCGACTACCACTCTGGTAGATATTACTGAGCAGCTCACTCAGTTTGGTGAGACTTTGATCGAATCATTTAGATCGATGTTTGGTGATCTATGCCAAACACTCGAGACTGGACTCCAGGAGTTCTGTACAGAGTTGAGAGAGATGACTTATAGAGTTGAGTCTGCTGAGATTAGACAGAGGCTCCAGGATGAGCACAGCACCGACCTCAAAGATTTACGTTGTGACTTTGGGAGACTTCGAGGAGTAGCGACTCATTTGCTAGAGAGTAGGCGATTGCACTTCATGAGCTATAGGAGGGAGTTCAGAAGATTGGCATTGAACTTCGGATTGTCTGGGTCTTTGTATTTAGAATGTGATCTGTAGCTGGAGGATCTGGTGCTTCTACTTTAAGACAGGCACCTACTTAGCACACATCTATATCGAGGCAGCCTCCATCGCATGCCAGACCTACACAACCACCTCCACCGTCTACAGTTTAGCCTTGCATACCCTCTGTAGACATCAAGACTAAGCCTACCACTTCTAAACCTCAAGCTAGATCAAAAGCCAAATCCACTAGACCTAAAGCTCCTACAAGAACTAGACAAAGAGATCTTAGGCACAAACCCTTGAAAACTAAGGTCTCTTCTACTGTCATAGAAATAGGTTCTTCCTCTAGTAAGGAAGAAGATGATTAGATGTTGTTTGATCTTAATGGTTGTATCCTTTGTATGTTGTTTTTAAATGGTTATATCTTTTTGTATCAAAAACCTACTTATATATATATATGTGTGTATGCACTTTGATTCAATGTCATTGTCATTCATTTTTTTACTTTTCTGTGATGCATGTAGCTTGGACTCAATAAGAAATATCCAACAATTGTTATTGAAAAAGAAAAGAAAATATTAATAAGAATATCAAAATTATAAAGAGAAGGTGAAATTATCTCAAATCCTATTAATATTCTTATTCTATTTCAAAAATCATTGAATGCTTAAAGAACCATTTTTGTTGATGTCAAAAAGGGGGAGTAATGTTTGTGTTGTGCATGGAAAATTCAAAACTTCATGAAAATATGCAAGTCAGGGGGAGAAATTATTTATGCATGGAAGATAATTAATAAATTTTAGCTTTGAGCTCTAATACATTTTAATACTAATGATAGCTCTGATATATTTTAATGCTAAATTCATGAAAATTAATTTGCTCTGATACATTTTAATGCTCAATTAGCTCTGATACTTTCTTGATGCTAAATTAATGGAAATTAATTGATTTTGATACTTATTTTGCTCTGATATACTTTGATACTTAATTGCCTCCAATTCATTCTAAAGCATAGAAAGTTTTTGATGATAAATATTCGCTTTGATATATTTTGACAAATACTGATCCTGATACAAAAAGTCCTAATACTTATTGATAAATTCTAATACACTTTTGATACATGTTGATTCATATCAATTTAAATCATATATACAAGTCACTTTGATACTTTAAGGGTTCATATATATTTAACTATAAAGTTTTTCCATGCCCAGTATTTTGTCATCATCAAAAAGGGGGAGTTTGTTGACCCCTGGAATGATTTTGATGATAACAAAATATTAGAGCATGCATTTGTTACTAACATTTTTGAATGTTTGAGAAGTTTTAGTTGGATGTGTCAAAAGAACAATCATTCTACCTATATTTTAGTAATCTGTGTAGTAAATCAATTTAATCATGAAAAGTGGTCAAATATTGAAAAGCCCTAAATAATTTAAGTGTACATTCTTTTAAAGAGGGAAATTCTATGTAATCTTTATATTTAAATTACTTAGATTAGAACTGGAAGAAGTTTGGAAGTCCTTGGAAGCTTTTGGAAGAAGTTTGGACACTTTTGGAGTTAAGTCACTCAAGCCGACTCAAGCAAAAGAGCCGACTCATTATTCTAGCATAGCACAAAGGTTTTTGGCATGCAGACATCTGAGCCGACTTGAAGGAACCTGAGCTGACTCGTCTAGAGTATCAAATGTTCAATTTTTTGAAGTCAGACAACCGAGCTGACTCTTCTAGAGCATGGAAAAATCAGTTCTGAGAAAACCAATTAGGCGAGTCGACTTGATTGAAAAGAGCCGACTCGACCAAAGTGCACTTTCAACATGACTAAGAATCTGAGCCAACTTGACCCAACCGAGCCGACTCGAATTTCTATTTTAGGTACATAATGGCTAGTTCCAGAATCAATTTTTTAAATCTAAAAAGTACTCCAATGGTCATTTTTTGATTCCCTAGGATCTATAATGGTCATATCTACCTGGAATTAGTTCAAGAGACCATAAATAAGGGATTTAGTAAGTTTAGAAAAACTTTTTGAAAAAGGGATGAACTTTTAAGAGAAAAATATTAAACATCCAAGAGAGCATTCAAGAAAGCATTCAAGTCTTCTCCTTCTTCTCATCTCTACTTGAGTCATTCATACCTTCTTCTCATCTCTACTTGAGTCATTCATTGAAGAAGCTTTGACATCTTGAAGTGCATTAAAGGAGCGATCAAGAAGGCTTCTCAAAAGCATCAATTGCAACTATCCATCTGTTGGGAATTGTGTCCCAAAGCCAATCGCCTGGATTGTAGGCGGTTGTACTCAATATTGTACTCATTTTATGAATTAATAAAATATCTTTTTGGCAGCTCATCACATACTAAATTTCCCTAAAATGAACTTTTTCCATGTGATGAAGTCCTTAGGACTACACTGACTTCGA
This sequence comes from Areca catechu, assembly GCA_021397845.1. NCBI lineage: Eukaryota > Viridiplantae > Streptophyta > Magnoliopsida > Arecales > Arecaceae > Areca > Areca catechu. The sequence goes on along the minus strand of CM038051.1, from coordinate 137,516,200 downwards.
TACAGAGAGAATGTATCGAGTGGTCCTTAAATCCTGTTCACAACCAAAGGATATATTGTACTGGATAGCAATATATCAAGTATAGGTTGTTGTAGTTCACATCGTTTGGTTGTCCTCTTGACCAAATGAGTGTGGTGACACTGATGTGATCTGCAAGTAGGATATTTGATATCTCATTGAACATGACTCCGTGCAGCCCCTTTTTTGCCAAAGGGATACTCACGATTGGATATGGGTATATGTGTCCCTCTGCCCTGAGGTCATTACGGTAGCTTGCAAGCAACTCCCTGTGCTTTGGTGCCGGACTACCCGGATTTTTAATCCGGTGATGGAAGGTTTCTTGGTACAGGCAAGTACTTATGGAGCAGTGATGGACCAAGATGGAATTGACCTGTCCAAATAGTTTGGATTGAATGTCTCGCAGTATCTCAATTTAGCAAATCCTAGGCCGGGTAGTCCTAGTGAAGAGTCACTGGGCTTGTGAGGTTGAGACACGTAGTCAACTGACTCAGTCTGGGTTGGCAGCCCAATCTCAGTCGTCATGAGCATTAGAGGTCAAAGGGATGAATTAAACGGTAACTATATGCCAGAGGTTCGATAGATTGCTCCAGCATCTTCGACCTATCCGGATGCCGGGACCCATTGCTAGATGGTTTCCTGTGCTGGTACTAGAAATTGTTCTAGTGCAACCATTTGGTTCGAACCTATGAGGTCACACGCCATAGAGGATAACTCTCTGATCCGAATACCGATTACGATTGGGAATCGTCTCGATTTTATGGTCACAGTATTTTTAAGCAACTTTTTACTTGTCTTGCCCATGTCTGTGTCAGCCAAAAATTGTTCCGAGTTGACCAACACTGCGCCAGGATTTTTTTGAATCAGTTTTGAACGGATTCGGAGTTTGTTTCGACCTCCTATTGGTTGTGAACCAATTATATTCCCTGAACCAGGTTCAATTGGATTGAACCATTTGGTTTAATGAGATTGAACCAATGGGTTGGTTTATTTGCTTGGACCAGTTATTTGAACCAATATTTATTCACCTTGGACCGTTTTACACGGTAATTGGAGAGAAAAAAAATTCCAAGCATTTGAAGGGAGAAGGCCTTACGTTTGAAGCGTCCAAATCGCCGGCGTCTCTTCCCTTTTCCTCCACCCGTTCTTTAATGGCTTTAATCCTGGATTAAGGCTGATTTATTGGTTTACTGCTGCAACCTCTTGGCCTCCCGTCGCTCCACCTCCCTCTCCCTGCTGCTAGCCTTTATAAACACCTAGCCATCCCCTGTTTGTGTTGGTTGAGTTTCAAAGAAAGGTTTCACCGTGAGTTGGAAATTTATCCACCGTGTAAGATCCAAGGGAAAGCAAGAAAAAGATCTGGGCATTCCTCTTCTTTGAGAGGCTTAAGGAGAGAGTTTTGGGATAGGTTTACAAGCCTTAGAGGGAGAAAAAATCCCACTGTTTCAAGCTCAAATTCTGCCTAGTTCTGCTGTAGAATTCTGTAACCGTGAAGCCCCCTTCCGACGGCTAGCACCGTGCATGGAGGCAGATCCGAGAGTCCTGGGCGTGTCTCCCCTCTAGAAGGAGTACCATTCTACTCCTAGGAGCAAACCACGCAAACCGGGATCACCCCAGCTACTCCGAAACTAAGTCTAAAGTCTGCTGCCCAATTCTGCTGCAGAAATCTGGCAGCAAACTTTGGTGATTTATTTAATTTTTTTGGCTTAGATTTGATTGTAGCAACTAGTGGAAAATCGAAGAAGACTTGTCCAAGAAGCCGCTGCTCAAATTTGGGAGCAAACGGAGGTCCAGAAGGCGGTGTTCCGACAACGTTTTGCAAGCTAAAAACAGGGTCCCAAGGAGGAAGACGACTGGAATAACTTTATTCCAGCTATTCCAGTCCATTCCAGGTTTATTCCAGAGTTATTCTAGGTATAATAAAGGTATGGAAAATTTATTTTTTAATCATCCATGGATAGATTAAATTGTTTAATATTTTATAAATATTTTATATATTTTTGCATGCATAAATGCAACTAGACTTAGATTAGTTCCTGGCAGAGCAAATACCCGCTGCGTGAATTTTAAAAATTGTTTTAAAATCCAATCTGCTCCCGCAGATGTTTACATGCCTAGTGTAGGATCTTATCAAACCACCTGTATCAGTTTCCTTTCAGTGGTATCAGAGCAACATAGAATTTGTAATCTAATCTAGTCTGCATGGTTATAGATTAAAGATTGTTTAATCTTAAAATGTATCAAGTTTTCTTTTTGGAACCTAGTTGAGACCTTCACCATGACCGTGTGTCTTTTACATGATGCGGATCGTCTGTGTTGGCCTCTTCAGAAGGATCCTTAAAGAATACTAAAAATAATTAAAAATTATTTTAATTTAGAGATACATGTTTTAGGCATGTTTTATAAAATATTTGTAAAATATTTTTTGATGCATGATTTGGTATGTAAAATAGTTTTACACAAAGACTTAATTAAAATTGTTTTAATTAAGTGTTTGGCTTATTAGAAAATTTTTTAGGTTTATGAAATCTAATACAATTTGCATAAGCCATTTTGGGATAAATTGGGTTAGCTGACTAGTTGGGTATATAACTGGGTTAGACCTAAATTTAGTTGAACCGGATAATAAGAAGATTAAACAAAAGTTGTTTAAGGTCCTTCTTTAGAACTATCTAATAGTTAGAATAGTTGATCCGTTCATCTAAAATGGATCCAATTAGTGGCTCAGTGGACGCCCGAGTCTTTAGGCTAGTCTGATCGAGTATGGTAAACCGACAGGTGTCGAGGTAGGTTTGGCATTGTGATCATGGCTGTATGAGGCTACCTCTTTCCTGGCCAACTTGGTTGGTGTCTAGGAAAGATGATTAATGGCGGATACTCATCCATGATCTCACCGACCTGGCTAGTCAAGTCGACCAGAACTGATTAGAAAAGCTCAATGACTCGAGTGAACCCATGTCACCTAGGTTGATCGGTCTGACTGATCTATAGGTGCCCATGGATCATTTGTTGATTTCAACCCTCCTGGAATCTGATTGATTCAGTGGGAGGATGATCCATGTCCTTGTCTCTTTTCTTCTATCATAATTAAAAATCCTCTAAAATTATTAGATCCTTAAAAAGACTAAGTCAAGGAGTTGATAGTGTTTTTGCCTCCCATTAAGTTGGATAGAAATGTGTCCACTAGCTTGGTGTGCATCGGCAGTTCCATAGAACGGGTGTACATCTGGTGACTGAAATTTCTATCTGATCGATGATGGTTCAGTGCAACCTCCTTAACGGGACCAGGTGAGTCGGCCATAGTCGGGCTTGGTCTTTAGTTAACTGGAAGCATTGGATTTGTCATATTAATGGTTGGACCTAACTAGAGACCCGCAATAAGAGGCCCCTAGGCCGATTGAGGTGCTCTCTAGGGCAAAATAAAATACTGAAAATTGTTTAGGGAAACAATTGGTTTACGAACCTACCTTTAGGCTCGTATGGGTGAGCCGGCCATAGTCGGGCTCATACGAGGCCTATTAGATTTCAGTACCCACTTGAGAAAAAGTTCTTTCACGGATTGGAGTTAGAGGCTACCAATCTGAAAAATTAGTCGGAGAAACCTTTAGACTAAAGTCCAAGTCTTTTGGTTAAGTTATTAATTCATAAACTAATTTGGTCTTATTTTCTTTTCAGATGTCTTCAAATTTATCGCTCCGGTCACTTCTCGATAACGAGAAGTTAAAGGGTCAGAACTTCAATTGTTTGTATCAAAGATTGAGAATTGTTCTGGAGCATGAACGGATCCTGTATGTAATAGCGAATCCGGCACCTGAAATCCTTCCCACTAATGCATGGAGTGCGGTCAGAGATGCTTATCTGAAGTGGGTTTCTGATCGGACTACTGTCCGATGCATTATGTTAGCGGCTATGAACGATGAGTTCAGTCACAAATTCGAGGAGGCCCAACCTGATACGATCCTGAATTCTCTTCCCTCCTCCTATCTTGATTTTCTCGATCATTATAGAATGAACAAGCCTACAGTCAACTACCATGGTCTTTTGGGGTTACTGTAGACTTTCGAGAAAGACCACCAACTAAATAAGGGGGTGGTGAATTTAGTGGGAGGAAGTAGAGGTCGTCATCCCTTTAAGAAAGGAAAAAAGAAAATAAATAAAAAAGAAAAGAAGGTACAGAGTGTTCCTGGCCCTAGTCAGACCAGGAAGTATAAGGCTGATTAGTCTTCTACAGAATGTTTCTACTGCAAGAAGAAGGGACACTGGAAGAGGAACGATCTTCTTTATATTGCATCCCTTGATCCGAACATGCCGAGGAAGCAGAAGTCTGCTGATCAAGGTATTTATATGATAAAACCTTGTAATTACTCAATTATTGATACTGCTAACTGGGTATTGGATACTGGTAGTCCAATTCATGTTGGTAATTCGTTACAGGGACTTCAAGTTAGCAGAAGATTTGAAGATGGAGAACAGTTTCTGAGCGTTGGGAATGGAAATCATGTTCCAGTACTGGCGATCGGAGTCCTGCGTCTTGTCTTTGAGTCTTGTACTGTCGAACTAGTCGACTGTCACTATTGTCCTAGTTTCATTATGAGCATAATCTCTGTAAGCCTTTTGGCCAATTATGGTTTTGAACTTTCAATAAAAGGAGATTTTTGCAATGTTATTTTGAATAACTCTGTTATAATGAAAGCTAGATTAAATAATGGCGTATACGTACTATCAAGGCCTGTTAGTGTAGTGTACACTTCTTGCAAACGCCCAAGGTTAGATAATATCAATGATTTGTATCTTTGGCACTATAGGCTAGGTCATATTAACCAAAATAGAATAAACAAGATGCGAGGAGATAGACTTCTCGACGTTAGTGATTTTGAATCACTGCCCACTTGTGAATCCTGTTTACATGGTAAAATGACCAAGTCACCTTTTACTGGAAAGGGTGAACGAGCTACAGAACTTCTAAGTCTAATACATACTGATGTATGTGGACCGATGTCAGTTAGTGCCAGAGAAGGATACAAATATTTCATTACTTTTACAGACGACTTTTCAATATTTGGTTGTCTTTTTAATGAGACATAAGTCTGAATCGTTTGAAATGTTCAAATGATACTGTAATGAAGTAGAAAAGCAAACTGGAAAAAGTATTAAACCCTTCGATCTGATCGAGGTGGTGAATACTTATCTGATGCTTTTTTGACATATCTTGAGGAGAATGGAATTCTCTCTCAGTGGACTCCTCCAGAAACACCACAGTTGAATGGTGTGTCCGAAAGGAGGAATCGAACCTTGTTGGACATGGTTCGATCCATGATGGGCTTTGAAACTCTGGCGCTATCCTTTTGGGGATATGCGCTTCAGACAGCCTGTTACTTATTAAATAATGTTCCAAGTAAGTCTGTTGTCTCCACTCTGTATGAGATATGGAATGGGCGTAAACACTCAATCTCACACCTTTGGGTCTGGGGTTGTCCGGCATACGTAAAGAGTTTAGACTCAGACAAACTTGGTCCTAAGTCTGACAGGTGTTTATTCATTGGTTATCCTAAGGAAACCAAAGGATATTTCTTCTACTTGGAAAATGAACAAAAGGTGTTCGTTGCTCTTAGAGCTATCTTTTTGGAAAAGGAGTTCCTTGGAGAAGGAACTATAGCCTCTAAGATTGAACATAATGAAGTTCAGCCAATAGAAGAACCTACACACTCTAAGGACATCGTAGAACCGGCTATGATTTAATCACACCCAGAACCTATTAGGAGATCCGGTAAAATACCGCGTCACCCGGACAGATACTACAGTTTCTTGGTCCGGGACGGTGATCCCATTGAGCTCGATGAGAACAATGAGGATCCGATCACCTATATGGATGCACTTCAGAGATCTGACTCTGAGGCTTGGCTTGGAGCCATGCGATCCGAAATGGAGTCCATGGAAATCAACAATGTTTGGACATTGGTTGATCCGCTTGAAGGAATAAAACCCATCGGGTGTAAATGAATCTTCAAGAGGAAAAGCGGCGCAGATGGGAAGGTAGAGACCTATAAAGCCCGTCTGGTTGCCAAGGGGTATCGTCAGTGATATGGTATCGATTATGACGAGACTTTCTCCCCTGTGGCAATGCTCAAGTCCATTCGGATCATGCTTGCTTTGGTAGCATATTTTGATTACGAGATCTAGCAGATGGATGTCCGAACCGCTTTCCTAAATGTGGAGCTAGAAGAAGAGGTGTATATGATACAGCCTGAAGGGTTTACATCCACAGATAAATCAAAAGTATGCAAGTTGCAAAGGTCCATCTATGGACTCAAGCAAGCATCTCAAAGTTGGAACTTACGGTTTGATAGGTGTATCAAATCGTATGGCTTCGTTAGGAACGGAGAAGAACCGTGCATCTATAAATGGGTTAATGGTTCTGTGATTGTGTTCCTAGTACTGTATGTTGATGACATTCTCTTAATTGGGAATGATGTCGCAGCATTACAAGGAATAAAAGTCTGGTTATCATCTCAGTTCTCCATGAAGGACTTGGGTGAAGCTTCTTACATACTAGGTATGAAAATCTATAGAGATAGATCTAAGAAGCTTTTGGGACTGTCCCAGTCTATGTACATTGACAATGTGTTGAAATGGTTCAGCATGGAAAATTCTAAGAAAGGCTATCTTCCAATAGATTCTGGAATTACTCTTTCAAAGAAGGATTGTGCGACAACTCCTGAGGAAAGAGAACGCATGAGTAGAGTACCTTATGCTTCTACAGTAGGCTCTATCATGTATGCTATGACTTGTACTAGACCAAACATGGCATACTCACTAGGAGTAGTGAGCAGATACCAGTCTGACCCAGGTGAGCCGCATTGGAAGGTGGTTAAGTCCATCCTTAAGTATTTAAGAAATACTAAAGATCAATGGCTGATTTATGGAGAACCTGACTTAAAACTTGTGGGGTACTCTGACTCCAGTTTCCAGTCTGATAGAGATGGTAGCAAGAGTGTGTCAGGGTTTGTTTTTACCCTGAATGGAGGAGCGATCTACTGGAAAAGTTTTAAGCAGGCAACTGTTGCAGACTCGGTATGCAAAGTAGAATATATTGTAGCATCAGATGCAGCAAATGAAGCTGTGTGGTTGCGAAAGTTCCTTGGAGAGCTAGGGTTGGCACCTTCCTTAGATGGTCCTGTTCCGGTGTACTGTGACAGCACTGGAGCCATTGCTCAAGCTAAGGAGCCGAAAGCTCATCACCGCACCAAACACATTTTGCGGCGCTACCACCTCGTATGAGAAATCGTGGAACGAGGCGACATCAATATTCTAAAGATCCATGGAAAAGAAAATTTGGCTGACCCCTTCACTAAAGCCCTTGGAATAAAAGAGTTCGACTATTGTAAATGGGAAATGGGTATTAGATACTCTTCTGATTGGCTTTAGTACAAGTAGGAGTTGTTGGGAATTGTGTCCCAAAGCCAATCACCTGGGTTTTAGGCGGTTGTACTCAGTATTGTACTCATTTTATGAATTAATAAAATATCTTTTTGGCAGCTCATCACATACTAAATTTTCCTGAAATGAACCTTTTCCATGTGATGAAATCCTTAGGACTACACTGACTTCGATACAGATAGGATGTATCGAGTGGTCCTTAAATCCTGTTCACAACCAAAGGATATATTGTACTGGATAGCAATATATCAAGTATAGGTTGTTGTAGTTCATATCGTTTGGTTGTCCTCTTGACCAAATGAGTGTGGTGACACTGATGTGATCTGCAAGTGGGATATTTGATATCTCAATGAACGTGACACCGTGCAGCCCCTTTTCTGCCAAAGGGATACTCATGATTGGATATGGGTATATGTGTCCCTCTGAACTGAGGTCATCACGGTAGCTTGCAAGCAACCCCCTGTGCTTTGGTGCCGGACTACCAGGATTTTTAATCCGGTGACGGAAGGTTTCTAGGTACAGGCAAGTACTTATGGAGCAGTGATGGACCAAGATGGAATTGACCTGTCCAAACAGTTTGGATTGAATGTCTCATAGTATCTTAATTTAGCAAATCCTCGGCCGGGGTAGTCCTAGTGAAGAGTCACTAGGCTTGTGAGGTTGAGACGCATAGTCGACTGACTCAGTCTGGGTTGGCAGTCCAATCTCAATCGTCATGAGCATTAGAGGTCAAAGGGATGAATTATACGGTAACCATATGCTAGAGGTTCGATAGTTTGCTCCCGCATCTTTGACCTATCCGGATGCCGGGACCCATTGCTAGATGGTTTCCTGTGCTGGTACTAGAAATTATTCTAGTGCTACCGTTTAGGTTCGAACCTATGAGGTCACATGCCACAGAGGATAACTCTCTGATCCGGATACCGATTACGATTGGGAATCGTCTCGATTTTATGGTCACAGTTTTTTTGATCAATTTTTTCCCTATCTTTCCCTTGTCTGTGTCAACTGGAAATTATTCTGGGTTGACCAGCTCTACGCCAGGATTTTTCTGAATCAGTTTTGAACTGATTCGGAGTTCGTTTCGGCCTCCTATTGGTTTTGAACCAATTATATTCCCTGAACCTGGTTCAATTGGATTGAACCATTTGGTTTAATGAGATTGAACCAATGGGTTGGTTTATTTGCTTGGACCGGTTATTTGAACCAATATTTTTTCACCTTGGACCATTTTACATGGTAATTGGAGAGAAAAAAAATTCCAAGCATTTGAAGGGAGAAGGCCTTACATTTGAAGCGTCCAAATCACTGGCGTCTCTTCCCTTCTCCTCCACCCGTTCTTTAATGGCTTTAATCCTGGATTAAGGGTGATTAATTGGTTTACTACTGCAAGCACTTGGCCTTTCGTCGCTCCACCTCCCTCTCCCTGCTGCTAGCCATTATAAACACCTAGCCATCCCCTGTTTGTGTTGGTTGAGTTTCAAAGAAAGGTTTCACCGTGAGTTGGAAATTTATCCACCATGTGAGATCCAAGGGAAAGCAAGAAAAAGATCTGGGCATTCCTCTTCTTTGAGAGGCTTAAGGAGAGAGTTTTGGGCTGGGTTTAGAAGCCTTAGAGGGAGAGAAAATCCCATTGTTTCGAGCTCAAATTCTGCCCAGTTCTGCTGCAGAATTCTATGACTGTGAAGCCCCCTTCCGGTGGCTATCACTGTGCATGGAGGCGGATCCAAGAGTCCCGAGCATGTCTCCCCTCTAGAGGGAGTACCATTCTACTCCTAGGAGCAAACCACGTGAACCGGGATCGCCCCAGCTACTCCGAAACGAAGGCCAAAGTCTGCTGCCCAATTCTGCTGCAGAAATCTGGCAGCAGATTTGGTGATTTATTTAATTTTTTTGGCTTAGATTTGATTGCAGCAACTGGTGTCAAATCGAAGAAGACCTGTCCAAGAAGCCACTGCTCAAATTTGGGACCAAACGGAGGTCCGGAAGGTGGTGTTCCGCTGACATTTTGCAAGCCAAAAATAGGGTCCCAAGGAGGAAGACGACTGGAATAACTTTATTCCAACTATTCCAGTCTATTCCAGGTTTATTCCAGAGTTATTCCAAGCAGAATAATGGTATGGAAAATTTATTTTTTAATCATGCATGGATAGATTAAATTGTTTAATATTTTATAAAATTTTATATGTTTATGCATGCCCAAATGCAACTAGACTTAGATTAGTTCCTGGCGGAGCAGATACCCGCTGCGTGAATTTTAAAAATTGTTTTAAAATCCAATCTGCTCCTGCAGATATTTGCATGCCTAGTGTAGGATATTATCAAACCACCTGCATCAGTTTCCTTTCACCATCAATGTTTGGTTTGTCATTATTGATGCTTTGTTTCTTAACTCTTTTTGAGTTGTTCCAAGTACAACAATGGCTATAACTTGGGGATTATTTTAGATTTTTGGTGAGCCTTTGAAAACCAAGTATGGATTGTTAGTGAGCCCTGGAAAACTAACATTGTATTGTGTTCTTGGTGATCTCGGTGTAAAACCAAGATTGGGTTTTGGTTTGTGAGCTTGGTGTAAAACAAACCAGTTATAGTCTGAGGTAAATATAGTGAAAATCCCAAGTGGTATCTTGGATAGTGGACATAGGAACTAGGTTGCTCCGAACCACTATAAATTGCTAGTGTTTGTGCTTGTAGTTATTGTGTTCTTTACTTGCTTCTGCTATTCATACTTAAATCACATCACTCACCACACTAAGTTTTAAAAGCACATATTTGTAAAATTTTATATACCTAATTCACCCCCTCTCTTGGGTAAGCCACCTGAGCAACAGATACTTCATAAGTCCATTTTGATAATTAATTTTAGCATTAGTAGTAGCGGGGAATGGTCTTCCTAAAATAATTAAGATATGACCCTTATGGTTTACTACCGGTTCAGTCTCCAAAATGATGAAATCTATAGGGAAGATTAAATTACCAACCTTAATTAGGACATCCTCTACCATTCCTTTAGGGATCATAAAAGATCGGTTTGCTAATTATAATGTGATCCATGTTGGTTGAAGTTTTCCCAATCCCAGTTGTTCATAAACTGAATATGGCAAAATATTTACACTAGCCCCTAAATAAAGTAATGCCTTCTCAATATAGGTTTCTCCTATGACACATGAAACTGTTGGAGATTCTGGATCCTTATATTTTATAGGCATATGACTCAACAAGTATGAGCTCACACTTGCTACTAAGAAACTCTCTTTGGTACATTGGTAGTCCTTTTCTTGGTATAAAGATCCTTTAAAAATTTTGTATAAGTCAGAACCTATTGGATCATGTCTAATAAAGGAATATTTACTTGAACTTGCCTAAACACCTCTAGCATTTTATCTAAATGTTTCGATTATTTATTAGATCTTAATCAATTTGGAAAAGGAACTCTAGAAATTATGGATACCTGGTTTGGTAGACTATTAATTTTAAAATCTTGAGTTTATGAGGTAGGTTGTTAATTGGGTAGCTCAGTTAGCTTAGCAATTAAGTCCTCTTTAGTGTCAGATGTATCTACCTTATTATCCACTTGTTTTCTTGATCTTAAAGAATGAATATCATTTACTTAATTAACCTGATTTCCCTAGGGTGGTTGACTATTTTGGTTTCTTGGGTTGGGCTTCGGTTGGCTAAGTAGCCTACCTCATTCTCTTTCTTTAGTGGTAGATGCTAGCTAACCCACCAACATTTCCAAGTGAACTATGGCCTGAGTGTTTGAATTTAGGAGTTAGCCCTTGGTTTGCATAAAATTACTTAATGTAGCATTATTGTTAGCACTGGATTTGGCTAGGGCTTCCTGGCTTTTCTCTAAAGAACTAAGATTTTATCATTGTTATTATTGAAGCCTGGTGGTGATGGGTTGTTCATTATAGGGTTAGGCCTTAGGTTCCATTAATTAATGCTAGGACCACCTACATTTGGATTCTGTGACCATAAAAAATTTGGATGATTCCTTTATCTTGGGTTAAATGTGGGTGCATAGAGATTGTTCATTGGTCTCTGCTATGTAAAATTTACTCGTGCACATCCATTCTCTATTGGGTTCATCTAGTTGGGATATTTCTCAAGGACATAGTCTGGTGCATTGTCCCCATTGCACATGGGTGCAGACCCTTAGTTCACACTAGATGGTCTCTGAAGTTCTAAGGCCTCTAACCTACATGCTAAGGTTATAATTTTGGCGTCTGCAGTTGAGAAAGTCTAAATTTGGTGTATTCCACCTCTTGGAGGTATGGATCTTTCTGGTTCCCTTATTGCTTCCCATTGTAAATTCTTTTCAGCTAGGTCTTTTAAAAATTGTCATGCTTCATTCGGTTCTTTATACATAAATTGACCTTGGCACATGTACTCTAGCATGGTTCTTAAATTCAAATCTAAACCCTCATAAATGATTTGGCATAGTCTCCAAATTTCTATTCAATGGTATGGACATTGGGTTAAGAGGTTCTTGAAGCGATCAAAGTACTTCCAAAAAGACTCACCAGTTAATTGATAAAATTGGTTTATTTCATTTCAAATTTTAGCTATTTTATGATAGAAAAAATATTTTTTATAGTAAACTCTTAAAAATCCCTCCCAGGTCATGATAGAATGATTTAGATGACTATAAAGACACTTTTTGGCATTATCATTAAAAGCAAAAATAATCAATCTTAGCTTGATTTCATCCTCTGACAATTGTTGTAGCCTCATGGTTCCATAAAACTATTAAAATTCCCTAATAAATATATATGCATCCTCTATTCCCATGAATTTTGGAAGCATATTAATCATCTGAGGTTTGATTTCAAAATTATTAGCAGTGGGTTGGGGTAGCCTTATGTAAGAAGGTTGGATGGAACAAACTAGATAACATTAATCCTTAAGAGTTAGGGTTTGATTTGTTAAATCCATTATAGAGGTTGTAGGATTTGAAACAGGAATTAAATTAGTGCTAACTAGTTGACCTAATATCCTTCGACACACAGGAGATGGAGAATTAACTATATTTACTATGTCTTCAATTTTTTTGGATTTTGTACATATTAGTTTTTTTTTATTTTTCATTTTTTTCTTTAGAAGCTTTTCTTCAAAAAAAATCTAAATCAGTTTAACCTTTTCATACCCTAGGACAACCATGCAACATAACTTCCAATTATGTCAGGGCAACCTTATGTCAGGGTAGTCAAGATTAAAAATTTCTAAAGTAAGCTTTTTTAATTTTCTTCAAACAAGTTTCATGTAAAATTAATTCTATTATGTGGTTAACCTAGAATTAGATAACTCTTAACTGTTCTAAGTCAACTTTCAAGAACTTCAAGTTCGAACCAATTCACCAAATGGCCAGGTAAGTATAAGATTAGAGAGGGTCCCTTCATTGCTTTTCTTAGATAAACACCAATTAGATTAGCCAGGTCAGCAAACGGAACCAATTAAGTAACCACCTTTCTTCGAGACTAAGATCCCTGAACCACTTTCCTAGACATCAATTCAATGATCAAAACTAGCTTGGTATAACTCTTAGGTATCCTTGTCCTAATAAGCTCGGATGTTCCTAGGGTCAGCGTCTAATTAATTTTATTTAGAGGCTTCGATTAATGCAAATGAAGGAGTCTTGTTTGTGGGCTAAGGGTGATGAACTCTCCACCTTATCTTGTTTAGGTTTGTGACCTTAATGTAATTTAAAATTCTTATACACAAACAAAAAGAACAAACAAGCTTAAATTAAAAATAAAACTAAACTAAGATCAAGATAATATGCTAAAAGAAAAAAATAATAATAATTTAATGTACCTAGCTTTCAACACTCACCAACTTAAAAGAATGTTTGATAGATCAGATTAAAGTTAAAGCAAGAATTTAAAACATACCAATGTCCCCGACAATGGCACTAAAAATTTGTTGTTCACTTTAAGTTTAACTGCAAGTGCACGGTGTGAAGAGTAGCACATCTAGCGACTATAGGATAATCCCACAAGAAATTTTCATTTAAACTATGTTCAAACCCTTGCTTAAGTGAGATTCAATATAGATAAGCAAAAGTTAATTAAATAGAAAAGATAAATAATTTAAAGATCTAGGGCTTTGGAATCCACTAGACCAATAATTCAGAGAACCTATCTAATAATCTCTTCTATAGCATCCTTCCAACTTTTTCCTTCATATTAACCAAGTATGGATTATGAAGAGATTTTAACTCAACTATAATCCATCAAAGTTTTACAAGGAAAGAAGAGAAATGAGTAAACAAATTATTTAGCCTTCTATCTTTTGCCCTTCTTGCACTGAATCAAGCATGAACTATGAAGGGATTGAAACCCAACAATAGCTCATCAAGTCTCTTGACAAGAATTTTAAAAAAAAAGAAAGATCTTAAAAATCAAAGCCCAAGAAGAGATTCAAGGGAAGGGCCTCTAATCAGGGTCTAGCTTCATTGCCTTCCCTAGAGATTTCACTTAGCGAGACATGATTTAAAATAAAACTTTAAAAGTTATTAAAATAAATAAATAAATAAATAAATAAAATCAATCTAACTACTTGCTGAAATGTAAATTATAGAATTTAAATATGCAAAAATAAAAACTACACTAATTGCAAGAATTTAAATGGTATAAAATAAATTACAAGAAATTGAAACAATCCTAATGCTAGAGTTAAAATTATAATTAATAAATCAAAATAAGAAAAATAAAATTTTATTTCTAATCAAATCTGATTACAAAATGTTCAACTCCTAAAATATTAATAGGGCTTTGATGCGGGATGACTCTAAGATTGCTAATCATGCAGGAAAAACAGAAATTAATTTTTAATGATTTTTTTATAATTTAATTTGCAAGGTAGATTCTCAAAATAAAGTAAGAACTAGCATAACGAGTAGCAATGCAAAGAATCATCGTATCGCAAGCAAACTCATGCAAAATAATAAATTACCAGGACCAGAGAATTGAGAAACTCCTAGATTAGAATAGCTTATCTTCATCAAATCAGAAATTAAAAGAAGAGAAGGATATTACCAATCAGTAATTTGAAGATCTTCCAATGAAGGGATCATACAGCACCTTGATTGGAGTCTGGATGATGAAGCTTGGTTTCCTTGATTAGATGGCTGATTTGGGCTATCTTAAAGGCAAGTAAAGTCTCCTCTAGGGAGGTGAAATACCTCGGGGCTCTTACAAAATGTCAAGGGTCAATCAAAATAGCAAGTAAAAAAAATGGAAAGGCTTTAAAAGCTGGGCGACTTGAAGCTTTGAAGGAATCAGGTTAGGGTTTAAAAGCTGGGCGACTTGAAGCTTGTTGAAGATCTCCTTGCTTGGCTGCCTAGGGCACTCCTTCTTGAACAAGTGAAGGCTTGAATAGCAGTAAGTTAGGGAGTAGAAGGATGCTAGGGCAGCAAGGAATTTGGCCAAGCATAATAGTAACCAAAGAAAAAAACAAAGTAACACACAAGCTCGCAAGCTCAAATAAATTTACTAGGATTTTGATATCATGAAAAAAAATTTATTACAAGAGAGGGAGGGATGGGATATTTATAAAGTTCCCATGCCCTCTAACTAGGGTTACACACTTGGGTTACAAGTCCTCTCTTAGTAAGGTTAGAAAAATAATTCTTAAAATAATTAAGAGCATAAGTCCCAACTAGGATATGATTTGACATAGTCTTCTCCTTCTCCTTTCATGCTTTGACTATTCCACTCAAGGACACCTCTTGGACATGGTCAACACTTCAAGGAATCCTAGGATGGCATGTTGGGCTTCTAGGGCCATCAAGGGGCCGGCCCAAAGGGGCTTTGGTGCATGGGTTTAGGCCTCGGGAAGCTGGGGTGGCCTGGTAACCTGGTAGCAAGAATATTCCATGGAATCATACTTTTTTAGGGCTTAGGCTTGGTGCCTGGGCTTGATTTCCATGGGTTGGGATGTAGGTGGCCCTCTAGAATCATGGATGCCCTAGTTTAGGAATATGCTCTGGCATCGGGGGAGGAATCTGGACATCTGGAGGACATCTGAAAAGAATCAAGGTTTCTAGAAGCATCATGGATCCTATGTTGTCACACAAAATCTAATGGGCTAATATAGTGGCCTCTGACTCCTAGATGTGGCCTGGTGGAACTCCAAAATAGGGTAACCTCCTCTCTTGTTTAAAAATTTGGCTCATACGAGACTCATAACAAATGTACATGACTCAAAATACTTACTAGGTTGAGGGTTGAAACAAATCAACTAACCTCAACTTATTACAGGACTCAATCTTAGTTGATTACAAAATTTTCAAAACTTTGACACATGACTAATCAAACCATATGGGATCCAAGGATCTGTGTCTGATCCTGGTGTCCCCACCAATTCTACAGGGGTGGGAGGAACTCGACCCCGTCAAGTATGGGTCAATTTGGCTCAAGGAGGGTCTGGGTTGAGATATTGCAGATCCGCACCAGCATTCCACAAGTCCTCAGATTCTGGCTGACCTTGGCACCATACCAAATACCATAGATAGTCTCGATCCTGGATACTGATAGCTTGATCATCCAGAGCTCTCTCAATCATTTCCTTATCATAAGGCCAAATTATATGTCGTTGCTTTGGGGTGGGTTCTCTCTCAAAGAACAAGAGTGGCTTAAGGGGCTCGCTGGGTATCACTGGCTCTCTAGACTTTATAAAGTCTGAGTAGATGAAGGTGGAGCTAATACCTAAATCATGTGATATCTTGTGCACATAGGCATTGGGTCCACTACTATTCATTATTTTGGATGGGCCAGCTTCGCGAGAAGAAAATTCTTTAATAGTCACATATTCCTCTACATAAAAGTCTTTATCTTTCCTTTGAGAATTAGCCAAGTTGTTATATAGTTCATTAATTAAGTTCAGCTCTTAACTAATTTTATGGTGCTTATGCTGTTCAGAGGCTAGTGTAGGTACAGATATGTGATTTAAATTATGAGTTTTATTGGACTCAACTAATACCTATTAGACTCGACTAAACTTTCCTATAAAAAAAATTTTATTGGACTCTCTAGGGTCTAACCTAACACACTATAGACTTTCTAGGTTTGAACCTAGCATGGCATGCACATGAAAATTTACTATGTATGCCTACTAAATGCTAGAGGGTATGCAAGAAGTAAGATGCAAACCTAACATGCACAATGTATGTATGTAGCATGCTTACTTCTATAAAATGCAAATGAATGGTTAAAAAAATACAAGAAGATTCATGAAAAGGTAGAAAAAATGAGGTGGATTCAGGGTTAGTCTGATTGAAAAATGGTTCAAGATTGATTGGATAGAATAGAATGCAAGAAGGTATGTCAGGAATTAGTCCTAGACTAATGAGATTTACCTTATAGGTTTGATGCCTATCTAAAGGGTCTTCATAATGGAAGAAAGGGTCATTGATTTCATGGAAGAGTTCAAGTGGAGTCAAAGAGGTGACTTCATCTTGAGGGCATTGATCTAAAAATATTAAGTCCTTAATAAACTCTTCTGGTTCATAAATCAAAGGATTGGGCTCTCTAATTGGGCTTTCTTCTAGTGGCTCCTCAAATAAGACTTTAATAGCAATATTAAGGTTCTCTTCCTCTAACTTCTCTTCCATTACATGGTCAGCTATCTCTATGTTGGCTACTGTCTGGGTATGTCTAGGGTTAGCTAAATCTAGGTATGCTCCTACTTGGTATGGTTAGGTTCAACTAATATTGGGTGGTCTTCTACCTAGGTTTGGTCATAATCAACTAATCCTAGGTCTTCTATAGGGTACTCTTCTAGATCTTCAATAGATTCATTATCTTCATACTCCTCTACTAGACTTGGGTCAGCCTCATATATTTCCTCTTCAAGGTCATTTGGGTGAACCAATGAGTTGGTAAGAGGGGGTAAACTAAGGGATATCTGACTAATACTAGGTTCAAATCTAGGGGTATTTATCCTATAGGGTTCAGGTCGATTGAGGGATAGTGTGTTACTACTGGGTTCATAGGTTATGGGTTCAGTCCTATGGGTCTTGTCTAGGGTTCCTAACCGATCTCCTACTTGGTCAAAACTAGTGGTTAACTGGTTGATCCTAGTGGTTGCCTAGTCAAATCATTGGTCTTCTTGGTTGAATCTATGATTCATCTAGTTTTGGGATTGGGTCAATTCGGTTAACTGATCTTTGGCTTGGTCAAGCTTAGTATTAATTTGGATATTGGCTTGGTTCATTTGGATAGTTAACTAGGCAAGCTGGTTCATGATGGCCTCAAAATTGGAATCCATGGCTGAGTCGATTTGAGGTTTAGACTTCTGATATTGAGTTCCCAATCTAGTGGTCATACAATCAAGTAATTTGTCAAAACGAGATGGTGCAGCCAAGCATGCAAGATGGGTTAGCTTAATCATGGGTTTCCTAGACCTAAAGCCAAAACTAGGTGGTTCAGCTCAACTTACAATTAACCCAGTAGCTAATCTTTCCTCTGGCTAGGTAGAGGGTGGGAGTGTGGGAGGCCTCCGTTGCTTTTGCAGGGATCCAACTAAAAACCACAACACCACTTAGGTCATTTGACACTGGACCCTCAACCTTAGACACTAGATTTCAGTAATAGCCACAGGATTAAATGCACTAGTTGGCCCATACAGCTCAGACCTAACCTGTGGGTGTCACCTAGCCCTCTAGGGCAAATTAAGTCTAATCAGTTTTTATTAAGTCTTGGGTGGAAATGCTGGGTGGTTTTTTTGGGCCAAAGACAGGTTATGACCTCCTGCCCTGATGTTATATTGATTGCCCTTAAGATTAGATTAAAAGATGATCAACATTCAATGGTCTTGGTGCAATCTAAATCAATCAAAAAAATAAAATATTTATGGAATGACAAATTAGGTTTTGGTTGATCAGGTTGGTAATCAAATTGGGCTTGGGGTTAGGGTGTGTGGAAGTTGAATAGGTTTGGTCAAGCAAGTGCAGAAATTTCAAGAAATTGGGATTTCGGATGATGCAGATTTTGAGATGGATATCGATGCAGAAAAAAAATCAAAAAATTCTAGGATAGAGAATACATGGTGATACCTACCAAATTTGGTGCAAAACAAAAATAAATTGATGATTAAGATCCTAGGGTTTTCAGACTACTGTAGAAATCACAGAATTTTGTTAGGATTTCTAATATGCCCAATTTTAAAAATTTAAGTTTTCATTAAAATTAATTAAAAATTATGACAATTATTAAGACAGAACAGAGGACATGACATGCAATTTTCACAGAAAAATAAATTTCCTAAATATCGAAATAAGATGAAACCTAGCACCTAATGTAGTGCACAAGATGCAAAAATTAGGGTTTGTGAATGCAAAGCAGATAAAAACTATCCTAAACCCGCTCCGATACCAAACTGATGCGGGTCAACTCTAAGATTGATAATCATGCAGAAAAAATAGTAAACTAGTTTTTTTGTAATTTTTAAAAATTTAATTTGCAAGCTAGATTCTCAAAATAAAATAAAAACTAGCATAAGGAGTAGCAATGCAAAGAATTATTGTATCACAGGCAAACACATGCAAAATAATAAATTATCGGTACCAAGAATTGAGAAACTCCTGGATTAGAATAGCTTATCTTCATCAAATCAAAAATTAAAAGAAGGGAAGGATATTACCAATAAGTTATTTTAAGATCTTTCGATGAAGGGATTACACAGCACTCTGATTGGAATTTGGATGATGAAGCTTTATTCTCTTGATTAGATGGCTGATTTGGGAGGTCTTGGAGACAAGGAAAGCCTCCTCTAGGGAGGTGAAAAACTTCGGGGATTTTGAAAAATATCAAGGGTCAATCAAAATAGCAAATAAGAAAAAGAAAGAAAACTAGGTTTATAAGGAATTAGGTTAGGGTTTTGAAGCTGGGGGGCTTGAAGCTTGTTCAAGATCTCCTTGCTTGGCAGCCTAGGGCACTCCTTCTTGGACATGTGAAGGCTTGAATGGTAGTAAGTTAGGGCATGGAAGGATGCTAGGGCAGCAAGAAATTCAGCGAAGCACAATAGTAACCAAAGAAAAAAACAATGTAACACACAAGCTTGCAAGCTCAAATAAATTTACAAGGGTTTTGATATCATGAATAAAAATTTATTACAAGAGGGGAGGGGTGGGGTTTTTATAGAGTTCCCATGCCATCTAAATAGGGTTAAACACTTGTAATACAAGTCCTCTTCTAGCTATGTTAGAAAAATAATTCTTAAAACAATTAGGAGCAAAAGTCCTAACTAGGTTAGGATTTGACCTATTATTCTCCTTTTCCCTTCATGCTTTGACTATTCCACTCAAGGACACCTCTTGGACTTTGTCAACACTTCAAGGATACCTAGAAGGGTGTGCTGGGCTTCTAGCAGCATCAATGGGCTAGTCCAAAGGGGCTTGGGTGCACGGGCTTAGGCCTTTGGAAACTGGGGTAGCCTAATAACCTAGTAGCAGGAATATTCCATGGAATCTTGCATCTTTAGAGCTTGGGCTTGGTGCCTAGGTTTGATTTTGTTGGACTGGGATGTAGGTGGACCTCTAGAATCATGGATAACTTAGTTTAAAAATATGCTCCGGCATTTGGGGAAGAATCTGGGCATCTAGAGGATATTTGGAAAGAATCAGGGTTTCTGGAAGCATCATGGATCATAGGTTGTCACACAAAATCCAATGATGTAGTTTCCTCTAACTCCTGGATGTGGCCTGGTGGAACTCCAAAATGGGGTAACCTTTTCTCTTGTATAAAAATTGGGCTCATACGAGACTCATAACTGATGTACAGGACTCAAAATACTGACTAGGTTAATGGTTGAAACAAATCAACAAACCTCAACTTATTATAGGACTCAATCTTAATTAATTACAAAATTTTCAAAACTTTGACACATGACTAATTAAACCATATGGGATCCAGGGATCTGTGTCTGATCCTAGTGTCCCCACCAATTCTCCCGGGGTAGGAGGAACTCGACCCCAGCGAGTATGGGTTAATTTGGCTCAAGGAGGGTTAGGGTTGAGGCATTGCAGATTCATACCAGCATTCCACAAGTCCTTAGATTCTGGCCGACCTTGCCACCTGACCAAATACTATAGATGGTCTATATCCTGGGTACCAATAGCTTGATCATCCAGAGCTCTCTCAATCATTTCCTCACCATAAGGCCAATTATATGTGGTCACTATGGGGTGGGTTCTCTATCAAAGAACGGGAGTGGCTCAAGGGAATCACTCGGTATCACTGCTGGCTCCCTAGACTTTACAAAGTCTGAGATGATGAAGGTGGAGCTAATACCTAAATCAGGTGATATCTCAGGCACATAGGTATTGGGTCCACTATTAT
Organism: Areca catechu; assembly: GCA_021397845.1. Lineage (NCBI taxonomy): Eukaryota > Viridiplantae > Streptophyta > Magnoliopsida > Arecales > Arecaceae > Areca > Areca catechu. The sequence continues at coordinate 137,495,402 of CM038051.1, read as the reverse complement.
TTATTATTTTGGATGGTCTAGCTTCGCGAGTAGAAAATTCTTTAACAGTTACATATTCCTCTACATAAAAGTCTTTATCTTTCCTTTGAAAATTAGCTAAGTTATTATATAGTTCATTAGTTATGTTCGCTCTTGACTAATTTCATGGTGCATATGCTATGCAGAGGCTAGTGTAGGTGCAGATATGTGATTTAAGACTGTGAATTTTATTGGACTCAACTAATACCTATTAGACTCGACTAACTTTCTTATCAAAGAAAATTTTATTGGACTCTCTAGGGTCTAACCTAATGCACTATAGACTTTCTAGGTTTGACCCTAGAATGGCATGCACATGAAAGTTTACTATGTATGCCTACTAAATACCAGAGGGTATGTAAGAAGTAAGATGCAAACCTAACATGCACAATGTATGTTTGCAGCATGCTTACTTCTATAAAATTCAAATGAATGGTTAAAGAAATAGAAGAAGATTCATGAAAAGGGAGAAAATATGAGGTCGATTCAGGGTTAGTCTGATTGAAAAAGGGTTCGAGATAGATTGGATAGAATGGAATGCAAGAAGGTGTGTCAGGAATTAGTCCTAGACTAATGAGGTTTATCTTATGGGTTTGATGCCTAACTAGAGGGTCTGCATAATGGAAGAAAGGGTCATTGATTTTAGAAAAGAGATCAAGTGGAGTCAAAGAGGTGACTTCATCCTGAGGGCATTGATCTAAAGAGATTAAGTCCTTAATAAACTCTTTTGGTTCATAAATCAAAGGATTGGGCTCTCTAATTGGGCTTTCTTCTAGTGGCTCCTCAGATAAGACTCTAATAGCAATGTTAGGGTTCTCCTCCTCTAACTTCTCTTCCATTACATGATCAGTTATCTCTTTGTTTGCTACTGTCTGGGTATGGCTAGGGTTAGCTAAATCTAGGTATGCTCCTACATGGGTATGGTCAGGTTCAAGTAATATTAGGTGGTCTTCTACCTGGGTTTGGTTATAATTAACTAATCTTGGATCTTCTATAAGGTACTCTTCTAGATCTTCAATAGACTCATTATCTGCATACTCCTCTACTAGACTTCAGTCAGCCTCATATATTTTCTCTTCAAGGTCATTTGGGTGAACCAATAAGGTGGCAAGAGGGGGTAGACTAAGGGATATCTAACTAATACTAGGTTTAAATCTAGGGGTATTAATCTTATAGGGTTCAGGATGACTGAGAGATAGTGGGTTACTACTGGGTTCATAGGTTATGGGTTCAGTCCTGTGGGTCTTGTCTAGGGTTCCTTATCGATCTCTTACTTGGTCAAAACTAGTGATTAACTGGTTGATCCTAGTGGTTGCCTGATCAAATCATTGGTCTACTTGTTTGAATCTATGGTTCATCTGGTTCTGGGATTAGGTCAATTGGGTTAACTGATCTTTGTCTTGGTCAAGCTTAGTATTAATTTGGTTATTTGCTTGGTTCGTTTGGGTAGTTAACTGGGCAAGCTGGTTCATGATGGCCTCAAAATTAGAATCCATGGCTGAGTCGATTTGAGGTTTAGACTTTTGATATTGGGTTCCCAATCTAGTGGTCATACAATCAAGTAATTAGTCAAAATGAGATGGTGCAGCCAAGCATGCAAGATGGGTTAGCTCAATCAAGGGTTTCATATACCTAGTGCCAAAACTGGGTGGGTCAGCTTAACATACACTTAATCCAGTAGCTAATCTTTTCTCTGGCTAGGTAGAGGGTGGGAGTGTGGGAGGCCCCCCTACTTTCGCAAGGACCCAATTAAAAACCATAGCACAACATAGGTCATTTGACTATGGACCCTCAGCCTTAGACACCAGATTTTAGTAATAGCCACAGGATTAAAAGCACTAGTTTGGCTACACATCTTAGACGTGACCTGTGGGTGTCACATAGCCCTCTAGGGAAAGTTAAGTCTAATCAATTTTAATTAAGGCCTGGGTGGAAATGCTGGGTGGTTGTTTTGCGCCTATGACAGGTTATGACCTCCTGCCCTGATGTTATATTGATTGCCCTTAAGATTTGATTAAAAGATGATGAACATTCAATGGTCCTGATTCAATCTAAAATAATCAGAAAAATAAAAATATTTTATGTATATTTTATAGAATGACAAATTAGGTTTAGGTTGATTAGGTTAGCAATTAAATCGGGCTTGGGATTGGGGTGTGTGGAAGTTGATTAGGTTTAGTCAAGTAAGTGCAGAAATTTCAAGAAATTAGGATTTCTGATGATATAGATTTTGACATAGATATCGATGCGAAAGAAAAATCATAAAAATTCTAGGATAGAGGATGCATGGTGTTAATGATTCCTAACAAATTTGGTGCAAAATAATAATCAATTGATGCTAAAAATCCTAGGGATTTCAGACTGCTGCAAAAATCTTAGAATTTTGTTAGGGTTTTAATATGCCAAATTTTAATAAATTATAGTTTCAGTAAAATTAACTAAAAATTATAAGAATTATTAGGATAGAACAGAAGACAAGACATGCAATTTTCACAAAAAAATAAACTTTCTAAGATACCAAAATAAGATAAAAACAAGACACCTAATGCAGTGGACAGGATGCAAAAATAAGGATTTGTGAATGCAAAGCATATAAAAACTATCCTAAACCCGCTCTGATACCAAATTGATACGGGATGACTCTAAGATTGCTAATCATATAGAAAAAATAGCAAACTAAATTTCTTGTAATTTTTTTATAATTTAATTTGCAAGATAGATTTCAAAAATAAAATATGAACTAGCATAAGGAGTAGCAATGCAAAGAATCATCGTATCGCAGGCAAACTCATGCAAAATAATAAATTACCAGGACTTGAGATTTGAGAAACTCCTAGATTAGAATAGCTCATCTTCATCAAATCAGAAATTAAAAGAAGGGAAGGATATTACCAATCAGTGATTTGAAGATCTTCCGATGAAGGGATCACACAGCACTCTGATTGGAGTCTAGATGATGAAGCTTGGTTCTCTTGATTAGATGGCTGATTTAGGCGATCTTGGAGGCAAGGAAAGCCTCCATTGGAGAGGTGAAACCCCTCGGGGATCCTGCAAAATGTCAAAGGTCAATCAAAACAGTAAGTAAGAAAAAGAAATGGAACTAGGTTTAGAAGGAATCAGGTTAGGGTTTAGATGCTGGGCGGCTTGAAGCTTGTTGAAGATATCCTTGCTTGGCAGCCTAGGGCAGTCCTTCTTGGATGTGTGAAGGCTTGAATGGTAGTAAGTTAGGATGTGGAAGGATGCTAGTGCAGCAAGGACTTTAGCCAAGCACAATAGTAACCAAAGAAAAAAACAAAGTAACACACAAACTCGCAAGCTCAAATAAATTTACCAGGGTTTTGATATCATGAATAAAAATTTATTACAAGAGGGAGAGGGGTAGGGTATTTATAGAGTTCCCATGCCCTCTAACTAGGGTTACACACTTGGGTTACAAGTCCTCTCCTAGCTAGGTTAGAAAAATAATTCTTAAAACAATTAAGAACATAAGTCCCAACTAGGTTAGGATTTGACCTAGTCTTCTCCTTCTCCCTTCATGCTTTGACTATTCCACTCAAGGACACCTCTTAGACTTTGTCAACACTTCAAAGATGCCTAGGAGGGCATGTTGGTCTTCTAGCAGCATCAAGGGGCCAGCGTAAAGGGCGTTGGTTGCATGGGCTTGGGCCTCTGGAAGCTTGGGTGGCCTAGTAGCCTGATAGCAGGAATATTTCATGGAATCTTGCATTTTTAGTGCTTGAGCTTGGTGCCTGGGCTTGATTTCCTTGGGATGGAATGCAGGCAGACCTCTGGAATCATAGAGGCCATGGTTTAAGAATATGCTCTAGCATCTGGGGAGGAATCTAGGCATCTGGAGGACATCCGGAAAGAATCAGGTTTTCTGGAAGCATCATGGATCCTGGGTTGTCACAAAAATCAAATGGGCTGATATAGTGGCCTCTGACTCCTAGATGTGGCCTAGTGAAACTCGAAAATATGGTAACATTTTCTTTTATAACAAAATTGGTCTCATACGAGACTCATAACTGATGTACAGGACTCAAAATACTGAGTAGGTTTTGGGTTGATACAAATCTACTAACCTCAACTTATTACAGGACTCAATCTTAATTGATTACAAAATTTTCAAAACTTTGACACATGTCTAATTAAACCATATGGGATCTAGGGATCTGTGTCTGATCCTGGTGTCCCCACCAGGCTTGGAGTTAAAATAATAATAAAATAAAATAAAAATAAATCTAATTGATAGAGGCTCTCTCTCCCTGGCTTACTCTCCTTGTATGTTGTGAGGGTGGAAGAAAGTGGGAAGAAGAGATAGGGGGGGGCAGAAGTAAGGATGATGGGCTGAAAGTAGAATACAGAATTCTATGATAGATGTTCTTATATAGGTGGAGGGGAATGAATCGATCTCGTGTGGGAACCGTGTTGGTTTCATTTCCTCATCTGCCTCGACATCTTCACTTCTTATCCTTATCTCCATACCTGCCAAACCATCGCAACTATTTTATCTCTTCTCAAAAATTAAATTTTGCTTATCCATATCATTTCATCGAGAAAAGTTTAAACTCCCTACATTGAACAAATCTTTCTCTCTTTCGGCATTCAATCTCCCGACAACATGCACATATCATTAAGTGGAGAATGGGGTGGTAGTGGTCTGGAAAGGAGCCATGGGTAAGAACCTTGCAAAGGAGGACGGCAAACATCATGAAGATTGGTGAAGTGGTTGTCACACGGTGGACTGGTAGCATGGAGAACAGGGCAGCCGGTAAGAGGTGAGTGTTGTTCTGGAGGAAGTCGATGATTCATTAGAGAAGAAGGGGCTCGGATGGCTTGGTGCGCTACATGGTGACGGGACAGTTGTAAGACTGTGCATGATAGCTAGTATTTTCCGGCCATTAAAGGCCTTTCCCAATAGTGAGAGATGACCTACGGCATGGAGTGATGATGGAAGAACAGGGGAGGTGGAAAGACGATAGCCATGGACTTTTCCTTGGATTTTTCTAGCATGGGAGGGTTCTCCGGCATGTTTTCGGCCACGAGGAGACTCCCGACGGTGAAAAGAAGAGCTCCAGCATCTTCTCCGGCATGAATGGTGCTAGGTTTGGTCTGTGGTCCATAGATCTGTTCCATGGACTAGCTGCAATGGCAGCGATTGATCATCAGGGCTTCCGTGAACCATTCAGTCGATCCATGGTAGACTGGTTACTCCAATATTCATGCATCTTCATAATAATTTCTTCAAAATTCACTTTCTAGCTCATTTGAAGTTCGATTTTAACACTGTTTATGCCATTGGACTCCAAAAATTGAGCTCTTCATATTGGTAGTATTTTTTCCTTAAAACACTGCATAAAAGTATCAAATTTAAAAAATAAATATAATTTGACTTAAAACTTAATGCTTTATGACTAATATTTATGTACTTATCATTAGGATAACCTTATTTTAGAATGATGATTGAATAGTCTAAGCAAATCTCTATGTTTATTAGGGTTTAAGTGAAACCCTAATCAGTGGCATATATCAACAATCATATGCTACAACTATATGTAGATATAACAAGATAGAATATAATCACTCAGACATTCAATTGACTATTAATTGAATGAATTAAGGTTGCTCTAATACTACTATTGGAATTCAATAAGCATAGTAAAACACTAGATTTTAAAATTTTAAACCATGAAACCCTAGTCTATTGAAACCCTAGTCCCAGGACTCCCTTGATTATATCAATTAATGAAATAAAATATTTTAGAAATAGAAAAATACCTATAATGTTAATATCCTTTTCTTTCCACAGGCTTACAAGTGTATGCCCTCTAGAGGTAATCCACATAGGAATTGAACAAAGGAAGCACTCCTTTAGCTTGCTTTACTCCTTTCGATAGCCTTTCTTTCTTTTGCAACCTTTACTGCCCTCAGGATCTTTTTCTTTTCAAAGAGTAGCTTAGTACCTCTCTAAAAACTCTCTTACTATCCTATTATCCTTTCAGATTCTTTTCCTAAGCCCTTATCTTAAAATGGTAGACTTGTCATAAAATAATATACTTTTCCTAATAAGAGAAGGAAAAAAATTATCAAGATAACCTTTTGGATGCCTTGGCTTCAATCTCTGAAGCCTTTAAATAGGAAGAGAGTAGGCACCTGATACACCTTTTCATCACCCCTTACCTAATATTTAACATATCAGATAAGACCCTTTAATCAAAAGAGTCTCTTGGTAGAAAGGTATAAAGTGAAACACCATTTCACTAATTGATGGCACCAAGAGTTGCTTATCACAACTCTTCAGTAAAATCTATTAATTAACTCTAGATTTAAGGTGTGGTCCCACAACCCAATAGATATATCAAATGAAAAGGTTTATTTGAAAAAAAGTGATTAATAGGCGGAAGGACTCTTCCTTATCCCATGCACCATATATGAATCAAGCATCATGTCCATTCATTGGTCACGCCTTTCTTAAATTAATTGACCAGCCAATTCTAGTCAATTTGGGCATCCAAGGTATAGGATAGAGGCTAATCTTTACCACATAAAAAGTGATTAACTAGCAGAAGGGCTCTTGGTCCTTCTGCACCCCTTTATTTATGTGTACACCATTATGGCATCAAGAGTTCAATGCCCTTGGGACTCTTGGTTTAAATAATGGATAAGAGCTGATAAATTAGGACAAATCCCAAATCTTAATTAGTTTAGGAGTCAGGCTAGCCAACATATACTAGTATGTTAATTAGCTAGCCAATTAGGATTTTATGACCCTAATAAAAATATAATGACTTTCTTGATCAATTTCTTAATGTGTATAACCCTTTGGGTTTCCCATCTAGCTAGTAGTAGGTCTAAGTTCATGTCAATTTGGTTCAATTAGAAACCAACTAATCGAATAAGGTCAAATGGAGCTAATCATAGCTGCCAATTTGTACCATCTTTCAAATTGACTCATGAATTCAATCAATTTGATTCATGATAACCTATAAGACATGATTGACATCTAGCAACATGTCATGCCTATCCAGAAGATAAAATTTTGATTGAGATTACTAAAATACCCTTCAGTGGCAAGTTATCATGTAATTCAATCATTCAATCTTCCCTTATCCCGAATAAGTTATGGGTATGAAAAATTATCAAACCCTCATACTTTATTCATTCAAATCTCAAATCACTAATGAAAACTTGATCGATAAAAATTAGAAACCTTTTCTAATTTCATTCTACTTTGATCAAAGACTTCATGAGTCATCATTCAATGAGATTGCATGGGATAAATACTCCCCTTACTAGGAGTGATCGATTCCTTATTGACCTACTAATAACCTTCATAAATAATTCACCATATTTATGAATATCCCATACATACTACTGAGTCATGAATGAGTATGAACCAAATATGAATTCATATGTATAAAATACCATGGTGGTCTTAGGTCTAAAGATTACTTACACAACTTTCACTAAGAGAATCATCTTTTGATAAGTAAGACTTCCATAAGATGTTCTCATAATGGAGCAATTCAGTGAACTCATACCCTGATGAGCACTCACATCCTTATATTAGTGTCCTTACACAAGTGATCCTAAGATCAACCACCCTCTCCATCGAGCATACATAGGATGTGCTAGTCTCTCCGGAAACATCGATTTCCAACTTGATAATCCTATGGCTAGGAATATTTTAAATTAAAATTTATTAGATTTTAGATCTCATTGTTATGATCTCCATTGTAATCTTAAAATCATTATCCAAATTTATTGGTTCATCATAATCTCAAACAATAAAGTATAAGACATAGCATATGATGAAACATAATGCTTTTTTATTAATATCATACATGATTTTATAGATATTCACAGATAAGCCCCTATTTCATAAGAAATATGATTGGCTTTTAGGATACTATTCTTTCAATCTTCTACTTGCACCGAAGTCAATTGCCCTTGTATTTAATTCCTATACAATCTAAATGGCGATCAATTACTATTGAGGAAAGGGTTTAGTGATGGGTCTGCTATGTTGTTCTTTGTATCTGCTCGTTCTAAAATCACATCTTGTCTATCACTTATTTCATGAACGAGATGGAAGTGCTTGGATTTTTTATGAAGCCTTGGTTCCTTAGCTTGTGTAACAACTCCAATGTTATCATAATTAAGTGGTACCAGTTGTTGTATCATAGGAACTACACCTAACTCCGAGATGAATTTCTTCGTCTAGATAGCTTCCTTAGTGGCTTCATTAGCAGCTATGTATTCTACCTCTGTAATTGAGTCAGCCATAGTTTGCTACTTGGTACTTTTCCAACTAACTACACCTTCATATAGAGTAAAGACATATTCAGATATGGATTTACCATCATCTAGATATGATTGAAAACTAGAATTTGTATAGACTTTGGTGCAGACACTAGAAACACCAGACTCAAGCAAAGGCTTTTAAACCCTCTATGGTTATCTGACTAAAGTTGTTAGGATATTATTGAGTCCTGTAATAAAAGCATGGCCCCTTAGGCCCAAATTAGGGTTTGTGCCCTAAGTCCTATTTTTGATTGAGTTCTATATTAGGGTTTTAGAGCAGTCTTGTGATATGGTCAGCTCATGTTAAGCCCTTTTTCTTTTGAGTCTTGTAATCATCAAGTTGAGTTAGTCTGAGAAGACCCAAGCTTGTGAAAGACAAATACCTGGTGTGCCACCTCAGCAGCCACATGGAGTCCTAGTCATACCCTAGATGGAGATGCCATAAGACTACTTGGAGGAACTTGAAGTCGGCCCATGCTTGTGAAGTTGATGTCCACACGCCAGCACATCCCTTCCAAGCCTTAAGTACAAGAAGTCCACATGCCTATGGATATACTTCAAGCCCCATATTCTTGGACGCTTGCTTAGGAATGTTGTGGACCACATCCAGCCCAAGAAGGAAGATTTTTGGTGCACCTCATGGTCTCCTCTTGGCCGCCCAATACTTGCTTGAATTGGAGGATTTTTGTATGGCATGAGAGAGCCTCCTTCCTTGTATTTGGCCCAACACTTTAGGAAAAAAAGTGGGCACCCCATATGTTTCTCATTTGTATTTGCTTGGGCCCTAAGTTTCATGACTCTTTATTAGGGACCCTTTTGTATAAAATTTTAATCTTTTCATGAAATATATTGAGTTTTCTATACACTTGCTTTGTGCTTGCTATGTGCTAGGAGAATCTGTGTGAACCCTATCCTCCTTCAAGTTTCCTGTGCCCTGCCTACAAGCTTCCAACAAAACCCTAAAGATCAACCTTCTTTAACCCTGACCGCCAACCCCAAATCCTCTTCTCTCCTCTTTCTTTCAGTCATTTTCTTTGTTTCTACACCACTTTCTAACCCATGATAGGTGATTTGAAAGTCCATCAGAGTTCATGAATCCAAGATTCCAACAGGCCAGCTTTCAGGTCATCGGATCGAAAGCCGCATATCCGCGGGGTCTTCTGCTTGATCTTCCAAGCCTCATCCGGGAGCATAGAGCAAACTCTTCAAAATTCATCATGAAATCCCTATCAGGTACACCCCCCTCGACTTGCTAGTAGCAGTATTGTAGGAGAGCTAGCCCTACGGAGGCTTCTTAGCCTCGGCGATCCTCTATTCTATCAGTTTTAGGGTCTACTTTTCATGCATCTGCTTTTAATTTTCTCTAGAGTTCCCTGCTTTATATCTTGGCTCTACTTTTGGGATATAATCTCCTAACTCAACACTGAGAAACAAAAAAATACTTTTCAAGCATCTTTAGTCCCGCATCATTTGGTATCAGAGCCTGTTTGGGCTTAGTTTCTCTTTGAATATTCGGATCGGGTGCTTCACCATGGCCGTCCGGTCATAGGAGAGATGTAAGGCTGCAAGACCCTCTCTTTCCATTCAAAGGGATCTGCTATGACATGTAGGGGTGCCACTGTGATTGACCCTGAAGACGAAAATAAAGAGCATCTTTAGTGTTAATTCTTGCATCATGACCTTCATCGAACATGGTCTGTTGTTTCTATTGTTTCTACATATAGGTAGACCAAAAAACTCTAATTCTTATTTTTTTGGATTCCACATAATTGTTCATCTTTTCAAAAATTCTCTCATAATTTATTTCAGTCTTTAGAGTTTTTTCATGCTAGAATACTGCCACAGAACAATTCTATCCAAAATTTTAGCAAGTCTAATTTCAGCATATAGGTTCTTCAAGCAATTGTTTGTTCAAGTAGAAACACGATAAAATTCTGTTTTTTTTTTTTTGGAACCATCATAATTGAATTAATTAATCATTATTTTTTCATGATTTTTTGGAATTCCTCTATTCTGCAACCCTATTTTTTCTGCCTAGGAAAGTTTTTGCAGCCAGATTTCAGCATGTTAAGATTTCAGCATGTTTAGGGTTCTTTTTGCATAATTTTTGCATATTTTAATTTTTCTGCATATTCCCTGAATATTAGGTAATTTCCTGAATATTATATTTTCTGCCAAAAATACAAAAAAAAATTATACCAAAAAAAAAACTCAAAACCCTAATTGCATCTTCCTATGCTTGACATCATTTGCATATATCACTCTAAGGGCACTTTCAATAAGTCAGATGGGGTGAGGAGTTGATTAGCTCTCCATAGCCCAAAACAACAATCCTAGCAAACGAACCCAAACCTAATTTAAAACAAATTAGACCTAATTTGCTTTGCTCTAGTGAGCTAAGGATACCAATAGGTCGGGTCCAATCTTTTTGGAAAAAATAGTTGCACTCAATTCAGCATTTGTGTCTTAAAGCTGGTGTCTAGGCTAGAGGTCCAGAGTCAAATGACCTAAGTGGTGTTGTGGTTCCTTAATTGGGTCCCTGCAAAAGTAGGGGGCCTCCCACACTCCCACATCCTACCTGGCCAGTGGAAATCATAATTATTGTCTTGATTATGATTCAGTCGACTCATTCTGTTTAGACTCCGAGTCTTGGAAGCCATAGTCGATTCGTCTTTGAGTCTTGCATTCGCACTAGGTTAGGAGTCTATTATCTTATGTCTTGCATTCCCCTTTGATTAGGAGCCCATTAGCCCATCAGCCCATGTCCAACCTAGTCTAGTCATGGAGTCCGGGGTTCATGCCCAATTGAGGTCCCTGTCTAAACAAATTATTCTAATGGGCTAATTGCTTACCCAAGCGGAGGCTCAGGACGAAGCCCATAGGGCCCGTGCAAAAGTTAGACCCCCTAAGGTCCATATTAGACCTGACTCTCTTGAACCCCATAGGCCTGATCGAATAGGTGAACATCCTTTGACCTATGAAGGAGTCCGTAGGACCCATGCTAAATTCAAATCTCCTAGGCTCGGTACCTTTGAGCCACGAGCTTATCATCATGATCTCACCCCTAAGTATTGCCCTAGAAGCCCAAACCCATACTTGATTGACTCAGAGGAAAGACCCACTAAAAGCACCCAACCTTATGCACCCACTTTTGATAGAAGTCCAGATCCTAAGGTGTATATTGATTGGGAGGAGAGAATAAATTAGTATTCTGTGTACACTAAGATGTCGGAGTTAGGAAAAGTTAGATTGGCCATACATAGGTTAACCCGACATGCTAAGTAGCATTGGGAAGTTATTGATGATGAATGTTATTTGAGATGAGATCAGATAAGTACTTGGAAAGCTATGAGGAGTAAGTTGAAAGAAGAGTGCCTAGGTAGATTTTATGAGCACAAACTTTTACACCAATTATACAAATTGAGACAGGGTGACAAAACTATGTCTAATACATCGACTAATTTATGAGTTTTTTAGGAGATGTAATAGAGTTGAACTTGAGTCTAGGATCATATCTAGATTTCGAGATGGCCTACATTGGGACATCTAGTGGGAACTGTGTCATTGGCAGATTCAGGACCTAGAGGAAGCCTATCACTTAGCTAGAAAATTCGAGTCATATCAGAGGGAACTCATGATCAGTTAATCTAAGTCCAACAAGATTAATTCCCTTGAAGCCATTAAGGAGCCTAAGGTCGATGTGTATGAGGATGACATGAGTTTTGCAAACGAATACGAAGGAGAAGACTTTGAGGAGTATGATGAAGATGGACCCAAGGTTGAAATCACTAAGGAACTAATAGAAAAAGATCCTGAACCCACTATAGAATTTGAAGGAGTGCCTAAGCCAGGATCAAACATAGTAATGAAAGAAAGGGTTCACCAGAGTTGTCCATAGAGGAGGTCCAGGAATAAGTCCCTAAGGAACAATCACAGGAAGTAGACATTATTTTAGAAGACTTTCAGGATACACTTCCCAAAGACCTTCCTGATGACCTTCCACCAGTAATAGATCCCCATCCTACTCTAAAACTAGTTTTAGCCTGAAACCTCATTCAGTATTCTCATAAAGAGTTCATTCCTCTAACCCTAGTCGATGACCTTTTTCTAGAGCTAACTAAGTCATCCTTTCTTAAAGACTCTACACTTGTGATGACCTAATTTTACATCCTTCAAGTGGACCTTATGTCACCAATAGATCGATGTTCAAATCTTAAGATCATCCCTAGTAACCAAGGTCTATTTCATGCTTCCAATGGATTGTCCCAAAACTCCGATTCTTATTTCCTGCCATACCTTATGGCTTCCAATGTTCCCCAAACTTTCCCATTAAACTTTGTTGAGGTCGTTCAGTTGCACCAGTTCTTTGAGTATGTTAGGTTTGCGACATACTTTTGTAAGATCTTATGGCATTTGCTAGGAGTCTTTTGTAAATTTTCATGTGCATTCCAAACCAAGGTCAAACCTAGAAAGTTTATAGTCTATTAGGTATAGGCCCAAAGAGTCCAATAAAATTACCTTCGAAAGGAATGGATAGTCGAGTCTATTAGGTATTGGTATGAGTCCTTTGCATCACTGGTTAGGAGTCTGCATGTGCCCAGCATATTTGCAATTTGTACATGAACATTAGCCAAAAGATTAATCTAAGTAATGAAATATATAAGAAACTGGCTAATTCTCAAAGAGAGCAAAAAATTTAATGTAGGGGATTCTGTCATGATTAGACTGATGCGGGACTAATATGCATGCAATTCTTTTTGTATGTTTTATATATGGGGTTAGGTGATTAATTCCCGATTTTCAGATCAAAATTAGTTGTAGAAAATTTTATATGAATTTTTAAAGCCAAGCATGCAGATTAGAACCTAGAAAAGTACTAAAGAAGGATCGCCGGGGCAGAGAAGCCTCGGTTAGGGCAAGTTCTCTTATAATATAAAGACTGGAGGTAGAGGGGGTGTACTTGACAATGCCTGAAGCACCCGGTGAAGATCGCAGCGAAGGGATCTCTCGTTCCTTGATGGATGCGGCCTGGAAAACTGAGCCAAAGACCAGCGGATACCCTGCTTTCTGCTCGGTGATCCGATTGAGGCTTGGCTAGAGTCGTTGGATTCGTAGGAACTCGGGGACCTGCAATCGACCTGTCAGGGGTTAGAAAACTCAAAGAAAATCAAGAAAATAAAGAAAAATAGCAAAGAGAAGAAAGTTTTGGAGGGGGCTGGAAGGATGGTTGGCAGCAGGAAGATGGTTGCAAACACCGGGAAGAAGAACTCTCAAACCCCTTTATGCACAGAGCAGGGTAATCACACAAAATAATAGAAGAACTCAAGGTTTATTTCATATCAAAAATCTTTCTTTATACAAGAGGCTAGGGTCCTTTAAATAGACCCTTAACCTTGGGCTCCAAGTAAGGGCACATAAGTCTTTACATAAGAATCCTTTTCCCTCTCAAACCCTAGCTAGAAAATAAAGAAACATTAAGTAAAATAATCCCTAAAAATTCTCTTGACTTGGCCAACAATCCAAGGATGCTTAGGGGGGCATGTTGGGCTTCTAAGAGCAGCAAGGGGCCGGCCCAAAGGGGCTCGGGCGCATGGGTTTGGGCCTCTGGAAGCTGTGTGGCCTAGTAGCCAGGTAGCAGGAATATTCCCTGGTATCTTGCTTCTTAGGGGCTTGGGCTTGGTGCCTGGGCTTGATTTCTTTGGGCTAGGATGCAGATGGACCTCTAGAATCATGGATGCCCTTATCTATGAATATACTTTGGCATCTAGAAGGGAATCTGGGCATCTGGAGGGCATCTACAAGAAATCAGGGTTTTCTGAATTTTCCTCCTGGGGTCTTCAAATCTTCAAGCTGGGTAGGACTTGGGCTATACTTCCATGTTTTCAATCTGGTTGGACGTGGTCTTCACTTGTATGATGTGGTCTTGAATCTTCAATATGGTTGAAGAGGACTTAAAAAAATAAAATTAGCTCGACATGGGCTGACTAACACTGGACTGAACTAGCTCAACATGAGCTGACTAGTACAGAACTGAAACTCAAAGACTCAAATAACAACTAAATGGACTCAGATGGGCTAAGCCCTTATTACAGATGGACTCATAAATTATTGATCAATTCATAGAGGGTTGAAAAGCCTCTTTCTTATTCTGGTGCCTCCGGTGTCCCCACCATAGACTTAGGCCTAAATGGTTCCCACCCGGGACTATTAGGAAGCTTCATGCTCGTGAAGCTGGACCCTTTAGAGTGAAAGAGAAGGTCGGGCCCAATGGCTATGTGCTAGATTTATCCTTAGATTTTGGCATTAGCTCTACCTTCAATATCGCAGACTTGGTTGAGTATAGGAAATTGGTAGCGATTCCTAGTGAGGCCTTTGGACCTATCCCATCCATTAAGAGCGAACCTAACCCAGAGTGTCCACCTATAAATTGGCCTAAGAGAAGAGAACAGATCGAGTGTATCCTGGATGATCAAGCCATCATGACCCGGGTCGCGGCTATCAACACTACCTCGTCCGATGGCAAGGCCGGCTAGAATCTAACAATTCATGGATTACTTGAGATGACTTGCAGTGCCTTGACCCCGACCATCTTGAGAGATACCAAAGCCAGAGTGACCCGTACTTGACAAGGTCGAGTTCCTCTTATCCCGGGAGAATTGGTGCGGACACCAGAAGAACCAGACTCAGGCAGAGGCTTTCAAACCCTCTGTGGTTATCTAACTAAAGTTGTTAGGGTTTTATTGAGTCTTGTAATAAAAGCTTGGCCCTTCAGGCCCAAATTAGGGGTTGAGTCCTGAGTCCTATTTTTGATTGAGATATGTATTAGGGTTTTGGAGCAGTCTTGGGATATGGTCATCTCATGTTAAGCCCCTTTTCTTTTGAGTCTTGTAATCATCAAGTTGAGTTTAGTCTGAGAAGACCCAAGCTTGTGAAGGACAAATACCTAGTGTGCCACCTCGGTAGCAGCAAGGAGTCCCAGTCACACCCTGGATGGTGATACCCTAGGACTACTTGGAAGAACTTGAATTCGACCAATGCATGAAGAGTTGATGTCTACATGCCAGCACATCCCTTCTAATCCTTAAGCCCAAGAAGTCCACACGCCTATGGATATACTTCAAGCCCCAAATTCACGGACGCCTGCTTAGGAATGTTGTGGACCACATCTAGCCCAAGAAGGAAGATTTTTGGCGCCCCTTATGGTGTCCTTTTGGTTGCCCAATACTTGCTTGAATTGGAGT
The DNA here is from genome assembly GCA_021397845.1 of Areca catechu. Taxonomy (NCBI): domain Eukaryota; kingdom Viridiplantae; phylum Streptophyta; class Magnoliopsida; order Arecales; family Arecaceae; genus Areca; species Areca catechu. The sequence continues at coordinate 137,479,839 of CM038051.1, read as the reverse complement.
TTTGTATGGCATGAGAAAGCCTCCTTCCTTGTATTCAGCACCATACGTTAGAAAAAAAAGTGATGGGGATCAAGGGATGATCCGTGTTTTCTACCAATTTTTCTTATTTTCTTGCATTTTTTTATTTTTGCCTATTCCTACTATTCCACCTATTCCCACTATTCCAGATTTATTCCCAGATTATTCCCTCTTTATTCTAGTTTTATTCCATCATCATCTCGTGAGTTTAAAAAACCTCCAAACCAGCCACCATCCCGCCGCCCCCAGATCTGGGCTGCCCGACCCCCGGCCGCCCTCGTCGGCCCGCCCGCTGGCCCACGTCGGCCTCACCCTCGCTGGAAATCTGGCGTCTGTCACCCACGCCCGTGGAAGACTAACGGCTGTGGGAAGACCAACCGTCACCCTCATCCCATGGCCGCCTGCCGCCACCGGCCTGGCACCGAACACCCCGCCCGCCCGTCGCCCGTCCCCTGTCGGCTCATGCTCGGTCGCCGGAGGGCCCCCGTCGGTGCCCTTGGGCCCTACGGCCATGGGAAGCCTAAATGGCATGGCCGTGCATGTTGTGCCGCCCCTGCACCGTCGCCCGCCATTGTCACCTGCCGCTGCTGCCCACCTGCCCGCCGGCCAAGGCCCGGCCGCTGGTGGTCCTCGCTAGCGCATGGGGCTCCCACACCAGTGGGAGACCAAACAGCATGCCCTGGGCATGCCATTCCACCTCCGTGTCGCCGCTCGCCATCCATCGCTCGTCATCCGTCGGCCCCGTCCACCGCCTACTTCCCGGCCGCCGGCCATCCACCAGAGATCATTCTCTTCACCTGTGCATGGCCACGAGAGGATTCTGCATGGATTTTGAAGTAGCCCAGTTTTCAGAGCAGCATGCTTTCTAGAGCAGATCATCAAGACAACACGCTTCTCAAAGCATATCAACACCAATATTGATTCAGCACAGTTTTGATATAATTTATTTTCCTTTTTTGGGTTTCTTGTAGGCTAAGTAACTGAGGATTTTGTTTTTTTTATATAAAGGGGCCCCCTCCCCCCTTGTGATTAGAAGTTTCGATATAAATTTTTGGGTTTTCCCTAGGTTCTAGTTTTGGGCTAAGGCCCATCTTTCCTTCACCTACGGGTGTCGAGGGGTGTGAGACCCCACTTCCTTTGCTCGCATGCGAGCGTTGAGAGGCACGAGGCCCTAGTTATCCGTCTTTTCCATTGAGTCACCCTCTAGGTCTTAGGGATTTTTTTCTGTACGGCCCCAGGTAGCGATTTGGGTGTGATGCCCTAGGCTCCGCGTGTAGTGAGATGGGTGGGATGCCCTAGACTACATGTAATGGGGTGGGTGAGATGCCCTAGAGGTGCGACATCTCTCTGTGAAGGTGAGTCCGCAATACTAGAGTGTCCATGTTTCCTATCCTCCATCTCATGTTTCTCCACCCAGAAAAATTTAAAACCAAAAGAGTTCGGTTGCTTTAGGATTTAGTGTCAGTTCGCTCTAGTCCCGGGAGACTTCTTAGCCCTCCCATGGTCCTAGTTTGTTTAGGTTTTTCCCTGTTTTCACAATAAATCAAATTATGTCTTCAGCCATCCTGCATCTGTTTGGTACACAGTGAGTTGTGGATTAGGGTGTGCTCCATTTCCTTGAACTAGATGGAGTCGAGTTCTTCGCGGTCGAGGAGAATGATGGGGATCCAGGGTAGGTCCGGGTTTTTTTCCAATTTTTCTTATTTTCTTGCATTTTTTTTATTTTTGCCTATTCCCGCTATTCCACCTATTCGCACTATTCTAGATTTATTCCAAGATTATACCCTCTTTATTCTAGCTTTATTCCATCATCATTCCGTGAGTTTAAAAAACCTCCCAAACCCTAGCCATCGTCCCGCCACCCCCAGATTCGGTTTGCCCGAACCCGGCCGCCCCCGTAGGCCCGCCCGCTGGCCCACATCGGCCACGCCCATGCCCGTGGAAAACGAACGGCCGTCGGAAGACCAATCGTCGCCCACGTCTTAAGGCCACCACTGCCGCCTGTCACCGTCGGCAGCTCGCCCGTCGCCCGTCGGCTCACGCCAGGCCGTCGGAGGGCCCCCGTCGATGCCCTTGGGGCCCATGACCGTGGAAAGCCCAAATGGCATGGACATGCATGCCATGTCTCCCCTGCGCCATCGCCCGCCGTTGCCACATGCCACCGCTGCCCACCTGCCCGTCGGCCACCGTCCCGCCGTCCGCTAGCCAAGGCCCTGCCGTCGGAGGTCCTCGTCGATGCCTGGGGCTCCCATGCCCATGGGAGACCAAACGACATGCCCTAAGCATGCCGTGCCACCTTCGTGCTGCCGCTCGCCTACAGCCACCGCCGGCCGTCCGTCGCTCACCGTCCGCCAGTCCCGTCCACCGCCTGCTACCCGGCTGCTGGCCATCTGCTGAAGATCATTCTCTTCACCTGTGCACGACCGCGAGAGGATTCTACACAGATTTTGAAGCAACCCAGTTTTCAAAGAAGCACGCTTTCTGGAGCAGATCATCAAGCCAACATGTTTCTTAGAGCAGATTAGCACCAATATTGATGCAGCACAGTTTTTGATTTAATTTATTATTTTTTTGGGTTTCTTGTAGGCTAAGTAACTTAGGGTTTTGGTTTTTCTATAAAAAGGGCCCCCCTCTCCCTTGTAATCAGAAGTTTTGATATAAATTTTTGGGTTTTTCCTGGGTTATAGTTATGGGCTAAGGCCCATCTTTCCTTCACCTGCGGGTGTCGAGGGGTGTGAGACCCCACTTCCTTCGCTCGTATGCGAGCGTCGAGGGGCGCGAGGCCCTAGTTATCCCCCTTTTCGAACGAGTCCCCCTCTAGGTCTTAGGGATTTTTCTTTACGGCCCCAGGTAGCGATTTGGGTGGGATGCCCTAGGCTCCGCATGTAGTGAGATGGGTAGGATGCCCTAGACTATATGTAGTGGGGTGGGTGAGATGCCCTAGAGGTCCCCAGTCCTAGAGTGTTCATGTTTCCTATCCTCCATCCCATGTTTCTCCACCAAGAAAACTGAAAACCAAAAGAGTTCAGTTGTTTTAGGTTTTAGTGTCAGCTCGCCCTTGTCCCAGGAGGCTTCTTAGCCCTCCCACGATCCTAGTTTGTTTAGGTTTTCCCTTGTTTTTCCAATAAATCGGGTTATGTTCATATGTCCCGCATCAAAAAGTAGGCACCCCATATGTTCCTCATTCGCATTTACTTGGGCCCTAAGTTTCATGACTCTATATTAGGGACCCTTTTGTATGAATTTTAATCTTTTCATGAAATATATTGTGTTTTCTATACAATTGCTGTGTGCTTGCTATGTGCTAGAAGAATATGTGTGAACCCCATCCCCCTTCAAGTTTCTTGCACCCTGCTTACAAGCTTCCAACAAAACCCTAAAGATCAACCTTCTTCAACCTTGCCTGCCAACCCTAAATCCTCTTCTCTCCTTTTTCTTTCAGCCATTTTCTTTGTTTCTACACCACTTTCTAACCCGTGATAAGTGATTTATAGGTCTCTCAGAGTTAGCAAATCCAAGATTCCAGCCGACTAGCTTTCGTGTCACCGGATTGAAAGCCGTGGATCCGCGTGGTCTTCAGCTTGATCTTCCGGGCTGCATCCGGGAGCGCAAAGCAAACTCTTCAAGGATTCATCATCAAACCCTAGTCAGGCACACCCCCCTTGACTCGCTAGTAGTAGTATTGTAGGAGAGCTAGCCCTACCGGGGCTTCTTAGCCTCGACAGTCCTCTTTTGTATTAATTTTAGGGTCTACTTTGCATGCATCTACTTTTGATTTTCTCTAAAGTTCCTTGCTTTGGATCTTGGCTTTAGTTTCGAGATATAATCTCCTAACTCAACACTTTATAACAAAAAAATACTTTGCATACATCTTTCGTCTCACATCAGCCTTCTAGTTCTAAATCTGATCCTTTATATACTAGAAAAATATCTTTAGTCTTTCTAAGGTACATAAGAATGCTTTTCACAGCATTGCAATGATCCTCCCCTGGATCAGCCTGGAATCTGCTTGCTATGCCTAAAGCATAAGCAACATCAGGCCTAGTACATAACATGGCATGCATGATTGATCCAACAATCGAAGCATAAGGAATCTTACACATTCTTTGTCTTTCTTTTGGAATCTTAGAAGACATCTTCTTAGAAAGATGTATGCCTTGATTCATGGTTTAGTAACCCCTTTTACTTTCTGTCTATATTGAGTTTTTTCAATACTAAGTCAATGTACCTGGATTGAGATAAGCTAAGTATCCTCTTTAATCTATCTTTACAGATCTTTATACCTAGTACATAGGATTCTTCACCTAAATCCTTCATGGAAAACTATTTAGATAGCCAAGTTTTGACTGATTACAATATTGAAATATCATTTCCAATGATAAGTATGTCATCAACATACAATATTAAGAAGATAATGGCACTCTCATTTGTCTTCCTATACATACATGGTTTATCCATATTTTTGATGAAACCAAATTTCTTAATTGTTTCATCGAATTAGATGTTCTAACTCCTCGATGCTTGCTTAAATTCATAATGGATTTCTTAAGCTTGCATACTTGGTTTGGTCTTCCACTTGAGACAAACCCTTATGGATATGACATATAGACTTCTTTCTCAAGATATCCATTTAGGAAGGCAGTCTTTATATCCATTTTCCATGTTTCATAATCACAGTATGTAGCTATAGCAAGCAAAATCTTAATGGACTTGAGCATTGCTACTAGCAAAAATGTTTCATCCTAATCAATTCCATGTCTTTGTTTGAAAACTTTTATCACTAGCTTTGCCTTGTAGGTTTCTACTTGTCCATCTACTCCAATCTTCCTTTTGAAGACACATTTATACCCTATTGGATTTACTCCCTCAGGTGGATTAACCAAGGTCTAAACCTGGTTGGTCTTTATAAAGTCCATTTCAGATTTCATGGCATCAAGCCATTTATCAAAGTCTTTACTCTAGATAGCTTTGTTGACTCCCTTATTGATTTTCATGATTAACAAAATACTTAAGTATATTTGAGTACTAACCATTTGTTAAAGTGTGTTTTATTAGAAAAATGTACTCATCAAGTTAGTTGGTTGAATTGCTTGTCCAATAGATGAAGAAGTCTCCTTATGGATGAAATCTTAAAGTTAAATGGACTTAAGTACATAAGAATGACTTGAAAGGACTTAAGTTTTAAGTTTGAAGAAGATTCAGCAGAGTTTCAATTAAGTTTTAGAAAGTTTCAGCCAAGTGTTGACTCATGTGTACACATAGAAGAAGTTTCAGATGGTACACTAGAAGTATCAATTCATGGAGCTTAAGTGTCGACTCATGTGTTGACTCAAAAATTGACTCAAGACTTGAGATAAAAATTATACAGAACATGCTAAATTTTAGACTTTTTTCAAGTGTTGACTCATGGAAGCCAAGTATCGACTCGCCAGAAAAAGTATCAACTCACCTGAGATTTCCAGAGAGCTTCAAAAATATTTTTTGAACTAAGTATTGACTCATGGAGACCAAGTATTGACTCATGACTTGAAGTTTCGATACTTGCAGTTCTCTTGAACAGTAATGACTAGTTTTCTGGAAGCACAGAATTATCCTTTTTGCCCCCCAACAGCTATTTTTCACCACTCCAATGTTCAAAAGCTATCATTTGATGCTTGGAAAAGTATTTAAAGTGGATTAGACTTAAGAGGGGAACTAAATGAGAAGTTAAGAGCATTCACTCAAATATTTATTGAAGATCATCTACTTTAAAGACAAGTTGAGCCTTCAAGTATTCAAAGCATTCAAAAGCATTCAAGTCCAATCATTCAAGCATTGATTAAGGATTCAATAACTTAAAGACAAGCATCTTCAACAGCAACCAAAGAGCTTCAAAGAGATATTTACTTTTATTTGAAAGCTTTTTGTATTTCATACATACTACGTAAATCATGTTATTTTTTCTAATTTCAATGGATTGAAACTAAAGTTGAGGTTTGTTAGTGAGCCTTTGTGACAAAACTAATGAAGATTTTTTGTTAGCCTTGTGAAAACAAAGGAGGTTGTTGGTGAGCCTAAGTTACAAAACCAACTAGGTTTTTTGGTTAGCCCGAAAAACCAAAGGAGTTTTGACTTGTGTTCCCGATGAAAACAAGTTGGATTTTGATTAGTGGGTCTAGAAAGCTAATCGATTGTAATCAAGGAAATTATAGTAGATTTTTTAAGTGGACCTTGGGGAGTGGATGTAGGTGCTTTGGTATGCATCGAACCACTATATATATTGTGTTTGTAGTTGCTTGCTCTCTTATTGTTTGCCTTTATTTACTTTCTATTTACTTACTTGTTTCCACTCCATACTCTTAAATACCACACAAACAATTGTAATTCACTAGAACCTAAATAGTTTTTGAATTGGCACATACTTGTAAAAGTTTTTAAAATCCAATTCACCCCCCTCTTGGGTTGCTTGCTCGGCAACAAGTGGTACTAGAGCCCCGTTCTCAGTTTATAGATCTAACCACCTTGAGTAAAGATCTATGGCAGCCCCACTTGGTTCTAGTGTAGTTGAGGGACAAGCCTCAAATATACCTCCTTACTTTAATGGCACCAATGACGCGTATTGGAAAACACCTATAAGAATTTACAAGCATTCAATTGATTTCAATTTATGAAAGTTATATATATGGTCCTCATATTCCCTCAGTCATTGTTTATGATGTTTCTATCCTAAAACTTGAAGAGGATTGGGAAGAAAATGACATTAAATAATTTGAGATTAATGCAAAAGCAATGAATCAACTATATTGTGCATTGGATCCTTGTGAATTCAATAGGACTTCCATATGCACCTCTACCAAGAAAATATAAGACACACTTAAGGTTACTCATGAGGGTACCAATCAAATAAAAAATACTAATGTTAATATGCTTGTACATATATATGAGATGTCTAGAATGGAACCTAATGAGTCTATCACAAAAATGTATACTAGATTTACAAATATTATAAATGGCATGAGAAGTCTTGGTAAAATTATGTCTAATATTAATCTTGTGAATAAAATTCTTAGTGATTGCTGATATCTTGGGATCCAAAAGTAACAACAATTCAAGAAGCCAAAGATGTTGAGACACTTTCCTTGGAACAACTTGCAGGTTCATTCCTGACTTATGAGTTGAACTTGAAGCAAAAGGCAATGGATGTTGATAAAAAGAAGAAGACTATAGCTTTCAAATCTACAACACAAGAAGAGTCTTCAAGTGAAGAATCCGAAGGAGAAGAAAATGAGGATGAAGAGGCTCTCATTGCAAGAAAATTCAAAAGGTTTATGAGAAGAAAGAAATTCCCTTACAAGAAAAAGCCTCAACCTACCAAAGAAAAGGGAAAAGAAAAATAAAAGGAAAAAGGAAAAGGAACAACCAATTTGCTTTAATGCGGGATGATCATGAGAATCTAACATAAAGAGAGTAAGAAATTGAACTAATTATAACTTCTAAATATATGATCAAATTTCAGTCATAATGGAGTAATTGAAATTGCATTAAAGGAGACTAATGTAGAAGGACTTGGTATCTCACAGTGCAACTCTGATTTAATTAAGAAAGTAAGGACCTTCGTGACTAAAAAGATCACCTGACTAGGACACTACTCTATTCAAAATTTTAGACCATAAGAGGGAAGGAGTGGTTTTGTGTACCAATAATGAGGTTCCATTAACCTTGCAATAGGATCACTTCTTCAACCTTCAAGATCGGTGACTGGATGAGCTAGCTATACCACCCCACGAAGTAGAAGCTTCCCCCCATGATTTGAAGGCAAGAAAGACTTCACCCTAGACTGGATACTCCTTAGAATCCTGCAAATAGAACCATTAGTGGCTTGGAAGAGATGGAAACAAGCAAAAAAAAATATAATGGAGAGAAAGAAGGGAAAGGCAAGCTTGTTGGAGATCCTAGGATGAAGAGGGTCGGCTCCTTTGGAGGTTGGAGTTGGCATCCTTGGATGAATGGCTTTGGCCGAATTATAGCTACTTGGAGATAAGTTGAGCCTCATACTCACTCCCTCTTGGAGGACATTTGCAAACACACAAATGAAAAGAGAGAACTCTAATACTTTTCATTCATTCAAAGATGAGAGCCATTACAAGGGGAAGAGGTATTTATAGACATCCCAAGCATTTTAAAATTTTGAATTACGAGGAGGAAAATATGGGAAGTTGTAACCTAAGCAAGATACATAGAGAGGTTGTAACCATGAAGAGAGTGGGGAGTTGCTTGATCCATGGAGAGAATGATGGGTGTCCACTTTAATTTGAATTCATCTTCCCTCCTAATCTAGGTGGCGTAGAGATGATGTGGGAATGATGTGGCAAGCTTGGTTGGTGTGGAGATGAGGTGGCAGTGGAGCCCTTCTTTCTTGGATAAGGTGCCTTGATGATGTGGCTTTGATCTTGACTTTACTTCATCTTATACTCCATGTGTAATGCTCCCTTGACAAAATGGAGATTGGACTTGACTTGGAAGACTCATGCACTTAAAGGAAGGAAATTAAAACTCAACTTGGACTTGACTTTAATTAAAATTGACTCAAGACTCATGACTTAATAAGACTCAAGACTCATGACTAGGAGCTGAAATTAACAAGACTCAGGACTTGATTCTATTTATAGGACTCATAACTTGGGGCTGAATTTAAGAAGGCTGAAGTTCAATCTACAATCTATAAGGATCTGGTGTTGACCTGGTTTGATTGAAGTCTCTTTCTAATCCTGGTGCCTGCACCAACTCTCCCGGGATGGGAAGAACTCAACCCTATCGAGTATGGGTATGCTTTACTCTAGTAATATTCCAGTATGTCTGGGTTGATTCTTTGCAGATCCTCTCAAGTGATCCACGAGTCTTCGGATTTCGGCCGACCTTGCCAATGAACCAAATAGCATGATAACCTTTATTCCGGGTGGTGATAGCTTGGTCATCCAGAATACACTGAATCTTATCTTGCTATTCCAGTAAAATTGCTAGTGGACACTCAGGGGTAGGCTCACTCTCAAAAATAGGCTCAGGCCCAAAAGGCTCAGTAGGTATCATTATTGGCTCCTTATACTCTACTAGGTCTGAAACATTGAAAGTTGAGCTGATACCTAAATCAGATGGTAATTGATGGGGGACCATGATGCATGCAATATAGATGTTAAAGTTAAGCAAGAAATCAGATTTTTAATATGATTTTTTTCCCGTAAAAGATTAAAGAACAAATCAAATAAAGACTACAAGAAGAGAAGAAATATCAAGAGAAAAGAAAGCAGGATCTAGAAGGATTGAGAAACCCTTTGAGATTAGGACTAGAAACCTTCAATAAAGACAAATCAAGAGATGGGGGTGTGTACTTAGTAGTGAGTTGATCTCCTTTGATATGGCTAGTGCTCTCCACTCTAGATCTGGTGCCTGGATGAAGAAATCTGCACTTTCCTTGATTGGAGAATCCTTTGTAGATGGTTCCTAGGACAAGAACAACCTCTTCCTTGGATTGGTACCTTCAAGGACCCTGCACATAAGAGATCAGAATTCCTTGATGATTGAGGAAATAAAAAAAATGAGAAGGATTAAGAGCTGAGATGGAGAGATGGGGGGAAAGTGTGGCTTGGAGCTTGATTGGAAGAAGCTTGCTAGAAACTTGGAGGAAGATCTTGGCACCTAGGATTTGATGTAGGATTAGGCTTGGAAGATTGGTTGGATGGGCCTCACACCCTTGATGCAAGGCAAATAATTAAAGCCTAATTATTATAGAGTAGTAGAGAATAATTTTTTTTAGATTTTTTCAAATTTTTAAGGAAGACTCAAAATATGTAATTAAGGAAACTAGTTCTAGTTAACTACCCACAAGTAAACCTAACAAAGTAACTAGAAAAGTAGGACATGGTGGTTGAAAAACCAACGAAACTAGGATTTATTTTCTACTAATCAGAAATTAAAGAGAAGGGAATAAGTTTTCATTTTACTAACGAAATCGCTCCTCCAAAATAGATCTGGCAGTACTCTAAAGATTATTGTTGCAGGGTTTCAAGAACTCGTTCCCAAGCTTCAATCATCCGTGCGATGCTGGTTTTGGGGCAAGAACACCTGTATTTGATTCCAGATCACTTGCAAACACTCAACAAAGAAAACAAAGGTAAGAAGCAATAAGGAAAAGAAAATGAATGAAAATGAAAGGGTTAGAAGATGTGGCTAGGATTTCTTGCTGGCTGGATAGCTAGGGCCTCACACCCCGCGATTCACACAACAAAGGAAAAAAAATTGGCAAAATATATATATATATATTTGATGAATAATAATAATGAATTACAAGGGGGGTTGATGGGATATTTATAGACCCTCAACCAGTGGTGTAAGGGATTCAAATACAAGATTTTTTCTCCCTTGGACTACAACTCCTGGAATTTTTGTCTAAGCAGCCTGGACTCTTCAGTCTGGATAGGAGAAGACTCAAGAGTTTTGGTGAAGCTCTGGAGTTTTGGGAACTTAAGCAGCTGGCAACCTGTTTGATTGAAATGCTTAAAGTAGAAACCCTTGGACCTCCAACACTTTGCATAATTTTGGTTGACACTCTTTGGAAGATGGAGTGAAGGAGGGAGGAGTTGCTTGGCCGACTCTTAGAATTTCGCATAAAATATTTGAGATGGAGGTGCTAATTTGGGAGAGTCCTTCACATTTACTTATCTTAAAATTAAGTTGGTATGAAATCTTGAGTGAGAGGGTGCCAAGGATGAGACTCCTTCTTATTTACTTCTCTTAAAAAGATGTTGGCACTAACTTTTTCCTAAGTGCCTGACCAAAGAGGATTTGTGGCATTTGTTGTCATATGATGATGTCCAAATAAATTTACATGGCATGTGTTCTTGTTTCCAAATGAAATGGCTTGACATGTCCAAACATGACATGTGTTGATGTCCCCTAATGATATGGCAGGTGTTGTCCAATTTTTTTGAAAAGGTGGTGCCAAAAAATGGTTTCACATGCTAAGTGACTAGGGCTAGCACATGGAGTCACATGGCTTGTCTTGGGCTAGCATATGGGTCTTCAATTGGTGCACATGAAGTCATATGGGTTTTCAATTGGGTACCCGTTGTATTACATGACTCAATAACTAATTATTACAAAACTCAAATTAAACCAACGAAATAAGAAAGCCCCACTTGATCAATTGATTAAAAGGCATAGCCTCATGCAACAAAAAGAATAAATTTGGTAAACAGGGTTTGGCCTAATAGGGTTTGACACAACCGATAAATGGGGTTTTGACTCAATGTAGTAAAAAGGGTTTAGCTCAAAAGGCTAAATAACAAAACCCTAATTACAGTTGATAAAAAGAGCTAACCCTAACTAATCTAAAATAACAAATATTAAAATAAAATATTTACATGGTAAAAGGGGTCAGGTTCAGGGCTTTATTTATAGGTGATCCACAGGGATGTGGGTTCAACCTATTATATTTTCTGGCCCTGGTGTCCACACCAATTCTTCCCGGGTGGGAGAAACTCGATGCTGTCGAGTATAGATCAACGTCGCTGTGATAGCATCCTAGTAAGTCTGGGTCAACTCTCTGCAAATCCTCTATGGTGATCCAAGATTCATCTGTCTCAAGTCATCCTTGCCAACGAACCAGATACTGTTGGTAATCTTTGCTCCAGGTAGAGATGATTTTATCAACCAAGATCTGCTCAATCTTGTCTCTCCAGTTGGCGGTATGTCAGGTGGATACAATTGGGTGGTTCACTCTCAAGGACTGGATTAGTACCAAATGGCTCATTAGGATCAACGCTGGCTCCCTATACTCAATAAGGTCTGAAACGTTGAAAGTTGGAAAAATACCTAGTTCAGGTGGTAACTCGAGCATAGAGGTTTTAGACTTAATTTTCCTAAACACTTTTTATGGTTCACTACTATAGGCATGTAACTTTTTCATGGTTCTAGGTGGGAACCGTTCAGGTCGTAATCTAACCATGACAAAATCTCCTTTATTGTATTCTTTGAGTCTTTTTTCTTGAAAATATTCATTGCTTTCATTATTTTTTTTATTTATTGACATGCATGTAAATAATAAACTATAACTAAGTTTGACCCTTGGTTGGTGGGTGACATGTAGATAAAAATTTAACATGAACTCCTAATAGATGCCATAAGGTTCTATAGTTTAGGTTGTAAACCTAACATGCTCAATGAATGTATGTAATACACTAACGTCTAATAAATGCAATCTATTGGTTAGAGAAACATAGGAAGCTTCAAGAAAAGTTAGAAAATAAGAAGTGGATCTGGGGTTAGACTGGAAATAAGAAGGGTTTTCAAGGAATAGTCCTAGACTAATGGGGTTGACCTTAAGGGTTTGAGGTATAGCTACAGGGTTTAACTATAGAATAATGGGTCACTAATCTCAAGGAAGAGATCTTCAATCGGAGTCAAAGGGGTGACTTCAGCCTGAGGGTACCAGACTAAAGAAATCATGTCCTCAATAGGCTCTATGACTTGAGTCTCTTCTAGTATTTCTTCAAGTAAAGTCTCAGCAGTAGGGTTAGGTTCCTCTTGGATCTCTTTTTCTAAGGGTCCTACCGGTATAGTTTCAGTCAGGGTACAGTCATGGTCAACTAATTCTAGGTTGTCTTCAGTCTGGGTGCCTACCGGGTCAACTAATTCTAGGTTAGCCATATCTATTTCCTCTTCTCCCTCATACTCAACCACTAAGTTCACATTAGCTTCATACACTTCTTCTTCAATAATAGCTTGGTGAACGAATGGGGTAGTAGAAGTAGGCTAGTTAGAGAAAATTGGCCAGGATCTGGGCTAGTAGGGGGAGGTCAACTTGGATTAGGGTTGGGTCGGCTCGAGTAAGAATTGGGTCGACTCTACTTAGGAATGGATCAACTTAGGTGGATTTGACTAGATCCTAATTATTGATAAGGAGCACATTTCCTAATGGGTTCTGGCAAACTAATTGAAACCTGACTACCACTAGATTGATAGCTAGGGATTATGGGTTCCTTGGGCTCATAAGATATGGAATCAGATCTATAGATCATGGATCTGGGTTCGTAGGAGCTGGGTTCAAAGGATCTGGGTGCATAAGAACTAGGTTCATATGATCTGGGTAGGTACTTGTCCCTAAGTTTAAGTTTCATGCTGCTCCGGGTAGTTATGGGTATGTCTTTTCTTCATTTGATCATTCTTTCAATATCATCCCAATATAATTTTAGCCCGGCGTACTAACTTAAGCTTAGCATTCTAAACTTTATTTTCTCACACACTAGTTCCCTCCAAAATACAGATCTATACCTTCTTACCAATCAAATAATTCTCAAGATCAAGATTACCACCAAATGTAGGTGCTTCTAACCTAATGTACCTATTGGCTCTCTCATCCTGGTCTATGAAATCATAATTGGATCTCCTATGGCTAGTCTCCTAGATTGTGTCTTGGTGTGGGGCTCTCCTAGGGTTGGGCTCTAGGAATGGGATAGGGTGTTTCAAATTTAGATTCAGGATGAGTCTTATGTGTTTCTCTAGATTTCCTAATCGGTCATCTAGTTGGTCAAACCTATTGTTCATTTGGGCATATTATTCAGTCATGAGCCTAAGAAAGGTCTCAAAATTGGGATCCATGATTAAATTGGGTTAGGTTGGGTGAGACTACTGGTGTGGAGTTCCTAATCTAGTATCCATGCAATGTAATCACACAAGAATCGAATTAGAGTTTCCTAGACCTAGAGCTAATTAGAATGGGTCAGCTCAAATTACAGCCAATTTAGTAATTACCCTATCCATTGGCCTGGTAAGAGGTGGGGTCATGGGAGGCTCCCCCTGCTTTCATAGGGTCCTAATTAAAAACCATGAAACTGCTTAGGGCATTTGCCACTGGACATTTAGCCTTAGATACCAGATTCAAGTGATAATCAAAGGATTTGGTGCACTAGCTTTCACACAATACTTGGAACCGACCTGTTGGTGTCCCTAGCTCACTAGAGCAATTAAGTATAATTGATTTTAATTAGGTTCGGATCGATGCAAAGATGGTGGTTGGGGCCAAGGAAGGGTGATGAAATCCCTCCCTTATGTAGATATTGAGTGCCCGAAAGATTTGGTTTGAATGATGATAGCAAGCATATGAAGATGCAATTAGGGTTTTCAAGTTTTTATTTTGTAGCAAAGATATTTTATAGAGAAGTACCTAATATGCAGGAAATATGTAGAAAATTAAAATATAAAAAATTTATGCAAAAAGAATCCTAAACTAGAATGTTGAAAATTCATGGTAAAACTATTCTTAAGTAGTAAATCAGTGGTTTAGAGGACTTAAAATTTAATTAAATTATGAGAGAATTCTGAAAATACTATCAATTATGAGGAATCCAGAAAAACAAGATTCAAAATTTTTTGATCTTTCTATATGTAAAAATAATTAAGATAATAGACCATATATTGGGATGGATGTAATACAGAAAATTAACACTAAAGATGCCTATCTCTTTGTTTTCTTCTTCAAGGGTCAATCACAGCGGCACCCCTACATACCATAAGAAATCTTTTGAATGGGATGTAAGGGTCTTGCAGCCCTACTTTTCCTAAGACAGGACGGCCATGGTAAAGCACCCGATCCGAGTACATAAGAGAAACTAAGTCCTAACCTGGTAAGCAGAAATTTCAGTTCAAGAGTGATTAAATCCTAGTTTAACCTTCTCTAACCCCAAAATTGATGCCGGACAAATAATTAAAGACTAATTATCAAAGAATAGCAAAGAAATTTTTTTTTAGATTTTTTAAGATTTTTAAGGAAGACTCAAAATATGTAATTAAGGAGACTAGTTCTAGTTAACTACCGCAAGAAAACCTAACAAAGTAGCTAGAAAAGCAAGACTTGGTGGTTGAGAAACCATCGAAACTAGGATCTACATTCAACTAATCAAAGATTAAAGAGAAGGAAATAAGTTTTCAGTTTTACCAATGAAAATCACTCGTCTGAAATAGATCTGGCAGGACTCTAAAGATTGTCACGGCAGGATTTCAAGAACTCATTCCCGGCTCCGATCTTATGCACGATGCTGGTTTTGAGGCAAGAACACCTGTCTTTGATTCCAGATCACTTGCAAACATTCAACAAAGAAAACTAAAGGTAAGAAGTAGCAAGGAAAAGAAAATGAATGGAAAAGGAAAGGGTTAGAAGAGGTGGCTAGGTTTCTTGTCGATTGGATAGGTAGGGCCTCAGACCCTGTGATGTTCCATAGAACAAAGGAAGAGCCTCACACCCATGATGCACATAGCAATGAAAGAAAATTCAGTAAAATAGCTTTCTTTATTGATGAATAATAATAATGAATTATAAGGGGGATTGATGGGGTATTTATAGATCCTCAACCAGTGGTGTAAGGGATCAAATACAATACTTTTTTCTCCCTTGGACTACAACTCCTGAAATTTTGGTCTAGGCAGCCTAGACTCTTCAGTCTGGATAGGAGAAACTCAAGAGTTTGGTGAAACTCTTGAGTTCTGGGAACTTCAGCAACTGGCAACCTGTTTGATTGAAATGCTTGAAGTTGGAAATTCCTGGACCTCCAACACTTTGCATAATTTTGGTGAAACTCTTTAAAAGATGGAGTGAAGGAGGGGAGGAGTTGCTTGGCCAACTCTTAGAATTTGGCATGAAATATTTGAGATAAAGGTGCCAATTTGGGAGAGTCCTTCACATTTACTTATCGTAAAATTAAGTTGGCATGAAATCTTAAGTGAGAGTGCACCATGGATGAGACTCCTTATTTACTTCTCTTAAAAAGAAGTTGGCACTAACTCTTACTTATGTGGCTGACCAAAGAGGATTTGTGGCATGTGTTGTCATGTGGTGATGTCCAAATAAAGTGAAATGGCATGTGTTCTTGTCCCAAAATGAAATGGCACAACATGTCCAAACATCACATGTGTTGATGTCCCTTGATGATGTGGCAGGTGTTGTCCAATATTTTTGAAAAGGTGGCGCCAGAAAAATGGTTGCACATGCTAAGTGACTTGGGCTAGCACATGGAGTCACATGGCTTGTCTTGGGCTAGCACATGGGTCTTCAATTTGGTGCACATGAAACCACATGGGTTTTCAATTGGGTCCCCCTTGTATTACATGACTCAATAACTAATTATTACAAAATCAAAATTAAACCAATGAAATAACTAAGCCCATTTGATCAATTGATCAAAAGGCATAACCTCATGTAACAAAAAGAATAAATTTGGTAAACAAGGTTTGGCCCAATAGGGTTTGACACAACCAATAATGGGGTTTTGACTCAATGTGATAAAAAGGGTTTAGCCCTAAAGGCTAAATAACAAAATCCTAAATACAGTTGGTAAAAAGGACTAACCCTAACTAATCAAAAATAATAGAAATTAAAATAAGACATTTACATGGTATAAGGGATTGGGTTCAGGGCTTTATTTATAGGTGATCCACAGGGATGTGGGTTCAACCTGTAGATATTTTCTGGCCCTGGGTCCACACCAACCCTCTCCCTCTTGTAGTGGCAAAGAGCAAAGGAAGGCGGGACTTTTTTTCAAGAAAACTTTCATTCATCAATACCCATATAAGAGGATTAGGAGTCTTTTATTGACTTTCTAAGCTCCCTTTCAAATTCAAAAAGAGAGATAGATTACATGCATGAAAAGGGGAAGAAGTTGTGGAACCTCCTAACTTCTTCAATTTGAATTTGAAATCTCCATGTGGCATGTGGGGACCTTCCTATGTGGAGGATGAAATGACACCAAAGGTAAGTCCCTTTTAGGTGGTTCCTTCATTTCTTGGTGTCTCCTTGCTAGAATGAAGTAGCTCTCTTCCTTCTTGTGGTCAAGTTCCAAGGTCAACCTTTGGGTCTTTTGATGTTGGTCTTCTTGAATGCTTGACTCAAATAGGCTTGGTTCAATCTTGACCTTCTTGAATGCTTGACTCAACTAGACTAAATGGCTAATAGTCTTGACTCAAACTTACATAGACTTCAAACAAACTTCTGACCCAAAAGGTCTAAAGGACTTAATGCAAATGTAAATGACTAATACAAGACTCAATGAAAATAACTGACTCGTAATAACAGACTCAATAAAAAATGTGAGGTTCAGATAGCCAAATTGAATCATACATAGAGTTGAGCCTTCTTCTAATCTTGATGCCCGCTCCAATTCTTCCGGGGTAGGAGGAACATGACCCTGTTGAGTATGGGTTTCTCTAACTCTGATAGTGCTCAAGTAGGTCTGGATCGATCCGCTGCAGGTCCTCTTGGGTGATCCAATAATCCTTGGATTCTGGTCATCCTTGCCATCGAACCAGGTAACATTGGTAGTCTCTACTCCAGGTCATGATGATTTGATCATCCAGGATATGCTCGATCTATTCTCTCTTTTCAGGTAAATTGGTTAGTGGATACACAGGGTTTGGTTCACTCTTAAAGATGGGATTAGGCTCAAAAGGCTCTTTAGGTATCACTGCTAGCTCCCTATACTCTACAAGATCTGAAATATAGAAGGTAGAACTAATACCTAACTCTAGGGGTAGCTCAAGCACATAGGCATTAGGTCCTACTTTCTTTAAAATCTTAAATAGACCATGGTGCGGGCACCAGACTCAGAAGAAGACTTCAGAGCTCCATCTGGATCTCTGATTAACCTTGCCCAAAAAATTAGGATTTTTGGTTTGTAATAAGAGTTGACTAGATCAACTCAATTTAGCTTGAGTCTACATTACCTGCATTTATTTTGTTGAGTCATGTTGACTCAATAAGTGGACTAGGGTTCAACCTGGGGTGCTTACATTTTCTCCCAAACCAAGCAAGTGACACCACACTCCCAGCCACACTCCCAGCCATACCGCCTGATCCGGGGGTGCCATATCTACATCCAGCAGCCTTTGGTCCCCACTCCATAGATAGCAGCTTCCTTCTCTCATGCGCCAGATGAGGAGAAAACCACCAAGAGTCCACAAATCAAGGGGCGGCCAAGACTTTCCCAAGAGCCCAAAGTAAAGATGGGAAGAAATTTTCTTGGAGAGAACTTCAAGGAGGCGCCCACTACCTGCCAAAAAATCCAAAACAAAGATGGGAAGGACCTTGACTTAGGGAGGAAGAAAGGAGGAGTCCAAAGAGTTAATCCATGGAAGGAAAAAACTCTCTTGAAGATCCAAACAAGGAGGCGCCATCTACCTTCCTTTTATACCCAAATCAAATTTTTTTGTACCTTGGCCGGCCATATGTGTATGATTTATCCTGATTTATAGATCCCCTCCTTTAGTCCCACATGGGATGTAAAACCCTACTCCTTGTAAAGCCTTATAAATTAAACCCCTCTTGTAAGTTTAAATCAATCAGATGAATGAATTCAAGTTTTTTTTTGTGGAGCAAACTCTGTGTTTTCTCTCTTCCGCACTTGCATCCAAGTGTTGAGCTCCGTGAGGGAGTAAATCTGGGTTCCCTAGGAACCTTGAGGAGGTGTGAGATCTCCAAAACCCAAACCCTAGGTTAGCCACTCCACTCCCAAACCCTAGCCGCCATCACCCTTCTCTTTCCACCAAGTCCTAGTCTATTCCACTTCTCACGGCCACCCTCTCCAAGCCCAGGCCGGCCACCAGCATCCAGCTCCAGTCCAGATACTTCAGATCTATAGCAGTTCTAAGAGGAAGTCAGATCGGCCTCCAGGAGAATCCTGATTTCAGCAACTTCAGCTTTCAAGTTCTTCAACCTGGTAAATCTTTTCTTGAGTATCTGAAATCCATCATTTGTTCCTCTTCTTTCCCAGATCTTGAGTCCAGGAGAAGCCGACCAAACCACAAGACCAGTATTGGAGGATCCATTGCGAAGATAGCCGACTCCGAGGATCCCACAATCTACTCGAGAGAGTTCTTCCACCAAAATCCTGAGAAGATCACTATCTGGTTAGTAAACCATCTCTCCTCTCTATTTCTGTTCTGTTGAAAGTTTAGAGCGAAACCCTAGGTCTGGGAGTTTCTCAACCCCCAGCGATCCGTTACTTCTGAACTACTCTGATAATTTAGTTTCATCTAAATTGTGCTTTCAATCCTTACCTAGTTTCCTTCAACTTAGTTTAGCTTTACTTTGAGTCAAAGCCAATTTCTGAAATATATATAAAAAAAAGAAAAGATTAATCTTAAATTTACTTCCGCATACGCTTCCTTGTTCTTTGTTCTGCATCATTTTTGGTATCAGAGCTCTCTGTTCTACATCAGACCAGCACCACAAGCATGTAATTTCTTCATGGTCTCAGGTGGGAACTGTTTAGGTCTAAGCCTGATCATCATGTAGTCTCTCTCAGAAAATTCTTTAAACCTTTTACAGGAATTAGCCATACTCTTATATGATTCATTTCTTATGTTAAGTTTCTTATTAATGTCTTGATGCAAATCATTAACAAGCTGTGCATATGAGTCAGCTGATTCAGAGACTCAAGCATGTATGGGTAATGGAATGAGGTCTAAGGGTCTCCTAGGTTTATAACCATGAACAATCTTGAATGGACTCTTCCTAATATACCTATTAACAGAACTATTGTAGGCAAACTCGGCTCTAGGTAGCAGAAGGTCCCAATTTGCAGCATATTCACCTACAAGACATCCCAACAAGTTTCCAATGCTCCTATTAACAACCTTTGTTTGGCCATCAGTCTAAGGGTAGGTAGTAGAAAACTTAAATTTGGTCTCTAACATATGCCAAAGGGTTTTCCAAAAGTAGCTTGTAAATCAGACATCCCTCTCTGACACAATAGTTTTGGGTAGTCCATGTAACCACTCTAGAAGCATCAAAGGTTTGTTAACATGGTATGAAGTGAGCCATTTTGGAAAATCGGTCAACCACAATATAGATCGAATCATGTTTTCTCATGATTTTAGGCAATCCTTGCATAAAATCCATACTTAGGTCTTGCCAAGGGCAATCGGGCACAGCAAAGAAGCACAAATGCCAGTGTTTTGTTTTGTGTTCTAGTAATAGCATAGGTTCTACATCTAGCCACAATTTGAGCTACCTCCTTCTTCAGACTTGACCAATAAAACTGGTCCTCAATAGCTATGATGGTCTTATTTCTACCAAAGTGACCAGCTAATATTCCAGCATGGGTCTCCCAAATCAAAAATTCTCTAAGGAAAGTTCTAGGGATACATAACCTATTTTCCTAAACAGGTAACCATCTTGAAGGGTGTACTCACTATATGCACTAGATGGTGCTTCCAAAATAGATTGGTGGATGTCACTGAAATCAGGGCACTCCTCATAGTTTTCTTTCAGTTTATCAAAGCCTATGACCTCAGTACTAATAGCATTCAAAAGCATTGATCTTCGGCTTAGAGCATCAGCAACTTTGTTCTTAATTCCAGCATGGTGTTTAAGGACAAAGGTGTAGGCCTAGAAAATTCTACCCATTTACCATGCTAGGGTTCAGCTTTTTTTTGGAACTAAGAAATCTTAAAGCCTCATGGTCTGAATATAAAATAAATTCATGTGGTAGTAAATAGTGTCTCTAGTACCTTAATCTTGTACTACCATAAACAACTCCTTATCATAGGTTGAGTACTTCACTTAGCCTCATTGAGTTTCTCACTAAAGAAGGCTACGGGATGGTTCTCTTGACTAAGTAGTCTTTCAATACTTACTCTTGAGGCTTCACAAGCAATCTCGAAAATCTTAGAAAAATCAGGTAACCTTAATCTAGGTGCTTGGGTCATCTTCTCCTTAATCTCATGGAAGGTCCTATTAGCAGAGTTGGTCCAATTGAAAGTTCCCTTCCAGATGCAATCAGTTATATGAGCAACAGTGGTACTAAATCCTGGATAAATCGCCTATAGAAGATGGCTAGACCATGAAAACTATGAACTTCATGGATACTAGTTAGCATAGGCTACTTTACTATTGACTTAATCTTGTCTAGGTTAGCAAATACTCCTTTAGGGGTGACAACAAAACCTTGAAAGATGACTCTATGGGTCAAGAAGTCGTATTTTTTTAAATTTGCATAGAGACTAACCTTTCTAAGGGCTAGGCAAACTTGCCTAAGGTGATCCAAATGATCTTCCTTAGTCTACTATAGATAAGAATGTCGTCAAAAGCTACTACGATAAACTTTCCTATAAATGATCTTAGAACTTGGGTCATGATCCTCATGAAGGTACTAGGTGCATTTGAAAGTCCAAAAGGCATAACTACCCATTCATATAAACCATCTTTTGTCTTGAATGTAGTCTTCCATTCATTCCCTGGTCTGATTCTAACCTGATGATAACCACTCTTAGGATCTATCTTAAAAAATATTGTGGCTCCAGTCATCATGTCCAACATGTCATCCAAGTGGGATATTGGAAATCTATACTTGATAGTGATTTTATTGATGAAATGACTATCGACACACATCCTCCAAGTGCCATCTTTCTTAGTGGTGAGAAGGGTTGGCACAACACATGGGCTCAAACACTCTTTAATGAATCCCTTCCTCAGCAGTTCTCCCACTTATCTTTGCAGCTCAAGATGTTCAGTAGGGTTCAGTCTATAGTGGGGTACGTTTGTCAAGGTGGCTCCTGGGACTAAATTTATGCCATGTTTTATGTCCCTAAGAGGTGGTAATTGGTCTGGTAAATCCTCGGTGAACATAACCTTAAATTCCTCCAAAACCTCTGCCACTTCCTGAGGATGTTCTACTGGACTGGATTTTTGAGTATCCTTAGTGGTCAAGATCAACACTATTGATCCCTCATTAATCTCACGTTCCATCTCTTTATATGTGATTGGGCATAATCCTTGCTTGTTCTCTTTCAAGTGACTTGATCCTCTTTTGACATTATCCTTAGGTGGAGCAGATTGTATGGTAATCTTCTTCCCAAGGTGACTAAACGAACAGGAGTTGGATCTGCTGTATAGGGTTACATCATGATCATACAACCAAGGTCTTCCCAAAATGATACTATTGATTCCCATGGGTAATACATCACACCAAATTTGTTCCTGATAGGATTGGATCTAGATATTTACTTGACATCTTAGTTTGATGGGAATTGAAGTGGAGTCTATCCAGGATAACTTATAGTGGTTTGGATGGGGAGCAATGGACAATCCTAGTGTCTTAATTGCATTGGTGGATATGGCATTGACACAGCTCCTACTATCTACAATGATCTTACAGACTTTCTTCCCTTTCCTGATAAAGGTTTGTAGGATGTTAGTCCTACGCCAATCCTCGTGCTCCTTAGCTTGGGTCAAGACACAACTAACAACTCCAAGAAGTTCAGATGGGTCAATGGGCTCTTCTTCTCCTTCATATTCCGTAATCATATTTGACTCAGCCTCATAAATTTTTTTCATTACGTTCTTTTATGAGTTCAAGCTCTTCCTCCTCTAGCTCTCCTATATGTAAGGTTCTGGTTGGGCATTGGATAGCATAATGTCCAAACTAATGACATTTAATGCACACTGGGTTAGGGTTTGAAGTTCTAGGGTTTTTTGGGGCGTTACCCTTGTCTTCCATACGAGTCACTAGTGATCTCGAGTTTGGTCTGGTGGAAGGAGAACTTAGTCTAGTCGAGGGAATTTGGTTTGAACTAGGTCTACTTCTAGGGGTACTAATCCTAGTGGCTCAGGTCAGCAGTATATGGGTACCCTCTGGAATCTTTCATAATATTTGGCTATCCTATAGGCATTCTCTAGGGTTTGGACCTCTCTCCTGAATAGTTCTTTCTATATGTCCTCACGTAGGCCAGCCCTAAACCGAGATATGGTCACTGAAGCAGGTTCATCAATTCCACATCTCATGGCACACTCATCAAACTTGGCTATATAATCAGATACAATCATGTTCCCTTGTTTCAACCTCTGCCATTGATCTAATAGTCTTTGTTGGTATGATACAGGTATGTACTTCTCCCTTAACTTCAATTTCATAGCTCTCCAAGTGATGATGGGTACATCCTATCAATGAACAATTTGTCTTTCATGGTTTCCCCAAAATAGTCTAGCCTATTTAACCAGTCTCAGTTTGGCTAACTTGTACTTCCATTCTTCAGCCAAATCATACCATTCAAAATATTGTTCCATCTCACCTTCCTAGTCAATGTAGGCCTTAGGATCTAGGGTTCCATCGAACATGGGTGCCTATAGTCTAATACTTCTCATGGTCCTTTCATCCTGATCTATAGGGTCTGGGTGTAGTCTCCTGGGATTAAGCCTTAGATTGGGTTCTTTTTGTGGGGCTCTCCTAGGGTTATGGGGTGTAGGTGGTGGTATGACTAGACCAGGTTCAGTATTGGTCTCATGGGTCCCTTCTAAATCTTGGATTCTACCCTCAATTCGATCAATTCGGGCATCCACTTGGTCAAATCTAATTTGAAAATTAGTGTTCATTTGGGTGATTTGTTCAGTAAGGGCTTTCAGGGTGGACTTAATGTTGGACTCCATGGTTGAGCTAGAAGGGGTTGGTTGATACTGGGTCCCTATTCTAGTGGTCATGTAATACACGACTCAATCAACTCCTAATCTTTCTAGGGCTCCAAGACCTAGAAATCCATTGTAGAATGAGTCAGCTAACTTTACAGTCAATTCACCAGTTAGTCAATCCACTGGCCAGGTAAGAGATGGGTCTGTGGGAGGCTCCCACAGCTCTTGCTAGGTCCTAATTAAAAACCACAGGAACCGCTTAGGGTGTTTGCCACTTGAACCCTAGCCTTAGAAACCAGTTTCAAGAAATAACCGATGAGTTGATTGCACCAGTGATGAGGAACTAATTTGCATGAAATTTTTTTTTATATGTTTTATATGTGGGGTTGAGTGATTAATTCCCAAATTTCAGATTAAATAAGTATAAGGGAATTTTATATGAATTTTAGAAGATCAGCATGCAGATTAGGACCTAGAAAAGTAGAAAAGAAGGATCGCCGGGGCTGAGAAGCCTCGGTTAGGGCAAGTTCTCCTACAATAAAACTACTGGAGGTAGAGGGGTGTACCTGACAACGTCTGTGAAGATCGCAGCAAAGGGTTTCTCGTTCCTCGATGGATGCGGCCTGGAAAACCGAGCCAAAGACCCACGGATACCCGGCTTTCTACTCGGTGATCCGATTGAGGCTTGGCTGGAGTCGTTGGATTCGTAGGAACTCAGGGACCTGCAAACGACCTGTCAGGGGTTAGAAAATTCACAAAGGAACAAGAAAACAAAGGAAAAACAACAAGGGAAGGCTTCTTTTGGAGTGGGCATCCAGGGATCTGGAGGGTTTGTTGGCGGCAAGAAGATGATTGCAAACACCGTGAAGAAGAACTCTCACAAACCCCTTTATGCACACAGCAGGGTATCACACCACTCAATAGAAGAACTCAAGGTTTTCATTCATCAAAAATTAGGTTTCATACAAGAGGCTTGGGTCCCTTAAATAGACCCTTAACCTTGGGCTCCAAGTAAGGGTACATAAGTCTTTACATAGAATCCTTTTCCCTCTCAAACCCTAGCTAGAAAATAAGGAATATTAGGTAAAAAATCTCTAAATTTTTTTTGACTTGGTCAAGACTCCAGGATGCCTAGGGGGCGTGTTGGGCTTCTAGGAGTAGCAAAGGCTGGCCCAAAGGGGCTCGGGTGCATGGATTTGGGCTTCTGGAAGCTGGGGTGGCCTGGTAGCCAGGTAGCAGGAATATTCCCTGGTATCTTGCTTCTTAGGGGCTTGGGCTTGGCACCTAGGCTTGATTTCTTTTGGCTAGGATGCAGATGGACCTCTGAAATCATGGATGCCCCTTATCTATGAATATACTTTGGCATCTGGAAGGGAATCTGGCATCTGGAGGGCATCTGCAAGAAATCAGGGTTTTCTGAATTTTCCTCCTAGGGTCTTAAAATCTTCAAGCTGGGTTGGACTTGTGCTATAGTTCCATGTCTTCAATCTAGTTGGACTTGGTCTTCACTTGTATGATATAGTCTTGAGTCTTCAGTATGCTTGGACAGGACTCAAAATAAAATTAGCTCAACATGAGCTGACTAGCATTGGACTGAACTAGCTCAACATGAGCTGACTAGTACAGAACTGAAATAACACTAAAAATACTCAAATAACAACTAAAATGGACTCAGATGAGCTCAGCCCTTATTACAGATGGACTCATAAATTATTGATCAATTTACAGAGGGTTGAAAAGCCTCTGTCTTATTCTGGTGCCTCAGGTATCCCCACCAATTCTCCCGGGGTGGGAGAAACTCGACCCTGTCGAGTAAAGGTCAGACTGGCTCACATATCTCTCGAGAAGGTCTGGGTTGAGGCATTGCAAGTCCTCTCGAGAAATCCATGAATCGTCCGACTCTGGCCGGCCTTGCCATCGGACCAGGAAGCGTTGATAGTCATGGCCCTGGGTTGTGATGGCTTGATCGTCCAGGATACGCTCGATCCGTTCTCCTCTCTCAGGCCAAATTGTTTGTGGACACTCTAGGTTAGGGTCACTCACAATGAAAAGGAATAGGTCCAAAGGCCTCACTAGGTATCGCTGCCGGTTCGTAATACTCAACCAGGTCTGTAATATTGAAGGTAGAACTAATGCCCAAATCTGAAGGCAATTCTAACACCTAGGCATTTTTTCCAACCTTCTCTATCACTTTAAAAGGTCCGGCTCTGCGAGCATGAAGCTTTTTTTAGGCCTAAGCCTAACTAAGATAGAATCAACTATATCAAATTCTTTGACCCTTCTTCGGGAATTAGCCAATTGTTTTAAGATTAGTGCGGGTGGTGAACATGCTAGGCACATGCAGACTTCTAACAAATGATGCAAAGGACTCATTCTGACACCTAACAGACTCGACTATGCATTCCTATTGAAGAAAATTTTATTGAACTCTTTGGATCTAAACCTAATAGATTATAGGTTCTCTAGGTTTGATCCTAGCTTGACATGCACATGAAAATTACAGTGAACTCCTAGCAAATTCCAAAGAGTATGCCAGAAGTAAGATGCAAACCTAACATGCGTGATGATGCATGCAGTATGCTAATCTCAGCTAAATGCAATCTAATGATCCTAGAAATGCTGGAGGTGTCAGGAAAGGGCAGAAAATAAGAAGTGGGTTCAGAATTAGTTTGGTAAGGTAAAGAAAAAGGTTCATCTTTAGTTGGATAAAGTAGGATAAAAGACGGGTGTCATGAACTAATCCTATACTAATGAGGTTAACCTTACGAGGTTGAGCTATATCTACAGGGTTTGCATAATGGAAGGATGGGTCACCAATTTCGGGGAAGAGGTCCTTAATGGGAACTATAGGAGGGGACTCATCTTGAAGGTATTGATTCAAAGAGATAAGGTCCTTAATAAATTCTTCTAGTTCTTGTATTTTAGGACTAGACTCTATAATTTGGCTCTCCTCTATGGTTTCCTAAGGTAAGGCTCTAGCAGCAATACCTAGGTTCTCTTCACTATTTGTTCTTCCACTATAGCTTTAGGTTGGATGTGGTCAAGGTCAATTAGCTCTGGGTTGGTTTCTACCTGGGTATCTACTGGGTCAGCTAATTCTAGGTCATCTAAAGGTGTCTTCTCTTCTCCCTCATACTCATCCACTAGGCTCACATCAGCTTCATACACTTCCACGTTAATGTAAGCCTTGCGAATCTCAGGAATGGTTGGAGAAGGTCGGTTAGCAGGAAATTGGTTAGTTTCTGGTCTCTGATTATGGGTACTACTCCTAGTAGGTTCAGGTTGTATGAGAGGTAGTGGCTCACTATTTGGTTCATATTTAGGGATACTAATCCTATGGGGTTCAAGTTGACTAGGGAAGCATGACTAGTACTAGGCTGATACTTAGGGTTATGGGTTCTCTAGGCTCATAGGACAAGGGTGCATCTATGGGTCATGGGATTATAGGATCTGGGGTCATAGGATTTTGGGTCAGCTCTATGATCAGGTTCTAAGGATGGATCAAGGTATGGGGTCCTCCTAAGGATGGGCTCTTTATATGGGTCAAGATATTGGGTCCTTCTAGGATTGGACTCCCTATATGGGTCAGAATATTGGGTTCTCCTAGGGTTGGACTCCCTATATGGGTCAGAATATTGGGTCCTCCTAGGGTTGGACACCCTATATGGGTCAGAATATTGGGTGTTGGCTCTACTAGGCTCATAGGGTGGTGGGTGCATAGGATCTATGATCATGGGATCTAGAGTCATAAGATCTAGGTTCATAGGCTATGGATTCATAGGTTGTAGGTTCATAGGATTTTGAGTCATAAGATCTATAGGTTGTAGGTATACTAGGCTTATAGGGAGAGGGTAAATAGGATCTATCTTCCTGGTCTATAAAATCCTGATTGGGTCTTCTAGGACTAACTGATGCAGGACAGGGATTGAACTGGATCGCTGGCGAGCATGAAAGTCACCAGAGATTAGGATTTGCAAAGAAGGAGGAAAGAAGAGGGTGCAGGGTTAAGAAAAATACTGGGGTCACATAAATTCTCCAAGAAGGGGTTCACATAGATTCTCCAAGAAGAACAAGCACATAGCAAAGGGGCTTACATAGATGCCCTAGAAGAACAAGCACATAGCAAAGGGGCTCACATAGATGCCCTGGGCTCACACAGATACCCAAATCAGGGATCACACAGAAACCCTGGGAAGATGGAGAAGGAATCATACAGATACCCTAGGATCATACAGATCCTTCACACAGAACTATAGAAATTTTATTCATCCATCCTCCTCATTAAAAAAGGCTGAGGGTGGTATTTATATAGATTTTCCAACCCTCATTTGAATTTGAATACAAGATAAAAGATAAGAACGAATCAAATTCAAATATAATAGGATAAGATAAGCCTATCCATATATCAATCATAACCAACCAAATCCTAATTCAAATTTTAAACAAAGATAAATCCTAAATAAATTTATTCCAAAAATGCTTCAAGATCTGTGCCACTCCAAGAATTATGCTTGCTCCAAGATCCGTGCTTGAGATGTCCCCATCATTCTCCTATGGTGGGGAAAAAAACTCAACTCTGTCGAGTTTGGATCAGGCTCCAGCTTCAGCTTGACTTCAGCTCCGGGACTCCAAACTTTTAGCTTGACATAACCATGATTTTTTTTTTAATCAACCTTGCTTTGAAAATGGTGCAGCTTTGAGATTGGTGTGCTTTGAAATCTGTGCTTTGAAAATGGGCTGCAGGCAGTTCTTGGAGAGCTTGGCATAGACGAAGCAGAAAACAGGGGTGAGGGCTAGAAGGGAGGAATGGTGGTGGGTGACCGGCTGGGGGGAGGGTGGTCCGACGTCGATGTTGGGGAAGGATCCGTGGACGAGATTTGAAACAGGAAAGAAAGAGAACAGTGGGCCGGTGATGAAACAGAAAAATCCTAATCTTTTAGCTCTGATACCACTTGATGCGGGACAGGGATTGAACTGGATCGCTGGCGAGCATGAAAGTCACCAGAGATTAGGATTTGCAAAGAAGGAGGAAAGAAGAGGGTGCAGGGTTAAGAAAAATACTGGGGTTCACATAGATTCTCCAAGAAGGGGTTCACATAGATTCTCCAAGAAGAACAAGCACATAGCAAAGGGGCTCACATAGATGCCCTAGAAGAACAAGCACATAGCAAAGGGGCTCACATAGATGCCCTGGGCTCACACAGATGCCCAAAATCAGGGATCACACAAAAACCCTGGGAAGATGGAGAAGGAATCATACAGATACCATAGGATCACACAGATCCTTCACACAGAACTATAGAAATTTTATTCATCCATCCTCCTCATTATAAAAGGCTGAGGGTGGTATTTATAGATTTTCCAACCCTCATTTGAATTTGAATACAAGATAAAAAGATAAGAACGAATCAAATTCAAATATAAGATAGGATAAGATAAGCCTATCCATATATCAATCATAACCAACCAAATCCTAATTCAAATTTTAAACAAAAGATAAATCCTAAATAATTTTATTCTAAAAAATGCTTCAAGATCTGTGCCACTCCAAGAATTATGCTTGCTCCAAGATCCGTGCTTGAGATGTCCCCATCACTAACCTTAGGGATTGGGTCATGACAATGGGCTCTCCTAGGTTCAGCCTCAAGGTATGGATCAGGGCTTGGGGTCCTCCTAAGTTGAGGGAATTAGGATCTGGTTCAGACTGTGACCCATGGTTTTTTTCTGGGGTCCCTACCCGGACTTTTAACTGATCAAACCTATTGGCAAGATGGTCAATTCTATCATTGGTTTGAATACGAGACTGAGTTAACTGGGTCATCTGGGTAGTTATCTGGGTAGCCATCTGGGCCATTTGATCAGCTAGGGCTTTTATTTGAGCTTATAAATTTTTCATGGGTTCAGACATTTGTGAAGGTGGGTGATATGAAACTCCTGATCTAGTGCTCATGCAAGACTCGATCAGACCGACTATAGCTGACTAGACCTAGAGTCCAAACTAGATGCTCAATCAGGGTGGCAAACTAGCCTATAGTAACCCTGTACTCAGCTAGGCAGGTGTAAGGGGAGTGTTAGGTCCCTGATTGCCAATCCTAGACACCATCAGAGATTGGCTAGGTAGGCAGACCAGCACACAAGCCCTTCGGGATTGAATCCCTAAACCACCGTTCTAGACACTAAGCACAAGGCACACACAGGTTAACTTGACACAGTGATCTAACACTAGCCCGGACCCGACCAGTTGGTGTCCCTTGCCCACTAGGGCAAATTAAGTCTAATTAATTTTAGGTTAAGGCTTGGGACCGAATGCAAGGGATGTGGTTTTGGGCTAAGGAGAGGTGATCAAATCCTCCCCCCATCTGATATAGCAAGAGTGCCCTTAAAAGTAAATTATGCAATGATGGCAGGCATATGAGGATGCAAATTAGGGTTTAGATATTTTTTTTTGGTATTTTTGGAGAATATGTAAATTTTTTTTTTGTTATTTTTTTAAATAGAAGAAAACTTGAAAATCATGGCCTAATATGAAGGAAATATACTAAAATTAAAAATATGCAAAATTGCTAAACAAAACATAAAACTTCCAAACTTGTCTTGCTGAAAAAATAGAGCTGAAAATTTGTAGGATGTATTTTGGCTTGAAGAAAATTCACAGGACATAATAAAATCCACAAAATTTTTAAAATTACTGTAATTATGATGCCCAGAAAAATAAATTTAGAATTGTTTGAGTTTTTATCAGGGAGAAATAATTAAATATACAGAGTATATATGGACTGAAAAATTGCAGAAAACAAGCCCTAATCTAAGCTCTGATACCAAATGATGGGGAACTAATTTGAATGAAAATTTTTTTTATATGTTTTATATGTGGGGTTGAGTGATTAATTCCCTAATTTCAGATTAAAATAAGTTATAGGGAATTTTATATGAATTTTAGAAGATCAGCATGCAGATTAGGACCTAGAAAAGTAGAAAAGAAGGATCGCCGGGGCTGAGAAGCCTCGGTTAGGCAAGTTCTCCTACAATAAAACTACTGGAGGTAGAGGGGTGTACCTGACAACATCTGTGAAGATTACAGCAAAAGGTCTCTCGTTCCTCGATGGATGCGGCCTGGAAAACCAAGCCAAAGACTCGCGGATACCCGGCTTTCTGCTCGGTGATCCGATTGAGGCTTGGCTGGAGTCGTGGATTCGTAGGAACTCAGGGACTTGCAAACGACCTGTCAGGGGTTAGAAATTCATAAAGAACAAGAAAACAAAAGAAAACAGCAAGTGAAGGCTTCTTTTGGAGTGGGCATCCAGGGATCTGGAGGGTTTGTTGGCGGTAGGAAGATGATTGCAACACACCGGGAAGAAGAACTCTCACGAACCCCTTTATGCACACAGCAGGGTATCACACCACTCAATAGAAGAACTCAAGGTTTTCATTCATCAAAAATTAGGTTTCATACAAGAGGCTAGGGTCCCTTAAATAGACCCTTAACCTTGGGCTCCAAGTAAGGGTACATAAGTCTTTACATAAGAATCCTTATCCCTCTCAAACCCTAGCTAGAAAAAAGGAAATATTAGGTAGAAAAATCCCTAAAATTTTTTTGACTTGGTCAAGACTCCAAGGATGCCTAGCAGGGCGTGTTGGGCTTCCAGGAGCAGCAAAAGGCCGGCCCAAAGGGGCTCGGTGCATGGGTTTGAGCTTCTGGAAGCTGGGGTGGCCTGGTAGCCAGGTAGCAGGAATATTCCCTGGTATCTTGCTTCTTAGGGGCTTGGGCTTGGCACCTGGGCTTGATTTCTTTGGGCTAGGATGCAGATGGACCTCTGAAATCATGGATGCCCTATCTATGAATATACTTTGGCATCTGGAAGGGAATCTGGGCATCTGCAAGAAATCAGGGTTTTCTGAATTTTCCTCCTAGGGTCTTCAAATCTTCAAGCTGGGTTGACTTGTGCTATACTTCCATGTCTTAAATCTAGTTGGACTTGGTCTTCACTTGTATGATATAGTCTTGAGTCTTCAGTATGCTTGGACAGGACTCAAAAATAAAATTAGCTCAACATGAGCTGACTAGCATTGGACTGAACTAGCTGAACATGAGCTGACTAGTACAGAACTGAAATAACAACTAAAAATACTCAATAATAACTAAAATGGACTCAGATGAGCTAAGCCCTTATTACAGATGGACTCATAAATTATTGATCAATTTATAGAGGTTTGAAAAGCCTTTGTCTTATTCTGGTGCCTCAGGTCCCCCCACCAACCAGCTTTCCCACTATACCTTGAATCGGACTCGTTGGTGTCCCTAGTTCACTATAGCAAAGCAAATTAGGTCATATTGATTTTTATGATTAAGGCTTGGGTTCATGCAATATGGGGTTGGTGGTTTGTGGGCTAAGGAGAGGTAATGAAATCCTCACCTTATCTTAGATAGTGGTGGCCCATAGATAGATTGAAGATGAATGAACAAACAAGTTTCACAAGCTTTATCAAGTTGATTGATGTTCCTCTTTTTTTTTTTTTTTTGAATTGTAGGTTTTTAGACCAGAGAATGAAGTGCAGGTGTGTTCTATATTAGCACAAATAAAATGTAATAAGTGTTGATGGAGAGGTGATGAACTAGCAAATAAGAAAACCTGGCTACAAAATTTTAGGGTGAAGCAAAAATAAAAGAAAATTGCAAGAAATAATTTTTGTGTTTTTAACATGAAATTTAGGCTCTAACAGTAGACTTATTGATGATTGATAGAAAAATAAGATCAGGCTCAAACTATTATGTCCCATAGGGTTCCAGTGTTGATGAAGTTCAAACAGATGCAGATTTTTGGGTTACAGAAAGTTTCAACAATAAGCAAAAAAACTAGCCCTAATCAACATGCTCTATTACCAAAATGATGGGGGACCATGATGCATGCAAACTAGATTTTAAAGTTAAGCAAGAAATTATATTTTTATATATTTTCTTCCCATAAATGATTAAAGAACATATCTAATAAAGACTACAAGAAGAGAAGAAAAATCATGCAAACAATTTAGATCTATCATGAGAAAAGAAAGCAGGATCTAGAAGGATTGAGAAATCCTTCGAGATTAGGACTAGAAACCTTCAATAAAGACAGATCAAAAGATGGGGGTGTGTACCTGGTAGTGAGTTGATATCCATTGATGTGGCTGGTGCTCTCCACTCTAGATCTGGTGCTTGGATGAAGAAATCTGCACTTCCCCTGATTGGAGAATCCTTTGTAGATGGTTCCTAAGGCAAGAGCAACCTCTTCCTTGGATTGGCACCTTCAAGGACCCTACACACAGAGATCATAATTCTTTGATGATTGAGGCAATAAGGAAAATGAGAAAGATTAAGAGCTGAAGATGAAGAGATGGGTGGAATAGTGTAGCTTGGAGCTTGATTGGAAGAAGCTGGTAGAACTTGGTGGAAGATCTTGGCACCTAGGATTTGATGGAGGATTAGGCTTGGAAGATTGGTTGGTATGGCCTCACACCCTTCTCCCTCTCAGATGGCAATGCAAAGAGCAAAGGAAGGAAAGACTTTTTTTTCAAGAAAACTTTCAATCATTAATACCCATTACAAGAGGATTAGGAGTCTTTTATAGACTTCCCAAGCTCCCTTTCAAATTCAAAAAGAGAGAGATTATATGCATGAAAAGGTAAAGAAATTGTGGAACCTCCTAACTTCTTCAATTTGAATTTGAAATCTTCCATTTGGCATATGGGGACCTTCCTATGTGGATGATGAAATGGCACCATAAGTAAGTCCCTTTTTAGTGGTTCCTTCCTTTCTTGGTGGCTCCTTGTTGGAATGAAGTAGCTCTCTTCCTTCTTGTGGTCAAGTTCCAAGGTCCACTCTTAAGGTCTTTTGATGCTGGTCTTCTTGAATGCTTGACTCAAATAGGCTTAGTTCAATTATGACCTTCTTAAATGCTTGACTCAACTAGACTAAATGGTTAATAGTCTTGATTCAAACTTACATAGACTTCAAACAAACTTCTAACCCAAAAGGTCTACAGGACTTAATGCAAATGTAAATGACTAACACAAGACTCAATGAAAATAACTGACTCAATACAAAATGTCAAGTTCAAATAGCCAAATTAAATCTTCGATAGAGTTGAGCCTCCTTTTGATCCTGGTGCCCACACCTGTAATTCTAGCACATATGCATTAGATCATATTTTTTATAATTTTAAATGGACTTGCACTGCGAGTATGCAACTTTTTCATGGTTCCTGCTGGAAACCATTCAGGTCTAAGCCTTATAATAACATAGTCTGCTTCGGTGAACTCTTTGACTCTCTTATGTTAATTTGCCATATGCCTATAAGTTTCATTGCTCAATTGGATTTTCTTACTGATTTCTTTATGCATATCTCTAACATGCTATGCATACGACTCAGTAGACTCGGAAACTCGTGCATGTGTGGGTAAGGTAAAGCTGTATGGGCTTCCTATGTTTGTAACCATGGACCACTTCAAATGGACTTTTTCCAATATATCTATTGACTGAGTTTTATAAGCAAATTTGGCATGAGGTAATAAGAGATCCTAATTTCCCATGCTGTCATGACTAGGCATCTTAATAGGTTTCCTAGAGCTTGATTGACAGCTTCAGTCTAGCCATCAATTTGAAGATGGTAGGCAGTAGAGAATTTGAGTTTGGTTCCTAGTACATGCCAAAGGGTCTTCCAAAAATAGCTAGTGAACCTAACATATTTATCTGACATAATGGTTTTGGGTAAACCATGCAGCCTAACCACCTCATTTAGAAAAAGTTTTGCTACTCTCAAAGCATTGTAAGTTTGGGAACAAGGAATGAAATGTGCCATCTTGGAGAATCGATCAACCATAACATAGATAGAACAATGTTTTCTCATGGTCTTTGGCAATCCTAATACAAAATCCATACTAAGATCTTGCCATGGATATTCTGGTATTGATAAAGGCATGTATAGACTAGTGTTTTGTCTTTGCTATATGGAAACAGCACAGGTTTGGCATTGAGCTACAACTTGGGCAACGTTTCTCTTGAGGATTGGCGAAAAGAATTGGTCTTGATAGCTAAAATGATTTTATTCCTACCAAAATGGCCAGCTAAGCCTCCAGCATGAATCTGCCAAATCAAGAATTATCTAAGGGAGGTTCGAGAGATGCATAATTTATCTCCTTTGAAAAGGAATCCATCATGAAGGATGTAGTCTTTGTACAAGCTAGATGGTCCTTGATGCACTGATTGAAAACTTTCCCTAAAGTCAGGACAATTCTCATATTTCTCCTTCAGTCTTTCAAATCCTATGACTTTAGTGCTCATAGAGGTCAAAAGCATGGACCGACGGCTAAGAGCATCAGCAATATAGATTTTGATGCCAATATAGTGCTTCAACAAAAAGTTGTATGCTTGAAGATACTCTACCCATTTTCTGTGCCTAGGGTTCAACTTCTTTTGAGAATTAAGGAATTTGAAGTGCTTCATGATCAGAATAAAGTACGAACTCCTACGGTAGAAGATAATGTCTCCAACACCTCAAGGCTTGAACTACTGCATATTATTCCTATCATAGGTTAATACCTAAGTTTGGCCTTATTCGACTTTTCATTAAAAAATGCCACTGGGTCATTTCCTGACTCAAGACTCCTCTAATCCCTACGCCAGAGGCATCGCAAGCAACCTCAAATACCTTTGAAAAGTTCGGTAATCTCAAAATGGGTGCTTGGGTCATTTTCTCTTTGATTTCTATGAAGGCTCTATTGGTGGCTTTGGTCCATTCGAAAGTTCTCTTCCTAATGCAATCGATAATGGGCATGACGATCGTACTAAATCCTTGAATAAATCTCTTATAGAAGGTGGCAAGGCCATGGAAACTACGGACATTTTGTATGATTTTAGAAATGGGCCACTCAACTATGGATATAACCTTCTCTAGGTCAGCAGACACTCCTTTCGGGGTAATGACAAAACCTAGGAAAATGACTCGATTAGTCAAGAAGCTACATTTCTTCATGTTGGCATAAAGGCTTTCTTTTCCATGTACTTGGCATACTTGGTGAAGATGGTCTAAATAGTCATCCTTAGTCGTACTATATATTAGGATATCATCAAAGTACACTACAACAAACATCCCAATGAATGATCGTAGGACTTGGGTCATGCTTCTCATTAAGGTGCCAGGGGCATTGGAAAGACCAAAAGGCATCACTAACCATTCATACAAGCCATCCTTAGTATTTAAAGCCATTTTTCATTCACCCCCAGGTCTAATCCTAACTTGGTGATAGCCGCTCTTAAGGTCAATCTTTGAGAAAATGGTAGCTCCGGCCATCATGTCTAATATGTCATCCAAACGGGAAATTGGAAAACGATACTTGACCATTATCTTATTAATGGCTCGACTATCTAAACACATTCTCCATGTACTATTTTTCTTAGGGGACAAAAGGGTAGGTACTGCATATGGGATCTCACTTTCCTTAATGAATCCCTTTTTAGGAGTTCTCCAATTTGTCTTTGCAACTCAGCATGCTCAGTGGGATTCAACCTATAGTGTGCGACATTGCATAAAGTGGCTCCTAAGACGAAGTCTATGGCTTGTTTGA
Organism: Areca catechu; assembly: GCA_021397845.1. Taxonomy (NCBI): domain Eukaryota; kingdom Viridiplantae; phylum Streptophyta; class Magnoliopsida; order Arecales; family Arecaceae; genus Areca; species Areca catechu. Next base: position 137,443,796 of record CM038051.1, on the reverse strand, counting down.
TGTTCCTTAATCATGGGAGGTGTTCAGAAAGGTCCTCAAGAAACACATCTTGAAATTCCTTCAAAAATTCTTCTACTTCTTGAGAGTGTTCCTTTTGGGGTGGGTCTTGGGTCTCCTTAGTAGTCAAATCTATATGGGTGAAACTTTATTAAATTCATGTTCTAATTCTTTAGCACTGATCAAGTTCAACCCTTGATTTTTGTCCTTCAAGTTACTAGACCCTCTCTTAATGTTGTCCTTAGGTGGTGAAGGGTTGATCACAATTTTTTTTTTCATTATGGGTGAAGGAACAAGAATTAGAGTGACCATGTAATGTAGCATCGTGATCATACAACCATGGTCGACCTAAGATGATACTACTAACCCCCATACGAAGAACATCAGACGAAACCTTCTCTTGGTATGACTAAAGCTAGATGGTCACTTGGCACCTAAACTTGATAGGGATTGAGGTCGAATCTATCAAAGATACCTTATATGGATTGGGAAGGGGAACAATGGGTAGACTTAAGTTCTTGGCAACATTGGTTGAAATGGCATTGACATAGCTACCACTATCTATGATTGATGTGGGATAAAAGGGGAGGGGCTAGGAGGATCTTTGGATAGCTGAGAAGTCTCCTATGATTAGGGTCAAGAAGGCAGAAAAAATATATAGGGGAAAGAAAGATCGATACTCTATGGAATTGGGACTTACCTTCACGGAGAGACATCGTACCTCTAGGATATCTCACCCACCCCACTACATGTAGTCTAGAGCATCCCACCCATATCACTACATGCAGAGCCTAAGGCATCCCATCCAAATCACTACCTGGTGCCGTGAAGGAAAAGCTCCAAGATCATAGAGGGGACTCAGTGATGGAGAGGATAACTAGGGCCTCACGCTCCTTTATGCTCGAAAGCGAAGGTAGTAGGGTCTCACACCCCTTGACACCCGCAAGTGAAGGAAAGATGAGCTTCATGCCCAGTCCTAACGAAGGCAGAACCAAGAACACTCTTTTCTCAAAAATTCATATTCTTCATATATTATTCAAGCGAGGTGGTGCCTTTATATAGGCTTACAAAACTTGGGATCCAATTAAAGAATAAAGCATGCAGCTTATAAAAGGTGACATCCCAAACCTACTCTGTTTGTAGCCTGAAAATATGGTAGAACACTAAACACAATCCTCCCCATATGATGGAAAATCAAACTAATCCTAATCTAAAACTAATTTAAATAACTTCCTAACTGGTCCATACATCCAGATTTAAAATAAATAAAATAAAATCCAAATTCATCAAGATCCATGTTGAGTTGCTCTGAAATCTATGCAGGCCTGATGACTATGCAAAAAATTCTTGCTCTGAGAAGTGTGTAGCTTTGAGATTCATGCAAAATTGTTCTCCTTTGAGATATGTGCGAATTCCTCTCTTTGTGACCGTGGAATAGAAGGAGGCGATGAACGGATGAGGGAAGAGGGACTTGCGGGGAGGCATGGCCGGTGGCTGGGGGAAGTCAGTGGCATGGCCAGCATCTAGGAAAAGGTGGCGGCATGGCCAACGGTGTCGATGGGGCTTGAGGCGGGGCTTCAGTCGCAGCGATGGACATGGTTCTCGTGAAAGAGGCCGGTCATGATGTAGCCGGCTCGGGCAGGGATGCTGGCTTGTGGGGTCGGAGTCTGGTAGCAAGCGGATGGCGGTGCTAGAGGAGTAGAGGGCAGTGCGCTGGTGAAGGGTGCGGCACCATGGCAGCATGGGGAGATGGACGCCCATCAAGATCCATCCAACCATCGGGCATGGTGGTGCGGGTGAGATGGATGGCCGTCGGGGTTCGTCGATTATCGGGCATCGCGGATCCGAGACCGGCGGCAAAAAAAATTGGGAGTTCTGGAACATGATCTTGAGGTCGAAGATGACGGGAATAAGAAGGAATAAGTCAGGAATAAAATAGGGATAAAGTGGGAATAGTGGGGATAGATGGAATAGCTGGAATAAGAAAAATACAAAAGTAAAAAAATAAAATCTAGGATAAAAAATGAAAAACCCGGATGGGTTTTGCTGTCCCCATCAATGGTGATCTTGCAAACTTTCTCCCCTATCCTAACAAAAGTTTATAGGATGTTGGTCCTACGCCAATCCTCTTGCTCCTTGGTCTGGGTCAGGATGCATCTAACAACTCCCAAAAATTTAAATGAATCAATGATTTCTTTCATCTCCCTCATACTCATCAACTAAGTTTGTCCCAGCTTTATAAACTTCTGCCTCACAAGCTTCTATAGGTTCAGGGTCTTGTTCCTCAACTTCTCTTATGTGTAGGGCTCTAAAAGGGCACTTGCTAGCATAGTGACCAGCCTTATGACACCTAAAACAATGAATGTCGTTGTTATGGCTCCTTTAAATTTCATGACCGTTACCTCTATCATCCTTGCGATCTAACAGGTTAGAAGGGGTGGATCGGTTTGAAGGGAGTTGACATGAACTTGGCCTAGGTCTAGGGGTACCAATTCTATTGGGTTTAGGTCATCGAATTATGGGTCTCCTTTGAAATCTCTCGAAATCCCTAGCAATTTGGTAGGCCTATTCTAGGTCATGGACTTCTCTCAGAAATAGTTCCCTCTGAATCTCTTCTCGAAGGCCAGCTCGAAATCTAGACAGGGTCATGGCTTTAGATTCTACTGTGCAACATTGCATGACGAATTCATCAAATTTGGTGATGTAATCAGACATAGTTCTATTTCCTTGGTTCAACCTTTGCCATTGGTCCAACAGTCTTTGCTCATAGGACAGGGATAGGTACTTTTCTCTAAGCATAATCTTTTTGACTCTCCATATGGTTATGGGCATACTCTTCTTTGTCGACACAATCGTTCAACATTACCCCAATACAACCTAGCTTGTTGGAGTAACTTCAATTTTGGAAACTTGAATTTACACTCTTCCAATATCTCGTACCACTCAAATACTGATCCATGTCACTCTCCCAATCTATGTACACCTTAGGATCTAGGTTTCCATCAAAGGTGGGTACATCAAGTCAAATGTTCTTAAGGGCTCTTTCTTCTATTTTAGCAAAGTTATGGTGTGGTTGCCTATGATTAGGTTCAAGAGTTAGTTCACGGTGATGGGTCCTAGTACCAATGGGTGTTGGTCTAGGGGATGGTGGTTCGGTAGGGGTCATACGGGTTTCTTCGAGGGACCCTATCCTTTTTTCTATTTGATCAAACCTAGTGTTCAATTGCTTGAACTGCTCAGTCATAATTCTCATTAGAGTTTCCAGATTTGTGTCCATGGTGACACTAGGTTAGGTTTGGAAGGTTGGTATGGGGTCCCTGATCTAGTAGACATGCAAACAATATACTCGTTCTAGGTTTTGCTAGACCAAGAAGTTCAATGTAGTATGAATCAACTAAGTATGATCAAGATTACAATTACTCTTTCAACTGACCAGGTAAGAGGTGGGGTTGTGGGAGGCTCCCCCTACTCTCACAGGGTCCTAATTAAAAACCACAAACCTGCTTAAGGTGTTTGCCATTTGACCTTTATCCTTGGAACCAATATCTATAAGTAAGTGAAGAACTGATTCACACTAGCCTTAACACACTACTTGAGCTTGACTTGTTGGTGTCCCTGGTTCTAATTTTGTTTCTACTCAATTTTATTTAAAGTTTGGGTTCGATGCAAGATGAGGTAGGTTGTTTTCGGGCCAAGGAAAGATGATGAAATCCTTTCCTTATCTTATGATAGCATTGCCCTTAGGTAGCTTTAATATGAATGCACAAACAATGATCTTAATTAATCAATAAAATTTAGAACTAGTAATTCAAATTTGAAAGTTCAAATTTAAATTTCAATTTCAAATTTTAGATTTTAAATTTTAGAATTCAAAATTTAAAATTTAAATTTTAAATTCCAAAACTCCATATGGGAATGTTTAAATTTGAATTATGCCAGGAATTGTGGAGTGTTCAATGTGCTAAACAAAGGAAAATCATACACTTCAAGCATCATCCAAATCACACACCAAGCAAGGAATTAGCACATTAAACCTTTAACCTGAAGATTTCATGTCTGGCCATAGCTCATTACTCCCATGGATTGTGATAGTATACTTTCGTATACCCACTCAAAAGGCCTGAAACCCTAAATTAAAGAATGCAAATAATGCACATTCATGTCCTAGCCTACCATGCTCTGATACCAAAAATGATCCGGATGATCATGAGAATCTAACATAAAGAGAGTAAGTAATTGAACTAATTATAACTTATAAACATATGATCAAATTTCAATCATAATGGAGTAATTGAAATTGCATTAAAGGAGACTAATGTAGAAGGACCTGGTATCCCACGGTGCAACTCTGATTTAATTAAGAAAGTAAGGACCTTCATGACTAAAAAGATCACCTGACTAGGACACTATTCTATTCAAAATTTCAGACCATAAGAGGAAAGGAGTGAATTTGTGTACCAATAATAAGCTTCCATTAACCTTGCAATAGGATCACTTCTTCAACCCTCAAGATCGACAACTGAATGAGCTAGCTATACCACCTCTGGAAGTAAAAGCTTCTCACCACTGATTTGAAGGCACGAAAGACTTCACCTTAGATTGGATACTCCTTAGGATCCTGCAAGTAGAACCATTAGTGGCGTGGAAGAGATGGAAACAAGCAAAGGAAAATATTAATGGAGAGGAAGAAGGGAAAGGCAAGCTTGTTGGAGATCTTAGGATGAAGAGGGTCGGCTCCTTTGGAGGTTGGAGTTGGCATCCTTGGATGAAGGGCTTTGGCCGAATTATAGCTACTTGGAGATAGGTTGAGCCTCACACTCACTCCCTCATGGAGGACATTTGCAACACACAAATGGAAAGAGAGAACTCTAATATTTTTCATTCAATCAAACATGAGAGCCATTACAAGGGGAAGAGGTATTTATAGACCTCCCAAGCATTTTCAAGTTTCGAATTACAAAGAGGAAAATATGTGAAGTTGTAACCTAAGCAAGATACATGGAGAGGTTGTAATCGTGAAGAGAGTGGGGTGTTGCTTGATCCATGAAGAGAATGGTGGGCATCCACTTGAATTTGAATTCATCTTCCCTCCAAATCTAGGTGGCACAAAGGATGATGTGGCAATGATATGGGAAGCTTGGTTGGGTGGAGATGAGGTGGTAGTGGGGCCCTTCTTTCTTGGATAAGGCACCTTGATGATGTGGCTTTGATCTTGACTTTACTTCATCCAATGGTCCTTATGTAATGCTCCCTTGACTAAATGGAGATTGGACTTGACTTGGAAGACTCATGCACTTAAATGAAGGAAATTAAAACTCAACTTGGACTTGACTTTATTTAAAATTGACTCAAGACTCATGACTTAACAAGACTCATGACTAGGAGTTGAAATTAACCAGACTTATGACTTGATTCTATTTATAGGACTCATAACATGGGGCTGAATTAACAAGGGTGAAATTCAATCTGCAATCCATAAGGAGCTGGTGTTGACTTGGTTTGATTGAAGTTTGTTTCTAATCCTAGTGCCCGCACCATGCTTCGAATGCAAGAAGCCCGTACATTATAATTTTGATTGCCCTCTCCTAAAGAAGTCCAAGAAAAGATTTAGAAAGAAGGCAATGATGGGTACCTGGAGCGATAGTGAAGATTTAAGCTCGGAGGATGAGCAACAAAAAGTAGCCAATCTATGCTTCATGGTTCAAGAAGATGAGGTACATTTTGACTTTGAACCTGAATTTATATTTGATGAACTTAGAGATGCATTTCATGAGCTCATGCATGAATATAGACTGCTAAAAATTGAAAACAAAAAGTTAAAAAAGCATGCTAGTTCATCTTCTTATGAAAACAACAATCTTACAAATGAAAACAGTGACTTAAAAACTAAGATTGATTTTTTAGAAAAACAAAAGAATGCTTTGTCAATGAAAATTGAAGTTTTAAAAAGATCCAAGGTCATTATTTCAAACTATGAACTTTTAAAGAAAAACAAAGTCCTTGAAGAAAAAAATCAGAAATTCAAAATAAGCTTGACAAAGTTTACCCTTTATTGAAAAATTTACCTATAGTTCTGAAAGATAAATCTTTTATTAAACAATCAAAGAGCAGTTTTCAATAAAACAGATTTGGATTTTAGACCTCAAAATAACAAAAATATTTCAAGAATTTATTTATACCAGCATCCTCTAGCATTACATGTTATTCTTGTAGAAAGTTAGGTCATAAAGCTTATCAATATGATCTTAGAAAGATTAATAATTATAGAAAGATTAATAATTCTAGAAAGATTTGGGTTCCAAAAAGAACCATCTTTAGTACTAATCCAAAAGGATCCAAGATGGCTTGGGTACCTAAAACGAAAACTTAATTTATTTTATAGGTGTGTCTTGCAACCAAAGAAAAGAAAATATATGGTATCTCGATAGTGGTTGCCCTAGACACATGATAGGAGATGTGAAGCAATTTACTTCTCTTGAGGCATTGAATAGAGGGAGTGTAACTTTTGGAGATAATAGTAATGGAAAATTATTGGTATCGATAAATTTTACATCTCTCTCTTCTATATTTATTGATAATATTTTATTAGTTGAAGGATTGAAACATAATTTACTTAGTATTAGTCAATTTTATGACAGGTTTTAAAGTTATTTTTGAATCATCTATTTGCATGGTAGCTAGTCCTGATAGTAATAGAGTGAAATTCATTAAAAATAGGCATGACAACATCTATGTTGTTAATCTTAACAATTTACCTTTACATGATGGTGAATGCCTAGTTGCTATGAATTCCACTATTAATGAGACTAGTTGGCTTTGGCATCATAGATTAGGTCATGCAAGCATGTATTTACTTTTAGAATTTTGCAAAAAGGATTTAGTAAGAGATTTACTAAAACTTAGTTTTGAAAAGGATACATTTGTGAAGCATGTCAATTAAAAAAATAAGCAAAAACATCTTTCAAATCAAAAGATTTTGTTTCAACTTATAGGACATTAGAGCTACTTCATATGGACTCTTTGGACCAACTAGGACAACAAGCCTGAGAAGCAAGAGATATGGATTAGTTATTGGATGATTTCTCTCGATTTACATGGATTTTATGTTTGGCTCATAAAGATGATTCATTTTTAGCCTTCTTGAAGTTTTATCAAAAAGCTTCAAATGAAAAAGGTATTTCTGTTATTTACATTCGTAGTGACCATGGTACTGAAATTAAAAATCAAGATTTTGAAAATTTTTGTATTAAAAAGAAATTGATCGTAATTTTTTTGTATCTAGGACACCTCAACAAAATGGGGTGATAGAAAGAAAGAATAGAACTTTATTAGAAATGGCACATACAATGCTTTTTGAAAATGATCTTCCGAGATATTTTTGGGCTGAAGCTGTTAATATCGCTTGTTATATTTTAAATCATATTTTAATTTGACATATTTTAAAAAAAATATCCTATGAACTTTGGAAAGAAAAAAAACCTACTTTGAAATATTTTTGGGTCTTTGGTTACTGTTGCTTTGTTTTAATAATGGAAAATATATTTAGGCAAGTTTGATGAAGGTATCTTCTTAGGATACTCTACATCCAGCAAGGCATACAAAGTTTTTAATAAAAGAACACTGTTAGTGAAAGAATCAGTGCTTGTAGTATATGAAAGTGTACTAACAAATCCTCTTGGAAGGAGGATACTTCTAATGCATGTGCAGGTACTAAAAGATTAAAGAAACTGACTTTGGATGATCCCTCTTCCAAAGTAGAAGAAGAAGATCAAAACAAGAAGGATGGAGGAAAAACTGCAAGATCCTCACAGAAGTACAAAAATCTACCAATAGAATGGAGGCATGCTCATGGACATCCCAAGGAATTAATCTTAAGTAATCCATCAAGAGGGGTAAGAACTAGATCATCTAATAGAAATGAATGTGATTACATTGCTTTAGTTTCTCAAATTGAACCTAAATGTATTGAAGAAGTTGAAAAATACCCTAATTGGATAATGGAAATGCAAGAAGAATTAAATCAATTTGAAAGAAACAAAGTTTGGACACTAATAGAAAGACCATCTAATGTTTCAATAATTGGTACAAAATGGGTGTATAGAAATAAACTAGATGAAAATGATGTAGTAACTAGAAACAAGCTACACTGGTAGCTAAGGGTTATAATCAATAAGAAAATTAATTTTAATGAAACCTTTACTCCATTAGCTAGACTTGAAGCTATTAGATTACTTTTAGCATTTGCATATTTTATGAATTTCAAACTTTTTCAAATGGATCTTAAAGTACATTTTTAAAAGGTTATATTGCTGAAAAACTTTTTGTTGAATAACCACCTGGATTTGAAAACATGCATATCTAATCATGTTTCTAAACTGCACAAAGCACTTTATGAATTAAAACATGCACCCCATGCATGGTATGAAAGACTTAGCAAATTTGATTGAAAATGATTTCTCTAGAGGTCATGTTGACACTACCTTATTTTTGAAAAACAAAAAAATGATCTCTTAGTAGTACAAATTTATGTTGATGATATTATTTTTGGTGCTACTAATAAAACACTTTGTCAAGAGTTTGCCAAGCTTATGTAGAGAGAGTTCGAGATGAGCATGACGGTGAACTAAACTTCTTCCTCGGACTTCAAATCAAGTAAACTAAAGAAGGGATCTTCATCAGCCAAGCTAAGTATACAAAAGAAATCTTAAAGAAGATTGGGATGGAGATAACCAAGCCAATAGGTACATCTATGAGCCCTTCTTATAAACTTAATAAAGATGAATGTGATAAAAATATTGATCAAGAATTATATAGGGGTATCATTAGTTCATTGCTGTACTTGACTGCTAGTAGACCAGATATCATGTTTAGTGTCTGCATGTGTGCTAGATATCAGTCTTCGCCTAAAGAATCTCATTTAATAGCTGTTAAGCATATTCTTAGATATTTATTTGGTACTATTGACATTGGTTTGTGGTATTCTAGAGAGTCGTCAACTGATTTAGTTAGTTATTCCGATGCTGACTTTGCCAAGTATAAATTAGATAGATAAATCACCAGTGAAACTTGCCAATTTCTTGGAGTTATGGTTGGGACACCAAGATCAGACACATATCACTAGACCCTATATGGTTTAATAGTCATGTGTCAAAGGTTTAAAAATTTTGTAATCAATTAAGATTGAGTCCTATAATAAGTTGAGGTTAGTTGATTTATCTCAACCCTCAACCTAGTCAGTATTTTGAGTCATGTTCATTAATTGGTAGTCAGCATGAGCTAATTTTGAACAAGAGAAAAGGCCACCCTATTTTGGAGTTCACCAGGCCACATCCAGGAGTCAGAGGCCACGACATCAGCCTATTAGGTTTTGTGTGACAACCTAGGATCCAAGATGCCTTCTAGAAATCCTAATTCCTTCCCGATGTTTTCCAAATCCCCAGATTCCAGTCTAGATGCCAGAGCATATTCCAAAACCATGCCATCAATGATTCTAGAGGTTCATCTACATCCTAGCCCAAGGAAATCAAGCCCAGGGGCCAAGCCCAAGCCTTAAAGAAGTAAGATTCCATGGAATATTCGTGCTACCAGGCTACCAGGCAACCCTTGCTTCCAGGAGGCCCAAGCCCATGCGCCAAGCCGCTTTGGGTTGGCCCCTTGCTGCCCCTAGAAGCCCAACACACCCTCCTAGGCATTCTTGATGTGTTGATCAAGTCCAAGAGGTGTCCTTGAGTGGAATAGTCAAAGCATGAAGGGAGAAGGAGAAGACTAGGTCAAATCCTAACCTAGTTGGGACTTATGCTCCTAATTGTTTTAAGATTTATTTTTCTAACCGAGCTAGGAGAGGACTTGTAACCCAATTGTATAACCTTAGTAAGTGGGCATGGAAACTCTATAAATACCCCACCCCTCCACCTCTTTTTATCAATTTTTATTCATGATATCAAAACCTTTGTAAATTTATTTAAGCTTGCGAGCTTGTGTGTTACTTTGTTTTTTTCTTTGGTTTCTATTATTCTTGGTCGAATTCTTTGCCACCCTAGCATCCTTCCACACCCTAACTCACTACCATCCAAGCCTTCACACATCTAAGAAGGAGTGCCCTAGGTCGCCAAGCAAGGAGATCTTCATTAAGCTTCAAGCCGCCCACTTCTAAGCCCTAACCCGAGTCCTTCTGAACCTAGTTTTTTTCTTTTTCTTACTTACTGTTTAATTGACCCTAGATGTTTTACAGGATCCCCGAGATGTTTCACCTCCCCAGAGGAGGCTTTCCTTGCCTCCAGGACCGCCCAAATCTGCCATCAGATTCAGGAAACCAAGCTTCATCATCCAAACTCCAATCAGAGTGCTGTGTGATCTCTTCATCGAAGATTCTTCAAATCACTGATTGGTAACATCCTTCCCTTCTTTAAATTTTTGATTTGGTGAAGATAAGCTATCCTAATCCAGGAGTTTTTCAATTTTCGGGTCCTGGAATTTATTATTTTGCATGAGTTTTCCTGTGATACAATGATTCTTTGCATTGCTATTCCTTATGCTCGTTCTTATTTTATTTTGGAAATTTAGCCTATAAATATAAATTAAAAAATCATAAAAAAATTAGTTTATTATTTTTCCTACATATTTAGCATTCTTATAGTCATCCCACATTAGTTTGGTATCAGAGCAGATTTAGGATAGTTTTTATCTGCATTGCATTCACAAACTGTAATTTCTACATCTTTTCCACTACATTAGGTGTCTAAGTTTCTATAATTTTGGTATCTTAAAAATTTTATTTTTCTATGAAATTTTCATTTCAGATCCTCTATTTTGTCCTAATAATTTTCATAATTTTTAATTAATTTTATCAAAACTCTAATTCTCTAAAACCAGGCATATTAAAAACCCTAACTAAAAGTTTGATAATTCTATATCTATCTGAGGGACCCTAGGATTTGCTCATAATATGATTTTTGTTTTGCATAAATATTGTATAGTTCATCAACAGCATCTTTCCTCTATCCTAGAATTTTTTTTGATTTTGTTTGTTTAAAATCTATGTTAAAATCTGCATCTTCTAAAACCCTAATTCTGATATTTCTGCACTTGACTCAACCTAACCTAATCAACTTCCAGACACCCCAATCCCAAGCCCAAGTTGTTTGCTAACCTAATCAACTCAAACCAAATTCGCCAATCATAAAACACACATAAAATATTTATTTTCTGATTGTTTTAGTTTGCATTAGGGCTCATTGTATGTTCATCATCTCTTTGAATTGATCTTAAGGGCAACACAATATTTTAGATCAGGGCAATAGGTCATAACCTGTCTTGGGCCCAAAACAACCACCCAGCATTTCCATCTAAGCCTTAATTAAAATTGATTAGACTTAATTTTCCCTAGTGGGTTAGGTGACACCAACAAGTTGGGTTCGAATTGTGTGGGCCAACTAGTGCATTTAATCCTGTGGCTATTATTGAAATCTGGTGTCTAAGGCTGAGGGTCCATAGTCAAATGACCTAAGTGGTGTTGTGGTTTTTAATTAGGTCCCTGCAAAAGCAGGGAGGCCTCCCATAATCCCACCCTCTACCTGGCTAGAGGAAGGATTAGCTACTAGGTATAGTGTAAGTTGAGCTGACCCATTCAGTTTTGACTCTAGGTTTAGGAAATCCTAGATTAAGCTAACCTATTTTGCATACTTGGCTGCACCATTCCATTCTGATTGCTTGATTGAGTGTATGACCACTAGATTATGAACCCAATACCATAAGACTAAACCCCAAACCAACTCAGCCATGGATCCCAATTTTGAAGCCATCATGAACCAGCTTGCCCAGTTAACTACCCAAATGAACCAAGCCAATATCCAATCTCAAAACCAGTTTACCCAACTAAACCAAGCCAACACCCAAACCCAAAATCAGTTTGCCAAGATAAACACTAGGTTTGATCAATCCCAGACCCAGATGAACCAAATATCCCATAGATTTGAGCAAGTAGACCAACGATTTGACCAGAAAACCTAAACAAACAAACAAACAACCAGCAAGATCAACTAATTAACCACTAGATTAGACCAAGTAGGAACCCTAGACAAGACCCATAGAGCTGAACCCTTGCCTTTTGAGGCCCAGGAACCCATCATCCCTAGGTATTAGCTTAGTGCCAGTCAAATTTTCCTTTGTCAACCTTAACCTTATAGGATTAGTACCCTTAGATATGAACCCAATATTAGTCAGGAACACCTTAGCCAATCCACCCTTGTCACCCTAGTTATTAGTTAGTTTTTCCTTAGTCTGCCCCCTCTTACCACCTCATTGGTTCACCCAAATGACCTTGAAGAGGAGATATATGAGGCTGACTCAAGCTTAGTGGAACAGTATGAGGAGGAAGAAGAGGAGTTTCACATAGAAGACTTAAAGCTAGTTGAATCAATAGATACCTAGGTAGAAGCCATCTTAGAATTAGTTGACCCTGACCATACCGACATAGTAGTCGACCCAGAGATAGATGACCCAGATCACACCCAAGCTGCAATGGAAGAACAGTTAGAGGAGACTTTAGAAGAGGACCTAATTATAGAGCCTAGTCCTGAATTTATGAGCTAGAAGAGTTTATTAAGGACTTGATCTATTTAGACCAATACCCTCAGGATGAAGTCATCCCTATAACCCCAATAGAAGATCTCTTCCCTGAAATCAATAACCCATTCTTCCATAATGTAGATCCTATAGGAATATCTCAAACCCATAAGGTAAATCTCATTAGTATATGACTCATCCCTAAAACACCTTTTTATCTCTTAGTCTACCTGATTAACCCCGAACCCTTTTTCAATTAGACTAACCTTGAATCCACCTCATATTTTCTACCTTTCATGAATCTTCTTATACTTTTTTAACAATTCATTTGCATTTTATAGAAGTAAGCATGCTGCATACATACATTGTGCATGTTAGGTTTGCATCTTACTTCTTGCATACCCTCTGGCATTTAGTAGGCATACATTGTAAATTTTCATGTGCATGCTATGCTAGGGTCAATCCTAGAAAGTCTATAGTGTGTTAGGTTAGACCTAGAGAGTCCAACAAAATTTCTTTCGATAGGAAAGTTTAGTCGAATCTAATAGGTATTAGTTGAGTCCAATAAAATTACAGTCCTAAATCACATATCTGGACCTACACTAGCCTCTGAACTGTATATGCATCATGAAATTAGTCAAGAGCTAAACATAATTAATGAACTAAATAATAACTTGACTGATTCTCAAAAGAAGATAAAGACTTTTATGCAGAGGAATATATGACTGTCAAAGAATTTCTGCTTGCGAAGTTGGCCCATCCAAAATATTGAATAGTAGTGGACCCAATGCCTATGTGTCTGAGATATCACCTGACTTAGGTATTAGCTCGACCTTCATTATCTCAGACTTTGTAAAGTCTAGGGAGCTAGTAGTGATACCCAACGATCCCTTGAGCCACTCCTATTCTTTGAGAGAGAACACACCCTAGGGCAACCATGTCTAATTTGGCCTTATGGTGAAGAAACGACTGAGAGAGCTCTAGATGATCAAGCTATCGGTACCCAGGATAGAGACTGTCAGTGATATTTGGTTTGGTGGCAAGGTCAGCCAGAATCTGAGGACTTGTTAAACGCTGGTGCGGATCTGCAGTGCCTTAACCCAGACCCTCCTTGAGCCAAATTGACCCATACTTGATGGGGTCGAGTTCCTCCCGCCTCGGGAGAATTGGTGAGGACACCAGGATCAGACACAGATCACTGGACCCTGTATGGTTTAATTACTTATTTGTCAAAGTTTTGAAAATTTTGTAATCAATTAAGATTGAGTCCTATAACAAGTTGAGGTTAGTTGATTTATCTCAACCCTTAACCTAGTCAATATTTTGAGTCCTGTACAATTATGAGTCCAATATGAGCCAATTTTTTGTACAAGTGAAGAGGCCACCCTATTTTGGAGTTCCACCACGCTACATCCAGGAGATAGAGGCTACGACATCAGCCTATTAGATTTTGTGTGACATCCCAGGATCCAAGATGCCTTCTAGAAACCTTGATTCTTTTCCGATGTTTTCCAGATGCTCAGATTATAGTCCAAAGCTAGAGCATATTTTTAAACCAGGGCATCCATGATTCCAAAGGTCGATCTGTATCCTAGCCCAAGGAAATCAAGCCCAGGTGCCAAGCCTAAGCCCTAAAGAAGTAAGATTCCATAGATTATTCATACTACCAGGCTACCAGGCCACCACAGCTTCCAAGAGGCCCAAGCCCATGTGCCAAGCCCTTTTGGGCTGGTTCCTTGCTGCCCCTAGAAGCCAAACACACCCTCCTAGGCATCCTTGAAGTGTTGACCAAGTCCAAGAGGTGTCCTTGAGTGGAATGGTCAAAGCATGAAGGGAGAAGGAGAAGACTAGGTCTATTCCTAACCTAGTTAAGACTTGTGCTCCTAATAGTTTTAAGATTTGTTTTTCTAACCTAGCTAGGAGAGGACTTGTAACCCAACTGTGTAACCCTAGTTAGAGGGCATGGGAACTTTATAAATACCCCACCCCCCCCTCTTGTAATCAATTTTTATTCATGATATCAAAATCCTAGTAAATTTATTTAAGCTTGCAAACTTGTGTTACATTATTTTTTTCTTTGGTTACTATTATTCTTGGCCAAATTCCTTGCTGCCCTAGCATCCTTCAATGCCCTAACTCACTGCCATCCAAGCCTTCACACGTCCAAGATGGAGTTCCCTAGGCTGACAAGCAAGGAGATCTTCATCAAGCTTCAAGCCATCCCGCTTTTAAGCCCTAACCTGATTCCTTCTGAACCTAGTTCCCTTTCCTTTTCTTACTTACTGTTTGATTGACCCTTGAAATTTTGCAAGTTCCCCAAGGTGTTTCACCTCCCTAGAGGAGGCTTTCCATACTTCCAGGATCACCCAAATCAGCCATCAGATTCAGGAAACAGAGCTTCATCATCCAGACTCCAATCAAAGTGCTGTGTGATCTCTTCATCGAAGATTTTTCAAATCACTGATTGGTAACATCTTTCCCTTCTTTTAATTTTGATTTGATGAAGATAAGCTATCATAATCTGGGAGTTTCTCAATTCTCAGGTTCTGGAGTTTATTATTTTGCATGAGATTGCCTGCGATACGATGATTCTTTGCATTTCTATTCCTTATGCTAGTTCTTATTTTATTTTGGGAATTTTGCCTGCAAATCTAAATTATGAAAATCACAAAAAAATTAGTTTACTATTTTTTCTGCATATTTAGCATTCTTAGAGTCATCTTGCATCAAGTTAACTTAATTTCATGGTTTAGCAAGAATCAAACTTTGATTGCACTATGTACAATTGAGGTTGAATATATTATAGCTAGAAGTTGTGCTCAAATCTTGTGGATTAAGCAATAACTTGAAGATTTTTGAATAAATTAACTAAGACACCCATATTATGTGATAATACAAGTACTAGAAATCTAACTAAAAATCATGTTCAGCACCTTAAAAGTAAACACTGAAGGGGGACTAATATGCATGCAATTCTTTTTGTATGTTTTATATGTGGGGTTAGGTGATTAATTCTCAAATTTCATATCAAAATTAGTTGTAGAAATTTTGTATGAATTATTGAAGCCAAGCATGCAGATTAGAACCTATAAAAGTACTAAAGAAGGATTGCCGGGCTGAGAAGCCTCGGTTAGGGCAAGTTCTCCTACAATAATAAGACTGGAGGTAGAGGGGGTGTACCTGACAATGTCTGAAGTGCCCGATGAAGATCACAGTGAAGGGATCTCTCATTCCTCGATAGATGCGGCCTGGAAAAACGAGCCAAAGACCCGTGGATACCCGGCTTTCTGCTCGGTGGTCCGATTGAGGTGTGGCTGGAGTCGTTGGATTCGTAGGAACTCAAGGACCTGCTAACGACCTATCAGGGATTAGAAAACTCAAAAGAAATCAAAAAAACAATAGAAAACAGCAAAGAGAAGAAAGTTTTGGAGGGACTGGAAGGATGGTTGGTGGCAGGAAGATGGTTGCAAACACCGGGAAGAAGAACTCTCAACCCCTTTATGTACACAGCAGGGTAATCACACAAAGCAATTGAAGAACTCAAGGTTAATTTCATATATCAAAATCTCCCTTCATACAAGAGGCTAGTGTCCTTTAAATAGACCCTTAACCTTGGGCTCCAAGTAAGGGCATAAGTCTTTACAAAAGAATCATTTTCCCTTTCAAACCCTAGCTAGAAATAAGGAAACATTAGGTAGAAAAAATTCCTAAAAACTCTCTTGACTTGGACAACACTCCAAGGATGCCTAGGGGGGCGTGTTGGGCTTCTAGGAGCAGCAAGAGGCCGGCCCAAAAGGGCTCTGGTGCATGGATTTGGGCATCTAGAAGCTGGGGTGGCCTGATAGCCAGGTAGCAGGAATATTCCCTGGTATCTTGCTTCTTAGGGGCTTGGGCTTGGCGCCTGGGCTTGATTTCTTTAGGATAAGATGTAGATGGACCTTTAAAATCATGGATGCCTTGTTATATGAATATATTTTGGTATCTGAAAGGAATCTGGGCATTTGGAGGGCATCTGCAAGGAATCAGGGTTTCTGAATTTTCCTCCTGGGGTCTTCAAATCTTCAAGCTGGGATGGACTTGGGCTATACTTCCATGTCTTCAATCTGGTTGGACTTGGTCTTCACTTGTATGATGTGGTCTTTAGTCTTCAATATGGTTGAATAGGACTCAAAAAATTAAATTAGCTCGACATGAGCTGACTAACACTGGACTGAACTAGCTCAACATGAGCTGACTAGTACAGAACTGAAACTCAAAATACTCAAATAAAAACTAAAATGGACTCAGATAGGCTAAGCCCTTATTACAGATGGACTCATAAATATTGATCAATTCATAGAGGGTTGAAAAGCCTCTATCTTATTCTGGTTCCTTTGGCGTCCCCACCAAACACATTGAGATTAGATACCATTTTATTAGAGATCATGTTGAAAATAGTGATGTTATGCTTGAATTTGTGTATACTAAAATGCAATTAGCTAATATATTGACCAAACATCTCATAGAAGATAGGTTTTGTATGATTAGAAGGGAATTAGTAGTCATCAGTCCTTTTGATTGAATTTTTGATCTCCTTATGATCTTTCAAATTATCCTTGAAATTTCTGGTTAAATATTCTTCAAAATCATGATTAATCACTCATAATCCCTTGAAATCAATTTCCCTAATTTTCAATGATTTTTTCCCCATTTTTCTTGGATTTTTGTCAAAGTTTGACACTTCGAAGTGTCGACACTTGACTTGGTGATGTGAGTTAACACTTGAATAGTTGGATTCCAAGAGAAGATAGCTAAATCCAAGGATTTTCTTTGCAAATTTCTTCCAAAACCCCGAGCTAACTCATCCAAAAGCCATATCCCGAACTCCATTCAACACCAATCATAATTCCTCCTTCTTGATTTCTTGTTTGAAGCAATTTCTTCCCTCTTTTCATTGTTTCTTCACCATTTCCTCATGGTTTCATCATGAAATCCCATTTCATTTTACCCTAGACCATTTATATTCTTCCTTTCTGGAAATGGGTCCCCTAAAGAAAGTTATGAGGAGACCTCATCCATCAATTTAGGAGGCCGAGCAATGGATGAAGGCATGGCATGAGGATCCAGTGACAGTAGAGCCCTAGGTCTAGCCAGACATTCTATTCAGACTGCCAGTTCTTGTAGCTGATAAGATGGCCTCTAAGGCCATAGTTGGAGGACATCGAGTTAACTTTGACTTCTTGGACTAGCATCAATTTTGGATTGGACAGTGGTTGAGATATGCTAGGCTGACACATTTATGCTCTTTATCCAAGAGATTTTATCCTGGCTTGATTAGAGAGTTCTATTGTACAGTAGCTAGAGGAGTAGATACATGGATAGCAAAGGTCCGAGGTATTAAGATTCCATTGATAGCTGAGGTGTTAAGCAGAGTCTAGGAGATTCCTATGAGAGGTTTTACAATAGACTCACTAGTGGATCATATGACTGGACTCCGTTGTATATTTGAGATAGATGATCTGAGGGAGGGAGATACAGTGGTAGCCTCTAGACTCTCATCGAAGATGAGGCTATTGCATCATATCATCTTTTAGATTCTCTTTTCGAAGACCGGACATTTTGACTTCATCACGGAGCGAGAGTTGTTGATGATGGTTTCACTGATTCAGCACACTCCAGTATGCCTCCTAGTTTTGATGGTGCATCAGATGACCGAGGATGCTTCTAGCAGGAGACTGTGCTTGCCCTATGGTATGGGTTTGATGATCTTATTTAGGGCATGTGGAGTCATTGTAGATGTAGAGCCATATAG
Source organism: Areca catechu (assembly GCA_021397845.1). Classification (NCBI taxonomy): domain Eukaryota; kingdom Viridiplantae; phylum Streptophyta; class Magnoliopsida; order Arecales; family Arecaceae; genus Areca; species Areca catechu. Next base: position 137,425,444 of record CM038051.1, on the reverse strand, counting down.
ATTGTTATTACATACGGATGTCTACAATGAGAGATCCCTCCATAGGATGGGTTTTCATCTTGTCAGAGGTTAATGGAGACAACAAGTATTTGGTCAGACCACGGATGTAGATGAAGAGGCTGCAGAGGAGGAGCATATTTTCATTGATAAGGCAGGGCCGTCTGAGCCATAAAGAGAAATTCCAGAGACTCAGCCTGAGCCTGCAGCTCAGTTCGAGCCAATTGCTCCAGCACAGACTGAGATACCAGGTACTCGAGATAGTTTGGATGAGAGGGTCACTCACATAAAGATAGAGGTTATGATTATTCAATAGCAAGTTGACTAGATCCATGTGGAGATGAGAGAGAGAAAGAGGGAATTAAGTGATGGCATCACTGTTATATTGGTTGCATTGGATAGACTATCTTCAAGCAGAGTACCATCCTCTACACATTCAGATTCTCCTCCAGCACCTCCTGCTCCACCAGCACCTTCAGCACTAGAACCAGACTCAGGAGATGGTTAGGAAGACTCTTCCACTGAGTTTGACATTAGAGACTTTATGGTAGAGCCAGAGTTGGATGTTGCTGAGGATGTTTCAAGGACTCCTATTCCAGATCCTTCTAGGTCATATGTCCATACTGTAGTTCTATCCAGCTTATCCACCTTTCCCGACTCATTTGGCACTCTTGCTATCACACCTGTACTGCATACAAACCAACTTGACACAGATTTACCTACACCTATTCTTAGTTTTCCCAATAGGACTCCACTTATTCCTTCTATATCTACCTTGATTCGGGAGCTAAGTCTTTATGTACTTGGTTTTTATGTTCTTGGTTTAGGTCATATTTTTGATGACACACCCTTAATCACTGACATAGCTGTTGTTCCTATCACTGTTGATGCTCCTATCCTTGATATTGCCTCATCCTCTTCAGCACTAGCTAGAGGATGAGCATATACCAGATGTAAAAGATAAGGCCATGGCAATGCACCCAGACCTACCCAGACAAAACTTTCTGATCTTTGACAGATGTGGCCATGACCCAGACCTTCTAGGGTTACAAGTCCCATCATTCTTGAGAGTGGGTCTTCCTCTGATGAGGAGAGTAACCCTTAGGGTTGGTCTGTCTATTAGTTTTCTGTATCTCAGTGCTTATTATGTTTTGTATATGTGTCTCTATATTAAATTCTTTTTTATGTATCAAATTTCTAAATCTAATGTTTCCAATCTTTGAAGTTCTTTATATATATTGACTTTTTCAAGTTTATGTGTGTACTCTTACTGTAATGCAATGTTTCATGTCTGCTTTATTCTTTTCTTACCTTTTAATGATGGCAAAAAGGGGGAAAATTAAAAAAAAGATTAAGGGGGAGAATTAATGGTAAAGAGAATTATTGGAGAATTAATGAAAATTAAATTCAAAGGGAGAGCATTGGAAAATCTTAAAGAGAATTTTAGTTAAGAAGAAAGCAATGAGTAAGGTGGAGAGAGAATGAAAATTACTAAAGCTAAAATTTTTAAAAATTTTCTCAAAAATCATTTGAAAATTAATGTTTTGGATCACATGTTGAGGGAGAGCTTTGTTCTTCTATCCTTGTTATATACCCTTCAATTCTATGCCTTTATACTATTTACTCTTGCTGACCCATTAATTTTGCTCAGATACTATCTATTCTCTCGATACATGTTTCAAGCATAGATACTATTAAAGTTTTTCTATGTTGTCTTTGCTTTAATACTCTTGTGCTGATATGTATGTCTTTCAAATATGTTTTAGTTCTAGTACACTTCTAAGTATCATAATATATACATCTTAGCACTGATACTTCATAATCTTTAGCCCTGATACCTAACAATTACATTTCTTACTTTAAAGCTATATAATTTAAATTTCTACATGCATATATATAGCTCTGATACATTATAAATGAGTCTCAATTCTTGATAATCATTACAAATTTAGATTATGTTAACTATAATCATTAGCTTTGACACTTATTGCAAATTGTTTGATCATTTTTATATGCATATACTTAAAGATTTTCTCATCATCAAAAAGGGGGAGATTATTAACTCATGTATTGATTTTGATGATTAACAAAATACTTAAGTTTATTTGAGTACTAACCATTTGTTAAAGTGTATTTATCATAAAAGGTACTCGTCAAGTTAGTTGGTAGAATTGCTTGTCTAATAGTTAAAGAAGTCTCCTTATGGATGAAATCTTAAAGTTAAATTGACTTTAGTACATAAGAATGACTTGAAAGGATTTTGATGTAGAACGAAGGACACGAAGAAAACCTATTGTTATTTTGAAAAGAGGAAAAACACCTAACGCAAACCAAGGATCGTGGGAGGGCTAAGAAGCCTCCGGGACTAGGATAGAACGACCCCCGAAAATCCTAAAACGACTGGGCTCTTTTTTTTTCTTTTTTTTTAAATTTTTTTTTTGGCGATGATGGTGAAGGAACGATGGGGATGGGAGGCTGGGACGGGAACTCCTAGACCTTGGGACTCATCCTAACGAAGAGACCGTCCACCTCTAAGGCATTACGCCCTCCTCAGTACTTAGAGGCGCTAGGATGGATCTCAGGGTCGCGAAGGACGGGGGTGGAAAGAACTCCTAGACCTTGGGACTCATCCTAACGAAGAGACCACCACCTCTAAGGCATTACGCCCTCCTCAATACTTAGAGGCGCTAGGATGGATCTCAAGGTCATGAAGGACGGGGGGAAGAACTCATGGATCTTGGGACTCACCCTAACGAAGAGACCGTCCACCTCTAAGGCTTACGCCCTCCTCAGTACTTAGAGGCGCTAGGATGGTTCTCAAGACCACGAGGGAAGACACGAAGGTGGGAGGGAGAAAGGAGATACTTGGGGCCTCACATCCCTCGACGTCCCGAAGGACGAAGGAAAAAAGGGCCTCAGCCCAGAACCACACACTGGAAGAACACTCAAAAATTTCATTCAACTATTTTTTTTACAAGAGGAGTATGGGTATTTATAGATGCCCATATCCCTTTTGAAATTCAAAAATAAAATCCCCTGAAATCCTCCCTTGATTTTGAAATCAAATTCAAAATCAAAATCCCCAAATTTCCGAAACTACATTATTAAACAAAATTACCAAATAAATCCCGTTTATTTGAATTTTGAAATCCCCTCTGCTCTGAAACTCGTGCTACTCCAAAAATCATGCAAATCAACTCTTCCTCCACCGCTCTGAGAAGCATGCAGAAGCTTCATTTGGCTGCTCTGAAAAGCGTGCGAAAGCTCCTTCACGGCCGAGCAACAAGGCACCTAGACCTTTGGCAATCGCTTTGAAAAGCATGCAGAAGCTTCATTTGGCTGCTCTGGAAAGCATGCAGAAGCTCTTTCACGGCTGAGCAACAGGGCACCAGGACCTTCGGCACCCGGCCAGCGGGCAGTGGCGGGGTGGCTTGGTGGCGCGCCGGCGGGTGGACGGTGGCGGCGGGGCAGCACGACGACGGCGGTGGCCGTGGATGACCGTTGGTCTTCCACGGTCCACGGGTCTTCCACGGGTGTGAGGCCCAGCGGGCGGCGGCGGGGCGGCCTGGTGGCACGCCGGCGAGCGGACAGCAGCGGCAGGGCAGCACGGCGGCGGGGTGGCGCGCCGGTGGGCGGACGATGGCGGCGGCCGTGGATGACCGTTGGTCTTCCACGGTCTGCGGATCTTCCCTCGGGCGTGAGGCCCAGCAGGATGCCGGCGGGGCGGCGGGCGCGGGGGATCGGCGGAGTGCCGGCGGGCGGGCGGCGTGGGGGGGTCGGGCACGGCCGATCGGGGGCGGGCACGGTCGATCGCGGACCGGTGGGCAAAAAAAATCGGAAAAAAAGGCCTCTGTGATTTTTTCTGGAGGTGAAGGAGATAGGAATAGCTTGGAATAAAGTTGGAATAACATCGGGATAACATGGGAATAAAGGGAATAGATGGAATAGCGGGAATAACTAAAATACAAAAATTCTAAAAATTTTTTTAAAATTCTAAAAAAAAAAAAAGGTGAAACCGGATAGGTTTCGGGTCCCCCATCATTCTCCTGCAGCACGAAGAACTCGACTACATCGAGTTCGAGGACTAAGCAAAATCCTAGCCCGCTGCTCGCTCTGATACTAAATTGATGTAGAACCAAGGACACGAAGAAAACCTATTGTTATTTTAAAAAGAGGAAAAACACCTAACGCAAACCAAGGATCGTGGGAGGGCTAAGAAGCCTCTAGGACTAGGATAGAACGACCCCCGAAAATCCTAAAACGACTGGGCTCTTTTTTTCTTTTTTTTTTATTTTTTTTTTTTGGCGGAGATGGCGAAGGAACGATGGGGATGGGAGGCTGGGACGGCAACTCCTAGACCTTGGGACTCATCCTAACGAAGAGACCGTCCACCTCTAAGGCATTACACCCTCCTCAGTACTTAGAGGCGCTAGGATGGATCTCAGGGTCGCGAAGGACAGGGATGGGGAAGAACTCCTAGACCTTGGGACTCATCCTAACGAAGAGACCGTCCACCTCTAAGGCATTACGCCCTCCTCAATACTTAGAGGCGCTAGAATGGATCTCAAGGTCACGAAGGACGGGGGGGAAGAACTTATGGATCTTGGGACTCACCCTAACGAAGAGACCGTCCACCTCTAAGGCATTACGACCTCCTCAGTACTTAGAGGCGCTAGGATGGTTCTCAAGACCACGAGGGGAAGACACGAAGGTGGGAGGGAGAAAGGAGATACTTGGGGCCTCACACCCCTCGACATCCCGAAGGATGAAGGAAAAAAGGGCCTCAGCCCAGAACCACACACTGGAAGAACACTCAAAAATTTCATTCAACTATTTTTTTTTACAAGAAGAGTATGGGTATTATAGATGCCCATAAACCCTTTTGAAATTCAAAAATAAAATCCCCTGAAATCCTCCCTTGATTTTGAAATCAAATTCAAAATCAAAATCCCCAAATTTTCCAAATTACATTTATTAAAAAAATTATCAAATAAATCCCGTTTATTTGAATTTTTAAATCCCCTCTGCTCTGAAACTCGTGCTACTCCAAAAATCATGCAAATCAACTCTTCCTCCACCGCTCTGAAAAGCATGCAGAAGCTTCATTTGGCTGCTCTGAAAAGCATGCGGAAGCTCCTTCATGGCCGAGCAACAAGGCACCTGGACCTTTGGCAATCGCTTTGAAAAGCATGCAGAAGCTTCATTTGGCTGCTCTGAAAAGCGTGCAGAAGCTCTTTCATGGCCGAGCAACAGGGCACCTGGACCTTCGGCACCCGGCCCAGCGGGCGGTGGCGGGGTGGCGCGCCGGCGGGTGGACGGCGGCGACGGGGCGGCACGGCGGCAGGGCGGCACGACGGCGGCGGCGGCCGTGGATGACTGTTGGTCTTCCACGGTCCACGGGTCTTCCCACGGGCGTGAGGCCCAGCGGGCGGCGGGGGGCGGCCTGGTGGCACGCCGGCGGGCGGACGGGCTGCAGCAGGGCTGCACGGCAGCGGGGTGGCGCGCCGGAGGGCGGACGGCGGCGGCGGCGTGGATGACCGTTGGTCTTCCACGGTCCACGGATCTTCCCACGGGCGTGAGGCCTAGCGGGATGCCGGCGGGGCGGCGGGCGGCGGATCGGTGGAGCACCGGCAAGCGGGCGGCGGTGGCGAGGGTCGGGCACGGCCGATCGCGGACCGGTGGGGCAAAAAAATCGAAAAAAAAAGGCCCCTGTGATTTTTCTGGAGGTTGAAGGAGATAGGAATAGCTTGGAATAAAGCTGGAATAACATCGGGATAACATGGGAATAAAGGGAATAGATGTATTAGCGGGAATAACTAAAATACAAAAATTCTAAAATTTTTTTTAAAATTCTAAAAAAAATAAAAGGTGAAACCCGGATAGGTTTCGGGTCCCCCATCATTCTCCTGCAGCACGAAGAACTCGACTACATCGAGTTCGAGGACTAAGCAAAATCCTAGCCCGCTGCTCGCTCTGATACTAAATTGATGTAGAACCAAGGACACGAAGAAAACCTATTGTTATTTTAAAAAGAGGAAAAACACCTAACGCAAACCAAGGATCGTGGGAGGGCTAAGAAGCCTCCAGGACTAGGATAGAACGACCCCCGAAAATCCTAAAACGACTGGGCTCTTTTTTTTTCTTTTTTTTTTATTTTTTTTTTTTTGGCGGAGATGGCGAAGGAACGATGGGGATGGGAGGCTGGGACGGCAACTCCTAGACCTTGGGACTCATCCTAACGAAGAGACCGTCCACCTCTAAGGCATTACACCCTCCTCAGTACTTAGAGGCGCTAGGATGGATCTCAGGGTCGCGAAGGACAGGGATGGGGAAGAACTCCTAGACCTTGGGACTCATCCTAACGAAGAGACCGTCCACCTCTAAGGCATTACGCCCTCCTCAATACTTAGAGGCGCTAGAATGGATCTCAAGGTCACGAAGGACGGGGGGGGAAGAACTCATGGATCTTGGGACTCACCCTAACGAAGAGACCGTCCACCTCTAAGGCATTACGACCTCCTCAGTACTTAGAGGCGCTAGGATGGTTCTCAAGACCACGAGGGGAAGACACGAAGGTGGGAGGGAGAAAGGAGATACTTGGGGCCTCACACCCCTCGACATCCCGAAGGATGAAGGAAAAAAGGGCCTCAGCCCAGAACCACACACTGGAAGAACACTCAAAAATTTCATTCAACTATTTTTTTTTTACAAGAAGAGTATGGGTATTTATAGATGCCCATAAACCCTTTTGAAATTCAAAAATAAAATCCCCTGAAATCCTCCCTTGATTTTGAAATCAAATTCAAAATCAAAATCCCCAAATTTTCCAAATTACATTTATTAAAAAAAATTATCAAATAAATCCCGTTTATTTGAATTTTTAAATCCCCTCTGCTCTGAAACTCGTGCTACTCCAAAAATCATGCAAATCAACTCTTCCTCCACCGCTCTGAAAAGCATGCAGAAGCTTCATTTGGCTGCTCTGAAAAGCATGCGGAAGCTCCTTCATGGCCGAGCAACAAGGCACCTGGACCTTTGGCAATCGCTTTGAAAAGCATGCAGAAGCTTCATTTGGCTGCTCTGAAAAGCGTGCAGAAGCTCTTTCATGGCCGAGCAACAGGGCACCTGGACCTTCGGCACCCGGCCCAGCGGGCGGTGGCGGGGTGGCGCGCCGGCGGGTGGACGGCGGCGACGGGGCGGCACGGCGGCAGGGCGGCACGACGGCGGCGGCGGCCGTGGATGACTGTTGGTCTTCCACGGTCCACGGGTCTTCCCACGGGCGTGAGGCCAGCGGGCGGCGGCGGGGCGGCCTGGTGGCACGCCGGCGGGCGGACGGCTGCAGCAGGGCTGCACGGCAGCGGGGTGGCACGCCGGAGGGCGGACGGCGGCGGCGGCCGTGGATGACCGTTGATCTTCCACGGTCCACGGATCTTCCCACGGGCGTGAGGCCTAGCGGGATGCCGGCGGGGCGGCCGGGCGGCGGATCGGTGGAGCACCGGCAAGCGGGCGGCGGTGGCGAGGGTCGGGCACGGCCGATCGTGGACCGGTGGGGCAAAAAAAATCGGAAAAAAAGGCCCCTGTGATTTTTTCTGGAGGTTGAAGGAGATAGGAATAGCTTGGAATAAAGCTGGAATAACATCGGGATAACATGGGAATAAAGGGAATAGATGTATTAGCGGGAATAACTAAAATACAAAAATTCTAAATTTTTTTTAAAATTCTAAAAAAAATAAAAGGTGAAACCTGGATAGGATTCGGGTCCCCCATCATTCTCCTGCAGCACGAAGAACTCGACTCCGTCGAGTTCGAGGACTAAGCAAAATCCTAGCTCGCTGCTCGCTCTAATACCAAATTGATGTAGAACGAAGGACACGAAGAAAACCTATTATTATTTTGAAAAGAGGAAAAACACCTAACACAAACCAAGGATCGTGGGAGGGCTAAGAAGCCTCCGGGACTAGGATAGAACGACCCCCGAAAATCCTAAAACGACTGGGCTCTTTTTTTTCTTTTTTTTAAAATTTTTTTTTTTTTTTTGGCGGAGATGGCGAAGGAACGAAGGGGATGGGAGGCTGGGATGGGAACTCCTAGACCTTGGGACTCATCCTAACGAAGAGACCGTCCACCTCTAAGGCATTACGCCCTCCTCAGTACTTAGAGGCGCTAGGATGGATTTCAGGGTCGCGAAGGATGGGGGTGGAGAAGAACTCCTAGACCTTGGGACTCATCCTAACGAAGAGACCGTCCACCTCTAAGGCATTACGCCCTCCTCAATACTTAGAGGCGCTAAGATGGATCTCAAGGTCACGAAGGACGGGGGGGGAAGAACTCATGGATCTTAGGACTCACCCTAACGAAGAGACCGTCCACCTCTAAGGCATTACGCCCTCCTCAATACTTAGAGGCGCTAGGATGGTTCTCAAGACCACGAGGGAAGACAGGATGGTGGGAGGGAGAAAGGAGATACTTGGGGCCTCACACCCCTCGACGTCCGAAGGACGAAGGAAAAAAGGGCCTCAACCGAGAACCACACATTGGAAGAACACTCAAAAATTTCATTCAACTATTTTTTTTTTACAAGAGGAGTATTGGTATTTATAGATACCCATATCCCTTTTGAAATTCAAAAATAAAATCCCCTGAAATCCTCCTTTGATTTTGAAATCAAATTCAAAATCAAAATCCCCAAATTTTCCAAATTACATTTATTAAAATAAATTACCAAATAAATCCTGTTTGTTTGAATTTTGAAATCCCCTCTGCTCTGAAACTCATGCTACTTCAAAAATCATGCAAATCAACTCTTCCTCCACTGCTTTGAGAAGCATGCAGAAGCTTCATTTGGCTGCTCTGAAAAGCATGCGGAAGCTCCTTCACGACCGAGCAACAGGGCACCTGGACCTTTGGCAACCGCTTTGAAAAGCATGCAGAAGCTTCATTTGGCTGCTCTGAAAAGCATGCAGAAGTTCTTTCATGGCCGAGCAACAGGGCACCTAGACCTTCGGCACCCGGCCCAGCGGACGATGGCGGGGCGGCCTGGTGGCGCGCCGGCGGGTGGACGGCGACGGCGGGGTGGCACGGCGACGGGGCGGCATGACGGCGGCGGCGGCCATGGATGACCGTTGGTCTTCCACGGTCCACGGGTCTTCCCATGGGCGTGAGGCCCAGCGGGCGGCTGCGGGGCGGCCTGGTGGCGCGCCGGTCGGTGGACGGCGGCGGCAGGGCGGCACGGCGACGGGGTGGCGCGCCGGCGGGCGTACGGCGGTGGCGGCCGTGGATGACCGTTGGTCTAACACGGTCCACGGATCTTCCCACGGGCGTGAGGCCCAGCAGGATGCCGGCGGGGCGACCGGGCGGCGGATCGACGGAGCGCCGGCGGGCGGTTGGCGGTGGCGGGGGTCGGGCACGGCCGATCGCGGACCAGTGGGGCAAAAAAAATCAGAAAAAAAGGCCTCTGTGATTTTTTCTAGAGGTTGAAGGAGATAGGAATAGCTTGGAATAAAGTTGGAATAACATCGGGATAACATGGGAATAAAGGGAATAGATGGAATAGCAGGAATAACTAAAATACAAAAATTCTAAAAAAATTTTTAAAATTCTAAAAAAAATAAAAGGTGAAACCCGGATAAGTTTCGGGTTCCCAATCAGATTTAAGTTTTAAGTTTGAAAAAAGATTCAGTAGAGTTTCAATTGAGTTTCAGAATGTTTCAGCCAAGTGTTGACTTATGGATGTGAAGTGTCGACTCGCTGTGTCGACTCACAGAAGCTTGAGCTGATATGCAAAAGAAGATTCAGAAGGCACACTTGAAGTGTCGACTCATGGAGCTCAATTTTGACTTATGTGTCGACTTGAGGATCGACTCAAGGCCAGAAACAAAAATTATACAAAACATGCTGAATTTCATACTTTCCTTAAGTGTCAACTCATGGAAGCTAAGTGTCGATACACCAGAAGAAGTATGGACTCACCTGAGACTTTCAGAGAGCTTCAAGGAATATTTTTTGAACTAAGTGTCAACTTATGAAGACCAAGTGTCGACTCAAGGTGTCGACTCATGACATGAAGTATCGACACTTGTAGTTCTGCTAATAGTAATGGCTAGTTTTTTTGAAGTACAGAATTATCCTTTTCGTCCCCTAATGGCTAGTTTCACCTCTCCAACGATCAAAAACTGCTATTTGATGCTTGGAAATGTATTTAAAGTAGATTAAACTCAAGAGAAAAGTAACTAATGAGAAGTTAAGAGTGTTCACACAAATATTTATTGAAGATCATCTACTTTCAAGACAAGTTGAGCCTTCAAGTATTCAAAGCATTCAAGAGCATTTAAGTCCAACCATTCAAGCATTGATTAAGGCTTTAACAACATGAAGACAAGCATCTTCAATAGCAATCAAAGAACTTCAAAGAGATATTTGCTTTTATTTAAAAGCTTTTTGTATTTCATACATACTACTAAAATATTGTTTTTATTTTCTAGTTTCAAAGGAATTGAAACTAAAGTTGAGGTTTGTTGGTGAGCCTTTGTGGCAAAACTAATGGAGATTTTTGGCTAGCCTTGTGAAAACCAAGGAAGTTGTTGGTGAGCCTAGGTTACAAAACCAACTAGGTTTTTGGTTAGCCCGTAAAACCAAAGGGGTTTTGACTTGTGTTCTCGGTGAAAATAAGTTTGGTTTTGATTAGTGAGCCCAAAAAACTAATCGACTATAATCAAGAAATATTATAGTGGACTTTTCAAGTGGACCTTGGGGAGTGGATGTAGGTACTTTGGTGTGCACCGAACTACTATTTATTGTTGTATTTGTGGTTGATTGCTCTCTTATTGTTTGCCTTTATTTACTTTGCATTTACTTACTTATTTCCACTGCATACTCTTAAATAGCACACAAACACTTGTAATTCACTAGCACTTAAGTAATTTTTGAATTGGCACAGACTTGCAAAAGTTTTTAAAACCCAATTCACCCCCTTTCTTTGATTGTTTGCTGGGCAACAAACTTTTGTATAGGTCAAAGGATCATCATCTTGAATGATGCTAGCTTCATTGTCGTTACTAATTACAAAGACATATCTGAGAGGTGCATTCTGCACTCTCTCTGATCCATGGAGAGGAGGTGTGTGTTGTGATGGTACTTTATTAATAGATACTCATGGTTGACCAATTTGAGGTTGATTGTCTCTAGGAATAGGTTGACCTTGTACTTCATCAAGATCTTGTATCCTCTCAATGCCTCCTTCTTGGATAAATTTCTTTTCCAAGAAAATGGCATGCCTAGTAATAAAAACATTTTATTAAATAAGATGATAAAAGAGGTATCTAATACCTTTCTTGAGGATAACCTATGAATTTATATTTTTTATTCCTAGTACTTAGCTTATGTCCAAATATATTTTTAATATAAGCTGGGCAACCCAAATCTTAAGATATTTTAGGCTTGATCTTTTGCCTTTCCATAACCATATAGAGTACTAGCTACTGATTTTGATGGTACTCTATTTAGTATATAAGCAGCAGTCTCTAGGAAATAATCCCGAAAGGATACTGGAAGATCAATGAAGCTCATCATGGACCTTACCATGTTTAACAAGGTATGATTCCTCTTTTCTACTATACCATTTAATTGTGATGTATATGGAGGTGTCTATTCTGAGAGAATGCTTTTGTCCTTAAGATGATCAAGAAACTCACTAGATAAGTGTTCTCCTCCTCGATCTAACTGAAGAATTTTAATACTCTTTCCAGTTGTTTCTCAACCATGCTCTGATACTCTTTAAGGTTTACATAAGATATACATATCCAAACCTAGATATACATATCCAAACCTAGATAAATCATTAGTAAAGGTGATGAAATAAGAGTATCCTTTTCTGGCTTGTGATGACATGGGTCCACATACATCTATGCGTATTAATCCTAAAAACTCAGTTGCCCTATCTCCATGATCAATAAATGGAGATTTGGTTTTTTATGCATGAGACAAGATTCACAAGTTCCTAATGATTGAAATCATAAGGATCAAAGAATTTATCATTGTATAATTTGTTTATCCTTGACTGACTAATATGACCTAATCAGCAATGCTAGAGAAAAGTGACATTAACATCTTTTCTTTTTTTTTTCTTGTTTTCAACAAGTAAAACTTCATCATTGAGTGAAAGAACTAAAAGACCATTAAAAAATGAACCAATTCTAAAAAAATTATCTAAATGAGAAATAGAGCATCCATTGCTCTTTATATTAATTTCAAAACCTTGTTGTAAAAACAAGGGTACAGAAATTATATTTTTTACAATATTTGGAACAAAGTAACAATCTTTCAATTTTAAGATTTTACCAGAAGGCAATAATAACAAAAAGGTGCCCATAGCTTCTGCTTGAATGGCTTCACCACTTGCACCATGAAGCTCAAAATCATACTTCTTCAAACTTCTAATTCTATGAAGTCCCTACAAAGAGTTCCATTTATGAGACCCACATGCGGTATACAATACTCATGAATCAGAAGTACTCAATGACAAGTTAGTTTGTATCATGTAAAAACATTTTGATGCTCCACCAGCATCATGCTTCAAACTAGCAAGATATAACTTGCAATTATTCTTCTATTATTGCTGCTTGCCATAGTGAAAATAGGTTCCACTAGTAGAAGACTTCGTTGCCTTCTTCTTCTTTTTAATGCTTTTCTTAGGATTCCACTTTCTCTTTGAACCCTTTTTCATTACTGTTTTCTTCTTCCCATTTATTAGAAGAACATGAGCCTTGTCCTCTTTAAAATGGCTCTCAGTTGTCTTATGCATGTTAAGCAACTCAGGTAATGAAAAGTTTAATTTGTTAATGTGATAATTTATAACAAACTGAGAGAAGGATTCAAGAAGGATTGCAAGATCAGGTCCTGATTAAGCTCTTCATCCATAGCAAAACCTAATTGACCTAATCATGTGATTAAGTTAATTATTTTTAGTACATGAACTTGAATAGATGAGCCCTTACTCATTCATGTATGGAACAACTGCTTCAATATTTCATGTTGGATAGCCCTACTTTGCTCTCCATAAAGATCTTTATGATTGAGCAGTATGGATTGAGGTTCAATATCTTCATGTTGCCTCTGCAATTCATTGCTCGTAGAGGCCAACAAAATGTACTTGATAGTTAAACTATCATTTTGCAATATTTTATATGTGGCCCTTTCCTTCTCCGAATCATCATCTTCGATCGGATTTAGATCAAAAGAATCGAGGATGTAGAATACCTTCTTTTGAGTTAAGATAATTCTTAGGTTCCTTAACCAATCCACATAACTTGGACAGGTTAACTTATTGGCAACAAAAATACCCCATAGTGATAAAGTAGAAGCCATAACATTAATCTACGTAAATAAAGAACAATGTGTATGTAGACGACTCAAGATGATATATATAATCAAATAAGGACTTATCAATCTAATTATGTCTCCCCCTATTTTTCTACGAATACCATAGCCCTCACTTATGGAAAGCGAGAAACCTTAACTAGATTTCTTTAGTGGGGAAGAGATCCCAATTGCTCACAAATGCCTTGTGTTTACACAACAAACAATTTTGAGTTCAAAGATAGGAAATTTTTCTTTCCAATTGCAACCCGTGCAACTCTGAACATGACAACTGCCTCTAAGACACTTATAGTCTTGTGTGAACACAACAAACTATAATATCTTAGTTTAGTCAGACCCTTCATTTCCATATAGTCATGATTAAATAATATTACCCTTATGTTTACACAACAAAGTAACATCAATAATCATGCTATAAAGTATTATATGCACCAAGACAAATCTTACATCAAACCCTATAGTAGACCTTGTGTTACACAACAAACCTACTATTGTTTTGATATATATATTTGGCTTAGAATGAAGGAAGATAATTAGCAATATTTTAGTCAATTAGCATTTCCAAATCATGGTCTAAATCAATCGAATTGGCCAGGTAAGTGGGGGAGAGGTGGGAGGCCCCCCATGCTTGCCTTAGACACCAAAATCTTTTTTGGCCAGGTTAGCAATGGACCCAATTAGAAACTATGTTCTCTTTACCTTCCCAAAATTGCTTTCCTAGACACCAAATTGACCAATCAAACCCTAAATGGATTTGCACTATTATTTTATAACACTATGACTAAATATAATTTTAAAGAGGTCTTTTATGGTCTCGCGCATATCCTATTACTATATACTTTTTAACAAGCATACACAATATCATATGTGCCAAGTGTGTCAACATTCTAGGACAACTTTACAACATAGCAGAATCTACCACTATGTTAGGATAACGTTATTTAAGAATGATGACTGAATAGTCTAAGCATATCTCTATGTCGATTAGGGTTTATGTGAAACTTAATCAGTTGCATATATCAACAATCATATGCTGCAACTATCAAGTAGATATAACAAGATAACATATAATAACTCAAACATTCAGTTGACTATTAATTGAATGAATCAAGGTTGCTTTGATACCACTGTTAGGTTTCAGTAAGCACAACGAAAGACTGGATTTCAAAATTTTAAACCATGAAATCCTAGTCTACTAAAACCCTAGTCATACGACTCCTTTGATTATATCAATTAATGAAATAAAATATTTTAGAAATAAAATAATATATATAACACTAATATCCTTTTCATTCCATTAGGCACACAAGTGTATGTCCTCCTGAGGTAATCCACACAGGAACCAAAACCAAGGAAGCACTCTTTTAGCTTGCTTGACTCCTTCCAGCAGCCTTTCTTCCTTTTACAGCCTTTTCTCTCCTCTAGGACCTTTTTCATTTCGAAGAGTAGCTTAGTACCTCTCTAAAAACTCTTTCATTATCCTATTATCCTTTCAAATTCTCTTCCTAAGTCCTTGTCTTAAAATGACAAACTTGTTTTAAAATAATAGACTTGTCCTAACAAAAGAAGGAAAATAATTATCAGCATAACTTTTTGGATAGCTTGGCTTCAATTACTGAAGCCTTTAAAAAAGAAGAGAGTTGGAGCCTGATATACCTATTCATCAGCCCCTTATCTAATATTTAAATATTAGATAAGACCCTTTAATCAAAAGGAGTGCCTTGGCAAAAAGTTGTAAAGTAAAACATCGTTTGACTAATGGTTAGCACCAAGAGTTGCTTATCACAACTCTTCATTAAAATCTGATAATTAACTCTTAATTTTAGATTTAAGGTATAGTCCCACACCCCAATAGTCATGTCAAATGAAGAGATTTATTTGGAAAAAAATGATTAACAGGCAGAAGGACTCTTCCTTATCCCATGCGCCATATATGAATCAAGCATCGCATCCCTTCATTGTTCACGCATTTTTATATTAATTGACTGGCCAATTCTAGACAATTTGGGGATTCAATGGATAGGATAGAGGCTAAGATTTATCATATAAAATGTGATTAACTTGTAAAAAGACTCTTGGTCCTTCTGCGCCCCTTTATTTATGCGCATGCCAATATAGCGCCAAGAGTCCCATGCCCTTGGGACTCTTGGTTTAAATAAATGATAATAGCTAATAAATTAAAACAAATTTCAATTTAGCTATCCCATATAAGGATCAACCTAATTTATGTCCAACTCAAATTGGTTAGCCTAAATAGCAAGAATTTAAACCCAATCTAATTAGGTTAGGAGTCAGGCTAGCCAACATATGCGAGTATGTTAATTAGCTAGCCAATTAGAATCCTATGATCCTAAAAAAATATAAATGACTTTCTTGATTAATTCCTTAATGTGTGTGACCTTTTGGGATCCTCATCTATTTAGTAGTAGATCTAGGTTCATTTCAATTTGGTTCGATTAGAAATCAACTAATCGAATAAGGTCAAATTGAGCTAACCCAAGCTACCATTTGAGCCACCTTTCAAATTGAATCATGAATTCAATCAATTAGATTCATGATAACATACAAGACATGATTAACAATAAGCCACATGTCATGCCTACCAGGAAGATAAAAAATTTAATTAAAATTAATAAAATATCCTTTAGTGGTAAGTTACCATATAATTCAATCATTCTATCTTCCCTTATCTCAAATAAGTGATATATATGAAAAATTGTTAAACCCTCACACATTATTCGTTCGAATCTTAAATCACTAGTAAAGACTTGATAGATGAAAAATTAGAATTTTTTTTTAATTTTATCCTGCTTTGATCAAAGACTTTCTAAGTCATCATTCGATGAGATTACATGGGATAAATACTTCCATGGCTAGGAATGATCAATTTCTTGTTGACTTATTCATAACCTTCATATGCAATTCACCATATCCATGAATATCCCATACATGACTACTGAGTTATGAATGAGTATGAACCAAAATATGGATTTAGTGGATAAGATACCATGGTGGTCTCAAGTCTAAGGATTACTAACACAACTTTTACTAAAAGAATCATCTTTTGATAAGTAAGACTTCCATAAGATGTTCTCATGATGGATCAATTTAATAAACTCTATTAGCTCCTATCTTGATTTTGATAAATAACAAAATACTTAAGTATATTTGAGTACTAACTATGGATTAAAAGTGTGTTTACTAGAATAGGGTACTCATCAAAGCTATTTTGTGTTGAAAGTTCTAAGCTTAGTATTTTGTTGAAGAAGCTAGTTAAATTGATAAAATTTCAAGTTAAATGGACCTTGATACATAAGAATAATCTTGAAGAACTCAAATCTTGAAGTTGAAGAAGTTTCAATAGAGTTTCAGGAAAGTTTCAGCCAAGTGTCAACTTAAGGTGTCACTCACAGAAGCTTAAGCTGATATATAGAGAAAGTTTTAGATGGCACGCATGAAGTGTCGACTCATGAAGCTCAAGTGTTAATTCATGTGTCGACTTAAGAATCTACTTAAGGCCTGAGACCAAAATGAAGACAGAACATGCTGAATTCAAGTCTTTCCTCAAGTGTCGACTCATGAAGATGAAGTATCGACTTAAGTGTCAACTTACCAGAAGAAGTGTCCATCACCAGTGCATTCTAGAGAGCTTCAAAAAGCATTTTTGATCTTATGTCGACTCAAGTGTTGGCTCATGATTTGAAATGTTGATACTTGGAGGTCTGGATGAACAATAATGGCTAGTTTTTGAAGCATAGAATTGGTCCTTTTCACCCCTAACGACTATTTTTACCTCTTCAATGGTCAAAATAGTCATTTAAGGATTGAAAAGGTTTTTAAAAGTGGACCAAACATTTAAGGAAAAGTGAGAAGAGCTTTCATTTAAATATTTATTGAAGAACAATTACTTTTGAGTGATGTTGAGCCTTCAAGCCTTCAAGAGCATTCAAGGAGCATTTATGTACAACTCTCAAGCACTCATTAAGACTTCAATAACTTGAAGACAAGCTTTCTCAACAGCAATCAAAGACCTTCAAAGAGATATTTTCTTTATTTTTGAAAGCTTATTATATTCTTAATTTAAAACTCAAATTTATTATTGTTTCTAGTTTCAAGTGATTTGAAATAAGTGTTTGGGTTATTGGTAATCCTTATTTCAAAAACCAACTTAGGTTGTTGGTGAGCCTTGTGAAAACTAACTAGATTTTTGGTTATTCCAAAAAACCAAGAGATTTTAGGTGAACCTTGTGAAAACCAAGAGATTTTTGGTTAGCCTTGTGAAAACCAAAGGATTGTGATTAGTGGGCCCGAAAACCTAATAGACTATAATTAAGTAGGATTATAGTGAAATTTTCAAGTGGACCTAGTGATGGGAGACGAATTTGATGAAATGAGTATATGGAGGTGTGATATACTCACTTAGCATTATTATACAAGAATTTGAGCTCCAGATATGGCCAAAATTATGCATAGAATATATGAAGAACTTCAATCTGAAAACTAGGTGAGCAGAATTCTGAACACCCTTGTGCAAGCTTTCTTTCAAGAAAATAAAATGTAGGATATAAGGGCAAAGAATCCCTTAAACTAGGCTAAGCTACCTTTAAGAATCTCAGATCCATGGATCAAGAGGGTCTTCTTCCTAATAATGAAGAGGATCAAAGCTTAAAATGGAAGGATAGCACTCATCACTCAAGAATTGAAGTATAGGGACAAGATCTACATTCCCTACTTAGAACATGATGGGATTTCTAGGGAGCCAAGGTCATCATGCTACATGCGGAAGTGAATTTAAAAACAAAAATTCTAGTATGAAAACCCTAACTGGCTAGAAGAAACCCTAATTGCCGGATCCCCTTAGACAATATCAATTAATGAATCATAAATGAAGTACAAGAAACATACCTAAAATGTTGTTTTCCACTTCTTTCCACAAAACACACAAGTGTAAGCCCTCCAATGGTGATCCACATGAGAGTTGAACTAAGGAAGAACTCCTTCTTGAAGTTGCTTGCTAGAGTAGGACTCTTTCTGCAGCCTTTGGATTTTTCACCATTGTAGGACATCCTGTCCCACTGTAGGGCACTATGAACACTATCCTAAAGCACTCTTGGTTTTAGGACAATCTTCCTCTAGGACCCCTTAGGCTTATGTCCTTAAACAAAGCCTTGTCCTAGTAGAAAGGACCTTGTTTTAACAAGACAAGTCTTGTCTTAAAGAAAGAAGGAAGGAGGGTGAGACATAGAGACACTTAGATAGAACACTCGATGAAATTGGACTCCTATTCTGGAAGACCAAACAACATCTCATTTCACCATACACCCTTAAACAAGAATTTAAGGGGTGTGAAAAGCATCCCAAAATCTCTTATCAGATATGTCTCTTCATATTTGATAAGACACTTAAGGACTTAGAAGTCTTATCTGAGTTCTCCAGATGATCTCTCTTCATGCCACATGTCTTGTACCAAACTCAAGGGAAAGGAAGCATCTTTTCTTGTTTTAAAATCATAGAAGAGGAATCCTGAGAGCAGAAGGACTTTGCCTTAGAATTGTGTGTAGATGAAGAGACATGACTCTTCATCTATGCACGTTGACTTCTTCTCACTTCATGCCACCCCTTTATCCCATTTTGACCGGTCAACCAAAACCAAAAGGGTGTGGAGACTATTTGAAGAGGCATCCTAGATAAGAAACTCCTAGAGTTTCATCTGCAGAAAGACTCTCAGTCCTTCTGTGCACACTCTTTTCTCCCGCATGCACCAAGAGGCGCCAAGAGTCCTGAGCGCCCAGGACTCTTCAATAAACTAGGTTAATGTCCAAATAAAAACTAGATAAAGCTAGTTTAGGCTACCCCCATTAGGACTCAACCTAATGTAGGTTTTCCTCAATTAGGTTAGTCTAATTAACAAGCAACTAGATCCAAATCAATCGGGTTAGGAATTGGGTTAGCCTACACATGCTAGTGTGTAATCTGGCTAACCAATTAGGATGCCATGACCCTAATTAAACCATTTATGACTTCCTTGGCCAACTCTCTAATGTGTGTGACCCTTTGTATTCCACATTTAGCCAGTAGTAGGTTTAGGTTTGAGCCGATTTGAATAAATCGAACTTGATTGACCTAATTAGGTCAAATAAGCTCACCTAATTGTCCAATTCGAATTATCCATCGAATTAACTCATGAAACCAATCCAATTAGTTCATGAAAACCTACAAGACAAGATTGATGTCTAGCAACATGTCATGCCTACCCAGAAAATATGAAATTTGGTGAAAAGTAGCAAAATACCCTTCAGCAGAAAGTTACCATGCAATTCAATCTTTCGATATCCCATTATCCCGATTAAGTGATAGGTATGGATACATGTCAAACCCTAACACTTAGTCATATTGAATCTCAACTCGATCATGAGGACACAACTGATGACTGATTAGAAACCACTTCTAATCTCTTCCTGCTTTGATCAAAGGCTCCTTGAGTTAGTCATCGAAGAGATTAAATGGGATAACAATTCCTCTTACCAGGAATGATTGATTCCTTGTTGGTCCACTCACATCCTTCATACACCTTCCACCATACCCAGAACACCCCATACATGACTCAATGTCATGAATGAGTATGAACCAAAAATATGGCTTAGTGTGCACAAGGAACCATGGTGACCTCAGGTCTAAAGATCACATGCACAACTCCTACTCTGAGACCTATCTTTTGACAAGCATTAAGACTTTCATAAGATAGTTTCTGTGTGGATCAGTTCAATATACTCATACCCTGATGAGCACCCTTATCCTTGTATTAGTGTCTCTACACAAATGGTTGTAAGACCAACCATCCTCATTAACTGAGCATACATAGGATAAGCTAGTCTTACCAGATTCATCGATCCCCGAATCGATGGTCCATTGACTAGGAACATTTTGATTAGGATTTATAGGAACTTAGATCTCACTATTATGATCTTTATCATAACCCTAATTCCATTGTCCTAATCTATGTGGTTCATCATAATCCATAAATAAGACACAGCAGTATATGATGAAAATAAATGCCTTTACTAATATAATGTCATACAAGAGTTGGAAGATTATAAAAATGCCCTTACAATGATTGGCTTTTAGGGTACTTTTCTTTCAATCTCCCACTTGCACTAAAGCCAATCACCCTTATACTTTATACCCATGCTATCTAAGCAGCAATCTAACTGCTGCTTGGGTAATACTTTAGTAAATGGGTCTGCTATATTGTTCTTTGTATCAACTCGATCGATGACAACATCTTGTCTTTCTATTATCTCTCAAACGAGATGGAACCATCTTAGAATGTGCTTGGACTTATGGTGAGACCTCGGTTCCCTTGTTTATGCAACAGCTCCAGTATTATCACAGTATAGCGACACTGGCTATTGTATTTGAGGAACCATGCCCAATTCCATGATGAATTTCTTCATCCAGATAGCTTCATTCATTGTTTCACTCGCAGCTATATATTCTACCTCAATGACTGAGTCAGCTACTATTGGCTGCTTCGTACTCTTCCAACTCACTGCACCACCATTTAGGATGAAGACATACCCTGATCTTGATTTGCTATCATCTAGATCTGATTGGAAACTAGAATCTGTATAGCCTTCTAGTTTCAATTCAGATCCTCCATATACTAGAAAAATATCTTTATTCTTTCTCAGGTACTTAAGAATATTTTTCACAGCTATTCAATGATCCTCTCTGGTTCTAACTGAAACTTGCTCACTATGCCCAAGTCAAAAGCAACATCAGGTCTGGTACATAGCATAGCATACATAATTGATCCTATAGCTGAAGCATAAGGAATCATAGCCATCCTTTCTCTTTCTTCTGACATCTTGGGAGACATTTTCCTAGAGAGATGTTTGCCTTAACTTATAGGCAAGTAACCTTTCTTACATGCATCCATGTTGAGTCTCTTCAACACTAAGTCTATGTACTTAGACTGATAAAAGCCTAGCATCCTTTTAGATCTATCTCTATAGATCCTTAAACCTAGTACATAGGATGCTTCTCCCAAATCTTTCATGAAAAACCTTGATGATAGCCAAGTTTTAATCGATTGTAACATTGGCATATCATTTTCAATGATGAGTATGTCATCAACATACAAGACCAAGAAAATAAGTGCACTCCCACTTGTCTTCTTATACACACATGGTTCATCCTCGTTTTTCACAAAACCAAAACTCTTGATTGTTTCATCAAAATAGATGTTCCAACCCCTTGACGCTTGCATTAGTCCATAAATAAACTTCTTTAACTTGCATACCTGGTTTGGTCTCCCACTTGAGACAAAACCCTCTGGCTATGTCATATAGACTTCTTCCTCAAGATTTCCATTAAGAAAAGCAGTCTTGACATCCATTTGCTAGATTTCATAATCAGGTATGCTACTATAGCAAGCAAAATTTGAATGGATTTAAGCATGGCTACTGAAGAAAATGTTTCATCATAGTCAATGCCATGTTTCTGTCTAAAACCTTTTGCTACCAGCATGGCCTTGTAGGTTTCTACTTGACCATCTGCTCCTATCTTTTTCTTGAAGATCCATTTAGATCCTATTGGGTTAATTCCATCAGGTGGATCTACCAAGGTCCAAACCTGATTGGAATACATGGAATCCATTTAGATTTCATGGCACTTAGCCATTTATCAGAGTCTTTTCTCTCGATAGCTTCCGAATAGGTCATATAATGCGAGACAGAAAACCAAATAATTAAAACATTAATTAATTTTGATTTAATTTTTTTTATTTTAATATTTTAAAGGAGAGCTCAAAAGAGATAATAAAAGAACCGAATCGGTCTATTACCCACATAAGTAAACCTTAAAAGCAATTAAAAAGCAGGACCTGGTGGTTGAGAAACCACCATAAACTTGGATTTTTTCAATGATTCAAAATTTATGAGAAAGGTTCGGTGTTATCAACGTAGTCGCTCTCTTGATGTAGATCCGATAGGACTCTCAAGATCATAAAGTTGGGACTTCAGGATCTTGCTTTCAGACTTCGATTTTCTACACGATGTCGGTTCCGAGGCAAGAACAATAGATCTGGATTGTAGGTCACCTGCAAAACACTCAGCAAAGGAAAATAGGGTTAAAATATGTAAGAGAAGGGAAAGGAAAGAAGGGAAAGGTTTAGAAGTAAAGGATGGATCCTCTCATCGGATAGATAAATAGAGCCTCACAACCCACAATGCTCCGAAGGAACAAAGGAAGGGCCTCACACCACGCGATGCACACAGCAAAGGAAAAATTTAGTAGAATCTTGTTGAATTTCTCTAATAATTCATGAATTACAAGGGGGGTGTAGGAGTATTTATAGACCCTAAACTAGAGAAGTAAGGGACTCAGATACAAGAGTTTTATCCCATTTGCATTACAACTATAGACTCCATGTTTACATAGCTTGGACTCCTACTGGATGAAAAAAAATGGACTGTATCCATGGTTGGCACCAAGATGGAGAAGGAGATTAACTTTGATGAAGGGCCACGATTGCTTCCTTGGTTGGTCATGATGATTGGACTCCAGTGTCTTAATAATGTAATCTTCTACAGATGCATGGACTCTTCAGTTTGGATTGGAGAGAACTCTAGAGTACTAATGAAATTCTTGAGTCCTTGAAGCTTGAGCAGCTAGCCACTTGTTTGAATGCAATGTTAGGAACCCTTTGACCTCCAACACTAGGTAAACAAATAATCAAAAACTCTTTGAAGTGAGCATTGAATTGCTTGGTCGAATGCTTTGAAGTTGGCATGAATTTACTTTGGATGGAGGATGCCAAGATTAGAATCCTTCTCATTTACTCCTCTTAAAAATATGAGGTGCCAAATAATTCTTCTCATGGGCCGACCATGTGGTGTTGTCTTGACTTGTGTAGCATGTCCAAATTCAAGTGATAGGCTATGTCATTGTCCTCCTAGTGATGTGGCAGTAGTTGTCCTGAAATCATGCAAAGGTGATGCCAAAATAGGCTAGCATATGGCAAAAACTTATGCTAGCACATGGGTCTTGATTTGAGTCACATGGGTCTCACAATTGGGTCTCTCTTGTAATATAAGACCCAATAACTAATTATTACAGGGCTCAATAAAAAACTAAATACCTACTTGATTAATTGGAACCCAATTTAATCAAAAGGCAAAACATATAAATAAGTGATTCAACTTTGGAAAAGGGGTTTAGCCCAAAAGGCTAAATAAATAAAACCCTAATTCCAGTTGGTAAAAAGGGTTTACCCTAACTAAACCAAAATAACAGAATTTAAAATGAAATATTTACATGAAAAAAAGGATTGGGTCCAGGGCTTTGTTCATAGGTGATCCATAGGGATGTAGGATCAACCTTTCAATATTTTCAGACCCTGGTGTCCACACTAATTTTCCTCGGGTGGGAGAAACTCGACCCTATCGAGTAGGGGTCAATATCACTATGATAGCACTCTAGCAAGTCTGGGTCAACTCTCAGCAAGTCCTCTCCGGTGATCCAAGAATCATCAGTCTCAGGTCATCCTTACCAACGAACAAGATATCACTGGTAATCATTGCTCCGGTAGTGATGATCTTGTCATCCAAGATCCGTTTGATCTTGTCTTTCCAAGCTGGTGGTATGGCAGGTGGACACACTTGGGTTGGCTCACTCTCAAGGATAGGATTAGGTCCAAATGGCTCACTAGGAATCAACTTTGGTTTCCTATACTCGATAAGGTCTGAAATGTTGAAAGTATTGCTAATGCCAAGTTCAGGGGCAACTCGAGCACATAGGCATTAGGTCCTATTTTCTTAATTACTTTGTATGGTCCACTACTATGGGCATATACTAGTTCCTGGTCGTAGCCGAACCATAACAAGTCTCCTTTATTGTATTCTTTGAGTCTCCTTTTTGTATTAGCCATATGATTCTTATACAATTCTTTAATATATTATGCATATGACTTTGCAAATATCTAATAGACTCAACTATGTATTTATAGAAAAATTTATTTATTTATATTTTATTATATTTTTTTTGTCTATTTAAGTCCTTAATTTTAATTCTGTTCATGACCCTTGGTCGGTGGATGACATGAAGATGAAACTTGACATGCACTCTTAATAAATGCCATAGGGTCTGCCATAAATAGGTTGTAAACCTAACATGCTTAATGGGCTTATGCAACATGCTAACTTCTATAAAATGCAAACTAATGGTCCTAGAAATGCTGGAAGCTTTAGGAAAGGTAAAAAATAAGAACTGGGTTCGGGTTTGACTTGGTAGGGTAGGAAATAAGAAAAGGGTTCAGGGATTGGTCCTAGACTAATAAGATTGACCTTAAAGGTTTGGGGTATATCTAGAGTGTCTACCCTAAAGAATATTGGATCACTAATCTCAAGGAAGAGATCTTCAAATGGAGTCAAAGGGGTTACTTCAGCCTGAGGGTACCAGACTAAAGAAATCATGTCCTCAATAGACTCTATGACTTGAGTCTCTTCTTGTGATTCCTCAGGTAAAGTCTCAGTAGTAGGGTTAGGTTCCTCTTGGATCTCTTTCCTAAGGATCCTACCAGTATAATTTCAGTTAAGGTATGGTCATGGTCAACTAACTCTGGGCTGGCTTTAGTCTGGGTATGGTCAAGATTATCTAACTCTGGGTAGGCTATATGTATTTCTTTTACTCCCTTATACTCATCCACTAAGCTCACATCAGCTTCATGGCATCTTAGTCAACTAATGGAGTAGTAAGAGTAGGTCGATTAAGGGGCAATCGACTGGCTCTACGGTTTTGACTTGGTGCACTAAACCTAGTAGGTTTAGGTTGACATTGAAGTGGAAGTGGACTAATACTTGGCTCATATCTAGGGCTACTAAGCCTATGGGGTTCAGGCTGACTAAGGAAACCTGACTAGCACTAGGTTGATACCTAGGGGTTATAGGTTTCTTGGGCTCATAGGACATGGGTTCAAACCTATTGGTTATGGATCTTGGTTCGTAGGAGTTGGGTTCATAGGATCTGGGTAGGTATTTTTGCCTAAGTTTAAGTTTCATGTCACCCCAGGTAGTTATGGGTATGTCTCTTCTTCGTTTGATCATTCTTTCAACATCATCCTAATAAATTCTAGCCTGGTGTACTAATTTAAGCATAGCAAACTTAAACTGACTTCCTTCAAACATTAGTTCCCTCTCAAAATATGGATCCATATTTTTTTCCAAATAAGATAATCCTCAAGATCAAGATCACCACCAAATGTAGGTGCTGATAAACTAAAGTTCCTAGTGGCTCTCCCATCTTGGTTTATGGAATCATAATTGGATCTCTTATGGTTAGTATCCCAGATTGGGTCATGGCGAGGGGCTATCCTATAGTTGGGTTCTAGGAACAGGTCAAGGTGTGCTTAAAATTTAGATTCAGGATGGATCTTATGGGTTTTCTCCAGGTTACCTAATCGATCATCTAGTCAGTCAAACCTAGTGTTGCGTTGTCCTAACTGTTCAGTCATAGTCCTAAAGAAGGTCTCAAGGTTAGACTCCATGGTCAAGCTAGGTTAGGTTTGGGTTCGAACTACTGGTATTGGGCTACTAATCTAGGGGTCATGCAATGCAAACACATAGAACCTGACTCGGACTAGGGTTTCCTAGACCTAGAGCTCAAGTAGAATGAGTCAGCTCAAATTATAGCCAACTCAATAATTATCCTATCCACTGGCCAGGTAAGAGGTGGGGTCGTGGGTGGCTCCCCTACTCTAGCAGAGTCCTAATTAAAACCACGAGTCTGCTTAGGGAATTTGCCTCTGGACCTCTAGCCTTAGACACTAGGTTCAAGTGATAATAAAAGGATTGGGTGCACTAGCTTACACACAATACTTAGAACCCGACCTATTGGTGTCCCAAGCTCATTAGAGCAATTAAGTCAAATCAATTTTAATTAGGGCTAGGACCGATGCAAAGGTGGTGATTGTGGGCTAAAGAAGGGTAATGAAATCCCTCCCTTATGTAGATATTGTGTGCCCTTAAGATTAGCTTTAGATGATGCACACACAAGATGAAACCCTAGATGCAATCAAACTAAAATGATTAAAAAATAAATAAAAGAAGAATCATTCAATTATGAGTTTTCTAAGTACAGAAACAATTAAAATAACAAAGCATGTACTATGATGGCCGAGATGCAGAAATTAAAACCTAGATGCAGAAATTAAAAACCTATCTCTTCGTTTTCTTCTTCAAGGGTCAATTCACAGCGACACCCCTACATGCCATAGCAAATCCTATTTTAATGGGAAGAGAGGGTCTTGCAGCCCTACTTTTTCCTATGATTGGATGGCCATGGTAAAGCACCCGATTCGAGTACTTAAAGAGAACTAAGTTGCAAAAATTTCAGCATAAGAGCGATTAGACTCTAGTTTAACCTAGCTCTGATACCAAAACTGATGTGGGACAAAAAACAAAATAATTAAAACATCAATTAATTTTTTTTTTTTTTAGATATTTAGATTTAAAGGAGAGCTCAAAGGAGACAATAAAAGAAACTAATAGGTTTATTACCGGCATAAGTAAACCTAAAAAGCAATTAAAAAGTAGGACCTGGTGGTTGAGAAACCACCATAAACTATGATTTTTTCAATGATTCAGAATTTATGAGAAGGGAAAGGTTCAGTGTTACCAACGTAGATCACTCTCTTGATGTAGATATGGCAGGACTATCAAGATTATAAACTTGGGACTTTAGGATCTTGCTTCCAGGCTCCAATTTTTCATACGATGCCGGTTCCAAGGAAAGAACAACAGATCTGGATTGTTGGTCACCTGCAAACACTCAGCAAATGAAAATAGGGTTAAAAGCAATAAGAGATGGGAAAGGAAAGAAGGGAAAGGTTTAGAAGTAAAGGCTGGATCTTCTCATTCGATAGATAAATATTGCCTCACACCCTGCGATGCACACAGCAAAGGAAAAATTCAGAAGAATTTTGTTGGATTTCTCTAATAATTCATGAATTACAAGGGGGGGTGTAGGGTTATTTATAGAGCCTTAACCAAAGAAGTAAGGGACTCAGATACAAGAGTTTTGTCCCATTTGCATTACAACTATAGACTCCATGTTTACATAGCCTGTACTCTTGCTGGATGACAAAAAATGGACTCTATCCATGGTTGGCACCAAGATGGAGAGGTAGATGAACTTTGACGAAGGGCCACGATTACTTCCTTGGTTGGTCATGATGATTGCACTCCAGTGTCTTTATAATGTAATCTTTTATGGATGCATGGACTCTTTAGTTTGGATTGGAGAGAACTCTAGAATTATGATGAAATTCTTGAGTCCTTGAAGCTTGAGCAGCTAGCCACTTATTTTAATGCAATGTTAGGAACCCTTGGACCTCTAACACTAGTTAAACAATAATCCAAAACTCTTGAAGTGGGCATTGAATTGCTTCGCCAATGCTTTGAAGTTGGCATGAATTTACTTTGGATGGAGGGCGCCAAGATGAGAATCCTTCTCATTTACTCTTCTTAAAAATATGAGGCACCAAATAATTCTTCTCATGGGCTGACCATGTGGTGCTGTCTTGACTTGTGTAGCATGTCGAAATTCAAGTGATAGGCTAGGTGTCATTGTCGCCCTGTGATGTGGCAGTTGTTGTCCTGAAATCATGAAAAGGTGATGCCACAATAGGCTAGCATATAGCAAAAACTTGTGCTAGCACATGGGTCTTGATTTGAGTCACATGGGTCTCACAAGTGGGTCCCCTTGTAATCTAGGACTCAATAATGAATTTTTTACAGGACTCAATAAATAACTAAAGCCCTACTTGATCAATGGAACCCAATTTGATCAAAAGGCAAATATGTAAATAAGTGATTCAACTTGGTAAAAGGGTTTAGCCCAAAAGGCTAAATAAATATAACCCTAATTCCAATTTGTAAAAAGAAATTACCCTAACTAAACCAAAATAACATAATTTAAAATAAAATATTTACATGAAAAAAAAGAATTGGGTCCAAGGTTTTGTTCATAGGTGATCCACAGGGATTTGGGTTTAACCTATTGATATTTTCGGACCCTGGTGTCTACACAATCACAAGATCATCATCCTGAATGATATTAGCTTCATTGTCATCCCTGATAACAAAGCCATATCTTAGAGGTGCTCCCCGCACCCTTTCTGACCTTCGGAGAGGAGGTGTGTATAGTGGCTGTTCTTGATCTACAAGTTCAGTGAATGGAGACTTGGTTATTTTTCCTTTGAGGCAAGATTCACAAGTTCCTAATGATTGGAAATCATAAGGGCCAATATCTTTGACTAACTTGTTTATCCTTGACTCACTAATATGACCTAACCGGCAATGCCAGAGATATGTGACATTGACATTATCTCTCTTTCTCTTCTTATCTTTAATAAGAAGTATTTCATCATTGAGTTCCAAAGTAAGAAGACCATTAATGAAACAACCATGCCCAAATATTTTATTATTTTGAAAAATAGAGTAGCCACTGCTCTTTACATTGATTTCATATCCTTGCTGTAATAACAAGGGTATAGAAATAATATTTCTTACAATATTGGGTATGTAGTAACATTCTTCTAACTTTAACATATTATCCAAGGGTAATAATAAGATACAAGTGCCCATAGCTTCAGCATAAATGGCCTAACCACTTGCCCCATATAGCTTGAAGTCACCTTTCTCCAATTTTCTAATTTGGTGGAGTCCTTGCAATGAATTGTAGATATGAGATCCACATGCGGTATCCAACATACATGAATTAGAATTTGAAGAACTCAATGATAAATTTCTTTGTATCATGTACAAACCTTTAGATGCTCCACTTGCATCTTGCTTCACACTTGCAAGATATATCTTGTAATTTTCCTCTAGTGCCCTTGCTTGTCGCAGTGGAAACAGGCTCCATCAGCCTTCTTAGCTTTCTTCTTATTCTGGAAGCTCTTTTAGGGTTGAATTTTCTTTTCAAACCCTTCTTCTTTGCCTGTTTCTTTCTTCCATCAATTAGAAGATGGTGAGCCTTGTCTCCTTTTGAATGGCTCTCTACTGTCTTAAGCATTTTAAGTAGCTCTGGCAATGAAGTATTCTTTGTTCATATGGTAATTAAGAACAACTAAGAGAAGGAATCTGGGAGTAACTGCAGGATCAAGTCCTGATTGAGTTCCCTATCCATGACAACCCTAATTGACCTAATCGGGTGATTAAGTCAATCATTTTCAATACATGGGTTTGTACAAATGAACCCTCACTCATTCGTGCACGGAACAACTACTTCAATTCTCATATCGAGCAGCCCTACTTTGCTCTCATAAAATTCCTTTAAATTGAGCAATATGGACTGAGGTTCCATACCTTCATGATGCCTCTAGAGTTCGTTGCTCATGGAGGCCACATAATGCACCTGATAGTTGTACTATCATTTTGCCACGTTCTATGTGTGGCAATATCCTCCTCTGAAGCATCCTCTCCGATCATCTCAGGATCTAGAGAATCCAGAATATAGGAAAGCTTCTCTTGAGTCAATACAATGCTCAGGTTCCCTCAGCCAGTCCACATAACTAGGAAAAGTTAACTTGTTATCTAAAATGCCCCGTAGTGATAAATTTGAAGCCATTATGTAAATATCCTACATATAATTAAAGAACAATATCAGTAGACCACCCCAGATGACATTCACAATTAGATAAGGACTTTTATATCTAATTATGTCTCCCACTATTTTTTTGAATACCATAACCCTCAATCTATAGCAAGCGAGAAACCTTACTGGTTTCTTTAGTGGGGTTGAGATCCTAATTCCTCATGAATGCCTTGTGTGTACACAACAAACACTAATGAGTTCAAAGGTTGGACTTCCTTTCCAATTGCAAACTATGCAATCTCAACTATTAAACTTGCCTCTAAGACACTTATGGCCTTGTGTGTACACAACAAACCATAATGTCTTAGTTTAGTTAGACCCTTCATTTCTATATAGCCATGATTGAATAATGTTGCCCTTATGTGTACACAACAAAGCAACAATTCCAATCATGCTATAAAGCACCGAGTACACCAAGACAAATTTCATATCAAACCTAAAGTAGGCCTTGTGTGTATATAACAAACCTACTATAATTTGACATAATTTTGTTTAGCATGAGGAAGGCAAATTATAGTATTCTTAATCAATTAGCATTCCAAAATTAAGATTTTAGATTGACCAAATTGGCCAGGTAAGAGGAAGGGGTGAGGGGATCCAACCGTTGCTTTCCTTAGAGACCATTGAATTGGCCAGGTCAAACAAAGGAACCAATTAAAAATCTCAATCCCTTTACCTTCCCAGAACACTTGCTTGACACCAACTGGCTGATCATAACCGTAATTGGTTTTATATCATGATTAAGTTTATACTATGACTAAATATGATTTTTAATGAGGGCTTTGATGATCTCAAACACATCCTAAATTATCATATCAAGAATGTTCATAACAACAAGTATAAACATAAAGCATATCAATCCAGCATATGCATAACATTGCATGATTACATAGCGATCATATCATAGCATGATATTTTAATACCCCGTTCACCTCACATTTTCATGGGATATGGCCACAGCGGCACCCCTACACGCCATAGGAGATCCATTGAATTGGAGGAGAGGGCCTTTAAACCCTACTTGGCTCCTATGACCGGATGGCCATGGTGACTAACCAAATCCAAAGCAGTTACTAGGATAAAAGTGTTTATAATGATGCATTTGATCAACAATATGCATAATATCATATCATAACAAAAACATGCTATTTTCATGATAAAAAGAAACCAAACATATTAGTTCTAATATGCATACAAACACAATTCTAGAAGAGTTGACTTGATAGGTTTCAGGTCTACTCGGTTTCTAGTCGGGTCGACTCGAATAAGGTTCGGGTTGACTCGAATGTGGATGTCCATGAACTTCAAAAAGATACATAATTGAATGTACTAATAGTGGCTCTGATACAACTGATGGGATTTCTAGGGAGCCAAGGTCATCATGCTACATGCGGAAGTGAATTTAAAAAACAAAAATTCTAGCATGAAATCCCCAACTGGCAAGAAGAAACCCTAATTGCCAGATCCCCTTAGACAAAATCAACTAATGAATCATAAATGAAGTACAAGAAATATACCTGAAATGCTATTTTCCACTTCTTTCTACAAGACTCACAAGTGTAAGCCTTCCAACGGTGATCCACATGAGAATTGAACCAAGGAAGAACTCCTTGAAGTTGCTTGCTAGAGTAGGACTCTTTTTGTAGCCTTTGGATTTTTCACCACTTTAGGACACCCTGTCTCACTGTAGGGGACTATGAACACTCTCCTAAAGCACTCTTGGTTTTAGGACAACCCTCTTCTAGGACCCCTTAGGCTTATGTCCATAAACAAATTCTTATCCTAGTAGAAAAGACCTTGTCTTAACAAGACAAGTCTTGTCTTAAAGAAAGAAGGAGGGATGGAAAAATAGAGAGACTGAACAACAACATCTCATTTCATCATACACCATTAAATAAGAATTTAAGGGCCAAGAAAATCATCCCAAAATTTCTTATCAAATATGTCTCTTCATATCTGATAAGACTCTCCAGGACTCAGGAGTCTTATTTGAGTTCTCCAGATGATCTCTCCTCATGCCACATGGCATGCATCGAACTCAAGCGAAAGGAGGCATCTTTTCTTGTCTTGAAATCGCAAAAGAGGAATCCTGAGAGCAGAAGGACTCTGCCTCAGAACCGTGCACAGATGAAGAGACACGACTCTTCATCTACATACGTTGACTTCTTCTCACTTCATGCCGCCCTTTTGTCCCATTTTGATCGATCAACCAAAACCAAAGGGTGTGGAGACTATTTGAAGAGGCATCCCAAATAAGAAACTCCCAGAGCTTCGTCTGCAGAAGGACTCTCAATCCTTCTACACGCACTCTTTTCTCCCACGCACGCCAAGAGGTGCCAAGAGTCCTGAGCACCCAGGACTCTTCAATAAACTGGGTTAATGTCCAAATAAAAACTAGATAAAGCCTGGTTTAGGATGCCTCAATTAGGACTCAACCTAATGTAGGTTTCTCTCAATTAGTTTGCCCAATTAACAACCAACTAGACCAAAATCAATTGGGTTAGGAATTGTGTTAGCCTACACATGCTAGTGTAAATTTGGCTAACCAATTAGGATGCCATGACCTTAATTAAACCATGTATGACTTCCTTAGCCAACTCCCTAATATGTGTGATCCTTTGGAATTCACATTTGGCCAGCAGTAGGTTTAGGTTTGAGCCTATTTGAACCAATCAATCTCGATTGACATAATTAGGTCAAATTGGCTCACCTAATTGTCCAATTTGAATTATCCACCGAATTGACTTATGAAACCAATCCAATTTGTTCATGAAAACATACAAGACAAGATTGACATCTAGCAACATGTCATTCCTACCCAGAAAATGTGGAATTTGATTAAAAGTACCAAAATACCCTTCAGTTGAAAGTTACCATGCAATTCAATCTTTCGATCTCCCATTATCCTGATTAAGTGATAGGTATGGATACATGTCAAACCGTAATACTTAATCATATCGAATCTCAGCTCGATCATGAGGACTCAACTAATGACTGATTAGAAACCACTTCTAATTTCATCCTGCTTTGATCAAAGGCTCCTTGAGTCACTCATCGAAGAGATTACACGGGATAACAATTCCTCTTACCAGGAATGATCGATTCCTTGTTGGTCCACTCACATCATTCGTATACCTTCCACCATACCCAAACACCCCCGTACATGACTTAATGTCATAAATGAGTATGAACCAAAAATATGGCTTAGTATGCACAATAAACCATGGTGACCTCAGGTCTAAAGGTCACATGCACAACTCCTACTCTGAGACCTATCTTTTGACAAGCATTAAGACTTCCATTAGATAGTCCCGATGTGGATCAGTTCAGTGTACTCATACCTTGATGAGCACCCTTATCCTTGTATTAGTGTCTCAACACAAATGGTTGTGAGAACAACCATCCTTATTGACTGAGTATACATAGGATAAGCTAGTCTTATCAGATTCATCGATCTACAAAATGGTGGTCTATTGACTAGGAACATTTTGATTAGGATTTATAGGAACTTAGGTCTCACTGTTATGATCTTTATCATAACCCTAATTCCATTCCCCAATCTATGGGGTTCATCATAATCCATAAATAAGACACAGCAGTATATGATGAAAATAAATGCCTTTATTAATATAATGTCATACAAGAGTTTGGAAGATTACAAAAATGCCCTTATAATGATTGGCTTTTAGGGCACTTTTCTTTCAAAACTTACCTT
This sequence comes from Areca catechu, assembly GCA_021397845.1. Lineage (NCBI taxonomy): Eukaryota > Viridiplantae > Streptophyta > Magnoliopsida > Arecales > Arecaceae > Areca > Areca catechu. The sequence goes on along the minus strand of CM038051.1, from coordinate 137,391,702 downwards.
TGGAGCTTGGTCCTTGGCATGGAGCCTTCATCATCAGCTTCAAAGCATCAAGAAAAACCTGCAAATGATCCAAAGTAAGGTTGTGGTGATCAAGAATTGAAAGAAAATGAAGGATTCAACAAAGGAAAGTGAAGGGACTTGAAGAAGGTTGCTGAATTTTTTGGCAGCACTTTCCCTTCTTCCTGGACTACTTAGATCCTAGGTAGAAAAGCATGGAAGGAACTAAGATCTTTCAAACTCGAGGCACTCACTCAAACTCAAACTCAACACTCTAACTCAAACTTCAAGAGAAACACTCAAAACTCCAGGGTGAACTCATGAACTCGATAAGGTGGAAGAGAAAACAAACTAGCAATCTTTCATTCAAGTGAAATATTGCATGCCTTACAAGAGGAGTCCTTGTTCCTATTTATTGGCCAAGGGCAGCTATAATGGTTGCAAAAAATGTGGATTAACTAGCTAACTAATTCAGATTTAGTTAGTAACTAATTACATGATAAGTTCCTAGTAACTAATCCTAACAAGAAAATGTCCAAGAAGCTCCATGTGGCGCCACCTCCTTGAAACACTTGTCTTCATCCAATCCTTCCACATGTCCTTTTAAGTTTGGTCTTTCAATAGGCTCCAAAGTAGATGAATTCTTCATAGCTTGCCAGTCCAAAGATAGGCTTCAAGGTAGATGATCTTCAATAAAGTTTGGCCGGCCTTTGGACTTGGTAAAAGGGGCTTCACTAGTTTTATTTGTTGGCTCTAAGTGGACATAAACACTCTATACTTGCTTCATAGAATTAGGAGTCTTCAAGAGGTGCTTCACAAAGTTGGATTTCTTCTTCATATATTTATGGGAACCTGAAAATATTGGACTAAACCAAAGATAGTTAGTTTGTAGCTTCTTTCCTCTTGTCAATGTCCTCGTTATCTTGGAGAGTGGATGTAGGTGGTTTGGTGTGCACCGAACCACTATAAATCTATGTATTTGTGATTGCTTCTCTCTTCTTGCATTTGCTTATTATTTCTACTGCATTTTAATTATCAAGCACACAAACACTTGAAATCACTAGCACCTTCATTATTTTAAATTGGGACATACTTGCAATAACTTTTAAAATCTAATTCACCCCCCTCTTGGATTGCTTCGTTGGGCAAGAAGTGGTATCAAAGCCATGTACTCAGCTTATAGGTCTAACTACCTTGAGTTAAAGATCTATGGCAACACCTTTTGGTTTTAGTGTTGTTGAGGGACAAGCCTCAAATAGACCACCTTACTTTAATGGTACAAATTACACATATGTAAAACTCGCATGCAAATTTATAGTTATTCTATTGATTACAATTTGTTGAAAGTTTTGTTAAATATCCTTATATTCCTTTAGTTGAGATTAATGGCATTTCCATTCCAAACATGAAGAGGATTGGGATAAAAAACATTAAGCAATCCGAACTTAATGCTAAGGCTATGAACTTGCTCAATGTGCTTTGAATCCTAATGAATTTAATAGTATATCTATATGTATATCCATGAAGGAAATATGATAAACTTGAGGTTACTAATGAGGTACCTATCAAGTAAAAAATATTAAAATAAATATGCTTGTACATATATATGAGATGCTTAGAATGGAGCCTAATGAATCTATTACTGATACGTATACTATGTTTACTAATATTGTAAATGGTATAAGAAGTCTTGAAAAATAATGTCTAATGCTGATCTTGTAAACAAAATTCTCATGTCATTGCCAACATCTTGGGATCCAAAGTGATGGCAATACAAGAAGCTAAAGATGTTGAGACTCTACCTTTGGAGCAACTTATTGGTTCACTCATGACTTATGAGTTGAACTTGAAGCAAAAGGCAGTGGATGCAGATAGAAAAAGAAGCAGATAGCATTCAAATCCATTACACCAAAGGAATCCTCAAGTGAAGAATTTGAAGAAGGAGAAAATAAGGATGAAGAGGCACTTATTGCAAGAAAGTTTAGAAGATTCATGAGAAAGAAGAAATTTTCCTACAAAAAGAAGCCTCAACCTAGCAGGAAAGGAAAAGAAAAGGAAAAACAGGAGAAGAATCAACAATTTGCTTCAAGTGCAGGAAGCCTGGACACTACAAGTTTGATTGTTCTCTCCACAAGAAATCCAAAAAGAAATTTGGAAAGAAGGCAATGATGGCTACATTGATTGACAGTGAAGACTCCAATCAGAGGAAGAACAACCAGAAGTAGCCATCTTTGCCTCATGGCTCAAGAAGATAGGTATAATCTGAACTTGAACTTGATTTTACATTCGATGAACTTAGAGATGCTTTTGATGAACACATGCATGAATACAATTGCTGAAAATTGAAAATAAATAGTTGAAGAAGCATGCTAATACATGTTCTCTTGAAAACAACAATCTTATAAATGAAAATAATGATTTAAAAACTAAGATTGATATTTTAGAAAAATAAAATAATGCTTTATCCATGAAAATAGAAGTTTTAAAAAGATCAAAGGCTATTGTTATAAATAATAACTTTTAAAGAAAAACAAAGACCTTGAGGTAGAAACAAGAAATTCAAAGATGAGCTTGATAAGTTAAACCTGTTGTTAAAAAATTATATTTAGTTCTGAAAAGTTAAATTTATTGTTGAACAATCAAGAGCTATATTTGATAAAGTAGGATTTAGTTAGAAATAGCAAAAGAAACAAAAAATTTTCAAGAATTTCTTTGTTCTTACATCATCTAATATTACTTGTATTAATTGTAAAAATTTTGGGAATAAAGCATATCAGTATGATCTAAGAAAGTTAAATAATTCTAGAAGATTTGGTTTCCAAAAGGAACCACCCTTAGTAATAACCTTAAAGGATCTAAGATGGCTTGGGTACCTAAATAAAAACTTGATCTATTTTGCAAGTGTCTCCTTCAACCAAAGAGAAGAAAATATTATGGTATCTTGACAGTGTTTGCTCAAGACATATGACAGGAGATGTAAAGAAATTCACGTCTCTTGAGATCTGAATGGAGGGAGTGTAACTTTTTAATATAATGGTAAAGGAAAAGTCATTGATATCAGTAAAGTTTACATCTCCCCTTCTGCTAATATTGATAATATCTACTGGTTGATGGATTAAACATAATTTGCTCGGTATTAGTCAGTTTTGCAAAAAAGACTATAAAGTAGTTTTTGAATCATCTCTTTGTATGGTATCTAGTCTTGATAATAATGGAGTGAAATTCATTGAAAAAAGGCATGGCAACATCTATCTTGTTGATCTTGACAATTTACCTTTACATGATGGTGAATGCCTAGTTGCAATGAATTCCATAATTAATGAGACTAGTTGGCTTTGGCATCGTATATTAGGTCATGCAAGCATGCATCTACTTTATAAATTATGCAAAAAGGACTTAGTTAAAGATTTACTAAAACTTAGATTTAAAAAAGATAAAATTTGTAAAGCTTGTTAATTTGGAAAATAAACAAGAACATCTTTCAAAAGTAAAGGAATGGTTTCAACTTCTAGGCCACTAGAACTACTCCATGTGGATCTTTTTGGACTAACTAGGACCACAAGCCTTGGAGGTAACAATATGGACTAGTCATAATGGATGATTTCTCTTGGTTATACAAGTTTTATTTTTAGCACATAAAGATGAATCATTTTCAGCTTTCATAAAGTTTTATCAAAAAGTTTCAAATGCAAAGGTATTTCAATTATTTGTATTCGAAGTGACCATGGAACTGAGTTTGAAATCAAGATTTTGAAAATTTTGTAATAAGAAAGAGATTGAACATATTTTTCTACACCTAGAATACCTCAACAAAAGGGTGGTAGAAAGAAAAAATCATACTTTTAAAGAAAGACATGCATAATACATTATGAAAATGATTTACCTAGTTATTTTTAGGCAGAAGCTGTTAATACTGCCTCTTATATTTTAACCATATGTTAATCAGACCAATTTTTAAAAAAAAACCTTATGAGCTTTGGAAGGAAAGAAAACCTACTGTGAAATATTTTCGGTTATTTGGTTAATGATGTTTTATTTCAATGAATGAAAAAGATTATTTAGACAATTTGATGCCAAGTCAGATGAAGGTATCTTCTTAGAATACTCTACATCTAGCAAGGCATATTTTTTGAACAAAAGAACACTTGTAGTAGAAGAGTCTATGCATGTAGTATTTGAAGAGTCTACTAAACTCCTTTAGAAAAGAGGATACTTTTGATGAATGTGCAGGTGTGAAGGACTCAAGAAGCTGACTTTGGATGATCACCCTACCAAAGAGAGTAAAGAAGATCAAAACAGAAGAACGAAGAAGAAGCCACAAGATCTTCACTAAAGGATTTACCCAAAGAATGGAGTATGCTCATAGATATCCTAAAAAATTATCTTTGGTAATCCATCGAGAGGGGTAAGAACTAGATCTTCTATTAAAAATGTATATGACTATATTGCTTTTGTATCATAAATTGAACCTAAATGTATTGAAGAAGCTAAAAAGACCCTAACTGAATGATTGCTATGCAAGAGAAACTAAATCAATTTGAAAAAAATAATGTTTGGATACTAATAGAAAGACCAAATAATGCTTCCATAATTTATACTAAATAGGTATATAGAAATAAATTGGATGAAAATGATATAGTAATTAGAAACAAGCTAGACTGATAGCTAAGGATTATAATCAAGAGAAGGAATTGATTTTGATGAAACCTTTGCTCCAGTAGCTAGACTTGAACTATCAGATTACTTTTAGCATTTGTATGTTTTATGGATTTCAAACTATTTCAAATGGATGTTAAAAGTGCATTTTTGAATGGTTACATTACTGAAAAAGTTTTATTGAACAACTACCTAGTTTTAAAAATCATGCACACATTGATCATGTTTCCAAATTACACAAAGAACTTTATGATTTAAAGTAGCCCCCCGTGCATGGTATGAGAGACTAGTAATTTTTTGATTAAAAATTGTTTTACTAGAGGTCATGTCAATACTGATCTATTTTTAAAGAAAAGGCTGATGATCTTTTAATAGTACAGATCTATGTTGATGATTTTATCTTTGGTACCACTAATGAATCTCTTTGTCAATAATTTGAAAAGCTAATGTAGGGAGAGTTTGAGATGAGCATAATGGGAGAATTGAGCTACTTCCTCAGACTCCAAATTAAGCAAACAAGTGAAGGGATCTTCATCAACCAAGCTAAATATATAAAGGAGATCTTGAAAAAGTTTGGGATGGAGAAGACTATACCTATTGGTACACCTATGAGCCTTTCATGTAAGCTTAACAAGGATGAATCCGGTAAAAAAGTTAATCAAAAATTTTACAGAGGCATCATTGGATCATTACTGTACTAACTGCTATTAGACTAGATATTATGTTTAGTGTATGCATGTGTGCTAGATATCAGTCTGAGCCTAAGGAATAATATTTATTGGCTGTTAAGCACATACTTAGATATTTATCTAGCACTGTTGATATTGATCTATGGTACTCTAAGAATTCAGCTATTGATTTAATTGTATATTCTAATGCTAATTTTGCTGGTTATAAGTTAGAAAGAAAAAGTATTTCTAAAACCTGTCAATTTCTTGGAGTTAACTTAATCTCATGGTTTAGCAAGAAATAAAACTCAGTTGCACTATCCATAGTTAAAGCTAAATATATTGTAGCTGGAAGTTGTTGTACTCAAATCTTGTGGATTAAGCAACAACATGAGGATTTTAACATTAAACTAGGACACAAATTAGATGTGACAACAAGAGTGCTATAAACTTAACTAAAAATCTTGTTCAACACTCTAGAAGTAAGCACATTGAAATTAGATATCATTTTATTAGGGATCATGTTCAATACAATGATGTTATGCTTGAATTTGTTTGCACTAAAATGCAATTGCTGATATACTAACCAAGCCACTTATAAAGATAGGTTCACTATGATTAGAAGAGAATTAGGGATCATTATTCTTTTGATTGAATTTCAATCTCTTAATGACCTTTCAAATTCTCCTTGAAAATCTTCTGATCAATATCCTTGAAAATCATGATTAATCATTTGTAGACCATTGAAATCAGTCTCTGTAATTTTCTATGATATTTTTATATTTTTTGAGATTTTTGACAAAGTGTTGACACTTTGAAGTGTTAACACCTCCAAGTGTTGACACTTGAATTGAAGTCGTCGACACATGAATGGCAGGAATATGAGAACAAATAGGAAAAATTGATCATTTTCTCTCATTTTTCTCCTAATCCTTGAGCTGACTTATCTATAAACATTATCTCATCCTCCATTTAACTCCAATCACTGTTCCAACCACCCAATTTCTTGTTTGAGCCTATTTCTTCCCTATTTCTCATGGTTCTTCTTTGATTTCTCAAGATTTTACCATGAAATCCATATCCATTTCGCCATACATTGCTTCTTTCCCTATTTTCTTAAGAGATGGGTCATGGAAAATAAGTTGTCAGGAGACCTCGTCAGTCTACACAGGATATACAGTGGTGCACAAAGGTATGGCATGAGGATTCGGCACCAGAGTCACCAGTTCAGTAGGACATTCCTGTTAGACCACCTATTCATGGAATAGATAAGATGGCCTCCAAGGCCATTATTGGAGGATGGCGGGCAGATTTTGATTTTATGGACCAGCACCACTTCTGCATTGGAGATTGGTTGAGAGATGCTGGGCTGGCCCACTTCTGCTCACTGACAGAGAGGTTTTATCCTGGCATGATATGAGAGTTCTATGGAACATTGGCCAAAGGAACAGATAGCTAGATTGTTGAGATCCGAGGGATAGCTTTATCACTCACTGTAGAGGTTTTGAGTTGAGCTTGGGAGATTCCATTGAGTGGTATCATATCCGACTCCTTGGTGGATCGGATGAGCAGATTGTGATAAATTTTGAGTCAGAGGTTCTCAGAGAGGGAGACACAGTTGTTGCATCTTAACTTTATCCAGAGATGAGATTACTCCATCACATCATCGCCCGGATACTTCTAATAAAGACCGAATGCTTCAATTTCATCATGGAGATAGAGTTACTTGTCATGGTGTCTTTGATCCAACAGACTCCTTTATGCATCCCCATTCTCATGGTACATCAGATGACCCAGGCAGCCACTAGCAGGAGGCTATGTTTACCGTATAGCATGGGTTTGACCAACCTCTTTAGAGCTTAAGGAGTTGTCATAGATGGAAAGCCCTACAGGCAGTTACTTCATACTGACATCTACGATGAGAGATTGCTGCATAGGATAAAATATCATCTGCATAAAGGATAGTGGAGACGTAGGATCTCAAGGTAGGCTACTGATGCAGATGATGAGGTTGCTATTGAGGAGGAGCAGATATTTATGGATGAGGCCAAGCTATTTGAGCCGTTGAGAGACATTCTTGATACTTAGCCCACACCATCAATTTTGGCACAACCTAAGGTGCCACCTCCTACTGATAGCATTGAGGATAGGATGACTCGCTTGGAGACTGAGGTTATGACTATCAGATAGCGAGTTGATAAAATTCATATGGAGGTGAGAGCAGGTCATCAGGAGATGAGAGAGGGACTCTCAGCTATTCTAGCCATACATGAGAGATTATCTTCTGCCAAAGCACCCTCACCATCATCATCAAATTCCCCGCCAGCTCCACTAGCACCTACAGCTCCAGCACCATATATAGGAGATGGCCAGGGCAACTCTTCCATGGATTTTGATGTTGTAGATTGTATAGTGGAGCCTGAGCCTGATGTTGCTGTAGATATGTTGAGGACTCCTATTCCTAATCCTCCTAGTTCATCTACCCAGAGTCCAGTCCTATCCAGCACACCCATCATTTATGACCCATCTGACACTTTAGTTTCCACACCTATTCTTCACACCAACCCCCTTGAAACTTCTATTTAGTTATCGACTCCTACTTTTAGTATCCCCACTAGGACTCCAACAGTTCCTTCCACATCCACTTTGATCCAGGAACTAGGGTTTTACACACCTGGTTTCCATATTATTTCTTCAGGACCCAATTTTGATATCACACCTTTGATCACTAATACAGTTGCTGATCCCATCACACTTTATGTTCCTACTACTGATGTTGCTTCCTCCTCTTCCATACCAACTAGAGGAAGAGCACGTACTAGAAGCAGATGTAGAGGGTGTGGTGATGCATGCAGACCTATCTGGACCAGATTTTCAGATCTCTAGCTGATGTGGCTGCGACCTCGACCTTCTAGGGCTATCAAACTGATCATTGTGGAGATTGGGTCTTCCTCTGATGAGGAAAGCACCCCTTAGGGTTGCTTGGTATATCATTCAGTCTTTATTTCAGTATTTTATATATCTATATTTTAGTGTGTCCTTGTACTGGTAATATATTATATGTATCAAATTATGAATCAATTGTATTAAATACTTGAAATTATATATATATTGGCCTTTTGAGACTTTGTCTGAGTACATTTTTGCTATTACAATGTTTCATGTCTACCTTGATCTTTTTCTTACCTTTTAATGATGACAAAAAGGGGAAGAAATTAATGAAAATTAGAAATGGGGAGTAATAAAGAATTAATATAAAAAATTAATGAGAATTAAGCAATAAGTAAGAGGGAGAGAATAAATTAAATTACTAAAGCAGTAATTTTTTAAAAAACTTCTCAAAAATCTCTTCTTGAAAATTAGTTTTTAGATCATATATTAAGGGAGAGTTTTTGTTCTATGCTCTATTACTCTTGATTTATACCCTTCAATCCTTTGCTTTGATACCTATTATTCTTATTTGCTCTATTTTTTATGCTCTGATATTCCTTATTCTTATTTTTAATATGCTCTTATACTCTTTGTTTTCATACTTAGATACTCTTTATGCTCTACAAATTTGTTCTGATACTATCTATCTTTTTGGCATGCTCTGATATGTTCTAACATTTTTTTAATGCTCTTAAAGCTTTTTCTCTGATACTCTTCATAATTCAACCTGTTTTTCTCTAATGCTTATCTTTCAAAACCAATTGTAAACTCTGATACACATTATGATCATCTAATAAAAGTATACAACTCTGATATATTTTGATTATTAGCTCCGATACATTACAATCATAGCTCTAATACATCATAGTTACAGCTCTGATACATTTAATTTATATGAATTGAATTCATTCTTATATATATAGCTCTGATATATTGAATTTATTCTTATAGCTCTGATACATTTTAGATGAGTTTTTGTTCTTGATAAACATTATAATTTAAACTATGATACTCATTATAAATTGCCTTGATACTTATAATCAATTCCTTTATACTTATTGCAAATCCTTTGAGCTTATCATGGGTATATACTTAAAGGTTTTGTCATCATCAAAAAGGAAGAGATTATTGACTCTTGTCTTGATTTTGATGAATAACAAAATATTTAAGTATATTTGAGTACTAACAGTGTGTTAAAAGTGTGTTTACCAGAATAGGGTACTCATCAAAGCTATTTTATGTTAAAAGCTCAAAGCTTGTTATGTTGTTGAAGAAGCTAATTAAATTGATGTAATTTGAAGTTAAATGGACCTTGATACATAAGAATAATATTGAAGAACTCAAATCTTGAAGTTGAAGAAGTTTCAGTAGAGTTTCAATAGAGTTTCAGGAAAATTTTAGCCAAGTATCGACTCATGGAAGTAAAGTGTCGACTCAAGGTATCGACTCACAGAAGCTTAAGCTGATACACAGAAGAAGTTTAGATGGCATACAAGAAGTGTCGACTCATGTGTCGACGCAAGTATTGAATCAAGACCTGAGACCAAAATGAAGACAGAACATGCTGAATTCAAGTCTTTCCTTAAGTGTCGGCTGATGAAGATGAAGTGTCAACTCAAGTGTCGACTCACCAAAATCAGTGTCGATGCACCAATGCACTCCAGAGGGCTACAGAAAGCATTTTTAACCTAGTGTCGACTAATGTATTGACCATGACCTAAAGTGTTGACACTTGGAGGCATGGATGAACAGTAATGGCTAGTTTTTTGAAGCATAGAATTGGTCCTTTTTGCCCCAAACGGTTATTTTCACCTCTCCAATGGTCAAAAATGATCATTTAAGGCTTGAAAAGTTATTTAAAGTGGACCAAACACTTAAGGAAAAGTGAGAAAAGCTTTCATTAAAATATTCATTGAAGAACAATTACTTTTGAGTGAAGTTAAGCCTTCAAGCATTCAAGAGCATTCAAGGAGCATTCAAGTCCAACTCTCAAGCACTCATTAAGGCTTCAAAAACTTGAAGACAAGCTTTCTCAACATCAATCTAAGAACTTTAAAGAGATATTTGCTTTATTTTTGAGAGCTTATTATATTCTTACTTTAAACTTAAATTTATAGTTGTTCCAAGTTTCAAGTGGTTTGAAAGTAGTGTTGGGTTGTTGGTGAGCCTTGTTTCAAAAACCAGCTTAGGTTGTTGGTGAGCCTTATGAAAACCAATAAGGTTTTTGGTTATCCCATAAAACTATGAGATTTTTGGTGAGCCTTGTGAAAACCAAGATGTTTTTGGTTAGCCTCGTGAAGCCAAAGGGTTGTCATTAGTGAGCTCAGAAAACTAATAGACTGTAATCAACTAGGATTATAGTGAAATTCCTGATTAGACCTTAGGGAGTGGAGTAGATGCTTTGGTGTTCACCGAACCACTATAATTTTTTGTGTGCTTGTGATTGTTTCTCTCTTCTTGCATTTGTTTATTTTTTCTGCTACATTTTAATTATCAAGAACACAAACACTTGAAATCACTAGCAACTTCATTATGTTAAATTGGCACATACTTGCAATTGTAAGTGAAGCAGTGTAAGCAGACTGTATTTTAAAACTATTTTAAAATAAAGAATGGCGAAAGACTTGGTAGATCGATCAAGTTGATCTGCCAATCTGCCTACAACAGGATCCAACACAATAAAAGTGCATGCATAGGATACCATAAGCAATAAAAGAAAAAAGTATGTAAAAATTTCATGCTTTAGATTTGATTGCATGAGACCAAGGGAAAGGTATGTTACCTTTAAACCATTGGATGGAGGTGATGAAGAACTGCCGAGCCACACAAGTGTCTGGCCTCTATGGGTAGTTCACACCAGGGCTCGATCCTAATCAACTCCCTTAGAGTGCTAGCTCCTTAGGATCGTGGAAGCCAATCTTCTCCTTTCTTGGACCTACAAGACTTTCTTGAAGCCGCTGGGAAGAACTTGTTGGGGGACAATAAGGAGAAGTGGAAGTGGAACCCTTCCCAACCAACTCATTTTTCCCAAACCCTAGCTTGATTGCTAGGTAGGCTCATATCCAAACCCCTAATCCTCTCAAACCCCACTCTAAGGAATCCCTTTCTTTCTCTCTTAGAAAAGCCTAGCTTCTTATCCTTTTGCTGGCCCTACAATAGTACTTATTTATAGTGGCAGTGAAAAGGGAGAGAGATATGAAAGGTGGAGTGATTAGGGGAAAGGGTTAAGGGTTAAACCAAATTAGTTCTAAGTTTAAATGGGAGAAAATCTGCATTCCCAAATAATGCATTCCATAAAAACCTTGGAGCCAATTTCAGCCAAGATTTGAAATTTGAAATAGAAATTCAAATTTAAATCTTTTTAAAGCAAAGAGAGCATAAAAAATCAAATCCAATTTGATCATAAGCCAAATCATATTTGGCTTAATCCATTAGGTTGCAATCATATTGCAAATAAGTCCTCCAAAATTCACTAATCGAATTAGTGAAAAAAAAAATTCTCGTCATAGCCAAGGGTCGACACTTGGATCATGGTCAATCATATTGACCCCTAGTGATGCCAAACGATTCTCAATCATCGATCAACCTTTAGATTAGGTAGAAACCCCTATAGTGTGTGACTCCATAGGTTTCAACACTAAGCCGATAGCACTGGAACACTTCTAGTACCAATCAAAGTCATCATCTAGCAATGAAACCTAACGTCCAGATATGTCGAAGATTGCATAGCAACTCTCTAGAACTACTGGCATATGGTTATCGCATAATTCATTCCTTTGACTGCATAATGCTCAGGATGATCTAGGGTTTGACTACCAATCCAAATTTAGTTCATCTAGATCATGTCTCAACCTTATAAGTTCTGTGACTCCTCATAAGAACTACCCTGGCAAGGATTTGCCAAATTAAGACATAGTGAGTCATTCACTCCAAACCATTTGGAGGGGTTAATCCTATCTTGATCTACCACTGCTCCACAAGTACATGACTGTACCTAGAAACCTTTCATCATTGGATTAAAAATTCAGGTAGTCTAGTACCAAAGTATAGTGAGTTGCTTGGAAGCTACCATGGTAAACTCAGGTCTAAGGAACACATATTCCCATATCCCTTCGCGAGCAACCCTTTGGCATAAGGGAGCTCTACAGTTGGTCACTTTCAGTAAGATATCATACATTTCACCTGTATGTCATATCAATGTCCCTACACTCTTTGGTTAAGAGGACAACCAACCAATGTAACATACAATAACCTACACTTGATACATCATCATCCTATAATAATGTATCATTTGGTTGTGAACCAATTTAAGAACTACTCGATATATCCTCTCAATATCAATATAATGTAGTTCTAACGACTCCATGATACTAAAGTTCTTTTTAGAAAAATACACATATGATGAATAGCCAAAAGAGTAACTTTTATTTATTTAAAAAAATTTACATATAATTACAAAATAGCACAACCATCTATAGCCTAAATAATTGGCTTTGGGATGCTGTTCCTAGCAACTCCCACTTGGACTAAAATCAATCAGTATAGAATCTTATTCCTATTTTCCACTAACAACTATCAAACTCTTGAACTTCGTTGGCTTTAGTGAAGGGGTCGGCCAGGTTCTCCTTTCCATCGGTCTTTTGAAGGTCGATGTCATATTGTTCCATGATTTCTTGTACAAGGTGATAGCACCGCAGAATGTATTTGGTGTGTTGATGGTACTTCAGCTCTTTAGCTTGAGTAATGGCTCAAGTGCTGTTATAATACACTGGAATAGGACCATTTAGGGAAGGTGTCACTCCCAGCTCACCAAGAAAATTTTGCAACCTCACAGCTTCCTTTGCTATATCCGATGCTGCAATATATTCTGCTTCGCATATTGAGTCTGTCACAGTAAGTTGTTTGAAACTTTTCCAACAGATCGCTCCTCCATTTAGGATAATGATGAACCTGACACACACTTGCTGTCATCCCTATCTGATTGAAAACTGGAGTTAGTATACCCCACAAGTTTTAAGTCAAGCTCTCAATAAATCAACCATTGATCCTTAGTATTTTGCAGATACTTAAGAATGGTCTTTACCACCTTCCAACGAGCTTCACCTGGGTTTGACTGGTATCTGCTCACTATGCCTAGTGAGTATACCACATCTGGTGTAGTACAGGTCATGGAGCACATGATAGAATCCACTACCGAAGTACATGGGATTTTACCCATACACTCTCTCCCCTCAAGAGTTGATGCATAATCCTTTTTAGAGAGTGTAATTCTAGGGCCTATCAGGAGATAGCCTTTCTTGAAATTCTCCATACTGAATCACTTCAGCATAATATCAATGTACAAAGACTGGTGTTGCCTTGTAAGAAACCTAAGAGGGAGGGTGAATTGGATCTCTAAAAATTAAAATTACTTTACTTAATACTAAGCAATGCAATCTAATTCAATAAGTAAATTAGCAAGGTACTATTAATTCAATTGTAATGCTCTAAAATAAAATTATAGCTGAAATAAAGAAAAATAAGTAAAGAGCAAGAAGAGAGATCAAGCAATCACAAAGATCAAGAAATATAGTGGTTCGGTGCTATCCAATGCACTTATATTCACTCCCCAAGATACCCTTGAAAATTCATTATAATCACACCCGATTATAATTGATTAGTTTTGCGGGCTCACTAATCAAAACCCAACTTGTTTTCACAAGGCCAACAAGTCAAAACCTCACCTAGTTTTATGGACTAACCAAGGACCTAATTGGTTTTCAAAGGCTAACCAATAACCTCCATTGGTTTTTCGGGCTAACCAAGAACCTTAGTCATTTTTCAGGCTTACCACCAACCTAATTGGTTTCGCAAAGGCTCACCAATAACCTCACTTGATTTTATAATAGGCTAACTAAGAACCCTTACAACAAATAAAGTTTAGAAGAAATGAATCAAAGTAAGCTTTCTAAAACAAAGCTGGTATCTTCTTGAAGCTTGATGTAGAGAAGCTTTGAACTTGTTGAAGCCTCCTGAATGCCTAAGAATGGATGATCTTCAATGCTCTTGAAGGCTTTTGAATGCTTGGAAGCTTGCTTTAGCTTGAGAGTAGTTGAAACTTCAAAGAATAGGAGTTAAAGCTCACTTTTCTTCCCTTCTCAAAACTCTTTAATGGTCTTCCATAGTTCTAGTTTTGATTTGATTTGGAGCATATAAATACTTCTCCAAGGCCTCAAATCCCATTTCTAGCCGTTAGACTTGAAAAACTAGCCATTGGAGGGCAAAATGGGTGAGTTCTATACTTGAAAAACTAGCCGTTACTGTTGTCAAAACTACATGTGTCGACACTTCAGGTTGTGAGTCGACCCATAAGGTCAACACTTGAACTTCTTGAGTTGATACCCAGTTCAAATAGCTCCAATCTGATTCTCTAAAAATCTCAGATATGTCGACACCTACTCAGTTGAGTCGATACCTTGCTTCCATGTATCGATACTTCAACTGTTCCTTCAATTTTTGCAAGTTCTATGGCTTGAAAATCTCAGGCGATGTGTTGATCCATGTGTCGACACTTTAAGTCGACACTTCGGGTCCATGTGTTGACACTTCATCTATGCCATTTGAAACATTCTTGCAAATTGGCCTGAGATGACACTTCACTTCCATGCATCGACACTTCGTGTCATGTGTCGACACTTCACTGAAAATATCACAAAAAGGCTGAACTTAAGCTGAAGCACATTTCCACTTAACCATCCAATCAACCAACTCATGAGTGTCCTAGTCTTCTTTGAGCAATCTTTTTCATTCAAACTTGGCTTCTTCAAACAAATGAGCTTCTTCAAAGTTGTGAGCACCTTTTTCAACAAGAACACACTTAAAGGAAATCATTAGTCTTCAACTTATACTTAACCATTTTGCTTATCATCAAAATCAATAACGGAGTCAACAACTGGGACAGTCCCAGAAGCCTCTTAGATCTATCTCTATAGATCTTCATACCCAATATATAAGTGGCTTCACCCACGTCCTTCATAGAGAACTGAGATGACAACCAGAGCTTTATTCCTTGTAGTGCTAGGATATCATTCCCGATTGAAAGAATGTCATCCACATACAATACAAGGAATACAATCATAGAACCATTAGCCCATTTATAACTGCAAGGTTCTTCTCCATTCTTAATGAAGATATACGACTTGATACACTTATCAAATTGCATGTTCCAACTCCGAGATGCTTGCTTCAATCCACAGATGGACCTTTGAAGCTTGCACAACTTTGACTCGTCTGTGGATGTGAACCCTTCAGGTTGTATCATATACTTTTTCACTTCTAGCTCACCATTCAGGAAAGCTATTGATGCAGAACGAAAGCTCTGGTACCAAAATGATGCAGAACGAAAATGTGGAATGCGGAAGCAAATTAAAATTAATGTTTTTTTTTTATATGTTTACCAAAGTTGGCTTTGACTCAAAGGAAAGATAAACAAATATTGAAAGAAACTAAGAAATGACAGAAAGCACAATTAAAAGGAATGGATTATCAGAGTAACTCAGAAGTAGGATCGTTGGGGATTGAGAAACCCCCAGATCTAGGGTTTGCACTGAGTTTCAACGAAACAGACAAAGTGAGAATGGAAGGTTCTTGTTACCTAGCAGTGATATCTCTCCATTTGGTGGAAAAAAGACTCTCTCGAGCAGATTATTGGATCCCGGGAGTCAAGGTATCTTCGCAATGGATCCTCCGATAATGGTCCTTGGCAAAGTTGGCCTCTTCTTGAACCCTGGATCCTGGAGAGAAGAAGAATAAGGTTAGGAACAAGAGACTCAGGGAAGAGAGTTACCCGAGTAGAAGAAAGGATGGGATCTGAAGGTCTTCAGCTGATCTGGAACTCCTAGGCTGCGGATTTGGGACTTCTTTTCCTGGATCTGCTGGATGGAATCTGAAGCAGTGGTAGCTGACTTGAAGATGGCTGGACTGGGGGTCCTGGTGGTCGGCCATCCTTTGGAAGAAGAACCTTGGAGATGGTGTAGAGGCTAGGGTTTGGTGGTGGTGGAGTAGAGATGGGTGGACTAGGCTAGGGTTTTGGGGTTGGAGATCTCACACATCCTCAAGGTTCCTAGGGAACCCAGATTTACTCCCTCACGGAGCTCAACACTCAGAATAAGTGCGGAAGAACAAGACTTTGCTAAAAAACAAGGGATTTCATTCATAAGATTTCATAATATAAGTTCAAGTTACAAAAGGGGTATAAATATAGACCTATAAGAAAAATCAAACCATACAATTTTCCATGTGGGACTAATAGGACTAATCTACACTTTAGGCATCAAATTCTTTTTCATTGGCCAACCAAGACTCCTTCCATGAGTGAGCGGCCCAAAAACTCCGAGAAAACTTGAAAATCAGCTCTAAATGGCAGGTTATGGGGGTGTCTCCTAGTATCTCTCCATGAATCAAGGATTTTCCCTTCATGGTTTGGCTCTTTTGGAAACCTCCTAGTCTTGCTCCACAAGTTTAGGCTTCTTCTTTTCATGGCTTTGGCACTTTAGGAAACTTTTGGGTGCCTCCTTGATTTTCTCCCCAAGACTTGCTCTCTTCCCTTTTATAACTTGGATTTTTATGGAACATTGTGGGGCACCTCCTTGATCCTCTCTTTAAGAAAAATTCTTGCTATCCTGGCTTGGGTTTATCTGGAAAGAAGTTGGCTCCTCCTTGGATTGAGGTATCTTGATGGATTTCTCCTCCAAGTGGTGCATGAAAAAGGGGAACTTACTTCTTATGGTGTGGGGACCAAAGACACTGGATGGAGATATGGCAGGGAGTGTGGCACCCACTTGTAGCTGACCATTGAAGAAAAAATGTGGCACCCTATGGCAAAGGGAATGGCGCCAACCTGGACTTGGACTTGGACTGAGTCAACATGACTCAACAAAAATTGAAATGACAAAATTACAGACTCAAAATTGGGTTGATCAGGTCAATCCTTATTACAAACCCTAATTTTCTCGGGCAAGGTCAATCAGAGATCCAGATGGAACCCTGAAGTCTTTTTTTGAGTATGGTGCCTGCACCAATTCTCCCGGGGTGTGAGGAACTCGACCCTGTCGAGTATGGATCAAGCTGGCTCTGGTATCTCTCCAAGAGGTCTGGGTCCAATTCTTGTAATTCTTCTCGGGAGATCCAAGAGTCATCAGAATCTAGCCTTCCTTGCCAGTGGACCAGGTATCTTTGGTATCCTCGATTACGAGTAGAGATAACCTGATCATCCAGGATTTTTTCAATATGCTCTTTCCTCACATGCCAGTTTGTTGGTGGACACACAGGGTCGGGATCACTCTCAATAACAAGATTAGGTTCAAAAGGCTCACTGGGAATCACAGCTAGCTCCCTGTACTCTACTAGGTCTGTAATGTTGAAAGTGGAGCTAATGGCTAGCTCTGGAGGCAACTCAAGCACATAGGCATTGGGTTCCACTCTCTTCATTACTCTAAATGGTCCAGCTCCTCTAGCATGTAGCTTTCTAACAGTTCCAGGAGGAAATTGCTCAGGCCTTAACCTAATCATTACATAGTCTCCCTTAACAAAAGTTTTGACTCGCCTTTGAGAATCAGCCAACTTCTTATAAATTTCATTACTTAAAGTTATTTTGGCATGAATTTCTTTGTGCAAGTTCTTTACATGCTATGCAAAGTCTTCAGCAGACTCGGAGACTCGTGTGTGGACTAGCAAAGGAAAGGAACTAGGTCAAGTGGTGTGTGAGGCTTGTACCCATGAACAATCTCAAAAGGGCTTTTACCTATAGAACTATTGACCGAGTCATTATATGCAAATTCAGCCCTGGGTAAATACAAATCCCAATTCCTGGTATTCTCACTCAACCAAAATCAAAGTCAATGTCCTAAACTCGACCGACGACGCATTCCTAAAGAATGGACTTTATTCAAAGGAACCCTAGGTCTAAACCTAATAAACTAAGGCTTTCTAGGTTTGACCTTGGGTCGGAGGATGGCATGCAGAGCATGAAAACTTATCACTGGTGCCTAGTAGGTGCCATAAGGTCTTCCAGAAGTAGTTGGCAAACCTAATAGGTTCTAAGGAGTCTTGCAACCTAGAAATCTTAGTAAAGTGTAATCCCATAGCTCTAGAAACATGAGAAGATTTAGGGAAGGGTAGGAAATAAGAATCAAAGTTTTGAGGTGGCTTATAGGAAACAAGAAACAAACCTTGGTTATTCAGGATGATCTTAAAATGAGGACATTGTTCTATAGGTGCACTCATCCAAACCTCATGATTTTCTCTAGGAGGGTCTACAAGTGCAAGTTCTAGGATAGGCTGGGTGCTCCTAGAAGGTGGAAGGTTATCAGGAAGGTCTTTGGAATGTTTATCTAGAAAGTCTTCTAAGCTACTATCTTTTTCTTGTTCTTGGACCTTCTCAATGGGCAATTCTTGTGAACCCCTTCCTTCTTCACACTTCTCTACAAGATTTGACTCAGGGGTGTCTTCTTTGGATTCTTCATTGAGTTCAGGGGTATTCTCACTTAAACTCTCATTGGGTGCAATTTCCTCTTCCTGAACTTCCTCAAAAGGGTCTTCTCTTAGGGTTAGCTCCTGAATTCCTTGAGTGGCAGGGGTCCCCTCAATAACCCCATCAGGTAGGAGTTGGTTAATTGAATTATCGGGAGAGATATCCTCAAATTCTTCTTCTTCATATTCATTATCAAACTTATGTCAGGCTCATATATTTCTTCCTCAATCCCACTGAAAGGTTCTAATCTATTCTCCTTTGATTCCTCTTTAAGTACGGCTCTGGTCAGGTCAACTAATTTTGGGATGGCCATGCCTAACTCCTTCTCAGTGTTATCCTTCTGGTCAAGAGGTGACACAAGTGGAAATTGACAAACAAAAGTCTGGTTTACTACGGGTGTCGGATCATTCGGAACTTGACTCAAGTTGGTAGAGGTTGGCTTTAAGTCCAAAGTACTTGATTGGTTATATCTTAAAGACCACTCATAGTCTTGGGCTTCTTGGTAGGCTCGGTCTAACTTATTGGTCTTTTCAAGGCATAGCTTCCTATAAATGTCTGAGTGTAACCCAACCCTAAACCTCGATGTGATCTGAGCTTCCGTCTCAATGGTATTGCATTTCATGTCATAACATTGGAAGTCCTCGATATATTTAGACACAGGCCTATTACCTTGTCGCAATTGGTACCATTGGTCTAAAAGTCTTTTCTCATAGGATCTACCTAGGTACCTATCTCTCAACTTACTTCTTATATCTCTCCAAGTATATATTTCCTCTTTTCTTTGATAACAATCACACTCAATAGCATACCAATGCGACCTAGCATGTTTGGTGAACTTGGTTTTGGCCAACCTAACTTGTCCTAATTCCGATATGTTAGTGCACTCGAAATATCGATCCATTTGTTCTTCCCACTTAATATGTGTCTCTTGTCTTCCATCAAAAGTGGGTGCATAAGGTTCGGTGTTCCTAACGGGTCCCTTCTCTGAGTCAACCAAGTATGGATATGGGCTCCTAGAGCTAAACTCAAGGGCAAGATCATGGTCATAGGCTCTTAGATCAAACCTCCAATGATTAGGTTTAGGATCCTTGTATAAAGGTCTCCTAGGCTCTGGGTGTGGGTGAGGTTGGGGTCTACCAAATACTGAGTCAGGGTTCCAAATTTGATGTCTACGTTTCTTAAGTCCCTGCGCTTGGTCTCTAAACTGGGCAAAACCGTCATTCATATCCTGACTCAATTTGGTCATACTTTCGGTAAGAGTTCTAATCATGGCCTCTAAATCAAGTTGGGTTTGACCAGGTTGGTAGGGTACTCCGTTCCGGGTGGACATGATGATGCAAGCAAGCACACCAAATGAGACTCGACTGAAATGACTACGGGCTAACTAGAACTTGAGCCCAAACTAGATGCCCAATTAGAGTGGCATGCTAGCCTGTAGTAACTCGAGACTCAGCCAGGCAGGTGTAAAAGGAGTGTTAGGTTTCTAATTGCCAATCCTATACACCAATCAGTGATTGGCTAGGTAGGCGGACCAGCACAAAAGCCCTTCGGGATAGAATCCCTGAACCACCATTCTAGACACTAAGTACAAATCACATACAGAGTAACTAGACAAACTGACTCAACACTAGCCTAGACCCGACCAGTTGGTGTCCCTAGCCCACTAGGGCAAGTTAGGTCTAATTAATTTTAAGATTAAAGGCTTAGGTTCGAATGCACGGGAGGTGGTTTTGGGCTAAGGAGAGGGTCTCAATCCTCCCTTATGTAGCAACTTCGGTGCCCTTAAGATAGATTCAAATTATGCACACTCAAATAAAAAAATAGCTTGCAAAAAATAAAAAGCAGAACAGCAGTAAAATTGATCTCAGAAAATATATAGAAATTAATAAATCATGAAAATTTTATGTAAATTACTTTCAATTCTTCTGGTTCCAGAAAAACAAGAATTACTTAATTTGAAATTTTTTGTAGGGAGAAACAATTCGAATAACAGGGAAGTTACTGGGAGAAAATAGAACGTGTGTCCCGTTTACAATCCTTGATTAGAAGTTATAACCAAGTGGCACCCCTACACGCCCTAGGAACCCCCATGGAATGGGAGGAGGAGGCTTGTGTCTCGCTTGTTCCTAGGACCGGACGGCCAGGGGAGTCTACTCAAGGCAGCAAAAGTAAAAAGGAACGAAAAAATAATCAAACAAGCAAGAACCCTAGACAGGGCTCTGATACCAAAAGTGATGCAGAACAGAAGCTCTGGTACCACAATGATGCAGAATGAAAATATGGAATGCGGAAGCAAATTAAAATTAATGTATTTTTTTTTTATATATATATTTTCAGAAGTCGGCTTTGACTCAAAGGAAAGATAAACAAATGTTGAAAGAAACTAAGAAATGACAGAAAGCATAATTAAAAGGAGTGGATTATCAGAGTAACTCAGATGTAGGATCGCTGGGGATTGAGAAACCCCCAGATCTATGGTTTGCTCTGAGTTTCAATGAACAGACAATGTGAGAAGGGAAGGTTCTTGTTACCTAACAGTGATATCTCTCCATTTAGAGGAAAAAAGACTCTCTCGAGCAGATTATTGGATCCCGGGAGTCAAGGTATCTTCACAATGGATCCTCCGATAATGGTCCTTGGCAAAGTTGGCCTCTTCTTGAACCATGGATCCTGGAGAGAAGAAGAACAAGGTTAGGAACAAGAGACTCAGGGAAGAGAGTTACCTGAGTAGAAGAAAGGATGGGATCTGAAGGTCTTCAGCTGATCTGGAACTCCTAGCTTGCGGATTTGGGAGTTCTTCTCTTGGATCTGCTGGATGGACTCTGAAGCAGTGGTAGCTGACTTGAAGATGGCGGGACTGGGGGTCCTGGTGGTCGGCCACCCTTTGGAAGAAGAACCTTGGAGATGGTGTAGAGGCTAGGGTTTGTTGGTGGGGAGTAGAGATGGGTGGACTAGGCTAGGGTTTTGGGGTTGGAGATCTCACACATCCTCAAGGTTCCTAGGAAACCCGGATTTACTCCCTCATGGAGCTCAACACTTAGAATAAGTGTGAAAGAACAAGACTTTGCTCAAAACAAGGGATTTCATTCATAAGATTTCGTAAGATAAGTTCAAGTTACAAAAGGGGTCTAATATATAGTCCTATAAGAAAAATCAGAACCATACAAGTTCCCATATGGGACTAATAAGACTAATCTACACTTTAGGCATCAAATTATCTTCCCTTGGCCAACCAAGACTCCTTCCATGAGTGAGCGGCCCAAAAACTCCAAGAAAACTTGAAAATCAGCTCCAAATATCAGGTTATGGGGTGTCTCGTAGTATCTCTCCATGAATCAAGGATTTTCCCTTCATGGTTTGGCTCTTTTGGACACCTCCTAGTCTTGCTCCACAAGTTTAGGCTTCTTCTTTCATCGCATTGGCACTTTAGGAAACTTTTGGGTGCCTCCTTGATTTTCTCCCCAAGACATGCTCTCTTCCCTTTTATAACTTGGATTTTTATGGAACATTGTGGGGCACCTCCTTGATCCTCTCTTCAAGAAAAATTCTTGCCATCTTGGCTTGGGTTTATCTGGAAAGAAGTTGGCTCCACCTTTGATTGAGGTATCTTGATGGATTTCTCTCCAAAGTGGTGCAAGAAAAAGGGGAACTTACTTCTTATGGTGTGGGGACCAAAGACAGTGGATGGAGATGTGGCAGGGAGTGTGGCACCCAATTGTAGCTGGACAATGGAAGAAAAAATGTGGCACCCAATGGTAAAGGGAATTGTGCCAACCTGGATCTGGACTTGGACTGAGTCAACATGACTCAACAAAAATTGAAATGACAAAATTACAGACTCAAAATTGGGTTGATCAGGTCAATCCTTATTACAAACCCTAATTTCTTGGGCAAGGTCAATCAAAGATCCAGATGGAACCCTGAAGCCTTTTTCTGAGTCTGGTGCCCGCACCAGCTATTCGGACATTAATTTGCCAGATTTCAAAGCCAATGTGTGCCACTAAAGGAAGTATGATCCGAATAGATTTGAGCATTGCCATAGGAGAGAATGTCTCATCATAGTTAATACCATAACATTGATGATACCCCTTGGCAAACAAACAAGCTTTATAGGTCTCTACCTACCCGTCTGTGCCCCTTTTCCTTTTGAAAATCCATTTGCATCCAATGTATTTTATCCCCTCAGGTGGATCAACCAATGTCCATACATTATTGATTTCCATGGACTCCATTTCGGATCTCATGGCTCCTAACCATTTCTCAAAGTCAGACCTCTGCATTGCATCTATATTGGTGATCGGGTTCTCATTGTTCTCATCAAGTTCAACGAGATCACCATCCCGGACCAAGAAATCGCAATATCTATCCAGTTGACACGATACCCAATTGGATCTCCTTAATGGTTCTTGTGTGGGCTTTAGGTGTGATCTAATCACAACCAATTCTATGTCGTCCCTTAAGTGTGTCGGTTCTTCTACTTGTGAACTTCACTAAGTTCAATCTTAGCGGCTGCAGTTCATTCACTAAGGAACTCCTTTTCCAAAAAGCTAGCCATAAGATTAACGAACCACTTTTGTTCCTCAACCAAGTAGAAGTAGTTTCCCATAAACTCTTTTGGATACCCAACAAATAGGCAACGGTCAGACCTAGGTCTAAGCTTATCCATTTCCAAACATTTGACATTAGCCGGGCAACCCCAAACATGAAGGTGTGTGAGTGTCGACTTACGTCCAGTCCATATCTCATATGTGGTTTTGCTAACGGACTTACTCGTAACCCTATTTAAAAGATAGCAGGCTGACTTTAGAGCATATTCCCAAAATGATAGTGACAGAGAAGTAAAGCCCATCATGGACCAAACCATGTCTAACAGGGTTCTATTTCTCCTTTCAAACACTCCATTTAATTAAGATGTCCCTAGAGGTGTCCATTGAGAGAATCCCATTCGTCTCAAGATATATCAAAAAATCGCCGGAAAGATATCACCATCTCGATCTGATCGAAGGGTTTTGATATACTTTCTAGTTTATTTTTCTACTTCATTAGAATATCATTTGAACATTTCAAATGATTTAGATTTATGTCACATTAAGAAGACATAACCATACTTCGAAAAGTCATCTATAAACGTAATGAAATAATTATACCCATCTCTGGTGCTAATATTCATAGGTTTGTATACATCAGTATGTACCAGACTTAGAATTTCTTGGGCTCGTTCACCTTTTCCAGTAAAAGGTGATCTTATCATCTTTCTAAGAAGACAAGAATCACAAGTTGGTAGTGAATCACATTCACTGATCTCGAAAAGACCCTCACTTTGTAACCTATTTATCATGTTCATATTAATATGACCTATTCTACAATGCTATAGATACGCATCACTAACATTATCTATTCTAGGGCATTTACTAGATGTGTACACAATACTAATAGGTCACGATAGTGCATAAACACCATTGTTCATGTATCCATTTATCACAATAGAACCATTCAAAATGATTTCACAAATATCATTCTTTATTAATAGTTCATAACCATACAAGGCCAATTGGCCTACATAAATTATATTCAAGATGAAAGATGGACAATAATGATACTCATTCAAAATGATTGTACAAGACTCAAAAACTAATTTGAGTGCTCCCAATGCTAGCACTGGAACATGGCTTCCAATTCTCATGTTCAAGCATCTCTCATCGTCGTCGAATCTCCTACTAAGTTGAAGTCCCTGCAAAGAATTGTAAATATGAATTCGACTTCCAATATCTAATACTTAGTAAGTAGTATCGCAGATAGAGAAACTACAAGGCAATATCATATAAATACCTATCCGCACTGCCCTGTTGCTTCCTCTTCTTGGACTTGTTCGACTCAAGGGATGCAATATAAAGAGAACAGTTTCTCCTCTACTGACCCTGCTTCTTAAAAAAAAGCACTCCGCCTGGCTCTTATCAGCCTTCACCTTCTTGACCTTATAGGCCCAGAAGCATTTTTCACCTTCTTCCCTTTATTTCTCTTTTTCCCTTTCTTAAAGGGACGATGCCCTGCTGAAGATCCTCCCACTAGATTTACCATCCCTTTATTGAGTTGGTGGTCTTTCTCATAAGTTTTGTAGTAACCCCAACAGACCGTGGTAGATAACTACAGGCTTATTCATTTTGAAATGATCGAGAAAGTCTATATAAGAAGAGGGTAGGAAATTCAGTATCGCATCTTTTCTGAGCTGTTCATACAAGGGACATCCAAGCTTGCCCAGGGACTCAATCATCTCGATCATACACATACATGATCAATGATCGAGGCCCCATTAAGCATCCGTGCATTGTAGAAAGTACAGAAGACCTTGTACCTCTGAACTTCATCTGGTGTACCGAAGGACTCCTTCAACTTTTGAAGGATATCCTCTCGTTGGGCTTCCTCAAATTTTTGACTGAACTTGTCATTCATCACTGCTAACATTATGCATCGAACAGTGGTCCTATCAAAGAGCCACTTCTGATAAGTGTCTCTGACCAAACCCTGAGCATTGGGAGTAGGGATTTCAGGTGCCAGATACAATATCACGTTTAAGATCTATTCATGCTCTTGGACTATCCTGAGCCTTCGATAGTAGTTATCAAAGTTGGGACCCATGAGTTTCTCATTATCGAGAAGAAATCGGAGTGACATAATTGAAAGGAAAACCAAAACCTATTAGTGTACATGAATTATTAACCTAAAGACATGGACTTAGTCTAAAGGCTCTCCCACTATTTTTTTCATACTGGTAGCCTCAACCTCCAATCCGAGGAATTACTTTAATTCCTTAGTGGGTACTAAAACCCAATAGACAACCCATGAGCCCGACTTTGGCCAGCCCACCTATAAGCATTTAAAGGAGGTTCTTTAACTGATTACTTCTCCAAGTAACTTCTAGTATTTAGATTTTGCCCCAAGATGCACTTCAATTAGCCTTTGGGCCTCCTATTGAAGGTCTCAGTTAGGTCCAACCATTAACATGATAAAATTCAATGCTTCTAACCAATGAATAGTCAAGTTCGACTTTGGCCGGTACACTTGACCATCGTTAAGAGAGTCACACTGAGCCATCATATTAGGAATGGTAATTCTAATAGCCCGTGAACACCCAATCTTTAGATCTGTCGATGAACACCCAACTATTGGACCCATTACCATTCCACTTAATGGGAGGCTATGACTTAATTATTCCCATAACTTTGTCCTTTTATGGACCTAATAATTTAGAGGGTTTAAATTTAATGTGATAAGTGAAATAGATAAGAAGATATGGATCAACCTCCCATTGACTAATCAGTCAATATGGAGGGTTTCAGAAACTAATGATCCATGCGCACCTAAAATCAGTCAAGACTAATTAACCTCAGGTGACATGGGTTAACATGAGTCGGTGAGCTATCCAATAATTTTGATCGACCATATTGGCTAGGTAAGTGAGATTATGGGATGGGTTCTGCCATTAACCGTCTTGCTTTAGACACCAACCGGGTTGGCCAGGTAAAAGGTAACCCCAAAGAACCATGATCAAATTCCATACTTATCTTAGACACCAATTAGTTCATCAGACTCAATTAGACTAGCCCAAAGACTCGGGCTAACCACTGAGCCACAAATCAGGTCCATTTAGATTTATGGACTAATCAATCTAACTATTAGAGAGATCTAAAGAGAAAAAATCCTAACTCAACATTTGATTAGATTAGTTTTCTATTTAGTCCAATGTATCTAAACTTATGTCTAACCTAATTAAGGACCTAATTAAAGGTAACCCATGACCCTAAAAGCTTATTGAAATGACTTTAAATCTTTGAATCATATTCCTATATCACTTTGTCATTCAAGGTAACTTAATTCTTATTTAAGTTCAATAATCTTCAAAAATCAAAACAATTTCAATTTACAATGTAAAATAATTTTACAACCAAATAGAATTTGAATTCACTATTTTTCAGCATTCTCAGGTCAACTGTCGACTCACCAAGGTCAAGTGTCGACACTAGGTGTCAACAATAGGGTCGGCGCATGGCCCAAGATAGGGTGATAATAGAATGCCATATTTTTTGATACGCACTTATGAGTCGACACCTTTACTTTTCTTCTTCATGAGTCACATCACAAGCGGCACCCCTACACACCATAGGAGATCCTATTGAATGGGAAGAGAGGGGCTTGCAGCCCTACTTTTCTCCTATAACCAGACGGCCATGGTGATGCAATCAATCCAAGTACTTTGAAAGAAAAAACTAATGATATCTTAATATGCTACTATTATTAAGCTACAGGAACCTGGCTCTAATACCAATATAAGTGAAGTAGTGCAAGTAGATTGTATTTTAAAGCATTTTAAAATAAAGAACAGTGAAAGATTTGGTAGATCGATCAAGTCGATCTATCAATCTACCTGCAACAGGATCCAACATAATAAAAGTGCATGCAAAGGATACCATAAGTAATAAAAGGAAAAAGTATGTAACAATTTCATGCTTTAGATCTGATTGCATGAGACCAAGGGAAAGGTATGTTACCTTTAAACCATTGGATGGAGGTGATGAAGAGCTGCCGAGCCATATAAGTATCTGGCCTCTACAGGTAGTTCTCACCAGGGCTCCATCCTAATCAACTCTCTTGGAGTGCTAGCTCCTCAAGGTCTTGGAAGCCAATCTTCTCTTTCTTTGGACCTGCAAGACTTTCTTGAAGCCACCTGGAAGAACTTGTTGGAGGATAATAAGGAGAAGTGGAAGTGTAACCCTTCCCAACCAACTCTCTTTTCCCAAATCCTAGCTTGATTGGTAGGTAAGTTCACACCCAAAAACCTAATCCTTTCAAACCCCACTCTAAGGATCCCTTTCTTTCTCTCTTAGAAAAGCCCAGCTTCTCATCCTTTTGCTTGCCTATAATAACACTATTTATAGTGGCAGTGAAGAGTGAGAGAGATATGGAAGCTGGAGTGCTTGGGGGAGAGGGTTAATGGTTAAACCAAATTAGCTCTAGGTTTAAATGAAACAAAATTTGCATTCTCAAATAATGCATTCTATAAAACCTTGGAACCAATTTCAGCCAAGATTTGAAATTTGAATTTGAAATTCAAATTTAAATCTTTTTAAAGGGAAGAGAGCATGAAAAAATCAAATCCAACTTGATCCTAAGCCAAATCATATTTGGCTTGACCTATCAGGTTGCAAACATATTGCAAATAAGTCCAAAATTCACTAATCGAATTAGTGAAAAAAAATTTCTTATCATAGCCAAGTGTCGACCACGAAAGTGTCGACACTTCAAAATGTCAACACTCCAAAGTATCGACACTTAGATCATGGTCTATCATATTGATCCCTAGTGATGCCAAACGATTCTCAATCATCGATCAACCTTTAGATTTGGTAGAAACCCCTATGGTGTGTGACCCTATAGTTTTGAACACTAAGTTGGTAGCACTAAAACACTTCTTGTACTAATCAAAGTCATCATCTAGTAATGATACCCGACATCCGGATAGGTCGAAGATTGTAGAGCGACTCTCTAGAACCCCTAGCATATGGTTTCATCTCTTTGACCTCATAATGCTCAAGATGACCTAGGGTTTGACTGCCAACCCTAATTTAGCACATCTAGATCGTGTCTCAACCTTACAAGTCTGTGACTCCTCACAAGAACTACCCTGACCAAAATTTTGCTAAATTAAGACATAGTGAGTCATTCACTCCAAACCATTTGGAGGGGTCAATCCCATCTTGATCCACCACCGCTCCACAAGTACTTGACTATACCCAGAAACCTTCTATCACTGTATTAGAAATCTAGGTAGTCAAGCACCAAAGTATAGTGAGTTGCTTGCAAGCTACCATGGTGACCTCAGGTTTGAGGGACACATATACCTATATCCCTTTGTGAGCAACCCTTTGGCAGAAGGGAGCTCCACATTTTGTCACACTCAATAAGATGACATACATTCACGTATATGTCATATCAGTGTCTCTACACTCCTTTGTCAAGAGGACAACCAACCAATATGACATACAACAACCTACACCTGATACATCATCATTCTAAAACAATGTATCATTTGGTTGTGAACTATTTTAAGAACTACTTGATATATCCTCTTTATATCAAATATAATGTAGTTCTAAGGACTCCATCATACAAGAGTTCTTTTCAGGAAAATACACATATGATGAATAGCCAAAAGAATAACTTTTATTCATTTAAAAAAAATACATACAATTAAAAATAGCATAATCATCTATAGCGTAGACTATGGCTTTAGGACACTATTTCCAACAGCAATAACTTTTAAAAATCCAATTCAACCCGTCTCTTGGTTTCTTCACTGGGCAATAAACTCATACCTTGATGAGCACCCACATCCTTGTATAAGTGTCCTTACACAAGTGGTCATGAGATCAACCACTCGCTTCACTGAGCATATATAGGATGTGCCAGCCTCTTTGAAAATATCGATCCTCGACTCGATGATCATATGATTGGAAATATTTAAAATTAGAATTTATTTGATTTAGATCTCACTATTATGATCTTCATCGTAATCCTAAATCATTTCCTAAATTTATGGGGTACATCATAATCTTAAACATAAAGTATAATACACAGCATATGATAAAACATAATGCCTTTTTATTAACATCATACATAAGTCTAGAGATGTTATAGATGAGCCCATATTTTGAAAGAAATATGATTGGCTTTTAGGAAACTATTCTTTCACCTTAGATACCAATTGATTCATCATATTATATAGACAATCTTAGGACTCGAGTTTGACCATAGAGCCATCATCAAGTGGTGGGGACACCGGAGGCACCAGAATAAGATAGAGGCTTTTCAATCCTCTGTAAATTGATCAATAATTTATGAGTCCCTCTATAATAAGGGCTTTGCTCATCTGAGTCCATTTTAGTTGTTATTTGAGTATTTTTAGTTTTTATTTCAGTTCTGTACTAGTTAGCTCATGTTGAGCTAGTTCAGTCCAATGCTAGTCAGCTCATGTTGAGCTAATTTTATTTTTTTGAGTCCTATCCAAGCATACTAAAGAGTCAAGACTATATCATACAAGTGAAGACCAAGTCCAACTAGATTGAAGACATGGAAGTATAGCACAAGTCCAACCCAGCTTGAAGATTTGAAGACCCCAGGAGGAAAATTCAGAAAAACCTGATTTTTGTAGATGCCAGATTCCCTTCCAGATGCAAAGTATATTCATAGATAAGGGCATCCATGATTCTAGAGGTCCATCTGCATCCTAGCCCAAAGAAATCAAGCCCAGGTACCAAGCCCAAGCCCTAAGAAGCAAGATAACAGGGAATATTCCTGCTACCTGGCTACCAGGCCACCCCAGCTTCCAGAGGCCCAAACCCATGCACCCCGAGCCCCTTTGGGCGGCTTTTGCTGCTCCTAGAAGCCCAACACGCCCCCTAGGCATCCTTGGAGTCTTGACCAAGTCAAGAAAATTTTTAGAGATTTTTCTACCTAATATTTCCTTATTTTCTAGCTAGGGTTTGAGAGGGAAAATGATTCTTATGTAAAGACTTATGTACCCTTACTTGGAGCCCAGGTTAAGGGTCTATTTAAGGACCCTAGCCTCTTGTATGAGGAGAATTCTTGATGAATGAAAACCTTGAGTTCTTCTATTGAGTGGTGTGATACCCTGCTGTGTGCATAAAGGGGTTTGTGAGAGTTCTTCTTCCCAGTGTTTGCAATCATCTTCCTGCTACCAACAAACCCTCCAGATCCCTGGACGCCCACCCAAAAGAAGCCTTTCCTTACTGTTTTTACTTTGTTTTCTTGTTCCTTTGTGAGCTTTCTAAACCCTGACAGGTCGTTTGCAGGTCCCTGAGTTCCTACGAATCCAACGACTCCAGCCAAGTCTCAATCGGATCATCGAGCAGAAAGCCGGGTATCCGCGGGTCTTTGGCTCGATTTTCCAGGCCGCATCTGTCGAGGAACGAGAGACCCCTTGCTGCGATCTTCACAGACGTTGTCAGGTACACCCCTCTACCTCCAGTAGTTTATTGTAGGGAAACTTGCCCTAACCGGCTTCTCAGCCCGGCGGTCCTTCTTTGCTACTTTTCTAGGTCCTAATCTGCATGCTGATCTTCAAAAATTCATACAAATTCCCTACAAATAATTTTGATCTGAGATTTGGAATTAATCACCTAACTCAACATGTAAAACATACAAAAGAAATTGCATGCATATTAGTTCCCCATCATTTGGTATCAGAGCTTAGATTAGGGCTTGTTTTCTGCAATTTTTCAGTCCATATATACTTTGTTATTTTAATTATTCTCCCTGATTAAAACTCAAAAAACTCTGAAATTTATTTTTTTGGATTGTTCATAATTCACAGTAATTTTAAAAATTTTTGTAAATTTTATTATGGCCTGTGAATTTTCTTCAAGCCGAAATACATCCTGCAAACTTTTGGCTCTTTTTCAGCAAGACAAGTTTGGAAGTTTTAGGTTTTTGTTTAGCAGTTTTTGCATATTTTTTAATTTTAGTATATTTCCAGCATATTAGGACATGATTTGCAAGTTTCTTCTATTTAAAAAAATATCAAAAAAAATTACATATTCTCCAAAAATACCAAAAAAAATATCTAAACCCTAATTTGCATCCTCATCTGCCTGCCATCATTGCATAATTTACTTTCAAGGGCACTCTTGCTATATCAGATAGGGGGAGGATTTGATCACCTCTCCTTAGCCCAAAACCACATCCCTTGCATTCGGTCCCAAGCCTTAACCTAAATTAATTAGACTTAATTTGCCCTAGTGGGCTAGGGACACCAACTGGTCGGGTCCGGGCTAGTGTTAGATCACTATGTCAAGTTAACCTGTGTGTGCCTTGTGCTCAGTGTCTAGAACGGTGGTTTAGGGATTCAATCCCGAAGGGCTTGTGTGCTGGTCCGCCTACCTGGCCAATCTCTGATTGGTGTCTAGGATTGGCAATCAGGGACCTAACACTTCCCTTACACCTGCCTGGCTGAGTACAGGGTTACTATAGGCTAGTTTGCCACCCTGATTGAGCATCTAGTTTGCACTCCAGGTCTAGTCAGCTATAGTCGGTCTGATCGAGTCTTGCATGAGCACTAGATCAGGAGTTCATATCACCCACCTCCTTCACAAATGTCTGAATCCATGAAAAATTTACAATCTCAAATAAAAGCCCTAGCTGATCAAATGGCCCAAATGGCTACCTACATAACTACCCAGATAACTACCCAGATGACCCAGTTAACTCAGTCTCGTATTCAAACCAATGATAGAATTGACCATCTTGCCAATAGGTTTGATCAGTTAAAAGTCCGGGTAGGGACCCTAGAAAAAAAACATGGGTCACAGTCTGAGCCAGATCCTGATTCCCCTCAACCTAGGAGGACCCCAAACCCTGATCCATACCTTGAGGCTGAACCTAGGAGATCCCGTCATCCTGACCCAATCCCTAAGGTTAGTCCTAGAAGACCCAATCAGGATTTTGTAGACCAGGAAGATAGATCCTATTTATCCACATCCTCTAAGCCTAGTATACACCACAACCTATAGATCTTATGACTCCAAATCCTATGAACCTAGAACCTATGAATCCAGAACCTATAATCCTAGATCCTATGACTCTAGATCCCATGATCATAAATCCTATGCACCCACACCCTATAAGCCTAGTAGACCCAACACCCAATATTCTGACCCATATAGGGAGTCCAACCCTAGGAGAACCCAATATTCTGATCCATATAGGGAGTCCAACCCTAGGAGAACCCAGTATTCTGACCCATATAGGGAGTCCAACCCTAGGAGGACCCAATATCCTGACCCATATAGGGAGCCCAACCTCAGGAGGACCCCATACCATGATCCATCCTTAGAACCTGATCATAGAGCTGACCCAAAATGCTATGACCCCGGATCCTATAATCCCATGACCCATAGATCTGCACCATTGTCCTATGAGCCTAGAGAACCCATAACCCCTAAGTATCAACCTAGTACTAGTCATGCTTCCCCTAGTCAACTTGAACCCCATAGGATTAGTATCCCTAAATACGAACCCAGTAGTGAGCCACTACCCCTTATACAACCTGAACCTACTAGTAGTACCCATAATCAGAGACCAGAACCTAACCAATTTCCTGCTAGCCGACCTTCTCCAACCATTCCTGAGATTCACAAGGCTTACATTAACGCGGAAGTGTATGAAGCTGATGTGAGCCTAGTGGATGAGTATGAGGGAGCAGAGGAGACACTTTTAATAGACCTAGAATTAGCTGACCCAGTAGATGCCCAGGTAGAAACCAACCCAGAGCTAGTTGACCTTGACCATATCCAACCTAAAGCAATAATGGAAGAACAAATAGAGGAAGAGAACCTAGGTACTGCTACTAGAGCCTACCTGAGGAAACCATAGAGGAGAGCCAAATTATAGAGTATAGTCCTAAAATACAAGAACCAGAAGAATTTATTAAGGACCTGATCTCTTTGAATCAGTACCCTCAAGATGAGTCTCCTCCTATAGTTCCCATTAAAGGACCTCTTTCCTGAGATTAATAACCCATCCTTCCATTATACAAACCCGTAGATATATCGCAATCCCATAAGGTTAACCTCATTAGTCTAGGATTAGTCCCTGACATGCCTTCTTTGATTCTACTTTATCCAACTAACCCAGAACCTTTTTCTCCACCCTACTAGAGTAATTCTGAACCCACTTCCTATTTTCTACCCTTTCCTGAGTTTTCTCATGTGTCTAGAACTATTAGGTTACATTTTGTGTGAGGTTACTAGGTTGTAAGGATCCATAGAGCCCATTCCATTTGCTACCTACTTTTGGCAGACCCTCTGGCACTTATTAGGAGTTACTAGCAAATTTTCTTCTGCATGTCATCCATCAACCACGACTCATGCCCCCATGCCAAGTGGTAGTTAAGACCTAATAAACCTCTTCAGTCGAGTCTGTTAGGTGTACGTTTGAGTCCTTTGCATCATCTTGTTAGGAGTCTGCATGTGCCTAGCATGTTCACCACCCGCACTAATGTCAAAACAACTGGCTAATTCCCGAAGATGGATTAAAAAATTTGATGTAGTGGATTTTATCTTGGTTAGGCTTAGGCCTAAAAGAAGCTTCATGCTCGCAGAGCCGGACCTTTTAAAGTGATAGAGAAGGTTGGATCAAATGCCTAGGTGTTAGACTTGCCTTCGGATTTGGGCATTAGTTCTACCTTCAATATTACAGACCTGGTTGAGTATAGGGAACCGACAGCGCTACCTAGTGAGGCTTTGGACCTATTCCTTTTCATTGTGAGTGACCCTAACCTAGAGTGTCCACAAACAAATTTGGCCTGAGAGAGGAGAACGGATCGAGCATATCCTGGACGATCAAGCCATCACGACCCAGGGCCATGACTATCAATGCTTCCTGGTCCGATGGCAAGGCCGGCCAGAGTCGGACGATTCGTGGATTTCTCGAGAGGACTTGCAACGCCTCAACCTAGACCTTCTCGAGAGATATGTGAGCCAGTCTGACCTTCACTCGACAGGGTCGAGTTCCTCCCACCCCAGGAGAATTGGTGGGGACACCGGAGGAACCAGAATAAGATAGAGGCTTTTTAATCATCTGTAAATTGATCAATAATTTATGAGTCCATCTATAATAAGGGCTTAGCTCATCTGAGTCCATTTTAGTTGTTATTTGAGTATTTTAGTTCTTATTCAGTTCTGTACTAGTCAGCTCATGTTGAGCTAATTTTTTTTTTTTGAGTCCTGTCCAAGCATACTGAAGACTCAAGAATATATCATACAAGTGAAGACCAAGTCCAACTAGATTGAAGACATGGAAGTATAGCACAAGTCCAACTCAGCTTGAAGATTTGAAGACCCCAGGAGGAAAATTCAGAAAACCCTAATTTCTTGCAGATGCCCAGATTCCCTTCCAGATGCCAAAGTATATTCATAGATAAGGGCATCCATGATTCCAGAGGTCCATCTGCATCCTAGCCCAAATAAATCAAGCCCAGGTGCCAAGCCCAACCCCTAAGAAGCAAGATACCAGGGAATATTCCTGCTACCTGGCTACCAGGCCACCCCAGCTTCCAGAGGCCCAAACCCATGCACCCGAGCCCCTTTGGGCCGGCCTTTGCTGCTCCTAGAAGCCCAACACGCCCCCCTAGGCATCCTTGGAGTCTTGACCAAGTCAAGAAAATTTTTAGGGATTTTTCTACCTAATATTTCCTTATTTTCTAGCTAGGGTTTGAGAGGGAAAAGGATTCTTATGTAAAGACTTATGTACCCTTACTTGGAGCCAAGGTTAAGGGTCTATTTAAGGGACCCTAGCCTCTTGTATGAGGAGAGTTTTTGATGAATGAAAACCTTGAGTTCTTCTATTGAGTGGTGTGATACCCT
Source organism: Areca catechu (assembly GCA_021397845.1). Taxonomy (NCBI): domain Eukaryota; kingdom Viridiplantae; phylum Streptophyta; class Magnoliopsida; order Arecales; family Arecaceae; genus Areca; species Areca catechu. The sequence goes on along the minus strand of CM038051.1, from coordinate 137,356,504 downwards.
GCTGTGTGCATAAAGGGGTTTGTGAGAGTTCTTCTTCCCAGTGTTTGCAATCATCTTCTGCTGCCAACAAACCCTCCAGATCCCTGGACGCCCTCTCCAAAAGAAGCCTTCCCTTGCTGTTTTACTTTGTTTCTTATTTCTTTGTGAGCTTTCTAACCCCTGACAGGTCGTTTGTAGGTCCCTGAGTTCCTACGAATCCAACGACTCCAGCCAAGCCTCAATCGGATCACCGAGCAGAAAGCGGGTATCCGCGGGTCTTTGGCTTGGTTTTCCAGGCCGCATCCATCGAGGAACGAGAGACCCCTTCGCTGCGATCTTCACAGATATTGTCAGGTACACCCCTCTACCTCCAATAGTTTTATTGTAGGAGAACTTGTCCTAACCGAGGCTTCTCAGCCCCGGCGGTCCTTCTTTGCTACTTTTCTAGGTCCTAATCTGCATGCTGATCTTCAAAAATTCATACAAAATTCCCTACAAAAAATTTTGATATGAAATTGGGAATTAATCACCTAACTCAACATGTAAAACATACAAAAAAAATTGCATGCATATTAGTTCCCCATCATCAAGTCCATTTGTTATAATATGATCGTGATCAAACTATCACTATAGATTTGTTCTAGAGAAAAACTTGATCTAATTCTAATTAACTTTTGGTTAGATTAAAACAAATTCTTTATTTGGTCTATATGATTCTAAATTCTAATCCCAGATCTAACCTGATTATTTAACCTAATTCAAGATAACCCAAAATCCATGATTTATGAAATATGATTAGATCTTTAATTCACAATGCTAAATATAGTCTTAGATATCTTAATTCCAGTAATTAATCAAGATTAATTTTCTAATTTTACATATAAATAATTTATATGCATTACATGTACATTAAGTACTTTAGATCTCAACTATACAATATAGTCTTATACTAAAATTAATTTTATGTTTCATATTCTAAACATAAAAATAAACTAATACATTAATTTTAGATCAAAAATAAAAAATAAATAAATATTAAATTGCTAAAAAATAGATCTAATTATTAAAATAATTTTAATATTTTTTCTTTAATCTCATTTGTTCTTGAGATATAACCACAAGTAGTACCCTTACATGCCGTAGGAGATCCCATTGAATGGGAAGAGGGGCTTTAAACCGTACTTTCTCCTATGACCAGATGACAATGGTGATCAACCCAATCCAAAGCAGTTATTCAAATTAAGATTACATCTAACATGTAATGTTTGACATCTACATATCATGTATGAAAACCATTCGCTTTGATACCATTGTTGAAAATCACCTAGAATTTCATGCATATTTTTTATATAAATTTATAGTGAAAGTAAATCTATTTTAAAATTATTTAAATATAAAACATACATTTATAATAATTCTAATAAATCCTAAGAAAGATCGTAATATGATATGTAGTATAGAAAATAAAATCGGCATGCATTGATCTACTTGATGCATGTAGATCTAATCTTCAAATAATATGAAATTTAATTTCATACCTGATCATGAGTTGATGATCACCGCTATTGATGACATGTGGTAAGGGCTCTCCACATCACTTCATAGCTATACAAGATGTTTGGCCTTTACGAATCATCTATACGAAGCCTCGATGCGATCAACCTTCTAAGACTGCTAGATCTGCATGAAGTCCACTGGATGGTTGAAAATAATTTATTTCTTAGATTTCTTTTGATCCTTCAAGGAATACAAGAAGAAAATAAAGAGGTCTAAATCAAGAAAGAAGAAAACAAAAAACAAGAAATCCTTTTCTACTATTTTCTCTTATTTTTTCTCTCCCTTCAACCCTTGCTCCCAAAAGAACCACTCATGCCCATCTTGAATTCATGCCCATTTCAACTTATTTTCTTAGTGATTTCACATCAAATTTTAGACAATAATTAGGCTTCTTAATTTTTGATATATGACAAAAAACTAAAGTAAAATTTCATTGATTAGAGAATGGATTAGATTCGGATAAAGTGATGCTATTTGAATAGGACTAGGTGTTCTATTCTCAATAGAACTCCTCTAATAAAATTCAAATAAATCTAGATTTAATTCAAACCAATCATAATCTAAATGGAAATTAGAGGGGATGAAAAAACTAATTTTGTTTCATATAGAATTAAAAAAATTCTAGGAAGGCATGGAGAATTTTTAGTAAAGAAAATAAGTTAGACTATGTTAGGATTTGACCAAGTTTTGATCAAAATTAGTTAGGAGCTAAAACTAATTTGGTTATAACTATTTAACCAACTTAGACTCAATTCAATTAGGTCCCAATTATACTTAATTAAATATAATTAAATTTGAAATTAATAGGGCCCAAATCCTAATAAAATTAAAATTAGAAATCCTTAGTGATTAGGTCATCGAATAACCTAACCGGGTGAAACCCAATTGAACCAAATTCAATTGGACTTGACCTAAACCTCTTTGCTCAATAAAATTAAGCTAATTAGTAATCAAATTACTAATTAATCCTATTATAATTAATTAATAATTGATTAATCATTAATTTATAAATTTTTGCAGGGTTAATTATTCATCATATTTATAATTTTACACTAATCAATTCTTAATCGTTAATTAGCCATTGTGATCGATTAGAAACTTCTTATATGTATGACCCTATAGGTTCGAACACTAAGCTAGTAGCCCAGGAATCAATTCCTGAACTAATCGATGTAATGATCTAGCAATAATGCCCGACATCCAAATAGTTTGATTGTTCATAAAGCAACATTTAAGAACCCAGGCATATTGTTTTCATATAATTCATCCCTTTAACCTTCATACCCAAAATGACTTCTGTGATAATTACCAACTCTCAATAATGTATCCAAATATGTCTCAACCTGCTAAATCCTGTGACTCTTCATAAGGAATGCCCTGGCCAAGGTCTTGCTAAATTTAAATATAGTATAGAATTTTCTCTAACATCTTGGAGTAGTCAATCCCATCTTGACTCATCACTAACTTAACAAGCACTTGACTGCACCCACTAACCTTTTATCACTATATCAGTAATCTAGGTAGTCCAGCACCTAAGTATAATAAGTTGCTTTCAAGTCACCATGGTGATCTCAGGTCAAACGGATATTGATAGCTTACTATATGGTGATTAAAATAAAAACCTAATTCATTACTATAGCTAGGATGAGTAGGGATCGTATCCTCAGGGATTAAGGATAATTGTTTCACGAAGAAAGTAAACAAAGAGATAAATATTTATATTTTAAAAGGTAGGTAATATATTAATTAAAACTAAATAATTTAAATTAATAAGAAATCAAGAAGTTTATATGATATAAAGATATCTTCAGGTTTCCATGTAATTACAAATACAAATTCCGTACCTATTTTAATCCATGCAATTAAGTCCATAATTATTTCAGAATCTTTCAAACTAATTCCTATCATAGGCTATCTTGCCAAGTACGAACCATATCTATTAAGATCATGACTCATCCTACAAGTATAGGCTATCTAATATTGAGTTGAACAAATCCTAACAAGATACATGAATAAAATCCTAAAATCAATTTCTATATTGATTATGGATCATATCATATCAGAATCATGATCCATTCTACCTATAGGTAATTAATTTTAGAAAATCAAATAGAAAAAAAGTTAAAAAAACTCAAAGCTTTATTCAATTGCATTGAGTAGAAAAAATAAACACAAAAACTTAAATATGAAAACCTATACTTCCTTACAGACTGTATCTCAGTCGAGAATGGCTCTTGGATACATCTTCTTAAAGATTCGAGGCTTTGTCATAGCACCTTGTCTCCAAAAGAATCTATTTTCTTTTATTCCTCTCTCTCTCTTTAGCCTAGACTAATTACAAAAAAAAAAAAATAGATATTAGCTGCTAGCTACCACTTCTTTGCTTCCCATGGCTGCCTTTAAATAGAGGCAGAGCTTCTAGATTTTTGGTCAAATTTGGAATCTTGTTGGAATAGAATTCATCCAGGACTTCCATTGATTTATTCCAGTCATTTAACATTATTTCTATTTGTTCAAGGCCCATTTGGTAGTGCGGAAAAAATAACATCCAATTCGTTCATAATGTCATCATTCTTCCTGTAGTTAGATTAGCTCAAAAGAACACCTCCAACCGCATTACATGCTAAGAAGAAAAGCTTTTGGACCACCTCAACTACTCCACATGTGAAGACCAAAATATTTTATATAGACCCATGGAAAGTTGTTTTGTTTGGACAATTGGGAAGCCATCCAACATTTAATGTAAGGGTGAAAGAGTTCTGGTGGCCACATCATGTGAGAGAATTTGTAGAAAGTGCTGGGAAATCATGTGAAGACCAACATGGAAGGGTATTGTTGACCAAGTCTTAATCTGACATAATTTCATATACAGATATCATCCAAACAATCTCATTTCAGTTCTATTTTGAATTTTGTTTGATTTCTTAGATTTTACAAATCAAGCTCTTTCTATCTATGGCTGTCGTTCCTGCAAAATATAAGTAAAAACATTAATTCTTATGAAATACAGATTAATTAATATATTTTAATGCTTAAATTGGGATATCTAATATACTTATCACATCCCTCAATTTATTCATCGCTAGTTTCTTAGCAATGTAATTAATTTATAACCATGTGTCATTAAGATCTTCTTTTACCAAATTAGATCTATGATTAAAGTTAAAAAAAGTTAGCTAGTATCACTAAGTATTAAGTTTTAAAGTAATTTTCATAGTCAATACTATTAGAAACTTTCCTAGAATTTATCAAAAAAATTATAGCACTTATGCTTGTGATGGCTAACGTAGCAGTTCAGTACAAGCTTGTAAAGAATAATTGTATCTTCGCTTATCACCTAATTTGATCAATTTTTTATATACCTCCAAATTAAGCACATGAACTAATGTAGCTTTCACACTACCTAATTTTTTTATTGGTGACATCTTCACACTGCCCACTTATTGACATGAACGATAATGCTTACTTAAGAGAAGGTACCCGATTACTTGGTAGAAAACCAATATTTAGAACTTGCCCTTCTTTTTTAAGTAGGTAGCTATTTTCTTAAATTCAAGTTTCTTTAAATGGGATGTATACCAATTGCCAATATTTTAGTAATAATGGAATCTTCAATTGACCTTACAACTAATACCTACTTTACCTTGTCAGTGTGCATATATGATAGAATTGCTAATAGCCTTTAGGTGACCAAAGTTGGCCACTAAAAGTCTAACCAACTAGTCTACTTCTTAACTCACTACATTCATTAGCAAATGATTTCTAACTCTATTATATTTCTTAGTTTATTTTGCTCAAAATTTTTTTCATAGTACATGATTTATAGAAATTTTTTACACATTTTTTAAAAAATTTTCAAAAAAAATTCAAATATTTTCAAAGTATTTTTTTCAAAAAAATTTTAAAAGATTTTTCCTTACACCCCAACTTAATTTCATTATCCTCAGTGGAGTAAAAAACAATATGACAAATGAAACAAGGAGAGAGACCACCTGGTCTAAATATGCATCATGTATTGCCAAGTGTGTCTGTAAGGAGTGGTCCATTATTCTTGCAAAAATGAAAACCACTAAAGCAAGAATCATTAAAAAGATTGGGTTGCCTTCCGATAAGTTCTAAGTTTAACGTTTTTAGCCACACCTCAAGTAGTGCTCATCCTATTCTTGCCTGAATTTTTACATGGGTTTGTAATTCCCTATGTGATTTGGGTCAGCTTTAGAGTCCTTCTTGCATGGAACTATTAAGTGGCATATTCTCCTGATAGCAAACAATTCTTTTTATAATTAAATCTAGGCTTAACTTAAGTACTAATCAAGATTTTAAGGGACCTAGATCTATGTACTTGATATACTTAATGTACTGAAGGAGTATTTTAAGGTTCCCTTTTAGTGCCTCTTCTTTTATAGGCAAAGGTTCTACCATAATCATAAGGGGCTCAGATAATAATTTAGGTCTTTTCATAATTTCTTTATGTTCAATAACTTGGCATTTTTTCTAATTAATATTAATTCTATCTCCACATATCATTTCAATACTATAGATAAATTTTGGAGGCAGACCTTGAAAGTAGTGCTAAATACAAAAAAATCAAATATAAGAATTTGAAGTTGTTATCATGCTAAATACAGAAAAATTAGTGTAGGCTCATGTAGGCAACCCAAGAGGGGGGTAAATTGGGTTTTATAAAATTTTTGTACTATTTAAAATATCTATGAACTAAAGCAAGTATGTGCTAATGCAATTCAAGTGCTTGTGTATTTCAAATAAATGCAGTGAAAATAAAGAAATAAAAGCACAAGAAGAACAATCACACTAACACAAAGATTTATAGTGGTCCGGTACCAACCAAGCACCTACATCCACTACCCAAGAATCCCTTGGAATTTTGATTGATGCTTGTGGATGTAGACTTTGATTGCTATCTTTGAAACTTGGAAACTTGAAGGCTTTGAATCACTCAACTATTGAATCCTTTAAGAATATTCAAAAAACTCAGTAAAGGATTACTTCCCCATTTGATTCTTGATGTTTATACGGCCTCCAAACATTTAAATGACCGTTTATAGCTATTAGGGAGGAAAATATGGCCGTTGGAGCCAAGTTGGAGAAGTTCTGCATCCAGAAAACTAGTCGTTATTGTTCCAGTGTCGACACTTGACCTCCAGGTGTCGACACTTCAGTTTCAAGTGTCGACACTTCATTCTCCAGGTATCGACACTTCAGCTCCAGGTGTCGACACTTTAGCTCCAGGTGTCGACACTTGACTGAAAGTGCTTTTTGAAGTTTTATGTTTGTCTCAGGCCTTGAGTTGACACTTCACTCTTCATGTGTCCACACTTGATCCTCAGGTATCGACACTTCATTTCCAGGTGTCGACACTTACCGTGCCATTGCTGAAACATCTTCAAATTGAAACTTTAACCTCTTCAAGTTCTTCCATATTAATTTCAAAGTCGATATACTTGATTTTTCATTAATTTAAGGACTTTTTCAACAGAAATACAAGCATTTCTTTATCCAACATGGTAGAGTACTAAGATCTGAAAGATACACTTAAAATATAATTAGTACTCATATATACTTAAACATTTTTTCAATCATCAAAATCAAGACAGAGTCAATAATCTTCCCCTTTTTGATGATGACAAAACTTTGAAGTATATGAAAAGGGTAAGCTTAAAAAGATTAACAATAAGATAAACATGTAAGCTCAAAATAATAAGCACCAAGCTCCCCCTCAAAATATGATCCAAAAAAAAAATCTTCAAAAATATTTTCAAAATATGCAAAATTTTCAAATTTTTAAAATTTCTTCTTCTTACTAATTCTTCCTTTCAATAAAAATATTTTACCTTCTCTCCTTTTGCACTCTCTCATTTCTTAAATGATTTTTCATGTTCATCCAATCTTCCCCTTTTCATACTTAAAAATTTTCTCCCCCTTTTTGACATCATGAAAAAGGGTGAAAGGCAATACAAAGTGGGAATGAAGTCGGAAAGAATAGCAAGTAGGTCATCAAAATCAATGCATGAAATCAAATAATTATGATATCAATTGAATATGATACAAATTGAATATGATAATAATTGAAATATGATACCATTTGAATGTAACTCTCCTTAAAAAATTAGATTTGAAAATAAGGAGAAAGAGTATTAGAGCAATATAAGTAAAGCATGATATCAAGCAAAATATTCAAAGCATCAAATATGATAACAAATCTTTGGATGCTATCCCTAAATGTTATTCCTTCTTTGAAAATATGCATTTATTTAAGAAATAAAACACAAAAGCTCATACATCAAGATTTGAAATTTTTAAGATATTCATGATTTTTAAAAGACAAAGCATTTATATCACTTAAAAACTTTTAGTATGATTTCAAATTCATTTTAAGATGATTTGATATCCATACCAATGTTAGAAGTAATATGATATCAAGTCTAGCTACTAGAGCAAGGGTTTGTCAATATGCATACCTTCTTCTTAAAAGTAACCCTTAACTACTAGTTCTATACTTGATCCAAATCATTTCTAGATTATGCATAGATGCCAAAAACAAAAATATATAAATCATAGCATTTCATATGAAATAATTTAGAAACTATATTAATCAAAATCAAGTGAAGGTCTAATAATCACAAGTTTGACCATGAGAGCTTGAAATCCATCAACATAAAAATGGTCATGATCACAACAATTGATTATTAGTCTAAGCTTGATTCTAATCAATCACTTAAAATATTTTCAAAGCAATATGCATCTTTAAAAGAATTTTTCTTGAAATACATTAATCAAAATCATGTGAAGGTCTCGCAATCACATGTTTAATCATGATAGCATGAAATTCATCAATATCAAGAAGTCCATGATCATAACCATGATTATAAGTCTAAACTTGATTCTAATTAATCATTTAAAATAATTTTTTAAAATAATTGATGCAATAATTATAACAAAAAATTTAACTACATTTTCAATCATGGAAGGAGATGTTTAGAATTTACCAATATACATATCCTTCCTTTTTCATTTAGTCCAAAATGTAGCTTATCCACTTCTTCAAATTATCTTGTACAGCCATTTTTTTTAATAACTTCCTTTGTTCATGTTGGGCTGCAAGATATTCTTGCAAAACAAACTAAGTGGATATTTTGATACCCAAACTTTCTTGGGTCCTTTATGATTAGTAATTATGGTTCCTTTTGAAACCCAAACTTTTCTTAATCTAGAAGGATAAGCCTTAAAACCACATTTATAAGATAAATTGAAAGAAGCAGGAATAAAGAAATTCATCAAAAGTTTTTGCTTCTTTCCTCAACCAAAATATTATTCTTATTCAAAACTTTATCACATAAATCTTTCAAAACAAAATTTCTTTTTCTAAAAATTCTTTTTCTTTAGAAAAATTATTCTTTTCATTTTTCAAAATATCAATCTTGGCATTTAAATCACCATTTTTATTTACAAGATTGGTGTTGTCAGAGAAAATGAATCTACATGCCTATTTAATTTCTTGTGCTCAATTTCTAGCAATCTATATTCATGCACAAGATCCTTAGATGCATCATGTAGTTCATCAAAGGTAAAATTATAATCATTTTTGGTACATACCTTTTTCTCATTTGCCATGAAACAAAGATCGGCAACTTCATCATCCGTACTTGAATCTATTCTATCGCTCTAAGTTGCCATCATTGCCTTGAATTTCTTTTTGGCTTTGAAAGCCATTATTTTCATTTCTGTATCAGCTTCCACTATCCTTTGCCATAAGTTCAATTCATAGGTCATGAGTGAATCGATAAGCTCCTCCAAAGGTAAGGCTTCTACATCTTTAGCTTCTTGGATTGCCGTCACCTTTGGATCCCATGATTTTGGCAAGGATCTAAGAATTTTGTTCACCAAATCAGCATTAGTATCAGATATAGATTCATAATGCATCATTTCAAAAATCTCAAAAGAATGTACAAGCAAATTAATTTTAGTGTTCTTCCCTTGAAGAGTCCCTCATGAGTAACTTCAAGTGTGTCCCATATTTCCTTCGCCGATGTGCATGTAGAAATTCTATTAAATTCATTTAAGTCTTGCCCCATAAAGCAAGTTCATTTCTTTAGCATTGAGTTCAGTTTGTTTAATGTCATATTCCTTCCAATCCTCTTCGAGCTTTGGAATGGAAATGCCATTAACAAATGGAAGGAATATGAGGACCCCTAACAATGATTTGCCAAAGATGATAACTAATAGATTGGAATATGGATGCGCATGCGAGTTTTCCAAAATGTGTAATTTATGCCATTGAAAAATGGTGGTCTAAACACTAATAGCTCATGGGGTGGCCATAATCTTTAACTCAAAATCGTAGATTTTCAAAATAGAGAACCGAGCTTTGATACCCTTATAGGTCAGGTAGGCAATCCAAGCGGGAGGGTAAATTGGATTTATAAAACTTTTGTACTATTTAAAATATCTATGAACTAAAGAAAGTATGTGCTAATGCCTTTAAGTGCTTGTGTATTTCAAATAAATGAGCATAAATAAAGAATAAAAGCACAAGGGACAATCCACCAACACAGATTTATAGTGGTTTCAGTACCAACCCAAGCCCTACATCCGCTCTCCAAGAACCCCTTAGAAATTCTACTAAGTTTGGTTTTATAACTTAGGCTCACCACCAACCTTTACAACTTGTTTTGTCTTCGAGCTTAAAGTCAAACCATAGTTGGTTTCAAGGCTCGCCTACAACCACCTTGGTTTTACGGGATAACCAAGAACTAAACAACTTATTTTGGCATCGCTCAAAGTAAAATCCAAGTTGGTTTTAATGCTCACCAACAACTACTTTGATTTTCAAAGGCTTACCAAAAACCTCTTTGGTTTTCTAAATCTCACCAGAATCTTAAGTAAACTGTAAGAGCAAGTTTAAATGAATACAATAAAAAGCTTTCTAAATAAAAGTAAATCTCTTTGAAGCTCTTGATTGTTGATGAAGATCTTGTCTTCAAGTTGATGAAGCCTTTGATTGATGCTTGTGGATGTAGACTTTGATTGCTCTCTTTCAAACTTGGAAACTTGAAGGCTTTGAATCACTCAACTATTGAATCCTTTAAGAATATTCAAGAAAATCACCAAATGATTTTCCTTTGATTCTTGATGTTTATATAGACTCCCGACACTTAAATGACCATTTATAGCTGTTAGGGAGGAAAATATGGCCGTTGGAGCCTAGTTGGAGAATTTCTACAGCCTCGAAAACTAGCCATTACTGTTCAAGTGTCGATACTTCACATCCAGGTGTCGATACTTCAATTCAAGTGTCAACACTTCATTCTCCAGTGTCGAACTTCACTTCCAAGTGTCGACACTTCAGCTCCAGGTGTCGATACTTGACTGAAAGTGCTTTCTGAAGTTTTCTGTTTGTCTCAGGCCTTGAGTCTACACTTCACTCTTCATATGTCGATACTTGATCCTCAGGTGTAGACACTTCATTTCTAAGTATCGACACTTGCCTATGCCATTGCTGAAACATCTTCAAATTGAAACTTTAACCTCTTCAAATTCTTTCATATTAATTCCAAAGTCCATATACTTGATTTTCCATTAATTTAAGAATTTTTTCAATGAAATACAAGTTTTCTTCATCCAACATGGTGAGTACTAAGATTTGAAAAATATACTTAAAAATATAATTGTACTCAATATATTTAAACATTTTGTCAATCATCAAAATTAAGACAGAGTCAACAATCTTCCCTTTTTGATGATGACAAAACCTTTAAGTATATGAAAGGATAGCTTAAAAAGATTAATAATAAGATAACATGTAAGCTCAAAACAATAAGCACCAAGCTCCCCCTCAAAATATGATCCAAAAAAAATCTTCAAAAATATTTTTCAAAATATGCAAAATTTTCAAATTTTTAAATTTTTTTTTACTAATTCTTCCCTTTAGATAAAAACATTTTACATTCTTCTCCGACTTTTGCACTTTCTTTCATTTCTCAAATGATTTTTCATGTTTATCCAATCTTCCCTTTTCATACTTAACAATTTTCTTCCCCTTTTTGACATCATGAAAAAGGGTGAAAGGCAATACAAAGTGGGAATGAAGTCAAAATGAATAACAAGTAGGTCCTCAAAATCAATGCATGTAATCAAATAATTATGATATCAATTGAATATGATACAAATTGAACATGATACGATTGAAATATGATACCATTTGAATGTAACTCCTCTTAAAAAATTAGATTTGAAAACAAGGAGAAAGATTATCAGAGCAATATAAGTAAAGCGTGATATCAAGCAAAATATTCAAAGCATCAAAATATTAACAAATCTTTGAATGCTCTCCCTAAATGTTATTCCTTCTTTGAAAATATGTATTTATTTCAGGAATAAAACATGAAAGCTCATGCATCAAGATTTGAAATTTTTCAAGATATTCATGATTTTCAAAATACAAAGCATTTATATCACTTAAAAACATTTAGCATGATTTCAAATTCATTTTAAGATGATTTGATATCCAAACAAATGCTAGAAGTAATATGATATCATGTCTAGCTACTAGTGCAAGGGTTTGTCAATATGCATACCTTCTTCTTAAAAGTAACCCTTAACTACTAGTTCACTACTTGATCCAAATCATTTCTAGATTATGCATAGATGCCAAAAATAAAAACATATAAATCATAGAATTTCACTTGAAATAATTTAGAAACTATATAAACAAAATCAAGTGAAGATCTAATAATCACAAGTTTGATCATGAGAGCTTGAAATCCATCAACATCAAAATGGTCATGATCACAACAAATGATTATTAGTATAAGCTTGATTCTAATCAATCACTTAAAATATTTTTCAAAGCAATATGCATCTTTAAAAGTATTTTTCATGAAATACATTAATCAAAATCAAGTGAAGGTTCATAATCACAAGTTTAATCATGATAGAATGAAATTCATTAACATCAAGAAGTCCATGATCATAACCAATGATTATATGTCTAACTTGATTCTAATTAATCATTTAAAATAATTTTTTAAAGTAATTGACGCAATAATTATAACAAAAAATTTAACTACATTTTCAATCATGGAAGGAGATGTTTAGAATTTACCCATATACATAATCCTTCCTTTTATCATTTAGTCCAAAATGTAGCTTGTCCACTTCTTCAAATTATCTTGGACAGCCACTTTTTTTAAGAACTTCCTTTGTTCATGTTGGGCTGCAAGATATTCCTTTAAAACAAACTAAGTGGATATTTTTGGTACCCAAACTTTCTTGGGTCCTTATGTTTAGTAATTATGGTTCCTTTTGGAACCCAAAATTTTCTTAATTAGAAGGATAAGCATTAAACCACATTTATAAGATAAATTGAAAGAAGCAGGAATAAAGAAATTTTTCAAAAGTTTTGCTTCTTTTCCTAAACCAAAATATTTTTCTTATTCAAAACTTTATCACATAAATCTTTCAAAACAATATTTTCTTTTTCTAAAAATTCTTTTTCTTTAAAAAATTATTTTTTTCATTTTTCAAAATATCAATCTTGGCATTTAAATCACCATTTTTATTTGCAAGATTGGTGTTGTCAAGAGAAAATGAATCTACATACCTATTTAATTTCTTGTGCTCAATTTCTACCAATCAATATTCATGCACAAGATCATTAGATGCATCATGTAGTTCATCAAAGGTAAAATTATAATCATTTTCAGTACATACCTTTTTCTCATTTGCCATGAAACAAAGATGGGCAACTTCATCATCCGTACTTGAATCTTCACTATCACTCCATGTTGCCATCATTGCCTTGAATTTTTTTTTGGCTTTGAAAGCCATTATCTTCTTTTCTGTATCAGCTTCCACTATCCTTTGCCATAAGTTCAACTCATAGGTCATGAGTGAACCGATAAGCTTCTCCAAAGGTAAGATTTCTACATCTTTAGCTTCTTAGATCGCCGTCACCATTGGATCCCATGATTTTGGCAAGGATCTAAGAGTTTTGATCACCAAATCAGCATTAGTATAGATTTTGCCAAGACTTTTAAATTTATTAATAATAGTCATAAATCTTGAAAATATATCAGATATAGATTCATAATGTATCATTTCAAAAATTTTAAAAGAATGTACAAGCAAATTAATTTTAGTGTTCTTCACTTGAAGAGTACCTCATGAGTAACTTCAATTGTGTCCCATATTTCCTTCACCGATGTGCATGTAGAAATTCTATTAAATTCATTTAAATCCAATGCACAATAAAGTAAGTTCATTTCTTTAGCATTGAGTTCAGTTTATTTAATGTCATATTCATTCCAATCCTCTTCGAGCTTTGGAATGGAAATGCCATTAACCAAAATGGAAGGAATATGAGGACCACTAACAATGATTTGCCAAAGATGATAACTAATAGATTTAATATGGATGCGCATGCGAGTTTTCCAAAATGTGTAATTTATGCCATTAAAAAACGGTGGTCTAACACTAATACCTACAAGGGTTGCCATAATCTTTAACTCAAAATCGTTGGATTTTCAAAATAGGGCACCGAGCTTTGATACCAATTATAGGCTCAGGTAGGCAATCCAAGAGAGAGGGTGAATTGGATTTATAAAACTTTTGTACTATTTAAAATATCTATGAACTAAAGAAAGTATGTGCTAATGTAATTCAAGTGCTTGTGTATTTCAAATAAATACAGCATAAATAAAGAAATAAAAGCACAAGAAGAACAATCACACAAACACAAAGATTTATAGTGGTTTGGTGCCAACCAAGCACCTACATCCACTCCTCAAGAACCCCTTGGAAATTTCACTAAGTTTGGTTTTATAACTTAGGCTCACAAACAACCTTTACAACTTGTTTTGTCTTCGGGCTCACAAGTCAAATCCTAGTTGGTTTCAAGGCTCACCAACAACCACCCTTGGTTTTATAGGATAACCAAGAACCTAAACAACTTGTTTTGGCTTCGAGCTCACAAGTAAAACCCTAGTTGGTTTGAAGGCTCACCAATAACCAATTTGGTTTTCAAAGGCTTACCAAAAATCTCTTTGGTTTTTCAAGGCTCACCAAAAACCTTAAGTAAAATAATTTAAAAGCAAGTTTAAATGAATACAATAAAGCTTTCTAAAATAAAGCAAATATCTCTTTGAAGCCCTTCATTGTTGATGAAGATCTTGTCTTCAAGTTGATGAAGCCTTTGATTGATGCTTGTGGATGTAGACTTTGATTGCTCTCTTCAAAACTTGGAAACTTGAAGGCTTTGAATCACTCAACTATTGAATCCTTTAAGAATATTCAAGAAACTCACCAAAGGATTACTTTCCCATTTGATTCTTGATATTTGTATAACCTCCCAACATTTAAATGAGCATTTATAGTCGTTAGGGAGGAAAATATGGCTGTTGGAGCCAAGTTGGAGAAGTTTTGCAGCCTAGAAAACTAATCGTTACTGTTCAAGTGTCAACACTTCACCTCGAGGTGTCTACACTTCAGTTTCAAGTGTCGACACTTCATTCTCCTGGTGTCGACACTTCAGCTCCAGGTGTCGACACTTGATTGAAAGTGCTTTCTGAAGTTTTCAGTTTATTTCAAGCCTTGAGTCGACACTTCACTCTTCAAGTGTTGACACTTGATCCTTAGGTGTCGACACTTCATTTCCAGGTGTCGACACTTGCCTGTGCCATTGCTGAAACATCTTCAAATTGAAACTTTAACCTCTTCAAGTTCTTCCATATTAATTCTAAAGTCCATATACTTGATTTTCCAGTAATTTAATATCTTTTTCAACTGAAATACAAGCATTTCATCATCCAACATTGTTGAGTACTAAGATATGAAAAATACACTTAAAATATAATTAGTACTCATGTATACTTAAACATTTTGTCAATCATCAAAATCAAGATAAAGTCAACAATTAGATATAAGAATTTTGAAGTTGTTATCTCTTATATGCACAATGTCCCATCCAATAGCTTCTTTATGTGCTTTTATAATTCCTATGATTTGGACTTCCTGATCATATATTACCGGTAAGGAATTAGTGGATGTGATAGGAAGTGGCTTTAGTTTTGGCTCAAGTGGTGACTCTAATAAGGGAGCTACTAGGGAGTTGGGTGGTGGCTTATATTTTTTGATCCAAAGTGGGGTGCTGTTGGGATAGGATATTTCTACTAGGTCATTCATTTCTAGGGTACATCCATCTACATCAAAATCATCCACCTCAAAGTGAACCAAACTAGGGTTTAATGAATCATGGGGGAAACTTTTATATGTAGCTTCCTCTACTATATCATGCATTTATGTCCTTAGGAAGTCTCAATTAATTCTATCATTGCACCTATTTATTTTTCATTTCCATTAAAAATAATGGATGATTTTAGAGCATTAGGGAATGGGGACATAGATAAGTAGGATGATGATGGAAGTGGTTCATTCCTCCATTTTGATTTCTCTTTATATGTTTTTGTCTTAGTTGAATTTCTAGGTTAGTCTTTTTTGTTTTGTAGGGTTTCTTTATGACCAATTTATTCCCAAGAGTGAGAATCGATTTTTCATGGATAGTTACAATGACATAAAAATTTTTAGCTAGGTATCATCCCTCAGTTCACTCTTAGGCTAACTAAGTAGCTCTTTTTCACTTATAGCCATGCCTAACTGACTCAGTTGTATCTTTAAATGGACAATAGCTTGGGTGTTGGAAGTTATCTATTGGCCCATGTCTACATGAAACTATTTAAGGTAGCATTGAGGTCAGCTTGAGATTTAGCCAAAGTTTTTATATTTTTTTTTTTAATATGCTAATTCTTGCCTCAAGATCTAAACCTGATTGGTTGTTCACTATTTGGTTCAGCCTTTGATAGGGCTGATAAAAAATATGGGTTCCTAATAGTGCATCTTGTGGCCACACAAACATTGCATGATTTTTCCACCTTGGGTTATAGTTTGGCACATAAGATTTAGTTATATACTCTTCATTAACTACACTTTCCTGTGTAAACCCATTTTGGATTGTATGCATCAAGTAAAGACACTCCAACATAATATGATCTAGTGAATTGCATGCATTGCACGTGGGTGCACGTGCATGATTCAATTGGGTATGTCCTTAGCATTCTAGGGCTTCAATCTTATAGGTCTAAGTTACAAATATATCATCATCAAACTCTAATGTATAATTGTATGTATCTTTAAATCTAGTGAATTTAGGATGCATATCAATTAGTTGTGATCTATTTGTAAAACTGTTGGTTGGTGATCTAATTCTAGACGGTCGGACAGAGTCAATCATGCACCAATAATCTTGTAGGGTTTAGGTCATTCAATAGAATCGAGGTAATAATAATCCATTTGGCTTTTGGATCATTAATAAAATCTGTGACCTTTTATTCTTGTATGGTTAGACTATATCTGACCAATTATTATTCTATCTCAGTAAGAAAATATGTTTTTTTTTATTTTTTCTTTATAGTAGAGGAAAGAAGAAGGAAGAAGAAGAGAGAGAATAGTTCTAGAGATGAGAATCCAAGGAGTCCTAAATCTAGAGATGATAGAGAATGGTGTTTTAATTAGATTTAAGTTTTGTTAGCAAACAAGTTATCAAACAATGGACTCTCTATCCTAGGGTTAACTTATGTCTAGATAGCTCCTAACTGCCAAGGCTACCTTGGAGCTCTCTATTGGCTTTAGCCCTTGATTTTGATGACCAACAAAATGTGAGTACATATTGCATACTAATGTTTCAATTGTATCATGAAGTTAAGCAATTTTCAAGCTTTAAGAAGTATTCTTAACTGAAAAGGGCCTCAAAGATGTTCAATCATGGCTTACAAAAGATGTTTTGAAGATTCGTAGAAGATCTTTAAGTTTTTCAAAGTTTTGGCACATGTTTTGGCAAACTGCATAACCAAGTGTCGACTCATGAATTGCCAAGTGTCGACATTTCAGAAACTGGCAAGCAAAAATTATCCACTAGCATGTCAAGTGTCGATACCTGAAACTCAAGTGTCGACACCTAAAATTCAAGTGTTGACTTAAGGCCTGAGATTTTTTGAAAATACAGAACTTGCCATTTGGAGTATTTTTGTGTCAAGTGTCGACACATGAGATACAAGTATTGACACCTAAAATTCAAGTGTTGACACCTGGGAGCCAAGTGTCAACACCTAGAAGTCAAGTGTCAACTCATGGGTTCTGATAGCTTCAACGACTCTATTTTCTGAGTTGCTGATTTCATCTTTTCAAGCTCCCAATGGCTAGTTTTGATCATTCAATGGTCTCAAACTATTTTTTGGAAGTTTTTGAAGTATTTAAGCTTCAACAAACTCATTCATGAAGTATTGAACTCCATTGAACATACAAGTCAAATATTCTTTTAAAGAACTTCACTTCTAAAAGCCAAAAAAGGAGAGATTTCATTCAAAAAGCTTACAAGCTTATCTTTCAGCTTTCCAAAAGTGTCTTTGAGAAGATTCCAAAGAGAAAATAAGACAAACATCTTCAAGAGACTCAAAGCTTCCATATTCCACTCTAGAGGAGAGTTTGATTGTGCTTTTATTCTTGTATCTTTATCTTTATACTTTGTTGACCTAGCTTTCAAAGGTTTTTGAAAGTAGGTTATTGAGGTTGTTGGTGAGCCAAAGGTACAAAACCAACTAGGTTTTAACTTTTGAGCCCGAAGACAAAATAAATTGTAAAGGTTGTTGGTGAGTCTGGGTGACCAAACCAACTTAGGTTTTGACTTGTGAGCCTTGTAAAATAAGTTGGCTATAATCTTTGAAGAGATTATAGTAAAAATTCTCAAGGAAAGCTTGGATAGTGGACGTAGGTGCTTGGACAGCACCGAACCGCTATAAAACTTAGTGTTTGTGTGTGATTGCTCTTTCTATTACTTGTACTTTATTCTTTGCATTTAATTTACTGTTATATGTTGCATATCCATTAGTGCTAATTCACTTTTCTAAAAAATACTTCAAAACCTGCATATAATTACTTAAATTTTAAAAGACCCAATTCACCCCCATCTTGGGCTCCATATCTGGACAACAAGTAGTATCAGAGCATCGATATTCTACTTGTAGGTCCAACGATCTTGAGTAAAAGATCATGGCAGACCAAATTGGTTTGGGTGTTGTAGAAGGTTAAGCCTCTAACCGTCTCCCCTTGTTTAATGGCACAAATTACACATACTGGAAGATACGCATATGCATTTACATTCAAGCCATGGACTATAACATTTGGAAGACTATTGTTAAAGGTCCTCATCAACCTACTATCTTGATTAATGGCATTTCCACTCCCAAAATGGAAGATGATTAGGATGAGAATGACATTAAGTAAATAGAGCTTAACACAAAGCCTATGAATATATTGTTTTGCGCTTTAAACCCAAGCGAATTTAATAGAATCCCAAATTATTTCTCCGTAAAGGAAATATGAGACACACTTGAAGTTACCCATGAGGGTACTCATCAAGTAAAAACTATCAAAGTTAATATGCTCATTCATGTATATGAGATGTTAAAATGTAACCTTTTGAATCTATTAGTGAAATGTGTACTAGATTCACTAATATTGTGAATGGCATGAGAAGCTTGGAAAATGTTATTTCTAATGGCGAACTTGTCAATAAACTCCTCAGGTCTCTTCCGGCTTCTTGGGTTGCTAAAGTCATCACTATAGAAGAAGCCAAAGATGTAAATACAGTTCCTTTCGAGCTGTTGTTGGGCTCATTAATGACCTATGAGCTTTCCTTGAAAAAAAAAATAGTGGACAATGATAAGAAGAAGAAAGTGATTGCCTTCAAGTCCACTACAAAAAAAGAGTCAAGTGAAGATTTCAATAAGGAAGATGAAGAAGATGAGACGGCTCTCATAGCAAGAAAGTTTAGGAGGTTTATGAGAAAGAAGAAATACAATTTTAAGAAGAAACCTCAAAAGGGAGTGCATAGTAAAGAAAAAAAAAAAGTGAAAGATAAGGAGCAGCCCACATGCTTTGAGTGCAAGAAACCTAGCCACTTTAAGATGGACTGCTCCTTACTCAGGAAAAGTAGAAGAAGATTAAAAAAGAAAGCTATGATGGTAACCTGGAGCAACAGCTAGGATTCAAGCTCCAATGAAGAGCAACAAGAGGTTACAAATTTTTGCTTAATAGCCAACAATGATGAGGTACTATCTAAACTTAAAGAAGAATTTACTTTTGATGAATTGCATGAAGTTTTTGATGAACTTGTGATTGAATTTCAAAAACTTAAATTGAAGCATAAAGAACTAAAGAAGCAAAATCTGGATTTAGTTAAAACAAATGATAAGTTTTTAATTGAAAATGATTTCTTACTCCAAGAAAATAAAAAGTTAAATAGTAAAATCATTCTTCTAGAAAAAGAAAAGGAAGATTTGAAAAAATTTTTTTTTTTGCATCAACTAAAAATTTTACAAAACAAAACAAAGATATTTTCCAAGAAAACAAAAAGTATA
Source organism: Areca catechu (assembly GCA_021397845.1). Lineage (NCBI taxonomy): Eukaryota > Viridiplantae > Streptophyta > Magnoliopsida > Arecales > Arecaceae > Areca > Areca catechu. The sequence goes on along the minus strand of CM038051.1, from coordinate 137,336,480 downwards.
AAGATGAACTTGAAAAATTGAAACCATTTGTTGAAAAAATTACTTATTGTTTTGAAAAACTCAATATGCTTTTGAATAGTCAAAGGGCTATTTTTAACAAAGCTAGATTGGGTTTCAAACTCAAAAATAGCAAAGTTTTTCAAGAATTTCTTTGTGTGCTTCATCTTCTATTACTTGTTATTCTTGTGGCAATGTAAGACATAAATCATATCTATGCAATAAAATTAAATTGAATAAAGTTAGAAAAGTTTGGATTCCAAAAAGAATAGTCACTACTAACTTTAAAGGACCCAAGATGACTGGGGTACCTAAAGTCTCCGCCTGATATATTATTGTAGGTGTGCCTTGTAACCAACAAAAGAAGATTATGGTACCTCGATAGATGTTGCTCAAGGCACATGACTGGAGATGTGGAGTAGTTCTTTTCACTTGAATATCAAAATGGTGGTAATGTGACATTCGATGATAATGAAAAGGGCAAGATTGTTGGAATTTGTAAAGTCCATATCACCCCTCTACTTATATAGATAATATTTATATGTGATGGTTTTGAAGCATAATTTACTAGCATTAGCCAGTTTTGTGACAGATTTTAAAGTTTTTTCGAATCTTCCATGTGTATTGTTTCTAGTCTTGATGACAATGGCATCAAGTTTATTGGTCATAGGCATGGCAATATTTATATGGTTGATCTTGATGATCTTTATATTCAAAATGGTCAATGCCTAGTGGCAATAGAAGCCAAGATCAATGAAACTAGTTAGCTTTAGCATCGTAGACTAGGACATGCTAGTATGCATTTGCTTTCAAAACTCTGCAAAATGGATTTAATAAAAGATTTACCAAAACTCATTTTGAAAAGGACAAGATGTTGTGCTTACCAACTTGGAAAACAACTTAAATCACCTTTTAAACCAAAAGGAGTAGCTCTATATCTAGACCATTAGAATTACTTCATATGGATCTTTTGGACCAACTAGAATATCTAGTTTGGGAGGTAAGAAGTACGATCTAGTCATTGTAGATGATTTCTCATGTTTTGCATGGGTGATGTTTTTAGCTCATAAAGATGAAACTTTTTCTGCATTAATTAGATTTCATAAAAGAGTTTCAAATGAAAAAGGTATTTCAATTGTTTCTTAAATAAGTGATCATAGTACAGAATTTGAAAATCATGATTTTGAAAAGTTTTATAGTGAAAATGGCATTCATCATAATTTTTCTGTACCTAGGACACTTCAACAAAATGGGGTGGTGGTAGAAAAAATAGAACTCTTGAAGAAATGACATGCACCATGCTTTGCAAAAATGATTTGCCAAGATATTTTTGGATGGAAGCCAAAAACACGGCTTGCTGTGTTTTAAATCATGTTTAAAACGATCTATTTTAATGAAAACACCTTATGAGCTTTGAAAGGTAGGGAACCTTAATTAAGTATTTTCATGATTTTCGATGCCATTGTTTAATCTTAAACAATGGCAAGGATAATCTAAGCAAATTTGATGCCAAGTTAGAAGAGGGTGTCTTTTTAGGTTACTCTACATCTAGTAAGGCATACAAAATCTTCAATAGAAGGATAATCGTTGTTTAAGAATCCACCCATGTTGTGTTTGATGAGACTTGATGTGGCGGGATCGTTGACGTGGGGGATCCGACAGGCGCCACATCAAGGGAGGACGCCGCATCGGACGCCATGTCTATTCTCCTGCTCGGTCTCCTCTACCGAACCGAGAGCTCCCTCGAGACAGTGAGCCAGACTACGTCCTCTGCCAGGTCAGGCCCACGAGCTCGAGATGCCTAGGCCGAAGCCGCACTCTGCCCTCCAGAGCAAGACCCTCGGAGGTTGAGACCTGTGGTCGGAGTCGAGCTCAGCACTCCTCCACCATGTGGAGCCTCTCCGAGCACGAGCCCTCTGGACTGGGCCCGCTCTCAGCCCTCAAGAGCGAAACCCTCGGGGGTTGAGCCCTATGATCGGAGTCGAGCTCATCACTACTCCACCATGTGGAGCCTCTTTGAGCATGAGCCCTCTAGACTGGGCCCGCTCTCTACCCTCCATAGCGAGACCCTCGGATGTTGAGCCCTGTGGTCGGAGTCGAGCTAAGCACTCCTCCGCCACATGGAGCCTCTCCGAGTGCAAGCCCTCTGGATTCGTGAGGGCTCTGGACCGGGCCTGCACTCTGCCATCCTACACCAAGACGACCCCGCAAGCTCGAGGCATCTAGGTCAGTTTGAGCCCTGCCACTCCAGCTTAGCCCCACTCGGACGTGTGATGCAGAACGAAAGCTCTGATACCAAAATTGTTGCAGAACAAAAAAGATGATGAGATGCGGAAGTAATTAAAATTAATGTATTTATTTATTTATTTTATATATATATATTTCAGAAGTCGGCTTTGACTCAAAGGAAAGTTAAACTAAATTGAAAGAAACTATATAATAATTGATAGCACAATTCAAAGAAAACTAGATTATCAGAGTAGTTCAGAAGTAAAGGATTGCTGGGGGTTGAGAAACTCCCAGACCTAGGGTTTCGCTCAGAACTTTCACAGGACAGAAGTAAAGAGAAGAGAAGGGTTATGTACCAGACAGTGATCTTTACAGAATTTGGTGGAAGGACTCTCTCGAGCAGATTGTTGGATCCTCAGATTCGGATATCTTCGTAATGGATCCTCCATACTGGTCCTTTGGCAGAGTTGGCTTCTCCTGAACTCAGGATCTGGGAAAGAAGAAGAACAAATTATGGAACCAGATACTCAAAGAAGGATTTACCAGATAAGAAGAACTTGAAAGTTGAGGTTGCTGAATCCTGATTCTCCTGGATGCTGATCTGACTTCCTTTGGGATTTGCTCTGTATTCGAAGTAGCCAATCTGGACCTGGATGCTGGTGGTCAGCCTCTACTTGGAAGAGAGGGGCCGTGAGATGATGAGGTAGATTAGGGTTTGGATGATTGGTGGAATGAAGAAGATGATGGTGGCTAGGGTTTGGAATTGAAGTGGCTAACCTAGGGTTTTGGGGTTTGGAGATCTCACACCTCCTCAAGGTTCCTGGAGAACCCAGATTTACTCCCTCACGGAGCTCAACACCTGAATACAAGTGCGGAAGAGAGAAACACAAAGTTTGCTCACACATAAATTGAATTCATTCATCAGTTATCTTTAAAACTTACAAGAGAGGTTTAATTTATAGGACTTTACAAGAGAGCAGGGTTTTACATCTTCCCATGTGGGACTAATAGAATGGATCTTCAAATTAGGTTTGTAGAATCAATCCCACACATATGGCCGGCCAAGAGATTCCTAAAGTGTTGATTGGTGGCTCCAAAAGGTAAGTAGGTGGCGCCTCCTAGCCTTGCTTTTCAGAGAAAATTTCTTTCCTTCCATGGCTCAACTCTTTGGATACATCCTTTTCTTTCTCCCTAAGTCATGGTTCTTCCCATCTTTGCTTTGGGCTTTTTAGGCATGGATTAGGCGCCCCTTGAAGTGCTCTCCAAGAAATGCTTCTTTCTTTACATAGCTTGGCTCTTATGGAAATGTTTTGGCCGCCCCCTTGAATATGGATCCCAATTATTTTTCCTTAAGTGGCGCATGAGAGAAGGGACCTGCTATCTTGTGGTGTGGGGACCAAAGCATACTGGATGGAGATGTGGCGCCCCCTGGACTCAGGCGTGTGGCTGGGAGTGTGGCTGGGAGTGTGGCGCCCACTTGCTTGGTCTTGGGAGAAAAAGTGGCACCCTGGAGAAGACCTAGACCACTACTAGGACTTGTACTGAGTCAAATGACTCAAACAAAATTTAAATTACAGGGAAATACAGACTCAACTAAATTGAGTTGACCAAGTCAACACTTATTACAAAACCAGAAAATCCTAATTCTTTGGCCAAGGTCAATCAGAGATCTAGATGGAGCCCTGCAGTCTTCTTCTGAGTCTGTTGCCCGCACAATTCTCCCGTGGTGGGAGGACTCGACCCTGTCGAGTATGGATCAAGCTGGCTCTGGTATCTCCAAGAGGTCTGGGTCCAATTCTTGTAATTCTTCTCGGGAGATCCAAGAGTCATCAGAATCTGGCCTTGCTTGCCAGCGGACCAGGTATCTTTGGTATCCTCGATTATGTAGAGATAACCTGATCATCCAGGATCTTTTCAATCTGCTCTTTTCTCACAGGCCAGTTTGTTGGTGGACACACAGTGTCGGGATCACTCTCAATAACAGGATTAGGTTTCAAAGGCTTACTAGGAATCACAGCTGGCTCCCTATACCTACTAAGTCTGTAATGTTGAAAGTAGAGCTATTGCCTAGTTCTGGAGGCAACTCGAGCACATAGGCATTGGATCCTACTCTTTTCACTACTCTAAATGGTCCAGCTCCTTTAGCATGTAACTTTCTAACGGTTCCAGGAAAAAACCGCTCATGCCTTAACCTAATCATTACATAGTCTCTCTCAACAAAAGGTTTGAGTCTTTGAGAATCAGCCAACTTTTATAAGTTTTTTACTTAAATTTATTTTGGCATGAATTTCTTTATGCAAGTCTTTTATATACTGTGCAAAAACTTCAGCAGGCTCTGAGACTCGTGTGTGGACTGGTAAAGGAGCTAGGTCAAGAGGTGTGTGGTTTGTAACCATGCACAATTTCAAAGGGACTCTAGCCTATAGACCTATTGATCGAAACATTGAATGCAATTTCAGCCCTGGACAAAATACAAATCCCAATTCCTGGTGCTCTTAATCCAACCAAAATCTGAGCCAAAGCCTAGTAAAGGGTCAAGAAAACTAAATAGACTGACGACGCATTCCTAAAGAATGGACTTTATTACAAAGGAACCCTAGGTCTAAACCTAACAAACTAAGGCTCTCTAGGTTTGACCTTGGGTCGGAGGAGGGCATGCAGAGCATGAAAACTTATTATGCATGCCTAGTAGGTGCCATAAGGTCTTCCAGAAGTAGGTGGCAAACCTAATAGGTTGTAACACGTGGTTCACTCTGAAGGCTTCGACAAAGTATACTTGGATGGTGCAAGAAGCATTGGAAGTCCTAGAGAAATGGAGGAGATATGAGGTGGAGTCTCGAATTACCTATTGACTAAAGGTGGTGACCAGAAGGTTTGAATGGTGATCTATGAGTGTCAACTAGTCATCCTTACGAAAGGAAAAGTTTGCTACTCCCAGGAATGGATCAAGAGATGGTTCGGGAAGTAGCCTAGGACATGTGATTGCAATAGTAAGGTTTGTTCTCTAAGCAAATAATGATCAACTTTCTCAAGAACTGGATTAGAGAATGATTCATGGGAGGGCATATGGATGATGACCTCAGGACTTGAAATTTGACCTATGGGTGCGGAAAGGTATACTGTATAGAAGGGTAGGTCAGTCATGCGAAGGAAGGGGTCTGGGGCCATAAGGAGGACTTCTACAAGACTAGGTGAATCAATCCACTCAAGATAAGGATGTTCAACTGAGATTACGGGAGAGACCTTAGTGGCTGAGCATGGGACAAGGTCCAATTGTAAGAGGCTTGATTCAGTCATCCTAAGGAGAGGATCTACCATAGGGTGGGCAAACTTAAACAGTTCAGTTCAAAGATCTTCAATTGGTACTTGGGGAATGACTGTCATTAGAGGGTATGAACTGATAGCTCGGGCTAACACTATGAGTTCTTCTTGTGGGTATTTGACTAAAGGAACCTGATTCTCACAAATCTCTTGAATTTCTGAACTAGGTCCTACCACTTGGTTGCTCTCCAAGGTATCCTCAGGTAAGGAACCAATAGTATCGATGTCACATTCTTCAAGTTCTTCCCCCCTATTCATTAACTAGACTCAAGCCAGCATCATATACTTCCTCGATCTAGGGTTTTTGAAAATCATGAGTTTCCAAACCATGTTTTTAAACTTCATAAATCTTTGTATGGTTTAAAATAAGCTCCAATGGTGCAGGCACCAGACTCAGAGAAGACTTCAGAGCTCCATCTAGATCTCTGATTAACCTTGCCCGAAGAATTAGGGTTTTTTGGCTTGTAATAAGGGTTGACTTGATCAACTCAATTTTAGCTTGAGTCTATATTACCTGCATTTTTATTTTGTTGAGTCAGGGTGACTCAGTAGTGGACTAGGGCTTCAACCTGGGGTGTTACATTTTCTCCTAAGGCCAAGCAAGTGGGCGCCACACTCCCAGCCACACTCCCAGCCATACGCCTGAGTCCAAGGGGTGCCACATCTCCATCCAGTAGGCTTTGGTCCCCACACCACAGATAGCAGCTCCCTTCTCTCATGCGCCAATTGAGGAGAAATCCACCAGGGGTCACAAATCAAGGGAGCGCCCAAGACATTCCCAAAAGAACCAAACTATGAAAGGGAAGAAAATTCTCTTGGAGAGAACTTCAAGGAGGCACCATTACCTGCCAAAACTACTCAAAACAAAGTTAGAAAGAGCCATAACTTGGGGAGAAAGAAAAGGAGGTATCCAAAAAGGGTTGAGCCATGGAAGGAAGGAGATTTCTCTTGAAGAGCAAGGTTAGGAGGTGCCCTAGTCATTCCAACTAAAGCCAGATAAAAGGAAACAAATTTTCTCTTGGAGGGCAAGGTTAAGAGGTGCCCAAACACTTCCAGATAAGGCCAAGCATAGAAGGAAAAAAAAAATTTCTTGGAGGTCAAGACAAGGAGGCGCCACCCACTTTCCTTTTTTGAAGCCTCAATCATCTTTGGAATTATTTTGGCCGGCATATGTAGGGATTGATCCTACAATCCTAATTTAAAGATCCCTCCTTTAGTCCCACATGGGAAGATGTAAAACCCTACTCTCTTGTAATGTCCTATAAATTAAAACCCCTTTGTAAGTTCTAAGGAATCAGATGAATGAAGCCAAATTTTTTGTGAGCAAACTTTGTGTTTCTCTCTTCCGCACTTGCATCCAGGTGTTGAACTCCGTGAGGGAGTAAATCCGGGTTCCCCAGGAACCTTGAGGAGGTGTGAGATCTCCAAAACCCAAACCCTAGGCCAACCACCAGCATCCAGCTCCAGTCCAGATACTTCAGATCTACAGCAATTCTAAGGAAGTCAGATCAGCCTCTAGGAGAATCCTGATTTCAGCAACTTCAGCTTTCAAGTTCTTCAACCTGGTAAGTCTTTTCTTGAGTATCTGAATTCCATCACTTGTTCCTCTTCTTTCCAGATCTTGAGTCCAGGAGAAGCCGACCAACCATAAGACCAGTATTGGAGGATCCATTACGAAGATAGCCGATTCTGAGGATCCCACAATCTACTCGAGAGAGTTCTTCCACCCAAATTCTGAGAAGATCACTGTTTGGTTGGTAAACCATCTCTCCTCTCTATTTCTATTCTGTTTAAAGTTCAGAGCGAAACCCTAGGTCTGGGAGTTTCTCAACCCCCAGCGATCCATTACTTCTGAACTACTCTGATAATTTAGTTTCATCTAAATTGTGCTTTCAATCCTTACCTAGTTTCCTTCAACTTAGTTTAGCTTTACTTTGAGTCAAAGCCAATTTCTGAAATATAAAAAAAAAAAAAAAGAGAAATTAATCCTAAATTTACTTCCGCATACGCTTCTTTGTTCTTTGTTCTGCATCATTTTTGGTATCAGAGCTTCCATCCTGCATCATTATTGGTATCAGAGCCCTATCTAGGGTTTCTGTTTTGATTGCTTGTTTGAGTCTCTCTCTTTTTACTTTGTCTGCTCGAAGTAGACTCCCTAGGACGTTCGGTCCTAGGAATGAAACGAGGTGCAAACCTACTCTTCCCATTCCACAGGGTGTTCCTAGGGCATGTAGGGGATCCGTTGGGTTATAACTTCGTAGCAGGAATTGTAAACGTGGAAGTACTCTGTTTTCAGCCCATAATTACCCTGTTGTAGGAATTATTTCTCACTATAAGTAACTCAAAATTTAGTGATTTTTGTTTTTCTGAAACCATATAATTAAAACTATTTTGCATAATTTTCCTGTGATTTATTGGTTTCCGTGGGATTTCTGAGGATTAAATTACTGCAACTCTGGTTTTGTATTTCTACAATTCAATTATTTTTGAGTGATCATCTCTTAATTCATCTTAAGGGCATTTGAGCATCTAAGATAAGGGGAGGAGTTGATAACCTCTCCTTAGCCCAAAACCACCACCCAATCATTCGAACCTAAGCATTTAATCTTAAAATTAATTAGACCTAATTTGCCCTAGTGGGCTAGGGACATCAACAAGTCGGGTCAAGGCTAGTGTTGAGTCAGTTTGTCTGGTTACTCTGTGTGTGCTTTGTACTCAGTGTCTAGAATGGTGGTTCAGGGATTCCATCTCGAAGGGCTTGTGTGCTGGTCCGCCTACCTGGCCAATCTCTGATTGGTGTCTAGGATTGGCATTTAGGGACCTAACACTCCCCTTACACCTGTCTGGCTGAGTCCTGAGTTACTACAGGCTAGCTTGCCACTCTGATTGGGCATCTAGTTTGGACTCTAGGTCTAGTGAGCCAGTAGTCACTTTAGTCTAGTCACATTCTGTGTGCTTGCTTGCATCATCATGTCTACCCCAAATGGAGTACCCTACCAACCTAGTCAAACCCAACCAGATTTAGAGGCCATGGTTAGAAATCTTACCGAAAGTATGACCAAATTGAGTCAGGACATGAATGAGGGTTTTTTCCCAGTTTAGGGATCGAGTCCAAGTACTTGAGAAACGTAGACATCAAAATTGGACCCCTGATCCAAAATTTAATAGGCCCCAACCTCACCCATGCCAAGAACCTAGGAGGACCTTATACCGTGATCCCGAGCATAACCTTAGGAAGCCTAACCATGATATCTATAGTGTGGATCGTGTCTATGAGAGGTCCTTACAATATTCTAGACCAGTCACTCAACAACCCAAGTCTTCTAGATCAAACCATTTAGATCCACACCCATGCCCAAGTAAGGTCTCTACTAGCTTGAAACCCCGTGTGACCCAGGTTCCTATATCTCAAGAATGTTTGTTTTGTGGAGAAAGAGGCCATAAATCTAGTCAGTGCCCATGCATAGGACTGGCTTGTGCACAGCTAAGTGGTAAGAATCCTAAGGATGACATTAATGAGGGAGAATCCAAGCCTACCAATGAGGAAGAACGGTTAGGTATGACAAGCCTAGAATCAGTTTACCCGATTACCACTGACCCGAAACCCATTGAAGATGGCATCGAAGAAGTATATGATGCTGGCTTGAGTCTAGTTGATAAATGTGAGGGGGAAGAACTTGAAGAATATGACATTGATACTATTGGTTCTTTACCTGAGGAGACCTTGGAAAGCAACCAACTGATAGGACCTAGTTCAGAAATTCAAGAGATTTGTGAGAACCAGGTTCCTTTAGTCAAATACCCCCAGGAAGAACTCATAGTGTTAGCCCGAGCTATTAGTTCGTACCCTATAATGACAGTCATTCCCCAAGTACCAATTGAAGATCTTTGCACTGAACTGTTTAAGTTTGCCCACCCTATGGAAGATCCTCTCCTTAGGATGACTGAATCAAGCCTCTTACAATTGGACCTTGTCCCATGCCCAGCCACTAAGGTCTCTCCCGTAATCTCAGTTGAACATCCTTTTCTTGAGCGGTAGATTCACCCAGTCCTGTAGAAGTCCTCCTTATGGCCTCAGACCCCTTCCTTGCATGACTGACCTACCTTTCTATAGAGTATACCTTTCCACACCCATAGGTCAAATTTCAAGTCTTGAGGTCATCATCCATAGGCCCTTCCATGAATCATTCTTTAATCCAGTTCTTGAGAAAGTGGATCATTATTTGCTTAGAGAACAAACTTAATTATTGCAATCACATGTCCTAGGCTACTTCCCGAACCATCTCTTGATCCATTCCTGGGAGTAGCAAATTTTTACTTTCGTAGGATGACCAGTTGACACTCATAGATCACCATTCAAACCTTCAGGTCACCACCTTTAGTCAACAGGTAATTCGAGACCCCACCTCATATCTCCTCCTTTCTCTAGGACTTCCAATGCTTTTACACCATCCAAGTATACTTTGTCGAAGTCTTTAGAGTGAACCACGTGTCAGAACCTATTAGGTTTGCCACCTACTTCTGGAAGACCTTATGGCACCTACTAGGCACCCATGATAAGTTTTCATGCTCTGCATGCCATCCTCTGACCCAAGGTCAAACCTAGAGAGCCGTAGTTTGTTAGGTTTAGACCTAGGGTTCCTTTGAATAAAGTCCATTCTTTAGGAATGCATCGTCAGTCGAGTTTAGGACATTGTCTCAGATTTTGGTTTGATTGAGAGCACCAGGAATTGGGATTTGTATTTTGTCCAGGGCTGAAATTGCATTCAATGTTTCGATCAATAGGTCTATAGGCTAGAGTCCCTTTGAAATTGTTCATGGATACAAGCCTCACACACCACTTGATCTGATTTCACTACTAGCCCACACACACAAGTCTCTTGATGCACTTGCATAGCATGTAAAAGACTTGCATAAAGAAATTCAAGCCAAAATAAATTTAAGTAATGAAACTTATAAGAAGTTGGCTGATTCTCAAAGACGAGTCAAAACTTTGTTGAGGGAGACTATGTAATGATTAGGTTAAGGCCTGAACGGTTTCCTCCTGGAACCGTTAGAAAGTTACATGCTAGAGGAGCTGGACCATTTAGAGTGGTGAAGAGAGTAGGATCCAAGGCCTATGTGCTCGAGTTGCCTCCAGAACTAGGCATTAGCTCCACTTTCAACATTACAGACCTAGTAGAATATAGAGAGCCAGTTGTGATTCCCAGTAAGGCTTTTGAACCTAATCCTGCTCTTGAGAGTGAACCCAACCCTATGTGTCCACCAACAAACTGGCCTGTGAGGAAAGAGCAGAATGAAAAGATCCTGGATGATCAGGTTATCTCTACTCGTAATCGAGAATACCAAAGATACCTGGTCCGCTGGCAAGGAAGGCCAGATTTTGATGACTCTTGGATCTCCCGAGAAGAATTACAAGAATTGGACCCAGACCTCTTGGAGAGATACCAGAGCCAACTTGATCCATACTCGACACGGTCGAGTTCTTCCCACCCTGGGAGAATTGGTGCGGGCACCAGACTCAGAAGAAGACTTCAGAGCTCCATCTGGATCTCTGATTAACCTTGCCCGAAGAATTAGGGTTTTTTGGCTTGTAATAAGGGTTGACTTGATCAACTCAATTTTAGCTTGAGTCTATATTACCTGCATTTTTATTTTGTTGAGAAATGTTGACTCAGTAGTGGACTAGGGCTTCAACCTGGGGTGTTATATTTTCTTCTAAGGCCAAGGAAGTGGGCGCCACACTCCCAGCCACACTCCCAGCCATACGCCTGAGTCCAGGGGGTGCCACATCTCCATCCAGCAGGCTTTGGTCCCCACACCACAGATAGCAGCTCCCTTCTCTCATGCGCCAATTGAGGAAAATCCACCAGGGTCCACAAATCAAGGGGGCAGCCTAAGACATTCCCAAAAGAACCAAACTATGAAAGGGAAGAAAATCTCTGGAGAGAACTTCAAGGAGGCGCCCTTACCTGCCAAAATACTCAAAACAAAGTTTGAAAGAGCCATAACTTGGGGAGAAAGAAGAGGAGGTATCCAAAAAGGGTTGAGCCATGGAAGGAAGGAGATTTCTCTTGAAGAGCAAGGTTAGGAGGTGCCCTAGTCATTCCAACTAAAGCCAGATATAAAGGAAACAAATTTTCTCTTGGAGGGCAAGGTTAAGAGGCGCCCAAACACTTCCAGATAAGGCCAAGCATAGAAGGAAAAAAAAAATTTTCTTGGAGGTCAAGACAAGGAGGCGCCACCCACTTTCCTTTTTTGAAGACTCAATCATCTTTGAAATTATTTGGCCGGCCATATGAGTAGGGATTGATCCTACAATCCTAATTAAAGATCCCCTCCTTTAGTCCCACATGGGAAGATGTAAAACCCTACTCTCTTGTAATGTCCTATAAATTAAAACCCCTTTGTAAGTTCTAAGGAATCAGATGAATGAAGCCAATTTTTTGTGAGCAAACTTTGTGTTTTCTCTCTTCTGCACTTGCATCCAGGTTTTGAGCTCCGTGAGGGAGTAAATCCGGGTTCCCCAGGAACCTTGAGGAGGTGTGAGATCTCCAAACCCAAACCCTAGGCCGACCACCAGCATTCAGCTCCAGTCCAGATACTTCAGATCTATAGCAATTCTAAGAGGAAGTCAGATCAGCCTCCAGGAGAATCCTGATTTCAGCAACTTCAGCTTTCAAGTTCTTCAACCTGGTAAGTCTTTTCTTGAGTATCTGAATTCCATCACTTGTTCCTCTTCTTTCCCAGATCTTGAGTCCAAGAGAAGCCGACCAAACCACAAGACCAGTATTGGAGGATCCATTGCGAAGATAGCCAATTCCGAGGATCCCATAATCTGCTCGAGAGAGTTCTTCCACCCAAATTCTGAGAAGATCACTGTTTGGTTGGTAAACCATCTCTCCTCTCTATTTCTGTTCTGTTGAAAGTTCAGAGCAATACCCTAGGTCTGGGAGTTTCTCAACCCCCAGCGATCTGTTACTTCTGAACTACTCTGATAATTAGTTTCATCTAAATTGTGCTTTCAATCCTTACCTAGTTTCCTTCAACTTAGTTTAGCTTTACTTTGAGTCAAAGCCAATTTCTGAAATATAAAAAAAAAAAAAAAAAGAGAAATTAATCCTAAATTTACTTCCGCATACGCTTCTTTGTTCTTTGTTCTGCATCATTTTGGTATCAGAGCTTCTGTTCTGCATCATCCAAGAGCTTGGTATGATAGGTTGAGTTCCTTTTTGCTTAAAATGATTTTTCTAGAGGTAATGTAGATACTATTTTATTTTTAAAAAAATGAATGATGATCTCTTAGTAGTACAAGTTTATATGGATGATATCATATTCGGTGCTACTAATGAATGTCTTTGTTAAGAGTTTGCAAAGTTAATACAGGGTGAGTTCGAGATGAGCATGATGGGAGAGCTTAACTTCTTTTTCAAACTCCAGATAAAGCAAATAAAAGAAGGGATCTTCATCAACCAAACCAAGTACATGAAAGAAATATTAAAGAATTTTGGGATGGAGAACACCAGGACATTACATACGTCTATGAGCTCCTCTTGTAAGCTTGACAAAGATGAATCAGGTAAATCTACTGACCAAAAGTTATATAGAAGAATGATTAGTTCATTACTATATCTAACTACTAGTAGGCTAGATATTATATTTAGTATTTGTATGTGTGCAAGATATCAGTCTGCCCCTAAAGAGTCTCATCTTTTGGCTATTAAATGCATACTGAGATATCTATCTGGCATTATAGATATTGGTCTTTGGTACTCTACAGATTCATCATTTGAGTTGATTGTTTATTCTGATGCTAATTTTGCTGGGTGTAAACTTAATAGAAAAGTAATGGTGAAACTTGCCAATTTTTTGGAGTCAATTTGATTTCATGGAGTAGTAATAAAAAGATTTCAATTGCTTTATCTATGGCAGAAGCTGAATACATAGTAGCTGGAAGCTGTTGTGTTCAAATTCTGTGGATCAAATAACAACTCAAAGATTTTGGCATCAAATTAACTAAGACACCCATAAGATGTGAGAATACTGGTGTAAGCAATTTAACTAAGAATCTTGTACAACATTCAAGTAAACACATTGAAATAAGACATCTGATAATCAATTAGTTGATGTTTTCACCAAACCCTTGAGTGAAGAAAGGTTTTGCATGATTAGAAGAGTGTTAGGTATCATAGACCCTTTTTTATAAAACTCTCTCAAATCTTGTTGATGCCTAATTTCTTATTGCTTAAAATCATATTCTCTTGGTCCTAAACCTTTCACTAGAGTCCCCTTGTTTTTGAGATTTTTTAATGGATTTTTATGGGGATTTCATAGCCAAGTGTCGACACTTGACAAATCCTAAGTGTCGACACCTGACCAAGAGTCGACACTCAAGTGATTTTTTCTATTTTCTAGGGCATCACCCGGTCACTTTCTTTTGATTATTCCTTTTTCCTCTCATGCCCTACTGGTCCCCAAACTCTTTTTTGCCTATGGAATAGTGATTTTCCACTCATGTCCCTCAAAATTCTGGTAATTTTTTCCTCTTTTATTGGTTTGGACTGTTCATTCACTATTTGCATCCAGTTTTTTCTTTGATTTGGTCCTATTCTTCATCGTTAATCACCATTTTTATTGTTGTTTTTGAACCGTGTTCATCCCTATTTGATTTTCCCCTTTTTAGACCGATTATCTTTGGATTTTCTTTGGGTTGAATAAGCACATTGCTCTTTCCTCCCATTTCTCCTCTTTCTCATCCATTGTTTTTGACCGATTTCTTTTTCCCTCTTTGTGCTCTTGCTGCAGGCCTGCACCTTTCCATTTTTGGTCTTTTTCTCCTCTCCTTTGACCATTTCTTGTTTCATCCTCTTCACTCCTTCCATTCCCTCTCTCAGTTGGTAATCATTGGACTAAGGAAGCATCTTGCCTATAAAAAGAAATCGAGTTAGGGTTCAGTAGAAAGAATGACCAAAGCTAGGAATGACAGTAGTCTGCAGACTGAAAGAGCAGCACCTTCTTCTTCACCTTCAGCTGACAGGGTATTAGAGAAGATGATTGCTGCCGGTCATCGAGTGGACTTGGGTTTCTTTGACCATCAGGGCTTCAGTCTAGGATAGGTTCTCGAGTCAGCAGGGTTGATCTCCTTCTGCACTATGAGGAGAAATACTACCCAAATTTGATTCGTGAGTTTTATGGGATCTTTGATTGTAGAAGGATGTTATGGAGTGCCACAGTCAGAGGTATTTGTATTCTGATCAATAAGGAGGTTCTTAGCCATGTCTAGGAGATTCCACACCATGGGATCGTTACTTCATGTATAGAGGACCGAGAGGAGGCTTTTAGGTGCATACTAGAGTGTGATGACATTCGCGGTGTGGCTACAGTCACCACGAACAAACTTTCTGTTAAGATGCGCCTCCTGCACCACTTCATTGCTCGGATTCTATTCCTGAAGATTGGGCATTTTGACTTTATCACTGAGAGAGAGTTGATGCTAATGGTGTGCTAGACATAGAGGACTGTTGTTAATCTTCTTGCTCTGATGCTGGCACAGATGAGAGATGCTGTGACCCAGTGATGCCACTGTCTACCATATGGGTTGGCTCTGACTCGTCTGTTTATAGCTTATGATATACCTTTAGAAGGGGAGACCTCCAATGATATTCTACACACAGACGTGTACGATAATCATTCCATTCACCACATGGGATACAGGAGACTGGTATAGAGATGGGTGTGCCGAGAGTTTGGCTAGGAGCCAAATGAGGAGGATGAGCATAGAGAGCCAAAGGCTGGGCCATCTAGGCCTTCTGATACACTTCCTAGACCAGCACTATCAGCAGTGACTGAGCCAGAGCCTATCACACCTACTCCAACTACTTCACCTTCTGCTGCTTCTCCTTCAACTACAGGTACGTCCTTTGAGGAGCTTATTAAGTAGGAGTTCTTAGAGGTCTGGAGTGAGATTATGGGTTTGGTTGTTAGCTCTACCCAGCTGAGGTTTGAGGTTGACAGTTTAAGAGCTCATACTGACTCTCAGCTCTCAGGTATTTGGGAGACCATGAAGGCTGGTTTTATGGAGATCAGAGACTTACTGAGATCACTTTTACCTCCAGCAGCACCTTCAGATTCACCTCCTCCTCCACTCGCATATGATGATGATGACCACCCTGATGGACATGATGACACTCATGGTGGTGGTGTTGGTGATGGTGATGGTGATGGTGTTGACAAAGAGACTGATATTCTTGATGGCAGTTCTAGTGGGAGTGATGACTGAGTAGGTGATTATGAGATAGTAAGTCGAGATACCCAAACTCCAGTTGTTCATCCTGATGATCCTTGTGATACGCTGATTTCGACTGCTCCCATCTTTTTGACACCCGCTGAGACCCTTCCTCCAACTTCTACTCGATCTTCTAGGGTTGTACCCAGATTTGGACCATCTACAAGGACTATGAGTCATAGTATCCTTAAGAACCCTAGAGCCCTTGTTTCTAAGTCTAGGATTACTGGTCCTATTTACTTTGAGCTTCCATCTAATGAGGAGTAGCCTCACAGATGTTTATCCTGATGTTTGATGCTTTTGCATTAGTTTTCATGATATCATCTATGTTGTACATGTCATGTTTCTATATCATGTTTCAGTGTATGCTGAGTATATCAGCAATTTTGTACTGAAAACTTACTTATATATATGAAAACTAGCATTCCAGTTCTTTACTTGCTTATCAATCTTGTATCATTTATGTATTGTATTTAGTTACTCCCTACCTTGTTCATTTGATATGATACTTGTTGAATTTTGCTAATTTAATCATGTATCACAACCCCTAACCAGATTTCTATGCCTTAATGCATCAATTCATGGGGAGTTTACTCCCTTTATTATTTAATGTTGACAAAAAGGGGGAGTAAGATGCATATAAGCATTAAGATCCATATCTAAGCATTTTCTTAAATTTTGAATTATTTCATATCTCAACTCACTTAGGGGGAGAGAAAATTTAACTTCAACACTTACTTTGCACCTCTCCTCAATTAAAATTATGTTGTATAAGCTTTAAATTCATGATTATGGTATACAATATCTAAAATTAATTTTGAATGCTTATATACTCAAAGTTTTATCATCATCAAAAAGGAAAAGATTGTTGGCTTTAGCCCTTTATTTTGATAACTAACAAAATGTTGAGTACAAATTGTATACTAATGTTTCAATTATAGTTATGAGTTATAGGATACTAGCACCTCAAATTCTCAAAATAAAAGTGTCATGAAGTCAAGAAATTTTCAAGTTTTAAGAAGTCTTCTCAACTAAAAAAGGCCTCAAAGATATTCAATCATGGCTTACAAAAGATGTTTAGAAGATTCGTTGAAGATCTTTAAGTTTTTGGGAGTTTTGGCACACGTTTTGGCAAACTACAGAACCAAGTGTCGACTCATGAATTGCCAAGTGTCGACACTTTAAAAACTGGCATGCAAAATTTCTTCATTAGCATGCCAAGTGTCAATACCTGAAACTCATGTGTCGACATCTAAAACTCAAGTGTCAATACTTAAACTTTAAATGTTGACTCAAGGCATGATATTTTTTGAAAATACAGAACTTGCCATTTGGAGTGCTTTTGTGTCAAGTGTTGACACATGAGATTCAAGTGTCGACACCTGAAATTCAAGTGTCGACACCTATAGGACCAAGTGTCGACACCTGGGAGCCAAATGTCGAAACCTGGAAGTCAATTATCGACTCACCGGTTCTGACAGCTTCAACGACTCTATTTTTTGAGTTACAGATTTCATCTTTTCAAGCTCTCAACGGCTAGTTTTAATCCTCTAACATTGTCAAACCATTTTTTGAAAGTTTTTGAAGTATGTATGCTTTACCAAACTCATTCATAAAGCATTGAACTCCATTGAACACACAATGTGAATATTCTTTCAAAGAACTTCACTTCCAAAAGCCAAAAAAGGAGAGATTCCATTCAAATGCTTACAAGCCTAAATTTCAGTTTTCCAAAAGTTTCTTTGAGAAGATTCCAAGGAGAGGACAAGATAAGCATCTTCAAGAGCCTCAAAGCTTCTACATTCCACTCTAGAAGAGAGTTTGATTGTGCTTTTATTCTTGTATCTTTATATTTATATTTTGTTAACCTAGATTTCAAAGGTTTTGAAAGTTGGTTGTTGAGGTTGTTGGTGAGCCAAAGGTACAAAACCAACTAGGGTTTAACTTATGAGCCCGAAGACAAAACAAGTTGTAAAGGTTGTTGGTGAGCCTAGATGACAAAACCAACTTCGGTTTTGACTTGTGAGCCTTGTAAAACAAGTCGGCTGTAATCTTTGAAGGGATTATAGTGGAAATTTCCAAGAAAAGCTTGGGGAGTGGATATAGGTACTTGGAGTGCACAGACCACTATAAAACTTTGTATTTGTGTGTGATTGCTCTTTCTATTACTTGCACTTTATTCTTTGCATTTAATTTACTATTATCCACTGCATATCCATTAGTGGTAATTCACTTTGCTCACAAACACTTCAAGACCTACACATAATTGCTTAAATTTTTGAAAGACCTAATTCACCCCTCCTATTGGGCTCCATTTCTAGGAAACACCCTCCAAGTCAAAGACTAACTGATCGATTAGCCAGGTAAGGGTAAGGTTGGTGGAAGTCCCCTTTCGCTTGCTTAGATACCAAATAAATTGGACAAGTTAGCCAATAGAACCAATTAAAAATCACCTTCCTTCAGGAAAGCATCATCTTTGAACTCCTTTCCTAGACACCAACCGACCAGCTAATCTTAACTTGTGAAAAGAAGGAAAATGGTTTTTTTTATATACTAGCAAGAATAGAAGGAAATCTAAAAAATAAGGCAACTAAAATAAAGAAGCTAATAAAACTAAAGAGAGCAATAATTGGAATAGAAAAAATATAATTACTCTTATTATATCATTTTTTTGTAAAATAATCATGCCTAGATCCTGGCAATGGTGTCAAAATTTGATCACTTGTCATAGGGTGGTTAAAAATAAAAATCTAACTCACTACTATAGCTAGGGGAGTAGGGATCATTTCCTGGGGGATCAATGATAATTGTTTCATGAAAAAATAAAGAAAGAGATAAATATTTAGACTTTAAAAGGTAGGCAATATGTTAATTAAAACTAAATAATTTAAATTAATTAAGAAATCAAGAGGTTTATATGATAAAAAGATATCTTCAGGTTTTCAGGTAATCACATATACAAATTTTGTGCCTATTTTAATCCAAGCAATCAAAGTCGATAATTATTTTGTAGTCTTTCAAAATAATCCCTAGCATAGGCTATCTTGCTGAGTATAAAATATATTCTATTAAGATCATGGCCTATTCTACAAGTATAAGCTATCAATGATTATGTTGAATAAATCCTAACAAGATACATGCATAAAAATCTTAGAATCAATTATGTATGTTTAGCATGGACCATATCATGTTAGGATCATGATCCATCCTATTTTTAGAAAATTAATTTCAGGAAATCAAATAGAAAAGAGTTTAAAAGAAATTAAAAGCATATTCAATTGCATAGAGTAGATAAAGATAAATAAAAAAACTTAAGCATGGAAATATGTACTTTCCCGCAGACTGCACCTTATTCAAGTATGGCTCCTAGATACATCTTCTTGGAGATTCGAGGCTCTGTTATAATATCTTGTTTCCAAAAAAATCTCTTTTCTTTATTCCTCTCCCTCTCTTTCAATCTAAACTAATTACAAAAAATAAAAAAAAAGATATTGGCTACTGGCTACCGCTTCTCTACTTCCTATGGCTGACTTTAAATAGAGGCAAAGCTCCTTGATTTTTGGTTGAATTTGGAATCGAGTTGGAATAGAATTCATCCAGGACTTGCACTGATTTATTCCAGCTATTTGACATTGTTTCCATTTGTTCAAGGCCCATTTGGTGGCACAAATATCAACAAAAATAACATCCAATTCCTTCACAATATCAGCTTTCTTCCTATAGTTGGATCAACATAAAGGAACACCTCAAACCACATTCCTATGAAGAAAAGCTTTTGGACCACCTTAATTGCTCCCATGTGGAAAGACCAAAATATTTTTTATAGACCTATGGAAAGTTGTTTTGTTTGGACAAGTGCGAAGCCATGAAACATTTAATGTAAGGGTGAAAGAGTTCTGGTGGCCACGCCATGTGAGAGAATTTTTGGAAAGTGCTAGGAAATCATCTGAAGAACAACATGGAAGGGTATTATTGACCATGTCCTAATGTAACTTAATTTCATATATAGATATCATCCAAGCAATTCTGTTTCAGTTTTGTTTTGAAATTTTTGATTTCTTGAGTTTTACAAATCGAGCTATTTCCATCTACGATTATCATTCATGTAAAACATAAGTAAAAATATTAATTATTAAAAAATATATTTTAATGTTTAAATTTAGATATTTAATATACTTATCAGAAACTTATATCTATATCCTTCTGTGAGATACTGTCCATAAAAGAGTACACAATAGAGTTGGTGATGTTTAGTGCAAGTACACCTACACTCACCTGCATGCCACATGAATATATTCACATTTCTTAGTTTTAAGGACAATCAACTCATATGGCATACAACAACCTATGCTCGGTAAGCATTGACATCCTAGGTAGCTATACATCATTTAGTCACGAACATGTTTAAGAACTACTCGATATATCCTCCTTTATCAAATTGAAATTGTTCTAAGGACTTCATCTCAAAGAGTCCAAAGAAAGATGCAAAAAGAGATGAACTACTAAAAATAACTTTTAGTTCATTAATGATTCATGTACAATTTATAAAAAGGCTTAACCATCTACAACCTAGATAATTGACTATATGAATATTTCTTAACATCCGAACATCAGGCACCATTGCTAGATGTTTCATCGATTAGTTCAGGAATTAGTTCTTAGGCTACCAGCTTAGGACTGAACCTGTAAGGTCACATATATAAGAAGTTTTTGACCGATCATGATGGTAGATTAACGATTAAGAATTATTCAATGGCAAAAATTAAATATGATTAACAATTAATCCTATACAAATGTTATAAATTAATAATTAATTATAGGATGATTAATTAGTAACTAGATTGCTATTGTCTTAATTTGACTGAGTAAAGAGGTTTAGTCAAGTTAATTGAATTTGGTTCAATTAGATTTTACCCGATTAGGTTATACGATGGCCTAAGCACAATGAGGGTTTGTTCTTGATTTGATTCAAACTTGTGCTCTGTTAATTCTAGATTTAATTAAGCCAAATTGGGTCTAATTATATTAGGTTCAAGTTGGTCAAATTAGTTATAACCAAATTAGTTTTAGTTTCTAACTAATTTTTGTTAAATCATTGTCAAACCCTAACCTAGTCAACTTGTTTTCTTTCCTAAAGTTATTCATGCCTTCCTAACATTTTTTTCATAAATTCTTCATGAAAAAAATTATTTTTTTATCCTACCTCATTGTCATTTATATTATAATTGGTTTAATTAAATTTAGATTTATTTGAATTAAATTGGAGAAGTTCTATTAGAAATAGAACTCCTAGTCCTATTCAAACTGCATCACCTTATCCTAATCTAATCCCTCCTCTAATCAATGAAATTTTACTTTAGTTTTTCATCATATGTGCAACATTAAGAGCCAATTACCGTGAAAAATCTAAAGTGAAATTACTATAAAAAATAAGAGGAGAAGGGGGCATAAAATTCAGATTAGCTTGAGGAGTTCTAGATTTAGCACTAGAGCTAAAGGGAGAGAGAAAAATAAAATAAAAAGAAAAGAGGGTTTTCTTGATTTTATTTTCTTCTTCCATCTAATCACCTCTTGATCTTCTTGGAGGATCCTAGAATATTTAAAAATAATTTTATTTCAGCCATTGATGCATAGTATTTTTATTTTTTATGTTGAATATCATGTTACGATTCTTGTAGAGTTTATTAGATATGATCTATATATATTTATATTTTAAAAATAGATTTTTAATAATTATCTTCAGCTACAAATTATGAAAAATACCATGCATGATACCCTAGTTTTTTAGTAATGGTATCAGAGCAATTGATTTTAATAACATGATTTGTAGATGTAAAATCTTACATGTTAGATGTAATCTTAATCTGAGTAACTACTTTAGATTGGGTTAATCACCATGGCCATCCAGTCATAGGAGTGAAGTATGGTTTAAAGGCCCTCTCTTCCCATTCGATGGAATCTCCTATCGCATGTAGGGGTGCTGCCTGTAGTTATATACCATGAACAAGTGAGATGAAAGAATAATTTTATTAAATTATTTTGATAATTTAGACCTGATTTTTAGTTGTTTAATCTTGATTATTTTACTGTTATTGATCTGAAATTAAGTTATTTACATCAGGATTTATGTTTAGAACATAAATTACAAATTTAATTTCAACAACTACACTATAGTGTGCTGTCTAAATCTAAAATAATTTTATTTGTATATGATGCATATAAAAATGTTTACATCTGATTTTGAGCAAAATAAATCTTGATTAGTTACTAAATATAGGAGTTGATTAGA
Organism: Areca catechu; assembly: GCA_021397845.1. NCBI lineage: Eukaryota > Viridiplantae > Streptophyta > Magnoliopsida > Arecales > Arecaceae > Areca > Areca catechu. Next base: position 137,314,359 of record CM038051.1, on the reverse strand, counting down.
TCTAGAATCATAACCATGTTAGACCTAGGATTATAATTTGATTAATATGGACATTAGAGATGTTGATTTAACCTAACCAAAAGTTGATTAGGATTAGGTCAAAGAGTCTCTAGATCAATTATATAGTGATAGGTTGATCAAGTCCATATTATCAAATGGACCTAATTCTAGCTTAGTGGTCAAACCTGAGTCCCTAGGCTCGTCTAATTGAAACTAATGAACCTATTGGTTTCTAAGGTAAGTTTGGCATCGAATCATGGTCATTAATTCAGGCTACCTCTTACTTAGCCAATTGTTGGTGTCTGAGAAAAAAGGTTAATGGTGTAACCCTTTCGTCGATCTCACTTATCTTGTCAATTTAGTTAATCAAAATTTGATTAGATAGCTCATCAATTCGTGTAAACCTATGCCAGTAAGGAAGATTAGTTTGACTGATCTAGGTGCCCTTAGACTAATGTGATTCGACCCTCATCACTGACTTGATGATGTTAGTGGGAGGATTGTTAGTTAGTCCATGTCTTCTTCTTTTTTTGACTATCTAATTAAACTATTTAAACTTATTAGGTCCCTAAAGTGATAAAATTATAGATATAATTGAGTTATAGCCTCCCATTAAGAGAGTGGTAATGAGTCTAGTAGTTAAGATGATCATTGGAGGTTCAAAGACCTGGTGCTCATCTGGCTATTGGAATTATCATTCATATTTTGAGGACTTAGTCACTTCTTTCTAAATGATGGTCAGGTGGGCCAGCTAAATCGGGCTTGGTCATCATTTGCTAGAAATGCTTAGTCCAATCATGCTAATACTTGTACCTAACAAGGGCTTCCAGTGGTAGCTCAAAGGCTTATCACTTAGTTCCTGAGATAAAATTATTATTAGAAATTATTCAGATAAATAATTTGTTAAGAACCTATCTTTAGATGCACATGGGTGAGCTGGCCAAAGTTGGGTTCATTTGCAATCTATTGAATTATCGTACCTACTAAGGAAATAGTGTAAATCCTCGAATTGAAGGTAGAGACTACCAATTTGATCAAATTAGTGGGAGAACCTGGTGCGGGCACTAAGGTTAAATGAAGACTTCAATCAAACCAAGTCAACACCAATTCCTTATGGATTGCAAATTGAGTTTCAACCTTGTTAACTTGTTCCTAGTCTGAGTCTTGAGTCTAGCATTGTTCCTAATCTAAGTTTTAAGTCTTCTTGAGTCATGAATTTTATGTTTTGTGTCTTGTTAAGTCTTAGGTCAAATTGAGTTGTAAGAATCAAATGTACTTAAGTCCAAATTGAGTTTTAATTTTTTTTTGAGCTTGAGTTAAGTCCAACCAAGAGAGCATACAATTGGACCAAGGGATGAACCAAAGCCACATCAAGCAAATCTTCAAGTCAAGGGTGCATGGAATTTGGGCCATTGGATGGAATGAAGTTTTGATTGAAGCCACCTCACCAAGGTGCCTTATCCAAGAAGTTGACTCCCATTTGCCACATCATCTCCTTGCCAACTAGGACTGCCATGTCAACGACACATCACCCTCCATGCCACCTAAGCTTGAGAGGGAGGAAGCACTTCAAATTCAAATGGGGTGACCACCTTTTTCTCAATGAATCAAGATATCTTTTACATTCAAAGGGGGTGGCCACCAAGTTCTCCAAGAATCAAGCAACCTTCTACACTCATGATTGTTGAAGCCATTCCTTGTATTTGCTTGGTTGCATATTTTCTTCCATGTAAATAGGAGTTTCAAAATTCTCGGGAGGTCTACAAATACCTCTCCAAATCCTTTTGTAATGGCTCATGTTTGAATGAATGAAATCAAGAATTTTCTATCTTCCATTTGTGTTTGCAAATGCCATCCATGAGGGACTGAGTGAGAGGCTCAAGCAAGTTATTTAGTCATGAAATTCCTACCAAGATGCTCCTCTTCATGAATGCCAACCTTACTCCCAAGGAGCTGGCCATCTTCATCCAAATCTTTCATAACTTTCTACTCCCTCTCCTCTATTAGGTTTTCTTATTATGACTTTCATTTTCCTACATGCCACTAATGGGTATTCTTGCAGGATCCTGAGGAGTATCCAGTCCAAGGTGAAGTCTTCATTGCCTTCAACTTAGCAGCAGGAGCCTCTACTTCCAATGGATGGTTTAGCTTGATCAATCAATCACCAATCTTGAGGGCTCCTATAGTGAATCTAGTGTAAGGTCTTTGAAAGTTCATTATTGGTATCTAAACCCTATCCTTCCCTCTTGAGGTCTGAAATTCTGAATAGGGTATAGTCCTAATTAGATGGTTCTTCTAGCCACGTAGGTCCTAGTTTATGGGCTTAATTCATATTTGCACTGCGAAGCATAAGAGCCTTTTAGCTTAGTCTTCTTTAATGCAACTAAATGACTCATCTATGATTGAATTCTGATCTTATGTTTTATTTTTTTTAATTAGCTTAAGGTTTAGTGATTCATGCAATATTTTTTATAAGTATGCCGCATCATATTTGGTATCAGAGCATGGTTGCATTGGTAGCATAGTCTTCATACTTTTTATGTGTTTTTCCTTTTAAATCTAATCTAACTCTAAGATTAATGCCTCCTGAGCAGGTGTACACCAGTACACTATCACGACCCATGGGAATAATAAGCCATGGCCGGACGTGAATCCATAGGTTGAAGTTTTGGTATTTGAATTCCCTTGCATGTTTAATTTCTGTTTTCTGATTTCTGTGTTAGGCACTGAAATCTAGGACTGTTTCACCATCAAGATTTCACTGTTTTAGCCTGATTTTTACATCAGTTAATCTCCACTTAATCCACTATTTACTGTAATTTTTTTGAGATTTTACTGATTCAAAAACAGAGTGATATCTATCTTAGAAAACAACCCTACTAAAGTTTCTGTACACTGAATTTGTATTGGTAGTTTGATCTTCAGTCTGATTCACCAAACAATCTCAAATGTTTTTATCTAATTTTTGCACTGTTTATTATCTGATTAGTCCTCTTAATTTCTGTTATTTTTTCATGATTTTATAAACAAAAAAATAAATAAAAAGATTCTACAAACAAAATAGGCCTGCTGAAAATTCTGTTTGTATTGTTGGGCTGAAATTAAAATCACTTCCAAACACCCCCAATCCGAAGCCATTTTGTTTGATCATTAATCAACTGAAATTCAAATATATCACTTCATAAAATAAAAAAGAAATTGCATTCATTTTAAACAACTTAAGGGCGACAATATCATAAGATATGGGAAGGAGGTCATTACCTTTCCTTAGCCCAAACAAAACCAACCCCATTTTGCATCGAACCCAAACCTTTAAATAAAATTGAGTAGCAACCTAATTAGAATTAGGAACACCAATGAGTCAAGCTCAATTAGTGTGTTGAGACTAGTGTGAATCATTTCTTCATCTACTCCTGGAAATTGATGTCTAAGGCTAGGGGTCCAAAGGCAAATGCCTTAGGAGAATTTGTGGTTCTTTAATTGGGTCCTCGTGAAAGCGGGGGGGGGGCTCCCAAAATCCCATCTCTTACCTGGCCATTTGAAAGGGTATTTGTAGTTTGGTCTATACTAAGTCGATTCATATGACATTGGACTTCTAGGTCTAGCAAACCCTAAAGTGAATATTTGTATTGAATGACTACTTGATCAGGAACTCTCTATCAACATTCACTTGACCATCCCAATTCTTCCCTGGACCCCAATCTAGAAACTCTAATGAGAACTATGACTGAGCAGTTTAAGCAATTGAGCACCAGGTTTGATCAAATGGAAGAAAGGATAGGAACCCTTGAAGAGACCCGTTTGACCCCTACTGAGCCACAATCACCCAGAGAGCCACCTGTCCATACTAGAGTCTAGTGCCAGGAATATACTCCTGACCCACATCCAAGGAGAGTTCACCATGATTATGTTGACCAGGATGAGAGAGCCCTTAGAAACATTCATCTAGATGCACCCACATTTGATGGAAACTTGGATCCTAAGGTGTATATAGACTGGGAGGGTGATATGGACCAATATTTTGATTGGTATGAAATATCAGAAGAAAGGAAATTTAAGTTTGCCAAACTTAGATTGGTCCGTCAGGCTAGATTGTATTGGGGTAATGTTGAGTGCATGAGTTGATAGAGGGGTGACATACCCATAGCCATATGGAGAGCTATGAAAGTGAAACTTAGGGAGAAGTATTTACCAATGTCCTATGAACAGAGACTCTTAGATCAATGGCAATGCTTAACTTAAGGGAATAAGACAGTGTCCGAATTTGTTGCCAAGTTTGATGAGCTCATGATGAGATGCAACGTGGTTGACTCTGAGGTAGCAACCTTGTCTAGGTTTAGAGCAGGTCTACATGAGGAGATCCAGAGAGAATTATTTTTGAGAGAAGTCCATGACCTAGACCAAGCCTTCCAAGTTGCTAGGATTGTGAGAGATTCCAGAGGAGACCTTTATTTTGCTGACCTGAGCCCACTAGGATTAATCCTCCTGGAAATAACCCATTCCAAACCCAAGTATAACCAATAAACCCAGTCCAGCTACTCCATTAGTTCGAAGAGAAGATAAAGGAAAAGGTCCTGAGGTTCGAAGAGTACGAAATGTTCATTGTTTTAGGTACCACAAGATAGGTCACTATGCAAGCCAATGTCCTACTAGAGCATTACATATAGGAGAAGTAGAAGAAGTTACTGAACCCATAGAAAATTGTGAGGAGGAAAAAAAAGTATATGAGGTAGTGTGAGTTTAGCTGATGAGTATGAAGGAGAAGAAGAGATCATAGACTCATCAGAATACTAGGAGTTGTAAGATGTATCTTGACCCAGGCTAAGGAGTAAGAAGATTGGTGTAGGACTAGTATCCTACAAACCTTTATCAAGATAGGAGAAAAGGTGTGCATGGTCGTCTTAGATAATAGTAGTTGCATCAATGCCAAATCAACCAATACAGTCAAGAACCTAGGATTACCCGCTGTGCCCCATTCTAATCCATATAAGGTATCCTGGATAGATTCAACCTCAATTCCCATAAAATCTAGGTGCCAAGTCACAATCCAGTTCCAATCATACCAAGAAAAGGTTGGTGCAATGTTCTTCCGATGGGAGTTAGTAGCATCATATTAGGTTGACCATGGTTGTATGATCATGATGCTATACTCTATGGTCATTCTAATTCATGCTCTTTTACTCACAATGAGAAGAAGATTGTAATCAATTCCTTACCACCTAAGGACCGAGTTAAGAGAGGATCAAGTCACTTGAGGGATAAGAAACAAAGAATAAACATGATCATCGCTAAGGAATTAGAGCAAAAGCTTATCAATGGTTCACCTCTTTGGGTTTTAGCAACTAGGGAAAATCAGGACCAACCCCATAAGGAAAAACCCCATGAAGTGTTAAGGGTTTTAGAGGAATTTCAAGACATCTTTCCTTAAGACCTTCCTAATCACCTTCCACCCTTGATAGAAATTCAACATGCCATAGATTTGATCCCAGGATCAACAACACCGAACCTCCTCCATTATAGAATGAACCCTACTGAACACTCTGAGTTACAATGTCAAGTTGGAGAACTTCTCCAAAACGGATTCATTAGAGAAAGCCTAAGTCCATGTGCACTACCTGTCCTTCTGACCCCTAGGAAAGATGGCACATGAAAATGTGTGTAGATAGCTGAGCCATAAATAAGATCACCAATAAGTATCATTTTCTATTCCCTGTTTGGATGACATGTTGGATATGATGGCCGGAGCAAAAATTTTCTCCAAAATTGATCTTAAGAGTGGCTATCATCAAGTAAGTATTAGGCCCGGGGATGAATGGAAAACTACTTTCAAAACCAAAGATGGCTTATATGAGTGGGTAGTAATGTCATTTGGTCTGTCTAATGCACCTAGCACCTTCATGAGAATCATGACCGAGGTTTTAAGGACATTCATTGGAAAATTCATAGTGGTCGACTTTGATGACATTCTTATCTACAATAGAACGAAAGAAGACCACTTAGACCATCTTAGACAAGTTTGCCAAGCCCTTAGACAAGATAGTCTCTATGCCAATCACAAGAAATGTGAATTCATGACCCATAGAGTTATCTTTTTAGGATTTGTTGTCATAACTGAAGGGGTATCTGCCGACCCCGAAAAGGTCAAGTCCATAGTCGAGTGGCACGTACCCAAAAGCATCCATGATGTCCATAGTTTCCATGGCTTAGCCACCTATTATAAGAGATTCATTCGAGGATTCAGCATAATAGTGGCCCCCATTACTGACTACATTAGGAAGGAAACCTTTGAATGGATAAAACCCGTCGATAGAGCCTTCCTAGAAGTAAAAAAGAAAATGACACAAGCACCTATTTTGAGGTTACCCGATTTTTCAAAGGTATTTGAGGTTGCTTGTGATACCTCTAGAGTAGGAATTGAAGGAGTTTTAAGTCAAGAAAATCATCCAGTTGCCTTCTTTAATGAAAATTTGAATGAGGCAATGATGAGATACACAATGTTTGATAGGAAATTGTATGCGGTAGTTCAAGCTTTGAGATATTGGAGACACAATTTACTACTGCAGGAATTTGTTCTTTATTTCATTCATGAAGCCTTATGATTCCTTAGTTCCCAAAAGAAATTGAACCCTAGGCACAGAAAATGGGTTGAATTCATTCAGGCATACACCTTTGTTCTGAAACACCGTGCTGGCACTAAAAATTGGGTTGCAGATGCATTAAGCCGATGATCCAAGCTTTTGACCTCAGTTAGCACCGAGGTTGTAGGGTTTGATAGACTGAAAGAGGAATACCCTAAGTATCCAGACTTTAGTAAAATATATCAATCCCTCCAAAAAGGACCATCTAGTGTATATAGTGACTATACTCTCCTAGATGGATTCCTTTTCAAAGGAAATCAACTATGTGTTCCCCAAACTTCTACTAGAGAATTTTTGATTTGGAAAGTTCATATTGGAGGCCTAGCAGGCCATTTTGGTAGAAACAAGACCATCCTAGTGATAGAAGACCGATTCTTTTGGCCTGGCTTCAAAAGAATGTGGCCCATTTGTTTTGCTCGATGTCAGACATGTGCTATTGCCAAACAGCAAAGGCAAAACACTGGTCTGTACACTTCCTTACCAGTCCCTGATTGTCCATAACAGGATCTCAGTATGGACTTTGTACTAGGACTCCCAAAGACTTCAAGAATACATGATTTCGTTTACGTTGTAGTTGATCAATTTTCTAAGATGGCTCACTTTATTCCATGTTTTCAAACCCTAGATTCTTCTAAAATGGCCAAACTTTTTCTTGATGAGGTAGTTAGACTACATGGTTTATCCAAAACCATTGTATCAGATAGAGATGTTTGGTTCACTAGCTATTTTTGGAAGACCCTTTGTATATGCCAGGAACCAAACTGAAATTCTTTACTGCCTATCATCCTTAGACTGATGGCCAAACTAAAGTAGTCAACCGGAGTCTAGGAAAACTATTGAGATGTTTAGTTGGTGACAATACGGGTAATTGGGATCTCTTACTTTCTCATGTTGAATTTGCTTACAACAGCTTAGTCCATAGATCTACTAGCAAGAGTCCATTTGAGGTGGTCCATGGTTACAAACCTAGAAGCCCTTAGATGTTATCCCTTTACCCACACAAGCATGAATTCATGAATTAGCTGAATCATATACATAGCATATTAGGATATACATAAAGAAATTGACAAAAAAATCTAATTGAGCAATGAAACCTAAAGGCATATGGCAAATTCAAATAGGAGAGTCAAAGAATTCACTAAAGGAGATTATGTTATAATAAGGCTTAGACCAGAACGTTTCCCACTAGAACTATAAAAAGTTGCATGCTCGCAGTGCAAGTCCGTTTAAAGTTATAAAAAACTATGATCTAATGCGCATGTGCCAGACTTACTATTTGATTTAGGTATCAGCTCGACTTTCAATGTTTCATACCTAGTAGAGTATAAGAGCCAATAATGATACCTAGCAAGCCATTTGAGCTTGAGCCAATTATTGAGAGTGAATCTATCCCTAAGTGTCCACCAACAATTCTTCCAGAAAAGCAAGATAAGATTGAGCATATTATGGATGACCAAGCTATCACCACCCGGAATAAAGTTTACCAATGTTATTTTGTAAGTTGGCAAGGTCGACCAAAATCTGAGAATTCATGGATCACTCGAGAGGATCTACAAAGAATCAACCCTGACTTATTAGAGTACTACTAGAGTCAAACAGATCCCTACTCGATAGGGTCAAGTTCATCCCACCACCGGGGAATTGGTATGAGCACCAAGGTTAAAAGAAGACTTCAATCAAACCAAGTCAACACCAATTCCTTATGGATTGCAAATTGAGTTCCAACATTCTTAACAAGTTCCTAGTCTGAGTCTTGAGTCTAGCCTTGTTCCTAATCTAAGTTTCAAGTCTTCTTGAGTCATGAATTTTATGTTTTGAGTCTTGTTAAGTCTTAGGTCAAATTGAGTTGTAAGAATCAAATGTACTTAAGTCCAAATTGAGTTGTAATTTTCTTTTGAGCTTGAGTTACGTCCAACCAAGGGAGCATACAATTGGACCAAGGGATGAACCAAAGCCACATCAATCAAATCTTCAAGTCAAGGGTGCATGGAATTTAAGCCATTGGATGGAATGAAGCTTTGATTGAAGCCACCTCACCAAGGCACCTTATCCAAGAAGTTGGGTGCCATTTGCCACATCATCTCTTCACCAACTAGGATTGCCATGTCAATGCCACATCACCCTATATGCCACCTAAGCTTGGGAGGGAAGAAGCACTTCAAATTCAAATGGGGCGACCACCTTTTTCTCCATGAATCAAGATATCTTCTTTGCCTTCAACTCAATAGTAGGAGTCTCTACTTCCAATGGGTGGTTTAGCTTGATCAATCAATCACCAGTCTTGAGGGTTCCTATAGTGAATCTAGTGTAAGGTCTTTGAAAGTTTATTATTGGTATCTAAACCCTATCCTTCCCTCTTGAGGTCTGAAATTATGAATAGTGTATAGTCCTAATTATATGGTTCTTCTAGCCACGTAGGTCCTAGTTTATGGGCTTAACTCAGATTTGCACTATGAAGCATAAGAGCCTTTTATCTTAGTCTTCTTTAATGCATCTAAATGACTCATCTATGATTGAATTATGATCATATGTTTTAGAGTTTTTAATTAGCTTAATTATTTTAGTAATTCATGCCATATTTGTCATAAGTATGCCGCATTAGAACCTTTAGACTAAAGTCCTAGCCTTTAGGATTAAATGATTCATATGCTAATTAAGTCTTGTTCTATTTTTTGATTAATATGGCCACCACTTTGTCGCTCCATTCATTATTGGATAATGAAAAACTAATAGGATCCAATTTTGATAGTTGGTATTGAAAGCTAAAAATAGTTTTGGAGCATGAACGAATCTTGTACATGCTGATAGATCCAGCACTCAAGGAGCCTGCTCAAAATGTTCATGGTATATCCTGGGACACTTACCAGAGTAGTTCAGTGACTGAACCATAGTCTGTTGTATTATGCGGGCATCCATGAATGACAAACTGAATCACATATTCGAGGATGCTTAAGTAGAGGATATGCTTCAAGTGTTGAAAGAATCTTTCGGCACTCTTGACAATGTTGAAAGGTACAAAATATCTTGTACCATCTTCAACACAAGGATGAGAAAAGGGGTGTCGATCATTGATCATGTATTATACATGATCGAACTGATCAAGTGCTTGAGTAATGTTCGGCTTCCCTTGCATGAATGGCTGGGGAAGGATGCGATCCTTAATTCTTTATCGAAGTCCTACCTTGACTTCTTTGGTCATTACAAAATGGCTAGGCCTATAATCAACTACCATAAATTATTGGGATTGCTATAGATCTATGAGAAGGATTATCAACTCTATAAAGGGTTGGTGAATGTAGTAAAAGGTTCGATGGGGCATCATCCCTTTAAGAAAGGGAAGAAAGAAGATAATAAAAAAAAGGTGCATAGTACTCCAGTGACTTAGACAAGTCAAATCAAGAAGTTCAAGTCTAACCAGACTCAAGCTGATTGCTTCTACTATAAGAAGCAGGGACATTAGAAAAGGAATTGTCCTCTTTACATTGCCTCGCTAGATCCAAACAAGCCAAGAAAAAAAATCAGCAAGCTATTGTTGGACAAGATACATATACGATAGCACATTGTAATTTATTAATATGTAATACTACAATTTAAGTATTGGATACTGATAATCCTATTAATATTTGTAATTCATTTCAGGGAGTTTTGGTTACCAGAAGATTTGAAGATAATGAGAGATTCCAAAATGTTGTGGTGCGGGCACCACAACTCAAAAAAGAATTCAATCCAGTCTAATCAAGCTAGATTCATTATGGATCTCAGTAGAGTAAGTTTAGTCTACCTTTGGTTTCAATTTTATTTCTTTAATTGAACATGAGTCATGTAAATAAGGAAGTTTATTTCTTTGATTAAGTTTGAGTCCTGTATTTCAATTTTATTGAACATGAGTCCTGCAAATAAGGAAGTTTATTTCTTGGATTAAGTTTGACCCAGGATTAGGTCCATGTTAATTTGGTCTTTTAAGTCAAATAGGTTCAATTTGACCTTGTAACTAGTTGAATTTTAATTTAAGTCCAAGATGGGTTTGAATTGGGTTCAAGTCAAAGCAAGAGGGCTTGAAGATTAACTGCCACAAGACACTCGAACCAACCATGTCAAGGTGGACGCCACATCATCAAGCTTACTTGGAGGCCATGTCATTTTCAAAGTCTACATGGAAGACACCCAAGCATGACACCTTACCTAGCTTTGGGTGGCCAGGAAGTGAATTCAAATTTAAAGAGGGCCACCATTTTGTCCCCATATCAAGGATGGTTCAACTCCCCTTCTACATAGCTAGCAACATCCCATGGAATTCTCCTTGAATTTTGAATTTTCAATTGAATTGGAGGCTTATAAATAGCCCACCAAACCCCTCTTGTAAAGACAATGATGATTAATGAAAGTTTTCAAATTTCTTCTTCCATTTGTTATTAGCAAGTGACCTCCGAGAGGGAGATGGTGAGAGGCCCAAAAGGCTTCCTTTTAAGCTAACCTAGCCACTTCCAAATTCTACCACAAATCCATACCAAGGCGCTGCCATTTTCTTTCAACCATAGTGTTCCCCATCCACCAACCAAGCAGCCAATACTTTCAAGCTACAAGGCTGCCTACTTCATCATCCAAAAAGCCTTCTACAACATTTCAAAGTGCTCTTCTTCATCCTTCAAGAGTTGCCATCTAAGCTCAGCTAATGGAGTTCCAATCAGCACACAACCAAGGTGCCAAATCAGCCATTATGATTCCCTACTACTTCATCCAATCCACCAACTTCACCACTTTTTCAACCCCTTACATTTTTCTCTTCTTGCCATTATAAGTCACTAATTTTTTTCCTTTCTAGGATCCCCTAGGATTGCGAGTTGAAGAGGAAGTTAATCTTGCCTTTGGTACCATCTAAACTGGAAGTCTACATCCCATGGTGTGATAGTTTCAAGTTCTATCCAGAGTGCTGAAATTGGATCACCATTACAAGTGTGGGACTTCAATATTGGTAAGTAACCTTCCTTGATTCTTATATTTAAATATTTGAATGGTCTTCACCTTAGTTAGAATGGTTTTCCAATCGTTCAATCTAATCTTCTTGGATTAGACAAGAAGCACTAGTTTGAGTTATCCTTTATTAGTTTTCTTTCATATGAATCCTTTAGTTTCTTATGAATGAATTTGTTTATGCTAGTAAGATTCATTGCTCAACCCATTAATTAATCCTCTAAGTTAGAACTCATCCTTGCATGCCACATCAAATTTGGTATCAAAGCATGGTTGCATGAGTAGTATATTCATGGTAGCATGTATGTTTTCTTTAGTACTTGGATTGGGTGCTTCACCAAGGCCATCCCGTCATAGCAGAGAAGTAGGGCTACAAGACCATCTCTTTCCATTCAATGGGGTCTCCTATGGCATATAGGGGTGCCATTGTGATTTGACCCGTGAAGAAGAAAACAAAGAGAACTCATTTAGGACAAAGTTTCTACATCCCATAATTTCAGCATATGGTCTGATAATTTAGTTATTTGTATATATAAAAATTTATAAAATTATGATTCTTGTTGTGATAGATTCATCACATTTGAAACTATTTTTTAGAGTTTTTTCTTAATTTATTTCGATCTGCAGATTTTTGTATATCGGTTTTTCTGCCTGAGAACAGTTCTGCCTTAAGAATTTTGCATGTTTTGTTTGTGCTGAAACTAAATCACATCCAAACCCCCAAACCCAAGCCATTTTGCTTGATCACTTAACCAACTGAAACTCAAGTCTGACATGTCATAAAATACGAAAAAAAAATGATTTTTAGATTGCATTAGGTTTTCATATGCCATCATATGTATAACATACTCTAAGGGCGGTAATATCATAAGATAAGGGAAGGAGGTCATTACCTTTCCTTGGCCCAAAAACAACCACCCTTGCATTCGAACCTAAGCCTAATTTAAAATCTATTAGCAACCTAATTAGAACGAGGGACACCAACAAGTCAAGCTCAATAAGTGTGTTGAGACTAGTGTGAATTATTTCTTCATCTACTCCTGGAAAGTGGTGTCTAAGGCTAGAGGTCCAAAGGCAAATGCCTTAAGTGGATTTGTGGTTCCTTAATTGGGTCATCGCGAAAGAGGGGGGGGCCTCCCACAATCCCACCTCTTACATGCCCATTTGAAAGGGTATTTGTAGTCTTGATCTATACCTAGTTGATTCATGCTACATTGAAATTCTAGGTCTAGCAAACCCTAGTACATTTTGTGTGCTTGATTACATTGGCCACTAGATTAAGGGTTCAATATCAATGGTGTCAACCCAATCCAGTCAAACCTTGGAGTCTAATGTTGAGATCTTACTCAGGACATGTATAGAATAGTGTGCCCACATGAATAAAAGATTTATCAAATGGAACTGAGTATTGAAAAGACTCATAGGACTCATGCCGTACCTAGATCAACATCCTTCAGTCCTAGAGTCCACCATCCCACCCCAAACGCAAATCATGATTTTGTGTACCAAGATAAGAGGGTCATTAAGAACATTAGGATAGAAGCTCCTTCATTTCAAGGTAGTCTTGATCCTTGGGTTTACATTGCATAGAAAAAAGATATGGACAATTATTTTAAGTGGGATGAAATGTTTGAGCATGGAAAGGTTAGGTTTGCCCAAATGCATCTATGGGGTCAAGCCAAGTCTTATTGGCACAATGTTTAGGGAAAGAAGGCATATTGGAGACACAAACCCATTAGGACCTGGGATGAAATGAAGAGCAAACTTCATGAAAGGTATATCCCTACGTCCTTCCAATAAAATCTCCTAGACCACTTAGAGAGGTTGTCCCAAGGTAATAGATCAATCATTAATTATATTGTTAGATTCGAGCACATACTGTGCTATATTGTGAATAAGGATCTATATGATATCCTAATCTGATTTGAAAAAGGTTTGAGGAAAGATATCCAGAGAGAATTGTTTAGACATGATATCTATAGTTTGGAGCAAGCCTATCGAGTAGCCCAAAACTATGAGAGGTCCTTGAGGCATGCCATATCAAGTACTTTGGAGCTAAATCCTACCTCAACCAGCTTGAGTCTAATCCCTATTGGCCCGACACCTATTGTGAACCAGACTTTTGTTGGTCAACCCTCACATATATCACCTCCAACCCAGAAGGATGACATTGAGAAGGAATTAGGTATGGCCGACCTAGGATTAGTTGACCAGAATGAAGCCATACTGAAAGAACAATTAGAGGAGGTAGAATTAGAACCCATTGTAGAAGAATATGAGGCTAACATAAGTTTAGTAGATGAATACAAAGGAGAAGACTTTCAGGAGGATAGCTCTAGTACGTTACCCAAGGAAACCCTAGGAGAAGGTGAAATTGTAAAGCATAGTCCTGAAGTGTCAGAACGATAGGAAATTAGTGAGGACTTGGTTCCTATTAGTCAATACCATCAGGAAGAGCCCACTCCTTTAGCCTCAACCCGAGACCTCATTCAATTCCCTTATAAAGAGTTTATTCCTCTAACCCCAGTTGAAGACCTTTTTCTAGAACTGACTAAGTCTTCCTTTCCTGAAAATCCTGCACTTGCAATGACCAAATTCTCCATCCTTCAATTTGACTATATGTCACCCATAGATCGATGCTCAAATTTAAGGTCATCCCGAGTAACCAAGGTATGTTTCATGCTTTCAATAGACAATCCCAAGACTCCAATATCTTGTCATACCCTAAGGTCTCCAATGTTTCCCAAACTTTCAAATTACACATTGTTGAGGTCGTTCAGTTGCACCAGTTCTTTGAGTATGTTAGGTTTGCGTCCTACTTTTGGAAGACTTTATGGCATTTACCAGGAATCCATTGTAAATTTTCATGAGCATACCAAACCAGGGTCAAACCTAAAGAGTCTTTAGTCTTTTAGGTTTAGCCCCAAATAGTCCAATAAAATTCCTCTCAATAGGAATGCATAGTTGAGTCTACATTTTGTTAGGTGTCAGTACGAGTCTCAGAGTCGTTGAGTCATACGCACAGCATATTAATGACTTGCATAAAGAAATCAGTAACAAAATCAACATGAGTAATGAAACTTACAGGCATATAGCTAATTCACATAGGGAATTCAAAAAATTTTATGAAGAAGACTTCATAATGGTTAGACTCAAACCCGAACGGTTTCCACTAGGAACCATGAAGAAATTACATGCCCGTAGTGCAGGGCCATTCAAAATCCTAAAGAAAATTGGATCTAATGCATATATATTGGAACTACCATCTGACCTAGGTATCAGCTCGACCTTCAATGTTTCAGACTTAGTAGAATATAAGGAGCCAATATTGATACCTAGTGAACCTTCTGAGCCTGAACATACCATTGAGAGTGACCCTACCCCCGAGTGTCTACCAGTCACTATAGCAGAGCGATGAGACCAAATTGAGAGAATTATGGATGAAAAAACTATCACTACTAGGAATAAAGACTATCAATGCTATTTGGTGCAATGGCAAAGTCGATCAGAATCTGATAACTCGTGGATCACTAGGGAGGATCTACAATGAATTAACTCAGACTTACTGGAGTACAATCTGAGTCGGAGTGACCCATACTCGACAGGGTCGAGTCTTTCCAACCCCGTGAGAATTGGTGCGGGCACCATAGCTCAAAAGAGAATTCAATCCAGTCTTATCAAGCGAGATTCATTATGGATCTCAGTGGAGTAAGTTTAGTCTATCTTTGGTTTCAATTTTTTTTCTTTAATTAAACATGAATCCTGTAAATAAGGAAGTTTATTTCATTGATTAAGTTTGAGTCCTATATTTCAATTTATTGAACATGAGTCCTGTAAATAAGAAAGTTTATTTCTTTGATTAAGTTTGAGTCTAGATTAGGTCCATGTTAGTTTGGTCTTTTGAGTCAAATTGGGTTCAATTTGACCTTGTAACTAGTTGAATTTTAAGTTGAGTCCAAGATGGGTTTGAATTGGGTTCAAATCAAAGCAAGAGGGCTTGAAGATTAAGTACCACAAGACACTTTAACCAACCATGCCAAGATGGATGTCACATCATCAAGCTTACTTGGAGGCCATGTCATTTTCAAAGTCTACATGGAAGACACCCAAGCATGACACCTCATCAAAGTGAATTCAAATTCAAAGAGGGCCACCATTTCTCCCCATATCAAGCATTGTTCACCTCCCCTTGCATATAGCTAGCAACATCCCATGAAATTCTCCTTGTATTTCAAATTTTCAAATTGAATTGGAGGCTTATAAATAGCCCTCCACCCCACTAGTAAAGACATTGATGATGAATGAAAGTTTCAAATTTCTTCTTCCATTTGTGTTTAGTAAGTGACCTTTGAGAATGAGAGGGTGAGAGGCCCAAAAGTTTTCTTTTAAGCCGACCTAGACACTTCCAAATTCCACCACAAACTACACCAAGGTGTTGCCATTTTCTTTCAACCAAAGTGTTCCCATCCACCAACCACGCAGCCAATACTTTCAAGCTACATGGCCGCCTACTTCATCCTCCAAAGAAGCCTTCTAAAACACCTCAAAGTGCTCTTCGTCATCCTTCAAGAGTTGCCATCTAAGCTCAGCAAATGGAGTTCCAATCAGCACACAACCAAGGTGCCAAATTAGCCATTATGATTCCCTACTACTTTATCCAATCCACCAACTTCACTACTTCCTATACCCCTTACATTTTCCTTTTCTTGCCATTTTAAGTCACTAATTTTTTTTCTTTCTAGGTTCCACCAGGATTGCGAGTTGAAGAGGAGGTTAATCTTGCCTTTGGTACCATCTAAACTAGAAGTCTTCATCCCATGGTGCGATAGTTTCAAGTTCTATCCAAGAGTGCTGAAATTGGATCACCATTACAAGTGTGGGACTTCAATATTGGTAAGTAAATCTTTCTTGATTCATAGGTTTGAATATTTGAATTGTCTTCACCCTAGTTAGAAGGGTTTCCCAACCATTAGGTCCAATCTTCTTGGATTAAACAAGAAGCCCTAGTTTGAGTTATCCCTTATCTAGTTTTCTTTCATATGAATCCTTTAGTTTCTTATGAATGAATTTGTTTATGCTAGTAGAATTCATTGCTCAACCCATTAATTAATCCTCTATGTTTGAACTCATCCTTGCATGCCACATCACGTTGGAGATGGAAAAGTAGTTCTGGATCTTGCTTTGGAAATCATCAAGCTAGATTTTGAAGATAATGTCATTATTTTAGATGATTATTGATGTGCATCGCAACGCACTGATTTGATACCTTAATTCCACTATTCTTATATAGATTAGTGAGAGTAAGGATGAATCCACATCGACCTTTGAGTTATTTCAAAAGTAAAATGCATAATAGAAAAATAATTAATAGGAAATTAGCAGTGACAATAATCCAGAGATGATCTATCATAACGAGAGCACAGCCCTACCCATAGATCACAGCCTGTCCCTTTTGAGAATAAATCAGTCAAAATTATATTCACATAGAGAAACCAACCTCAAAAGCTTTTCACTGCTCATTAATCTGCTTGACACAAAATAAAGAAAAACATGAATTAATAGAAAGCTCTTTTCATTTCACAAAGTGAGGAGTACATCAAATGAACACATCTAAATATAAATCCCTTTTACCAAATAGGCTTCCAGAGTGAAGCTGCAGCATATTCGAAGATACCAAAAGATGGAGCAGTTCAGAGATGCGATGGAGATTGGAGAGTGGGTAAACAGGGCCAGTGTAATGGGAGTGGAAACCAATTAGGATGGAGGGATCAGAAAGATGGAAGAGAGTGGAAGCAAGGAAAGGAAAAATGGAGAAGAGAGAAATGGAGTGGAGTGGAGAAGGAATTGAGAGAAGAAGGGATTGAGAGAACAGGACTGTATGCCACTAGACTCCCCCAACACCTCCACACACCTCTTTTCATGATCAAGAGGTCCGGGTTTTATAGGCAGTGACCCAACAAGCTACCAGAATTCCATTCCACCATTCCAACGATGATCCAAATAAACTCTAATGATCCCAACAAAGTTCCAATGCTCCCAACTACATCTTGTTCCTGATCAACTGCATCCAATGATCTCCAACAAACTCAACTGTGCTCCAACAATCTCCATGGCTATTCCAATGACCCAATGGTTCAACTCCCAGTTAGTTCCCATCGTTCCAAAGGACCAACAGCTACAACGAATTAATTAGCTTGGATAGCAGAGGTGTGGTCTGTGATAGGCAGCATGGTGTGACTGGATAGGGACAACGAGGAGAGGGCTATTGCAGGTGACTGATGGCTCGGGATCATCATGGATTCTATCCATGGAAGCCTTCTTGGTGGCGAGGGAAAGGGCGTGGGTAGCTTCTCTGGCTAGTGGTGGGCTGAGCAGGAGGTCCGATGGCTTATGATCATCATGGAATAGCAGTAAAGAAATCAAAGAAAAGTAGTAGCTTCCCGACCATTGTTTCATCCATGGAAGGCTTCTCTAGCCAATAAGGGAGGAATCGAAAGCTTAGGCAGTAGCCGAGCAGCAATTCCTCAAGTTTTGGCTCAAACTGAGCTTCGTGGTCCTTGGCTCTATTTTGTGGACCGCGACCATGGCATCCCGCGGACCACAAGACGAACCGTAGACCATTCAGCTGGTTCATGGTGGACCGGCTGCGCCAAAATTCATGCATTTCTTGTTTAATTCTTAGAAATTCATTTATGAGCTCATTTCAAGTCCAATTTAAGTGCCATTTGCACCGTTGGACTCCAAAAATCGAGCTCTTCACATTGTTTGGATTTTTCCTACAAAATAATGCATTAAAGTATCAATTTTAATTAATTAATCAAGAAATTTTTTAATAACTATCACATCCTCTTACTTGAACTTTGCTCATCCTCAAGTAAATCAATGAATTAGCTGTGTGTACTAACTTGTCCAAGAATTGAAAATTATCTTACTTATTCTAAAATCAGTTGATACCCAGTTATACCATTGAAAAGGTAATTCACTGGATTACCAATTCTATCCATTTAATGGTCGAGTGACTCCCACAGAAATTTAAGGGTTCTTCTTTTCCCAACTTTCTACCTCACTCTTTTAAATTCTCTAACTTACTTTGGTCTTGGTGTAGTATCAATTCATTTAGTCCTTTTTTTTTGTATGCAGAGTTAGTGCAATGTCCTAACATCTTGCTTTCTAGATGACCATTGTAGCAAGTTTAGGCCAATGACTCCCAAACTAGTTAGCTTTAGTGCATTAGATGTAAAACACCCTTCAGGCTTAATGACTTGAGTCAAAAGGTTGTGTTAAGACTTGTCTCTATAAAAGGTTTCTTTACATCATCACCTTTTGACGCGAACAACAATGCTTACTTAGGCAAAGGGACCCGGTTACTCAATGAGAGATGCTAAAAAATCTTATTTTTATTACACTTTAAACAAACTTTTTAGATATTCCACCTATACCATTATAAGGTAGAGTCTTTATCAAGATCAGTAGGCAGAAGGTCTAGAATTATTCAAAAAAAAAATTCTGGTTTAAACTCTATCATTTATTCAATTTTCTTGATAATTTTTCTCTCAGTATCTCTAAAATTATCTAAACTATTATCATTTATGATTTAGCAAGCTTGATTATTTTCAAATTGAGAAAAAGTTTGGCACATAAAAACTGATTAAAGTTTTACTCGAGGATTAAATTATCTCCCCCCCAACATACTTTTCATTGTCCCTAATGGAAAGAGATATTAAAAATGCATAATAAGGAAAGATACAACCTGGAAGGGTGTGTGAACTAGATGATCCTTTATTGTCATACTTCCCTCACTTTATTATTTTCTAAAAAAGGAAAGTAACTAGTTAAAAAAAAAAAGCATAAACTGGGTTGCCTTCCAGGAGCACTAATTTTAAAGTCTTCAACCAGACTTAGTGGATCTTCTAGATTATGTCGATTGATACATCCACTAAATTATTATATATACTTAGCCCTGGTAGATGGTTGGACAAAGTCCAATCAGTAGTGTCCCACATGATATCTTTGTCATGCGTTTCTACAAGATGTGTCTCCTGATAGTAGATACCCAAAGATGGCTTGGTGAGCAGAGTAGATATTGGTTCTAGTGCATGGGCTAAGTAAAAGGTGGAGGCTACAACAAATTGCTCAAACTTTGGTATCCAGGGTGGATCTAATACGTCACTCAGCTTCTCCCGCTATCTATCCTAGTGCAGTTCAGATGTTTGAAAGATGGGTCCCCAGTAAAGTTGTCAGAGCTATCATCCTTAAGGACTGCATTACATGGTTCTGGAAATTATAATTTGGTTCGGCAGTCTACTAGTAAATCAGAGATTGGCTCTTCAATAGCTTCTTTGGATTTGTTTGATAAACCAACAAGTTAGGCTTTCCAATCAGAGGTTGCATTATGTTCAAAGAATGAATCCTTTAACATGACTTGGGTGGCTCTTTTCCAGTGTAGGTAAGGTCTCTAATGAAGAAGCTATTGGTGTATTAGAGGGAGGTGTCATCTGCTCATTTTTCATGGCCCAAGAAGGAGTTGTGCACAAATTAGGTAGCTTTAATAACGTGTTCACTTCTTTAGTATACCCATCAATGTCAAAATCAACCATTCCATAATGTGTTAAACATGCTTGTAAAGGATCTAAGCTGAGCAAACTAGAAGTTTTATCCTCTATAACTTCTTCTAACACTTCTTCTACCATGTTTACCTCATCATACATAGGTGGTCCTTGAAAGATTGTGCCCTGAAAGCCAATTGAAATATTATAATTTTGATCCCAAAATCAATGAATTGACATTTTATAAAGGCATTAGTTTCATCATTTGCTGTGTCTTTTTGATTTTATGATGAACCCCATTGATTAGGGCTATGGTTCTAGGGTTATGATGAGATCATACCAGTGAGACCTGAAACCTTAAAACCCTAATCTAAAATATTCCTGGTCGATGGGACATTGAGTTGGGGATCAATGTCTCCGGCAAGACCAGCACATCCTATATATGTTTTGTAATGAGGGTGACTGATCTCACAGTCACTTGTGTTTGACACTAATACTAGGATGTGAGTGTTCATTAGAGAATGAGTTCACTGAATTGATCAAGATTGAGAATATCTAATGGAACCTTATCTGTTTGTCAATAGATAATTCTCATAGTGGGAGTAGTGCATGTGGTCCTTTGACCTGAGACTACCATAGTACCTTATATGCATGAATCCATACTTTGGTTCGCAATCAATCATGACACTGAGTCATGCACGAGGTGATACTGGTTATGGTGGATTGTATATGGAGGTTGTGAGTAGGTCAACAAGGAATTGATCAGCCCTAGTAAGAGGGAATAGCATCCAGCTAATTTCAAATGATGGATTCAGGAAACCTTTGATCAAAGTATGAACATTAGAGTTATTTTCTAATGGTTCATTAATGAATCATCATTATAAAGATTGAGCTAGGGATGAATATGAAATTGGATTTGACAAGTATCCATATTCATAATCATATTCGGGATGCAAGTTGATCGAAGGACTGAATTGCCCGGTAACTCACCACTGAAGGGTATTTTGGTAATTCCACCAAAATTCCACATCTTCCGGGTAGACATGATACGTTGCTAGATGTCAATCTTGTCTTGTAGGTATATAATTGAGTCATGGTAATTCAAATCAGTCAATTTGAATTAGATTCTAATTGACCGAGTTGAGCTAGTTTGAGTTGACCTAAATCGGCTTAGTTGAGATCTAACCGAATTAAGTCAAATAGCACTCGGACCTACTGCTGGCTAGGTGTGGAACCCAATGGGTCACACACAAAAGAAATTGATGAAGGATTTAATTTGGAATTAAATCATGTTTGCAGGATAAACACACTAGCATGTGTTGCAGACCAAATTTCTATTCGAATCAGATTCGAATTTGGTTCCGAATTGGGCTTAATTGGGTTCTAATTGAACCAGATTAAGGTCCAATTTATTTTTTAGGACATTGGGCTAACCCATGGCTGAACCCAAGTGAATTTACTTCACTGAGACCCTCTCTCCAAGCCACCCCCTCCCTTTTCTCACCCGCGCGCGCCAAGAAAGAGAGTCCACGCGCGTGGACTTCTCTTAAAATGCGTGAGAAAGAAAATGTCGGAGAAAAATCTGAAAAGGGGTGATTCGGATCCTTGTCTGGTGCCCTTGGATCTGGATCTGATGGCCAGAAGAAATTAAGGAAAAGATCCGTCGCTTTTCGGTCGCAAATCCGTCTCCAAAAGTCGCGATTCTTCCTGAAGTTTTTCCGAGAGTCCTCCTCGTCGGAAAAACGAAAATCAAATCAGAGAATCATGATTTTTGGTTGAGGGGATGCATGAGGAATGAGGATCGTGATCCCTGGGGTTTCAAAGGGTTGCATTATTTCGAGATGACACCCCTCTGAGATCTATAAATAGGGTTGGGGTTCTCGGGGGTTTTCATGTAACATAATTCAGAGATCCAATTCCCTTTCTTCCTCTCCAGAATACTCCTTCCTCTTGTTCTTGTTGGGTATTGTTTCCCTTACAGAGGTATCCTCTGTCGAAACTCTGACCCTAAACAAGAATAAGAAAAAGGTCTTGAACGGTAAAGGAAAGAAAGGGAAAGGATCTATTCTTCTTTTCCTTCTTGAATTAAGACTTTGACTGTCTTAATTTTTCTTCCAATTCAATTCAAGAAAAGGGATTCAAGAAAGGGAATTCTTGAAGAAAATTCAAGAAGAGGAAAGAAGGAAAAAAGAAATTTTCTTTAAGAAAATTTCAGCCTAAAGGTCCAAGAATTGAATTCTTGAAAAAGAATTCAAGAAGAGGAGCCAAGAACTAGAAATTATTGTCTTCATTATTTTTCTGTGTGGATCACCATTGGAGGGTGAACATTTGGGCACCTGGTGGAGATTCAGAGTTTGGATTTTGCGATACAGGTTAGTATCTTAATTTGAGATTAAATCTTATATAAACTCTTATATGTTTTAATTCTTTTAAGGAGATTTTGGGTTGAAGGTTTGGTGAAGATTTCATAAAGATAAAAATTTTTGAAATCTATGATTCTGCCTTGCCACCGAACCCTACAGTGGTATCAGAGCCTCCTTATTAAGATTAAAATATATATTCTGAATTTTAGATGCATATTTATATAAGTAACATGAGATGTAATATATGTTTGTTATAATGTCACCAATTAGGGTTTTTCACTCAAACCCTAATTATTGTAGAGATATGCATAGAGATCTAGTCATCATACTGAAATAAGGTTGCCCTGGCATAATGGTGGATCCATTATGTGGTAAATGGTTGTCCTAGTATGATGACACACTAATCACATATTTGTGTTAATTATGCATATATGTTTGATGTATGCCACTAATTAAGGTTTCACTTAAACCTTAATTTGCATAGAGATATGTTTAGCCTTCTAGTCATCATACTGAAATAAGGTTGCCCTGGGATAATGGTGGATCCATTATGTGGTAAATGGTTGTCCTAGTATGATGGCACACTATGGCACATATTTGTTAGAATGTGCTTGTTTTAATAAAGCCCTCTTTAACAACATATTAAGTTGTAGTGTCATATACCAAAAGCAAAATAATCAATATGATTAGTTATCATTCGGTGTCTAGGAAAAGTGGTTCATGATCGGTAAAGAGGACGGTGGTTTTTAATTGGTTCCGTTGACTGACCTGACCAATTCTTATTGGTTTCTAAGGAAAGCAACGGGGGGACTCCCACCACTCTCCCACTTACCTGGCCGGTAGATTAACTTAATTCGATTGATATGCTCAGTGTAATATTCACTACATATGGCTTTCCTTCATGCCAAGTCATTATTATGTTATGATCCATATTAGGTTGTTGTGTACACACAAGGCCTTTTTCTTTATGGTGACTAACATAATTTTTGCTTGGTACATTTGATGCTTATGGAATGATTTGATATAATACTTTGTTGGGTACACACAAGGGTATTATGATTAATATCATGATTATATAGCAATGAAGGGTCTAACTTAACTAAAATATTATAGTTTGTTGTGTACACACAAGGCTATTAATATTTTAGAGGCCAAGATAAGTTGAGAATTGTATGAATTACAATGGAAAGAGTTTTCCTACCTTTGAACTTATATAAGATTTGTTGTGTACACACAAGGTCTTTTATAAGGAATTAGGATCTCAACCCCACTAAGAGAACCAATTAGGGTTTTCTCGATCATCACATTGAGGGTTATGATGCTTGATAAAATAGTGGGAGACATAATTAAGTTAAAGTCCTAATTTAATTATGTTTTGTCAACATTGATTGTCTGCTTATGTAATGTTGTTTGTTAATGTAGATTAAATGGCCTCTTCACTCTCACTCCGTAGCATTCTTGAAGCAAATAAATTGACTGGACCAAACTATGTTGATTGGTTGAGAAACTTGAAGATAGTACTCAGCCAAGAAAGAATTTCTTATATTCTTGATACCCCAACCTTGGAACCATTAGGGAAGATGCCTCGCAAGAGGATAAGACCACATATAACACGTGGCAAAATGACTCACTTACTGTCAAGTGTATAATGCTTGCCTCTATGACCAATGAGTTACAGAGGCAACATGATAGCATGGACACAAACTCCATGTTGCTCAATTTAAAAGAACTTTATGGAGAACATAGTCGAACTGCAAGATATGAAATATCTAAGCAGTTATTTCATGCAAGGATGACAGAAGGTACATCCGTACAAGACCATGTATTAAAGGTTATTGACCTAATCACCCGATTGGGTCAATTGGTTTTGTTATGGATGGGGAGTTGAATCAGGATTTAATCCTGCAGTCACTCCCAGAGTCATTTTCACAGTTTGTTCTTAATTATTATATGAACAAACTTAACACTTCCTTGCCTGAGCTGTTGAATATGTTAAAACAGCAGAGAGCCATTTAAAGAAAAATAAGGCTCCACTTCTTCTTGTGGATGGTGTAAACAAGAAGAAAATAGGCAAAAAGGGTTCCAAGAGGAGGTTAAATCCAAAAGGGGGCATCAAGAAAAAGAAAGGAAAGAAGGCCTCCGGACAAATGACCTGCTTTCATTATGGCAAGTCGGGTCACTGGAAAAGAAACTGCAAGTTTACCTTGCAAGTGTGAAGCCTGGTGCTAGTAATGCACCAAAAGGTATGTATGAGATACATGCATTTTGTCATTAGACACTTCTAATTCAAACTCTTGGGTATTGGATACTGCTTGTGGTCATCATATCTGCAATTATTGCAGGGACTACAGAACATTAGAGTTTTGAAGGAAGGCGACTTCGAGCTCTACGGTGCTGGACGAGATTCCATCCAAGCAGAAGCTGTAGGGACTTATATGTTGAAGCTGCCTTCTAGGAAGATTTTAGAGTTAAAGAATTGTTATTTTATGCCTAGAATCATTAGAAACATCATATCTGTACCCTTGTTACTTAAACAAGGATATATTATGAATGTAATGAGCAGTGGCTGCTCAATCAGTTTTTCTAATGAAATAATATTTAATGGCATATTTTGCAATGGTCTCTTAACTTTATCTTCTGATGACAATATACTACATGTTAGTAATAAACGAAAAAGAGATAAGTAAACAATACTTTACTTTGGCACTGTCGTCTTGGACATATTAGTGAGCAGAGGATTAACAAGTTATACAAGGAAAATTCCTTAATCCTTATGACTATGAATCATTAGGAACTTGTGAATCATGTCTCATGGGTAAAATGACCAAGACTCCATTTAGTGGACATAATGAAAGGACAATAGAGTTATTAGTACTCATACACACTGATGTATGTGGACCTATGACAACTCAGGCCAAGGGTGGATACTCATATTTCATCACATTCACTGATGATTTTTCAAGGTACGGATTTGTGTATCTAATGAAACATAAGTCCGAAGCTTTTGAAAAATTTTTAGAGTATCAAAGTATGGTAGAGAAACAAACGGGGAAAGGTATTAAGATCCTTCGATCAGATAGAGGAGGTGAATACTTATCCACCGAGTTTCTTGATCACCTTAAACAAAGGGAATCATCTCTGAATGGACTCCTCCTTACACACCACAATTAAATGGTGTTGCTGAAAGGAGAAATCGTACTTTATTAGATATGGTACGGTCCATGATGTGCTTCACAGACTTACCTGTTTCTTTCTGGGGATATACCTTGGAAACAGCGGCTAATATTTTGAATAGAGTACCATCCAAATCTGTATCCAGCATTCCATATGAGTTATGGAGGGGAAAGAAACCCAATCTTAAGCACCTTAAGATATGGGGATGTCCAGCTTATGTCAAAGAAATTTTGGACAAAAGCTTGATGCTAGAGCAGAAAAAGTCTATTTGTTGGATATCCCAAAGATAGTATAGGATATCTATTCTACCACCCTACTGAACAAAAGGTTTTAGTCAGTAGGCATGCCATTTTTATGGAAAAAGAATTTATCCTACAAAAGGGCAGTGGGGAAATATTGAACTTGAAGAAGTTCAACAAGTAGATACATCTCAACAAATCATAACACAGTTAGTATAGAACCTGAACACACCACTCCTATCCGTAAGTCTGATAGGTGCGACATGCACTTGAAAGGTATGGGTTCATTATTGAAAATAATGAAGCCCGAATCATTGATAATGATGAGCCTCTAACATATACGGATGCTGTCATAAGTAGTGACTCAGACAAATGGCTGGAAGCCATGAGATCCGAAATGGACTCCATGTATGTCAACAAAGTCTGGACTTTGGTTGATGTACCAGGGAGTGTTAACCCTATTGGATGCAAATGGGTCTATAAGAAAGATTGGGACAGATGGCCAAGTTGAAACTATAAAGCCAGATTAGTGGCTAAGGGTTTCAGACAAAAACAGGAATGATTATGATGAAACATTTTCTCCTATTGCCATGCTCAAATCTATTCGGATCATGCTTGCTATAGCAGCATCGATTATGAAATCTGGCAGATGGATGTGAAAACTGCATCATTCCTCAATGGTTCCTTGAGGAAGAGGTTTATATGTCACAGCCAGAAGGTTTTGTCTTGGAGACTAAACCTAATCAGGTATGTAGGCTAAAGAAATCTATTTATGGATTAAAGCAAGCATCTAGGAGTTGGAACATCCGATTTGATAAGACAGTCAAAGAATTTGACTTTATCAAAAATGAGGATGAACCTTGTGTGTACAAGAAGACTAGTGGAGTGCCATAGTTTTCTTGGTTCTGTATGTAGATGACATACTCCTCATTGGGAATGATATCCCATGTTACAATCAGTCAAGGTATGGTTATCTAAACAGTTTTCCATGAAAGACTTGGGAGAAGCATCTTATATACTAGGCATCAAGATCTATAGAGATAGATCTAGGAGGATGCTAGGTTTATCCCAGTCTAGGTACATTGACCAAGTGCTAAAAAGATTTAGCATGGAGGAAAGTAAAAGAGGTTACTTACCTATTGGTCATGGCATACATCTTTCTAAGAAGATGACTCCTAAGACACCTGAAGAAAGAAATAGAATGAATTCGGTACCTTATGCTTCGGCAGTAGGGTCTATTATGTATGCTATGTTATGTACTAGGCCTGATGTGGCATATGCCTTAGGTATAGCCAGCAGGTTTCAGGCTGATCCAGGAGAGGATCATTGGAAGGCTGTGAAAAATATTCTTAAGTACTTAAGAGAACTAAGGATATTTTCTAATATACGAAGGATCTGATCTTAAACTAGAAGCTTATTCAGATTCTAGTTTTCAATCAGATCCAGATGACAGCAAATCTATATCTGGGTATGTTTTTATCCTTAATGGAGGAGCTGTAAGCTGGAAAAGTTCTAAACAGCAAACTGTAGCTGACTCAACAACTGAGGCAGAGTACATTGCTGTTAGCGAAGCTGCCAAGGAAGCTGTCTAGATGAAGAAGTTCATATCAGAGTGGGCGTAGTTCCTGAGATTGAAGGTCCAGTATCACTTTACTGTGATAATACGGGGGCTGTTGCTCAAGCAAAGGAACCAAGAGCTCATCACAAATCAAAGCACATTCTGAGGCGCTTCCATCTCGTTCGAGAGATTGTCGAAAGACAAGAAGTCTGCATTAAAAGGGTAGAAACGAAGAACAACGTAGCAGACCCGTTCACTAAGGCTCTATCACAGCGAGAGTTTGATCGCCACCTTGATTGTATGGGGTTAAGATTTAAAGGTGATTGGCTTTAGTGCAAGTGGGAGATTGAAAGATTGTGCCCTGAAAGCCAATTGAAATATTGTAATTTTGATCCCAAAATCAATGAATTGACATTTTATAAGGCATTAGTTTCATCATTTGCTGTGTCTTTTTGATTTTATGATGAACCCCATAGATTAGGGCTATGGTTCTAGGGTTATGATGAGATCATACCAGTGAGACCTAAAACCTTAAAACCCTAATCTAAAATTCCTGGTCGATGGGACATTGAGTTGGGGATCAATGTCTCCGGTAAGACCAGCACATCCTATATTGTTTTGTAATGAGGGTGACTGATCTCACAGTCACTTTGTTTGACACTAATACTAGGATGTGAGTGTTCATTAGAGAATGAGTTTACTGAATTGATCAAGATGAGAATATCAATGGAACCTTATCTGTTTGTAATAGATAATTCTCATAGTGGGAGTAGTGCATGTGGTCCTTTGACCTGAGACTACCATAGTACCTTATATGCAGGAATCCATACTTTGGTTCGCAATCAATCATGACACTGAGTCATGCACGAGGTGATACTGGTTATGGTGGATTGATATGGAGGATGTGTAGGTCAACAAGGAATTGATCAGCCCTAGTAAGAGGGAATAGCATCCAGCTAATTTCAAATGATGGATTCAGGAAACCTTTGATCAAAGTATGAACATTAGAGTTATTTTCTAATGGTTCATTAACGAATCATCATTATAAAGATTGAGCTAGGGATGAATATGAAATTGGATTTGACAAGTATCCATATTCATAATCATATTCGGGATGCAAGTTGATCAAAGGACTGAATTGCCCGGTAACTCACCACTGAAGGGTATTTTGGTAAATCTACCAAAATTCCACATTTTCCGGGTAGACATGATATGTTGCTAGACGTCAATCTTGTCTTGTAGGTATTTAATTGAGTCATGGTAATTCAAATCAGTCAATTTGAATTAGATTCTAATTGACCGAGTCGAGTTAGTTTAAGTTGACCTAAACGGCTTAGTTGAGATCTAACCGAATTAAGTCAAATAGCACTGGACCTACTACTGGCTAGGTGCGAACCCAATGGGTCACACACAAAAGAAATTGATGAAGGATTTAATTTGGAATTAAATCATGTTTGCAGGATAACACACTAGCATGTGTTGCAGACCAAATTTCTATTCGAATCAGATTCGAATTTGATTCCGAATTGGGCTTAATTGGGTTCTAATTGAACAGATTAGGTCCAATTTATTTTTAGGACATTGGGCTAACCATGGCTGAACCCAAGTGAATTTAGTTCACTGAGACCCTCTCTCCAAGCCACCCCCTCCCTTTCTCACCCGCGTGCGCCAAGAAAGAGAGTCCACGCGCGTGGACTTCTCTTAAAACGCGTGAGAAAGAAAACATCGAAGAAATATCTGAAAGGGGGCGATTTGGATCCTTGTCTAGTGCCCTTGGATCTGGATCTGATAGCCAGAAAAATTAAGGAAAAGATCCGTCGCTTTTCGGTCGCAAATCCATCTCCAAAAGTCGCGATTCTTCCTGAAGTTTTTCCGAGAGTCCTCCTCATCGGAAAAACGAAAATCAAATCGGAGAATCATGATTTTTGGTTGAGGGGACGCGTGAGGAATGAGGGATCGTGATCCCTGGGTTTCAGAGGGTTGCGTTGTTTCGAGGATGACACCCCTTTGAGATCTATAAATAGGGTTGGGGTTCTCGGGGGTTTTCACGTAACATAATTTAGAGATCCAATTCCCTTTCTTCCTCTCCAGAATACTCCTTTCTTTGTCTTGTGGGTATTGTTTCCCCTACAGAGGTATCCTCTGTCGAAACTCTGACCCTAAACAAGAATAAGAAGAAGGTCTTGAACGGTAAAGGAAAGAAAAGGAAAGGATCTATTCTTCTTTCCTTCTTGAATTAAGACTTTGACTGTCTTAATTTTCTTTCAATTCATTCAAGAAAAGGGATTCAAGAAAGGGAATTCTTGAAGAAAATTCAAGAAGAGGAAAGAAGGAAGAAAAGAAATTTTCTTAAATAAAATTTCAGCCTAAAGGTCCAAGAATTGAATTCTTGAAAAAGAATTCAAGAAGAGGAGCCCAGAACTAGAAATTATTGTCTTCATTATTTTTCTGTGTGGATCACCATTGGAGGGTGAACATTTGGGCACCTGGTGGAGATTCAGAGTTTGGATTTTGCGATACAGGTTAGTATCTTAATTTGAGATTAAATCTTATATAAACATCTTATATGTTTTAATCTTTTAAGGAGATTTTGGGTTGAAGGTTTGGTGAAGATTCATAAAGATAAAAATTTTTGAAATCTATGATTCCGCCTTGCCACCGAACCCTACAGTCCTTGGCATGTATTGAAGAAATTCAACCTCATCTTCTTGTTTTTGAATGATACATCCATAACTCCCGTCCTACAGTTTATACAAGCATTTGAAATTGCTAGAAAGGGTCTTCCAAGATGATGGGTATTTGGCAGAGTTACTGCTAGATTCCATATCCAAAATGAAAAAATAAATAGGAAAGTAAAATTTATCTACTTTCACCTATATGTCCTCTAATACTGCATGAGGTATTTTAACTGATTGATCTGCTAATTGTAACATCAACTTCGTGGATTTATTTCTCCAAATGAACAAATCATACACTGAGCTTGGAAGAAGTTTACACTTACACCCAAATCTAGAAAGGTTTTCTGGATTGTGAGGTCCCCTATGATAGAGGATATGATCAGGGTACTAGGATCTTTTAGTTTGGATGGGGCTATATACTGAAAAAACTGAGCTAGCTTGCTCAATCAACTAGATCTTTTTTGGTATGTGTGCCTTAGATTTCCATTTCTGTGTGCACGGATCCTTAAGAAATTTGGCATAAGTTGAAACTTGTTTGATAGCATCAAGAAGAGGTAAGTTTATCTGGACTTGCTTGAACAACTCAAGCATCTCATTCATATTTAGATTCTTCTTATCCAAAGATAAGGAGACTCTAAAGCTCTAGGGAAAGGAGCCTTAGTTATAGGTGCTTAGCAATGGATTCCTTTTCCTCCTCATTACATTTTTTCTCTAGCTTAGCCAATTCTCGTTTGGGTCAGGTTTGGCTAGTTTAATGTTTTCACACTTCTAAGTATAATGACATATTTAGAATGTTCTGGGAATGTTTCAAGACTAGATGAGCTCTCAACCATGTATTGCCCTTTCGGGTTACTAATGGACTGGCTAGGTAACTTACCTTCCTCCCTTGTATTAAGAGTTGTAGCAAGCTGACCTATATGGGCTTTTAGCTTGGTAATGGACAGAGTGGGGAGTGAAGGAGTTGGTTACTCATTTCTATCCCTTTCAATACTTTATGCATCTTCTCTTCGAAGATAGGATCACGTTGTTCAGTGGAGGTTGTGGGGCACTCAGGTATTGGGAATATGGCATGCTTTTAAAGTTGGTCTCCTAAAAGTTGGGCCTAACTCATGATGAATTAGTGACAGGTTGGGGTTTCCAAGAGAAATTTGGGTGATCCCGCCAACTAGGGTTGTAAGTGTTTGAAAATGGATCATTTCCTGAACTAGGAGCCATTCGGGTTTGTGCTTGATTGGCTTGCTCCTGAACAAGATCAAAAAATTGGTAAGCAGTTGGACATCACCTATCAGATGGGTGGGACTCAAATAGATAATACAAACATCATGATCTTGATGAGGTGAGGAGGAAATATTTTTTCATTGTAAGATTCGGTCAAACTTTTGGGACAGTTCATCTACCTTGCTGAGATGTGTACATAATGACCTACTTTGTATATTCCACCTCTCTTAGGTCCTATGGGAGGATCTCTATAGGTAGTAGACATGTGATGCAAGGAATTTTCACTAATAGTTTCAAAGAGTTGCCAAGCCTCATGTTCATTTTTAAGCATGAATGTTCCTCCACATGGGGCATCCACCATTTGTCGGTGCCTTTCTGACAAATCAACATAAAAACACTAGACTAACTGCCATTTAGGTAGAACATGGTGTAGACATTTTTTAATCAATTCTTTCAACCTCTCCCATGTCTCTGAAATATTTCTCCATCTAACTAGGAAAAACTGGTTATGGCTTTTCTAATTTGATTTATTTTTCCTATTAGAAAGTATTTCTTGAGAAATTCTCTATAGAGTTGATCCCAAGTTGAAATTATTACATCGTCTAGGAAATTTAACCAATACCTGGCTTTATCTCTTAGGGAAAAAGAGAACAACTTAAGACTAAGGGCATCATCAAATATATTTTGGATATTTACAGTTGAACATATTTCTAGGAATTCATCTAAGTGTTTGTAGGGGTCTTCATTTGCAAATCCATAGAAGATGGTAACATCTGAATTATGCTGTGCTGAGATTTCTATGCACTAGTACTACATGGTTTGAGATCTGGATCAGCATCTATGCTATAGAAATAGGGAGGGAGAGATCAAGAACCAACTTTCTTGAACAAGAACCAGCAATAATCTATTCTTGGATTCAATATCATGCAAAAAAGGAGATATAGAGAAGAGATGTATGTAGGAGGAAAAGAGAGATTATATTATTCCATTGGAGAAGAACCTTGTTACAAGATAAGACACAATACCCCACGGTACCTTCTGAAATCCTAGAAGCTTCTTGCTATCACCCGCTCGTCTTCTCTCTTGCAAGCCTTACACCCCAAGAACTCACATACGGCCATGCACGGATAATACCTTACTTGTGTTCCCTTCTCCAATCCTCATGAAGCACCATCATGGTCCAAGCCCTCCACGTGAAAGACCTCCACGTGCACCTCTCTACAGCCTATCACCATGGCCTCCTTGAAACCTAGGAAGTCTCCCACGGTCATGCCCCCAAGGGGCATTCTTCGCCATCACGGTCAATCCATGACCGTGAGAAATCCTCACGGACTCCCCTCTCATTTCATGCATGCCCCCCTTCTTTTATAAGCATAGGAGGCAGTCTTGAATCTTTTTGGGACTTTGCTACATGGACAATAAGGACTTGGATTTCTTAAGCCAAACCAATTAGGACACTTGGTTAGTTAGAGTTCTATATTTGTTAGTCCACATGGATGGTTAGAACTCTTGGGCCAATCACCCAACCACCTAACCGACTAACCAACTATCCTCTTTGACCCTACCCCATAACCCAATTAGTCAAGTTACAATCTCTCAAAAAACTCCCCCTCTAAGTCACATGAGAAAATACAAAACCATGGATTAAGCACCTGGCCCAACATGTTGTGATCCAAATATAACTCAGAGCCCCCTGGCACAACACCAAGTCCTCTGGAACACCTCTAGAAACCCACTTGGCATGCCTCCAAGTGCCCAGGGATCACATCCAACATCGCTGCCATGGCCTCCCAAGTCTCTCAAAAGCTTGGCAGCACCATGCTAAACCCTACAATCTCCATCTTGGTGCCACCAATCCTTGGAAAACCTTACAATGTCCTCCTGTACAACCCCACCGTAACTGTATGTCCTGACATCTTATACGGATCTCCATGCCTCTGCCAACACCCTACAAATACTAAGCACCTAGGAGGCCTTTGGGATGACTGCCTCCTTAGTTGAATTCTTTGCTTGTACCTTGGCACTACCATTGTAGCCTTCTTTTTGCCTAGCAGCTGCATCAGTCTTTTTCTTGGACTTCCCTGAAGAGACCACAGCGAACCTGGGCTGGTACTCGCTATAACTGGAGGTTTACTTGACACAATCACCTCAGAGCTATGCCAATCTCTGCACACTCTACTCTACCTAGCTAAGTGCACCCCTGGTGCTCATGCTAGTGATAGGAAAGCAAAATGAGCATGCAAGGTAAAAAAAATATATTTTAAAATAATTTTAAAATAAGCATAGTGGAAGGCTTGGAAGATCGATCAAAATGATCTACCAATCTACTTGCAACAGGAACAAGTATGATAATGTAGCATGCAAAGACATCACAGTAGGAAAAGAACCAAAAGGCATGATAATACCTTACCATTATACCTAAAGGAGGAGGTTGTGAAAAACTCTCGAGCCACACACATATCTGGCCTCTACGGGTAGTTCACACTAGGGCTCGATTCTGATCAACTCTCTCAGAGTGTTAGCTCCTCGGGATCCTTGAGGCCAATCTACTTCTTCTTGGAAGACAAGGAGGAGAGGTGGAACCCTTCCTAACTAGCTCTCTTTCAAAAACCTAGATTGAGTGCTAGGTAGTCACACACCCAAAACACTAGTCCTCCCAAGCCCCTTTTCTTTTCCCTCTCATGTTGACCCTATAAGTCATTTTGATGATAACCAAACATTGGTGCATGCATTTGTTTTACTAACAACTCTTCAAGTGGTTTACAAGTTTTGTAGGATAATTTTTTGTTCGAATTTCAACTCCTACATTTTCATTTCTTGTTTTGGGTTATGTTGTAATTGAATATTGTAAAGAAGAACCCAAAAAAAAGTTAAGAAAGATCATAAATTGGGTTACTTCTTAGTTTCTTAGAAACTTGTTAGAATTGAAGACATCTTGAAGCTTGAAGACTTGCTGGATGAAATCCAGAGAAAGGCAGAGAAAATCACTAAAACATTCATCCGTGCCAACTCGAAGAGAAGAGAGCCGACTCTGGCACATGGCATGCATGAGATTTCTGACATGCAGGATCCGAGCTGACTCTAAGGGACCCAAACCGACTCGTCCAGTGTACTACTTTTTGAATCAGACAGGTGAGCCGACCTAAAAAAAGTTTGAGTCGACTCTATCAAATGTTCATATATCCGAGACGACTCTTCACAGGATCAAGCCGACTCCTCTAGAGTCCAAAAAATGGTTTCTATGAACTACAATCAACTATGTCGACTAAAATGGAAGTTAGCCGACTCGTCCAGACTAACTTTGAAGGCCTGAGGATCCGAGTTGACTCGAATCAAGGTGAGCTGGCTCTTATAGAGTGAAGAATCAAGACACTGTACAAGCGAGCTAACTGGATTGAAAAGAGTTGACTCAACCAGAACTCCTCTAAGGATCCGAGCCGGCTCGAGTGATCTGAGTCGACTCGAAGGTCGATTTCAGTCTTGCAATGGCTAGTTCGAAAACTCAGATTTTGAATTCAAAAAGTGCTCCAATGGTCATATGTCACATCTTTGTGGTCTACAATGACTTAAACTACCTTGGAATGATGGAAGGCCATATATTTGAGAGATTTGAACTTCTTTAAAGAAGGAGTTAGAAAGTTTTCAAAGAGTTAATGCTTTATTGAATATCCAACCAACCAACAAGCAAGAGAGCACTAAGAGCATTCAAGAAAGCCTTCAAGTCTTCACCAACTCTTATATGAAGCTTGAAAGACTTAGTAAAGAAGCAAAGAAGCCATTAAAGTGCATTGAAGTGCATTCAAGTGGGCTTCTCTCGAGCTGCATCGCCAACCACTCGACAAAAATTTGTTTATCAATCTATTATTTTTTTTTAAATTCATTCTTGAATTGTTGGGTTATTGGTGAGCCCGGTTGAAAAAACAAATAGGTTATTGCTAAGCCTTTGTTAAAAACCAAGTGTTGGGTTCTTGGTAATCCCGGTAAAACCAAGTTGGGTTTCTTGGTGATCACGGTAATACCAAAGTATAGAGGTTTGGATTGTTGTAGCCTATGAAACCGAATGTATTTCGGTTGGAAATATAGTAAAAATCCCAAGTGGTAATCTTAGGTAGTGGACGTAGGAGCTGGGTTGCTCTGAACCACTATAATTGTTGTGTGTTTGTATTGTGCTTCATTGATTTGATTTAGCTTACGTAGTTAATTATTTTGTTACAGCACTTAACACCTTTAAAGGGATTTCAAATATCATATAATTGCTTAAATTTTTTAATTTCCAATTCACCCCTCTCTTTGGAAAGCCACCTGGCCACCAACTGGTATCAGAGCAATGTCTCTGAATACATTTAGAGTAAAGTTTGATGGCTCATCCCATAAGTACATCCTTGGCCGAAGGCCAATCCACTAATAGACCTCCACTCTTCACTGGCACAAATTATTCCTACTAGAAAGCTAGAATGAAAATATATATACAAGTAGTAGATTTTTAATTATGGAAGGTCATCTAAAAGGGCTACACATTCTCATGATTAAATTAATGGCATGGATGTCCCTAAGCCTGAAGAGGACTGGGATGAACACAACATGAAGACGAGGGAATTAAATGCCAAAGCAATGAATCTATTATATTGTGCTTTGGATGCAAATGAGTTTAATCAATTTTTCACTTGCTCTACAGCAAAGAAAATTTGGGATAATCTTGAAGTGACCCATGAAGGAATTCCCAAGTGAAGACTTCAAAAATAATCTTCCTGTACACAGTTATGAATTATTTAAAATGGAATCAACTAAAAGTATCTTTGCCATGTTTACTAGATTTATAGATATTATTAATGGCTTAAAAAGTCTTGGCAGGGTTTACTCAAATGCTGACTTAGTACAGAAGATCTTAAAAGCACTTTCAGATAAATGGGATCCCAAAGTGACTGCCATCCAAGAAGTGAAAGATCTGAACACCCTTTCTTTGGATTAATTAATGGGTTCACTCATCCACGCGAATTGGACATGAAGCATAGAACTGATAATGATCAAAATAAGAAGAAGACAATTGACTTCAAAGATGCATTAGACTTAAAGAAAGACGAGGAATCAAAAATGACTCCACCTCCTCTAAAGACGATCTAGAAGACGAAGATGTCGCATTGGTCATGAAGAGATCTAGAAGGTTTATGGGAAAGAAGAAAGGAAGATTCAATAGAAAATTTTATAAACGAGGAGAGCATTCCAAGGACAAGGACAAGGATAAAGAAAAGAAAAATGAACAAGTGCCCACTTGCTACGAATGTAAGAAACGGGGCATATTTCATCAGATTGTCCACTATTAAAGAAATTCTTCAAGAAAAAGAAGAAGAAGGCGATGGTTGTCACATGGAGCGATAGCAAAGAATCCACCTCAACTGAAGAGGAAAAGACCACAAAAATTGCTGATTTATATCTAATGGGTCTCGAGGACGAGATAACATCCCCAATGGTCAAATTGAATTTACATTTGATGAATTAATTTTGCTTTCATGACTTATTATCTTAATTTAAAAAGGCTGGAGTAAAGATTATATCTTTAAAGAATATCAATGATTCTTTACTAAAAGAAAAAGAAGAGATTTCAAAAAGAATAACTTATTGCAAAAATAATTACATGTCTTTTCTAAAAATTATAAAGCTTTAAAAAACTAAGAATAGTGCATATCTTGACAAAAGCAAAGCTTTGATGAATAAAAATAATAAGTTGAAAAAGGAGGTTGAAAAACTCAAGCCACTTGTTGAAAAACTTACAATATCTTTTAACAAGCTTGAGTTGATTCTAAAAGAATAAAAGATTTTTGGTAACAAAGCTAGAATCGATTTTAATTCCTCTATTTCAAATAGTATTTCAGCAACTACTTTTATGAAACCAAAAGCTTATGTTCCAAAATTTACATCTCAAAAGGCTTTTGCGACAAATAGTTATGCTTCTACTTCTAAAACTATACTGTATGTTCCTAAAAGCTCAAATAGAAAATCTTTTATATCTGCATCTCATTTATCAACATCTAGAATTTCAAAATATATATCTTTTTAGAATTCTAGAATCAAATATTTTGCATGCAAAGGGTTAGGACATATAGCTTTTGAATGCAATATCGTTAGAAATGTCAAAAGTAAAGTAAGAAAGATTTGGGTTCCCAAAGGAACCACCTCCGCTAACCTACAAGGACCCAAGTTAGCTTAGATACCTAAAAGAACTTTTTAATTGTCTTGCAGGAATTTCTTGCAGCCCAAAATTGAAGAAAAGTTGGTATCTCGAGTGGCTATTCAAGGCATATGATGGGTGACAAGGATTAGTTCAACACCCTGGAAATAAAAGGAGATATGGTTACTTTTGGAGTTAATGGCAAGAAGAAAATAATCGGAATCAGTAAGATCAAGATAACCCCCTATACTTTTATTGAAAACGTATTGCTAGTGGATAAATTGAAGCATAATTTGTTGAGTATCAGTCAATTATATGATAAAGGTTTCAAGGTTATCTTTGAATTATCTATGTGTATATAACAGACTCTCTTGATTCTAGTGGTAAGTTCATTGGACATAGACTTGGAAATATTTATGTGGTTGATCTTAATGATCTTGCCATGTCAAGTAGTTCCAATCTAGTTTCAATGAATACTAAGACCAAGGAGTCATGTTTTCTTTGGAATAGACGATTTGGTCATGCTAGCATGCACACTATTGCCAAGTTAATTTCCAAAAACCTAGTTAGAGGCATGCCTAAGGTTTAAAGTAGACTTTGATCAAGTTTATGATGCATGCCAAATGGGTAAAAAAACTAGGGGGAGCTTTAAACCAAAAATAAGATTTCAACTACTAGACCTCTAGAGCTACTTACATGGACTTATTTGGACCAACTAGGACCACAAGCCTAGGAGGTATGAAATATGCCCTTGTGATTGTAGATGATTTCTCTAGATTTACATGGGTTTTGTTTATTGCCCACAAAGATGAAACTTTTAAAGTATTTCAAAAAATTCATAAAAAGATTTCAAATTAGAAAAATCTTTCAATAATTTCAATTACGAGTAATCACGACACTGAATTTAAAAATTAGTTTTTCAATGATACTGCATAGAAAATGGCATTGATCACAACTTCTCTGCTCCTAGGACACCACAACAAAATGGTGTTGTAGAGAAGAAAAATAAGACTTTGGAAGAGATGGCCCGAATAATGTTTGTGAAGGGAATCTTCCAAGATACTTTGGGTAGAAGAGTTGAATACTGCTTGTTACATTTTAAATCTCATTTTGATCCATCCTATTTTGAAGAAAACACCCTATGCGCTATGGAATGAAAAGAAATCCAATATTAATTATTTTTATGTTTTTGGGTGTAAATGCTTTGTGCCTAACAATGGTAAAGATAATCTAGGAAAATTTGATGCTAAATCAGATGAAGCAATTTTTCTTGGTTATTCATTACATAGCAAAGCATATAGAGTATTTAATAAAAGAACACTTACTATAGAGGAGTCAATGCATGTAACTTTTGATGAAACTAACCCCTCACCTTTTAAGAAAGAAGAGTGCATAGATGATGATGCGGTACAATTCAAAAGAATGGAAGACTTGAGCATACAAGAAAGATCAATTGAAGAAGGAGAAGCAACAGTAAATAAGGATCATGATATCATAACAAGAGAACGGAGGTACGTAACTTCTCATCCAAAAGAAATAATTATTGGTGATCCTTCGCAAGGCATTAGGACTAGGTCATCACATAAAGATGCACATAATTACCTAGCCTTTGTATCCCAAATATAACCACATACCTTAGAAGAAGCTGAAAATGATCCAAACTGGATGATGGCCATGCATGAAGAATTAAACCAGTTTGAAAGAAATAAGGTTTAGACACTAGTTGATAGACCTATAGACCATCCAATAATAGGAACCAAATGGGTCTATAGGAACAAATTTGATAAGCAAGGAAATGTAGTAAGAAATAAGTCTAGATTAGTGGCTAAGGGATATAACCAAGAGGAGGGCATTGATTTTGATGAAACATATGCACCTATAGCAAGACTAGAAGCCATTAGATTACTTCTTGCATTTGCTTGCTACATAAATTTAAACTTTTTCAAATGGATGTGAAAAGCGCATTTTTAAATGGTTTCATTTCAAAACAAGTTTTTTATAAAACAACACCCGATTTTGAAGATCACATTTTTCCAAACCATGTGTTTACATTTAATAAAGTTTTATATGGTTTAAAACAAGCACCTAGAGCCTGGTATGATAGACTTAGCACTTTCTTAATTGAAAATAATTTTTCAAGAGTAAATATTGATAAACTCTTTCATCAAAAAGAAAAATAATGATATATTGTTGTACAAATTTATGTTGATGATATTATATTGGTACAACTAATGAAGCTCTTTGTAGAGAATTTGCTAAGTTAATGCAAGGAGAATTTGAAATGAGACTAATGGGTGAACTTAACTACTTCCTTAGAGTTCAAGTAAAGCAAACAAAGGAAGGAATCTTCATCAACCAAGCTAAGTACACCAAGAAAATAATCAAAAAGTTTGGTATGGAGACAATCAACAAATGAACACATCCAGAGCTCATCTTGCAGATTGGACAAAGATGAAAATGGATCCAACATTGACCAAAAGCTTATAAAGATATGATCGGATCCTTGTTATATTTAACTATAAGTAGACCTGATATCTTGTATAGCATATGTGTCTGTGCTAGATTCCAATCCATCCTAAAGAATCATATATGCTTGCTATTAAAAGAATTATCAGATATTTGAAAGGTACAAGTAATCTAGATCTTTAGTTTTCAAAACATTCATCATTAAATTTATTGGATTTTGGATTCTGATTATGCTAGTTGTAGAATTGATAGAAAAAGCACTAGCGGCACATGCCAATTTCTAGGATTGAATTTAATCTCATGGCACTGTAAAAAAAAAAACTCGAAAGTACTTTCTACTACTGAGACAGAGTATGTTGCTACAAGGAGTTGTTGTGCACAAGTATAATTGATTAAACAACACTAGAAGACTTTGGTGTTATCAATCTAAAATCCAATCAAGTGTGATAAACATAAGTGCTATAAATTCGACAAAAAATCCTATTCAATATTTTAGAACTAAGCATATAGAAATTAGACACCATTTTAGTAAGATCATGTTTTGAATGGTGACATTAAACTAGAATTTATCCTAACTGAGAACCATTAGTGACATTTTACTAAGCCACTCAATAGGATAGATTTGAAATGCTTAGAGGTGAATTAGGTCTTTATGATTATTTCTAGATTTTTCTAACCTGATTTCCTTCAAAATTAAGAAAAAATTATCTAAGAAACCTCCTATAACTATTCAAGATTTTTGAACAACTTTCCTTGAAATTTCATTGAATTAATTCCAAGTTCTAATCATTTCAACTTTTATGGAAAGTTTCTGTTCGAGTCGACTCGAGCAATTTTTCTCTGGTCGAGCCGGCTCAAATCTCTGATTTTTCTGCTCTTGCTCTAATCAAGCTGACTAGGTCAATTTAGGGTTTACCTAGCCGACTCAAATTTCTATTGTTCTAAGTTCGTTCTGGTCGAGCCGACTTAGATGATTTTAGGGCAAAGCTAGCCGACTCGGATGTCGGAAAAATGCTTTCTTAATAGAGCCGAGTAACTTTTCTCACTTCTCATGATATTCATTTTCACTCCAAACTCTGTCATTCCACTTGAAACTTTCACCAATCCTCCGAAAACCTTTTCCAAAGACTCAATTTCATTTTTCTTGCCAAATTGCTACAATGGCTCCCAAGATGGCTATGGGAAAGAGATCAAAATGAACGACACCCTCTATAGAATCAGAAAGAAGAACAAAACATTAGTAGGAAGAGCCGACTCGAGCAGTTGAAGAAGAAGACAAAGAAAATGAACCATTGGCTGTGGCTCCATCACCAAGACAAGTAGTCTCTATGTCAAATAGACCTGTGACTAGCGATAGGAGAATTCTATTTAACATTCTAGAAGAGATTGGTTTGAAAATTGGAAATCTGATTGAAACACAAGGTTGGGTTTATTTCTGTTCATTGAATATTTCCACCAATCCTTTACTTGTGAGATCATTCTATGAAAACCTCAAATTAGAGCCCAATCACATTGACTCAATTGTGAAAGGAAAGAGGGTTGTAGTAACTGAAGAGAGATTGAGCAGTTTACTAGAAATGCCTGCTAATGGAATCAAGTATCTAATTTTAAAAGATAGAGAAAAGGCTCTGCAATTAATTTTTGGCAGAGAAGATGTTGGTGGAATATGTATTATGATGCCAACACATTGTTATTGGGAATGAGGTTTCTAAATAATTATATAAGTAGGATTTTTCTCCCAAGAAAAGGGAGATTTGATTGGGTTAGTGAAAGAGACTTAAGCTTCATGGAAAATGTTATTCAAGGAGAGTTACTTAATCTACATTTCATAATGATTATATAGATGAAAGAGGCACTTCGAAAGGTGAAGGTTGTCTTCTTTATGGAATGGTCTTAACTTTGTTTTTTCAAGCCTCAAGAATAAGCCTTGGAGGAGAAGTTGGTAAGCCCATGCACCATACAGATACATATACCTCCAAGTCACTATTAAGAATGGGCTATGTTTGTACTGAAAGAGTATTGAGGAAAAAGGGGTTAGACGAGAGAGCAATTGCAGCCGGCAGCAGCATTTCTGAAGATAGCAGTGATGAAATTCCCAGGGAAATCTCCACTACAGCACCAGCAGCACCTGAGGAAACTATTCCTAGCTCCAAGTAGATATTTAACATTCCTATTGATGAGTTTGGGACTTCTACCAAGCATTTTTCTATACCAGTTGAGACTGAGTTTGCATCTACTAGGTCTGAGCATACTTTATTTGAAGCCAAGGAGACAGTGCACCTTGAGACTTCTTT
Organism: Areca catechu; assembly: GCA_021397845.1. Taxonomy (NCBI): domain Eukaryota; kingdom Viridiplantae; phylum Streptophyta; class Magnoliopsida; order Arecales; family Arecaceae; genus Areca; species Areca catechu. Next base: position 137,272,048 of record CM038051.1, on the reverse strand, counting down.
ACCTACATCTCCATCAGCACCTACTACTCCTAGACCACCTGTACTTTCAGTTGATACATCAATTTTGTAGGATTTTATCACTCAGCAGTTAAGTACTCTAACTGACTCACTTACTTTCACTCTATCCATTATGTTTGGCGAGCTTTGCCAGTCAGTAGAGACAAGGATAGACCAGTTTGAAGGGGAAATAAGAGCTATGCACAACAGAGTGGACATTCTTGAGACCTCCAAGAGTGTATCACAGTTTGATCTTCAACCCATTCTTGAATTTGTTTCATCTAGTTCTGAATCCATTAAAAACTCTGTCAACCATATACTTGAAGCATTTAGAACTGAATTGAATGATCTTAGATTTAAATTGGGTTCAATGGAAGAAGGAAGAAGAATGGAAGAAGACTATACTAAAGGCATTAGGATGTTGAGAGCAGAATTTGAAAGGTTAAGGGGATCTGCAGAGGCATTTGCAAATGAACAGGTATCTAAACTAGTCCAATTGCATATGTACATAAAGAAATTGGATGAAGAAATTGATTCTGTGCAATTCAAGATAGACCAACTGTCAAACAGAATGATTGTAGCATTTGTAGTTCCACAACATATACCTGCTCCATTGTCTGCACCTAGGCAGCCTACTCTCTTTGCTGGTCAGTCTGCACACCCCAGACAGCCAGCTCCACAGCTTAGGCCTCAGGGATCTCATTTTGCTCCTTTACCTTCTGATGTACTAGATCCAGATCCTATAGCTTCTATGCCTCCTGGCATTCTAATACCGAGCCATTCCACTAGCACTAGAGCAGATTTAGACAGAGACTGATTATCTTTCTTTCATGTTTTGTACCTCGTATGAACATTTTAAATGAAATAGAAGTTGTTTTGATATATCTTGAGATTATGCAATGTTTATAGTACCAATGTAATGAATTTTAATTAGAATATCAAAATGAAATTGAGAAAGTGAAATTATCTCAAACAAATATTAAAAACTTTATCATTCTATTTCAAAAATTGAGCTTTACTGTAATACCTTTTTGATTGTTTGACAAAAAGGGGGAGAACATTGAGCTGTCAGGAAAAATCTTAGCTAACAAAACAATTTTGAGCTTCCTTGAAAAATTTACAACTGGTTTCATGCATTGGAAAATATTCAAAAAAAGGGAGAATGTTCATAAAGTGCATGAAAAGAATGAAACAGGGGGAGAGTATAAGTGATTGTGTTTAAACGAGCCTAATTGTTTCAAAATTTAAAAACCTATAGAAAGGGGGAGAAATTTATTCGAAACAAATGGCCTTGGCTCTAAACCTACATTTTGCTCTGATTGCTCTAACTTTATCTCTAAAATTAGCTTTAATTCTTTCAATTTTAAACTTTGATACTTCATGTTTGTGCTATTTCTAATACTCTGAAGCATACAAAGCATAATACTTTGATACACACTAAATCACTAACATTGACAATGTATAGTTTCCTTACAAGAGCTTTGAGATTTATTTGCAAATATAATTAGCTTTGATACATGTGCATACTTACTTTCAAATACTATTATACATGTAATTGTAATGAATTTTTCAAGCCTAGTGTTTGTCATCATCAAAAAGGGGAGATTGTTGACCCATAAAGTGATTTTGATGATAACCAAACATTGTGCATGCATTTGTTTTACTAACAACTCTTCAAGTGGTTTACAAGTTTTTGTAGGATGAATTCTTTGTTCGAATTTGAACTCCTACATTTCCATTTCTTGTTTTGAGTTGTGTGGTAATTAAATAATGTAAGAAAAACCCTAAGAAAAAGTTAAGAAAGATCATAAAATTGGATTACTTCTAATGTGCTTCAAGCTTTTAGTTCATAGAACATGTTGGAATTGAAGACATCTTGAAGCTTGAAGACTTGCTGGATGAAATCTAGAGAAAGACTGAGAAAATCATTGAAACAATCATCCGAGCTGACTTGAAGAGAAGAGAGCCGACTCTGGCACATAGCATGCATGAGATTTCTAGCATGCAGAGATCCGAGCCGACTCTAAGGGACCCGAGCCAACTCTATCACAAGGTCATATATCCACGTCGACTCTTCATAAATAAAGCTGACTCCTATAGAGTCCAGAAAATGGTTCCTGTTAACTACAGCCAACGAGTCGACTATAATCGAAGATAGCCAACTCATCAGACTAACATTTTGAAGGCCTGAGGGTCCAAGTCGACTTGAATCATTGCGAGCCGACTCTTATAGAGTGAAGAATCAAGACACTATGCAAGCGAGCGGACTGGATTGAAAAGAGTCGACTCAACCAGAACTCCTCCGAGGATCCGAGCTAACTCGAGTGATCTGAGTCGACTCAAAGGTCGATTTCAATCTTGCAATAGCTAGTTCTAGAACTCAGATTTTGAATCCAAAAAGTGCTCCAATGGTCAAATGTTACATACCAATAATCTATAATGACTTAAACTGGTGTGGGCACCAAACCTCTGATTAGGGTTTTCAATTTTTGGGTCTTGTAATAAGGCTTCAGGCATACGCATTGTAATTTTTAGTCATGAAGTTAGTCTCAATTATTTTTGTTTAGTCCTGTACATTGACCAATTGGGTCAAGTTGTGTCCTGCATTGAGCCTAGTGCTGTAATGATTCCAGTCTGAGTCTATTTGAAGATTGGGCCCAAGCAAGAGTGGTCTTCAAGTCTAGTCTAATTTGTAATGGATCAAGCCATGTCCCAAGCCAGAAGGACGCCACTTGGCACCACCTCATCTATCCCATGTGGTGCCACATCACCCTGACATGTGGACGGCCAAGGCAAGAAAGTAATGCTAGAATTCATGGATGCCATTCCTTGATTCTTTCCTCCCTTCCCTCCCCCTATCAAGCCTCTTTCCAAGGAGCTATGGGCAGCCAAGGAAGGTCAATTGGCAATGAAGGCATGATCCTTGTTTTCAAGCCCCATATCAAGTCTTCTTCCCATGTGCTTGGTTGGCTATGGAATAAAATCATTGACCCTCAAATCAGGAGACAACTCCCATCTTTCATGCCCCAAATCAAGCCACAAAATCTTGGAAGAAGATTGAATTGGGCACCCTCTTCATGAAGCCTTGTATTTGAATTTTGAATGGGTTTTAAGGTGCCTATATAAAGGGCCTTACCCCTCCCTTGTAAAGTTTATCTTGATGAATGAAAAGAGATATTTGAGTGTTATTCTTCTTAGTTGCCTTCGTTCCTTAAGAACGTTGATCTCCGTAAGGGAGCGCCTTCGCCTTCAGGCGTCGAGAGGTGTGAGGCCTCAAGTTATCATCTCTTCTGCCAATCCATCTTCCATCTTCGAGTTCAGTGGTCAACAGGATGATCCATCTAGGTGCCCAGCAAGAAGACCCAATCATCAGCATCTACAACCTTTCTTTCGTTATTTCTTCCTGCTACTTGTGATCCCTAATTCCTCCCATGATTGTTCGTATGTCCTCCAGGTACCACAAATATTGAGTCGATTTTCCTTGCCTTCGGGACCTTCGGACAGAAAGCAGATGCATCCGCGGGGGTTAAAGGCTCGATTATCCAGGCCGCATCCACAAGAGTGAGTGAACTCGACATTGGGCACTTCAGAGCTTTTGAGGTTTGCAATCCTAGAACTCCTAAGTAGATATTCATCCGAGAGCTAAGTCCTACGGGGTTTCTCAATCCCGGGGTCCTCTTTTTATCCTTGCTTAGGGGCTAATTTACGTGCTAGTAGTTCTTATCATTATCAATCCCTAGATCTGCTATTGTCTTTTCTTTGGGAATCCTAAATACATAAAGAAATAAAAAATCACAAAGAAAAAAAAACCACTTGCATCATTTCTCATCTTCGCATCTATTTAGTCCCGCATCATGTTTTCTATCAGAGCATGGTGGACTTAGCACTACTTAAGTACTTGGATTAGGTGCTTCATCAGGCCGTCCAGTCTTTAAAAAAATCTAGGGTTTCAAGACCCTCTCCTCCCATTCCACGGGGATCTCATAAGGTTTGTAGGGGTGCCATTGTGATTGTCCTTTGAAGGGGAACACAAGAAAAAAGTTTTAAAAACCCAAAAATTTTTTTTGCATCATTAGATCTCATCTTCTTTTAATTTCTACATATTTGCTCTTTCCATACATGGTCTTGTTATTTTTGGTGTTGCGGTTTATAGTAACCTTGATGGGGACATCGGCCCGGAATCTGAAGCAGCCCAGATCAACCCAGAAGCCTAACCCAGAACCTGAAGCCTAGTCAGTCCAAGCCTGAAGCCCAACCCAGAAGCCCAGCCCAGACCTGAAGCCCAGCCAAGCCCAGCCCAGCCCAAACCCTGGGCCCAAGATCTGGAGTCGATGAGCATGAATCCTGAAGTCATCATCAGCACCGATCCCGATGCAGCACTGATCCCGATGCAGCACCGATCAAGCCTATTTTAAATTTGAGATTTGATTGGGATATTAGGATATTAGAATTTATCTTAATTGTATGAATTTGTTTTAGGATTTGATGGTTTAATTTGAATATTTATTTTTAGGATTTATTTTATCCTTTAAATGGATTTTTTAGTTTGAATTTGTTAGGGAGATATCTGATCAAGTTATTGGATATCTTAGATGACTCTATTTAAGAGTCTGGTTATTGAATAAATTTAGCGATGAACAAAATATTTGAGAAATCATCTAGGTGCGTCCCGACTTTCCCCTTCTTCTGGTTCTTCCCTCCCTCCTCCTTCTTCCCTTCTCCTGATTATTCTTTCCTCTGGTATTTCTTCTTCCTGATCTCTTATTCTCCCCTCTCTTCTAATTCTTCCTCTCGGATTCTCCTTCCCTTCTCCTGATTATCCTCTCTGTGGTGCTCCTCTCCGTGGGCTCTCTTATTCTCCCCAACTTCTTCCTCCTCCTTTCTTGGTGCTATTTCCTCTCTTCCCTGGTTCTTCTTCCCTCTCCGTCTCTTCTCGGATTCCTCTCTCTTATTCTCTTCCACTGTTCTTCTTATTCTCTTCTTATTCTCCCTACTGCTGCTAACTGTCTGTGACCCATTTGCCATCGGCCATCTTCTCAACCAAGCTAGCCACCACCACCACCCACGATCACCGTCCATCCATCCAACAACTCCCATCTCCACCGAGCAAGCTCCCTCATCGAATCCAAGGGAGGAACCATCCCAGCTCGACAACCGCCTCTGCCGTAGACCTCTCATGAGTTGCCTCCCGTCGCCGGTGACGTCCCTCCACAGGCTTCCTCTGTCACCAGTCGCCGAACCCGAAGATTCATGGCTTAAGGCGACCCGCAACGCCTTCAACGGGACCTCTTTCCTGCTCCCCAAGAAGCCGGATCCCCTTGGCCCTGCAATGCCTCACCGCCTCGACCGTCCGCCTCTCCTCCCTTTCGACCAAGAGTCGTTGCAGCCGAGCCAACCGGCCGTCCGACTCCTCCGCTCCGGTCTTCGCTCGTGATGGCACACCGACGGCCGCCCGGCTGCCACCGCCGCCCGGTCCGTCGACTCCGCCATGGCCGCCATCGTCCTCGTCCCCAGCACCGACGAAGCCCAGCCAGAACGACTCTGCCCCTCGCTGATGCCGACGAGGCCCCGCGAGGTCCCCCTGGCCTGCACGATCCTGAAGGTGAAGCCGGCTTCCATTGCCGACTTCACGAGTAGGCAATGAACAAAAAAAAAAGAAGAAGAAGCCGACATTCTTAGCCGACTTTAGGAATAGCGTAGGGAAAAAAAAAGAAAGAAAAATCGTGAGAAAAAAAAAGTGAAAAAAAAAAAGGGAAAAGAAAATAGAAAAAAAAAAGAGGTTATTTGATTATAAAAAAAAGAGAGAAAAAAATATGAAAGAAAAAAAAAGGTTTTCATTAGAATAAAAAAAAAAATGGGAAAAAAATAAATTTGGTTTAGCCTAGCCTAGGGTCGTTTCATAGCGACCAACGGTCCGTTCTCCTTGGAATAAATATTGATCGGGGCATCGTGTGCCGCATCAAATTTGGTATCAGAGCAAGTTTAGGTTAGGTTAGTCATTTTAATTGTAGTATTTTTATAAAAATTTTTAGTCTGTAGATTACATGGTGCATTGGAGTCAGAAGTGCATCAATTTGAAAATTGTTGAAGCTTGACTCGACGGAGTCAAGTTCTCCCCACCTCAGGAGAAATGATGGGGACATTGGCCCAGAATCTGAAGCAGCCCAGATCAAACCAGAAGCCCAGTCCAGAACCTGAAGCCTAGTCCAGTCCAAGCTTGAAGCCCACCCAAAGCCCAGCCTAGAATTTGAAGCCTAGCCCAGCCCAGCCCAGCCCAAACCCTGGGGCCCAAGATCCTGGAGTCGATGAGCATGAATCCTGAAGTCATCATTAGCACCGATCCCGATGCAGCACCGATCCAGCCTAATTAAAATTTGAGATATGATTGGGATATTAGGATATTAGAATTTATCTCAATTGTTCGAATTGTTTTTAGGATTAGATGGTTTAATTTGAATATTTGTTTTTAGGATTTATTTTATCCTTTAAATGGATTTTTTGTTTGAATTTGTTAGGGAGAAATATGATCAAGTTATCAGATATCTTAGATGACTCATTTAAGAGTCTGGTTATTGAATAAAATTTAGCGATGAATAAAAATTTTGAGAAATCATCTGGGTGCATCCCGACTTTCCCCTTCTTCTGGTTCTTCCCTACCTCCTCCTTATTCTTCCCTTCTCCTGATTATTCTTTTTCTCTGGTATTTCTTCTTCCTGGCTCTCTTATTCTCCCCCTCTCTTCTAATTCTTCCTCTCGGATTCTCCTTCCCCTTCTCCTGATTATCCTCTCTCTGGTGCTCCTCTCCATGGGCTCTCTTATTCTCCCCAACTTTCTTCCTCCTCCTTCTTTCTTGGTGCTATTTCCTCTATTCCCGGTTCTTCCCTCTCCGTCTCTTCTCGGATTCCTCTCTCTTATTCTCTTCCTCTGATCTTCTTATTCTCTCTTATTCTCCCTATGCTGCTAACTGTCCATGACCCATTTGCCATCGGCAATCTTCTCAACCAAGCTGGCCACCGCCACCACCCACGATCACCGTCCATCCATCCAACAATACCCATCTCCACCGAGCAAGCTCCCTCAACGAATCCAGGGAGGAACCACCCCAGCTTGACAACCGCCTCCACCGTAGACCTCCCACGAGTCGCCTCCCGTTGCCGGAGACGTCCCTCCGCAGGCTTCCTCTGTCGCCAATCGCCAAACCCGAAGATTCACGGCTCAAGGCGACCTGCAACGCCTTCAACGGGACCTCTTTCCTGCTCCCCAAGTAGCCGGATCCCCTTGCCCCTGCAACGCCTCACCACCTCGGCCGTCTGCCTCTCCTCCCTTCCGACCAAGCATCGCTGCAGCCGAGCCAGCCGGCCGTCCGACTCCTCCGCTCCCATCTCCGCTCGTGACGGCACACCGACGGTCGCCCTGCTGCCACCTCTGCCCGGTCCATCGACTCTGCCATGGCTGCCACCGTCCTCGTCCCCAGCCCTAGCGAAGCCTTGCCGGAACGACTCTGCCCCTCACCGACGCCGGCGAGGCTTTCCTCGCGAGGTCCCCCCGGCCTGCACGGTCGTGAAGGTGAAGCCAGCTTCCAATGCCGACTTCACAGGTAGGTAATGAACAAAAAAAAAAAAGAAGAAGCCGGCAATCTCAGCCGACTTTAGGAATAGCGTAGGAAAAAAAAAAAAGAAAGAAAAATCATGAGAAAAAAAAGTGAGAAAAAAGGGAAAAAAAATAGAAAAAAAAAAAGAGGTTATTTGATTATAAAAAAAAAGAGAGAAAAAATATTAAAGAAAAAAGGGTTTTCATTAGAATAAAAAAAAATAATTGGAAAAAAATAAATTTGGTTTAGCCTAGCCTAGGGTCGTTTCCTAGCGACCAACGGTCCATTCTCCTTGGAATAAATATTGATCGGGGCATCGTGTGCCGCATCAAACCTCCAAACTCTCTGGTTTTTATTTTGTTAGATCACACATAATTGGAAGTATTTTTGATAATTTTCTCAGACTTTTTTGCAGTCTATAGAATTTCTACAAGCCAGAATACTACCTGAGAGAAAAATCTGTTCTGTGATTTTTCAGCAAGTGCATCTTTTCATGTTTCCATTTTTCAAGTAGTTTAATTTTGCATTTAGTGTCATCTCTTTTCATTTCAATCATTTTATTTCTGCTTTCATCCATCAAAAACATCCAAAAAAAATCATAAATTAGATCCATCTTATTAGATCATTTGTATGCCATCATTTTCATAAATTATCTTAAGGGCATCAATTTGACATAGGGTCTGGATTTCATTACCTGTCCCTGGCCCAAAAAATCATCAACCTACATAATGAACCTAACCCCTAAGTAAAACAGAGTAGATAATTAACTTGCTCTAGTGAGCTAGGGACACCCATGAAGTCTGGTCGAACCAAGTGTCAAGCCAATTTAGACAACTTGTTTGTGTGTGCTTGAGTATCTGGTGTCTAGGCAAGTGGTTCAAGGACAAGAGTCCGAAGGAAGGTGGGTTGGTTCGCTTACCTGACCAATTTCTAATTCGTGTCTAAGGCAAGCAAAGTGGAACCTCCACCAACCTTACACTTACCTAGCCAGGTGCCAATTTACTTCTACCAAGATTGTCATTTTGACCTAACATTTGGTTTGAAGTCTTAGGTCTAGCAAACCCATAACATCTTTTGTTGTGTGTTGCATGTTGACTAGATCAGGAGTCCCCTATCACCCCCAACATTCCAAATCAAGTGAATCCATGGAGAACGGTCGAGAAGAGCAATTGAAGGTCCTTATTGAATAGTTAACTAGGATAAACAATAGGTTAGATAAGCTTGATTAAGAGAGGACCCGGAAGCCCCACACTAAACCAGAGTTTAATTCACTTCCCAATCTTAGGAGATTCCCTCAACATGAGCCCTCCTTAAAGGCTGAGTCCGGAAGAGTCCCACACCCTAAACCAGCCCGAGAGGTTTACCCTAGGAGACCCAATAAGGAGTTTATGTACCAGGTTAAAAGAGAATCAAGTAGCCTTAAGGAAAAGAAACCTGTAGTCAACCTGATTTGTGACAAGGAGTTAGAGAAGGAGAATACTAAGGGAACCCCTACCACTAGAGAAACTCATGAATCGACCCAGGGAGGAAAGCCTTCAGAAGAACATCAGGGAGAAAAGATTGACCCCACTGAGAATTTAAGTGAAGAAACCCCCGAGCCTATTGAGAAATCCCAAGAGGAAATCCCTGAATCAAGTTTAGTGGAGAAGTGTGATGAAGATGGGCCTAAAGTTGAAATCATTAAGGAATCAAGGGATAATGATCTTGAACTCACTAAGGAATTTGAAGAAGAAATGACTGAGTCAGGATCAAACAAAGTCGATTAAAGTAAAGGTTCTCAAGTAATGTCCATAGAGAAGGTCCAGGAACAAGAAGTAGACATTAGTTTAGAGGACTTTCTAGATAAACTTTCCAAAGAACTTCCCGATGACCTTCAACCATCTAGGAGAACCCCGCCTACCATAGAACTTGCACCTATAGATCCTCCTGGTACTAATCATGAGGTTAGGACAAGTGCACCCATAGACCAATGTCCAAATTTTAAGTTCATCCTGAATAACCTAGGTCTGTTTCATGCTGCCCATAGATTGCCCCAAGACTCCGACTCTTATTTCCTACCCTTCCGTGAGCCTTCTCAAGTTTCTAGAGCCAAGGGGTTACATTTTGTTAAGATTACTAGGTTGCATGAATCCTTAGAGCCCATCCCATTTGCTATATACTTCTAGTATACCTTATGGCATTTGCTAGGGATCTATGATAATTTTTCATGTGCGTACCAGACAAGGGTCAAACCTAGAGAGTTTTAGTCTATTAGGTTTAGGCCCTAAAGAGTCCAATAAAATTCCTTTCAATAGGAATACATTGTTGAGTCTGTATTTTGCATCATGTTAGAATTCTGCATTAAGTACAAATTTTAAAATAATTTGGCTGATTCCCGAAAGAGAACCAAGGAGTTTGATCAAGGAGATTCTGCAATGATTATGCTTAGGCCTGAACGGTTTCCACTAGGAACCAATAAAAAACTTCATGCTCGTGGAGTTGGCCCCTTTAGAGTCATAAGGAGAGTTGGCCTAATGACTATGTACTTGAGCTACCCCCGAATTATGGCATTAGCTCGACTTTCAATATCCTGGACATAGTCGAGTATAGGGAACCATCAAACATATCTAGTGAGCCATTTGGGCCTAACATTTCATATGAGAGCGAACCCGACACAGAGTGTCCACCTCCAATTTTACCTGAGAGTGGAGAGCGGATCGAGTGTGTCCTGGATGATCAAGCTATGACCACCTAGGGCAAAGGCTTTCAACGTTACTTGGTCTGATTGCAAGGCCGACCGTAGTTCGATGATATGTAGGATACCCGAGAGGACTTGCAGCACCTCGACCCCAACCATCTGAAAAAATATCAAAGCCAAATCAACCCTTACTCGACAAGGTCGAGTTCCTCCCACCCCAGGAGAATTGGTGTTGGCACCGGACCTCTGATTAGGGTTTCAATTGTTGGGTCCTTTAATAAGGCTTCAAGACTATGCATTGTAATTTTTAGTCATCAAGTTAATCTCAATTATTTCTATTTAGTCATGTACATTGACCAATTGGATCAAGTTGTGGCATGTATTGAGTCCAGTCCTGTAATGAATCCAGTCCGAGTCTATTTGAAGATTGGGCCCAAGCCAGAGTGGTCTTCGAGTCTAGTCCTATTTGTAATGGGTCAAGCCATCTCCAAAGCCATGAAGGATGCCACTTGGTGCCACCTCATCTATCCCATGTGGCACCACACCACCTTGACATGAGGATGGCCAAGGAAAGAAGGGAATGCTAGAATTTATGGATGCCATTCTTTGATTCTTTCCTCCCTTCCCTCCCCCTATCAAGCCTCTTTCCAAAAGGGCTATGGGTAGCCAAGGAAGGTCAATGGGCAATGAAGGCATGATCCTTGTTTCAAGTCCCATATCAAGACTTCTTCCCAAAGTGCTTGATTGGCTATGGAATAAAATCATTGACCCTCAAATCAAGGAGACAACTCCCATCTTTCATGCCCCAAATTAAGCCACAAAACCTTGAAAGAAGAAATTTGAATTTGGGTGCCCTCTTCATGAAGCTTTGTATTTTTGAAATTTGAATGGGTTTTAAGGTGCCTATATAAAGGGCCTTACCCCTCCCTTGTAATGTTTAATCTTGATGAATAAAAAAGAGATATTTGAGTGTTATTCTTCTTAGTTGCCTTCGTTCCTTAAGAACGTCGATCTCCATGAGGGAGCGCCTTCGCCTTCAGGCGTCGAGAGGCGTTAGGCCATAAGTTATCATCTCTTCTACCAATTCATCTTCCATCTTCGAGTCCGGAGGTCAACCGGATGATCCAACTAGGCACCCAGCAAGAAGACCCTCAATCATCATCATCTACAACCTTTCTTTCATTATTTCTTCCTGCTACTTGTGATCCCTAATTCCTCCCGTGATTGTTTGTAGGTCCTCCAGCTACCACGAATATGGAGTCGGTTTTCCTTGCCTTCGGAACCTTTGGACAGAAAGCTGGTGCATCCATGAGGGTTGAAGGCTTGATCATCCAGGCCACATCCGCAAGAGCGAGTGAACTCGGCATCGGGCGCTTCAAAGCTTTTGAGGTTTGCAACCCTAAAACTCCTAAGTAGAATTGATCTGAGAGCTAAGTCCTATGGGGTTTCTTAATCATGGGGTCCTCTTTTTATCATTGCTTAGGATCTAATTTATGTGCTAGTAGTTCTTATCATTATCGAATCCCTAGATATGCTGTTGTCTTTTCTTCGGAAATCCTAAATACATAAAAAAACTAAAAAATCACAAACAAAAAAAATCACTTGCATCATTTCTCATCTTCGCATCTTGTTAGTCCCGCATCATAAACTGCCTTGGAATGATGGAAGGCCATATATTTGAGGGATTTGAACTTCTTTAAAGAAGGAGTTAGAAAGTTAACAAAGAGTTAATGCTTTATTGAATGTCCAACCAACCAACAAGCAAGAGAGCACTAAGAGCATTCAAGAGAGCCTTGAAGTCTTCACCAACTCTCATCTGAAGCTTGAAGTACTTAGTGAAGAAGCAAAAGAAGTCATTAAAGTGCATTCAAGTGCATTCAAGTGGGCTTCTCATGAGCTGCATCAGCAACCACTCAAAAAAAAATTGTTTATCATTCTATTGCTTTTCTTTTCAATTCATTCTTGAATTATTGGGTTATTGGTGAGCCTGGTTGAAAAACCAAATAGGTTCTTGGTAAGCATTTGTTAAAAACCAAGTGTTGGATTCTTGGTAAACTCGGTAAAACCAAGTTGGGTTTCTTTGGTGATCCCGTTAAAACCAATGTATAGAGGTTTTGGATTGTGAGCCTGTGAAAATAGTCATACTATATTCCGGTGAAGGATATAGTGGAAATCTCAAGTGGTAATCTTAGGTAGTAGACATAGGAGATGGGTTGCTCCGAACAACTATAATTGTTGTGTGTTTATGTTGTGCTTCTTTGATTTCATTTAGCTTTCGCAGTTAATTATTTTATCACAATACTTAACACCTTAAAAGGGATTTCAAATAGCACATAATTGCTTAAATTTTTTTAATTTCCAATTCACCCCCTCTTGGAAAAGCCACCTGGGCAACATCTCAAAATCTCAGCAATCTCATTCAAAAAGAAATTCTTTTTTTTCTCACCAACCAGCAGCCCCTAAAATAACACTTATTTATAGAGATAGCCATGAGAGGGAGAAAGAGGAAGGTGAAGTGATTGGGGGAGAAGGTCAAGCGCCATACAAAATTGGCTCTAAGATCATAAGGCAAGAATGATCATCATTCCATGAAAACTTGGAGCCAAAACTAGCCAAAATTCAAATTGAGGTCAAAACCTTCCAAAGAATAACCATCATTCTATGAATGCTTGGAGCCAAAACTAACCAGAAATCAAATTCGAATTGAGGTCAAAACTTTCCAAAAATTCTTCCAAGAATTTTTGCTCATCACAGCAAAGTGTCGACATTTGGAAGTGTCGACACTTGGAATAGGTCAATCATATTGACCTCCAATGATGGCAAACCATTCTCAATCATCGATCAGCCTTTAGATCATATAAAAATTTCTATGGTGTATGACCTCATAGGTTCGAATACTAAGCCAGGAGCACTGCAACACTTTCAGTACCAGTCAAAGTCATCATCTAGTAATGATACCCGATATCCAGATAGGTCGAAGATTGCAAAGCAACTTTCTTGAACCTCTGGCATATGGTTACCACATAATTCATCTCTTTGACCTCATAATCCTCAGGATGTCCTAGGTTTTGATTGCCAGCCCCAACTTGGTACATCCAAATCATGTCTCAACCTTACAAGTTCTGTGACTCCTCACAAGAACTATCCTGGCCAATGTTTTTCTAAATTGAGACATAATGAGTCATTCACTCCAAACTATTTGGTGGGGTCAATCCCATCTTGACCACCACCGCTCCACAAGTACTTGTCTGTACCCAGAAGCCTTTCATCACTGGATTTGAAATCTTGGTAGTCTGGCACCAATGTACAGTGAGTTGCTTGCAAGCTACCATGGTAACCTCAGGTTTGAGGGACACATATATCCATATCCCTTCGCGAGCAACCCTTTGACAAAAGGGAGCTTCACAGTTGCTCACATTCAGTGAGATGTCATATATTTCACATGTATGTCATATCTGTGTCTCTATACTCCTTGGTTAAGAGGACAACCAACAAATGTGACATACAACAACCTACAGTTGAACATTACTATCCTATAACAATATATCCTTTAGTTGTGAACCAGTTTAAGAACTACTCGATATATCCTCTATATATCAAATATAATATAGTTCTAAGGACTCCATCATACAAGAGTTATTTTCAGAAAAATGCACATGTGATGAACAGCCAAAAGATTAACTTTTATTCATTAAGAAATTCATATACAATTACAGAATAGCACAACCATCTACAATCTAGATGATTGGCTTTGGGACACAATTCCTAATAGCTAGGACCTAGCCAGTATCCCTGCATCTCCCATTCTGAACTCATGTCAAATCCTACTCCACCCATGAAGCAACCTCTCCCTAGTGCGCCACCTAAAACTAAAGTCCCCTTGATGCCACAGAAAGAAATCCTGAGGCCAGCCACTCAACGCTGCTCCACTGAGCATGTCATTGCACCTCGTACCCCATCACTACCTCCTCGAACCCTTCGCAACCCATGAACACCTCTGAAACTATCACATATACACTATACCCCACAGGCTCCTTTGAAACCCCAGGAGCTCATCCCAACTCCTCTAATGCAATGACTAAACCTGAGAAATCCAGGCTTTTCCTTTCTCCATCCCTAACAAGCTCTGCATGACTGTCTGCACCCTTCTTACTGTCTCCAAAGTTGACATCCTCCCATTGAAGCCACCTCACCTCCCTTATTGGAACATTGACCCATGCTCCACAACTCCTAAAAATCATGCTCCACTGCAGTCCAAACCTCAAACTAATATCTTCCTACTCTATCCCCGTGACTGTAACACCAACCTGTGCTTTCGCAGTACACCCAGATAGCTGTGCAAACCTAACTCCAATGTTAGACCTCTTCAGCAAAGCCGCCTTCTTCCTTGAATCCTCTTCTCCCAATGCTCGAACCCCACTTTGATACCGCTCCACTCGAACATGGGCTCTGATACCAATTGTTGAGATTCCTAGGCACTGATACCACTTGGTGGGAGATTTGGATCAGCACCTACATAGCGAAAATAGTGAGGGAGAGATCAAGAACCAAACCTCTTGATTAAGAACCAGCAACAACCTCTTCTTGGATTCATATCATGCAACAAAAAAGATATAGAGAAAAGATGTATGTAGGATAAAAAGGGAGATTGTATTATTCCATTGGAGAAGAATCTTGTTATAAGATAAGATACAATACCCCACGACATCGCTTCTGAAAACCCAGAAGCTTCTCACCATCATCCGCACATCTTTTCTCTTGCAGGCCTCATACCTCACGAACTATTGTACGGCCATGCTTGGACAATACCTCACGTGCATTCCCTTCTCCAATCCTCGTGAATCACCCTCACGGTCCAAGCCCTCCATGTGAAAGACCCTCCACATGCACCTTTTTATAGCCTATCACTGTGGCCTTCATGAATCACCCTCCAAACCATCTCAGGAAGTCCCCAAGGGGTATTCTCAGCCCTCACGGTCAATCCATGACCGTGAGAAGTCCTCATGGACTCTCCTCTCATTGCACACATGCCACCCTTCTTTTATAAGCACAAGGGTGGTCTTGAATCTTGTTGGGACTTAACTACTTGGGTGGTTAGGAATTGGATTTCTTGGGCCAAACTAGTTTGGATACTTGGTTAGTTAGAGTTCTAGATTTGTTAGTCCATATGTGGTGGGGACACCAGAGGCACCAGAATAAGATAGTTGCTTCTCATCCCTCTATGGATTACTTAGTAGTATTTGAGTCTATTTGTAATAAGGGCTTAGCCTATTTAAGTAGTCTTTTTATTATTTGAGTCCTGTACCAATTAGCTCATATTGAGCTAGCCTTCATTCTGAGTCCTGTACATGTTAGTCCAAGTCTAGTAAAGACTTATACAAGTGAAGACCAAGCCAGTACAAGTGAAGAACAGCTCAACTGGAAGCTATGAAGACCATAGAAAGCCCAGCAAAAGAAGTTCAAAGTCCTAGAACCCTGGAGAATAGCTTGAAGCCCTGGACCATAGTCGGAAGCAATTTGGGCTAGCCAAGGCCCATGAGAGGAACCAAGGGGTGCCACTTCTTATGCTTACACCCCCTTGGTCGGCCACTAGAGTCACCACCTTTGGCTGACCAAGGAAAGAGAGAGGGGAGCAATTTGAGGGATTTCAATCCTAAGACCTACCATGTATTCTAGCTAGGTTTGGGTGGGATTCAAATTCCTAGTAAATGTCTTTTGTAACCTTACTTGGGGGGGCCAAGTTAGTGAGTCTATTTTAGAGACTCCATTCTCTTATATGAAGGCAACTTTTTTCATGAATATTATTAAGTTTAAAAAATATTGTTGTGTACTTTGCTTCGTGCTAAGGTGATTTTGTGTGTGCCCCTTCTTCCATATTCCCTGTGCCCAGTCTCCAGCTATCAACAAATCCCAGAAGCTTTCTCCAACCTTGGCCACCAACATCAAAACTCCTTCTTCCCTTGATGTTCTTCCACTTATTTCTCCATCCCTTCATCAATCTCTAACCCTTAAAAGGCTATTTGCAGGTCCCTCTACTTCTATGAATCCAATGACTGCAGCTAGGCAGCGATCAGATCAACGGGTAGAAAGCCAAGAATCCGCAGGTCTCTATCTTGATCATCCAGGCCGCATCCGGGAGCGAGAGCAGCCCCTTCGTCTGCGATCTTCATCGATCACTTCTATAATTGTCAGGTACACCCCCTCTACCTACTAGTAGCCTTATTGGAGGTGAACTAGCCCAACTGAGACTTCTCAGCCTCGGCGATCCTCCTTTTTTATTACTTTTAGGTCCTATTTTGCTTGCTTTAGCTTCTTGTTTTGCATAGACTTCCCTACTTAGGTTCTTGGCCTGTTCTTCGAGATTTAGATTCATAGCATAACCTTCAAAAACACAAAAAAATAATCATGCATGCATCTTAGTTTTGCATCATTTGGTATCAGATCATGTTTGGGCTTAGTTCTCTTTGCATATTTGGATCGGGTGCTTCACCATGGCTGTCCGGTCATAGGAGACAAGTAGGGATACAAGACCCTCTCTTCCCAATTTATGGGATCTTCTATGGTGTGTAGGGGTGCCGCTATGATTTGACCCCTGAAGAAGAAAACACAATAGTTCATTAGGGTTTTTCTTGCATTTTGGCCTTCTCAGTATATAGCCTACTTTTTCAATCATTTCTACTAGTATAGAACATAGAAAAATCTGAAATTTATTTTTCTGAATTCCTTATAATTGAGATTAATTTTTATAAATTTGTCAGGAATTATTTTGATCTGTGGATTTTCTACTTGTAGGGTTCGGTGGCAAGGCGGAAACATAGATTTCAAAATTTTTATCTTTATGAAATCTTCACCAAACCCTTAATCCAAGATCTCCTTAAAAGAATTAAAACATATAACATGTATATATAAGATTTAAAGTCAAATTAAAGTACTAACCTGTATTGCTAAAATCCAAACTTTAAATCTCCACCAGGTGCCCAAATGTTCACCCTCCAATGGTGATCCACACAGAAAAAGAGGAATACTATAATTTCTTGTTCTTGGGTCCTCTTCTTGAATTCTTTTTCAAGAATTCAATTCTTGGACTTTTAGGCTAAAATTTTCTTTCTTGAAATTTCTTTTCTTCCTTCTTTCCTCTTCTTGAATTCTTTTCTTGAATTCCCTTTCTTGAATTCCTTTTTTGAATTGAATTTGAAGAAGAAATTAAGACAAGTAAAGTCTTAATTCAAGAAAGAAAAGAAGAAGAACAGTCCCTTCCTTTTCCTTTCCTTTACTGTTCAAGACCTTCCTCTTATTCTTGTTTAAGGTTAGAGTTTCGACAGAGATTATCTCTGTAAGTAAACAATACCCAATAAGCATAAAGGGAAGGAGTATTCTAGAGAGGAGGAGAGGAATATGATCTCTAAATTTGATTATCAAAAAAACCCCGAGAACCCAAACCCTTTTATAGATTTCAGAGGGGCGTCTTCTCAAAACATCGCAACCCTCTGAAACCCTAGGAATCATGATCCCTAATTCCTCACGCATCCCCTCAACCAAAAATCATGATTCTCCGATTTAATTTTCGTTTTTCCGATGAGGAGGACTCTCGGAAAAACTTCAGGAATAATCGCGACTTTTGGAGACGGACTTGTGACCGAAAAATGATGGATCTTTTTCCTTAATTTTTCTGGCCATCATATCTAGATCTAAGGATGTCACACAAGCATCCAAATCGCCCCCTTTCTTGATTTTTCTCTGATGGAATTTTCTTCCACGTGCGTGAAGAGGAGTCCACACGCACGTGGACTCTTCTTCTTGGCGTGCTCGGGTGAGGAAGGGAGTGGGCGGCTTGGAGAGAGGGTCTAAGTGCACTTGATTCACTTTGGTTCAGCCATGGGTTAGCCCAATGTCATAAAATTTAAATTAGACCTTAATCTGATTCAATTAGAATCCAATTAAGCCCAATTCGGAACCAAATTCGAATCTAATTTGAATAGAAATTGGGTCTGCAACACATGCTAGTGTGTTTATCCTGCAAACATGATTTAATTCCAAATTAAATCTTTCATAAATTCTTTTGTGAGTGACCCATTGGGTTCCCCACCTAGCCAGCAGTAGGTCCGAGGGCTATTTGACTTAATTCGGTTAGATCTTAACTAAGCTGATTTTTGTCAACTCAAACTAGCTCGAGTCGGTCAATTAGAATCTAATTCTAATTAACTGATTTGAATTACCATAATTCAATCATATACCTACAAGACAAGATTGACATCTAGCAACGTATCATGTCTACCCGGAAGATGTGAAATTTTGGTGGAATTATCTAAATACCCTTCAGTGGTGAGTTACCGGGCAATTCAGTCCTTTGATCAACTTGCATCCCGAATTTAATTATGAATATGGATACTTGTCAAATCCAATTTCATATTCATCCCTAGCTCAATCTTTATGATGATGATTCATTAATGAACCATTAGAAATTAACTCTAACGTTCATACTTTGATCAAAGATTTCTTGAATCCATTATTTGATCGAAATTAGCTGGATGCAATTCTATCTTACTAGGGCTGATCAATTCCTTGTTGACCTACTCACAACCTCCATATACAATCCACCATACCCAGTATCACCTCGTGCATGACTCAGCATTATAATTGATTGCGAACCAAAGTATGGATTCATATATATAAGGTACCATGGTAGTCTCAGGTCAAAGGACCACATGCACTACTCCCACTATGAGAATTATCTATTGACAAACAAATAAAGTTCCATTAGATATTCTCAATCTGGATCAATTTAGTGAACTCATTCTCTAATGAACACTCACATCCTAGTATTAGTGTCAAACACAAGTGACTGTGAGATCAGTCACCCTCATCACAAAGCATATATAGGATGTGCTGGTCTTGTCGAAAACATTGATCCCCAACTCAATGTCCCATCGACCAGGAATATTTTAGATTAGGGTTTTAGGTTTTAGGTCTCATGGGTATGATCTCATCATAACCCTAGAACCATAGCCCTAATCTATGGGTTCATCATATAATCATAAAGACAGCGTATGATGAAATAATGCCTTATTATAATAATGTCAATTCATTGATTTGGGATCGAAATACAATATTTCAATTAGCTTTCAGGGCATAATCTTTCAGTCTCCCACTTGCACTATAGCCAATCGCCTTTAATTCTTAACCCCATACAATCAAGGTGGTGATCAAACTCTCGCTATGATAGAGCCTTAGTGAACGGGTTCTATGTTGTTTTTCGTTTTCTACCCTTTAATGCAGACTTCTTGTCTTTCGACAATCTCTCGAACGAGATGGAAGCATCTCAGAATGTGCTTTGATTTGTGATGAGCTCCTGGTTCCTTTGCTTGAGCAACAGCCCCTGTATTATCACAGTAAAGTGATACTGGACCTTCAATCTAAGGAACTACGCCCAACTCTGGTATGAACTTCTTCATCCAGACAGCTTCCTTGGTAGCTTCACTAATTGCAATGTACTCTGCCTCAGTTATTGAGTCAGCTACAGTTTGCTTTTTAGAACTCTTCCAGCTTACAGCTCCTCCATTTAGGCTAAAAACATACCCAGATATAGATTTGCTATCATCTGGATCTGATTGAAAACTAGAATCTGAATAAGCTTTTAGTTTAAGATCAGATCCTCCGTATATTAGAAAAATATCCTTAGTTCTTCTCAAGTACTTAAGAATATTTTTCACAGCCTTCCAATAATCCTCTCCTGGATTAGCCTGAAACCTGCTGGCTATACCTAAGGCATATGCCACATCAGGCCTAGTACATAACATAGCATACATAATAGACCCTACTGTCGAAGAATAAGGTATAGAATTCATTCAATTTCTTTCTTCAGGTGTCTTAGGAGACATCTTTTTAGAAAGATGTATGCCATGACCAATAGGTAAGTAACCTCTTTTACTTTTCTCCATGCTAAATCTTTTTAGCACTTGGTTAATGTACCTAGACTGGGATAAACCTAGCATCCTCCTAGATCTATCTTTATAGATCTTGATGCCTAGTATATAAGATGCTTCTCCCAGTCTTTCATGAAAAACTGTTTAAATAACCATACCTTGACTGATTGTAACATTGGGATATCATTCCCAATGAGGAGTATGTCATCTACATACAGAACCAAGAAAACTATGGCACTCCCACTAGTCTTCTTGTACAAACAAGGTTCATCCTCATTTTTGATAAAGTCAATTCTTTGACTATCTTATCAAATCGGATGTTTGAACTCCTAGATGCTTGCTTTAATCCATAAATAGATTTCTTCAGCCTACATACCTGATTAGGTTTAGTCTCGAAGACAAAACCTTCTGGCTGTGACATATAAACCTCTTCCTCAAGGAACCATTGAGAAATGCGGTTTTCACATCCATCTGTCAGATTTCATAATCATGATATGCTGCTATAGCAAGCATGATCCGAATAGATTTGAGCATGGCAACAGAAGAAAATGTTTTATCATAACCTATTCCCTGTTTTTGTCTGAAACCCTTAGCCACTAATCTAGCTTTATAAGTTTCAACTTGGCCATCTGCCCCAATCTTTTTCTTATAGACCCATTTGCATCCAATAGGGTTACACCCTCTGGTGCATCAACCAAAGTCCAGACTTTGTTGACATACATGGAGTCCATTTCGGATCTCATGGCTTCCAGCCATCTGTCTGAGTCACTACTCATGACAGCATCCGTATATGTCAGAGGCTCATTATTATCAATGATTCGGGCTTCATTATTTTCAATAATGAACCCATACCTCTCAGGTGCATGTCGCGCCCTATCAGACCTACGGATAGGAGTGGTGTGTTGAGGTTCTATACTAACTATGTTATGATTTGGTTGAGATGTATTTACTTGTTGAACTTCTTCAAGTTCAATATTTCTCCCACTACCCTTTTGTAGGATGAACTCTTTCACCATAAAAATGGCAAGCCTACTGACTAAAACCTTTTTATCAGTAGGGTGGTAGAACAGATATCCTATACTATCTTTAGGATATCCAACAAATAGTCAATTTTCTGCTCTAACATCAAGCTTATGTCCAAAATTTCTTTTGACATAGGTTGGACATCCCCATATCTTAAGATACTTAATATTGGGTTTCTTTCCCTCCATAACTCATATGGAGTGCTAGATACAGATTTGGATGGTACTCTATTTAAAATATTAGCTGCTATTTCCAAGGCATTTTCCTAGAAAGAAATAGGTTAGTCTATGAAGCACATCATGGACCGTACCATATCCAATAAAGTATGATTTCTCCTTTCAGCAACACCATTTAATTGTGGTGTGTAAGGAAGAGTCCATTCAGAGATGATTCCCTTTTCTTTAAGGTGATCAAGAAACTCGGTGGATAAGTATTCACCTCCTCTATCTGATTGAAGGATTTTAATACTTTTTCCCGTTTGTTTCTCTACTATACTTTGATACTCTAAAAATTTTCAAAAGCTTCGGACTTATGTTTCATTAGATACACAAATCCGTACCTTGAAAAATCATCAATGAATGTGATGAAATATGAGTATCCACCCTTGGCCTGAGTTGTCATAGGTCCACATACATCAGTGTGTATGAGTCCTAATAACTCAGTTGTCCTTTCATTATGTCCACTAAATGGAGTCTTGGTCATTTTACCCATGAGACATGATTCACAAGTTCCTAATGATTCATAGTCATAAGGATTAAGGAATTTTTCCATGTATAACTTGTTAATCCTTTGCTCACTAATATGTCAAAGATGACAGTGCCAAAGTAAAGTATTGTTTACTTCATCTCTTTTTCTTTTATTACTAACATGTAGTATATTGTCATCAGAAGATAGAGTTAAGAAACCATTACAAAATATGCCATTAAATATTAATTTATTAAAAAAACTGATTGAGCATCCACTGCTCATTACATTCATAATATATTCTTGTTTAAGTAACAAGGGTACAGATATGATGTTTCTAATGATTCTAGGCATAAAATAATAATTTTTAACACTAAAATCTTCCCAGAAGGCAACTTCAATATATAAGTCCTTACAGCTTCTGCTTGGATGGAATCTCCTCCAACACCGCAGAGCTCAAAGTCACCTTCCTTCAAAACTCTAATGTTCTATAGTCCCTGCAATGATTTGCAGATATTATGACCACAAGCAGTATCCAATACCCAAGAGTTTGAATTAGAAGAGTCTAATGACAAAATTGTATGTATCTTATACATACCTTTTGGTGCATCATTTGCACCAGGCTTCACACTTGCAAGTAAACCTTGCAGTTTTTTTTCCAGTGACTCGGCTTGCCACAATGAAAGCAGGTCATTTGTTCGGAGGCCTTCTTTCCTTTCTTTTTCTTGATGCCCACTTTTGGGTTCAACCTCCTCTTGGAATCCTTTTTGCCTATTTTCTTCTTGTTTACACCATCCACAAGAAGAAGTGGAGCCTTATTTTTCTTTAATGGCTCTCTGCTGTTTTTAACATATTCAACAGCTCAGGCAAGGAAGTGTTAAGTTTGTTCATATGATAATTAAGAACAAACTGTAAAATTGACTCTGGGAGTGACTGCAGGATTAAATCCTGATTCAACTCCCCATCCATAACAAAACCCAATTGACCCAATCGGGTGATTAGGTCAATTACCTTTAATACATGGTCTTGTACGGATGTACCTTCTATCATCCTTGCACGGAATAACTGCTTAGATATTTCATATCTTGCAGTTTGACTATGTTCTCCATAAAGTTCTTTTAGATTGAGCAATATGGAGTTTGTGTCCATGCTTTCATGTTGCCTCTGTAACTCATTGGTCATAGAGGCAAGCATTATACACTTGACAGTAAGTGAGTCATTTTGCCACGTGTTATATGTGGTCTTATCCTCTTGCGAGGCATCTTCCCCTAATGGTTCCATGATTGGGGTATCAAGAATATAAGAAATTATTTCTTAGCTGAGTACCATCTTCAGGTTTCTCAACCAATCAACATAGTTTGGTCCAGTCAATTTATTTGCATCAAGAATGCTACAGAGTGAGAGTGAAGAGGCCATTTAATCTACATTAACAAAGAACATTACATAAGCAAACAACCAATGTTGACAAAACATAATTAATTAGGACTTTAACTTAATTATGTCTCCCACTATTTTATTAAGCATCATAACCCTCCATATGATGATCGAGAAAATCCTAATTGGTTCTCTTAGTGGGGTTGAGATCCTAATTCCTTACAAAAGACCTTGTGAGTACACAACAAATCCTATATAAGTTTAAAGGTAAAAACTCTTTCCAATTGTAACTCATACAATTCTCAACTTATCTTGGCCTCTAAAATATTAATAGCCTTGTGTGTACATAACAAACTATAATATTTTAGTTAAAATAGACCCTTCATTGCTATATAGTCATGATATTAATTATAATACCCTTGTGTGTACACAACAAAGTATTATATTAAATCATGCCACAACACCAAATGTACCAAGCCAAATTATGTTAGTCACCATAAAAGGCCTTGTGTGTACACAACAAACCTAAAATGGATCATAACATAATAATGACTGGGCATGAAGGAAGGCCTCATGTAGTGAATATTAAACTAAGCATATCAATCAATAATTAAGTTAATCTTATCGGCCAGGTAAGTGGGAGAGTGGTGGGAGCCCCCCCGTTGCTTTCCTTAGACACCAATAAGAATTGGCCAGGTCAGACAACGGAACCAATTAAAAACCACGTCCTCTTTACCGATCATGAACCACTTTTCCTAGACACCGAATGATAAACTAATCATATTGATTATTTTTGCTTTTGGTATATGACACTACAACTTAATATGTTTTTAAAGAGGGCTTTATTAAAACAAAGCACATTCTTTATATAACCTACCAAATATGTGCCATAGTGTGCCATCATACTAGGACAACCATTTACCACATAATGGATCGACTATTATGCCAGGGCAACCTTATTTCAGTATGATGACTAGAAGGCTAATCATATCTCTATACAAATTAAGGTTTAAGTGAAAACCTTATTAGTGGCATACATCAAACATATATGCATAATTAACACATATATATGATTAGTGTGTCATCATACTAGGACAACCATTTACCACATAATGGATCTACTATTACGCCAGGGCAACCTTATTTCTGTATGATGACTAGATGTCTAAACATATCTCTACAATAATTAGGGTAAACATATCTCTACAATAATTAGGGTTTGAGTAAAACCCTAATTGGTGACATTACATCAAACATATACAATATCATATGTTACTTATATACATATGCATCTAAAAATCAGCATATATATTTTAATCTTAATAAGGAGGCTATGATACCACTGTAGGGTTTGGTGGCAAGGCGAAAACATAGATTTCAAATTTTTATCTTTATGAAATCTTCACCAAACCCATAATCCAAGATCTCCCTAAAAGAATTAAAACATATAACATGTATATATAAGATTTAAAGTCAAATTAAAATACTAACCTGTATTGCAAAAATCCAAACTTTAAATCTCCACCAGGTGCCCAAATGTTCACCCTCCAATGGTGATCCACACAGAAAAAGATGAAGACTACAATTTCTTGTTCTTGGGTCCTTTTCTTGAATTCTTTTTCAAGAATTCAATTCTTGGACTTTTAGGCTGAAATTTCTTTCTTGAAAATTTCTTTTCTTCCTTCTTTCCTCTTCTTGAATTCTTTTATTGAATTCCCTTTCTTGAATTCCTTTTCTTTAATTGAATTGGAAGAAGAAATTAGACAAGTAAAGTCTTAATTCAAGAAAGAAAAGAAGAAGAACAGACCCTTCCTTTTCCTTTCCTTTACCGTTCAAGACCTTCCTCTTATTCTTGTTTAGGGTCAGAGTTTCAATAGAGATTATCTCTGTAAGGGAAATAATACCCAACAAACATAAAGGAAAGGAGTATTCCGGAGAGGAGGAAAGGAATATGATCTTTTAATTTGATTATCAGAAAAACCCCCGAGAACCCAAACCCTTTTATAGATTTCAGAGGGGCGTCTTCTCAAAACATCGCAACCCTCTGAAACCCCAGGAATCATGATCCCTCATTCCTCACGCTTCCCCTCAACCAAATTCAAGATTCTCTGATTTAATTTTCATTTTTCCAACCAGGAGGACTCTCGAAAAAACTTCAGGAATAATCGCGACTTTTAGAGACGGACTTGTGACCGAAAAATGATATATCTTTTTCCTTAATTTTTCTAGCCATCAGATCCAGATCCAAGGACATCAAACAAGCATCCAAATCATCCCTGTCTTAATTTTTCTCCGATGGAATTTCCTTCCCACGCGCGTGAAGAGGAGTCCACACGCCACGCGCGTGAAGAGGAGTCCACACGCATGTGGACTCTTCTTCTTGGCATGCAAGGGTGAGGAAGGGAGTGGTCGGCTTGGAGAGAGGGTCTCAGTGCACTTGATTCACTTGGGTTCAGCCATGGGTTAGCCCAATGTCATAAAATTTAAATTAGACCTTAATCTGATTCAATTAGAACCCAATTAAGCCCAATTCAAAACCAAATTCAAATCTGATTCGAATAGAAATTGGGTCTGCAACACAAGCTAATGTGTTTATCCTGCAAACATGATTTAATTCCAAATTAAATCCTTCATCAATTTCCTTTTGTGTGTGACCCATTGGGTTCCACACCTAGCCAGCAGTAGGTCCGAGTGCTATTTGACTTATTTCAATTAAATCTCAACTAAGCTGATTTAGGTCAACTCAAACTAGCTCGACTCGGTCAATTAGAATATAATTCTAATTAACTAATTTGGATTACCATAATTCAATCATTACCTTATAATACAAGATTGACATCTAGCAACGTATCATGTCTACCCGGAAGATGTGGAATTTTGGTGGAATTACCAAAATACCCTTCAGGGTTGAGTTACTGGGCAATTCAGTCCTTTGATCAACTTGCATCCCGAATATGATTATGAATATGGATACTTGTCAAATCCAATTTCATATTCATCCCTAGCTCAATCTTTATAATGATGATTCATTAATGACCATTAGAAATTAACTCTAATGTTCATGCTTTGATCAAAGATTTCTTGAATCCATCATTTGATCGAAATTAGCTGGATGAAATTCTCTCTTACTTGGGCTGATCAATTCCTTGTTGATCTACTCACAACCTCCATATACAATCCACCATACCCAGTATCACCTCGTGCATGACTCAGTGTTATGATTGATTGCGAACCAAAGTATGGATTCATATATAAGGTACCATGGTAGTCTCAGGTCAAAGGACCACATGCACTACTCCCATTATGAGAATTATCTATTGACAAATAGATAAGGTTCCATTAGATATTCTCGATCTGGATCAATTCAGTGAACTCATTCTCTAATGAACACTCACATCCTAGTATTAGTGTCAAACACAAGTGACTGTGAGATCAGTCACCCTCATTACAAAGCATATATAGGATGTGCTAGTCTTACCGAAACATTGATCCCCAACTCATTGTCCCATCGACCAGGAATATTTTAGATTAGGGTTTTAAGGTTTTAGGTCTCACTGGTATGATCTCATCATAACCCTAGAACCATAGCCCTAATCTATGGGTTCATCATATAATCATAAAGACACAACGTATGATGAAAATAATGCCTTTATTATAATAATATCAATTCATGATTTTGGGATCGAAATACATATTTCAATTTGCTTTCAGGGCACAATCTTTCACTACCAACTGAAATACTGCCTAAGAATAATTCTGCCTATTTTTGGCAGCAAAGTCAATTTCAATTAGTTTGGGGTTGTTTTAGTATAATTTTTGAATATCTTATAATTTGGCATGTTCCCTGCATATTAGGTCATTATCTGCAAATTATCTTTCTATTTAAAAAAATACCAAAAAAGAAATTTACATATACTCCTAAAATACCAAAAATACTTAAAATTCTAATTTGCATTTTCATTTGCCTGCCATCATTGCATAATTAACTTAAGGGGATCAATATCCAAGATAAGGGAAGGAGGTCATTACCTTTCCTTAGCCTAAAAACTACATCCCCTGCATTCGGTCCCAAGCCTAATTTAAAATTATCTAGACTTAGTTTGCCCTAGTGGGCTAGGGACATCAATCGATCGGGTTAGATCATTATAGGATGGCTAGTTAACCCAATTCATCTCCTGTTACTGGATGCTAGTGTCTAGGCTAGAGGTACAGTGTTAAATGACCTATATGGGTCGGTGGTTCCTGAATTGGGTCCCTACGAGAGCAGTGGGGCCTCCCATCATCCCACCTCTTACCTGTCCAGTTGAAGGATTAGGATTTGAGTTGTGTATAAGTTGAGTCAACTAATGAGGACATTGGTAAGAGGAAGAAATTACAAACTGATGATCTTTGGTTGTAGTCCTATTTCTTTTTTCATGTTTCCACAAAATCATGAAGCATCTCTTGAAGACCCCAATTTTATGAAGCAAATTGAAGACCCCTTCTCCAAGCCCATGGGCCGACCAAGCCTTGAAGAAATTCTCTACCATGAAAGCCTACTTGGAGACCAAATTTAAAGACCCTGTGGAAGGATGAGATAAAGCCAAGTGTTGCAAGGAAATAATGCCACATGGAATTTCTAGAATTCTCTTGTTAGGATTAGTTGCTAGGAATTAGTTGCAAGGAACTAATCTTGTAATTAGCTACCAATTAAACTTGAATTAGTTGGTCCCTTAATAGCTGCCCTTGGCATATAAACAGGGACCAAGGCCCCCCTCTTGTAAGCATTGATTGAATGAAGTGATTTGAATGAATGAAAGTTTCCTTGTTGAGTTCTCTTCCATCTTGCCTAGTTCTCTTAAGTTCTTCCTAGAATTTTGAGTGCTTTCTTTGATTTTCTTTGGAGTGTTGAGTTTAATCTTAATTAGAGTGAGTTCTTTGAGTTTTGGAGTGCCATAGTTCCATTTCTAAGTTCTTCTACACAAGATCCAAATAGTCCAAGAAGAGGAGGAAGTGCTGTCCAAAAATTCCAGCAACTCTCTTCACTTCTCTTGTTGATTCCTTCATTTTTCTATTAATTTCTTTCAAATTCGACCTTACCTTGACTCTTTGTAGGTTCTTCTTGGTGATTTGAAGATGAAGATGAAGGTTCCAAGCCATGGATCAAAGCTCCAATGGTGAATCCAAGAAGGGAGTGTAGATCTTGTCTCTAGCCTTCAATTTTCGAGTGGTGAGTGATTCCCTTCCACTTGAGCTTTGATTTCTATTCATTATAAGGAAAAGACCCTCTTGATCCTTAGATCCGAGGTTCTTAAAAGTTGCTTAGCCTAGTTTGAGGGTTTCTATGCCCTTAGATTCTATCTTTTAATTTTTTTGAAAGGAAGCATGCACAAGGGTGTCAGATTTTTGCTCACCTAGTCTCTAGCTCGAAATTCTTCATCCCTTCCACCCATGAATTCGACCATATCTGAAGCTCTATTGTTGATATGTTGTTTCTTGGTAAGTAGATCACATCTCCACACACCCATATCATCAAATTCGTCCCCCATCATCAACCCATTCTGATTGGGCTCTAGGTCTAGGTAGCCATAGTCGATTTGTCTTTGAGTCTTGGATGTGCACTAGCTTAGGAGTTGATGTGTGTATTTGATTGCATGACCATTAGATTAGAAGTCCAATACCAATAGACTCAACCCAACTCAACTTAGTGAAACCATGGAGCCCAACCCTAGGTGAACCCCATACCATGACCCCTATTTGGAGCCCAACCCTAGGAGAGCCTCTAGGTACGTTGTGTTGGTAGCACCTAAATTTAGTGATCCTGAGTGTGAGGATTATCTTGCTTGGGAAAGAGATATGGACCTGTATTTTGAACAAAATATGGGTTTCTATTCTGAAAGATACCAGTTCATGTTTGCTAAAGCTAAGTTAGTTCACCAGGCCAAGGTAGACTGGGAAAATGTTGAGAGAATACTTAGGCAAGAAGTCCATGATCCCATAACTACTTGGAGTGATATGAAGCTTGAACTAAGGATAAGGTACCTACCCAAGTCCTAAGAGTCCAAGAGACCCACAACCTATAGATCTTATAACAACAAATCCTATGAACCAAGAACCTATGTACCCAAAACCTATGAACCTAGATCTTATAACTCTAGATCCTATGCGCCCATAACCTATAAGCCAAGTAGACCCTTGACCTATAGATCTGAACCCATGACCTATGAGCAGAATGAACCCATAGGCCATCGACTTGAACCCCATAAGGTTAGTACCCCTAAATATGGACCCAGTAGTAAGCCACTACCCCTTTGGCAACCTGAACCTACTAGGATTAGTTCCCATAATCAGAGATAAGGACCTAGCCAATTTCTCCTTAGCCGACCTTCACCTAGCATCCTTTGATTCATAAGGCTGACATTAAAGTGGAAGTGTATGAAACTGTTGTGAACTTAGTGGATGAGTATGTGGGAGAAGAGGACACACCTCTAGAAGACCTAGAATTAGTTGACCCTGTAGGTATCCAGGTAGAAGCTAATCTAGAGTTAGTTGACCCTGACTATACCTAGCCTAAAGTTGTAGTGGAAGAACAATTAAAGGAAGAGAACCTAGATACTGCTACTAGAACCTTACCCGAAGAAGTCATAGAGGAGAGCCAAATTTTAGAGTCTTGTCCTAAAATACAAGAACAAGAAGAATTTTTTAAGGACATGATCTCTTTGAATCAGTACCCTCAGGATGAACCCCCTCCTATGGTTCCCATTAAGGACCTCTTCCTTGAGATTAGTAACGCATCATTCCATTATGCAAACCTGTAGATATATCTCAACCTCATAAGGTTAGCCTTATTAGTCTACGATTAGTCCCTGACATGCCTTCTTATATCCTACTTTATCCAACTAACCTTGAACTTTTTTTCCTATCCTACAAGACTAATCCTGAACCACCTCTTATTTTCTGCCCTTTCCAGAAACCTTCAGCATTTCTAGGATCATTAGATTGCATTTAGTTGAGATTAGCATACTACATACATTCATTATGCATGTTAGGTTTGCATCTTACTTCTGGCATACTCTATGAAATTTGCTAAGAGTCCATTGTAAATTTTCATGTGCATGTCAAGATAGGATCAAACCTAGAGAACCTATAATCTGTTAGGTTTAGGTCCAAAGAGTTCAATAAAATTTCCTTCAATAGGAATGCATAGTCAAGTCTGTTAGGTGTTTGTTTGAGTCCTTTGCATCACTTGTTAGGAGTCTGCATGTGCCCGACATGTCCACACCTATACTGAGCACCGCACAGCATATTCATCAGGATATTAGCCATAAGAGTAATTTAAGTAATGAAACATGTAACAAACTGGCTAATTCCTAAATAAGAGGCCAATGGATTCAATGTAGGGAAATTATATCTTGGTTAGGCTTAGGCCTAAAAGGAAGCTTCATGCTCATGGAGCCGGACCTTTTAAAGTGATAGAGAAGGTTGGACCAAATGCCTATATGTTAGATTTTCCTTCGGATTTGGGCATTAGTTCTACCTTCAATATCGCAGACCTGGTTGAGTATAGGGAACCGGCAGTGATACCCAGTGAGGCCTTTAGACCTACTCCTTCCATTGTGAGTGACCCTAGCCTAGTGTGTCCACCAATTATTTGGCCTGAGAGAGGAGAACGGATCGAGCATATCCTGAATGATCAAGCAATCACGACCCGGAGCTGTGGCTATCAACGCTACCTGGTCCAATAGCAAGGCCGGTCAGAATCGGATCATTCATGAATTTTTCAAGAGGACATGCAGTGCCTCGACCCATACATTCTCAAGAGATATGTGAGCCAGTGTGATCCTTACTCGACAGGGTCGAGTTCCTCCCATCCCGGGAGAATTGGTGGGGACACTAGAGGCACCAGAATAAGACAGAGGCTTCTTAACCCTCCGTGGATTACTTAGTAGTATTTGAATCCATTTGTAATAAGGGCTTAGCCCATTTGAGTTGTCTTTTTACTATTTGAGTCCTGTACTAGTCAGCTCATGTTGAGCTACTCTTCTTTCTGAGTCCTGAACATGTTAGTCCAAGTCCAGTAAAGACTCATACAAGTGAAGACCAAGCCAGTACAAGTGAAGACCAACTTAAATGAAAGCTATGAAGACCATGGAAGGCCCAGCAGAAGAAGTTCAAAGTCCTGGAATCCTGGAGAACAGCTTGAAGTCCTGGACCACGATCGAAAGCAATTTGGGCTAGCCAAGGCCCATGAGAGGAACCAAGGGGTGCCACTTCTTATGCTTGCCCCCCTTGGTCGGCCACTAGAGTTACCACCTTTGGCCAACCAAGGCAAGAGAGAGGGGAGCAATTTGAGGGATTTCAATCCTATGACCTACCATGTATTCTAGCTAGGTTTTGGTGGGATTCAAAATCCTAGTAAATGTCCTTTGTAACCTTACTTGGGGGCCAAGTTAGTGAGTCTATTTAAGAGACTCCATTCGCTTGTATGAAGGCAACGTTTTTCATGAATATTATTGAGTTTATAAAATACTGTTGTGTGCTTTGCTATTTGCTAAGGGGATTCTGTGTGAGCCCCTTCTTCTTCATTGTTCCCTGCGCCCAGTCTCCAGCCAACAACAAACCCTAGAAGCTTTCTCCAACCTTGGCCGCCAACATCAAACTCTTCTTCTTCCCTTTCTATTCTTCCATTTATTTCTCCATCCCTTTATCAATCTCTAAACCTTGAAAGGTTGTTTGTAGGTCCCTCAACTTCTACGAATCCAACGACTCTAATCGGGCAGCGATCGGATCATCGGGTAGAAAGCCAAGAATCCACGAGTCTCCGACTTGATCATCCTGGCCGCTTCCGGAACGAGAGCGACCCCTTCATCTGGGATCTTCATCAGGCACTTCCACTATTGTCAGGTACACCGTACATCCCTCTGCCTGCTAGTAGCCTTATTCGAGGTGAACTACCCCAACTGAGACTTCTCAGCCTCAGCGATCCTCCTTTTCTATTGCTTTTAGGTCTTATTTTGCATGCTTTAGCTTCTTATTTTGCATAGACTTTCCTTCTTAGGTTCTTGGTCTGTTCTTCAGGATTCAGATTCATAACTTAACCTTTAAAAACACAAAAATAATCATGCATGCATCTTAGTTCCGCATCAACATGGATGGTTAGAACTCTTGGGCCCACCGCTTAACCACCTAACCAACTAACCAACTAACCTCCTGGACCCAACCCTACAACCGAATTGGGTTATGTTAGAATCTCTTAAAAAACTACCCCTTTATGTCACATAAGAAAATACTCAACCCTCGATCAAGCCCCTGGCCTAACATGCCATGATCCAAATATGACTCAGAGCCCCCTGGCACAACACTATGTCCTTTGGAACACCTCTAGAAACGTGCTTGGAATGCCTCCAAGCACCTAGGGATCGCCTCTAGCATCCCTATCATGGCCTCCCAAGTCTCTCCAAAGCTTGGGCGCACTATGCCAAACCCTACATGATGGACTTAATTTCATACTGGATAGCCTCTATTGGGGATACTTGGATACAGGGTGAATATGAAGTAGTGAAGTACTCCTTCAATTATCATGGTGGATTGGTTTCCTGATTGAGATCCATAGTATGTGATCTGTTTGCTCTACAATTTCTATCTATTTCGGGATCTAGGGATATGATTTCAGGTTCTAAAGACCAACGACCAAACATACACCCTACAGTAATACTCTAAAGCAAATAGTAGTTCAATTTTTTTTAAAAAAAATTGGAAGAATGAGAGAAAGAAGATCTAAAGGAAAGACTCCTAAGAGCAGTTCAATTTAACAACTTTTTCATGAAATAATATTGAGTTTACAACCTTGCTATGTGCTACCTGCTGTGTGCTCGAAGGGATTCTGATGCGGGACTAATATGCATGCAATTCTTTTTGTATATTTTATATTAGAGGTTAGGTGATTAATTCCCGGATTTTAGATCAAAATTGGTTGTAGGGAATTTTGTATGAATTTTTGAAGCCAAGCATGCAGATTAGAACCTAGAAAAGTACTAAAGAAGGATCACCGGGGCTGAGAAGCCTCGGTTAGGGCAAGTTCACCTACAATAATAGATTGGAGGTAGAGGTGATGTACTTGACAACGTCTAAAGTGCCTGGTGAAGATCGCAGTGAAGGGATCTCTCGTTCCTCGATGGATGCAGCCTGGAAAACCGAGTCAAAGACCTGCGGATACCCGGCTTTCTCCTCGGTGGTCTGATTGAGGCATGGCTGGAGTCGTTGGATTCGTAGGAACTCGGGGACCTGCAAACAACCTATCAGGGGTTAGAAACCTCCAAGGAAATCAAGAAAACAAAGAAAAACAACAAAGGGAAGAAAGTTTTGGACGGGCTGGAAGGATGGTTGGTGGCAGGAAGATGGTTGCAAACACCGGGAAGAAGAACTCTCAATCCCCTTTATGCACACAGCAGGGTAATCAACATAGCAATTAAAGAACTCAAGGTTTATTTCATATATCAAAATCTCTCTTCATACAAGAGGCTAGGGTCTCTTAAATAGACCCTTAACCTTGGGCCTCAAGTAAGTGTACAATTGACATTACATAAGAATCCTTTTCCCTCTCAAACCCTGGCTAGAAAATAAGGAAACATTAGGTAGAAAAAATCCCTAAAAATTCTCTTGACTTGGCCAACACTCCAAGGACACCTAGGGGGGCGTGTTGGGCTTCTAGGAGCAGAAAGAGGCTGGCCAAAAGGGGCTCAGGTGCATGGGTTTGGGCCTTTGGAATCTAGGGTGGCCTGGTAGCCATGTAGCAGGAATATTCCCTGGTATCTTGCTTCTTAGGGGCTTGGGCTTGGTGCCTGGGCTTGATTTCTTTGGGCTAGGTTGCAGATGGACCTCTAAAATCATGGATGCCTTGGTATATGAATATATTTTAGCATCTGGAAGGGAATCTGGGCATCTGGAAGGAATTTGCAAGGAATCAGGGTTTTCTGAATTTTCCTCCTGGGGTCTTCAAATCTTCAAGATGGGTTGGACTTGGGCTATAATTCCATGTCTTCAATCTGGTTGGACT
This sequence comes from Areca catechu, assembly GCA_021397845.1. Taxonomy (NCBI): domain Eukaryota; kingdom Viridiplantae; phylum Streptophyta; class Magnoliopsida; order Arecales; family Arecaceae; genus Areca; species Areca catechu. The sequence goes on along the minus strand of CM038051.1, from coordinate 137,237,744 downwards.
TGGTCTTCACTTGTAAGATCTTGAGTCTTCAATATGGTTGAATAGGATTCAAAAAATAAATTAGCTCGACATGAGCTAACTAACACTGGACTGAACTAGCTCAACATGAGCTGACTAGTACAGAACTGAACCTTAAGAGACTCAAATAACAACTAAAATGGACTCAAATGGGCTAAGCCCTTATTACAGATGGACTCATAAATTATTGATCAATTCACAGAGGTTGAAAAGCCTCTGTCTTATTCTGGTGCCTCCGGTGTCCCCACCAATTCTCCCGGGGTGGGAGGAACTCGACCCTATCGAGTGAAAACCAAGCTGACTCACATATCTCTCAAGGAGGTCTAGGTTGAGGTGCTATAAGTCCTCTCGAGAAATCCATGAATCGTCTAACTCTGGCCGGCCTTGCAATCGGACCAGAAAGCATTGATAGTCACGGCCCCGGGTTGTGATGGCTTGATCGTCCAGGATACGCTCGATCCGTTCTCCTCTCTCAGGCCAAATTTATTAGTGGACACACTGGGTTAGGGTCACTCACAATGAAAAGGAATAGGTTCAAAAGCCTCACTAGGTATCGCTGCCGGTTCCCTGTACTCAACAAGGTCTATAATATTGAAAGTAGAACTAATGCCCAAATCCGAAGGCATGTCTAACACCTAGGCATTTGATCCAACCTTCTCTATCACTTTTAAAGGTCCGGCTCTGCGAGCATGAAGCTTCTTTTAGGCCTAAGCCTAACAAAGATAGAATCCACTACATCAAATTCTTTAATCTATCTTCGGGAATTAGCCAGTTGTTTTAAGATTAGTGCGGGTGGTGAACTTGCTAGGAACATGCAGTCTCCTAACAAGATGATGCAAATGACTCAAACCTATACCTAACAGACTAGACTAAAGAGTTTTATTAGGTCTTAACTACCACTTGGGCATGGGGGCATGAGTTGTGGTTGATGGATGACATGCAGAAGAAAATTTGCTAGTAACTCCTAATAGGTGCCAAAGGGTCTGCCAAAAGTAGGTAGCAAATGGGATGGGCTCTATGGATCCTTGTAACCTAGTAACCTCAACAAAATGTATCCTAATAGTTCTAGACACATGAGAAGACTAAGGAAAGGGTAAGAAATAGGAAGTGGGTTCAGAATTAGTCTGGTAGGGTGGAGAAAAAGGTTCTGGATTAGTTGGATAAAGTAGAATAAAAGAAGGCATGTCAGGGACTAATCCTGACTAATAAGGCTAATCTTACGAGATTGTGGAATATCTATGGGCAAGAAAAGGTCCATGCTATGGAAGGATGGGTCAACAATTTCTGGGAAGAGATCTTCAATAGGAATGGCAGGAAGGGATTCATCCTGAGGGTAATGGGTTAAGTAAGCCAAATCCTGAATAAAGTCTTCTTGTTCATGGAATTTAGGAATAGGCTCTACAATTAGATCCTTTTCTAGTGTTTCCTCAGGTAAAATCCTAGTATCAGAGTTCTCTTCCTCTAATTGTTCTTCCACTATAGCTTTAGGTTGGATGTGGTCAAGGTCAACAAGCTCTAGGTTGGTTTCTACTTGGGTATCTATTGGGTCAGCTAATTCTAGGTCTACTAAAGGTGTCTCCTCTTCTCCTTCATACTCATCCACTAGGCTTGCATCAGCTTCATACACTTCTGCATTAATGTAAGCCTTGTCAATCTCAGTAATGGTTGGAGAAGATCGGCTAGGAGAAAATTGGCTAGGTCCTGGTTCTAATTATGGACACTAGTCCTAGTAGGTTCAGGTTGCCTAAGGGTAGTGGCTCACTACTGGGCTCAAATTAGGGTACTAATCCTAAAGGGTTCAAGTTGACTAGGGAAACCTGACTAGTACTAGGCTGATACTTAGGGGTTATGGGTTCTCTGGGCTTATAGACAAGGGTGCAGATTTATGGGTCGGGATTATAGGATCTGGGGTCATAGGATTTTGGGTCAGCTCTATGGTCAGGTTTAAGGATGGATCATGGTATGGGGTCCTCCTATGGTTGGGCTCCCTATATGGGTCTGGATATTGGGTTTCTTAGGGTTGGACTCCCTATATGGGTCAGAATATTGGGTGTTGGGTCTACTAGGTCATGGGATATGGGCTCATAGGTTCCAGAGTCATAGGATTTGGAGTCATAAGATCTATAGGCTGTGGGTATACTAGGTTTATACGGAGGATGGATAGGATCTATGTTCATAGGTTCTGGATTCATAGATTTAGGTTCATAGGATTGGAGTTAAAGATCTATAGGTTGTGGGTATACTAGGCTTATAGGATGTGGGTAAATATGATCTATCTTCCTGGTCTACAAACTCCTGATTGGTCCTTCTAGGACGAATCTAGGGATTAGGTCAGATGATGGTCTCTCCTAGTTCAGTCTCAAGGTATGATCAGGGTTTGGAGTCCTCCTATGCTCTGGATTATAGTATGGGTCAAGCTGGGGTTCTCCTAGGTTCAACCTCATGGAATGGATCAAGGTTGGGGTCCTCCTAGGTTCAGATTATTAGTATGGGTCAGGGATGAGGAGCTCTCCTAGGTTCGACCTCATGGTATGGATGAGGGTTTGGGGTCCTCCTAGGTTGAGGGGACTCAGGATGTGGATCAGAGTGTGACCCATGGGTTCTTAGTATGGTCCCTACATGGCCTTCTAACTGGCCAAACCTGTTGGCAAGATGGTCAATTCTATTATTGGTTTGGGTACTAGACTGAGTTAACTGGGCCATGGATTGGGTTAGTTGCTCAGTGAGTGCCTTTATTTGGGCTTGAAAATTTTTCATGGGTTCAGACATTTGTGAAGGAGGTGGGTGATATAAAACCCTGATCTAGTACTCATGCAAGACTCGATCAGACCGACTAGAGCTGACTAGACCTAGAGTCCAACTAGATGCTCAACAGGGTGGCAAACTAGCCTATAGTAAACCCTGTACTCAGCCAGGCAGGTGTAAGGGAGTGTTAGGTCCCTGATTGCCAATCCTAGAAACCAATCAGAGATTGGCCAGGTAGGCGGACCAGCACACAAGCCCTTCGGGATTGAATCCCTGAACCACCGTTCTAGACACTGAGCACAAGGCACACATAGGTTAACTTGACACGGTGATCTAACACTAGCCCGGACCGGCCAGTTGGTGTCCCTAGCCCACTAGGGCAAATTAAGTCTAGTTAATTTTAGGTTAAGGCTTGGGACGAATACAAGGGATGTGGTTTTGGACTAAGGAGAGGTGATCAAATCCTCCTCCCATCTGACATAGCAAGAGTGCCCTTAAAGGTAGATTATGCAATGATGGCAGGCAGATGAGGATGCAAATTAGGGTTTAGAAGTTTTGGTATTTTTGGAGAATATATAATTTTTTTTTATTTTTTGGTATTTTTAAATAGAAGAAACTTGCAAATATGGCCTAATATGCAGGAAATATACTAAAAATCAAGATATGCAAAAATGCTAACAAAAACCCTAAAACTTCCAAACTTGTCTTGCTGAAAAAAAAATAGAGCCAAAAATTTACAGGCTATATTTTGGCTTGCAAAAAATCACAAGCCATAATAAAAATCTACAAAAAAATCCTAAGATTACTGTGAAAATGGTGAATCCAGAAAAACAAATCTTAGAAATTTTGGAGATTTTATCAGAGAGAAATAATTTAAAAATAGAGTATATACCGACTGGAAAATGTAGAAAACAAGCTCTAATCTAAGCTCTGATACCAAATGATGGGGAATAATATGCATGCGATTCTTTTGTATATTTTATATGTGGGGATATGTGATCAATTCCTGAATTTAGATCAAAATTGGTTGTAGGGAATTTGTATGAATTTTTGAAGCCAAGCATGCAGATTAGAACCTAGAAAAGTACTAAAGAAGGATCGCCGGGGCTGAGAAGCCTTGATTAGGCATGCTCTCCTAATAATAAGCTGGAGGTAGAGGGGATTACCTGACAACATCTGAAGCACCGGGTAAAATTGCAGTGAAGGGATCTCCGTTCCTCGATGGATGCGGCATGGAAAACTGTGCCAAAAAACCCGCGGATACCCGGCTTTTGCTGGCGTGGGGTCCGATTGAGGCGTGGCTAGAGTCATTGGATTCGTAGGAACTCGGGGACCTGCAAACAACCTATCAAGGGTTAGAAACTCAGAGGAAATCAAGAAACAGAGGAAAACAGCAAAGGGAATAATGTTTTGGAGGGGCTGGAAGGATGGTTGGCGGCAGGAAGATGGTTGCAAACACCGAGAAGAAGAACTCTCAAACCCCTTATGCACACAGCAGGGTAATCACACAAAGCAATTAAAGAACTCAAGGATTATTTTATGTATCAAAATCTCTCTTCATACAAGAGGCTAGGGTCTCTTAAATTAGACCACCTTTGGCCCTCATACTGGTATGGACATTACTTACATAAGAATCCTTTTCCCTCTCAAACCCTAACAAGAAAATAAGTAAATATTAGGTAGAAAAAACCTAAAAATTCTATTGACTTGGCCAACACTCTAAGAACACCTAGGGGGGCGTGTTGGGCTTCTAGGAGCGCAAGAGGCTGGCCCAAAGGGGCTCGGGCTCATTGGTTTTGCCCTATAGAAGCTCGGGTGGCTGGTAGCCAGGTAGCAGGAATATTCCCTGGTATCTGCTTCTTAGGGGCTTGGGCTTGGTGCCTGGGCTTGATTTCTTTAGGCTAGGATGCAGATGGACCTCTAAAATCATGGATGCCTTGGTATATGAATATATTTGGCATCTGAAGGGAATTTGGGCATCTGGAGGGCATTTGCAAGGAATCAGGCTTTTCTGAATTTTTCCTCCTGGGGTCTTCAAATCTTCAAGCTGGGTTGGACTTGGGCTATACTTCATGTCTTCAATCTGGCTGGACTTGGTCTTCACTTGTATGATAGTCTTGAGTCTTCAATATGGTTGATAGGACTCAAAAAAATAAAATTAGCTCGACATGAGCTGACTAACACTGGACTGAACTAGCTCAACATGAGCTGACTAGTACAAAACTAAACTTAAGAGACTCAAAAACAACTAAAATGGACTCAGATGGGCTAAGCCCTTATTACAGGTGGACTTATAAAATATTGATCAATTCACAGAGGGTTGAAAAGCCTCTGTCTTATTCTGGTGCCTCTGGTGTCCCCACCAGATTTTGTGTGAGCCTTCTTCTTCCGGGTGTCCTGTGCCTACTTCAACCTCCCATGTATCTCCAAGCCCTAGCCACCCTCCTCAAATCCCATCTTTTCTTTGCTGGTTTATCAATTAACTGTCCACCTATGCTTTTGTTTTCTTACCCTAGAATGGTTGTTTCCAGGTCCTTCGGCTTCTATGAATCAAACGACTTTAGCCGTGCTGCAATCGGATCACCGAGCAAAAAGTTGAGAATCTGTGGGTCTTTAGCTTGATTTTCCAGGGCGCATCTAGGAGTGAGAGCGACCCCTTCGCATACGAATCTGCACCAGGTGCATCAACCATTATCAAGTACACCCCCTCTGCCTGCCAGATACTTTATTGAAGATGAACTAGCCCAACTGAGACTTCTCAGCCTCGGCGATCCTCTTTTCTTTTGCTTTTAGGTTCTACTTTGCATTCTTTAGCTTCTTATTTGTATAGTTTTCTCTACTTAGATTCATGGCTTACTCTTCAAAATTAAAACACATAACTTAATCAAGAAAATAAAAATATACTTGCATGCAATTTTAGTTCCGCATCATAAATTCAAACCATCCCAAACTCTTTATTTTTAATCCCTTGAGAAGTAGGACCTAGTTTATGGTGGTTTCTTAACCACCAAATCTTGTTTTTTAGTTTTACTTATTAGATCTACTTGGCAGGTTATAGCTAGTTGACTAATTTTGCTTGATTGTTTACTTTGAGTCTTTAAATCTGAAAATCCTAAAAAAAATTATTCTTTGTTAATCACTGTTAATTAGTTTAATAATCAGTAGATTAAATTTTGCATATTGTCCTACATCAACAGCTCCTAACTGTTTCAAGGTTACCTTTGAGCACTCCAAGCCCAAGATCAATCAACTGACCTAGCCAGGTAAGTGTAAGATTCGTGGGGTCCCCCCATTTTGTTGCCTTAGGCACAATTAAAATTGGCTAGGTAAGTGAATGGAACCAATTGAATAACCACCTTCCTTCAAGATCTTGTCCCTAAACCACTTGCCTTAGACACCGAGCAACTAACTGATCTGAACCCGATACAACTCTAGGGTTCCCTTGTCCTATTGAGCTCAAATTTCCTAGGGTTGGCTTCTAATTAATTTAAAGTTAAGGTCTAGGTCAATGCACATGTAGGGGAATGATTTGTGGGCTAAGGGTAATGAACTCCCTACCTTATCTAATTAACGAGGTTAAATGCCCTTAAGTCGGTTATGAAAAGATGAATGCAGCAAGCAAGGTGTCCTAATCTTGAAATTATCAAACAAACAAAATTATACTAATTATTATTTTTAATTGATGGTTAAGTTTCTGATCTCCTACCAAGTTATGATGATGTCAATGTTGGGAATGTGTCCCAAAGCCAATCGCCTGAGTTGTAGGCGTTGTGCTGAGTATTGTATTCATTTTATGAATTAATAAAATATTTTTTTTGGCAACTCATCACATATTGTATTTCCTGAAATGAGCTCTTTCCATGTGATGAAGTCCTTATGACTACACTGACTTCGATACAGAGAGGATGTATCGACTGGTCCTTAAACCCTGTTCACAATCGAAGGATATATTGTACTGGACGGCAATATATCAAGTATAGGTTGTTGCAGTTCACATCGTTTGGTTGTCCTCTTGACCAAATGAGTGTGGTGACACTGATGTGATCTGCAAGTGGGATATGTGATATTCATTGAACGTGACTCCATGCAGCCCCTTATCTGCCAACGGGAAACTCACGTTTGGATATGGGTATATGTGTCCCTCTGACCTGAGGTCATTACGGTAGCTTGCAAGCAACTCCCTGTGCTTTGGTGCTGGACTACCCGGATTTTTAATCCGGTGATGGAAGGTTCTGGGTACAGGCAAGTACTTGTGGAGCAGAGAGATGGACCAAGATAGAATTGACCTATCCAAACAGTTTGGATTGAATGTCTCGCAGTATCTCAATTTAGCAAATCCTCGGTCAGGGTAGCCCTAGTGAAGAGTCACTGGGCCTGCGAGGTTGAGACACATAGTCGATTGACTCAGTCTGGGTTGGCAGCAGAATATCAGTCGTCCTGAGCATTAGAGGTCAAAGGGATGAATTATACGGTAACCATATGCCAGAGGTTCGATAGTTTGCTCCTGCATCTTCGACCTATCCGGATGCTGGGACCCATTGCTAGATGGTTTCCTATGCTGGTACTGGAATTGTTCCAGTGCTACCGTTTAGGTTCGAACCTATGAGGTCACATGCCACAGAGGATAACTCTCTGATCCGGTACTGATTATGATTGGAAATCGTCTCATTTTTATGGTCACGGTATTTTTTTGACTACACTTTTCCCCATCTTGCCCTTGTCCGCGTCAACCGTAAATTGTTCCGGGCTGACCAGGACTACGCCAGGATTTTTCTGAATCAGTTTTGAACTGATTTGGAGCTTGTTTCTGCCTCCATTGGTTGTGAACCAATAAAACCCAATTTAATTGGGCTTGGACTAGTTCAATTAGATTGAATCGAAAGTTTTTTTTTTTTATTGGGATTGACCAAATTTTATTTGGACCAGTTTTCTTTTGAACCATTTTTTTTCTCCCTTGTGACCATTTACACGGTGCTTTCGCTGGATTTTTCCAGCGTCCGGTTGAAGGCCAATCGACCATGCGTCTCTTCACCTCCCTCCCTCTTATTTTAATTGCTGGTTTAATCACCTCTTTGTGGCTTGGTTAATGGATTTAACCATAGCCTCTTCGATTCCCAGCGTTATTCCTCCTCCCTGCGGCCTTTAACCACTTCCAGCGCTCCATTTTTTCTGTAGTGCTAAATCACCGTGTGAGAGGCTAAAAAACCGTGAGAGGTCTTCTTCCTTGGAGAAATTCCATTACCTTTCCACCAGTGTTTTAGACGCTAGGGTTTTGGTGAGTGATTGGGAGAGAAAAATAGATTTAATCCTGATATTACTGGTGCTCAAATTGCTGGAAGAAGGAAGCTCTGTTTTGCTGAAAACATTTTCAGATTTGAGAGCTTTGTTACTTCATTCCTCCCTCCCACTATTCCAAGTCTTCCGATGACTAGCATCGCCGAGAGAGAGGATAAGTGCAAGCCCCTGGCATATCCGCCTCTAGAGAGTGTTTGATTGAGCATTTGGGAGCCGAATCAACCTCCTTTGCTCCTATCATTTTCTGTTCTGTTTTTCAGGTTACAGAATTTTGAAGGGAGGAAGAATCAATCCAAACGACGTTGGATGATCGATCCTTTTGCAGTCCCTTGAAGGAAGAACCAGCAGGAAGTTCCCTTGATTTTGGTGCTGGAAGTGAGACCAAAAGGTGGACCAATTTTTGTTTTGGTTTGCTGCAGATTTTGAGGAAAAAAGAGAGCCCATTTCAACATGCTGGAAGAAGAAGACACAGGAATAAAGTATTCCTGTTATCCCAGCTATTCCAGCTTTATACCAAGGTATTCTATGCTGGAATAAGGTATTGTTTCTAGTTTTATTTTTCATGCATGCCTAGATCTAGGTTTATATTATTGTTTATAAATATTACATGCCCTTGTACATGCTAGTATTGCCTATGCATGCATCCGGAATTTGTTAGATCCTATGCGGAGCAGGTAGTTTCTGCTGTGATTTTAAATTTTTTAAAATTCATACTGCTCCCTGCTTTGCATGCTTAGCGTAGGCACCTGCAACCGCGCTTTATCTTTCAGTGGTATATGAGCAAGGTTCCATTGTAGCATTTCTTGAATACATGTATAGTTGATTGAAATGTTTAATCTTTAGTATTGTTAATCATAAAGTATGATTTGAGAGTACTTTAGGAACGTAGTTGAGACCTTCACCATGACCGTGTGTCTTTGACACGATGCGGATCGTCTGTGTTGGCCTCTTCAGAAGGATCCTTTAAGAAAATCTTGGAATTAAAATTGTTTTAATTCAAATACATGTTTGGCATGTCTGTTATTTTCTTTTGGGCAATGTAATGTTTATAAAAGGATAATCTAGATATGATGAATCTGTGGATATGTAAAAGGGGTTTTAAATGTTTTTTTTTTAATTAAAATTATTTTAATTAAAATTGATTGTCTTATATTCAAACAATTTTAAATTGTATGATTAATTAAATGACAAGTTTTTTAGGGTTTATGAAATCTAATGTCATTTGATAAGCCAATTGGGGTTAATTGGGTTAGTTGACTAGTTGGGTCCATAAGGGTTAGACCTAAGTTTAGTTGAACCGGATTAAAAAGAAGATTAAACAAAAGTTGTTTAAGGCCCTTCTTTAGAGCTATCTAATAGTTAGATTACTTGATCCGTTCATCTAAAATTGATCCAATTAGTGGCTCTGAGGATGCCCGAGTCTTTAAGCTAGTCTAATCGAGTCTGGTAAACCAACTGGGTCGAGGTAGGTTTGGCATTGTGATCATGGCTGTATAAGGCTACCTCTTTCCTGGCCAACTTGGTGGTGTCTAGGAAAGATGGTTAATGGCTGATACTCACCCATGATCTCACCTGCATGGCTAGTCGAGTCGACCAGAACTGATTGGAAAAGCTCAATGACTCGAGTTAACACATGTCACCCAGGTTGATCGGTCTAACTGATCTTTAGGTGCCCATGGATCGTTTGTTGATTTATTTCAACCCTCCTGGAATCTAATGATTCAGTGGGAGGTTGATCCATGTCCTTGTTTCTCTTCTGTCACAACCAAAATTCCTCTAAAATTATTAGGTCCTTAAAAAGACCAAGTCAAAGAGTTGACAGTGTCTTAGCCTTCCATTAAGTTGGATAGAAATGTGTCCACTAGCTTGGTGTGCATCGGCAGTTCCATAGAATGGGTGTACATCCGGTGACTGGAATTTCTATCTGATCGATGATGGTTCAGTGCAACCTCCTTAACGGGACCAGGTGGGCCGGCCTTAGTCGGGCTTCGTCTTTAGTTAATTGGAAGCATTGGATTTGTCATTTTAATGGTTGGACCTAACCAGAGACCCATAATAGGAGCCCCTAGGCCGATTGGGGTGTTCTTTGGGGCAAAATAAAATACTGAAAATTGTTTAGGGAAACAATTGGTTTATGAACCTACCATTAGGCTTGTATGGGTGAGCTGGCCATAGTTGGGCTCATGCGAGGCCTATTGGATTCAGTACCCACTTGAAAAGATGTTTTCACGGATTGGAGTTAGAGGCTACCAATCTGAAAAACTTGTGGGAGAAACCTTTAGACTAAAGTCCAAGTCTTTTGGTTAAATTATTATTCAATACACTAATTTAGTCTTGTTTTCTTTTCAGATGTCTTCAAATTTATTGCTCTGGTCACTTCTCGATAACGAGAAGTTAAAGGGTCATAACTTCGATAGTTGGTATCGAAGATTAAGAATTGTTCTAGAGCATGAACGGATCATATATGTGATAACGGATCCGGCACTTGAAATCCCTCCCGCTAATGCACGGAGTGTGGTCAGAGACGCTTATCTGAAGTGGGTCTCTGATCGGACTATTGTCCGGTGCATTATGTTAGCAGCGATGAATGACGAGTTCAGTTGCAAATTCGAGAGGCCCAACCTGATGAAACCCTTCAAAAGTTGAAGGAATCCTTCGGCACCCCAGATGATGTAGAACGGTACAAAGTGTCTTGTGCCATCTACAACTCCAAGATGTCGAATGGTGGTTCAGTCACTGATCATGTATTGTACATGATTGAGTTGATTGAAAAACTGGGCAAACATGGATGTCCCTTGCACGAGCAGCTCGGCAAGGATGCGATTCTAAATTCTCTTCCCCCCTCCTATCTTGATTTTCTCGATCATTACAGAATGAACAAGCTTTGTAGTAAACTACCATGGTCTTTTGGGGTGCTGCAGACTTTCGAGAAAGACACCAAACTAAATAAGGGGGTGGTGAATTTAGTGGGAGGAAGTAGAGGTCATCGTCCCTTTAAGAAAGGGAAGAAGAAAATGAATAAAAACGGAAAGAAGGTGCATAATGCTCCTGGTCCTAGTCAGACCAGGATGTATATGGCTGATCAGTCTTTTGCAGAGTGCTTCTACTGCAAGAAGAAGGGACACTGGAAGAGGAACTGTCCTCTTTATATTGCGTCCCTTGATCCAACAGGCCAAGGAAGCAGAAGTCTGCTAAACAAGGTATTTATATGATAAAACCTTGTAATTACTCAATTGTTGATACTGCTAACTGGGTATTGGATACTGGTAGTCCAATTCATGTTTGTAATTCATTACAGGGACTTCAAGTTATCAGGAGATTTGAAGATGGAGAATAGTTTCTGAGCGTCGGGAATGGAAATCGTGTTCCAGTACTGGCGGTCGAAGTCTTGTGTCTTGTCTTTGAGTCTTGTACTGTCGAACTAGTCGATTGTCAATATTGTCCTAGTTTCATTATGTGCATAATCTCTGTAGGCCTTTTGGCCAATTATGGTTTTGAACTATCAATAAAGGGAGATCTTTGTAATGTTATTTTGAATAACTCTATGATAATGAAAGCTAGATTAAATAATGGCATTTATGTACTATCAAGGCCTGTTAGTGTAATGTACACTTCTAGCAAATGCCCGAGATTAGATAATGTCAATGATTTGTATCTTTGGCAGTGTAGGCTAGGTCATGTTAACCAAACAGGATTAACAAAATGCGGAAATGGACTTCTCGAGGTCAGTGATTCTGAATCACTGCCCACTTGTGAATCCTGTTTACAAGGTAAAATGACCAAGTCACCTTTTTCTGGAAAAGGTGAACGAGCTACAGAACTTCTAAGTCTAATACATACTGATGTATGTGGACCGATGATAGCTAGTGTCAGAGGAGGATACAAATATTCATTACATTTACAGACGACTTTTCGAGGTTCGGTTATGTCTTTTTAATGATACATAAATCTGAATCATTTGAAATGTTAAAACGATACCGTAATGAAGTAGAAAAGCAAACTGGAAAAAGTATTAAAACCCTTCGATCTGATCGAGGTGGTGAATACTTATCTGGTGCATTTTTGACATATCTTGAGGAGAATGGAATTCTCTCTCAGTGGACTCCTCCAGGAACACCACAGTTGAATGGTGTGTCCGAAAGGAGGAATCGAACCTTGTTGGACATGGTTCGATCTATGATGGGCTTTGCAACTCTGCCGCTATCGTTTGGGGATATGTGCTTCAGACAGCCTGTTACTTGTTAAATAATATTCCAAGTCTATTGTCTCCACTCCGTATGAGATGTGGAATGTGTTGGGTTCGGTAACCAGTGCGGAAGCGTGGATTTCAAAAATTTATGAAACCAGGTCCGAACCCTAATCCCAAATCTCCTTATTAGCAATTAAAAACTATGACTACATGCATGTCCAAATTTAAACATTGTTTAAATACTAACCTCAGATTGCTATAACCAGTCTGATGCAGAAATGAACTCCAAATTGAGCAGCCTCTTGAACACACCAGGCGTCCACTTGTCCGCCCTCCGATGGTGATCCACACGGGCAGATGATCAAGACACTGACTCCTTAATTGGGTTCCTTCCAATCAAGTTCTACCCCAAGAACTTGATATATGGGCTATTGGCTCGGACTCCTCTAGCCAAACTGGGACTAAACCTTCTCTCTTACCCTTCTCCTTGTCTTCTAGCAACTTTGGCCCCTTAAGACACTCTTGTCTTAAGAATAAGCCCTTGTCCTAAAATGAGACAAGGCTTGTCTTGGAGGGAGAAGAAAATTAAGACAAGATTGTCTTAATGTAAGAAAGAAAGGAGAGGCACCTTCTTCCTTTACCGTCGAAGAGTTTCTCTCTGACTCTCCTTCTGTTCTGAGATTCGACAGAGCCAAGGCTCTATAAAGGAATCAAAGATGAAAGAGAGGAGGGGGGAAACAATCTTCTGGAGAGGGAGAAAATAAAGAGGCAAGGCTTTGCTGTAGAAAACTAGAATGATTTTACGGTGAAGTCTTCTCCTTAATAGGCAACAGAGAGGCGCCTACCCATCTGTAATCACCGTCTCATGCCCCCTCTCTCCTTCTCATGTCCTTTCCTTTCTCACAGCCCTTGATTAATCTCATGGCCTTTGGGATGGGAAGATGCAAGAAAGATTCGCGAAAAACATAGAAGGGCGCGCGCAGAAGAGAAGAGTCGCGCCCTTCGGTTTTTTTTTTCTTTTCTCTCACGGTAATCCCATTTTTGAAGAGTCCACGCCTAGGTGGTGGACTCTTCCATGCCTCTTCAGCCAAAAAAAACGCCGACCCCTTTCCTTTTCTCACGCAAAAACGCCACTTGGAGAGAGTCCATGTGCGCGTGGACTCTTCTCCTTGCGCGTGCGCGCGTGGGAAAAAGAAGGAAGGGGCTTAGGCGATGTGGAAAGGGGTTTTAGCCTCTTAGGTTAGCCCAATTGCTAGCTATTATTAGCCCAATGGCTTGAATCTTCAATTAGGTTCAAACCAGAATGAATTTGGATCTAAAAAAGACCAAATCGGAACCCTAACTCGAATCCGATTCAAGTAGAAGCCATGGTTTGCAACACATGCTAGTGTGTTCATCTGCAAACGAGATTTAATTCCAAATTAAATCCTTGATTATCTATTCTAAGTGTGACCCATTGGATTCCATACCTAGCCAGCAGTGGGTCGAGTGCAAGTTGACCTAATTTGATCAGAACTCATTCTAATCGATTTAGGTCAAATCGAGCTAACTCGAGTTAGTCAATTAGGACTCTCCTAATTAGTGATCCAATTAAACCATTTAATTTGATCAACCCACAAGACAAGATTGACGTCTAGCAACGTGTCATGTCTTCCCGGAAGATATGGAAATTCTGGTAAAATTCCAAAACTACCCTTCAGTGGAAAGTTCTCGTACAATTCGATCCTTCAATCATCTTGCATCCCGAATATAACTATGGATATGAAAAATGTCAAAACCAGCTTATACTTATTCCCAGCTCAGTCATACACTAATGATTCAATTAATTCGATATTAGAAATCATTTCTAAATATCTGTACTTTGATCAAAGATTTCCTGAATCATCATCTGACCTAATTTGGCTGGATGCAATCTCCTCCTACTAGGAGTGATCAATTCCTTGTTGACCTACTCATTACCTTCATACAATTCACATACCCAGCATCAACCTCGTGCATGACCCAGTGTCATGATTGAGATTGAACCAAAGCATGGGTTCATGTACATAAGGTATTATGGCAGTCTCAGGTCATAGGACTACTTGTACAACTCCCACTATGTGAAACATCTATTGACATGCAGCTAAGGCTCCATTAGATGTTCTCAAACTGGATCTATTCAGTGAACTCATTCACTAATGAGCACCCACATCCTTGTATTAGTGTCCCACAAGTGACTGTGAGAGCAGTCACCCTTTTCAGCATACATAGGATGTGCCAGTCTAACCGAAAACCCTGATCCCCAACTCAGGGTTCCTATGACTAGGAATATTCTAGATTAGGGTTTTAAGGCCTTAGATCTCACTGGTATGATCTCATCATAGCCCTAGGACCATAGCCCTAATCTATGGGGTTCATCATATAATGACACAGCGAATGATGAAAAAAAAATATTGCCTTTATTAACTTGTCAATTTACAATGGTCTGGGAGATACAAATATTGGCTTATAGGGCATAATCCTTTCCATCTCCCACTTGCACTAAAGCCAATCGCTCTTTCTTTAACCCCATATAATCGAGGTGGCGATCAAACTCCCGCTGTGTAGAGCCTTAGTGAACGGGTCTGCTATGTTGTTCTTTGTATCCACTCTATTGATGCAGACTTCTTGTCTCTCGATTATCTCTCGGCCAAGATGGAAGCGTCTCAGAATGTGCTTGGACTTGTGATGGGCTCTCGGTTCCTAGCTTGACAACTGCTCCAGTGTTATCACAATAGAGTGGCACCGGGCTCTCAATCTCAGGAACTACTCCCAACTCTGTGATGAATTTCTTCATCCAGACAGCTTCCTTGGTGGCTTCACTGACAGCTATGTACTCTGCCTCGGTAGTTGAGTCAGCTACAGTCTGCTGTTTAGTGCTCTTCCAACTTACTGCTCCACCATTCAAGGTAAAGACATACCCTAAAATGGATTTACTATCATTTGGGTCTGATTGAAAACTAGAGTCTGAATAGGCTTCTAGTTTAAGATCAGACCCTCCGTATATAAGAAAAATATCCTTAGTCCTTCTCAGGTACTAAGAATATTTTCACAGCCTTCCGGTGATCCTCTCCTGGATCAGCCTGAAATCTACTGGCTACACCCAAGGCTATGCCACATCAGGCCTGGTACATAACATAGCATACATAATCGACCCTATAGCCGAAGCATAAGGTATAGAACTCATTCTATTTCTTTCTTCAGGTGTCTTAGGAGACATCCTCTTAGAAAGACGTATGCCATGACCAATAGGTAAGTAACCTCTTTTACTTTCCTCCATGCTAAATCTCTTTAGCACCTGGTCAATGTACCTAGACTGGGATAAGCCTAGCATCCTTCTTGATCTTTCTCTATAGATCTTTATACCCAGTATATAGGATGCTTCTCCCAAGTCTTTCATGGAAACTATTTCGATAACCACACTTTGACTGATTGTAACATTGGGATATCATTCCCAATAAGAGTATATCATCAACATATAGAACTAAGAAAACTATGGCACTCCCACTAGTCTTCTTGTACACACAAGGTTCATCCTCATTTTTGAAAAAATCAAATTCTTTGACTGTTTTATCAAATCGGATGTTCCAACTCCTGGATGCTTGCTTTAATCCATAAATGGATTTCTTTAGCCTACATACCTGATTAGGTTTAGTCTCCAAGACAAAACCTTCTGGCTATGACATATAAACCTCTTCCTCAAGGAAACCATTGAGGAATGCAGTTTTTACATACATTTGCCAGATCTCATAATCATGGTATGCTGCTATAGCAAGCATAATCCGAATAGATTTGAGCATGGCAACAGGGGAAAATATTTCATCATAATCTATTCCCTGTTTTTGTCTGAAAACCCTTGGCCACCAATCTGGCTTTATAAGTTTCAACTTGGCCATCTGCCCCAATCTTCTTTTTATAGACCCATTTACACCCAATAGGGTTAATACCCTCTGGTGCATCAACCAAAGACCATACTTGGTTGACATACATGGAGTCCATCTCGGATCTCATGGCTTCCAGCCATCTGTCTGAGTCTCTACTCATGACTGCTTCCGTATAGGTTAGAGGCTCATCATTTGAATGATTTGGGCTTCATTATTTTCAATTATGAACCCATACCTCTCAGGTGCCTGTCGCACCCTATCAGACCTACGGATAGGAGTGTGTTCTGGTTCTATATTAACTATGTTGTTATTTGACTGAGAAGTGTCTATTTGTTGAATTTCATTATGTTCGATATTTCTACCAGTGCCCTTTTGTAGGACGAATTCCTTTTCCATAAAAGTGGCATGCCTACTGACCAAAACCTTTTGTTCAGTAGGGTGGTAGAACAGATATCCTATACTATCTCTAGGATATCCCATAAATAGATATTTGTCTACTCTAGCATCTAGTTTATGTCCAAAATATCTTTTTACATAGGCTGGACATCCCCATATCTTAATATACTTAAGATTGGGCTTCTTACCTCTCCATAATTCATATGGAGTGCTAGAGACAGTTTTAGATGGTACTCTATTCAAGATATAAGTTGCTGTTTCCAAAGCATATCCCCAGAAAGAAAAAGGTAACTCCGTGAAGCACATCATGGACCGTACCATATCCAATAAAGTACGATTCCTCCTTTCAGCAACACCATTTAATTGTGGTATGTAAGGAGGAGTCCATTCAGAGATGATCCCCTATCTTTAAGGTGATCAAGAAACTCATTGGATAAGTACTCACCTCCTCTATCTGATCGGAGGATCTTTATACATTTTCCTGTCTGTTTCTCTACCATACTTTGATACTCTAAAAATTTTTCAAAAGCCTCGGACTTATGTTTCATTAGATACACAAATCCATACCTTGAAAAATCATCAGTAAATGTGATGAAGTATGAGTATCCACCATAGGCTTGAGTTGTCATAGGCCCACATACATCTGTGTGTATGAGTCCCAATAACTCTTTTGTCCTTTCTCCATGTCCACTAAATGGAGTCTTGGTCATCTTACCCATGAGACATGATTCACAAGTTCCTAATGACTCATAGTCATAAGGATCAAAGAAATTTTCTTTGTATAACTTGTTAATCCTAGTCTCACTAATATGTCCAAGTCGACAATGCCAAAGTAAGGTATTGTTTACATCATCTCTTTTCCGTTTGTTAGAAACATGAAAAATATTGTCATTAGTGGAAAGAGTTAATAGACCATTGCAGAATATGCCATAACATATAATTTCATTAGATAAAGAAATTGAGCAGCCACTGCTCATTACATTCATAGTATATCCTTGTTAAGTAACAAGGGTACAGATATGATATTCTAATGATTTTTGGCATATAGTAACAATTCCTTAGCTCCAAGATCTTCCCTGAAGGTAACTTCAAAATATAGTCCCTACAGCTTCTGCTTGGATGGGGTTCCCTCCAGCACCGCAGAGCTCAAAGTTACCTTCCTTCAATACTTTAAGCCCCTGAAGTCCTGCAATGATTTGCAGATGTTATGACCACAGGCGGTATCCAACACCCAAGTATTTGAAATGGAAGAATCCAATGACAAAATAGTATGAACTTCTTTCATACCTTTTGGTGCCTCTGATGCACCAGGCTTCACACTTGCAAGGTAAACCTTGCAGTTCCTTTTCCAATGACCCGGCTTGCCACAATGAAAGCAGGTCATCTGTCCGGAGGCCTTCTTTCCTTTCTTCTTCTTAATGCCCCCTTGGGATTCATCCTCTTACTGGAACCCTTTTTGCCTGTCTTCTTCTTTCCACAAGAAGAACTAGAGCCTTATTTTTCTTTACATGGCTCTCTGCTGTCTTCAACATATTCAACAGCTCAGGTAAGGAAGAATTAAGTTTGTCATATGGTAATTAAGAACAAACTGTGAAAATGACTCTGGGAAGTGATTGCAAGATCAAGTCTTGATTCAACTCCCCATCCATTACAAAACCTAATTGACCTAATCGAGTGATTAGATCAATTACCTTTAATACATGGTCTTGTACTGATGTACCTTCTGTCATCCTTGCACGGAACAACTGCTTAGATATTTCATATCTAGCAGTTCTACTGTGTTCTCCATAAAGCTCTTTTAAATTGAGCAGTATGGAGTTAGTATCCATGCTATCATGCTGCCTCTGCAACTCATTAGTCATAGAGGCAAGCATAACACACTTGACAGTAAGTGAGTCATTTTGCCACATATTATATGTGGTCTTCTCCTCTTGCGAGGCATCTTCCCTTGGTGGTTCCAAAATTGGGGTATCAAGAATATAGGAAATTCTTTCTTGACTGAGTACTATTTTTAAATTTCTCAGCCAATCAACATAATTAGGCCCAGTCAATTGTTGGCATCTAAAATACTACGGAGTGAGAGTGAAGAGGCCATTTATACATTTAAACAAAGAACAATACATAAGCAAACAACCATGAAATGACAATACATAATTAATTAGGACTTTAATTTAATTATGTCTCCCACTATTTTATCGAGCATCATAACCCTCTATACGATGATCGAGAAAACCCTAATTAGTTTTTCTTAGTGGGGTTGAGATCCCAATCCCTTATAAAAGACCTTGTGTGTACACACCAAATCTTATATAAGTTCATAGGTAGGAAAACTCTTTCCAATTGTAACCCGTACAATTCTCAACTTATCCCGGCCTCTAAAATATTAATAGCCTTGTGTATACACAACAAACTAAATTTTAGTTAAGTAAGACCCTTCATGCCATATAGTCATGACTTTAATAGTAATACCTGTGTGTACACAACAAAATATTACATTAAATCATGCCATAAACAAATAATTGTATTAGGCCAAAAATTGTGTTAGTCACCATATTAGGTCTTGTGTGTACACAACAAACCTAGTATAGATCGTAACACAATAATGACCTATCATGAAGGAAGGCCAATAATAGTATTTTAACACCAAGCATGTTAGTCAAGAATTAAATCAATCAGATCGGCCAGGCTAGTGGAAGAGATGTGGGGGTCCCCCCGTTGCTTTCTAGACACCCAATTAAAATTGGCCAGGTCAGTCAACGGAACCAATTAAAAACCACGATTCCCTTTACCTTCCCAGAACCACCTTTCTAGACACCGAAATGACTAATTATCCATCATGACTAATAATGCTTATCGGTTAACTATACTACCACTTAATATAATTTTAAGAGGGATTTATGCAATGCCAGCACATTCGATTAAAAGCTATCACATATATTAATACATGCTTTAAACTAAGCAAATATGTGAAATGTGTGCCATCTACTAGGACAACCATTTACCACATAATGGATACACCATTATGCCAGGGCAACCTTATTTTTGTATGATGGCTCCAGGGCTAATCATATCTCTAAGACATTAGGGTTTCAGTGGAAAACCCTAACTGGTGGCAATCATCAAACTCATGTTCAATCAAAGACATGCATTGTGCATCAATATAAAAACTTTAACATGATACTACATCATGAATTGAACTGCATAAGTTTTAATCCTAATAAGGAGGCTCTGATACCACTGTTGGGTTCGGTAACCAGTGCGGGGAAGTGGATTTCAAAATTTATGAAAACCAGGTCCGAACCCTAATCCCAAATCTCCTTATTAGCAATTAAAAACTATGACTACATGCATGTCCAAATTTAAACATTGTTTAAATACTAACCTCAGAATGCTATAACCAGTCTGATGCAGAAATGAACTCCAAATTGAGCAGCCTCTTGAACACACCAGGATCCACTTGTCCGCCCTCCGATGGTGATCCCACAGGGCAGATGATCAAGACACTGACTCCTTAATTGGGTTCCTTCCAATCAAGTTCTACCCCAAGAACTTGATATATGGGCTATTGGCTAGGACTCCTCTAGCCAAACTGGGACTAAACTTTCTCTCTTACCCTTCTCCTTGTCTTCTAGCAACTTTGGCCCCTTAAGACAATCTTGTCTTAAGAATAAGCCCTTGTCCTAAAATGAGACAAGGCTTGTCTTGGAGGGAGAAGAAAATTAGACAAGATGTCTTAATGTAAGAAAGAAAGGAGAGGCGCCTTCTTCCTTTACCGTCGGAGAGTTTCTCTCTAACTCTCCTTCTGTTCTGAGATTCGACAGAGCCAAGGCTTGTGAAAAGGAATCAAAGAGGAAAGAGAGGAGGGGAGGAACAATCTTCTGGAGAGGGAGAAAATAAAGAGGCAAGGCTTCGCTGTAGAAAAACTAGAATGATTTACGGTGAAGTCTTCTCCTTAAATAGGCGACAGAGGGCGTCTACCCATCTGTATCACCATCTCACGCCCCCTCTCTCCGTTCTCACATCCTTTCCCTTTAACTCACGGCCTTGATTAATCTCATGGCCTTTGGGATGGAAGACGCAAGAGAAAGAGTTGCAAAAACACAGAAGGGCACGCGCAGAAGAGAAGAGTCGCGCCCTTCGGTGTTTTTTTTCTGTTCTCTCACGGTAATCCCATTTTTTGAAGAGTCCACGCCTGGGTGGACTCTCTTCCACGCCTGCTTCAGCCAAAAACGCCGCGACCCCTTTCCTTTTCTCACGCAAAAAAACGCACTTGGAGAGAGTCCACGCGCGCGTGGAACTCTTCTCTTGCGCGCGCACGTGGGAAAAAAGGGGAAGGGGCTTAGGCGATGTGGAAAGGGGTTTTAGCCTCTTAGGTAGCCCAATTGGTAGCCTATTATTAGCCCAATGGCTTGAATCTTCAATTAGATTCAAAACCGGAATGAATTTGGATCTAAAAAGACCAAATCGGAACCCTAACTCGAATCCGATTCAAGTAGAAGCCATGGTTTGCAACACATGCTAGTGTGTTCATCTGCAAACAAGATTTAATTCCAATTAAATCCTTGATGATCTGTCCTAAGTGTGTGACCCATTGGGTTCCATACCTAGCCAGCAGTGGGCGAGTGCCAGTTGACCTAATTTGATCAGAATCATTCTAATCGATTTAGGTCAAATCGAGCTAACTCGAGTTAGTCAATTAGGACTCCTCCTAATTAGTGATCCAATTAAACCATTTAATTTGATCACCCACAAGAAAAGATTGACGTCTAGACGTGCATGTCTTCCCGGAAGATATGGAAATTCTGGTGAAATTCCAAAACTACCCTTCAATGGAAATTCCCGTACAATTCGATCCTTCAATCATCTTGTATCCCGAATATAACTATGGATATGGAAACATGTCAAAACCAGCTTTACTCATCCCAGCTCAGTCATACACTAATGATTCAATTAATTCGATATTAGAAATCATTTCTAATATCTGTACTTTGATCAAAGATTTCCTGAATCATCATCTGACCTAATTTGGCTGGATGCAATCTCCTCCTACTAGGAGTGATCAATTCCTTGTTGACCTACTCATTACCTTCATATACATTCATCATACCCGCATCAACCTCGTGCATGACCCAGTGTCATGATTGAGATTGAACCAAAGCATGGGTTCATGTACATAAGGTATTATGGCAGTCTCAGGTCATAGGACTACTTGTACAACTCCCACTATGTGAAATATCTATTGACATGCAGCTAAGGCTCCATTAGATGTTCTCAAACTGGATCTATTCAGTGAACTCATTCGCTAATGAGCACCACAATCCTTGTATTAGTGTCCCACACAAGTGACTGTGAGAGCGTCACCCTTTCAGCATACATAGGATGTGCCAGTCTAAACCGGAAACCCTGATCCCCAACTCAGGGTTCCTATGACTAGGAATATTCTTATTAGGGTTTTAAGGCCTTAGATCTCACTGGTATGATCTCATCATAGCCCTAGGACCATAGCCCTAATCTATGGGGTTCATCATATAATGACACAGCGATGATTGAAAAAAAAATATTGCCTTTATTAACTTGTCAATTTACAATGGTCTGGGAGATACAAATATTGGCTTATAGGGCATAATCCTTTCAGAATGGATGTAAACCCTCAATCTCACACCTTCGGATTTGGGGTTGTCCGGCTTACGTAAAACGTTTAGACTCAGACAAACTTGGTCCTAAGTCTGACAGGTGTTAATTCATTGGTTATCCTAAGGAAACCAAAGGGTTTTTCTTCTACTTAGAGAATGAGCAAAAGGTGTTCGTTGCTCTTAGAGCTATCTTTTTGGAAAAGGAGTTCCTTGGAGAAGGAACTATAGCCTCTAAGATTGAACTTGATGAAGTTCAGCCAATAGAAGAACCTGCACACTCTAAGGTCATCGTGGAACCGACTGTGATTGACTCACACCCTGAACCCATTAGGAGATCTGGTAGAATACCGCGTCAGCCGGATAGATACTACGGTTTCTTGGTCCGGGATGGCGATCCCATTGAGCTCGATGAGAACAATAAGGATCCGATCACTATATGAATGCACTTCAGAGATCTGACTCTGAGGCATGGCTTGGAGCCATGCGATCCGAAATGGAGTCCATGGAAATCAACAATGTTTGGACATTGGTTGATCCGCCTGAAGGAATAAACCCATCGGGTGTAAATGGATCTTCAAGAGGAAAAGGGGCGCAGATGGGAAGGTAGAGACCTATAAAGCCCGTCTGATTGCAAGGGGTATCGTCAGCGATATGGTATCAATTATGACGAGACTTTCTCCCGTGTGGCAATGCTCAAGTCCATTCCGATCATGCTTGCTTTGGAAGCATATTTTGATTACGAGATCTGGCAGATGGATGTCCGAACCACTTTCCTAAATGGGGAGCTAGAAGAGGAGGTGTATGTGATACAGCCTAAAGGGTTCATATCCACAGATGAATCAAAAGTATGCAGATTGCAGAGGTCCATCTATGGACTCAAGCAAGCATCTCGAAGTTGGAACTTATGGTTTGATAAGTGTATCAAATCCTACGGCTTCGTTAGGAACGAAGAAGAACCGTGCATCTATAAATGGGTTAATGGTTTGTGATTGTATTTCTAGTACTGTATGTAGACATTTCTTAATCGGGAATGATGTCGCAGCATTACAAGGAATAAAGGTCTAGTTATTATCTCAATTCTCCATGAAGGACTTGGGTGAAGCTTCTACATACTAGGTATGAGGATCTATAGAGATAGATCTAAGAAGATTTTGGGACTGTCCCAGTCTATGTACATTGACACCGTGCTGAAATGGTTCAGCATGAAAAATTCCAAGAAAGGCTATCTTCCAATAGGTTCTGGAATTATTTTTTCCAATAAAGATTATGCGACAACACCGAGGAAAGAGAGCGCATGAGTAGAGTACCTTATGCTTCTGTAGTAGGCTCTATCATGTATGCTATGACTTGTACTAGACCAGACGTGGCATACTCACTAGGAGTAGTGAGCAGATACCAGTATGCCAGGTGAGGTGCATTGGAAGGTGGTTAAGTCCATCCTTAAGTATTTGAGAAATACTAAAGATCAATGGCTAATTTATAGAGAACCTGACTTGAAACTTGTGGGGTACTCTGACTCCAGTTTCCAGTCAGATAGAGATGATAGCAAGAGTGTGTCAGGGTTTGTATTTACCCTGAACGGAGGAGCTATATGTTGGAAAAGTTTTAAGCAGACAACTATTGCAGATCGGTATGCGAAGTAGAATACATTACAGCATCAGATGCGGTAAAGGAAGCCATGTGGTTGCGGAAGTTCCATGGAGAGCTAGGGGTGGCACCTACCCTAGATGGTCCTGTTCCGGTGTACTGTGACAGCACTGGAGCCATTGCTCAAGCTAAGGAGCCTAAAGCTCATCACCGCACCAAGCACATATTGCGGTGCTACCACCTCGTACGAGAAATCATGGAACGAGGCGACATCAATCTTCTGAAGATCGATGGAAAATAAAATTTGGCCGACCCCTTCACTAAAGCCTCGGAATAAAAGAGTTCGACTATTGTAAATGGGAAATGGGTATAAGATACTCTTCTGATTGGCTTTAGAACAAGTGGGAGTTGTTGGGAATTGTGTCCCAAAGCCAATCGCCTGAGTTGTAGGCGGTTGTGCTGAGTATTGTATTCATTTTATGAATGATAAAATATTTTTTTTGGCAGCTCATCACATGTTGTATTTCCCTGAAATGAGCTCTTTCCATGTGATGAAGTCCTTAGGACTACACTGACTTCGATACAGAGAGGATTGTATCGACTGGTCCTTAAACCCTGTTCACAACCGAAGGATATATTGTACTGGATGGCAATATATCAAGTATAGGTTGTTGCATTTCACATCATTTGGTTGTCCTCTTGACCAAATGAGTGTGGTGACACTGATGTGATCTGCAAGTGGGATATGTGATATCTCATTGAACGTGACTCCGTGCAGCCCCTTATCTACCAAAGGGAAACTCACGTTTGGATATGGGTATATGTGTCCCTCTGACCTGAGGTCATTACGGTAGCTTGCAAGCAACTCCCTGTGCTTTGGTGCCAGACTACCCAGATTTTTAAACCGGTGTGATGGAAGGTTTCTGGGTACAGGCAAGTACTTGTGGAGCAGTGATGGACCAAGATAGAATTGACCTGTCCAAACAGTTTGGATTGAATGTCTCGCAGTATCTCAATTTAGCAAATCCTCGGCCGGGGTAGCCTAGTGAAGAGTCACTGGGTCAGCGAGGTTGAGACACGTAGTCGACTGACTCAGTCTGGGTTTGCAGCCCAATATCAGTCGTCCTGAGCATTAGAGGTCAAAGGGATGAATTATACGGTAACCATATGCCAGAGGTTTGATAGTTGCTCCTGCATCTTCGACCTATCCGGATGTCGGGACCCATTGCTAGATGGTTCCTGTGCTGGTACTGGAATTGTTCCAGTGCTACAATTTAGGTTCGAACCTATGAGGTCACATGCCACAAAGGATAACTCTCTGATCTGGATACCGATTACGATTGGGAATCGTCTCGGTTTTATGGTCACGTATTTTTTTGAGAAATCTTTTCCCCATCTTGCCCTTATCTACCTCAACCGGAAATTGTCTGGGCTGACCAGGACTATGCCAGGATTTTCTTGAATCAGTTTTGAACTGATTCAGAGCTTGTTTCAGCCTCCAATTGGTTGTGAACCAATTGAACCCAATTTAATTGGGCTTGGACCGGTTCAATCTAATTGAACCGAAAGTTTTTTTTTTTATTGGGATTGAACCAAATTTTATTTTGGACCGGTTTTCTTTTGAACCATTTTTTTTCTCCCTTGTGACCGTTCACACGATGCATTCGCTGGATTTTTTCCAGCATCCGGTTGAAGGCCAATCGACATGCATCTCTTCACCTCCCTCCCTCTTGTTTTAATTGCTGGTTTAATCACCTCTTTGTGGCTTGGTTAATGGATTTAACCATAGCCTCTTCGATTCCCATCGTTATTCCTCCTCCCTACAACCTTTAAACCACTTCCAGCGCTCCATTTTTTCTACAGTGCTAAATCACCGTGTGAGAGGCTAAAAACCATGAGAGGTCTTCTTCCTTGGAGAAACTCCATTACCTTTCCACCTATGTTTTAGACACCAGGGTTTGGTGAGTGATTGGGAGAGAAAACAGATTTTAATCCCTGATATTACTGATGCTCAAATTGCTGGAAGAAGGAAGCTCTATTTTGCTGAAAACATTTTCAGATTTGAGAGCTCTGTTACTTCCTTCCTCCCTCCCACCGTTCCAAGTCTTCCGGTGACTAGCATCGCCCGAGAGACGGATCAGTGCAAGCCCCTGGCGTGTCCCCCTCTAGAGAGTGTTCGATTGAGCATTTGGGAGCCAAATCAACCTCCTTTGCTGCTGTCATTTTTTGTTCTGTTTTTAGGTTGCAGAATTTTGAAGAGAGGAAGAATCAATCCAAACGACGTTGGATGATCGATCCTTTTACAGTCCCTGAAGGAAGAACCAGCATGAAGTTCCCTTGATTTTGGTGCTGGAAGTGAGACCAAAAGGTGGACCAATTTTCGTTTTGGTTTGCTGTAGATTTTGAGGAAAAGAGAGCCCATTTCAACGTGCTGGAAGAAGACAATAAGAATAAAGTTATTCCTGTTATCCCAGCTATTCCAGCTTTATACCATGTTATTCCAGGTAGGAATAAGGTATAGTTTCTAGTTTTATTTTTCAAGCATGCCTAGATCTAGGTTTATATTATTGTTTATAAATATTACATGCCCTTGTATGGTCGGGACACCTTAGGCACCAGAATAAGACAGAGGCTTTTCAACCCTCTGTAAATTGATCGATAATTTATGAGTCCATCTGTAATAAGGGCTTAGCTCATCAGAGTCCATTTTAGTTGTATTTGAGTTTTTGAGCTGTTATTTCAGTTCTGTACTAGTCAGCTCATGTTGAGCTAGTTCAGTCCAATGCTGGTCAGCTCATGTTGAGCTAATTTTATTTTTTTGAGTCCTATCCAAGCATACTGAAGACTCAAGACCACATCATACAAGTAATGACCAAGTCCACTAGTTGAATACATGGAAGTTTAGCCCAAGTCCAACCCAGCTTGAAGATTTGAAGACCCTAGGAGGAAAATCAGAAACCCTGATTCCTTGCAGATGCCCTCCAGATGCCCAGATTTCCTTCCAGATGCCAAAGTATATTCATAGATAAGGGCATCCATGACTCCAGAGGTCCATCTACATCCTAGCCCAAAGAAATCAAGCCCAGGGCCCAAGCCCAAGACCCTAAGAAGCAGATACCAGGGAATATTCCTGCTACCTGGCTACCAGGCCACCCTAGCTTCCAGAGGCCCAAATCCATGCACCCGGGCCCCTTTGGGCCGGCCCCTTGCGCTCTTAGAAGCCCGAACGCCCCCCTAGGTGTCCTTGGAGTGTTGGCCAAGTCAAAAAAAATTTTAGGGATTTTTTCTACCTAATGTTTCCTTATTTTCTAGCTAGGGTTTGAGAGGGAAAAGGATTCTCATGTAAAGACTAATGTGCCTTACTTGGAGCCCAAGGTTAAGGGTCTATTAAGGGACCTAGCCTCTTATATGAATGGAGAATTTTGATGAATGAAAACTTGAGTTCTTCTATTGAGTTGTGTGATACCCTGCTGTGTGCATAAAGGGGTTTGCGATAGTTTTTCTTCACAGTGCTGCAATCATCTTCCTGCTGCCAACAAGCATCTCAGATCCCTGGACGCCCACTCCAAAAGAAGCCTTCTCTTGTTGTTTTTCCTTTGTTTCTTGTTCCTTTGTAAGTTTTTTAACCCCTGACTGGTCGTTTACAGGTCCCGAGTTCCTACGAATCCAACGACTCTAGCCAAGCCTCAATTGGATCGCAGAGCAGAAAGACGGGTATCCGTGGGTCTTTGGCTCGGTTTTCCAGGCCGCATCCATCGAGGAACGAGAGACCCTTTGCTGTGATCTTCACAGAAGTTGTCAAGTACACCCCCTCTACCTCCAGTTGTTTTAGTAGGAGAACTTGCCCTAACCGAGGCTTCTCACCCCGGCGATCCTTCTTTTCTACTTTTCTAGGTCCTAATCTGCATGTTGATCTTCTAAAATTCATATAAAATTCTCTACAGCTTATTTAATCAGAAATTCAGGAATTAATCACTCAACCCCATATATAAAACATACAAAAAAAATTGCATGCATATTAGTTCCCCCATCATTTGGTATCAGAGCTTAAATTAGGGCTTGTTTTCTGTAATTTTTCAGTCCGTATATGCTCTATTATTTTAATTATTCTCCCAAATAAAAACTCTAAAAATTCAAAATTTATTTTTATAGATTCATCATAATTCACTGTAAGTTTAAAAATTTTCTCAAATTTTATTATGATTTGTGAATGTTTTGCAAGTGGGAATATAGCCTATAAGTTTTCTGCTCTATTTTTTCTGCAAGACAAGTTGGAAGTTTTAGGGTTTTGATTAGAATCTCTTGCATATCTTTTAATTTTAGTTTATTCCTGCATATTAGGGCATAAATTACATGTTTTATTATGTTTAAAAAAAAATACCAAAAAAAAGAAATTTACATATTCTCCAAAAAATACCAAAAACATCTAAACCCTAATTTGCATTCTCATCTGCCTGCCATCATTGCATAATTTACTTTTAAGGGCACTCTTGTTATATCAGATGGGGGGAGGATTTGATCACCTCTCCTTAGCCCAAAACCACATCCCTTGCATTCGGTCCCAAGCCTTAACCTAAAATTAACTAGACTTAATTTGCCCTAGTGGGCTAGGGACACCAACTGGTCGGGTCTGGGCTACGTGTTAGATCAATGTGTCAAGCTAACCTGTGTGTGCCTTGTGCTTGGTGTCTAGAATGGTGGTTTAGGGATTCAATCTCGAAAGGCTTGTGTGCTGGTCTACCTACCTGGCCAATCTCTGATTGGTGTCTAGGATTGGCAATCAGGGACCTAACACTCCCCTTATACCTGCCTGACTGAGTACAGGATACTATAGGCTAGTTTGCCACCCTGATTGATTATCTAGTTTAGACTCTAGGTCTTGTTAGCTGTAGTCGATCTTATCAAGTCTTGCATGAGCACTAGATCAGGAGTTTCATATCACCACCTCCTTCACAAATGTCTGAACCCATGGAAAATTTAAAAGCCCAAATAAAAGACCTAGCTGATCAAATGGCCCAGATGGCGACCCAGTTAACTCAGTCTGGTATTCAAACCAATGATAGAATTGACCATCTTGCCAATAGGTTTGAGCAGTTAGAAGTCCGGGTAGGGACCCTAAGAAAAACCCATGGGTCACTGTCTGAGCCAGATCATAGTTCCCCTCAACCTAGGAGGACCCCAAACCCTAATCCATACCTTGAGGTCGAACCTAGGAGAGCCCCTCATCCTGACCCATACTTTAACCCTCAGCCTAGGAGGACCCCAGACCCTGACCCATACCAAGAGGTCGAACCTAGGAGAGCCCATCGTCATGACCCAATCCCTAAGGTTACTCCTAGAAGACCCAATCAGGATTTTATAGACCAGGAAGATAGATCCTATTTACCCTCTCCCTATAAACCTAGTATACCCATAACCAATAGATCTTATGACTCCAAATCCTATGAACCTAGAACCTTTGAATCCATAACTTATGAACCTAGATCCTTTGTCTCTAGATCACATGATCATAGATTTTATGCACCCACACCCTATGAGCCTAGTAGACCCAACACACCAATATTCTGACCCATATAGGGAGTCAACCCTAGGAGAACCCAATATTCTGACCCATATAGGGAGTCCAATCCTAGGAGAACCCAGTATTCTGACCCATATAGGGAGTCCAGCCCTAGGAGGACCCAATATCCTGACCCATATAGAGAGCCCAACCTTAGGAGGACCCCCATATGATCCATCCTTAGAACCTGACCATAGAGCTGACCCAAAACCCTATGACCCCAGATCCATAATCTCATGACCCATAGATCTACACCTTGTCCTATGAGCCCAGAGAACTCATAACCCTAAGTATCAATCTAGTACTAGTCAGGTTCCCTTAGTCAACTTGAACCCATAAGATTAGCTCCCCTAAATATGAGCCCAGTAGTGAGCCACTACCCCTTAGGCAACCTAAACCTACTAGGATTAGTGTCCATAATCAAAAACCAGGACCTAGCCAATTTTCCCTGAGCCGACCTTCTCCAACCATTCCTAAGATTGACAAGGCTTACATTAACGCGAAAGTGTATGAAGCTGATGCAAACTTAGTGGATGAGTATGAGGGAGAAGAGGAGACACCTTTAGATGACCTAGAATTAGCTGACCCAATAGATACCCAGGTAGAAGCCAACCTAGAGGTAGTTGACCTTGACCACATCCAACCTAAAGCTATAATGGTAGAACAAATAGAGGAAGAGAACCTAGGTACTACTACTAGAGCCTTACCTGAGGAAACCATAGAGGAGAGCCAAATTATAGAGTCTAGTCCTAACATACAAGAACTAGAAGAATTTATTAAGGACTTGATCTCTTTGAATCAGTACCTTCAGGATGAGCCTCTCTTATAGTTCCCATTAAGGACCTCTTCCTGAGATTAGTAACCCATCATTCATATGCAAACCCATAGATATACCATAACCTCGTAGGGTTAGCTCATTAGTCTAGGATTAGTCCTGACATGCCTTCTTTTATCGAACTTTATCCAACTAACCTTGAACTTTTTTCCTGCCCTACCAAACTACTTCTGAACCCACTTCCTATGTTCTGCCCTTTCCTGACACCTCCAGCATTTCTAGGATCATTTGATTGCATTTAGCTGAGATTAGCATCACTGCATGCATTCATCATGCATGTTAGGTTTGCATCTTACTTCTGGCACACTCTTTGGAATTTGGTAGGAGTTCACTGTAATTTTCATGTGCATGTCAAGCTAGGATCAACCTAGAGACCTATAATCTATTAGGTTTAGATCCAAGAGTTCAATAAAATTTCCTTCGATAGGAATGCTTAGTCGAGTCTGTTAGGTGTCAGTGTTGAGTTCTTTGCATCATCTTGTTAGGCGTATGCATGTGCCTAGCTGTTCACACACACCTCACTAATATTAAACACACTGGCTAATTCCCGAAGATGGATCATCAAAGAATTTGATGTAGTGGATTCAATCTTGGTTAGGCTTAGGCCTAAAAGAAGCTTATGTGAGAGCCGGACCTTTTAAAGTCAAGAAGAGAAGGTCGCGGGATCAATGCCTAGGTGTTAGAATTGCCTTCAGATTTGGGCATTTGTTCTATCTTCAATATTACAGACCTGGTTGAGTATAGGGAACCGGCAGCGATACCTAGTGAGGCCTTTGGACCTATTCCATTTCATTGTTAGTGACCCTAACCTAGAGTGTCCACAAACAAATTTGGCCTGAGAGAGGAGAACGGATTGATCGTATCCTGGACGATTAAGCCATCACAACCCAGGGCCATGACTATCAACGCTTCCTGGTCCGATGGCAAGGCCGGCCAGAATCAGACGATTCATGGATTTCTTGAGAGGACTTGCAACGCCTCAACCCAGACCTTCTCGAGAGAGATGTGAGCCAGTTTGACCTTCACTCGACAGGGTCGAGTTCCTCCCATCCCGGGAGAATTGGTGGGGACACCTAAGGCACCAGAATAAGATAGAGGCTTTTCAACCCTCTGTAATTCATCAATAATATGAGTCATCTATGTAATAAGGGCTTAGCTCATCTGAGTCTATTTAAGTTGTTATTTGAGTTTATTGAGTTGTTATTTCAGTTCTGTATAGTCAGCTCATGTTGAGCTAGTTCAGTCCAATGCTGGTCAGCTCATGTTGAGCTAATTTTATTTTTTTTGAGTCCTATCCAAGCATACTGAAGACTCAAGACCACATCATACAAGTAAAGACCAAGTCCAACCAGATGAAGACATGGAAGTTTAGCCCAGTCTAACCCAGCTTGAAGATTTGAAGACTTGAGAGGAAAATTAGAAACCCTGATTCCTTGCAAATACCCTCCAGATGCCCAGATTTCCTTCTGGATGCCAAAGTATATCATAGATAAGGGAATCCATGATTCCAGAGGTCCATCTGCATCCTAGCCTAAAGAAATCAAGCCCAGGCGCCAAGCCCAAGCCCCTAAGAAGCAAGATACCAGGGAATATTCCTGCTAACTGGCTACCAGGCCACCCCAGCTTCCAGAGGCCTAAACCCATGCACCCGGGCCCTTTGGGCTGGCCCCTTGCTGCTCTTAGAAGCCCAACACGCCCCCCTAGGTGTCCTTGGAGTGTTGTCCAAGTCAAGAAAAATTTTAGAGATTTTTTTTACCTAATGTTTCCTTATTTACTAGCTAGGGTTTGAGAGGGAAAAGGATTCTCATGTAAAGACTAATGTGCCTTACTTGGAGCCAAGGTTAAGGGTCTATTTAAGGGACCCTAGCCTCTTGTATGAAGGGAAAATTTTGATGAATGAAAACCTTGAGTTCTTCTATTGAGTTTGTGTGATACCCTGCTGTGTGCATAAAGGGGTTTGCGAGAGTTTTTCTTCCAGTGCGGCAATCATCTTCCTGCTGCTAACAAGCATCTCAGATCCCTGGATGCCCACTCCAAAAGAAGCCTTCCCTTGCTGTTTTTTCTTTATTTTTTGTTCCTTTGTGTATTTTCTAACCCCTGACAGGTCGTTTATAGGTCCCCGAGTTCCTATGAATCCAACAACTCTATCCAAGCCTCAATCGGATCACCGAGCAGAAAGCCGGTATCCACGGTTTTGGCTCGGTTTTCCAGGCCGCATCCATCGAGGAACGAGAGACCCTTTGCTGCGATCTTCACAGACGTTGTCTGGTACACCCCTATACCTTCAGTAGTTTTATTGTAGGAGACTTGCCCTAACCGAGGCTTCTCAGCCCCGGTGATCCTTCTTTTCTACTTTTCTAGGTCCTAATCTGCATGCTGATTTTCTAAAATTCATATAAAATTTCATACAACTTATTTTAATCTAAAACTTGGGAATTCATCACTCAACCCCATATATAAAAACATACAAAAAAAATTGCATGCATATTAGTTCCCCCATCATTGTACATGCCTAGTATTGCCTATACATGCATCCAGAATTTGTTAGATCCTGTGCGTAGCAGGTAGTTTCCGCTGTGATTTTAAAATTTTTTAAAATTCATACCTGCTCCCTGCTTTGCATGCTTAGCGTAGGCACCTGCAACCGCGCTTTATCTTTCAGTCAAGATTTTAATTTTTTTAATTTTAGATTTTTAATTATTTAAAAAAAAATTAGTATGTACTTAGAAAAATCCTAACTACCAATTTTTAATTTTAATTTTTTTTAAATAATGCCAAAAAGTCCCTGACAATGGTGCCAAAATTTATGTGCATCGCAATGCACCAATTCTTATATAGATTAGTGAGAGTAAGGGTCAAATCTATAGGGACCTTTGAGTTATTTCAAAAGTATAATGCATATAGAGAGAGGAAGGAAATTAATAGAAAATTAGTAGTGATAATAATCCAGAGATGATCTATCCTAATGAGAGAAAGGCCTATACCCATAGATCATGGCCATCCCTTTTATGAATAGATTAGTCAAAATAATAGTGAAAATAATCAAGATATGACCTATCTTAACGAGAGCATGGCCCGTACCCGTAGATCATAGCCCATCCCTTTTAAGAATAGATTAGTCAAAATTATATTCACGTAGAGAAACTTACCTCAAAAGATTTTTACTGCTCATTAATCTGCTTGAAACAAAATAAAGAAAAACATGAATTAACAGAAAGCTCTTTTCATTTCATAAAGTGAGGAGTACATCAAATGAACACATCTAAATGTAAATCCTTTTCCTAAATAGACTTCCAGAGTGAAGCTGCAGCAAATCCAAAGATACCAGAAGATGGAGTAGTCCTGAGATGCGATGGAGAGCGAAGAGTGGGAAAACGTGTCTAGTGCAGTGGGAGTGGGAACTAGTCAGGATGGAGGGGGTCAAAAAGATGGAAGAGAGTGGAAGTAATGAAAGAAAAATGGAGAAGAGAGAAATGGAGTGGAGTGAAGAAAGAATTGAGAGAATAAGGATTGAAAGAATAGGACTGTATGCCTCTGACTGCCCCAACTCCACACACCTCTTTCCATGGTCAAGAGTTCCGTATTTTTTAGGTAGTGACCCAACAAGCTACCAAAATTCCGTTCCACCATTCCAACGAGGATCCAAACAAACTCCAATGATCCTAACAAAGTTCTAACGCTCCCAACTACATCAAGTTCTTGATCAATTGCATCCAACAATCTCCAACAAACTCAACTACGATCCAACAATCTACATGGCTATTCCAACGACCCAACAGCTTAACTCCCAGTCAGTTCCCATTATTCAAACACAACAGTGGCTACTACAAATTATCTTAGACAATAGAGGCATGGCCGGTGATGGGCAACGTGGCATGGCCAAATAGGGACAACGAGGAGATGGCTGTTGTAGGTGATCGATGGCTTGGGATCATCATGGACTCTGACCATGGGAGCCTTCTCGATGGTGAGGGAAAGGGTATGGGTGGCTTCTCCAACTGGTGGTGGGCTGAGCATGAGGTTTGGTGTCTTAGGATGATCATGGAATAGTAGAGAAGAAATCAAAGAAGAGCAGTAGCTTCCCGGCCATTTTCTTGGCCATGGGAGGCTTCTTCGATTGACAAGGGAGGCATCGAAAGCTTGGGCAGCGGTGGGACAGCAATTTTGGTGAGTTTCAACTTAAACCGGGCTTCGTGGTCCATGGCTCTATTTTGTGGACCATGGCCATGGCATCCCGTGGACCTCAAGCCAAAACGTATACCATTCAATCAGTCCATGGTGGATTGGCTATGCCAAAATTCATGCATTCTTTGTTTAATTCTTTGAATTTCAATTCTATGCTCATTTTAAGTTCAATTTGAGTGTCGTTTGCACCGTTTAGACTCCTAAAATCGTGCACTTCATGTTGCTGGTAAAAGAATGTTGCCCTAAAAGCCAATCATTGTAAGGGCATTTCTATGGTCTTCCAACTCATGTATGATATTATTTATCAATAAAAGGCATTTTTTGATTCATCCTATTGATGCATCTTATAAAATTTATGATGAATCCCATAGGTTAGGGCATTGAAATTAGGGTTATGATGGAGATCATAATGGTAAGACCTAATTTCCTATAAACCCTAATCTAAAATATTCCTAGTCATTGGATAATCGATTCGTGGATCGATGAATCTGGATAGACTAGCACATCCTATGTATGCTCGATGGAGAGGGTGGTTGGTCTCACAACCACATGTGTAGAGACACTAATACAAGAATATGGGTGCTCTTTAGGTTATGAGTCCACTGAAATGATCTGACAAGAGAATATCAAATGGAAGTCTTACTTACTTATCAAAAGAATGTTCTCTTAGTGGGAGTTGTGCATGTGATCCTTAATCCTGAGACTACCATTGTATCTTGTGCACATG
The DNA here is from genome assembly GCA_021397845.1 of Areca catechu. Lineage (NCBI taxonomy): Eukaryota > Viridiplantae > Streptophyta > Magnoliopsida > Arecales > Arecaceae > Areca > Areca catechu. Next base: position 137,202,672 of record CM038051.1, on the reverse strand, counting down.
AACCCATGTTTTGGTGCATATCATCATGGCAATAAGTCATGTATGGGATGTTACTGGATATGGGGGATCGTGTATGAAGGTAATGAGTAGGTCAACTAGGAATCAATCACTTCTAGTAAGAGGAGAAGTTATCCCGTGTGATCTCTCGAATGATGACTTACGAAGTCTTTGGCCAAAGCAAGATGAGATTAGATAGGGTTTCTAAACATTCATCGGTTGAGTCTTCATTATCGAATTGAAATTCAAAAGGATTAAGTGCTAGGTTTGCTATCCTTATGCCCATCACTTAATCGGGATACAGGAAGATCGAAGGATTGAATTGTAGGTAACTTTCCAATGATTGGTATTTGGTACTTTCCACCAAATTCCTCATCTTTTGGGTAGGCATGACACATTGCTAGATGTCAATCATGTTTTGTGGATTTTCATGAATAAATTGGATTGAATTCCTGAGTCAATTCAAAAGCTGGTTCAAATTTGCAACTTAGGTGAGCTCAGTTTGACCAAATTAGGTCAATCGAGTTCGATTGGATCGAATCGGCTCAAACCTAGATCTACTGCTAGCTAGACATGGAACCCAAAGGGTCATACATATTAGGGAATTGACCTAGGAAGTCAATTGCATTTTAATTAGGGTCATGGGATCCTAATTGGTTTGGTAGATTGCACACTAGCATGTGTAGGCTGACCTAATCTCCTAACATAATTGAATTTGGTCTAAAAGGTTGCTAAATGGACTAACAAATTTATAGGAGACCTAGATTTGGTTGTGTCCTAAGTGGGACAAATTTATCAGATTTTATCTAATACTTTTTTGGACATTTTATGTGCCATATATGAAGAGTCCAAATGGCATGAGACTTTTGGCGCAAAATGGGTGCTCGGCAAATAAAAGGGCACAGAAGGACCAAGAGTCCTTCTACTTGATAATCACTGATACAATGATGTAGTAAATTAAATTTTATTTCATTTGACACCCATTTTACATATCTTTTGACTGGGTTAAATATGTGAAAGGCATGGAGAAAGATGGCGCTCAAAGTGAAGAGTCTCGACTCTTCAATATTGGCGCATATATTTTTGTCACAGAGAAAGGACAAGAGTCCTTCAGCTTATCATTCACCAAAGCCAAATAATGTCCAAGGGACTTTATCCTCATCTCCATGCCCTCTCATATGGGCTTTGACCAATCAACAAAAGGAAGAATGTGGTTGAAAGAATTGGGAACACATGAAGAGTTGCGACTCTTCATGTTTGGCACTAATTCCATGAAGCATAGTCCATCTGCTTTAATGAGTTTCAAATCACCGATGCTTCTAAATCATAAGCCATGTCCGTTGGCCTTCCTACAACCGGTCACTGCCATGTGTCAAGTGGAAAAGTTGGCAGGAAACTTGAAGAGACATATATGGCAGTTGGCACAGGAAATGTCATGACTCTTCAAGATAAGACTCCTTCTTATTGAAGGGTCTTATTTGATCTGTTGATTGAAAGATCAAAGGCTGATGAAAGGCATATTGTTGGGAATTGTGTCCCAAAGCTAATTGCTTAGGCTGTAGGCGGTGCTCAGTATTATAATTTGTATATGAATAAATAAAACTTTATTTTGGCAGATCATCATATTATTCATTTTCCTGTAATGAACTCTATTTATGTGATGAAGTCCTTAGGACTGCAATGACTTTGATATAGAGAGGATATATCGAGTGGTCCTTTAAAAAGGTTCACAACCAAAGGATATATTGTACAGGACAACAATGTATCAAGTATATGTTCTTGTGGTTCATATTGTTTGGTTGTCCTCTTGACCAAAAGAGTGTGGTGACACTGATGTGATCTGTTTGTGGGATGTATGACATCTCATTGAACATGACTCCATGGAGCTCCTTTCTGCCAAAGGATTGCTCGCGATTGGATATGGGTATATGTGTCCCTCGGATCTGAGGTGACTATGGTAGCTTGCAAGCAACTCCTTGTGCTTTAGTACCGGACTACGCGGATTTCTAATCTAGTGATGGAAGGTTTCTGGGTACAGGCATGTACTTGTGGAGCAGTGGTGGACCAAGATGGAATTGACTGTCCAAATTGTTTGGATTGAATATCTCGTAGTGTCTCAATTTAGCAAATCCTCGACCGGGATAGTCTTAGTGAGGAGTCACTGGACTTGCGAGGTTGTGACATGTTATGGATTGACTCAGTTAGGGTTGGCAGTCTAACCCTAGGTCATCTTGAGCATTGAAGGTCAAGGGGATGAATTATACGGTAACAATATGCCAAAGGTTCGATAAATTGCTCTCGCATCTTCGACCAATACTGATGCCAGGATCCATACTAGATGGTGTCTTGTGCTAGTACTGGAAGTGTTCTAGTGCTACCATTTAGGTTCGAACCTATGAGGTGACACACCACAGAGGATTTCTTCCAGATCCGGGAGCTGATCAACCATTGGGAATCATTTCGGTATTAAGGTCAAACATTCTGATTGAGCACTTATTGGATTTTTTCTGATCAATCTGGTCCACCTAGTCTGATTTGGATTGACCAGGATCGGTTTGGGTCAACTAGGAACCGTTCCTTATAGATCAGGACTGGACCCTGGTTTTCTTACTGATCAGGTGTTGGTCGGACCGGGGTTTGCTGAACCAATTTTTGGGTTTGATTAACCGGTTTTATACTTGGTGTTTATACCGTATTTTATCCAGATTTCTCCTATTGTCGCTTCCCTGTTTTTACTGTGTATGGGATTTGCACCGCATGAAGTCGATCGGATGAAGCTTGGGTTTTCTAATTGATCCTTTGCTCCGTGAACTGGAAGGCCTCTCCTTGTTTTCTCGTGTACATCTTTCCTATCTCTCGCATGGTTTTCACGGTGATACAGCCTGCGGTTCTTAGTTTCTTTCACCAATTAAAAAGAGTTTTAAAACCTATCAAAAGCGGATCAAGAGCTTTTCAAACAGGCATTTGGGTTTTATCTAGATACTTCTTCGATCTTTTCCTGGCCTTCATGCAATTTCTCCATCTCTGATGTTTTCTGGGTTGAACGTGTGCAATGAGGGAGAGCTGTAGAAACAGGGCATGCGATAGAGAGGAGCAGAGAGCCATTTATGAGTGAGTTTTGGAATAAAAATCTGAATGCAGAAGTTCATGGTGCGACCGATTGGTGCGAACATCAGAGGCACCAGAATAAGGCAGACGCTTCTCAACCCTCTGTGAATCACTTAATGACATTCGAGTCCACTGTAATAAAGCTTAGTCCAGCTGAGTTGAGTCCTGTATTAGTCAGCTCATGTTGAGCTAGTCCAGTCCAGTACTAGTCAGCTCATGTCGAGCTTATTTTATTTTTTGTGTCCTGTCCAAGCACACTGAAGTCTCAAGACCACATCATACAAGTGAAGAACAAGTCCAACCAGATTGAAGACATGGAGGTTTATCCCAAGTCCAACCCAGCTTGATGACTTGAAGGCCCCAGGAGGAGGATATAAAAATAATTACAAACCAGAAGCCCTGGACCAGCCGGAAGGAAATTGGGCCATCCCAGGCCCAAGAAAGAATTAGGGCGCCATTCCTTATGGTAACCCTCCTCTTGGTCGGCCACTTAAGGTCACCCACTTGGCCGACCAAGACAAGGAGAGGGAGAGCAAATCTTGGGGTTTTTATAACTATGTTGCTTTATTTTCCTAGCTAAGGCTTGATAGGGAAAGGACTCCTAGGTAAAGTCAAATGTACCCTTACTTGGGGCCCAAGACTAAGGGTCTATTTAAAGGACCCTAGTCTCTTGTATAACGATTGATCTTGATATATGAATTAAACTTGAGTTCTCTTCTATTGCTTTGTGCTACCTGCTTGTGCTTAAGGGGTTTTTGTGGGCTTTCATCTTCCCGGTGCTGCAATAGAATTCCTACCGCTAACATTCTTCCAGAGCCAGGCCGCCCCTCCTAAACCTATCCCCTTTGCTATTTTTCTTTTTCCTATGAGTTTTCTAACCCCTGACATGGTCGTTTGCAGGGTCCCAAGTTCCTACAAATCCGACGACTCCAGCCACGCCTCAATCGGACCACCGAGCAAAAAGTCGGGTATCCGCGGGGTCTTTGGATTTTCCAGGCCGCATCCATCGAGGAATGAGAGATCTTCACTGTGATCTTTCTCTAGCACTTCAGACATTGTCAAGTACACCCCCTCTACCACCAGTAATTTTTTTGTGGGAGAACTTGCCTAACCGAGGTCTCAGCCACGGCGATCCTTCTTTATTGCTTTTCTAGGTCCTAATCTGCATGCTTGACTTCTAAAATTCATATAGAATTCCCTAAAACTTATTTTGATCCAATTTTTGGGATTTAATCACATAACTCCACATATAAAACACCCAAAAATAATTGCATGCATATTAGTTCCGCATCATTGCCATCAGAGCTTAGATTATGGCTTATTTTTGCATCTTTTATAGTCTGTATATGCTCTATTATCTTATTATTTCTCAAAATTAAAAACCTAAAAATTATTGGATTCTTTAACAATTCAACATCAAAATTTTTCAGAATTTTTTTTTAATTTTTCAAGTCGGCGCTTGATTTTATCCAAAAAATATTTCTTGAAATATTTGGGCTCTTTTTTTTCAAACAAGTTTGGAATTTTATAGGTTTTAATTATCATCATCTTTGCATTTCGTTTTTATTTGTAAGAGATTTTATTTAGGTCATTTAGTGCGGTACAATCTTATCTCTACATTGGTTGGAAAAAAAAAAAAATTACATTTCTCCAAAAACACCTCATCTAAACACTATTTGCACCTCATCTGCCTGCCATCATTTAATTTAGGGAAAAGGGCACTGTTATATAAGATTAAGTTGATAACCTCCATTAAACCAAAACCACCCCTTGCATTCGGTCCCAAGCCTAACCTAAAATTAAATAGACTTAATTTTCCCTAGTGGGCTAGGGACACAACATGGTCTGGTCGGGTCGGGCTAAGTGTCAGATCACTGTGTCAAGTTAACCTGTGTGTACCTTGAGCTTGGTGTCTAGAATGGTGGTTTAGGGATTCAATCCCGAAGGGCTTGTGTGCTGGTCCACCTACCTGGCCAATCTCTGATTGGGGTCTAGGATTAGCAACCAAGAACCTAACACTCCCCTTACACCTACCTGGCTGAGTACAGGGTTACTATAGGCTAGTTTTTCACCCTGATTGAGCACCTAGTTTGGACTCTAGGTCTAATCAACTGTAGTCAGTTTGATAGAGTTTTGTATGAGTACTAGATCAGGGGTTTCATATCACCCCCCTCCTTCACAAATGGCTGAATCCATGGACCATTTTGATGCCAAACTTGATGCCCTTGGAGAAAGGTTAGCCCAAACCTCAATCTTAGGTTTGAGCAAGCAAATGCCTAGTTGACCCAGAGGCTTGAATAAATAGATGCCAGACTAGGAACCCTAGAGGAGACACGTAGGACCCAGTCTGAGCCTGACCCTGAGTCCCCTCACCCTAGGAGAACCCCTCACCATGACCCTTATTATGATCCTAGGAGGACCCCAAACCCTGATCCATACCGTGAGGTTGAACCTAAGAGAGCCCTTATCTTGACCCATACTATAATCCTGAACCTAGGAGGACCCCAACCTTGAACCATACCGTGAGGTTGAACCTAGGAGAGCCCCTCAGCCTGACCAATATTATAATCCTGAACCTAGGAGGACCCTGAACCCTGATCCATACCTTAAGGCTGAACCTTGGAGAGACCATCATCCTGACCCAATCCCTGAGGTTCATCCTAGAAGGCCCAATCAGGATTTTGTAGACTAGGAGGACAGATCCTATAGACATGTTAAGCTTGATGCCCCAACTTTTGATGGTTGTCTAGATCCTAAGGTCTATATAGATTGGGAGGGAGAGATGGATCAATATTTTGAGTGGTATGATATGACGGAGGAGCGTAGTTTAGGTTTGCTAAGCTTAAGTTGGTTCGGGAAGCCAGGTTACATTGGGCTAGTGTTGAGAGAACCCTTAGTCTAGGAGGGTGTGATCCTATATCCACCTGGTGGGCCATGAAGGGTAAGCTTAGGACAAGATACGTTCCATCTTCATATCATAGTGGTTTACTGGTTCAGTGGCAACGATTTAATCAGGGTAACAGGAGTATATATGAGTACATCACGAAATTGATGAGTATTCAATGCGATGTAATTTAAAGGAGTCTGAAGATATTGTCTTATCTAGGTTTAGGGCTGGACTGAGAGATGACATTAAGAAGGAGCTCTATATGAGAGAGGTTAAAGGCCTGGACCATGCTTACCAAATTGCTAGGGATCATGAGCATTTTCAGAGAGGGCCCGTTTACTATAGACTTGAGCCCACTAGATACCCTAGTCAGTATAGAGGAGCTAGCCAGCCCCACCACAGCCGACCGATGCCCAGCCGACTTAGTCCGAGTCGACCCATTCCTAGTCAGCCAGGTTCGAGTCGACCCTAGCCGAGTACTCCTTTGACTCGTATAGATGATAGAGAAAAATCTGTAGAGGTCCCTAGGAGTAACAACCCCCAGAAGACCTATTATAAATGCAAGAAACCAGGCCACTTTATGCACCAATGCCCAGCCACCCTACACTTAGGTGAGCTAGTGGAGGAAGAGCCTGAACCTGTAGTCATACCTGAGGGAGAGGTTTATGAGGCTGATGATCAGTTAATAGATGAGAACGAATGTGAGGAGGAGGAACCTGAGTCTGAGAACCAATTAGGAGTGGTTAGGTGCATCTTAACCCAAACCCCAGTTAAGGAAGATTAGCGTAGGACTAGCATCCTACAGACTTTTGTTAAGATAGGAGGTAAGGTTCTTAATATCATCATAGACAGTGGGAGTTGTATCAATGCCATCTATGCCAAGATAGTTAATACTTTAGGATTGACCATAGTTCCCCATCCTAGCCCGTACAAAGTTTCTTGGGTAGATTCCACCTCCATCCAGATTCAAGCTAGGTGCCAAATCTTAATTAGATTGCAAACCTATGAGGAAAAGATTTGGTGTGATGTCATCCCCATGGAAGTGAGTAGTATCATTTTAGGTCGACCTTGGCTTTTTGATCATGATGCAACCCTATATAGTCGAACCAATGTTTGTGCTTTTAACTACCATGGGAATAAGTTTGTAATCAATTCAGCTCCCTCTAGAGACCCGTTTAAGAGGGGTTCTAGTAGCCTTAAGGACAAGAAACCTGGAGTTAACCTGATTAAGGCTAGGGAGTTAGAAAAGGAGATTACTGAGGGTAACCCTATATGTATCTTGACCTCCAAGGAAATACTTGAGCCGACCCAAAAAGAACACCTTAAAGAAATTGTTGAAGCTTTGAAAGAATTTGAGGATGTCTTCCTTGAGGATTTACCTGATCAACTACCACCCCTTAGAGACATCCAGCATGCAATAGATTTATTTCCAGGAGCCACTTTACCAAACCTTCCTTACTATAGACTGAATCCCAGTGAGCATCAATAATTACAGAAACAAGTTGGAGAATTACTTAGGGAGGGTTTCATTAGGGAGAGCCTGAGTCCATGTGCAGTCCCTGCTCTACTAACCCCTAAGAAAGATGGTACCTGGAGGATGTGTATAGATAGTAGAGCTATCAACAAGATAATTGTGAAGTATAGGTTTCCCATTACCCGATTGGATGATATGTTAGATATGATGGCCGGAGCCAGAGTTTTCTCCAAGATAGACCTTAAGAGCGGTTATCATCAAGTTAGGATTAGACATGGGATGAGTGGAAAACTACTTTCAAGACAAAGGATAGCCAGTTTGAGTGGGTTGTAATGCCTTTCGGACATTCCAATGCACCAAGTACTTTTATGAGGATTATGACCCAGGTTCTGAAAGAGTTTACCAGAAATTCATTGTGGTCTACTTTGATGATATTTTGATTTATAGCAGGACTAAGAAGGACCACCTTAGTCATCTAAGACTAGTATGCCAGACCCTTAAGGAGAATAGCCTCTATGCCAACTTAAGAAGTATGATTTCATGACACATAGAGTTATCTTCCTAGGTTTTGTTATCACCCCTGAGAGAGTTTTTGCAGATCCTAAAAAGGTTAGGGCAATTGTTGAGTGGCCTACCCTCTAGTGTCCATGATGTGCATAGTTTCCATGGCCTGGCAACCTTTTACAGGAGATTTTAGGGGTTTTGTACAATCGTCGCACCTATCACTGATTGCATTAGGAAGGGTACAGTTGAGTGGACCAAAGCAGCTGATAAGGCTTTCCTATAGCTTAAAGATAAGATGACCCATGCACCCATCCTTAGACTACCTGACTTCACTAAAGTGTTTGAGGTCACTTGTGATGCCTCGGGAGTAGGAATAGGTGGTGTACTAAGTCAAGAGAATCACCCTGTAGCCTTCTTCAGTGAAAAGCTGAATGAAGCTAAACTTAAGTACTCTACCTATGACAAGAAATTTTATGTGGTAGTCCAGGCCCTTAGATATTGGAGACATTATTTACTACCGCAGGAGTTTGTCTTATTTTCTGACCATGAGGCACTCCGGTTCCTGAACTCCAAAAGAAACTGAACCCACATCATGGTAAATAGATTGAGTACATTCAGGCTTACACTTTTATCCTGAAGCACCGTGCCGGCACTGAAAATAAGGTAGCAGATGCCCTGAGCCATAGGTCTTTACTGTTAGGATCAGTTAGCACCCAAGTCATAGGGTTTGATAGGTTAAAGGATGAATATGAAACCTGCCTAGACTTTGGAGACATTTACCAGACCCTCAGCTAGGACCGTCCAGTACCCATAGTGAATATACCATTCAGGATGGCTACCTTTTCCAGAGCAATCGACTTTGTATACCCAAGACATCCTTTAAAGAATTTCTAATTTGGGAGACCGATGCTGAAGGATTAGCTGGTCACTTTGATAGAAATAAGACAATCTTAGCAATAGAGAACCAGTTCTTTTGGCCAGGATTGAAAAGGCACGTTGCACAAATTGTAGCCAGATGTAGGACTTATGCTGTTGCAAAACAGCACAGCAGAACACTGGTCTTTACACACCTTTACTAGTTACTGATTACCCTTGGTAGGACTGATGCAGAACAAAGAACAAAGAAGCGTATGCGGAAGTAAAATTAAGATTAATTTTTTTTTTTTTTATATATATATTTCAGAAATTGGCTTCGACTCAAAGTAAAGCTAAACTACGTTGAAGGAAACTAAGTAAAGATTGAAAGCACAGTTTAGAAGGAACCAAATTATCAGAGTAGTTCAGAAGTAACGGATCGCTGGGGGTTGAGAAACTCCCAGACCTAGGGTTTCGCTCTGAACTTTCAACAGAACAATAATAGAGAGGAGACGGTTTACTCACCATACAGTGATCTTCTCAGGATTCTGGTGGAAGAACTCTCTCGAGCAGATTGTGGGATCCTCGGAGTCGGCTATCTTCGCAATGGATCCTCCAATACTGATCTCGGGGTTTGGTCGGCTTCTCCTGGACTCAAGATCTGGGAAAGAAGAGGAACAAATGATGGAATTCAGAAACTCAAGAAAAGATCTTACCAGGTTGAAGAACTTGAAAGCTGATGTTGCTGAAATCGAATTCTCCTGGAGGCCGATCTGACTTCCTCTTAGAATTGTTGTAGATCTGCAGTATCTGGACTGGGGCTGGATGCTGGTGGTCGGCCTGGACTTGGAGATGGTGGCCGTGAGAAGGGAAATAGACTAGGGCTTGGTGGAAATAGAAAGGTGATGGCGACTAGGGTTTGGGAGTTGAGTGGCTAACCTAAGGTTTGGGGATTTGGAGATCTCTCACCTCCTCAAGGTTCCAGGGGAACCCGGATTTACTCCCTCACGGAGCTCAACACCTGGAAGCAAGTGCGGACAAGAGAAAACACAAGTTTGCTCAAGAAAAATTCTTTCATTCATCTGATTGTTGTAAACTTACAAGAGGGGTTAATTTATAAGGCATTACAAGGGAGGAGGGTTTCACATCTTCCCATGTGGGACTAAAGGAGGGGATCTCCAAATTAGGGCAAATCCCTTACATATGGTCGGCCAAAATACTATAAAATAGGATTTGGGTAATAAATGGCAGGTAGATGGCGCCACCTTGCTTGGATTTTCAAGAAAAAATTTTTTCCTTCCCTGGATCAACTCTTTTGGACTCCTCCTTTTCTTCCTCCCTAAGTCAAGGTCCTTCCCATCTTTGTTTTGATTGTTTTGGCAGGTAGTGGGCGCCCCTTGAAGTTCTCTTCCAAGAGAATTTCTTCCCTTCTTTGTTTTGGAATTCTTGGGAAAGTCTAGGCCGCCCCCTTGATTGGTGGTCTCTTGGTGGACTTCTCCTTATCTGGCGCATGAGAGAAGGAGGTTGCCATCTATGGAGTGGGGACCAAAAGCTGCTGGATGTGGATATGGCACCCCCTGGACTGGGAGTGTGGCTGGGAGTGTGGTGTCCACTTGCCTGGTCTTGGAAGAAAGTGTAACATCCCAGTTTGAAACCCTAGTCCACTATTGAGTCAACATGACTCAACAAAATAAAATGCAGGTAATGTAGACTCAAGCTAAATTAAGTTGATCTAGTCAACTTTTATTAAAAACCAAAAAACCCTAATTCTTCGGGCAAGGTTAATCAGAGATCCAGATGGAGCTCTGAAGTCTTCTTCTGAGTCTGGTGCCCGCACCAATTCTCCCAGGGTGGGAGGAACTCGACCCTGTCGAGTAAGGATCAAGTTGGCTCTGGTATCTCTCCAAGAGGTCTGGGTCCAGCTCTTGTAACTCTTCTCGGGAGATCCAAGAGTCATCAGAATCTGGCCTTCCTAGCCAGCGGACCAGGTATCTTTGGTATCCTCGATTACGAGTAGAGATAACCTGATCATCCAGGATCTTTTCAATCTGCTCTTTCCTCACAGGCCAATTTGTTGGTGGACACACAGGGTCAGGTTCACTCTCAAGAGCAGGATTAGGTTCAAAAGCCTCACTGGGAATCACAGCTGGCTCCCTATACTCTACTAGGTCTGTAATGTTGAAAGTGGAGCTAATGCCTAGTTCTGGAGGCAACTCGAGCACATAGGCATTGGATCCTACTCTCTTTACCACTCTAAATGGTCCAGCTCCCCTAGCATGTAACTTTCTAATAGTTCCAAGAGGAAACCGTTCAGGCCTTAACCTAATCATTGCATAGTCTCCTTCGTCAAAAGTTTTGACTCGCCTTTGAGAATCAGCCAATTTCTTATAAGTTTCGTTACTTAAATTTATTTTGGCTTGAATTTCTTTATGCAAGTCTTTTATATGCTATGCAAAACTTTGGCAGACTCAGAGACTCGTGTGTGGACTGGTAAAGGAGCTAGGTCAAGAGGTGTGTGGGGTTTGTAACCATGCATAATTTCAAATGGACTCTTACCCGTAGACCTATTGACCGAGTCATTATATGCAAATTCAGTCCTAGGTAAATACAAATCCCAATTCCTGGTATTCTCACTCAACCAAAATCTGAGTTAATGTCCTAAACTCGACTGACGATGCATTCCTAAAGAATGGACTTTATTCAAAGGAACCCTAGATCTAAACCTAACAAACTACGGCTCTCTAGGTTTGACCTTGGGTCGGAGGATGGCATGTAGAGCATGAAAACTTATCATGGGTGCCTAGTAGGTGCCATAAGGTCTTCCAGAAGTAGGTGGCAAACCTAATAGGTTCTGACACATGGTTCACTCTAAAGAATTTGACAAAGTATACTTGGATGGTGTAAGCAGCATTGGAAGTCCTAGAGAAAGGGAGGAATATGAGGTGGAGTCTCGAATTACCTGTTGACTAAAGGTGGTGACCTGAAGGTTTGAATGGTGATCTATGAGTGTCAACTGGTCATCCTTATGAAAGGAAAAGTTTGCTACTCCCAGGAATGGATCAAGAGATGGTTCGGGAAGTAGCCTAGGACATGTGATTGCAATAGTTAAGGTTTGTTCTCTAAGCAAATAATGATCCACTTTCTCAAGAATTGGATTAGAGAATGATTCATGGGAGGGCCTACGGATGATGACTTCAAGAATTGAAATTTGACCTATGGGTGCGGAATGGTATACTCTATAGAAGGGTAGGTCAGTCATGCGAAGGAAGGGGTCTGGGGCCATAAGGAGGACTTCTACAGGACTGGGTGAATAAATCCGCTCAAGAAAAGGATGTTCAACTGAGATTATGGGAGAGACCTTAGTGGATGGGCATGGAACAAGGTCCAATTGTAAGAGGCTTGATTTAGTCATCCTAAGGAGAGGATCTACCATAGGGTGTGCAAACTTAAACAGTTCAGTGCAAAGATCTTCAATTGGTACTTGGGGAATGACTGTCATTAGAGGATACGAACTGATAGCTCGGGCTAACACTATGAGTTCTTCCTGGGGGTATTTGACTAAAGGAACCTGATTCTCACAAATCTCTTGAATTTCTGAACTAGGTCCTACCACTTGGTTGCTCTCCAAGGTCTGCTCAGATAAGGAACCAATAGTATCGATGTCACATTCTTCAAGTTCTTCCCCCTCATATTCATCAACTAGACTCAAGCCAGCATCATATACTTCCTCGATGCCATCTTTAATGGGTTTCGGGTCAGTGGTAATCGGGTCAACTAATTCTAGGCTTGTCATACCTAACCGTTCTTCTCATTGGTAGGCTTGGGTTCTCCCTCATTAATGTCATCCTTAGGATTCTTACCACTTAGCTGTGCACAAGCCAGTCCTATGCATGGGCACTGACTAGATTTATGGCCTCTTTCTCCACAAAACAAACATTCTTGAGATATAGGAACCTGGGTCACACTGGGTTTCAAGCTAGTAGAGACCTTACTTGGGCATGGGTGTGGATCTAAATGGTTTGATCTAGAAGACTTGGGTTGTTGAGTGACTGGTCTAGATATTGTAAGGACCTCTCATAGACACGATCCACACTATAGATATCATGGTTAGGCTTCCTAAGGTTATGCTCGGGATCACGGTATAAGGTCCTCCTAGGTTCCTAGCATGGGTGATGTTGGGGCCTATTAAATTTTGGATCAGAGGTCCAATTTTGATGTCTACGTTTCTCAAGTACTTGGACTCGATCCCTAAACTGGGAAAAACCCTCATTCATGTCCTGACTCAATTTGGTCATACATTCGGTAAGATTTCTAACCATGGCCTCTAAATCTGGTTGGGTTTGACTAAGTTGGTAGGGTACTCCATTCCGGGTAGACATGATGATGCAAGCAAGCACACAGAATGAGACTCAACTGAAATGACTATGGGCTAACTAGACCTAGAGCCCAAACTAGATGCCCAATCAGAGTGGCAAGCTAGCCTGTAGTAACTCTGGACTCAGCCAGGCAGGAGTAAGGGGAGTGTTAGGTCCCTGAATGCCAATCCTAGACACCAATCAGAGATTGGCCAGGTAGGCGGACCAGCACACAAGCCCTTCGGGATGGAATCCCTAAACCACCATTCTAGACACTGAGTACAAAGCACACACAGAGTAACCAGACAAACTGACTCAACACTAGCCTTGACCCGACTTGTTGATGTCCCTAGCCCACTAGGGCAAATTAGGTCTAATCAATTTTAGATTAAAGGCTTAGGTTCGAATGAAGGGGTGGTGGTTTTGGGCTAAGGAGAGGTTATCAACTCCTCCCCTTATCTTAGATGCTCAAATGCCCTTAAGTTGAATTAAGAGATGAACACTCAAAAATAAATGGATTGCAGAACACAAAAATAGAGTTACAGTAATTTAATTCTCCGAAATTGCACGGAAAGCAATAAATCATGAAAAGATTATGCAAATTAGTTTCAATTAAATTGGTTTCAGCAAAACAAAATCACTGAATTTAGAGTTACCTACAGTGAGAAATAATTCTTGTAACAGGGCAATTACGGCTGAAAATAGGGCACTTCCCCGTTTACAATTCCTGCTACGAAGTTATAACCCAACGGATCCCCTACGCACCCTAGGAACACCCCGTGGAATGGGAAGAGGAGGTTTGCACCTCGCTTCATTCCTAGGATCGGACGTCCTGGGGAGTCTACTTCGAGCAGACAAAGTAAAAAGAGAGGGACTCAAACAGGCAATCAAACAGAAACCCTAGACAGGGCTCTGATACCAAAAATGATGCAGAACAAAGAACAAAGAAGCGTATGCGGAAGTAAAATTAAGATTAATTTTTTTTTTTTATATATATATATATTTCAGAAATTGGCTTCGACTCAAAGTAAAGCTAAACTACGTTGAAGGAAACAAAGTAAAGATTGAAAGCACAGTTTAGAAGGAACCAAATTATCAGAGTAGTTCAGAAGTAATGGATCACTGGGGTTGAGAAACTCCCAGACCTAGGGTTTCGCTCTGAACTTTCAACAGAATAGAAATAGAGAGGAGGGACGGTTTACTCACCATACAGTGATCTTCTCAGGATTCTGGTGGAAGAACTCTCTCGAGCAGATTGTGGGATCCTCGGAGTCGGCTATCTTCGCAATGGATCCTCCAATACTGATCTCGTGGTTTGGTCGGCTTCTCCTGGACTCAAGTTCTGGGAAAGAAGAGGAACAAATGATGGAATTCAGAAACTCAAGAAAAGATCATACCAGGTTGAAGAACTTGAAAGCTGAAGTTGCTGAAATCGAATTCTCCTGGAGGCCGATCTGACTTCCTCTTAGAATTGTTGTAGATCTGCAGTATCTGGACTGGGGCTGGATGCTGGTGGTCGGCCTGGACTTGGAGATGGTGGCCGTGAGAAGGGAAATAGACTAGGGCTTGGTGGAAATAGAAAGGTGATGGCGGCTAGGGTTTGGGAGTTGAGTGGCTAACCTAAGGTTTGGGGATTTGGAGATCTCTCACCTCCTCAAGGTTCCAGGGGAACCCGGATTTACTCCCTCACGGAGCTCAACACCTGGAAGCAAGTGCGGACAAGAGAAAATACAAGTTTGCTCAAGAAAATTTCTTTCATTCATCTGATTGTTGTAAACTTACAAGAGGGGTTTAATTTATAAGGCATTACAAGGGAGGAGGGTTTCACATCTTCCCATGTGGGACTAAAGGAGGGGATCTCCAAATTAGGGCAAATCCCTTACATATGGTCGGCCAAAATACCAAAAAATAGGATTTGGGTTATAAATGGCAGGTAGATGGCGCCACCTTGCTTGGATTTTCAAGAAAAATTTTCTTCCTTCCCTGGATCAACTCTTTTGGACTCCTCCTGTTCTTCCTCCCTAAGTCAAGGTCCTTCCCATCTTTGTTCTGATTGTTTTTGGCAGGTAGTGGGCGCCCCTTGAAGTTCTCTTCCAAGAGAATTTCTTCCCTTCTTTGTTTTTGAATTCTTGGGAAAGTCTTGGCCGCCCCCTTGATTGGTGGTCTCTTGGTGGACTTCTCCTTATCTGGCGCATAAGAGAAGGAGGTTGCCATCTGTGGAGTGGGGACCAAAACCTGCTGGATAGGGATATGGCGCCCCTGGACTGGGAGTGTGGCTGGGAGTGTGGTGTCCACTTGCCTGGTCTTGGAAGAAAGTGTAACATCCCAGTTTGAAACCCTAGTCCACTACTGAGTCAACATGACTCAACAAAATAAAATGCAGGTAATGTAGACTCAAGCTAAATTAAGTTGATCTAGTCAACTTTTATTAAAAAACCAAAAACCCTAATTCTTCGGGCAAGGCTAATCAGAGATCCAGATGGAGCTCTGAAGTCTTCTTCTGAGTCTGGTGCCCGCACCAATTCTCCCAGGGTGGGAGGAACTCGACCCTGTCGATTAAGGATCAAGTTGGCTCTGGTATCTCTCCAAGAGGTCTGGGTCCAGCTCTTGTAACTCTTCTCGGGAGATCCAAGAGTCATCAGAATCAGGCCTTCCTAGCCAGCGGACCAGGTATCTTTGGTATCCTCGATTACGAGTAGAGATAACCTGATCATCCAGGATCTTTTCAATCTGCTCTTTCCTCACAGGTCAATTTGTTGGTGGACACACAGGGTCAGGTTCACTCTCAAGAGCAGGATTAGGTTCAAAAGCCTCACTGGGAATCATAGCTGGCTCCCTATACTCTACTAGGTCTGTAATGTTGAAAGTGGAGCTAATGCCTAGTTCTGGAGGCAAATCGAGCACATAGGCATTGGATCCTACTCTCTTTACCACTCTAAATGGTCCAGCTCCCCTAGCATGTAACTTTCTAACGATTCCAAGAGGAAACCGTTCAGGCCTTAACCTAATCATTACATAGTCTCCTTCGTCAAAAGTTTTGACTCGCCTTTGAGAATCAGCCAATTTCTTATAAGTTTCGTTACTTAAATTTATTTTGGCTTGAATTTCTTTATGCAAGTCTTTTATATGCTATGCAAAACTTTGGCAGACTCAGAGACCCGTGTGTGGACTGGTAAAGGAGCTAGGTCAAGAGGTGTGTGGGGTTTGTAACCATGCACAATTTCAAATGGACTCTTACCCGTAGACCTATTGACCGAGTCATTATATGCAAATTCAGTCCTAGGTAAATACAAATCCCAATTCCTGGTATTCTCACTCAACCAAAATCTGAGTTAATGTCCTAAACTCGACTGACGATACATTCCTAAAAAATGGACTTTATTCAAAGGAACCCTAGATCTAAACCTAACAAACTACGACTCTCTAGGTTTGACCTTGGGTCGGAGGATGGCATGTAGAGCATGAAAACTTATCATGGGTGCCTAGTAGGTGCCATAAGGTCTTCCAGAAGTAGGTGGCAAACCTAATAGGTTCTGACACATGGTTCACTCTAAAGACTTCGACAAAGTATACTTGGATGGTGTAAGCAGCATTGGAAGTCCTAGAGAAAGGGAGGAAATATAAGGTGGAGTCTCGAATTACCTGTTGACTAAAGATGGTGACCTGAAGGTTTGAATGGTGATCTATGAGTGTCAACTGGTCATCCTTACGAAAGGAAAAGTTTGCTACTCCCAGGAATGGATCAAGAGATGGTTCGGGAAGTAGCCTAGGACATGTGATTGCAATAGTTAAGGTTTGTTCTCTAAGCAAATAATGATCCACTTTCTCAAGAACTGGATTAGAGAATGATTCATGGGAGAGCCTACGGATGATGACTTCAAGAATTGAAATTTGACCTATGGGTGCGGAAAGGTATACTCTATAGAAGGGTAGGTCAGTCATGCGAAGGAAGGGGTCTGGGGCCATAAGGAGGACTTCTACAGGACTGGGTGAATCAATCCGCTCAAGACAAGGATGTTCCACTGAGATTATGGGAGAGACCTTAGTGGATGGGCATGGGACAAGGTCCAATTGTAAGAGGCTTGATTCAGTCATCCTAAGGAGAGGATCTACCATAGGGTGTGCAAACTTAAACAGTTCAGTGCAAAGATCTTCAATTGGTACTTGGGGAATGACTGTCATTAGAGGATACGAACTGATAGCTCGGGCTAACACTATGAGTTCTTCCTGGGGGTATTTGACTAAAGGAACCTGATTCTCACAAATCTCTTGAATTTCTGAACTAGGTCCTACCACTTGGTTGCTCTCCAAGGTCTGCTCAGATAAGGAACCAATAGTATCGATGTCACATTCTTCAAGTTCTTCCCCCTCATATTCATCAACTAGACTCAAGCCAGCATCATATACTTCCTCGATGCCATCTTTAATGGGTTTCGGGTCAGTGGTAATCGGGTCAACTGATTCTAGGCTTGTCATACCTAACCGTTCTTCCTCATTGGTAGGCTTGGGTTCTCCCTCATTAATGTCATCCTTAGGATTCTTACCACTTAGCTGTGCACAAGCCAGTCCGATGCATGGGCACTGATTAGATTTATGGCCTCTTTCTCCACAAAACAAACTTTCTTGAGATATAGGAACCTGGGTCACACTGGGTTTCAAGCTAGTAGAGACCTTACTTGGGCATGGGTGTGGATCTAAATGGTTTGATCTAGAAGACTTGGGTTATTGAGTGACTGGTCTAGAATATTGTAAGGACCTCTCATAGACACGATCCACACTATAGATATCATGGTTAGGCTTCCTAAGGTTATGCTCGGGATCACGGTATAAGGTCCTCCTAGGTTCCTAGCATGGGTGAGGTTGGGGCCTATTAAATTTTGGATCAGAGGTCCAATTTTGATGTCTACGTTTCTCAAGTACTTGGACTCGATCCCTAAACTGGGAAAAACCCTCATTCATGTCCTGACTCAATTTGGTCATACTTTCGGTAAGATTTCTAACCATGGCCTCTAAATCTGGTTGGGTTTGACTAAGTTGGTAGGGTACTCCATTCCGGGTAGACATGATGATGCAAGCAAGCACACAGAATGAGACTCAACTGAAACGACTACGGGCTAACTAGACCTAGAGCCCAAACTAGATGCCCAATCAGAGTGGCAAGCTAGCCTGTAGTAACTCAGGACTCAGCTAGGCAGGTGTAAGGGGAGTGTTAGGTCCCTGAATGCCAATCCTAGACACCAATCAGAGATTGGCCAGGTAGGCGGACCAGCACACAAGCCCTTCGGGATGGAATCCCTAAACCACCATTCTAGACACTGAGTACAAAGCACACACAGAGTAACCAGACAAACTGACTCAACACTAGCCTTGACCTGACTTGTTGATGTCCCTAGCCCACTAGGGCAAATTAGGTCTAATCAATTTTAGATTAAAGGCTTAGGTTCGAATGAAGGGGTGGTGGTTTTGGGATAAGGAGAGGTTATCAACTCCTCCCCTTATCTTAGATGCTTAGGTTAAAGGCTTAATCAATTTAGATTAAGGCTTAGGTTCGAATGAAGGGGTGGTGGTTTGGGATAAGGAGAGGTTATCAACTCCTCCCCTTATCTTAGATGCTCAAATGCCCTTAAGTTGAATTAAGAGATGAACACTCAAAAATAAATGGATTGCAGAACACAAAAATAGAGTTGCAGTAATTTAATTCTCAGAAATTGCACGGAAACCAATAAATCATGAGAAAATTATGCAAATTAGTTTCAATTATACTGGCTTCAAAAAAATAAAAATCACTAAATTTGGAGTTACCATCAGTGAGAAATAATTCTTGGAACAGGATAATTACGGGCTGAAAATAGAGCACTTCCCCGTTTACAATTTCTGCTACGAAGTTGTAACCCAACGGATCCCCTACACGCCCTAGGAACACCCCGTGGAATGGGAAGAGGAGGTTTGCACCTCGCTTCATTCCTAGGACCGGACGTCCTGGGGAGTCTACTTCGAGCAGACAAAGTAAAAAAGAGGGACTCAAACAGGCAATCAAACAGAAACCCTAGACAGGGCTCTGATACCAAAAATGATGCAGAACAAAGAACAAAGAAGCGTATGCAGAAGTAAATTAAGATTAATTTTTTTTTTTTTTTATATATATATTTCAGAAATTGGCTTCGACTCAAAGTAAAGCTAAACTACGTTGAAGGAAACAAAGTAAAGATTGAAAGCACAGTTTAGAAGGAACCAAATTATCAGAGTAGTTCAGAAGTAACGGATCGCTGGGGGTTGAGAAACTCCCAGACCTAGGGTTTCGCTCTGAACTTTCAACAGAACAGAAATAGAGAGGAGGGACGGTTTACTCACCATATAGTGATCTTCTCAGGATTCTGGTGGAAGAACTCTCTCGAGCAGATTGTGGGATCCTCGGAGTCGGCTATCTTCGAAATGGATCCTCCAATACTGATCTCGTGGTTTGGCCGGCTTCTCCTGGACTCAAGATCTGGGAAAGAAGAGGAACAAATGATGGAATTCAGAAACTCAAGAAAAGATCTTACCTGGTTTAAGAACTTGAAAGCTGAAGTTGCTGAAATCGAATTCTCCTGGAGGCCGATCTGACTTCCTCTTAGAATTGTTGTAGATCTACAGTATCTGGACTGGGGCTGGATGCTGGTGGTCGGCCTGGACTTGGAGATGGTGGCCGTGAGAAGGGAAATAGACTAGGGCTTGGTGGAAATAGAAAGGTGATGGCGGCTAGGGTTTGGGAGTTGAGTGGCTAACCTAAGGTTTGGGGATTTGGAGATCTCTCACCTACTCAAGGTTCCAGGGGAACCCGGATTTACTCCCTCACGGAGCTCAACACCTGGAAGCAAGTGCGGATAAGAGAAACACAAGTTTGCTCAAGAAAAATTTCTTTCATTCATCTGATTGTTGTAACTTACAAGAGGGGTTTAATTTATAAGGCATTACAAGGGAGGAGGGTTTCACATCTTCCCATGTGGGACTAAAGGAGGGGATCTCCAAATTAGGGCAAATCCCTTACATATGGTCGGCAAAAATACCAAAAAATAGGATTTGGGTATAAATGGCAGGTAGATGGCGCCACCTTGCTTGGATTTTCAAGAAAAATTTTCTTCCTTCCCTGGATCAACTATTTTGTACTCCTCCTTTTCTTCCTCCCTAAGTCAAGGTCCTTCCCATCTTTGTTTTGATTGTTTTTGGCAGGTAGTGGGCGCCCCCTTGAAGTTCTCTTCCAAGAGAATTTCTTCCCTTCTTTGTTTTGGAATTCTTGGGAAAGTCTTGGCCGCCCCCTTGATTGGTGGTCTCTTGGTGGACTTCTCCTTATCTGGCGCATGAGAGAAGGAGGTTGCCATCTGTGGAGTGGGGAGCAAAAGCTGCTGGATGTGGATATGGCGCCCCCTGGACTGGGAGTGTGGCCGGGAGTGTGGTGTCCACTTGCCTGGTCTTGGAAGAAAGTGTAACATCCCTGTTTGAAACCCTAGTCCACTACTGAGTCAACATGACTCAACAAAATAAAATGCAGGTAATGTAGACTCAAGCTAAATTAAGTTGATCTAGTCAACTTTTATTAAAAAACCAAAAAACCCTAATTCTTCGGGCAAGGTCAATCAGAGATCCAGATGGAGCTCTAGAGTCTTCTTCTGAGTCTGGTGCCCGCACCAATTCTCCCAGGGTGGGAGGAACTCGACCCTATCGAATAAGGATCAAGTTGGCTCTGGTATCTCTCCAAGAGGTCTGGGTCCAGCTCTTGTAACTCTTCTCGGGAAATCCAAGAGTCATCAGAATCTGGCCTAGCGGACCAGGTATCTTTGGTATCCTCGATTACGAGTAGAGATAACCTGATCATCCAGGATCTTTTCAATCTGCTCTTTCCTCACAGGCCAATTTGTTGGTGGACACACAGGGTCAGGTTCACTCTCAAGAGCAGGATTAGGTTCAAAAGCCTCACTGGGAATCACAGCTGGCTCCCTATACTCTACTAGGTCTGTAATGTTGAAAGTGGAGCTAATGCCTAGTTCTGGAGGCAACTCGAGCACATAGGCATTGGATCCTACTCTCTTTACCACTCTAAATGGTCCAGCTCCCCTAGCATGTAACTTTCTAACGGTTCCAAGAGGAAACCGTTCAGGCCTTCACCTAATCAATACATAGTCTCCTTCATCAAAAGTTTTGACTCGCCTTTGAGAATCAGCCAATTTCTTATAAGTTTCGTTACTTAAATTTATTTTGGCTTGAATTTCTTTATGCAAGTCTTTTATATGCTATGCAAAACTTTGGCAGACTCAGAGACCCGTGTGTGGACTAGTAAAGGAGCTAGGTCAAGAGGTGTGTGGGGTTTGTAACCTTGCACAATTTCAAATGGACTCTTACCCGTAGACCTATTGACCGAGTCATTATATGCAAATTCAGTCCTAGGTAAATACAAATCCCAATTCTTGGTATTCTCACTCAACCAAAATCTGAGTTAATGTCCTAAACTCGACTGACGATGCATTCCTAAAGAATGGACTTTATTCAAAGGAACCCTAGATCTAAACCTAACAAACTACAGCTCTCTAGGTTTGACCTTGGGTCGGAGGATGGCATGTAGAACATGAAAACTTATCATGGGTGCCTAGTAGGTGCCATAAGGTCTTCCAGAAGTAGGTGGCAAACCTAATAGGTTCTGACACATGGTTCACTCTAAAGACTTCGACAAAGTATACTTGGATGGTGTAAGCAGCATTGGAAGTCCTAGAGAAAGGGAGGAAATATGAGGTGGAGTCTCGAATTACCTGTTGACTAAAGGTGGTGACCTGAAGGTTTGAATGGTGATCTATGAGTGTCAACTGGTCATCCTTACGAAAGGAAAAGTTTGCTACTCCCAGGAATGGATCAAGAGATGGTTCGGGAAGTAGCCTAGGACATGTGATTGCAATAGTTAAGGTTTGTTCTCTAAGCAAATAATGATCCACTTTCTCAAGAACTGGATTAGAGAATGATTCATGGGAGGGCCTACGGATGATGACTTCAAGAATTAAAATTTGACCTATGGGTGCGGAAAGGTATACTCTATAGAAGGGTAGGTCAGTCATGCGAAGGAAGGGGTCTGGGGCCATAAGGAGGACTTCTACAGGACTGGGTGAATCAATCCGCTCAAGACAAGGATGTTCAACTGAGATTATAGGAGAGACCTTAGTGGATGGGCATGGGACAAGGTCCAATTGTAAGAGGCTTGATTCAGTCATCCTAAGGAGAGGATCTACCATAGGGTGTGCAAACTTAAACAGTTCAGTGTAAAGATCTTCAATTGGTACTTGGGGAATGACTGTCATTAGAGGGTACGAACTGATAGCTCGGGCTAACACTATGAGTTCTTCCTGGGGGTATTTGACTAAAGGAACCTGATTCTCACAAATCTCTTGAATTTCTGAACTAGGTCCTACCACTTGGTTGCTCTCCAAGGTCTGCTCAGATAAGGAACCAATAGTATCGATGTCACATTCTTCAAGTTCTTCCCCCTCATATTCATCAACTAGACTCAAGCCAGCATCATATACTTCCTCGATGCCATCTTTAATGGGTTTCGGGTCAGTGGTAATCGGGTCAACTGATTCTAGGCTTGTCATACCTAACCGTTCTTCCTCATTGGTAGGCTTGGGTTCTCCCTCATTAATGTCATCCTTAGGATTCTTACCACTTAGCTGTGCACAAGCCAGTCCTATGCATGGGCACTGACTAGATTTATGGCCTCTTTCTCCACAAAACAAACATTCTTGAGATATAGGAACCTGGGTCACACTGGGTTTCAAGCTAGTAGAGACCTTACTTGGGCATGGGTGTGGATCTAAATGGTTTGATCTAGAAGACTTGGGTTGTTGAGTGACTGGTCTAGAATATTGTAAGGACCTCTCATAGACACGATCCACACTATAGATATCATGGTTAGGCTTCCTAAGGTTATGCTCGGGATCACGGTATAAGGTCCTCCTAGGTTCCTAGCATGGGTGAGGTTGGGGCCTATTAAATTTTGGATCAGAGGTCCAATTTTGATGTCTACGTTTCTTAAGTACTTGGACTCGATCCCTAAACTCGGAAAAACCCTCATTCATGTCCTGACTCAATTTGGTCATACTTTCGGTAAGATTTCTAACCATGGCCTCTAAATCTGGTTGGTTTGACTAAGTTGGTAGGGTACTCCATTCCGGGTAGACATGATGATGCAAGCAAGCACACAGAATGAGACTCAACTGAAATGACTACGGGCTAACTAGACCTAGAGCCCAAACTAGATGCCCAATCAGAGTGGCAAGCTAGCCTGTAGTAACTCAGGACTCAGCCAGGCAGGTGTAAGGGGAGTGTTAGGTCCCTGAATGCCAATCCTAGACACCAATCAGAGATTGGCCAGGTAGGCGGACCAGCACACAAGCCCTTCGGGATGGAATCCCTAAATCACCATTCTAGACACTGAGTACAAAGCACACATTGAGTAACCAGACAAACTGACTCAACACTAGCCTTGACCCGACTTGTTGATGTCCCTAGTCCACTAGGGCAAATTAGGTCTAATCAATTTTAGATTAAAGGCTTAGGTTCGAATGAAGGGGTGGTGGTTTTGGGCTAAGGAGAGGTTATCAACTCCTCCCCTTATCTTAGATGCTCAAATGCCCTTAAGTTGAATTAAGAGATGAACACTCAAAAATAAATGGATTGCAGAACACAAAAACAGAGTTGCAGTAATTTAATTCTAAGAAATTGCACAGAAACTAATAAATCATGAGAAAATTTTTCAAATTATTTTCAATTATACTGGTTTCAGCAAAATAAAAATCACTAAATTTCGAGTTACCTTCAGTGAGAAATAATTCTTGCAACAGGGTAATTATGGGCTGAAAACAGAGCACTTCCCCGTTTACAATTTCTGCTACGAAGTTGTAACCCAACGGATCCCCTACACGCCCTAGGAACACCCCATGGAATGGGAAGAGGAGGTTTGCACCTCGCTTCATTCCTAGGACCGGACGTCCGGGGGAGTCTACTTCGAGCAGACAAAGTAAAAAGAGAGGGACTCAAACAGGCAATCAAACAGAAACCCTAGACAGGGCTCTGATACCAAAAATGATGTAGAACAAAGAACAAAGAAGCGTATGCGGAAGTAAAATTAAGATTATTTTTTTTTTTTTTTTATATATATTTCAAAAATTGGCTTCGACTCAAAGTAAAGCTAAACTACGTTGAAGGAAACTAAGTAAAGATTGAAAGCACAGTTTAGAAGGAACCAAATTATCAGAGTAGTTCAGAAGTAATGGATCGCTGGGGGTTGAGAAACTCCCAGACCTAGGGTTTCGCTTTGAACTTTCAACAGAACAGACATAGAGAGGAGGGACGGTTTACTCACCATACAGTGATCTTCTCAGGATTCTGGCGGAAGAACTCTCTCGAGCAGATTGTGGGATCCTCGGAGTTGGCTATCTTCGCAATGGATCCTCCAATACTGATCTCGTGGTTTGGTCGGCTTCTCCTGGACTCAAGATCTGGGAAAGAAGAGGAACAAATGATGGAATTCAGAAACTCAAGAAAAGATCTTACTAGGTTGAAGAACTTGAAAGCTGAAGTTGCTGAAATCGAATTCTCCTGGAGGCCGATCTGACTTCCTCTTAGAATTGTTGTAGATCTGCAGTATCTGGACTGGGGCTGGATGCTGGTGGTCGGCCTGGACTTGGAGATGGTGGCCGTGAGAAGGGAAATAGACTAGGGCTTGGTGGAAATAGAAAGGTGATGGCGGCTAGGGTTTGGGAGTTGAGTGGCTAACCTAAGGTTTGTGGATTTGGAGATCTCTCACCTCCTCAAGGTTCCAGGGGAACCCGGATTTACTCCCTCATGGAGCTCAACACCTGGAAGCAAGTGTGGACAAGAGAAAACACAAGTTTGCTCAAGAAAAATTTCTTTCATTCATCTGATTGTTATAAACTTACAAGAGGGGTTTAATTTATAAGGCATTACAAGGGAGGAGGGTTTCACATCTTCCCATATGGGACTAAAGGAGGGGATCTCCAAATTAGGGCAAATCCCTTACATATGGTCGGCCAAAATACCAAAAATAGGATTTGGGTTATAAATGGCAGGTAGATGGTGCCACCTTGCTTGGATTTTCAAGAAAAATTTTCTTCCTTCCCTGGATCAACTCTTTTGGACTCCTCCTTTTCTTCCTCCCTAAGTCAAGGTCCTTCCCATCTTTGTTTTGATTGTTTTTGGCAGGTAGTGGGCGCCGCCCCCTTGAAGTTCTCTTCCAAGAGAATTTCTTCCCTTCTTTGTTTTGGAATTCTTAGGAAAGTCTTGGCCGCCCCCTTGGTTGGTGGTCTCTTGGTGGACTTCTCCTTATCTGGAGCATGAGAGAAGGAGGTTGCCATCTATGGAGTGGGGACCAAAAGCTGCTGGATGTGGATATGGCACCCCCTGGACTGGGAGTGTGGCTGGGAGTGTGGTGTCCACTTGCCTGGTCTTAGAAGAAAGTGTAACATCCCAGTTTGAAACCCTAGTCCACTACTGAGTCAACATGACTCAACAAAATAAAATGCAGGTAATGTAGACTCAAGCTAAATTAAGTTGATCTAGTCAACTTTTATTAAAAACCAAAAATATTAATTCTTCGGGCAAGGTTAATCTGAGATCCAGATGGAGCTCTGAAGTCTTCTTCTGAGTCTGGTGCCCGCACCGAGGACCTAAGTATGGACTTCATGTTAGGATTACCTAAGACCTAGAAGATACATGATTCTATCTTTGTAGTGGTCGATAGGTTCTCTAAGATGGCTCACTTCATCCCCTGTTCCCTGACCTTTGATGCATCTATAGTAGCCAAGCTTTTCTTAGATCATGTGGTTAAACTCCATGGCCTACCCAAGACCATCATATCTGATAGGGATGTTAGGTTCACTAGTTATTTTTGGAAGACCTTATAGCACCTGTTAGGGACCAAGCTTAAGTTTTATACATCCTACCATCCTCAAACAGATGGCCAAACTGAAGTGGTGAACCATAGTTTAGGAAACCTCCTTAGATTCCTGGTAGGTGAACATGTTGGAACTTGACATCTATTATTGTCTAGAGTAGAGTTTGCCTACAATAAATAGGACAACGGGTAAGAGTCCTTTTGAGATAGTCCATGTGTACCAGCCTAATCGCCCCATTGATCTGATTCCTATATCTATTCATGCACGAGTCTCAGAGTCTGCAGAGTCTTTTGCACAGCATATTAGAGACTTGAGCAAGGACATTAGCTAAAAGATAAACTTAAGCAATGAAACTTATAAAAAATTGGTTAATTCTCGAAGAAGGATCAAGGAATTTGATGTAGGAAATTTTATCATGATTAGGCTTAGGCTTGAGCGGTTCCCACCTGGGACCGTTAAGAAGATTCATGCTCGTGGAGCCGGACCTTTTAAAGTGTTAAAGAAGGTTGGATCAAATGCCTATGTGTTAGACTTGCCTTCGGATATGGGCATTAGTTCTACCTTCAATATTATAGACCTGGTTGAGTATAAGGAACCGGCAATAATACCTAGTGAGGCTTTTGGACCTATCCCTTCAATTGAGAGTGATCCTTACCCAGAGTGTCCACCAATTAATTGGCCTGAGAGAGGAGAACCGATCGAGCGTATCCTGGACAATCAAGCCATTATAACCCGGGGCCGCGGCTATCAACACTACCTGGTCCGATGGCAAGGCTGGCTAGAGTCGGACGATTCATGGATCTCTTGAGAGGACTTGCAATGCCTCAACTTAGACCTTCTCGAGAGATATGTGAGCCAGTCTGATCTTCACTCGATAGGGTCGAGTTCCTCCCACCCCGGGAGAATTGGTGCAGAAACCAGAGGCACCAGAATAAGGTAGAGACTTCTCAACCCTCTGTGGATCACTTAATGACATTCGAGTCCACTATAATATAGCTTAGTCCAATTGAGTTGAGTCCTGTATTAGTCAGCTCAAGTTGAGCTAGTCCAGTCCAGTACTAGTCAGCTCATGTCGAGCTAATTTTATTTTTTGAGTCCTGTCCAAGCACATTGAAGACTCAAGACCACATCATACAAGTGAAGACCAAGTCCAACCAGATTGAAGACATGGAGGTTTAGCCCAAGTCCAACCAAGCTAGAGGACTTGAAGACCCCAGGAGGAGAATATCAAAATAATTACAAACCAGAAACCCTAGACTAGCCGGAAGAAAATTGGGCTAGCCAAGGCCCAGGAAAGAATTAGGGCACCATTTTTTATGCTAACCCTCCTCTTGGTCGGCCACTTAAGGTCACCCCCTTCGCAAACCAAGACAAGGAGAGGGAGAGCAAATCTTGGGATTTTTTCTACCTATGCTACCTTATTTTCCTATCTAGGGTTTGAGAGGGAAAAGGTCTCCTAGTTAAAGTCTAATGTACCCTTACTTCGGGCCCAAGACTAAGGCTCTATTTAAAGGACCCTAGTCTCTTGTATGAAGATTGATTTTGATATATGAATTAAACTTGAGTTCTGTTCTATTTCTTTGTGCTACCTTTCTTTGTGCTTAAGGGGTTTCGTTGGTGCTTTCATCTTCCCGGTGCTGCAACAGAATTCCTGCCGCCAACCATCCTTCCAGAGCCCTGGCCACCACCTCCTAAACTCTATTCCCCTTTGCTATTTTTCCTTGTTTCTTTGTTCCCTAGTGAGTTTACTAACCCCTGACAGGTCATTTGCAGGTCCCCGAGTTCCTACGAATCCGACGACTCCAGCGACGCCTCAATCGGACCACCGAGCAGAAAGCTTGGTATCCGCGTGTCTTTGGCTCAGTTTTTCAGGCTGCATCCATCAAGAAACGAGAGATCCCTTCACTATGATCTTCCTCGGGCTCTTCAAACATTCTCAGGTACACCCCCTCTACCACTAGTAATTTTATTGTAGGAGAACTTGCCCTAACCGAGGCTTCTCAGCACCGACG
The DNA here is from genome assembly GCA_021397845.1 of Areca catechu. NCBI lineage: Eukaryota > Viridiplantae > Streptophyta > Magnoliopsida > Arecales > Arecaceae > Areca > Areca catechu. Next base: position 137,174,545 of record CM038051.1, on the reverse strand, counting down.
ATCCTTCTTTATTGCTTTTCTATGTCCTAATCTGCATGCTTGACTTCTAAAACTCATATAGAATTCTGTATAACTTATTTTGATCCAATTTTTATGATTTAATCAGTTAACTCCATATATAAAATATACAAAAATAATCGCATGCATATTAATTCCGCATCACACGTGTATTCCTTCCCAGTTCTTCTCGATCCCTTTTGTGTGCTCTTGGTGGAGTAAAGGCAGTCTTGGAGAAGACTATCCATAAAGATCTCTTTAGTCTTCCCTACTTCACACATCCATGACTTGTTGTTTGATTCTTGGAGGACTAGCATCCATCCGGGAGTTGGATCAGCGAGAGCCCATGCATGGATACTCTAGAGGGTGGACATTTGGACACCTTGAGAGAGTGGACCGATCCTCTTTTTTTCTTCTTGGTGTTGCAGATCAAGTAGAAGTTTTGTTTGCTGATTTGAAGATTGCTGGAGTTCAACCGGCTGCATTGATTTGCTGTTGAAGGGAGTCAGCTTCTTCCTACTTCGATCCCAAATTTAGAACAAAAGGAAGATCTATAAGGTTTGTTATTCTTTTTCGTTATCATGCATGTTTAGATCTAGATTTTATCATATTATTTATAATTATTGCACCTACTTTTACATGCCTGTGTATTAGATACATGCATCATGTTTATGTTAGATCCTGTGCATGAGTAGATTTTTCTGTTTGCATGCTTAAAAATTTTAATTATGCAATACCTACTCCCTAGTGTAGCATGCCTAGGGTAGGCATCCATTGCACTGGTTTTCCTTCAGTGGTATTAGAGCCACAGGTTCCTATGTAGCATATCATGATTGCATGTATTATTGGTTTTGGATCTATATCTAGATTAGGGATTACTTTTAGGAACCTAGTTGAGACCTTCACCATGGCTGTGTGTCCGTAGAGATTAATCATGGTTTAAAACCCCTAATTTATTATGGCACGAGGCGGTTCATCTTTGTTGGCCTTTTTAGAAGGATCCTTAAAGAAATGTACGGTATTAAAAATGTTTTAATCTTGATACATGATTATACATTGGCATGTCTGAAATTTTGAGACTTGCAATATTATAAATAATATGATGCATGAAAGACGTAAAAGGGTTTTACATGACTTTAATTAAAAATGTTTTAATTAAAGTATGCTTATAATCTAACAATTATGAATTGAAAGATTAATTAAATGACAAGCCAGTTTAGGGTTTATGAATCCTATTGTCATTTGAATAAGCCATCTGGGTTAATTGGGTTAGCTGACTGATTAGGTTCATTTATTTGGTTAGACCTAAGATTTGTTAAATTGGACTTATAAGAACTAATCAAAAGTTGATTAAGGACCTTCTCTTTAGTATATATCTAATAGTTAGATGGGCTAGTCTATTCTTCAAAAATGGATCTAATTAGTGGCTCTGTGGTAAGCCCGAGTTCTTAGGATGGTCTAATCGAGTCTGGTAAAACGATTGGTATCTTGGTAGGTTTGGCAGTTTTGATCATGGCTGCATGAGGCTACCTCTTTCCTGGCCAACTTGGTTGGTGTCTAGGAAAGATGGTTAATGGCAGATACTCACCCATGATCTCACCTACACGGCCAATCATGTCAACCAGAACTGATTAGAAGAGCTTATTGATTTGAGTTAACCCATGTCACCCAAGTTAATCAGCCTGTCTGATCTTTAGGTGCCCATGGACCAACTTGTTGAATTTAATTCAACCCTATTGAGAATTTATTTGATTAGTGGGAGGTTGATCCATGTTCTTCTTTCTATTCTTCTGTCACAATTTAATTAAAATCCTCTAAAATTATTAGGTCCTGAAAAAGACTAAGTCAATGAGTTGATGGTGTCTTAGCTCCCATTAAGTGGGTTAGTAATGAGTCCTTTAGCTTGGTGTACATCGACAGTTCCAAAGAACTGGTGTGCATCCGGTTATTGGGATTACTCTCCCATAGATGATGGTTCAGTGTAACCTTCTTAACGGTGATCAGGTGGGTCGGCCAAAGTCAGTCTTGGTCATTCGTTAGCTGGAATCATCGAATTTGTCTTGTTAATTGTTATACCTAACCAGAGACCTGCAATAGGAGGCCCCAAGGTTGATTTGGGGTTCTGTGAAGCATAATTTATTACTGGAAGTTGCTCAGGGAAGCAATTGGTTAGCGAACCTACCTTTAAGCATGTATGGGTGAGCCGGCCAAAGTCAGGCTCATACGTGGTCTATTGGATTTCAGTACCCACTATGAAATGATGATTTCACGGATTGGAGTTAGAGGCTCCCAATCTGATAAATTAATGGGAGGGACCTTTATACTAAAGTCCAAGTCTTTTGATTTAATTTATTAATTCATCTACTAATTTGGTCTTAATTTTCCTTTCAGATGTCTTCAAACCTTTCGCTCCGGTCACTTCTCGATAGCGAGAAGTTAAAGGGTCCCAATTTTTATAGCTGGTATCAAAAAATTAGGATAGTCCTGGAGCGCAAGCGGATCCTTTATGTGATAATTAATCTAGCACCAGAAATCCTTCTTAACAATGCTCGGAGTTCAGTCAGGGATACTTATTTAAAGTGAGTTTTTGATCGGACTACTGTTCGTTGCATAATGTTGACGGTGATGAATGATGAGTTTAGTCGTAAATTTGAGGAGGCCCAGCCAAGCGAGATCCTTCAAAAGTTGAAGGAAAATTTCGGCATGCCATACGATATGGAGCAGTACAAAGTGTCTTGTACCATCTACAATGCCAAAATGTGGAATGGTGCTTCGGTCACTAATCATGTATTGTACATAATCGAGATGATCAAACGATTGGGCAAGCTGAGATGTCCCTTGCACGAGCAACTCGGCAAGGATGCGATCTTGAATTCTCTATCCTACTCCTATCTTGACTTTCTCGATCATTATATAATGAATAAGCCTGTAGTTAATTACCATGGTTTGATGGGGTTGCTGCAAACTTATGAGAAGGACTACCAACTAAATAAGGGGGTGGTGAATTTAGTGGGAGGTTTTAGAGGTCATCATCCCTTTAAGTAATGGAAGAAGAAAGGTAAGGGAAAGAAGGTGCAGAGTGCTCTTGGAACAAGTCAGGCCAAGAAAGTGAAAGCTGATCAAACTGGTGCAGAGTGCTTCTATTATTAGAAGCAGGGACACTGGAAGAGGAACTGTCCTCTTTATCAGGTATCCTTAGACCCGAACAGGCCAAGGAAGATCTGTAAGGTATGTTATTTCTTTTTGTTATCATGCATGTTTAGATCTAGATTTTATCATATTATTTATAGTTATTGCACCAGCTTTTACATGCCTGTGTATTAGATACATGCATCATGTTTATGTTAGATCCTATGTATGAGTAGGTTTTTTTGTTTGCATGTTTAAAAATTTTAATTATGCAATACCTACTCCCTAGTGTAGCATGCCTAGGGTAGGCGTCCGTTGCACTGGTTTTTCCTTCACATATCTGGCGCCCTCTTCTCTTTTATAAATAGCCATCGGTGTTTAGACCGATGGTATCTAATTCCATCCTTTCTATCCTGCATTCACTCACACTCTGCCACTCACTCTCCTTGTCTCCCCCTTCCCTTGTTAGAGTTTAGGTCTTGTCTTAAGACAAGTCCATCATTTTAAGACAAGGGTTTAGGAAGAGATTTAGGAAGTGGAAAAGAGAGTGAAGAGAGGATTTGGAGAGGGCTCAGAGTGCTCTACTGAAGGGCAAGGGTCTGAGCAAGGAAAGAGAGGCTACCAAAGGAAGAAAGGCCATCAAAAGAGTCTTAGTGGCTTAATCAACCTACTAAGGAGTGCTTCATATGATCAATTCCTATGTGGACCACCTTGTGTGCTTAGTGGAGAGAAGAAAGAATTAGCATTCCAAGTATTTTTCCAAACCCTAATTATTTGACTTTTTAATTGAAATGAAATAAGTGATCTTGGGCTTAGGGTTTCTAGTTGTTAGTGTTTTCAAGAAAGAAATTTTTGAAATCCATTGTTCCGCTATGCCATTGAAAACCTAAGAAACCCAACAGTGATATCAGAGCTCTCTTATTTCATTCAATTAATGGTCAATTAGATATGCTTACATGATAATGAATATGATCATATATGGGGATCATATTCTGATGCATGCCGCTAATTAGGGTTCATTTATATATTGAATAATAATATGATCATATAATATATGTTAAATCCTAGTAACTGTTTTGAATTGGATTAGTCACCATGGCCGTCCGGTCATAGGAGTTATTTAAGATTTCATGGCCCTCTCATCCCATTCAATGGGATCTCTTATGGCATGTAAGGGTGCCGCTATGGCCATATCCCATGAACAAGTGAGGTGAATGGATTCATATTATAATCATGCATATGGTATGCATATTGGTGGGGACACCAAAGGCACCAGAATAAGATAGAGACTTTTCAACCCTTTATGAATTGATCAATAATTTATGAGTCCATCTGTAATAAGGGCTTAGCCTATCTGAGTGCATTTTAGTTGTTATTTGAGTATTTTGAGTTACAGTTCTGTACTAGTCAGCTCATGTTGAGCTAGTTCAGTCTAGTGTTAGTCAGCTCATGTCGAGCTATTTTTATTTTTTTGAGTCCTATTCAACCATATTGAAGACTCAAGACCACATCATACAAGTGAAGACCAAGTCCAACCAGATTGAAGACATGGAAGTATAGCCTAAGTCCAAACCAGCTTGAAGATTTGATGACCCCAGGAGGAAAATTCAGAAAACCCTGATTCCTTGCAGATGACCTCCAGATTCCCTTCCAGATGCTAGAATATATTCATATACCAAGGCATCCATGATTTTAGAGGTCCATCTGCATCCTAGCCTAAAGAAATCAAGCCCAGGCACCAAGCCCAAGCCTCTAAGAAGTAAGATACCAGAGAATATTACTTCTACCTGGCTACCAGGCCACCCCAGCTTCCAGAGGCCCAAACCCATGCGCTCGAGCCCCTTTGGGCTGGCCTCTTGCTGCTCCTAGAAGTCCAACATGCCCCCCTAGGCATCCTTGGATTGTTGACCTAGCCAAGATAATTTTTAGGGATTTTTTCTACCTAATGTTTTTTTTATTTTCTAGCTAGTGTTTGAGAGGGAAAATGATTCTTATGTAATGTCAATTGTACCCTTACTTGGAGCCCAAGGTTAAGGGTCTATTTAAATGACCCTAGCCTCTTGTATGAAGGGAGATTTTGATATATGAAGTAAACCTTGAGTTCTTCAATTGCTTTGTGTGATTACCCTGCTGTGTGCATAAAGGGGTTTGAGAGATCTTCTTCCCTGTGTTTGCAACCATTTTCCTGCCGCCAACCATCCTTCCAGCCCCCTCCAAAACTTTATTCCCTTTGCTATTTTTTTTTGTTTTCCTGATTTCCTCTAAGTTTTATAACACTTGATAGGTCATTTGCAGGTCCCCGAGTTCCTACGAATCCAACGACTCCAACCATTCCTCAATCGGACCACCGAGCAGAAAGAAGGGTATCCGCGGGTCTTTGGCTCGGTTTTCCAGGCCGCATCCATCGAGGAACGAGAGATCCCTTCACTGCGATCTTCACCGGGCACTTCAGACATTGTCAAGTACACCCCTCTAACTCCAGTCTTATTATTGTAGGAGAACATGCCCTAATCGAGCCTTCTCAGCCCCGGCGATCCTTCTTTAGTACTTTTCTAGGTTCTAATCTGCATGATTGGCTTCAAAAATTCATATAAAATTCTCTACAACAAATTTTGATCTGAAACTCAAGAATTAATCAACTAACCCCACATATAAAACATACAAAAAGAATTGAATGCATATTAGTCCCCCATCATTTGGCATCAGAGCTTAGATTAGGGCTTGTTTTCTGCAATTTCTCAGTCCATATATGCTCTGTTATTTAAATTATTTCTCCCTGATAAAAACTTCAAAAATTCTAAAATTTATTTTTCTGGATTCATCATGATTCTTAAGAATTTGAGAAATTTTACAGATTTTATTTCGGTCTATGAATTTTATGCAAGCCGAAATACAGCATGTAAATTTTTGGGTCTATTTTTTTTTTTCCAGCAAGACAAGTTTGGAAGTTTTAGGGTTTTGCTTATTATTTTTGCATATCTTTTAATTTTTGTATATTTCCTGTATATTAGGCCATAATTTGAGAGTTTTCTTCTATTTAAGAAAATACCAAAATATAAAACAAAAAAAAATTACATATTCTCCAAAAATATAAAAACATCTAAACCCTAATTTGCATCCTCATCTGCCTGCCATCATTGCATAATCTACCTTTAAGAACACTTTTGCTATGTCAGATGGGGGGAGGACTTGATCACCTCTCCTTGGCCCAAAACAACATCCCTTGCATTCGGTCCCAAGCCTTAACCTAAAATTAACTAGACTTAATTTGCCCTAGTGGGCTAAGGACACCAACTGGTCGGGTCCGGGCTAGAGTTAGATCACCGTGTCAAGTTAACCTATGTGTGCCTTGTGCTCAGTGTCTAGAATGATGGTTCATGGATTCAATCTCGAAGGGCTTGTGTGCTGGTCCGCCTACCTGGCCAATCTCTGATTGGTGTCTAGGATTGGTAATCAAGGACCTAACACTCCCCTTACACCTGCCTGGCCGAGTACAGGGTTACTATAGGCTAGTTTGCCACCCTGATTGAGCATCTAGTTTTGACTCTAGGTCTAGTCAGCTGTAGTCGGTCTAATCGAGTCTTGCATGAACACTAGATCAGGGGTTTCATATCACCCACCTCCTTCACAAATGTCTGAACCCATGAAAAATTTGCAAGCCCAAATAAAAGCACTCACTGAGCAACTAACCCAATACATGGCCCAGTTAACTCAGTCTAGTACCCAAACCAATAATAGAATTGACCATCTTGCCAATAGGTTTGACCAGTTAGAAGGCCATGTAGGGACCATACAAAGAACCCAGGGGTCACAGTCTGATCCAGATCCTGAGTCCCCTCAACCTAGGAGGACCCCAAATCCTGATCTATACCATGAGGTCGAACTTAGGACAGCCCCTTATCCTGACCAGTACTACAATCCTCAACCTAGGAGGACCCCAAACCCTGATCCCTACCGAGAGGTTGAACCTAGGAGAGCCCATTGTCATGACCCAAACTATGATACTGAACCTAGGAGGACCCCAAACTCTGATCCATACTTTGAGGCTGAACCTAGGAGAGCCCATCGTCATGACCCAATCCCTAAGGTTAGTCCTAGAAGACCCAATCAGGATTTTATAGACCAAGAAGATAGATCCTATTGACCCTATCCTTACAAGCCTAGTATACCCACAACCTATAGATCTTATGACTCCAAATCCTATGAACCTAGAACCTATGAATCCATAACCTATGAACCTAGATCCTATGACTCTAGATCCCATGATCATAGATCCTATGCACCCACACCCTATGAGCCGAGTAGACCCAACACCCAATATTCTGACCCATATAGGGAGTCCAACCCTAGGAGAACACAATATTCTGACCCATATAGGGAGTCCAACCCTAGGAGAACCCAATATTCTGACCCATATAGGGAATCCAACCCTAGGAGGACCCAATATCCTGACCCATATAGGGAGCTCAACCTTAGAAGGACCCCATACCATGATCCATCCTTAGAACCTGACCATAAGGCTGACGCAAAATCCTATGACCACAGATCCTATAATCCCATGACCCATAGATCTGCACGCTTGTCTTATGAGCCCAGAGAACCCATAACCCCTAAGTATCAATCTAGTACTAGTCAGGTTTCCCTTAGTCAATTAGAACACCATAGGATTAGTACCCGTAAATATGAGCCAAGTAGTTAGCCACTACCCCTTATACAACCTAAACCTACTAGGAGTAGTACCCATAATCAGAGACCAAAACCTAACCAATTTCATGCTAGCCGACCTTCTCCAACCATTTTTGAGATTCACAAGGCTTACATTAACGCGGAAGTGTATGAAGCTGATGTGAGCCTAGTGGATGAGTATGAGGGAGAAGAGGAGACACCTTTAGATGACCTAGAATTAGTTGACCCAATAGATACCCAGGTAGAAGCCAACCTAGAGATAGTTGACCTTGACCACATCCAACCTAAAGCTATAGTGGAAGAACAAATAGAGGAAGAGAACCTATGTACTGCTACTAGAGCCTTACCTGAGGAAACCGAAGAGGAGAGCCAAATTATAGAGTCTAGTCCTAAAATACAAGAACCAAAAGAATTTATTAAAGACTTGATCTCTTTAAATCAGTACCCTCAGGATGAGCCTCCTCCTATAGTTCCAATTAGGGACCTCTTCCCTGAGATTAGTAACCCATCATTCCATTATGCAAACCCCATAGATATACTGCAACCTCGTAAGGTTAGCCTCATTAGTCTAGGATTAGTCCCTGACATGCCTTCTTATATCGAACTTTATCCAACTAACCTTGAACCTTTTTCCCTACCCTACCAAACTAATTCTGAATCCACTTCCTATTTTCTACCCTTTCCTGACACCTCCAGTATTTCTAAGATTATTAGATTGCATTTAACTAAGATTAGCATACTGCATGCATTCATCACGCATGTTAGGTTTGCATATTACTTCTGGCATACTCTTTAGAATTTGCTAGGAGTTCACCATAAATTTTCATTTGCATGTCAAGCTAGGATCAAACCTATGAAACCTATAATCTGTTAGGTTTAGATTTAAAGAGTTTAATAAGATTTCCTTCTATAGGAATGCATAGTCAAGTATGTTAGGTGTTAGTATGAGTCCTTTGAATCATTTGTTAGGAGTCTGCATGTGCCCACCATGTCCACCACCTACACTAATTTTAAACAAACTGGCTAATTCACGAAGATGGATCAAAGAATTTGATGTAGTGGATTCTATCTTGGTTATGCTTAGGCCTAAAAGAAGCTTCATGCTCATGGAGCCAGACCTTTTAAAGTGATAGAGAAGGTTGGATCAAATGCCTAGGTGTTAGACATGCCTTCGGATTTGGGCATTAGTTCTACCTTCAATATTATAGACCTGATAGAGTACAGGGAACCGGCAGCGATACCTAGTGAGGCCTTTGAACCTATTCCTTTTCATTGTGAGTGACCCTAACCCAGGATGTCCACTAATAAATTTGGCCTGAGAGAGGAGAACAGATCGAGCATATCCTGGACGATCAAGCCATTACGACCCGGGGCCGCAGTTATCAACGCTTCCTGGTTTGATGGCAAGGCCGGCCAGAGTCGGACGATTCATGGATTTCTTTAGAGGACTTGCAGCACCTCAACCTAGACCTCCTTGAGAGATATGTGAGCCAGCTTGATCTTCACTAACAAGGGTCGAGTTCCTCCCACCCTAGGAGAATTAGTGGGGACACCAAAGGCACCAGAATAAGATAGAGGCTTTTCAACCCTCTATGAATTGATCAATAATTTATGAGTCCATCTGTAATAAGGGCTTAGCCTATCTGAGTCCATTTTAGTTGTTATTTGAGTATTTTGATTTTCAGTTCTGTACTAGTCAACTCATGTTGAGCTACTTCAGTCTAGTTTTAGTCAGCTCATGTCGAGCTAATTTTATTTTTTTGAGTCCTATTCAACCATATTAAAGACTCAAGACCACATCATACAAGTGAAGACCAAGTCCAACCAGATTGAAGACATGGAAGTATAGCCCAAGTCCAACCCAGCTTGAAGATTTGAACACCCCAGGAGGAAAATTCAGAAAACCTTGATTCCTTGCATATGCCCTCCAGATGCCCAGATTCTCTTTTAGATGCCAAAATATTCATATACCAAGGCATCCATGATTTTAGAGGTCCATCTGCATCCAAGCCCAAAGAAATCAAGCCCAGGTGCCAAGCCCAAGCCCCTAAGAAGCAATATACCAGGAAATATTCCTGCTACCTGGCTACCAGGCCACCCCAGCTTCAAGAGGCCCAAACCCATGCACCCGAGCCCCTTTGGGCCAGCCTCTTGCTGCTCCTAGAAGCCCAACATGCCCCCTAGGCATCCTTGGAGTGTTGACCAAGTCAAGAGAATTTTTAGGGATTTTTTCTACCTAAGGTTTCCTTATTTTCCAGCTAGGGTTTGAGAAGGAAAAGGATTCTTATGTAATGTCAATTGTACCCTTACTTGGAGCCCAAGGTTAAGGGTCTATTTAAAGGACCCTAGCCTCTTGTATGAAGGGAGATTTTGATATATGAAGTAAACCTTGAGTTCTTCAATTGCTTTGTGTGAATACCCTGCTGTGTGCATAAAGGGGTTTGAGAGATCTTCTTCCCGGTGTTTGCAACCATCTTCCTGCTGCCAACCATCCTTCCTTAACCCTCCAAAACTTTCTTTCCTTTGCTATTTTCCTTTTTTTTTTATTTTCTCTGAGTTTTCTAACCCTTGATAGGTCGTTTGCAGGTCCCCGAGTTCCTACGAATCCAATGACTCTAGCCACGCCTCAATCGGACCACCGAGCAGAAAGCCGGGTATCCGCGGGTCTTTGGCTCGATTTTCCAAGCCGCATCCATCGAGGAATGAGAGGTCCCTTCGTTGCGATCTTCACCGGGCACTTTAGACATTGTCAGGCACACCCCCCTCTACCTCCAGTCTTATTATTGTAGGAGAACTTGCCCTAACCGAGGCTTCTCAGCCCCGGCGATCATTCTTTAGTACTTTTCTAGGTTCTAATCTGTATGCTTGGCTTCAAAAATTCATACAAAATTCTCTACAACAAATTTCGATCTGAAATTCGGGAATTAATCACCTAACCCTACATATAAAACATATAAAAAGAATTGCATGCATATTAGTCCCCATCACATATTAGGGTTAATATGCTCAATGATGGAATGAATATCATGTCAGATGTGTATGGTTATGAATACATTATGATGTCATGAATGTTAGGTTTTATGATGTCATGAATGTTAGGTTGATATAATTAAATCTGTATTAGGATGTGTTAGAGACCATCAAAGCCCTCATAAGAATCATATTTAGTCATAGTATAAGTTAATCATGATGCAAATCTGATTAGTGTATGATCAGCTAATTGGTGTCTAGGCAAGTTGTTCTGGGAAGGTAAAGGAATGAGGTTTTTAATTGATTCCATTGTTGACTTACCTAGCCAATTTAATTTGTGTTTAAGGAAAGCAACAGGGGGACCCCCTCATCCTTTCCACTTACCTGGCCAATTTGGTCATATCTTCACCTTAAATTGGAATTGCTAATTGATTAAGCATACTACAATTTGCCTTCCTTCATGCTAAGCCAAATTTATATCAAAAACTATGGTATGATTGTTGTGTACACGCAAGGCCTGCTCTAGCTTTGTGTTGACCCCATGAGTGATTTTGATGATAACAAAATATTGGAGCATGTACTTATGTTACTAACTACTTTTCAAGTGCTTTACAAGTTTTTATAGGAGGGTTTCATTGCTAAATTATAATGCCTGCAATCCTATTATGTGTTGTGAGTTGTGTTGTAAATGTGTCATGTAAAGAAGATCCCAAAGAAAAATTAAAGAAATATTTATGAAAATGGGTTACTTCTAAGTTTTTTCAAGCTTAAATTCCTTATAATCAATTGTTAGTTAAGTTGGGAAGAATCTTGAAAATTAGAATGTTGCTTGATGTAACCTGGAGAGGAAATTCAAATTTTACTGAAATATCATCCGAGATGACTCAAGCAAAGGCAGCTGACTCTAGTTCATGGCATGCATGAAGGATTCTGGCGTGCAGAGATCCAAGCTGACTCGTAGGAACCTGAGCTGACTCGCCCGGTACATCAATTCTTGGATCAGGCAGGTGAGCCAATCCAAAGGAAGTTCGAGCCGACTCAACCATTTAGTCAAACATCCGAATTGATCCTTCAGAGTTCCGAGCTGACTCTTCCAGAGTTCATGAAAAATTAGTTCTGAGAGAACAGCCAGGCGAGTCGACTCCAATGAGAAGAGCTGACTGTTCCAGAGTACAGTTTTGAAGACCTGTGAATTCGACCCGACTCAAATTAAGGCGAGCCAACTCATCCAGAGTAAGGAATCAAGAACACAGTGAAACCAAGCTGACCTAAATGAGGCAAGGTGACTCGACCAGAACTTCTCTAAGAATCTGAGCTAACTCGAGGGATCTGAGCCAACTTCAAGGTCAATTCCAGGTAGGCAACTGCTAGTTCAAGAACTTCATTTTTAAATTCGCAAAGTACTCCAATTGTCAAATATCACATCCCAACAGTCTACAATGACTATATCACCTTCAAAGAATATAAGACTCTATAAATGATGGATTAGGATAACTTTTGAAAAAGCTAATGCTTAGGTGAACATTAAATGAGCCTGTGAGCAAGAGAGCACTAGTGAGCATTCATGTTAGTCTTCAAGACTTCAACAACATAAATATGAAGCTTGAAGCACACATTGAATAAGTTGAAGAAGCCACTGAAGAGCATTAAATATAATTAAGAAGGTTTCTCTTGAGCTGCATCGGCAACTATCAGACAACCTTAGTTTGTCATTTTGTTGCTTATTTCTTTAACTCTTTTGTGAGTGTTGGGTTATTGGTGAGCCCGGTTTAAAAACCAAGTAGGTTCTTGGTTAACCTGTTCAAAACCAAGAATGGGTTCTTGGTTATCCTGTCCAAAACCAAGTTGGGTTCTTGGTGATCATGTTCAAAACCAAGTTGGGTTCTTGGTGATCCTATGTAAAACCAAGAGTTGGGTTTTTTGTGAACCCGGTTGAAAAATCAAGTTGGGTTTTGGATTGTAAGCCTGGTAAAACAATCCGACTGAATTCCGGTGGTGAATATAATGAAAATTGAAAGTGGTATATTGGGTAGTGGATGTAGGAGCATGGTTGCTCCGAACCATCATAAATTTACTGTATTTGCATTGTGCTTTTCTATTTGCATTTGCTTCTACTATTTATTATTTGAAACACAACACTTACCACTAAAGTAGATTTAAAGGGCACATATCTGATAAATTTTTTAAATTTTCAATTCACCCCCTCTTGGGAAAACCACCTGGGCAACAACTGGTATCAGAACAGTGTTGTCTGAAATTAATTAAAGTAAAGATTGATGGCTTATCCCATGAGTACTTCTTTGGCCTAAGGCCAATCTACAAATAGACCTCCACTGTTCATTGGTACGAATTATTCGTACTGGAATGCTACAATGAAGATACACATTTAAGCAGTTGATTTTCAATTATGGAAAATCATTCTTATGGGTCCATAAATACCCATGATTAAGATGATGGCATGGATGTCCAAAACTTGAAGAGGATTGGGATGAACACGACATAAAAATGGGGAATTGAATGCCAAAGCCATGAATTTACTATATCATGCTTTGGATGCAAACGAGTTTAACCGAATTTCTATTTGCTCATCTGCAAAAGAAATATAGGATAAACTCGAAGTGACCCATGAAGGAACTTCCGAAGTGAAGACCACCAAAATCAATCTTCTAGTACATAGCTATGAATTATTTAGATGGAACAAACTGAAACTATCTCTACCATATTTCATGATTTACTAATATTATAAATGGTTTGAAAAGTCTTGGCAGGTTTACTCAAATGCTGATTTAGTACAAAAGATTCTAAGATCACTTTCGGATAAATGGGACCCCAACTTAACTGCTATCTAAGAAGCAAAAGATCTAAACACACTAACTCTAGATGAACTGATGGTTTCTCTCATCACTCATAATTGGCCATGCAGCAAAGAAATGAAGATGATCAGAAAAGAAGAAAATATTGCCTTCAAAGCTGCATCAGATTCAAAGAAACAAGATGACGAATCAGAAGATGAATGATCCTCCTCTGAAGATGATTTGGAAGATGAAGATATCGCTATGGTTGTGAGGATTTAGAGATTTATGGGGAAAAAGAAAGGAAGATACTTTTGAAAGTTTCACAAGAGAGGTGAACATAGTGAGGACAAGGAAAAAGAAAAAGAGAAGGAACAAATGCCCACATGTTATGAATTTAAAAAACCTGGGCATATCCATCCCGATTGTCCTTTATTAAAGAAAACATTCAAGAAGAAAAAGAAGAAGGTGATGGTTATCACTTGGAGTAACAACGAGGAGTTGACTTCAACGAAGAAGAAGAGACGACAAAAATTGCAAACTTTTATCTTATGGGTCTCGAGATGAGGTAACATCCCCCGAACGTCAATAGAATTTACTTTTGATGAATTAAATTCTCCATTTCATGATATATTATTTGAGTATAAAAAAGCTGGAGTAAAGATTAGATCTTTAAAGAATATCATGATTCTTTACGAAAAGAAAAGGACGAGATTTCAGAAAAGAACAAGATACTGCAAAAATATTAACTATCTTTTCTGAAAATAAAAAAGCTTTGGAAATTGAGAAAAATATACATCTTGAGAAAAACAAAGCTTTAAGTGTTGAAATTCTGAATTGAAAAAGGAGGTTGAAAAACTCAAGCCATTGGTTGAAAAACTTATATTAAGATCAAATAAGCTTGAGTTGATTTTAAAAGAATAAAGAATTTCTGATAATAAGGCTAGAATATGTTACAACTTTTCAAATGCTAATGGAATTTCAGCTACCAAATTTATACATTCAAAAGCTTATGTTCCAAAAGGTACATCTCAAAAAGCTTTTGTATCAAATCCTTCAATATCTATTTCTAGAGCTTCAAAGTATATTCCTAAGTTTTCAAATAAAAAATCTTTGAAGTCAAATGTTTCTACATCTGTATCACATGCTTCTAAATCTAGAACTTCGAAGTTTACATCCTTTCAAAATTCTTGAAGTGTTTGTCATGCATGCAAAGGAGTAGGACATAAGGCCTTTCAATGCAATATTTTTAAATTGGTAAAAAAAAAATAGAAAGATTTGGGTTCCCAAAGGAACCACCTCTGCTAACCTACAAGGATCCAAGGTAGCTTGGGTACCTAAAAGAACTTGTTGATTATGTTGGATGAATGTCTTATAGCCTAAAAAATAAAGAAAAGATGGTATCTAGATAGTGGCTGTTCAAGACATATACGACTGTCAAGGATCAATTTATCAAGAGATGAAGAATGAGGTTGGTTACTTTTGGAGATAGTTGCAAGGAAAAATAATCGGTATTGGTAAGATCAAATTGACACCCTCTACATTTATTGAAAATGTATTGCTAGTAGACAAATTGAAGCATAATTTGTTAAGTATTAGTCAATTATATGATAAAGTCTTCAAAGTTGTCTTTGAATCATCTATGTGTATTGTAACAAACTCTCTTGATTCTAGCAATAAATTCATTGGACATAGACTTGAAAATATTTATGTGGTAGATCTAAATGATCTAACCATGTCTCGTAGTTCCAGTCTAGTAGCGATGAATGCTAAGACCAAGGAGTCTTGTTTTCTTTAGCATAGATGATTAGGTCATGCTAGCATGCATACTATTGCCAAGTTAATTTCTATAAGTCTAGCTAGAGGTTTTCCTAAGTTTAAAGTTGATTTTGAACATGTTTGTGATTCTTATCAAATGGATAAACAACTACGGGAGTTTTAAATCCAAAAGTATGATTTCAACTTCTAAACCCCTTGAGTTACTTCACATGGACTTATTTAGACCAACTAGGATCAAAAGCCTAGGTGGTATGAAATATGCTCTTGTGATAGTAGATGATTTTTTAAGGTTTACTTGGGTCTTGTTTATTGCACACAAAGATAAAACTTTCAAAGTATTTCAAAAATTTCATAAGAAAGTTTTAAATAAAATTTTTTTTCAATCATATCAATTAGAAGTGATCACGACATGGAATTTGAAAATTAATTATTTGATGATTTTTGTACAAAAATGGCATTGATCACAACTCTTCGCTCCTAGAACACCACAACAAAATGTGTTGTAGAAAAAGAATAAGACTTTGGAAGAAATGGCCCGAACAATGTTATGTAAAGGTAATCTTCCAACATACTTTTGGATAGAAGTGGTGAACATTGCTTGGTATATCTTAAACCGTGTTTTGATTCGTCCAATTCTAAATAAAACCCTCGATGAGCTTTGGAATGAAAAGAAACCCAACATTAATTACTTTCATTTTTGGTTGTAAATGCTTTTGTTGAACAATGGAAAAGATAATCTAGGAAAATTTAATGCTAAATCTAATGAAGCAATTTTCCTTGGTTATTTATTACATAGCAAAGCATATAGAGTTTTTTATAAAAGAACTCTAACTGTAGAAGAATCAATGTATGTTATTTTTGATGAAACTAACCCCTCACGTGCAAAGAAAGAAGAGTAATATAGACAATGATATAGGTACATTTCATAAGAAAATGGAAGACATGAGCATACAAAGAACTAACTCAAGAAGTAGAAGAAGTGGTAAGTAAGGATCATGCTGATCTACCAAGGGAATGGAGGTATGTAACTTCTCATCCAAAGATTTAATTATAGGTGATCCTTTACAAGGTATTAGGACTAGGTCATCAAATAGAGATGCACATAATTACCTAGCCTTTGTATCACAAATAGAACCACATAGCTTAGAAGAAGCTGAAATGACCCAAATTGGATGATGGCCATGCATGAACTAAACTAGTTTGAAAAAAATAATGTATGGACTTTAGTTGATAGACCACCAGACCATTCTATCATAGGAACCAAATGGGTCTATAAAAATAAATTAGATGAACAAGGTAAAGTGATTAGAAATAAAGTAGGTAGGTAGCCAAGGAATATAATCAAGAAGAAGGATAGATTTTGATAAAACATATAACCAATAGCAAGACTAGAGGTCATAAGATTATTACTAGTATTTGCTTGCTACATGAATTTAAACTATTCCAAATGGATGTAAAAAGTACTTTTTTAATGATTTTATTTCTAGACAAGTTTTTGTAGAACAGCCACCAGGTTTTGAAAGTCTTGCTTTTCCAAATCATGTATTTAAACTCAATAAAGCATTGTATAGTTTGAAACAAGCACCTAGAGCCTAGTATGATAGACTAAGCAAATTCTTGCTTGAAAATGATTTGCAAGAGGAAATATTGATAAAACTCTTTTATCAAATAGAAAAATGATGATATATTAGTTGTACAAATCTATGTAGATGATATTATATTTGGTGCAACTAACGAAGAACTTTGTGAGGAATTTGCTAAGTTAATGTAAGGAGAATTTGAGATGAGTCTAGTGGGTAAACTAAACTACTTTCTTAGACTTCAAGTAAAACAATCAAAGGATGGGATCTTCATAAACCAAGCCAAATACATCAAAGAAATCATTAAGAAGTTTTGTATGGAGACAGGCAAAGAAATTAGTACACCCATCAGCTCAACCTGCAGATGGACAAAGATAAAAATGGCAATAACATTGATCAAAAGCTATATCGAGGTATGATTGGATCATTGTTGTACTTAACTGCTAGTAGACCTGATATATTGTTTAGTGTATATGTTTGTGCAAGATTTCAATCTAATCCTAAAGAATCACATATGCTTGCAGTAAAAAGAATTATAAGATATCTAAGAGGAACAATTAATTTAGGTCTATGGTATTCAAAGCAATCTTCATTAAATTTGATTGGATTTTCTAATGCTAATTATGTTAGTTGTAAAATTGATTAAAAAAGTACTAGTGGTACATGCCAATTTCTTGGGTTGAATTTAATCTCATGGCACTGTAAAAAATAAAACTCGGTAGCACTATCTACTGCTGAGGTAGAGTATATTGCTGCTGGGAGTTGTTGTGCACAAGTGTTATAGATTAAACAATAACTAGAAGACTTTGGTATTACACAATCTAAAATTCCTATCAAATGTGATAACATAAGTGCTATAAATTTGTCAAGAAATCCAATTCAGAACTCGAGAACAAAGAACATTGAAATAAGACACCATTTCATAAGAGATCATGTTTAAATGGTGAAATTGAATTAGAATTTATTCCAACCGAAAACCAACTTGCTAACATTTTCACTAAACCTCTGAATCAAAATTTATTTGAAATGATTAGAGCGGAATTAGGACTTTGTGACCCTTTTTAGAGAATTTAAACCAATATCTTCAAAATTAAGGAAACATTATCAAGAAAGCCTCCTACATCATACCAAGAACTTTAACCATCTCTCCTTGAAAATTTGTGCCATTGAATTTCAATTCTGAAACTTTTTGACTCTTTTGGAGAGTTCAGATTCGAGTCTACTTGAGCTACTATTCTAAAGTTGAGCCGACTCAAATTCCTGATTAGGTCTTTTATAGCTTTGCTCGAGCCGACTCAAGCAAGTTAGGGCTAGCCAAGCCAACTCGGATGTTAGGCAAGCAATTTTTCATTAGAGCCATAGAACTTAATCTAGGATTTTATGCTTTAAGTGTTCACTTCCTACTAGCTTAGAACCCTTGTTCCAACCTGAAAATTCCTTCCATCGTACAAAACCTACCTTTTCTAGTTCAATTTCTTGCATTCTTCTTGAGCTCGTGCAATGGCTCCGAAAAGGGCTATTGACAAGAGGTCAAAACGAGTTGAACCTTCTACTATAAAGGAAAGGAGGACCAAGAGATGGTAGAAAGAGCCGACTCGGTTAGTTGAAGAGGAAGTATAGGAAATGGAACCAGTTGCAGCATCTTCTCCTCTAACACAAACTATTTCCATGACCAACCGATCCGTGACAAGTGGAAGACAGATAATCTTCACATTCTTGAAAGAGGTAGGGCTTCAAATTAGAGATTTGATTGAAGACCAGGGCTGGAGTTTCTTTTGTTCCTTAAATGTTCCAATATATCCCACTTTGGTAAGAAGTTTTTATGAAAATTTAAGATTAAAAGAGCAGCATGTTGAGTCTGTAGTTAAAGGAAAAAGGTTTATAGTGACAGAGGAAAGATTATGTAGCATACTTGAAATGCCAAATGAAGAGTTAAAGAATTTATTTCTGAAAATAAAAAAAATACCCTTAGGACAATTTTAAATAGGGCTGATGTAAGTGGTATTGGGAATGTGATGGCTAACACCTTGTCCCTTGAAATGAGGTTACTGCACAACTTTATAAGTAGGATCTTTCTCCCAAGAGCTGGCATGTTTGATTGGGTAAGTGAGAGAGATCTCAACTTTATAGGACATCTAATTGAGGAGGAGGCCCTCAATTTACCTCACATTATGCTACTCCAAATAAAAGAAGCAGTCAAAATTGTGAAGGCCTGTTTGCCTTATTGAATGGTTCTTACTTTGTTTTTCCAAGCGTCCAGAGTAAACATAGATGGTGAAGATGGTAAGCCACTTCATCACACTGATACCTACTCCAAATCTTTGCAAAGAATGGGATACCAACTAACTGAAGGAGCTTGGAGAAAGAAAGGATCATATTAAAGAGTTACTGGATCATCTAGCAGTAATGAGGATGATGATGATGAGCAGCTACCTATGGAGGTTACCACTACTACTGCTACTGAGACTATTGTTCATGATGTTGTGGAGTCAGAGCATAGAGAGTATGCGAGTCCCATGATCTCTCAAGCATCTCCACTAGCACCAGCTTCTCCACCAGCACCAGCATCTCCATTAGCACCTACATCTCCACTAGCTCCACCACCTGCACCTTCTATGACTACATCTGCTCAGGGACCATCTACTGATACTTCAGAAGCCTCATTGTCTCAGGACTATTGACTCAGTTATTAATTTTGATGATAAACAAAATGCTTAAGTATAAGTTGAGTACTAACTATTTCTTTAAAGTGCATTTTTTATAGAAAAAGGTGCTCATCAATTCAACAAAATTTGATTGATTATCAAATAATGAAAAAGTCCCAACTATGAATGAATGATTAGTGAACTTTGGTAGTTGAAGAATGCTTGAAAGGATATAAGAGTTTAACACAATTTGGTTTTAGAAGTTCAATTGTTTTTGAAAAATCTCAGTCAAGAGTTGACTCATAACCGAAGTGTCGACTCATGACAGTGGAAGTGTCGACTCAAGCTGGTATACAGAAAGAGTTTCAGATGGCATGATTGAACGTCGACTCATGCCAGTCAAGTATCAACTCAAGGTGTTGACTCAAGAGTCGGCTTATCGCCTGAGACTTTTTTATTATAGAACTTGCTGAAGTTGAAGACATGCCTGTAGTATCGACACATGAATATCAAGTGTCGACTCAAAGTATCGACTCACCTGTGGAAGTGTCAACTCATTTGAGAATTCCAAAGATCCTCATTGAAGATATTTGAACTAAGTGTCGACTTATGGAATGCAAGTGTCGACTAATAGCTTGAAGTGTCGACACTTGGAGTTCTGGGAACAGTAATGGCTAGTTTTTCAAACATAGAACTCGTCCCTCTTGGCTCCTAATGGCTAGTTTTTCATGTCTAATGACTATAAACTGACTTTGAAGCCTTGGAAAGGTTTTTAATGAGTCAAATCAAATCTAAACACAGGAAGACTCAAGAGGATTAAATGAGGAAAACCAAGAGAAAGAAAAAGAAAGTGCATTCACTCTTATTCATTGAGAGCAACTACGTTCAAGCAAAAAGAAGTCTCCAAGTATTCAAGAGCCTTAAAGAGCATTCATGTTCAACCTTCTGGAGCATTTATTGAAGCTTCATCATGTTGAAGGCAGCATTACAACAAAGCTTCAAAAAGATATCCGCTTTGATTAGAAAGCTTTCATTGTTTCTTTACTTCAAACTTATTCTTATTGTAAAGGTTTTTGGTTAGCCTATTGGAAAACCAAGGAAGTTGTTGGTTAGCCTTGAAAACTAAATAGGTTCTTGGTTAGCCCGCAAAACCAAGGGAGGTTGTTGGTGAGCCTTAAAACAAATTAGGTTCTTAGTAAGCTCGGAAAATCAAATGAGATTTTGACTTGTGAGCCTTGTGAATATAAGTCAGGTTTGATTAGTGAGCCCGAAAAACTAATCGACTATAATCAGTTGAGATTATAGTGAATTTTTAAATGGACCTTGGGGAGTGGATGTAGGTGCATTGGAAAGCACCGAACCACTATACTTCCTTTGTGTTTGTGATTCCTTGTCTTTTTAATTTGCTCTTATTTTTATTGCTTTTATATTTCTGCTGCATACTCACTAAGAGCACTTTACACTTGCATTCATTGTACTTAGGTTGATTATTGTATTTGTTCATATACTTGCATTTCATTTAAATTTTTTTTAGAGACCCAATTCACCCCCCCCTCTTGGGTTGCTTACTGGGCAACAACTGTATCAGAACTCTGTTCTTAGTGTATAGGTCTAACCGCCTTGAGTAAAGATCTATGGCACCCCTACTGGTACTAGTGTAGTTGAGGGACAAGCCTCAAATAGACCTCCATATTTTAATGGAACAAATTATACTTATTGAAAAACTAGAAGGAGAATTTACATGCATTCAATTGATTATAATTTGTGGAAGGTTGTTGATAATGGTCCTCATGTTCCTTCAAATGTTGTCAATGGTGTTTCCATCCCAAAGCTCGAAGACGATTGGGATAAAAATGATATTAAACAATCTGAATCAATGCGAAAGCAATTAATCTCCTCTGTTATGCATTAGATCCTAGTGAGTTTAATATGATTTCTACATGCACATCTGCCAAGAAAATATGGGACACACTTGAAGTTACCCTTGAGGGTACTGATCAAGTGAAGAATATAAAAGTAAATATGTTAGTGCACACTTATGAGATGTTCTGAATAGAACTAATGAATCTATCACTGACATGTATACTAGATTCACAAACATAGTAAATGCATGAGAAGTTTAAGAAAAATTATATCCAACACTGATCTTGTCAACAAAATTCTTAGGTCACTTCCACTTCATGGGATCCAAAGATGACCACCATACAAGAAGCATAGGATGTTGACAAATTACCCTTAAAGCAATTGGTGGGATCGCTCATGAATTATGAGCTAAATTTAAAGCAAAAATCTATGGATATGGATAAAAAGAAAAAGGGATAGCCTTCAAGTCTACTATTTAAGAAGAATCCTCAAATGATGAATTAGAAGAAGAAGAAGAAAATGAAAGTGAGGAAGCGCTTCTAGCAAGGAAGTTTAGAAGGCTCATGAAAAGAAGGAAATTCTCTTAAACAAAAGTTCCAAAGAACCAAAGAGAAGGAAAAAAAAAGGAGAAAGAAAGAAAATGAGAAGGAGATACCTACATGCTTCGAGTGCAAGAAGCCTGGACACTACAAATTTGATTGCCCTCTCCTAAAGAAATCAAGAAAAGAGCTTAGGAAGAAAGCTATGATGGCAACCTTGAGTAATAGTGAGGACTCCTGCTCAAAGGAAGAACAAGCTAAATTGCAAATATATGTCTCATTGCACATCAAGAACAAGAAGAGTTAATTTTTGATACTGAAGTAGATTTTACCTTTGATGAATTAAAAATTGTAGGGTTCGGTGACAAGGCGGAAACATAGATTTCAAAATTTTTATCTTTATGAATCTTCACCAAACCCTTAATCCAAGATCTCCTTAAAAGAATTAAAACATATAACATGTATATATAAGATTTAAAGTCAAATTAAAGTACTAACCTGTATTGCTAAAATCCAAACTTTAAATCTCCACCAGGTGCCCAAATGTTCAACCTCCATGGTGATCCACACAGAAAAAGATGAAGACTACAATTTCTTGTTCTTGGCTCCTCTTCTTGATTCTTTTTCAAGAATTCAATTCTTGGACTTTTAGGCTAAAATTTTCTTTCTTGAAAATTTATTTTCTTCCTTCTTTCCTCCTCTTGAATTCTTTTCTTGAAGTCCCTTTCTTGAATTCCTTTTCTTGAATTGAATTGCAAGAAGAAATTAAGACAAGTAAAGTCTTATTCAAGAAAGAAAAGAAAAAGAACAGACCCTTCCTTTTCCTTTCCTTTACCGTTCAGGACCTTCCTCTTATTTTTGTTTAGGGTCAGAGTTTTGACAGAGATTATCTCTGTAAGAGAAACAATACCCAACAAGCATAAAGGGAAGGAGTATTCCGGAGAGGAGGAGAGGAATATGATCTCTGAATTTGATTATCAGAAAAAACCCCAAGAACCCAAACCCTTTTATAGATTTCAGAGGGGCGTCTTCTCAAAACATCGCAACCCTCTGAAACTCGAGGAATCATGATCCCTCATTCCTCACGCATCCCCTCAACCAAAATCATGATTCTTTGATTTAATTTTCATTTTTTCGATGAGGAGGACTCTCGGAAAAACATCAGGAATAATCGCAACTTTTGGAGACGGACTTGCGACCAAAAAATGATGGATCTTTTTCCTTAATTTTTCTGGCCATCAGATCTAGATCCAAGGACATCAGACAAGCATCCAAATCACCCCCTGTCTTGATTTTTCTCCGATGGAATTTCCTTCTCACGCCGTGAAGAGAAGTCCACACGCGCATGGACTCTTCTCTCGGCACGCGCGGGTGAGGAAGGGAGTAGGCGGCTTGGAGAGAGGGTCTCAATGCACTTGATTCACTTGGGTTCATCCATGGGTTATTCCAATGTCCTAAAATTTAAATTAGACCTTAATCTGATTCAAATAGAACCCAATTAAGCCCAATTCAGGACCAAATTCGAATCTGATTCGAATAGAAATTGGGTATGCAACACATGCTTGTGTGTTTATCCAGCAAACATGATTTAATTCCAAATTAAATCCTTCATCAATTCTCTTTTGTGTGTGACCCATTGGGTTCCACACCTAGCTAGCATTAGGTCCGAGTGCTATTTGACTTAATTCGGTTAGATCTCAACTAAGCCGATTTAGGTCAACTCAAACTAGCTCGACTCGATCAATTAGAATCTAATTCTAATTAACTGATTTAAATTACCATAATTCAATCATTTACCTACAAGACAAGATTGACATCTAGCAACGTATCATGTCTACCCAGAAGATATGGAATTTTGGTGGGATTACCAAAATACCCTTCAGTGGTGAGTTACCGGGTAATTCAGTCCTTTTATCAACTTGCATCCCGTATATGATTATGAATATGGATACTTGTCAAATCCAATTTCATATTCATCCCTAGCTCAATCTTTATATTGATGATTCATTAATGAACCATTAGAAATTAACTCTAATGTTCATACTTTGATCAAAGATTTCCTGAATCTATCATTTGATCGAAATTAGCTGGATGCAATTCTCTCTCTTACCAGGGCTGATCAATTCCTTGTTGACCTACTCACAACCTCCATATACAATCCACCATACCCAGTATCACCTCGTGCATGACTCAGTGTCATGATTGATTGTGAACCCAAGTATGGATTCATATATATATGGTACCATGGTAGTCTCACGTCAAAGGACCACATGCACTACTCCCATTATGAGAATTATCTGTTGACAAACAGATAAGGTTCCATTAGATATTCTCAATCTGGATCAATTCAGTGAACTCATTCTCTAATGACCACTCACATCCTAGTATTAGTGTCAAACACAAGTGACTGTGAGATCAGTCACCCTCATCATAAAGCATATATAGGATGTGCTGGTCTTGCCGGAAACATTGATCGCCAACTCAATGTCCCATTGATCAGGAATATTTTAGATTATGGTTTTAAGATTTTAGGTCTCACTGGTATGATCTCATCATAACCTTAGAACCATTGCCCTAATCTATGGTGTTCATCATAAAGACACAGCGTATGATGAAAATAATGCCTTTATTATAATAATGTCAATTCATTGATTTTGGGATCGAAATACATATTTCATTGGCGTTCAGGGCATAATCTTTCAATCTCCCACTTACACTAAAGCCAATCGCCTTTAGTTCTTAACCCCATACAATCAAGGTGGCGATCAAACTCTCGCTATGATAGAGTCTTAGTGAACTGGTCAGCTATGTTGTTATTCATTTCTACCCTTTTAATGCAGACTTCTTGCCTTTCGACAATCTCTTGAATAAGATGGAAGCATCTCAGAATGTGCTTTGATTTGTGATGAGCTCTTGGTTCCTTTGCTTTAGCAACAGCCCATGTATTATCACAGTAAAGTGATACTGGACCTTCAATCTCAGGAACTATGCCCAATTTAGATATGAACTTCTTCATCCAGACAGCTTCCTTGGCAGCTTCACTAACAGCAATGTACTTTGTCTCAATTGTTGAGTCAGCTACAGTTTGCTATTTAGAACTCTTCCAGCTTACAGCTCCATTTAGGGTAAAAGCATACCCAGATATAGATTTGCTGTCATCTGGATCTGATTGAAAACTAGAATTTGAATAAGCTTCTAGTTTAAGATCAGATCCTCCGTATATTAGGAAATATCCTTAGTTCTTCTCAAGAACTTAGAATATTTTCATAACCTTCCATGATCCTCTCTGGATCAGCCTGAAACATGATGGCTATACCTAAGGCATATGCCACATCAGGCCTAGTGCAAACATAGCATACATAATAGACCCTACTGCCGAAGCAAAAGGTATAGAATTCATTCTATTTCTTTCTTCAGGTCTTAGGAGACATCTTTTAGAAAGATGTATGCCATGACCAATATGTAAATAACCTCTTTTATTTCCTCCATGCTAAATCTTTTAGCACTTGGTCAATGTACCTAGACCAGGATAAACCTAGCATCTTCCTAGATCTATCTCTATAGATCTTGATGCCTAGTATATAAGATGCTTCTCCCAAGTCTTTCATGGAAAACTGTTTAGATAACCATACCTTGACTGATTGTAACATGGGATATCATTCTGATGCGGGACTACTATCCATGTAATTCTTTTGTATGTTTTTATATGGGGTTAGGTGATTATTCTGAATTTCAAATCAAAATTAGTTGTAGGGAATTTTGTATGAATTTTTGAAGCCACATGCAGATTAGAACCTAGAAAAGTACTAAAGAAGGATCGCCGGGGCTGAGAAGCCTTGGTTAGGGCAAGTTCTCCTACAACAATAAGACTGGAGGTAGAGGGGGTGTACTTGACAACATCTGAAGTGCCTGGTGAAGATCGCAGCAAAGAGATCTCTCGTTCCTCAATGGATGCGGCCTGGAAAACTGAGCCAAGACCCGTGGATACCCGGCTTTCTGCTCGGTGGTCCGATTGAGGCGTGGCTGGAGTCGTTGGATTCGTAGGAACTCGGGGACTTGCAAACGACCTGTCAGGGTTAGAAAACTCAAAGGAGATCAAGAAAATAAAGGAAAAACAGCAAAGGGAAAAAAGTTTTGGAGGGGCTGGAAGGATGGTTGGCGGTAGGAAGATGGTTGCAAACACCGGGAAGAAAAACTCTCAAACCCATTTATGCACACAGCAGGGTAATCACACAAAGCAATTGAAGAACTCAAGGTTTATTTTATATCAAAATCTCTCCCTTCATACAAGAGGCTAGGGTCCTTTAAATAGACCCTTAACCTTGGGCTCCAAGTAAGGGTACAATTGACATTACATAAGAAACCTTTTCCCTCTCAAACCCTAGCTAGAAAATAAGGAAACATTAGGTAGAAAAAAATCCTAAAATTCTTTTGACTTGGCCAACACTCCAAGGATGCCTAGGGAGGCGTGTTGGGCTTATAGGAGCAGCAATAGGCTGGTCCAAAGGGGCTCAGGTGCATGGGTTTGGGCCTCTGGAAGCTGGGTGGCCTGGTAGCCATGTAGCAGGAATATTCCCTAGTATCTTGCTTCTTTAGGGCTTGGGCTTGGAACCTGGGCTTGATTTCTTTGGGCTAGGATGCAGATAGACCTCTAAAATCATGGATGCCTTGGTATATGAATATATTTTGGCATCTGGAAGGGAATCTGGGCATTTGGAGAGCATCTGCAAGGAATCAGGGTTTTCTGAATTTTTCCTCCTGGGGTCTTCAAATCTTCAAGCTGGGTTGGACTTGGGTTATACTTCCATGTCTTCAATCTGGTTGGACTTGGTCTTCACTTGTATGATGTGATCTCGAGTCTTCAATATGGTTGAATAGGACTCAAAAAAATAAAATTAGTTCGACATGAACTGACTAACACTGGACTGAACTAACTCAACATGAACTGACTAGTACAGAACTAAAACTTAAAAGACTCAAATAACAACTAAAATGGACTCAGATGGGCTAAGCCCTTATTACAGATGGACTCATAAATTATTGATCAATTCATAGAGGGTTGAAAAGCCTCTGTCTTATTCTAGTGCCTCCGGTGTCCCCACCAATTCTCCCGGGGTGGGAGGAACTTGACCCTGTCGAGTGAAGATCAAGCTGGCTCACATATCTCTCGAGGAGGTCTAGGATGTGGTGCTGCAAGTCCTCTCGAGAAATCCATGAATCGTCCAACTCTGGCCGGCCTTGCCATCGGACCAAGAAACGTTGATAACCGCGGCCCCGGGTCATAATGGTTTGATCGTCCAGGATATGCTCGATCCGTTCTCCTCTCTCAGGCCAAATTTATTAGTGGACACTCTGGGATAGGGTCACTCACAATGAAAAGGAATAGATTCAAAAGCCTCACTAGGTATCGCAGCCGGTTTCCTGTACTCAACCAGGTCTATAATATTGAAGGTAGAACTAATGCCCAAATTCGAAGGCATGTCTAATACCTAGGCATTTGATCCAACCTTTTCTATCACTTTAAAAGGTCCGGCTCTACAAGCATGAAGCTTCCTTTAGGCCTAAGCCTAACCAAGATATAATTCACTACATCAAATTCTTTGATCCATCTTCGGGAATTAGCCAGTTTGTTTAAAATTAGTGTAGGCGGTGAACATGCTGGGCACATGCAAACTCCTAACAAATGATTCAAAGGACTCAAACCTACACCTAACATACTCGACTAAAGAGATTTATTAGGTCTTAACTACCACTTGGGCATGGGGGCATGAGTCGTGGTTGATGGGTGACATGCAGAAGAAAATTTGGTAGTAACTCCTAATAGGTGCCAGAGGGTCTGCCAAAAGTAGGTAGCAAATGGGATGGGCTCTATAGATCCTTGCAACCTAGTAACCTCAACAAAATGTAACCTAATAGTTCTAGACACATGAGAAGACTCAGGAAATGGTAGGAAATAAGAAGTGGGTTCAGAATTAGTCTGGTAGGGTGGAGAAAAGGTTTAGTTGGATAAAGTAGGATAAAAGAAGGGACGTCAGGGACTAATCCTAGACAAATGAGGCTAATCTTACGAGATTGTGGAATATCTATAGGCAAGAAAAGGTCCATGCTATGGAAGGATGGGTCAATAATTTCTGGGAAGAGATCTTCAATAGGAATGGCAGGAAGGGATTCATCCTGAGGGCAATGGGTTAAGTAAGCCAAATCCTGAATAAAGTCTTCTTGTTCATGGAATTTAGGAATAGGCTCTACAATTAGATCCTTTTCTAGAGTTTCCTCAAGTAAAATCCTAGTATCATAGTTCTCTTCCTCTAATTGTTCTTCCACTATAGCTTTAGGTTGGATGTGGTCAAGGTCAACTAGCTCTAGGGTGGTTTATACCTAGGTATCTACTGGTCAGCTAATTCTAGGTCTACTAAAGGTGTCTCCTCTTCTCCTTCATACTCATCCACTAGGCTCGCATCAGCTTCATACACTTCCGCGTTAATATAAGCCTTGTCAATCTCAGGAATGGTTAGAGAAGGTCGGCTAGGGGAATTTGTTAGGTCCTAGTTTCCGATTATGGACACTAGTCCTAGTAGGTTCAGGTTGCCTAAGGGGTAGTGGCTCACTACTGGGCTCATATTTAAGGGTGCTAATCCTATGGGGTTCAAGTTGACTAAGGAAAACCTGACTAGTACTAGATTGATACCTAGGGGTTATGGGTTCTCTGGGCTCATAGGACAAGGGTGCAGATCTATAGGTCATGGAATTATAGGATCTAGGGTCATAGGATTTTGGGTCAGCTCTATGGTAAGGTTCTAAGGATGGATCATGGTATGGGGTCCTCTTAAGGTTGGGCTCCTTATATGGGTCAGGATATTGGGTTCTCCTAGGATTGGACTCCCTATATGGGTCAAAATATCGGGTTCTCCTAGGTTGGGCTCCCTATATGGGTCAGAGTATTGGGTTGTCCTAGGATTGGACTTCCTATATGGGTCAGAGTATTGGGTTCTCCTAGGATTGGACTCCCTATATGGGTCAGAGTATTGGGTTCTCCTGGGTTCAATATCAAAATAAGAGTCATGGTAAGGGGTTCTTCTAGGTTCAATATCATAATAAGGGTCATGGTAAGGGGTCTTCTAGGTTCAGTATTATGTATGGGTCAGGCTGAGGGGCTCTCCTAGGTTCAACCTCTCGGTATGGATCAGGGTTTGGGGTCCTCCTAGGTAGGGGACTCAAGATCTGGCTCAGACTGTGACCCATGGGTTCTTTGTATGGTCCCTACATGGCCTTCTATCTTGTCAAACCTATTGGCAAGATGGTCAATTCTATTGTTGGTTTGGGTACTTAACTGAGTTAACTGGGCCATGGATTGGGTTAGTTGCTCAGTGAGTGCTTTTATTTGGGCTTGCAAATTTTCCATGGCTTCATACATTTGTGAAAGAGGTGGGTGATATGAAACCCCTGATCTAGTGCTCATGCAAGACTCGATCAGACTGACTACAGCTGACTAGACCTAGAGTCCAAACTAGATGCTCAATCAGGGTGGCAAACTAGCCTATAGTAACCTTGTACTCAGCCAGGCAGATGTAAGGAAAGTGTTAGGTCCCTAGTTGCCAATCCTAGACACCAATCAGAGATTGGCCAAGTAGGTGGACCAGCACTCAAGCCCTTTGGGATTGAATCCCTAAACCACTGTTCTAGACACTGAGCACAAAGCACACACGGGTTAGCTTGACACAATGATCTGACACATAGTCCAGACCCGACCAGTTGGTGTCCCTAGACCACTAGGGCAAATTAAGTCTAGTTAATTTTAGGTTAAGTCTTGGGACTGAATGCAAGGGATGTGGTTTTGGGCTAAG
Organism: Areca catechu; assembly: GCA_021397845.1. Taxonomy (NCBI): domain Eukaryota; kingdom Viridiplantae; phylum Streptophyta; class Magnoliopsida; order Arecales; family Arecaceae; genus Areca; species Areca catechu. The sequence continues at coordinate 137,144,721 of CM038051.1, read as the reverse complement.
GAGAGGTGATCAAATCCTCCCCCCATCTGATATAGCAAGAGTGCCCTTAAAAGTAAATTATGTAATGATGGCAGGCAGATGATGATGCAAATTAGGGTTTAGATATTTTTGGTATTTTTGGAGAATATGTAATTTTTTTTTTTGAAATTTTTTTAAATAGAACAAAACTTGCAAATCATGCCATAATATTCTAGAAATATACTAAATTAAAAGATATGCAAAAGATGATAAACAAAACCCTAAAACTTACAAACTTGTCTTGCTGAAAAAATAGAGCTGAAAATTTGCAGGCTGTATTTCGGCTTGCAGAAAATTCACAAGACATAATAAAATCTGAAAAATTTCTTAAAATTACTGTAAATTATGATGAATCTAGAAAAATAAATTCAGAATTTTTAGAGTTTTTACCAGGGAGAAATAATTAAAATAACAGAGAATATACGGACTAAAAAATTACAGAAAACAAGCCCTAATCTAAGCTCTGATACCAAATGATGCGGGACTAATATGCATGCAATTATTTTTGTATGTTTTATATGTGGGGTTAGGTGATTAATTCCTGATTTTCAGATCAAGATTAGTTGTAGAGAATTTTGTATGAATTTTTGAAGCGAAGCATGCAGATTAGAACCTAGAAAAGTACTAAAGAAGGATCGCTGGGGCTGAGAATCCTCGGTTAGGGCAAGTTCTCCTACAACAATAAGACTGGAGGTAGAGAGGTGTACCTGACAACATCTGAAGTGCTCGGTGAAGATCACAGTGAAGTGATCTCTCATTCCTCGATGGATGTGGCCTGGAAAACCGAGCCAAAGACCCACAGATACCCGGCTTTCTGCTCGGTGGCCCGATTGAGGCGTGGCTGGAGTCGTTGGATTCGTAGGAACTCGGGGACCTGCAAACGACCTGTCAGGGGTTAGAAAACTCAAAGGAGATTAAGAAAATAAAGGAAAATAGAAAAGGGAAGAAAGTTTTGGAGGGGCTGGAAGGATGGTTGGCGGCAGGAAGATGATTGCAAACACCGGGAAGAAGAACTCTCAAACCCCTTTATGCACACAGCAGGGTAATCACACAAAGCAACTGAAGAACTCAAGGTTTATCTCATATATCAAAATCTCTCCCTTCATACAAGAGGCTAGGGTCCTTTAAATAGACCCTTAACCTTGGGCTCCAAGTAAGGGCACATAAGTCTTTATATAAGAATCCTTTCCCCTCTCAAACCCTAGCTAGAAAATAAAAAAATATTAGGTAGAAAAAATCCCTAAAATTCTCTTGACTTGGCCAACACTCCAATGATAACTAGGGAGGCATGTTGGTCTTCTAGGAGCAGCAAAAGGCCAGCCCAAAGGGGCTAGGGTGCATGGGTTTGGGCCTTTGGAAGCTGGGGTGGCCTGGTAGCCATGTAGCAGAATATTCCCTGGTATCTTGCTTCTTTAGGGCTTGGGCTTGGCACCTGGGCTTGATTTCTTTGGGGTATGATGCAGACGGACCTCTAAAATCATGGATGCCTTGGTATATGAATATATTTTGGCATCTGGAAGGGAATCTGGGCATCTGGAGGGCATCTGCAAGGAATAATCGTTTTCTAAATTTTTCCTCCTGGGGTCTTCAAATCTTCAAGCTGGGTTGGACTTGGTCTATACATCCATGTCTTCAATTTGGTTGGACTTGGTCTTCACTTGTATGATGTGGTCTTGAGTCTTCAATATGGTTGAATAGGACTCAAAAAATAAAATTAGCTCGACATGAGCTGACTAACACTGGACTGAACTTGCTTAACATGAGCTGACTAGTACAGAACTGAAACTTAAAAGACTCAAATAACAACTAAAATGGACTCAGATGGGCTAAGCCCTTATTACAGATGGACTCTAATTATTGATCAATTCACACAGAGGGTTGAAAAGCCTCTGTCTTATTCTGGTGCCTCCGATGTCCCCACCACATTCCCGATGAGGAGTATGTCATCTACATACAGAACCAAGAAAACTATGGCACTCCCACTAGTCTTCTTGTACACACAAGGTTCATCCTCATTTTTGATAAAGTCAATTCTTTGACTGTCTTATCAAATCACATGTTCCAACTCTTAGATGCTTGCTTTAATCCATAAATAGATTTCTTCAGCCTACATACCTGATTAGGTTTAGTCTCTAAGACAAAACCTTCTGGCTGTGACATATAAACCTCTTCCTCAAGGAAACCATTGAGAAATGCGGTTTTCACATACATCTGCTAGATTTCATAATCATGATATGCTGCTATAGCAAGCATGATCCGAATAGATTTGAGCATGGCAACAGGAGAAAATGTTCCATCATAATCTATTCCTTGTTTTTGTCTGAAACCCTTAGCCACTAATATGGCTTTATAAGTTTCAACTTGGCCATCCGCCCCAATCTTTTTCTTATAGACCCATTTGCATCCAATAGGGTTAACACCCTCTGGTGCATCAACCAAAGTCCAGACTTGGTTGACATACATGGAGTCCATTTCGGATCTCATGGCTTCTAGCCATCTGTCTGAGTCACTACTCATGATAGCATCCGTATATGTTAGAGGCTCATCATTATCAATGATTCGGGCTTCATTATTTTCAATAATGAACCCATACCTCTCAGGTGCATGTCGCACCCTATCAGACCTATGGATAGGAGTGGTGTGTTCAGGTTCTATACTAACTATATTATGATTTGGTTGAGATGTATCTACTTGTTGAACTTCTTCAAGTTCAATATTTCTCCCACTGCCCTTTTGTAGGATGAACTCTTTCTCCATAGAAATGGCATGCCTACTGACTAAAACCTTTTGTTCAGTAGGGTGGTAGAATAGATATCCTATACTATCTTTAGGATATCCAACAAATAGATACTTTTCTGCTCTAACATCAAGCTTATGTCCAAAATTTCTTTTGACATAGGATGGACATCCCCATATCTTAAGATACTTAAGATTGGGTTTCTTTCCCCTCCATAGCTCATATGGAGTGCTAGATACAGATTTGGATGGTGCTCTATTTAAAATGTTAGCCGCTGTTTCTAAGGCATATCCCCAGAAAGAAACAGGTAAGTCTGTGAAGCACATCATGGACCGTACCATATCTAATAAAGTACGATTTCTCCTTTCAGCAACACTATTTAATTGTGGTGTGTAAGGTGGAGTCCATTCAGAGATGATTCTCTTTTCTTTAAGGTGATCAAGAAACTCAGTGGATAAGTATTCACCTCCTCTATCTGATCGAAGGATCTTAATACTTTTTCCCGTTTGATTCTCTACCATACTTTGACACTCTAAAAATTTTTCAAAAGCTTCGGACTTATGTTTCATTAGACACACAAATCCGTACCTTGAAAAATCATCAGTGAATGTGATGAAATATGAGTATCCACCTTGGCCTGAGTTGTCATAGGTCCACATACATCAGTGTGTATGAGTCATAATAACTTAGTTGTCCTTTCATTATGTCCACTAAATGGAGTCTTGGTCTTTTACCCATGAGATATGATTCGCAAGTTCCTAATGATTCATAGTCATAAGGATTAAGAAATTTTTCCTTGTATAACTTGTTAATCCTTTGCTCACTAATATGTCCAAGACAACAGTGCCAAAGTAAAGTATTGTTTAATTCATCTCTTTTTCGTTTATTACTAACATGTAGTATGTTGTCATCGGAAGATAGAGTTAAGAGACCATTGCAAAATATGCCATTAAATATTATTTCATTAGAAAAACTGATTGAGCAGCCTCTGCTCATTACATTCATAATATATCCTTGTTTAAGTAACAAGGGTACTGATATGATGTTTCTAATGATTCTAGGCATAAAATAACAATTTTTTAACTCTAAAATCTTCCCAGAAGGCAGCTTTAATATATAAGACCCTACAGCTTCTGCTTGGATGAAATCTCCTCCAGCACCGCAGAGTTCGAAGTCGCCTTCCTTCAAAACTCTAATGTTCTATAGACCCTGCAATGATTTGCAGATATGATGACCACAAGCAGTATCCAATACCTAAGAGTTTGAATTAGAAGAGTCTAATGACAAAATTGTATGTATCTCATACATACCTTTTGGTGCATCACTAGCACCAGCTTCACACTTGCAAGGTAAACCTTGCAATTTCTTTTCCAGTGACCCGGCTTGCAACAATGAAAGCAGGTCATTTGTCCGGAGGCCTTCTTTCCTTTCTTTTTTTGATGCTCCCTTTTGGGTTCAACCTCCTCTTGGAACCCTTTTTGCCTATTTTCTTCTTGTTTACACCATCCACAAGAAGAAGTGGAGCCTTATTTTTCTTTAAATGGCTCTCTATTGTTTTTAACATATTCAACAGCTCAGGCAAGGAAGTGTTAAGTTTGTTCATATGATAATTAAGAACAAACTGTGAAAATGACTCTGGGAGTGACTGCAGGATTAAATCCTGATTCAACTCCCCATCCATAACAAAACCCAATTGACCCAATCGGGTGATTAGGTCAATTACCTTTAATACATGGTCTTGTACGGATGTACCTTCTGTCATCCTTGCACGGAATAACTGCTTAGATATTTCATATCTTGCAGTTCGACTATGTTCTCCAAAAAGTTCTTTTTGATTGAGCAATATGGAATTTGTGTCCATGCTTTCATGTTGCCTCTGTAACTCAATGGTCATAGAGGCAAGCATTATACACTTGACAGTAAGTGAGTCATTTTGCCACGTGTTATATATGGTTTTATCCTCTTGCAAGGCATCTTCCTCTAATGGTTCCATGGTTGGGGTATCAAGAATATAAGAAATTCTTTCTTGGCTGAGTACTATCTTTAGGTTTCTTAACCCATCAACATAGTTTGGTCCAGTAAATTTATTTGCATCAAGAATGCTACGGAGTGAGAGTGAAGAGGCCATTTAATCTACATTAACAAAGAACATTACATAAGCAAACAACCAATGTTGACAAAACATAATTAAATTAGGACTTTAACTTAATTATGTCTCCCACTATTTTATCAAGCATCATAACCCTCCATATGATGATCGAGAAAACCCTAATTGGTTCTCTTAGTGGGGTTGAGATCCTAATTCCTTACAAAAGACCTTGTGAGTATACAACAAATCTTATATAAGTTCAAAGGTAGGAAAAACTCTTTCCATTGTAACTCATACAATTCTCAACTTATCTTGGCCTCTAAAATATTAATAGCCTTGTGTGTACACAACAACTATAATATTTTAGTTAAGTTAGACCCTTCATTGCTATATAGTCATGATATTAATTATAATACCCTTGTGTGTATACAACAAAGTATTATATTAAATCATGCCATAAACATCAAATGTACCAAGCCAAAATTATGTTAGTCACCGTAAAAGGCCTTGTGTGTACACAACAAACCTAATATGGATCATAACATAATAATGACTTGGCATGAAGGAAGGCCACATGTAGTGAATATTACACTAAGCATATCAATCAATAATTAAGTTAATCTTATCGGCTAGGTAAGTGGGAGAGTGGTGGGAGTCCCCCCGTTGCTTTCCTTAGACGCCAATAAGAATTGGCCAGGTCAGTCAACGGAACCAATTGAAAACCACATCCTCTTTACCGATCATGAACCACTTTTCCTAGACACCGAATGATAAACAAATCATATTGATTATTTTTGCTTTTGGTATATGACACTACAACTTAATATGTTTTTAAAGAGGGCTTTATTAAAACAAAGCACATTCTTTATATAACCTATCAAATATGTGCCATAGTGTGCCATCATACTAGGACAACCATTTACCACATAATGGATCCACCATTATGCCAGGGCAACCTTATTTTAGTATGATGACTAGAAGGCTAAACATATCTCTTTACAAATTAAGGTTTAAGTGAAAACCTTAATTAGTGGCATACATCAAACATATATGCATAATTAACACAAATATGTGATTAGTGTGTCGGTAACTAGGACAACCATTTACCACATAATGGATCCACCATTATGCCAGGGCAACCATATTTCAGTATGATGACTAGATGTCTAAACATATCTCTACAACAATTAGGGTTTGAGTGAAAACCCTAATTGGTGATATTACATCAAACATATACAATATCATATATTTACTTATATACATATGCATCTAAAAATCAGTATATATATTTTAATCTTAATAAGGAGGCTATGATACCACTGTAGGGTTCGGTGGCAAGGCGGAAACATAGATTTCAAAATTTTATCTTTATGAAATCTTCACCTAACCCTTAATCCAAGATCTCCTTAAAAGAATTAAAACATATAACACGTATATAAGATTTAAAGTCAAATTAAAGTACTAACCTGTATTTCTAAAATCCAATCTTTAAATCTCCACCAGGTGCCCAAATGTTCACCCTCCAATGGTGATCCACACAGAAAAGATGAGACAATAATTTCTTGTTCTTGGCTCCTCTTCTTGAATTCTTTTTCAAGAATTCAATTCTTGGACTTTTAGGCTAAAACTTTCTTTCTTGAAAAATTCTTTTCTTCTTTCTTTCTCTTCTTGAATTCTTTTCTTGAAGTCCCTTTCTTGAATTCTTTTTCTTGAATTGAATTGGAAGAAGAAATTAATACAAGTAAAGTTTAAATTCAAGAAAGAAAAGAAAAAGAACAGACCCTTCCTTTTCCTTTCCTTTACCGTTCAAGACCTTCCTCTTATTCTTGTTTATGGTCAGAGTTTTGACAGAGATTATCTCTGTAAGGGAAACAATACCCAACAAGCATAAGGGAAGGAGTATTCCGGAGAGGAGGAGAGGAATATGATCTCTGAATTTGATTATCAGAAAACCCCCGAGAACCCAAACCCTTTTATGGATTTCAGAGGGCATCTTCTCAAAACATCGCAACCCTCTGAAACCCCAGGAATCACGATCCCTTATTCCTCACGCATCCCCTCAACTAAAAATCATGATTCTCTGATTTAATTTTCATTTTTTTGACGAGGAGGACTCTCAGAAAAACATCAGGAATAATCGCGACTTTTGGAGACGGACTTGCGACCGAAAAATGATGGATCTTTTCCTTAATTTTTCTGGCCATCAATCTAGATCTAAGGATGTTAGACAAGCATCAAAATTGCCCCCTGTCTTGATTTTTCTCTGATTGAATTTCCTTCCCACGCGCGTGAAGAGGAGTCCACACGCGCGTGGACGCTTCTTCTTGGCGCGCGCGGGAGAGGAAGGGAGTGGGCAGCTTGGAGAGAGGGTCACAGTGCACTTGATTCACTTGGTTCAGCCATGGGTTAGCCCAATGTCCTAAAATTTAAATTAGACCTTAATCTGATTCAATTAGAACTCAATTAAGCCCAATCGGACCAAATTCGAATCTGATTCGAATAGAAATTGGGTCTGCAACACATGCTAGTGTGTTTATCCTGCAAACATGATTTAATTCTAAATTAAATCCTTCATCAATTCTCTTTTATGTGTGACCTATTGGATTCCACACCAAGCCAGCTGTAGGTCCGAATGCTATTTGACTTAATTCGGTTAGATCTCAACTAAGCCGATTTAGGTCAACTCAAACTAGCTCGACTCGGTCAATTAGAATCTAATTCTAATTAACTGATTTGAATTACCATAATTCAATCATATACCTACAAAACAAGATTGATGTCTAGCAATGTATCATGTCTACCCGGAAGATGTGGAATTTTGATGGAATTACCAAAATACCCTACAATGGGGAGTTATCGTGCAATTCAGTCCTTTGATCAACTTGCATCCCGAATATGATTATGAATATGGATACTTGTCAAATCAAATTTCATATTCATCCCAAGCTCAATCTTTATATTGATGATTCATTAATTAACCATTAGAAATTAACTCTAATGTTCATACTTTTGATCAAAGATTTCCTGAATCCATCATTTGATCGAAATTAGCTGGATGCAATTCCCTCTTACCAGGGCTGATCATTCCTTGTTGACCTACTCACAACCTCCATATACAATCCACCATACCCAGTATCACCTCATGCATGACTCAGTGTCATGATTGATTGCGAACCAAAGTATGGATTCATATATATAAGGTACTATGGTAGTCTCAGGTCAAAGGACCACATTCACTACTCCCACTATGAGAATTGTCTATTGACAAACAGATAAGGTTCCATTAGATATTCTCAATCTGGATCAATTCAGTGAACTCATTCTCTAATGAACACTCACATCCTAGTATTATTGTCAAACATAAGTAACTGTGAGATCAGTCACCCTCATCACAAAGCATACATAGGATGTGCTGGTCTTGCCGGAAACATTGATCCCCACTCAATATCCCATCGACCAGGAATATTTTAGATTAGGGTTTTAAGGTTTTAGGTCTCACAGGTATGATCTCATCATAACCCTAGAACCATAGCACTAATCTATGAGGTTCATCATAAAGACACAGCGTATGATGAAAATAATGCCTTTATTATAATAATGGCAAGTCATTGATTTTGGGATCGAAATACAATATTTCAATTGGCTTTCAGGGCACAATCTTTCAAAAAATGCTTTTGATGAATTTTGCATGATTACAAACTGATTTTATCTGAAATAGAAAATTGAAAAAGCACGCAAATAGTTTTTCACATGAAAACAATTCTTTATTAAATGAAATTAGTGAATTGAAAATATACTTGATGTTTTAAAAAAGAAAATAAGGCTTTAATAATGGAAAATGACATTTCAAAAAAAGCTAAAACTATCATTTCAAATGGTGATCTTTTAATGAAAAACAAAGATTTAGAAATAGAAAATAAAAACTATAAAAATAAACTTTAAAATAAAACCCTTTGTTGAAAAGTTTACTCGTAGTTCTGAAAAACTAAATCTTCTTTTAAACAACCAAAGAGCTATTTTTAACAAAGCAAGACTAAATACAAACCTCAAAAACAGTAAAAGTATCTGAAAAATCTTTTTGTACCTGCATCATCTAGTATTACATGCTTTTCATGTAAAAAATATGGTCACAATGCTTTTCAATGTAACATGAGAAAAATCAATACTTTAGGAATTTGGGTTCCAAAAAGAACCAATTTATGTACTAACCCTAAAGACCTAAGTTGGCTTGGGTACCTAAAAATAAAACTTGATTTGTTTTACAGGTGTGTCTTACAACCAAAAAAAATAAAGACTATGGTATCTTGATAGTGGTTGTTGAAGGTGCATGACAGGAGATGTGAAGCAATTCACTTCACTTGAAGCAATAAATGGAGGGAGTGTGACCTTCGGTGATAATGGTAAAGAAAAATCATTGGTATTGATAGGTTCACATCTCACCTTCTACATATACTAGTAATGTACTCTTAGTTGAAGGTTTAAAGCATAATCTTTTAAGTATTAGTCAATTTTGCAATAAAAGTTTTCAAGTTATTTTTAAATCATCTTGTTGTATGATTGCTAGTCCTGATAAAAATGGTGTAAAATTCATTGGAAAGAGGCATGGTAGTATTTATTTGGTAGATTTAGATAATCTATCCTTGCATAATAGAGAATGCCTAGTTGCAATGAATTCTACTAAAGACGAGAATAGTTGGCTTTGGCATAGAAGACTAGGACATGCTAGTATATACTTACTTTCAAAACTTTGCAAAAAGGATTTAGTAAGAGATTTGCCAAAACTTAGTTTTGAAAAAGATGGAGTTTGTCAAGCTTGCCAATTTGGAAAACAATTTAAAACATCTTTCAAACCTAAAGGTTTTGTTACTACTAGTAGGCCATTAGAACTACTCCATATGGATCTCTTTAGACCAACTAGAACATCTAGTCTAGGAGGCAAGAGATATGGATTGGTTATAGTGGATGATTTTCCAAGGTTTACATGGGTATTCTTTCTTTCTCATAAAGATGAATCTTTTTCAGTATTTGTGAAGTTTTACCGAAAAGTTTCTAATGAAAAAGGTACTTCAGTTATTTGCATTTGTAGTATTTATGGTTTTGAATTTGAAAATCAAGATTTCAAAATTTTTGTAATGAGAAAGGTATTGAACATAATTTTTTTGTACCTAAGACATCTCAGCAGAATGGATGGTAGAAAGGGAAAATCATACTATAGAAAAATGGCATGCACTATGCTTTGCAAAAATGATTTACCAGGATTTTTTGGGCTGAAACAATTAACACTGCTTGTTATATTTTAAATCATATTTTAATTCATCCTATTTTAAAGAAAACTCTGTATGAACTTTGGAATCAAAGAAAATCAATTTAAAATATTTTTGAGTTTTGGTTGTCAATGTTTCATTTTGAATAATCGTAAAGACAATCTTGGAAAATTGATACCAAGCATGATGAAGGCATTTTTCTAGGATATTCCACATCAAGCAGGGTATACAGAATTTTTAATAAAAGAATCCTAGTTGTAGAGGAGTCTTTACATATATTTTTGAAGAGTCTACTAACAAATCCTCTAGGAAAAAGGATACACCTGATGCATATGCAGGTGCTGAAAAGCTAAAAAAGTTAACATTGGAAGATCACCCTCGTAACAAAGTGAAGAAGATCAAGATAAATGTGAAAGAAAAGAAGCCATACAATTAACACCAAATCATCAAAATCTACCTAAGGAGTGGAGGTATGCTCTTGGACATCCTAAAGAATTAATCCTAGGTGATCCATCTAAAGGGGTAAGAACTCGATCTTCAATTAGAAATGATTGTGATTATATTGCTTTTATTTCTCAAGTAGAGCCTAAATGTTATGAAGATGCTGAAAAAGACCCTAACTAGATAAATGCTGTGCAAGATGAACCAATTCAGTTTGATAGAAATAATGTTTGGACATTAATAGAAAGACCATCAAATATTTTTATTATTGGCACAAAATGGGTATTTAGGAATAAATTAGATGAAATGGAATTATAATTAGAAATAAAGCTAGGCTTGTTGCCAAAGGCTACAATCAGAAAGAAGGAATTGATTTTGATGAAACCTTTGCTCTTGTTGCTAGACTTGAGACAATTATACTACCGTTGTACCATGACGGCTCACCCTCAGCAAGAACCGCCCAGTCCTGCGGTCCGAGCCGGCCGCCCTTTTCAAGACTCCAATTAAGAGAGGTCCGACCAAACGGAGCTGAGGTCCGAACGACCCTCTCCTATTGGGGTTCGGCCCATCGCTCTCCTCCAAGGGTATTACCCACCGAAGCTGAGGTCCGAATGACCCTTTCCTGCTAGGGTTCGGCCCATTGCTCTCTTTCAGAGGTCCGACCCCCCGGAGCTGAGGTCCGAATGACCCTCTCCTGCTAGGGTCCTGCCCATCGCTCTCCTCTAGAGGTCCGACCCACCGGAGCTGAGGTCTGAATGACCCTCTCCTGCTGGGGTCCGGACCATCATTCTCTTTCAGAGGTCCGCCCACCGGATCTGAGGTTCGAACAACCTCTCCTGCTGGGGTCCAAGAAAAGAATCTTCATAAGGAGACTAGTTGATCTAAATTACAATACCCGAAATGTAGATCTAGTTCAAAATAGAGATTAGGATCTTCATGGCAAGGAAACCATCACTACTAGGGCAAGTTAACCTTTAAATGATCAGATCTAATGAATCTTAGGAAGAGATTTTCTACCAACAATGATGGCTAATTATTTGGTGGAAGAAGGAGCTCTTTTCACTCAAGGATTGAGGTATAAACCATAAGACTAGCACTCCCTACCTTTACGACTCACCTTGGCCATGATCCTTGGCTTAGAGACCTTCATCTTGGAGTTGGAAAATTAGAGAAACCTCCATCAAATCAGAGATTAGGCATGGAAGGAGAATTCAAAATTGGAATGGAAACAAGAAGAAGAAGAAAGGGAAAACAAGGAAGTAGAAACTGGTGCCTTCAAGGAATGATGCTTGGATCTTGGATCAAGCAAGGAGAACTCCACATTTCAAGCACTCAAAGGCCTCTCACTCCCTTCTCAAACATGAATTTAAACACTCCAACTTAAAGGACTAAATCACTCTAAGTAGAAGAACTAAATCACTCCATACAGAAGAACTCAAGATAGAACTCAACAAGAAAATAACCTTCATTAATTCTCAAATATTTCATACATAGAATGCCTTAAAAGGGGAGCCTTGGACCCTATTTATAGCCTTAGGGTCTCATGAAAGTGAGGAGGGGGGGGGGGTTAGGTTAGCTAACCATTTCTAGTTAAATCCACTCCTTTGGTTACATAGTTGTAACAAGAAACAACTTCTAGGTAAGAGGTTGTAACAACTTGCTATGTGGCACCTAGGTAGCTTTGACATTGCTGATGTAGAGACCTAGGTGTCATGTGATGTGGTATCCTACTTGGCAAGTTGGTTGGGGGGTTGTTGGGTGAGTGAGGAGTGGTCCCATACTTCCCCTCAATATGCTTGATGTGTTGTTTCTCATGTCTCCTAAAATGTGTCCCATGTGAAGATAAAATGGGCTTCTAAAATATGGCATCATGGCTTCAAAAGGTGGTATCTTGACTTGCTTGGGGTTTGACTTGGGCATGCTTGAAGTTGGTCTTGAACTGGATTGAGTCGACTCAAGGGACTAGCGGCCTTATAATATTGTGCCGAATGATCATATAAATGATACAACCATTTTGGTTAGGTTGGATTGCAAGGAAGGTACAACTGGTTGATTATGACAAGTAAGTAGTTTATAAGATAGTTTATATTTTTGCATTAATGATTATGTTATCTTATAATTGCAATTCATTTCCATATATTTGATTATAACGTTGACTGACTTGTTTTTAAATAATGCAGGTTAGCTACACCATGCCTCGAAGGAAGCGATTAGCAGATGTACAGTTTTAGTTTTCCCAGACCAAGGCTGGTACTTCTTTAGCATAGCAGCCCGAGGGCAGTCTATCAGTTTCACATCGGTCTGATGTCCCTTTATTTCTGCACATCAGGCCGATGCTACTACCTCTACACCTCAGGACGAGGCTATTCCCTCCGAGTCCGCACATAACGATCCTTCTATGGATCATCATGATGACGAGCCTATCGTCGATGATATATATAAACAGGTTACATAATTTAATAATTCTATCTCATTTCAATTCATGCATATGCAATAGTTTTGATATACAATATTCTGTATTTTTTTTTGTAGATGGATCTGGGAGACTCAGGCATAGGCGATGATCCATATTAGTCCGTGATGTGTGGTAGTTACCTGAGGGTGAAAGGATAGTGATAGAGTGCAACAAGCTATGGCAGCCTATTAAGAAAGCTGCTAGCTTGTTGACTAGCTTTCTGGGGACAGTAGCATGCTGTGGTCAGCTATGTCCCCTGAATTATTCGAAGTGAAACGACATGCTTCTTGCATATAAAATAGATATGCTACGAGTTATGCATGTAAAAAAGTTAATATATTATTTTATATCTTAGGTCTTTAACAATTGAATTGCTTATTTCATTTAATATTTATTTTATTATTTATTTAAATTACAGAGCAAGTTCGTTCTTCCTTCAGATTCATCTGATTTTGTGCTTAAGTCTCTCAATCACAAGTGGAAAGATATAGGGTGAAGTTGGAGAGAGACTACAAGCTAGAGGGTAGGACAGAGGAGCAGGTTATAGCTACCTGTCCTCCTGATGTTCACCATCATCAGTGGATGGAGCTGGTGCACTATTGGTTATCCGAGAGGGCACAGGTTGTGTAGCATCATCAAACACTTTGAAATTTTTAATTTTCACTTGTCATAATTATATTTATACAATTTATAACATTGTTTTAATTTTATTTTGCAAACGTATTATGATATTGGTAGAGCTTCACGAGCTGCTCAGTCTGTTCCTCACACAGCAGGGTCCAAGAGTTATGCACGGCTCAGGCATGAGTTTTTTGTTTTTTCATCCTATAATACTTTTAGTATACTTTTAGTTTTAACATCATGTATCATCAGGTATCATGCATGTTCCATGTATCATGGTATGGGGATATAAGATGTGTTATTTTAGATTTTTTTGTAATATTTATTCTTTATATAGGCTGATTAGCAGGGGAGGGAGCTTGGTGAGGTGTTCTATCGGATGACTCACGTTCACCAGGATGGCAGTTTTGTTCGGGACGAGTCCAGAGATATATGTATTTTTTTATTTATGTTATATTATGATTTATTTTTTTTATTAAGTATTGATATATGTATTTTTTATAAAATATAGAATAGGGCTACCTCCATGATCTCCGAGTATGAGGCGAGGGTTATCATCTACATATTGCAGTCGCATCGAGGCCGAGGTATTCTCGGAGTTGATGGGGGGACCAGTGCATCCTAGACGAGTGAGGTATTATGGAATTGGAGTTACCCCTACTCAGTTATCTGAGGTGTGTAGATATACTCGGGATACTAGAGAGAGTCATGATCAGTTACATGTTCGTCAGCTCCAGGAGGAGATAGCAAAGCTCCAACAGACACGTGATGCAGACAGAGTAGAGATGCAGACCATTGGGTCTCAGCTAAAGCATGTTACATCTATGCTGCATATATTTATGTCATCTCAGGTAAGTAATTATTTATCAATTTTGTATGTATCTAATAATTTAGAATATATATAATGTATGTATTATAATTCCAGATATATATCTTGCAGGTTCCTGGTGCATCTGCGAGTTGCATACCTGACGACGACCAGCCTCCCATGGATCAGTGATGCCAGATATTTTTTTTATTTATGTATGTCTTTTGGTTTATTTGAACTTGGATTGATACATTTATATATATAAAAAGAACATTTTATATTTGGTTTGTATTTGTGTTTGTGTATGTTGGATGTGATATGTGATACAGGTTGAATATTTTCATTTATTTGTGTATGTTGGATGTGATACAGTTTTGAATGTTTTCATTTTCATAATGTATACAGGTTATGGGTTTGTATATATGGCTGTTTATTTTTTTTAAAAAAAAAATCTACCGATTCTTTAAAGCATCACTAGGTTTGGACCTGGCGATGCTTTAAAGTGTCGCTATAACTGGAACTGGCGATGCTTTAAAGCATCGCTAGTTTTAAGTTTAGCGACGCTTTAAAGCATTGCTAGACTGAAACCCTAGCAATGCTTTAAAGCATCGCTAAATGCCGATGCTTTAAAGCATCGCTAAATGCCGATGCTTTTTGAAGCGTCGGCTGGTTGCGTCCCAATGCTTGCATAGGCGATGCTTTAGCGATGCTTTACAAATATCGGGAGATTACTTAACGACGCTTAAAAGAATCGGGAAAGGTCAAAAAAAGCATCGCTAAAGCCCAGATTCACTGTAATGAGATTTCTCCTATAATTTTTTTATGGATTTGGTCTCTTCTTCATCTCCTCTACTTATTGAATTTGGCAATATAATCAAATACAGGTGTATCATCTTGTCTCAATTTATATCATTGGTCTAAAAGTTTTTGCTCATAATATTTATTCTAAGTACTTTTCTCTCAGTTTACTCTTCATTTCTCTCCAACTATTTATTTTATCCCAACTATAATAACCTTTTCTCTCAACTTCTCCCCAATATGCTTTAGCATATTGGACTAACATTGATTTGGCAAATTGACACTTCGTTACTTCCGACATTTCATCAATTTCAAAATATTGATCCATTTTCTCTTTCCAATCAACATACACTTCAGGATCTAAATTTCCATTGAAAGTGGGTGCATAGGGTTGATTGCTCCTAAAGACTCTCTCCTCCTGATCTACAAAGTCTTGGTAGGGATATCCATGATTATACTCAGGGGTGAGATCATGACATTGGGCTCTTGGACCAAGGGGAGGTGGACTACGTGATTCAGGCTCAGCATGAATCCTATGGGCTTCTTCTATGAAGTCATGGTGAGGTCGTCTTGAATTGTAATAAGTAGTGATGCGGCACGCATATGATTAATGTTTTGAATATGGTTTGTAGAGCAATGAAACCTAATTACACTAGCATTGTACTCATCATAATAAGATTTAAGGATTATAAGAAATTGGACTTTTACTTGATTAGACACAATCCTAAACTAAGAAGGAAGAAGATCTAGACAATAGGGGCTAATGATTGTGGACTTACCTTGATGAGCTTTCCAACCTTCTTTTGATTCATACCTTGAAACTACCAATGCTCAGAACTAAAGAATCTGGATAACAGAGATCAGAACCCTGGACTTGGGGCTTTAGCTTGTTTGTTCTTTGTTAAGGTGAACCCAGCCCACAACTCAAAGACTTCGAAGGACCCTGCAATGAAGATCAAAGTTAAGGAAGAAGGATAGGAACATATAGAAGGGATGGAAGAATTGATGAACTAAGAACAGAAATTTGAGTAGATCTGGCCGACTCCAATGCCTTCACTTGAGCTTGGAAGATGCTTTGCTAGGGAAAAAGAATGGCTTTGGCGTGGAGGAAGAGGATGGAAAACTTTCACATAAGGAAAAAATACAAGACAACTTCTACTTCCAAAATTTCAACTTCAATTTCATTCATTCCCAAAATCAATCTCCTTTACAATGGGCATCTAAGGCTTTTAATAGCCTCACAAAGCTAGCTTTTGAAATTTAAAAACTCCCCAAATCGAGGAGGATTACAAGGGGGGGTTGGAGGATTTGGTGGAGAGTTTGGAGGGATGTGGGGGGGGGTTGGAGGTTTGGTGGAGGACTTGGAGGGATGTGGCCAACCTCCTTGAATTTGAATCTTCCTTGTTGGCGCCCAAAGGGTGATGAGGTGGCTGGTGAAGTGGCACCTGATGACGTGGCATGGTGAGGTGGTCTTCTACTTGGATAAGAATGACATGTGGCGCCCAGTGGTCCTAGTTGATGGTCCTTTTCTCTTGCTTGGTTGATGTGTTTCTCTTCTTCATGTGGTCAAATTCTGGGATCTAGAATTTGAGTCTTGTTGCTGGCTTTCACGGCTTTAAGACTTGATTAGACTTAACTCAACTGAATTAGACTTAACTCAACTGAACTGACTTGACTGACCTAGACTTTAAAACTTGAAATGGACTTACAGGAAATGAAATTTTAAAAGTAATTACAGGACTCAATAAACACTCTTGATTTGAAACTCAAAATTAATTACAGGACTCTTGAAAAGGAAATGACTCTTGAAAATAAAATATTTTTGAACTAAAGGATACAAGGTAACCTAATTATCTTCGATCCAAATGGGATAAGGCTAACCTTGTTGGAGTGAAGTTTCTTTCGGCTTCTGGTGTCCACACCAATTCTCCTGGGGTGGGCAGAACTCGACCCAGTCGAGTATGGTTCAGTTTTGCCCTGGTAATACTCGAACAAGTCTGGGTTAAGTCTTTGCAGGTCCTCTCGAGTAATCCAAGAGTTGTCGGACTCAGGTCGATCTTGCCATTGAACCAGGTATCGCTGATAGTCCTTATTCCTGGTAGTAATGATCTTGTCATCCAGGATTCTCTCATCCTCTCTCTCTGCTCAGGTAAGGTTGGTGGTGGACACTCGAAAATATGTTCACTCTCAATGAAAGTTTCTGGCTCAAAAGGCTCACTAGGTATTAGTAGTGGTTCTTTGTATTCTACTAGGTCTGAAACATTGAAGGTTGTACTAATACCCATATCAGGTGGAAGTTCCAAAACATATGCATTAGGCCCTATTTTCTTTAAGATCTTAAAAGGTCCCGCTCCGCGGGCATGCAGCTTCTTTATGGTTCCAGGGAAAAACCGTTCAGGGTTGAGCCTAATCATCGCATAATCCCCTTCACAGAATTCTTTAGCCCTCTTATGTGAGTCAGCTAATTGTTTATAAGTTTCATTGCTCAGGTTGATCTTATTACTGATTTCTTTATGCAGATTAGTGACATGCTGTGCAAAAGACTCAGCAGACTCAGAAACTTACACAAGCACTTACGAAATGCAGACTGAACTAGGCATCTTTATTGAGAGGAATTTTATTGGACTCTCTAGGGCCTAAACCTAACAGATTAATGACTCTCTAGGTTTGACCCTGGTCTGGTATGCACATGAGAATTTACCATGGGTTCCTAGCAAATGCCATAAGGTTTTCCAAAAGTAGGTAGCAAAAGGAATAGGCTTTAAAAGCTCATGCATCCTAGTAATCTCATCAAAATGAAACTTAATGGCTCTAAAATTATGATAAGACTCAGGAAAAGGCAGGAAATAGGAATCCGAGACTTGGGATAATTTAGGGGAATCTTGAAATAGACCTTGGTTACTCATGATGACCTTAAGATTAGAATTTTGATCTACAGGCGGGATGCTTCTAGGTAGTTGAAGGTCATTAGGAAAGTCTTCTAAAATAATGATTGGGTTCTTCTCATGTACCTGAAGGAGTTCTTGTGTCGAAGCTAAAGTATTGGGTTCTTCCTGAGGGCATTGTCTTACGGGAACCAAGTCCTCACTAAATTTTAGTTGTTCTGATGTTTCAGGACTAGGCTCAATAATCTTTTCTTTACCAAAGGTTTCCTCAGGTAAGGTACTATAGTTATTCTCTTCACAGTCTTCCCCTTCATATTCATCTATTAAACTTATGTCGGTCTCATACACATATTTACTAGGTTGTTCAAATTTGCCTTCTTCCTTCCCTAGCCCTTCAGTTTGAGGATACCCTAAGTCTTGAGTATTAATGAACTCAACTTGTACTTCAGGGTTTTTACTCCTATCATTCATATGAGCTAATGAGATAGTAGGAGTTGGTTGGTCTAAGAAAAATTGTTTAGCCAGCATTTGGTTCAATTGGGCCATTTGATCATTTAGGGCTTTCAGCATGGTTTCAAGATTCGGGTCCATAGCTACACTGGACTGGGTTTGGATTGGTGAATATGAGGCTCCTGATCTAGTTTTCATGCATGCAAGTAGACTCAAGCTCGAGCTAAGGTTTCCTAGACCTAGAGCACAAATTAGAAGTCTAATTAAGTGAACCAACTAGCTAGTAGACTTATGGGACTTAGCCAGGTAGGTGGAGGGGAGTGAAGGTCCCTGGTTGCCAACCTTAGACACCAATCTGAGATTGGCCAGGTAGGGCGGACCAATTCACAAGCCCTGAGCACCAATCCTAGACACCAAGCCTGTAAGCCCACACCAATTAGCTGACACAGTAACTTGACCCTAACCTGAAACTCAACTTGTTGGTGTCCCTAACCCACTAGGGCAATTAACGTTCTACTCAATTTAATTAATGGGCTGGGATCGATATGCTGGTTGATGATTTTTGGGCTAGGGACAGGTGATGAAACCCTGACCCTATGTCAAATTGATGCCCTTAATTTGATTTCTCATGAGATGAATGAAATGCAAAGGTGCTGCAAAAGTGTGTTGCAGTTTGAAAGTGGTGTAGAAAACGTGATGAAAACAAATGTCCAAAAATTTTGAAAAATTCACAGAGGATTCCTAACTTATATGTTTCAATGCAGATGAAAGGAATTTTAAAACTAAAATCTATACTACTCTAAGCAGATCCTACAAATGAAGAAAAATAAAAAGGACAGAAACAGAACCCTAATGATAGTGTCAAACTGCAGAAATTTTAATTTTTCTTATAATTTTTTCTGATTATAAAATTTAATATGGTGATAACTGACTTAAAAGGAACAATAAAAAAATATTTCAATAAACAATTAGTGACTTGCCTTTGGAACTGCAGACGGATTACAGTAAACAGATGCAAATTTTCAGAAAACAGAACCTAAACAAACAAGTGCAATGGCTTACCCAAACTTCAATCTAAAAAATTCACGTCCGGCCAGGGGCTCATTATTCCCATGGGTCGTGACAGTGTACTGGAGTACACCCGCTCAGGAGGCGCGTGAATTTTAGATCTTGCTTGGATTTAAAGAAAACTATTCTACCCTATGCAACCATGCTCTGATACCAAAGTTGATGCGGCATGCATATGATTAATGTTTTGAATATGGTTTGTAGAGCAATGAAACCTAATTACACTAGCATTGTACTCATCATAATAAGACTTAAGGATTATAAGAAATTGGACTTTTACTTGATTAGACACAATCCTAAACTAAGAAGGAAGAAGATCTTGACAATAGGGGCTAATGATTGTGGACTTACCTTGATGAGCTTTCCAACCTTCTTTTGATTCATACCTTGAAACTACCAATGCTCAGAACTAAAGAATCTGGATAACAGAGATCAGAACCCTGGACTTGGGGCTTCAGTTTGTTTGTTCTTTGTTAAGGTGAACCCAGCCCACAACTCAAAGACTTCGAAGGACCCTGCAATGAAGATCAAAGTTAAGGAAGAAGGATAGGAACATATAGAAGGGATGGAAGAATTGATGAACTAAGAACAGAAATTTGAGTAGATCTGGCCGACTCCAATGCCACCAAGTAGTGAATTCATGATGATGGACTCTTGGACCTCAAGGAATTGACCTAAGTGACTCAGGTTCGGTGGGGGTCATTGGGGTCTCTTCAAGTATCCCAACATGCTCCTTCACTTGACCTAATTCCTTTCTCATTTGTCCTAATTGCCCATTTATGGTATCAAACGTTTTTGTCAGTGTTTTCAAAAAGAATTCAAGATTAGGGTCCATGGATAAAAACAGACTGAGTGGATAGAGCTTATAGGACACAGTACAAGGGTAATCAATATAATGGACAAGCAAGCAAGATCTATTGCTAGGGTTCCTAGATCTAAAAGTTCAAAATACAAGACTTAACTAGGTACTACTTAAGTATGTAATTACCCTGTCCACTGGCCAGGTAAGAGGTGGGGTTGCGAGAGGCTCTCCTCGCTTTCGGGAGGTCCTAATTAAAAACCACAAGTCTGCTTAAGGAGTTTGCCATTTCACCTCTTGCCTTAGACACAAATTTCAAGGAATAAGTACAAACTCAAATAATATTTTGTCTTACCTTGTACTTGAACCCAACTTGGGGGTGTCCCTAGCTTTAGGATCCTACTCAATTTCAATTATGGTTTAGGTCAATGCAAATGTGGGTGATTATTTTGGGCCAAGGAAAAGTAATGACCTCCTTCCTTATGTTATGATTGAATGCCCTTAATTAGAATTAGGAATGGATGCACACAATTCATCGACTAGATAACTAGTATTAGCACAAACATGTGATTCAAACCCGAATTTAAAAAAATTAAAATTTAAAAAAATAATTTAAAAAATTAGATTTTGAAGTCTAAATTTCAAAAATCAAATTTAAAATTTAAATCTCAAATTAGGATTAAAATTCATTCTAGAAGTTTGAGTTGTTGCAAGATAGTTTTAGCCCTAACAACTTCTAGTCAACTAGTTTTTAAAAAAAAATTGAAATTAAAATTTTAAAATTTCAAAAAAATTAAAATTAAAATTTGAATTGTTAGATCCCTTAGTAAAGATTCCAGAATCTAAATTTTGAAATTAATTCCTGAAATTTGTTAAGAAATATTTTTTGAAAGCTAGTTATAAAAAAATTTTAGCAGGGAACAATTTCAACTAGCTAGTTTTAAAAATTCAAATTTAATCTTTTCAAAAATATAAAAATTTAAAATAAAATTAATTTGGTTAACTCTCAGATAAAAATTCTTGGATTTTATTTTTTGACTTCAGATTAACACGAATTTTAGTTGATAAGGTAGTTTGAAAGTACATGCTAGAAGGTAGAAGTCTAGATCTCAGATCTAAAATTAAAATTTTAATAAAATATTTTTATATTTTTTGAAAATTAAATAAAATGAAAGCGAGAAACAAAATTCTGAATAGAATTAGAAATGATCTAAGAACTTATATTTTTAAATCTAGAAATAAATGAAAAATATTTTTTTGAGTTTTAAATTTAGAATTATAACAAAGTAGGGAACTAGAAAAGTATTTTTGTGTATTTCTTTACAATCTAAAAAAATTATAAAACTCATGAAAAATTTGGGTGAATACTAGAACAGAAATATCAACAATCAAACACTTGTCCTAGTAGAACCTTAAGCTATGATACCAAAAATAATGGGGGACGAAATAAAATGATGAATGGAGAGCTTTAGCAAGCTAACCAGCAAGCAAACTTGAACAATTAATTATCAAATAAATGGTCTAAATTAATCCAAGAAAGAATCTTCATAAGGAGACTAGTTGATCTATATTACAATACCCGAAATGTAGATCTAGTTCAAAATAGAGATTAGGATCTTCATGGCAAGGAAACCATCACTACTAGGGCAAGTTAACCTTCAAATGATCAGATCTAATAAAGCTTAGGAAGAGTTTTCCTACCAACAATGATGGCTAATTATTTGGTGGAAGAAGGAGCTCTCTTCACTCAAGGATTGAGGTCTAAACCATAAGACTAGCAGTCCCTACCTTTAGGACTCACCTTGGCCATGATCCTTGGCTTGGAGACCTTCATCTTGGACTTGGAAAATTAAGAAAACCTGCGTCAAATCAGAGATTAGGCATAGAAGGAGAATTCAAAATTGGAAATGGAAGAAGAACAAGAAGAAGAAAGGGAAAACAAGGAAGTAGAAACCGGCGCCTTCAAGGAATGATGCTTGGATCTTGGATCAAGCAAGGAGCACTCCACCTTTCAAGTACTCAAAGGGCCTCTCACTCCCTTCTCAAACATGAACTTAAACACTCAAACTTAAAGGACTAAATCACTCTAACTAGAATAACTAAATCACTCCATACAAGAAGAACTCAAGATAGAACTCAACAAGAAAAAAACCTTCAATAATTCTCAAAATATTTCATACATGGAATGCCTTACAAGGAGAGACTTGGACCTTATTTATAGCCTTAGGGGTCATCCAAAGTGAGGAGGGGAGGTGGGGTTGGTTAGCTAATAATTTCTAGTTAAATCAAACTCCTTTGGTTACATAGTTGCAACAAGAAACAACTTCTAGGTAAGAGGTTGTAACAACTCGCTATGTGGCACCTAGGTGGCTTTGACATTGCTGATGTGGAGCCCTAGGTGTCATGTGATGTGGCATCCTACTGGCAGTTGGTTGGGGAGTTGTTGGGTGAGTGAGGAGTGGTCCCATGCTTCCCCTCAAAATGCTTGATGTGTTGTTTCTCATGTCTCCCAAAATGTGTCCCACGTGAAGAATAAAATGGGCTTTCTAAGAGGTGGCACATGGGCTTCAAAAGGTGGTATCTTGACTTGGTTGGGCTTTGACTTGGGCATGCTGAAGTTGATCTTGATCTGGATTTAGTTGACTCAGGGATGGCGGCATTCTTTCATGAGTCGGCTCATGAATGGTCTTTGTCTTCAAGGGTTTGGTGGGCTTCATTCCAAGGTTCTCATTAATCCTACGTATACTATTTTAGCTGAAAAATATCAAGAGAATTAGTTGAAAATATTTTTTTCTTGTGATGTCCCATCACCTTTGGTCCGACTGACCGACTGTCTCACAGCCGACATCCGACAGGCGAGTCTTAGCATCCAGAGTATTCCAGAAGCACCTTTCTGTTACTGTGGGATCCTGCTATCCCAACGGCCCTGCTCCACTACTTCCATGATGCCGCCATATCTGCGTGCCACGTGGCCACTCTCCAGATTCTCCTAGGGGCAGATCGATCTTTCTCAGCCTCTTCCCTAACAGATTTTGGACTGTTCCGTGCCTATATAAGGTACTCAGGGGACCCTGTACGAAGGTAGAACAACTCTTCCCTCTCCAGAGACTGTTCATTCCTTGATTCCTCCATTATGTTGCCTTTAATCTCCTGCTAACTTAAGCATCGGAGGGTCCCTGTCGGAACACCACCGATGCCCTTAGGGACTTTGTTGTAGGTTTGCCCGGGAGAGGAGTGATCCAGCCTATTCAGCCACCTTGGCTCCCGATCAAGGAGTTGACGCGGCAACAGTTGGTGCTAGAGGAAGGGGTGGTTTCATTCTTCTAAAAGTAGGAATCTATCATCCCAGCAAGAAAATGGCTAAGGGAAGAGCTCCAAATGCCACCACCAGGAGGGATATCTCTCCTTCCAGGTCTATGGAGCCTCTCAGAGAGAATGATTTTGCTACCACCACCCCTACTGCTGCAGAACCTACCATCACATTGGGGCTGCAATAGTTCCAAACCTTGGTAAATTGCATTGAAACACTTATGGCTGTGGTTCAACATTTCCAGGAAGCAGCCGACAACCGACAACAACTACCAGCTGCTTCATGCACCAATCCCCCGACTGCTGCTGAGGGAGGCTGATGGCCAAATATCCTTCAGCATGGTTCTCACGCTGCCATAGGGCCTTGGAGGTCCTTGGGTGACCATGCTGACGGCAAGAGGGCGAGGTCTGCTTCACCTTCCTATGCCGAATCTATCCTGTTCGATGGTCTGCTTGCCACCGAACCTCTGAAAGACTACGCCAGCAAGATCATGCACATGAGGAGTGCATTGCTGAAATCGCCCTCCGGCAGAAGGCCGAATGGGGACAGGTATACGACTCCCGTCCCCTGTTCTCTGAGGAGATTCTGGCAGAGACGATCCCCCGCCAC
Source organism: Areca catechu (assembly GCA_021397845.1). Lineage (NCBI taxonomy): Eukaryota > Viridiplantae > Streptophyta > Magnoliopsida > Arecales > Arecaceae > Areca > Areca catechu. The sequence goes on along the minus strand of CM038051.1, from coordinate 137,120,369 downwards.
TTCAAGATCCCACAAGTGGACCCCTACGATGGTACCACTAATCTGATGGACCATCTGGGCATGTACAAAGCCCATATGATGGTCCAAGGCACCTCCAATGCTCTTTATTGCATCGCCTTCCCTGCAACACTCAAGAAGACCGCCCGGATATGGTTCTCCACCATTTGACCAGGTACGATCCACTCCTTCTCTCAACTCAAATCACTTTTTCTCTTCCATTTTAGGACATGCAATCGGACCCCGAGGAATATCGACTGCCTCTTCCTCGTGCTGCAAAAGGAGGGAGAGACCCTTCGAAATTTCATGGCCCGTTTCAACTCAGTGGCCATGGAAGTCCCAAATCTGAATGAAGCTATAGCGATGTCAGCCTTCAAGCAAGGGCTTCGCTCGTCCAGACTGACCTTCTCCCTGGACAAGAAACATCCGACAAGCTACAGTGAACTCCTGGCCCCAGATTAGAAGTACGTCCTGGTGGAAGAACAAGCCACCGGCCAACGTCAAGCTGAAAGAAGGCCGGCCCCCAAGAAGCAGAGTGATATAGCTCCTAAAGTCTGACCTCTGAGTGATAGACGGCAGTCGGCCCAACACCGAATTCCGAAGACGAGGGACTTCCCCGAAGGTTCAAGACTTATGCGCCTTTGTCCCTACCAAGAGAGAAGATCCTGATGGAGATCGAGAACGAGACCTTTCTGCAGAGGCCTCGGCTGATGAGGGGCCCTCCTGCCCTAAGAAACAAAGATAACTTTTGTCATTTCCATAGGGATCATGGGCACAATACTGAAGAGAGCTTGTAGCTGAAGGATACCATTGAAGACCTCATCCAAAGGAGATACCTGCGCAAGTATGTCCGACCCCATCAGGACTGAGCTGAATCATCAAAGGCCAACTGGAGGGGATGTTGGCATGCTGCATCAACGATCTGGAGGAAGTTTTGAGGACAGAACCGACATTGCTAAAAGGTCCTGGGGCTCCAATGCCATCACATTCTCTAATGAGGATCTCCTGAAAACTCTGTTTTGAGAATTATCCTGTAGTGTGTTGGCACTGATTGTCAACTACGATGTAAAGAAATACTTGTTGATAATAGAAGATCGATAGAGGTATTGCTGTATGATGCTTTTTAAGAATGAATCTATCCAGATCCATACTACGGGAATCCCCGCGCCGCTGACAGGCTTTGGAGGCAACTCCGTCAGAGTAGAAGGAGAAATAGTTCTCCCTATGACAATAAGGACGGAGCCTGGTGCAGAACAAAGAACAAAGAAGCGTATGCGGAAGTAAAATTAAGATTGATTCTTTTTTTTTTTTTTTTTTTTATATTTCAGAAATTGGCTTTGACTCAAAGTAAAGTTAAACTAAATTGAAGGAAAAGATAATGATTGAAAGCACAATTAGAAAAACTAGGTTATCAGAGTAGTTCAGAAGTAATGGATCACTGGGGGTTGAGAAACTCCTAGACCTAGGGTTTCACTCTAAACTTTCAACAGGACAGAAATAAAGAGAAGAGATGGTTTACCAACCAGATAGTGATCTTCACAGAATTGGGTGGAAGAACTCTCTCAAGAAGATTGTTGGATCCCAGATTCGGTTATCTTCGCAATGGATCCTCCAATACTGGCCTCGTGGCTGGGTCGGCTTCTCCTGAACTCAAGATCTGGGAAAAAGAAAAACACGTGATGGATTCAGAGACTCAGGGAAGGATTTACCAGGTCGAAGAACTTGAAGGCTGATGTCGCTGAGGTCTGGATTCTCTTGAAGGCTGATTCGACTCCCTCTGGAAAGAGCTTTGTATCTGAAGTATCCGGACTGGAGCTGGATGCTGGTGGTCGGCCTGGACTTGGAAAGAGAGGCCGTGGAAGTGGAATAGGCTAGGGTTTGGTGGATTGAAGTGGATGGTGGGCGGCTAGGGTTTTGGAGTAGAAGTGGCTAACCTAGGGTTTGGGTTTTGGAGATCTCACACCTCCTCAAGGTTCCTGGGGAACCCGGATTTACTCCCTCATGGAGCTCAACACCTGGATGCAAGTGCGGAAGAGAGAAAACACAATGTTTGCTCACAAAAAAAGTTTGGTTTCATTCATCTGATCATTTTCAAACTTACATGGGGTTTAATTTATAGGCCATTACAAGAGAGTAGGGTTTTACATCTTCCCATGTGGGACTAAAGGAGGGGATCTTCAAATTAGGATATCAATCCCTACTCATATGGCCGGCCAATTAATTCCGATGTTGATTGAAGCTTCAAAGGAAAGTGGGTGGCGCCTCCTTGTCTTGACCTCCAAGAAATATTTTTTCCTTCTATGCTTGGCCTTATCTGGAAGTGTTTGGGTGCCTCATAACCTTGCCCTCCAAGAGAAAATTGTGCCTTTTATATCTGGCTTAGTTGGAATGATTAGGGCGCCTCCTAACCTTGCTTTCAAGAGAAATCTCCTTCCTTTCATGGCTCAACCATTTTGGATACTCCTTTTCTTTCTCCCCAAGTTATGGCTCCTTCTAACTTTGTTTTGATTATTTCTGGCAGGTAATGGGAGCCTCCTTGAATTTCTCTCCAAGAGAATTTCTTCCCTTTCATAGTTTGGTTCTTTTGGGAAGTCTTGGGCCGCCCCCTTGATTTGTGGACCCATGATGGATTTCTCCTCAATTGGCGCATGAAAGAGGGGAGCTGCTATCTGTGGTGTGGGGACCAAAGCCTGCAGGATGGAGATGTGGCGCCCCCTGGACTCAGGCGTATGGCTGGGAGTGTGGCTGGGAGTGTGGCGCCCACTTGCTTGGCCTTGGAGAAAATGTAACACCCCAGGTTGAAGCCCTAGTCCACTACTGAGTCAACATGACTCAACAAAATAAAATGCAGGTAAGACAGACTCAAACTAAAATTGAGTTGATCAAGTCACCCTTATTACAAGCCAAAACCCTAATTCTTCGGGCAAGGTTAATCAGAGATCCAGATGGAGCTCTGAAGTCTTCTTCTGAGTCTGGTGCCCGCACCAATTCTCCCAGGATGGGAGGAACTCGACCCTGTCGAGTATGGATCAAGTTGGCTCTGGTATCTCTCCAAGAGGTCTGGGTCCAACTCTTGTAATTCTTCTCGGGAGATCCAAGAGTCATCAGAATCTGGCCTTCCTAGCCGGCGAACCAGGTATCTTTGGAATCCTCGATTACGAGTAGAGATAACCTGATCATCCAGGATCTTTTCAATCTGCTCTTTCCTCACAGGCCAGTTTGTTGGTGGACACACAAGGTCAGGTTCACTTTCAAGAGCAGGATTAGGTTCAAAAGCCTCACTGGGAATCACAGCTGCTCCTATACTCTACTAGGTCTGAAATGTTGAAAGTGGAGCTAATGCCTAGTTCTGGAGATAACTCGAGCACATAGGCATTGGATCCTACTCTCTTTACCACTCTAAATGGTCCAGCTCCCCTAGCATGTAACTTTCTAATGGTTCCAGGAGGAAACCGTTCAGGCCTTAACCTAATCATTACATAGTCTCCTTCGTCAAAAGTTTTGACACGCCTTTGAGAATTAGCCTTTCTTATAAGTTTCATTACTTAAATTTATTTTGGCTTGAATTTCTTTATGCAAGTCTTTTATATGCTGTGCAAAAACTTCGGCAGACTCGGAGACCCGTGTGTGGACTGGTAAAGGAGCTAGGTCAAGAGGTGTGTGGGGTTTGTAACCATGCACAATTTCAAATGGACTCTTACCCATAGACCAATTGACCAAGTCATTATAAGCAAATTCAGCTCTAGGTAAGTACAAATCCCAGTTCCTAATGTTTTCACCAACAAGACACCTTAGCAGATTGCCTAAACTACGGTTCACTACTTCGGTTTGGCCGTCAGTCTGGGAATGATAGGCAGTTGAAAACTTAAGTTTCATCTCTAACTTATGCCAAAGGGTTTTCCAGAAATAGCTGGTGAACCGAACATCCCTATCTGAAACAATGGTCTTGTGTAGGCCATGGAGTCGCACTATCTCATTAAAAAACAGGGTGGCTACCTTAGACGCATCAAATGTTTGGGAACAAGGCAAGAAATGGGCCATCTTGAAAAATCGGTCTACTACAACGTAGATGGAGTCATGCCTCCTCTGGGTCTTAGGCAAACCTAACACAAAGTCCATGCTCACATCTTGCCAAGGCGATCTGGGACAGGGAGTGGGGTATAAAGGCCGGTGTTCTGTTTTCGCTGTTTGGCAACAGCGCAGGTTCGACACCTAGCCACAATGTGTGCTACATCTCTTTTTAAGCTAGGCCAGAAAAAATGGTCTTCAATAGCCAGGGTGGTCTTATCTTTTCCGAAATGGCCAGCTAAACCTCCAGCATGAGTTTCCCAAATCAAAAATTCCCTGAGAGAGGTTCTAGGGATGCAAAGCCTATTCTTAAAGGACAGAAAGCCATCTAAAAGGGAATAATCCTTTGGTTCACTAGATGGTCCTTGAGTTAGATCCTGGTACACAGTCTTAAAATCCGGACACGACTCATATTCCTCTTTGATTTGCTCAAACCCTATGACTTCAAGCCTTACAGAATTCAACAACAAAGATCTACGACTAAGGGCATCAGCTACCTTATTTTCAGACCCAGCCTTATGCTTCAAAACAAAAGTATAGGACTGGATATACTCTACCCACTTAGCATGCCTAGGGTTAAGCTTCTTCTGAGAATTTAATAATCTAAGAGCCTCATGGTCCGAAAACAGCACAAATTCTTGCGGTAGTAAATAATGTCTCCAGTAACGCAAAGCTTGCACTACCGCATAAAATTCCTTATCATAGGTAGAATACCTAAGCTTAGCATCATTAAGTTTTTCACTAAAGAATGCTACGGGATGGTTCTCTTGGCTTAGGACTCCACCTATACCTACTCCTGAAGCATCACAGGCAACCTTAAATACCTTTGAAAAGTCGGTAGTCTCAAAATGGGTGCCTGGGTCATCCTATCCTTAAGATCTAGGAAGGCTTTATGGGCTGCTTTGGTCCACTGAAATTCTCCCTTCCTAGTGCAGTCTGTGATAGGAGCAACTACGGTACTAAACCCCTTGATGAATCGCCTATAGAAGGTAGCCAAGCCATGGAAACTTCTGACTTCATGCACACTGGTCGGCTCTGGCCATTCTACTATGGACCTAATCTTTTCAGGATCGGCAGCCACACCGTCAGGGGTTACAACAAATCCAAGGAAGATAATTCTACTGGTCATAAATTCACACTTTTTGAGATTACCGTAGAGACTATCATTCCTCAAAACTTGACAGACTTGTCTAAGGTGGCATAGGTGATCTGCAGGGGTCTTACTTTAGATCAGGATGTCATCAAAATAGACCACTACAAACTTCCTATGAAAGCTCTAAGTACCTGGGTCATAATCCTCATGAAAGTACTAGGGGCATTGGACAACCCAAAAGGCATAACAACCCATTCAAAGAGACCATCCTTAGTTTTGAAGGCTATTTTCCACTCATCCCCAGGTCTAATCCTAACCTGATGATAGCCACTTTGAGATCAATTTTAGAAAAAACCTTGGCACCGGCCATCATATCTAGCATGTCATCTAGTCTAGGGATGGGAAACCTATACTTGATTGTGATTTTATTGATGGCACGACTGTCAACACACATCCTCCACGTGCCATCCTTCTTCGGGGTTAGAAGTGCAGGGACTGCACAAGGGCTAAGACTCTCTCTAATGAACCCCTTCCTCAACAATTCGCTAACCTGCTTTTGTAGTTCTTTATGCTCAGATGGATTCATCCTATAATGGCGCAAGTTGGGTAAAGTAGCTCCTGGGACTAAATCTATGGAATGCTGAATATCCCTAAGAGGTGGAAGGTGGTCTGGCAGATCCTCGGGAAAAACATCCTCAAATTCTTCTAATAAAGGCTTAACTTCTGGAGGAGGCTCTGAGGGTGTAGGAGTCCTAAGTTCCTTAGCAGTCAACATCCAAATGGGTGAACCACTATGAATTTCTTGTTCTAGATCCTTGGCACTAATTAGGTTCACTCCAGACTTCATTTCTCTGACCTTATTAGTTCCTTTAGCTACCTTGTCCTTAGGAGGGACTGAATGGATTGTGATTTTCTTCCCATTGAAACTAAAGACATAGGTGTTGGATTTTCCTAAGAGGGTGGCATCATGATCATACAACCAAGGTCTTCCAAGAATTATACTGCCACCCCCATGGGCAAGACATCACACCAAATCTTCTCTTGAAAGGATTGCATTTGGATTTGGACCTGACATCTAGACTGGATGGTATAGAGGTAGAGTCTACCCAAGAAACCTTATAGGGGTTGGGGTGGGGGACTGGGTTAAGCCTAACATTTTGACAGTGCTAGTAGAATGGCATTCACACAGCTCCCACTATCTATGATGATTTTACAAACCTTATACCCTAGTTTAAGGAAAGTCTGTAGGATGTTAGTCTTACGCCAATCTTCCTGAATTTAGTTTGGGACAGGATGCATCTCACAACCCCTAATTGGTCAGACTTATGGATTCTTCTCTCCTCATACTCATCAACCAAATTCATTCCGCCTCATAAACTTCTTCTTCAACTCCTCATTAGGCTCAGAATTCTCTTCTCCTCCCTCTTCTATATAAAGGGATCTACGAGAGCACTGGCTAGAAACATGACCTACCTTATGGCACTTAAAACAAGCTATGGCTGTGCACTGGTTGGAGATATGACCGAGCTTCTGGCACTTAAAACAGATGATACTAGGGGTTCTCGGGTGTCAGGTGCCTTACCTTTGTCCATGGCCCTAGGGGTGGAATACCCTGATTAGGCTTGCTAGGGCTAACCTGGCTAGGTCCATTTCTGGGGATTGGGGCACTAATCCTAGAAGGCATGGGTCCTCTCTGAAACTTCTCAGTATTCAGTGCAATCTGATAGGCTTGGTCTAGGTCAGTAACCTCTCTCAGAAAACAACTCTCTCTTAATGTCTTCCCTAAGTCCAGCCCTAAATCTAGACAAAGTTACCTCATGGGCTTTACTCACATCACATCTCATCAGGTATCATCAAAGGTGGTTATGTAGTCTGAAACAAATCGGTTTCTTGTTTCAAAGTCTGCCATTGGTCTAACAGATTTTGCTGGTATGAAATTGGTAGATATTTATCTCTAAGCTTCTCTTTCATACCCTGCCAAGTGGTTATGGGCTATACATTTCGTCTTCTAGTGGTCAGCTCAATGTTCCCCCAGTATAACCTAGCTTGACGCATTAATTTCATCTGGCAAACTTGAAATTCATCTCCCTCAGACATGGCATACCACTCAAAGTACTGGCCATCTCACCCTCCCAATCAGAATACACATTAGGATTTAAACTACCATCAAAAGTGGGTGCATCAAACTTGATGTTCCGAATGAACCTATCATCTCAATCCTCAGGTTCTGGGTTAGGCCTCCTATGATTAGGTTCAGGATCTTGGTATAAAGGTCATCTAGGCTCTTGGTGTGGGTGAGGTTGAGGCACATTAAAATCTGGGACAGGAGTCCAGTTCCGATGCCTAGGTTCCTCTAGCACTTAAACTCGATCCCTAAGCTGGGCAAAATCCTCATGGACTTGTTCTTTAAAGTGGGCAACAGTGGTAGTCACATCCTGACTCAGTTGTTCATACTCTCAGTAAGAGCTCTAACCATGGCCTCTAAATCAGGTTGGGTTTGACCAAGTTGGTAGGGCACTCCATTCCGGGTAGACATGATGCAAGCAAACACACAAATGAGACTCAACTGAACAACTAGGGCTAACTAGACCTAGAGCCCAAACTAGATGCCCAATCAGAGTGGCAAGCTAGCCTGTAGTAAACTCAGGACTCAGCCAGGCAGGTGTAAGGGGAGTGTTAGGTCCCTGAATGCCAATCCTAAACACCAATCAGAGATGGCCAGGTAGGCGGACCAGCACACAGCCCTTCGGGATGGAATCCCTGAACCACCATTCTAGACACTGAGTACAAAGCACATACAAAGTAACCAGACAAACTGACTCAACACTAGCCTGACCCGACTTGTTGATGTCCCTAGCCACTAGGGCAAATTAGGTCTAATCAATTTTTAGATTAAAGGCTTAGGTTCGAATGAGTGGGTGGTGGTTTTGGGATAAGGAGAGGTTATCAACTCCTCCCCTTATCTTAGATGCTCAAATGCCCTTAAGATGAATTAAGAGATGAACACTCAAAAATAATTGGATTGCAGAACACAAAAATAGAGTTGCAGTAATTTAATTCTCAGAAATCCCACAGAACCAATAAATACAGGAAAATATGCAAAATAGTTTCAATTAGATGGTTTCATAAAAACAAAAATCACCAAATTTGGAGTTCCTTCAATGAGAAATAATTCCTGGAATAGGGCAATTACGGGCTGAAAATAGAGTACTTCCCCGTTTACAATTCCTGCTACGAAGTTATAACCCAACGGATCCCCTACACGCCCTAGGAACACCCTGTGGAATGGGAAGAGGAGGTTTGCACCTCGCTTCGTTCCTAGGACCGGACGTCCTGGGGAGTCTACTTCGAGCAGACAAAGTAAAAAGAGAGAGACTCAAACAAGCAATCAAAACAGAAATCCTAGACAGGCTCTGATACCAAAAATGGTGCAGAACAAAGAACAAAGAAGTGTATGCGGAAGTAAAATAAGATTGATTCTTTTTTTTTTTTTTTTATTTCAGAAATTGGCTTTGACTCAAAGTAAAGTTAAACTAAATTGAAGGAAACTAGGTAATGATTGAAAGCACAATTTAGAAAAACTAGGTTATCAGAGTAGTTCAGAAGTAACGGATCGCTGGGGGTTGAGAAACTCCCAGACCTAGGGTTTCGCTCTGAACTTTCAACAGGACAGAAATAAAGAGAAGAGATGGTTTACCAACCAGACAGTGATCTTCACAGAATTTGGATGGAAGAACTCTCTCGAGCAGATTGTTGGATCCGGATTCGGTTATCTTTGCAATGGATCCTACATACTGGCCTCGTGGCTGGGTCAGCTTCTCCTGAACTCAAGATCTGGAAGAAGAAAAACAAGTGATGGATTCAGAGACTCAGGGAAGGATTTACCAGGTCGAAGAACTTGAAGGCTGATGTCGCTGAGGTCCGGATTCTCTTGAAGGCTGATTCGAATCCCTCTGGAAAGAGCTTTGTATCTGAAGTATCTGGACTGGAGCTGGACGCTGGTGGTCTGCCGGGACTGGAAAGAGAGGCCGTGAGAAGTGGAATAGGCTAGGGTTTGGTGGATTGAAGTGGATGGTGGGCTGCTAGGTTTTGGAGTAGAAGTGGCTAACCTAGGGTTTGGGTTTTGGAGATCTCACACCTCCTCAAGGTTCCTGGGGAACCCGGATTTACTCCCTCACGGAGCTCAACACCTGGATGCAAGTGCGGAAGAGAGAAAACACAAAGTTTGCTCACAAAAAAATTTGGTTTCATTCATCTGATCTTTTTCAAACTTACATGGGGGTTTAATTTATAGGCCATTACAAGAGAGTAGGGTTTTACATCTTCCATGTGGGACTAAAGGAGGGGATCTTCAAATTAGGATATCAATCCCTACTCATATGGCCGGCCAATTAATTCCAAAGTTGATTGAAGCTTCAAAGGAAAGTGGGTGGCGCCTCCTTGTCTTGACCTCCAAGAAATATTTTTTTCCTTCTATGCTTGGCCTTATCTGGACGTGTTTGGGCGCCTCTTAACCTTGCCCTCCAAGAGAAAATTTGTTGCCTTTTATATCTGGCTTTAGTTGGAATGATTAGGGCGCATCCTAACCTTGCTTTTCAAGAGAAATCTCCTTCCTTTAATGGCTCAACCCTTTTGGATACCTCCTTTTCTTTCTCCCAAGTTATGGCTCCTTCTAACTTTGTTTTGAGTATTTCTGGCAGGTAATGGGTGCCTCCTTGAATTTCTCTCTAAGAGAATTTCTTTCCTTTCATAGTTTGGTACTTTTGGGATGTCTTGGGCCGCCCCCTTGATTTGTGGACCCTTGGTGGATTTCTCCTCAATTGGCGCATGATAGAGGGGAGCTGCTATCTGTGGTGTGGGGACCAAAGCCTGCTGGATGGAGATGTGGCGCCCCCTGGACTCAAGCGTATGGCTGGGAGTGTGGCTGGGAGTGTGGCACCCACTTGCTTGGCCTTGGGAGAAAATGTAACACCCCAGGTTGAAGCCCTAGTCCACTACTGAGTCAACATGACTCAACAAAAATGCAAGTAATACAGACTCAAACTAAAATTGAGTTGATCAAGTCAACCCTTATACAAGCCAAAAACCCTAATTCTTCGGGCAAGGTTAATCAGAGATCCAGATGGAGCTCTGAAGTCTTCTTCTGAGTCTGGTGCCCGCACCAGAGCCTCTCCAGAAAACCCTCCTCATCAATTTTGTGGTCATTCGGACGACCTCGCCTTACAATGCTATCCTCGGCTGACCGGCCCTCAACAAATTCAGAGCCATCATATCCACTTACCACCTGTTGGCAAAATTTTCGACGAGGAGCGGGGTCGGAGTGATGAGGGGAGATCGTCGGATGGCCAAATAGTGTCTAAACATTATGAATCAACAGTCAGAAGGCCATCCCACCCTGGAGCAACTCGACCCAGGGGTTGAGGCCAATGGCCTCGGTCAGCCAGGGGAAAGGATTCCATTTGTTCCCCTTCGAGAGGATGATCCTACCAAAGTCCTTCAGATTGGAGGCTCCCTCTGTGAAGACCTTAAGTCAGAGCAGATCAGCTTTCTTAGGAGTAACGTCGACATCTTTGCTTGGTTAGCGTCGGACAAGCCTGGAATATCGTCGGAGGTCATCACTCACCAACTCAAGGTCGATCCGACCTACCGACCTGTCCGACAAAAGAAGAGAAGCTTTGCCGTCGAAAGATAGAAAGCCATTGATGAAGAAGTAAAGAAGCTCCGTGATGCTAGCTTCATCAGGGAAGTCCACTACCCTGAGTGGCTGGCGAATGTGGTTGTGGTGAAGAAGTCCAACGAGAAGTGGAGGATCTGTGTGGATTACACCGACCTCAACAAGGCCTATCTGAAGGATAGCTTCCCAGTACACAAAATTGATCAGCTGGTGGATGCCATGGCCGGCCACCAACTTCTCAGCTTTATGGACACCTTTTTCAGCTACAATCAAATAAAGATGCATTCTGAAGATGAGGAGAAGACCGCCTTCATCACTGACAAGGGTCTGTACTGTTATCGGATGATGCCTTTCAGCTTGAAAAACACCGGTGCCACCTTTTAGAGGCTGATCAACCTAGTGTTCGAAGGTTAGCTAGGCAAGAACATGGAGGCTTATGTAGATGACATGATAGTGAATAGTCTCCTAAGGGCTGACCACATCAAGGACCTGCAAGAATCCTTGATGCACTCAGGCACCATCGGATGAAGCTAAACCCCACAAAATGCACTTTTGGGATAACTTCTAAAAAATTCCTTGGTTTTTGGTCACACAAAGGAGAATTTAAGTGAATCCCGACAAGATAAAAGCCATCATGGAGATGGCACACTCGACCAACAAAAAGCAGGTCCAAGAGCTTACTGACCGAATCGCCTCTCTCAGCCGTTTTATCTCCGTTCGGTTGAGAAGTCCCTGCCATTCTTCAAGACCCTACGCCGGTCGGATAATTTTGTTTGGACTGATGAGTGTCGGTCGGCTTTCAAAACATTGATGGAGTACTTGAAGAACCCTCCAATACTGGCCAAGCCAACGGAGGGGGAGCCTTTATATCTCTATCTTTCGACGTTAGACGAAGTGATCTGTGCCATCATTGTGCGAGTTGGAGAGGACGGACAGCAAAAGCCTATCTATTATATCAGCAATGTCCTCCACGACGTCGAAACAAGGTACCCAAGATGTAAAAGCTAATATCTCCTTTGTCACATCCGCTAAGCAGCTCCGACCATACTTCCAAGCGCATCCGATTGTAGTGCTGACCTACCAACCACTTAAGGCAATCCTTCAGAGCCCAGAAAAATCCGATCGGCTCACCATGTGGGCCGTAAAGTTAAGGGAGTTCGACATCTCTTTCAAGCCAAGTTCTGCCTTGAAGGCCCAAGTAATTGCTGACTTCATTGCAGAATGCATGTGGCGACAGGAGATGCCTCCTCGAATGGCCAAAGTACCTGAAGCAGATGCTGTCTATGAAGTAGAACCAGCCTGGACTCTCCATGTGGACGGAGCATCCAACCTCGCAGGCTATGGGGCCAGACTAATTCTGGCTGACCCTGATGGGGAGAACTGGTACGGGCACCAGACTCAGAAGAAGACTTCAGGGCTCCATCTGGATCGCTGATTGACCTTGCCCGAAGAATTAGGGTTTTCTGGTTTTGTAATAAGGGTTGACTTGGTCAACTCAATTTTAGTTGAGTTTGTATTTCCCTGTAATTTAAATTTTGTTGAGTCATGTTGACTCAATACAAGTCCTAGTAGTGGTCTAGGTCTTCTCTAGGGTACCACATTTTCTCCCAGGCCCAAGCAAGTGGGTGCCACACTCCCAGCCACACGCCTGAGTCCAGGGGGTGCCACATCTCCATCCAGTGTGCTTTGATCCCCACACCACAAGAAAGCAGGTCCCTTCTCTCATGCGCCACTTAAGGAGAAATCAATTTAAGATCCTCAATCCAAGGAGGCGCCCAAAATACTTCCATAAAAGCCAAGCTATGAAAAGAAAGGAGCAAAGCTTGGGGAGCAAGACTAAGAGGCGCCCAAATATTTCCAGATAAAACCAGGCGTGGAAGGAAGAAAATTTTTCATGAAGGGCAAGGCTAGGAGGCGCCACCTACTTACCATTTGGAGCCATCAATCAACATTTATGGAACCCATTGGCCGGCCATATGTGAAGGAATTGATTCTACAAACCTAATTTGAAGATCCATCCTATTAGTCCCACATGGGAAGATGTAAAACCATGACCTCTTGTAAAGACCTAAAAATAAACCCCTCTTGTAAGTTTTATAAACAACTAATGAATGAATTCAAATTTTGTATGAGCAACTTTATGTTTCTCTCTTCTGCACTTGCATCCAGGTGTTGAGCTCCGTGAGGGAGTAAATCCGGGTTCCCCAGGAACATTGAGGAGGTGTGAGATCTCCAACCCCAAAACCTAGGTTAGCCACTTCCATTCCAAACCCTAGCTGCCCATCATCCTCTTCATTCCACCAAACCCTAGCCTACCTCATCTCTCACGGCCCCTCTCTCAAAGTAGAGGCCGACCACCAGCATCGGGTCCAGTTCGGCTACTTCAAATACAGAGCAAATTCCAGAGGAAGTCAGATCAGCATCCAAGAGAATCAGGATTTCATCAACATCAACTTTCAAGTTCTTCTATCTTGTAAATCTTTCCTTGAGTATCTGGTTCCATAACTTGTTCTTCTTCTTTCCCTGATCTTGAGTTCAGAAGAAGCCAACTTGCCAAAGGGCCAGTATTGGAGGATCCACTGCAAAGATATCCGAATCCGGGGATCCAACAATCTACTCATGAGAGTCCTTCCACTAAACTCTGTGAAGATCACTGCCTGGTCTGTAACCTTCTCTTCTCTTTACTTCTGTCCTGTTGAAAGTTCAGAGCAAAACCCTAGTTCTGGGAGTTTCTCAACCCCCAGCGATCCTTTACTTCTGAACTACTCTGATAACCTAGTTTCTTTAAATTGTGCTTTCAATTATTACATAGTTTCTTTCAATTTAGTTTAACTTTCCTTTGAGTCAAAGTCGACTTCTGAAAATATTAAAAAATAACAAAAAAAGAATTAGTCTTAATTTACTTCCACATCGCATCATCTCTTTTGTTCTGCATCATTTTGGTATCAGAGCCCTGTCTAGGGTTTCTGACTTGCTTGCATGTTTGAGTGTCTCTCTTTTTTACTTTGTGTGCTCGAAGTAGACACAACTTCGTAGCATGAATTGTAAACGGGGGAAGCATTCTATTTTTAGTCTGTGACTGCCCTGTTGCAGGAATTGTTTCTCATTGCAGGTAACTCCAAATTACGTGATTTTTGTTTTGCTGGAACAGTATAATTGATTCTATTTCACATAATTTACTATAATTTATGGTTTCCGTAAAATTTCTGAGAGTTAAATTACAGCAACTCTGTTTCTGTATTTCTGCAATTCAATTTTTTTTTGAGTGATCATCTCCTAATTCATCTTAAGGGCAATTGAGCATCTAAGGTAAGCGGAGGAGTTGATAACCTCTCCTTAGCCCAAAACCACCACCCATTCATTCGATCCTAAGCCTAATTTTAAAATTTATTAGACTTAATTTGCCCTAGTGGGCTCGGGACACCAACAAGTCGGGTCTAGGCTAGTGTTGAGTCAGTTTGTCTAGTTAATCTGTGTGTGCTTTGTACTCAGTGTCTAGAATGGTGGTTCAGGGATTCTATCCCGAAGGGCTTGTGTGCTGGTCCGCCTACCTGGCCAATCATTGATTGGTGTTTAGGATTCGCATTTAGGGACCTAACACTCCCTTTACACCTGCCTGGCTGAGTCCCAAGTTACTACAGGCTAGCTTGCCACTCTGATTGGTTATCTAGTTTGGGCTCTAGGTCTAGTTAGCCCGTAGTTGTTTCAGTCGAGTCTCATTTGGTGTGTTTGCTTGCATCATCATGTCTACCCGGAATGGAGTACCCTACCAACCTGGTCAAACCCAACCTAATTTAGAGGCCATGGTTAGAGCTCTTACTGAAAGTATGAACAAATTGAGTCAGGATATGAATGAGAATTTTACCCAGCTTAGGGATCGAATCCAAGTACTTGAGGAACCTAGGCATCAGAATTTGACTCCTGACCCAGATTTTAATGTGCCTCAACCTCAACCACACCAGGAGTCTATAAGACCTTTATACAGAGATCCTGAACCTAATCATACGAGGCCTGACCCAGAGCCTGAAGATAGAGATGATAGGTTCATTCGGAACATCAAATTAGATGCACCCACTTTTGATGGTAGCTTAAACCCTAAGGTGTATTCTGATTGGGAGGGTGAGATGGACCAGTACTTTGAGTGGTATGCCATGTCTGAGGGAAGGAAGTTCAAGTTTGCCAAGATGAAGTTAGTATGTCAAGCTAGGTTATACTGGGGGAACATTGAGCTAACCACTAGAAGATAAAATGTTGAGCCCATAACCACTTGGCAGGGTATGAAAGAGAAGCTTAGAGATAAGTACCTACCCATTTCATACCAGCAGAACCTGTTAGACCAATGGCAAACCATGAATCAAGGGAACCGATCTATCTCAGACTACATAACCACCTTTGATGAATACCTGATGAGATGAGATGTGAGTGAAGCCCATGAGGTCACTTTGTCTAGGTTTAGGGATGGACTTAGGGAAGTCATTAAGAGGGAGTTGTTTCTGAGAGAGGTTAATGACCTAGACTAAGCCTATCAGATTGCACTGAACACTGAGAAGTTTCAGAGACGACCTATGCCTTCTAGGGTTAGTGCCCCAATCCCAAGAAATGGACCTAGCCAAGTTACCCCTAGCGAACGTAGTCAGGGTATTCCCACCCCTAGGCCCATGGACAAAGATAAGGCACCGAACACCTAGAGAACCCCTAGTATCACCTATTTTAAGTGCTAGAAACCCGGTCATATCTCCAGCCAGTGCACAGCCATAGCTTGTTTTAAGTGCCATAGGATAGGTCATGTTTCTAGCCAGTGCCCTCGTAGATCCCTTTACATAGAAGAAGGAGAGGAAGAGAATTCCAGGCCCAATGAAGAATTTGAAGAAGAAGTTTATGAGGCCAGAATGAATTTGGTTGATGAGTATGAAGGAGAGAAGGAATCCATAGAGTCTGACTAGTTAGGGGTTGTGAGATGCATCCTGTCCCAGAGTAGAGTTCAGGAGGATTGGTGTAGGACTAACATCCAATAGACTTTCCTTAAGCTAGGGATAAGGTATGTAAAATCATCATAGATAGTGGGAGCTGTGTTAATGCCATTTCTACTAGCACTATCAAAATGTTAAGCTTAACCCCGGTCCCCCACCCCAACCCTTATAAGGTTTCTTGGGTAGACTTTACCTCTATACCCATCCAGTCTAGATGTCAGGTCCAAATCTAAATGCAATCCTATGAAGAGAAGATTTGTGTGATGTCCTGCCCATGTGGGTAAGCAGTATAATTCTTGGATGACCTTGGTTATATGATCATGATGCCACCCTCTTAGAAAAATCCAATACCTGTGTCTTTAGTTTTAATGGAAAAAAAATCACAATCCATTCAGTCCCTCCTAAGGACAAGGTAGCTAAAGGACCCAGTAAGGTGAGAGAGATGAAGACTAGAGTGAACCTAATTAGTGCTAAGGATCTAGAATAAGAAATTTATAGTGGTTCACCCATTTGGATGTTGACTGCTAAGGAACTTAGGACTCCTACACCCTCAGAGCCTCCTCAGGAAGTTAGACCTTTGTTAGAAGAATTTGAGGATGTTTTTCCCGAGGATCTGCCAGACCACCTTCCACCTCTTAGGGATATCCAGCATTCCATAGATTTAATCCCAGGAGCTACTTTACCCAACTTGCCCCATTATAGGATGAATCCATCTGAACATAAGGAACTACAAAAGCAGGTTGGAGAATTGTTAAGGAAAGGGTTCATTAGAGAGAGTCTTAGCCCTTGTGCAGTCCCTGCACTACTGACCCCAAAGAAGGATGGCACGTGGAGGATGTGTGTTGATAGTTGTGCCATCAACAAAATCACAATCAAGTATAGGTTCCCCATCCCTAGACTCGATGACATGCTAGATATGATGGCCGGTGCAATGATTTTTTCCAAAATTGATCTCAAGAGCGGCTATCATCAGGTTAGGATTAGACCAGGGGATGAGTGGAAAACCGCTTTCAAAACTAAGGATGGTCTCTACGAATGTGTTGTTATGCCTTTTGGGTTGTCCAATGCCCCTAGTACTTTCATGAGGATTATGACCCAGTTGCTTAGAGCTTTCATAGGGAAGTTTGTAGTGGTCTATTTTGATGACATCCTGATCTATAGTAAGACCCCTGCAGACCACCTAGGCCACCTTAGACAAGTCTGCCAAGTTTTGAGGAATGATAGTCTCTACGGTAATCTCAAAAAGTGTGAATTCATGACCAATAGAGTTATCTTCCTTGGTTTTGTGTTAACCCCTGACGGCGTGGCTGCCGATCCAGAAAAGATTAGGTCCATAGTAGAATGGCCAGAGCCGACCAGTGTGCATGAAGTCAGAAGTTTCCATGGCTTGGCTACCTTCTATAGGCGATTCATCAAGGGGTTTAGTACTATAGTTGCTCCTATCACAGACTGTATTAGGAAGGAAGAATTTTAGTGGACTAAAGCAGCCCATAAAGCCTTCCTAGATCTTAAGGATAGGATGACCCAGGCACCCATTTGAGGTTACCCGACTTTTCTAAAGTATTTGAGGTTGCCTGTGATGCTTCAGGAGTAGGTATAGGTGGAGTCCTAAGCCAAGAGAATCATCCGTAGCATTCTTTAGTGAAAAACTTAATGATGCTAAGCTTAAGTATTCTACCTATGATAAAAATTTATGCGGTAGTGCAAGCTTTGCGTTATTGGAGACATTATTTGCTACCGTAGGAATTTGTGCTATTTTCGGACCATGAGGCTCTTAGATTCTTGAATTCCCAGAAGAAGCTTAACCCTAGGCATGCTAAGTGGGTAGAGTATATCCAGTCCTATACTTCTGTTTTGAAACATAAGGCTGGGCTGAAAATAAGGTAGCTGATGCCCTTAGTCGTCGATCTTTGTTATTGAATTCTGTTAGGGCTGAAGACGTAGGGTTTGAGCAGATCAAAGAGGAATATGAGTCGTGTCCGGATTTTAAGACTGTGTACTAGGATCTAGCTCAAGGACCATCTAGTGATCATAAGGATTATACCCTTTTAGATGGCTTTTTGTTCTTTAAAAATAGGCTTTGCATCCCTAGAACTTCTCTTAGGGAATTCTTGATTTGGGAAATTCATGCTGGAGGTCTAGCTGGCCATTTCGGAAAAGACAAGACCACCCTGGCTATTGATGACCACATTTTCTGGCCTAGCTTAAAAAGAGATGTAGCACACATTGTGGCTAGGTGTCGGACCTGTGCTGTTGCCAAACAGCGAAAACAGAACACCGGCCTTTATACCCCACTCCCTATCCCAGATCATCCTTGGCAAGATGTGAGCATGGACTTTGTTTTAGGTTTGCCTAAGACCCAGAGGAGGCATGACTCTATCTGTGTTGTAGTCGACCGATTTTCTAAGATGGCCCATTTCTTGCCTTGTTCCCAAACATTTGATGCGTCTAAGGTAGCCACCCTATTCTTTAATGAGATAGTTCGACTCCATGGCCTACTTAAGACAATTGTTTCAGATAGGGATGTCCGGTTCACCAGCTATTTCTGGAAAACCCTTTGGCATAAGTTAGGAACAAAACTTAAGTTTTCAACTGCCTATCATCCCCAAACTGATGGCCAAACCGATGTAGTGAACCGTAGTTTAGGCAATCTGTTAAGGTGTCTTGTTGGTGAAAACATTATGAACTGGGATTTGTACTTACCTAGAGCTGAATTTGCATACAATGACTCGGTCAATAGGTCTACAGGTAAGAGTCCATTTGAAATTTTGCATGGTTACCAACCTCACACACCTCTTGACCTAGCTCCTTTACCAGTCCACACACGAGTCTCCGAGTCTGCTGAAGTTTTAGCATAGCATATAAAAGACTTGCAAAAAGAAATTCATGCCAAAATAAATTTAAGTAATGAAACTTATAAGAAGTTGGCTGATTTTCAAAGGCGAGTCAAAACTTTTGTTGAGGGAGACTATGTAATGATTTGGTTAAGGCCTGAACAGTTTCCTCCTGGAACCGTTAGAAAGTTACATGCTAGAGGAGCTGGACCATTTAGAGTGGTGAAGAGAGTAGGGTCCAATGCCTATGTGCTCGAGTTTCCTTCAGAACTAGGCATTAGCTCCACTTTCAACATTACAGACCTAGTAGAGTATAGAGAGCCAGCTGTGATTCCCAGTGAGCCTTTTGATCCTAATCCTACTCTTGAGAGTGAACCCAACCCTGTGTGTCCACCAACAAAACTGGCCTATGAGGAAAGAGCAGATTGAAACGATCCTGGATGATCAGGTTATCTCTACTCGTAATCGAGGATACCAAAGATACCTGGTCCGCTGGCAAGGAAGGCCAGATTCTGATGACTCTTGGATCTCCCGAGAAGAATTACAAGAATTGGACCCAGACCTCTTGGAGAGATACCAGAGCCAACTTGATCCATACTCGACAGGGTCGAGTTCCTCCCACCCCTGGAGAATTGGTGCGGGCACCAGACTCAGAAGAAGACTTCAGGGCTCCATCTGGATCTCTGATTGACATTGCCCGAATAATTAGGATTTTCTGGTTTTGTAATAAGGGTTGACTTGGTCAACTCAATTTAAGTTGAGTCTGTATTTCCCTGCAATTTAAATTTTGTTGAGTCATGTTGACTCAGTACAAGTCCTTGTAGTGGTCGAGGTCTTGTCTAGGGTACCACATTTTCTCCCAGGCCCAAGCAAATGGGCGCCACACTCCCAGCCACACGCCTGAGTCCAGGGGGCGCCACATCTCCATCCAGTGTGCTTTGGTCCCCACACCACAAGAAAGCAGGTCCCTTCTCTCATGCGCCACTTAAGGAGAAATCAATTTAAGATCCTCAATCCAAGGAGGCGCCCAAAATACTTCCATAAAAGCCAAGCTATGAAAAGAAATGAGCAAAGCTTGGGGAGCAAGACTAGGAGGCACCCAAATATTTCTAGATAAAACCAGGCATGGAAGGAAGAAATTTTTTCTTGAAGGGCAAGGCTAGGAGGCGCCACCTACTTACCATTTGGAGCCATCAATCAACATTTATGGAACCCCTTGGCCGGCCATATGTGAAGGAATTGATTCTACAAACCTAATTTGAAGATCCATCCTGTTAGTCCCACATGGGAAGATGTAAAACCCTGACCTC
This sequence comes from Areca catechu, assembly GCA_021397845.1. Classification (NCBI taxonomy): domain Eukaryota; kingdom Viridiplantae; phylum Streptophyta; class Magnoliopsida; order Arecales; family Arecaceae; genus Areca; species Areca catechu. Next base: position 137,100,423 of record CM038051.1, on the reverse strand, counting down.
TTGTATAGACCTATAAAATAAACCCCTCTTGTAAGTTTTAAAAACAACTGATGAACGAATTCAAATTTTGTGTGAGCAACTTTATGTTTCTCTCTTCCGCACTTGCATTCTGGTGTTGAGCTCCGTGAGGGAGTAAATCCGGGTTCCCTAGGAACCTTGAGGAGGTGTGAGATCTCCAACCCAAAACCCTAGGTTAGCCACTTCCATTCCAAACCCTAGCCGCCCATCATCCTCTTCATTCCACCAAACCCTAGCCTACCTCATCTCTCACGGCCCCTCTCTCCAAGTAGAGGCCGACCACCAGCATCCGGGTCCAGTTCGGCTACTTCGAATACAGAGCAAATTCCAGAGGAAGTCAGATCAGCATCCAGGAGAATCAAGATTTCATCAACATCAACTTTCAAGTTCTTCTATCTGGTAAATCCTTCCTTGAGTATCTGGTTCCATAACTTATTCTTCTTCTTTCCTAGATCTTGAGTTCAGAAGAAGCCAACTCTGCCAAAGGGCCAGTATTAGAGGATCCATTGCGAAGATATCCGAATCCGGGGATCCAACAATCTGCTCAAGAGATTCCTTCCACTAAACTCTGTGAAGATCACTGCCTAGTCTATAACCCTTCTCTTTCTTTACTTCTATCCTGTTGAAACTTCAGAGCGAAACCCTAGGTCTGGGAGTTTCTCAACTCCCAGCGATCCTTTACTTCTGAACTACTCTGATAACCTAGTTTCTTTAAATTATGCCTTCAATTATTACATAGTTTCTTTCAATATAGTTTAACTTTCCTTTGAGTCAAAGCCGACTTCTGAAAATATTAAAAAAATAACAAAAAAAGAATTAGTCTTAATTTACTTCCGCATCGCATCATCTCTTTTGTTCTGCATCAAGAACCTAGAGTATGCATTACATTTTTATTTCAGGTGTCAAATAATCAAGCGGAGTATGAAGCCCTTATCGAGGGGCTGCGGATCGCCAACGAACTGGGCATTAACTTACATAGAGATTTCTTTGACTCCCAGCTGGTGGTAAATCAAATGAAGGGGGAATTTGAAGCCAGGGATCCGGCCCTGGCAAAATATTTAAACAAGGTACAAAACCTCATTCCTCGGTTCAAATTTTTCGAAATCCTCCACATACCTCGTCTGCAGAACTCCCGGGCGAACGCTCTGTCAAGGCTGGCTACGACCACCAGCGGGACTTCTGACCGGACCTTTGTGGTGTATTTATGGCACCCTAGCATTGTCGAAGAGCCGACCGAGGTCCACCAGGTGGAACATGAAGCTTCTTGGATGGATCCAATCCTTAATTTCCTAGCCAAGGGAACTCTTCTGGAAGATTCGGCAGAGGCCAAGCGGGTGCGCCTGATGGCCTCTAAGTACGTCATCCTTGACGGCGTCATTTATAAGTGGTCATTCTCACAGCCGCTATTGAAGTGCTTGGGGCCAGTGGATGCTGACTACGCCCTCAAAGAAGTCCATGAGGGCATTTGTGGCGACCACCTCAGAGGGAGATTCTTAGCTTACAAGATCATTTGGCAGGGATATTACTGGCCCGCCATTTAGAAGGATGCATCAGACTTCATCCGAAGGTGCGATGCATGTCAAAGGTACTCCATCATTCAAAGGAGACCCGCCAGTGAGCTGACTCCGATCACCGCCCCATGGCCGTTCACACAGTGGGGGATGGGTATCTTGGGACCCTTTCCCCCAGCCACCGGGCAATGGAAATTTTTGCTTGTGGCCATCGACTATTTCACCAAGTGGGTGGAAGCCAAACCACTAGCACAGATAACAGAGGCTAAGGTGGAGAACTTCATCCAGAACAATATCATTTTTCGATTCGGCATTCCCTAGATAATTATTACAGACAATGGAAGACAATTTGATAACTTTAAGTTTCAAAACTTTTGTCAACAATATCATGTCTCTCACCGGCTTACCTCGGTCGGTCACCCTTAGTGCAATGGAGAGGCTGAAGTCACCAGCTGAACAATCTTGCATGGGCTGAAGACCCGGCTCAATGAAGCGAAGGGACTTTGGGCAGAGGAACTCCATTTAGTGTTATGGGCGTATCAGACGACTGCCAGAGCGTCGACCGGTGAAACCTCGTTCAACCTCACTTACAGAAGTGAAGCCATCATCCATATTAAGACTTCTCTCCAATCTCTCCGAATTGACCACTACGCCGAACCGGCCAACTCTAAGATGCGAAGGACTGACCTGGACTGCTTGAGGAAACTAGATTTCGGGCAAGCAAGAAGATGGCGGGATGCCGTGGTGCGGGCACCAGACTCAGAAAAAGACTTCAGGGCTCCATCTGTATCTCTGATTGACCTTGCCCGAAGAATTAGGGTTTTCTAGTTTTGAAATAAGGGTTGACTTGGTCAACTCAATTTTAATCTTAAGTCGATATTTCCCTGTAATTTAAATTTTGTTGAGTCATGTTGACTCAGTACAAGTCCTAGAAGTGGTCTAGGTCTTCTCCAGGTTGGTGCCATTTTTTTTTTTTTTTCCCAGTCAAGTCAAGGCCGAAGCAAGTGGGCGCCACACTCTCAGCCACACGCCATAGTCTAGGAGGCACCACAACTGCATCCCAGTGTCTTGGTCCCCACACCCAAGGGAGCAAGAATTTTTCTTGAAGCCAAAATCAAGGAGGCGCCCCATATATACCTTAAAAGGCCAAGCTAAAGAAAGAAAGAGGCATTTCTTTGGGAGCACTTCAAGGGGGTGCCCAATCCATGCCTAAAAAGACCAAAGCAAAGTAGGGAAGAGCCATGACTTGGGAGAAAGAAAAGGAGGTGTCCAAAATAGTTGAACCATTAAAGGAAGAACCCCAAATTCAAGGAGAAGACTTAGGAGGCGCCATCTTTCTACCTTTTGAGAGGATTTTCATGACTTTTAGGGCTGCCCACTCCTTGTAGGACTCTTTGGTTGGCCAAGAGGGAGAATATTTCCTACCAAAATTATAAGCTAGGGAGTTTAGTCCCACATGGGAACTTGTATGGTTTTGATTTTTCTTATAGGTCTATATATTAGACCCCTTTTGTAACTTGAACTTATCTTATGAAATATTATGAATGAAATCCCTTGTTTTTGAGCAAAGTCTTGTTCTTTCGCACTTATTCTGAGTGTTGAGCTCTGTGATGGAGTAAATCCGGGTTCCCTAGGAACCTTGAGGAGGTGTGAGATCTCCAACCCCAAAACTCTAGCTTAGTCCACCCATCTCTACTCCACCACCACCAAACCCTAGCCTCTACCCCATCTCCAAGGTTCTTCTTCCAAAGGGTGGCCGACCACTAGGACCCCAGTCCAGCCATCTTCAAGTCAGCTACCACAGCTTCAGAGTCCATTCAGCAGATCCAGGACAAGAAGTCCGAAATCCGCAGCCTAGGAGTTCCAAATATGCTGAAGACCTTCAGATCCCATCCTTTCTTCTACTCGGGTAACTCTCTTCCCTGAGTCTCTTGTTCCTAACCTTGTTCTTCTTCTCTCCAGGATCCAGGGTTCAAGAAGAGGCCAACTTTGCCAAGTACCATTATCGGAGGATCCATTATGAAGATACCTTGACTCCCAGGATCCAATAATCTGCTCGAGAGAGTCTTTTTCCACCAAATGGAGAGATATCACTGCTAGGTACAAGAACCTTCCCTTCTCACTTTATCTGTTTCGTTGAAACTCAGAGCAAACCCTAGATCTGGGGGTTTCTCAATCCCCAGCGATCCTACATCTAAGTTACTACGATAATCCACTCCTTTTAATTGTGCTTTCTGTCATTTCATAGTTCCTTTCAACATTAGTTTATCTTTCCTTTGAGTCAAAGCCGACTTCTGAAAATATATAAAAAAAAATATATTAATTTTAATTCGCTTCCGCAATCCACCTATCCATTTTGCATCATTTTTGGTATCAGAGTTTTCGTTCTGCATCATTTTTGGTATCAGAGCTTTCGTTCTGCATCATTCTGGTATCAGAGCTTTCGTTCTGCATCATTTTTGGTATCAGAGCCCTGTCTAGGGTTCTTGCTTACTTGATTATTTTTTTTTTTTCGTTCCTTTTTACTTTTGCTACCTGGAGTAGACTCCCCAGGCCGTCCGGTCCTAGGAACAAGCGAGATGCAAGCCTCCTCCTCCCATTCCATGGGGGTTCCTAGGGCGTGTAGGGGTGCCGCTGGGTTATAACTTCTAGGCAGGGATTGTAAATGGGACACACATTTTATTTTCTGCCAGTAACCATCCTGTTATTTGAATTGTTTCTCCCAACAAAAAATTTCAAATTAAGTAATTCTTGTTTTGCTAGAACCAGTATAATTGAAAGTAATTTACAAAAAAAATTATTGATTTATTAATTTCTGTAGATTTTCTGAGATCAATTTTACTGCTGTTCTATTTTTTTATTTTCTGCAAGCTATTTTTTTTATTTGAGTGTGCATAAATTGAATCTATCTTAAGGGCACCGAAGTTGCAATATAATGGGAGGATTGAGACCCTCTCCTTAGCCCAAAACCACCTCCCGTGCATTCGAACCTAAGCCTTTAATCTTAAAATTAATTAGACCTAATTTTCCCTAGTGGGCTAGGGACACCAACTGGACGGGTCTAGGCTAGTGTTGAGTCAGTTTGTCTAGTTACTCTGTGTCTGCTTTGTACTCAGTGTCTAGAATGGTGGTTCAGGGATTCTATCCTGGTGTGGTATGCATGATGAGGATGCAATCATGTGACTCTAAAGGAGATTAACCAAAATTTAACTAGCAATTCCTACTTGCATATGAGTGATTCAACATATAAGATCAAGGAGATCTAAATAAGAAACCCTAAATGCTTATACTTAAACCCAGCTAGGAGGACTATCAAAATCTTAAAGAAATAGGACAAGATTAGAATTCGCACACAAGTCAAGCTAGCCCTATTTAATGATCCCGATCTTAAAAGACTAGGAGTTCAAGCATTGAAATCTCAAGCATAAGGGATTCGCTCTTAAGGTTCTCAAATGAAAGATCATACCACATAAGATGGGCCATCTAACTTTCTGGTTTGTAGCAAGTAATCCTTCCTCCTGGATCTGGAACCTAGAGAACCCTGCAACAAAGAAACCAAGATGATTAGAAGCTTAATTAGAAATGAGAAGGTTGATGGAACTCAAAAGGAGAGTTTGTTGGAAATGATCCTTGGCGCCATGGTGGAAGCTTGTGTTGGTGTTGATCTTCTTCTTGTGAGGATGTCCTTAATTCTCCTTGAAGGAAGAGGATTGCTTGGAAGATGAAGAGTAAAAGAGAAGGATTAGGGAGAAGAAATGATGGAGGAGAGGAAGAGGTTCACTTAGGCACAAAGATCCACATAGGCACATAGAAACACATAAAAAATTTCTGAAAATTTGTATTCATTCATCAATTCCTCTTTACAAGTGGCGTCCAAGGCTTTAAATAAAGCCTCACAAATTTTGAAATTTCAAATCCCCAAACAAGTGGAGTAATATAAGGGGAGAGGGCTGATTTTCTTGCTTGAAATCCTCCTTGGCCAACTTCCTTGAATTTGAACTTGGGATGGCGCCCTCTTATGGTGAGGTGGCATGTGAGGTGGCATGTGGTCCCCTCTTGACGTGGCATGTGGTCCCAAGTTGAGGTGGCGCAAGTGATGTGGCATGTGGTCCCCAATTGAGTTGGCTTTGGTCTTGATTTGGGGTATACATTGTGAGTCTTCTTTAGGCTTGATGATAGTTGACCCATTTGGATTGGACTAAGACTAGACCCGACATGGACTCGACTTACATGATTTTTATGGACTCAAAAGAAAGATTACAGGACCCAACATGGGCTCGACTTACATGATTCTTTTGGACTCAAAATAAAGCAAGGTTACTGGACTCTCTTGTCCAACCATAAAGATTCGGAATAGGCTTGAATTGGTTGGAGTCTCTTTCTGATTCTGGTGCCCGCACCAATTCTCCCCGGGTGGGAGGAACTCGACCCTGTCGAGTGATAAGTTTCTAATATATCCGGGTCGATTAGTTGTAGGTCCTCTTTGGTGATCCAGGAATCTTCAGATTCAGGACGTCCTTGCCATCGAACCAGATAGTGTTGGTAGCCCTTATTTCTGGTAGTGATGATCTGGTCATTCAAGATCCTTTCAATTCTTTCCTTTCGCTCAGGAATATTTGGTGGTGGACACTCAATTGGCATTTCACTCTCAAGAGAAGTATTAGGACCAAAAGGTTCATCCGGTATCAATGCAGGTTCCTTGTATTCTTTCAGATCGGAAACATTAAATGTAGAACTAATGCCATAACTTGGTGGTAAGTCTACTACATAAGCATTAGGTCCAATTTTCTTTATTATTTTGAAGGGTCCGGTTCCCCGGGCATGGAGTATCTTCATAGTTCCCGGAGGAAACCTTTCTGGTTTAAGCCTAATCATTACAGAGTCTCCTTCATTAAATTCCTTTAACCGTTTATGTGAATTAGCCATATGCCTATAGAGATCATTGCTTGTTTGAATCTTCTGACTAATCTCCTTGTGCAAACCCTTAACATGCTGTGCATATGACTCAGCAGACTCAGATATTCATGTATGTGCTGGTAATGAAATTAGGTCTAAAGGTTTCCTAGGTCTGTATCCATGGACCACTTCGAATGGACTTTTCCCAATAGACCTATTAATCGAACTATTGTAGGCAAATTCAGCGCGAGGAAGTAGTAAGTCCCAGATTCCTAGGTTGTCACCGACTAAACATCTTAAGAGATTTCCTAAGCTTCAGTTGACTACTTCAGTTTGGCCATCGGTTTGAGGATGATAGGCCGTAGAGAATTTCAGCTTAGTACCTAACATGTACCAGAGGATTTTCCAGAAGTAGCTAGTGAACTTGACATCTCTATCTGACAAAATGGTCTTGGGTAAACCATGAAGCTTAACCACCTGATCTAAGAAAAGCTTGGCCACTTTCGAAGCGTCTAAAGTTTGAGAACACGGGATGAAGTGCGCCATTTTGGAGAAACGATCGACAACCACAAAAACAGAGTCATGTTTCCTAGAAGTTTTAGGTAGACCTACCACAAAATCCATACTGATATCTTGCCATGGACCATCAGGGACAGGTAAGGGCGTGTACAGACCGGTGTTCTGTCTTTGCTGTTTTGCGACAGCACAGGTCCGACACTGAGCTACGATCTGGGCAACATTCTTTTTAAGACCAGGCCAAAAAAATTGTTCGTCCATTGCTAGGATGGTTTTGTTCCTGCCAAAATGTCCTGCTAAACCTCCAGCATGGACTTCCCAGATCAGAAATTCCCTAACAGAGGTCTTGGGAATACACAACTGATTTCCTTTGAAAAGGTATCCATCTAACAGTGTATAATCACTAGGCTCACTAGATGGTCTTGTTGGAGGGATTGATAGATGTGACCAAAATCAGGACATGTGGGATATTCATCTTTCAATCTATCGAACCCTACTACTTCAGTGCTCACAGAGGTTAATAATATAGAACGGTGGCTCAACGCATTAGCAACCCTATTTTCAGTACCGGCACGATGTTTCAAAATGAACGTGTAAGCTTGTATGAATTCTACCCATTTCCCATGCCTATGGTTTAATTTCTTTTGAGAACTAAGGAACCTAAGAGCTTCGTGATCAGAGAACAGGACAAACTCGTGGGGTAGAAGATAATGCCTCCAAAATCGTAGAACTTGAACTACAGCATATAGTTCCTTATCATACGTGGAATACCTTAGTCTCGCCTTATTTAACTTTTCACTGAAGTATGCTACTGGGTGATTCTCTTGACTCAAAACACCTCCAATTCCGACCCCAGAAGAATCACAAGCAACCTCAAACACCTTGGTAAAATCGGGTAACCTTAAGACAGGTGCTTATATCATTTTCTCCTTAATTGTTAGGAAGGCCTTACCTGCTGCTTTAGTCCACTCGAAATTTCCCTTCCTAATACAATCTGTGATTGGAGCCACTATCGTACTGAACCCTCTAATGAATCTCCTATAGAAGGTGGCTATACCATGGAAACTATGGACATCATGGATATTCTTGGGTACATGCCACTCTACTATTGACTTAATTTTCATGGGGTCAGTGGACACCCCTTCAGATGTGACTACGAATCCAAAAAAGATAACTCTATTTGTCAGGAAATCACACTTCTTGATATTGGCATAGAGACTATCTTTTCTCAGGACTTGACAAACTTGCTTCAGGTGGGTTAAGTGGTCTGCCTTTGTTTTGCTATATATAAGTATATCATCAAAATAAACCACTACAAATCTTCTGATAAAAACCTTTAACACATGATTCATTATTCTCATAAAAGTGCTGGGTGCATTGGACAGACTGAACGGCATGACTAACCATTCATATAATCCATCTTTAGTCTTAAAAGCAGTCTTCCATTCGTCTCCAGGCCTAACCCTAACCTGGTGATAGCCACTTTTTAGGTCTATCTTGGAAAAAATTGTCGATCCAGCTATCATATCTAACATGTCGTCTAATCTTGGGATTGGGAATCTATACTTTACAGTGATCTTATTAATGGCATGGCTATCTATACACATCCTCCAGGTGCCATCTTTTTTAGAGGTCAGCAGAGCAGGGACTGCACATGGACTTAAGCTTTCCTTAATAAACCCCTTCCTAAGAAGTTCACCCACTTGCCTTGGCAGTTCCTGGTGTTCAGTTGGGTTCATCCTATAGTGAGGCAAATTAGGTAAAGTCGCTCCAGGGATTAAATCTATTGCGTGTTGTATGTCTCTTAAAGGTGGGAGGTTATCGGGGAGATCTTCTGGAAACACATCCTCAAATTCTTTTAATAATTGGACCACCTCTTGAGGGTGTTCTACAGGGCTGTGGTCCTTAATTTCCTTAGCAGCTACTACCCAAATAGGTGCTCCTTCCATGATATCTTGCTCTAATTCATTTGCACCTATTAAATTTAATCCAGTCTTCTTATCTTTCAAGCTGCTAGCTCCTCTCTTGACATTATCCTTAGGCTGGGTTGGATGAATGACAATTTTCTTGCCATTGAAATTGAAAGCATAGGAGTTTGATCGACCAAAGATGGTCACATCATGATCAAACAGCCATGGCCTGCCTAAGATGATGCTACTTACCCCCATAGGAAGCACATCACACCAGATCTTTTCCTGATAGGATTGAAGCTGGACTTGAACCTGACATCTTGACTTGATTGGTATAGAAGTGGAATCGATCCATGACACCTTATATGGAGTGGGATGTGGTACAACGGGTAATCCTAGACTTTTGGCTGCGTTAGTGGAAATGGCATTGACACAGCTTCCACTATCGATGACAATCTTACAGACCTTTTCTCCTATCCTAACAAATGTGTGTAGGATGCTAGTTCTATGCTAGTCTTCTTGCTCCTTGGTCTGTGTCATGATACGTCTCACAACTCCTACCAAATCTGATGAGTCTATGTTCTCTTCATCTCCTTCATACTCATCAGCCAAGCAATCCCCTGCTTCATAAACCTCCTCTTCATCATTCTCCAGGGGTTCTGATTCACCTTCTTCTTCCTCCCCTATATGTAAAGCTCTAGAGGGACATTGGCTCACGAAATGACCTGGTTTACGACACTTATAGCAGACTCGCTCCCTCTCACCTCAAACTTTAGGGCTCTTTCCTTTGTCTTCTCTAGGAATTGGGGGAATGGCAGGGTTGTGCCTAGGGGTTAGATTCGAGCTGGATCTTGGTCTATTGGTTGTACCAGGGACTGAACTAGGCCTGCTAACAGGAGGGTTAAACCTAATAGGTTCAGGTCGTCTAAATGTAGCTCTCCTTTGAAACCTCTCATAGTCCGTGGCAACTTGGTATGCCTGATCTAAATCATGGACTTCCCTTAAAAACAGTTCCCCTTTTATATCATCATTCAACCCTGATCTAAACCTTGATAAAGTGGTTGCTTCAGACTCGACTACATTGCATCGCATCACAAACTCATCAAATTTAGCAACGTATTCAGAAACGGTCTTGTTACCCTGTGTCAATCGTTGCCACTGATCTAATAACCTTTGCTGATAAGACATAGGCAGATATTTCTCTCTAAGTTTCCTCTTCATATCTCTCCATGTTGCTATAGGTAAATCTCCCCTTTGCCTTGATATGCATTCCACGTTTTCCAATATAATCGAGCCTGATGAACTAGTCTGATCTTGGCAAACTTAATCTTCTCTCTCAGACATATCATACCAGTCAAAATACTGGTCCATGTCAGCCTCCCAGTCTGTGTACACCTTAGGATCTAAGCTTCCCTCAAAGGTTGGTGCATCTAGATGGATGTTCCTTAGGGCCCGATCATCCTGATCAAAAGTATCATAGTGAGGCCTTCTAGGAGGTGCCTTTAGAGTATGATCAACATAATCCTGATGCGGTCTTCTTTGAATTGGGTCAGGTGTGTGTTCCTGTTGTTGGGCTCTAGGATGAACTGAAGGTAATCTGGGTGAAGGTGGTTCAGTTGGGGTCAACCTAGCTTCTTCTAGGATTTCTACCCTTCCCTCGAACTGACCAAATTTAGCATCCAAACGGTCCATCTTCTAGATCATAGTTCTCATAAGGCTTTCCATACTAGTATCCATGGATGAACTAGGTTGGGCTTGTGAAGGGTGGTAAGGTGTGCCTGACCTAGTTGTCATGCAAACAATTAGACTCAGACCCGAACTACGAGTTTTCTAAACCGGTTAGTCCAAATAAACTGAGTTGACTAGATACAATCAAATCAACAACTACTCTCTTCCACTGGCCAGTCAGGAGGTGGGTCTGTGGGAGGTTCCCCAGCTTTCATTGGGTCCTAATTAAAAACCACAAGAACCGCTTAGGCTTGAGCCACTTAACCTCTATCCTTGACACCAGCTTTCAATAATAGATGAAGAAATGGGTTGCACAAGCTTTCCCAATTGAATTGAACTGGACCTAGAGTTCCAAGCTAGTTACCTAATCAAGGTGGCAAGCTAAATTGTAGTAACTCTATACTTGGCCAGGTTTTAGAACAAGGGGAGTGTGAGATCCTGTCTCTGGCCTACCTAGGCCTGGTGGAATTGGCCCGATAGACAGATCAGCACCCAAGCCCTTAGTCCCAATTCTAGACACCAAGTAATGGGCACACACAAGACTAGTTGACACAATGAGTTGACAATAACCCGGGCTCGACCAAATTGATGTTCCTAACCCACTAAGGCAATTAATGTCTAATCAATTTTAGTTAGGGAATGGGTCGATATGCAATTTGGTGATTTTTGGCTAGGGACAGGTGATGAAATCCTGACCCTATGTCAATTTCATGGCCTTAATTTGATTTGTCATGAGATGCATGCAAATTTCAAATTTCAGGTGTAGAAGTAGTGTGTTGCAGTTAAAAAGTGGTGTTGATAAGTGCAGAAAAAAATATCAGAAAAATCTAAAAAAATCATAGAAAACTCCTAACTTCTAGATGACAAACCAGATGAAACAAAAATTCAAAATAAAATCTGTACTATTCTAGGAAGATTCTGAAATGAAGATAATGAAAAGGAATAGAACAAAACAGAAATCCTAATAACACTGATGGACTGCAAGAATTTTCATTTTTTTTGTAAATTTTTTCTCAGATTGAGATTTAAAACGGTGATAAGAAACTTAAAATGGAGCAGGAAAAAAATATTCCAACGAGGAATGTGATACTTGCCTTTGGAGTTGCAGGCGGATTACAGTCTGCCTACAGAAAATACAGCAAGCAGAAAAACAGAACGTGCCCAATGCAAAATTCACAAATGAAATCTAAGAAGTCCTTTGGCTTTCTTTTTCACCGGTCAATCACAATGGCACCCCGACATGCCTTAGGAGATCCCCATGGAATGGAAAGAGAGGGTGTTTAAACCCTACTTTCTCCTAAGACCGGACGGCCTGGTAACGCCCCCGATCCAAGTACTTCAAGGACTTAATGCTATGCAATCAGGAACTTATTCTACCATGCTCTGATACCAAGATTGGTGTGGTATGCATGATGAGGATGCAATCATGTGACTCTAAAGGAGATTAACCAAAATTTAACTATCAATTCCTACTTGCATATGAGTGATTCAACATATAATATCAAGGTGATCTAAATAAGAAACCCTAAATGCTTATACTTAAACCCAGCTAGGAGGACTATCAAAATCTTAAAGAAATAGGACAATATTAGAATTCACACACAAGTCAAGCTAGCCCTATTTAATGATCCCGATCTTAAAAGACTAGGAGTTCAAGCATTGAAATCTCAAGCACAAGGGATTCGCTCTTAAGGTTCTCAAATGAAAGATCATACCACATAAGATGGGCCATCTAACTTTCTGGTTTGTAGCAAGTAATCCTTCCTCCTGGATCTGGAACCTAGAGAACCCTGCAACAAAGAAACCAAGATGATTAGAAGCTTAATTATAAATGAGAAGGTTGATGGAACTCAAAAGGAGAGTTTGTTGGAAATGATCCTTGGCGCCATGGTGGAAGCTTGTGTTGGTATTGATCTTCTTCTTGTGAGGATGTCCTTAATTCGCCTTGAAGGAAAATGATTGCTTGGAAGATGAAGAGTAAAAGAGAAGGATTAGGGAGAAGAAATGATGGAGGAGAGGAAGAGGTTCACTTAGGCACAAAGATCCACATAGGCACATAGAAACACATAGAAAATTTCTGAAAATTTGTATTCATTCATCAATTCCTCTTTACAAGGGGCGTCCAAGGCTTTAATAAAGCCTCACAAATTTTGAAATTTCAAATCCCCAAACAAGTGGAGTAATATAAGGGGAGAGGGCTGATTTTCTTGCTTGAAATCCTCCTTGGCCAACTTCCTTGAATTTGAACTTGGGATGGCGCCCTCTTGTGGTGAGGTGGCATGTGAGGTGGCATGTGGTCCCCTCTTGACGTGGCATGTGGTCCCAAGTTGAGGTGGCGCAAGTGATGTGGCATGTGGTCCCCAATTGAGTTGGCTTTGGTCTTGATTTGGGGTATACATTGTGAGTCTTCTTTAGGCTTGATGCTAGTTGACCCATTTGGATTGGACTAAGAATAGACCCGACATGGACTCGACTTACATGATTATTTTGGACTCAAAGAAAAATTATAGGACCCAACATGGGCTCGACTTACATGATTCTTTTGGACTCAAAATAAAGCAAGGTTACCGGACTCTCTAGTCCAACCATAAAGATTCGGAATGGGCTTGAATTGGTTGGAGTCTCTTTCTGATTCTGGTGCCCGCACCATATCCAGACGGGCTTGTGTGCTGGTCCGCCTACCTGGCCAATCACTGATTGGTGTCTAGGATTGGCAATTAGGGACCTAACACTCCCCTTACACCTGCCTGGCTGAGTCCCGAGTTACTACAGGCTAGCTTGCCACTCTGATTGGGCATCTAGTTTGGGCTCTAGGTCTAGTTAGCCCATAGTCGTTTCAGTCGAGTATCATTTGGTGTGCTTGCTTGCATCATCATGTCCACCCGGAATGGAGTACCCTACCAACCTAGTCAAACCCAACCTGATTTAGAGGCCATGATTAGAACTCTTACCGAAAGTATGACCAAATTGAGTCAGGATATGAATGAGGGTTTTGCCCAGTTTTGAGACCGAGCCCAGGGACTTGAGAAACTTTGACATCAAAATTGGACCCTTGATCCAAAATTTAATAGGCCCCAACCTCACCCATGCCAGGAGCCTCGGAGGACCTTATACCGTGATCCCGAGCATAATCCTAGGAGCCTATACACATACTTGGTTGACTCGGAGAAGGGACCCGTTAGGAGCACCGAACCTTATTTACCCACTTTTGATGGAAGATAAGAGACATATATTAAGTGGGAAGAACAATGGATCGGTATTTGAGTGCACTAACATATCGGAATTAGGACAAGTTAGGTTGGCCAAAACCAAGTTCACCAAACATGCTAGGTCGCATTGGTATGCTATAGAGCGTGAGTGTTATCAAAGAAAAGAGGAAAATATACTTGGAGAGATATGAGAAGTAAGTTGAGAGATGGGTACCTAGGAAGATCCTATGAGAAAAGACTTTTAGACCAATGGTACCAATTATGACAAGGTAATAGGCCTGTGTCTAAATATATCGAGGACTTCCAGTGGTATGACATGAAATGTAATACCATTGAGACCAAAGCTCAGATCACATCGAGGTTTAGGGTTGGGTTACACCCAGACATTTATAGGAAGCTATGCCTTAAAAAGGCCAATAAGTTAAACCGAGCCTACCAAGAAGCCCAAGACTATGAGTGGTCTTTAAGATATAACCAATCAAGTACTTTGGACTTAAAGCCAACCTCTACCAACTTGAGTCAAGTTCCGATTGATTCGACACCCGTAGTGAACCAGACTTTTGTTTGTCAATTCCCACTTGTGTCACCTTTTGACCAGAAGGATAACATTGAGAAGGAGTTAGGCATGGCCATCCCAAAATTAGTTGACCTGACCAGAGCCGTACTTAAAGAGGAATCAAAGGAGAATAGATTAGAACCTTTCAGTGAGATTGAGGAAGAAATATATGAGCCTGACATAAGTTTGATAGATGAATATGAAGAAGAAGAATTTGATATCCCTCCAGATAATTCAATTAACCAACTCCTACCTGATGGGGTTATTGAGGGGACCCCTGCCACTCAAGGAATTCAGGAGCTAACCCTAAGAGAAGACCCTTTTGAGGAAGTTCAGGAAGAGAAAATTGCACCCAATGAGAGTTTAAGTGAGAATACCCCTGAACTCATTGAGGAATCCAAAGAAGACACTCTTGAGTCAAATCTGGTAGAGAAGTGTGAAGAAGGAATGATGCAGGAACTAATATGCATGCCATTTTTTTTGTATGTTTTACATGTTGAGTTGGGTGATTAAATCCCGAGTTTTAGATCAAAATTATTGTAGAGAGTTTTGTATGAATTTTTGAAGATCAGCATGCAGATTAGGACCTAGAAAAGTAGCAAAGAAGGACCGCCGGGGCTGAGAAGCCTCGGTTTGGGCAAGTTCTCCTGCAATAAAACTACTGGAGGTAGAGGGTGTACCTGGCAATGTCTGTGAAGATCGCAGCGAAGGGGTCTCTCATTCCTCGATGGATGCGGCCTGGAAAACCAAGCCAAAGACCCGCGGATACCTGGCTTTCTGCTCGATGATCCGATTGAGGCTTGGCTAGAGTCGTTGGATTCATAGGAACTCGGGGACCTGCAAACGACCTGTCAGGGGTTAGAAAACTCACAAAGGAATAAGAAACAAAGGAAAAATAGCAAGGGAAGGCTTCTTTGGGAGTGGGTGTCCAGGGATCTGAGAGGCTTGTTGGTAGCAGGAAGATGATTGCAGCACTGGAAAGAAAAAAACTCTCGTAAACCCCTTTATGCACACAGCAGGGTATCACACAACTCAATAGATGAACTCAAGGTTTTCATTCATAAAAAATTTTCCTCATACAAGAGGCTAGGGTCCTTTAAATAGACCCTTAACCTTGGGCTCCAAGTAAGGGTACATAAGTCTTTACATAAGAATCCTTTTCCCTCTCAAACCCTAGCTAGAAAATAAGGAAACATTAGGTAGAAAAAATCCCTAAAAATTCTCTTGACTTTGACAACACTCCAAGGATGCCTAGGGGGGCATGTTGGGCTTCTAGGAGCAGCAAAAGGCTGGCCAAAAGGGGCTCGGGTGCATGGGTTTAGGCCTTTGGAAGCTGGGGTGGCCTGGTAGCCAGGTAGCAGGAATATTTCCTGGTATCTTGCTTCTTAGGGGCTTGGCTTGGCACCTGGGCTTGATTTCTTTGGTCTATGATGCAGATGGACCTCTGGAATCATGGATGCCCTTATCTATGAATATACTTTGGCATCTGGAAGGGAATCTGGGCATCTGCAAGAAATCAGGGTTTTCTGAATTTTCCTCCTGGGGTCTTCAAATCTTCAAGCTGGGTTGGACTTGGGCTATACTTCCATGTCTTCAATCTAGTTGGACTTGATCTTCACTTGTATGATATAGTGTTGAGTCTTCAGTATGCTTGGACAGGACTCAAAAAAATAAAATTAGCTCAACATGAGCCACTAGCATTGGACTGAACTAGCTAAACATAAGCTGACTAGTACAGAACTGATATAACAACTCAAAAGACTCAAACAACAGCTAAAAAAAGGACTCAGATGGGCTAAGCCCTTATTACAGATGGACTTATAAATTATTGATCAATTCACAGAGGGTTGAAAAGCCTCTGTCTTATTCTAGTACCTCCGGTGTCCCCACCAATTCTCCCGGGGTGGGAGGAACTCGACCCTGTCAAGTGAAGGTCAGACTGGCTCACATATCTCTCGAGAAGGTCTCGGTTGAGGCATTGCAAGTCCTCTCGAGAAATCCACGAATCGTCCAACTCTAGCCGGCCTTGCCATCGGACGAGGAAGCTTTAAGAGTCATGGCCCTGGGTCATGATGGCTTGATCATCCAGGATACGCTCGATCCGTTCTCCTCTCTCAGGCCAATTTGTTAGTGGACACTCTGGGTTAGGATCACTCACAATGAAAAGGAACAGGTCCAAAGGCCTCACTAGGTATCGCTGCCAGTTCCCTATACTCAACCAGGTCTATAATATAGAAGGTAGAACTAATGCCCAAATCCGAAGGCAAGTCTAACACCTAGGCATTTGATCCAACCTTCTCTATCACTTTAAAAGGTTCGGCTCTGCAAGCATGAAGCTTCTTTTAGGCCTAAGCCTAACCAAGATAGAATCCACTACATCAAATTCTTTAATCCATCTTCGGGAATTAGCCAGTTGTTTCAAAATTAGTGCAGGTGGTGAACATGCTGGGCACATGCAGACTCCTAACAAGATGATGCAAAGGACTCAAACCTACACCTAACAGACTCGACTAAAGAAGTTTATTAGGTCTTAACTACCACTTGGGCATGGGGGCATGAGTCGTGGTTGATGGATGACATGCAGAAGAAAATTTGCTAGTAACTCCTAATAAGTGCCAGAGGGTCTGCCAAAAGTAGGTAGCAAATTGGATGGGCTCTATGGATCCTTGCAACCTAGTAACCTCAACAAAATGTAACCTAATAGTTCTAGACACATGAGAAAACTCAAGAAAGGGTAGAAAATAGGAAGTGGGTTCAGAATTACTCTGGTAGGGTGGAGAAAAAGGTTCTGGCTTAGTTGGATAAAGTAGAATCAAAGAAGCATGTCAGGGACTAATCCTAGACTAATGAGTCTAACCATACGAGGTTGCAGTATAGCTATGGGGTTTGCATAATGGAATAATGGGTTACTAATCTCAGGAAGAGGTCCTTAATGGGAACTATAGGAGGAGGCTCATCCTGAGGGTACTGATTCAAAGAGATCAGGTCCTTAATAAATTCTTCTAGTTCTTGTGTTTTTGGACTAGACTCTATAATTTGGCTCTCCTCTATGGTTTCCTCAAGTAAGGCTATAGCAGCGGTACCTAGGTTCTCTTCCTCTATTTGTTCTTCCATTATAGCTTTAGGTTGGATGTGGTCAAGGTCAACTAGCTCTGGGTTGGTTTCTACCTGGGTATCTACTGGGTCAGCTAATTCTAGGTCTACTAAAGGTGTCTCCTCTTCTCCTTCATACTCATCCACTAGGCTCGCATCAGCTTCATACACTTCCGCGTTAATGTAAGCCTTGTCAATCTCAGGAATGGTTGGAGAAGGTCGGCTAGGGGAAAATTGGCTAGATCCTAGTTTCTAATTATGGACACTAGTCCTATTAGGTTCAGGTTGCCTAAGGGGTAGTGGCTCACTACTGGGTTCATATTTAGGGATGCTAATCCTATGGGGTTCAAGTTGACTAAGGGAAACCTTACTAGTACTAGATTGATACCTAGGGGTTATGGGTTCTCTGGGCTCATAGGACAAGGGTGCAGATCTATGGGTCATGGGATTATAGGATCTGGGGTCATAGGATTTTGGGTCAGCTCCATGGTCAGGTTCTAAGGATGGATCATGGTATGGGGTCCTCCTAAGGTTGGGCTCCCTATAGGGGTCAAGATATTGGGTTCTCCTAGGGTTGGATTCCCTATATGGGTCAGAATATTGGGTTCTCCCAGGGTTGGGCTCTCTATATGGATCAGAGTATTGGGTTCTCCTAGGATTGGACTCCATATATGGGTCAGAGTATTGGGTTTTCCTGGGTTCAGTATCATAATAAGGGTCATGGTAAGGGGTTCTTCTAGGTTCAATATCATAATAAGGGTCATGGTAAGGGGTTCATCTAGGTTCAATATTATTGTATGGGTCAGGCTGAGGGGCTCACCTAGGTTCAACCTCTCGGTATGGACCAGGGTTTGGGGTCCTCCTAGGTTGAGGATTGTAGTACGGGTCAGGATGAGGGGCTCTCCTAGGTTCGACCTCAGGGTATGGATTAGGGTTTGGGGTCCTCCTAGGTTGAGGGAATTAGGATCTGGCTCAAACTGTGACCCATGGGTTTTTCCTGGGGTCCCTACCCGGACTTCTAACTGCTCAAACCTATTGGCAAGATGGTCAATTCTATCATTGGTTTGAATACCAGACTGAGTTAACTGGGTCGCCATCTGGGCCATTTGATCAGCTAGGGCTTTTATTTGGGCTTGTAAATTTTCCATGGGTTCAGACATTTGTGAAGGAGGTGGGTGATATGAAACTCCTGATCTAGTGCTCATACAAGACTCGATCAAACTGACTATAGCTGACTAGACCTAGAGTCCAAACTAGATTCTCAATCAGGGTGGCAAACTAGCCTATAGTAACCCTGTATTCAGCCAGGCAGGTGTAAGGGGATTGTTAGGTCCCTGATTGCCAATCCTAGACAACAATCAGAGATTGGCCAGGTAGGCGGACTAGCACACAAGCTCTTCAGGATTGAATCACTAAACCACCATTCTAGACACTGAGCACAAGGCACACACAGGTTAACTTGACACAGTGATCTAACACTAGCCCGGACCCGACCAGTTGGTGTCCCTAGCCCACTAGGGCAAATTAAGTCTAGTTAATTTTAGGTTAAGTCTTGGGACCGAATGCAAGGGATGTGGTTTTGGGCTAAGGAGAGGTTATTAACTCTTCCCCTTATCTGATATAGCAAGAGTGCCCTTAAAAGTAAATTATGCAATGGTGGCAGGCAGATGAGGATGCAAATTAGGGTTAGATGTTTTTTTTTGGTATTTTTGGAGAATATGAAATTTTTTAAATTTTTTTTGGTATTTTCTTAAATAGAATAAAACTTTCAAATTATGGCCTAATATGCATGAAATATACTAAAATTAAAAGATATGAAAAAAATACTAAACAAAACCCTAAAACTTCCAAACTTGTCTTGTTGAAAAAAAATAGAGCTGAAAATTTGTATGCTGTATTTCGGCTTGCAGAAAATTCAAAGGCCATAATAAAATCTGTATAAATTCTTAGAATTACTTGAATTATGATGAATCAAGCAAAATATATTCTAGAATTTTTGGAGTTTTTATCAGGAAGAAATAATTAAAAAAATAGAGTATATACAGACTAAAAAATTACAGAAAACAAGCCCTAATCTAAGCTCTGATACCAAATGATGCGGGAACTAATATGGATGCCATTTTTTTGTATGTTTTAAATGTTGAGTTAGGTGCTCAATTCCAAAATTTTAGATCAAAATTATTTGTAGGGAATTTTGTATGAATTTTTGAAGATCAGCATGCAAATTAGGACCTAGAAAAGTAGCAAAGAAGGACCGTCGGGGCTGAGAAGCCTCGGTTAGGACAAGTTCTCTTGCAAAAACACTACTGGAGGTAGAGGGGAGTGCCTGACAACATCTGTGAAGATTGCAGTGAAGGGGTCTCTCGTTCCTCGATGGATGCGGCCTGGAAAACCGAGCCAAAGACCCGTGGATACCCGGCTTTCTGCTCGGTGATCCGATTGAGGCTTGGCTGGAGTCGTTGGATACGTAGGAACTCGGGGACCTGCAAATGACCTGTCAGGGGTTAGAAAACTCGCAAAGGAATAAGAAAACAAAGGGAAAACAGCAAGGGAAGGCTTCTTTTGGAGTGGGCATCCAGGGATCTGAGAGGCTTGTTGGCAGCAGGAAGATGATTGCAGCACTGGGAAGAAAAAAACTCTCGCAAATCCCTTTATGCACACAGCAGGATATCACACAACTCAATAGAAGAACTCAAGGTTTTCATTCATCAAAAATTCTCCTCATACAAGAGGCTAGGGTCCTTTAAATAGACCCTTAACCTTGGGCTCCAAGTAAGGGTACATAAGTCTTTACATAAGAACCCTTTTCCCTCTCAAACCCTAGATAGAAAATAAGGAAACATTAGGTAGAAAACATCCCTAAAAATTCTCTTGACTTGGCCAACACTCCAAGGATGCCTACGGGGGCGTGTTGGGCTTCTAGGAGCAGCAAAAGGCCGGCCCAAAGGGGCTCGGGTGCATGGGCTTGGGCCTTTGGAAGCTGGGGTGGCCTGTTTGCCAGGTAGCAGGAATATTCCCTGGTATCTTGCTTCTTAGGGGCTTGGGCTTGGCACCTGGGCTTGATTTCTTTGGGCTATGATGCAGATGGACCTCTAAAATCATGGATGCCCTAATCTATGAATATAGTTTTGCATCTGGAAAGGAATCTAGGCATCTGGAGGGCATCTGCAAGAAATCAGGGTTTTCTGAATTTTCCTCCTGGGGTCTTTAAATCTTCAAGCTGGGTTGGACTTGGGCTATACTTCCATGTCTTCAATCTAGTTGGACTTGGTCTTCACTTGTATGATATAGTGTTGAGTCTTCAGTATGCTTGGACAGGACTCAAAAAAATAAAATTAGCTCAACATGAGCTGACTAGCATTGGACGGAACTAGCTCAACATAAGCTGACTAGTACAGAACTGAAATAACAACTCAAAAGACTCAAACAACAACTAAAAAAAGGACTCAAATGGGCTAAGCCCTTATTACAGATGGACTCATAAATTATTGATCAATTCACAGAGGGTTGAAAAGCCTCTGTCTTATTCTGGTACCTCCGGTGTCCCCACCAAGGAAGGGGTTCACAAGAATTGCCCATTAAGAAGGTCAAAGAACAAGAAAATGACAGCAGCTTAGAAGACTTTCTAGATAAACATTCCAAAGACCTTCCTGATAACCTTCCACCTTTTAGGAGCACCCAGCCTAACCTAGAACTTGCCCTTGTCGACCCTCCTAGAGTAAATCATGAGGTTTGGATGAGTGCACCTATAGAATAATGTCCTCATTTTAAGGTCGTCCTGAATAACCAAGGTATGTTTCTTGTTTCCTATAAGCCACCTCAAAACTCTGATTCTTATTTCCTACCCTTCCCTGAATCTTCTCATGTTTTTAGAGCTATGGGATTACACTTTACTGAGATTTCTAGGTTGCAAGACTCCTTAGAACCTATTAGGTTTGCCACCTACTTCTAGAAGACCTTATGACACCTACTAGGCTCCCATGATAAGTTTTCATGCTCTACATGCCATCCTTCGACACAAGGTCAAACCTAGAGAGCCTTAGTTTGTTAAGTTTAGACCTAGGGTTCCATTGGAATAAAGTCCATTCTTTAAGAATGCGTCGTCAGTCTAGTTTAGTTTTTCTTGACCCTTTACTAGGCTTTGGCTCAGATTTTGGTTTGATTGAGAGAACCAGGAATTGGGATTTGTATTTTGTCCAGGGCTGAAATTGCATTCAATGTTACGATCAATAGGTTTATAGGCTAGAGTCCCTTTGAAATTGTTCATGGATACAAGCCTCACACACCACTTGATCTGATTTCACTATTAGCCCACACACACAAGTCTCTTGATGCACTTGCATTGCA
Organism: Areca catechu; assembly: GCA_021397845.1. Taxonomy (NCBI): domain Eukaryota; kingdom Viridiplantae; phylum Streptophyta; class Magnoliopsida; order Arecales; family Arecaceae; genus Areca; species Areca catechu. The sequence goes on along the minus strand of CM038051.1, from coordinate 137,078,639 downwards.
TGTAAAGGACTTGCATAAAGAAATTCATGCCAAAATAACTTTAAGTAATGAAATTTATAAGAAGTTGGCTGATTCTCAAAGACGAGTCAAAATTTTTGTTGAGAGAGACTATGTATTGATTAGGTTAAGGCCTGAGCGGTTTCCTCCTGGAACCGTTAGAAAGTTACATGCTAGAGGAGATGGACCATTTAGAGTGGTGAAGAGAGTAGGATCCAATGCCTATGTGCTCGAGTTGCCTCCAGAACTAGGCATTAGCTCCATATTCAACATTACAGACCTAGTAGAGTACAGGGAGATAGCTGTGATTCCCAGTGAGCCCTTTGAACCTAATCCTGTTATTGAGAGTGATCCTGACACTGTGTGTCCACCAACAAACTTACTTGTGTGGAAAAAGCAGATTGAAACGATCCTGGATAATCAGGTTATCTCTACTCGTAATCGAGGATACCAAAGATACCTGGTCCGCTGGCAAGAAAAGGCCAGATTCTGATGACTCTTGGTTCTCCCGAGAAGAATTACAAGAATTGGACCCAAACCTCTTGGAGAGATATCAGAGCTAGCTTGAGCCTTACTCAACATGGTCGAGTTCCTCCCACCCCAGGAGAATTGGTGCGGGCACCAGACTCAGAAAAAGACTTCAGGGCTCCATCTGGATCTCTGATTGACCTTGCCCGAAGAATTAGGGTTTTCTAGTTTTGTAATAAGGGTTGTCTTGGTCAACTCAATTTTAATTTTAAGTCGGTATTTCATTGTAATTTAAATTTTGTTGAGTCATGTTGACTTAGTACAAGTCCTAGTAGTGGTCTAGGTCTTCTCCAGGTTGGTGCCATTTTTCTTTTTTTTTTCCAGTCAAGTCAAGGCCCAAGCAAGTGGGCGCCACACTCCCAGCCACATGCCAGAGTCCAGGAGGCACCACAACTGCATCCCAGTGTCTTGGTCCCCACACCCAAGAGAGCAAGAATTTTTCTTGAAGCAAAAATCAAGGAGGCGCCCCATATATACCTTAAAAGCCAAGCTAAAGAAAGAAAGAGGCATTTCTTGGGGAGAACTTCAAGGGGGCACCCAATCCATGCATAAAAAGACCAAAGCAAAGTTGGGAAGAGCCATGACTTGGGGAGAAAGAAAAGGAGGTGTCCAAAACATTTGAACCATTGAAGGAAGAACCCTAAATTCAAGGAGAAGACTTAGGAGGCGCCATCTTTCTACATTTTGAGAGGATTTTCATGACTTTTAGGGCCGCCCACTCCTTGTAGGACTCTTTGGTTGGTCAAGAGGGAGAATATTTCCTACCTAAAGTATAGGATAGGAAGTTTAGTCCCACATGAGAACTTGTATGGTTTTGATTTTTCTTATAGGTCTATATATTAGACCCTTTTTGTAACTTGAACTTATCTTATGAAATCTTATGAATGAAATCCCTTGTTTTTGAACAAAGTCTTGTTTTTCTGCACTTATTCTAAGTGTTGAGCTCTGTGAGAGAGTAAATCCGGGTTCCATAGGAACCTTGAGGAGGTGTTAGATCTCCAACTCCAAAACCCTAGCCTAGTCCACCCATCTCTACTCCACCCCCACCAAACCCTAGCCTCTACACCATCTCAAAGGTTCTTCTTCCAAAGGGTGGCCGACCACCAGGACCCCAGTCCAGCCATCTTCAAGTCAGCTACCACAGCTTCAGAGTCCATCCAGCAGATCCAGGAGAAGAAGTCCCAAATCCGCAGCCTAGGAGTTCCAGATCAGTTGAAGACCTTCATATCCCATCCTTTCTTCTACTCGGGTAACTCTCTTCCCTGAGTCTCTTGTTCCTAACCTTTTTCTTCTTCTCTTCAAGATCCAGGGTTCAAGAAGAGGCCAACTTTGCCAAGGACCACTATCGGAGGATCCATTACGAAGATACCTTGACTCCCGGGATCCAATAATCTGCTCGAGAGAGTCTTTTTCCACCAAATGGAGAGATATTACTGCTAGGTACAAGAACCTTCCCTTCTCACTTTGTCTGTTTCGTTGAAACTCAGAGCAAACCCTAGATCTAGGGGTTTCTCAATCCCCAGCGATCCTACTTCTGAGTTACTCTGATAATCCACTCCTTTTAATTGTGCTTTCTGTCATTTCTTAGTTTATTTCAACATTAGTTTATCTTTCTTTGAGTCAAAACCAACTTCTAAAAATATATAAAAAAAAAATACATTAATTTTAATTTGCTTCCACATTCCACCTATCCGTTCTGCATCATTTTTGGTATCAGAGTTTTCGTTCTGCATCATTTTTGGAATCAGAGCTTTCGTTCTGCATCATTCTGGTATCAGAGCTTTCGTTCTGCATCATGCGGCCAAAAGATGGCGAAATATTACAACTCGTGAGTCAAGGTGCGAGCTTTTCGAGTCGGAGACTTGGTCCTACGGAGGGCCGAAATCTCGAGGCCGACCGAGCAAGGCAAGCATTCCCCAAATTGGAAAGGACCTTATCGGGTCACCGAAGTGGTTTGAGCTGGCACCTATCGACTTGAATTTTTAGACTGGTGGCAATTGGCGCGTCCATGGAATGTAGACAACCTCCGCAAGTACTATCAATGAAGTTCATATTTATTCTATGAACCACTTTCGAAAGCCCGACTCTGGTCAGTAAAGGCTCTAGGGAAACCTATTTTCGAAAGTCTGACTTCGGTCGACAAAGGCTCTAGGGCAGTCCACTTTCAAAAGTCTGACTCTGGTCGGCAAAGGCTCTAGGGTAGCCCACTTTCAAAAGTCTGACTCCAATCAGCAAAGGCTCTAGGGCAGCCCACTTGCAAAAGTCTGACTGCGATCGGCAAAGGCTCTATGGCAACCCACTTCCAAAAGTCCGACTCCTGTCGACAAAGGCTCTAAGGCAGCCAACTTCCGAAAGTCCGAATTCGGTCGGCAAAGGCTCTAGGGCAGCTGACTTTCGAAAGTCTGACTCCGATCGGTAAAGGCTCTAGGGCAGCCCACTCCTGAAAGTCTGACTCTGGTCGGCAAAGGCTCTAGGGTAGCCCACTTCCAAAAGTCCGACTTCGGTCGACAAAGGCTCTAGGGCAACTCACTTTTGAAAGTCCGACTCCGATCGGTAAAGGCTCTAGGGCAGCCCACTTCCAAAAGTCTGATTCCAATCGGCAAGGGCTCTAGGGCAACCCACTTTGGAAAGCCGACGGACCAATACTTAGGATAAATTTTCTAAGCTCGTTGCTCCTGCCTGAGCTGAAATCCGACCGCTGTCTCAACTGCTTCTGGTTCCATAAAGCCGATAGACCAACACTTAGGATAAATTTCCTAAGCTCGTTGCTCCGACCTGAGCTGAAATTCGATCGATACCTCAACTACTTCTGGGTCCGGAAAGCCGACGGACAAACAATTAGGATAAATTTCCTAAGCTTGTTGCTCCGGCCTGAGCTGAAATTCGATCGCTGCCTTAACTACTTCTGGGTCAGGAAAGCCGACGGACCAACACTTAGGATAAATTTTCTAAGCTTGTTGCTCCGGCCTAAGCTGAAATCCAACCACTGCCTCAAATGCTTCTAGGTCCGGAAAGCCGATGGACCAGCACATAGGAAAAATTTTTTAAGATCGTTGCTCCACCCTGAGCTGAAATCCGACCATGGCCTTAATCAATTCTTGGTCCGAAAAGTTGACAGGCCAGTACTTGGAGTAGAAATCCTAAAAGAATCTAGTTCGGCCTGGGCTACTATTCGACACCTGCCTTGGAGGTCCGACTGTCTGCTCAGATCAGCTGACTAATCTACACAACAAAATTTCAAAGGGAAAAAGACAAGACATTGAGAAAGAAATTTTTCATTACTTCAAAAGATGTATTTACAAAACTGAAGGTCAGACCTTTACAAACAACTATGTCTGACCCTCAGAAATTACATTCACGGCAACTTCAGCCCCCTCAGCAACAACAGCCACTCCAGCCTCCTCGGCTCCTTCGGCTGCCTTCGCCTCGACTCTAGCTGGGGTGTCCACTCTGGCCACGTCCGCAATGACCCCCGCTATGGCGTCGGTCGCTTGGGCAGGCAGGTCAATCCCACATAAAGCTTCTGCTTCTGTCGACTTCGACTGTTGAAGAAATGCCAGATCGAGTTGTGGGAAAGTGGCACTAACCTTTCCCAGGCACTCGTCATACCTGTAGTCGAAGCCGACCGTCCCGGCTTCATTAATCTCCTCCATGAAGTCCTCGGAGGCCTTGTACTCTGCAACAGCCTTCTCGATGGCCATCTTCTGCAGATCTTGGGCCATCTTCAGTGAGCCCTTATATCTCTCCGTCGATGCCTGATACCCCTTCGCGTGGATGTCAAGATCGGTCAGACAACCCTCCTCGATGACCAGCCGATAGGCCAGGGTCTTAATCTTCTTCTTCTTGTCCTTCAGCCTTGCCTCCCGATCCGCCTTCTGGGTAAGCAAGTCTTCCACCTGTTTCTTCCGGGCATCCAGTTCGACCTGCAGGGGGGACACTTCTGTCGCTGCGGCCCTCAAGCTGAGCACCTCTTCCATGGAAGCCATGAGCGCCTCCCAGGCTTTGTCCCTTGCTAGCTTGGCCGCTTCGGCCCTCTGGGTTAACTGCTCTTTTATATAGAGCAGCTCACCCAGTCCCTCATCCATCAAAAGATTGTCCTTGACATGCTGTTGATAGATGCTCGTGGTTAGAGAATTGCAAGTTATAAACTCGAAGTAAAGACAGGAAGAGCAAAGCTTACCCCCAGAAGATGACGGAGTGAACTCCTGGCAACCTTGTTCACTGACCGCCCATCAGTGTCGGGGGCAGCCCTCTGAAGCAGTTCCTTTGCTTCCTTAGCAGCGTGCCATAGCAGGCGCTCCTCCTCTTCCCCCGGGGCACCGCCTGCCCTCTTGTCAACAGCCGACGGCCCTTCCCCTGTAGGGGTTCCCTGGGTCATCGGGGGGATCGGTGCAGTCGTCTCCAACGGTGGGGATGCAGGGGCCGCTCCTGCCCCTGTCAACATTGAGCACCTTTCTTCTATCTGGGCACCCGGCTGTCCAACCGAAGAAGATAGCTCGGAAGTAATCAAGCTTCGGCATTCAGTCAGGGCCTTGTCAACCCGTGACTCGACAGGCACCACCATAGTGGACGGTTCTGCCGTCCATCATTTATTTGGCTTTTCGGGTGCCAATTTAGCCGCCCGCTTCTTCGACTCTTGCGGTGTCAGCTCAGCAATGCGGACGGCTCTTCGCTGAGCGGATCATGCTGAGAGGACCGCTCGATCTGGCTTCATCTTTCCATTTGTCAACAACCAAAGTCAGAGTTAGTGGCAGTCATCAAGCCGATAGAAAATAAAAAAGAGAAGCCAACCTCTCTGCACATGACTATCGTCCTACCTATCATCGACTGCTGGCTGAGTCTGGCCTAGTGAAGGCTCTCCTCAAGAAGCATAAAGCCGACGAACTTTGGATCCTCTCCCTCCAATTTGTGGAAGTCAGCCTCATCGGCCCTCGAGACTTTCCTTCCATTCAGAGCGTTCGGCCTCGGCTCCCTCCAGGCCGCCTCAAAGCCCCATGGCTCCACGCTATCTATAAAAAAGTATCGGGACTTCCATCCATGAATTACGGATGAAAGTCCCCCTAGAATCTTCCGGCCAGGGAGTGGACTGAACGTCCACCACTCCTGACTTCGGAAGTCCTGCTTCAGTAGAAAGAAGTTTGAAAATAGGGATACCCTAGGCTCTATGTCGGCCTCCCGACAGAGGAATATGAAGCCGCACAAGATCCTAATGCTGTTCGGCATCAGCTGGGAAGGTGTGATCCTAAAAGTATTAAAGACCTAGATGAAAAAGCTATGAATTAGGAAACGGAGACCGGCCTTCAGGTGGTCTTCGTATATAGGGAAGGCTCCTAAGTTCAGAGGTTCATTCACCCTACCCTCGCTGCTGGGGATGGTCAGGAGTAAGGTGGAAGGGATGTTATATATGATCCTAAGGTTCTCGACCCTCTCTCGGGTCATGGTCGATGGGTTGTCAAAGGAACCAGGTTCCCTATGACCATGAGCCACAGCCATCCTAAAATGGGTTGCAGAGAAGGAAGGAGGTGGGGGAAGATGAAGACAGGACTAACCTGATTCTTTGGGTCTCTAAAGGAGCCTAAAAGCAACAAGGGGAGGGAGGAGGCAACTTTCTCTTCTAGCATAAATGCAGCAACAGGTTCCTTCTGGGTGCTGCCCTTCTCCTTTTATAGGCATCCGGGGTCTGCATCCCAATGCACCCCCCCATGTACCGAGATCTAATGGCCACCGCTTTAGTTCCCAAGTTAGACGGGAATCCGAGGGGACGCGTCGGATCGTATCCGGCCATGATCTACGTAACAGTTGAAGCAACAGCGGATGGGGCTCTCTAGCAAGTGCACCAATCGCACTGATGGTGCCACGTGTCCCACGTTGAATCAAGAATCCAAATGGGCAGCTACCCCACGCCATATCGGCCATAACTGCTCCCCCAATCCTCGCCAACCAGGCACTGACACCTGTCCCAGGCCAAAAATCGAAGCAGGTGGTGGCTGGATGCAGCACGCCAAACTGGATTCACCATCATTTGAAAGGCTGGTGCATTTACTGCCATTTAATGCCCTCGCCCTTCAAGCCTACGGATCCGCTCGAAGTACAAGGGCAAGAGAGACAACTATTATACCATGACGGCTCACACTCAACAAGAACCGGCACAGTCCTGCGGTGCAACCCGGCCACCCTTTTCAAGACTCCAATTAAGAGAGGTCCAACTCACCGGAGCTGAGGTCCGAATAACCCTCTCCTACTAGGGTCCAGATCATCGCTCTCCTGCTGGGGTCCGGTCCATCGCTCTCCTCCAGAGTTCTGACCCACCGGAGCTGAGGTCCGAACGACACTCTCCTGCTGGGGTATGGCCCATCACTCTCGTTCAGAGGTCCGACCCACCGGAGCTGAAATCCGAACGACCCTCTCCTGCTGGGGTCCGGCCCATCGCTCTCCTCCAGAGGTCCGACCCACCGGAGCTGAGGTCCGAACGACCGTCTCCTGCTGGGGTCTGGCCCATTGCTCTCCTTTAGAGGTCCAACCCACCAGAGCTAATGACTGAATGACCCTCTCCTGCAGGGGTCCAGCCCATCACTCTCCTTCGAAGGCTTGGCCTTTGGTCTGACTGACTGACTGTCTCACGACCGACGTCCGATAGACGAGTCTTAGCATCTAGGGTATTCTAGAAGCACCTTTCTATTACTGCAGGATCCTGCTATCCCAAAGGACCTACTCCACTACTTTCACGATGCCGTCATATCTGCACGCCACATGGCCACTCTCCAAATTCTCCTAGGGGCAGATCGATCTTTCTTAGCCTCTCCCATAATGGATTTTGGACTGTTCCATGCCTATATAAGGTTCTTAGGGGATCCCGTTCGAAGGTAGAATTACTCTTCCCTCTCCAAAGACTATTCATTCCTTGATTCCTCCATTCTGTTGCCTTTAATCTCCTGCTAACTTAAGCATCGGAGGGTCCCCTGTCGGAACACCACCGGCACCCTTGGGGACTTTGTTGCAGGTTCACCCAAGAGAGGAGCGCTCCAGCCCATTCAGCCGTCCCGATTCCCGGTCCAGGAGTTGATGCAGCAACAACTTCTATTAGCATTTATCTGTTAATTGAATTTCAAACTTTTTCAAATGGATGTTAAAAGTGCTTTTCTGAATGGTTATATAGCAGAAGATGTTTTTGTAGAGCAACCACCTAGTTTTAAAATCATGCACATCCTGATTATGTTTACAAATTACACAAAGCACTTTATGGTTTAAAGCAAATACCCCGAGCATGGTATGAAAAACTCAGCATATTTTTGATTGAAAATGAATTCTCTAGAGGCCATGTTGATACTATCTTATTTCTAAATAAGAATAATGATGACTTATTAGTTATACAAATCTATGTCGATGATATTATTTTGGTGCTACTAATGAATACTTTGTCAAGAGTTTGCTAAGCTTATGTAGAGTGAGTTCGAAATGATCATGATGGGAGAACTCAATTTCTTTCTCGGACTCCAAATCAAGCAAACCAAAGATGGAATCTTTATCAACCAAGCTAAGTATATAAGAGGAATCTTAAAGAAGTTTGGGATGGAGACTTCTAAGTCAATAGGTACACCTATGAGCCCCTCTTATAAACTTGATAAAGATGAGCATGGTAAATCTATTGATAAAAAATCATATAGAGGTATGATTGGCTCTTTATTATACTTGAATGCCAATAGACTAGATATGATGTTCGATGTATGCATGTGCGCTAGATATCAGTCTGATCCTAAAGAGTCTCATTTGTTGGCTGTTAAGCACATTATTAGATTCTTATCTAGTATAATTGATATTGGTTTGTGATATTCTAGAGACTCATTTGCTATTTTAATTGGATTTTCTGATGCTGATTTTGTTAGATGTAAACATGATAGAAAAAGTACTAGTGGAACTTGCCAATTTCTTGGAGTTAACTAAATCTCTTGGTTTTGCAAAAAACAAGCTTCAGTTGTACTATCCATAGCTGAGGCTATGTATATTGCAGCAAGAAGTTGTTGTACTCAAATCTTGTAGATTAAGCAACAACTTGAAGATTTTAGAATCAAATTAACTAAGAAACCCATAAAATGCGATAATACTTGTGCAATTTGCTTAACTAAAAATCCTATTCAACATTCTAGAAACAAACATATTGAAATTAGACATCATTTTATTAGAAATCATGTTAAAAATAATGATGTGCTTGATATTGTTTCTACTGAATTGCAATTAGCTGATATATTGACTAAGCCTCTCCAAGAAGATCGGTTTAATATGATTAGAAGAAAGCTTGGGGTCATCAATCCTTTCGATTGAAAAATTCTACTCTTTGACCTATGAAAGATCAATTTTGATAACAATCATATTTAATTTTTTTGAATTTCACTACAAGTCTATTGATTCTTATCATTGCTTGATTTTCTATTTTTCTTTGGTTTTAAGTCGAAGTGTCAATAGTTATAAGTATCGACACTTGGCCTTGTGTCATGAGTCGACACTTGAACGGTGATAGACCGAGATAAAAACTCGAAATGAGGTATTTTTGTTATCTTTTCTCTCATGAGTCAAGCCGTCACTTGCCCTAACACCATTCTATCCACTTCTTCCCTCCAATTTTCAACTCCAACCCTCTCAAATTCATGTTTGGGATGGTTTTTGATTCAGTCTTTGGAATTTTCCCTCTTCTATTTCATTTTTGGATTGTTAAAATCCTAAAATCTCCTCTCCTCTTGTAATTCAATCCTTGATTTTGTGGAATGGAGCCTAAGAAGAAAGTTGTTCGTCATCCTCATCTGTCCAATCAAGAAGAAGAAAGAAGAACAAAGGCTAGACATGAAGCTAGTGCACTGGATGCCCTTGCTCAATCTCTTTTTCCTGCGGCTAGTAGGATGGGTACAAAGACCATCGTCGGAGGACACTGTGTGGACTTCGCATTCATCGACAAGTAGCATTTTTGGATAGGCCAGTGGCTTAGGGATGCTGGTTAGGTTCCATTTTGCTTTTTGACAGAGATATTTTATCCTGGCTTGATATGAGAGCTCATGGATCTTTAGCCCAAGGCAGTGATGGATAGGTCACACAGGTTCATGGCAGAGATGTCTCAGTGATAGCAGAGATTCTGAGCAAAGTATGGGACATACCCATGAGATGATCTGTGGCTGACAGCTTAGTAGATAGGTTCAGTGGTCTCCAATATATTTTTGAGTCAGATGACCTGCCTGAGAGAGCCACTGTTATTGCATCCAGACTTTTAGATGAGATAAGGTTGCTGCATCACATTGTTGCCCGAACCTTCTATTAAAGACCGGCCATTTCGACTTCATCATAGAGAGAGAGCTACTAGTGATAGTGTCTCTAGTTCAGCATACTCCTGTTTGCCTACCAGTACTTATGGTACATCAGATGATGGAGGCATCTATGAGTAAGAGACTGTGTTTGCCCTATGGGAATGGCTTGACTTTGCTCTTCAGAGCTTACAATGTTGTTATGGATGATTACCCTACCAGATGTTACTGCACACTGATGTCTATGACATCAGATCTCTTCACCGATGGGGTATCAGCTAGTAAGAGGATAGTGGAGATGACGAGTATCAGGTCAGGCCACTGACAGAGATGAGGATACAGCGAAGGAGGAGCGCATATTTTTGGGTGAGGCAGGATCGTCAAAGTCACACATTGACATGCCTGAGATTCACCCCGAGCCTTCAGCATAGCTAGAGCCTGCTCCTCAGCCCGAGCTTACATGATCAAATATTCCAGGAGCTTTTGAGAGTCTTGAGGATAGAGTCACTCGCATTGAGATAGTGATTATGATCATTCGTCAGTGAGTTGACAGTTTCATTATGGAGACTAGAGAGAGCCATTGAAGTTTGAGAGATGGGATCTCTACCATTCTGCCTGCTTTGAGTAGACCCTCTATTGGGAGTGTTCCTGATAGAGCCAGTGACAGAGACAGCAACTGACCCTCCTAGGAGTCCCATTCATAATCCATTAAGTTCATCCTTCCAGACTCTTATCCGACCCACACCTCCTTCTAGACCAGCTAATCATTCTACCATTCCTATACTCACACCTATCATTTCTTCAGTTGATACACCTATTATTGATACACCTGTTGTTATTTCTCCATCATTACATACATCTTCCCTTATCCAGGAACTAGGATTTTATACTCCTGGTTTCCATAATCTTGATTCCGATCCTTTATTTGATAATACACCATATCCTATAGTTTTTGAGACTGTCACTCCGATCAGTTCCTCTCTTGTTGCTAACATACCATCTATCTCTTCTACTCCATCTAGAGGGAGGACTTATGTTAGATGCAGAGAACGAGGTCATCGTGTCCCATCCATAATGACTAGGACTCATCTTCGTGATCTTCGATCTATGTGGCCTCGATCTCGTGCTTTTACTGATATCGGACCGATCGAGATTGGATCCTCAGATGATGAGGATAATGCTTAGGATAGTTTTTATATTTAGATAGTTTATATTTCTGCACTTGTTGTTTATTTCTTTTGATGTTTGTTTACTCTTTTGTATCAATCTTTTATCAAATGAATGAAACATTTTCTTTTACTTCATGATATGACTTTGAATAAATGAAATGCTTTACTTAATTTCTGTAATTCAATGTTCTCCTTCATGAATGAGTGAATGACTTACATTTATTTTCGAGTTTATTGCCTTCTTCCTTCTTTTTTAATGATAACAAAAAGGAGGAGAAATAAGTATAAATGTGAAGTGAATGAGAAATAAGTATAAATAAGTAAGTAGAATAAGAGATAAGTTCTTTTTTGCAAAATGCTTTGAAAAATGCTTAAAATCATAAAAATTTATGTTCATTATATGAAGGGAAGTAATCCCTCCATTAAATTAGAAAATCTGTTTTGCTAAAATTTTTTTGTACAATTCTTACTTTTAAATGCTTAAATTTTTGCTTATTGTCATTAAAAGATCTTCAAAAAATCAATTTTACACATCTCTTCAGGAGGAGTATTTATAATCTTCATAGTATTCTATTACTGAATTTATTACTCTTGAGCATGTTTTCTTTAGAGTATCATGATACATAAATTTAATTCTTATATATATGTTCAAGCTCTGATACTCTTAGCTCAAATCAGTTTCAAAAGAGAATTTTAAAATCTATAATAAACATCTCTTTCTGTATTTCAATATCAATTGCAATAAGCTCTATGCACATTGAAAATTTTTTCTTTAAAAGCTTATTATGAAATTTATACTTAAAGATTTTGTCATCATCAAAATGGAGAAAATTGTTGACTCTGTTATTGATTTTGATGATAAACAAAATACTTAAGTATAAATTGAGTCTAACTATTTTTTTGAAGTATGTTTTTATAGAAAAAGGTGCTCATCAATTCAACAAAATTTGATTGATTGTCAAATAATGAAAAAGTTCCAACTATGGATAAAAGATCAGTTTAAAGTGGACTTTGGTAGTTGAAGAATACTTGAAAGGACACAAGAGTTCAACACAATTTGGTTTTTGTAGAAGTTCAGTTATTTTTGAAGAAATCTTAGTCAAGTGTCGACTCACAACCCAAGTGAGGTTTTGACTTGTGAGCCTTGTAAGAACAAGTCGGGTTTGATTAGTGAGCTAGAAAAACTAATCGACAGTAATCGGTTGAGATTTTAATGAATTCCCAAGAAGGCCTTAGGGAGTGGATGTAGGTGCATTGGAAAGCATCGAACCACTATACTTGCTTTGTGTTTGTGATTCCTTGTCTCTTTAATTTGCTCTTATTTTTATTGCTTTTATATTTCTATTGCATACTTACAAAGAGCACTTTACACTTGCATTCATTGTACTTAGGTTGATTATTGGATTGGTTCATAAACTTGCATTTCATTTAAATTTTTTTTAGAGACCCAATTTACCCCCCTCTTGGATTGCTTACTGGGCAACAATGACTTCATTACAGATCAGATGAGACTACTTACTCAGACCCTGACCAGCACTTTTGGTTCAATGTTTAGTGACCTTTGTCAAATAATTGAAACCAAACTTTAGAACATATGTGGTGAGATTAGACATCTTCATTCTAGGGTGGATAGTGTTCAATCCACAGGACCTGCACCACAAGTGGATATACAGTCAATCACAGATTCTTTCAAGGTAGCTTCTGAAGATATTATGAAATTTGTTGATCACAGTATTGAAGAATTCAAAACTGAGTTAAGAGAAATAAGTTACAAGATGGGTTCTATGGAACAAGGAAAGAAAGTAGAAGATGACTACATAAAAGGGGTAGGGATTCTTAGAACTGAATTTTGAAGACTGAGAGGGTCTGTAGAGGCATTTGCCAAAGCCCATGAAAGTGAGCTAGTTGCACTCAATACAGGAATCAAGAAGATGAAAGAAGAGCTCAATGCAGTATGGGTGGCCCTTTGTCAGCTATCCACCATTTGTATAGCAGCCTACTCTTCTACTCCCAAACAACCTGCACCTCCTCCTATAGTTAATCGAAATCCTACTTCATATTATCCACCTTCATCTTCTTAATACCCTAGATAGCCTGCACCACACCTTACATAGTCTCCACCTCAGTCTACTCAGCCACCACCTTTTGTTGATCCTATCTCTTCCATACCACCATCAAGACCATCCACTAACATTAAGGAAGAACCTATTGTAAATATGCCTAGTGATAGTGACTAGGCTAATGTTTGTATTTGTGCTTTCAAACTTTTGTAACGTGTATTAAAAATCCTTGAATGAAATGAAATCATATATTTCCTATATTTGTAATGTGATATGTGGAATGAATGGTATTACATAGAAAAAGTTAAATTATCTCAAACAATCTTATCATTTTCTAATTCAATTTTAAAACCATGCTTTGTGTACTTAACAAAGGAGGAAAATGACTTTAATTGAATACCTTTTTGATTAATGACATAAAGGGAGAGAATGGCATGTATATGTATGAATATGCATGGAAAATATACAAGTAAGGGGAATAATGATATAAATATTAAAAAATTGGAAACTTGGTTAGATTTGCTCTGATAGATTTGCTCCAATTGCTCTGCTATATTTTCAAATTAATTCAAAAGCTATCGATTATTAGCACCGAACAAACTCTAATATGGTATTGCTCTGATATAATATAGCTCGTATACATATTGAAAGATGAACAAGCTCTGATATATTCTGAAAGCTCTGATATATATTGAATATATTTTTAAAGCTCTAATACATTGTCTATATATAAGATATGATATATATTAAACAAATTCCTAAAAGCATTGATACATATTGATCATATCTCAAAGCTCCGATACATTATCAATATGCAAGCTTTGACATCGATTTCAGACACATTCTTACCAAATAGTTCGTACATATTAATATTTACTTCCAAATATATTTATACATGTAATTGTAAAGCTTTTCCATGCCCGGTGTTTTGTCATCATCATAAAGGGGAAGATTATTGACCCCTTGAGTGATTTTAATGATAACAAAACATTGGAGCATGCACTTAAGTTACTAACTACATTTCAAGTGCTTTACAAGTTTTTGTAGGAAGGTTTCATTGCTAAATTACAATGCCTACAATCTTATTGTGTGTCATTAGTTATGTTGTAAATGTGTCACGTAAAGAAGAGCCCAAAGAAAATTAAAGAGATATTTGTGAAAATGGGTTTACTTTTAAGTATTTTCAAGCTTAAATTTCTTAGAATTAATTGTTAGTTGAGTTGGGAAGAATCTTGAATGTTAGAATGTTGCTGGATGTAATCTGGAGAGGAAATGAAAATTTTACTGAAAATCTCATCCGAGCTGACTCAAGCAAAGGGAGCCGACTCTAGTTCATGGCATGCATGAAAGATTCTGGCATACAGAGATCCGAGCCAAATCATAGGAACCCGAGTTGACTCATCCAGTACATCAATTCTTGAATCAGATAGGCGAGCCAACCTAAAAAATGTCCGAGCCAACTCAACCATTTAGTCAGATATCCGAATTGACCCTTCAGAGATCTTAGCCGACTCCTCCAGAGATCATGAAAAATCAATTCTAAGAGAACAGCAAGGTGAGCCGACTCTTCCAGAGTATAGTTTTGAAGACTTGTGAATCCAAGCCTACTCGAATTAAAGTGAGCTGACTCATCCAGAGTAAGGAATTAAGAACACAATGAAACCGAGTCGACCTGAATGAGGCGAGGTGACTCGACTAGAACTTCTCTGAGAATCCGAGCCTACGCGAGGGATCCGAGCCAACTCGAAGGTCAATTCCAAGCAAGTAATGGCTAGTTCCGGAACTTCATTTTTAAATTTGAAAAGTGCTCCAATGGTCAAATATCACATCCCAACAGTCTACAATGACTATATCCACCTAAGAAAAGTACAAGACTCTATAAATAAGGAATTGGGATAACTTTTGAAGAAGCGAATGCTTAGTTGAACATTAAATGAGCTTGTGAACAAGAGAGCACTAGTGAGCATTCAAGTCAATCTTCAAGACTTCACCAACTCAAATCTGAAGCTTAAAGCATACATTGAAGAAGTCGAAGAAGCCACTAAAGAGCATTAAAGTGCAATTAAGAAGGCTTCTCTCAAGCTGCATCGGCAACCATCAGACAACCTTAGTTTGTGATGTGGGATAGATAAGGGGTAGGATCGTTGGTGAGCCTAGAAGTCACCTAGGTTAAGGTACCACTATTTTTTCTTCTATTTTTTTTTGTAGGGAGGTGGTGAAGGAACAATGGGGATGGAAGAAATGGATGGTTGGATTTGGATAACTAGGGCCTCACACCCCTTGATGTTCCGAAGAACAAAGACAAACTAGGGTCTCACACCCCTCGATGTTCCGAAAAAAAAAGGAAAACTAGGGCCTCATGCCCCTCAATGTTCGAAAGTGAAGGAATAGAGTCTCACACCCCTTGACGCCTGATGGCGAAAGAAAGACGGGCCTCATGCCCACTCCTTTACGGAGGTAGAACGAAGAATCACTCTTCTCAAATCATCATCATTATTTTTCATCAATACAAGAGGGGGTCCTTATACAGGGACCAATTACTTGGGAAGCAAGTAAAGAAAACATGAAAAATATAAGGCACCATAATCCTTTCTGGTTTGCTGATTAAAAACATGGAAGGTGTTATACAATTTTCAAAGAAGCTCAAAAAAAAAAAAGAAAAGAAGGGGGGGACCAAGGTGGGGACCACGTGGGGTTCCGAACACCTGCTCTCTTGTGCTCGGGGTGGACCACATCTTTCCTTAGTTGCTTGGCATGAATCAAGGGATTCATGTTTATCCACTTGACCTTCCTTTCTCACTTGATGGCATGTGGAGTTGATGTGCCAAGTGGGTGGAAGGGGTGTGCTGGCATGTGGTCATGCACGGGCTGTCTTCAAGTGATCCTCCATATAATCCTAGGTGGCGCAATCCAGCATGTGACTCGGATTCCACATGGCTGCTAAGGTGGCTGGGCTCTCGTGTCCCCATCAGTTTGTCATTTTGTTGCTTATTTTCTTTAACTCTTTTATGAATGTTGGGTTATTGGTGAGCCCAGTTTAAAAACCAAGTAGGTTCTTTGTTAGCCTCTTCAAACCCAAGTGTGGATTCTTGGTGATCCTATTCAAAACCAAGTTGGGTTATTGGTGATCCTGTTCAAAACCAAGTTGGGTTCTTGGTGATCCTGTGTAAAACTGAGAGTTGGGTTTTTGATGAGCCCGGTTGAAAAACCAATTTGGGTTTTGGATTATGAGCCTGGTAAAATAATTCGATTGTATTCCGGTGGTGAATATTGTGGAAATACAAAGTGGTGTCTTGGGTAGTGGATATAGGAGCAAGGTTGCTTTGAACCAGTATAAATTTGGTATGTTTGCATTGGGCTTTTTCAATTTGCATTTGCTTCTGCTATTTATTATTTGAAACACAGCACTTACCACTAAAGTAGATTTAAAAGAGCACATATCTGATTAATTTTTTAAATTCCTAATTCACCCCCCTCTAGGAAAAGCCACCTGGGCAATAGTTTAGTATAAAATTTGTCTTGGTGCACTTAGTGCTTTATAGCATGACGATAATGTTGCTTTGTTGTGTACACACAAGGGCAACATTATTCAGTCATGGCTATATGGAAATGAAGGGTCCGACTAAACTAAGACATTATGATTTGTTGTGTACACATAAGGCTCTAAGTATCTTAGAGGCAAAGGTTAAGTTGAGAATTTCAAGGGATGCAATTGGAAAGGGTCATTTTCTATCCTTGAACATATAAGTGTTTGTTGAGTTCACACAAGGCATTTATAAGGAATTGGGATCTTAACCCTACTAAGGAAGCCCTGGGAGGATTTCCAGCTTACCATAGTTGAGGGTTATGGTATTCGATAAAAAATAGTGGGAGTCACAATTAGATGCAAAAGCCCTTATCTAATTGTGAATATCATCATGAGTGGTATGTTTATAGTTGTTCTTTACTTACTGTAGATTATTACATTATGGCTTCTACTCTTTTACTGTGGGGCATCTTGGATGCCAATAAGTTGACCAATCCGAATTATGTGGATTGGTTGAGGAACCTGAGAATTATATTAGCTCATGAGAAAATTGCCTATATCCTTGATACTCCCGACCTAGATCTGGTAGGAGAGGATGCTACTAAGAAGGGTTCAAAGAGAAAAAGGAACCCTAAGAGTAGCTTCCAGAAAAGGAAAAAGGCAAGGAAGCCCTCTGCTGATGGAACCTGCTATCATTGTGGAAAGCAAGGGCACTGGAAGAATAATTGCAAGTTAGATCCTGCAAATTGGAAGCAAGATGCTAGTGATGCATCGAAAAGTTTGTATATGATACAAACAAACTTATCATTAAGTTCTTTAGCTTTTGATACATGGGTATTGCATACTACATGTGGGTTTCATATCTGCAAGTCATTGCAGGGGTTACAGAGACCCAGAAGCTTGATGAAGGGTGACTTCGAGCTGTTTGGCGTGAGTGATGATGCCATTCACGCTGAAGCTATTGGCACCTATCTGATGTTATTGCCATCGGGCAATATTCAAGAATTAAAAGATTATTATTATGTATCCATCATTATAAAGAATATTATTTCTGTACCTTTCTTGTTAAAACAAGGTTATGAAATAAATATTTCAATCCATGGGTTCTTGATCTTCTTTTCAAAGAAGTTCTTTGGTTATGGTACACTTGTTAATGGACTTTTGATTCTATCACCTAATGATGAAGTTATGCTTGTTGAAAACAAGAAGAGAAAGAGAGATGATATAAATGTCACATATCTCTAGCATTGCCGTTTGGGTCATATTAGTGAGTCTTGGATAAACAAGTTGTATAAAAAAAATTCTTTGAACCTTTTGAACATGAATTATTAGGAATCTGTGAGTCCTGCCTCATATGTAAAATGACCAAATCTCCATTCACTGGACATGGAGATAGGGCAATTAAGTTGTTAGGCCTAGTACACACAGATGTGTATGGTCCTATGACAACCTAGGCCAAAAGAGGATACTCTTATTTCATCAGTTTTATTGATGATTTATCAAAGTTTGGATATGTGTTCTTTTGAAACACAGGTTTGAAGCCTTTGAAAAATTCAAAGAGTATAAAAGTACGGTTGAGAAACAAACTGGGCATAGTATTAAAATTTTTCGATCTGATAGAGGAGGAGAATACTTGTCTAGTGAGTTTCTCGATCATCTTAAAGACAAAGAAATTCTCTCTGAATGGACCCCTCCGTAGATGCCACAATTAAATGGTGTAGCAGAAAGGAGGAACCAAAACATGTTGGACATGGTATGGTTCATGATGTGCTTCACAGATCTTCCAGTAACCTTCTGGGGTTATGCCCTAGAGACTGCTACCCATATACTAAATAGGGTACCATCAAAGGTAGTTAAGAGCACTCCAAATGAAATATGGAATAGGAAAAGGCCAAGTCTTCAATATTTTAAGATTTAGGGTTGCCTTGCTTATGTCAGGAATGTTTTTGGACAGAAGCTAAGTGCTAGGGCTAACAAGTGCATGCTTGTAGGATATCCTAAAGAAGGTATGAGTTACCTTTTCTACCATCCTACTGAGTAAAAGTTCTTTGTCAGTAGGCATGCCACATTCATGGAAAAGGAGTTTATCCAAGAAAAAAGCAATGAGAGGATATTTGAACTTGAAGAAGTTCAACCTACACCTGAAGTAATTCCTCAACCAGATGTTCTTAAGGTTCAGGAACAATCACAACAAACACCTCCTCTCCATAGGTCAGAAAGAGTGCAAAGTGCACCTCTCAGAAATGGCTTTGTCATTGGAAATGATAATGAAGCTAGTATCATACAAGATGATTATCGTGTACCTCTATTAGTGTGGACACCAAAGACAAAAAAGATCGACAAGTCGAACCCACATCCTTGTGGATCACCTGTGAATAAAGCCCTGAACCCAAACCCCTTTTACTTATAAATATTTTATTTTAAATTCTGTTATTTAGGCTTAATTGGGTTTAGCCCTTTTTTCCAACTGTAATTAGGATTTTTTAGTTTAGCCTTTTGGGCCAAACCACTTTTACCAAGTTGAACCATTTATTTACATGTCTTGCCTTTTGATCAAATTGGGTTCCAATTTGGTGCGGAGGCAAGGGGGTTAGGGCTAGGGATGCAAGATGCTAGTAAGGATGCTTATGATGCAAAGGAATTCTTTTTAGGGTTGATGATTTTTTTTATGTTTCTTGTTGTTTTTCGTCGTTGTTTTAGTGTTTCGATTCCCGATCACAAGCAAAGGTAAGAAATACGAAGAACAGTAATGAAAGCTTACACTAGCAGTTCAAAGCCCTAAAAGTGAAAACGAGAATAGGATCCTGGGCTTTGAGCCCGGTGTCCGGCTGGATCTCGATGTCGAAGTTGGAGATAACTTGGGGCCTCGCACCCCGCGACATCCCGGAGGATGAAGGAATATGGCCTCACACCACGCGACGTCCTGGAGGATGAAGGATTCACGATGCCCTGGGGCGACGAATAGGTGGCCTCACACCACTCGACGTCCCTGGGGACGAAGGCAATTCCACTCAAACCTAGCCTAAGATACAATGGTTGGAGGGTGGAAGAAACTCAAACTTTTCATTAATCACTCAATCATTCATTAGCTCTACAACGGAGGGATTGGGTCCTTTAAATAGGCACCCAAGGCCCATTTGAAATTCAAATTACAATATTCATGGTGGCGCCCAAAATTTTCCATCATCCCCTCTCTTTGGCCAACCAAATAACTTGGGGTTGGGCGTGGCATGACGAAAGGCTTGGAGAGGGGAATTGGTCCCTTGACTTCCTTCCTTAGCATGCTTATTTTGGGAAGAATGAGTGGGGCATGGCTTGCTTGGAGGGATGTGTTCCCTTGGACTCTTCAACGCCATCTTCTTGGATTGATTCAAGGCTGACCAAGGGAGAGCTCCATGGGCGTTGCATGGTTGAGGGCTTGAAGTGGGGAATGTGTCCTTTGACCTTCCTTCCTTGCAAGAACACTTTGGGAAGAAAGCATGGAAGGGGGCTTGCTTTGAGGCTTGGTTTCTTCAGGGATCTTCAATGCGCTTCTTTTGAAGGCGTGATGTGGGGGAGGGAAGAGGGGGATGGTGTTTCTTCCTTCCAATGTTGCCCAAGGTGTGTGGAAAGCAAGAGGGTGCCACTTTGTTTCCCTTCTTGGATGCCCAAGTGGCAGCTGATGTGGCGCCACGTATGTAGCTGAGGTGGTACCTGAGTTGGCATTATCCCAAGTGGAAGGGGTGGGTTGGCGCACCAGAACTTGATTTGGTGAAGAAAACCAGAGTGACTTCAATTGGGCTTGGGCCCAGTCTAATATCAGACTCGAACAAATACAGGACTCATGACCTAACTTGACCCAAATTGGTCAAGGTACTGGACTAAACAAAC
Organism: Areca catechu; assembly: GCA_021397845.1. NCBI lineage: Eukaryota > Viridiplantae > Streptophyta > Magnoliopsida > Arecales > Arecaceae > Areca > Areca catechu. Next base: position 137,058,202 of record CM038051.1, on the reverse strand, counting down.
TTTGACAAGAACTTATGAAATTGCTTTGGCTCAAGGCCTTATTATAGGACTCACAGAAGGGGGAACCCTAATCTGAGATCCACAGAGGGTTGAGGAGCCTCTGTCGGATCCTGGTGCCCACACCATAATTGATCAAGTTTGGCTATAGTTATTTGGTTGGTTTAGTTAGTTTTGAGTCTTGTAATTATCAGTTGAGTGCTATAATACAAGGGGGACCCAAGTCCAGACCCATGTGACTCCATGTGCTATCTCAAGACAAGCCATGTGACTCCATGTGCTAGCCCAAGTTACTTGCTACATGACAACAATTTCTTGGCACCAACTTTTTAAGGTTTTGGACAACATCACATGACATGTCTAGACATCACCTGCCATCTCATCAAGACAACATCACTTGCCACTTCGTCGGGACCACACAACATGCACCTCACCTACCTTGGTTGGCCTCTTTATTCATGAATTGGTGACACTTATTTTTAAGATGAGTAAATAAGGACTCTTCAAGTTAGCACCATCCCTCAAATAATTAATGCCAAAACTCAAAGGAGTCAGCCAAGCTTTTCGTCCTTTCTTTGATGCCAACTTCCAAGGAGTTTCAAGCTTAGTTGATCGCCCAAAGTAAAGGAGATTCAATGGTTCTCTACTTTAAGTGTTTTGATCAAACAGGTTCTAAGCTGCTCAAGATTAGAGAACTCAAGAATCCTATAAGAACTCTTGAGTTTTCTTCTATCGAGACTGAAGAGTCCACTATCCTGCAGGAGCCCACATCATCTAGACTCTAGAGTCCAGCAATCAAGGCCAATTAATGAAGCAATCTTGGCCCTTCACATGACACCTCACCTATCCTCATCATTGGTGCCCAATTAGGATGAGAAACCCATGATGTCGCCCACCTAGGAGAGAGTGCCATTTCAGCCCAAGAGTAAGAGTCCAAGATGCCCAAAGCAAGGATTCAAGGAGTTGTTGCTTAAGGGACACCAGTGCTAGTCTTTGTATCCCTTACACCACTAGTTGATGGTATATAAATATCCCATCAACCACCCCTATATTATGAATGATTTATTGATGAAATAAAGTGACATTCTAAGCAATTCTTTTCCTTTTTTGTGTGCATCACAGGGTGTGAGGCCCTATTTTTTATTCTTCAGAACATCATGGGGTGTGGGGCCCTACATATCCAAACACCGAGAAACCCTAGCAGCCCACTTCCTTCTCTTTCCTTTCACTTTTCTATTATTTTCCCTTCTTTACTATTTTCTAACTAAGATCTTTCTATTTTTGAGTGATTGCAGGTGTTCAGGAACTAAAGTCAAGGTGTTCTTGCCTTGCAACTAGCATTGCAGAAGATCGGAGCCCGAAGATTGAGAACTTGAAGCCTTGCTACAAGATTTTTAAGAGTCCAGCCAGATCTACTTCAGAGGGAACATTTTCGTTGGTAAGAAAAAAAGTCAAAAACCATCCCTACCCTTAGTTTCTGATTTTTTAAGGTAGACCCCAGTTTACGATGGCTTCTTAGCCACCAAATACTGATTTTCTAGCTACTTAGATCTACTCTTGCAGGCATAAACTAGTTGACTAGTTTTTCATAATTGCTTACTTTGAGTCTTTAAAACTGAATAATCATACAAAAATTTAATCTCTATTTTTCTTTGTTAATTATGTTAATAATTATTAGATTAAGTTTTCTATAATTGTTGCGCATCATTTTGGTATTAGAGTGAAAGTTAAACTAGGGTTTAACTACTAGTTTTGAAATTTTTGCATACCTAGAACTAGGCTGAAATTAAAACTGCATAAAACTTATCTAAGAAAATTCAAAAAAAATTATAAATAAATTTCTATTAATATTCTATTAATATTAGAAAAAAATCAAAAAAAAAATTATTTTCTATTTTATGGTGGAAGGAAATCATGCATCCTGAGCGGGTATACGTAATTATACTGTCATGACCTATGGGAGCAAAAAGCTATGGCTGGACGTGATATCCAAAGACTGGAAATCAGAAATTAATCAGAGCTGAAATTAATTTTATAGATAATTAAAAATTTATTTAGTTTTTATGTTTTTGTTATTTTTAATTATTTTAATTTTAGTGCATCTAGGGTTTCATATTTGTGTGTGCATCATCAAATAACCGAATCTTAAGGGCACTTGAGCATCTCAGATCAGGAAAGGATCTCATCACCTATCCTGGGCCCACAACAACCTTCTTTTGCATCCTAGCCCAGCCTAATTAAAATTAATTAAAAATCTAAATTAGTTTAGGGACACCAACAGGTCGGGTTCCAAGTATTGCGTGAAAGCTAGTGCACCCAATCCTTTGATTATCACTTAAATATGGTGTCTAAGGCTAGAGGTCCAAAGGCAAATGCCCTAAGCGATTTCATGCTTTTTAATTTGGACCCTGCAAGAGCAGGAGGAGCCTCCCTTGACCCCACCTCTTACCTAGCCAATGGACAGGGTAATTACTGAATTGGCTGTAATTTAAGTTGACCCATTATACTTGAGCTCTAGGTCTAGGAAACTGTAGCTCGAGTCATGTGTGATTGCATTGCATGGCTACTTGATTAAGAACTCCATTGTAGTAGTCTCACCCAAATCCAAACCAGCTTGACAATGGAGTCTAACTTTGAGACCTTCTATAGGACTATGATTGAGTAGTTAGGATAACTCAACATTATGTTTGACCGACTGGATGAATGATTCGAAAATCTAGAGAGAACCCCTGTGACCCGTACTAAACCTAAACATGTGACCCCACACCCTGACCCATTCCTAGAACCCAACCCTAGGATAGCCTGTCACCATGATAAAATCTGGGACACTAGCCATAGGAGACCCAACTTTGATTTTATAGACCAGGATGAGAGAACCACTAGGAATTTTAAGGTAGAAGCACCTACATTTTGTGGTGATCTTGATCTTGAGGACTATATTGATCAGGAAGAAGGTACGGATCTTTATTTTGAGAGGAAACCAGTATCTGATGAAAGAAAGTTTAAGATTGCTAGGCTTAAGTTAGTATACCAGGCTAGAATTTACTTGGATGATGTCGAAAGAATGATCAGACGAAGAAGAGAAATACCCACAACTACCTAGAGTGACATGAAACTTAAACCTAGGGAAAAGTACCTACCCAGATCATATGAACATAGTTCTTATACACCCAGATCCTTTGAACCCAGCTCCTACGAACCCAGATCCATGTCCTATAGATCTGATCCCATATCCTATGAACCCAAGGAACCCATAACCCCGAGGTATCAATCTTGTACTAGTTAGGATTCAATTAATTGGCCAGAATTCATTAGGATTAGTACTCCTTATCAAAAATCAGGATTTAGCCAAGTCCACTCGAGTTGACTCATTCCTCAACAGAGTCGACCCAATTCTCACCCAAGCCGACTAAACTTTAATTCGAGATGACCTACCACTACTTGTCCAAATCCTAACCAATATTTCCTTAATCGACCAACCTCTACTACCCCATTGGTTCACCAAGATGCTATTGAAGAAGAAGTTTATGAAGTTGATGTGAGCTTAGTAGATGAGTATGTAGATGGGTAGATACAAGAGGTAAACCAAGAGTTAGATAATCCGGACCATACCCAATCTAAAGCCAACCTAGAGTTAGGTGACCCTGACCCTACCCAGACTAAAAATGTACTGGTAGGACCCTTAGAAAAAGAAACCCATGAGGAACCTAACCCTACTATCGATACCTTACCTAGGGAAACCCTAGAAAAGAGTTAAGCTATAGAGCTTAGTCCTAAAGTAATTGGTGAGGACTTGGCTTATTTGGTCTAGTACCCTCAGGAAGACTTCATCCCTATGGTCCCAATTGAAGATCTCTTCCCTGAAATTGTTGACCCATTCTTCCATGAAGCGGACCCTTTATTCCCTATAGGTGTGAATCATTGTCCAACCTTAAGGTCAATCCCATTAGTCTAGGACTAATCCACAAGCCCTTTTCTTATTTCCCACCCTACCAAACTAACTCTGAATTCACTTCCTATTTTCTACCATTTCTTGAATTTTCCTATGTTTCTCTAACCATTAGATTGCATTTTGTAGAGGTTAGCGTATTACATACATTCATTGACAATGTTAGATTTGCATCATATTTTTGGAGAACTTTATGGCATCTATTAGAAGTTCATGTTAAATTTTCATCTGCATGTCACCCACCGATCAAGGGTCAAGCACATAATTGAAATTAAGGACTTAAAAAGATAAAACATAATAATAAATAAATAAATAAATAAATTTTCTTCACTAGTAATGCATAGTGAGTCTATTAGATATTTGCAGAGTCATATGTTAAACATATTAAAGAATTGCATAAGAATCATATAAACATATGGCTAATTCAAGAAAAAGACTCAAAGAAGTCAATGAAGGGGACTATGTTATGGTAAGGCTATGACCTGAACGATTTCATGAAGAAGTTATATGCCCGTAGTAGTGGACCATACAAAATAATTAGGAAAATGGAACCAAATGCCTATGTGCTTGAGTTACCACCTGAACTAGGTATTACCCCTACTTTCAACATTTCAGACCTTATTAAGTATAGAGAGCCAACATTGATTTCTAGTGAGCCTTTTGGGCCTAATCCAGTCCTTGAGAGTGAGCCAACCCAAATGTGTCCACCTGCCATACCACTAGCCCGAAGAGACAAGATCGAGCGGATCTTGGATAACAAGATTATTGCTACTCGGGACAGATTATCAGTGATATCTGATTCGTTGGCAAGGATGACCTGGACTAATCATTCTTGGATCACTAGAGAGGACTTGCAAGAGTGGGCCCAGACTTACTAGAGCACTATCATAGCGGAGTTGACCCATACTCGACAGGATCAAGTTTCTCTCACCAAGAAAGAATTGGTGCGAACACCAGGGCTAGAAAAGATCAACAAGTCGAACCCACATCCCTGAGGATCACCTATGAAAAAAGCCCTGAACCCAAATCCCTTTTACCTGCAAATATTTTATTTTAAATTTTGTTATTTAGGCTTAGTTGGGTTTAGCCCTTTTTACCAACTATAATTAGGATTTTTTATTTTAGCCTTTTGGGCAAAACCCCTTTTACCAAGTTGAACCATTTGTTTATATGTCTTGCCTTTTGATCAAATTGGGTTCCAATTGATCAAGTGAGGCTTTAGTTATTTGGTTGGTTTAGTTAGTTTTGAGTTTTATAATTATTAGTTGAGTCCTGTAATACAAGGAGGACCCAAGTCCAGACCCATATGACTCCATGTGCTAGCTCAAGGCAAGCCATGTGAATCCATGTGCTATCCCAAGTTATTTGCTATATGACAACCATTTCTTAGCACCATCTTTTTAAGGTTTCGGACAACATCACATGACATGTCTAGACATCACTTGCCACCTACTCGGGACAACATTACTTGCCATTTCATCGGGACAACTCAACATGCCACCTCACCTACCTTGGTCGGCCTCTTTATTCATGAATTGGCACCATTTATTTTTAAGATGAGTAAATGAGGAGTCTTTACGTTAGTGCAATCCCTCAAATAATTCATGCCAAAATTCAAAGGAGTTGGCCAAGCTTCTCTTCCTCTCTTTGATGCCAACTTCCAAGGAGTTTCAAGCTTAGTTGATTGCCCAAAGTGAAGGAGATTCAATGGTTCTCTACCTTAATTGTTTTGACCAAACAGGTTCCAAGCTACTTAAGATTAGAGAACTCAAGAATCTTATAAGAACTCTTGAGTTTTTTTCTATCTAGACTGAAGAGTCCACTATCCTGCAGGAGCCCATATCATCCAGACTCTAGAGTCCAGCAATCAAGGCCAATTAATGAAGAAATCTTGGCCCTTCACATGACACCTCACCTATCCTCATCATTGGCATCCAATTTGGATGAGAATCCCATGATGTCACCCACCTTGGAGAGAGCCCCATTTCAGCTCAAGAGCAGGAGTCCAAGATGCCCAGAGCAAGGATTCAAGGAGTTGTTGCTTAAGGGACACCAGTGCTAGTCTTTGTATCCCTTACACCACTAGTTGATGGTCTATAAATACCCCATCAACCCTCCTGTATTATGAATGATTTATTGATAAAATAAAGCGACATTCTGCCCAATTCTTTTTCTTTGCTGTGTGCATTGCGGGGTGTGAGGCCCTTTTCTTTGTTCTTCAGAACATCGTGGGGTGTGAGGCCCTTTCCTTTGTTCTTCAAAACATTATGGGGTGTGAGGCCCTACATATCCAGACACCGAGAAATCCTAGCTACCCACTTCCTTCTCTTTCCTTCCACTTTTTTATTCTTTTCCCTTCTTTACTACTTTATAACTAAGATCTTCCTTTGTTGAATGATTGCAGGTGATCAGGAACTAAAGTCGAGGTGTTCTTGCCTTGGAATCGCATCACAGAAGATCAAAGCCTAAAGATCGAGACATTAAAGCCCTGTTGCAAGATTTTTTAAGAGTCCAGCCAGATTTACTTCAGATGGAACATCTTTGTTGGTAAAAAAAATTCAAAAACCATCCGTGCTCTTAGTTTCTGATTTTTTGAAAGTAGACCCTAGTTTACGGTGATTTCTTAGCCACCAAATCCTAATTTTCTAGCTACTTTGTTATATCTACTCGTGCGGGCATAAACTAGTTGACTAGTTTACCCTAATTGCTTACTTTGAGTCTTTAAATCTAAAAAATCATAAAAAAATTTGATCTCTATTTTTTCTATTAATTAGGTTTATAATGAATAGATTAAGTTTTCTATAATTGTCCCGCGTCATATACGGAAGCTATCACGAGTGGAGACTCTGATAAATGGCAGGAAGCCATGAAATCTGAGATGGTCTCCATGTATTCCAATCAGGTTTGGACCTTGGTAGATCCACCTGAAGGAGTTAACCTAATATGGTGTAAATGGGTCTTCAATATGAAGTTAGGAGCAGATGGTCAAGTAGAGACCTATAAGGCCAGGCTGGTGGCAAAAGGTTTTAGACAAAAACATGGCATTGACTATAATGAAACCTTTTTACTAGTAGCCATGCTCAAATCCATTAGGATATTGTTTGCTATAGTAGCATACCATGATTTTGAAATCTGGCAGATGGATATATATACTGCTTTCCTTAATGAAAATCTTGAGGAAGAAGTCTATATGATACAGCCAGAGGGTCTTATCTCAAGTGGGAGACCAAACCAAGTATGTAAGATAAGGAAGTCCATTTATGGACTAAAGCAAGCATCGAGGAGTTGGAACATCCGCTTTGATGAAACAATCAAGGAGTTTGGTTTTATCTAGAATGTGGATGAACCATGTGTGTACAAGAAGACAAGTAGGAGTGCCCTTATTCTCTTGGTTTTGTATGTCGATGACATACTCATCATTGTGAATGATAACCCAATGTTGCGATCGATCAAGTCTTGGCTATCAAAGCAGTTTTCCATGAAGGATTTAGGAGAGGCATCCTATATATTGGGTATAAAGATCTATAGAGATAGATCTAAGAGGATGCTGGGCTTATCCCAGTCTAGGTACATTGACTTAGTGTCGAAGAGATTCAACATGAAGGGAAGTAAGAAAGGTTACTTGCCCATGTGTCAAGGCATACATTTCTCCAAGAAGATTTCTCCTATGACACTGGAGGAGAGAGAAAGGATGAGTTTAATTCCTTATGCTTTGGCTATAGGATTAATTATGTATGCCATGTTATGTACCAAGCCTGATGTTGCTTATGCCTTGGGCATAGTAAGCAGGTTCTAGACTGATCCAGGGGAGGATCATTGGAAAGCTATGAAAAAAATTCTTAAGTACCTGAGAAGGACTAAAGATGTTTTTCTAATATATGGTGGATCAGAGTTGAAACTAGAAGGATATACATATTCTATTTTTTAATCAGATCCGGATGATAGAAAATCCATATCAAGGTATATCTTTACCCTATATGGTGGTGCAGTGAGTAGGAAGAGTACAAAATAGCCAACTGTAGTTGACTCAATCATTGAGGCATAATACATAACTGCAAGTGAAGCCATAATGGAAGCGATGTGCACGAAGAAATCATCATGAGGTTGGGCATATTTCTTATTATACAACACCTGGTGCCACTTTATTATAATAACAATGGAGCGGTTGCACAAGCGAAAGAACTAAGGTCTCATCATAAGTCCAAGCACATCTTAAGATGCTTCCACCTCGTTCGAGAGATCATAGAAAGACAAGATATTCTCGTCGAACGAATAGATAAAAAGAACAACATAGCAGATCCATTCACTAAAGCACTATCAAAGCAGTAGCTTGATCACCACTTAGATTGTATGGGTGTAAAATACAAAGGCGATTGGCTTTACTGCAAGTGGGAGATTGAAAGAATGGTGTCATAAATTTAATCATTGTAAGGGTATTTCTATGATCTTCCAACTCATGTATGTTACTATTTATCAATAAAAGCTATTTTTTGATTCATCATACTACTACATCTTATAAAGATTATGATGAACCCCATAAGTTAGGGCAATAGAATTAGGTTTACAATGGAGATCATAGTGGTGAGACCTAAGTTCTTATAAACCTTGATCTAAATTATTCTTAGTCATTGGATAATTGATTCGGGGATTGATGAATCCAGAAAGACAAGCACATCCTATGTATGCTCAATGGAGAGGGTGGTTGGTCTCACAACCACTTGTGTAGAGACAATAATTCAAGGATGTAGGTGCTCATTAGGTTATGAGTCCACTGAACTGATTTGATAAAAGAACATTAAATGGAAGTCTTACTTGTCAAAAGAATGTTCTCTTAGTGAGAGTTGTGCATGTGATCCTTAGACCTGAGACTACCATGGTATCTTATACACATGAACCCATATTTTGGTGCATACTCACTCATGGCAATTAAGTCATTTACGGGGGGTTTCTAGGTATGGTGGATTGTGTATAAAGGTAACGAGTAGGTCAACAAGGAATCGATCACTCCTAGTAAGAGGAGAAGTTATCCCGTGTGATCTCTTCGAATGATGATTCAGGAAGTCTTTGGCCAAAGCAGGATGAGATTAGATAGGATTTCTAATCATTCATTGATTAAGTATTCATTATCAAATTGAGATTCAAAAGGATTAAGTGCTCGTGTTTGATAGTTTTCCATGCCCATCACTTAATCAAGATACAGGGAGATCGAAGGATTGAATTGCACTGTAACTTTCCACTAAAGGATATTTTGATACTTTCTATCAAATTCCTCATCTTCTGGGTAGGCATGACACATTTCTAGATGTTAATCAGGTCTTGTAGGATTCCATGAATTAATTGGATTGAATTCATGAGTCAATTCCAAAGCTAGTTCGAATTGGCAACTTTGATTAGCTCAATTTGACCTAATTAGATCAATCAGGTTCGATTGGATCGAATTGGCTCATACCTAGACCTAATGCTAGCTAGATGTGGAATCCAAAGGGTCACACATATTAGAAAATTGACCTAGGAAGTCAATTTCATTTTAATTAGGATCATGGGATCCTGATTGGTTAGCTAGATTGCACACAAGCATGTGTAGGCTGACCTAATCTACTAACCCAATCAAATTGGGTCTAAAAGGTTACTAAATGGACTAACCAATTTATGGGAGACCTAAATTAGGTTGTGTCCTAAGTGGGACAAATTTATCAGATTTTATCTGATATATTTTTGGACACGTTATGCGCAATATATGAAGAGTCCAAATGGCATGGGACTCTTCGCACAAAATGGGTGCTCGGAAAATAAAAGGGCATAGAAAGACCAAAAATCCTTCTGCCTGATAACCATTGATACAATGATATAGTAAATTAAATTCTCTGTCATTTGACACCCATTTTGCATATCTTTTAATTGGGTCACATGTGTGAAAGGCGTGGAGAAAGGTGGCATGCAAAGTGAAGAGTCGCGACTCTTCACTATTGGCACATAGATTTTTGGCACGCAGAAAGGACAAGAGTCCTTCTGCTTGTCATTCGCCAAAGCCAGATAAAGTCCAAGAGACTTTATCCTCTCTCCATGCCCTCTCATATGGGCTTTGATCGGTCAACAAAAGAAAGAATGCGGTGTAAGGAAGTTGGCGCACATGAAGAGTTGTGACTCATCATGTTTTACACTAATTCCATGAAGCAGAGTCCTTTTGCTTTAATGAATTTCAAATCATGAATGCTTCTAAATCAAAAGCCATGTCCCTTGGCTTTCGTACAACCAGTCACGGCCATGTGGCAAGTGAAAAAGTTGGCAAGAAACTTGAAGAGACAGATATATGGCAGTTGGCACAAGAAATTTCTTGACTCTTTATGATAAGACTCCTTCTCATTGAAGGGTCTTATTTGATCTGTTGATTGATAGATCATAGGCTGATGAGAGGCCATATTTGGCGCCCTCTTCTCTTCTATAAATACCCATCAGTGTTTTGACCGATGGTATCTGATTCCATCCTTTCTTTCCTGCATTTACTCACACTCTGCCACTCACTCTCCTTGTCTCCCCCTTCCCTTATTAGAGTTTAGGTCTTGTCTTACGACAAGTCCATCATTTTAAGACAAGGGATTAGAAAGAGATTTAGGAAGCAGAAAAGAGAGTGAAGAGAGGATTTTGAGAGGGCTGAGAGTGCTCTACTAGAGGGCAAGGGTCTGAGCAAGGAAGGAGAGGCTGCCAAAGGAAGAAAGGCCATCAAAAGAGTCCCAGTGGCTTAATCAATTTATTAAGGAGTGCTTCCTAGGATCAATTCCTATGTGGATCATCTCTGGAGGGAATGCGCTTATGTGCCTAGTGGAGAGAAGAAGGAATTAGCATTCCAGGTATTTTTCCAAACCCTAATGACATGACTTGTTAATTGAAATGAAATAAGTGATCTTGGGCTTAGGGTTTCTAGTTGTTAGGGTTTATAAGAAAGAAATTTTTGAAATCCATTGTTTCTCTATACCATCGAAACCCTTAAAAACCCAACATTTGGAGAAACAAAATAATACATTAAAGTATCAATTTTAGTTAATTAATCAAGATATTTTTTAATAACTATCAAATATCATTATTATCCTAGTTTATGATGAATATAATTTTTATAGGCCTTTTGACCAAGAATAATTTTTATTTTTCAATAAAAGAAAATTATTTGATATCATTATTGATGGGGGACAGGGGTAGGATTGTTGGTGAGCCTAGAATTAGGTTACCACTACTTTTTTGAATTTTTTTTGTAAGGGGTGGTGAAGGATATAATGGGGCTGGAAGACAGGATTTGGAACTCATGGACTTTGGGACTCACCCTAACGAAAAGACCTCTCACCTCTAGGGCATTACACCCTCCTCGATACTTGGAGGTGCTAGGATGAATCTCAAAGGTCACGAGGGGATAAAGAAGATGGAATGGGAAGGGGGGAACTAAGGCATCACGCCAATGGGGAACTAAGGCATCACGCCAATGCTCGAAGGCGAAGGCAAGAAGAATCATTCTTCTAAAAACTTTTTTTTTTTTTTCTCAAGAACTATTTTCTTACAAAGTACTGAGGGTGGTATTTATAGACCTATCCAACCCTTATTTGAATTTGAATACATGATAAAAAGATAGAGATGATTCAAATTCAAACACAAGATAAGATAAGATAAGCCTATCCATTTCTCAATCCTAACAAACAAAATCCTAATTCAAATTTCAAATAAAAGATAAATCCTAAATTTATTCTGGATATGCTTCGAGATGCGCATGGCTCCAAGATTCGTGCTTGCTTCGAGATCCATGCTGGTGAGGTCCCCATCATTCTCTTGAGGTGGGGAGAACTCGACTCCATCAAGTTAAGGTCAGAATCCAGCTTCAAGATTATTATTTTTATTTTTTTATTCCCTCTACTTTAAAATCTGTGCAACTTTGAAAGTTGTGCAACTTTGAGATATGTGCCTTCTTTGAGATCCGTGTAACTCAAAAAATTGTGCAACTTTGAGAACCGTGTAGGATGTGAAGTCGGCAACAGGGGCAGAAGTTGCCTTCACGATCGTGTGCTGGAGCTTCTTCTTCTCCCTTCTCCATGGACCAGAATCTAGAACAGGGGAGGCTCGTAGAGGGCAGTCTGGTGGGCATTCGTCGACGGTGTCGCTGGGGTGGAGACGGTGGCTTGGACGGCGGTGGTCATCGGATCTTCTGGATGGGGGAAGGCAGAGGCTCAGGCGACTGTGGAGGCTCTGATCCAAGGAGCTTTGGCCGTAGAGGAAGAAGACGGTCGTGAGCTCAGCTAGCACAGGGTAGAGGGGACAGCTTTCATGGAGCAATCCGGCGGGCGATGGAATTGGTGACCGGACGATGGAGGAAAGGGCATTGCGGGAGACCATGGTGGTTTCGATAGCAGGGACATCAGCAGACCTGTGGCACAAGGGGTCTTGCAGGGAGGCTTCGGACTGGATCTCCACCGGTGTTCTCAAAGGAGCCATTACCGGAGAAGGGCGGCATGGACATTTGGACTGGAGGACGAACTCGCTTTCGTTTGTTGTAGGCTACGGAGGCGATCGGCTTCTTCACGGAGCGTTGCAGGGTGGAGCAGGGGAGGCAGTCCGGTTGGGACGGGCGAACCAGGGCGGGTGAAGGTCGGGCGGAGGCTCATCGATGGATCCCCAGTCATCGATTGCTAGCGATGGACGCGGTGCTGGCGTTCCCTGTTGGAGACGGAGGAATGGGGCTTCGGGTAGTAGCGTTGGTGAGCTTGATCTCACGGGAGGCTAGGGCACCAAGCTTGGTAGGGGCAATTGCCCTGGCGATAGGTGTTTGCGGTAGCAAGGAGATGGGTGGAGCATCTGGAAGATGTGGCTGTGGGCGACTCCGGGTGGCAGACTAGGTCTCCGGCGGAAGAGAGAGAAGGACCTCGGGGACGTGGAGTTGGGCAGGCAGAAGAGAGGGATCACCGACCCTGGGATCCGGTGATAGGGGATGAGGGGGATGCGGTGGTGGGGGCGGGCTCGACGCCATGGCCTCGGGCAGGATGGTGGAGGTGGCGACTTCAACCTCCTTGATATTCAGCTTGGAAGGAGAGCGGTTGGAAGGCTTCGGATGAAGGATCATGGCAACCGCAGGCGGGGGAAGATGAGGGGCTCAATGCGGTGGCCTCGGGCGAGACGGCGGAGATGGCAACTTCTTCCCGGTCGGTGACTTGGAGGGGAGGAGAGGACAGAGGCATTGGGTGGGAGGAGGACGAGTTGGGGAGGAGTGATTCTTCGGTGGCGAAGGTGGCGTTGGTTTTTTTTTTTTTTAGGTGACGGCGATGAACTGGTTGGGAGATTTGATTTTTTTTTTTTTTGAATCTGGAAAGTAGAGGAACGGGCGGTAAAAGAGAATCTGAGATGATATGAAGGTACCCTAATTTTCTGTGCTCTGATACCAAAATTGATAAGAGATAGGGGTATGATCGTTAGTGAGCCTAGAATTCACCTAGATTAGGGTACCACTATTTTTTGAATTTTTTTTATAAGGGGTGTTGAAGGATATAATGGGGATAGAAGACAGGATTTGGAACTCATGGACTTTGAGACTCACCCTAACGAAGAGACCTCTCACCTCTAAGGCATTACACCCTCCTCGATACTTGGAGGCACTTGGATGAATCTCAAAGGTCACGAGGGGATAAAGAAGATGGAAAGGGAAGGGGGATAACTAGGGCATCACACCGATGCCTGAAGGTGAAGGCAAGAAGAATCACTCTTCTAAAAACTCAAATTTTTTTTTTCTCAAAAACTATTTTCTTATAAAGGACTGAGGGTGATATTTATAGACCTGTCCAACCATCATTTGAATTTGAATACAGGATAAAATGATAGAGATGATTCAAATTCAAACACAAGATAGGATAAGATAAGCCTATCCATATCTCAATCCTAACCAACAAAATCCTAATTCAAATTTCAAATAAAAGATAAATCCAAGATTTATTCTGGATATGCTCCGAGATTCGCACGACTCCAAGATTCGTGCTTGCTCCAGGATCCGTGCTGGTGAGCTCCCCATCAATTATGAATGTTATTATTATAATGCATAGACATTGAAGAATGACATTTATTTTATCATAGCCTGTTAATATAGTATACACATCTAACAAATACTCTAAAGTAAATAATATGTCTAATGTCTATCTTTGGCATTATAGGCTATGTCATATCAATAAGAATAGGATGAACAGGTTATCTAAAGAGGAGATCATTGAGGTTAATGATTTTGAGTCATTATCGACCTACGAATCTTGTCTTCTTGGAAAGATGACTAAGTCACCTTATACTCAAAAATGTGAAACAACCACTGAGATTCTGAGACTAATACATTGTGATGTTCGTGGATCCATGAACGCATCAGCCATAGGTGGATACACTACATCACATTTACTCACGACCTATTGAAATATGGGTACGTCTATTTAATGAGATATAAGTTTGAGTCATTTGAAATATTCAAATAATTTTGTAATGAAGTAGAAAAATAAAATGGCAAGTATATCGAAATCATGATCTATTACTGGTGAGTTTATGACATATATAGAAGAGAATGGGATTCTTTCATAATGGACATCTCTTGGGACATCTTAGTATAATGGAGTATCTAAAAGAAGGAATCAAACTCTAAGAGACATGGTTCGGTCCATAATGAGATTTGAGAGTCTGCCTATCTCCTTCTAAGGATATGTACTAGAGTTGATTGTATATTCCAAATAGAGTTCCTAGCAACTCTTTAGATAAATGCCATATGATATATGGATAGAGTGTAAGCTGATAGTCTCATACCTTAGGGTCTGGGGATGTCTAGCTTATGTCAAATATTTAAAAATAGATAAGCTTGGACCTAGGTCTGATATGTGTACAATTATAAGGTACCCGAAGGAAACTAAGGATTATTTCTTCTATCATACTATTGAACAAAATGTTTGTTAGTAATAAGTTAGTCCTTTTAGAAAAGGAGTTCCTTGGGGAAGGAATTAATTTCTCTAAGTTTGAACTTGAAGAAGTTGGATAGGTAGAAGAACCGATATATTTTGTTGAACTAATTCAATTGGATTTGATTAGATCAAACCTAGGCCTATTATAGAGGTACCTTAAGGAGATCCGATAGAGTACCATATCAACCAGATAGATACTATGGTTTCTTGGTTTAGGATGGTGATATTGTTGAACTTGATGAAAATAACGAGAATCCAATCACCTATACGGATGCTATGTAATCTTTCGACTCTAAAAAATAGATTGAAGCCATGAAATCCAAAATGGAGTCCATGAAAATTAATAATGTATGGACACTCATAGACCAACTGAAGGGGTTAAATCCATAGGGTATAAGTGGATTTTCAAAAAGAAAAGGGGTTCAGATGAGACAGTGAAGATTTATAAAGTACATCTAGTTGCTAAGGGATATCGTCAGCATTATGGTATTGACTATGACGAGATAGTTTCACCTGTGGCAACGCTCAAGTCCATTCATATTATGCTTGCAATAGTGGTGCATCTTGATTTTGAGATCTAGCAAATGGATGCCAAAATCACTTTTCTAAATAGAGAGTTGGAAGAAGTGGTATATATGATACAACCTAAAGGGTTCACATCTATAGATGAATCAAATGTGTGCAAGCTTCAAAGATCCATTTATAGATTGAAGCAAGCATCTCGGAGTTGTAACATGCATTTTAATAAGGTGATCAGAATATATGGCTTCATTAAGAATGAAAAGAGCTTTGCATATATAAATGGACTAATAGTTCAGTGGTTGTGTTTCATGTTTTGTATATGGATGATATTCTCTTAATTAGGAATGACAATCTTGCAATATAAGAAAAAAAGGTTTGGCTATTATCCTAATTCTCCATGAAGGACTTGGGAGAAGTGACCTACATCCTTGGGATAAAGTTCTATAGGGATAAATCTAAAATGTTACTAGGGTTATCCCAGTTGACGTACATTGATATTTTGCTAAAGTAGTTTAGCATGGTGAATTTCAAGAGAAAATATATTCTGATGGGCCATGAAATTACTTTCTCTAAGAAGGATTGTCTGACAAGTCTAAGAGAGAGAAAGCATATGAGTAGGATTCCATATGCCTCAGTAGTGGGATTTATTATATATGCTATCACATGTATGAGATCAAATATGGCATACTCACTAGGAGTGGTGAGTAGATACCAATTTGATCTAGTTGAGAACCATTGGAAGGTTGTAAAAACTATCCTTCAGTATTTGAGAAATACTAAGGACCAATGGTTAGTTTATGAAGATTTTGACTTGAAACTAGTTGGTTATACTAATTCTAGTTTTTAGTTAAATTAGAATGATAGCAAGTATATCGGGTTTTATCTTTAACTTTAATGGAGGAGTTGCCTCCTGGAAAAGTTTTAAGCAGCATGCTATAGCTGATTCAGTATATAAGGCAGAGTACATTATAGCATCTGATGCTATAAAAAAACTTATATGTTTGCACAAGTTCATCGGTGAGCTTGAAGTGGCACCTTCCATTTATGGTCTAGTTGTTCTGCATTGTGATAGCACTAGAGCCATTGCTCAAGCAAAAGAATCGGAAGCACATCAGCATACCAAGCATGATGTGTGTCACTACCACCTTGCCCGAGATATAGTGGAATGAGATGATGTCGACCTTAAGAAAATCAATAGAAAAGAGAACCTGGCCAGCCCATTTATTAAAGCCCTTGAAATCAAAGAATTCGATGATCACAAGTGAAACATGGGTATACGATACTATTTTGATTGACTCTAGTCTAAGTAGGAGTTGTTAGGAAAAGTGTCCTAAAGCTAATCATCTAGTTGTAAATGATTAAGCTATCTTATAAATCTATATAATTTTTTAATATAATAAATATTATTTTTGGTAGCTCAATACTATTTGTCATCTTTTTATGAGCTCTAATGTGTTGAAGTCTTTAGAATTACAAAGATTCAAAAAAATGGATTTATCAAGTGGTTCTTAAATCGGTTCATGACCAAATGATATGTTGTTATCTAGGATGATAAGTTTATCAAGAATAGGTCATTATGTTCCATATAAGTTTGCTATCCTCTTAACTAAGAAGCGTAGAGATATTGGTATGGCATGTGCGTAAGAGGAAGAGTATAACTTACTAAACAGTGACCAACTCTATAGAATACTCTATTATCAAGAGTATCTTGGAGAAAGGGTATGAATATAAGTGTCCTTCCAATCTGAGATTATCATGGTGACTAGGCAAGCAACACACTATACTTTAGGACTGCACTACCTAGATTTCTAATCCAATGATGGAAGGTTTTTGGGTGTAGTAAAGTACTTGTCAAGTCGATGTTGAGTCAAGAAGGGATTGACTACCCCAAGTTGTTGGAGTAGATGCTCGGTAGTATTTCAATTTAACATAGCCTTGGGCCAGGATAATCCTTATGAGTAGTCACAGAATTTAGTAGGTTAAGACATATTTAGATGCATTATTCAGAGCTGGTAGTTGACTTTGAATTCATCTTCAAGCATTAGGCCAAAAGGATGAATTATATAGTAACTATATGGCTGGGTTCTTGAATGTTGCTTTGCAAACATTCAACCTATATAGATGTCAAGTATATTGCTAGATGGTTACATCGATTAGTACAAGAATTAGTTCTTGGGCTACTAGCCGAGTTTGAACTTATGAGATCACAAATATAAGAAGTTTCTGATTGATCATGATGGTTGATTAATATTAAAGATCATTCAGTAATAAAATTATAAATATAATTACACATTAACCCTATACAAATATTATAAATTAATATTAATAATTAAGGAGGATTAATTAGTAAAAAGATTATATTGGCTCAATTTGATTAAGCAAAGAGTTTAGATCAAGTCTAATTGAATTTGGTTCAATTAGATTTCACCTAATAAGTTATACAAAGACATAATCACTAAGGATTTCTATTTTGATTTAATTCAAACTTGGTCTCAGTTAATTCTAAATTTAATTTAGATTTAACAAAGCCTAATTGAGATCTAATTAGATTAGATTCAAGTTGGTCAAATTATTTATAATCAAATTAGTTTGATTCCTAACTATTTTGGTCAAATCTTAGTTAAACCCTAACCTAGTACAACTTGTTTGCTTCCATAAAATTCTCCATTCCTTCCTAGAATTCTTTTATGAATTATTCAAGAAAAAATTAATTTTTTTTCCTCCTCATTCCCATTTAGATTAGGATGGCTTGAATTAAATCTAGATTTCTTTGAATTTTATTGGAAGAGTTCTATTGGAAATAGTACTCCTAGCCCTATTCAAACTACATCACCTTTTTCTAATCTAATCCTTTCTTTGATCAATAAAATTTATTTTAGTTTTTTTCATATGTGCAACATTAAGAGACAAATTACAATGCAAGATCTGAAGTGAAATTACTATGAAAAATAGGAGAAAAAGGGGACATGAATCATATATTGCCATGAGGAGTTCTAGATCTAGCACTAGGGCTAAAGGGAGAGAGAAAAGGAAAAGGAAAAGAAAAGAGGGTTTTCATGATTTTATTTTTCTTCTTCTACCAAATAACCACTTGATATTCTTGGAGGATCTATGGTGTAGGCACCAGGATCAGACTGAGGCTCCTCAACCCTCTGAGGATCTGGGATTAAGGTTTCATCTTTTTGGTCATGTAATTAGGCTTCAAGCCTATGTAATTCTTTACTTTGAGTCATGCACTTTTTTCTTAGTTTTGTACCTTGACCAATGTAGTCAAGTTAGGTCAATAAACCTTGTATTTAGTTGAATTGATCCAAGCCCGAGTCTACTTGATGATTGGACCCAAGCTTGTTCGAAGAAGAAGTGGACATTGAGTCTAGTCTAATTACTATTGGGCCAAGCCATGAAGGATGCTAATTTAGCCCTAGGGCGCCACCTCATCATCCCATGTGGTGCCACTTCACCTTGCCAAGTGTGCGGCACAAATCTAGAAGATGTGCTGATTTCTAGGACACCATCAAGCCAAAGTGGACAACATCACTTGATAAAAGCCTACCTTCCCTCCCCTATCATGCTTATTCCAAAGATGGGTGGGCGGCCAAGGTAAGTCAATGGAGTTGAATATTGTGAAGGCAAGTCCCTTGCTTCAAGCCCCCATTACAAGCCCTCTTCCTAAATACTTGGTCGATCATGGAAGGTCAAAAAGAGTTAAAGATATGAAAAGACAAGTCCCTTGCTTCAAGCCCTCATATCAAGCTATCTTCCCAAAATACTTGGTCAGCCATGGAAGGTCAAAGGAGTAAAAGATATGAAGAGAAAGGTCCCTTGCTTCAAGCACTCATATCAAGCTTTCTTTCAAAAATATTGACCAGCTATGGAAGGAGATCAAGTGTCCAAAGGCACCAAGACACCCTCCATCTTCCAAGCCCAAAGTCAAGCCATGCCATCAAACACAATCAAGATGTTGGTTGGCCAAAGGAGAAGAAAAAATCTACATTTGGGCACCCCTTTTCATAAAGCTTTGTATTTTTATTTAAATTTGAATGGGTCTTAAGGTGCCTATATATAAAAACTTACCCCCTCATAATGTTAATTTTGATGAATAAAAAAGAAAATTTTGAGTGATATTCTTCTAGTTTGCCTTCGTTCCTTAAGAATGTCGATCTCCGTAAGGGAGCGCCTTCGCCTTCAAGCGTCGAGGGGTGTGAGGCCCTAAGCTACTATCTCTTCTACCAATCCATCTAACATCTTTGAGTTTGGAGGCCATCTAAATGATCCATCTAGGCGCCTAGCAAGAAGACCCTCCATCATCACCATCTTTAACCTTTCTTCCTTTATTTCTTCCTGCTTCTTGTTGATTTCTATTCCTTCTCTTGATTGCTCACAGGTCCTCCAGGTGCCACGGACAAGGAGTCGATCTCCCTTGCCTTCACGACCTTCGGACGGAAAGCTGGTGCGCCCATAGGGTTGAAGGCTCGATCATCCATGCCGCATCCGTCAGAGCGAGTGAACTCGGCATCGGACACATCAGAACTTTACAAGGTTTGACACCCTTACTCCTAAGTTGGTATTGATCCGAGAGCTAATTCCTACGGGGCTTCTCTCAATCCCGAGGTCCTCTTCTTTTCCTATTTAGGGGCTTACTTTCTAGTCTGAAGTTTTATTATTATAGAACCTAGATCTACTCTTGTCTGTCTTCGGGAATCCTAAATCCATAAAAAAACTAAAAATCACAATGAAAAAAAAAAAATCACTTGCATCATCCTAGCATCTAGTTAGTCCTGCATCATCTGGTATTAGAGCATGGTTAAACTTAGCATCTTCTTAAGTACTTGGATTAGGTGCTTCACCATGGTCATCCGGTCATAGGAAAAAGAAGGGCTACAAGATGACCAGTGACCCCCAACAGCCGTCCACCTCCCCGAGCGACGATCTTCTCGTGGGAATGCGACGAATCCCACAGAACCACCCACGGCCCCACCCTATGGCTCTGCCCATGGCTGTCCACCCCAATGGCTCCACCCACGCGCCCCCTCCCCCGTGCCACCGTTAATCGCTGCTCGCACCGCCTGCAACCGAGACCCCCCCCCCCATCAAGCTATCTCCACACCGCCTGCAATCGTGAAGCCCATCCCCACACCTCCATGCCATGCCCCTCTCTCCTACGACCACCACCCAGCTGCCATCATTGCCGATCGGATCCTGCTAGATCCGTTGGCTTGTCCGCCCTCCACCTCGCCTGCGAGCATCGCCGACTGCCTCCTCCAATCCTCCGTACCATCGGTTTCACCATCCCCCAGCCCCACGCCATTGCGGCCGTCCCCTAGGATCCGCCAGCCCGTCCGCCCTTCGCCTCACTCATGAGCATCGTCGACCCCTCCACCACCGCCCGCGAGCTCGACGTCGAGGTCCACATCCTCCGCCCCATTATTCTCGATCCCCTATACCACGGAGATGTAGTTGCACAGATCTTGATGTAGAAGCAGCTCTGCATAGATCTCAAAGCTACTGGTTTATGATTAAATAAATAAATAAATAAATAATAAATTTTCCATGTATGGGTCCTAAGACTTTAAGCCTATAAAAAAGGGCATCACCTGTTGTATTTGGTTAATAATGAAGATAATTTTTGAGAAAGAGTTCTTGTTTTGTGCCTCCATTAGGAGTGAACACGAAGCCCATCTTGCCTTCGCCTCGGGCATCGAGGGGTGTGAGGCCCTAGTTATCCCCATTCCACCTTCTCTACCACCCTCATGTCCCTTGTGATTCACCTTAACGGCTCCATTAGTGTGGTGGGTAGGATGCCCTAGAGGTGTGAGATCTTTCCGTACAGCTCCATTAGTGAGGTGGGTGGGATGCCCTAGAGGTGTGAGATCTCTCTGTACGGCTCCATTAGTGAGGTGGGATATCCTAGTGGTGTGAGATCTCTCCTGTGAGTGTGAGTCCCAAAGTTCATGAAAGCCCCGACCCCTATCTTCCACCTCCGTTGTTCCTTCACCACCCCATTACTAAAAAAAAAAATCAAAAGAAAAAAAGGTACCCTAATCTAGGTGACTTCTAGGCTCACCTATCGATCCTCCCCCTACCTATACCACATTTGTCTAAGAAGATTTAAAAGTAATTTATTTCTGCCATTTAGTGGCCTTCATGTTGATCTAGCAGTCCGAGAAGGTTAATCACATTAGGATTTCGTGTGGAAGATCCATAAAGGCCAGACACCTCTGTAGCTATAAAATGATATGGAGAGCCCTTATCATGGTTCTTTGATAGTGGCAATCATTGACCCATGATCAGGTTGGAATTCAATCTTATAATTGTTTGTAGATTAGATCTACAGCATGCATCAGCTAGATCGATGTATGCTAATTTTATTTTGTATATTGCATATCATGTTACTTATGGGGGACCCGAAACCCATCCGGTTTCCCTTTTTATTTTTTTTAGAATTTTTTTAGTTATTCCAGCTATTATGCCTATCCCTTTTATTACTATTTATTTCCAGGTTTATTCCCAAGTTAACCCTTTGCTATTCCTATCTTCTTCTTCCTCAAAACCATCGCCCAGAACATCGATTTTTCTGCTGCCGGTCCAAGATCTGCCATGCCCGATTCCCAACCGTCTCCGCCGACCCCGCCCTCGCTGGAAACCTCGGCGTCCGCCTCCCCGCCCATAAAAGATGAAGGGTCGACTGTGGGAAGACCAATCGTCGCCCACAGCCCTCTGCGGCCGCCGCCCGCAGCCCACCGCCCCTGGCCCCTGGCCCCTGCCCAGCCGGCTCGAGGCCTCGCCGGTGCCAAGCGGCTGCCCATGGCCATGAAAGGTGAACGGGCACCCGTGATGCCTCGTGCCACCCGTCCGTGCCGCCATGCCCCCCCCGACGCCCGCCCGCCAACTGGCACACCGTCGTGCCGCCATGCCACTGCCCGCTGGGCCGGCCATCGGAGACCGGCCCCCCATGTGTACTCGACCATGAAGGAGTTTTCTGCATGCTTCTCAAAGCAGCCCAAGAAGCTTCTTACGCTTCTTAAAGCAGTTGGAAGGAGACTGTTCCGCATGAATTTTGGAGCGACATGAATTTTAAAAGCGGAGGTGGATTTCAAAATTCAAATAAACAGGATATATTTGGTATTTTTTTAATGAATATAATTTGGAAAATTTGGGATTTTGATTTCGAATTTGAATTCAAAATCAAGGGAGGATTTCAGGAGATTTTATTTTTGAATTTCAAAAGGGATTTATGCATCTACAAATACCTATACTCCTCGTTACTAAAGTAGTTGATGAAAAAATGAATTTTTGAGAGTGTTTTTCCACTTGTGTGTGGTTATGGGCTGAGGCTCGTTTGCCTTCGTCCTTCGGGACATCGAGGGGTGTGAGGCCCCAACTTGCCTTCGTCCATCGGGACGTCGAGGTGTGTGAGGCCCTAGGTATCTCCATTCTTTTCTCCCATCTTCATGTCTATCCCTATTTTCCCTCGTGACCTTGAGATTCATCTTAGCGCCCTCAAGTATTGAGGAGGGCGTTATGCCTTAGAGGTGAGAGGTCTCTTCGTTTGGATGAATCCCAAGGTCCATGAGTTCCAGTCCCCTGTCTCCCATCCCCGTCCTTCCTTCGCCACCTCCACCAAGAAAACTGAAAATCAAAATCTGATTGTTTTAGGACTTTCGGGGTCGTCCTATCCTAGTCCCGGGAGGCTTTCATAGCCCTCCCACGATCCTTGGTTGCTTTAGATTTTTTTTTCCATTTCCGAATAACCCCAGGTTTCTTCGTGTCCGCCATCACCACATCAAATTAGTATCCGAGCCAGCAGCGGACTAGGATTTGCTTCGTCCTCAAACTCATCGGAGTCGAGTTCTTCGTGCTGTACGAGAATGATGGGGGACCCGAAACGCATCTGGGTTTCTATTTTTATTTTTTTTAGAATTTTCTTAGTTATTCCCGCTATTCTGCCTATCCCTTTATTCCTATTTTATTCCAGGTTATTCCCGAGTTATCCCTCTGCTATTCCTGTCTTCTTCATCCTCAAAACCATCGCCCAGAACACCAATTTTTTCACTGCCAGTCCCAGATCCGCCATGCCCGATCCCCGGCCGTCTCCGCCGGCCTGCCCGCTAGTGCTCGCCGGCCCCTCCCTCGCCGGAAACCTCGGCGTCCTCCTCCCCGCCCGCGGAAGACGAAGGGTCAGCCATGGGAAGACCAACCATTGCCCATGGCCCTCCACTGCCACCACCCGCTGGCCGCCCACCTACCACCGCCCGCCGCCCCTGGCCCCGCCCGGATGCCCACCTGCCGCCCCTTGCCCCCGCCCGGCTGCCCACCTGCCGCCCGTCGCCCCTGGCCCTCGCCCGGCGGTCGAAGGCCTCGCCGGTGCCAAGCCACCGCCCACGGCCATGGAAGGAGAACGGGTGCCCGTGACGCCCCGTGCCGCCCGTCCGTGCCGCCGTGCCGCCCCGCCGCCGCCGCCCGCCAGCTGGCGCGCCACCGTGCCGCCCTGCTGCCGTTCGCTGGGCCGCCGCCGGAGATCCGGCCCCCTCTGTTGCTCACGACCGTGAAGGAGTTTTCTGCATGCTTCTCATAGCAGCCCAAGAAGCTTCTCGCACTTCTCAAAGCAGCTGGAAGGAGACTGTTCCACACGAATTTTGGAGCGACACGAATTTCAAAGTGGAGGGGGATTTCAAAATTCAAATAAATGGGATTTATTTGATATTTTTTTAATAAATGTAATTTGGGAAATTTGGGATTTGATTTTGATTTTGAATTCAAAATCAAGGAGGATTTCAGGGGATTTTATTTTTGAATTTAAAAAGGGATTTGGGCATCTATAAATACTATACTCCTCTTGTAATAAAGTAGTTTATGAAAAAATGAATTTTGAGAGTGTTTTTTCACTTGTGCGTGGTTATGGGCTGAGGCCCGTTTGCCTTCGTCCTTCGGGACGTCGAAGGGTGTGAGGCCTTGCCTCGTCCTTCGGGATGTCGAGAGGTGTGAGGCCCCAACTTGCCTTCGTCCTTCAGGACATTGAGGGGTGTGAGGCCCAGGTATCTCCAATCTTTTCTCCCATCTTCATGTCTATCCCTGTTTCCCCTCGTGGACCTTGAGATTCATCCTAGCGCCTCCAAAAATCGAGGAGGGCGTAATTCCTTAGAGGTGAGAGGTCTCTTCGTTAGGATGAATTCCAAGGTCCATGAGTTCCAATCCCCTATCTCCCATCCCCGTCCTTCCTTCACCACCATCGCCAAGAAAACTAAAAATCAAAAGAGTCTGGCTATTTTAAGACTTTCGGGGTCATCCTATCCTAGTCCCGGGAGGCTTCTTAGTCCTCCCACGATCCTTGGTTTGCTTTAGATTTTTTTTCCATTTCTGAATAACCCCAGGTTTCTTCGTGTCCGCCATCACCACATCAGTTACAATCCTTGTATGATTTATTAGATATGATCTATGTATATTTTTCTATTTAAAATAGTTTTATAACAGATTATCTTCTTACTGCAATGTATGAAGAAAAACCATGCATAAAATCCTACGCAATTTACAACACACATGAGCATCAAACTCATCCAAAAATGGATCAGATGAAGGTTGACTAAGTTCACTTGTTAGTTGGACTACGTCCCATGCTTCATGTTGAATCATCCTCTATCTTTAGCATGCTTTATATTTTTTCCATTAGCAAATGGATCCCCACAGGTCTTCTTAACTTCTTTCTTTGACTTCTATGATTTCCTTTCAACTTTATTTTTAATTATTTTCTCCCAAGACTGACCCTTTGTAGTGATAATATTAGGATCATGAATAAGAAGTTATGACATTACTGTGCTAAATAATTAGTATCTACTACTCTTTTAAATAATGGAGTCAAATTGACCATAACTAAGTTAAAGGCATCTTCGACATAAAGGCTATCAAAAACTAGAGCAAGGTTTCATGCATGAATTTTTTTAAAACCAGCAAAAGCATATTAGGTTAAAAATAATTTTAATCACTAAATTATATATTAAAAAAATTCTAAAAGCCTATCCAACGAGATTATGATAGGATATGAAAAGAGTATAGATACTAAAATTAAAATCAGCATGCATCAGTCTAACTGATGCATGCTATAGATCTAATCTATAAATATAAATAGGATCGATCTCATACCTCATCATGGGTCGATGAACACCAATGCTGATGAAGCATGGTAGAATGATGTGTGACAAGATGAAGGGAAGGACCGTTCGTGAGCTGAAAAGTTACCAAAGATTAGGGTATCACTGATTTTTTCTAAAAATTGATGTAAGACAAGATGAGGGGAAGGACCGTTTGCAAGCTGAGAAGTCACCAAAGATTAGGGTATCCTAGATTTTTTTTTTTTTTTTCTCTTAGGAGGTGGTGAAGGAAAAAATGGAGATGGAAGACATAAGTTTGGATTCTAATGGACTTTGAGACTCACACTCATGGAGATACATGTCGCCTCTAGGGCATCTCACCCATCTCATTGAATGGAGCCATTAGGATAAATATCAAAGGCAATGAAGTGGTAAAGAAGATGGAATCAAAAGGGAAGGGATAACTAGACATGATGTAAAACAACATGTTTGGGGATGTACCTCTCATGCTCTCATTACAGAGTAAAAAGTGGGCCTCACCCTCTCCATGCAGAGCGAACGAAGAATCTCTCTTCTAAAACTCATCTTTTTTTCTTGATCATTGGAATTATTTTTTCATACATGAAGAGAGGTCCTTTTATAATTGACCCTAGCACTTGGATTCCATGGAATGAAGAGAAAAGAGTGAGGGTGGTAACATGTTGCCTTGTGGATGGATTTGCAAGAAAGGGAGGTGCCACATAACTTCCATAATAGGTGGGTAGTATAAGTGAAAAATCTCATGAAACAAGGGAAAGAGGAGGGCACCCATATGCTGCCTAATCTATTTGGACGCCACATAGGTTCCTTCCATCTCCTCTTCGGCGGTCCACAACATCTATATGGGGCATAGATCTACTTCCTTCTTGGGCTTCGATGATGTCATGAACATCTTGGGATGCCTAATAGGGTGGATGACACCTGCTCTGACTGGGGCTCCTATTGGCACTGAGGTGGTGCACTGAGTGTGGCACTGTGACTGGGGTCCCACGTGGCTACTGAGGTGGCAGGGGTCTTCAACTTCTTGATTAGAGACTTGGACTCAAGTCAAATAATATTTGACTTGTCTTAATTAAAAGATGGAAGGACTCGTAATGACTCTAATACAGGACCTGACTTAAATGGCTAATAGGACTCAATGACTCAAGACTCAAAACTGATGGACTCAAAAAAATATAATAGACTCGAGTAGACTCAATCAAATATCATTGGATTTGCTCTTTGCTGATACTCGGATATCTCTCGAGTCCCCATCATAGAAGATCTGGATGTTGCCTCGTAGCAGCACAGAATGTTCAGCCTCTATGAAAAGTTTACAGAAGTCCCAAAAAATTACCTTCCCTAGAGTGCTTGTCCATGTGAGGGTTGTGGATGGCTAATCTGAAAACCTTCCTTTAGTTTTTTTTTGAGTCTTCCAAGAATATAAAAATATGGAGGATGAGGAGGATCAGATCATGGAAGAAGCAAAAACCTAAAACAAATTTTTCTTATTTTCTTTCTTCTTTTATTTTCTTTTCTCCCTAGCACCAAGATAGAAGTCCCCATGCCCAACAATTTTTCATGCCCACTCCCTTGATACATTTCCATGTTTTTTTCTTTGGTTTTTCATGGTAAAAGCCTTTCAAAGTGTCACATAATCCCAGAAAAAGTCACTCAAATAAAAGTGGAGAAAAGGATTAAGATCAGACTAAGGAATAGAGTTTTTCTAGGGCTAGTAGTTTGACTCATTCAATTTAAATTTAAATGAATTCAAATATATTTTAAAATTTATTTAAACCTATACTAATCCAAAAAGGATTATGAGATGGCATCAAAACATATTTTGTGGGAAAAAATGCACAAAAAAATTAGAATTTCATGGAAAAACTAGGGGGTACAGAGATCAATTTTGACTCAGTTAAACCAGATATAAAACTATATTAACTCCTATTAAAGTTTTTTTGGCTTAAATCTAATTAGAATGAATAATAGAGAGGGTGTCACATGATTTGGCATAGAGATTCTTCACACAAAAAAATATTTTTGCATGGAGAACAAAGTGGTGCAAGGGAGAAACTAGGTTCCTAAGTTTAACTTGGTCAGACTTAATTCTAAACTCAATTTAATTTGTTTTGACCAATTTAAATAGCTTGAAACTAATCTTATTAGTATTTATTAAATTTAATTAATCAAAAAGTAATCAAGTCCAAATCTAAATTAATCATGATTAAAACTTCTTAATGATTAGGTCATTCGAATAACCTAATAGAGTGAAATCTAATTAAACCAAATTCATGTAGATTTGACCAAATTTTTTTTCTCAATAATTGACCTAATTAGCAATCTAATTGATAGTTAACCCTTTTAATATTGATATTTATTAATTTATTTATTTATAACTTTGTATAGGGTAAATTATTAATCATATTTATAATTTTGCTACTAGATGATTCTTAATTATCGATCAGCCATCATGATCAATCAAAACTTCTATTATGTGTGACCTCATAGGTTCAAATCTTAGGTTAGTAGCTTAAGAATGATTTTCTAAACTAATCAATGCAACCACCTTGCAATGGTGCCTGATATCTGGACAGGTCGAATGATGGCAAAGCAATATTAAAGAACCCAGGCTATGGTTATCGTATAATTCATCCTTTTGACCTAATGCTTAGGATGAATTTAGAGTCCATTGACAACTTCGAATAAGTACATCCAATGTGTCTTAACCTACTAAATCATGTGACTCCTCACTAGGGTTACCCAGGTCTAGGTTTTGCTAAATTGAAATACTGCCAACATTTTTTTCAACAACTTATAGTGGTCAATCCCTTCTTAACTCAACACTGACTTAACAAGTACTTGACTGCACCCAGAAATTTCATCATTGGATTATAAATCTAGGTAGTCGGTACCAAAGTACAATAAGTTGCTTGCCAAGTTTCCATGATAGTCTCAAGTTGAGGGACACTATACCCGTACCTTTTTCTACAAGATACTCTTAATAACAAAGTACTCCATAGAGTTGTTTACTGTTTAGTGAGATATACTCCTACACTCAGTAGCATGCCATACTAATATCTTCATACTCCATGGTTAAGAGGATAACCAACCTATACGGCATACAATAATCTATTCTCGATAATATTGTCGTCTTAGGTAACAATTATCATTTGGTTGTGTATCAATTTAAGAACCATTCAATAAATCCTCCTTTATTGAAACAATGTAGTTCTAGGGACTTAAATATATTAGAGTTCTTAGCAAGATGATAAATAGTGTTGAACTACCAAAAATAATATTTATTTTATTTACATTTATATATATTTACAAGATAGCTCAACCGTCTATAATCTAGATAATTGACTTTAGGATATTTTTCCTAACAAAGGCAACCTCTATAAGATTCATCATCCAAAGACTCAACAAAGCATACCCATGTGAGGAAGAGATGTAATAATATGTAACATGACATCATAAATATCGTATAAGATATCATAATTTAACTATAGCATGACATACCTGATTTTTCCAGTGCTCTTATCATAAAATTGTGCATTATAATTAAAATCATCAAATCAATATTTTATATCCTTGCACCATCTTTTCAAGAAATATGTACGCGGAATGCAAAAAACTTTGCATTGATGGAGAACCAATAAGGCATGCCTGCACAAGTATCCCCTGAACTAAAATGATCGACACTGGCATTTCACTTACTTTGAGAGAATAGAAAAGTCAATAATAAAATTTTTGACTACTCTTCATTCCATTAACCTCAACTCTTTCAAATGACCTCATGGAATAAATAGTGTAGTTGTTAACTTGTTCAATTAATTTATCATTTGAAGTAGCCATCTTAAGAATCTCGTTCTAAAATTTTCTGAATATGCACCTCGTCTATATGGTTGCTACTTGCCTCTTGAATGGTGAGGATGTCTTGAGAAAAGCATTAGTTTGTAATGACTTACTGTCTTCCCCTTTTTCAGCTCTGTATCTCTTCTCTAGCATGTCCTTATATTTATCAATGAATTTCTTTAAGGTAGTCTTTGAATTAACAAACCCATCGACTAAATGGTTAATGCTCTCATATCTTTAGGAGGAAGACATGTCTATAAAAGATGACAAAAATAGAGAAGATAACTCATATAGTGTCATGATATGTCATATAATGATTAGGAAAGCAATATTTCATATGATAATGACTAAAGTTTTATCAATCCAACTTACCTGCAAATAACGTATCCTTGATGTAAACTAGAACCTATTTATCTTGGTATTCTATGACATCCTCAAGGGATTTTATGACACCATGGTATTGAAATCGGTTCCTGAATTAGGTTTCACACAAACTCATGACATCTCGGTAAGATTCTATGATATCTTAGTATCCAAATAGGTCCTAAAATCAAGTTTGGCATAAACTCATGACATCTTGATGGGATTTTATGATATCTAGAGGAGATTTTATGACACCTAATACATAAATAAGTCTTGAAATCATGTTTGTCACCAACTCATGACATCCTGAGAATATTTTATGACATTTTGAGGGGATTGTATGACACCCTAATATCCAAATAGATGCTAGAATCAAGTTTGTTGCCAACTCATGAGATCCCAAGGAGATTCTATGATATTCTGAGGGGATTCTATGATAATCTGATATCCATAAAGATCTTGGAATCACCTTTGTCACTGGCTCATGATATCTAGAGAGAATTTTATTACGTTCTAAAGAGATTCTATAACATCCTAGTATTCATATAGGTACCAGAATCACATTTGTCACTAACTCAATATGAGTAAATTCTATGACACCCCAATATCGAAATAGGTCTCAAAATAACCTTTTTTACCAACACATGACATCTAGAGAGGATTCTATGATATACCAAGGGGATTATATAATAGCAAAGCAATATTACACATGATAATATGTCAACATGTATCAATCCCACATACCTATAAAAATGTATCCTTGATGTAAACTAGAACCCATTTATCACAACATTTGTAAAGATCATGCAACTAATCCACATACATGCATTCTTCATATTTGTCCATGAAATATTTTTGTTTTTCTCGAAATCTCTATTCCCATTTTTCTCAAAATCCTAAGTCATAATAGTGTCATATATGACCCGATTGAAGTCAACCATAAATATAGGATATGCTATGTATATATGGCCTATATTCTTCAAAACATTTTTCAAAATGTGCCAGAGACAAAATGGATGACATACTTTGGGAAACACCTCCCTGACAGTGACCTCGATAGCCTTATCTTGGTCGATGATTATGGCATTGGGCTCTTGACCACCATTTGAATTCAATCATGACTAGAATACCCATTTAAATGTTTCGATACTCTTGTCGACAACAAGGCATAGCCAAGTAAGGTGGACTATCCATGGTGGTTAACTCCAATGAATGGATAGAATGGCATTTGGTAAATTTGTTAGGTAAGTGGAGTAAAAAATCAATACATCACCAAAGTAAGAGCATGCTATTCTTGACCTTGGATGGATCTAGAACACAATCCTGAGCTATCCATTCCCATTTAAGTCAAATATATAAATAAATTATATTTTTAGCTTGCATTTATGCAAAATGTATTACCATTGACTATGCATCTCCTTCTTTTAGCTATGTTTGATAATCCTGATGGATAAAATTATAATCGTCCTTCTTTATAAATTCAATTGCCCTCTACTCCCTTTTCTTCTTGCCATGATAAAGTAAATTTGAGTGGTGGATATATTTAAGGCATGAATATTGTTAATCTCTACCTTTTTTGGTGTACTAATCCTCTTTTGGGACCATAGACAACCACTGTTGATATAGTGAGCTCATGGTTGTGTTCTAAAATAACCTCATCTAATTTTCACTTACCAGTCTTCAAACTAAGCCTAGCCTTTATTGACATCTTGCAATCAATTTTGCTCATATCCCTATGATTCATAGAAGTATCCTTTTTTCAAGATTTTCCTTCCCTCCAACATGCTAAATGCTTGAAGCATAATTGCTTTTTATTTTTTACTTAACTGTAAATGGTTATGATTCCAAAACCTGATTTTCTTATATATCTATTATAGAAATTGTACACATCGATTGCTGAATCAAACTCCATTCCAATAAAAGGTTCAAGAATATCATTTTCCACATGCAATGAGGTAAAACAAGGAGGATTCTCAGGACAACCACCACCTATAGGCTCATTAATTTAATCTTTTGTAGCAAGTTCTGTTGAAGATGTAAAGATGAATTGTTATCACAAATAATGTAATGAAGGTCATAAAAAAGATAGAAGACATCATTATTGACAATAGGATGTTATAAGTTGGTTCGAGTAAGTATTTTAGGTGGGGAAAGTTATAAGGTGGAGACGGGGTATCATAAGTTAAGCATTAGGTATCATAACTACATGAAAAAGGTGGTTCAGGTAGTACTTTAGGGCCAGGATATCATAAGGTGGTTATTGGGTGTCATAGTTTTTAGGAATCGCAATACGATCCTAGAGTTTTCCTGCATGTTTATCAAAAAATTTTAATTAATTAAAATTAATTTGTAGAAAAAATAAAAATCTAAACTAGACATGCATAAAGGACCATATCATAAACATATAAAAATATATGCAAATAAACCAAATTATTATGTAGATTAAATCTACTTACGCTGCTGCATTACTCTATTTTTGTTAGATTGAATCTAGAGAAAGCCCGTTCTACTGGAGTCTTAGATTGAATATGGGTTTGTTGGAGCCGGGCACGTGCCTGGCCTCTGATGGTACCTATATGGAGATGGCCTGATCGAAGCCCTGAGCCACCAAAGTGCTAACACCTTGCAGGCCTAGCTTTGATAGTGGACCTTTCATCTTCTTGATTTGTTTTTTCTACACTAAAGATCTTGAAATCAAGAATAGATCTCTTCTCAAGAGATCAAGGAAAAAATCAATTTCTTTCATTTTGCATGAACCCTTCATAGAAGATCAAGAATAGGAGGAGAGGGATGATAATAAATCTCTTTCAATTATTTTGTGTGATGGTGAATGAGAAAAAGTATATGGGGCCACTTCTTCTAAGATTCTATCCATATTAAAACCAAGAAGAAATCACATGC
The DNA here is from genome assembly GCA_021397845.1 of Areca catechu. NCBI lineage: Eukaryota > Viridiplantae > Streptophyta > Magnoliopsida > Arecales > Arecaceae > Areca > Areca catechu. Next base: position 137,025,554 of record CM038051.1, on the reverse strand, counting down.
CCATTTCAACTTTGCACCCCCACATCCTACTTTTCTCATGCCAACCACCAATCTTTTTCTTCTTAGAGTACCACCTAATCAAGAATTAGGATAAGTCATTAATAAATCAAATTTAAACACTAAAATGGATTAGCATAGGGAATAGAGAAGAGAAACAAAGGGAGCCCAAACTCTTTGTGCATCCTTATATCTTCCATGCCATTTTATTTTCACATGAAGAGATGGCATGGCCTCTTTCTTTCTTACATGCCCAAAAGCAGTTAAGACATGAGAGAGAGAGAATAATTAGTAAGTAGTATTAGCTCAACTAACTAATGCCTTGTCCTAACCATTTTAGGATTATAACTAACCTAACTAATCCAATTAGATATAGTTTAAATTCATAACTAAATAGGAATTAGTTATGCCACTAACTAAATAATATTAACTAAATAGAAAACTAACTAACCTAATTCCTAACCATTTTAGATTTAGATTTAAATCTATAACTAATTAGGAATAAGATCATAATCCAATTAGGAAAACTAAGCCTAAAGAATAGATTAAACCTAATTGAATAAATCAAACTTAATTCACCTAGGCAACCATTAGGTCAAACTAAATTGGCTTGCAATAACTCTAATTAGGTAAGTCCAAAACCAAATTAGACTATTTCGACAACCAAACTCAACCAAATTGAATCCAATTCATTTGTATCAAGCCTAATCAAAATTAAATAATCAAATCATCAAATTAAATTATAACTTTTGTAGTAAAATCTTCCTTGCTAAAATTAGCATGTGTCAAAATTAGTAAGTTCCACAGTTATAACCCTTACAAATTAAAGTTCCTAATATGCAACTCTTACATATTTTGATCCAACTATGTGAGCAGGTCAACTCCTATTGTATGTAACCTCTCAAGTTCTATTCTATCTGGTAGTGAGATATACCATGATCTCCATTATAATATCTTTGACTCTTTCGATGGACCAGAATAATTCTAGCTCACCTGATGTGGGACGAAATGGAATGAGGTAATCTAAGAGGAGACAATAATAATTAACGAGAATGAAGTAAAGCAAGCCTACTTTCTATATAAAAGAAAAGAAACTAACATGAAGGAATTTTGCATATAAACTAAACCTGAATGAAAACTTTCATAATATTAAAGGGGAATGGATCTTCGTGGTTAGGAAACCACCAGGATAGGGCTTAATTAAGTTAATATTTTAGATCTAGAAAATATTATAAGAGGGGTAACCAAGAATTATATCTTAAGGGTTTGAAAGATACACTCAAGGACGAAGTCTTTGAATGACAGGGTGATTCCTTCAGATATCGAGACTTCTAGTCTCTGTTTCTTGCCTTGGAAGACTCTCTTCTTTAGAACCTAGATATCCCGGGGATCCTACACAAAACATAGCAGAGTTAAGAAAAAACTTGAAAGGTAGGAAACAATGGAATTCATGGTTGAAGTTGAGAAGAAGCTATTGGATTTGAAGAAGCTTGGCCGGCCCTCTTGGAATGCATCTTCTTGCAACTTAGACGTTGGGGATGGAGTGCTTGGATGGATTAGAAGACTTGCTAATGGCTAATGGCGTGGAAGAAGAATTCTCTTGATGTAACTAAGGGTCTCTCACCCACTCCCTCTCGAAGGACATTGGATAACACCAAATGGAAGAAGAAACACTCTTTTTTTTCATTCAAATTCATCATCTCTTTACAAGAGAGCTTGGAGTAGATTTATAAAGCCTCCAAGAACTTTGAAAGTTCAAAATACATGGAGCATTTCATGGGAAGTTCCTAGCTATAAGGTGGAAATCAAATTACAAGGAGATTTTCAAGGGAAGTTCCTAGCTATAAGGGTGGAATTCGAATTACATGGAGATTTTCATGGGAGCTAGCTATAATGGTGGAAGCTCCTTTGAATTTTAATTCCCTTTGGTGATGTGGCATGTGGTGATGTGGCTTGATGAGTGTATACCAAGTGGTTGAGAGGTTGACATGGCATCCAACAATGCTTGCTGATGTGGCGTCCTCCTTGGATTGAATTGTTGGAGTGGTTGAATGCATCCAATCTTCAAGTGAGCTTGCTTACATTAAACCATTCCAAATCTCTCTTGGACCCAACTACTAAACTCACTAAATACAAGACCAATTCAACCCTAATTGGACTCAAAGAAACCAAATTGGAATAAATGCAACCTAATTACATGACTCAACTTCAATTAAAGAAGTAAAATTACTCTATTTACAAGACATAAGTTTAATGAAAGAATTAAAGCCAAACTGAATTTGAATGAAGCCTCTTTCGAAACTTGGTGCCTGCACCAGTTCTCTTGGGGTGGGAGGAACTCGACCTTATCGAGTATGGACTGGTCTAACTTTGATACCTTTCTAACAGGTCTGGATCAATTTGCTATAGATCCTCTTGGTGATCCAGGAATCCTCAGATTCGGGTCTTCCATGCCATCGAACTAGATAACATTGATAGCCCTTATTTATGATTGTAATAACCTGGTCATCCAAGATACTTTCAGTCCTATCTCTCCATTCTGGCTGTGGTGCTGGTGGACACTCAGTAGTTTTCACTCTCAAAGGCTGGATAGGGTCCAAAGGCTCACTAGGAATTAATGCTGGCTCTTGTATTCTTTTAGATCAGAATATTAAATGTTGAACTAATACCATAATCCTGTGGTACTCTAACATGTATGCATTAGGTCCAACTCTCTTTAATACTTTGAATGATCGAGCTCCCCGGGCATGTAGTTTCTTCATAGTTCCTAACAAGAACCTTTCAGGTTTAAGTTTAACCATTACAGAGTCCCCTATACTGAATTCTTTCATTCATTTACATGAATTGGCCATATGCTTATAGACTTCATGCTCATTTGAATCTCTTTTTTACTAATTTCTTTATGCAATTCCTTAATATGCTATGCATATGACTTTGCAAACTCTGAGACTCATACTAACACTTGTCAAAAAGAAAATACAGACTCAACTATGTATTCCTATTTAGAGGAATTTTATTGGACTCTCTAGGGCCTAAACCTAATAAATTATTGACTCTCTAGGTTTGATCCTGGTCTGGTATGCACATGAGAATTTACAATGGATTCCTAGCAAATGCCATAAGGTCTTCCAAAAGTAGGTCACAAATGGGATGGGCTCTAAGGGTTCATGCAACCTGGTAATCTCAATAAAATGTAACCTAATGGCTTTAGAAACATGTGTAGACTCAGGAAAGGGTAGGAAATAGGAATCAGAGTCTTGGAGCAATCTAGCATGAAACAGACCTTGTTTATTCAGGATGATTTTAAAGTTTGGATATTGATCTATGGGTGCAAGTTCTAGGCAGACTGGGTGTTCCTAGATGGAGGAAGGTCATCAAGAATGTCTTTGGGAAGTCTATCTTGAAACTCCTCTAAAATTATGTCTACTTTCTGGGGTTGTTCCGTAGGGATTTATTCTTGGACCACTTCTATGTACAACTCTTGCGAACCCTCACTTTCATCTACTATGTTGATCCTGGCTCAGTTACTCCTTCAAATTCTATAGTGGGTTCAGGATCTTTTTTATTAGTTACTTAGTGATCTCTACCTTGCATCCACCTTCATCATAATCCTCCACTAGACTTGATTCATAGATGTCTTCTTTGGATTCTTTAGTGGACTCAAGAGTTTCTTTCTCTAGATTCATATGGGTTCAACCTTTTCTTCCTAAATTCTTCAATGGGTTTTCCTCTTCCCCTTCATATCCATTAATTAAACTCGGTTCAGCCTTATAAACATCTTCCTCAGGCTCACTAATGGGTTCAAGGTCTTTCTCTTGCAAACTAATGAGATAGGAGTAGTAGGCTGGTTTGAAAGAATCTGTCTAAGAATTGGCCTAGAGGTGCTAATCATGTTGGCTTAGGTCAGCTGCTCATGAGTTCTCTTTGATAAGACTCAAATTCTTTAGCAATCCGATAAGCTTCCTCTAGAGTATGAATTTTTCATTGAAGTACTTCCCCATGGGTGTGCTTACATAGGCCTCCTCGAAATCTACATATGGTCATGGTCATGGATTCGATTGTGTTACATCTCCTGAAAAACCCCTTAAATTCCTTAATATACTTAGACACTGGTCTATCACCCTGTCTCAATTTGTACCATTAGTCTACAAGTCTTTGCTCATAAAATCTACCTAGGTACTTTTCTCTTAGCCTACTTCTCATGGTTCTCTAGCTACATATTCTATCTCCTCTTTGATAACATTCATCCTCAATAACTGCCGAATGGCACTTAGCATATCAAGTAACCTATGTGTGGCCAATCTAAATTTCTCTAACTCTGACATCTTAGTGTACTCGAAATAGTGATCCATGCTCTCCTCCTAATCGATATATACCTCTTGTCTTCTATCAAAAATGGGTGCATAAGATTGGGTGCTCCTAATGGGTCTTTTCTCGGAGTCAACCAAGTAGGGTATGGGCTCCTAGGCTAGACTCAGGGGCAAGATCATGATCATAGGCTCTTGGATCAAAGGAATTGGGCCAAGAAGAGTTGAGTTTAGCACGGGCCTTGCTGGCTTCTGCCCGTGCCTCTACTTGGGCCATCTGATCAGTCATGCTTTGGTTGGTCTGGGCCAATTAGTCAGTCAGGTTGTGGTTTAGTTGGGCTATTTGATCATTCAGGGTTTTCATCAAGGTCTCAAAATTTTGGTCCATGGTTGCACTTGATTGAGCTAGGTCTTGATGGTAAAATATCCCTGATCTAGTTGTCATGCGCACACAGACTCAAACTCGGGCTAGGGGTTTGCTAGACCTAGAGTCCAAACCAAATGTTAGGTCAAGATGATAATCTTGGTTGTAGTAAATTGGCACCTGGCCAGGTATGTGTAAGGTTGGTGGAGGTCCCTCTTTGCTTGCCTTAGACACCAATTTGAAATTGGCCAGGTAAGCGGACCAACCCACCTTCCTTCGAGCTCTTGTCCCTGAACCACTTGCCTAGACACCAGATATACAAGCACACACAAACAAGTTGTCTAAATTGGCTTGACACTTGGTTCGACCCGACCTTGTGGGTGTCCCATGCTCACGAGAGCAAATTAAGTATCTACTCAGTTTTAATTAAAAGTTGGGTTCGTTATGTAGGGTGGTGGTTTTTGGCTAAGGACAGGTGATTAAATCATGCCCCTATGTCATATTGATGCCCTTAAATTGATTTATCATGAGATGAATGCAAACAAGCAAATGAACCCTAATTTCAGGTGCAGAATTATGTGTATTGTAGTTCTGAAATGGGGCAGAAAGTGCTATGTATCAATGTCAGAAAATTCAAAAAATCAGAAAACATTCCTAACTCATGGTGATATACCAATGAGAGGAATTAAAAAATAAATTTAAGCTATGCTAGGTATTCCCGGAACTTAGATAATGTAAAAAGGAACATAACAGAACATACAGGAATCTAGCAACAGTGATGGAGTGCAGATTTTCATTTTTTCTATGATTTTCTTTTGAGGATAAAATTATTCCTGATAGATAACTTAATATGGTTAGGAAAAAAAATACTTCAGTGAAAAATTAACTACTTTTTTTTCGAGTTTTATACAAATTACAGTCAACCTACTCAAAAATACAGCAAGCAGAAAACAGAAATTCCTAAGTGCAGAAATTTGAAAATGTGACCTAACAAGCTCTTTGTTTCTTCTTCATGGTCAATCACATGGCACACCGACACACCTTAGGAGATCCCTATGGAATGGAAAGAGAGGTCTTGAAACCCTACTTTTCTCTTAAGACCGGATGGCCTGTGAAGCACCCGATCCAAGTCCTTAAGAACTTAACCCTAACCTACCATGCTCTGATACCAATTTGATGCGGAAAGAAATGGAATGATGCAATCTAAGAGGAGACAATAATAATTAAACGAGAAATGATGTAAAGCAAGGTTACTTCCAATATAAAGAAACAAAACTATCATGAAGGAATTCTGCATATAAATTAACCTGAATGAGAACTTTCATAATATTAAAGGGGAATGGATCTTCATGGTTAGGAAACGACACATGATAGAGCTTAATTAAGTTAACATTTCAGATCTGCAAAAACATTATAAGAGGGGTAACCAAGCATTAATATCTCAAGGGTTTGAAAAGATACACTCAAGGATGAAGTCTTTGAATGACAGGGTGATTCCTTCAGATATCGAGACTTCTAGTCTCTGTTTCTTGCCTTGGAAGACCCTCTTCTTTGGAACCTAGATATCCCGAGGATCCTATACAAAACATAGAAGAGTTAAGAAATAACTTGAAAGGTAAGAAACAATGGAATTCATGGTTGAAGCTGAGAAGAAGCTGTTGGATTTGAAGAAGCTTGGCCGACCCTCTTGGAATGCATCTTCCTACAACATGGACATTGGGGATGGAGAGCTTGGATGGAATAGAAGACTTGCTAATGGCTAATGGCATGGAAGAAGAACTCTCTTGAAGTAACTAATGGTCTCTCACCCACTCCCTTGTGGAGGACATTGAATAACACCAAATGAAAGAAGAAACACTCTTTTTTTTCATTCAAATTCATCAATCCCTTTACAAGAGAGCTTGGAGTAGATTTTATAAGCCTCCAAAGAACTTTGAAAATTAAAAATACATGGAGCTTTTCATGGGAAGTTCCTAGCTATAAGGCTGGAATTCAAATTACATGGAGATTTTCATCGAAAGTTCTTAGCTATAAGGGTGGAATTCGAATTACATGGAGATTTTCATGGGAGCTAGCTATAATGGTGGAAGCTCCTTTGAATTTTAATTCCCTTTGGTGATGTGGCATGTGGTTATGTGGCTTGATGAGATGTACACCAAGTGGTTGGGAGGTTGACATGGCATCCAACAATACTTACTGATGTGGCATCCTCCTTGTATTGAATTGTTGGAGTGTTGAATGCATCCAATCTTCAAGTGAGCTTGCTTACATTGAACTAATTCCAAATCTCTCTTGGTCCCAACTACTAAACTCACTAAATAGAAGACCAATTCAACTCTAATTGGACTCAAAAAAAAACCAAATTTTAATAAACCCAACCTAATTACATGACTCAATTTCAATTAAAAAAGTAAAATTACTCTATTTACAACATAAGTTTAATGAAAGAATTAAAGCCATACTGAATTAGATTGAAACCTCTTTCGAACCTTGGTGCCTACCCATCACCCCATCAAGGATCAATAATCCAAAATAATCTAGTAGGTTCTCATAATCCACCAGTGATACCTAACAAAATATAGTGAAAACCAGTAGAATAGAAGAAAGAACATTTAGGTATAGTTACCATGTCATTAAGTTCTTCTATCGAGAATCTTGATAAGATGTACATGAAAACTTGTGAAACTCTAAGCACCTATCATATGCCAAATTTAATTAACTTAAGTCCAATATGAACTCATGGAAACCCTTTTCCATCCTTCACCTACCATGGCTATGAAATTTTTTTTGGACTCAGCTTCTTAAATTGTATAGGATTATACCTTAACTACTAAGATTAATAGATCCCTTATAAATGCACTTCCACTCGTATAATGAAATTACTATAGCCAACGAACACCGCAAGGATCTGAATGGCTAGGGCCAATATTTATATTATCAAACTATAATAACCCCACTATGAGTGATCATGGTATCGTAGGTCAAAGAACTACACACACAACTACAACATCGAGAAAGTCACTAATAAGTGAGTAGATATTCATATAACTTTTCATGATGGTCATGCTCAATACCCTCATTTTTTAATGACTACCTACACTCTCAATCTACTATCCCCATATTATAGACTCAAGATTCATCTATCCTAAAAGGAAAGCAATTCATGTATTGATTAAACTAGATCAATCACCATCCCTGCAATATTCTATGATTGGGTGCATTCAGGAATTAATCTATGATGACACATGTCTCAAATTCTCAACTTATAAGAATATATGTTATAGTCTATTAATTCCTTGGATGATACTTGGATACGTATAGTACATGCATGGGAAAATTATCTTCATTAAAATTTTAAATATAATTTTATGTCCTAGAATTAAAATATGTATCAGCTAGATTAGCTTCTAGGGCACACATCTAAATTAATCGCATCAAAAGATATCATAATCCTGCCAAGGGATGTCATGAGTATGTGAAAAAGGCTGGTTTGGGGTGTATTTTAAGAATGGGATGTTATTGGCAGATCATGGGGTGTCATAATCGAGTCATAATATATCATGCACACATAATCACATCACAAGATGCAATAAGGCTGGGAAAAAGGTTGGTTCATGAAATACTTTTGATGGGGATGTCATAAGCGACATGTCATTCTCTAGCCATTGGTTGTCATAAGTGGAGAAAAATGTTAGATCCTAGAGTATTTTGGTTAAGGGATGTCATACGGCAGACATGGGCTATCATAATAACAAGTGTTATATCAAAGGGTTATGAGAAGGTAAAATTTAGGAAGTATTTTGGATAGAGGATGTCATAAGCTAGACATGGGGTGTCATAATCTCACCACAGGGTATCATATGTAGATGAAAAAGTTTTGATTTATAGAGTATTTTGAGGAGGGGATATCATAAGTTAGCCATGACTTGTCATAATCGAGTCGCAGGATGTCATAACATTATGAAAAAGGTTGGTTCCGAGAGTAGTTGGGATGGGAGATGTTATAAGCTAGACATAAGGTGTCATAATTAGGTTGTAGGATATAAACATTATGAAAAAGGTTGTTTCCTCGAGTAGTTGGGGCGGGGGATATCATATACTTGACATGGGGTGCCATAAGTTGGCCACGGGGCATCAAAAGTTAGCCACGAGGTGTCATAAGTAGGTAAAAAAGGTTAGTTTGGGGAGTTTTTTCGGGATGCGATGTCATAAATCAGCCACGGGGTGTCATAATCCAGCCCAAGGATGTCATAACATTATGAAAAAGGTTGGTTCCTATAGTAGTTGAGGTAAGGGACACAGGGCGTCATAATTAGACTACAGGTTGTCATAACATTATGAAAAGGGTTGATTCTCGGGAACGAGATGTCATAAGTTGGTCATCAGTTATTTCAAAAGGATCAGTTCAAGCAAGGGATTTCATGAGTTAGCCAACAGGTGTCATAATCAGGACACAAGATTTCATACGTTGGTGAAAAGGCTTGGAATAAGCATGGAATGTCATAAGCTAGCCACCAAGTATCATAGGGTCACAAAGAAGGATGGCTTCGAAGAGCATTTATGCCATAGTGAACCTACCAAATGCATTAACTTAGTTTAACAGTCCAAAAGGGTGCTATAATAAAGGAAGAACATAACCGAAAAGGAACTATAGAGGTTTTATTTACTTCTGGATGGCTCTAACATATTTTCTTGTCATAATTTTAGGAAGCTACTATTAACAACCTCAGATATGAAGAAATGGCAAGAAAATAAAGCTCGAATGGCCAGTGCTCAAATAGAGAGGAATTGGAGGAAGAAGAGAGAGAACAACAACCTTCAAAAATGTTTTGACATGACTAAAGAATGGGAAAAGGGGCTCACTTAGGAGGGAAAAGGCATTTTCATCCCATGATTTACAAAATTTCAATTATGGATTGCATTAAATTCTAATCAGGTCTGACATCTCGCATGCACCTCTATTTTCCATTGCATCTTATGCTCAATTTCATGTTGAAAGGATGGAAATCCAGTCATGCCACAAAAGCAAAACGTGGAACAATCGAGATGCATGGTGTGCTCCATATTGGATTTTCTACATGGGGGTTGTGTACAAAGAATTAATCAAATTTGGATACCCAAGTTTATTCTTGGAATATGAATATGAATTCTCAAAGAATAGCTATTCACCCTTGTTATTCCAATTTTTTATTTTGTTGGAAATCTTGTACTCCACCTTTATTCCAATAAAATTAATGTTGTGTTATTACCACTGGTTTTTCGTTGACATGGTCATGAGCCTCTATTCCATGGTCCACCCTCCCTTCTTAACTATTTGTAAATGATGCTAAATACCCATGGAATAATATGACCTAGAATTTCCAATTCCATGGTTGACACCTGGAATAATATGACATAGAATTACCAATTCCATGGTCCACCATGGAATTGGTATTCTAGAATTAGGGAGCGTTGACAAGAATTGCTAAACCAGGGTGGCCCAGCCCCATTTTTTCACCAATTTGGAGGAATAAGGTGGAATAAGCCCTTATTCCACCCAGAATTAACGAACAAACACTACCATAAAGATTAGCATGAAAATATAAATTTGAATGCTGGTAAAAGCTATTTGCAAGATTGCAATTATAAATGAGCAAGTAGATTAGGGATGATTATATTGTAAAATTATTTAACTGTTTATGAATGGAAAGGGATCTTAGATCAATAGAAAATTCAGCTTACTTTTTATTTTATCTTATTAAGTAAAATTAACTACAATTCATAGAAGTAGATGGAGTTTTTCTAATCCAAAAATCCATAGGTAGTGTTGGTGCATTGCCAAGCAATCATGAAAGATAATGTGGATTACCACTAATGTGGACTAATAGAAATGTAGATTATTGTATTATGTACATGTAAGTTATTGGTGCTAAAAATGGTGAAGCATTGGAGATGCTAGTGAAGATCCTGGAGTAGTTGTCACAGACGGCTCTCCAAGAGATGGTACTGATAAAAAAGCTTGATCGATGGTGGCCTCGGTGAAGGCACTCTAATGCTCAAGTCAATAATTAGGCCAACAATTTAAGAAGTGAAGGCAATAAGAGTTTGCATGCCTTGGGGGTTTGCATGGAGTCCCTATTCATAGGTACAAGGGGATTATTGAAATGTCAAAGATCTTGGCAGATGCTGTGAGAAGTGGCAGGCTTATCATGCATTCTCTCAAGGGCTTTACACCCAAAGGAGTTGTCCATTATTTATTAAATGGAGACTTTATAATTTTATGGGGTCTTGTCATGCTTTCTTCTAGCATGGATTACTATTGTATTCCTCTTAGATGTAAAGATATGATAGTGACTAAGAGGTGATGTGACTTGTTAGGTAGCTCGGATGTAGAGATGAGCATCAATTAATCCTTAGATGATTAAGGGAATGCTACCTAAAGAGGCTCAGTTAGCTTGAAGAGGTATGCCCCCTCATTTTTGTCTTAAAGACCTTTAAGCAGAAAAGGGGAGATCGAAGGAGGAAAAGAAAAAGGGGAATCTTCATACCCGTTGAGTCCTCTGCAGGTCAGTTCCCATGCATTCCTCTTTCCTTTAAGTTCATGTCGAGGGTGTTCCCTTCATCCTTAGGTCCCCTTCTTTCCTCTATTCCTCCCTTCTTCTTTACCATGAGTTCCTTAGGGAGTTGTCATTTTCGTTAAAGGTATGACCCGGCCTGCCATGGAATGATGGAGGCATCATCGACAGGGCCTCCTTCCTCAAGTACAGAGGAGGAGGACATCCCCTTTAGGATTTCGCGGGATCCCTGGTGGATGGTGGACACCCACACTCAAAACATGCCTCCCCCTCTTCATCTCCTAACCCAGACATAGCCGGTCCATCTATGGTCGCTTTGACGATGTCGAAGATGGATTCCCTCTAGCTCCGAGGCATCTACAGGATCCTGGATACCATCTAGATCTCGACCCCAAACTCAAGGAAACGAGTCACCTTTGGTGGCCCGGGCTAGGTTGCCCTGTACGAGGAGTTCTTCTTGCTAGGGTTATGACTTCCCCTTCAACCCTTCATCCTCTCTTTTCTGGATCATTATAGGTTAGTCCCAGGCTAGTTAACACCAAATTCATTTAGGGTCATCACCTCCTTCATAGTGCTGTGCCATTTCCATGGCAACATAGTTAGGTTCTCCTAGTTCAAGGCCCTATTTACCCTAAAATGCCACTCGATGGAGAGGGGATGGTGGTTGGTTGCTCCTTGGCTTGGGACCCTTAAGTTTGACTTGCCTACTTCCATCAAGGGCTGAAAAAGTAGGTACATCTTTGCCTTTGTTGTGGGGGTGAACTGTGTATGGAGTGACCCTAACCGCATGCCCAACCAAGATGCCATAGTGGAGCCCGTCAACCGGGAGGTGTATGTTCAGCTCGTCACCTTGAAGGTTCCATGCGGGACGGATCTCCTCTCCGAGAAGAACATATTCGACATCGGTGTCAGCCCAATTTGGTCCCTAGGTAAGCTTTTGAATTTCAACCTTTCCGATGATTCAGGATGACTGACTGGTCTTCTTTGTCTTATGTAAATGTGAAATATTTAGTGGACCAGCTCAAACTGATGACCCATAAGCAGTCATTATAGTCATGGTCTTCTGAGGAGCCAACAAAGAGGCTGCAAGAAGAGTTGGAGGGAAGGCCTCGTGAGGGGCCTTCGGGTTGTCCTAGAGAGGATAGGGCCTAAGACATTCTGACAGTGACTGTAGGATCAGCAGGGCCCACATCTTCGAGGCTGCCCAAGAGTGTCGAGCCAGAGGGGATGCCCTGCACTCCTACCCTGGAGGCTCAAGAGATCATGGAGATACCGCAATCTCCTGAGCCTAAAGCTGTGCCTGATTCAAGGGGTCCCAGTGCCACCCGTGTCCATCGCAGTGCTGGAGACTTATCCAATGGTTATAGAGGTGATGGGGTCATCATCTTCTATAGTGACCCCACCTCTAGGGATGGCCAGGAGGCCTGCTCTGCTACCACCCGATCATCGGTGACTCATGATGCAAGATTGGTGGAGAGGCTGTTAGGATTCATCCTGAAGCCTCGAGACCAGCTGGAGAGGGCTGGTTGCACTTTGGGTGACACCATCAATTGGGTCTTCCCTAGCTGCTCATGGTAGGTGCTTCTTTCTCCCTTCTTCTCTTTTTTTTAACCCCATTGTGCTGCAGATTGCTCAGGATGACTACCTAAATAAAGATGCATGCCAAGCGCTGCTTTGATGGGATGCTACATCCTGCAACAAGGCAGACGCCATCGAGGCTCATATCTGAGTTCTGGAGGACTAGGTATGGGACGTTGATGCACAGGTCCAAGGCTTAGAGTCTGACCTTCGGGACTCCCAAGACACTGTGGGTGACCTGGAGCTATGCATCGAAGGGCACAAGGCCAAGCTAGAGTGGAGGAGTACGCCACCGACTTGGAGGGGCATCTCACCCAGGCTACCTGCATGGCACTCTACTTGGAGGGATGGATTCATGGCCTTTAGGTTTAGCTGGATGCCATGGAGGATCGAGCCATGGTGGTGGAGAGGGAAACTGCTATGATGGTAGCGGTGATGGAGACCATAAAGGAGGTGGCCGACTCCGTGCAGTGCTACATAGCTTCAGTGATGTTTGAAGATGAGGTCTGGGAGGCGATCTACAATGAATTCAACAAAGGTTTTGAAGAATGCAAAAGGAAGATGGCGCAGCTCTTCCACCTTCCTGACCTCTAAGACATCATTTTGATCGAGCCCAAGGAAGACTCGGGTGATGCGGTGCCACCGACCAAAGCAATTCCGGTCGAGCTTTCAGGCCCGAAGGAGGTGGAGATGTGTGGCACCACCCTGCTGGCCTTGCCTCCGATGCTTGAGCCAACCATGCCTAGCCCGGTGCTAGTCCGATGGAGCTCCATGAGGGAAGCTATGGAGTGGACTATGGTATAGATCGAGGAGCTGATAGAGGCCACTATGAAGAACATAGAGTCGGGCGGTGCACCATCCTAGCACCAGCCATAGGGTCCTTGCCACTCCCTCTTCTTTTCCTTTCTTATCTTTTTGTATATGACAGTCTTGCTGAACCCTCGACCTATCAGGGAGTTCATATGTAAATAAACTTTGAAGAAATGAAATATATATCACCTCTTCAAACCCGAGTCTCCTCTTTGTGGAATGGAAAGTTTTCTTTTTCCTTTTTTATATCTTTCTACATGCTTGCCTTCTTTTTCTTTGCTAGACTTGGAGTTGGACGAATGTGTGCAGGGCTTCAAAAGTTTTCTGGCTTTCTTCACCGGACTTGGAGTTGTGTGGATAAGTACAGGGCTTCAAGAGTTTCCCGACTTTCTTTGCTAGTCATGGAGTCAGGCAGATAAGTGCGGGTCTTCAGAAGTTTCCTAGCTTTCTTCACTGAACTTGGAGTCGGGCAGATAAGTGCGAGGCTTCAGATGTTTCCCGACTTTTTTCATCGAACTTGGAGTTGGGTGGATAAGTGCCGTGCTTCAAAAGTTTCCTGGTTTTCTTTGCCGGACTTGGAGTAAAGCAGATGAGTGTGGGGCTTCGAAAGTTTCCTAGCTTTCTTCATCAGACTTGGAGTCGGGCTATTGAGTGAGGGCTTCAGATGTTTCCCAGCTTTCTTCGCCAAACTTGGAGTCGAGCAGATAAGTGCAAGGCTTCAAAAGTTTCTCGACTTTCTTTGCCAGACTTGGAGTCAGGTGGATGAGTGCAGGGATTCGAAAGTTTCTCGACTTTCTTCGTCGGACTCGAAGTCGGGTGGATGAGTGTAAGACTTAGGAAGTTTCCCAGCTTTCTTCACCAGACTTGGAGTCAGGCAGATGTCTAGCTTTTGGAGGACAAAGGTGGACCAAGTGGCCAAAGGGGCATTCTATTCTACTCTGAAAGGAAAGACTAAAATCATGGTAGTACATACTTAAGTTCATGACATTCCAGTCTAGGGGAACTAGAAACCATCAAGGTTGGCGATCTTGTATGATTTTAAGAGTAGGCTTCGACCACCCGATAGGGGCCTTCCAAGTTGGGGATAGCTTTCCACACTGGCTTGGTTAGAAAACTTCTACTTTCTTAAGGACAAGGTTGCCTAGATGAAAGGCCTTGGGCCGGATGCAACAGTTGTAGTAACGGGCCACCAGCTATCGGTACGTTGCCATGCAGAGCCGTGCCTTGTCCCTCATCTCGTCCAGCAAGTCGAGGTTAAAGAAGAGGCATGCAGGGTTGTCGATCTCATCGTATTATCGTACCCATAATGTAGGCAGGCCCACTGGTGCGGGCACCAGGGCCAGAAGAAATCAACAGGTTGAACCCACATCCCTATGGATCACCTGTGAGTGAAACCCTGAATGCAACCCTATTTATCATGTAAATATTTAGTTAAATTTTGTTATTTTGGTTTAGTTACGGTAAACCCTTTTTACCAACTATAATTAGGGTTTTGTTTATTTTAGGATAAAACCCTTTTTACCCAACTTGAGTCAAAACACCAATTAAGTCAAACTCTAATTACACAATTGGGATCTTAATGGTCCAATTTAATTAGCCCTTTTTAGCAACTTTAATTGGGTTTTTATTTTGAAAGCCTAATTAAGTATGGTTGGTTTAGTTAGTTAGTTAAATCATTCGGTAGTTTTTTATTGAGTCCATGTAATTAGTTAATTGAGTCCTGTGCAGCATCCCATGTGCACCCAAATGAAGATTCAAGACAACCCATGTACTAGTCCAAGCCACAACCTCTTCTTAGCGCAACCTTTTCAAGGATTTGGACATCACCATATGACATTTGGACAACACCACATGACATTGGGACAACACCATTTGGACATTCTATTTTTTGACAAGGACACATGCCATATCACTTGTGTTTGGACATGCAACATCACCCTATGACAAGACTCTTTGGTTGGCCCATTAGAAGAAAAATTAGGCGCCACTTATTTTTGAGATAAGTAAACTAGAAGGACTTCTCCCAGATGGTGCCCATCAAATCAGAATTATTCCATGCCAAATGAAGAATTTGGCCAACAAATTCTTCTGTTCCTTGATGCCACTTGCTAGGGAATTTCAAGCCAAATACGTTATCTCAAGTGTTGGAGGTCTAAGGGTTTCTACTCCTACCATTTTGCTCAAACAAGTTGCTTGTTACTCAAGTTGCAAGAACTCAAGAGTTTCATTAGAACTCTTGAGTCCTCTCCATCCAAACTAAAGAGTCCTTTACCTGCAGAAGGCTACTTATCATGACTCCTGAGTCCACCCATCATGACCAACCAAGGAATCAATCGTGGCCCTTCATCATGTTCATCTCCATCTCCATCTTGGTGCCAACCTTAGATAGAGCCCCATTCATCCGTCACGCAGGAGTCCAGGCTACTTGGATCTAAATTTTAGATTTATAGTCCAAGGGAACAAAAGCCTTGTATCTGAGTCCCCTTCATTGGTTAGGGGTTTATAAATACCCCCACAAGCCCCCCCTTGTAATTCATAAAATTTTGAAATACAAAGACATTAGTCAAAATCTTCCTTTGCTATGTACATCGCGGGGTGTGAGGCCCTTCCTTTATTCCTTTGGAGTATTGCAGGTATGAGGCCCTACTTATCCAGCCGAAGAAGAAAACCCAACCATCACTTCGAACCCTTCTTTCCCTTTTCTTCTTTCATTGCTGATTTTTAACTTGAATTCCTTTGCGGAGTGTTTTGCAAGTGACCAAGAATAGATTCTGGTGTTCTTGCCACAGAACCAGCATCGTACGAAAAATCGGAGCCTAGAAGCGAGATCTGGAAACCCTGCCATGAAGATCTTAAGAGTCCAATCAGATCTGGAGAAACAATCTTCATTGGTAAATTAAAACCTATTCCGCCTCTTTATTTATGACTTATTGAATGTTAATCCTAGTTTCAATGGTTTCTCAACCACCAGGTCCTGCTTTTAAATTGCTTTATAGGTTTACCTATGCGGGTAATAGTCTTCTTAGTTTCCTTTACTATCTCCTTT
Source organism: Areca catechu (assembly GCA_021397845.1). NCBI lineage: Eukaryota > Viridiplantae > Streptophyta > Magnoliopsida > Arecales > Arecaceae > Areca > Areca catechu. The sequence continues at coordinate 137,008,898 of CM038051.1, read as the reverse complement.
GAGCTCTCCTTTAAAATTTAAAATAAAAAAAAAATATTAATTATTTTTTTTATTATTTGTTTTTTCTATCTCGCTTCACCCACTTCGATCGAGATCACCACTTCTACACCAAAGACCAATCCAATGGGCATCTTTCCCGTTGCTGTCCTAGGTGTTGTGTGGTAGGCCCATAGCACACTGGAGAGCTTGTCGGCCCATAGACCCTTTGCCTCATCTAGCCGGGTGTGGAGTCCCTGAAGGATGGTATGGTTCAACACTTTGGCCTCTCCTTTGTCTGGGGTGTGAGCTACCGACGTGAAGCAGTGGTGAATGTTCAAGTGGCATAGAACTCCTCGAATGCCTGTTGTTAAACTGCCACCCATTATCTATAATAATAGTGTGGGGGAGTCCAAAATGGTAGATGATTAACTTCTAGAGGAAAATCTTGCCTTGTCTTCGATGATCCGGGCCAGTGTCTCTGCTTCTACCCACTTGGTAATAGTCGATTGTGGCGATCAGGTACTTCCACTGGCTGGGCACCGAGGAAAAAAGACCTAAGATGTCTATTCTTCATTGGGTAAATAGCCATGGAGAAGAGAGCTAGGATATCAAGGAAGCCAGCTATGTTGTCCTGTAAGCAACCCAAGAGGGGGGTGAATTGGGTCCCTAAAAATTTTTTGATGGAATGCAAGAATGAGTAAACCAATCCAACAATTAAACTAAGTATTATGAATGTAAATGAAGTGCTCTTAAGATTATAGTGGTTCGGTGCTATCCAATGCATCTACATCGACTCCCCAAGATCTCCTTGGGAATTCACTATAATCTTAATCGATTACAGTCGATTTATTTTCTGGGCTCACTAATCAAAACCTGACTTATTTTTATAATGCTCACAAGTCAAACCTCACTTGGTTTTACGGGCTAACCATGAACTTAAATGGTTTTAAGGCTTACCAACACCTCTCTTGGTTTTACGGCTAACCAAGAACATAACTGGTTTTCAAAGGCTCACCAATAACCTTCCTTGGTTTTGTAATAGGCTAACCAAGAACCCTTACAACAAATAAGGTTTTGAAGTAAAGAGACAATAAAAGCTTTCTAATAAAAAGTGGGTATCTATTTGAAGCTCGTTGTTGTGATGCTTTCAACTTGATGAGCCTCTTTGATTGCTCAAGAATGATTGATCTTTAATGCTCTTGAAGGCTTTTGAATGCTTGAAGGCTTCTTCTTGCATGAAGTAGTTGAACTCAATGAATAGGAGTGAATGCTCTCTTTTCTTCTCTTTTGGTTATTTCTTTTTCATTTCCTTGATAATTATATATTTTGATTTGATTTGGATCATATAAATACCTTCCCAAGGTGTCAAATTTGGTTTCAAGTCATTAGACATGAAAAACTAGCCGTTGGGAATGAAGAGGGATGAGTTCTGTGTTTGAAAAACTAACCGTTACTATTCCCAGAACTCCATGTGTCAACACTTCAGGCTATGAGTTGACACTTTTGGTCGACACTTGAACTCTTAATTAGACACTTAGTTCAAATATCTTCAATGTAGCTTTCTAAAAATCTCAGATGTGTTGACACTTCTTTAGGTGTGTCGACACTTTGAGTCGACACTTAGCATCCATGTGTCGACACTTCACCAGATCTTCAACTTCAGCAAGTTCTATGACCAAAAAATCTCAGGCGATGAGCTGATCCATGTGTCGACACTTTAAGTCGATACTTCAAGTCCATGTGCTGATGCTTCAGCCATGTTATCTGAAACTTTCTTTACATACCGGCTTGAGTCGACACTTCACTGTCATGTGTCGACACTTTGAGTTGACACTTCACTGAGATCTTTACATAAATAGCTAAACTTGTGCTGAATCAAGTCTGTGTTGAACTCAAGTATCCATTCAAGCAATCTTCAACTATCAAGTCTTTTTTGAGCAGATCTTTCATCTAAACTTTGACTTTTTCAATCAAATAACATTCATCATATTGATGATCACCTTTTTCTATAAAAATATACTTCAAAGAAATCATTAGTACTCAACTTATACTTAAGCATTTTGCTTATCATCAAAATCAATAATGGAGTCAACATGCTATCGCTGGATAAGGGTGTGCCTCTACCAATGATCTCATTTCTGTACAAACTCGATCACATCTTTTCACATGGTTTCACAGTAGTATCTCTACTAGAGGTCTTTATAGGCCAGCATCCTGCCCCCAGATGGTTCCTGTAGATGCCCTCGTTATCTCATAAAGGACACAGCTTCCGAGGGTTTCAACCACTTCAATAGGGGGTACGAGAAAGACCTTCGATAAAGCTACCCATCCATGAGCATAAAGTGAGTGACCTTCCATTTGAGGAGGCCGACCTTCGTGCGGTCTTCAGGTAAGGTCCCATCAGCTATGTATCAGATGTAAGGATCCATCCAACTCAGCTCAGGGTTGAGCTGCTAGACCTCGCATGTGATCTCGTAGTTGGGGGCTTCTTGGTATTTTCAATGAAGGTGCCCGTTGGCAATGATTCTTGAAGGGTGGCAAGCTTGGATAGAACATCAGCACGAACATTCTCCATGCAGGGTATATGAGAAATACTGAAGTGCTGGAGATTTGTCGTGTATGAGTATACCCTTTCCAGATACTTCACCATCATAGGATCTCTGGCTTCGTACTCACTTGAAACTTGACCTACCATGAGCTACGAATCCATGAAGACCTTCAGGCTTGTCATGCCCAGCTCGTTGGACACCTTTAGCTGCATGAAGAGTGCTTCATATTTGATCTAGTTGTTGGTTGCCTCGTAGAGGAAACGTAGTGTGTACTCCATGATGACCGCATTAGAGTTAGCGAGAATGAGCCCGACGCCACTTCCTCCCACATTGGACATGCCATCGACATGGAGGATCCACACCATCTCCCTTATAGATGATCTTTACTTAAGCTTAGCTGGTTCGCCCATCTCCTACGAGTCCTCGTCTATCCAGGTGCATTCCACCAGGAAGTTGACTAGGACCTGGGCCTTTTGAGCCAGCCTCTGGTGGTAGGTGATATTAAATTTGCTAAGCTTCATCACCCACTTGGCCAAGCACCCCGATGTATCTGGTCAGTTTAGAATGGCCCTCAATGGTTGGTCAGTGAGGACCACTATTGGGTGTGCTTGGAAATATGACCTAAGATGCTTCATAGACATTATGAGTGAAAAAAAAATCTTTTATGGTTGGGTGTACCTGGTTTTGATGGGGGACAAGGGATATGATCGTTGGTGAGCCTAGAAGTCACCTAAATTAGGATACTATTTTTTTTTGGTATTTTTTTTTTAGGGATGGCGAAGGAATAGTGGAGATGGAAGACAGGGTTTGGAACTCATGGACTTTGGGACTCATCCTAACACAGAGACCTCTCACCTCTAGGCATTACACCCTTGTCGATACTTGGAGGCGCTAGGATGAATCTCAAAGATCACGAGGGGATAAAGAAGATGGAATGGGAAGGGGATAACTTAGGGCATCACGCCCATGCCCAAAGTGAAGGCAAGGAGAATCACTCTTCTAAAAAACTCAAATTCTTTTCTCCAAAAACTATCTTTTTACAAAGGACTGAGGGTGGTATTTATAGAGCTGTCCAACCTCATTTAAATTTGAATACAGGATAAAATGATAGGGATGACTCAAATTCAAATACAAGATAGGATAAGATAAGCCTATCCATATCTAAATCCTAACCAACCAAATCCTAATTCAAATTTCAAATAAATAAATCCTAAATTTATTCTGGATATGCTCTGAGATTCGTACAGCTCCAATATTCATGCTTGCTCCGAGATCCGTGCTGGTGAGGTCCCCATCATTCCCCTGAGGTGGGGAAAACTCGACTTTGTCGAGTTAGATCAGCGGAGGCTTTGATGAACCACATCCAAATACTCTACTATGAGATCTCTATAGCTCTGAAATCCATATGGTTTGAAGATCGTGCAGTAGCTTTGGAAATTGTATAGCTTTGAGGAGTGTACGGAATTTTGAATCAGCAATAAGGAAAGCATATTGCTTTAAAAAACGTGCAGCTCTCTTAAATGAAGTCGACAATGAGGGTGCGGAGAAGTTGGCAGCAGGGGTGGCAACTGCTTCGAGGAATGTGCAGTGCATTCACATTTGTGCCAATGGTCCTCTTCCTCTCTACAAACCGAAACGAACCAGGGAGGAACTCCGCGGAGGGGTTCACCGGCGGGCTCTCCGGCGGTGATGCTGGAAGATGGCAGCACAGGGACACGAAGGGGTTCTGGTGGCTATTCTGGCAGGGAGAGGAGCTTGGCGGATCCAGTGATGGGCTGTCCGTTCGGCTGCAAGCGAGAAGGAAGGGGCTCTACAGGCTAAGATCGGTAGGTCGGAACTGAGGAGGGCCGAGGGCGGGGAAAACCGGCAGTAGACCACTCCCAATCACACCAAGAGGATGAGCCAGGTTGCAACGACAAAGGGCATGATGGCATGCTGGAAGAATGCTAGATCGAGCCCCTCTGATTGAGTCCCATGTCTTGATTAGCCATCGATGAAAGACTTGAGCTCTTTATCTTGAATTCCAAATTTTGATCAGCCCAGCGGTGAGCGAAATCGCCAGCAATCGAGAAGAATCCATCCAGTAGTAGATGGTGCATGAGAACCTTGCCCTCCTCACCCAAGAGGAGCTCTCCTCATCCATTATACCCCCAAAATTTGAGCCAAAACCAATTAAATTCCGTTTGCAAAGACTCCAATGCAAGAAACCCTCAACAAGAAAAGCTGGGGCACAGGAGAATCCAGATCCCAAATAACGTTGAAGCGCATCAAGAAGGCCTTTAGAATATAGCTCCATCAATGTCAACCCCTTCAAGAGACAACCCAAGTGCCTAATCAGATCAAACCCCTCAAAACAGAGAACTCCTGCAATGTCCTCCACCAGATGAATCCATAATCAAATGAAAAATATAGAGTCTCATTCACAGAGGCAAAAGAAATCCACACATCTGCAAGCCCTTTCACAAATCATGGAAGGAGCCAGGCATCTGGAGTGTATCGATATCCCTCCAGTAAGAGCGGGGTTGCTGCTGGTGGATGTTTGGGCTTTCTGTTTGCAGTGAAGTTGGCGGATCTGGAGGGGTCGTGGTGGCGGGGGGCAAGGAGGTTGGCTATGGTGGCTGGACGGCGGCCGGCCGGCCCGGAGGATCATGTCGGTGGAGGCCTCGTGAGGAAGGCGCTGAGGACGATAATCACAAGCCACGGAACAAGATGAGCACCTTGATGGCGGGAGGTAAACGGTGGTGATTTCCATATAGGCGGAGGGGGAATCGAGCAGATTTATGCGGTCGGTTGCTTCCGATTGCAGGCGGAAGGGACCGACGATGGCTGCTGCTCATCCGGCGGGCAAGGGACCAGGCTGAGTATGGCTTCTGAGGAACCAGCGGGCGAGGGGCAGGTCGGGTGTAAATTCTGCCCGAATGAAGGGAGCGGAGCGACAACGGTGGTCGCAGTGAAGGGAAGGCATGATCGGAGATCTGTGCATGGGAAGTTCCAATCAGTGTCGGTGGTGATGGCAGTAGAGGCAATGATTGCAGTGGGCAGTGGATCATAAAGGAGGTAGACACTGGTTGGGAGATTTTTTTTTTTTTTTTTGAAAGGGTGTTGAATCTAGAAAAAAAAAAAAAGATCGTGTGGTATGAAGTGGAGGGGCTCATTGGAGCTTGTGGGAAAGAAAGAGAATCTGGGGTACCCTAATTTTTCTGGGCTCTGATACCAAAAATTGATGAGGGATAGGGTAGGTAGGATCGTTGTGAGCATAGAAGTAACCTAAAATTAGGGTACTATTTTTTTTGGTATTTTTTTCTCTAGGGGTGGCGAAGGAATAGTGGGGATGTAGGATAGGGATCTGGATCTCATAGACTTTGGGACTCACCCTAACAAAGAGACCTCTCACCTCTAGGGCATTACACCCTCCTCGATACTTGGAGGCGCTAGGATGGATCTCAAAGGTCACGAGGGGATAAAGAAGATGGAATGGGAAGGGGAATAACTAGGGCATCACGTCCAGCCCAAAGGTGAAGGCAAGAAGAATCACTCTTCTAAAAAACTCAAATTGTTTTCTCCAAAAAACTTTGTTTTCTTACAAAAGACTGAGGTGGTATTTATAGTCTTGGCCAACCCTCATTTGAATTTGAATACAGGATAAAAGATAAAGATGATTCAAATTCAAACACAAGATAGGATAAGACAAGCCTATCCATATCTAAATCCTAACCACCAAATCCTTATTTAAATTTCGAATAAAAGATAAAATCCCAAACAACTTTATTCTGGATATGCTCTGAGATTCGTGCAAATTCAGGATTCGTGCTTGCTCCGGGATCCATGCTAGCGATGTCCCCATCAGGTTTCTACATCGTGGAGTAGCTTGTGGTGTAGCAAACTGGGCATTGAAGGCCATCCTTATCGGTATAAATCAGCACTAAGCTGACTACCTCTAGAAAAACTATTAGGTACAAGAGGAGCTCCTCTCCAAGCTCCGACCTAGATAGTAGTGGCAGAGAGATGAAAGCTTCTTCAGCCCCTCGAATGCCTCCAACATTCCTTCGTCCAGGCAAAGTCATGCATCACGTGCAAGGCCTTGAAGAACGGCCGACAGTGCTCAACATAATGCAAGATGAAACAGCTTAAGGCGGCGACGTGTATGGTCAAGCACTGGACTTCCTTCTTGGATATGGGGTGCCTCATATCTATGATCACCAAGAGCTTCTCTGGATTGGCCTCGATCCCTCATTGGGTAACCATGAATCCCATGAACTTTCCCACTACACTGCCAAACGTGCATTTGGTGGCATTCAATTTCATTTGACTAAGATGAGGTTATCAATGGCCTTTACCAAGTCGACAAAGTGATCTGATTTTTGGCTACTCATGATAAGCATGTCATCCACATAGACCTACATGTTACGACCTATTTGTTCTTTGAAGACCATATTGACCAGGCACTGGTACATTACTCCCATATTTTTGAGGCTGAATGTCAACACCGTTTAAGTGCGTACCTCAATCGATCATGAATGCTGTATGGTTTTTGTCCCTAGTTGAATGTGATTTGATTATACTCGGAGAAGCATCCATAAAACTAAGGATCTTGTGTCCTAAGATTGCATCCACAATCTGGTCGATCTTGGAGAGCGAGAAGCTGTCCTTCTAGCATTCCGTTTGAGGGTCGGTGTAGTCCACGTAGATCCTTCACTTCCTGGTGGCCTTCTTCACCACCACCATGTTTTCCTATTAATTAGGATACTGTACCTTATGAATAAAACCTGTAGAGAGAAGTTTCTCGACCTCCTCATTAATCATCCTCTGCCTTTTCGGGATGAAACTATTCTTCTATATAACCAGGTGACTATTGGTGTTGACATTCAACCAATGAGTGATCACCTCTGAGAGAATCTTGAGCATTCCGATGTAGTCCAAGCGAAGACATCAACATTGGACCATAGAAAGTCGAGCAACCGGGCTTTCTCCTCCTTGACTAGTAGGGCCCCCACCTGTACTGTCTTTAGGGGATCCTCTCCTGGGAGGAGTAATAGTAATAGCTCGACCATCCCACCGTTTTGTTCCAACTTTATCTGACTTGATTGATCGATGAGTCCGGCCTCTCAGACTCTTGGGACTGCTTGCAAGAAATGCTAGACTGGCTATTGGGATTCCCTCATCTCCCCAATCCCCCCCAGGTTGGAAACTGGATGAGAAGCCACATAGTGGAGATAGTGGTGTCAAGTAGGTTGAGCCTAGGTGCCCCAAGATCAGTGTATGGGGCGATAGGAGCTTCACAATGGTGAATGTTGCCATCATGGTACTCTATCAGGGTGGTGTTCCAGTGGTGACTAGGAGGCTGATTTCTCCTTCCAGCCTAATAAAATTCTCAGTGAAGCCAACGAGGGGTGTGAATACTAATTTTATCAGGTTGGTAGATAAGTGCATCCTTACAAAAGCATCGTAAAAAAGGATGTCAATTGTGCTTCCACTATCAACCATGATTTTTTTGCAGGATGCTTAGCTATTATCATTTCTACAATAATGGCATCATTGTTTGGGTTGTCCACCCTAGCCAACCCTCTCACATTCAGGGGAGTACATCATTAGTCCTCTCACTCTAGCCCTCTTTAACCTTCTCTCTGTCCTCCAAGAGATCATCCCCACCGACTTCTCCATGACTGGTTTGTCGATGGTAGGTGGTTGGACTTTTTCGCTCCTAGCCCCTGGGAAAGCTCCTCCCTCCATGTACTTCTTGAGGTAGCCTCACTTAATCAGGTCCTTGATCTCTCTCTTCAGGTGATTGCATTCCTCAGCATCATGGCTATGGTCATGGTGGAATCAATAGTATCTGGATTTATCGCATCCATCGGATGCCTCAATTGGGGAGGGCAATACAGGAAGCGCTCGCCCTCGATCTCCATTAGGATATTTGCCCTTGGGGCCAGGAGAGGTATGTACTTTCTTCCTTAGTAGGGTCAGTCTTAGGTTGTGGGCCAATCCAAAGGGTCGAGGTCAACTTGGATATCGAGGGACCATCCACCTCCCCTAGGGCTTGCCTCTTCAAGGGCCTCTTGTCTAACTCCATCCTGGTATGGTCAGCCTCTTCTGCTCGAATGTACTTATGGGAGCGGAGGAACAGCTCTGAATATGACTTCGGGGGCTTTTTATTGAGGGAGTAGATGAAGCGAGAGGTCCTGATGGTGCGGACATCGGAGGCACCAGAATAAGATAGAGGCTTTTCAACCCTCTGTGATTGATCAATAATTTATGAGTCCATATGTAATAAGGGCTTAGCCCATCTGAGTCCATTTTAGTTATTATTTGAGTCTTTTAAGTTTCAGTTCTGTACTAGTTAGCTCATGTTGAGCTAGTTCAGTCCAGTGTTAGTCAGCTCATGTTGTGTTAATTTTATTTTTTTGAGTCCTATTCAACCATATTGAAGACTCAAGACCATATCATACAAGTGAAGACCAAGTCCAACCAGATTAAAGACATGAAAGTATAGCCCAAGTCCAACCCAGCTTGAAGATTTGAAGACCACAGGAAAAAATTCAGAAAACCCTGATTCCTTGCAGATCCCTCTAGATGCCCAAATTCCCTTCCAGATGCCAAAATATTCATATACCAAGGCATCCATGATTTTAGAGTTCCATCTGCATCCTAGCCCAAAGAAATCAACCCTAGGCGCCAAGCCCAAGCCCCTAAGAAGCAAGATACCAGGGAATATTCCTGCTACCTGGCTACCAGGCCACCCCAGCTTCCAGAGGACCAAACACATGCGCCCGAGCCCCCTTGGGCCAGCTTCTTGCTGCTCCTAGAAGCCCAACATGCCCCCCTAGGAATTCTTGGAGTGTTGGCCAAGTCAAGAGAATTTTTAGTGATTTTTCTACCTAATGTTTCCTTATTTTCTAGCTAGGGTTTTAGAGGAAAAGGATTCTTATGTAAAGACTTATGTGCCCTTACTTGGAGCCCAAGGTTAAGGGTCTATTTAAGAGACCCTAGCCTCTTGTATGAATGGAGAGATCTTGATATATGAAATAAATCTTGAGTTCTTCTATTGCTTTGTGTGATTACCATGCTGTGTGCATAAAGGGGTTTGAGAGTTCTTCTTCCCGGTGTTATCAACCATCTTCCTGCCACCAACCATCCTTCCAGCCCCCTCCAAAACTTTCTTCTCTTTGTTGTTTTCCTTTATTTTCTTGATTTCCTCTGAGTTTTCTAACCCCTGACATATCGTTTGTAGGTCCCCGAGTTCCTATGAATCCAACGACTCCAGCCAAGCCTCAATCAGACCACCGAGCAGAAAGCCGAGTATTCGCGGGTCTTTAGCTCGATTTTCCAGGTTGCATCCATCGAGGAACGAGAGATCCCTTCACTGCGATCTTTACCGGGCACTTCAGATGTTGTCAGGTACACGCCCTCTACCTCCAGTCTTATTATTGTAGGAGAACTTGCCCTAACCGAGGCTTCTCAGCCGACGATCCTTCTTTAGTACTTTTCTAGGTTCTAATCTGCATGCTTGGCTTCAAAAAATTCATACAAATTTCTCTACAACTATTTTGATCTGAAATTCAGGAATTAATCACCTAACCCCACATATAAACATACAAAAGAATTGCATACATATTAGTCCCGCATCATTTGGTATCAAAGATTATATATAGGGCTTGTTTTCTATAATTTTTCAGTCACTATATACTCTATTAATTAATATTTCTCCCTCTGATCAAAACTCCAAAAATTCTAAACTTTATTTTTCTGGATTCAATATAATTCGCAGTAATGTTCAGGATTTTTTCAGATTTTTTTCTACCTATGAACTTTCTGCAAGCCGAAATACTGCTTGCAAATTTTCGGCTCTATTTTTTTTCAGCAAGACAAGTTTGGAAGTTTTAGAGATTTTTTTAGAATTTTTTGCATATCTTTTAATTTTAGTATATTCCTTTATATTAGGCAATAATTTGCAAGTTTTCTTTTATTAAGAAAATTCCAAAAAAAAAATTACATATTCTCCAAAAATACCAAAAACATCTAAACCCTAATTTGCATCCTTATCTGCCTGCGATCATTGCATAATTTACTTTTAAGGGAACTCTTGCTATATCAGATGGGGGGAGGATTTGATCACCTCTCCTTAGCCCAAAACTACATCCCTTGCATTCGGTCCCAAGCTTTAACCTAAAATTAACTAGACTTAACCCAAGTGGACTAGGGACACCAACTAGTCGGGTACGGGCTAAGTGTCAGATCATTCTGTCAAGCTAACCTGTGTGTGCCTTATGCTCAGTGTCTAGAATGGTGGTTTAGGGATTCAATCCCGAAGGGCTTGTGTGCCTGTCCGCCTACCTGGCCAATCTCTGATTGGTGTCTAGGATTGGCAATCAGGGACCTAACACTCCCTTACACCTACCTGGCTGAGTACAAGGTACTATATGATAGTTTGCCACCCTGATTGAGCATCTAGTTTTGGACTCTAGGTCTAGTCAGCTATAGTCGGTTTGATCGAGTCTTGCATGAGCATTAGATCAGGAGTCCCATCTCATCAACCATCTCCCTGAACCCATGGATAAGCAGGAAGCTAGGATTCAAGCCCTTAGAACCAAATGGCCCAGATGTCTACCTAGTTAATTACCTAAATGACTCAGTTGACCCAGACCAATAGCCTCAACCCAACTCAACCTAGTGAAACCATAGAGCCCAACCCTATGAGAACCCACTACTCTGACCCATATAGAGTCCGATCCTAGGGAACCAATACTCTGACCCATATAAGGAGCCCACCCTAAGAGAACCCCTTACCATGATCCCTACCATGCGGTTAAACCTATGAGAGACCATCGCCATGACCCTTATTATTATACTGAACCTAGGAGGACCCCAAACCCTGATCCCTACCGTGAGGCTAACCTAGGATAGCCAATCATCATGACCCTTATTATGATACTGAACCTAGAGGACCCCAAACCCGACCCTGATCCCTACCGTGAGTTTAACCTAGGAGAGCCCATCGTCAGACCCATACTATGATACTGAACCTAGGAGGACCCTAAACCCTGATCCCTACCATGAGGTTAAACCTAGGAGAGCCCATCGTCATGACCTATACTATATACTGAACCTAGGAGGACCCCAACCCTGATCCATACCTTGAGGCTAAACCTAGGAGAGCCCATCATCAGGACCCAATCCCTAAGATTAGTCCTAGAAGGACCAATCAGGATTTTGTAGATCAGGAAGATAGATCCTATTTACCCACATCCTATAATCCTACTATACCCACAACCTATAGATCTTATGACTCCAAATCCTATGAACCTAGAACCTATGAACCTAGATCCTATACTCTAGATCCCATGATCATAGATCCTATGCACCCACACCCTATAAGCCCCAGTAACCCAAGACCCATAGAGCTGAACCTAAATCCTATGAGCACAGAGAGCCCACAACCCCTAGGTATCAGCCTAGTACTAGTCATGCTTCCCTTAGTCAACTTAAATCCCATAAGATTAGTATCCTTAAATATGAACCCAGTAGTAAGCCACTACCCCTTATACAACCTGAATCTACTAGGATTAGTGTCCATAATCAGAAACCAGGACCTAGCCAATTTTTCCCTAGCCGACATTCTCCAACCATTCCTGAGATTGACAAGGCTTACATTAATGCGGAAGTGTATGAAGCTGATGCAAGCCTAGTGGATGAGTATGAGGGAGAAGAGGAGACACCTTTAGATGACCTAGAATTAGCTGACCCAATAGATACCCAGGTAGAAGCCAACCTAGAGATAGTTGACCTTGACCACATCCAACCAAAAGCTATAGTGGAAGAACAAATAGAGGAAGGAAACCTAGGTACTCCTAGTAGAGCCTTACCTGAGGAAACTATAGAGGAGAGCCAAATTATAGTCTAGTCGTAAAATACAAGAACTAGAAGAATTTGTTAAGGACTTGATCTCTTTGAATCAGTACCCTCAGGATGAGCTTCCTCCTATAGTTCCCATTAAGGACCTCTTCCCTGAGATTAGTAACCCATCCTTCCATTATGCAAACCCCATAGATATACCATAACCTCGTAAGGTTAGCCTCATTAGTCTAGGATTAGTCCCAGACATGCCTTCTTTTATTCTACTTTATCCAACTAATCTGGAACCTTTTTCTCCACCCTACCAGAGTAATTCTGAACCCACTTCCTATTTCCTGCCCTTTCCTGAGTTTTCTCATGTGTCTATAACTATTAGGTTACATTTTTTTGAGGTTACTAGGTTGCAAGGATCCATAGAGCCCATCCCATTTGCTACCTACTTTTGGCAGACCCTCTGTCACTTATTAGGAGTTACTAGCAAATTTTCTTCTGCATGTCATCCTTCAACCATGACTCATGCCCCCATGCCCAAGTGGTAGTTAAGACCTAATAAACCTATTTAGTTAAGTCTGTTAGGTATAGGTTTGAGTCCTTTGCATCATCTTGATAGGAGTTTGCATGTGCCTAGCATGTTTACCACCTGCACTAATATTAAAAAACTGGCTAATTCTCAAAGAAGGGTCAAAGAATTTGATGTAGTGGATTCTATCTTGATTAGGCTTAGGCCTAAAAGAAGCTTCATGCTCGCAAAGCCGGACCTTTTAAAGTGATAGAGAAGGTTGGATCAAATGCCTATGTGTTAGACTTGTCTTCGGATATGGGCATTAGTTCTACCTTCAATATTACAGACCTGGTTGAGTATAGGAAACCGGCAGCGATACCTAGCAAGGCCTTTGGACCTATTCCTTTTCGTTGTGAGTGACCCAAACCCAGAGTGTCCACTAAAAAATTGGCCTGAGAGAGGAGAACGGATCGATCATATCTTGGACGATCAAGCCATCATGACCCGGGGCTGTGGCTATCAACGCTTCCTGGTCTGATGGTAAGGCCGGCCAGAGTTAGACGATTCATGGATTTCTCAAGAGGACTTGCAGCACCTCAACCCAGACCTCCTCAAGAGATATGTGAGCTAGCTTGATCTTCACTCGATAGGGTCAAGTTCCTCCCACCCTGAGAGATGTGGTGCGGACACCGGAGGCACCTGAATAAGACAGAGGCTTTTCAACCCTCTATGAATTGATCAATAATTTATGAATCCATCTGTAATAAGGGCTTAGCCCATCTGAGTCTATTTTAGTTATTATTTGAGTCTTTTGAGTTTCAGATCTATACTAGTCAGCTCATGTTGAGCTAGTTCAGTCCAGTGTTAGTCAGCTCATGTCGAGCTAATTTTATTTTTTTGAGTCCTATTCAACCATATTGAAGACTCAAGACCACATCATACATGTGAAGACCAAGTCCAACCAGATTGAAGACATGGAAGTATAGCCCAAGTCCAACCCAGCTTGAAGATTTGAAGACCCTAGGAGGAAAATTCAAAAAACCCTGATTCCTTGTAGATGCCCTCTAGATGACCAGATTCCCTTCTAGATGCCAAAATATTCATATGCCAAGGAATCCATGATTTTAGAGGTCCATCTGCATCCTAGCCCAATGAAATCAAGCCCAGGCGCCAAGCCCAAGCCCCTAAGAAGCAAGATACCAGGGAATATTCCTGCTACCTGGCTACCAGGCCACCCTAGCTTCCAGAGGCCCAAACCCATGCGCCCGACCCCTTTGGGCCGGCCTCTTGCTGCTCCTAGAAGCCAAACACGCCCCCCTAGGCATCCTTGGAGTGTTGGCCAAGTCAAGAGAATTTTTAGAGATTTTTCTACCTAATGTTCATTATTTTCTAGCTAGGGTTTGAGAGGGAAAATGATTCTTATGTAAAGACTTATGTGCCCTTACTTGGAGCCCAAGTTTAAGGGTCTATTTAAGAGACCCTAGCCTCTTGTATGAAGGGAGAGATTTTGATATATGAAATAAACCTTGAGTTCTTCTATTGCTTTGTGTGATTACCCTGCTGTGTGCATAAAGTGGTTTGAGAGTTCTTCTTCCCGGTGTTTGCAACCATCTTCCTGCCGCCAACCATCCTTCCAGCCCCCTAGAAAACTTTTTTTTCTTTGTTGTTTTCCTTTATTTTCTTGATTTTCTCTGAGTTTTCTAACCCCTGACAGGTCATTTGTAGGTCCCCGAGTTTCTATGAATCCAACGACTCCAACCAAGCCTCAATCGGACCACTGAGCAGAAAGCTGGGTATCCGCGGGTCTTTGGCTTGGTTTTCCAGGCTGCATCCATCGAGGAATGAGAGATCCCTTCACTGCGATCTTCACCGGGCACATCAGATATTGTCAAGTACACCCCCTCTACCTCCAGTCTTATTATTACAGGAGAACTTTCCCTAACCGAGGCTTCTCAGCCCTGGCGATCCTTCTTTAGTAATTTTCTAGGTTCTAATCTGCATGCTTGGCTTCAAAAATTCATACAAAATTCACTACAACTAATTTTGATATGAAATTCGGGAATTAAGCACCTAACCACACATATCAAACATACAAAAAGAATTGCATACATATTAGTCCCACATCACCTGAGCTCTCTCTTTAATGTCAACATGGCAATGGGCTTGTCAAGATTGAAAATCTCTAGGGTAGATACCTTGAACCGGAACACATAATCCTAGAGAAACTCACGATCCTATTATCAGATGGAGAAAAGGCTGCCAGCTTTATGTGGTACCTTCTTGCAAGCATCGAAATGAGCCATAAACTTTCTCTTGAATTGCTCGAAGGAGTCAATGCTCCATGGCTCAAGGTGGGAGTACTAAACTCAGGCCACCTTGCAAAGCATAGATGGGAAAGTGATGTAGAGAATAACATTAGTGGCCCCTTGGACCTACATGAGAGCCTTGTAATTCTCAAGGTGGTCAAGGGGATCCATAATCCCATTGTAGGGGTCCACTTGGAGCATTAAAAATTGACTGAGGATCAGATTCTCTTGGATTATGAGAGAGAGATTCTGGCAAGTATCATGACCCATGAGCTCATGTGAGGAGCCTTGAATCTCAGTAAACTAGTGGGCCAAATCAACCAATCTATGCTCTTGTTCCTCGAGGCGCTTCTCTGCTCGATAGCGGATGGCCTCATCTATGGACCCCTCTATAAAGGCCATTAAGGGAGAAGAGGGTGCAGACAAAAGGAGCTCACACTTAAGTTCCCAATCATGTTAGCACCGCTAGTGCGATATCGCACCAAGGTCCAAGACCTGGGAACGGCTCTCCCGATCGGTCGAACTACCTTGGTGCTTTCTCTCGATCATCTATAGCCTTCCCCATGAGTAAGAGGCTGCATGCGATGGCCCCTCCTAGATGGATCTGAGGCTAGCAAGGGGATCAACAGCATGGGCCAAGAGTGTCCCCGGCTACTGCTGTGTTATGAGGGATTGATGGCATTGGTGCAGTTGGTGCACTACCATAGCCAAGGTTTGGGCCTGCTACATAAGTATGGCGACGTGCACCGATTGATCGACTATAGGTGATGGTGAAGGGAGGTGAAGCTTCGCCTCTTGGCTGTGCCTGTCAACAGGTGGGATGGATCCCCTATATGGCTGGCAAAAGATTCTCGCGCTCTGGTCACCACCATGAGATCTGTGGGGGCTGCTCTTACCGATGTGACCTTCTACCTAGCATGCCAATCTATTACTGCCATGATCATCGTGGCCTGTAGCTCTAACATGGTGTAGGTGAACTGGTCTCCCTGAAGGTGTGGGTCCCTTTTCTCTTGACTTTGCGATCGGTAGGTCTTGTAGAAAAGAGGAGACCCGGGCCGAGGATCCTGATTGGGACACTCCAATTTTCAAGTTAGTGGGATGACCAAGGAAAATAGATCCTCTACGATGGAGATTAGAAGTGCCCCCACATAGAGGAAGAAAAACTAAGACAAGAAAGAAAGGACATAAAGTTAGAGTGTGGAAGGTTCTCTCTACTTGGTCCCTTGCCCCTTGTTCACTTTCTTATTATCATCCTTTTATTGGAGGTCCCTCTTTCCATTATATAGGAAGTTGTTGGGCGAGATCTGATATAGAGCCTTGCTGGGACATCCCTTTCCCAGTATCCCACTTGGGTGGGGTTACTTTCTTTCAGAATTTCCCCCTCGGACCGGTCCCTGAAGGGGGGCCCTCCTATAGGGGCATTGATCAGTGCACCGTAGAGCTTGTCCCCCAAGTGGAGTGGCATTTCATGGAGGGTGCGAAGACCAAGCCATGGAGCTTCGAGTCACGATCGAGCGCTTCCTCTTTTCGGGGGACCATTCGCATGCTACAGGGCCTGGGGCTTTGATAGGATACCTCTCTTTGAGAAGACACAGGTGACATGCCATGGAAACTAGAGCCCCGGATGGGGCATGCACCTGGCAGAGGGTACAGGTGGCATGCTACAATTCCTATAGCCTGGTAGAGCATTCATTGCATAGGACATGCGGGTGGTGTGCTGCGGGGCCTGAAATCCCTGGTGGAACATGAATCACCCTCAAGAGTCATAGGTAATCTAGGAGGGATGTCAAAGAGTCTTCATACTATGGCTTGAATTTTTTCTATCTCTATTTCATGGGAGCTGCACCTTTCTTTCGGCAGCCCCTTTGGCCATGGTTGGGGTGTGCCTTCTTGTCCTTAGGGACCTTTCTTTGATGGGAGCTCGACCTTGGATGGGAGCTTGACCTTAGGCGGGAGCTCAACCTCGGACAGGAGCTCACCCTCAGATGGAAGCTCGACCTCGGGCATGAGCTCAGCCTTAGGCAAGAGCTCGACCTCGGACGAGAGATCAACCTTGGACGGGAGCTTGACCTCGGACAGGAGCTCGACCTCAAGCTGGAGCTTGACCTTAGGTGAAAGCTTAACCTCAGGTAAGAGCTCAACCTCAGATAGGAGCTCGACCTTGGGCAGGCCAGGTGGTGCCTCTTGCCACCATGATGCCTAGTTGGAACCCATACGAGAGCCAAGTCAATGGCTCGCCACATCTTATGCTTTTGTGGATGCTACGTTGGCGGCTCTCTGCATCACTATCCATGCTTTTCTTTGTTTTCTAGCAAATCAAAACTAAACCTGAGGAGAGGTGGTGTCAGTTGCTAGCCTAGCTAAAGGAGTGATTGAGAGGGGGTTTCCACTTGGTCGCTAACCCATCTAGAAAAAAGCTGAGGTGGGGTCTTCGCCATGGGTGCTGATCTAAGTGGAAGAGAGATGAGGGGTATTCTTCTAATGCATGCCAAGTGGAGAGTTGAGATAGGATTGAGGGAGGCCTTCCAAGCATTGATTCGAGCAGAGAAGAGCTGAGGGGTAGTCTTGGTATGGGCATCAGTCCGAATAGGGAAGAGGTTGAGGCAGTCTTGCCATGGGCATCGATCTAGCAAAGCTGGGAGTTCTTTTGAGTGCTAACCATATTGGAGGATGCCAAGGGAAGTCCCTATCTAGGTGCCGACCAGACTGGAAGAGCTGAGGGTAGTCCCTCTCTAGGAGCCAACCAGATCGAAGGATGTCGAAGGGAGTCCCTCTCTGGGTGTCAACTGGACTAGAGGAGCCAAGAGCCTACGATCATTAATCTGACTATGGAGATGAGAGACCAAGCTAGAAGTCCTTGCATCCATCTTGCATGTGATGATCCATGCTGATTAGAGGAGAGTCGAGGTGAGATTGAGAAGCTGCTCAAGGCTACTGAGCCTTCTGAGGATGTTGTTCCATGTCCAAGGGGACTGTCGTGGTCACCGTTTCAAGTGAAGAAGAGGCCAAGGCCAGTAGACTTGACACAAGAGGAGAGGAGATTAGGGACCCTCGACACATTTCCCTTGAATGGAAAGGAAATGGAGATAAGGACCTCTGGAAGCTCGCTATGGAGAGGAGTCGATGTAGGGGGAAAAACTCCAATGGGTTTCCTATGACTTTCGATCAGGACGAAGGTGAAGTCTCCTAGAACTTCCAATAATTCTTCTAATTGGGAGGGAAGATATCTCCCTGCCATTATTTTTCTTGTGAGAAGCTTCTAGAACTCTTATTTGGAGGTAGTACCAAGATTGAAAAAATACAAGTTGGAAAGGAAAAAGAGAGATGCCATTGATGCCAAAGGCAAGACCCAAACGGGATCTCATTAGACCAGGGGGAGATAAAGTGGGAGAAGCTTCATGAATTCTCTGGTCCCTTGTTAAGACTTGGAGGCTTGGGGATCTTGTCAAGCTTAGTGAAGGTTCATTGGAGGGGATGAACTATGATGCAGAACAGAAGCTCTGATACGAAAAATGATGCAGAACAGAAGCTCTGATACCAAAATTGATGCAGAACGAAAAAGATGATGCAAAAAAATGATGCAAAACAAAAAACAAAGAAGCGTATGCGGAAGTAAATTAAGATTATTATTATTATTTTTTTAATGTTTTGAAGTTGGCTTAAACTCAAAGAAAGTTAAACTAAATTGAAATAAACTATATAATAATTGAAAGCATAATTCAAAGAAGCTAAGTTATCAGAGTAGTTCAGAAGTAATGGATCGCTGGGGGTTGAGAAACTCCCAGACCTAGGGTTTCGCTCTGAACTTTCAACAGGACAAAGAGATGGTTTACTAACCAGACAGTGATCTTCACAGAATTTGGATGGAAGAACTCTCTCGAGCAGATTGTTGGATCCTCGGATTCGGCTATCTTTGCAATGGATTCTCCAATACTGGTCTCGTGGCTGGGTCGGCTTCTCCTGAACTCAAGATCTAGGAAGAAGAAAAACAAGTGATGGATTCAGAGACTCGGGAAAGGATTTACCAATTCGAAGAACTTGAAGGCTGATGTCGCTGAGATCCGGATTCTCTTGAAGGCTGATTTGACTCCCTCTGGAAAGAGCTTTGGATCTGAAGTATCCGGACTGTAGCTGGATGCTGGTGGTCGGCCTGGACTAGGGTTGGGGTTTGGGGATCTCACACCTCCTCAAGGTTCCTGGGGAACCCGGATTTACTCCCTCACGGAGCTCAACACCTGGATGCAAGTGCGGAAGAGAGAAAACACAGAGTTTGCTCACAAAAAAAAAGTTGGTTTCATTCATCTGATTTTTTTCAAGAGTTACATAGAGTTGAATATATAGACATAACAAAGAAATAAAATTTCATACACTTCCCATGTGGGACCAATAGGACTAACCCACATTTTAGGCATCAAATTCTCTTCCCAAGACTCCTTCCATGAGTGGGCAGCCCAAAAGCTCCAAGAAAACTTGAAAATCAGCTCCAAATGGCAGGTTATGGGGGTGTCTCCTAGTATCTCTCCATGAATCAAGGATTTTCCCTTCATGGTTTGGCTCTTTTGGACACCTCCTAGTCTTGCTCCACAAGTTTAGGCTTCTTCCTTTCATGGCTTTGGCACTTTAAGAAACTTTTGGGTGCCTCCTTGATTTTCTCCCCAAGACATGCTCTCTTCCCTTTTATAACTTGGGTTTTTGTGGAACATTGTGGGGCACCTCCTTGATCCTCTTTTCAAGAAAAATTCTTGCCATCCTAGCTTGGATTTATCTGGAAAGAAGTTGGCTCCTCTTTGGATTGAGGTATCTTGATGGATTTCTCCCCCAAGTGGCGCATGAAAGAAGGGACCTGCTTTCTTGTGGTGTGGGGACCAAGGCACACTGGATGGAGATGTGGCACCTCCTGGACTCTGGCATGTGGCTGGGAGTGTGGCGCCCACTTGCTTTGTCTTGGGAGAAAATGTGGCACCTTGGAGAAGACCTAGACCACTACTAGGACCTGTATTGAGTCAACATGACTCAACAAAATTTAAATTACAGGGAAATACAGACTCAAACTAAAATTGAGTTGACCAAGTCAACCCTTATTACAAAACCAAAAAACCCTAATTCTTCGGGCAATGTCAATCAGAGATCCAAATGGAGCCCTGAAGTCTTCTTCTGAGTCTGGTGCCCGCACCAATTCTCCCGGGTGGGAGGAACTCGACCCTGTCGAGTATGGATCAAGCTGGCTCTGGTATCTCTCCAAGAGGTCTGGGTCCAATTCTTGTAATTCTTCTCGGGAGATCCAAGAGTTATCAGAATCTGGCCTTCCTTGCCAGCGGACCAGGTATCTTTGGTATCCTCGATTACGAGTAGAGATAACCTGATCATCCAGGATCTTTTCAATCTGCTCTTTCCCCACAGGCCAGTTTGTTGGTGGACACACAGGGTTGGGTTCACTCTTAAGAGCAGGATTAGGCTCAAAAAGGCTCACTGGGAATCACAGCTGGCTCTCTATACTCTACTAGGTCTGTAATGTTGAAAGTGGAGCTAATGCCTAGTTCTGAAGGCAACTCGAGCACATAGGCATTGGACCCTACTCTCTTCTCCACTCTAAATGGTCCAGCTCCTCTAGCATGTAACTTTCTAACAGTTCCAGGAGGAAATCATTCAGGCCTTAACCTAATCATTACATAGTCTCCCTCAACAAAAGTTTTGACTCGTCTTTGAGAATCAGCCAACTTCTTATAAGTTTCATTACTTAAAGTTATTTTGGCATGAATTTTTTTATGCAAGTCCTTTATATGCTATGCAAGTGAATCAAGAGACTTGTGTGTATGGGCTAATAGTGAAATCAGATCAAGTGGTGTGTGAGGCTTGTATCCATGAACAATTTCAAAGAGACTCTAGCCTATAGACCTATTGATCGAAACATTGAATGTAATTTCAGCCCTGAACAAAATACAAATCCCAATTCCTGGTGCTCTCAATCAAACCAAAATCTGAGTCAATGTCCTAAACTCGACTGACGATGCATTCCTAAAGAATAGACTTTATTCAAAGGAACCCTAGGTCTAAACCAAACAAACTATGACTCTCTAGGTTTGACCTTGGGTCGGAGGATGGCATGCAGAGCATGAAAACTTATCATGGGTGCCTAGTAGGTGCCATAAGGTCTTCCAGAAGTAGGTGGCAAACCTAATAGGTTTTGACACGTGGTTCACTCTAAAGACTTCGACAAAGTATACTTGGATGGTGTAAGAAGCATTGGAAGTCCTAGAGAAAGGGAGGAGATATGAGGTGGAGTCTCGAATTACCTGTTGACTAAAGGTGGTGACCTGAAGGTTTGAATGGTGATCTATGAGTGTCAACTGGTCATCCTTACGAAAGGAAAAGTTTGCTACTCCCAGTAATGGATCAAGAGATGGTTCAGGAAGTAGCCTAGGACATGTGATTGCAATAGTAAAGGTTTGTTCTCTAAGCAAATAATGATCCACTTTCTCAAGAACTGGATTAGAGAATGATTCATGGGAGGGCCTATGGATGATGACCTCAAGACTTGAAATTTGACCTATGGGTGTGGAAAGGTATACTCTATAGAAGGGTAGGTCAGTCATGCAAAGGAAGGGGTTTGGGGCCATAAGGAGGACTTCTACAGGACTGGGTGAATCAATCCGCTCAAGACAAGGATGTTCAACTGAGATTACGGGAGAGACCTTAGTGGCTGGGCATGGGACAAGGTCCAATTGTAAGAGGCTTGATTCAGTCATCCTAAGGAGAGGATCTACCATAGGGTGGGCAAACTTAAACAGTTCAGTACAAAGATCTTCAATTGGTACTTGGGGAATGACTGTCATTAGAGGGTACGAACTAATAGCTCGGGCTAACACTATGAGTTCTTCCTGGGGGTATTTGACTAAAGGAACCTGGTTCTCACAAATCTCTTGAATTTCTGAACTAGGTCCTATCAGTTGGTTGCTTTCCAAGGTCTCTTCAGGTAAGGAACCAATAGTATCAATGTCACATTCTTCAAGTTCTTCCCCGTCACATTCATCAACTAGAATCAAGCCAGCATCATATACTTCCTCGATGCCATCTTCAATGGATTTTGGGTCAGTGGTAATCGGGTCAACTGATTCTAGGCTTGTCATACCTAACCGTTCATCCTCATTGGTAGGCTTGGGTTCTCCCTCATTAATGTCATCCTTAGGATTCTTACCACTTAGCTGTGCACAAGCCAGTCCTATGCATGGGCACTGACTAGATTTATGGCCTCTTTCTCCACAAAACAAACATTCTTGAGATATAGGAACCTGGGTCACACTGGGTTTCAAGCTAGTAGAGACCTTACTTGGGCATGGGTGTGGATCTAAATTGTTTGATCTAGAAGACTTGGGTTGTTGAGTGACTGGTCTAGAATATTGTAAGGACCTCTCATAGACACGATCCACACTATAGATATCATGGTTAGGCTTCCTAAGGTTATGCTCGGGATCACGGTATAATGTCCTCCTAGGTTCCTGGCATGGGTGAGGTTGGGGCCTATTAAATTTTGGATCAGGGGTCCAATTTTGATGTCTACGTTTCTCAAGTACTTGGACTCGATCCCTAAACTGGGAAAAACTCTCATTCATGTCCTGACTCAATTTGGTCATACTTTTGGTAAGATTTCTAACCATGGCCTCTAAATCTAGTTGGGTTTGACTAGGTTGGTATGGTACTCCATTCCGGGCAGACATGATGATGCAAGCAAGCACACAGAATGTGACTAGACTAAAGCGACTACTGGCTCACTAGACCTAGAGTCCAAACTAGATGCCCAATCACAGTGGCAAGCTATCCTGTAGTAACTCAGGACTTAGCCAGGCAGGTGTAAGGGGAGTGTTAGGTCCCTAAATGCCAATCGTAGACACCAATCAGAGATTGGCCAGGTAGGCGGACCAGCACACAAGCCCTTCGGGATGGAATCCCTGAACCACCATTCTAGACACTGAGTACAAAGCACACACAGAGTAACCAGACAAACTGACTCAACACTAGCCTTGACCCGACTTGTTGATGTCCCTAGCCCACTAGGGCAAATTAGGTCTTATTAATTTTAAGATTAAAGGCTTAGGTTCGAATGAGTTAATGGTGGTTTTGGGCTAAGGAGAGGTTATCAACTCCTTCCCTTATCTTAGATGCTCAAATGCCCTTAAGATGAATTAAGAGATGATCACTCAAAAATAATTGAATTGCAGAAACACAAAATCAGAGTTGCAGTAATTTAATCTTCAGAAATATCACGGAAACCAATAAATCACAAGAAAATTAAGAAAAATAGTATCAATTATACTGGTTTCAGCAAAATAAAAATCACCAAATTTGGAGTTACCTGCAGTGAGAAATAATTCTTACAACAGGAAAATTACGGGCTGAAAATAGAGTACTTCCCCGTTTACAATTCCTGCTACGAAGTTGTAACCCAACGGATCCCCTACACACCCTAGGAACACCCCATGGAATGGGAAGAGGAGATTTGCACCTCGCTTCATTCCTAGGACCGGACGTCCTGGGGAGTCTACTTCGAGCAGACAAAGTAAAAAGAGAGAGACTCAAACAAGCAATCAAAACAGAAACCCTAGACAGGGCTCTGATACAAAAAATGATGCAGAATAGAAGCTCTGATACCAAAAATGATGCAAAACAGAAGCTCTGATACCAAAATTGATGCAGAACGAAAAAGATGATGCAAAAAAATGATGCAGAACAAAAAACAAAGAAGCGTATGCGGAAGTAAATTAAGATTATTATTATTATTTTTTTAATGTTTTGAAGTTGGCTTAAACTCAAAGAAAGTTAAACTAAATTGAAATAAACTATATAATAATTGAAAGCACAATTCAAAGAAGCTAAGTTATCAGAGTAGTTTAGAAGTAATGGATCGTTGGGGGTTGAGAAACTCCCAGACCTAGGGTTTCGCTCTGAACATTCAACAGGACAGAGAGATGGTTTACCAACCAGACAGTGATCTTCACAGAATTTGGATGGAAGAACTCTCTCGAGCAGATTGTTGGATCCTCGGATTCGGCTATCTTCGCAATGGATCCTCCAATACTGGTCTCGTGGCTGGGTCGGCTTCTCCTGAACTCAAGATCTAGGAAGAAGAAAAACAAGTGATGGATTCAGAGACTCGGGGAAGGATTTACCAATTCGAAGAACTTGAAGGCTGATGTCGCTGAGATCCGGATTCTCTTGAAGGCTGATTCGACTCCCTCTGGAAAGAGCTTTGGATCTGAAGTATCCGGACTTTAGCTGGATGCTGGTGGTCGGCCTGGACTAGGGTTGGGGTTTTGGAGATCTCACACCTCTTCAAGGTTCCTGGGGAACCCGGATTTACTCCCTCACGGAGCTCAACACCTGGATGCAAGTGCGGAAGAGAGAAAACACAGAGTTTGCTCATAAAAAAAAAGTTGATTTCATTCATCTGATTTTTTTCAAGAGTTACATAGAGTTGAATATATAGACATAACAAAGAAATAAAATTTCATATACTTCCCATGTGGGACTAATAGGACTAACCCACATTTTAGGCATCAAATTCTCTTCCCAAGACTCCTTCCATGAGTGGGCAGCCCAAAAACTCCAAGAAAACTTGAAAATCAGCTCCAAATGGTAGGTTATGGGGGTGTCTCCTAGTATCTCTTCATGAATCAAGGATTTTCCCTTCATGGTTTGGCTCTTTTGGACACCTCCTAGTCTTGCTCCACAAGTTTAGGCTTCTTCCTTTCATGGCTTTGGCACTTTAGGAAACTTTTGGGTGCCTCCTTGATTTTCTCCCCAAGACATGCTCTCTTCCCTTTTATAACTTGGGTTTTTATGGAACATTGTGGGGCACCTCCTTGATCCTCTTTTCAAGAAAAATTCTTGCCATCCTAGCTTGGGTTTATCTGGAAAGAAGTTGGCTCCTCTTTGGATTGAGGTATCTTGATGGATTTCTCCCACAAGTGGAGCATGAAAGAAGGGACCTGCTTTCTTGTGGTGTGGGGACCAAGGCACACTGGATGGAGATGTGGCACCTCCTGGACTCTGGCGTGTGGCTGGGAGTGTGGCTTCCACTTGCTTGGTCCTGGGAGAAAATGTGGCACCTTGGAGAAGACCTAGACCACTACTAGGACCTGTATTGAGTCAACATGACTCAACAAAATTTAAATTACAGGGAAATACAGACTCAAACTAAAATTGAGTTGACCAAGTCAACCCTTATTACAAAACCAGAAAACCCTAATTCTTCGGGCAATGTCAATCAGAGATCCAGATGGAGCCCTGAAGTCTTCTTCTGAGTCTGGTGCCCGCACCAAACTAGGAGCTTGGTGGATCAGCTTGACGATGTCGCACCCTCTCCTGAAGCATGTCACAAGTCAAGCATAACTTGGAGGCCAAGTTTAGTTGAAATTTGCTTTGTTTTATGTAAGTCACTTCATCCAAGTCTGAATTTATCTTGTTTTCATATCCTTGGCTCAAGCAAAATTATCCTTAATAGATATCCCCTACTATCTTGTCTGAGCTTTGGTCAGGCTATGGGAGTACTTATTCAGGGGTCACCAAGGATATGGAACCAAAATTGATCGAAGGTTCCTTCAGTGTACCGATCAGAGATTGTTGAGGCTTTGGAGCTATTATAAAGCCTTGAGGCTCTGATTGATTGAAGGTCACTTAAAGTTGTAAGTGTTGAAATGGCTTAAATTTTGTAGTCTGTTGAGAGGTCGTTGAGGCTCTGATCAATCTGGGATCAGTCCTTTGGAGCTAAGGACATTGATCTCTTGGGGCTCTAACCAATAGTGAGTCATGTTGACCCCAAAAATGATTTTAAAAATTATAAAACATTGAAGCATAAATAGTATACTAACATCTTTTAAATGTTATGAATGTTTTTGTAAAGCTTTCTCCAATGGCCAATCTTCCATGAAAAACCTTTTGAATCATTAAAATAGTTTGTGAGCTAATAGAATGCTTAGTGAGCTTACATGGATCTTTATAAACATGTATATATCATTATAAATTATTTTAAGCCCCTAAGAGAATCTATGTATCATGGGAAGTGCGATTATCTTAATTTTGTCATTAAAATTGTTTAAAATGGTTAGATAATTCATTGGAGGTCTTTAAAATGTTTGGAGAGGTCATTTGTACTCAAGGGTAAAGAGTTGTTAGAATACTAGCTTGGACTGAAAGAGCCGACTTCTAAGGAAGAGCCAACTCTAGCTCGACATGCTAAACTAGCACAGTACATAGAGGAGCCAACTCTCTCAATTTAACAAAAGCATGGATTTCTAGACATAGTGCAGAAGAGCCATCTCCTAAAATTTGAGCCAGCTCTCTCAGTTTAACAGAAGCAGGGTTTTTTGGACAGTGTAGAGGAGCCAACTCACAGTTTTCAAGCTAGATCTCTTAGAGAAATAGAGAGCATTTTTTGAAAATCCTGCATATGAGCTAACTTGCAATAGACAAGCTGACTCATAACCCGTCTAACAAAGCTATAACAACTAGTTTCAAAACTTTTAGATTTTATTTTTTAAGGATTCTAATGGCTATTTTTTGACTTCCAATATCTAGAAAAGGGTAGAAATGACTTTAAACCAATGGGAGATCATTTGAAGAAGTATGAATGCTTGGATTAAAGTCAAAAACCAAGATTTCTATGAACATTCCTTGACCAATCATTGCAAATAGTGAGAACTATTAGAGCTATCACCTAAAAACTTAAGAGAATTATAACTCCTTCCTACCTACTCTCTTGAAACATTAAGTGAGCAACTCAGAAAGCTTAGAAGATCAACCATTGAAGACTTAAAGAGTCTATAAGAGGAGCTTCATTAGCAACCTTCTACTTTTTTAAGAGTTTGTCTGTTGCTATATTTTTTTTGTTTTGGTATTGTTACAAGCTCAATAGGTAGCTAAAACTTAGGATTAGTCTTAAGATTTTGATTGGCTAGCCTTAGAAAACCAATTGGATTATTTATGAGCCTAGAAAATAAATGATTATATAGGATTTTTGTTTATGATCCTGGTTGAAAATAAATTGGATGTATTCTTACAAGAATATAGTGAAATCTCATGTGGACCTTGGGGAGTGGACATAGGAGCTGGTGTTGTTCTAAACCACTACAAATCTTTATGTTTGTTTGATTGTCTCTTTCCTTCTCTCTTATTTGTTTAGCTTTTGCATATCATACTATACTTGGCTCATACATTGCATAATTTTTTAAAAGTATATATTTATCTTAATTTTATAAAAAACCAATTCACCCCCCTCTTGGGTTGTCAATCTAGGAAACAAGTGGTATCAGAGACATCTCAATGCTGTTAATCTATGGCGGGGACACCAGGATCAGATAAAGATCACTAGATCCCATATGGTTTATTGATTAGGATTTTAATTTTAGAACCTTAATAATGTGTCAAAGTTTTGAAAGTTTTGTAATCAATTAAGATTGAGTCCTGTAATAAGTTAAGGTTAGATGATTTTCCTCAACCCTCAACCTTAGTCAGTATATTGAGTCCTATACTTCAATAATGAGTCCAGTATGAGTTCAAATTTTGTACAAGAGAAGAGGTTACCATATTTTGGAGTTCCACCAAGCCACATGCAGGAGTCAGAGGCCACTATATCGGCTTGTTGGATTTTGTGTGACACCATAAGATCCACAATGCTCTCCAGAAATCCTGATTCCTTCCAAATGCCCTCCAGATGCCCAGATTCCCTTTCAGATGCCAGAGCATATTCCTAGACCAGCGCACCCATGAATCCAAAGGTCCACCTGTATCTCAGTGCAAGAGATCAAGCCCAGGCACCAAGCCCAAGCCCTTAAAGGTCCACCTGCATCCCAGTGCAAGAGATCAAGCCCAGGCACCAAGCCCAACCCTTAAGAAGCAAGATTCTATGGAATATTCTACTACCTGGCTACTAGGCCACCCCAGCTTCTAGGAGGCCCAAGCCCATGCGCCATCCAACTTTTTGGGCTGGCCCCTTGTTGCCTTGAAGCCCAACATGGCAAGCCTTGGCATCCTTGAAGGGTTGACCAAGTCCAAGTGTCCTTAAGTGAGAAGGAGAAGACAAGTCTAACCTAGTTAGGATTTATGTTCCTAGTTGTTTTAAGATTTGTAATTCTAACCTAGCTAGGAATGACTTGTAATCTAACTAGGAAAAGGCTTGTTAACCTAAGTATAACCCTAGATAGGAGAGGGCATGGGAGCTTTATAAATACCCCAACCTTGTTCCTCTTGTAATAGCTTTTCTCTTATGAATATAATTTGCTAAAGTTTTGAATCATTGTTTTGTTCTTGTGTTGGTTCTTATTTTGAGTGCTCTCCTTGTGACCCTTGGCCAAACCCCAGCTGCCCTAGCTTCCATCTGCATGCCAGGAGATCAGCCATTCCTAAGGAAGTGAAGCCCTAGCTATCATCCAGGTCAAGGAGCTTCTTCTTCCCCAAGCAACCCACTCCTAACCCTAATCCTGATTTCTCTTAAACCCTAGTTTCCATTCCAATTACTCTTTGTTGTTTTGATTGACCTCTTGATGTGGAAACTAGATATGCATGCAATTATTTTTTGTATTTTAAATATTGAGTGATAGGTTTTAATCTCGAAGATCATACCAAATAATGATGTAAAGTGTTCTATATAAAATTATGAAACTATTAGCATGCATAACAGGACCTAGAAGCAATGGAAAGAAGACCATTGAGGCTAAGAAGTCTCGGTTGTGCTAGTTCATCTGCAATAAAGCATCTGGCAGGTAGAGGGAGTGTACCTGGCAATGGTAGATGCGTCTGATTTAGATCGTATGCGAATAGGTTGCTCCCACTCCCGGATGCGACCTAGAAAATAAAGCCAAAGACCCACGAATTCCTGACTTTTTACTCTATGATCCGATTGTGACCCAGCTGGAGTCGTTGGATTTGTTGGAATCGAGGGACCTGCAACAGCCATTCTAAGATCATAAAACAAAGCACAGGTGGAGAGTTAATTGATAAACAAGCAAAGGGAAGATGGCGTTTGAAGAGGGCTACTAGGGCTTGGAGAGGTAGATGGAGTCTGGAGGCAGGTGTTGGACATCTGGAAGAAGAAGTGCTCTCATAGAATCCCTTTTTAGCACATAGCAGGTAGCACACAGCAATTGGAGAATTCAATATTATTTCATGAGACATAGGGCCCAAGCAAAAGTTAGTAAATTTTCATAAAAGGAGTCCCTTATATAGAGTCATGAGACTTAGGGCCCAAGCAAAAAAAAAAGGAAAATAAGGGGTGCCCACTTTCTACCTAAAGTGTGGGGCTGAATACATGGAAGAAAACACTCTCATGCCATACAAAATCCCTCCAAACAAGGTAGGTAGTGGGCAGCCAAACGAGGGGACAAAGGGGTGCCAACTTCTTACTTCTCTTGGATTGGGGTGGACCACTTTTTTCCTAAGTAAGCTGGCATGAATAAGGGGATTTATGTTTATCTGTTTTAACTTACTTTCTTGGCACGCTGGCATGTGGAGTTGGTGTGCTTCGGGTGTGGAAGGGGTGTGCTGCATGTGGTCATCAACTCCTCTTGCATGGGCCAACTTCAAGATCCTCCAAGTAATCATAGGTTGTGGAATCCAGAGTGTGACTGGGACTCCATGCGGCTGCTGAGATGGCATGCTGGGTGGTGTCCTTCACATGCTTGAGTCTTCTTTGACTGGTCTTGACTCAATATAGAATCAATACAACTGGACATGATTACAAGACTCAGAATATGATTGTGTGGGCACCAGACCTCTGATTAGGGTTTCAATTTTCGGGTCTTGTAATAAGGCTTCAAGCCAAGTCTCAAACTTGTAATTTTCTTTTACTTTGAATTTGTCTCATGTCCAATATGTACTTTGACCAATTGGATCAAATTGTATCCAGTCACAAATTGAGTCCAGTTTGAGTCTGTTGAAAGTATGGGTCCATGCAAGAATTGGTCTTAAAATTTAGTCTCTTTGGAG
Organism: Areca catechu; assembly: GCA_021397845.1. Lineage (NCBI taxonomy): Eukaryota > Viridiplantae > Streptophyta > Magnoliopsida > Arecales > Arecaceae > Areca > Areca catechu. Next base: position 136,978,737 of record CM038051.1, on the reverse strand, counting down.
CCAAGTCAGGAGGGAATCCAAGTTAGCTCTGGGCCCACCTTTTCATCCTATGTGGTGCCATGACAACTTGCCATGTGGGCAGCACACTTGTCATCCTTTGATGCCCAAAGAGGAGGAACACATTACTTGGCACTAGCCCTTTTTCCCTCCCCCTATCAAGCTCTTTTCAAAGCAAGGGTGGTCTGGTGCGGGCACCAGACTAAGAAGAAGACTTCAGAGCTCCATCTGGATCTCTGATTAACCTTGCCCGAAGAATTAGGATTTTTGGTTTGTAATAAGAGTTGACAAGATCAACTCAATTTAGCTTGAGTCTACATTACCTGCATTTTATTTTGTTGAGTCATGTTGACTCATTAGTGGACTAGGGCTTCAACCTGGGGTGTTACATTTTCTCCCAAGGCATAGCAAGTGGGCGCCACAATCCCAGCCACACTCTCAGCCATACGCCTGAGTCCAAGGGGTGCCATATCTACATCCAGCAGCCTTTGGTCCCCATGCCATAGATAGCAGCTTCCTTCTCTCATGTGCCAGTTGAGGAGAAATCCACCAGGAGTCCACAAATCTAGGGGGCGGCCCAAGTCTTTCCCAAAAGAACCAAACTAAGAAAGGAAAGAAATTCGCTTGGAGAGAACTTCAAGGAGGCGCCCACTACCTGCCAAAAATATCCAAAACAAAGATGGGAAGGTCCTTGACTTAGGGAGGAAAAAAGGAGGAGTCCAAAAGAGTTGATCCATGGAAGGAAAAAAATTCTCTTGAAGATCCAAGCAAGGAGGCGCCATCTACCTGCCTTTTATAACCCTAATCAAATTTTTTTGGTACCTTGGCCGACCATATGTGTATGGATTATCCTGATTTGTAGATCCCCTCCTTAGTCCCACATGGGAAGATGTAAAACCCAACTCCCTTGTAAAGCCTTATAAATTAAACCCCTCTTGTAAGTTTAAATCAATCAGATGAATGAAGCCAAATTTTTTTTGTGAGCAAACTTTATGTTTTCTCTCTTCTGCACTTGCATCCAGGTGTTGAACTCCGTGAGGGAGTAAATCCGGGTTCCCCAGGAACCTTGAGGAGGTGTGAGATCTCCAAAACCCAAACCCTAGGTTAGCCACTCCACTCTCAAACCCTAGCCGCCATCACCCTTCTCTTTCCACCAAGCCCTAGCCTATCCCACCTCTCACGGCCACCCTCTCCAAGTCCAGGCCGACCACCAGCATCCAGCTCCAGTCCGGATACTTCAGATCTACAGCAATTCTAAGAGGAAGTCAGATTAGCCTCCAGGAGAATCCTGATTTCAGAAACTTCAGCTTTCAAGTTCTTCAACCTGGTAAATCTTTTCTTGAGTATCTGAATTCCATCACTTGTTCCTCTTCTTTCCCAGATCTTGAGTCCAGGAGAAGCCGACCAAACCACAAGACCAGTATTGGAGGATCCATTACGAAGATAGCCGACTCCGAGGATCCCACAATCTGCTAGAGAGAGTTCTTCCACCCAAATTCTGAGAAGATCACTGTCTGGTTGGTAAACCATCTCTCCTCTCTATTTCTGTTCTGTTGAAAGTTCAGAGTGAAATCCTAGGTTTGGGAGTTTCTCAACCCCCAGTGATCCGTTACTTCTGAACTACTCTGATAATTTAGTTTCTTCTGAATTGTGCTTTCAATCCTTACCTAGTTTCTTTCAACTTAGTTTAGCTTTACTTTGAGTCAAAGCCAATTTCTGAAGTATAAAAAAAAAAAAAAAAAAAGAATTAATTAATTTTACTTCCGCATATGCTTCTTTGTTCTTTGTTCTGCATCATTTTGGTATCAGAGCCCTGTCCAGGGTTTCTGTTTTGATTGCTTGTTTGAGTCTCTCTCTTTTTACTTTGTCTGCTCGAAGTAGACTCTCCAGGATGTCCGGTCCTAGGATTGAAGCAAGGTGCAAACCTCCTCTTCCCATTCCATGGGGTGTTCCTAGGGCGTGTAGGGGATCCGTTGGGTTATAACTTCGTAGCAGGAATTGTAAACGGGGAAGTGCTCTGTTTTCAGCCCGTAATTTCCCTGTTGGAAGAATTATTTCTCAATTCAGGTAACTCCAAATTTGGTGATTTTTGTTTTTCTGAAACCAGTATAATTGAAAATATTTTGCATATTTTTCCTGTGATTTATTGGTTTCTGTGAGATTTATGAGGATTAAATAAATGCAACTCTATTTTTGTATTTCTGCAATTAAATTATTTTTGGAGTGATCATCTCTTAATTCATCTTAAGGGCATTTGAGCATCTAAGGTAAGAGGAGGAGTTGATAACCTCTTCTTAGCCCAAAATAACCACCCACTCGTTCGAACCTAAGCCTTTAATCTTAAAATTAATTAGACCTAATTTGCCCTAGTGGGCTAGGGACATCAACAAGTCAGGTCAAGGCTAGTGTTAAGTCAGTTTGTCTGGTTACTCTGTGTGTGCTTTGTACTCAGTGTCTAGAATGGTGGTTCAGGGATTCCATCCCGAAGGGCTTGTGTGCTGGTCTGCCTACCTGGCCAATCTCTGATTGGTGTCTAGGATTGGCATTCAGGGACCTAACACTCCCCTTACACCTGCCTGGCTGAGTCCTGAGTTACTACAAGCTAGCTTGCCACTCTGATTGGGCACCTAGTTTGGGCTCTAGGTCTAGTTAGCCCGTAGTCATTCAGTTGAGTCTCATTTTGTGTGCTTGATTGCATCATGTCTACCCGGAATGGAGTACCCTACCAACCTGGTCAAACCCAACCTGATTTAGAGGCCATGGTTAGAGCTCTTACTAAGAGTATGAACAAATTAAGTCAGGATATGAATGAGAATTTTGCCCAGCTTAGGGATCGAGTCCAAGTACTTGAGGAACCTAGGCATCGGAATTGAACTCCTGACCCAGATTTTAATGTGCCTCAACCTCACCCACACCAAGAGCCTAGAAGACCTTTATACCGAGATCCTGAACCTAATCAAAGGAGGCCTGACCCAGAACCTGAGGATAGAGATGATAGGTTCATTCGGAACATCAAGTTAGATGCACCCACTTTTGATGGTAGTTTAAATCCTAAGGTGTATTCTGATTGGGAGGGTGAGATGGACCAGTACTTTGAGTGGTATTCTATGTCTAAGGAGAAGAAGTTCAAGTTTGCCAAGATGAAATTAATACGTCAAGCTAGGTTATATTGGGCGAACATTGAGCTGACCACTAGAAGACGAAATGTAGAGCCCATAACCACTTGGCAGGCTATGAAAGAAAAGCTTAGAGATAAGTACCTACCCATTTCATACCAGCAAAATCTGTTAGACCAATGGCAGACTTTGAAACAAGGGAATCGATCTATTTCAGACTACATAACCACCTTTGATTAATACCTAATGAGATGTGATGTGAGTGAAGCCCATGAGGTCACTTTGTCTAGATTTAGGGCTGGGCTTAGGGAAGATATTAAGAGAGAGTTGTTTCTGAGAGAGGTTACTGACCTAGACCAAGCCTATCAGATTGCACTGAACACTGAGAAGTTTCAGAGAGGACCCATGCCATCTTGGGTTAGTGCCCCAATCCCAAGAAATGGACCTAGCCAGGTTACCCCTAGCAAGCCTAATCAGGGTATCCCCACCCCTAGGCCCATGGACAAAGGTAAGGCACCTGACACTCAGAGAACCCCTAGTATCGTCTGTTTTAAGTGCCAGAAGCCCGGTCATATCTCCAATCAGTGCACAGCCATAGCTTGTTTTAAGTGTCATAAGGTAGGTCATGTTTCTAGCCAGTGCCCTTGTAGATCCCTTTATATAGAAGAGGGAGGAGAAGAGAATTCTGAGCCTAATGAGGAGTTTGAAGAAGAAGTTTATGAGGCCGGAATGAATTTGGTTGATGAGTATGAAGGAGAGGAAGAGTCCACTAAGTCTGACCACTTAGGGGTTGTGAGATGCATCTTGTCCCAGACTAAAGTTCAGGAAGATTGGCGTAGGACTAACATCCTACAGACTTTCCTTAAACTAGGGGATAAGGTTTGTAAAATCATCATAGATAGTGGGAGCTGTGTGAATGCCATTTCTACTAGCACTGTCAAAATGTTAGGCTTAACCCCAGTTCCCCACCCCAACCCCTATAAGGTTTCTTGGGTAGACTCTACCTCTATACCCATCCAGTCTAGATGTCAGGTCCAAATCCAAATGCAATCCTATCAAGAAAAGATTTGGTGTGATGTCTTGCCCATGGGGATGAGCAGTATAATTTTTGGAAGACCTTGGTTGTATGATAATGATGCCACCCTCTTAGGAAAATCCAACACCTGTGTCTTTAGTTTCAATAGGAAGAAAATCACAATCCATTCAGTCCCACCTAAGGACAAGGTAGCTAAAGGAACCAGTAAGGTCTGAGAAATGAAGACTGGAGTGAACCTAATTAGTGCCAAGGATCTAAAACAAGAAATTCATAGTGGTTCACCCATTTGGATGTTGACTGCTAAGGAACTTAGGACTCCTACACCCTCAGAGCCTCCTCAGGAAGTTAAACCTTTATTAGAAGAATTTGAGGATGTTTTTCCCGAGGATCTGCCAGACCACCTTCCACCTCTTAGGGATATTCAGCATTCTATAGATTTAGTCCCAGGAGCTACCTTACCCAACTTGCCCCATTATAGGATGAATCCATCTGAGCATAAAGAACTGCAAAAGCAGGTTGGCGAATTGTTGAGGAAGGGGTTCATTAGAGAGAGTCTTAGCCCTTGTGCAGTCCCTGCACTTCTAACCCTGAAGAAGGGTGGCACGTGGAGGATGTGTGTTGACAGTCGTGCCATCAATAAAATCACAATCAAGTATAGGTTCCCCATCCCTAGACTAGATGACATGCTTGATATGATGGCCGGTGCCATGGTTTTTTCTAAAATTGATCTCAAGAGCGGCTATCATCAGGTTAGGATTAGACCAAGGGATGAGTGGAAAACAGCCTTCAAAACTAAAGATGGTCTCTTTGAATGGGTTGTTATGCCTTTTGGGTTGTCCAATGCCCCTAGTACTTTCATGAGGATTATGACCTAGGTACTTAGAGCTTTCATAGGGAAGTTTGTAGTGGTCTATTTTGATGACATCCTGATCTATAGTAAGACCCCTGCAGATAATCTAGGCCACCTTAGACAAGTCTGTCAAGTTTTGAGGAATGATAGTCTCTACGGTAATCTCAAAAAGTGTGAATTTATGACCAGTAGAATTGTCTTCCTTGGATTTGTCGTAACCCCTGACGGCGTGGCTGCCGATCCTGAAAAGATTAGGTTCATAGTAAAATGGCCAGAGCCGACCAGTGTGCATGAAGTCAGAAGTTTCCATGGCTTGGCTACCTTCTATAGGCGATTCATCAAGGGGTTTAGTACCGTAGTTGCTCCTATCACAGACTGCATTAGGAAGGGAGAATTTCTGTGGACCAAAGCAGCCCATAATGCCTTCTTAGATCTTAAGGATAGGATGACCCAGGCACCCATTTTAAGACTACCGGACTTTTCAAAGGTATTTGAGGTTGCCTGTGATGCTTCAGGAGTAGGTATAGGTGGAGACCTAAGCCAAGAGAACCATCCCGTAGCATTCTTTAGTGAAAAACTTAATGATGCTAAGCTTAGGTATTCTACCTATGATAAGGAATTTTATGCGGTAGTGCAAGCTTTGCGTTACTGGAGACATTATTTGCTACCGCAAGAATTTGTGCTGTTTTCGGACATGAGGCTCTTAGATTCTTGAATTCTCAGAAGAAGCTTAACCCTAGGCATGCTAAGTGGGTAGAGTATATCCAGTCCTATACTTTTGTTTGAAGCATAAGGCTGGGTCTGAAAATAAGGTAGCTGATGCCCTTAGTCGTCGATCTTTGTTGTTGAATTCTGTTAGGGCAGAAGTCAAAGGGTTTGAGCAAATCAAAGAAGAATATGAGTCGTGTCCGGATTTCAAGACTGTATACCAGGATCTAACTAAAGGACCATCTAGTGAACATAAGGATTATTCCCTTTTAGATGGCTTTCTGTTCTTTAAGAATAGGCTTTGCATCCCTAGAACCTCTCTTATGGAATTCTTGATTTGGGAAATTCATGCTGGAGGTTTAGCTGGCCATTTCGGAAAAGATAAGACCACCCTGGCTATTAAAGACCATTTTTTCTGGCCTAGCTTAAAAAGAGATGTAGCACACATTGTGGCTAGGTGTCGGACCTGCGCTGTTGCCAAACAGCGAAAACAGAACACCGGCCTTTATACCCCACTCCCTGTCCCAGATCATCCTTGGCAAGATGTGAGCATGGACTTTGTGTTAGGTTTGCCTAAGACCCAGAGGAGTTATGACTCTATCTGTGTTATAGTAGACCGATTTTCCAAGATGGCCCATTTCTTGCCTTGTTCCCAAACATTTGATGCGTCTAAGGTAGCCACCCTATTCTTTAATGAGATAGTTCGACTCCATGGCCTACCCAAGACCATTGTTTCAGATAGGGATGTTCGGTTCACTAGCTATTTCTGGAAAACCCTTTGGCATAAGTTAGGGACGAAACTTAAGTTTTCAACTGCCTATCATCCCTAGACTGACGGCCAAACCGAAGTAGTGAACTGTAGTTTAGGCAATCTGCTAAGGTGTCTTGTTGGTGAAAACATTAGGAACTGGGATTTGTACATACCTAGAGCTGAATTTGCATATAATGACTCGGTCAATAGGTCTACGGGTAAGAGTCCATTTAAAATTGTGCATGGTTACAAACCCACACACCTCTTGACCTAGCTCCTTTACCAGTCCACACACGGATCTCCGAGTCTGCCGAAGTTTTTGCATAGCATATAAAAGACTTGCATAAAGAAATTCAAGCCAAAATAAATTTAAGTAATGAAACTTATAAGAAATTGGTTGATTCTCAAAGGTGAGTCAAAACTTTTGACGAAGGAGACTATGTAATGATTAGGTTAAGGCCTGAACGGTTTCCTCCTGGAACTATTAGAAAGTTTCATGCTAGGGGAGCTGGACCATTTAGAGTGGTAAAGAGAGTAGGATCCAATGCCTATGTGCTTGAGTTACCTCCAGAACTAGGCATTAGCTCCACTTTCAACATTACAGACCTAGTAGAGTATAGGGAGCTAGTTGTGATTCCCAGTGAGGCTTTTGAACCTAATCCTGCTCTTAAGAGTGAACCTGAACCTATGTGTCCACCAACAAATTGGCCAGTGAGGAAAGAGCAGATTAGAAAGATCCTGGATGATCAGGTTATCTCTACTCGTAATCGAGGATACCAAAGATACATGGTCCGCTGGCTAGGACGGCCAAATTCTGATGACTCTTGGATCTCCTGAGAAGAATTACAAGAGCTGGACCTAGACTTCTTGTAGAGATACCAGAGCCAACTTGATCCATACTCGACAGGGTCGAGTTCCTCCCACCCTGGGAGAATTGGTGCGGGCACCAGACTCAGAAGAAGACTTCAGAGCTCCATCTGGATCTTTGATTAACCTTGCCCGAAGAATTAGGGTTTTTGGTTTGTAATAAGAGTTGACTAGATCAACTCAATTTAGCTCGAGTCTACATTACCTGCATTTTATTTTGTTGAGTCATGTTGACTCAGTAGTGGACTAGGGCTTCAACCTGGGGTGTTACATTTTCTCCCAAGGCCTAGCAAGTGGGCGCCACACTCCCAGCCACACTCCCAGCCATACGCCTGAGTCCAAGGGGTGCCATATCTACATCCAGCAGCCTTTGGTCCCCATGCCATAGATAGCAGCTTCCTTCTCTCATGCGCTAGTTGAGGAGAAATCCACCAGGAGTCCACAAATCAAGGGGGCGGCCCAAGTCTTTCCCAAAAGAACCAAACTAAGAAAGGGAAGAAATTCTCTTAGAGAGAACTTCAAGGAGGCGCCCACTACCTGCCAAAAATATCCAAAAAAAAGATGGGAAGGGCCTTGACTTAGGGAGGAAGAAAAGGAGGAGTCCAAAAGAGTTGATCCATGGAAGGAAAAAAATTCTCTTAAAGATCCAAGCAAGGAGGCGCCATCTACCTGCCTTTTATGACCCTAATCAAATTTTTTTTGGTACCTTGGCCGACCATATGTGTTTGGATTATCTTGATTTGTAGATCCCCTCCTTATTCCCACATGGGAAGATGTAAAACCCTACTCCCTTGTAAAGCCTTATAAATTAAACCCCTCTTGTAAGTTTAAATCAATCAGATGAATGAAACCAAATTTTTTTTGTGAGCAAACTTTGTGTTTTCTCTCTTCCGCACTTGCATCCAGGTGTTGAGCTCCGTGAGGGAGTAAATCCGGGTTCCCCAGGAACCTTGAGAAGGTGTGAGATCTCCAAAACCCAAACCCTAGGTTAGCCACTCCACTCCCAAACCCTAGCCGCCATCACCCTTCTCTTTCCACCAAGCCCTAGCCTATCCCACCTCTCACGGCCACCCTCTCCAAGTCCAGGCCGACCACCAGCATCCAGCTCCAGTCCGGATACTTCAGATCTACAGCAATTATAAGAGGAAGTCAGATCAGCCTCTAGGAGAATCCTGATTTCAGCAACTTCAGCTTTCAAGTTCTTCAACCTGGTAAATCTTTTCTTGAGTATCTGAATTCCATCACTTGTTCCTCTTCTTTCCCAGATCTTGAGTCCAGGAGAAGCTGACCAAACCACAAGACCAGTATTGGAGGATCCATTGTGAAGATAGCCGACTCCGAGGATCCCATAATCTGCTCGAGAGAGTTCTTCCACCCAAATTCTGAGAAGATCACTGTCTGGTTGGTAAACCAGCTCTCCTCTCTATTTCTGTTCTATTGAAAGTTCAGAGTGAAATCCTAGGTCTGGGAGTTTCTCAACCCCCAGCGATCCGTTACTTCTGAACTACTCTGATAATTTAGTTTCTTCTAAATTGTGCTTTCAATCCTTACCTAGTTTCCTTCAACTTAGTTTAGCTTTACTTTGAGTCAAAGCCAATTTCTAAAGTATAAAAAAAAAAAAAAAATTAATCTTAATTTTACTTCCGCATACGCTTCTTTGTTCTTTGTTCTGCATCATGGTCAACCAAAGAGAAGGTCAGTGGGAGTTGAAGTTGGGAATTAAAATCCCTTGCTTCAAGCCCTCCAATCAAGTCTTCTTCACAAATTGTTTGAACCTCTTTGGACGGAAGAGACAACATCCATGGGTGCCTTCACCTCACACTCCCCATGTCATGCCTCGTACCAACAAAGGATGCACAACCAAGGAAGGAAGAAGAGCACGTGCCTTGCTCCAAGCCTCTCTTCATATTTTCTTCCAAAACAAAGAAGCTTCTTTCCAAGTTCAAGGCACAAAGATCTCTCCTCCAAGCCTTGCATCATGCCACTCCCAATTAAGCTAGCTCTTGGTCGGCCAAGGAGAGAAGAAAAGTCAAAAGTTTGGGCGCCCATTCAAGAATTCTTGTAAATTTTTCATTTGAAATTTAAAAGGGTCCTAAGGTGCCTATTTAAAGGACCTAACCCCTCATTTGTAAGGTTAATCTTGATGAATGAAAAAATTACATTTCTTGAGTCCAACCTCTTTCTAGTTGCCTTCGTTCACTAGGAACATCGATCTCCGTGAGAGAGCTCCTTCGCCTTCGGGCATCGAGAGGTGTGAGGCCTCAAACTACTGTCACTTCCGTAACTCCATCATCCGACTCCGAATCAAAAAGAACTCCACCATCACTTCAACAACTCTTTCTTCCATTCTTCCATTGCTTTCCTTCTGATTGAAACTTAACCTTTATCTTCTTTGAATGCTCGCAGGTCCTCTAGGTGACATGAGTATGGAGATAGTTGCCTTTGCCATCGAGACCTTCGGACAGCTAGCCGGTGCCTCCATAGGGTTGACGGTTCGATCATCTAGGCCGCATCCGCCAAAGTAAGCGATCTCTACATCGGGCACTTCAGATCATTGAGGTTTGCCCCCTGACTCCTAAGTAGGTCTTGATTGAAGAGCTAAGTCATACGGGGTTTCTCAATTCCGGGGTCCTCTATTTTTCATTGTTTAGGGACTACTTACTTGCTTGATAGTTCTTACTAATACAGAACCCTATATCAACTCTTACTTTTTTTCGGGAATCCAAAGAAAACCATTAAAATATAAAAATCACAAAATCCTAAAAATCACTTGCATCATCATTTTATCGTCGCACCTAGTTAGTCCCCCATCATTTCTGGTATCAGAGCAAGATTAGGACTTAGCACTTCTTAAAGTACTTCGATAAGGTGCTTCACCAGGATGTCCGGTCTTAGGAGAAAAGTAGGGTTTCAAGACCCACTCCTCCCATTCTACGGGGTCTCCTAAGGCATGTAGGTGTTCCACTATGACAGGCCTTGGAAGAGGAACACAAGAAGAATAGGTTTAAAAGAACAAAAAGATTTTGCATCTTAGATTTTCATCTTTGAATTTCTGCAGTTTTCCTTTCCATACATGGTCTGTTGTTTTAGGTGGTACTACCTGCAAGAATTTCCAAATTTTATGATTTTTATTTTTATAAATCACATATAATTGAAAGTATTTTTGGTAATTTTTCAAATTTTATTTCAGTTTTTAGAATTTCTACAAGACAAAATATTACCTGAGAGCAAGTTCTGTTCTGAGAATTTCAACAATTTGCATTTTCTTATGTTTTCACTTGTCATATAGTTTAATCTTGCATTTAGAGTCATATCATTTCATTTCCATCATCATAACTCTATTATCATATATCAAAAATTCAAAAATATAATTTAGAGACATCTCATTAGATCATTTGCTTGCAATCATTTTCATAAATCACTTTAAGGGCGGCAATTTGATATAGGATCAGGATTTCATTACCTGTCCCTAGCCCAAAAATCACTAACCTGCATCATGAACCCAAGCTCTAATTAAAATCTAGTAGACACTAATTCTGCTCTAGAGAGCTTAGGGACACCAACTGGTCGAGTCAAGACTAAGTGTCTATTCTTGGCGTCAGCCCATTCTGTGTGTGCTATTGCTCTTGGTGTCTAGGCTTGGTGATTCAGTGCTTGTAAGTTTGGTCCGCCTACCTGGCCAATCTCAAATTGGTGTCTAAGGTTGGCGTTCAGGGACCTCCACTCCCCTACACCTACCTGGCCAAGAACAAAGTTATTACAGACTGGTTTGCCACCCTGACTTAGGCAACTGGTTGAGATTCTAGGTCTAGTAGATCTTAGACTTTTTTATGTGCTTAACCCATGTCGACTAGATCAGGAGTCCCTTATCACCCCCATCATTCCTAGTCTAGTAAACCCATGGAAAACACTCAAGAAAATCACTTAAGAGTCATCACTGAACAGTTAGCTAGGATAAACAATAGGCTTGATAAGTTTAAAGATAGAATTAGAGCCTTAGAAAAGAATATTAGACTATCCTTCGAGCTTGAGTTTGAGTCACCTCCTCATCCTAGGGAATACCCTCAGCATGATCCTTCCTTAGAGTCTGAAGACCTTTTAGTAGTAGTCAGGTCCATCCTTACGCAGGACATAGTACAAGAAGATTGGTGTAGGACTAACATCCTACAAACCTTTGTCAAGTTAGGGGATAAGGTACGAAGATCATAGTTGATAGTGGGAGCTGTGTCAATGCCATCTTTTTAAGTACTGTCAAAGGCCTAGGATTGACTCTAGTTCCTCACCCTAACCCTTATAAGGTCTCATGGATAGATTCGACTTCCACACCTATCAAGTCTAGATGCCAAGTTTTGATCAAATTACAATCATATGAGGAAGAGATTTGGTGTGATGTCCTTCCCATGGGAGTCAGTAGCATTACCCTAGGTCAACCCTAGCTTTACAATCATGATGTCATTCTTTATGATCGGACCAATACTTGTGCCTTTAGTCACCATGGGAAGAAATTTGAAATCAAACCAATTCAGCCTAAGGACCAGGTTAAAAGAGAATCAAGTAGCCTTAAGGAAGAGAAGCGTGGAGTCACCCTGATCAAGTCTAAGGAGTTAGAGAAAGAGGTTACTGAGGAAGAACACTTTAACGAATTTCAAGGAGAAAAGGTTGAACATTCTGAGAATTTAAATGAGAAAACCCCTAAGCCCATTGAAGTCTTTAAGTATAAAAGGGTTGAACCCATTGAAAATATAGAGAAAGAAACTCCAGAGCCCATCAAATAATCCAACGAAAACATGTATGAGCCAAGTTTAGTAGAGAAGTAGGGTGAAGATGGGCCCAAGGTTGAAATCATTGAGAAATCAAAGGAAAAAGATCCTGAACCCACTAAAGAATTTGAAGAAGAAATGACCGAGCTAGGATCACATTTAGTAAATGAACATGAGGGTTCGCCAGTCTTGTCCTTTGAAGGAGTTCAGGAACAAACCCTTAATGAAACGACCCAAAGAGAACATCCTCAAGAGATAGTTGAAGCTCTAAAGGGATTTGAGTATGTACTTCCCGATGAGTTACCTGATCAACTTCCACCCCTGAGACACATCCAGCATACTTTAGACTTGGTCCCGGGATGCTCTTTAGCAGACTTTCCTCACTGTGGGATTGACTCTAGCAAGCCCCAAGATCTACCGGAACAAGTGGACCATATGACACCTATAGAACAATGTCCAAATTTTAAGGTCATCCTGAATAACCAAGGTCTGTTTCATGTTTCCCATAAGCCACTCCAAGACTTCGATTCTTATTTCCTACCCTTCCCTGAGCCTTCTCACATTTCTAGAGCCATGGGGTTGCATTTTGTTGAAATTGATAGGCCGCATGACTCCTTAGAACCCACCCCTTATGCCATTTACTTCTGGTACACTTTATGGCATTTGTTAGGGATCCTTGATAATTTTTCTTGTACATACCAGACCAGGGTCAAACCTAGAGAGTCCATAATCTATTAGGTTTAGGCCCTAGAGAGTCCAATAAAATTCCTCTCAATATGAATGCATAGTTAAGTCTGTATTTTGCATCATGATAGAATTTTGCATTAAATATAAATTTTGAAATAATTTGGCTGATTCCCGGAAATGAGCCAAAGAGTTTGAAATTAGGGATTTTATAATGATTAGGCTTAGGCTTGAACGGTTTCCACCAGGAACCGTTAAGAAACTTCATGCTCATGGAGCTGGCCCCTTTAGAGTGATAAGGAGAGTTGTCTCTAATGCTTACATTCTTGAGCTACCCTTGAATTATGGCATTTGCTCGACTTTCAATATCTCAAACATAGTCGAGTACAGGGAACCAGCAAACATACCTAGAGAGCCATTTGGACCTGACCTTTCTTTTGAGAGTGAACCCGAACCTGAGTGTCCACCTCTAATTATACCTGAGAGAGGAGAGCTGATCGAGCATGTCCTAGATGACCAAGCTATCATTACCCAAGGCAAAGGTTATCAACGTTTCATAGTCTGATGGCAAGGCCGACCTGAGTCCGATGACACATGGATTACCTGGGAGGACTTGCAGCATCTCGTTTCTGACCTTCTGGAGGAGTACCTAAGCCAACTCAACTCTTACTCGACAGGGTCGAGTTCCTCTCACCCTAGGAGAATTAGTGTGTGCAACAGACCTCTGATTATGGTTTCAATTTTTGGGTCTTGTAATAAGACTTCAAGCCTAGTCTCAAACATGTAATTTTCTTTTACTTTGAATTTAGTCTCATGTCTAGTCTGTACTTTAACCAATTGGGTCAAATTGTGTCCAGTCACAAATTGAGTCCAGTCTGACTCTGTTGGAAGTATGGGTCCATGCAAGAATTAGTCTTAAAATTTAGTCTCCTTGGAGCCAAGTCAGGAAGGAATCCAAGTCAGCTCAGGGCCCAACTTTTCATCCTATGTGGCACCATGACATCATGCCATGTGGGCAGCACACTTGTCATCCTTCGACGCCCAAAGAGGAGGAACACATCACTTGGCACTAGCCCTTTTTCTCTCCCCCTATCAAACTCCTTTCCAAGAAAGGGTGGTCAGCCAAAGAGAAGGTTAATGGGAGTTGAAGTTGGGATTTCTAATCCCTTGCTTCAAACCCTCCAAACAAGTCTTCTTCACAAATTGTTTGAACCTCTTTGGAAGGAAGAGACAAGATCCATGGGTGCCTCCACTTCACACTCCCCATGTCATGCCTTGTACCAAAAAAGGATGCATAACCAAGGAAGGAAGAAGAACACATGCCTTGCTCTAAGCCTCTCTTCATGTTTTCTTCCAATACAAAGAAGCTTCTTTCCAAGTTCAAGGTGCAAAGATCTCTACTCCAAGCCTTGCATCATGCCACGCCCAATCAAGCTAGCTCTTGGCTGGCCAAGGAGAGAAGAAAAGTCAAAAGTTTGGGCATCCATTCAAGAATTCTTGTGAATTTTTCATTTGAAATTCAAAAGGGTCCTAAGGTGCATATTTAAAGGACTTAACCCCTCCTTTGTAAGGTTAATCTTGATGAATGAAAAAAATACATTTCTTAAGTCCAACCTTTTTGTAGTTGCCTTCGTTTACTAGGAACATCAATCTCTATGAGGGAGCGCCTTCGCCTTCGGGCGTCGAGAGGTGTGAGGTCTCAAACTACCATCACTTCCGCAACTCCATCATCCGAATCTGAATCAAGAAGAACTCCACCATCACTTCAACAACTCTTTCTTCCATTCTTCCATTGCTTTCCTTCGGACAGCCAGCCGATGCCTCCACAGGGATGACGGTTCGATCATCCAGGCCGCATCCGCCAAAGTGAGCAATCTCTGCATCGGGCACTTCAGATCTTTGAGGTTTGCCCTCTGACTCCTAAGTAGGTCTTGATCGGAGAGCAAAGTCCTACAGGGTTTCTCAATCCTGGGATCCTCTCTTTATCATTGTTTAGGGATTACATACTTGCTTGATAGTTCTTATTATTATAGAACCCTAGATCAACTTTTACTTTTTTTCAGGAATCCAAAGAAAACAATTAAAATCTAAAAATCACAAAATCCTAAAAATCACTTGCATCATCATTTCATCTTCGCACCTAGTTAGTCCTCCATCATATGATTAGCTCAACATGAGCAGACTAGTACAGGACTTAAATAATAAAAATGATAACTCAAATAGGCTAAGCCTTTATTACAAATGGACTCAAACACTACTAAGTAATCCATAGAGGGTTAAGAATCCTTTATCTTATTCTGGTGCCTCCGGTGTCTCCACCAATTCTCCTAGGATGGGAGGAACTCAACCATGTCGAGTGAAGATCAGGCTGGCTCACATATCTCTCGAGAAGGTATGGGTTAAGGCACTGCAAGTCCTCTCAAGAAATCCATGAATCATCCATCTCTCGCTAGCCTTGCCATCGAACTAGGTAGCATTGATAGCCACGGCCCTGGGTCATTATTGCTTGATCATCCAAAATACGCTCTATCCATTCTCCTCTCTCAGGAAAAATTTATTAGTGGACACTCTGGGTTAGGGTCACTCACAATGGAAGGAGTAGGTCCGATGGCCTTACTGGGTATCACTGTCGATTCCCTATACTTAACCAGGTCTGCGATATTGAAGGTAGAACTAATACCCAAATCTGGAGGTAAATTTGACATAGGCATTTGGTCCAACCTTCTCTATCACATCAAAAAGTCTGGCTCTGCGAGCACGAAGCTTCTTTTAGGCCTAAGCCTAACAATGACTGAATCAACTACATTAAATTTCTTGGCTCTTCTTTGGGAATTAGACAGTTTGTTTCAAAATTAGTGCAGGTGGTGAACATGCTGGGCACATGCAGACATCTAACAAGTGATACAAAGGACTCATACCAACACCTAACAAAGTCGACTATGCATTCCTATCGAAAGATGTTTATTAAGTCTTAACTACAACTTGGGTATGGGGCATGAGTTGTGGTTGTTGGATGACATGCAGAAGAAAATTTGCTATTAACTCCTAATAGATGCCAAATGGTCTGCCAAAAGTAGGTAGCAAATAGGATGGGCTCTATGGATTCTTGCAACCTAGTAACCTCAACAAAATGTAACCTAACAGTTCTAGACACATGAGAAGACTCAGGAAAGGGTAGAAAATAGGAAGGGGATTCAGGGACTGGTTCTGGGCTAAAGAGACTAGCCTTAATGTATGAATATGGAGTTATATCTATGGGCAAGAAAAGGTCCATGCTATGGAAGGATGGGTCAATAATTTCTGGGAAGAGATCTTCAATAGGAATGGCAGGAAGGGATTTATCCTGAGGGCAATGGGTTAAGTAAGCCAAATCCTCAATAAAGTCTTCTAGTTCATGAAATTTAGGACTAGGCTCTACAATAGGTCCCTTTTCTAGTGTTTCCTTAGGTAAAATCCTAGTATCAGAGTTCTCTTCGTCTAATTGGTCCTCTACTGCAGGTTCAATCTGGGCGTGGTCAGGGTTAGCTAACTTTAGATTGGCTTCTACCTGGGTACCTATGGGGTTAACTAATTCTAGGTCTTCTAGAGGTGTCTTCTCTTCTCCCTCATATTCATCCACTAAGTTCACATCAGCTTCATACACTTTCTCTTTAAAATAATCCTTGTGATTCAAAGTGGTGGTAGGGGAAGGTTGGCTAAAGGAAAATTGTCTAGGTCTCGGTTTCTGATTATGGGCACTACTCCATGTGGGTTCAGGTTGACTAAGGGTAGTGGATTAATACTAGGTTCATATCTAGGGATACAAGCCTTATGGGGTTCCGATCGATGGCCTATGGGTTCGGATCAATAGGTCATGGGTCTATTAGGCTTATAGGGAGTGGGAGCATAGGACCTATGTTCATAGGTTTTGGATACATAGGTTCTAGGTTCACATAATTTGGATAGTATGGGATAAGGTGGCTCAGCTTTGGATCTAATCTAGGTCCTATGGATTTTTTCTAGGGTTCGTAGTCGGTTGTTTTTATGTTCAAACCTATGGGCTAAGTGATCAAGTCTATTATGGATTCATGTATTGGACTGGGTCAATTGAGCCATCTACGTAGTCACTTGGGCAAGGGATTGGGCTAGCTGGTCAGTAAGGGAATTAATCTTGGCTTCAAGATTGTCCATGGATTCAACCAAAAATGGAGATGGCGGGGATATGATGCTCTTGATCTAGTGCTC
Organism: Areca catechu; assembly: GCA_021397845.1. NCBI lineage: Eukaryota > Viridiplantae > Streptophyta > Magnoliopsida > Arecales > Arecaceae > Areca > Areca catechu. Next base: position 136,961,744 of record CM038051.1, on the reverse strand, counting down.
ATGCAAGACTCAACACTGACTCGACTATAGCTACCTAGACCTAGAGCCCAATCAGAATGGGTTGACTCAACTTACACACAACTCAAATCCTAGTCCTTCAACTGACCAGGTAAGAGATGGGATGGTGGGAGGCCCCCTGCTCTAGCATGGACCCAATTAAAGAACCACCGATCCACTTAGGTTGTTTGACAATATACCTCTAGCCTAGATACCAGCATCCAGTAATAGGAAATGAATTGGGTACACTGGTCGTCCCACAATGATCGAACCCGACCGATGGGTGTCCCTAGCCCACTAGAGAAAATTAACTCTAGTTAATTTTAGATTAGGCTTGGGACTGAATGCAAGGGATATGGTTTTGGTCTAAGGAGAGGTTATCAATTCCTCCCCTTATCTAATATATAGAAAGTGCCCTTAAAGTATTTTATGCAATGATGGCAGGCAAATAAAAATGCAAATTAGGGTTTAGCTATTTTTTTTTATGTTTTGTTATTTTCTTAAACAGAAAGATAACTTGCATAATATGACCTAATTAGCAGGGAACATGCCAAAATTAAAGATACGCAGAAATTATACTAAAAGAACCCTAAACTTTTTGAAATCGACTTTTCTACTAAAATAGAGCATAATTGTTCTCAAGCAATTTTTCAGCTGGGGGAAAATCCACAAACTAAAATAATTCTAAAGAAAATTATAAAAATTAATTTGAGTTATGAGAAATCCAGAAAAATAAATTTTAGAATTTTCTGAGTTATACGTTAGAAGAAACAATTAACATAACAGAGGATATACTGAGAAGGCCGAAAATGCAAAACCCTAATAGAACTCTTTGTGTTTTTCTTCAAGGGTCGATTCACAGTCGCACCCCTACCACCATAGAAGATCCCATAGATTGAGAAGAGAGGGTCTTGCAACCCTATTAGTCTCCTATGACCAGATGGCCATGGTAAAGAACCCGATCTGAATATCCAAAGAGAACTGAGCCCAAAACAAGCTCTGATACCAAATGATGCGGAAACTAGATATGCATGCAATTATTTTTTTGTGTTTTAAATATTGAGTTATATGTTTTAATCCTGAAGATCAGACCAAAGAATGATGTAAAGAGTTCTATATGAAATTAAGAAATTAAGAGCACGCAAACAAGACCTAAAAGCAATGGAAAGAGGACCACCTAGTCTAAGAAGTCTCGGTTGGGCCAGTTCATCTACAATAAAGCATCTGGTAGGTAGAGGGGGTGTACCTGGAAATGGTAGATACGCCTGGTGTAGATTCTATGCGAAGAGGTCGCTCTCTGATGAGGGACCTATATGCATGCAATAATTTTTTGTATGTTTTTAATTAAGTTGGATGATTAATCTCGAAAAGCAGACTAAGGAACGATGTAGAAGGTTCTATATAAAAATAAGAAGCTACAGCATGCATAATAGGACCAAAAGAGCAAAAGAAAGAGGACCGTCGAGGTTAAGAAGTCTCTGTTGGGCTCGTTCATCTTCAATAAAACTACTGATGGCAGAGGGAGTGTACCTGGCAATGTCTGAAGCGCCTAGTGAAGATTGCAACGAAGGGATCACTCATCCTGAATGGATGTGGCCTAGAAAACCAAGCCAGAGACCCATGGATTCATAGCTTTCTGCTCGGTGGTCCGATTGTGGCCTGGCAGGAGTGTTGGATTCGTTGGAGTCGAGGGACCTGCAAACAGCCTGTCAGGGGTTAGAAAACTCAGAGGAGATCAAGAAACAAGAAGAAAACAACAAGGGATGAAGTGTTTTTGGAGTGGTCGGCTAGGGCTCTGGAGGATTGGATGGCCGCTGGATTCAGTTGCAACACTAGGAAGAAAAAAATCTCTCAGATGATCCCTTAATGCACACAGCAGGGAGGCACACAGAAATTGGACACTCAATAATATTTCATATATCAAAGTTAACTCTCATACAAGTGACTAGGGTCCTTTAAATAGATCCATAGTCTTGGGCTCCAAGTAAGGATACAAAAGTAATTACATAAGAGTCTTATTCCCACCCAAACCCTAGCTAGAAAATAAGGAAACATTAGGTACAAAAAATCCCTAAAAATTCTCCTTCTCTCCTTGCCTTGGTCGGCCAAGAGGGTGACTCTAAGTGACCGACCAAAGGTGGTCACCATAAGCTCTTGGTGTCCTATCTCCCTCCTGGCCTGGGCTGGCCCAACTTTGCTTCTGGCTGGTCCAGGGCTTCAAGGTTTCTGATTTCTCCTTCTGGGGTCTTCAAATCTTCAAGCTGGGTTGGAATTAGGCTACTCTTCCATGTCTTCAATCTGATTGGACTTGTTCTTCACTTGTATGATGTGGTCTTGAGTCTTCAGTCTATTTGGACAAGACTCAGAAAAATAAAATTAGCTCAACATGAGCTGACTAGCACTGGACTGGACTAGCTCAACATGAGCTGACTTATACAGGACTCAAATAAAGACAACATAGATGAACTATGCTTTATTACAATGGACTTGAAAGTAGCTAAGTGATCCACAGAGGGTTGAGAAGCCTCTGTCTTATTCTGGTGCCTCTAGTGTCCGCACTAATTCTCCAGGGATGGGAGGAACTCGAAACTGTCGAGTGAAAATCAAGCTGGCTCACATATATCTTGAGGAGGTCTGGGTTGAGGCATTGCAAGTCCTTTCAAGAAATTCATGAATCGACCGACTCTGGTCGGCCTTGCCATCGGACCAAGAAGCGTTGATAACCACGACCCTGGGTCGTTAAGGCTTGATCATCCAGGATATGCTCGATCCATTCTCCTCTCTCGGGCCAATTTATTGGTGGACACTCTGGGCTAGGGTCACTCTCAATGGAAGGAATAGGTCCAAAGGCCTCACTTGGTATCGCTGCCGGTTCCCTGTACTCAACCAGGACTGCGATATTGAAGGTAGAACTAATGCCCAGATCCGAAGGCAAATCTAACACATAGGCATTTGGTCCAACCCTCTATATCACTCTAAAAGGTATGGCTCCAAGAGCATGAAGTTTCTTAATAGTCCCGGGAGGGAACCGCTCAGGCCTAAGCCTAATCATGACAGAATCCCCTACATTAAATTCCTTGATCCTTCTTCGAGAATTAGCCAGTTTTATATATGTTTCGTTACTTAGATTTATTTTTTGGATAATGTCCTTATGCAAGTCTCTAGTATGCTGTGCGAATGATTCTGCAGACTCTGAGAATCGTGCATGAACAGGTAAAAGAATCAGGTCAATGGGGTGATTGGGCTTGTACCTATGGACTATCTCAAAAGGACTCTTGCCTGTTGTCCTATTCACTGAACAATTGTAGGCAAACTCTGCTCTAGGAAACAATAGATCCCAAGTTCCAATGTGTTCACCTACCAGGCATCTAAGGAGGATTCCTAAACTACGGTTCACCTCTTCAGTTTGGCCATTTATTTGGGGGTGGTAGGCTGTAGAAAACTTAAGCTTGGTCCCTAACTGATGGGGATCTCAAACCAGCACTGATCTCGGAGTAGCACTGATCTCGAAGCCGCACTGATCCCAGAGCAGCGCTGATCCCAGAGCATCACTGATCCTAGAGCAGCACTGATCCTGGACTAGCATAGATTTTAATAAATTAGTTTGGGATTTATCTTTTATTTGAATTTCGAATTAGGATTTGGTTGGTTAGGATTGAGATATGGATAGGCTTATCTTATCCTATCTTGTATTTGAATTTGAGTCATCTCTATCTTTTTATCCTGTATTCAAATTCAAACAAGGATTGGACAGGTCTATAAATACCACCCTCAGTCCTTTGTAAAAACAAAGATTTTGGAGAAAAGAATTTGAGTTTTTTAGAAGAGTGATTCATCTTGCCTTCGCCTTCAGGCATGGGCGTGATGCCCTAGTTATCCCCCTTCCCATACCATCTTCTCTATCCCCTCGTGGTCTTTTAGATCTATCCTAGCACCTCCAAGTATCGAGGAGGGTGTAATGCCATAGGGGTGAGAGGTCTCTTCGTTATGGTGAGTCCCAGAGTCCATGAGATCCAGATCCCTATCCTACATCCCCACTATTCCTTCACCACACCTAGAGAAAAAAATTCCTTAAAAAATAGTATCCTAATTTAGGTGACTTCTAGGCTCACCAACGATCCTACCAACTGTCCCCCATCAATTTTGGTATCAGAGCCCAGAAAAATTAGGGTACCCCAAATTTCCTTCTCTCCTACCAACTCCAATCACTCTCTCCATTTCCCCATCACTGATCTTGTTTATTTTATTTTATTTTATTTTTCCCACATCCCATCCGACACCACCACCGAAGAGAGCACTTTCCCATGCACCTCCATCATCACCGACCGAGGTGCCTCCTCCACCACCAGCCAACCAAGCCAATCACCCCCACCTTTCCTCTTGTTTTTCCCCACGCGCTATCGGCCGCGTCCTGGTATCCTTCCATTCCTTGCCCCACCCACCTCCTCGCCTCCATATCAGAAAGAAGGAACCAAGAAGGAGCACAGAGAAAGAGAAAGATCGATCACCAAAGGGCCCGAGCTTCGCGCCCCATGGAGGAGATCTCCGCCGAGCACAAGCACTTCATCCCTCCTACCTACGGGGCCAGCCCCTCCTCGTCGCCCTAGCCGGCGTCGCCGTCGGTAAGCAGCACCACCCCCCGTCATCGTCCGCCATCTTCTATCCCATTCGGAGAGATCCCTTGGCTAGAGTGTTCGCCATTGCCGGTGCCTTGCTCCCCTGGTTCCTCATCTTCCTCGGAACCGTCGCCATCACCGTCTTCTGGCATCTGTGACCTCACCGGAAAGACTACCTCCAAGCCCAGCCGTGCCTTCTTCTCCATCGCCCCACCCTCCTCTCTGCCCAACCCTCTGCCAAGGCCCAAGCCGCCCGATGCCAGATCTACCTCCTCCGATTCTCTGTCGCCCACAACCTTCTACCTCCAGACCACCCTCCACAGGAGATCGCCACGCCACCGGCCACTCTCCACACTACTGCCTCATCGGGATTCCACCTGGCTGCAGAGCCTTTCCTCCCTGCTACCGTGCCCTCAGTCACATCTGGATGCCCATTCTACTGCTACTCCGTCATCGTCGCCGACTTTTCCCCTCCGGTCCTCCCATCGCTTGATCTCCTTCTCTTTTCCACCGTGACACCGTCAACAGCTCCCGATCTCCTCTCCATGGAACTCGTGCTCGAACCGAGCATGCCTCCCTGCTACCAGCCCACAACCTCCATGCCACCATCAAAATAGTCATCCCTTCCAAGAAGGGCTCATCCGATCAGCATTAGCATCTTCTCACTGCCAGCAATCAATGACCGATGCCCCTTGCTATCGTGCCACCAACTCCATGTGCCACTGTGTTCAATCCAGCACCATCGCCAGTGAGAGCCCGCCGAAGTCCCTCCTCTATACCATGGTCTGTCGGTCCACAGAGGAGTCGCATGTGCATGAACATGAAAGCTAAATCGGCTTTCTCTGCTGACTTCAAGGGCACACATTCCTCAAAGTGAAGTCGTTTCCTCTGGCCGATTTTGCCAACTTCAGGATTAGGCTAGAAATAATAATTTAAAAAAATTAAATTAAAAAAGGAGAGAAAAAAAAATTAAAAAATAATTGGAGAAAAAAATAATTTGGGATAGTTCCAGAGCTGCACGATTTCAGAGCTACACGAATCTCAGAGCAGAGCCTCTGGATGGGTTCATCATAGCTCCCCGTTGATCCTGACTCGACGGAGTCGAGTTATCCCCACCTCATGGGAATGATGGGGATCTCAGAGAAACACTGATCTCGAAGTAGCACAGATCACGAAGCCGCACTGATCCCGGAGAAGCACTGATCCCAGAGCAGCACTGATCCTAGAGTAGCACAGATTTTAATAAATTAGTTTGGGATTTATCTTTTATTTGAATTTTGAATTAGGATTTGGTTGGTTAGGATTGAGATATGGATAGGCTTATCTTATCCTATCTTGTATTTGAATTTGAGTCATCTCTATCTTTTTATCCTGTATTCAAATTCAACGAGGTTGGACAGGTCTATAAATACAACCCTCAGTCCTTTGTAAAAAGAAAGTTTTTGGAAAAAAAAATTTGAGTTTTTTAGAAGAGTGATTCTTCTTTCCTTCGCTTTTGGGCATGGGTGTGATGCCCTAGTTATCCCCTTCCAATCCATCTTCTCTATCCCATCATGGTCTTTTAGATCTATCCTAACACCTCCAAGTATCGAGGAGGGTGTAATGCCCAAGAGATGAGAGGTCTCTTCGTTAAGGTGAGTCCCAAAGTCCATGAGATCCAGATCCCTATCCTACATCCCCACTATTTCTACACCACCCCTAGAAAAAAAAATAGCATAAAAAAATAGTACCCTAATTTAGGTGACTTCTAGGATCTCAAACGATCCTACCATCTGTCCCCCATCAATTTTGGTATCAGAGCACAGAAAAATTAGGGTACCCCAAATTTCTTTCTCTCCCACCAGCTCCAGTCATTCTCTCCACTTCCCCGTCACTAATCTTGTTTTATTTTATTTATTTTATTTTTCCACCTCCCATCCAACACCACCACCGAAGAGAGCACTTTCCCATGCACCTCCATCATCACCGACATAGGTGCCTACGCCACCACCAGCCAACCCAGCCAATCACCCCCACCTTTCCACTTGTTTTTCCCCACGCGCCATTGGCCGCGTCCTAGTATCCTTCCATTCCCTGCCCTACCCACCTCCTTGCCTCCATATCAGAAAGAAGGAACCAAGAAGGAGCATAGAGAAAGAAAGAAAACCGATCACTAGAGGGCCCGAGATTCGTGCCCCATGGAGGAGATCTCCGTCGAGCACCAGCACTTCATCCCTCCTCCCCCCGATGGGGCCAGCCCCTCCTCGTCGCCCCAGCCGGCATCGACGTCGGTAAGCAGCGCCGCCCCCCCTCATCATCCACCTCCTTCTATCCTTTTCGGAGAGATCCCTTGGCCAGAGTCTTCGCCATCGCCGGTGCCTTGCTCCCCTGGGTCCTCATCTTCCTCGCAACCGTCGCCATCATCATCTTCTGGCATCTGTGACCTCACCGAAAAGTCCACAGCCAAGCCCAGCCAAGCCTTCTTCTCCATCACCCCGCCCTCCTCTCTGCCCAACCCTCCGCCACGGCCCAAGCGGCCCGACGCCAGATCTACTTCCTCCGGTTCTTTATCGCCCACAACCTTCTTCCTCCAGACCACGCACCCCGGGAGATCGCCACGCCGTTGGCCACTCTCCGCACTACTGCCCCATCAGGATTCTGCCTGGCTATAGAGCCTCTCCTCCCTGCTACCGCACCCTCAGTCACGTCCGGACACCCATTCTGTTGCTACTCCACCACCGTCACCGACTATCCCCCACCGATCCTCCCATTGCTGGATCTCCTTCTCCGGTCAGCCATGACACCATCAACAGCTCCCAATCTCCTCTCCATGGAAATCATGCCCGAACTGAGCATGCCTCCCTGCTACCAACCCACAACCTCTGTGCCACCATCAATAGAGTCATCCCTTCCAAGAAGAGCTCGCCCGATCAGCGTTAAAATCTTCTCACTGCCAGCATCAATGATCGATGCCCCTTGCTATCGCACCACTGTCTCCATGTGCCACCTCCTTCAATCCAACACCATCACCGGCAAGAGCCCGCCGAAGTCCCTCCTCTGTACCATGGTCCGTCAGTCCATAGAGGAGTCGCATGTGCATGAACATGAAAGCTAAATCTGCTTTCTCTACCGACTTCAAGGGCACACGTTCCTCAAAGTGAAGTCTTTCCTCTGCCCAATTTTGCCAACTTCAGGATTAGGCTGAAAATAATAATAAAAAAATTAAATTAAAAAAAGGAGAAAAAAAAAGAAAAAAAAATGGTGAAAAAAATAATTTGGGATAGTTTCCAGAGCTGCACGATTTCAGAGCTACACGGATCTTAGAGCAGAGCCTTTGGATAGGTTCATCAAAGCTCCCCGTTGATCCTGACTCGACGGAGTCGAGTTCTCCCCACCTCATGGAAATGATGGGAATCTTATAGCATCACTGATCTCAAAGTAGCACTGATCTCGAAGCCGCACTGATCCCGGAGCAGCACTGATCCCGGAGTAGCACATATTTAATAAATTAGTTTGGGATTTATCTTTTATATGAATTTTGAATTAGGATTTGGTTGGTTAGGATTGAGATATGGATAGGCTTATCTTATCCTATCTTGTATTTGAATTTAAGTCATCTCTATCTTCTTATCCTGTATTCAAATTCAAACAAGGGTTGTACAGGTCTATAAATACCACCCTCAGTCCTTTGTAAAAAGAAAGATTTTGGAGAAAAAAATTTTAGTTTTTTAGAAGAGTGATTCATCTTGCCTTCACCTTCAGGCATGGGCATGATGCCCTAGTTATCCCCTTCCCATCCCATCTTCTCTATCCCCTCGTGGTCTTTTAGATCTATCCTAGCGCCTCCAAGTATCGAGGAGGGTGTAATGCCCTAGAGGTGAGAGGTCTCTTCGTTAGGGTGAATCCCAAAGTCCATGAGATCCAGATCCCTATCCTACATCCCCACTATTCCTTCACCTCACCTAGAGAAAAAAATATCAAAAGAAAATATTACCCTAATTTAGGTGATTTCTAGGCTCACCAATGATCCTACCATTTGTCCCCCATCACTAATAGGTGTCATAGGGTTTTCCAGAAATAATTGGTGAACCTAACATCCCTATCAGATATGATAGTCTTGTGTAGGCCATGGAGTCTAAGCACATGATCTAAGAAAAGCTTGGCTACTCTAGACGCATCAAAGGTCTGGGAACATGGGATGAAGTGATCCATCTTAGAGAACCTATAGACTACTACAATGATAGAATCATGTCTCTTCTGGGTCTTAGGTAATCCTAACACGAAGTCTATACTTAGGTCCTGCCAAGGATGACCAGGCACTGGTAAAGGTGTGTTGAGACTAGTGTTTTGCTTCTGCTATTTTGCAACAGCACAAGTTCTACACCTGGCTACAATCAGTGCAACATGCCTTTTCAATCCTGGCCTAAAGAACGGTCCTCTATCGCTAAGATTGACTTATTTCTACCAAAGTGACCAGCTAAACCTCTAGCATGGGTCTCCCAAATTAGGAACTCTCTAAGGGAAGTTTTTAGTATACAGAGTCGATTGTTTTGGAAAAGGTAGCCATCTTGAATGGTATACTCACTATGGGTACTAGATGGTCCTAGCCTGAGGATCTGGTAAATGTCTCCAAAGTTTGGGCAGGTTTTATGTTCATCCTTTAACCTATCAAATCCTATGACTTGGGTGCTAATTGATCCTAACATTAAAGACCTATGGCTTAGGGCATCTGCTACCTTATTTTCAGTGCCGGCATGGTGCTTCAAGACAAAGGTGTAGGCCTGAATGTACTTGATCCATTTACCATGCCGCGGGTTAAGTTTCTTTTGGGAGTTTAGGAACCGGAGTGCCTCATGGTCAAAGAATAAGACAAACTCCTGCGGTAGTAAGTAATGTCTCCAATATCTAAGGGCCTGGACTACCTCATAAAATTTCTTGTCATAGGTAGAGTACTTAAGTTTTGCCTCATTCAGCATCTCACTGAAGAAGGCTATAGGATGATTCTCTTGACTTAGTACCCCACCTATTCCTACACCTGAGGCATTGCAAGCAACCTCAAACACCTTATTGAAGTCAGGTAATCTAAGGATTGGTGCATGGGTCATCTTATCCTTAAGCTCTAGGAAGGCCTTATCAGCTGCTTTGGTCCACTCAAATGTACCCTTCCTAATGCAATCAGTGATAGGTGCGATGACTATACTAAAACCCCTAATAAATCTCATGTAAAAGGTTACTAGGTCATGGAAACTACGCACATCATGGACACTAGTAGATGTAGGCCTCTCAACAATTGTCCTAACCTTTCTAGGATTTACAGAAACTCCCTCAGGGGTGACAACAAAACCTAGGAAGATAACCCTATGTGTCATGAACTCACACTTCTTAACGTTGGCATAGAGTCTATTCTCCCTAAGGGTCAGGCATACTAGTCTCGGATGACTAAGGTGGTCCTTCTTAGTCCTGCTATAAATCAAGATATCATCAAAGTAGACCTCAACAAATTTTCGGTATACTCTTTCAGGACATGGGTCATAATTCTCATAAATATCCTTGGTGCATTGGAAAGTCCGAAAGGCATCACAACCCACTCAAACATGCCATCCTTAGTCTTGAAAGTGGTATTCAACTCATCCCCAAGTCTAATCCTAACCTGATGATAGCCGCTCTTAAGCTCTAACTTTGAGAAAACTTTAGTTCCGGCCATCATGTCTATCATATCGTCCAATCGGGAAATGGAAACCTATATTTCACAGTTATTTTGTTGATGGCTCTACTGTCTACACACATCCTCCAGTTACCATCTTTCTTAGGGGTCAGTAGAGCAGGAACTGCACATGGACTCAAGCTCTCCCTAATGAAACCCTTCCTAATTAATTCTCCCACTTGTTTCTGTAATTCTTGATGCTCACTAGGATTCATTCTATAGTGAGGAAGGTTAGGTAAAGTAGCTCCTGGGACTTAGTCTATTTCATGTTGGATGTCTCTAAGGGGTGGTAATTGATCAGGTAAATAATCAGGGAAGACATCTTCAAATTCTTTCAGAGCCTCAACATTTTTTTTAGGGTGTTCCTTTTGGGTTGGCTCATGTATTTCTTTTGTTGGTCAAGATCCAAATAGGGTTACCCTCAATAATTTCTTTTTATAACTCCCTAGTCTTAATCAAATTAACTCCAGGTTTCTTGTCCTTAAGGCTACTAGAACTCCTCTTAACTGGGTCTCTAGGGGGAGCTGGGTAGATAACAAACTTATTTCCATGGTAGTTAAAAGCACAAACATTGGTTCGACCATACAGGGTTGCATCATGATCAAAAAGCCAAGGTTGACCTAGAATGATACTACTCACTTCCATGGGGATGACATGACAACAAATCTTCTCCTTACAGGTTTGCAGTCTAACTAAGATCTGGCACCTAGCTTGAATTTAGATGGAGGTGGAGTCTACCCAAGAAACTTTGTAAGGGCTAGGATGGGAATGGGGAAAATCCTAAAATTTAATTGTTTGTTGGCTGAGATGGCATTGATACAACTCCCACTATCTATGATGATCTTAAGTACCTTATCCCCTACCTTAACAAAAGTCTGTAGGATGCTAGTCCTACGCCAATCTTCCTTAACTTGGGTTTGGGTTAAGATGAACCTAACCACTCCTAATTGGTTCTCAGACTCAAGTTCCTCCTCCTCACCTTCATACTCGTCTATCAACTAATCATCAGCCTCATAAAATCTTTCCCTCAGGTTCAGCTTGCAGGTACTAGTGTGTAGGGCAGCTATGGTGCGGGCACCAGACTCAGAAGAAGACTTCAGAGCTTCATCTGGATCTCTGATTAACCTTGCCCGAAGAATTAGGATTTTTGGTTTGTAATAAAAGTTCACTAGATCAACTCAATTTAGCTTGAGTCTACATTACCTGCATTTTATTTTGTTGAGTCATGTTGACTCAGTAGTGGACTAGGGTTTCAACCTGGGGTGTTACATTTTCTCCCAAGGCCTAGCAAGTGGGCACCACACTCCTAGCCACACTCCCAGCCATACGCCTGAGTCCAGGGGGTGCCATATCTGCATCCAGCAGCCTTTGGTCCCCACTCTACAGATAGCAGCTTCCTTCTCTCATGCACCAGATGAGGAGAAATCCACCAGGAGTCCATAAATCAAGGGGGCGGCCAAGACTTTCCCAAAGAACCAAAGTAAGAATAGGAAGAAATTCTCTTGGAGAGAACTTCAAGGAGGCGCCCACTACCTGCAAAAAAAATCCAAAACAAAGATGGGAAGGACCTTGACTTAGGGAGGAAGAAAAGGAGGAGTCCAAAAGAGTTGATCCATGGAAGGAAAAAAATTCCCTTGAAGATCCAAGCAAGGAGGCGCCATCTACCTGCCTTTTATAACCCAAATCAATTTTTGGTACCTTGGCCGACCATATGTGTATGAATTAACCTGATTTATAGATCCCCTCCTTTAGTCCCACATGGGAAGATGTAAAACCCTACTCCCTTGTAAAGCCTTATAAATTAAACCCCTCTTGTAAGTTTAAATCAATCAGATGAATGAAACCAATTTTTTTTGTGAGCAAACTTTGTGTTTTCTCTCTTCTGCACTTGCATCCAGGTGTTGAGCTCCGTGAGGGAGTAAATCTGGGTTCCCCAGGAACCTTGAGGAGGTGTGAGATCTCCAAAACCCAAACCCTAGGTTAGCCACTCCACTCCCAAACCCTAGCCGCCATCACCCTTCTCTTTCCACCAAGCCCTAGCCTATCCCACCTCTCACGGCCACCCTCTCCAAGTCCAGGCTGACACCAGCATCCAGCTCCAGTCCAGATACTTCAGATCTACAGCAATCTAAGAGGAAGTCAGATCATCCTCCAGGAGAATCCTGATTTCAGCAACTTCAACTTTCAAGTTCTTCAACCTGGTAAATCTTTTCTTGAGTATCTGAATTCCATCACTTGTTCCTCTTCTTTCCAGATCTTGAGTCCAGGAGAAGCCGACCAAACCACAAGACCAGTATTGGAGGATCCATTGCGAAGATAGCCGACTCCGAGGATCCCACAATCTGCTCGAGAGAGTTCTTCCACCCAAATTCTGAGAAGATCACTGTCTGGTTGGTAAACTATCTCTCCTCTCTATTTCTGTCCTGTTGAAAGTTCAGAGCGAAATCCTAGGTCTGGGAGTTTCTCAACCCCCAGCGATCCGTTACTTCTGAACTACTCTGATAATTTAGTTTCATCTAAATTGTGCTTTCAATCCTTACCTAGTTTCCTTCAACTTAGTTTAGCTTTACTTTGAGTCAAAGCCAATTTCTGAAATATAAAAAAAAAAAAAAAAAAAAAAAAGAAAAAAAGAATTAATCTTAAATTTACTTCCGCATACGCTTCCTTGTTCTTTGTTCTGCATCATTTTGGTATCAGAGTTTTCGTGCTGCATCAATTTTGGTATCAGAGCCCTGTCTAGGGTTTCTGTTTCGATTGCTTGTTTGAGTCTCTCTTTTTACTTTGTCTGCTCGAAGTATACTCCCCAGGACGTCCGATCCTAAGAACGAAGTGAGGTGCAAACCTCCTCTTCCCATTCCACGGGGTGTTCCTAGGGCATGTAGGGGATCCGTTGGGTTATAACTTCGTAGCAGGAATTGTAAACGGGGAAGTGCTCTGTTTTCAGCCTGTAATTGCCTTGTTTTAGAAATTATTTCTCACTGCAGATAACTCCAAATTTGGTGATTTTATTTTTCTGAAACCAGTATAATTGAAACTAATTTTCATAATTTTCTCATGATTTATTAGTCTCCGTGCAATTTCTGAGAATTAAATTACTGCAACTCTGTTTTTATGTTCTGCAACCCATTTATTTTTGAGTGTTCATCTCTTAATTCTTCTTAAGGGCATTTGAGCATCTAAGATAAGGGGAGGAGTTGATAACCTCTTCTTAGCCCAAAACCACCACCCCATCATTCGAACCTAAGCCTTTAATCTAAAAATTGATTAGACCTAATTTGCCCGAGTGGGCTAGGGACATCAACAAGTCGGGTCAAGGCTAGTGTTGAGTCAGTTTGTCTGGTTACTCTGTGTGTGCTTTGTACTCAGTGTCTAGAACGGTGGTTCAGGGATTCCATCCCGAAGGGCTTGTGTGCTGGTCCGCCTACCTGGCCAATCTCTGATTGGTGTCTAGGATTGGCATTCAGGGACCTAACACTCCCCTTACACCTGCCTGGCTGAGTCCTGAGTTACTACAGGCTAGCTTGCCACTCTGATTGGGCATCTAGTTTGGGCTCTAGGTCTAGTTAGCCCGTAGTTGTTCAGTTGAGTCTCATTTTGTGTGCTTGATTGCATCATGTCTACCCGGAATGGAGTACCCTACCAACCTGGTCAAACCCAACCCGATTTAGAGGCCATGGTTAGAGCTCTTACTGAGAGTATGAACAAATTAAGTCAGGATATGAATGAGAATTTTGCCCAGCTTAGGGATCGAGTCCAAGTACTTGAGGAACCTAGGCATCGGAATTGGACTCCTGACCCAGATTTTAATGAGCCTCAACCTCACCCACACCAAGAGCCTAGAAGACCTTTATACCGAGATCCTGAACCTAATCATAGGAGGCCTGACCCAGAACCTGAGGATAGAGATGATAGGTTCATTCAGAACATCAAGTTAGATGCACCCACTTTTGATGGTAGCTTAAATCTTAAGGTGTATTCTGATTGGGAGGGTGAGATGGACCAGTACTTTGAGTGGTATGCTATGTCTGAGGAGAGGAAATTCAAGTTTGCCAAGATGAAATTAATACGTCAAGCTAGGTTATACTGGGGGAACATTGAGCTGACCACTAGAAGACGAAATGTAGAGCCCATAACCACTTGGCAGGGTATGAAAGAAAAGCTTAGAGACAAGTACCTACCCATTTCATACCAGCAAAATCTGTTAGACCAATGGCAGACTTTGAAACAAGGAAATCGATCTGTTTCAGACTACATAACCACCTTTGATGAATACCTAATGAGATGTGATGTGAGTGAAGCCCATGAAGTCACTTTGTCTAGATTTAGGGCTGGGCTTAGGGAAGATATTAAGAGAGAGTTATTTCTGAGAGAGGATACTGACCTAGACCAAGCCTATCAGATTGCACTGAACACTGAGAAGTTTCAGAGAGGACCCATGCCATCTAGGGTTAGTGCCCCAATCCCAAGAAATGGACCTAGCCAGGTTACCCCTAGCAAGCCTAATCAGGGTATCCCCACCCCTAGGCCCATGGACAAAGGTAAGGCACTTGACACCCAAAGAACCCCTAGTATCGTCTGTTTTAAGTGCCAGAAGCCCGGTCATATCTCCAATCAGTGCACAACCATAGCTTGTTTTAAGTGTCATAAGGTAGGTCATGTTTCTAGCTAGTGCCCTCGTAGATCCCTATATATAGAAGAGGGAGAAGAGAATTCCGAGCCTAATGAGGAGTTTGAAGAAGAAGTTTATGAGGCCGGAATGAATTGGTTGATGAGTATGAAGGAGAGGAAGAATCCACTGAGTCTGACCACTTAGGGGTTGTGAGATGCATCCTATCCCAGACAAAAGTTCAGGAAGACTGGCGTAGGACTAACATCCTACAGACTTTCCTTAAACTAGGGGATAAGGTTTGTAAAATCATCATAGATAGTGGGAGCTATGTAAATGCCATTTCTACTAGCACTGTCAAAATGTTAGGCTTAACCCCAGTCCCCCACCCCCCCCTATAAGGTTTCTTGGGTAGACTCTACCTCTATACCCATCCAGTCTAGATGTCAGGTCCAAATCCAAATGCAATCCTATCAAGAGAAGATTTGGTGTAATGTCTTGCCCATGGGGGTGAGTAGTATATTCTTGGAAGACCTTGGTTGTATGATCATGATGCCACCCTCTTAGGAAAATCCAACACCTGTGTCTTTAGTTTCAATGGGAAGAAAATCACAATCCATTCAGTCCCTCGTAAGGACAAGGTAGCTAAAGGAACCAGTAAGGTTAGGGAAATGAAGACTGGAGTGAACCTAATAGTGCCAAGGATCTAGAACAAGAAATTCATAGTGGTTCACCCATTTGGATGTTGACTGCTTAGGAACTTAGGACTCCTACACCCTCAGAGCCTCCTCAGGAAGTTAAGCCTTTATTAGTAGAATTTGAGGATGTTTTTCCCGAGGATCTGCCAGACCACCTTCCACCTCTAAGGGATATTCAGCATTCCATAGATTTAGTCCCAGGAGCTACTTTACCCAACTTGCCCCATTATAGGATGAATCCATCTGAGCATAAAGAACTGCAAAAGCAGGTTGGCGAATTGTTGAGGAAGGGGTTCATTAGAGAGAGTCTTAGCCCTTGTGCAGTCCCTGCACTTCTAACCCCGAAGAAGGATGGCACGTGGAGGGTGTGTTGACAGTCGTGCCATCAATAAAATCACAATCAAGTATAGGTTCCCCATCCCTAGACTAAGTGACATGCTTGATATGATGGCCGGTGCCATGGTTTTTTCTAAAATTGATCTCAAGAGCGGCTATCATCAGGTTAGGATTAGACCAGGGGATGAGTGGAAAACAGCCTTCAAGACTAAGGATGGTCTCTTCGAATGAGTTGTTATGCCTTTTGGGTTGTCCAATGCCCCTAGTACTTTCATGAGGATTGTGACCCAAGTACTTAGAGCTATAATAGGGAAGTTTGTAATGGTCTATTTTGATGATATCCTGATCTATAGTAAGACCCCTGCAGATCACCTAGGCCACCTTAGACAAGTCTGTCAAGTTTTGAGGAATGATAGTCTATACGGTAATCTCAAGAAGTGTGAACTTATGACCAGTAGGATTATCTTTCTTGGATTTGTTGTAACCCCTGATGGCGTGGCTGCCGATCCTGAAAAGATTAGGTCCATAGTAGAATGGCCAGAGCAACCAGTGTACATGAAGTCAGAAGTTTCCATGGCTTGGCTACCTTCTATAGGCGATTCATCAAGGGGTTTAGTACCGTAGTTGCTCCTATCACAGACTGCATTAGGAAGGGAGAATTTCAGTGGACCAAAGCAGCCCAAAAAGCCTTCCTAGATCTTAAGGATAGGATGACCCAGGCACTCATTTTGAGACTACCGAACTTTTCAAAGGTATTTGAGGTTGCCTGTGATGCTTCAGGAGTAGGTATAGGTGGAATCCTAAGCCAAGAGAACCATCCCGTAGCATTCTTTAGTGAAAAACTTAATGATGCTAAGCTTAGGTATCTACCTATGATAAAAGTTTTACGCAGTAGTGCAAGCTTTGCATTACTGGAGACATTATTTACTACCGCAAGAATTTGTGCTATTTTCGAACCATGAGGCTCTTAGATTCTTGAATTCTTAGAAGAAGCTTAACCCTAGGCATGCTAAGTGGGTAGAATATATCCAGTCCTATACTTTTGTTTTAAAGCATAAGGCTGGGTCTGAAAATAAGGTAGCTGATGCCCTTAGTCGTCGATCTTTGTTGTTGAATTCTGTTAGGGCTGAAGTCATAGGGTTTGAGCAAATCAAAGAAGAATATGAGTCGTGTCCGGATTTCAAGACTGTATACCAGGATCTAACTCAAGGACCATCTAGTGAACATAAGGATTATTCCTTTTAGATGGCTTTCTGTTCTTTAAGAATAGGCTTTGCATCCCTATAACCTCTCTTAGGGAATTCTTGATTTGGAAAACTCATGCTGGAGGTTTAGCTAGCCATTTCGGAAAAGATAAGACCACCCTGGCTATTGAAGACCATTTTTTCTGGCCTAGCTTAAAAAGAGATGTAGCACATATTGTGGCTAGGTGTCGGACCTGCGCTATTGCCAACAGCGAAAATAGAACACCGGCCTTTATACCCCACTCCCTGTCCCAGATCGTCCTTGGCAAGATGTGAGCATGGACTTTGTGTTAGGTTTGCCTAAGACCCAGAGGAGGCATGACTCTATCTGTGTTGTAGTAGACCGATTTTCCAAGATGGCCCATTTCTTGCCTTGTTCCCAAACATTTGATGCATCTAAGGTAGCCACCCTGTTCTTTAATGAGATAGTTCGACTCCATGGCCTACCCAAGACCATTGTTTCAGATAGGGATGTTCGGTTCACCAGCTATTTCTGGAAAATCCTTTGGCATAAGTTAGGGACGAAACTTAAGTTTTCAACTGCCTATCATCCCCAGACTGACGGCCAAACCGAAGTAGTGAACCGTAGTTTAGGCAATCTGCTAAGGTGTCTTGTTGGTGAAAACATTAGGAACTGGGATTTGTACTTACCTAGAGCTGAATTTGCATATAATGACTCGGTCAATAGGTCTACGGGTAAGAGTCCATTTGAAATTGTGCATAGTTACAAACCCCACACACCTCTTGACCTAGCTCCTTTACCAGTCCACACACGGGTCTCCGAGTCTTCCGAAGTTTTTGCACAGCATATAAAAGACTTGCATAAAGAAATTCAAGCCAAATAAATTTAAGTAATGAAACTTATAAGAAATTGGCTGATTCTCAAAGGCGAGTCAAAACTTTTGACAAAGGAGACTATGTAATGATTAGGTTAAGGCCTGAACGGTTTCCTCCTGGAATCGTTAGAAAGTTACATGCTAGGGGAGCTGGACCATTTAGAGTGGTAAAGAGAGTAGGATCCAATGCCTATGTGCTCGAGTTGCCTCCAGAACTAGGCATTAGCTCCACTTTCAACATTACAGACCTAGTAGAGTATAGGGAGCCAGCTGTGATTCCCAGTGAGGCTTTTGAACCTAATCCTGCTCTTGAGAGTGAACCTGACCTTGTGTGTCCACCAACAAATTGGCCTGTGAGGAAAGAGCAGATTGAAAAGATCCTGGATGATCAGGTTATCTCTACTCGTAATCGAGGATACCAAAGATACCTGGTCCGCTGGCTAGGAAGGCCAGATTTTGATAACTCTTGGATCTCCCGAGAAGAGTTACAAGAGCTGGACCCAGACCTCTTGGAGAGATACCAGAGCCAACTTGATCCATACTCGACAGGGTCGAGTTCCTCCCACCCTGGGAGAATTGGTGCGGGCACCAGACTCAGAAGAAGACTTCAGAGCTCCATCTGGATCTCTAATTAACCTTGCCCGAAGAATTAGGGTTTTTGGTTTGTAATAAGAGTTCACTAGATCAACTCAATTTAGCTTGAGTCTACATTACCTGCATTTTATTTTGTTGAGTCATGTTGACTCAATAGTGGACTAGGGTTTCAACCTGGGGTGTTACATTTCTCCCAAGGCCTAGCAAGTGGGCACCACACTCTCAGCCACAATCCCAGCCATACGCCTGAGTCCAGGGGCACCATATCTACATCCAGCAGCCTTTGGTCCCCACTCCACAGATAGCAGCTTCCTTCTCTCATGCGCCAGATGACGAGAAATCCACCAGGAGTCCACAAATCAAGGGGGCGGCCAAGACTTTCCCAAAAGAACCAAAGTAAGAATGGGAAGAAATTCTCTTGGAGAGAACTTCAAAGAGGCGCCCACTACCTGCCAAAAAAATCCAAACAAAGATGGGAAGGACCTTGACTTAGGGAGGAAGAAAAGGAGGAGTCCAAAAGAGTTGATCCATGGAAGGAAAAAAATTCTCTTGAAGATCCAAGCAAGGAGGCGCCATCTACCTACCTTTTATAACTCAATCAAATTTTTTGGTACCTTGGCCGACCATATGTGTATGAATTAACCTGATTTGTAGATCCCCTCCTTTAGTCCCACATGGGAAGATGTAAAACCATACTCCCTTGTAAAGCCTTATAAATTAAACCCCTCTTATAAGTTTAAATCAATCAGATGAATGAAACCAAATTTTTTTGTGAGCAAACTTTGTGTTTTCTCTCTTCCGCACTTGCATCCAGGTGTTGAGCTCCATGAGGGAGTAAATCTGGGTTCCCCAGGAACCTGAGGAGGAGTGAGATCTCCAAAACCCAAACCCTAGGTTAGCCACTCCACTCCCAAACCCTAGCCGCCGTCACCCTTCTCTTTCCACCAAGCCCTAGCCTATCCCACCTCTCACGGCCACCCTCTCCAAGTCCAGGCCGACCACAAGCTTCCAGCTCCAGTCCAGATACTTCAGATCTACAGCAATTCTAAGAGGAAGTCAGATCAGCATCCAGGAGAATCCTTATTTCAGCAACTTCAGCTTTCAAGTTCTTCAACCTGGTAAATCTTTTCTTGCGTATCTGAATTCCATCACTTGTTCCTCTTCTTTTCCAGATCTTGAGTCTAGGAGAAGCCGACCAAACCACAAGACCAGTATTGGAGGATCCATTGCGAAGATAGCCGACTCCGAGGATCCCACAATCTGCTTGAGAGAGTTCTTCCACCCAAATTCTGAGAAGATCACTGTCTGGTTGGTAAACCATCTCTCCTCTCTATTTCTGTCCTGTTGAAAGTTCAGAGCGAAACCCTAGGTCTGGGAGTTTCTCAACCCCCAGCGATCCATTACTTCTGAACTACTCTGATAATTTAGTTTCATCTAAATTGTGCTTTCAATCCTTACCTAGTTTCCTTCAACTTAGTTTAGCTTTACTTTGAGTCAAAGCCAATTTCTGAAATATAAAGAAAAAAGAAAAAAAAAAGAAAAAAAGAATTAATCTTAAATTTACTTCCGCATACGCTTCCTTGTTCTTTGTTCTGCATCATTTTTGGTATCAGAGTTTTCGTGCTGCATCAAGCTAGGCATTGGTGCATAAAGAGGCCTGGTTTCTTGTGTTTAAAACAGGTCTTCTGGGTATTGTAATTCCTATTGACCTCTACAGATTTTCCTCTATGATCCCTACGGGTCAAAGGAGTACTAGGCTGGGGTCGACTAGGGTCTGGCTGACTAGGACTGGGTCTACTTGGGCTAGGTCAGCTAAGCATGGGTCGGCTCTATGTATATTGGTTAGCTACTGGGTATTGACTAGGTATCTAGTGGGCTCAGGTTTACGATAGACGGGCCCTCTCTGAAAATGCTCATGATCCCTAGCAATATGGGAAGCAAGGTCCAGGTCTCTAACCTCTCTTATATAGAGCTCCTTCTTAAAGTCATCTCTAGTCTAGCCCTAAACCTTGACAGAACAACATCCTCATACTCATTTAAATCACATCGCATAAAATACTCATCAAATTTTGCGATGTACTCATCTATACTCCTGCTACCCTGATTCAGTCACTGCCACTGATCTAGTAAACCATAATGATACGATGGTGGAACGTACTTTCCCCTAAGCTTTCCCTTCATGGCCCCCCAGGTAACTATGGGTTCATGCACTCCTAGTCTAAGGGTTCTCTCCACACTAGCCCAATGTAACTTGGCCTCCCTAACCAACTTAAGCTTAGCAAACCTAAACATACGCTCCTCCGACATATCATACCACTCAAAATATTGATCAATCTCTCCCTCCCAATCTATATAAGCCTTAGGATCAAGACAACCATCAAAAGTGGGGGCATCAAGCTTAATGTGTCTACAGGATCTGTCTTCCTGGTCTACAAAATCCTGATTAAGTCTTCTAGGACGAACCTCTAGGATTGGGTCATAATGATGGGCTCCCCTAGGTTCAACCTCAAGGTATGGATCAGGGTTTGGGGTCCTCCTAGGTTCAGTATCATAGTATGGGTCAAGGCAAGTGATTCTCTTAGGATGGGGAGGTGACTCAAGTTTTGGTTCAAACTGGGTCCTACGTGTCTCTTCTAGGGTTCCTAGTCGGGCATCTATTTGATCAAGTCTACGGGTCAACTAGGCATTTGATTGATCAAGCCTAAGATTGATGGATTGGGCTAGTTGATCGGGCTAGTTGATCTGTAAGGGCTTTCATTTGGGCTTCAAAGTTATCCATGGGTTCAGCCAGAAGTGGAGGTGGTGGATGATATGATGCTCCTGATCTAGTGCTCATGCAAGACTCGATCAGATCACTACAGCTCCCTAGACGTAGAGTCCAAAACTAGATGCTCAATCAGGGTGGCAAACTAGCCTATAGTAATCCTGTACTCAGCCAGGCAGGTGTAAGGGGAGTGTTAGGTCCTTGATTGCCAATCCTAGACACCAATCAGAGATTGGCCAGGTAGGCAGACTAGCACACAAGCCCTTAGGAACTGAATCCCTGAACCACCATTCTAGACACTAAGCACAAGGCACGCACAGGTTAGCTTGACACGGTGATCTGACACTTTGCTCAGACCAGACCAGTTGTCCCTAGCCCACTAGGGCAAAATTAAGTCTAGTTAATTTTAAGTTAGGCTTGGGATGGAATGCAAAGATGGTGGTTTTGGACTATGGAAAGGTAATGACCTCCTTCCCTTATCTGGCATAAAGAGAGTGCCCTTAAAGTAAATTATGCAATGATGGCAGGCAGGTGACGATGAAAATAATTAGGGTTTAGATGTTTTTGGTGTTTTTGGATTATATGTAATTTTTGTTTTTGTGTTTAGAATTTTCTTAAATAGGAAGATATTTGTAGATTATGCTCTAACTATAGGAAACATACAAAAAATAAAAGATATGCAAAGGAATACAAAACAAAACTAAATCAAACCAAAATTGCTAAAAAAAATAAAGCAAAAATTTGCAGGCATATATATCCTGCACCTGCAGAAATTAAAAGACAAAAAATATTTAAAATTTTGTGAATTATTGAATGAATCAAAAAAATCTGAGTATTTATAGAATTTTAAAATGAATTTTGATGTCAGAAAAAAATAATAAAGAGATGTTAGTACATTTAGGTAAAGGGTCGAAATGAAAAACCCTAAGAACTCCTTGTGTTCTTCTTCGCCAGTCAATTCACAACAGGCGGCATCCAACCACCATAGGAGATTTGGTCATTAGGAAAGGGTTCAAAGACCAAATAATCTTTATGACCGGACCATCATGGTGAAGCACCCCATCCGAGTATCCAAAGAGAACCGAGCCCAAACAAGCTCAGATACCAAATTGATTCGAGACCTATGTATGCCAGCAATTATATTTTTTTGTAGTTTTTAATTCAAGTTGTGAACTAAATCCTGAAGAGTAGATCATTATTTAACAAGAAAAAATATGCAAGAAGAAACTAAAAGCAGCAAATAAGACCTAAGAGCAAAGGAAAGAGAAGGACCCGCCGAGGCTAAAAAGCCTCGGTTGGGCTAGTTCTAATATAATAACGCTACTGGTGGTAGATGGTGGTGTACCTGGCAATGTCTCTGGGCCTGGTGAAGATCGCAGAGAAGAGATCACTCATCCTTGATAGATGCGGCCTGGAAACCAAGCCAGAGACCCGCGGGTGGCTTTTTGCTCGGTGGTCCGATTAAGGCCTGGCTGGAGTCGTCGATTCTTTGGAGTCGAGGGACCTACAATGACCTGTCAGGGGTTAGAAAACTCAGAGGATGAAGAAAAACAATAAGAAAATTGCAAGGGATGAAGTGTTTTTGGAGTGGTCGGCCGGGGCTCTGGAGATTTGATGGTGGCTCGATTCAATTGCAACACTAGGAAGAAAAAAAACTCTTAGATGATCCCTTAAGGTACATAGTAGGGAGGCCACAGTAATTGGAGACTCATAATATTTCATATATCAAAGTTAACTCTCAAACAAAGACTAGGGTCCTTTAAATAGACCCATAGTCTTGGGCTCCAAGTAAGATACAAAAGTAATTACATAGAGTCTTATTTCCACCCAAACCCTAGCAAGAAAATAAGGAAACATTATATAG
The DNA here is from genome assembly GCA_021397845.1 of Areca catechu. Classification (NCBI taxonomy): domain Eukaryota; kingdom Viridiplantae; phylum Streptophyta; class Magnoliopsida; order Arecales; family Arecaceae; genus Areca; species Areca catechu. Next base: position 136,938,506 of record CM038051.1, on the reverse strand, counting down.
AAAAAATCCCTAAAAATTCTACTTCTCTTCTTGCCTTGGTTGGCCAAGAGGGTGACTCTAAGTGGCCGACCAAAGGTGGTCACCATAAGCTCTTGGCGCCTTAGCTCCCTCCTGGCCTAGGCTGGCCCAATTTTGCTTCCGCTGGTCCAGGGCTTCAGGATTTCTGATTTCTCTTCCTGGGTCTTCAAATCTTCAAGCTAGGTGGACTTGGGCTACTCTTCCATATCTTCAGTCTGATTGGACTTGGTCTTCACTTGTATGATGTGGTCTTGAGTCTTCAGTGTGTTTGGACAAGACTCAGAAAAATAAAATAGCTCAACATGAGCTGACTAGCACTGGACGGACTAGCTCAACATGAGCTGACGAATACAGGACTCAAAAAAAAGGCAACTTAGATGAACTAAGCTTTATTACAATGGACTTGAAAGTAGCTAAGTGATCTAAAGAGGGTTGAGAAGCCTCTGTCTTATTTTGGTGCCTCTGGTGTTCGCACCAATTTTCCCGGGGTGGGAGGAACTCGACCCTGTCAAGTGAAAATCAAGCTGGCTCACATATCTATCAAGAGGTTTGGGTTGAGGTGTTTCAAGTCCTCTCGAGAAATTCATAAATCGTCCAACTCTAGCCGGCCTTGCCATCGGACCAAGAAGCGTTGATAACCACCGTTATCATCCAGGATATGTTCGATCCATTCTCCACTCTCAGGCCAATTAATTGGTGGACACTCTAGGCTAGGGTCGCTCTCAATGAAAGAAATAGGTCCAAAGTCCTCACTAGGAATCGCTGTCAGTTCCCTGTACTCAACCAGATCTGCGATATTGAAGGTAAAACTAATGCCCAGATCCGAAGGCAAATCTGACACATAGGCATTTGGTCCAACTCTCTCTATCACTCTAAAAGGTCTGGCTCCGCAAGCATTAAGTTTCCTAATGGTCCACCCTCATTCCTAGATGCGGCCTGAAAAATCAAGCCAAAGACCCGTGGATTCCCGGCTTTCAGCTCGATGATTCGATAGCGGCATGGCTAGAGTCGTTGGATTCGTCGGAGTCGAGGGAGCTGCAAATAGCCATTATAAGGTGAGAAAACAAAGCATATGTAGATAGTTAATTGAAAAACCAGCAAAGGAAAGATGGTGTTTAAAGAGGGCGACTAGGGCTTGGAGAGGCAGATGGAGTCTAAAGGTAGGCGCAGGAAACCAGGAAGGAGAAGGGCTCACACAGAATCCCTTTTTAGCACACAGCAATTGGAGAATTCAATATTATTTCATGATAAAAAGTTAATAAGTTTTCCCTACAAGGAGTCGCTTATATAGAGTCATGAGACTTAGGGCCCAAGCAAGATAAAACAAGAAAAATAAGTGGTGCCCACATTCTTCCTAAAGTGTGGGGCTGAATACATGGAAGAAAACACTCTCATGCCATACAAAATCCCTCCAAAAAAGTTAGGTAGTGAGCCACCAAAGGGGGGGACCAAGGGGTTCCAACTTCTTACTTCTCTTGGCTTGGGGTGGACCACTTCTTTCCTAAGCAAGCTGGCATGAATCAGAGATTCATGTTTATCTGTTTTGACTTTCCTTCTTGTCATGCTGCCATGTGGAGTTGTGTGCTTCGGGTGTGGAAGGGGTGTGCTGGCATGTGGTCATCAACTCCTCATGCATGGAACAACTTCATGATCCTCCAAGTAATCCTAGGTGATGGAATCTAGGATATGACTAGGACACCATGTGGCTACTGAGGTGGCATGCTTGGTGGTGTCCTTCATATGCTTGAGTCTTCTTTGACTGGGCTTGACTCAATAAATACTCAATACAACTGGACATGATTACAAGACTTAGAATATGATTAGCTCAACATAAGCTAATTGGTACATGACTCAAATAATGAAAATGATAACTCAAATAGACTAAGCCCTTATTATAAATAGATTCAAACACTAATAAGTAATCCGTAGAGGGTTGAGAAACCTCTATCTTATTCTAGTGCCTCTATGTCCCACCACCTCTGATGCTTGCAAGTTTCTTGAGGTGTTCCACATCCCCAGAGGAGGTTTTCCTCGACTCCAGGACCACTCAAATCAGCCATCTAATCAGGTGAACCAATGATGCAGAACGAATGCTCTGATACAAAAAGTGATGCAGAACGGATACTCTGACACCAAAAATGATGCAGAACGAATATGTGGAATGCGGAAGCAAATTAAAATTAATGTATTTATATATATATATATATATTCAGAAGTCGGCTTTGAATCAAAGAAAAGATAAGCTAATGTTGAAAGAAACTAAGAAATGACAGAAAGCACATTAAAATGAGTAGATTATCAGAGTAACTCAGAAGTAAGATCGCTGGGGATTGAGAAACCCCCAGATATAGGGTTTTCTCTGAGTTTCAACGAAACAGACAAAGTGAAAAGGGTAGGTTCTTGTTACCTAGCAGTGATATCTCTCCATTTGGTGGAAAAGACTCTCTCGAGCAGATTATTGGATCCCGGAGTCAAGGTATCTTTGCAATGGATCCTCCGATAATGGTCCTTGGCAAAGTTGCCTCTTCTTGAACCCTGGATCCTGGAGAGAAGAAGAACAAGGTTAGAAACAAGAGACTCAGGGAAGAGAGTTACCCGAGTAGAAGAGAGGATGGGATCTGAAGGTCTTCAGCTGATCTGGAACTCCTAGGCTGTGGATTTGGGACTTCTTCTCCTGGATCTGCGGGATGGACTCTGAAGCAGTGGTAGCTGACTTGAAGATGGCTGGACTGGGGTCCTGGTGGTCTGCCACCCTTTGGATGAAAATCCTTGGAGATGGTGTAGAGGCTAGGGTTTGGTGGTGGTGGAGTAGAGATGGGTGGACTAAGTTAGGGTTTTGGGGTTGGAGATCTCACACCTCCTCAAGGTTCCTAGGGAACCAGTATTTACTCCCTCACAGAGCTCAACACTCAGAATAAGTGCGGAAGAACAAGACTTTGCTCAAAAACAAGGGATTTCATTCATATGATTTCATAAGATAAGTTCAAGTTACAAAAGGGGTCTAATATATAGACCAATAAGAAAAATCAAAACCATACAATTCCCATATGGGACTAATAGGACTAATCTACACTTTAGGCACCAAATTCTCTTCCCTTGGCCAACCAAGATTCCTTCCATGAGTGAGCAGCCCAAAAACTCCAAGAAAACATGAAAATCAGCTCCAAATGGCAGGTTATGGGGGTGTCCCTAGTATCTCTCCATGAATCAAGGATTTTTCCTTCATGGTTTGTCTCTTTTGGACACCTCCTAGTCTTGCTCCACAAGTTTAGGCTTCTTCTTTTCTTGGCTCTGGTACTTTAGAAAACTTTTGGGTGCCTCCTTGATTTTCTCTCCAAGACATGCTCTCTTCCCTTTTATAACTTGGATTTTTATGGAACATTGTGGGCACCTCCTTGATCCTCTCTTCAAGAAAAATTCTTGCCATCCTGGCTTGGGTTTATCTGGAAGAAGTTGGCTCCTCCTTGGATTGTGGTATCTTGATGGATTTCTACCCGAAGTGGTGCAAGAAAAAGGAAACTTACTTCTTATGGTGTGGGGACCAAAGACACTGGATGGAGATATGGTAGGGAGTGTGGCAACCACTTGTAGCTAGACCATGGAAGAAAAAATGTGGCACCCTATGGCAAAGGGAATGGCACCAACCTGGACCTGGACTTAGACTGAGTCAACATGACTCAACAAAAATTTAAATGACAAATTACAGACTCAAAATTGGGTTGATCAGGTCAATCCTTATTACAAACCCTAATCTTCGGGCAAGGTCATTCAGAGATCCAGATGGAACCCTGAAGTCTTCTTCTGATTCTAGTGCCCGCACTAATTCTCCCGGGGTGGGAGGAACTCGATCCTGTCGAGTATGGGTCAAGCTGGCTCTGGTATCTCTTCAAGAGGTCTGGGTCCAATTCTTGTAATTCTTCTCGAGAGATCTAAGAGTCATCAGAATCTGGCCTTCCTTGCCAGTGGACCAGGTATCTTTGGTATTCTCGATTACGAGTAGAGATAACCTGATCATCCGGGATCTTTCAATCTGCTCTTTCCTTACAGGCCAGTTTGTTGGTGGACACACAGGATCGAGATCACTCTCAATAACAGGTTTAGGTTCAAAAGGCTTACTGGGAATCACAGCTTGCTCCCAGTACTTTACTAGGTCTGTAATGTTGAAAGTGGAGCTAATGCCTAGCTCTGGAGGAAACTCAAGCACATAGGCATTGGGTCCCACTCTCTTCATCACTCTAAATGGTCCAGCTCCTCCATGCATGTACTTCTAACGGTTCCAGGAGGAAACCGCTCAGGCCTTAACCTAATCATTACATAGTCTCCCTAAACAAAAGTTTTGACTCGCCTTGGAGAATCAACCAACTTCTTATAAGTTTCATTACTTAAAGTTATTTTGGCATGTATTTCTTTATGCAAGTTCTTTACATGCTGTGCAAAGTCTTCAGCAGACTCGGAGACTCGTGTGTGGCATGGCAAATAAACTAGGTCAAGTGGTGTGTGAGGCTTGTACTCATGAACAATCTCAAAAGGGCTTTTACCTATAGACCTATTGACCGAGTCATTATATGCAAATTCAGTCCTGGGTAAATACAAATCCCAACTCCTGGTATTCTCACTCAACCAAAATCTGAGTCAATGTCCTAAACTCGACTGACGACGCATTCCTAAAGAATGGACAATATTCAAAGGAACCCTAGGTCTAAACCTAACAAACTAACTAAGGCTCTCTAGGTTTGACCTTGGGTCGGAGGATGGCATGCAGAGCATGAAAACTTATCATGGGTGCCTAGTAGGTGCAATAAGGTCTTCCAGAAGTAGGTGGCAAACCTAATAGGTTATGACACGTGGTTCACTCTAAAGACTTCGACAAAGTATACTTGGATGGTGTAAGAATCATTGGAAGTCCTAGAGAAAGGGAGGAAATATGAGGTGGAGTCTCGAATTACCTGCTGACTAAAGGTGGTGACCTGAAGGTTTGAATGGTGATCTATGAGTGTCAACTGGTCATCCTTACGAAAGGAAAAGTTTGCTAATCCTAGGAATGGATCAAGAGATGGTTCGGGGAGTAGCCTAGGACATGTGATTGCAACTGTTAAGGTTTGTTCTCTAAGCAAATAATGATCCACTTTCTCAAGAAATGGATTAGAGAATGATTCATGGAAGGGCCTATGGATGATGACCTCAAGACTTGAAATTTGACCTATGGGTGAGAAAAGGTATACTCTATAGAAGGGTAGGTCAGTGATGCGAAGGAAGGGGTCTGGGACCATAAGGAGGACTTCTACAGGACTGGGTGAATCAATCCGCTCAAAAAAAGGATGTTCAACTGAGATTACGGGAGAGACATTAGTGGTTGAGCATGGGACAAGGTCCAATTGTAAGAGGCTTGATTCAGTCATCCTAAGGAGAGGATCTACCATAGGGTGGGCAAACTTAAACAGTTCAGTGCAAAGATCTTAAATTGGAACTTGGGGAATGAGTGTCATTAGAGGATACGAACTGATAACTCGGGCTAACACTATGAGTTCTTCCTAGGAGTATTTGACTAAAAGAATCTGGTTCTCACAAATCTCTTGAATTTCTGAACTAGGTCCTACAACTTGGTTGCTCTCCAAGATCTCCTCAGGTAAGGAACAATAGTATCGATGTCACATTCTTCAAGTTCTTCCCCCTCATATTCATCAACTAGACTCAAGCCAGCATCATATACTTCCTCGATTCCATCTTCAATGGGTTTCGAGTCAGTGGTAATCTGGTCAACTGATTCCGGGCTTGTCATACCTAACATTTCCTCCTCATTGGTAGGCTTGGGTTCTCCCTCATTAATATCATCCTTAGGATTCTTACCACTTAGCTATGCACAAGCCAGTCCTATGCATGGGCACTGACTAGATTTATGGCCTCTTTCTTCACAAAACCCACATTCTTGCGATATAGGAACCTGGGTCACACTGGGTTTCAAGCTAGTAGAGACCTTACTTGGGCATGGGTGTGGATCTAAATGGCTTGATCTAGAAGACATGGGTTGTTGAGTGACTGGTCAAGAATATTGTAAGGACCTCTCACAGACACGATCCACACTATAGATATCATGGTTAGGCTTCCTACGGTTATGCTCGGGATCACGGTATAAGGTCCTCCAAGGCTCCTGGTGTGGGTGAGGTTGAGGCACATTAAAATCTGGGTCAGGAGTCCAATTCTGACATTTAGATTCCTCGAGTACTTGGACTCGATCCCTAAGCTGGGTAAGATCCTCATGGACTAGATTCCTAAACTGGGCAACAGTATTAGTCATATCCTGACTCAATTTTGTCATACTTTCGGTAAGTGTTCTAATCATGGCCTATAAATTAGGTTGGGTTTGACCAGGTTGGTAGGGTACTCCGTTCCGGGTGTACATGATGATGCATGCAAGCATACCAAATGAGACTCGACTGAAATGACCACGGGCTAACTAGACCTAGAGCCCAAACTAGATGCCCATTCATAGTGGCAAGCTAGCCTGTAGTAACTCGGGACTCAACCAGGCAGGTGTAAGGGGAGTGTTCGGTCCCTAATTGCCAATCCTAGACATCAATCAGTGATTGGCCAGGTAGGCGGACCAGCACACAAGCCCTTCAGGATAGAATCCCTGAACCACCATTCTACACACTGAGTACAAAGTACACACAGAGTAACTACACAAACTGACTCAACACTAGCCTAGACCCGACCAATTGGTGTCCCTAGCCCACTAGGGCAAATTAGGTCTAATTAATTTTATGATTAAAGGCTTAGGTTCGAATGCATGGGAGGTAGTTTTGGGCTAAGGAGAGGGTCTCAATCCTCCCCTTATGTTGCAACTTCGGTGCCCTTAAGATAGATTCAATTTATGCACACTCAAATAAAACACAACTTGCAGAAAATAAAAAGCAGAACAGCAATAAAATTGATCTCAGAAAATCTACAGAAATTAATAAATCATGAAAATTTTGTGTAAATTACTTTCAATTATACTGGTTCCAGAAAAATAAGAATTACTCAATTTGGAATTTTTTGCAGGAGAAACAATTCAGAAAATAGGGTAGTTACCAGCAGAAAACAGAACGTGTGTCGCGTTTACAATTCATACCTAGAAGTTATAACCCAGCGGCACCCCTACACGCCCTAGGAACCCCCATGGAATGGGAGGAGGAGTCTTGCATCTCGCTTGTTCCTAGGACTGGACGGCGAGGGGAGTCTACTCCAGGCAGCAAAAGTAAAAAGGAACGAAAAAATAATCAAACAAGCAAGAACCCTAGATAGGGCTCTGATACAAAAAGTGATGCAGAACGAATGCTCTAATACCAAAAATGATGCAGAATGGATACTCTGACACCAAAAATGATGCAGAATGAATATGTGGAATGCGGAAGCAAATTAAAATTATATATTATATATATATATATATATATTTTTCAGAAGTCGGCTTTGACTCAAAGGAAAGATAAACTAATGTTGAAAGAAACAAAGAAATGACAGAAAGCACAATTAAAAGGAATGGATTAACAGAGTAACTCAGAAGTAGTATCGCTGGGGATTGAGAAACCCCCAGATCTAGGGTTTGCTCTGAGTTTCAATGAAACAGACAAAGTGAGAAGGGAAGGTTCTTGTTACCTAGCAGTGATATCTCTCCATTTGGTGGAAAAAGACTCTCTCGAGCAGATTATTGGATCTCGGGAGTCAAGGTATCTTCGCAATGGATCCTCCGATAATGGTCCTTGGCAAAGTTGGCCTCTTCTTGAACCCTGGATCCTGGAGAGAAGAAGAACAAGGTTAGAAACAAGAGACTCAGGGAAGAGAGTTACCCGAGTAGAAGAGAGGATGGGATCTGAAGGTCTTCAGCTGATCTGGAACTCCTAGGCTGTGGATTTGGGACTTCTTCTCCTGGATCTGCGGGATGGACTCTAAAGCAGTGGTAGCTGACTTGAAGATGGCTGGACTGGGGTCCTGGTGGTCTGCCACCCTTCGGATGAAAATCCTTGGAGATGGTGTAGAGGCTAGGGTTTGGTGGTGGTGGAGTAGAGATGGGTGGACTAAGGTAGGGTTTTGGGGTTGGAGATCTCACACCTCCTCAAGGTTCCTAGGGAACCAGTATTTACTCCCTCACAGAGCTCAACACTCAGAATAAGTGCGGAAGAACAAGACTTTGCTCAAAAACAAGGGATTTCATTCATATGATTTCATAAGATAAGTTCAAGTTACAAAAGGGGTCTAATATATAGACCAATAAGAAAAATCAAAACCATACAAGTTCCGATGTGGGATTTATAGGACTAATCTACACTTAAGGCATCAAATTCTCTTCCCTTAGCCAACCAAGACTCTTTCCATGAGTGAGCCGCCCAGAAACTCCAAGAAAACATGAAAATCAGCTCCAAATGGCAGGTTATGGGGTGTCTCCTAGTATCTCTCCATGAATCAAGGATTTTCCCTTCATGGTTTGGCTCTTTTGGACACCTCCTAGTCTTGCTCCACAAGTTTAGGCTTCTTCTTTTCTTGGCTCTGGTACTTTAGAAAACTTTTGGTGCCTCCTTGATTTTCTCCCCAAGACATGCTCTCTTCCCTTTTATAACTTGGATTTTTAAGGAACATTGTGGGGCACCTCCTTGATGCTCTCTTCAAGAAAAATTCTTGCCATCCTGGCTTGGGTTTATCTGGAAGGAAGTTGGCTCCTCTTTGGATTGAGGTATCTTGATGGATTTCTCCCCAAAGTGGTGCAAGAAAAAGGAGAATTTACTTCTTATAGTGTGGGGACCAAAGACACTGGATGGAGATGTGGCAGTGAGTGTGGCACCCACTTGTAGCTGGACCATGGAAGAAAAAATTTGGCACCCTATGGCAAAGGGAATGGCGCCAACCTGGACATGGACTTGGACTGAGTCAACATGACTCAACAAAAATTGAAATGACAAAATTACAGACTCAAAATTGGGTTGATCAGGTCAATCCTTATTACAAACCTAATCTTCGGGCAAGGTCATTCAGAGATCCAGATGGAACCCTGAAGTCTTCTTCTGATTCTGGTGCCCGCACCAATTCTCCGAGGGTGGGAGGAACTCGACCCTGTCGAGTATGGGTCAAGCTGGCTCTGGTATCTCTCAAAGAGGTCTGGGTACAATTCTTATAATTCTTCTTGAGAGATCCAAGAGTCATCAGAATCTGGCCTTCCTTGCCAGCAGACCAGGTATCTTTGGTATCCTCGATTACGAGTTGAGATAACCTGATCATCCAGAATCTTTTCAATCTGCTCTTTCCTTAACAGGCCAGTTTGTTGGTGGACACACAGGGTCGGGATCACTCTCAATAACATGATTAGGTTCAAAAGGCTCACTAGGAGTCACAGCTAGCTCCCTGTACTGTACTAGGTCTGTAATGTTGAAAGTGGAACTAATGCCTAGCTCTTGAGACAACTCAAGCACATAGGCATTGGGTCCCACTCTCTTCATCACTCTAAATGGTCCAGCTACTCTAGCATGTAGCTTTCTAACGGTTCCAGGAGGAAACCGCTCAGGCCTTAACCAAATCATTACATAGTCTCCCTCAATAAATGTTTTGACTCGCCTTTTAGAATCAGCCAACTTCTTATAAGTTTCATTACTTAAAGTTATTTTGGCATGAATTTCTTTATGCAAGTTCTTTACATGCTATGCAAAGTCTTCAACAGACTTGGAGACTCGTGTGTGGACTGGCAAAGGAACTAGGTCAAGTGGTGTATGAGGCTTGTACTCATGAACAATCTCAAAAGGGCTTTTACCTATAGACCTATTGACCGAGTCATTATATGCAAATTCAGATCTGAGTAAATACAAATCCCAATTCCTGGTATTCTCACTCAATCAAAATCTGAGTCTATGTCCTAAACTCGACTGACGATGCATTCCTAAAGAATGGACTTTATTCAAAGGAACCCTAGGTCTAAACCTAACAAACTAAGGCTCTCTAGGTTTGACCTTGGGTCGGAGGATGGCATGCAGAGCATGAAAACATATCATGGGTGCCTAGTAGGTGCCATAAGGTCTTCCAGAAGTATGTGGCAAACCTAATAGGTTCTGACATGTAGTTCACTCTAAAGACTTCACAAAGTATACTTCGATGGTGTAAGAAGCATTTGAAGTCCTAGAGAAAGGAAGGAAATATGAGGTGGAGTCTCGAATTACCTGCTGACTAAAGGTGGTTACCTGAAGGTTTGAATGGTGATCTATGAGTGTCAACTGGTCATCCTTACGAAAGGAAATGTTTGCTACTCCTAGGAATGGATCAAGAGATGGTTCGGGGAGTAGCCTAGGACATGTGATTGCAACAGTTAAGGTTTGTTCTCTAAGCAAATAATGATCCACTTTCTCAAGGAATGGATTAGAGAATGATTCATGGAAGGGCCTATGGATGATGACCTCAAGACTTGAAATTTGACCTATGGGTGAGGAAAGTATACTCTATAGAAGGGTAGGTCAGTCATGCGAAGGATGGTCTGGGGCCATAAGGAGGACTTCTACAGGACTGGGTGAATCAATCTGCTCAAGAAAAGGATGTTCAACTGAGATTACGGGAGAGACCTTAGTGGCTGAGCATAGGACAAGGTCCAATTGTAAGAGGCTTGGTTCAGTCATCCTAAGGAGAGGATCTACCATATGGTGGGCAAACTTAAAAAGTTCAGTGCAAAGATCTTCAATTGGTACTTGGGGAATGAGTGTCATTAGAGGATACGAACTGATAGCTCGGGCTAACACTGTGAGTTCTTCCTGGGGTATTTGACTAAAAGAACTGGTTCTCACAAATCTCTTGAATTTCTAAACTAGGTCCTATCACTTGGTTGCTCTCCAAGATCTCCTAAGGTAAGAACCAATAGTATCGATGTCATATTCTTCAAGTTCTTCCCCTCATATTCATCAACTAGACTCAAGCCAGCATCATATACTTCCTTGATGCCATCTTCAATGGGTTTCGGGTCAGTGGTAATCGGGTTAACTGATTCTGGGGTTGTCATACCTAACCTTTCTTCCTCATTGGTAGGCTTGGGTTCTCCCTCATTAATGTCATCCTTAGGATTCTTACCACTTAGCTGTGCACAAGCCAGTCCTATGCATGGGCACTGACTAGATTTATGGCCACTTTCTCCACAAAACCAACATTCTTGCAATATAGGAACCTGCGTCACACTGGGTTTCAAGCTAGTAGAGAACTTACTTGGGCATGGGTGTGGATCTAAATGGCTTGATCTAGAAGACTTAGGTTATTGAGTGACTGGTCTATAATATTGTAAGGACCTCTCATAGACACGATCCACAATATAGATATCATGGTTAGGCTTCCTAGGGTTATGCTCGGGATCACGGTTAAGGTCCTCCTAGGCTCCTGGTGTGGGTGAGGTTGAGGCACATTAAAATCTGGGTCAGGAGTACAATTCTGATGTCTAGGTTCCTCAAGTACTTGTACTCGATCCCTAAGCTGGGTAAGATCCTCACGGACTGGATTCCTAAATTGGGCAACAGTATCATTCATATCCTGACTCAATTTGGTCATACTTTCGGTAAGAGTTCTAATCGTGGCCTCTAAATCAGGTTGGGTTTGACCTGGTTAGTAGGGTACTCCGTTCCGGGTGGACATGATGATGCAAGCAAGCACCCCAAATGAGACTCGACTGAAACTACTACAGTCTAACTAGACCTAGAGCCCAAACTAGATGCCCAATCAGAGTGGTAAGCTAGCCTGCAGTAACTTGGGACTCAGCCAGGCAGGTGTAAGGGGAGTGTTAGGTCCCTAATTGACAATCCTAGACACCAATCAGTAATTGGCCAGGTAGGCGAACCAGCATACAAGCCCTTCAGGATAGAATCCCTAAACCACCGTTCTAGACACTGAGTATAAAGTACACACAAAGTAACAAGACAAACTGACTCAACACTAGCCTAGACCCGACCAGTTGGTGTCCCTAGCCCACTAGGGCAAATTAGGTCTAATTAATTTTACGATTAAAGGTTTAGGTTCGAATGCACGGGAGGTGGTTTTGGGCTAAGGAGAGGGTTTCAATCCTCCCCTTATGTTGCAACTTCGGTGCCCTTAAGATAGATTCAATTTATGCACACTCAAAGAAAACATAGCTTGCAGAAAATAAAAAGCAGAACAACAGTAAAATTGATCTCAGAAAATTTACAAAATTAATAAATCATGAAAATTTTATTTAGCTTACTTTCAATTATACTGGTTCTAACAAAACAAGAATTACTAAATTTGGAATTTCTGCAGGGAGAAAACATTTGGATAATAGGGTAGTTACTGGCAGAAAATAGAACGTGTGTCCCGTTTACAATCCCTGCCTAGAAATTATAACCCAGCGGCACCCCTACATGCCCTAGGAACCCCCATAGAATGGGAGGAGGAGGCTTGCGTCTCGCTTGTTCCTAGGACCGGACTGAAAGTAAAAAATGTGGTTGCAGGTGCCTACGCTAAGCATGCAACAGCGCAGGGAATAGGTAAGTATTTAAAATATTTTTTAATTATTACAGAAAATACCTACTCCGCACAGGATCTAGCATATGCAAGATGAATGTATTGGCATGAAACAGATCATATAATTTTTATAAACAATGTTATAAATCCAGATCTACACATGCACAGAAAATAAAACCCAAAAACATACCTTATTCTTAGCTGGAATAAGTCTGGGATAAACCTGGAATATGCTGGAATAACTGGAATAAATTTATTCCAGTCGTCTTCCACCTTGGGCTGAAAACTGGGCTTCTGAAAAGTCCCCGAAATGCTGCCTCCCGGACCTCCGATCGCTTTCAAATTTGAGCTGTAGATTCTTAAGGAAGTCCTCTTCGATTTGGAACTAGTTTCTGCAAGAAAACCTAAGCCAATAAATCGTAAAAATTCATCGAAGTCTGCTATGCAAAAATGGCACCAGAACAGAGTAGCTATTTTCGTCGTTGGATTTCGGGCAACTGGAGCGATCCCGGATCGCGTGGTATGCTCCGAGGAGTAGAAGAATACTTCCTCTAGAGGGGAGACACACCCGGGGCTCTCCGATCCCTCTCCACGCGCGGTGCTAGCCACCGGAAGATGGTTCACGGTCATAGGTTGCTGCAGCAAAACAGAATTGCTGCAGCAGGGATTTTTGAGCACCAGAACAGGGATTAATGGCTTGACATCTCTTCCTTCTATTCACCAAACAAAGCCCTCATGTTTACGGGTGGAAAGAGAAGGAACATCAGCAAGTAAGAACTCTCTCCCCCCTTTTTAAATTCTCACACGGTGACCTGCTGCAAACTTGGAACAGCCACCCCAGAATCAGGGGATGGCAGCGAGTATAAAAGAACAGCAGTAGGGAGAAAGCAAAATGCTGGGAAGGCCAATCGACATAGGAGGGGTTAACACCAATTAACTAGTGATTAGTACTAATTAAAAGGGTGTTAAGGCAATTTGAGGGTGGAGGCGAGGAGACGTCCAAGGCGTCCGACGAATGGAATTCTCCCAACGAAAAGACGAGCTGACCGTTCAAAGGGGGAGAAAAAACGGTCCAAACAAAGGGTTTAATTCAATTAAAACCTATGGTTCAAAAGAGAAACCGGTTTAATTGATTTGGGTTCAAATCAATTAAACCCAAAGGAAAAACTGGGTTCAAACAAACCCAAAAAAGGTTTAATCCAAATTGAACGTTTGGTTCACAACAAATTGAAGGCCGAATTTAGCTCCGAATCAGATCAAATCTGATTCAGAAAAATCTTGGCGCAGACCTTGTCAGCCTGGAACAATTTTCGGCTGACCCAAACAAGTGCAAGACCGGGAGAAAGGTGCTCAAAAAAAAAATACCGTGACCATAAAACCGAAGCAATTCCCAATCGAACTCGGTATCCGGATCAGAGAGTTATCCTCTGTGGCGTGTGACCTCATAGGTTCGAACCTAAACGGTAGCACTAGAACAGTTCTAGTACCAGCACAGGAAACCATCTAGCAATGGGTCCTGGCGTCCGGATAGGTCGAAGATGCGGGAGCAAACTATCGAACCTCTGGCATTTGGTTATCGTATAATTCATCCCTTTGACCTCTAATGCTCAGGATGACTGAGATTGGGCTGCCAACCTAGACTGAGTCAGTCGACTACGTGTCTCAACCTCGCAAGCATAGTGACTCTTCACTAGGGCTACCCCGGCCGAGGATTTGCTAAATTGAGATACTGCGAGACATTCAATCCAAACTGTTTGGACAGGTCAATTCCATCTTGGTCCATCACTGCTCCACAAGTACTTGCCTGCACATAGAAACCTTCCGTCACCAGATTAAAAATCCGGGTAGTCCGGCACCAAAGCACAGGGAGTTGCTTGCAAGCTACCGTGATGACCTCAGGTCAGAGGGACACTTATACCCATATCCAATCGTGAGTATCCCTTTGGCAGAAAGGGACTGCACGGAGTCACGTTCAATGAGATATCACATATATTCCACTTGTAGATCACATCAGTGTCACCACACTCATTTGGTTAAGAGGATAACCAAACGATGTAAACTACAACAACCTATACTTGATATATTGCCGTCCAGTACAGTATATCCTTTGGTTGCGAACTGGGTTTAAGGACCACTCGATACATCCTCTCTGTATCGAAATCAGTGTAGTCCTAAGGACTTCATCACATTGAAAAAGTTCTCTTAGGAAAATACAATATGTGATGAGCTGCCAAAAATAATATTTTATTAATTCATTGAAAAGTACAATACTTAGGACAACCGCCTAGAACCTAGGCGATTGACTTTGGGACATAATTCCCAACAACTCCCACTTGTACTAAAGCCAATCAGAAGAGTATCTAATACTCATTTCCCTTTTACAATAGTCGAACTCTTTTATTCCGAGGGCTTTAGTGAAGGGGTCGGCCAGATTTTCTTTTCCATCAATCTTTAGAAGATTGATGTCGCCTCGCTCCACGATTTCTCGTACGAGGTGGTAGCGCCGCAAAATATGCTTGGTGCGGTGATGAGCTTTCGGCTCCTTAGCTTGAGCAATGGCTCCAGTGCTGTCACAGTACACCGGAACAGGACCATCTAGGGAAGGTGCCACCCCTAGCTCTCCAAGGAACTTCCGCAACCACACAGCTTCCTTTGCTGCATCTGATGCTGCAATATATTCTGCTTCGCATACCGTGTCTGCAACAGTTGCCTGCTTGGAACTTTTCCAGCAGATCGCTACTCCGTTGAGGGTAAATACAAATCCTGACACACTCTTACTATCATCTCTATCTGACTGGAAACTGGAGTCAGTGTACCCCACAAGTTTCAATTCAGGTTCTCCATAAATCAGCCATTGATCTTTAGTATTTCTCAAATACTTGAGGATGGTCTTAACCACCTTCCAATGCGCCTCACCTGGGTCAGACTGGTATCTACTCTCTACTCCTAGTGAGTATGCCACGTCTGGTCTAGTACAAGTCATAGCATACATGATAGAGCCTACTGCAGAAGCATAAGGTACTCTTCTCATGCGTTCTCTTTCCTTAGGAGTTGTCGCATAATCCCTTTTGGAAAGAGTAATTTCAGAACCTATCGGAAGATAGCCTTTCTTGGAATTTTTCATGCTGAACTGTTTCAGCATGGTATCTATGTACATAGACTAGGACAGTCCCAAAAGCTTCTTGGATCTATCTCTATAGATCTTCATACCTAGTATGTAAGAAGCTTCACCCAAGTCCTTCATGGAGAACTAAGATGATAACCAGACCTTTATTCCTTGTAATGCTGCGACGTCATTCCCGATTAAGAGATGTCATCAACATACAATACTAGGAATATAATCACAGAACCATTAACCCATTTATAGATGCACGGTTCTTCTCCGTTCTTAACGAAGCCATACGATTTGATACACCTATCAAACCGTAAGTTCCAACTTCGAGATGCTTGCTTGAGTCCATAAATGGACCTCTGCAACTTGCATACTTTTGATTCATCTATGGATGTGAACCCTTCAGGTTGTATCATATACACCTCCTCTTCCAGCTCCCCATATAAGAAAGTGGTTCGGACATCCATCTGCCAGATCTCGTAATCAAAATATGCCGCCAAAGCAAGCATGATCCGAATAGACTTGAGCATTGCCACAGGGAAGAAAGTCTCGTCATAATCGATACCATAACGTTGACGATACCCCTTGGCAACCAGATGGGCTTTATAGGTCTCTACCTTCCCATCTACGCCCCTTTTCCTCTTGAAGATCCATTTACACCCGATGGGTTTTATTCCTTCAGGCAGATCAACCAATGTCCAAACATTGTTGATTTCCATGGACTCCATTCGGACGCATGGCTCCAAGCCATGCCTCAGAGTCAGATCTCTGAAGTACATCCATATAGGTGATCGGATCCTTATTGTTCTCATCGAGCTCAATGGGATCGCCGTCCTGGACCAAGAAACCGTAGTATCTGCCCGGCTGACGCGGTATTCTACCGGATCTCCTAATGGGTTCTGGGTGTGATTCAATCATAGCCGGTTCTACGATGTCCTTAGAGTGTGTAGGTTCTTCTATTGGCTGAACTTCATCAAGTTCAATCTTAGAGGCTATAGTTCCTTCTCCAAGGAACTCCTTTTCCTAAAAGATAGCTCTAAGAGCAACGAACACCTTTTGTTCATTCTCCAAGTAGAAGAAATACCCTTTGGTTTCCTTAGGATAACCAACAAATAAACATCGATCATGAATATGACCAAGTTTGTCTGAGTCTAAACGCTTTACGTAAGCCGGACAACCCCAGACCCGAAGGTGTGAGATTGATGGTTTACGTCCATTCCACATCTCATATGGAGTGGAGACAACAGATTTACTTGGAATATTATTTAATAAGTAACAGGCTGTCTGAAGCGCATATCCCCAAAAGGATAGCGGCAGAGTTGCAAAGCCCATCATGGATCGAACCATGTCCAACAAGGTTCGATTCCTCCTTTCGGACACACCATTCAACTATGGTGTTCCTGGAGGAGTCCACTGAGAGAGAATTCCATTCTCCTCAAGATATGTCAAAAAAGCACCAGATAAGTATTCGCCACCTCGATCAGATCGAAGGGTTTAATACTTTTTCCAGTTTGTTTTTCTACTTCATTACGGTATCGTTTGAACATTTCAAACGACTCAGACTTATGTCTCATTAAAAAGACATAACCGAACCTTGAAAAGTCATCTGTAAAAGTAATGAAATATTTGTATCCTCCTCTAGCACTAACTGTCATCGGTCCACATACATCAGTATGTATTAGACTTAGAAGTTCTGTAGCTCATTCACCTTTTCCAGTAAAAGGTGACTTGGTCATTTTACCAAGTAAACAGGATTCACAAGTGGGCAGTGATTCAGAATCACTGACCTCGAGGAGTCCATCTCCTCGCATCTTGTTTATCCTATTTTGGTTAATATGACCTAGCCTACAGTGCCAAAGATACAAATCGTTAACATTATCTAACCTTGGGCGTTTGCAAGAAATGTACATTACACTAACAGGCCTTGATAGTACATATATGCCATTATTTAATCTAGCTTTCATTATAACAAAGTTATTCAAAATAACATTGCAAAAATCTACTTTTATTGATTGTTCAAAACCACAACTGGCCAAAAGGCCTACAGAGATTATGCTCATAATGAAACTAAGACAATAGTGACAGTCGACTAGTTTGACAGTACAAGACTCAAAGATAAGACGCAGGACTCCGACCGCCAGTACTGGAACACGATTTCCATTCCCGATGCTCAGAAACTGTTCTTCATCTTCAAATCTTCTGCTAACTTGAAGTCCCTGTAACGAATTACAAACATGAATTGGACTACCAGTATCCAATACCCAGTTAGCAGTATCAACAATTGAGTAATTAAAAGGTTTTATCATATAAATACCGTGTTCAGTAGACTTCTGCTTTTCGGCCTGTTCGGATCAAGGGATGCAATATAAAGAGGACAGTTCCTCTTCCAGTGTCCCTTCTTCTTACAGTAGAAGCACTCTGCAGAAGACTGATCAGCCTTATACTTCCTGGTCTGACTAGGGCCAGGAGCATTCTGCACTTTCTTTCCCTTCTTATTTATTTTCTTCTTCCCTTTCTTAAAGGGATGACGACCTCTACCTCCTCCCACTAAATTCACCACCCCCTTATTAAGTTGGTGGTCTTTCTCGAAAGTTTGCAGTAATCCCAAAAGACCATGGTAGTTTACTGCATGCTTGTTCATTCTGTAATGATCAAGAAAGTCAAGATAGGAGGAGGGAAGAGAATTCAGGATCGCACCTTGCCGAGCTGCTCGTGCAAGGGGCATCCGAGTTTGCCCAGTTTCTCAATCAACTCGATCATGTACAATACATGATCAGTGACTGAACCGCCATTCGGCATCTTGGAGTTGTAGATGGCACAAGACACTTTGTACCGTTCGACATCATCCGGGGTGCCGAAGGATTCCTTCAACTTTTGAAGGATTTCATCAGGTTGGGCCTCCTCGAATTTGTGAGTGAACTCGTAGTTCATCGCCGCTAGCATAATGCAACGGACAGTAGTCCGATCAGAGACCCACTCTAGATAAGCATCTCTGACCGCACTCCGTGCATTAGCTGGAGGGATTTCAGGTGCCGGATCCGTTATCACATACAGGATCCGTTCGTGCTCCAGAACTATTCTCAACTTTCGATACCAACTATCGAAGTTGTGACCCTTTAACTTCTCGTTATCGAGAAATGATCGGAGCGATAAATTTTAAGACATCTGAAAAGAAAATAAGACCTATTAGTGTATGAATTAATAAATTAACCAAAAGACTTGGACTTTAGTCTAAAGGTTTCTCCCACTAATTTTTCAGATTGGTAGCCTCTAACTCCAATCCATGAAAATACTTTTTCAAGTGGGTACTGAAATCCAATAGGCCACGCATGAGCCCGACTATGGCCGGCTCATCCATACGAGCCTAAAGGTAGGTTCGTGAACCAATTGTTTCCCTAAACAATTTTCAGTATTTTATTTTGCCCCAAAGAACACCCCAATCGGCCTAGGGGCCTCCTATTGCGGGTCTCTGGTTAGGTCCAACCATTAAAATGACTAATCCAATGCTTCCAGCTAACTAAAGACCAAGCCCGACTATGGCCGGCCCACCTGATCCCGTTAAGGAGGTTGCACTGAACCATCATCGATTAGATAGAAATTCCAGTCGCCGGATGTACACCCGTTCTATGGAACTACCGATGCACACAAAGCTAGTGGACACATTTCTATCCAACTTAATGGGAGGCTAAGACATTGTCAACTCCTTGACTTAGTCTTTTTAAGGACCAAATAATTTTAGAGGACTTTTTTTTTTTTTTTTATAGTTGTGACAGAAGAAAAAGGCAAGGACATGGATCATCCTCCCACTGAATCAATCAGATTCCAGGAGGGTTGAATTAAATCAACAATTGATCTATGGGCACCTATTGATCAGTCAGACCGATCAACCTGGGTGACATGGGTTAACTCGAGTCATTGAGCTTTTCCAATCAGTTCTGGTCGACTCGACTAGCCAGGTAGGTGAGATCATGGGTGAGTATCCGCCATTAACCATCTTTCCTAGACACCAACCAAGTTGGCCAGGAAAGAGGTAGCCTCATACAACCATGATCATAATTGCCAAACCTACCTCGACACCAGTCGGTTTACCAGACTCGATCAGACTAGCCTAAAGACTCGGGCATCCACTGAGCCACTAATTGGATCCATTTTAGATGAACGGATCAACTAATCTAACTGTTAGATAGTTCTAAAGAAAGATCTTAAACAACTTTTGTTTAATCTTCTTTTAATCCGGTTCAACTAAACTTAGGTCTAACCCAGTGATGGACCCAACTAATCAGCTAACCCAATTAACCCAATTTGGCTTATGCAAATTTTATTAGATTTCATAAACCTAAAAATTTTTATTAAGCCAAATACTTAATTAAAATATTTTTTAATTAAGTCTCTATGTAAAATAATTTTACATCTAAAATTATGCATCATATCTAGATTTATACTTTTATAAATATTATATGACCCAAATAACAAAATTATAAATCATGCCAAATTTATAAAATAATTTTAATTTCTTTTTGATTTCCTTAAAGGATCCTTCTGAAGAGGCCAACATAGACGAACCGCATCGTGTCAAAGACACACGGCCATGGTGAAGGTCACAACTAGGTTCCTAAAAGTACTCTCTAATTCCAAGATTAAACAATTTAATCTACTATACATGCATCAAGTTATGTTACACTAGAACCTGGCTCTGATACCACTGAAAGTAAAAAATGTGGTTGCAGGTGCCTACGTTAAGCATGCAACAGCACAGGGAAAGATAAGTATTTTAAAATATTTTTTAATTAGTGCAGAAAATACCTACTCCGCACAGGATCTAGCATATGCAAGATGCATGTATTGGTATGAAACAGATCATATAATTATAAACAATGTTATAAATCCAGATCTACACAAGCAAAGAAAATAAAACCCAAAAACATACCTTATTCCTAGCTGGAATAAGTCTGGGATAAACCTGGAATAGGCTAGAATAACTGGAATAAAGTTATTCCAGTCATCTTCCACCTTGGGATGAAAACTGGGCTTCCAAAAGTCCCCAGAACACCACCTCTCGGACCTTCGATCGCTCCCAAATTTGAGCTGTAGATTCTTAAGGAAGTCCTCTTCGATTTGGCACTAGTTTCTGCAAGAAAACCTAAGCCAATAAATCGTAAAAATTCGTCGAAGTCTGCTATGCAAAAATGGTAGCAGAACAGAGTAGCTGTCTTCGTCATTGGATTTCGGGCAACTGGAGCGATCCCGGCTCGCGTGGTTTGCTCCGAGGAGTAGAAGAATACTCCCTCTAGAGGGGAGACATGCCCGGGGCTCTCCGATCCCTCTCCACGCGTGGTGCTAGCCACCGGAAGATGGTTCACGATCACAGGTTGCTGCAGCAAAATAGAATTACTGCAGTAGGGATTTTTGAGCACCAGAACAGGGATTAATGGCTTGACTTCTCTTCCTTCTATTCACCAAAACAAAGCCCTCAAGTTTACGGGTGGAAATAGAAGGAACATCAGCAAGTAAGAACTCTCTCCCCCCTTTTTAAATTCTCACATGGTGACCTGCTGCAAACTTGGAACAGCCACCCCAGAATCAGGGGATGGCAGCGAGCTTAAAAAGAACAGCAGCAGGGGAGAAAGCAAAATGCTGGGAAGGCCAATCGACGTAGGAGGGGTTAACACCAATTAACTAGTGATTAGTACTAATTAAAAGGGTGTTAAAGCAATTTGAGGGGGGAGGCGAGGAGACGTCCAAGGCGTCTGACGAATGGAATTCTCACAGCAAAAAGACGAGCTGACCATTCAAAGGGAGAAAAACCGGTCCAAACGAAGGGTTTAATTCAATTAAAACCTATGGTTCAAAAGAAAAACCTATTTAATTGATTTAGTGTTCAAATCAATTAAACCCAAAGGAAAAACTGGGTTCAAACAAAACCCAAAAAAGTTTTAATCCAAATTGAACGATCCAAGCCTAAATAAATTCAATTGGTTCACAACCAGTTGAAGGCCGAATTTAGCTCCGAATCAGATCAAATCTGATTCAGAAAAATCTTGGCGCAGACCTGGTCAGCCTGGAACAATTTTTGGCTGACCCAAACAAGGGCAAGAGCGGGAAAAAGGTGCTCAAAAAAAAAATACCGTGACCATAAAATCGAAGCGATTCCCAATCGAACTCGGTATCCGGATCAGAGAGTTATCCTCTGTGGCGTGTGACCTCATAGGTTCGAACCTAAACGGTAGCACTAGAACAGTTCTAGTATCAGCACAGGAAACCGTCTAGCAATGGGTCCCGGTATCCGGATAGGTCGAAGATGCGGAAGCAAACTATCGAACCTCTGGCATATGGTTACCTTATAATTCATCCTTTTGACCTCTAATGCTCAGGATGACTGAGATTGGGCTGCCAACCCAGACTGAGTCTATCGACTACGTGTCTCAACCTTGCAAGCCCAGTGACTCTTCACTAGGGCTACCCCGACGAGGATTTGCTAAATTGAGATACTGCGAGACATTCAATCCAAACTGTTTGGACAGGTCAATTCCATCTTGGTCCATCACTGCTCCACAAGTACTTTCCTGTACCTAGAAACCTTCCGTCACCGGATTAAAAATCCGGGTAGTCTGGCACTAAAGCACAGGGAGTTGCTTGCAAGCTACCGTGATGACCTCAGGTCAGAGGGACACTTATACCCATATCCAATTGTGAGTATCCCTTTGGTAGAAAGGGACTGCACGGAGTCACGTTCAATGAGATATCACATATATCCCACTTGTAGATCACATCAGTGTCACCACACTCATTTGGTCAAGAGGACAACCAAACGATGTAAACTACAACAACCTATACTTGATATATTGCCGTCCAGTACAGTATATCCTTTGGTTGCGAACTGGGTTTAAGGACCACTCGATACATCCTCTCTGTATCGAAATCAGTGTAGTCCTAAGGACTTCATCACATTGAAAAAGTTCTCTTAGGGAAATACAATATGTGATGAGCTGCCAAAAATAATATTTTATTAATTCATTGAAAAAGTACAATACTTAGGACAATCGCTTAGAACCCAGGCGATTGGCTTTGGGACACAATTCCCTACATGGACGCCCAGGGGAGTCTACTCAAGTCAGCAATATTAAAAAGGAATGAAAAATAATCAAATAAGCAAGAACCCTAGACAGGGCTCTGATACCAAAAGTGATGTAGAACGAATGCTCTGATGCCAAAAGTGATGCAGAACGGATACTTTGACACCAAAATGATGCAGAACGAATATGTGGAATGCGGAAGCAAATTAAAATTAATGTATTTTTTTTTTATATATATATATATTTTCAGAAGTCGACTTTGACTCAAAGGAAAGATAAACTAATATTGAAAGAAACTAAGAAATGATAGAAAGCACAATTAAAAGGAGTGGATTATTAGAGTAACTCAGAAGTAGGATCGCTGGGGATTGAGAAACCCCCAGATCTAGGGTTTGCTCTGAGTTTCAATGAAACAGACAAAGTGAGAAGGGAAGGTTCTTGTTATCTAGCAGTGATATCTCTCCATTTGGTGGAAAAAGACTCTCTCGAGAAGATTATTGGATCCCGGGAGTCAAGTTATCTTCGCAATGGATCCTCCGATAATGGTCCTTGGCAAAGTTGGCCTCTTCTTGAACCCTGGATCCTAGAGAGAAGAAGAACAAGGTTAGGAACAAGAGACTCAGAGAAGAGAGTTACCCGAGTAGAAGAGAGGATAGGATCTGAAGGTCTTCAGCTGATCTGGAACTCCTAGGCTGTGGATTTGGGACTTCATCTCCTGGATCTGCTGGATGGACTCTGAAGCAGTGGTAGCTGACTTGAAGATGGCTGGACTAGGGTCCTAGTGGTCAGCCACCCTTTGGAAGAAAAACCTTGGAGATGGTGTAGAGGCTAGGGTTTGGTGGTGGTGGAGTAGAGATGGGTGGACTAAGCTATGGTTTTGGGGTTGGAGATCTCACACCTCCTCAAGGTTCCTAAGAAACTCGGATTTACTCCCTCACGGAGCTTAACACTCAGAATAAGTGCGGAAGAACAAGACTTTGCTCAAAAACAAGGGATTTCATTCATAAGATTTCATAAGATAAGTTCAATTACAAAAGGGGTCTAATTTATAGACCTATAAGAAAAATCAAAACCATACAAGTTTCCATGTGGGACTTATAGGACTAATCTACACTTTAGACATCAAATTCTCTTCCCTTGGCCATCCAAGACTCCTTCCATGTGTGAGCCGCCCAAAAACTCCAAGAAAACTTGAAAATCAGCTCCAAATGGTAGGTTATGGGGGTGTCTCATAGTATCTCTCCATGAATCAAGGATTTTCCCTTCATGGTTTGGCTCTTTTGGACACCTCCTAGTCTTGCTCCACAAGTTTAGGCTTCTTCTTTTCTTGACTCTGGTACTTTAGGAAACTTTTGGGTGCCCCCTTGATTTTCTCCAAAAGACATGCTCTCTTCCCTTTTATAACTTGGATTTTTATGGAACATTGTGGGGTACATCCTTGATCCTCTCTTCAAGAAAAATTCTTGCCATCCTGGCTTGGGTTTATCTGGAAAGAAGTTGGCTCCTCCTTGGTTTGAGGTATCTTGATGGATTTCTCCCCCAAGTGGTGCAAGAAAAAGGGGAACTTACTTCTTATGGTGTGGGACCAAAGACACTGGATGGAGATGTGGCAGGGAGTGTGGCACCCACTTGTAGCTGGACCATGGAAGAAAAAATATGGCATCCTATGGCAAAGGGAATGGCGCCAACGTGGACCTGGACTTGGACTGAGTCAACATGACTCAACAAAAATTGAAATGACAAAATTACAGACTAAAAATTGGGTTGATCAGGTCAATCCTTATTACAAATCCTAATCTTCGGGCAAGGTCATTCAGAGATCCAGATGGAACCCTGAAGTCTTATTCTGATTCTGGTGCCCGCAACAATTCTCCCAGGGTGGGAGGAACTCGACCCTGTCGAATATGGGTCAAGCTGGCTCTAGTATCTCTCCAAGAGGTCTTCGTCCAATTCTTGTAATTCTTCTCGGGAGATCCAAGAGTCATCAGAATTTAGCCTTCCTTGCCAGTGGACGAGGTATCTTTGGTATCCTCGATTATGAGTACAGATAACCTGATCATCCAGGATCTTTTCAATCTGCTCTTTCCTCACAGGCCAGATTGTTGGTGGACACACAGAGTCGGGATCACTCTCAATAACAGGATTAGGTTCAAAAGGCTCACTGGGAATCACAGCTAGCTCCCTGTACTCTACTAGGTCTATAATGTTGAAAGTGGAGCTAATGCCTAGCTCTGGAGGCAACTCAAGCACATAGGCATTGGGTCCCACTCTCTTCATCACTCTAAATGGTCCAGCTCCTCTAGCATGTAGCTTTCTAACGGTTCTAGGAGGAAATCGCTCAGGCCCTAACCTAATCATTACATAGTCTTCCTCAACAAAAGTTTTGACTCGCCTTCGAGAATCAGCCAACTTCTTATAAGTTTTATTACTTAAAGTTATTTTGGCATGAATTTCTTTATGCAAGTTCTTTACATGCTGTGCAAAGTCTTCAGCAGACTCAGAGACTCGTGTGTGGACTGGCAAAGGAACTAGGTCAAGTGGTGTGTGAGGCTTGTACTCATGAACAATCTCAAAAGGGCTTTTATCTATAGACCTATTGATCGAGTCATTATATGCAAATTCAGTCCTAGGTAAATACAAATCCCAATTCCTGGTATTCTCACTCAACCAAATCTGAGGCAATGTCCTAAACTCGACTGACGACGCATTCCTAAAGAATGGACTTTATTCAAAGGAACCCTAGGTCTAAACCTAACAAACTAAGGCTCTCTAGGTTTGACCTTGGGTCGGAGGATGGCATGCAGAGCATGAAAACTTATCATGGGTGCCTAGTAGGTGCCATAAGGTCTTCCAGAAGTAGGTGGCAAACCTAATAGGTTCTGACACGTGGTTCACTCTAAAGACTTCGACAAAGTATACTTGGATGGTGTAAGAAGCATTGGAAGTCTTAGAGAAAGGGAGGAAATATGAGGTGGAGTCTCGAATTACCTGCTGACTAAAGGTGGTGACCTGAAAGTTTGAATGGTGATCTATGAGTGTCAACTAGTCATCCTTACGAATGGAAAAGTTTGCTACTCCGAGGAATGGATGAAGAGATGGTTCGGGGAGTAGCCTAGGACATGTGATAGCAACAGTTAAGGTTTGTTCTCTATGCAAATAATGATCCACTTTCTCAAGAAATGGATTAGAGAATGATTCATGGAAGGGCCTATGGATGATGACCTCAAGACTTGAAATTTGACCTATGCATGAGGAAAGGTTTACTCAATAGAAGGGTAGGTCAGTCATGCGAAGGAAGGGGTCTGGGGCCATTAGGAGGATTTCTACAGGACTGGGTGAATCAATCCGCTCAAAAAAAGGATGTTCAACTGAGATTACGGGAGAGACCTAAGTGGCTGAGCATGGGACAAGGTCCAATTGTAAGAGGCTTGATTCAGTCATCCTAAGGAGAGGATCTACCATAGGGTGGGCAAACTTAAACAGTTCAGCGCAAAGATCTTAAATTGGTACTTGGAGAATGAGTGTCATTAGAGGATACGAACTGATAGCTCGGGAAAACACTATAAGTTCTTCTTGGGGGTATTTGACTAAAGGAACCTGGTTCTCACAAATCTCTTGAATTTCTGAACTAGGTCCTACCACTTGGTTTCTCTCCAAGATCTCCTCAGGGAAGGAACCAATAGTATCGATGTCACATTCTTCAAGTTCTTCCCCCTCATATTCATCAACTAGACTCAAGCCAGCATCATATACTTCCTCGATGCCATCTTCAATGGGTTTCGGGTCTGTGGTAATCGGGTCAACTGATTCTGGGCTTGTCATACCTAACCTTTCTTCCTCATTGGTAGGCTTGGGTTCTCCCTCATTAATGTCATCCTTAGGATTCTTACCACTTAGCTGTGCACAAGCCAGTCCTATGCATGGGCACTGACTAGATTTATGGCCTCTTTCTCCACAAAACCAACATTCTTGCGATATAGGAACCTGGGTCACACTGGGTTTCAAGCTAGTAGAGACCTTATTTGGGCATGGGTGTGGATCTAAATGGCTTGATCTAGAAGACTTGGGTTGTTGAGTGACTGGTCTATAATATTGTAATGACCTCTCATAGACACGATCCACACTATAGATATCATGGTTAGGCTTCCTAGGGTTATGCTCGGGATCACAGTATAAGGTCCTCCTAGGCTCCTGGTGTGGGTGAGGTTGAGGCACATTAAAATCTGGGTCAGGAGTCCAATTCTGATGTCTAGGTTCCTCAAGTACTTGGACTCGATCCCTAAGCTGGGTAAGATCCTCACGGACTGGATTCCTAAACTGGGCAACAGTATCAGTCATATCCTGACTTAATTTGGTCATACTTTCGGTAAGAGTTCTAATCATGGCCTCTAAACCAGGTTGGGTTTGACCAGGTTGGTAGGAGACTCCGTTCCAGGTGGACATGATGATGCAAGCAAGCACACCAAATGAGACTCGACTAAAACGACTACGTGCTAACTAGACCTAGAGCCCAAACTAGATGCCCAATCAGAGTGGCAAGCTAGCCTGTAGTAACTCGGGACTCAGCCAGGCAGGTGTAAGGAGAGTGTTAGGTCCCTAATTGCCAATCCTAGACACCAATCAGTGATTGGCCAGGTAGGCGGACCAGCACACAAGCCCTTCGGGATAGAATCCCAGAACCACCGTTCTAGACACTGAGTACAAAGTACACACATAGTAACTAGACAAACTGACTCAACACTAGCCTAGACCCGACCAGTTGGTGTCCCTAGCCCAATAGGGCAAATTAGGTCTAATTAATTTTATGATTAAAGGCTTAGGTTTGAATGCACGGGAGGTGGTTTTGGGCTAAGGAGAGGGTCTCAATCCTCCCCTTATGTTGCAACTTCGGTGCCCTTAATATAGATTCAATTTATGCACACTCAAATAAAACATAGCTTGCAGAAAATAAAAAGCTGAACAGCAGTAAAATTGATATCAGAAATTATACAGAAATTAATAAATCTTGAAAATTTTATGTAAATTACAATCAATTATGCTGGTTCTAGAAAAATAAGAATTACTTAATTTGGAATTTCTTGTAGGGAGAAACAATTCAGATAACAGGGTAGTTACTGGTAGAAAACAGAATGTGTGTCCCGTTTACAATCCCTGCCAAGAAGTTATAACCCAGCGGCACCCCTACACGCCCTAGGAACCCCCGTGGAATGGGAGGAGGAGGCTTGCGTCTCACTTGTTCCTATGACCAGACGGCCAGGGGAGTCTACTCCAGGCAGCAAAAGTAAAAAGGAATGAAAAAATAATCAAACAAGCAAGAACCCTAGACAGGGCTCTGATACCAAAAGTGATACAGAATGAATGCTCTGATACCAAAGTGATGCAGAATGGATACACTAACACCAAAAATGATGCAGAACGAATATGTGGAATACGGAAGCAAATTAAAATTAATGTATTATATATATAAATATATATATTTAGAAGTCGGCTTTGACTCAAAGGAAAGATTAACTACTGTTGAAAGAAACTAGGAAATGACAGAAAACACAATTAAAAGGAGTGGATTATCAGAGTAACTCAGAAGTTGGATCGCTGGGGATTGAGAAACCCCCAGATCTAGGGTTTGCTCTGAGTTTCAACGAAACAGACAAAGTGAGAAGGGAAGGTTCTTGTTACCTAGCAGTGATATCTCTCCATTTGGTGGAAAAAGACTCTCTCGAGCAGATTATTGGATCCCGGGAGTCAAGGTATCACTGCTAGGTAACCCTTAATCAGCCTGAGCCCAATAGGATTGGTACCATTAGATACGAACTCAGTGTTAGTCAAGAACACCTTAGCCAACCCACCCTTGCCACCTAAATCATTAGTCAGTTTTTCCTTAGTCTACCCCCTCTTACCACCTCATTGGTTCACCCAAATGACCTTGAAGAGGAGATATACGAGGATGACCCAAGCTTGGTCGATGAGTGTGAGGAGGAAGAAGAGTAATTCTCCATAGAAGACTTAGAGTTAGTTGAATCAATAGATACCCAGATAAAAGCCACCCTAGAATCAGTTGACCCTGACCATACCTAGTTAGTAGCCAACCTAGAGTTAGATGACCCAGATCACACCCAAGCTACAATGGAAGAACGGTTGGAGGAGACATTAGAAGAGGATCCAATTGTAGAGCCTAGTCCTGAATTTCTTAAGCCAAAAGAGTTTATTGAGGACTTGGCTTATCTCACCCAGTACCCTCAGGATGAAGTCACTTCCTTGATCCCAATTGAAGATCTTTTATCTGAAATTAGTGACCCATTCTTCCATTAGGTAGACCCAATAGATAGACACTAACCCTTTAAGGTCAACCTTATTGGTTTAGGATTAATCCTTGACACCCCTTCTTATATCGTACTCTTTCCAAATAATCCTGAACCCTTTTCGTACTTTCTACCTTACTAGACTAACCTTGAATCCACCTCATATTTTGTACCATTTCATGAATTCTCTTATCTTTTCTTAACCATTCACTTGCATTTTGCAGAAGTAAGCATACTGCATACATACATTATGCATGTTAGGTTTGCATTTTACTTCTTGCATACCCTATGGCATTTAGTAAGTATACATAGTAAATTCTCATGTGCATGCCATGCTAGGGTCAAACCTAAAGAGTTTATAGTCTGTTAGGTTTTGTCCCTTAGTGTCTAAAAAAATGTCCTTTGATGGGGATGTATAGTCGAGTCTATTAGGTATTAGTTGAGTCCAATAAATCCATAGCCTTGAATCACATATCTACACCTACACTAAGCTCTGCATAGCATATGCATATGGACATTAGTCAAAAGCTGAACCTAAGTAATGACCTAAATAACAACTTGGCTAATTCCCAAATGAAAGATAAAGAACTTTATGCAGTGGAATATGTGATGATAAAAGAATTTTCTGCTCATGAAGCTGGCCCATCCAAAATAATGAAGAGTAATGGATCTAATGCCTATGTGCCTGAGATATCACCTTATCCATCTTTATCATCTCAGATCTTATAAAGTTTAGGGAGCCAGCAATGATACCTAGCAAGCACCTTGAGCCTATCCCTCCCTATGAGAGAGAACCCACCCCAGAGCGACCACATAAAAATTGACCTACACATAAGGAAAAGATTGAGAGAGCTCTGGAAGATCAAGCTATCGGTACCTGGGATAGAGACTATAGTGGTACTTGGTCTGATGGTAAGGTCAGCCAGAATCTGAGGACTAGTGGAATGCTGGTGCAGATCCGCAGCACCTCAACGCAGACCCTCCTTGAGCCAAATTGACCCTCACTCGATAGGGTCGAGTTCCTTCGACCCTGGAAGAATTGGTGGTGACACCAGGATCAGACACAGATCACTGGATCCTATATGCTTTATTGATTAGGGTTTTAATTTTAGAACCTTAATCATGTGTCAAAGATTTGAAAGATTTGTAATCAATTAAGATTAAGTCTTGTAATAAGTTGATGTTAGTTGATTTGTCTCAACCCTGAACCCTAGTCAGTGTATTGAGTCCTGTACTTCAATTATGAGTGTAGTATGAGTTCAAATTTTTTACAAGAGAAGAGGTTACCCTATTTTAAAGTTCCACCAAGCCACATGCAGGAGTTAGAGGCCTCTACATCAGCTTGTTGGATTTTGTGTGACACTCTAGGATTTAAAATGCTCTCTAGAAATCCTTATTCCTTCTAGATGCCTTCCAGATGCCCAGATTTCCTTCCAGATGCTAGAGCATATTCCCAGACTAGGGCACCCATGAATCCAGAGGTCCACCTACATCCCAGCCTAAAGAGATCAAGCCCAAGTGCCAAGCCCAAGCCCTTAAGAAGCAAGATTCCATAAAATATTCCTGCTACCAGGATACCAGGCCACCCCAGCTTCCAGGAGGCCCAACCCCATGTGCCATCAACCTTTTTGTGCCGGACCCTTGCTGCCTTGAAGCCCAACATGCCAAGCCTTGGCACCCTTGAAGGGTTGACCAAGTCCAAATGTCCTTAATTGATAAGGAGAAGACTAGTCTAACCTAGATAGGATTTATGTCCCTAGTTATTTTATGATTTGTAATTCTAACCTAGC
The DNA here is from genome assembly GCA_021397845.1 of Areca catechu. NCBI lineage: Eukaryota > Viridiplantae > Streptophyta > Magnoliopsida > Arecales > Arecaceae > Areca > Areca catechu. Next base: position 136,907,746 of record CM038051.1, on the reverse strand, counting down.
TAGGAAAGCACATGTAATCTAAATAGGAAAAGGCTTGTTAACCTAAGTGTAACTCTAGTTAGGAGAGGCCATGGGATCTCAATAAATATCCCACCCCTCTTCCTCTTGTAATAACTTTTCTCTTATGAATACAATTTGCTGAAATTTTTAATCAATGTTTTGTTCTTGTGTTGGTTCTTAATTTGAGTGCTCTCCTTGTGTCCCCTGGCCGAACCCCTGCTGCCCTAGCTTTCATCTACATCCTAGGAGATCAGCCATGCCTAAGGATGTGAAGCCCTAGCTGCCATCCAAGACAAGGAGCTTCTTCTTCCCCGATCCACCCACTCCTAACCCTAATCCTGATTTCTCTTTGTTACGGCCATTACGATGACGTGTCATGTCTAAGATTTCGCTGGGCATGATTCGAGCCATATGGAGTTTTTTTGGTAAAGCCAGATCTGGCACAGCCTCGGTTGAAGTCGAGGTCGGTCCAGGCCTTTCTGCCGTCTGTCAGGTGTCCACCCAGGAGGGGTCCACCTCGGTCGAAGCTGGAGGTCTCCCGGCTCCCTCGCTTGGTGGCACCCTGAGACGGTCCCACCTCGGCCGAGGTTGAGCCAGGCCCCTCGCCCTTTCGCCAGGTGGTGCCCGGAGATGGGACCACTTCGGTCGAAATCGAGCGCCCCTCTACCGCTCCGCCAGGTGTCCACCCAGGAGGGGTCCACCTCGGCCATAGCCGGCGGCCTCCCCGGTCCCTCACCGGGTGGCACCCTGAGACGGTCCCACCTCGGTCGAGGTCGAGCCGGGCCCCTCGCTCCTTCACCAGGTGGCGCCCGGGGACGAGACAACTTCGGTTGAAGTCGAGCACCCCCTTGCCGCTCCGCCAGGTGTCCACCCAGGAGGGGTCCACCTCGGCCGAAGCAGGAGGCCTCCCCGCTCCCTCGCCAGGTGGCACCCTAAGACGGTCCCACCTCGATCGAGGTCGAGCCGGGCCCCTCGCTCCTTCGCGAAGTGGCGCCCGGAGACAGGACCACTTCGGTCGAAGTCGAGCGCCCCTCTGCCGCTTCGCCTGGTGTTCACCCAGGAGGGGTCCACCTCGATCGAAGCTGGCGGCCTCCCCGCTCCCTCGCTAGGTGGCACCCTAAGACGGTCCCACCTCGACCGAGGTCGAGCCGGGCCCCTCGCTCCTTCGCCAGGTGGCGCCCAGAGACGGGACCACTTCGGCCAAAGTCGAGCGCCCCTCTGTCGCTCAGCCAGGTGTCCACCCAAGAGGGTTCCACCTTGGCCAAAGCCGACGGCCTCCCCGCTCCCTTGCCAGGTGGCACCCTGAGACGGTCCCACCTCGGCCGAGGTCGAACCGGGCCCCTCGCTCCTTCGCCAGGTGGCACCCGGAGACGGGACCACTTCGGCCGAAGTCGAGCGCCCCTCTACCGCTCGGCCAGGTGTCCACCCAGGAGGGGTCCACCTCGACCGAAGCCGGCGGCCTCCCCACTCCCTTGCCAGGTGGCACCATGAGGCGATCCTACCTTTATCGAGATCGAGTCGGGCCCCTCGCTCCTTTGCCAGGTGGCGCCCAGAGACGAGACCACTTCGGCCGAAGTCGAGCGCCCCTCTGCCACTCCGCCAGGTATCCACCCAGGACGGGTCCACCTCAACCGAAGTCGGCGGCCTCCCTGCTCCCTCGCCAGGTGGCGCCCTAAGACTGTCCCACCTCGGTCGAGGCTGGCCAACCTGTGCGAAGAAGCTTTCAAGGAACAAGAGCAAGAGCTCCAAGACTGCCCCTCGAGCCGTGCACGCCGCACCCCGAGAACACCGCCCGTACGGTCGGCAGCAACATGCGAAACATCACTTACATCGGCCCGACAGGTTTCGCAGTCGAGAGGCGGGGCCCTAACAGAACAGTACTCGATAATGGACAACGTCGGTGCTTGGGAAGGAGAGCGCTCATGCTCGGCCCGAGGTCTAGTCGGCGGTCTAACCGGTGCCCCCCTCCCCTACTCTTTCATCGCTGGGCTCGATAAGCAAGGTCGGGAAGCCGCCTGGCTCTTTGATCCGGAAGTGAAAAGGGAATGAGACGGAAGGGAGGAGGTGAAAGCGACGAGGGAGCCTCCTAGGGGCGGGGAACGAGAAGGCAACACAAGGAGTTAAAAGGAAGGAGAGAATAGACGACAAGGTAAGCAAGAAACAAAGGCTGGGAAAGGAGACTCCGCCCCTTGAGCAGGATCCAAGGTCCCGAGAGGGGGCCCTTTAGCGTGAGCTCGGCGGAAGAACCCGACAGGGTTTTTATTCTTTCTGGGACCTTTCTTGCTAGCACGATCTCTAAGTCTGGGACTCCTTCGTTTGCCAGTCTCGAAGATTCTGTTCCCTCTCACCGTCTACTAACTTGACCGTCAGAGCTCCCTTGCCGGGACCCCCGGTCAGGGCTTCTGACCTTGCCTTGCATGTTTGAAGAGCTAGGAAACCCCAGGGGCGAGACAGTCTAGTCGGATCGGTGGCTCCGAAGCCCTAGGTGCGGTGGCGAGATCGGCAACACTCTTAAACCCTAGTTTTCATTCCATTTATTCTTTGCTATTTTGATTGATCTCTAATTCTTGCAGAACCCCCGAGGTGTTTTACCTCACTAAAGGACGCTTTCCTTGCCTCCAAGACTACCCAAATCAGCCATCTAATCATGGGAACTATGCTTCATCATCTAGACTCCAATCAAGAGTGCTGTGTGATCTCTTCTATTATAAAGTTTTCAATCTCTGACTGGTAAGAAACCTTCCTTTTTTTTTAATTTCTTATTTGATGAAGATAAGCTATCCTAATCCAGGAGTTTCTCAACTCTCAGGTCCTAGTTATTTATTATTTTGCATGAGTTTACCTTCGATATGATGATTCTTTGCATTGCTACTCTATCTGCTAATTCTTTGCTTAACTTTGAAATTTAGCCTACAAACCTAAATTAAAAATCATAAAAAATTAGTTTACTAATTTTCCTGCATGATTAACAATCTTAGAGTCGTCCCACATCAATCTAACAATTAATAGAAAAGATCATGGCAACCCACATGAGTACATCACTAGCCAAATGATAATCTAGCATTAGATGTCCACTATTCAATGGTACAAACTATGGTTATTGGAAGGCTAGAATGAGAATTTACATTCAAGCTAAGATTTTCAATTATGAAGAGTCATAACTAATGGTCCTCACATACCCACAAAAAAGGTAGATAGTGTTGATATCCTAAAACCAAAGGATGAATGGGATGATCATGACATGAAAATGGCTGAGTTGAATGCAAAAGCCATGAACATTTTGTATTGCGCACTAAGTTCAAATAAATTTGAACTGATTCTCAAAAACCAAAAAAAACTTTTGATAGAGCTAGAATTGGTTATAATATAGGTTATAAGAAAAGGTGTTTAGAAAATAAATTTTTTGCTTCCACTCAAAAGTCAAACATTATTTGTTACTATTGTAAAGGAATTAGTCAAAAAGCTTATGAATGTAGTTTAAGGAAGAAGAATGGAAGTACAGTAAAGAAAATTTGGATTCTCAAAAGAACCATAGCAACTAACCCCAAAGGATCCATGAAAGCTTGAGTACCTAAGAAGGTTACTCTATCCTTTTTTGTACGAATGTCTAATAGTCCAAAGAACTAAAAGAAAATGATACTTGTGTAGTGGCTATTCAAAACATATGATGGGTGATAAGGAATAATTCTTCATCCTAGAAATGAAGAAAGGTGGTGTTGTAAAATTTGGTAATAATGGCAAAGGAAGAATCATTGATATCGGTAAAATTAAAATCACCCATTCTACATATATTGAAAATGTATTGCTAGTAGATAACTTGAAGTATAAAATTTTAAGTATTAGTCTATTATGTGATAAAGGCTTTAAGGTTATGTTTGAATCTTCAACATGCATAATTACTAGTTCATTTGACGCAAGATCAAGTTTGCAGGATAAACTTGGAGACATATACATTATAGGTTTAAATGATCTAGCCATGAAGAATAGTACAAGTCTAGTGGCCATGAATGCTATGATCAAAGAAACTAGTTAGCTTTGGCATAAAAGACTAGGACATGCTAGCAAGCATATATTATCTAATTAATCTCTAAAGATTTAATTAAAGATTTGCTAAAATTAAGTTTTGAAAGACCATGTATGTGATGCTTGTTAGTTGGGTAAACAAACTAGGAAAAGTTTTAAATTCAAAAATATTGTTTCTACATCTAGACTATTAGAATTACTTCACATGGACTTATCTGGACTAACTAAGACTACAAACCTAAGTGGTAAAAAACATAGATTTGTGATACTAGATGACTTTTCTAGATTCATATAGATACTATTTTTGGCATACAAAAATAAAGCTTTCAATGTTTTTCAATAGTATTATAGGAAAGTTCAAAATTAGATTAACTTTTTTAATTATTTCAACAAAGAATGATCATGGCACAGAATTTAAAAACTAAACTTTTGAAAGTTTTTGTAATGAATATGACATTGATCATAACTTTTTAACTCCAAAAATATCACAACAAAATGGTGTAATGGAGAGAAAGAATAGAACATTGGAAGAGATGACTCGAACAATATTATATGAATGCAATCTTTCAAAATATTTTTAGACTAAAGTTGTGAACACTACATGTTACATTTTGAACCATGTTCTAATCAGGCCCATTTTAAAAAAATCCCTTATGAGTTTTGGAATGATAGAAAACCTAATATAAGTTATTTTTATGTATTCGATAATAAATATTTTGTTTAGATAATGAAAAAGATAATTTTGAAAAATTTGAAGTAAAATATGATGAAGGTATCTTTCTTGGTTATTCTACTTCAAGTAAAGCCTGTAGAGTTTTTAATAAAAGAATATTAATTGTAGAAGAATCTATACATGTTCCATTTAATAAATCTAATCCCTCACATTCTAGAAAAGAAGAGTGTATTAATGATGATACAGGTAAAATGAATCATGGGACGAAGGAATTAAGCTTCAAAGATAAACCAAATAAAGAAGAAAAGGAGGAATTAAGCAAAGAGAATGTTCACTTGCCTAAGGAATGCAGATATGCACATCACCACCCTAAGGACTTAATTTTAGGTGATCTCTTACAGAGTGTTAGGACTAGGTTCTTATTTAAAAATACTTTTAACTACCTAGCATTTATTTCTCAAATTGAACCCTATTATATAGAGAAAACTAAAAAAGATCTTAATTGGATGATGGCTATGCAAGATTAGTTAAACCAATTTAATACAAATAATATATGGACTCAAGTTAGTAGACCCAAAGAACATCTAGTCATAGGTATTAAATGGATATTTAAGAATAATTAGATGAAAAGGGTAATATAGTTGGAAACAAAGCAAGATTAATGGCCAACAAACATAATCAAAAAAATGGAAACATATACACCTATAGCAAGATTAGAGATTATAAGCTTTTACTTGTATTTGCATGTCACATGAATTTCAAACTATGGATATAAAAAGTACTTTTCTAAATGGATTGTTAGTGCAAGTGTGGTACTTCCAAGCCTTAGGAGGCTAGAGAGGAGTTATGGTGATGACTCCGAGAGTCTAGAATTAGTTTCGATCCTAGGACTATGACCGATTTGGTCCTAGGATGGAGGTTCACCCCTTTACAGGTTCAAGATCCAGGATTATGGATCTTAAGAAAGCTAATTCAATGTTGGATCAAGTTTGGATCTAAGTGAGAATGAGAGTGGGTCAACTCATGGATGTACATGGGTTGGATAAGTGCTCTCTCAATTGAATTAGCTTTAGAAGAATTAGAGTTAGATTTAGGATTGTGTTTCTAATCCTATTTGGATTAGAAAAATCCTTTGTTCTATAAAAGGATCCCATATGTAAACCTAACTTGAGGGAATAATATAATCAATCTTCTCTCAAATCTCTTCCCCTCTCTCTGATATTACACGCCATCTAAGGAGCAGTAGCAAGGTAGTGGAAGGAGGCTTTCATGCACGCCCTCTCTTTTCCAAGAGAGGGAGAGTGGTATTAAGATTAGCACCTAGGGAGATATTGATGTCATCCAATCTTCTTCCTATTCCCAGTTAACCTAAGGTGTTCTAGATAGTTTTCCCATTGATTCAAGGTTCCAACAGGAGGTGGACTAGGTTTAGTACATATCATAAAGGCTTGGGAGGCATTGGAGAAGAGGAAAGGGTTAGCGCTAGGATTTCTAGTTAAACTTAAAACCTTAGCACCTAAGGATTTGGAGCCACCCTTGTCCCACCAGTTTGGAGTTCAACCAGTAGTCTTTGAGGGCATATTTCACTTTGGTTTGAGATCCTATGAAAGTCTTTTTAGATTTGGTAGAGATCTAAAAGTTGTGGTAGATATTGGACAAGTTTGAAGGCTCCTAGGTATCAAGGCTACTGCAAGGAGATGCTGCCAAGGAGTCTCTATCAAACTAGGACTCGTCACCATCCATGCATTCACCCTAAATCTTCATAGCATAAGGTACCACACCTCTAACCTTAGTTCTTAGGATATTTGTGGGTGGAGTTTGAGTTCTGGACACAAGTTCGAGGTCTGATAAATTATGGAGACACAAATTGGGTCACTCCAAAGGATTCTTGATGCACAGCAATCTAGGACTTGGTGTTTGGCTATCCAAATGACATCAAATTATTGTAAAACTTGGTAGAGAGCTTCCTCACTGGTGTCCTTAAGTCTATGCATGAGCATGATGGTCAAAATAATTGGTATCAAAGCCAGGTGAACATGGAAGTGAAGAATAGGGTGCTATAGAAATTTTGTTCCAAATAGAATTTGACTATAGGCCATTCTTGGGTCTCTTTGCTGGTCCCAGGTTTCTAGAACCTAGGAAGACTTCTATTGCAGGTAGAAGGAAAGGAGAGGAGCCCTTGGAGGTCAGGTTTCAAGGGTAGAAAGTAGAGAAAGGCATCCAAGAAGGGAGGAAGAAGGCTGCTATGATTCCATTTAGGTTTGATAAAATCTGCACCTATTCCATGGTATGCTTCAAATCTACCTTTTCGACTATATTTTGGCTAACCAAAAGTAGTAGGTTGAATGTAAAGATTTAGAGGCTTAATAGGAATGGAAGTTTCTTGGGCTAGAAGGTTTTAGTGGTAGACTTTTAAGTCCAATTTCAGTTAGATCTGATCTTTAAGGAAAGGCCAGGGTGCATGATAGATTCGCAGTAAAATTCTCTGAAGAAGATGGGTAGCAAGAGATTGGTATTTTTATTGATGAGGAATGTTTGGCATGCTAGAGGAGAGGTCAACCAAGGGATTGTGATCGAGGTGGAGCTGAAGAAACAACTAAACAACTATACGGCCTTTGGATGCAAGAAGGTAGGGAGACAGTTGGGGTACCTTTAATAGTTTGACTAGAGTAGGATTTGTAAAGCTTCGGGATGGTGGAGATGGTTAATTCCCTATATGGTGCTACTAGTTCAGAGAAGGAGTTCCTCTTGGATGTTTTGGAGTGGTCTGTAGAGTGTGAAGGGTCCAAAATAGGAGCAGCATGGTGGAGGTACAGCAAGAGGCCTAGCAAGATAGCTTTGGGTAGCTAATCTTTATTTTATTTTTTATTTTTCTATCTTTTATAGGTGCACTAGGAGGAGTCATCATTTAGATGGAGCACCAGTTAGAGGTACCTTAATAGGTGGAGGAAAGGTTTGGTATAGGTTCAAAGTCGAGAGGTGCAAGGAAAGGTGCCAGTTTCTAACACTGGTGGTAGTGATGCACTACATGGGTCGATGCAGGATATGTAACACTAGAGAGGTGTGGCTTTGGAATGACCGTATTAGATAGTTTGGTTGTAATGAGAGAGGACCGAGATACCTATGAGGAGGTTGGATGGAAATTGGGAGAGATTGGTAGGTCCAAGCTTGGTTAATCGATTGCAATCCATCCAAGAGAAGCTGAAACAATGTCTCGTGCAGGTGTAGAAGTGGAAGATGCCTATAGGATATAGGATAGTGCATAAATACAAGAAATAATAGGAGCTCCTGGATCCTTGAGTTTTGGATGGGTGGTGTGCTGGAAGATAGAACTAGAATGTTCTGTAAGGCATACTTTCCTTAGAATTTGTGATCTAGATTTTTGTTTCTGGGTGCACAAATCTTTCAAAAATTTAGCATATGCTGGAACCTATTTGATTGCATCCAAGAGGAAGAGATTAATTTGAACTTGCTTAAATAATTCTAGTGTCTCCTCGAGTCCTCCTTTCTTCTTCTTAGCAGGAATAGGGTCTTTTAGGGCATCTGCGTATGGTACTTTGGTCAAATAGGGTGGTTCTGCTACAATTGGTTTATCTTCTTTTCTCAGATCCTCCTTGTCCTTAGATGGTTCTGATTATGGTTGGGTTGGAGTTGTGCGGTAGGTCTCATTGGTTTTGCTAGGTCGCTCGATGACCTTTCCATTACTGAGGGTCATGATTGATTTGGCATATTTAGAAAAGGTTTCTGGGATTTGGAGCTCGCATCCATAAATTGTCCTCTTGGGTTGCTCTTAGATTGACAAGGTAGTTTACCTCCTTCCCTTCTACCTAGACTTGTTGCTAATTGGCCAATTTGCATTTCTAACCTAGTGATAGATTGTGTATGAGAGATGATAGTTTCGATGTGGGTGTTAAGGGTTTGAGTGTTGATTTATATCCGATCTAGAGCCTTCAAAACTTTCTCCTTAAAGGTTGAGCTATAGCTAGTGGAGGGCAGTTGAGGAGGGTTTTGGTACTGTGGGTGTGGTATATTCCTATAGTTGGTTTCTTAGTAGTTGGTGTTGATGGAATCTGGGTAGTAGGTGGCTATGGTTTCCATGAGAAATTATGGTGACTTCACCAACCTAGGTTTTAGGTGTTTGAATATGTGTCATTTCCTGGTCTACGAGCTTGTTGAACCTGTTCATAGACAAATTCAAGAAACTAGGCAGCCACTGGATACTCTGTGATGTAGTTATTGGGAATTGTGTCCCAAAGCCAATCGCCTGGATTGAATGTGGTTGAGCTAAGTATTGTACTCTTTCTTTGAATTAATAAAATATTATTTTTGGCAACTCATCATATATTGTATTTCCCTGAAATGAACTCTTTCCATGTGATGAAGTCCTTAGGACTACACTGACTTCGATACAGAGAGGATGTATCGAGTGGTCCTTAAACCTTGTTCACAACCAAAGGATATATTATAGTGGACGGCAATATATCAAGTATAGGTTGTTGTAGTTCACATCGTTTGGTCATCCTCTTGACCAAATGAGGGTGGTGACACTGATGTGATCTACAAGTGGGATATGTGATATCTCAATGAACATGACTCCGTGCAGCCCCTTTCTGCCAAAGGGATACTCAAGATTGGATATGGGTATATGTGTCCCTCCGACCTTAGGTCATCTTGGTAGCTTGCAAGCAACTCCATGTGCTTTGGTGCTGGACTACCCGGATTTTTAATCCAGTGATGGAATGTTTCTGGGTACAGGCAAGTACTTGTAGAACAGTGATGGACCAAGATGGAATTGACCTGTCTAAACAGTTTAGATTGAATGACTTGCAGTATCTCAATTTAGTAAATCCTCGGCCGGGGTAGTCCTAGTGAAGAGTCACCGGGCTTGCAAGGTTGAGACACGTAGTCGACTGACTCAGTCTGGGTTGGCAGCCGAATCTCAGTCATCCTGAGCATTAGAGGTCAAAGGGATGAATTATACGGTAATCATATGCCAGAGGTTCGATAGTTTTCTCCCGCATCTTCGACATATCCGGACGCCGGGACCCATTGCTAGATGGTTTCCTGTGCTGGTACTAGAATTGTTCTAGTGCTACCGTTTAGGTTCGAACCTATGAGGTCACACATCACAGAGGATTACTCTTTGATCCGGATACCGATTACGATTGGAAATCGTCTCGGTTTTATTGTCATAGTATTTTTGAGCACTCTTTTCCCCATATTGCCCTTATCTGTGTCAACCGGAAATTATTCCGGGCTGACCAGGACTGAGCCAGGATTTTTCTGAATCAGTTTTGAACTGATTCAGAGTTCGTTTCGGCCTCCAATTGGTTGTGAACCAATTGAACCAAATTCAATTAGGTTGGACCAATTGGTTTAAATGGGTTTGAACTAAAATTGGCTTGGACCGGTTAATTGAACCGGAGTTCCTCTCACTTGGACTGGTTTACATGGTTTTGACGTTGGATTTTTTCCTTGCGCTTAAATAAATTCCAAGTGCCCGGAGGAGACCAAACAACCCATGCACTGAGAAGGCTGAACATCCTCCTGCTGGGCTTCTTTTCTCCTCCCACCAGTTTGTTTTAAAACCTTTGTTAATGGCTGATTAATTTGGTTAAACAGCAACCGGTGTCTCTTGGCTTTCCCAGTCTCTCCGTCTCCCTCTCCATTGCAGCCTATAAATTCTTTGGTCCCCTGTTTCAGCCTGAGTTTTTTTTACCATCGAGCAACAGCAAGCATTCTACTGGGCGTTGTTTTTGAAAGGCAGAGAGATCATCCATTTTGAGAGATCTTTTCTTCATTCTATTGGGTGTTGTTGGGTCCGGGATTTGAAGAGTTCTTGGGAGAGGAAGAAGGGCTAATCTCTAGTTGATTCTAGTGCTCACCGTGAAAAAGAGCATTGCTCTATTCTTCTTCTTGCTGCAACTTACCTATGACTGTGTATCATCTTCCAGTGGCTAGCACCATGTGTGGGGAGGGATCCGAGAGCCCCGGGCATGTCTCCCCTCTAGAGGGAGTACTCTTCTACTCCTAGGAGCAAGCTACGCGAGCCGGGTTCACCGCTGCAGCTCCAAACACGAAGATCAACTTGCTGTCCTGTTCTGCTGCAGTTTTCTGGTAGCAGACTTTTGGGGATTTTATACACCTGTTTTAGATTGTTTCGATTGCAGATATCAGTGGCAAATCGAAGTGGATTCGTCCACCTTGCGACTACTGAAGTTTGGGAGCAAACGGAGGTCCGGAAGGAGGTGTTCCGGCGATGTTTTTTTTTTTCCAAGCTCAAAACAGATTTTTCAATCAGCCCAACGAAGAAGAAGGCTGGAATAGTTTTATTCCAGCTATTCCCGCCTATTCCAGCTTTATCCCAGAGTTATTCCAGCTGGAATAAGGTATGAAAAATTATTTTTTAATCATGCATGAATAGAATTTTTAATTCAAATATTTTGCAAACATTTTCTATCATCATACATGCCTATTTGCAAATAGAATTAGATTAGTTTCTGGGTGGAGCAGATTTCCGTTGTGCGAATTTTTAAAAAATTTTAAAATCCATTCTGCTCCCGCAGCTGTTTGCATGCCTAGTGTAAGATCATGTCAAACCACCTACACCATTTTCTTTCAGTGATATCAGAGCCAGGTTGTATGTGTAATCTAATCTAGTATGCATGTTTATAGAATAAAATTTGTTTAATCTAATAAAAATGTATCATGATTTCTTTTTGGAACCTAGTTGAGACCTTCACCATGACCGTGTGTCTTTGACACGATGTGGATCATCTGTGTTGACCTCTTCAGAAGGATCCTTAAAGAATATTAAAATTAAAAATTATTTTAATTTGGTGATACATGTTTTAGGCGTGTTTTATATATGGATATAAAATATTTGTAAAATATCTTGATGCATGATTTGTTATGTAAAATTTTTTTACATAGAGAGTTAATTAAAATTGTTTTAATTAAGTGTTTGGCTTATTAAAAAAAAAAAATTTTAGGTTTATGAAATCTAATCAAATTTGCATAAGCCATTTTGGGTTATTTGGGTTAGCTGACTATTTGGGTCCATAACTGGGTTAGACCTAAGTTTAGTTGAACCGGATTACAAGAAGATTAAACAAAAGTTGTTTAAGGCCCTTCTTTAGAACTATCTAATAGTTAGATTAGTTGATCCGTTCATCTAAAATGGATCCAATTAGTGGCTCAGTGGATGCCCGAGTCTTTAGGCTAGTCTGATCGAGTCTAGTAAACCGACTGGTGTCGAGGTAGTTTTGGCATTGTGATCATGGTTGTATGAGGCTACCTCTTTCCTGGCCAACTTGGTTGGTGTCTAGGAAAGATGGTTAATGGCAGATACTCACCCATGATCTCACCTACCTGGCTAGTCGAGTCGACCAGAACTGATTGGAAAAGCTCAATGACTCGAGTTAACCCATGTCACCCAGGTTGATCGGTCTGACTGATCTATAGGTGCCCATGGATCAATTTGTTGATTTATTTCAACCCTTCTGGAATCTGATTGATTCAGTGGGAGGATGATCCATGTCCTTGTCTTTTTCTTCTGTCATAACTAAAAAATCCTCTAAAATTATTAGGTCCTTAAAAATACTAAGTCAAAGAGTTGACAGTGTCTTAGCCTTCCATTAAGTTGGATAGAAATGTGTCCACTAGCTTGGTGTGCATCGGCAGTTGCATAGAACAGGTGTACATCCGGCAACTGGAATTTCTATATGATCGATGATGGTTCAGTGCAACCTCCTTAACGGGACCAGGTGGGCCGGCCATAGTCGGGCATGGTCTTTAGTTAGCTGGAAGCATTGGATTTGTCATTTTAATGGTTGGACATAACCAGAGACCCGCAATAGGAGGCCCTTAGGCCGATTGTGGTGTTCTCTGGGGCAAAATGAAATACTGAAAATTGTTTAGGGAAATAATTGGTTTACGAACCTACCTTTAGGCTCGTATGGGTGAGCTAGCCAAAGTCGGGCTCATGCGTGGACTATTGGATTTCAGTACCCACTTAAAAAAGTGTTTTCACGGATTGGAATTAGAGGCTACCAATCTGAAAAATTAGTGGGAGAAACCTTTAGACTAAAGTCCAATTCTTTTGGTTAAATTATTAATTCATACACTAATTAGGTCTTACTTTCTTTTCATATGTCTTCCAATTTATTGCTCCAGTCACTTCTCGATAATGAGAAGTTAAAGGGTCATAACTTTGATAGTTGGTATCGAAGATTGAGAATCGTTTTGGAGCATGAACGGATCCTCTATGTGATAACAGATCCGGCACCTGAAATCCCTCCCGCTAATGCACGGAGTGCGGTCAGAGACGTTTATTTGAAGTGGGTCTCTGATCGGACTACTGTCCGATGCATTATGTTAGCAGCGATGAATGACGAGTTCAGTCGCAAATTCGAGGAGGCCCAACCTGATGAAATCCTTCAAAAGTTGAAGGAATCCTTCGGCACCCCGGATGATGTAAAACGGTACAAAGTGTCTTGTGCCATTTACAATTCCAAGATGCCGAATGGCGGTTCAGTCACTGATCATGTATTGTACATGATCGAGCTGATTGAAAAGTTAGGCAAACTCAGATGCCCCTTGCACGAGCAGCTCGACAAGGATGCGATCCTGAATTCTCTTCCCTCCTTCTATCTTGATTTTCTCGATCATTATAGAATGAACAAGCCTGCAGTCAACTACCATGGTCTTTTGGGGTTGCTACAGACTTTCGAGAAAGACCACCAACTGAATAAGGGGGTGGTGAATTTAGTGGGAGGTAGTAGAGGTCATCGTCCCTTTAAGAAAGGGAAGAAGAAAACAAATAAAAAGGGAAAGAAGGTGCAGAATGCTCCTGGCCCTAGTCAGACCAGGAAGTATACGATTGATCAATCTTCTGCAGAATGTTTCTACTGCAAGAAGATGGGACACTAGAAGAGGAACTGTCCTCTTTATATTATGTCCCTTGATCCGAACAGGCCGAGAAAGCAGAAGTCTGCTGAACAAGGTATTTATATGATAAAACCTTGTAATTACTCAATTGTTGATACTGCTAACTGGGTATTGGATACTGGAAGTTCAATTCACGTTTGTAGTTCGTTACAGGGACTTCAAGTTTGCAGAAGATTTGAAGATGGAGAACAGTTTCTGAGCGTCGGGAATGAAAATCGTGTTCCAGTACTGGCGGTCGGAGTTCTGCATCTTGTCTTTGAGTCTTGTACTGTCGAACTAGTCGACTGTCACTATTGTCCTAGTTTAATTATCAACATAATCTCTGTAGGCCTTTTGGCCAATTATGGTTTTGAACTATCAACAAAAGGATATTTTTGCAATGTTTTTTTGAATAACTCTGTTTGATGCAGAACAAAGAACAAGGAAGCGTATGCAGAAGTAAATTTAAGATTAATTTTTTTTTTTTTTTTTTTTTTATATTTCAAAAATTGGTTTTGACTCAAAGTAAAGCTAAACTAAGTTGAAGGAAACTAGGTAAGGATTGAAAGCACAATTTAGATGAAACTAAATTATCAGAGTAGTTCAGAAGTAACGGATCGCTGGGGGTTGAGAAACTCCCAGACCTAGGGTTTCGCTCTGAACTTTCAACAGAACAGAAATAGAGAGGAGGGACGGTTTACTCACCAGACAGTGATCTTCTCAGGATTCTAGTGGAAGAACTCTCTCGAGTAGATTGTGGGGTCCTCGGAGTCGGCTATCTTCGCAATGGATCCTCCAATACTGGTCTCGTGGTTTGGTCGGCTTCTCCTGGACTCAAGATCTGGAAAAGAAGAGGAACAAATGATGGAATTCAGAAACTCAAGAAAAGATCTTACCAGGTTGAAGAACTTGAAAGCTGAAGTTGCTGAAATCGAATTCTCCTGGAGGCCGATCTGACTTCCCCTCAGAATTGTTGTAGATCTGCAATATCTGGACTGGAGTCGGATGCTGGTGGTCGGCCAGGACTTGGAGAAGGTGGCCGTGAGAAGAGGAAAAGACTAGGGCTTGGTGGAAAGAGAAGGGTGATGGCGGCTAGGGTTTGGGAATTGAGTGGCTAACCTAGGGTTTAGGGTTTTGGAGATCCCTCACCTCCTCAAGGTTCCAGGGGAACCCGGATTTACTCCCTCACGGAGCTCAACACCTGGAAGCAAGTGCAGACAAGAGAAAACACAAGTTTGCTCAAGAAAAATTTCTTTCATTCATCTGATTGTTGTAAACTTATAAGAGGGGTTTAATTTATAAGGCTTTACAAGGGAGGATGGTTTCACATCTTCCCATGTGGGACTAAAGGAGGGGATCTCCAAATTAGGGCAAATCCTTCATATATGGTCGGCCAAAATACCAAAAAAAATGGATTTGGGTTATAAAAGGCAGGTAGATGGCGCCACCTTGCTTGGATCTTCAAGAAAATTTTCTTCCTTCCCTGGATCAACTCTTTTGGACTCCTCCTTTTCTTCCTCCCTAAGTCAAGGTCCTTCCCATCTTTGTTTTGTATATCTTTGGTAGGTAGTGGGCGCCCCCTTGAAGCTCTCTTCCAAGAGGATTTCTTCCCTTCTTTGCTTTAGGTTTCTTGGGAAAGTCTTGGCCGCCCCCTTGATTTGTGGTCTCTTGGTGGACTTCTCTTTATCTGGCGCATGAGAGAAGGAAGTTGCCATCTGTGGAGTGGGGACCAAAAGCTGCTGGATGGAGATGTGGCGCCCCCTGGACTCAGGCATATGGCTGGGAGTGTGGCTGGGAGTGTGGTGTCCACTTGCCTGGTCTTGGAAGAAAGTGTAACATCCCAGGTTGAAACCCTAGTCCACTACTGAGTCAACATGACTCAACAAAATACAATGCAGGTAATGTAGACTCAAGCTAAATTAAGTTGATCTAGTCAACTCTTATTACAAGCCAAAAAAAAATCCTAATTCTTCGGGCAAGGTTAATCAGAGATCCAGATGGAGCTCTGAAGTCTTCTTCTGAGTCTGGTGCCCGCACCAATTCTCCCAGGGTGGGAGGAACTCGACCCTGTCGAGTATGGATCAAGTTGGCTCTGGTATCTCTCC
This sequence comes from Areca catechu, assembly GCA_021397845.1. Taxonomy (NCBI): domain Eukaryota; kingdom Viridiplantae; phylum Streptophyta; class Magnoliopsida; order Arecales; family Arecaceae; genus Areca; species Areca catechu. The sequence goes on along the minus strand of CM038051.1, from coordinate 136,892,017 downwards.
AAGAGGTCTGGGTCCAACTCTTGTAATTCTTCTCGGGAGATCCAAGAGTCATCAGAATCTGGCCTTCCTAGCCAGCGGACCAGGTATCTTTGGTATCCTCGATTACGAGTAGAGATAACCTGATCATCCAGGATCTTTTCAATCTGCTCTTTCCTCACAGGCCAGTTTGTTGGTGGACACACAGGGTCAGGTTCACTCTCAAGAGCAGGATTAGGTTCAAAAGCCTCACTGGGAATCACAGCTGGCTCTCTATACTCTACTAGGTCTGTAATGTTGAAAGTGGAGCTAATGCCTAGTTCTGGAGGTAACTCGAGCACATAGGCATTGGATCCTACTCTCTTCACCACTCTAAATGGTCCAGCTCCTCTAGCATGTAACTTTCTAACGGTTCCAGGAGGAAACCGTTCAGGCCTTAACCTAATCATTACATAGTCTCTCTCAACAAAAGTTTTGACTCGTCTTTGAGAATCAGCCAACTTCTTATAAGTTTCATTACTTAAATTTATTTTGGCATGAATTTCTTTATGCAAGTCTTTTACATGCTATGCAAGTGCATCAAGAGACTTGTGTGTGGGACTAATAGTGAAATCAGATCAAGTGGTGTGTGAGGCTTATATCCATGAACAATTTCAAAGGGACTTTAGCCTATAGACCTATTGATCGAAACATTATATGCAAATTTAGCCCTGCGTAAATACAAATCCCAACTCCTGGTATTCTCACTTAACCAAAATCTGTGACAATGTCCTAAACTCGACTGACGATGCATTCCTAAAGAATGGACTTTATTCAAAGGAACCCTAGGTCTAAATCTAACAATCTACGGCTCTCTAGGTTTGACCTTGGGTCGGAGGATGGCATGCAGAGCATGAAAACTTATCATGGGTGCCTAGTAGGTGCCATAAGGTCTTCCAGAAGTAGGTGGGAAACCTAATAGGTTCTGACACGTGGTTCACTCTAAAAACTTCGACAAAGTATACTTGGATGGTGTAAGAAGCATTGGAAGTCCTAGAGAAAGGGAGGAAATATGAGGTGGAGTCTTGAATTACCCGCTGATTAAAGGTGGTGACCTGAAGGTTTGAATGGTGATCTATGAGTGTCAACTGATCATCCTTACGAAAGGAAAAGTTTGCTATTCCTAGGAATGGATCAAGAGATGGTTCGGGGAGTAGCCTAGGACATGTGATTGCAATAGTTAAGGTTTGTTCTCTAAGCAAACAATGATCCACTTTCTCAAGAAATGGATTAAAGAATGATTCATGGAAGGGCCTATGGATGATGACCTCAAGACTTGAAATTGACCTATGGGTGAGGAAAGGTATACTCTATAGAAGGGTAGGTCAGTCATGCGAAGGAAGGGGTCTGGGGTCATAAGGAGGACTTCTACAGGACCGGGAGAATCAATCCGCTCAAGACAAGGATGTTCAACTGAGATTACGGGAGAGACCTTAGTGGCTGGGCATGGGACAAGGTCTAATTGTAAGAGGCTTGATTCAGTCATCCTAAGGAGAGGATCTACCATAGGGTGGGCAAACTTAAACAGTTCAGTGCAAAGATCTTCAATTGGTACTTGGGGAATGACTTTCATTAAAGGGTACGAACTAATAGCTCGGGCTAACACTATGAGTTCTTCCTGGGGGTATTTGACTAAAGGAACCTGGTTCTCACAAATATCTTGAATTTCTGAACTAGGTCCTACCAGTTGGTTGCTTTCCAAGGTCTCCTCAGGTAAGGAACCAATAGTATCAATGTCACATTCTTCAAATTCTTCCCCCTCATATTTATCAACTAGACTCAAGCCAGCATCATATACTTCCTCGTTGCCATCTTCAATGGGTTACGGGTCAGTGGTAATCGGGTCAACTGATTCTAGGCTTGTCATACCTAACCGTTCTTCCTCATTGGTAGGCTTGGGTTCTCCCTCATTAATGACATCCTTAAGATTCTTACCACTTAGCTGTGCACAAGCCAGTCCTATGCATGGGCACTGACTAGATTTATGGCCTCTTTCTCCACAAAACAAACATTCTTGAGATATAGGAACCTGGGTCACACCGGGTTTCAAGCTAGTAGAGACCTTACTTGGGAATGGGTGTGGATCTAAATGGTTTGATCTAGAAGACTTGGGTTGTTGAGTGACTGGTCTAGAATATTGTAAGGACCTCTCATAGACACGATCCACACTATAGATATCATGGTTAGGCTTCCTAAGGTTATGCTCGGGATCACGGTATAAGGTCCTCCTAGGTTCCTGGCATGGGTGAGGTTGGGGCCTATTAAATTTTGGATCAGAGGGTCCAATTTTGATGTCTATGTTTCTCAAGTACTTGGACTCGATCCCTAAACTGGGAAAAACACTCATTCATGTCCTGACTCAATTTGGTCATACTTTCGGTAAGATTTCTAACCATGGCCTCTAAATCAGGTTGGGTTTGACCAGGTTGGTAGGGCACTCCATTCCGGGTAGACATGATGCAAGCAAACACACAAAATGAGACTCAACTGAACGACTACGGGCTAACTAGACCTAGAGCCCAAACTAGATGCCCAATCAGAGTGGCAAGCTAGCCTATAGTAACTCAGGACTCAGCCAGGCAGGTGTAAGGGGAGTGTTAGGTCCCTGAATGCCAATCCTAGACACCAATCAGAGATTGGCCAGGTAGGCGGACCAGCACACAAGCCCTTCGGGATGGAATCCCTGAACCACCATTCTAGACACTGAGTACAAAGCACACACATAGTAACCAGACAAACTGACTCAACACTAGCCTTGACCCGACTTGTTGATGTCCCTAGCCCACTAAGGCAAATTAGGTCTAATCAATTTTAGATTAAAGGCTTAGGTTCGAATGAAGGGTGGTGGTTTTGGGCTAAGGAGAGGTTATCAACTCCTCCCCTTATCATAGATGCTCAAATGCCCTTAAGTTGAATTAAGAGATGAACACTCAAAAATAAATGGATTACAGAACACAAAAACAGAGTTGCAATAATTTAATTCTCAGAAATTGCACGGAAACCAATAAATCATGAGAAAATTATTCAAATTAGATTCGATTATACTGGTTTCAGAAAAATAAAAATCACTGAATTTGGAGTTACATACAGTGAGAAATCATTCTTGCAACAGGGCAATTACAGGCTGAAAACAGAGCACTTCCCCGTTTACAATTTCTACTGCGAAGTTGTAACCCAACGGATCCCCTACATGCCCTAGGAACACCCCGTGGAATGGGAAGAGGAGGTTTGCACCTTGCTTCATTCCTAGGACCGGACGTCCTGGGGAGTCTACTTCGAGCAGACAAAGTAAAAAGAGAGGGACTCAAACAGGCAATCAAACAGAATCCCTAGACAGGGCTCTGATACCAAAAATGATGCAGAACAAAGAACAAGGAAGCGTATGCGGAAGTAAATTTAAGATTAATTTTTTTTTTTTATATTTCAGAAATTGGCTTTGACTCAAAGTAAAGCTAAACTAAGTTGAAGGAAACTAGGTAAGGATTGAAAGCATAATTTAGATGAAACTAAATTATCAGAGTAGTTCAGAAGTAACGGATCGCTGGGGGTTGAGAAACTCCCAGACCTAGGATTTCGCTCTGAACTTTCAACAGAACAGAAATAGAGAGGAGGGACGGTTTACTCACCAGACAGTGATCTTCTCAGGATTCTGGTGGAAGAACTATCTCGAGCAGATTATGGGATCCTCGGAGTCGGCTATCTTCGCAATGGATCCTCCAATACTGGTCTCATGATTTGGTCGGCTTCTCCTGGACTCAAGATCTGAAAAAGAAGAGGAACAAATGATGGAATTCAGAAACTCAAGAAAAGATCTTACCAGGTTGAAGAACTTGAAAGCTGAAGTTGCTGAAATCGAATTCTCCTGGAGGCCGATCTGACTTCCCCTCAGAATTGTTGTAGATCTGCAGTATCTGGACTGGAGTCGGATGCTGGTGGTCGGCCAGGACTTGGAGAAGGTGGCCGTGAGAAGAGGAAAGACTAGGGCTTGGTGGAAAGAGAAGGATGATGGCGGCTAGGGTTTGGGAATTGAGTGGCTAACCTAGGGTTTAGGGTTTTGGAGATCTCTCACCTCCTCAAGGTTCCAGGGGAACCCGAATTTACTCCCTCACAGAGCTCAACACCTGGAAGCAAGTGCGGACAAGAGAAAACACAAGTTTGCTCAAGAAAAATTTTTTTCATTCATCTGATTGTTGTAAACTTACAAGAGGGGTTTAATTTATAAGGCTTTACAAGGGAGGAGGGTTTCACATCTTCCCATGTGGGACTAAGGAGGGGATCTCCAAATTAGGGCAAATCCTTCACATATGGTCGGCCAAAATACCAAAAAAAATGGATTTGGGTTATAAAAGGCAGGTAGATGGCGCCACCTTGCTTGGATCTTCAAGAAAAAATTTCTTCCTTCCCTGGATCAACTCTTTTGGACTCCTCCATTTCTTCCTCCCTAAGTCAAGGTCCTTCCCATCTTTGTTTTGGATATCTTTGGCAGGTAGTGGGCGCCCCCTTGAAGCTCTCTTCCAAGAGGATTTCTTCCCTTCTTTGCTTTAGGTTTCTTGGGAAAGTCTTGGCCACCCCCTTGATTTGTGGTCTCTTGGTGGACTTCTCTTTATCTGGCGCATGAGAGAAGGAAGTTGCCATCTGTGGAGTGGGGACCAAATGCTGCTGGATGGAGATGTGGCACCCCCTGGACTCAGGCGTATGGCTGGGAGTGTGGCTGGGAGTGTGGTGTCCACTTGCCTGGTCTTGGAAGAAAGTGTAACATCCTAGGTTGAAACCCTAGTCCACTACTGAATCAACATGACTCAACAAAATACAATGCAGGTAATGTAGACTCAAGCTAAATTAAGTTGATCTAGTCAACTCTTATTACAAGCCAAAAAAAAACCCTAATTCTTCGGGCAAGGTTAATCAGAGATCCAGATGGAGCTCTGAAGTCTTCTTCTGAGTCTGGTGCCCGCACCAATTCTCCCAGGGTGGGAGGAACTCGACCCTGTCGAGTATGGATCAAGTTGGCTCTGGTATCTCTCCAAGAGGTCTGGGTCCAACTCTTGTAATTCTTCTCGGGAGATCCAAGAGTCATCAGAATCTAGCCTTCCTAGCCAGCGGACCAGGTATCTTTGGTATCCTCGATTACGAGTAGAGATAACCTGATCATCCAGGATCTTTTCAATCTGCTCTTTCCTCACAGGCCAGTTTGTTGGTGGACACACAGGGTCAGGTTCACTCTCAAGAGCAGGATTAGGTTCAAAAGCCTCACTGGGAATCACAGCTGGCTCTCTATACTCTACTAGGTCTGTAATGTTGAAAGTGGAGCTAATGCCTAGTTCTGGAGGTAACTCGAGCACATAGGCATTGGATCCTACTCTCTTCACCACTCTAAATGGTCCAGCTCCTCTAGCATGTAACTTTCTAATGGTTCCAGGAGGAAACCGTTCAGGCCTTAACCTAATCATTACATAGTCTCTCTCAACAAAAGTTTTGACTCGTCTTTGAGAATCAGCCAACTTCTTATAAGTTTCATTACTTAAATTTATTTTGGCATGAATTTCTTTATGCAAGTCTTTTACATGCTATGCAAGTGCATCAAGAGACTTGTGTGTGTGGACTAATAGTGAAATCAGATCAAGTGGTGTGTGAGGCTTATATCCATGAATAATTTCAAAGGGACTTTAGCCTATAGAACTATTGATCGAAACATTATATGCAAATTTAGCCATGCGTAAATATAAATCACAACTCCTGGTATTCTCACTTAACCAAAATCTGAGACAATGTCCTAAACTCGACTGACGATGCATTCCTAAAGAATGGACTTTATTCAAAGGAACCCTAGGTCTAAATCTAACAAACTACGGCTCTCTAGGTTTGACCTTGGGTCGGAGGATGGCATGCAGAGCATGAAAACTTATCATGGGTGCCTAGTAGGTGCCATAAGGTCTTCCAGAAGTAGGTGGGAAACCTAATAGGTTCTGACACGTGGTTCACTCTAAAGACTTCGACAAAGTATACTTGGATGGTGTAAGAAGCATTGGAAGTCCTAGAGAAAGGGAGGAAATATGAGGTAGAGTCTTGAATTTCCCGCTGATTAAAGGTGGTGACCTGAAGGTTTGAATGGTGATCTATGAGTGTCAACTGATCATCCTTACGAAAGGAAAAGTTTGCTATTCCTAGGAATGGATCAAGAGATGGTTCGGGGAGTAGCCTAGGACATGTGATTGCAATAGTTAAGGTTTGTTCTCTAAGCAAACAATGATCCACTTTCTCAAGAAATGGATTAAAGAATGATTCATGGAAGGGCCTATGGATGATGACCTCAAGACTTGAAATTTGACCTATGGGTGAGGAAAGGTATACTCTATAGAAGGGTAGGTCAGTCATGCGAAGGAAGGGGTCTGGGGTCATAAGGAGGACTTCTACAGGACTGGGAGAATCAATCCGCTCAAGACAAGGATGTTCAACTGAGATTACGGGAGAGACCTTAGTGGCTGGGCATGGGACAAGGTCTAATTATAAGAGGCTTGATTCAGTCATCCTAAGGAGAGGATCTACCATAGGGTGGGCAAACTTAAACAGTTCAGTGCAAAGATCTTCAATTGGTACTTGGGGAATGACTTTCATTAAAGGGTACGAACTAATAGCTCGGGCTAACACTATGAGTTCTTCCTGGGGGTATTTGACTAAAGGAACCTGGTTCTCACAAATATCTTGAATTTCTGAACTAGGTCCTACCAGTTGGTTGCTTTCCAAGGTCTCCTCAGGTAAGGAACCAATAGTATCAATGTCACATTCTTCAAATTCTTCCCCCTCATATTTATCAACTAGACTCAAGCCAGCATCATATACTTCCTCGTTGCCATCTTCAATGGGTTTCGGGTCAGTGGTAATCGGGTCAACTGATTCTAGGCTTGTCATACCTAACCGTTCTTCCTCATTGGTAGGCTTGGGTTCTCCCTCATTAATGACATCCTTAAGATTCTTACCACTTAGCTGTGCACAAGCCAGTCCTATGCATGGGCACTGACTAGATTATGGCCTCTTTCTCCACAAAACAAACATTCTTGAGATATAGGAACCTGGGTCACACCGGTTTTCAAGCTAGTAGAGACCTTACTTGGGCATGGATGTGGATCTAAATGGTTGATCTAGAAGACTTGGGTTGTTGAGTGACTGGTCTAGAATATTGTAAGGACCTCTCATAGACACGATCCACACTATAGATATCATGGTTAGGCTTCCTAAGGTTATGCTCGGGATCACGGTATAAGGTCCTCCTAGGTTTCTGGCATGGGTGAGGTTGGGGCCTATTAAATTTTGGATCAGAGGTCCAATTTTGATGTCTATGTTTCTCAAGTACTTGGACTCGATCCCTAAACCGGGAAAAACCCTCATTCATGTCCTGACTCAATTTGGTCATACTTTCGGTAAGATTTCTAACCATGGCCTCTAAATCAGGTTAGGTTTGACCAGGTTGGTAGGGCACTCCATTCCGGGTAGACATGATGCAAGCAAACACACAAAATGAGACTCAACTGAACGACTACGGGCTAACTAGACCTAGAGCCCAAACTAGATGTCCAATCAGAGTGGCAAGCTAGCCTGTAGTAACTCAGGACTCAGCCAGGCAGGTGTAAGGGGAGTGTTAGGTCCCTGAATGCCAATCCTAGACACCAATCAGATATTGGCCAGGTAGGCGGACCAGCACACAAGCCCTTTGGGATGGAATCCCTAAACCACCGTTCTAGACACTGAGTACAAAGCACACATAGAGTAACTAGACAAACTGACTCAACACTAGCCTTGACCCGACTTGTTGATGTCCCTAGCCCACTAGGGCAAATTAGGTCTAATCAATTTTAGATTAAAGGCTTAGGTTCGAATGAAGGGGTGGTGGTTTTGGGCTAAGGAGAGGTTATCAACTCCTCCCCTTATCTTAGATGCTCAAATGCCCTTAAGTTGAATTAAGAGATGAACACTCAAAAATAAATGGATTGCAGAACACAAAAATAGAGTTGCAGTAATTTAATTCTCAGAAATTGCACGGAAACCAATAAATCATGAGAAAATTATTCAAATTAGTTTCAATTATACTGGTTTCAGAAAAATAAAAATCACTGAATTTGGAGTTACATACAGTGAGAAATAATTCCTGCAACAGGGCGATTACAGGCTGAAAACAGAGCACTTCCCCGTTTACAATTTCTGCTACGAAGTTGTAACCCAACGGATCCCCTACACGCCCTAGGAACACCCCGTGGAATGGGAAGAGGAGGTTTGCACCTTGCTTCATTCCTAGGACCGGACGTCCTGGGAGTCTACTACTCGAGCAGACAAAGTAAAAAGAGAGGGACTCAAACAGGCAATCAAATAGAAACCCTAGACAGGGCTCTGATACCAAAAATGATGCAGAACAAAGAACAAGGAAGCGTATGCGGAAGTAAATTTAAGATTAATTTTTTTTTTTTTTTTATATTTCAGAAATGGCTTTGACTCAAAGTAAAGCTAAACTAAGTTGAAGGAAACTAGGTAAGGATTGAAAGCACAATTTAGATGAAACTAAATTATCAGAGTAGTTCAGAAGTAACGGATCGCTGGGGGTTGAGAAACTCCCAGACCTAGGATTTCGCTCTGAACTTTCAACAGAACAGAAATAGAGAGGAGGGACGGTTTACTCACCAGACAGTGATCTTCTCAGGATTCTGGTGGAAGAACTCTCTCGAGCAGATTATGGGATCCTCGGAGTCGGCTATCTTCGCAATGGATCCTCCAATACTGGTCTCATGGTTTGGTCGGCTTCTCCTGGACTCAAGATCTGGAAAAGAAGAGGAACAAATGATGGAATTCAGAAACTCAAGAAAAGATCTTACCAGGTTGAAGAACTTGAAAGCTGAAGTTGCTGAAATCGAATTCTCCTGGAGGCCGATCTGACTTCCCTTCAGAATTGTTGTAGATCTGCAGTATCTGGACTGGAGTCGGATGCTGGTGGTCGGCCAGGACTTGGAGAAGGTGGCCGTGAGAAGAGGAAAAGACTAGGGCTTGGTGGAAAGAGAAGGATGATGGCGGCTAGGGTTTGGGAATTGAGTGGCTAACCTAGGGTTTAGGGTTTTGGAGATCTCTCACCTCCTCAAGGTTCCAGGGGAACCCGATTTACTCCCTCACAGAGCTCAACACCTGGAAGCAAGTGCGGACAAGAGAAAACACAAGTTTGCTCAAGAAAAATTTTTTTCATTCATCTGATTGTTGTAAACTGACAAGAGGGGTTTAATTATATAGGCTTTACAAGGGAGGAGGGTTTCATATCTTCCCATGTGGGACTAAAGGAGGGGATCTCCAAATTAGGGCAAATCCTTCATATATGGTCGGCCAAAATACCAAAAAAAATGGATTTGGGTTATAAAAGGCAGGTAGATGGCGCCACCTTGCTTGGATCTTCAAGAAAAATTTTCTTCCTTCCCTGGATCAACTCTTTTGGACTCCTCCTTTTCTTCCTCCCTAAGTCAAGGTCCTTCCCATCTTTGTTTTGGATATCTTTGGCAGGTAGTGGGCGCCCCCTTGAAGCTCTCTTCCAAGAGGATTTCTTCCCTTCTTTGCTTTAGGTTTCTTGGGAAAGTCTTGGTCGCCCCCTTGATTTGTGGTCTCTTGGTGGACTTCTCTTTATCTGGCGCATGAGAGAAGGAAGTTGCCATCTGTGGAGTGGGGACCAAAAGCTGCTGGATGGAGATGTGGCGCCCCCTGGACTCAGGCGTATGGCTGGGAGTGTGGCTGGGATTGTGGTGTCCACTTGCCTGGTCTTGGAAGAAAGTGTAACATCCCAGGTTGAAACCCTAGTCCACTACTGAGTCAACATGACTCAATAAAATACAATGCAGGTAATGTAGACTCAAGCTAAATTAAGTTGATCTAGTCAACTCTTATTACAAGCCAAAAAAAAACCCTAATTCTTCGGGCAAGGTTAATCAGAGATCCAGATGGAGCTCTGAAGTCTTCTTCTGAGTCTGGTGCCCGCACCACTGTTATAATGAAAGCTAGATTAAATAATGGCATATATGTACTATCAAGGCCTGTTAGTGTAATGTACACTTCTAGCAAATGCCCAAGGTTAGATAATGTCAACGATTTGTATCTTTGGCACTGTAGGCTAGGTCATATTAACCAAAATAGGATAAATAAGATGCGAGGAGATGGACTCCTCGAGGTCAGTGATTCTGAATCACTACCCACTTGTGAATCCTGTTTACTTGGTATAATGACCAAGTCACCTTTTACTGGAAAAGGTGAACGAGCTACAGAACTTCTAAGTCTCATACATACTGATGTATGTGGACCGATGACAGTTAGTGCTAGTGGAGGATACAAATATTTCATTACTTTTACAGACGACTTTTCAAGGTTCGGTTATGTCTTCTTAATGAGACATAAGTTTGAGTCATTTGAAATGTTCAAACGATACCATAATGAAGTAGAAAAGCAAACTGGAAAAAGTATTAAAAACCTTCGATCTGATCGAGGTGGTGAATACTTTTCTGGTGAATTTTTGACATATCTTGAGGAGAATGGAATTCTCTCTCAGTGGACTCCTCTAGTTGAATGGTGTGTCTGAAAGGAGGAATCGAACCTTGTTGGACATGGTTTGATCCATGATGGGCTTTACAAATCTGCCACTATCCTTTTGGGGATATGTGCTTCATACAGCCTGCTACTTGTTAAATAATGTTCCAAGTAAGTCTGTTGTCTCCACTCCGTATGAGATGTGGAATGGGCGTAAACCCTCAATCTCACACCTTCAGGTCTGGGGTTGTCCGGCTTACGTAAACCATTTAGACTCAGACAAACTTGGTCCAAGGTCTGATCGGTGTTTATTCATTTGTTATTCGAAGGAAACCAAAGGGTATTTCTTCTACTTGGAGAATGAACAAAAGGTGTTCGTTGCTCTTAAAGCTATCTTTTCGGAAAAGGAGTTCCTTGGAGAAAGAACTATATCCTCTAACATTGAACTTGATGAAGTTCAGCCAATAGAAGAACTTGCACACTCTAAGGACATCGTAGAACCGGCTGTGATTGAATCACACCCAGAACCCATTAGGAGATCCGGTAGAATACTGCATCAGCCGGACAGATACTACAGTTTCTCGGTCTGGATGGCGATCCCATTGAGCTCGATGAGACCAATGAGGATCCGATCACCTATATGGATGCACTTCAGAGATCAGACTTTGAGGCATGGCTTGGAGCCATGCGATCCGAAATGGAGTCCATGGAAATCAATAATGTATGGACATTGGTTGATCCGCCTGAAGGGATAAAACCCATTGGATGTAAATGGATCTTCAAGAGGAAAAGGGGCGTAGATGAGAAGGCAGAGACCTATAAAGCCCATCTGGTTGCCAAGGGGTATCGTCAGCGATATGGTATCGATTATGACGAGACTTTCTCCCCTGTGGCAATGCTCAAGTCCATTCGGATCATGCTTGCTTTGGCAGCATATTTTGATTACGAGATCTGGTAGATGGATGTCCGAACCGCTTTCCTAAATGGGGAGCTGGAAGAGGAGGTGTATATGATACAGCCTGAAGGGTTCACATCCACTAATGAATCAAAAGTGTGCAAGTTGCAGAAGTCCATCTATGGACTCAAGCATGCATCTCGAAGTTGGAACTTACGGTTTGATAGATGTATCAAATCGTATGGCTTCGTTAGGAACAGAGAAGAACCGTGCATCTATAAATGGGTTAATGGTTCTGTGATTGTATTCCTAGTACTGTATGTTGATGACATTCTCTTGATCGGGAATGATGTCGCAGCATTACAAGGAATAAAGGTCTGGTTATCATCTCAGTTCTCCATGAAGGACTTGGGTGAAGCTTCTTACGTACTAGGTATGAAGATCTATAGAGATAGATTTAAGAAGCTTTTAAGACTGTCCCAATCTACATACAATGATACCGTGCTGAAACGGTTCAGCATGGAAAATTCGAAGAAAGGCTATCTCTCGATAGGTTCTGGAATTACTCTTTCCAAAAAGGATTGAGCGACAACTCCTGAGGAAAGAGAGCGCATGAGTAGAGTATCTTATGCTTCTGCAGTAGGCTCTATCATGTATGCTATGACTTGTACTAGACTAGACGTGGCATACTCACTAAGAGTAGTGAGTAGATACCAGTCTGACCCAGGTGAGGTGCATTGGAAGGTGGTTAAGTCCATCCTTAAGTATTTGAGAAATACTAAAGATCAATGGCTGATTTATGGAGAACCTGACTTGAAACTTGTGGGGTACTCTGACATCAGTTTCCAATCAGATAGAGATGATAGCAAGAGTGTCTCAGGGTTTGTATTTACCCTGAATGAAGGAGCGATCTGCTGGAAAAGTTCCAAGAAGGCAACTGTTGCAGACTCGGTATGCAAAGCAGAAAAATTGCAGCATTAAATGCAGCAAAGGAAGCTGTGGTTGCGGAAGTTCCTTGGAGAGCTAGGGGTGGCACCTTTCCTAGATGGTCCAGTTCCGGTGTATTGTGACAGCATTGGAGCCATTGCTCAAGCTAAGGAGCCTAAAGCTCATCACCGCACCAAGCACATACTGCAGCGCTACCACCTCGTACGAGAGATCGTAGAACGAGGAGACATCAATCTTCTGAAGATCGATGGAAACGAAAATCTGGCCGACCCTATCACTAAAGCCCTCGGAATAAAAGAGTTCGACTATTGTAAATGGAAAATGGTTATTAGATACTCTTTTGATTGGCTTTAGTACATGTGGGAGTTGTTGGGAATTGTGTCACAAAGCCAATCGCCTCGGTTGAAGGCGGTTGAGCTAAGTATAGTACTCTTTCTTTGAATAAATAAAATATTATTTTGGCAGCTCATCACATATTGTATTTCCCTGAAATGAACTCTTTCCATGTGATGAAGTCCTTTAGGACTACACTGACTTCGATACAGAGAGGATGTATCGAGTGGTCCTTAAACCTTGTTCACAACCAAAGGATATATTGTACTGGATGGCAATATATCAAGTATAGGTTTGTGTACTTCATATCGTTTGTTGTCTTCTTGACCAAATGAGTGTGGTGACACTGATGTGATCTACAAGCGGGATATGTGGTATATTAATGGAACGTGACTCCGTGCAGCCCCTTTCTGCCAAAGGGAACGCCCGATTGGATACTATATGTGTCCCTCCGACCTGAGGTAATCACGGTAGCTTGCAAGCAACCCCTGTGCTTTGTGCCGGACTACACAGATTTTTAATCTGGTGACGGAAGGTTTCTGGGTACAAGCAAGTACTTGTGGAGCCAGTGATGGACCAAGATGGAATTGACCTTCCCAACAGTTTGGATTGATGTCTCGCAGTATCTCAATTTAGCAAATCCTCGGCTGGGGGTAGTCCTAGTGAAGTGTCACTAGGCTTGCAAGGTTGAGACCGGCAGTCGACTAACTCAGTCTGGGTTAGAGCCCAATCTCAGTCGTCCTGAGCATTAGAGGTCAAAGGGATGAATTTTACGGTAACCAGATGCCAGAGCTTCGATAGTTTGCTTCTGCATCTTTGACCTATCCAGATGCCGGGACCCATTGCTAGATGGTTTCCTGTGCGGGTACTATAATTGTTATAGTGCTACCATTTAGGTTCGAACCTATGAGATCACAAGCCATAGAGGATTACTCTCGGATCTGGATACTGATTACGATTGGGAATCATCTCGGTTTTATGGTCACAGTATTTTTCAGCACTCTTTTCCCCATCTTTACCTTGTCCATGTCAACCAGAAATTGTTTCGGGCTGACCAGGATAGCGCCAGGATTGTTCTGAATCAGTTTTGAACTGATTCGGAATTCGTTTCGGCCTCCAATTGGTTGTGAACCAATTGAACCAAATTATATTAGGTTGGACCAATTGGTTTAAATGGGTTTGAACCAAAATTGGCTTGGACCGGTTAATTGAACTGGAGTTCCTCTAACTTGGACCGTTTTACACGTTTTTGATGTTGGATTTTTTCCTTGCGCTGAAATAAATTCCAAGCGTTCGGAGGAGACCAAACAACCCATGCGCTGAGAAGGCCGAACGTCCTCCTGCTGGGCATCTTTTCTCCTCCCACCGGTTTGTTTTAAAACCTTTGTTAATGGCTGATTAATTTGGTTAAACAGCAACCGGTGTCTCTTGGCTTTTCTAGTCTCTCCGTCTCCCTCTCCATTGCAGCCTATAATTCCTTGGTCCTCTATTTCAGCCTGATTTTTTTTTTACCACCGAGCAATAGCAAGCATTCTACTGGGCGTTGTTTTTGAGAGGCAGAGAGATCATCCATTTTGAGAGATCTTTTCTCTCATTCTATTGGGTGGTTTGGGTCTGAGATTTGAAGAGTTCTAGGGAGAGGAAGAAGGGCTAATCTATCGTTGATTCTAGTGCTCACCGTGAGAAAGAGCATTGCTCTGTTCTTCTTCTTGCTACAACTTACCTATGACCGCGTATCATCTTCCAGCGCTAGCACCGTGTGTGGAGAGGGATCCGAGAGCCTCGGCACGTCTCCCCTCGAGAGGGAGTACTCTTCTACTCCTAGGAGCAAGCTACGCGAGCCGGGTTGGCCGCTGCAGCCCCAAACGTGAAGATCAACCTGCTATCATGTTCTACTAAAATTTTCTGGTAGCAGACTTTTGGAGATTTTATACACCTATTTTAGATTGTTTCGATTGCAGATATTGGTGGCAAATCGAAGTAGATTCGTCCACCTTGCTGCTGCTGAAGTTTGGGAGTAAATGGAGGTCTGGAAGGTGGTGTTTCCGGTGACGTTTTTCTTTTTCCAAGTTCAAACAGATTTTCATCCGCCCAACAAAGAAGAAGGCTGGAATAGTTTTATTCCAGCTATTCCCACCTATTCCAGCTTTATCCCAGAGTTATTCCAGCCAGAATAAGGTATGAAAATTTTTTTTTAATCATGCATGAATAGAATTTTTAATTCAAATATTTTGCAAATATTTTATATCATCATACATGCCTATTTGCAACTAGACTTAGATTAGCTTCTGGGTGGAGCAGATTTCCGTTGCACGAATTTTTAAAAAAGTTTTAAAATCCATTCTGCTCCCGCAGTTGTTTGCATGCCCAGTGTATGATCATGTCAAACCACCTGCACCATTTTCTTTCAGTAGTGGGTAAGGCTAGAGTAAATTGCACAAACTTCTTGTTGCACACTAGCTATAGGTGGTGTAGGAATGTATCCCTTACTAAACATGTGATCCATCCTTTAGGACAACTCATCTACTATCTTCTATGAAATCTCATTCATTTTATTATGGATATCTATATAGTGACCAACTTCATAGATTCCATCCCTTTTTTGAGGAGTAATGAGTTTGTCACTACCTGAGGCAGACATATGGTGCAAAGAATTTTCAATCAATGTCTCAAATAATTGCCATGCCTCATCCTCACTTTTCAACATGAAAGTTCCTCCGCAAGAGTCATCGACCATCTAGCAGTGTTTCTCTAGTAGGCCATCATAGAAACACTAGACTAGTTGCCACTTTGGAACTGCATGATGTGGGCACATTCAGATTAGGTCCTTTAGCCTCTCTCATGTTTCATGGAACATTTTTCCTTCCATTTCGGAAAAACTAGTTATGGCTTTTCTCATCTGTTTAGTTTTTCAAATGGGAAAGTATTTCTTGAGAAATTCTCTTTGGAGTTGGTCCCAAGTTGATATAATTATTGAATCTAAGGTACTTAGCCAATATTTAGCTTTGTCCTTAAGTGAAAATGGGAAAATCTTTAACCTAAGGGCATCGTCAGAGAAATTTTGGATTTTAACTATAGAGCATATCTTAAGAAATTTACCTAGGTGCTTATAGGGGTCCTCGTTACTAAGTCCGTGGAAAGATGGTAGCATCTAATAACAATGGACTTGATCTCATATTGGGTGGCCTCCACAAGAGGTGCTTGGATGCATGGTGAGTATGATTACGAGGATGGGTAAAATATTCCCTTACTAGGCGCGGAGGGTTGGTATCACCAGGGTTGGCCATATTTGTTGCTCGGATTGATCTAAGGGTCTCTTTGTCAAATGGTTGCAAGTCGGGTTTTAGTGATCGTCGACCTAGCATGCAACCAAATGGTCTAGGAATCGCAATCCTAGGCTATTAAGCTTTTTGTTATGTATTTTATCAAAGAGGAGAAGGGGAAGAAGAAGAAGAAAGATAGAAAGAAGACTAAAGGTAAGAGCCTAAGGAGTCCTAAAGCTAAGAGTGATAGAGAAGGAGTGTTATTTAAAGTTCTAGGTTAATTGCAAACAAGTTAGCATCAATGGACTCTCTATCCTAGGGTCCGTAGTTCTAAATAGCTCCTAACTATTCCAAGATTGCCTTTGAGCCTTCGAAGTCAGATACCAACTACCCACTGGTGTTGCGGGCACCAGAATCAGAAGAAGACATCAAGGTTCCATCTGGATCTCTGAATGACCTTGACCGAAAATTAGGGTTTGTAATAAGGGTTGACCTAGTCAACCAATTATTTTATTTCTTTGAATCTACATTTCATTTTGTTGAGTCATGTTGACTCAGTCTAAGTCCAAGTCAAGTCCTGGTTGGTGCCATTCCCTAGGGCATCATTTTTTCTTCCAAGGCCAAATGCAAGTGGACGCCACACTCCCAGCCACACTCCCAGGACCAGTTGGCCCCACATTTCATCCCAGTGTCCCCGATCTCCATGCCCAAGAGAGCAAGAAAATCTTCTTAGGAGAAGTCAAGGAAGGCGCCCACAAGCTGCCAAAAGTAACCAAGCTAAAGGAGCAGGGGATTTTTCATGGAGAGGACTTCAAGGTAGGCGCCCACACCTTCCTAAAGTATTTGGCTATGAATGGAAGGAGCCTAGTCTTGGGGAAAGACTAGGAGATGAGTATTTTCTTCTTCAAGAAAGAGCAAGTCATGGAAGAAAACCCATGACTTAAGGAGAAGAACTAGGAGGTGCCCCACATACCTACCATATGAAGCCATCACGTTGCATTTGAGGCCACCCAGTCCAAGGAAAGAAGCCTGGTCGGTCAAGGAAAAGTTTTTCATGCTTAGGATGAATGTTTAGTCCCACATGGGAAGTAGTGTAATTTTGTTTCTCTTGCAAGGTCTATATATTGGACCCGTATGTATCTTTTGATTTAGAATGAGTAATGATATCTTTTCTTGTGTTGAGCAACCTTGTGTTCGCTTCTTCCGCACTTCTTTGATTGTAGAGCTCTGTGAGGGAGGAAATCCGGGTTCCATTGGAGCGTTGAAGAGGTGAGAGATCTCCAATGTTACCAAAACCCTGCCCCGCTTTCATCCCTAGCTGCCAACCCTAATTTTCTTTCATCATCCTAGCCACCAATACCCAAATTCCTAAACCCTATTCCCACTTCATTCAAGGCTACCATCTCATTCTCCAAGCCACCGCCCACTATATCAAGCCCTAGGTCCTTTTTCATCTGCAAGCCACCGCCCTACCAGCGAAACCCTAAATCCACTCCATCTTCCACCGCCACCTCCATACTCTTCCCTCATCTTCAAAGTTCGAGCAGTCCGGAGCTATCCCAGGTAAAGGTCTCTTCCTTGAGTTTCTTACATCCTTATCTTGTTCTTCATCCTTTCTAGATCCAGAGTACGAGAAGAAGGCCAACCTTGCCATAGGATTACAATCCGAGGATCCATTACGAAGATACCCCGTCTCCAAGGATCTACAATCTGCTCGAGAGTGTCCTTCAATTGAAGTAAAGAGAGATATCACAGTCAGGTATAAAACCTTCTCTTCTCTCTTCGTCTGTTTCTTGAAAGAGGAGTAAACCCTAGGTCTGGGGGTTTCTCAATCCCCAGCGATCCTACTTCTTTATTACTCTGATAATCTACTCTTTTGAATTGTGCTTTCTTTCAGTGCATATTTTATTTCAATATTAGTTATCCTTGTTTTTGAGTCAAGCCAAATTCTAACAAAACACAAATTTAGTTACGTGTTATGAGATGTCTTATTTTTTTTTTAGGTTAGTTTTTTTTTAAAAAAAATTAGATAAGTTTTTAATTTAATTAATTAAGTATGAAAAGAAAACTAAATTAGATGAGCCGATTAAGTGGTTAGGAGAGTAGTAAAAGTAATTAACTAATATTTTGTACCTTTTTTTTATTTTTTATTTTTTTGATTTTTAAATCACAACCATGCCTATGGTCCCCAGCAATGGCACCAAATTTCATCGCTATCGTAGGCGGTCAAAAATAATTCACCAAACTCAACTCTATAGCTAGAGTGAGTCAGAATGGTATCCTCAAGGACCTAGGGCTAGTTATGATTAAAATGAAAAGTAATTGTTGTTGTGTGAAAATAAAAGCAAGCAAGAAATTTACTACTCCTAAGGTAAAGCAAGTGAGAAGGAATATTTTAAGAGAGGAAGACTGATTGTGCAGTGCCAAATTATATTTCTCTAATAACTAAAATATAATTGGCTTTAGAAATTTACCTATCTTTCATTGGCATGCCCTGTACCCATAACAGATCATGGCGTGTCTTTAAGAGGCACTAGGTATCCAATTCTTCTTCCCTTGGCATGCCCCGTATTTGTTTTCAGATCACGGCGCATCTTCGAAAAGCAAGAATTATCCCAAAATCAATCTAATAATAAAGCATAAAAAAAGCAATAAAAGAGAACAATAAATTCAAAAAGGAAAACATACTATTTATTACATAACAAGAATTACAAAAGATTGAAGAACTAGCTCTTCCCTCCCGCACTTCAACACTAACCCCCTTTTAAATTGATCCCCTCCTGTCCCCTATGCAAAGGCTCTAAGGGACTCTGGGGAGTTGCTTCGAAGTAGAGGTATAGGAGCCTTTTTATAAGGTTTAACAAGGGAGAGGTTTTCATGAATTTTCGATGTGGGACTAAACTAAAGAACCAAACGAGTGGCTAGGATTTACTTTTATAGGACTCAATGGTTAGATATGAATATGCCCAATCCCGATAGTGCTAAGCTTCTATCTCCTGGTCCAACTAGTGTTTTACCGGTCAGCTTCCTCTCGCCTTGGATCTAGCTCTAAGGATTAGAAATCATGTAAAATCAACCAAGGCCATAGGCTGCTATAAGATCCATGCAAGTTCTTCTCTCCATTGGTTGCTCTGAGATTCATGCATATCCATCTAGCTTGGTTGTTGTCACCTGAACACCTAGCATCGCCACCATCTTCTCTTGGGCCATAACCGCCACCAAAATCAAAATTCATCGGTGTCGCATGTGCGCCGTCGAGAGACACTGTCGGGCTTGAGATGGAGATGATCACTGGCAATGTTGTGACATGAAAAGCCATTGGTGGCTAATAGGGTAGATGGAGAATCGGTCATGAAGGATGATTGACCGATGGTGGGAGAAGGGCTTGGGATGGTGGCCGAAGATGGGAGAGTGGCTGGGAATAGTGGATCCAGTAGTGTGGTCATTGATGATAGCGGCGGTGTGGAATAGGGTGAATCATGAGGAACAACAGCTTCTGGTGGTTCTCCGGGTGATGGAGGTGGCCGGCGATGAGCACCAATGATGGATGGTGCCGGGGATGAGAGGATCCAACAAAGAGGTAGCTAGAATCATCCCACGATCCATGGTTCTATACCGTGGATCAATAAAAATGGCCTCCTGTGGACTGGCATATATTTTGTGGACCAAGCGGCCAGTCCATGATAGATCGGTTGCTTTAAATTTCATGCAATTCATTTATTAATCCTTTAAAAATCATTTTGGGCTCATTTTGAAATGGATTTGCTTCAAACTTATTCCATTTGAATCCATAAATCAAGCTCTTCACGTCGGCACTCTCCTTTTCTATAAATGATATAAAAAATATCAATTTAAATAAATAAAGATAATTTAATTATTTAATTAATACTTATATATATGTGTATAACATAGTTATCATATTGAATCCACTATTACAGGATAGTTGATTATCTTGAATGAAGGTACATTGAGTATTTTGTTAGAAATGCCAAAAGAGGGCATATGTTTTCTGCATTTGAATAGAAAGATTGGGGGATTAAAGATTGTTCTAGAAAGGAGAGATGTGAAGAATCTAGGCAATTTGCAGGCTAGGCAATTGTTAGTTGAGATGAGGCTGTTGCACAACATGGTTAGCAAAATTTTCTTTCCCAAAACTGGTAGATTCGATTTGGTGATAGATCAAAGAGACTGCTAAGAAGAGCAAGGCATGCCTACCTTATGATATGGTATTCACTTTTGTTGACTCCGTTATTGATTTTGATGATAAGCAAAATACTTATGTATAAGTTAAGTACTAACTAGTTCCTTGAAGTGTGTTTAATAGAAAAAGGTACTCATCAAATTAGCTAAATTGGATTGCTTGTCAAATGATGAAGAAATCATTTCTGTGGATGAAAGATCAGTTATAAATGGACTTAAGTACTTGAGAAATGCTTGAAAGGATTTAAAGAGTTCAGCTCAAAAAGGTTTAAGCAGAGTTTCAATGATTTTTGAAGAAATCTCAGCAAGTGTTGACTCAAAGTGTCGACTCACAGTTCAAGTGTCGACTCATGGCAATGCAAGTGTCGACTCAAGCCGGCACATAGAAAGAGTTTTAGATGGCATGGCTGAAGTATCGACTCATGCCACTCAAGTGTCGGCTCAAAGTGTCAACTCAAAAATCGACTCAAGGCCTGAAAAAATTTTTTTACAGAACATGCTGAAGTTGAAGACTTGCCTGAAGTATCGACTCATTGATATCAACTATCAACTTGAGTGTCGACTCACCTGAGAATTTTAGAGAGCTTCAATGAAGAATTTTGAACTAGGTGTCGACTAATTGGACTTAAGTGTCGACTTTGAGAGTCGACTCACTGCTTGAAGTGTCGACCCTTGGAGTTCTGGGAATAGTAACGACTAGATTTTTAAACATAGAACTCGGCCCTCTTGGCTTCCAACATCTAGTTTTTCTTGTCTAACGGTCATAAACCATCTTTAAGACTATAGGATGGCATTTAGGTGATTTGAATTCAAGAAAATCATAAGAAGAAAAAGAAGAAATACAAGAAAGTAGAGAGAAGCAAGTGCATTCACTCCCATTCATTGAGAGAAACTACCCTCAAGCAAAAACAAGTCTCCAAGCATTCATATCTATCAAGAAGCATTCAAGTCCTACACCTTTGAGCATTGATTAAGGCTTCATCAAATTCAAGACAAGCAACTTCTCCAAGCTTCAAAGAGATATCAGCTTTACATTAGAAATCTTTTCTTGTTGCTTTACTTTATCTCATATCTTTGTTGTAAAGGTTTTTGGTGAGCCTAAGAATAAAACCAAGAAGATTTTTGGTTAGCCTAGTTGAAAACTAAGGAGGTTATTGGTTAGCCTATTAAAAACCAAGGAGGTTTTTGTTAAGCCTAATTGAAAACCAAGGAGGTAATTGTTAGCCTTTGAAAACCAAAAGGTTTATTTTGGTGAGCCTTGTAAAAATCAAAAGAGAGTTTTGATTAGTGAGCCTGAAAAACTAATCAACTATAATCGTGAGAGATTATAGTAAATTTCCAAGTGAGTCTTGGAGTGTGAATGTAGGTGCATTAGAAAGTACCGAACCATTATACTTGGCTTGTGTTGTGATTGTCTATTACTTTCTTTACTTGCTCTATATTTATTGCATTTATACTTTCGCTGCATACTCTTCAAGAGCATACACTTACATCTCACATTAGCACTTGTTTAGATATTTGAATTGGTACACATCCTTGCAAGTAATTTTTAGAAATCCAATTCAACCCCATTTTAGGTTGCTTACTAGGCAACATGTGGTATCAGAGTCACGTTCTCAGTATATAAGTCTAACCGTCTTGAGTAAAGATCTATGGCAACTCCTTGGTACAAGTGTAGTTGAGGGACAAGCCTCAAATAGAACTCCATACTTTTATAGAACAAATTATACTTATTAGAAAACTAGAATGAGAATTTATATTTATTCTATAAATTATAATTTATGAAAAGTAGTTGATAAAGGTCCTCATATTCCTTCGGTTGTGGTTAACGATGTTTCCATCCCAAAGCTTGAAGAGGATTGGGATGAAAATAATATTAAACAATCTGAGATCAATGCAAAAGCAATGAATCTCCTTTGTTGTGCATTGAATCCTAATGAGTTCAATAAGATTTCTACATGCACATCTACCAAAAATATGGGACACACTTGAGGTTACCCATGAGTATACTGATCAAGTGAAGAATACTAAAGTTAATATGTTAGTGCACACTTATGAGATATTCTATATGGAACCAAATGAATCTATCATTGACATGTACACTAGATTCACAAACGTTGTAAATGGAAAGAGAAGATTAGGTAAAATTATGTCTAATGTCGATTTTGTTAACAAGATTCTTTGATCACTTCCAACATCTTGGGATTCAAAGGTGACAGCCATACAAGAAGCCAAAGATGTTGACAAACTACCATTAGAGCAGCTAGTAGGATTGCTCATGACTTATGACCTAAATTTGAAATAAAAGTTTATGGATTTGGACAAGAAAAAAAGGAGGTAATTTTCAAGTCTACAACACAAGAAGAATCCTCAAATGAAGAATCAGAAGAAGAAGAAGAAGATAAGAGTGAGGAAGCTCTTCTAGCAAGAAAATTCAGAAGATTCATGAGGAGAAAGAAATTCCCTTACAAGAAAAATTTCCAACCTAGCAAAGAAAAGGGAAAAGAAAAGGAGAAAGAAAAAGAAAAGAAGAAGGACTGCCTATCTGCTTCAAATGCAAGAAGCCTGGTCACTACAAGTATGACTGTTCTCTCCTAAAGAAATCAAGGAAGAAGCTTAGAAGGAAGGTAATGATGGCGACTTGGAGTGACAGTGAGGACTCCAATTCATTTGAAGAACAACTGAAGTCTTAAATCTATGTCTTATAGCACTACAACATAAAGAAGAAGAGGTGTGTCTTGAAACAAATGAAAACAAAAGATTATGATATCTTGATAGTGGTTGCTCAAGGCACATGATATGAGATGTGAAGCAATTCACCTCTCTTAAAGCAATAAATGGATGGAGTGTAACCTTTGGTGATAATGGTAAAGGAAAAATCATTGGTATTGGTAAGGTTCACATTTCATCTTCTACTTTGATGATAATGTTCTTTTAGTTAAACGCTTAAAGCATAATCTTTTTAGTATTAGCTAATTTTGCGATAAAGGTTTTCAAGTTGTTTTTGAATTATCTTTTTGCATAATTACTAGTCCTGATAAAATTGGAGTGAAATCATTAGAAAAAGGCATGCTAATATCTATCTTATTGATTGGATAATATATCTTTGCCTAATGGAGAGTGCCTGGTTGTAATGAATTCCAATATTAATGAGACTAGTTGGCTTTGACATCGTAGATTAGATCAAGCAAGCATGTTTTTACTGTCAAGACTTTGCAAAAAAGATTTCGTAAGAGACTTACCAAAACTTAGTTTTAAGAAAGATAAATTTATAAAGCAAGTTTTAAGAAAGATAAAATTATAAAGCATGACAACTGGAAACAACTAAAAACATCTTTTAACCTAAAGGTTTTGTTACGACTTCTACGCAATTAGAATTACTCCATATGGATCTCTTTGGAAGAACTAGGACATCTAGCCTAGGTGGTAAGAGATATGGATTAGTTATAGTAGATGATTTTTCACGGTTTACATGGGTTTTATTTCTTGCTCACAAAATGATAGGGACATCACGTCAACCCTAGTTCACTATGGGTCCTTGAGTTTTGATTCCCTTAGCCATGATTCAATTTATCTTTGAGTCCAATAATCTAGCTCTGTTAGTCATTTGAATCCAGCATTTAGGCCTTGAGTTTTGTTTCAGGCCATGTTACACTTGAGTCTTGATTTAGAGTCGAATCACACCATTAGGGTTTATGAGTCGAGTCTTGGGTTATGATTAGCTTAGTTGAGCTTAGTTGTTAAGTCAACTCATTATGACTCTATAGTTATTTTGGTCTTGTTATGTCATTTTGGATCTTGTGTCAATTTGAGTCCTGTAAGTTTTATGTTGAGTTTAGTCTAGTTTAGTTCAGTGAGTCATGTAATAAGTTGAGTTGTCTAAACCTCATTTCAGTCCAATTGAGTCCTATAAGAGTCTAGCAAGTTGTGTTTTTTAAAATTTGTACAAGAGGAGGAGCATCAGCTAAAGTCTTCACCGGGATCCCAAAACAAAGTAAGTCCATAAAAGATACCAGGGACCAAGAATATTCTTCCAGTATCCCAGCCCAGGGTTTCCAGTCCACAAAGATCAAGCCCATGCCCCAAAGCTCTTTGGAGGCCACACAAGCCCATGTTGGAGACTTCATTTGCTGACCTAAAGATCAAGCCCAAGTTCAATTAGGCGTCCAAGCCCAAGAGACCAAGATACCTAGGGGAATATACTGCCCTCCAGGCACCCTAACCTAGAAGCCCATAAGCAGTGGTGCCCCAGGCCCATTCATGAAAAGCCTAGGCACCCAAGAGGAAGATTAGGTCAAAGGAAGGAATATAAGCTCCCACCCCAACAAGGAAGCCCCTTGACCAAGTCAAAGATGAGAAGAATCCACTTCTAACTATGAGATTTTGTTTTATTTTTATTCAAATTGTGTGATCCTAGTTGTAGGCCACTTTGTAATCCTTCTCCTTATCAAAATTTGTAATCCTATCCTAACTAGGAGAGGGCATGGGAACATCTATAAATACCCCACCCCTCCACCCTCTTGTAACTAAGATTAATTATTATGAATTGTTATGAATGTATTTCCCTTGAGTTTGTCTCAAAATCCTAAGTGAATTTTTGTGTGATTAAGGGTATTTGTGTGATCTGTTTCTGTGTGATCCTTGCACCCTGCCTCCAAGCTGCTAGCCTTCTTCATCTCTTGGCCACCTCCCTCAAACCTCTTCCCCTTCTTCTTCTTTTAGCCATCTAGCCTACTTTTCCTTGTTTTCTATCCCATGAAAGGTAATTTGCAGGTCCCTCAGAGTTCACGAATCCAAGGATTCCATCTGACCATCTTTCGGATCACCGGATTGAAAGCAACGAATCTGCAATAGCAACGAATCTGCAATGTCAATACCTTTGTTTTCCATGCCGCATCCGAGAGCATAGAAAGAACTCTTCATGGATCGATCTTTTAATTACTGTCAGGTACACCCCCTAGACTCCTCTGATAGCGGTATAACAGAAGAGCTAGTCCTAACCATGGCTTCTTAGCCTTGGCAGATCTATTTCGTCACTTTTAGGGTTTATTTCTTCATGCTTGTGCTTCAGATTTTCTATAGAATTTCTTGCTTAAAATCTTGGCTTTAAATTTGGGATACAAACTCCTAATTTAATAACAGAAAAAATAATGGTATGTATAAATAGTCCTGCATCATGTAGTATCAGAGAATGTTTTAGGGCTAGTTTCTGCATCTTGTAATTCTCATACATGGTCTGTTATTTTTTTTTTCTACATGCAGATAGGTCAAAAAATCCTAATTCTTATTTTTATGGATTTATCATAAATAATAGTATTTTTAAGAATTTTATCATGTTTTATTGCGGCATATAGAACTTTTTCATGCCTATTATTTTTCCCTAGAAACTTTTGCATCTTATGTCTTCATTAGGGGTCTAAGTTTTGGTCTACTTGGTCAACTTAGGATTTTATTTTCCATTGAGATTTACATGACATACTCTTTTTTAATCTTGATAATTTTCATGATTTTTAATTATTTTTATAGTAATAAAAAGATAAAAAAGATCTACATCTTAGAAACCTTACTGAAAATATGAACTTCTACATATAGTCTGAATACCCTAGGTTTTTCACTATCAGCTGAGTTTTTCTCATATAAATGTGGTAGGGATCATCTACACTGACAATCCTATATTTTAATTTTTTTTGATTTTTTTATGCACCAAAATTGAACCAAACTCTATTCCAAACAAACCCTAATTTCTGTTATGCATACTTGATCAAATCAAACCTAATCAACTTCCAAACCCTACCTCACCCAAGACCAAAATTTGTTTGCTAACTTAACCCACTTAAACTTAATTTGCCATCTCATAAAAAACCAAAAATATTTTATTTTTTTAATTGATATTAGTTATATTAGGGCTCATAGTGTGTTCATCATCTCATTTAATCAATTTTGGGCAATTTCCTCTATCAGATCAGGGCAGGATTTCATCACTTGTCCTCAGCTCAAAACAACCACCCAGCATCAGAACCCAAGCCTTAAGTAAAATCAACTATCAACCTAATTGTTCTAGAGAACTTAGGGACACTAACAGGTCGGGTCCGAATTGTGTGGGCCAACTAGTGCACCTAATTCACTAGCTATTACTGAAAACTGGTGTCTAAGGCTAGAGGTCTAAAGGCAAATGCCCTAAGTGGACTGGTGGCCCTGTCACAGGTAGGGGGAGCCTCCCACCTCTTACCTGGCTAGTGGAAGGATTAACTATTGAGTTAAGTATAAGTTGAGTAGACCCATTCAGTTTTGGCTCTAGGTCTAGCAAACTGTAGTACATAGTAACCATTTTGTGCTTGATTGCATCATACCAACTTGTTTGATTGATTACATGACAACTAGGTTAGGAACTAAATATCAACAATCTAAATCCCAACCCAGCTCAACCGGACCCCAATCTAGAGATTTTCATGAAAACTTGACTGAATGATTTGACCAAATCCAAAATCAGTTAGCCTAGATGAACCTCAAGTTTGACCAATCCAATACCTAGATGAACCAATCAAATACCCAAACCTAAAACCAGGTTGCCCAGTTGACCACTCAGATCAACCAATTGATCCAAACAAATAACCATGTAATCAATAGGATCTACCAGTTAACCCATAGGTTTGACCAAATAGGAGACAGATTAGGAAACCTAGAGAAAACCCCTAAGACCCATATCAGACCTAAACATGAGCCTGACCTTAGGACCCAATGTCCCCCACCACCCAACTATAGGAGAGCCCAATACCCTGACCCATACCTGAACCCAATAGATCCACAACATATAGGTCTAAGCCCAAATCCTATGACTCTAGATCCTATGACTCCAGAATCTATGCACCCAGATCCTCTGAAACCCAGATCCTATGTACCTATGTCCTATGAGTCTACTGAAGCCATAACTTATAGATCTGAACCCATATCATATGAGTCCAGTACTAGGCCAGTTTCCCTTAGCCAACCCGAATCTGATATGATTAGTACCTATAGGTATAGCCCAGTTTTTCCTAGTCAACCCGAGTCCCATAAGATCAGTATCCCCAGATATGAGCCTTGTGTTAGTCCACCTCTCTTTAGTCAACCAAAATCCTTTAGGACGAGTACCCCTAGCCCAAGACTAGATCATAACCAGCCCAACCGAGCCAACCCCAGCCCAGTACCACTATGGCCCATAGAGAAAATAGTCTAGATCCAATTCCCCGAGTGTGTGTTTTAGATGTCGCAAACCATGCCATTTTGTTAGCCAGTGTCTAGTCAGTGCCCTACACCTAGGTAAGCTAGATAAAGATGAGTCTTAACCCAATGTAAAAGTATATGAGGCTGATCCAAGTCTGGTAGAGGACTATGAAGCTGATATGAGCATAGTGGAGGAGTATGAGGATGAAGAAGAAGAGATACCTATAGAAGACCTAGAATTAGTTGACCCAGTAGATACCTAGACTGAAGCAAATCCAGAATTAGCTAACCCTTACCACACCCAAACTAAAGCTGTAGTGGAAGAACCATTAGAGGAAGAAATCCATGATCCTATGACTGTAACTCTATCTGACTAGACAATAGGAGAAAACCTAAGTTTAGTCCTAAGATTCAAGATCCCGAGAAATTTACTAAGGACATGATCTCTTTAAGCCAATACCCTCAAGAAGAATTCTCTCCTATAGTTCCCATTGATGATCTCTTCCTTGAGATTAGTGACCATTCTTCTATAAGATAGACTCTATAGATAGACATCAACCCCATAAGGTCACCTCATCATTCTAGGATTAATTCCTGACACTCCTTCTTACATCCTATTCTATCTGATCGTTCCCAACCACTTTACTTACTTTCCACCCTACCAAACTAACCCTAAATCTACCTCTTTTTTTTTGTACTTTTATGAAGCTTTTCATATTTATCTAACCACAAGACTGCATTTTGTCAAAGTAAGCATGTTGCATACTATTGGGATATGTCAGCCCAAGCACGGGCCACCACCAATTTGACCGGTCGAAGACCACTGGCCGAAGACATTCGCTCCGAACCATGAGCACTAGGCCCAGATATTCGGAGAAGGCCGAATAACCATGGGCAAACAAAAGATCTTGACAGGTCCACAGCTCCAGAAGGCCAAGTCCTCACCCTAGACCAGAGTACGACCTCCGAAGGCACGATCTTCGAATTATGCCAAAGACACAGTCATCAGCCTATGGCAAGGATCAAATCCATGACCCGCACCAAAGACACGACATCTGATCTATCAAAAATCTTTATGAAACATGACAAGCAATGGTTATCCTCGACTATCTCCAGCATGATCATGGTGCATGATTCTAGTGGTAGCACCCCTGGCGTGGCCAACGAAATCACCCCAATAACTACCCACGATCCTTGATTATGGGGAAGAAAATAACTCCCCCGTCGAAACTGCTATGGGGAGAAAGAAAACCGTAGGCGAGACAACTCCTTATAAATAATGGTAAGATGGAAGACTGGAGGGAAGGACTGGACACCCTTGACCATATCAGAGCTTTTCCCTTCTCCATCTTCTCCATTCTGTGGCTAGTGCCCGCCACTGACTTAGGCATCAGAGTGTCCCCCATTGGAGCATCTCCGGCAAGGGATCTGTTTTGCTGGTGAACAAAGGAGCAGCACCGTAATCTAGTAGCTCCACCCGATCCGAAGAAGGGGTTCGATGCCAACAAATTGGCATGCCAAGAAGGGGGACGAGAGTGTGAATCACATTATTAAGCTCCCTCCATTGATAAAGGAGAAGAAAGAAATCCTCAATGGTAAGAAAAAATGCTCAGATCGCCTCGACCAGTCAAAATCGTGCTCCATCTCAAGGGGATGCACCCCCTATGGAGAACGAAGTCTCACCTCCCACAATAGTCATGGGACAGCAACAGTTTGAAGCCCTCCTGAACTAGGTCACCAACCTCATGTCCATGGTTCAAGATTTCCATAACAGAACCTTCCAAGTGGCTCATCCGCCAGCCACCTCCAGACATAGTTCCAGATCTCAGAGAAAGAGAGCCCCTCGCGAGGGGCCCACCACCTCTTCCTCCACCCTCGACCTTCTCCGGAAGGTCAAAGTTCAGGAGTGCCTAGGCCTATTGCTTCCCCGCAGAGAGGGAAAAGACCTAGGCAGGCTTCCTCAACTTCTTATGAAGACTCCACTCCGTAAAGAAGGGCCGAAGCAGGCTCTTCCTTATGACGGGAAGTTCAAAGCCATCGAATCAGAGATGGCAAGGATGTGGGAGCAAAGGGACCACGACGACATGGTGGCATGTGATCTGCGCCTGCCCTTTATCGACCGCATCATGGCTGAAGTCACCCCTCGGCATTTCAGGGTTCCCTAGATGGAGCCCTATGACGGCATCTCCAATCTTTTTGACCATTTAGGCAGTTTTAAAGCCCATACGATGATCCAGGGGGCTTCGAATGTGATGTACTGCCTCACGTTCCCAGCTATCTTGAAAAAAGTGGCTCGGATGTGGTACTCGAGCATACGCCCAGTTTTCATTGATTCATTCTCCGAGTTAGAAAAATTATTTGTCTTGCATTTTAGGACTTATCGTAAGACCCCCTGGAATATGGACACACTATTTCTCCTTCACCAAAATGAATGAGAAAGCCTGCAATACTACATCTCTAGGTTTAATGCGATCACACTCGAGATCCCTGATCTTAATGAACATATGGCCATGTCAGCACTGAAGATGGGACTTCACACGTCCAGGCTTACCTTCTCCCTGGATAAGAAGTTCTCTAAAAGATATGCTGAGCTGCTCACAAGGGCTCAGAAATATGCCGATGCTGAAGAACAGGCGGAAAACTGATGACTGATCGAAGAGAAGCCCCCTTCAAAAAAGAAAAATAATAGGGGACAAGGTCCCCCAACCTCCAACAACAACAACTATACTGACCGTCGAAGGAGTCCCCCCAGGCCCAGAGCATCGGGTGGAAGATTGGACTCCTACACCCCCCTCAACCTCCCTCGAGAAAAAATCCTCATGGAGATTGAGAAAGAAAATTTTCTCCAGCGGCCCCATACTATAAAGGCATCCTCTTTTGTATAGAATAGGAACAAATACTACCGATTCCATCGAGACCACGGCCATAACACTGAAGACTGCATCCAACTAAGAGATGCAATTGAGGATCTTTTCAAAAGGGGGTATCTTGGATGGTAAATTGGTCGCCAAGGACCTCGATTAGAAGCTGTTGTTCCCTAACCAACTCCTGAAGAGGCTGAACTGCCAAATCAAAGGCCTACCAATGGATGTGTTGGGATGATACATCGACCTACCAATTGGAGAAGGGATGAAGATGACACCCGAAGCGACTCAAGGACAACAATGCCATTCTCTTCTCCGATGATGACCTTGCGAGAGTTCAGCTCCCACACTACGACCCCATTGTAATCTCGACCGTTGTGGCCAACTATGATGTACAACGAGTCTTGATTGATAATGGAAGTTCGACTGATGTCTTGATCTATGATGCATTCTCTAAAATGTGTTTGCCTAGACATCAATTACGGAGATTCACCATTCTACTTACTGGCTTCGGGGGAAATCAGGTTGATACCAAGAGAAAGATAGTACTACCTGTAACTCTTGGTACCGAACCTCGATAAAAGACACTACCGATCAACTTCATGGTAGTCAGAACCCCCTCGGCCTACAACATTATTATGGGACAGTCCGCCTTGAACAAGTTTCGGACCGTGGTGTCTTCTTATTATCTCCTAGTGCGCTTCCCGACCAGGAATGGTGTTGGAGAGGTTAGAGGAGACCAGAGAGTGGCACGACAATGCCTGATGATCTAGGATAAGCATTCAAATGACCCTACATCTGGAGATTACCTGGACCCAAGAGACTCAACTATAGATTCGGGTGAGCCCATGGAGAGGACTATTTCTATACCGTTGACCAAGGAAGACCCCACCAAGGTCGTGCAAATCGAAAGCATGCTAGATGGAAAAACCAAGGCCGAGCTGATCTGCTTCCTCAAAGACAATGCTGATGTCTTAGCTTGGTCAGCTTCAAACATGCCATGAATTCTCGGTGAAGTGATCACTCATCGGCTGGAGGTCACTCCTGGATACAAGCCAGTCCGACAAAAGAAGAGGTGCTTTGCCCCAAAATGGCAAAAAGTCATAGATGAAGAGGTGAACATGCTCCTCAGGGCAGGGTTCATCCGGGAAGCCCACTACCCCGATTGGTGGCCAACATGGTCAAGGTAAAAAAAGCTAGTGGCAAGTGAAGAATCTATATCGACTATACAGACCTCAATAAAGCTTGCCCAAAAGATAGTTTCCCTCTCCCAAAGATTGACCAACTAGTTGATGCCACCGCCGGCCACCAACTGCTAAGTTTCATGGATGCTTTCTCTGGCTATAATCAGATTCGAATGGACCCCCGAGATGAAGAGAAGATAGACATTATCACCGACAAAGGCTTATACTATTACAAAATGATGCCATTCGGACTCAAGAATGCTTGGGCAACATTCCAAAGGCTAATCAACAAGGTATTCAAAGAGCAGCTGGGGAGAAATTTGGAAGTCTATGTTGATGACATGATCGTAAAGAGCCTCTTTAAGAAAAGTCACATCCAGACCTAGAAGAATCATTCAGTGCCTTGCGATGTCACTGAATGAAATTAAACCCCATGAAGTGTGCCTTCAGGGTCACTTCAGACAAATTCCTCAGTTTTCTTGTAACTAGACGGGGGATTGAAGCAAATCCTAAAAAGATTCAAGCCCTCAAGGACATGAGACACCCATCTTGTAAGAAGGAGGTATAGAAATTAACTGGGATGATTGCCTCCTTGAGCAGATTCATTTCTCGTTCGGTTGAGAAGTGTCTTCCCTTTTCAAAGTACATCGACATTCTTGAAGTTTCGAATGGACTAAAGACTGTCGTACTACCTTTGAAGAATTAAAAAAGTACTTGGAAACCCCGTCTCTACTCTCCAAACCTCAAGAGGAGGAGGTGCTCTACTAATACATCTCCGCTTCGGATGAAGCAGTCAGTTCGGTCCTTGTTCAAAGAGAAGATGACGGCTCTTACAAGCCGATCTATTACATCAGCAAAGTTTTGCATGATGCTGAAACAAGATACTCAAAGATGCAGAAGCTGATCTACTCTCTGGTAATTGCGGCAAAGCGACTATGGCCTTACTTCCACACCCATGCCATCATGGTGTTGACGGATCAGCCTCTCAAGGCCGTTCTCCGATGCCCTGATATCTTGGGGAGGATAGCCAAGTGGGCCGTAAAACTAAGTGAGTTTGACATTAGTTTTCAGCCCCGATCAACTATGAAGGCCTAGGTGCTTTCAGATTTTCTGGATGAATGCGCCTAGAGGACCGAAGATGAAGCATTTCTGTCCGAAGAAAGAAATCCGAAGAGTACGGTCCATCTGGGTGCTCCACGTAGACGAAGCTTCTAATTCTACTGGATGTGAAGCCAGACTTATACTAGCCGAACTCGATGGCCACACGATGGAGTATGCACTCCGATGCTCCTTCAGAGCTTCAAATAATCAGGCTGAATACGAAGCCTTCATTGCAGGACTTCGAATCGCCAAAAGTTTGGGGGTTCAAAGGCTCCAAGCTTTGTCAAACTCCTAGTTGATTGTAAATCAAGTTAAAGGGGACTACAATGCTAGAGATCCCACCATGGCACAATACCTAGGAAAGGTATGGATCTTGTCTTCGCAACTGGAATACTTTGAAGTCATTCATGATCCCCGATCAGAGAGTTCCCGGGCATATGTGTTATCTCGACTTGCCACTACAGCCCCAGAATCCCTCGGTTGCGCTTTCATTGAACATCTTGAGTCCCAAAGTATAGCAGAAGAAGCTATGGAAGTGCATCAGATAAAAATCAAACCAAGCTGGATGGATCCCATCATCAAGTTTTTGAATGAGGGTGTGCCACTGGAAGATAAAGCCTAGGACAAAAAGACCCGCTGGATGGCATCTCAATATGTCATCTTGGACGGGATCCTCTACAAAAGGTCATTCTCTTAGCCTCTACTAAAATGCCTAGGGCCATCAGATGCTGACTACGCCTTAAGGGAGGTCCATGAGGGGATATGTGGTGATTACTTGGGGGGCAGGTCCTTAGCTTATAAAATTATATGCCAAGGATATTATTGGCCCTCCATCTAGAAGGACTCAGCCGACTTCGTGCGGAGATGTGATCAGTGCCAAAGATATGCCAACATTCAAAGGCAGCCAGCAAGTCACCTAACCCAGCTGACAACCCCCTGGCCTTTTGTCCAATGGGGAATTGACATTCTTGGCCCTTTTCCTCCTACACCGAGACAAAGAAAATTCCTCCTGTAGCGACCGACTACTTCACAAAGTTGGTTGAGGTCGAACCACTAGCCCAAATCATGGAGGGCAAGGTTCAGAATTTTGTCAAAAATTCTATCATATTTTGGTTCGGGTTCTTATATACGATAATTACTAATAATGGGAGGCAGTTTGACAATTCAAAGTTTAGAGACTTCTGTGCTCGGTACGACATACAACATAGGCTAACTTCTATTGCCCATCCGCAATCCAACGGAGAAGTCGAAGTAACTATTGGACCATTTTTCATGGCCTGAAGACAAGGTTGAATGCTGCCAAAGGATTGTGGGTTGAAGAGCTAACGTCTGTTCTCTGGGCATATAGGACTACCCCAAGAATGGCCACTAGCGAGTCTCCGTTCAACCTAGCATACGGTACCGAAGCCGTTCTCCCTATTGACGTCCCTCCAGCCTTTGAGAATCGACAGATATGAAGAGCCTGAAAACTTCGATCGCAGGAGGGTTGATTTGGATCTGTTACCAAGTGCTAGGCTCCAAGCTCAAGTGAAAATGGTGACATACCAGCAAAAGGTCCCCAAGTACTACAATTCTAGAGTAAAGGAGCAAGTTTTCTGAATCGGGGACATGGTGTTGCGAAGAACATAAATTTCTAGGGCAATAGAACAGGGTAAATTCCCCAACTGGGAAGGACCATACCTGGTTGAGAAGATGTACATCCAGGGACGTATCGGCTTAAGACCTTAGAAGGAGAAAGTCTGTACTGGCCTTGGAATGTACAAAACCTTCGTAAATACTATCAATAAACTGACTCCAAAGTTTGTTTGCTAACTTGCCCAACTCAAGATGGCCTATTACATCAACAAAATGACAACAGCTTGAATGGCACGATCTGAACAATCTGCCAATGGTGCAAAGGAGAGTCTGATCCACTCACCTTATCGGCATGACCGACAAACACAACGGATGGCCCCATCGGACCACCAAAAGGATCAAAGGCACAGGGATGGTTCAAGCAACCTACCCTATGGAAAACCTGAAGATGTAACGGGGCTGGCCTAACCAGCCTACCTTATACTAAAGAAGGCACAGGGATGGTTCCAGCAACCTACCCTATGGAAAACCCGAAGACATGCCGTGGAGGGCCTAACCAGCCTACATTACACTAGAGAAGGTGCAGGGATGGTTTTCGTAACCTACCCTACAGAAAATCTGAAGATGCACCGGGATGGGTTTGAACAGCCTACCTTGATCATGATAGAAATGCACTGGGATGGCATAGATGCCCTACCCAACGGTAGACCCGAAAACATGCTTGAACGGACCTATGTTGTCCTTCCTGTCGGCATTAAAACATTCATGAGATAGCCTAGCCGATCTCATCTCTCCTTCATGGATCACAAGTGGTCTAGAAGTCTATGCTCTTGGCATACTATAATTCAACAAATCACAGTGGAGACGCGAGAAAAGTTGAAAAGTTAAGATGCTCCATTTCTTTTCTAAATTATTTTTACAAAAAAAAAACAAAGAGAGAGATTGCAGGAGTTTGAAAAGCACATTCAGTAATCGCCCGCCAGCCCTTTCCCATGCCGGTTGGGGGAGTCATGAAGGAGGATGAAGGGCCTCGGGTTTCCTCTTCGGATCAAAATCCGATGCCTCAAAGTCAGAGTCAAATTCATGTCCAGGGAAGGGAACTGAGGGCTTGATGTTGTCAAGGCCCTTCAAGTCATAAAACTTGAAGGCCTTACCCCTACATTCCCAGAACCCCTGATGGTAGGCATCCAGAGCCGCCCCGCGACCTCCACCTTGAAGGCAGGGGATGCCTTGAAGTTCACAATGGTGTCCGCCATCTTCTTCTTGGCCTCCGCTGCCTCCACGTTGGGAACCTCCACCTTGGCCCTGGCCTCCTCCAGTTGGGCCTCCTGGACCCGAATCCTCCTCTCCAGGCAATCGACGATCGGGCCTTTATCGTCGCCCAGCTTGAAGGACATTGGATTGCCCCCTGCTTACTGTCGATGGCCCTCTTCTTTGCCACCCTCCGGAGTTTCGGAATACTGAACTTCATTATAGTGGATTCGTTAAGGGAGGAAAGGTTTCAAAGGAAAAGTCTGTGCTATGATGGCTTTCGATGGGGAAGACAGGGTCCTATTTATAAGAACCTGACACCCATGAATGGCCAGAGGAGAATGTGCTCCAAGACTTTTCCCAGGCATGCCAAAAAATGCCATGTGTTAAAGCAATAATTCGAAATCCCAGGTGGCCGCGCGGAAGCGGCGTTATCACCAATAACCGCTCTCAGGAATGGAGATCGATGACGCTTTGAATTCGAAATAATCTTCATCGTACGATGACAACATTAATGGTTCCCTTTCGGAAAGGGAGGATATGGCAGCACCTGAGACACCCGGGAATATGACTGTTCGAATATCGACGCGCTCAACATGAGAAGTGAGAATAATGATCAATGTCCCTTAATCAACGGTCAACAAGAAGTGGACACCTGTCCATCGTGTCTATTCCAGAATGGCCAGATTACTTATGATGAAGAAAGACCGGTGTTAGCCTGGCATGATTATGGTCAGTAATCGATTACGATTACGGTCAGTTATCAGCCACGATCATGGTCAGTCATCAGCAACGATAATACGACTTGCTTCAGAATTCATCTTTGACACTAGCCAAGAGTCAGACGACCTTCAGCTTCGGATCTTTGACCAAAAGGGAGAAGAAGCGATAAATGTCAAACCCTCACCAAGGCTTGCAACCTTGCCTAAACCACGTTCAAGAATATAACACAACGCATGCAGAAAGCTACTTAGGAGCTCTGAAAACTACTTGAAAGTTTAAGAAGCCATTTGGAAATTCATAAAATTGTAATTATACCGTGAAAGAAAGTAAAGAAGAGATACAAGGTCTAGAGCTACTCCAATTCCTAAACATCAGGAGCAGGGGACCCAACACCACAGGATTGAAGTTGCCTGTCATCTATGCAGTAAGGGCTTCATCGACTTCGGCCGGGACTGGAGAGCCTTTAACTTGGACTTCGTCCCCAGAATAAACCCCCTTCGGGGTTGAGGTTAGAGTTGGAACCACCTCCTGGCCTTCTACTGAGGCATGAACCTCCTCTTCCAAGCGTGGCAACTCTTCAGCCCTGTCGGCCCCTTCGGCTTGCACCGAAACTATACCAATGTCTTTGACCATGATCAGGATCTCTTCTTCAGGCTCGATACCTCTCCAGCTTTTATGATCTGGACCTCCTCTTCTTCTTCGACTATGATGAAGTGGGGATGCCAGAAAGATCAAGGTGTGGAAGGCCCCTCTGACCTTAGCCAGTCCATCATTGAAGCCATGCTAATAACCATACAATGTTTCCTCACTCATCTCCTCATGGAATTGTAAGGACCTTCTGAAATCCACCACGGCATCACACGCCAGCTTCCTTAGGATGGTGGACTCTTTCTTGGTTTCCTCAGACTCCAGGGCCACCTCTTCAGCCCTCTTGGCAGCCTCCTCAGCTGCTTTGGTCTGACTCTCCAATCTTTCATGATTCTCCTTGGCAGATTGTTCCAGTACTCGAACCATTTCTAGCTTTTCCTTAACCCTGCCCCTTGCTCCGCAATTATGACTGGGCACTTTTTAAGTCACCCCTCAATCCACGAACTTCAGCGTCCACATAAGCGCGACGGTTTTCCATAGGCTACCTCAGCTCTTTGGCCACCTCTTTTCAGCTTTGGCCATATGGAGCTCCTCTTGAGGCTGTGGATGAGTTGTTGACATTCCCCAGGACCTTCCTCTAGGAAGGTAAACATATAGACCAACTACATCGACAATGTGAGATAATGAGCCAGTCAATCCCCGGAATGGAGGTATGGCAAGAACCTTATCTGTTACAAGGAGGAAAATGCAGAATCGGACACCTTGGTGAGGC
Source organism: Areca catechu (assembly GCA_021397845.1). NCBI lineage: Eukaryota > Viridiplantae > Streptophyta > Magnoliopsida > Arecales > Arecaceae > Areca > Areca catechu. Next base: position 136,854,560 of record CM038051.1, on the reverse strand, counting down.
TTTGGCCTCCGCTAACTACCAAATCATGAGGCAGCAATGTGTTCTTCAATGCCCGCCTGGCCCTGCAGGAACCAACAATCCACCCATAGGGGAAAGCTCCGAAGAGTCAGCGGGACAGCTCCCGTGGGAGAAGCTTCACGCGCAAACTCTCCCTCGACTTGTGGCGCCTTGCCCCTATCAGCTGCAGGGGGCAAGGTGGTGGCACACCTGCCATCTGAGGCGGGCTCTCCCTTGTACGGACCGGAGAAGTGTCCGTCGATGAAATTTTGACTAGATGAGGTCCTATTGGGACCCCCCGGTCAGCACCATGTCTTCCCTAGAGGTTCCCCAGGAGGTTGAAGTTCCCTGGTCTCCTTTAGGACCCTCTCTTCGGGCCCTCTACCGAACTGCTGATCTTGTAAGATGGGCCTGTGCTACCCTCTTCTCAAAAGTCTAACGAAGTCAACTGCGCAGGCACTACTTGATACAGACGAAAGATTTTAATGAAGAAAGGGTGTAGGGTAAATCGAAGGTCGGCCTTCAGATGGTCTTCGTACACAGCTAGACATCTAATTGGGGCTTTGTTCACTCATTCCTAGAAGGTAGGGAAAATTAGATGAAATCCCTCTGGAACATGATAATGTTCTTAAAGATAAGTAATCCTTCCCTGAGAAATAGAATTTGGAACTGACTCCAGACTCATTACGTCACTGACACAGAGGCCCAACTTGTCCCCTTTGGCTTCCTATGAACTCGGCCATGATAAAAGAACGAGGCAAGGAGGTAGAAGGAAGATTTTATCTACAAAAAAGGCCAATGGCTGAGAACAAAGAAAGCTAGATTGGGACTGGGAGTGCGAGGTTGAAGAAGCTTCTTCAATAGGACCCTTCCTCCTTCTCGAAAAGAGATGAAAAAAGCCAAAAGCAGGGCCTCAAAAAATGGAATCATCTTCATAAACCCATCATGGATGCTTGAGACAGCTATGGCCATAAATTGATTTGATGCAGAGTGAACCAAAGGTTTTAACCCACAAGAATCAATGGCCAAGGTGGAGCATACTCTTCATCCAAGGGTGGGGAAGAACCACGACCGCCGTTCAAATCTCAGCTAAAAGATTGGGTGAACCATCACATTGCAAAAAATGGAGGGACCGTCCTAGGCATGCCCGCTCCCTTTTTCACCCTTCAATCAAAGACTAACAGCTATCCATCGCCTGATTTTTGAATCAGCTGGCAGTTTTGGGAGATGACCAAATCAGAGATTTTTGTAATCATCCACTGCACCACCTCCCAGGAGGAAAATGACAAATACTCTCACTCTTCGAGGCAAATCTTCACTTCGAAGACTGAGAGTAGGGGGGCAACTATTGGGATATGTCAGCCCAAGCACGAGATGATCATCGATTTGACCGACCAAAGACCATCGACCAAAGACATTCCCTCCGAACCATTAGCACCTGGCCCAGATATTCGGAGAATGCCGAATAACCATGGGAAAATGAAAGCTATTGACAGGTCCACGGCTCCAGAAGACCAAGTTCTTAGGCTGGACCAGAGTACGATCTCTGAAGGCATGATCTTCGAAATATGACAAGGACACAGTCTTTGGCCTATGGCAAGGATCAAATCATGACCCGCATCAAAGACATGACATCCGATCTGTCTCAAATCTTTACGAAACTTGACAAGCAACAGTTATCCTCAACTATCTCGGCATGATCATGGCATGTGATTCCAGTGGCAGCACCCCCGGCCTGGCCACCGGAACTGCCCCAATAACTAACACGACCTGATTAAGGGGAAGAAAATAAACTCCCCCGTCGTAACAACTAGGGGGAGAAAGAAAACCGTAGGCGGGAACAACTCCTTATAAGTAATGGGGAGGGGAACACTAGAGAGAAGGACAGGACACCCTTGACCATTATCAGAGCTTTTTCCTTCTCCATCTTCCCCATTCTGTGGCTAGAGTCTGCCACTGACTTAGGAATCAGAGGGTCCTCTGATAGAGCATCTAGACAATGGATCTATTTTGCAGGTGAACCAAGGAGTGGCCCCACGATCCAGTAGCTCCACCCGGTCGATAGAAGGGGTTCGATGCCAACACATACATTTCTTGTGCATGTTATGTTGCATCATTTTTCTGGTATACTTTATGGCATTTATTAGAAGTTCATTGTAAATTTTCATGGCATGCCATACCAGGGTTAAACCAAGCAAGCCTATAATCTGTTAGGTTTAGACCCAAAGAGTCAATAAATTTCCTTCAATAGGAATGCCTAGTCAAGTTTATTAGTGTCAGTTTGAGTCTAATAAGTTTTCAGACCTAATTCATCTATTTACATCTGCACTGACCTCTACACAACATTTGCATTAGGACATTAGCCAAAAGATTAATTTAAGTAATGAAATTTATAAAAACTAACTAATTACCCAAAGAAAGCCAAGGAATTTAATGTAGGAAATTTTGTTATGGTTAAAAAGCTTCATGCTTACATAGTTGAACCCTTTAGAGTGATAAAGAAAGTGGAACCCAATGCCTATGTGCTTGATCTGCCCTTGGATTTAGGCATTAGATCTACCTTCAATATCGTGAACTTGGTTGAGTATACAGAACCGGCAGTGATTCCTAGTGAGTGATGCTGGACTAACTAGATGCTAGGATGATGCAGGTGATTTTTCTCTTTGTGATTTTTTGGTTTTTTTAAATGAGGTTAAGGATTCCCGAAGACAGACAAGAGTAGATCTAGGGTTCTACAAAAATAAGAACTTCAAACTAGCAAGTAAGCCCCTAAACAGGATAAGAAGAGGACCCTGGGATTGAGAAACTCTGTAGGATTTAGCTCTCGGATCGATACCAACTTAGAAGTTATGGTAAAACCTTAAAAGTTTTGAAGCACCCGATGCCGAGTTCACTCGCTCTCATGGATGCGGCCTGGATGATCAAACCTTCAACCCCGCGAATGCACTGACTTTCCGTCCGAAGGTCTCAAATGCAAGGGAGACTAACTTCGTATTCGAAATGTTGGGAGTTAGCAAGAGATAAGAAACAATAAGGGAAGAAAAGTTGAAGATGGTGGTGAATGGGGTTTTCTTGCTAGGCGCCAAGATGGATCATCTCGATGGACTCCGAACTCGAAGATGGAGGATGGATTGCATGGAAGAGAAGGTAACTTGAGGCCTCACCTCTCGATGCCCGAAGGTGAAGGCACTCCCTCACGGAGATCGACATTTTTAAGGAACGAACGCAATAACTTGAAGAGTAGTACTCAAGATATTTTCTTTTATTCATCAAGATTAAACTTTACAAGGGAGGGGTAAGGCCCTTTATATAGGCACATTAAAACCCATTCAAATTTCAAAAAAATACAAAGCTTCATGAAGAGGGCGCCTAAATTCAAATTTCTTCTTCCTTTGGTCGACCAAGATCTTGTGGCTTGATTTGGGGCTTGAAAGAAGGGAGTTGTCTTCTTGATTTGAGGGTCAATGCTTTTCTTCCATAGCCGACCAAGCGCTTTGGGTAGATGGCTTGATATGGGGCTTGAAACAAGTGAATTGTCTTCTTGATTTGTGGGTCAGTGCTTTTCTTCCATAGTCGACCAAGCACTTTAGGAAGAAGTCTTGATATGGGACTTGAAACAAGGATCATGCCTTCATTGCCCATTGACATTCCTTGGCTACCTATAGCTCCTTTGGAAAGAGGCCTGATAGGGGAGGGAAGAAAGGAAAGAATCAAGGAATGGCGCCTAAAAAATCCAGCATTCCCATCTTGCCTTGGCCGCCCACATGTCAAGGTGATGTGGTGCTACATGGGATGGATGAGGTGGCACCAAGTGGCATCTTTCATGGCTTGGGAGATGGATTGACCCATTACAAATAGGACTAGACTTGAAGACTACTCCGGCTTGGCCCAATCTTCAAATAAACTCAGACTGGAATCATTACAAGACCCATAGACATAACTTGACCAAATTGGTCAAGGTACATGACTAAAACAAAAGCAATTCAGACTAAATTCATGACTCAAGAAAATAAAATGCTTAGGCTTGAAGCCTTATTACATGGCCTAGTAAAATGAAACCCTAATCAGATATCCACATAGGGTTAAGGAGTCTCTGTCAGATTCTGGTGCCCACACCAGTGAGATTTTTGACCTCACCAATCTTTAACAAAGAAAACCATTGCCACGGCTATCAACGCTACTTGGTCCGATGGCAAGGTGACTAGAATATGGTGATTCATGGATTACTCGAGAGGACCCACAGTGCCTCCACCCAGATTACTACCAGTACCAGAATACCCTATACTAGGCAGGGTCGAGTTCCTTCCATCCCGGGAGCATTGATGGGGACATTAGGTCAACCCTAGTTCACTATGGGTCCTTGAGTTTTGAGTCTCTTAGCCATGATTTAAATTCTGTCTGAGTTTAATAATATGGCTATTTTAGGCATTTGAGTCCTGCATTTGGGCCTTGAATTTCGTTTTCAGGCCTTGTTACACTTGAGTCTTGTATTTAGAGTCGACTCACACTATTAGGGTTTATGAGTCGAGTCTTGGGTTATGATCAACTTAGTTAAGCTTAGTTGTTCAAGTCAACTCATTATGAGTTTATAGTTATTTGGTCTTGTTATGTCATTTGGGACTTGTGTCAATTTGAGTCCTGTAAGTTTTATGTTGAGTCTAGTCTAGTTAAGTTATGTGAGTCCTGTAATAAGTTGAGTTATCTCAAAGTCAGTCCAGTCCAATTGAGCCTATAAGAGTCTAGTAAGTTATGTTCTTTAAAATTTTATACAAGAGGAGGAGCATCAGCTAAAGTCTTCACCAGGATCCCAGGATGAAGTAAGTCCATAAAAGATACCAGGGACTAAGAATATTCCTCCAACATCCTAGCCCAAGGTTTCCAGTCCACCAGGATCAAGCCCATGAACCAAAGCTCTTTGGAGGCTGCCCAAGCCATGTTGGAGACGCCCCTTGCTGCCCTAAAGATCAAGCCCAAGTTCAATTAGGTGTCCAAGCCCAAAAGACCAAGATATCCAGGGAATATACTGCCCTCCAAGCGCCTTAACCTAGAAGCCCATAAGTACTTGGCGCCCCAGGCCCACTCATGATAAGCCTAGGTGTCCAATAGGAAGACCAGATCAAAGGAAGGAATATTAGTTCCTAAACCAACAAGGAAGTCTCTTGACCAAGTCAAAGAAGTAGAAGAATCCACTTCTAACTAGGAGATTTTGTTTTATTTTTACTCAAATTGTGTAATCCTAGTTCTAGGCCACTTTGGAATCCTTCTCCCGGTCAAAGTTTGTAATCCTATCCTAACTAGGAGAGGGCATGGGAACATCTAAAAATACCCCATCCCTCCACCCTATTGTAACTAATGATCAATTATTATGAATTATTATGAATGAATTTGTCTTGAGTTTTTCTCAAAATTTTGAGTTAATTTCTATGTGATTAAAAGTATTTGTGTGATCCCTTAGGATTCTGTGTGATCGCTAAGCCCTGCCTCCAAGCCGCCAGCCTTCTTCATCTCTTGACCACCTCCCTTAAACCTCCTCCCCTTCTTCTTCTTTCAGTCATCTAGCCTACTTTTCCTTATTTTCTATCCATGAAAGGTGATTTGCAGGTCCCTTAGAGATCATGAATCCAAGGATTCCATCTGACCAACTTTTAGGTCACCAGATTGAAAGCCACGAATCCGCAGGGTTGATAGCTTTATTTTCCATGACGCATCCGAGAGCATAGAGTGAACTCTTTATGGATTGATCTTCAAATCTCTACCAGGTACACCCCCTAGACTCCTCTAGTAGCAGTATTGCAGAAGAGCTAGTCATAACCAGGGCTTCTTAGCCTTGACGGTCCTATTTCTTCACTTTTAGGATTTTTTTCTGCATGCCTGTGCTTCAAATTTTTTATAAAATTCTCTGCTTAATATCCTGGCTTGAAATTTGGGATACAAACTTCTAACTTAATGCCTAATAACAAAAAAATAACTGGCATGCATAAATAGTACTGCATAAAAAAGATGAATCATTTTCAACATTTATGATGTTTATCGAAAAGTTTCAAATGAAAAATGTACTTCAATTATTTGCATTCATAGTGATCATAGTTCTAAATTGAAAATTAAAATTTTAAAAACTTTGGCAATGAAAAAAGAATTGAACACAATTTTCTGTACCTAGGACACCTCAATAGAAAGGGATTGTAGAAAGAAAAAATCATGCTATAGAAGAAATAGCATGCACTATGCTTTGTGAAAATGATTTACCAAGATATTTTTTGACTGAAGTAGTTAATACCACTTGCTATATTTTAAATCATGTTTTAATTCATCTGATTTTAAAGAAAACTCCATATGATCTTTGGAATTAAAGAAAACCAACTTTAATGTATTTTTGTGTTTTTGGTTGCAAATGTTTTATCATGAATAATGGTAAAGATAATCTAGCAAAATTTGATGCCAAATCTGATGAAGGTATCTTCTTAGGATCCTCTGCATCAAGTAAGGCACACAAAGTTTTTAACAAGAGAACTTTAGTAGTAGAGGAGTTGTATATGTAGTCTTTGAAGAATCTGCTAACAAATTCTCTAGAAAAGATGATACTTCTGATGCATGTGCAGGTGCTGAAAAGTTAAAGAAGCTGACATTGGATGATCAACATTCTCAACAAAATGAAGAAGATCAAGACATTAGTGAAAGAGAAGAAGCCATTCATCCATACTAAAGCATCGAGATCTACCCAAAGAGTTGAGGTATGCTCATGGACATCCTAAGGAGTTAATCCTAGGTGATCCATCAAAAGGGATAAAAACAAGATCTTCAATTAGAAATGAATGTTATTACTTTTGTTTCTCAAGTTGAACCAAAATATCTTAAGGATCCTAAAATGATCCTGATTGGATTAATGCAATGCAAGAAGAATTAAATTAGTTTGAAAGAAACAATGTTTGGACATTAATAGAAAGACCATATAATGTTTCAATTATTGGCACAAAATGGGTATTTAGGAATAAATTGAATAAAAATGGTATTGTAACAAGAAATAAAGCTAGGCTAGTTGCCAAAGGATACAATCAAGAAGAAGGGATTGATTTTGATGAAACCTTTGCTCTTGTTGCTTGAGTTAAGTCAATTAGATTACTTTTAGCATTTGCATGTTTTATGAAGTTCAAATTATTTCAATGGATGTTAAAAGTGCTTTTCTAAATGATTTTATTATCGAAGAAGTATTTGCTGAACAACCACCTGGATTTGAAAATCATGCACATCCTGATCATGTTTTTAAACTCACAAAGTACTTTATGGTTTAAAACAAGCACCCCGAGCATGGTATGAAAGACTCGGCAAGTTTTAATTGAAAATGATTTTTTTAGAGGTCATGTTGACAATACATTATTTTTTAAAATGAAAAATGATAATTTATTAGTAGTACAAATTTATGTTGATAATATTATATTTGGTGCTACAAATGAACTTCTATGTCAAGAGTTTGCCAATCTTATGCAGGGAGAGTTCGAAATGAGCATGATGGTAGAACTCAACATTTTTCTCGGACTCCAAATCAAGCAAACAAAGATAGAATCTTCATCAACCAAGGTAAGTATACAAGAAAAATCTAAGGCAAAACAAAAGATAGAATCTTTATCAACCAAGCAAAGTATACAAGAGAAATCTTAAAGAAGTTTGGGATCGAGACTACCAGATCTATAGGTACACCTATAAGCCTCTATTGTAAACTTGATAAAGATAAACATGGTAAAACAATGATCAAAAATTATATAGAGGAATGATTGGCTCTTTGTTATATTTAACTGCTAGTAGACCAGATATCATGTTTCGTATTTGTATGTGTGCTAGATATAAGTCTGATCCTAAAGAATCTCATTTGTTAGCTATTAAGCGCATATTTAAATACTTATCTGGTATAATTGATATTGGTTTGCTGTATTCTAAAGATTCATCTATTGATTTAATTGGATATTCTGATGATGATTTTGCTAGGGATATATTAGATAGAAAAAGCACAAGTGAAATATTCCAATTTCTTGGAGTTAACTTAATCTCCTAGTTTAGCAAGAAACAAACTTCAGTTGTACTATCCATAGCTGAGGCTGAGTATATTGTAGTAGAAAGTTGTCGTGGTCAAATCTGTGGATTAAGAAACAACTTGAAAATTTTGGAATCAAACTAATTAAGATACCCATAAGATGTGATAACACTAGTGCTATAAACTTAACTAAAAGTCCTGTTCAGTACTCTAGAAGTAAGCATATTAAAATTATGTATCATATTATTAGAAATCATGTTGAAAAAAATGATATTATGCTTGAATTTGTTAGTACTGAAATACAAATAGTTGATATATTGACTAACCCTCTCTCAGAAGATTAGTTCAGTATGATTAGAAGAGAACATGGGATCATCAACCTTTTTCTTTGAAATTTCCAACTCTTCACAATCTTTGACCCTTGTTTGATCAAAATTGCTTATTAATCTTGTTCAAATTCGTTGAAATCCTCCTATTTTGATTATTGGTCCATTTACCAATTTTTTGGTTTTAAGTCGAAGTGTCGACACTTGGAAGTGTCGATACCGAAAAGTGTCAACACTTGACTCTATGTTGTGAGTTGACACTTGAATGGTAACATACTGAGCAAAAATAGAGAAAATGGAGGTTTTCTTGGATTTTGTCACTCTAGTTCGAGCCGACTCATCCCCTAACCGAGCTCCACCATCCTCTTCTCTACAATCCTAGATTCAATCGATTGATTCTTCAATTGGGATAGGTTCTATTCGGTTTTTCACTGTTCATTCTCCAATTTTAACTGTTCTTCATTCGGTTTCACTATGTTTGCATAATAGAAACCCTAGGTTTCCTTCCCTTCTTGCATTTCTATCTTGTATCCTTGAAATGTGGCCTAGGAAGCAAGTTGTCCGACATCCAGGACCATCTATTTAGGAGGAAGAAAGGAGAACTAAAGCAAGGCTTGAGGCCAGTGCAACCATTAAGCATGATTTCCCTGCTAGACCCCCAGTTTTTGTAGCAAACAGAATGGGATCGAAGACTATCATCGGTGGTTATTGAGTGGACATTGATTTCATAGATCAGCAGCACTTCAGGATACGCCAGTGGTTGAGGGATGCAGGTTTGGCATCATTCTGCACATTATCAAAGCGGTTTTACCCGGGTTTGATTAAAGAGTTTTATGGATCGCTTGCTTGAGGTAGTGATGGCTAGATTGCTTAGGTCTGAGGCAGAGATGTTGCTGTATCAGCAATGATTTTGAGCAGAGTATGGGACATCCCTATGATAGGATCAGTTGTGGATACTTTAGTTGACAGGATCAGTGGACTCCAATGCATCTTTGAGATAGATAATCTTCTTGAGGGAGCCACTGTAGTTGCTTTGAGGTAGATGCCTGAGATGAGGTTGCTGCACCAAATTGTTGCCCTGATCCTTCTACTAAAGATCGGACAATTTGACTTCATCACAGAGCATGAGCTTCTAGTCATGGTTTCTCTAGTACAGCACACTCTAGTATGCCTCCCGATGCTCATGGTACATCAGTTGACTAAGGCATCGATTAGCCAGAGACTGTGTCTGCCCTACAAGATGGTGTTGACCTTACTATTTAGAGCTTATGGAGTGATCGTAAATGATGAGCCCTACAGCCAGCTTCTTCACACAAATATTTATGACATCAAATCACTTCACCGGATGGGGTATCAGCTTATTAGAGGCCAGTAGAGATGACGCATATCTGGATAGGTCACTGATAGAGATGATGATGTGGCAGAGGAGGAGCATATCTTTTTAGGTGAGGCAGGGGCCTTAGAGCCACCTAGTGATATTCCTGAGGTTCTACCCAAGCCTTCGATACAGCCAGAGCCCACTCTTTAGCTTGAGCTAGCACAAACAGATATCCCTGGTGCTACAGATAGCTTGGAGGACAGGGTCACTCGGATTGGGATTGAGGTGATATCATTCGTCAGCGAGTCGATAGGATTTATATTGAGATGAGGAGAGCCATCAAGGATTGAGTGATGGCATCTCTGTCATTTTCTCTGCATTGGCTAAACTTCATCAGGCAGAGTTCTTGCACCTTCAACTCTAGTTGTGTACTAACATGTTCTTCGAAGTGTGTTTAATAAAAAAAAGTACTTATCAAATTTGCTAAATTGGATTGCTTGTCAAATGATGAAGAAACCATTTCTATGGATGAAAGATCAGTTATAAATGAACTTAAGTACTGGAGAAATGCTTGAAAGGATTTAAACAGTTTAGCTTTAAAAAGTTTAAGTAATGATTTTTGAAGAAATCTCAACAAGTGTTGACTCAAATTATCGACTCATGACAGTGCAAGTGTCGACTCAAGCCGGCATGCAGAAAGAGTTTCAGATGGCACGATTGAAGAATCAACTCATGCCACTCAAGTGTCGACTCAAGGATCGACCCAAGGCCTAAGAAAATTTCTTACATAACATACTGAAGTTGAAGACTTGCCTGAAGTGTCACCTTAGGCATATCAAGTGTCGACTCACCTAAAAAAGTATCGACTCACTTGAGAATTCCAGTGAGCTTCAATGAAGAATTTTGAACTAGACGTCGAATCATGGAACTTAAGTGTCGACCCTATGTGTGACTCATAGCTTGAAGTGTCGATACTTAGAGTTTTGGGAATAGTAACGACTAGTTTTTTAAATATAGATCTCGACCCTCTTGGCTCCCAATGGCTAGTTTTTCATGTCTAATGGTCATAAACCTTCTTTAAGGCTTTGGGATGGTATTTAGGTGATTTGAATTCAAGAAAATCATAATAAGAAAAAAAAAAATATATGAAAGAAGAGAGAAGAAAGTGCATTCACTCCCATTCTTTGAGAGCAACTACCCTCGAGTAAAAAGAAGTCTTCAAGCATTCATAGCTATCAAAAAGCATTCAAGTCCTACACTTTCGAGCATTAATTAATGCTTCATCAAGTTCAAGACGAGCAACTTCTCCAAGCTTCAAAGAGATATCAGCTTTACATTAGAAAGCTTTTTTTGTTGCTTTACTTTATCTCATATCTTTGTTGTAAAGGTTTTTCATGAGTCTAGGAACAAAACCAAAGAGATTTTTGATTAGCCTAGTTGAAAACCAAGGAGGTTATTGGTTAGCCGATTTGGAAACCAATGAGGTTTTTGGTAAGCTTAGTTGAAAACCAAGGAGGTTATTGATTAGCCTTTGAAAACCAAGAGGTTTATTTTGGTGAGCCTTGTAAAAACTAAAAGAGGGTTTTGATTAGTGAGCCCGGAAAACTAATCGACTGCAATCATGAAAGATTATAGTGAATTTCCAAGTGGACCTTGGGAAGTGGACGTAGGTACATTGGAAAGTACCGAACCATTATACATGGCTCGTGTTTGTGATTGTCTATTTCTTTCTTTACTTTCTCTTATATTTGTTGCATTTATATTTTCATTGCATACTCTTCAAGAGCATACACTTCTACCTCATACTAGCACTTGTTTAGATATTTGAATTGGCACACATTCTTGTAAGTAATTTTTAGAAACCCAATTCACCACCCCTCTTGGGTTGCTTACTGGGCAACAACTTTGATCTTTGAAAAGTTTAAAATAGACTACATAGGAGAGGATGCCAGAGACTCGTATATATAGGTAGGTACAGTGGGAGGTCACTCTACCATATGCGTTAACAAAAGATAGATGGAATATGGGTACAACATGTGTATGGATAGAGGCTAGCAAAGTCTGATACTTTTGATGAGGATGATGATGATGATGAGGTGGATGCTGATGAAGATGCCAAGTAGACACATGATGACACTACTGTATCATCCGATTCAGTGCTGGTGGCAAAAGTTTTGATAGAGCACACCACCATAAAACCAATCAACCCTAGGACACCACCAGTTGTACCCACTTCTATAGGACTATCAGTACCTTCCATTTCTATTTCTACTGGGATTAGACTTGAGCTATTCACTCAGTTTGCTTATAACTTCATCACATAAATCAGTTCGATGATAGGTGACTTGAAACATAAGTTCACTCAGAGCTATCAGAAGGTCACCAAGAGATATCAAGAGCTGAGACATGATCTGAAAGAGATCACTCTTTGAGCGGAGATAGTTAGAAAGCTCAAAGAGCTCAAGAGCCTAGCTCTTAGTCTGATTTGGTTGATTTTTGAGCTAATTTTGGTCACATCAGAAAAGCAATAGATCGATTTGTTAGGGAGAAAGCTGAGACTATTTGATCCATCTAATAGGGATCCACAAGATAGAGTCCAAATTGGAATCAATTCTACTTGGATTCACTAGATCTAGATCATCCTTTGGATAATCCTCTAGCCAAGTGATGTAGGATGAAGCTCTAATACCAAACATGATGCGGGACTACTAAGAGAGATGATATGCATGCAAGTAATATTCTTTTGTAGATTTTATATTTGAGGGGATTGACCGTAATGGGGACATCAAAAACATCCAGGTTTTCTTTTTTCTTTTCTAGATTCTCATATTTTTATTTCATATTTTCTTATTCTAGATATTCCACCAATTCCCATTATTCCCGTTTAATTCTAGACTTATCCCTGACTTATCTTAGGTTATCCTTGTCATCTTCTTCCTCCGTTCTTTCTCCCAGAACATTCATTTTTCTTCCCGTTCATCCTGGATCCACCATGCCCCCACCCGGCGACCTCGATAGCCGTCCACCTCCTCCCTAACATCGATCCCCTCATGGGAATGCCGGCGAATCCCATAGAACCGCCCACGGCCATGTGCCCCTATGGCTCCACCCATGACCGTCCGCCACCTATTGCTCTGCCCATGCCACGCCCATCTCCGCCGTGCCACTGATCGCCACCCTACTCCACCGCCATCGCCCAACCTGCCAATGCCAGTAATCCCGGTCAGTGCCGCCGATGCCGATCATCCCCAAGTGTGCCACCACTGTGCCGCCGCCTTTCTCCGTGTTGCCCAGCCATTCCAACCTTCCGATCCAGCATGCCTTTGGCCACCGATTGTAGGATCCTTCACAAGAAAAAAACTCGCCCATGGTTCACCGTCACTTCCAAAGTCTAGGTCAAAGAAGCGGATGGGTTCACTCCTTTGCATGGTCAAGGCATGAGAAGTGGATGATTCACCGTCCCTTCCTATTGTCAAGGCAAGTGAACCGCCCCTTCCATGGACAAGGCAATATCAGTTGATGGTTCACGATCCCTTCCCATGGACAAGGCAAGAGCAGTTGATGGTTCCCTATCCCTTCTTATGGACAAGGAAAGATCAGTTGAATGTTCCCTCCCCATCTAAAACCTCCTGGTCACGCGAGCATCCGTCGCTCCGGTTCCCAGAATCTGCTACGCACCAAAGAATGCTGCCCTCACTGGATTGCAGCCCCAGCCATTCTTCCCCATCCACCCTGTTCCACGGTCACAAATAATAGTTTTCTTCTACATGGATCTCAAAGTAGAAACAACCTGTATAAATTTCAGAGTAGGAAATTTTCTATGCAAATCTCAGAGCAGAGGAGGAATTTGAATTCGAATTTGAAATGGTAACAATTCCTCCACAAATGGTGCCCCTCTTCATGAAGATGCCCACCATTCTCTCCCCTTATTTTGTTATTTTTGAATTTTGAAATTTGAATTTCAAAATGGCTTGGTGTCTATAAAATAGGCTCCAATACTTCTTGTAAAAAATAATTGATGAATGAAACTTTTGTTTTAGGGAAGAGTGATTCTTCTTCAGCTCCATGAGGAGAGGGTGTGAGGCCCAACCCCAGGACATGACGTGAGGTCATGCCCAATTATCTCCCTTCCTATTTCATTTTCTTTATCCTCTCGTGACCTTTGAGATCCATCCTAGCACCTCCAAGTATCGAGGAGGGTGTAATGCCTTAGAGATGAGAGGTCTCTTAGTTAGGGTGAGTCCCTAAGTCAATGAGATCCATATCCCTATCTTCCATCCCATTATTCCTTCGCCATTAAATTAAAAAAAATTTTAAAAAAAATGTAGAATACCCTAATCTAGGTGACTTCTAGGCTCACCATTCAATCCTCCCTAGCCCCACCTGTCCCGCATCAATTTTCGTATCAGAGCGGGAGAGGATTAGGGTAAGAGAAAAATAAAAAATTACAGCGAGCCTGACTCGACGGAGTCGAGTTTTTCTCACCTTAAGAGAATGATGGGGACATCAATACCCATCCGGGTTTTCTTTTTTCTTTTCTAGATTTTCAAATTTTTATTTCATATTTTCTTATTCTAGCTATTCAACCTATTCCCATTATTCCCATTTTATTCCAGACTTATCCCTAACTTATCCTTAGGTTATCCCGATCATCTTCTTCCTCTGTTCATTCTCACAGAACTTTCATTTTTCTTTCCATTCATCCTGGATTCGCCACGCCCGACCACTGGTGACCCCAACAGCCGTCCACCTCCCCCCGGCATCGATCTCCTCATGGGAACGTCGGTGAATCCCATGGAACCACCCACGATCGTGCACCCCTACGGCTCCACCCACGGTCTTCCGCCCCTTGGTGCTCTGCCCATGTCGCGCCACTCTTCGCAGTGCCATTGACTGTCACCCTGCTCCACCGCCACCGCCCAACCTACCAATGCCGTTCATCTCGGCCCGTTCTGTTGATGCCGATCATCCCCAAGCATGCCACCGCCATGCCGCCACCTTTCTCCATGCCACCCGGCTGTTCCGACCGTCCGATCCGCCATGCCTCTGGCCACCGACTATAGGATCCTTCACAAGAAAAAAACTCGCCCATGGTTCACCGTCCCTTCCAAAGTCAAGGTAAGAGAAGCAGAGGGTTCACTTTTTTCCATGGTCAAGGCATGAGAAGTGGATGATTCACCGTCCCTTCCAATGGTCAAAGCAAGCGAACCACCCCTTCCATGGACAAGGCAATATTAGTTGATGGTTCACGATCCCTTCCCATGGACAAGGCAAGAGCAGTTGATGGTTCCCTATCCCTTCTTATGGACAAGGAAAGATCAGTTGATAGTTCACTCCACATCTAAAACCTCCTGGCCGTGCGAGCATCCATCACTCCAGTTCCCGGAATTTACTACACACCGAAGGATGCCGCCCTCGCCAGATCTGCAGCCCCAGCCATTCTTCCCATCCTCCCCTATTCCATGGTCACAGAGAAGAGTTTTCTTCTACACAGATCCCAGAGCAGAAACAACCTGCACAAATTTCAGAGCAGGAAATTTTTTATGCAGATCTTAGAGCAAAGGAGGAATTTGAATTCAAATTTGAAATGGCTACAATTCCTCCACAAATGGTGCCCCTCTTCATGAAGACACCCACCATTCTCTCCACCATTCTTTCCCCTTATTTTGTAATGTTTGAATTTTGAGCTTTGAATTTCAAAATGGCTTGGTGTCTATAAAATAGGCTCCAATCCTCCTTGTAAATAATAATTGATGAATAAAATTTTTGTTTTAGAGAAGAGTGATTCTTCTTCAGCTCCGTGAGGAGAGGGTGTGAGGCCCAACCCTAGGACATGATGTTAGGTCATACCCAGTTATCTCCCTTCTCATTTCATTTTATTTATCCCCTCATGACCGTTGACATCAATCCTAATGCCTCCAAGTATCGAGGAGGGTGTATTGCCTTAGAGGTAAGAGGTCTCTTCATTAGGGTGAGTCCCAAAGTCCATGAGATCCAGATCCCTATCTTTCATCCCATTATTCTTTCACATCAAATTAGAAAATTTTAAAAAAAGTAGAATACCCTAATCTAGGTGACTTCCATGCTCACCGTTCGATCCCACCCCCCCACCTGTCCCGCATCAATTTTGTATTAGAGCTTTATCCCATATCAGACTGATTCCCGAATTCGAAGTAAGAATTGATTTAAGGATTTGCATAATGATAAGAGACTCTAGCATGTAGACATAATCCCTAAGTAGTGATAAGAAAAGGACCCCAGGATTGAGAAACCCCGATAGGAATTACCTCTAAGACAATACCAACTTAGGAGACAAGGGAATGCAAACCTTGAAGATTCAGTTGTGCCCGATGTCAAGTTCGGTCAAACTCATAGATGCAGCCTGGAAGATCAAGCCTTCGACCCTGTGAATTCACCAGCTTTTTCGTTCGATGGTCCCGAAGGCAAGGAAGATCGATTCCTCTATCTGTGGCACCAGGAAGACCTGCGAGCAATCAAGTGAAGGGGTAAGAAAATAGCAAGAAGAGGGTATAAGAAAGTAAGAAGTGATGGGGAAAAGAGTTAAGGATGGTTGTCGGAAGGGCTCTTCTCGTTGGGCATCCAGGTGAATCTTCCAGGGGAGTCCAAGCCTGAAGATGGATTGGTGGCTTGCGAAGGAAGAAGGTAACTTAGGGCCTCTCACCCCTCAATGTCTCGAAGGATAAAGGCACTCTCTCACAGAGTTCGTAATCTAAGTAGACAAGGGCTAAAGGAAGAAGAAACTTCTCAAATTTTCATTTCCTCAAAACTATTTTTACAAGAGTAAGGCCCTTTATATAAGCTCCTATGTCCCATTCAAATTCAAATGAAAATAGTTACAAGTCTTCATCAAGGGGCACCCAAAATCTAAATTTGATCTCTTCAATTTGAAAATGCCCTTTGGCCGACCTTGATTTGGTGAAAACTTGATTTGGGGGAGTGAAGAGGGGAGGTTTTCTTCAAGAATCAAGGGATGTTCATTTGATTTTAAGATCCTTCCTTGGCCAGCCATGATTCTCTGGAAAAGGGCTTGATATGGGGATTGGAGAAGGGATGTTGTTGGCTTGGATCAAGGAGTGGTGTGATGGGGCGTCCAATATGGTATTGACCTTGAAAAGTTCCATCTTGTCTTGGCCGCCCAAGTGACTTGGTGATATGGCGCTTCCTCATGCCATGTGGCACAGATGAAGTAGGCTCCATGAGCCGAAGTGTCACTCCTATTTGGCATGGAGGGATGGCTTGATCTGTCAACAATTGGGCTTGACTTGAATGCCCACATATGTACCTATCTTTAAACAAGCTTGAGCCCATCTTCAAGTTGACTTAGGCTTGGGAACCAATTCACCTAATTACAGGACCCACTGACCCTATCTTGACAAAATTGGCCAAGATGCATGAATAAAACAAAAAAAATTGAAACCAATTACATGACTCAAAGTAACTTACTCAGGCTTGAAGTCTTATTACAGGACCCAACAATTAAAATCCTGATCAGAGATCCATATAGGGTTGAGGAGCCTCTGTCTAATCCTAATGCCCGCACCAATTCTCCCAGGGTGGGTGGAACTCGACCCTATCAAGTAATTGTTAACTTGGCTTTGGTATTTCTCAAGAAGGTCGAGGCGCTGCAAGTCCTCTCGGGTAATGCACGATTCATCAAACTCTGATTGGCCATTTCAACGGACCAAGTAACGCTGATAGCCTTTACCCTGGGTTATGATAGCTTGATCATCTAGGACACGCTCGATCCATTCTCCTCTCTCAAGTATAATTGGATGTTGACACTTAGGGTCGAGTTCACTCTCAAAGATAGATCAGGTCCAAATGGCTTGCTAGGTATGGCTACCGATTCCCTATACTTGACTAAGTTTGAGATATTGAAAGTCGAGCTAATGTCATAATCTGGGGGTAGCTCAAGCACATAGGCATTTAGGCCAACTCTCCTTATAACTTTAAAGGGGCCAGCTCCACGAGCATGAAGTTTCTTAACAGTTCCTAGGGAAAACCATTCAGGCCTAAGCCTAATCATTATAGAATCCCTTATTTCAATTCTTTGGCTTGCTTTCGGGAATGAGCCAAATTATTTCAAATTAGTGCTTAATGTAGAACTTTAACATGATGCAAAGTGCAGACTCAACATGCATTCCTATTGAGAGGAATTTTATTGGACTCCTAGGTCCTAAACCTAACAGACTATAGACTCTCTAGGTTTGACCATGGTTTGGCATGCACATGAAAATTTACAATGGGCTCCTAGAAAATGCCAGAGTACGCCAGAAGTAAGATGCAAACCTAACATGTGCAATGACTATGTGCAGTATGCTAATCTCAACAAGATGCAATATAATGATCCTAGAAATGTAGAGACTTCTAGGAAGGGCAAGAAATAAGATGTGGGTTCAGGGTTAGTCTGGTAGGGTAGGATATAAGAAGGGGTGTCAGGGATTAATCCTAGACTAATGAGGCTAACCTTATGATGTTGTGGTATATCTACAGGGTTTGCATAAGGAATAATGGGTTACTAATCTCAGGAAGATATCTATAATGGAAACTATAGGAGGGGGCTCATCCTGAGGGTACTGGGTTAAATAAGCCAAATCTTTAATAAATTCCTCGGGTTCTTGGATTTTAGGACTAGGCTTTGTAGGTGGGCTTTCTTCTAGTGGCTCCTCAAGTAAGACTCTAATGGTAGGGTTGGGTTCCTCAGCAATCTTTTTTTTAACTCCTCCACTAGACTTGATTCATAAAGTCTCCTTTGGATTCTTCGATGAGCTTAGAGTTTCTTTCTCTAGATTTTCAATGGGTTCAACCTTCTCAACTTAAAGTCATCACTGGGCTCAAGGGTTTCTTCATTTAAATTCTCAGTAAGTTCAACCTTTTCTCCCTGAAATTCCTTAAAGGTTTCTTCCTCAAATTCTTTCAGAGCCTCACTGCTTCTTAAGGATGTTCTTTTTGGGTCGACTCATGATTATCTTTAGTGGCCAAGATCCAAGCAGGAGTTCCCTTAGTAACCTCTTTTTCTAACTCCTTGGCCTTGATGAGGTCAATTCCTGGCTTCCTTTCCATTAGGCTACTAGATCCTCTTTTAGCCTAATCCTTAGGTTGAGTTGGACTGATTACAAATTTCTTTCCATGGTGACTAAGGCACAAGTATTAGTCCAACCAAAAAGGGTGGCATCATGATCGTAAAGCCAGGGTCGACCTAGGATAATGATACCGACTCCCACGGAAATGACATCACACCAAATCTTCTCCTCATATGATTCTAATTTGATCATGACTTGGCATCTAGACTTGATAGTAATTGAAGTTGAATCTATCCATGAGACCTTATAGGGGTTAGGATGGGGAACTGGGGTCAATCCTTGAAACTTGATAGAACTCAAAGAGACGGCGTTGACACGGCTCCCATTGTCTACTATGATCTTGCACACCTTATCCCCTAATTTGATGAAGGTTTGTAGGATGTTAGTCCTATGCCAATCTTCTTGCACTATATTCTGGGTTAGGATGTACCTAACTACTCCTAACAGGTCATTAGACTCGTGTAATTCATCCTCTTCTTTGTTCATGGGCTCCTGATTTGGTCTCCTAGGGTGAACCTCTTGGGCTGGTTTAGGATGTGGGGCTCTTCTGGGCTCAGCTTCTAAGGGGGAATCACATTGAGAGAATCTCCTAAGGTGGGGAGGTGACTCAGACTCTGGTTTAGTGTCTCCCGGGTCCTCTCCAAAGTTCCTAGCATTATCTCAAGTCCATCAAATCTTTGGTTCATCTTGACAATCTGCTCAGTGAGGATCCTAATTTGATTTTCGAGGTTATCCATGGGTTCACCTGACCAAGAGTGTTCTAGGTATACTGGACTCCGGACCTAGTTGACATGCAACAAAAATGAAGGCACTATGATTATGCTAGACTATGAGTTTAAACAGAATGGGTTAACTTAGACTACAGACATCACAACAACTGCCCTTTCACTAGCCAGGTAAGTGGTGGGAGTGTGGGAGAACCCCCCTGTTATTTGCAGGGACCCAATTAAGGAACCACAACACCACTTAGGTCGTTTGACACTAGACCTCTTGCCTTAAACACCAGCTTCCTGGTACTTATTGCAAGGTTATATGCACCAGTTTTCTCACAATGGTAAAACTCGACTCATTAATGTCCCTAAGCTATTAGGTTGCTAATTAGTTTTAGGTTAGGCTTAGGTTTGAAATGCAAGGGTGGTTGTTTTTGGACCAAGAAAAGGTAATGACCTCCTTCCCTTATCTAATGAAATTGTCGCCCTTAAGTCAATTATGCATATGATGGCATACACATGATGCCTAATGAAGTGAACTAAAGTTTTTTTGGGTTTTGATATGTATAGGCAAAAATATAAGTTGCTGAAAATTAAATGAGATGAACCTAAGTGCAAAATTAAACTATGAAAGTATGCTAAAATTGGACTTGCTGGAATTTCAGGATAGATTTGTTCTTAGGTAGTAATCAGGCATGTAGAGAACCTACAAACTGAAATAAATTCTAAAAAAATTCAAATAAATACTATCAATTATGTGGAATCTAGAAAAATAAGAATCATCATATTCTGAGACTTCTACAAGTAGGAACAATCAAAACAATAGACTATATAATGGTTGGATAAGATGCAAAATTTAATAAAGCTGAAATTACTTATCTCCTTGTTTTCTTCTTCAAGGATAAATCACATCGGCACTCCTACATGCCATAGAAAATCTCCTTTGAATGGGATGTGAGGGTCTTGTAGCCCTACTTATTTCTATGACTAGAAAGCCATGGTGAAGCACCCGATCTGAGTACTTAAAGAGAAACTAAGTCCTAACCATGCTCTGATACCAAACATGATGTGGGATGAAGCTCTGATACCAAACATGATGTGGGACTACTAAGAGAGATGATATGCATGCAAGTAATTTTCTTTATTTTTTTATATTTGAGGGGATTGATTGATTCCCGAATTCGAAGTAAGAATAGATTTAGGGATTTGCAAATGATAAGAGACTCTAGCATGCAGACATAGCCCCTAAGTAGTGATAAGAAAGGACCGCGGGATTGAGAAACCCTGATAGGACTTAGCTCTAAGACAATACCAACTTAGGAGACTAGCGAGTGCAAACCTTGAAGATTCAGATGCAACCGATGCTGAGTTCGCTCATACTTACGGATGCGACTTGGAAGATCAAGCCTTCGATACTATGGATTTTTTGGCTTTTCGTCCAATGGTCCCGAAGGCAAGGAAGACTGACTCCTCTACTCGTGGCACTAGGAGGACCTGCAAGCAACCAAGTGAAGGGGTTAGAAAATAGAAAGAAGAGGGTATAAGAAATAATGAAGTGATGGGGAAAAGAGTTGAGGATGGTGGTCGGAAGGGCTCTTCTGGGAATCCAGGTGGATCTTCCATGGGCATCCAAGCTTGAAGATGGGTAGGTGGCTTACGAAGGAAGATGGTTACTCAGGGCCTCTCATCCCTCGATGTCCCGAATGACAAAAGCACTCTTTCATAGAATTTCTAGTCTACGAAGACAAGGGCTAAAGGAAGAGAAACTTCTCAAATTTTCATTTCCTTAAAATTATTTTTAAAGTGGAGTAGGTCACTTTAAATAAGCTCCTAAGTCCCATTCAAAATTCAAATGAAAAGGGTTACAAGTCTTCATCAAGGGGCACCCAAAAATCTGAATTTGATCTCTTCAAATTTGAAAATCCCCTTTGGTCGACCTTGATTTGATGGAATGGCTTGATTTGCGGGAGTGAAGAGGGGAGGTTTTCTTCAAGAATCAAGGGATGTACATTTGATTTTAGACCCTTCCTTGGCTGGCCATGATTCTTTGGAAAAGGGATTGATATAGGGAGTGGAGAGGGGATGCTGTTGGCTTGGATCAAGGGGAGGTGTGATGGGGCATCCAACATAGCGTTGACCTTGAAAACTTCCATCTTGTCTTGGCCGGCCAAGTTACTTGGTGATGTGGCACATCCTCATGCCATGTGGCACAGATGAAGTAGCGCTCCATGAGCTAAAGTGGTGCTTTTACTTGGCATGGAGGGATGGCTTGATCCACCAACAATTGGGCTTGACTTGAATGCCCACATATGGACCCATCTTCAAACAAGCTTGAGGCCATCTTCAAGTTGACTTGGGCTTGGGAGCCAATTCAAATAATTATAGGACCCACTGACCCTAACTTGACCAAATTGGCCAAGATACATTACTAAAGCAAAAAAAAATTGAAACCAATTACATAACTCAAAAGTAACTTACTCAGGCTTGAAGCCTTATTACAGGACCCAACAGATTAAAACTCTAATAAGAGATCCACAAAGGGTTGAGGAGTCTCTGTCTAATCCTGGTGCCCACACCACCAAGCAAATAGTCCAACCCCATAGCCATCTCCTCCTCCTAAGCCACCATTTCGTAGCATAATGAGACCTGGCATAAGCTTTCCTCTACCTAGATTTGGACCTGCTTCTAAGACCTGCAATGCTAGCATCCCATCTCTAGTTCATACTTTCAGAACCTATGCACCTTACATTATTAATAATCCAGAGGATAGTGATAGTGATTAGATCATATCATAAAGATTTTATGCATTGGGATTTTATTGTAGTATCTTGTTTATGCTTTTATTATTGTGAATGCTTTGTATAACATTTGAGGTTGTGCTTTGAACATGAGATGTGTCAATTTTTGTACTATGTATTGGTTCTTTATATGAATGAAATGATACTAACTTTACTTCTTGTGTTTAAGAAATGAGCTTGAAATGAATTTACTTTACCATGCATTTGCCCTACTGCTGATGACAAAAAGGGGAGGGAGGGGGCAAGAGAGTACATGAGATTAAGTGAGAGTGTGAGATTATGGAGAGACAAGTGTGTGCATGAAATTAAAATCAAAGGGGGAGTAATATTTTTTATGTTTATTAGCTCTGATCCAATGTTCAACTTAAATTGAGGGGGAGCATTGTTTTGATTTTTTCTAATATACTCCTTACTTCATGCCTTGATATATGTTTCAACAATCTTGTTACATTCTATTTAACTCTTATACAAATCCATTGCTTTGGCATATTGCTTTATAAGCTTCGACACAAACATAGTATGCTATGATACATTATTGATATATTATAAATACACTCTTATACATACAAATTTCAAATTTTGATACATCTTACACAAGAATCTACTTTAATATATTGTGTAACTTAATATAGTTATATTTTGATACTTCTAATGCTCTAATACTCTTTATTTGATGAAGTCTTTTATACACATGTATATACATAGCTCTGATGCATTTTATAATGTAATTTCTTTAATCTTCATGACTAGTATTTTGTCATCATTAAAAAGGAGAAAATTATTGACCTTGAAAATAATTTCGATGATTACAAAATATTGGAGCATGAATAGTATACTAACATCTTTTAAATGTTAAGAATGCTATTATAGAGAGCTTTCTAATGGCTAATCATTCACGAAAGACCTTTTGAATTATTAGAATAGTTTGTGAGTTATTAAAATGATTAGTAATCTTCATGGATCTTTGAAAACTTCTTTGTATCATTATAAATTATTTTAAGTCCCTAAGAGAGTCTATGTATCATGGGAAGTGTGATGATCTCAATTTTGTCATTAAAAGTGTTAAAATGGTTGGATAGTTCATGGAAAGTCTTTAAAATGTTTTGAGATGTCATTTATACTCAAGGGTAAAGACTTGTTAAAATACTAGCTTAGACAAAAAGAGCCAACTTCCAAGGAAGAGCTGACTCCAGCATGGCATGTTGAACTAGCACAGCACACAAATGAGCCAACTCCTAGAATTTGAGCCGACTGTCTCAGTTTAACAAAAGCATGGATTTTTGGATACAGTGCAGAAGAGTCGTCTCCTAAAATTTGAGCCAACTCTCTCAAAGAAATAGAGATTTCTAGACATGGTACAGAAGAGTCATCCCCTAAAATTAGAGCTAGCTCTCTTAGAAAAATAGAGAGCATGTTTTCTGAAAATCCTACAGATGAGTTGACTCATAGCAAATGAGCCGATTCACAGCCTATTTGATAAAATAGTAATGACTAGTTCCAAAACTTTCAAATTTCATTTTTTAAGGATTCTAATGGCTATTTTTTGACTTCCAATAGTAAGAAATGGCTATAAAGGACTTTAAACTAATGAGAGATCACTTGAAGAAGTATAAATGCTTGGATTAAGGTTAAAGTCAAAGATTCCTAAGAACATTCCTTGACCAATCATTGCGAATAGTGAGAACTCTTAGTGTTGTCATCTAAAACTTAAGAGAAGCATTTCTCCTTCCCATCTACTCACTTGAAATATAAAAAGCAACCTAGAGAGCTTAGAAGATCAACCATTGAAGACTTGAAGAGTTTATAAGAGATGCTTCATTAGCAACCTTCTACTCTTTTGAGAGTTTGTTTATTGCTATATTTTTCTTTATTTTGGTGTTATTACAAGTTCAACAAGGAGCCGAAACTTGAAATTAGGTTGAAGATTTTGATTAGCTAGCTTAGAAAGCCAATTGGATTGTTTGTTAGCTCCAAAATAAATGATTATATAGGATTTTAATTTGTGAGTGATGAGGATGGACTCTGATGTAACCTAGGTTATTCGGAAAAGTGAAAACACCTAAACGAACTAGGACTATGGGAGGGCTAAGAAGCATCCCGGGACTAGGGCAAATTGGAACTAAATCCTAAAATAGCTTAACTCTTTTGGTTTTCAATTTTCTTGGTGGAGGAACAATGGGATGGAGGATATAAAACATGGACACTCTAGGACTAGGGATTCACCTTCACGGAGAGACGTCGCACCTCCAAGGCATCTCACCCACCCCACTACATGTAGTCTAGGACGTCCCACCCATCTCACTACACGTGGACCCTAGGGCGTCCCACCCAAATCGCTACCTGGGGCCATAAAGAAAAATCCCTAAGACCTAGAGGGGGACTCGATAGAAAAAGGGGATAACAAGGGCCTCACGCCCCTCAACGCTCGCATGGAGTGAAGGAAGTGGGGTCTCACACCCCTCGACACCCGTAGGTGAAGGAAAGATGGGCCTCAGCCCAGAACCAGAACCAATGGAAAATCAAAAAATTTCATATCAAACTTATTCATTACAGCGGGAGAGGGGGCCTTTATATAGAAAAACCAAAACCCTCAATTACTTAGCCTACAAAAAATCCAAAAAAGGAAATAAATTATATCAAAATCCATGCTACATCAATATTGGTGCTGATCTTCTCTAGAACGAATGTCGACTTGATGATCTACTCTGAAAAGCATGGTGCTCCGAATATTGGGATGCTCCAAAATCTGTGCAGACTCTACTCGTGGCCGTGCACACGGGAAGGAAATCATCTCCGTCGGCAACCGGTAGATGGGCGGCAATCGGGAAGCTGGCGGTGGACGAGGCTGGCGGACGGTGAGCGGTAAATGATCAACGGTGGCTATAGGTGGTGCGGCGGCACAGAGATGGCACGACATGCCCAGGGCATGCCGTTTGGTCTCCCACGACCGTGGGGAACCCCTGGGCACCGGCGAGGCCTCCGACGGCCAGACTTTGGCCAGCGGATGGCGGGACGACGGTGGATAGTGGGCGGCGGATGGTGGCAAGCGGTAGTGACTGGCGACGGCGCTGGGTGGCACGGCCTCACTGCGTGCCATTAGGTCTTTTCATGGCTGTGGGGCCCATGGGCACTAGTGAGGGCCCTCCGGTGGCACGGCATGAGCCGTAGGTGGTGGGCGGGTGGCCGGTGGCAGGCTGGCCGACGGCAGGCAGCGGCGGTCGTGGGTGACCATTGGTCTTCCCATGGACCATTCGTCTTCAATGGCGTGGGTGGCGGCGGATGCCGATTTTTCGGCCGGAATGGGAGGCTAAACCAACTGGATCTAGAGCTCTCCCTCTGTCAGATCCAGAGGCTCCTCAACCCTTTATGGATCTCAGATTAGGGTTCCACTTCCGTGAGTCTTGTAATAAGGCTATGAGCCAAAGCAATTTCATATTTTCTAG
Organism: Areca catechu; assembly: GCA_021397845.1. Classification (NCBI taxonomy): domain Eukaryota; kingdom Viridiplantae; phylum Streptophyta; class Magnoliopsida; order Arecales; family Arecaceae; genus Areca; species Areca catechu. The sequence goes on along the minus strand of CM038051.1, from coordinate 136,828,838 downwards.
TCATGTAGCTAGTCTAAGTTTGTTTAGTCTTGTTCCTTGACCAATTTGGGTCAAGTTAGGTCATGAGTCCTATATTTGCTTTTGGTTCGAGTCTGAGTTTGGACTGGGCCCAAGCCCAATTGAAGTCAACCTGGCTTTCAAGACCAAGTCAAGTCCTTGTGGGCCAACCCACCTCTTTCACTTGGAAAGATGCCAACTCAGGTGCCACCTCAACTACCTACGTGGTGCCACATCAGTTGCCACTTGGGCATTCAAGGAGGGAAACAAGGTGGTGCCCTCATGCATTCCACATGCCCTCCCCTTGCCTTTTTCTCTTGGGCAACATTGGAAGGAGGAGTGGTGGGGACACCAAAGGCACCATAATAAGATAGAGGCTTTTCAACCCTCTATGAATTGATCAATAATTTATGAGTCCATCTGTAATAAGGGCTTAGCCCATCTGAGTCCATTTTAGTTGTTATTTGAATCTTTTGAGTTGTTATTTCAGTTCTGTACTAGTCAGCTCATGTTGAGCTAGTTCAGTCCAATGCTAGTCAGCTCATGTTGAGCTAATTTTATTTTTTGAGTCCTGTCCAAGCATACTGAAGACTCAAGACTATATCATACAAGTGAAGACAAAGTCCAACTAGATTGAAGACATGGAAGTATAGCCCAAGTCCAACCTAGCTTGAAGATTTGAAGACCCCAGGAGGAAAATTCAGAAAACCATAATTTCTTGCAGATGCCCTCCAGATGCCCAGATTCTCTTCTAGATGCCAAAGTATATTCATAGATAATGGCATTCATGATTCCAGAGGTACATCTGCATCCTAGCCCAAAAAAATCAAGCCCAGGCACCATGCCCAAGCACCTAAGAAGCAAGATACCATGGAATATTCCTGCTACCTGGCTACCAGGCACCCCAGCTTCCAGAGGCCCAAACCCATGCGCCCAAGCCCCTTTGGGCTGGCCCCTTACTGCTCTTAGAATCCCAACATGCCCCCTTAGGCATCCTTGGAGTGTTGGCCAAGTCAAGAGAATTTTTAGGAATTTTTCTACCTAATGTTTCCTTATTTTCTAGCTAGGGTTTAAGAGGGAAAATGATTCTTATGTAAAGACTAATGTGCCCTTACTTGGAGCCCAAGGTTAAGGGTCTATTTAAAGGACCCTAGCCTCTTGTATGAAGAAAGATTTTGATATATGAAATAAACCTTGTGTTCTTCAATTGCTTTGTGTGATCACCCTGCTATATGCATAAAGGTGTTTGAGAGTTCTTCTTCCCGGTGTTTGCAACCATTTTCCTGCCACCAACCATCCTTCTAGCCCCTCCAAAACATTCTTCCCATTGCTGTTTTCCTTTATTTTCTTGATCTCTTTTGAGTTTTCTAACCCCTGACAGGTTTTTTTGCAGGTCCCCGAGTTCCTACGAATCCAACGACTCCAGCCAAGCCTCAATCATACCACCGAGTAGAAAGCCGGGTATCCACGGGTCTTTGGCTCGATTTTCCAGGCCGCATCCATCGAGAAACGAGAGATCCCTTCGTTATGATCTTCACCGGGCACTTCAAACATTGTCAGGTACACCCCCTCTACCTCCAGTCTTTATATTGTAGGATAACTTGCCCTAACCGAGGCTTCTCAGCCCCGGCGATCCTTCTTTAGTACTTTTCTAGGTTCTAATATGTATGCTTGGCTTCAAAAACTCATACAAAATCTACTACAACAAATTTTGATCTGAAATTTGGGAATTAATCACTTAACCTCACACATAAAACATATAAAAAGAATTGCATGCATATTAGTCCCGCATCATTTTGTATCAGAGCATAGATTAGAGCTTGTTTACTGCAATTTTTCAGTCCGTATATGCTCTGTTTTTTAAATTATTTGTCCCTGATAAAAACTCCAAAATTCTGAATTTTATTTTGATAGATTTGTAATAATTCACTATAATTTTCAAGATTTTTGAAGATTTTATTTCAGCCTGTGAATTTTCTGCAAGCCGAAATACAGCCTACAAATTTTCGGCTCTATTTTTTCAGCAAGACAAGTTTGGAAGTTTTAGGATTTGTTTAGCATCTTTTGCATATCTTTTAATTTTTGTATATTTCTTGCATATTAGGCCATAATTTGCAAGTTTTCTTCTATTTAATAAAATACCAAAAAAAATTATATATTCTCTAAAATACCAAAAAACATCTAAACCCTAATTTGCATCCTCATCTGCCTGCCATCATTGCATAATCTACCTTTAAGGGCACTCTTGCTATATCAAATAAGGGGAGGAGTTGATAACCTCTCCTTAGCCCAAAACCACATCCCTTGCATTCAGTCCCAAGCCTTAACCTAAAATTAACTAGACTTAATATGCCTTAGTGGGCTAGGGACACCAACTGGTCGGGTCTGGGCTAGTTTTAGATCAATGTGTCAAGTTAACCTGTGTGTGCCTTGTGCTCAGTGTCTAGAACGGTGGTTTATGGATTCAATCCCGAAGGGCTTCTGTGCTGGTCCGCCTACCTGGCCAATCTTTGATTGGTGTCTAGGATTGGCAATCAGGGACCTAACACTTCCCTTACACCTGCTTGGCTGAGTACAGGGTTACTATAGGCTAGTTTGCCATCCTGATTGAGCATCTAGTTTGGACTCTAGGTCTAGTCAGCTGTAGTCAGTCTGATCAAGTCTTGCATGAGCACTAGATCAGGGGTTTCATATCACCCACCTCCTTCACAAATGTCTGAACCCATGGAAAATTTGCAAGCCCAAATAAAAGCACTCACTGAGCTACTAACCCAATCCCTGGCCCAGTTGACTACCCAGTTAACTCAGTCTGGTACCCAAACCAACAATAGAATTGACCATCTTGCCAATACTTTGACTAGTTATAAGGCCGTGTAAGGACCATAGCAAGAACCCATGGGTCACAGACTGAGCCAGATCTTGAGTCCCCTCAACTTAGGAGGACCCCAAACCTTAATCTATACCATGAGGTCGAACCTAGGAGAGCCCCTTATCCTGACCCGTACTACAATCCTCAACCTTGGAGGACCCCAAACCCTGATCCATACCGAGAGGTTGAACCTAGGAGAGGCCCTCAGCCTGACCCATACAATAATACTGAACCTAGAAGAACCCCTTACCATGACCCTTATTATGATACTGAACCTAGAAGAACCCCTTACCATGACCCTTATTATGATACTGAACCCAAGAGAACCCAATACTCTGACCCATATAGGGAGTCCAATCCTAGGAGAACCCAATACTCTGACCCATATAGGGAGTCCAATCCTAGGAGAACCCAATACTATGACCCATATAGGGAGCCCAACCCTAGGAGTACCCAATATTCTGACCCATATAAGGAATCCAACCCTAGGAGAACCCAATATCCTGACCCATATAGGGAGCCCAACCTTAGCAGGACCCCATACCATGATCCATCCTTAGAACCTGACCATAGGCCAGACCCAAATCCTATGACCCAAGATCCTATAATCCCATGACACATAGATCTGCACCCTTGTCCTATGAGCCTAGAGAACCCATAACCCCTAGGTATCAATCTAGTACTAGTCAGGTTTTCCTTAGTCAACTTGGACCTCATAGGATTAGTATTCCTAAATATGAGCCCAATAGTGAGCCACTATCCCTTAGGCAACCTGAACCTACTAGGAGTAGTACCCATAATCATAGACCAGAACCTAACCAATTTCTCGCTAGCCAACCTTCTCCAACCATTCCTAAGATTCACAAGGCTTACATTAACACGAAAGTGTATGAAGCCGATGTGAGCCTAGTTGATGAGTATGAAGGAGAAGAGGAGACACATTTAGTAGATCTAGAATTAGTTGACCTAGTAGATACCCAGGTAAAAACCAACCCAGAGCTAGTTGACCTTGACCACATCCAACCTAAAGCTATAGTGGAAGAACAATTAGAGGAAGAGAACTTTAATACTAGGATTTTACCTGAGGAAACACTAGAAAATGATCTAATTGTAGAGCCTATTCCTAAATTCCATGAACAAGAAGACTTTATTCAGGATTTGGCTTACTTAACCCATTGCCCTCAGGATGAATCCCTTCCTGCCATTCCTATTGAAGATCTCTTCCCAGAAATTGTTGACCATCCTTCCATAGCATGGACCTTTTCTTGCCCATAGATATTCCACAATCTAGTAAGATTAGCCTCATTAGTCTAGGATTATTCCCTGACGCCCCTTCTTTTATCTTACTTGATCCAACTAAACCTTTTTCTCTACCCTACCAGACTAATTCTGAACCCACTTCCTATTTCCTACCCTTTCCTGAGTCTTCTCATGTGTCTAGAACTATTAGGTTACATTTTGTTGAGGTTACTAGGTTGCAAGGATCCATAGAGCCCATCCCATTTGCTACCTACTTTTGGCAGACCCTCTGGCACCTATTAGGAGTTACTTGCAAATTTTCTTCTGCATGTCACCCATCAACCATGACTCATGCCCCCATGCCCAAGTAGTAGTTAAGACCTAATAAATCTCTTTAGTCGAGTTTGTTAGGTGTAGGTTTGAGTCCTTTGAATCATTTGTTAGGAGTCTGCATGTGCCCAGCATGTTCACCACCTACACTAATTTTAAACAAACCGGCTAATTCCCGGAGATGGATCAAAGAATTTGATGTAGTGGATTCTATCTTGGTTAGGCTTAGGCCTAAAAGAAGCTTCATGCTCGCATAGCCGGACCTTTTAAAGTGATAGAGAAGGTTGGATCAAATGCCTAGGTGTTAGACATGCCTTCTGATTTGGGCATTAGTTCTACCTTCAATATTATAGACCTGGTTGAGTACAGGGAACCGGCAGTGATACCTAGTGAGGCCTTTGAACCTATTCCTTTTTATTGTGAGTGACAGTAACCTAGAGTGTCCACTAATAAATTTGGCCTGAGAGAGGAGAACGGATCGAGCGTATCCTGGTGATCAAGCCATTATGACCCGGGGCCACGGTTATCAATGCTTCCTGGTCTGATGGCAAGGTCGGCCAGAGTCGGACGATTCATGAATTTCTCGAGAGGACTTGTAGCACCTCAACCTAGAACTCCTCGAGAGATATGTGAGCCAGCTTTATCTTCACTCGACAGGGTCAAGTTCCTCCCACCCCGGGAGAATTGGTGGGGACATCAAAGGCACCAGAATAAGATAGAGGCTTTTCAACCATCTATGAATTGATCAATAATTTATGAGTCCATCTGTAATAAGGGCTTAGCCCATCTGAGTCCATTTTAGTTGTTATTTGAGTCTTTTGAATTGTTATTTCAGTTCTGTACTAGTCAGCTCATGTTGAGATAGTTCAGTCCAATTCTAGTCAGCTCATGTTGAGCTAATTTTGTTTTTTGAGTCCTGTCCAAGCATACTGAAGACTCAAGACTATATCATACAAGTGAAGACCAAGTCCAACTAGATTGAAGACATGGAAATATAGCGCAAGTCCAACCCAGCAAGAAGATTTGAAGACCCCAGGAGGAAAATTCAGAAAACCCTGATTTCTTGCAGATGCCCTCCAGATGCCCAGATTCCCTTCCAGATGCCAAAGTATATTCATAGATATGGGCATCCATGATTCCAAAGGTCCATTTGCATCCTAGCCCAAGGAAATCAAGCCTAGGTGCCAAGCCCAAGCCCCTAAGAAGCAAGATACCATGGAATATTCCTGCTACCTGGCTACCAGGCCACCCCAGCTTCCAGAGGCCCAAACCCATGCGCCCAAGCCCCTTTGGACCGGCCCCTTGCTGATCTTAGAAGCCAAACACACCCCCCTAGGCATCCTTGGAGTGTTGGCCAAGTCAAGAGAACTTTTAGGGATTTTTCAACCTAATGTTTCCTTATTTTCTTGCTATGGTTTGACAGGGAAAAGGATTCTTATGTAAAGACTAATGTGCCCTTACTTGGAGCCAAAGGTTAAGGTTCTATTTAAAGGACCCTAGCCTCTTGTATGAAGGGAGATTTTGATATATGAAATAAACCTTGAGTTCTTCAATTGCTTTGTGTGATTACCCTACTGTGTGCATAAAGGGGTTTGATAGTTCTTCTTCTCGGTGTTTGCAACAATCTTCCTGCCGCCAACCATCCTTCCAGCCCCTCAAAAACATTCTTCCCTTTGCTATTTTCCTTTATTTTCTTGATCTTCTTTGAGTTTTCTAACCCCTAACAGGTCGTTTGTAGATCTCCGAGTTCCTATGAATCCAACGTCTCCAGTCAAGCCTCAATCGGACCACCGAGCAGAAAACAGGGTATCCGCAGGTCTTTTTCTCGATTTTCCAGACCGCATCCATCAAGAAACGAGATATCCCTTCATCGCAATCTTCACCGGGTACTTCAGACATTATCAGGTACACCCCCTCTACCTCCAGTCTTAATATTATAGGAGAACTTGCCCTAACTGAGGCTTCTCAACCCGGCGATCCTTCTTTAGTACTTTTCTACGTTCTAATCTGCATGCTTGGCTTCAAGAATTCATACAAAATTCCCTATAACAAATTTTGATCTGAAATTCAGGAATTAATCACCTAACCTCACATATAAAACATACAAAAAGAATTGCATACATATTAGTCCCACATCAAGGAGATACCATCCCCCTCTTTCATCCCCCACATCATGCCATGGTCCATCAAATGTGGGGCGTTGAAGATCCTTGAAGAGACCAAGCCACAAAGCAAGCCCCCTTCCAAGCCTTCTTTCCAAAGTGTTCATGCAAGGATGGAAGGTCAAAGGACACACTCCCCTCTCCAAGCCTTCAACCATGCAATGCCCAAAGCTCTCTCCACTTGGTCAGCCTTGAATCACTCCAAAGAAGGGCGTTGAAGAATCCAAGGGAACACATCCCTTCAAGCAAGCCATGTCCCACATTTTCTTCCCAAATTGAACATGCTAATGAAGGAAGTCAAGAGGCCAATTTCCCTTTCCAAGCCTTTCCACATGCCACGCCCAATCCAAGTCCCTTTGGTCGGCCAAAGAGAGGAGAAGGTCAAAGGTTTTTGGCGCCCCATGAAAGCTTGTAATTTGTTTTCATTTGAAATTCAAATGGGCCTTGGGTGCCTATTTAAAGGACCCAATCCCTCCCTTGTAAAACTATTGAATGGTTAATAAAAAAAGAGTTTGAGTCTTCTATCTTCCAACCCTTGTCTCTTAGACTAGGTTAAGTGAAGTTGCCTTCGTCCCCAGGGACGTCGAGTGGTGTGAGGCCACCTGTCCGTTGCCCCAGGGCATCGCGAATCCTTCATCCTCCTGGACGTCGCGTGGTGTGAGGCCATAATCATTCATCCTCCGGGACATCGCAGGGTGCGAGGCCCCCAGTTATCTCCATCTTTGACTTGGGAACCCAGCCAGACACCGGGCTCAAAGCCCCTTCTCAACCCCATCTCAGTTTCTTTCTGTGCATCTCCCTATTCTGTTGATCCTTATCTTGTTTGCCTAAAGGTCATCCCTGGCATCTCGGGCATCGGAGATAGGTGGCTTTGCCATCGTGACCTTCCGACCAAAAGCCAGTGCTTCCACGGGTTCGACTGCTCAGGCATCTAGGCCGCATCCGCCGAGTTGAGCGATCTCTGCATCGGGTGCTTCAGACATGTTAGGTTTGCTCTCTCTATTTCCTAAGTAGGTATTGTATTTCGAGCTAGTCCTACAGGGGTTTCTTAATCCCGGGGTCCTGTTCTCATTCTCACTTTTAGGTCTTTGAACTGCTAGCATAAGTTTTCGTTACTCATCTTTCTTATTTCTTGCCTTTGCTTATGATCGGGAATCAAAACCCTAAGACAAACAACTAAAAAAAAAAAAAACTCATCAACCCTATAAAAAGAAATTCCTTGCATCATAAGCATCCATCCTAGCATCCCTAGCCCGACCCCCTTGTTCCACACCACGGTGTCACACGGATGGATGCATCCGTTCATCTTCCCACGGTGTGGGCAGTGGTGGACACCAGTTTTTCGATGGGGAGCGGGGCCGGCATGGGCCGATGACGGGCTGGCGGGGGCGGTCAAGGGTTGGGTGGCTTGGATCTCAGTGGCAGCGGGGTGGTGGGCTAGGGTTCGGGAGTTTTTAAAAAAAAAGATCATGGGAGAAGGATGAAGGGAGATGGAATAAGGCTAGGATAACTTAGGGATAAACCTAAAATAAAATTGGAATAGCGGGGATAGGTGGAATAGCGGGAATAGGAAAATAAAAAAATATGAGAAAATTAAGAAAATGGAAAAAAATATCCGGACGACGGCTGGATTCCCATCAGTGAGCCTGAGAGAAAAGAAACTGACTGTATTCTTGTGAGCATATAGTGAAATCACAAATGGACCTTGAAAAGTGGACATAGAAGTTGAGATTTCTCCGAACCAATATAAATTGCTATGTTTGTGTGATTATCTCTTTCCCTCTCTTATTCATTTAGCTTCTATACATCACACTACACTTGGATCAAACATTGCATAGTTTTTTAAAAGTACAAATCTATCTTAATTTTTTGGAAACCCAATCACCCCTCTTTTGGATTGTCGATCTGGGCAATAAAAGTTGGTCTTTTGAAGCCAATGGTGCTAATTGCCTTAAGGCTCTAACCAGTACTGAGCCGGTCCTTCGGAGCCAGGGGTGCTGATTGTCTTAGGATTTTGACCAGTAGCGAGTTGATCCTTTGGAGCCATGGGTGCTAATCGCCTTAGGGCTCAAATTGGTAGTGAGCCAGTCCTTTAGAGCCAGAGGTGCTAAGGCTCCTTACTATTTTTGGATCAATGAGGGATAGTTGAAGCTCTTGACCATCAAGTATCATCTAAAGCCATGGGCATTATGACCTTGGAGCTTGAAGATTTTTTTAATTTCTTACTAGTTAGTAGGAATATGCATAATCTAATCATAGTTAAAAATAGAGAAATCCACATTACTGATGGATGAGAGGAATCCCATGGTCTTGATAGGGGAGTCCTATCAAACTTTGAGATTCATGGTCTAGTTGTCTCCCAGTGAAGACTCATATCACCCTAGCTATGGATTGGCTTTCCATGGATTTGTAGGCTTACAAATATGTAAAAAGGAGCAGTGGTAGGTGGCTCAACTACATCACCTTTTGGTCTTAAGGGCTCGACTTTTGGGTAGTTAGTTTTGGGAGGATGACTTTTAACTAGATCTTGAATTGCCTTAGGCTCTGATCTTTATCATTATATGATTCTTCTCATCGTTTCCTTTGTCATCCTCTCTTCCTAAATAGAGAGCCTAGAAAATTTTTTGTTTTCAAGGAAGCCCATGACTCAATTCCCCAAATCCCCACAAGTAATGGCCCATCTTCTTTGGGGTGAGTAAAATAAAATCGCTAATGGCTAGGTGTTCTTCCATGGTGCACATCCTTATAACCTGTCACAATCTTAGTTTTATTCAGCCTCTTTTAATATGGTATATGCCTTTCCCTCTTCGCTTAAGTTTTCTCACTATTGTCGGTGATGGCTACTTTTCGTTGTGGTTGTTGGCACCTCGGGCTATGAGACATACAAGCTCTTTTGCCTTCATTGGCCAGGCTCATTGGGATGCAATGAAGACATTGGCAAGAAGAAGAAATTATAAACTAACAATCTTTGGTTTTAGTCCAATCTTTTTTTCAGGTTCCCATAAATATATGAAGAAATCCAACCTTATGAAGCACCTCTTGAAGACTCCTAATTCCATTTGAAGGAAGCAAATATGAAGTGTTCAAGTCCATAAATAAAACTAGTGAAGACCCCTTCTTTTCCAAGTCCAAGGGCCAGCCAAGATCATCTACAATGAAGCCCATCTTGGACCAGCCAAGCTATGAAGCATTCATTTACTTTGGAGCCTATTGAAAGATCAAACTTAAAAGGACATTGGTGCGGACACCAGACTCAGAAGAAGACTTCAGGGCTCCATCTGGATCTCTGATTGACCTTGCTCGAAGAATTAGGATTTTCTGGTTTTGTAATAAGGGTTGACTTGGTCAACTCAATTTTAGTTTGAGTCTGTAATTCCCTGCAATTTAAATTTTGTTGAGTCATGTTGACTCAGTACAAGTCCTAGTAGTGATCTAGGTCTTCTCCAGGTTGGTGCCACCTTTTTCAAGTCAATGTACAGGGTGCCACATTTTCTCCCATGCCCAAGCAAGTGGGCGCCACACTCCCAGCCACACGCCAGAGTCCAGGGGGCGCCACATCTCCATCCAGTGTGCTTTGGTCCCCACACCACAAGAAAGCAGGTCTCTTCTTTCATGCGCCACTTAAGGAGAGATCAATTTAGGATCCTCAATCCAAGGAGGCGCCCAAAATAATTCCATAAGAGCCAAGCTATGAAAAGAAAGGAGCAAAACTTGGGGAGCAAGACTAGGAGGCACCCAAAGACTTCCAAATAAAACCAAGCATGGAAGGAAAAAAATTTTCTTGAAGAGCAAGGCTAAGAGGCGCCACCTTCTTACCATTTGGAGCCACCAATCAACACTTATGGAAGCTCTTGGCAGGCCATATGAGAAGGATTTGATTCTACAAGCCTAATTTGAGGATCCATCCTATTAGTCCCACATGGAAAAATGTAAAACCCTGACCTCTTGTAAAGACCTATAAAATAAGCCCCTCTTATAAGTTTTAAAGGACACTGATGAATGAATTCAATTTCTGTGTGAGCAACTTTATGTTTCTCTCTTCCGCACTTGCATTCAGGTGTTGAGCTCCGTGAGGGAGTTAATCCGGTTCCCAGGAACCTTGAGGAGGTGTGAGATCTCCAACCCCAAAACCCTAGGTTAGCCACTTCAATTCCAAACCCTAGCCGCCCACCATCTTCTTCATTCCACCAAACATCCAAACCCTAATCTACCCCATCAGCTCACGGCCCCTCTCTTCTAAGTAGAGGCCGACCACCAGCATCCAGGTCCAGATCGGCTATTTTGACTACAGAGCAAATCCCAGAGGAAGTCAGATCAGCATCCAAGAGAATCAGGATTTCAGCAACATCAACTTTCAAGTTCTTCTTATCTGGTAAATCCTTCCTTGAGTATCTGGTTCCATAACTTGTTCTTCTTCTTTCCCAGATCTTGAGTTCAGGAGAAGCCAACTCTGCCAAAGGACCAGTATTGGAGGATCCATTACGAAGATATCCGAATCTGAGGATCCAACAATCTGCTCAAGAGAGTCCTTCCACTAAACTCTGTGAAGATCACTATCTGGTCCATAACCCTTCTCTTCTCTTTACTTCTGTCCTGTTGAAAGTTCAGAGCGAAACCCTAGGTCTGGGAGTTTCTCAACCCCCAGCGATCCTTTACTTCTGAACTACTCTGATAATCTTGTTTCTTTAAATTATGCTTTCAATTATTATATAGTTTCTTTCAATTTAGTTTAACTTTCCTTTGAGTCAAAGCCGACTTCTGAAAGTATAAAAAAAAGAAAGAAAAAAAAAAATAGTCTTAATTTACTTCCGCATCGCATCGTCTCTTTCGTTCTGCATCAGACATGTGGAAGGATTGGATGATGACAAATGTATCAAGGAGATGGCTCCACATGGAGCTTCTAAGCCTTTCTCTTATTAGGATTAGTTAGACTAGGAACTAATCTTGTAATTAATTACCAACTAAATCTGAATTAGTTGGCTCCTTAACCCACCCTTTTGCCACCCATTATGGCTGCCCTTGGCCTATAAATAGGATCAAGGCCTCCTCTTGTAAAGCAATGAATTACTTGAGTTGAATGAAAGCTTGATAGTTTATGTTCTCTTCCACCTTGCCAAGTTCATGAGTTCTTCTTGATGTTTGAGTGTTTCTCTTTAAGTTTAAGTTGGAGTGTTGAGTGTGATCTTGAATTTGAGTGAGTGCCTTGAGTTTGAAGGACCATAGTTCCATTTCCAAGCCCTTCTATCTAAGATCCAAGTAGTCCAAGAAGATGAAAAAGTGGTGCCCAAGATTTTCAGCAACTCTCTTCACTTCTCTTTGTTGATTCCTTCCTTTTTCTTTCATTTCTTTGAATCATGACCTTACCTTAACTCTTTTACAGGATCTTCTTGGTGATTTGAAGATGATGATGAAGGCTCCATGCGAAGGATCAAAGTTCCAATGGTAAATCCAAGTAAGGAGTGTAGATCTTATCTCTAGCCTTCAATTCTTGAGTGGTGAGTGCTTTCCTTCCATTTGAGCTTTCATTTCTCTTTATTATTGGAAAAAGATCCTCTTGATCCTTAGATCTGAGGTTCTTAAAGGTAGCTTAGCCTTGTTTGAGGGTTTCTATGCCCTTAGATCCTCTCTTTTATTTTTTGAAAGTAAGCTTGCACAAGGGTGTCAGATTTTCTGCTCACCTAGTTCCCAGATCGAAGTTCTTCATCCCTTCTACCCATGAATCCAACCATATCTGGAGCTCTAATGCTAGTATGTTGTTGCTAAGTGAGTAGATCGCATCTCCACACATCCATTTCATCAAATTCATCCCCCATCAGGATGCCAATCAATGATCCTGCTATAGGAGAGGATGAGGCAGTCACTTGCAATCATCGATCTGATCAAGGAAGAGTGAAGGGCTTACGGTCATATAGATCTAATCATGGAGAGGATGAGGTGGTCATCTTGTGAGTGTCGATGAGGGATATTCCATGGGTGTCAATTGAACCGAAGAGGTTGAGTGGGATATTCTCCTTTAATGGGTGCCACATCAAGCAGAGGAGAGGCTAGGATGATCAATTTCTTATGGGTGCTAATCAGACTAAGGAGGACGAGCTAAAACAGTTTCCCTACATCTCCGATCCGATCAAAGAAGGGGCCTAGCATGGGTTGGTGGTCATCTTGTGAGGACTGATGAGGGATCTTCCATAGGTGTTGATCGATGCTGAGCATAAGATCCTAGAGGTGATCTTCACTATGGATGACAATCGGAGCATTGGATTTGAGGCAGTCCTCCTTTTGAAGTGGTAAGGGGCATAATAGAAGAAGAAATGCCACATCTGCATACCCACCCTTGGGGACTAAGGACAATGCTCTTTAGAATAGATGTAACATGAAACTAATCATTATCATGGGTTGTCAAAAGTAATTCACCAACTAAAACTCTATATTTAGGGTGAGTCAGGATTGTATCCTCAGGAACCTTAGGGCTAAGTTACAATTTTTAAAAGCAAAGAGAGTAATTATTGTTGCGTAAAATAAAAATAAACAAGAAGTAAACTACCCTTAAGATTGAAGCAAGTAAAAAAGATAATTTCAGAGGTTATAAGTTGATCTTGCACTAATAAAACTATATTTCCTTTATAATTAAAATGTAATTAATTTTAAAGAATTATCTATCTTTCCTCGGCATGCTCCAACCCATAGATCACGGTGCATCTCTAAAAAGCAAGAGTTGTCCCTAAGCTTAATTTAACATTAAAGCATAATAAAGAGCAAATAAAAAATTCATAATTAAAAGTATAATATTTTATTGCATACCAAAGAAATACAAGAGAATGAAGAACAAAAAAAACCACACCCTACCTTGTTACAAGATCTCCTCTTCCCTACTAAACTTCTGAACTTAACTACTCCTTAAGTTGATCCCTTCCTATCCCCCTATGCAAAGGCTTTAGAGGGATTCCAGGGAATGATGCCTCTAGGTTGAGGTATAAGAGCTTTTTTATAGGTGTTAACAGGGGAGAGCTTCTCATGATTTTTTGATATGGGACTGAAGAAGAGGGATTATAGGAGTGGCTATGATTTTGTTTTATAAGATTTAATGGTTAGATGTGAATATACCCAAATCCAGTTGTATTAGGCTTCTAATTCTTCTTCCAACTAATATTTGACTAGTCAAGACTTTTCCAACCATTGGATCTAGATCAAATGCCAAAAAATCACTGCATCACCCATGATCAAACCAAACTTTAATTGGCTTTGATTTCATTGGATTGAGATCCAATGACTAAATCACTATACTTGTCTTCTTCCTTCAAATAGTAGATCCACCATCGCCCAAATGCCACCATCGAAACCTCCTCATGCTACCAAGACCTTGCCGCTGAAGTCCCCTCGTGCAGCCAAGACCTTGCCGAAATCCTTGTCACCACCACCGCCATGAGCCATGGATTTCCTTTCTTGGGTGGTCCTCAGTTCATCACTGCCGTGCCCTTCACCGTGCCACCCCTTCACTGCTCATTAGGGTATGAGTTCACTAAACTCATCTAACAAGAGAACATCAAATGGATGTCTTACTTGTCAAAAGAAAGTTCTCTTAGTGGAAGTTGTGCATATGATCCTTAGACCTGAGATGACCATAGTATCTTATGCACATGAACCCATGTTTTGATGCATACTCATTCATGAAAATTAAGTCATGTACGGGGTGCTTCTAGATATGGTGGATTGTGTATGAAGGTAATGAGTAGGTCAACAAGAAATCGATCACTCCTAGTAAGGGAAGAAGTTATCTCGTATGCTTCTTTGATCAAAGCTTGATGATATTAGATAGGATTTCTAATCTTTCATCGATCAAGTCTTCCTAATCGAATTGAGATGCGAAAGGATTAAGTGCTAGGGTTTGACATTTATCCATGTCCATCATTTATTCGGGATAAAAGAAGATCAAAGGATTGAAATGCACAATAACTTTTCACTAAAGGATATTTTGATAATTTCTATAAAATTCCTCACCTTCTAGGTATGCATGACACATTACTAGACATCAATCATATCTTGTAGGATTTTATGAATCAAATTGATCAAATTCATGTGTCAATTCGGAAGCTGGTTTTGAAGGGAAAGCAAAATGAGCATGCATGGTAGAAAAAAGTATATTTTAAAATAATTTTAAAATAAGCACAGTGGAAGGATTGGTAGATCGATTAAAATGATCTACCAATCTGCCGGCAACAGGAACAAGTATGATAATGTAGCATGCAAAAGACATCATAAGCAGGAAAAGAACTAAAAGGCATAAGGATACCTTACCATTAAACCTTTGGGAGGAGGTTGTGAAAAGCCCTCGAGCCACACACATGTCTGGCCTCTACGGGTAGTTCATACTAGGGCTCGATTCTAATTAACTCCCTTAGAGTGCTAGCTTCTTGGGATCCTTGAGGCTGATCTACTTCTTCTTGGAAGACAAGGAGGAGAGGTGGAACCCTTCCTAACTAGCTCTCTTACCAAGACCTAGCTTAAGTGCTAGGTAGTCACACACCCAAAATCCTAGTCTTCCCAAGCCTCTTTTCTTTTCCATCTCAAAATTTCAGTAATCCCATTCAACAGGAAAACTCCTTTTTTTCACCAACCAGCAGTCCCTAAAACAACCCTTATTTAAAAAGGCAACCATGAGAAGGAGAAAGAAAAAGGATGAGTGATTGGGGAGAAGGTCAAGAGCCATACTAAATTGGCTCTATGCTCATAAGGCAAGAATGACCATTATTCCATGAAAGCATGGAGCCAAAACCAGCCAAAACTCAAAATTTGAATTGAGGTCAAAACCTTCCAAAGAATACCATCATTCCATGAAGGCTTGGAGCTAAAACCAACCAAAATTTGAAATTTGAATTAAAGTCAAAACTTTCCAAAAATTCATTCCAGAATTTCTTTTCGTCATAGCCAAGTGTCGACACTACTTAGTTTCGACTTTCCAAGTGTTGATACTTGTAAGTGTTGACACTTACAAGTGTCGACACATGCAAATGTCGACACTTGGAACATGGTCAATCATATTGACCTCCAATGATGGCAAATGATTCTCAATCGTTGATCAGCCTTTCGATCAGATAGAAACCCCTATGGTGTGTGACCTCATAGGTTCGAACACTAAACCGGTAGCACTGGAACACTTCCAGTACCAATTAAAGTCATCATCTAGAAATGATACCCGATGTCCAGATAGGTCGAAGATTTGCAGAGCAACTTTCTAGAACCTCTGGCATATGGTTACCGCATAATTCATCTCTATGACCACATAATGCTCAAGATGTCCTAGGGTTTGACTGCCATCCCCAACCTGGTACATCCAGATCATGTCTTAACCTTACAATTTCTATGACTCCTTACATAAACTACCCTAGCTAACGTTTGGCTAAATTAAGACATAGTGAGTCATTCACTCCAAACCATTTGGAGGGGTCAATCCTATATTGATCCACCACCGCTTCACAAGTACATGACTATACCCAGAAGCCTTTCATCACTTGATTAAAAATTCAGGTAGTCCGGCACCAAAGTACAATGAGTTGCTAGCAAGCTACCAAGGTGACCTCAGGTCTGAGGGACACATATACCCATATCCCTTCACGAGCAATCCTTTGGCAGAAGGGAGCTCCACAGTTGGTCATTGATGTGGGGACATCCGTTGACGTGGAGCACACGAGCAGCTATGATGATAGAAGACATACCACTTGGGTGTAGTGCCCCGGTGCCCTATCGAGGCCAAACTCATTTAGTGAGCCCCACTGTTTGTTGCCAATTCCCTATCGAGGTCAACCCCCAGTCGAGACCGAGCTCATTGGGCAAGGACCCCCGTATAGGCCTGCTCCCTGCCGGGGATATGCCCATACCCTAGAGCGGAGCCCCCGATATGGAGTTTCCACCTAGAAGAACATATATTTGAATTATAGTGAAGCAAAGTCTAGTTGCCCATAGCTTTCTATAGGCGATGCCAGTGGTATGACGTGGGCACCCCCAGACCCTATGCCTGGCGATGCACTGCCATGTCCATAGCTGCACCACCAATAGCAATCGACGATCGTGGCGCAACACTTAGAGCTTCTCCAAGAAAAGAATATGGCCAAGGCCCCAGGACCTGCAGCCCTGGGCGGTCTTTCCCGAAATAAAAGTGCCCCTGCTATAAGGGGCATCGAAGCCAAGAAGAAGAGGGGCTCTGGCTTGAGCTCTCTCTCTCTCTCCCTTTGGAAGGAGGACTTTCTCGATTGAGAGCACAACCCGAAGGTCAAAGAAAGGGAGGATGGAGTCTCTCTCTCTCTCGAAGGTTCCCCTAATTCCACAGGGGTCTGACCCGACCTCCAAAGGAAGGTAAGTGGTGCGGGCACCAGGCTCAAGAAGAGACTCCAACCAATACAGATTAAGCTAGATTGTTTATGGATGGAAGATTGAGAGTTTAAGTCCTGTAATAAGTTTTAATTGGGTTTATTAGTCCTATATTTATATCATCTAGGTAATTGAGTAATGTATTTAATTCAATTGGGTTCTTTATGGCAATTTGGTCAAGAGGAGTTCTGTCCAAGTCCAACCTGGTTTCAGCACAATAAAGTCAAGAAGGCTAGTGGTGGATGGGTGCATGGACCATGGGATCACCAACTTGGAAGCCACTTCATCATTCCACCTTGCCACATCACCAAGACACCTCACCAAGGATTGTCGCCCAAGAGAAGATGGAGTTTGAATTGTCCCACAATTTCCTCCACAATCACCTCCCCTCTTCATGGGACGCCCCATTATTTTCTCCTTGTAATTTGGTGTAGTTTGAATTTGAAAAGGCTTGGTGATATATAAAAAAAGGCTCCTAACCTTCTTGTAATCATCATGAATGAATGAATGAAATTTTCTTGAAAAAAATTTCCTTGCTTGTTAGCTTGTTCCCTTGTGAGAAGGTGGGCATGAGGCCTAGAGTGATTTCCTTTCCATCTCCACACATCCAACATATTTTCCTCCCCTTCCATCTTATAATCCATTCGATCAACCAAAGAAGCACTTATTTAGTCCATGCCTAGTCCTTATCCCCTCCATTTCCAATGAATCCAATCCTCCAAGGTGTTCTTCACACAATCTAACAAGGAGTTATCATTCCAAAGAAGCCATAGAAGATCCATGCCAAGACTACTCCAAGCTTCCTTTCTTCATTTCAAAGATTCTTTTCCTCCACTTCTCCATTTCAATCTATATCCTCTAATCCCTCTACATCTCTTTGTTGCAAGATCCCCAAGCTTCCAGGATCCAAAGGAGAAGGTCTACCATGTCAAGAATTAGATACAAGAGGCTTTGCAACCTAGAGGAATCTCCTTGTCATCCAGGAACTTCTTCTTTGAGTGTTTCCATTCCTAACCTTTGGAATAACGATTACCGGGTACAATTCTTTAGAAAGACTTTCAAATCTGAAATATTATATTAGACTTAGCCCTAACCTGATTGGTTTCTTAGCCACAAAGGTCCTTCTCTTATTTACTTTGAAAAGATTTTATTTCAAGTCATGTTTAGCGTTTAAATTCCTCTCATAGAAATTCTAATTATTTTACATTGAATGGCAGCATATATTTACTTCATTTTTCATTTAGTCATTACTAATTCCATTAAGGTTACATCATTCCATCATCATTCTCCATCATCTAGGTATCAGAGCATGGTAGGTTAGGGCACATTTTCAAAATTATGCTTATAAAACAGGCTTGCTAGAATTTCTGCATGTTCTGTCATATTTTTCATGCATTATCTAAGTTCCAAGGACTACCCAGCACAGCACATATTTTAATTTTTAATTTCATTTCATCTATTACATCATCTGTGAGTTAGGAGTGTTCTGTGATTTTTTCTAAATTTTTGAGACTGATACATAGCACTTCTCTGCCCCACTTCTAAAATGCAACACACAAAAAAAAAATATGCACCTAAATCTAGGGTTCATATGCATGTTTGCACACATCTCATGGTAAATTAATTTAAGGGCATCAATATGACATGGGGGCAGGATTTCATCAACTTTCCTTAGCCCAATACCACCACCCTACATAGCTAACCTAACCCTTAATTAAAATTGAGTAGTACTCTAATTCCTACGGACACTCATAGGTCTAGTTCAAGTCATTTGTGAAAACTAGTGCACCCACTCCTACATCTATTTCTGAAAGCTGGTGTCTAGGCCAGACGTCAAGTGGCAAACGTCCTAAGCAGTTCTTGTGATTTTTAATTAGGACCTAGCAAGAGCTGGGGGAGCCTCCCACAGACCCTCCTCTTACCTAGCTAGTGGATAGGATAGCTGTTGATTTGGTTGGACTTAGTCGATTCACCTTACTTGAGTTACTAGGTCTAACAAATCCCTAGCTCAAGTTTGAGTCTATGTGCGCATGACAACTAGATCAGGGATAACCTACCAACAAACCCAAGCTCAATCAAGTGCAACCATGGACTAAAATTTTGAGACCTTGATGAAAGCCCTGAATGATCAAATGGCCTGACTGAACCAAAACCTGACTGACCAATTGGCCCAGACCAACCAAAGTATGACTGATCAGATTACCCACATCACTATTAGGCTTGACCGATTAGAGGCTCGTGCCCCTGGAAGAACCCATGAAGTCCAGATTGAATTAGAGCATGAACCAGAGTTTGGTACACCTATCAACCATAGAAGGGCTCCACACCAAGACCTTTTCCTTGAACAAAATCCTAGGAGACCCAACCCTGATCGAGTCCATGACCCGAACCCTAGGAGAGCACACCATGACCCAGCTTATGAGCCAAATCCTAGGAGACCCATTCAGGACCAAATAAACCATGATGACCGAACCCTTAGGAACATTAGGTTGGAAGCACCCACTTTTGATGGAAATCTAGATCCTAAGGTTTTTATAGATTAGGAGGGAGAGATGGATCAGTATTTTGAGTGGTACAAAATGACTGAGGAAAGGAAGTGCAAATTTGTGAAGCTTAGATTAATCCGTCAAGCTAGGCTATACTAGGAAAATGGTAGGGACACCAGGATCAGACACAGATCACTAGATCCCATTTGGTTAATTGATTACAGTTTTAATTTTGAAACTTTAATCATGTGTTAAAGTTTTGAATGTTTTTAATCAATTAAGATTGAGTCCTGTAATAAGTTGACGTTAGTTGATTTGTCTTAACCCTCAATCTTAGTCAGCATATTGAGTCCTGTACTTCAATTATGAGTCCAATATGAGTTCAAATTTTATACAAGATAAGAGGTTACCCTATTTTAGAGTTCCATTCCACCAAGTCACATCCAAGATTCAAAGGCCACTATATCAGCCTATTGGATTTTGTGTGACAACCTAGGATCCAAGATGCTTCCAGAAACCCTGATTCCTTTCAGATGCTTTCTGGATGCCCAGATTTTTTTCCAAATGCCAGAGAATATTCTTAAACCAGGGCATCCATGATTCCAGAGGTCCATCTATGCCCAGCCAAGGAGAAATTAACCCTAGGCACCAAGTCCAAGTCCTTAAGAAGCAAGATTCCAGCCAGATTCCATGGAATTTGCCAGCCCATGTGACCAGCCCCTGGAAGCCCACCTGGGCCCTAAGGTCCAAAACTAAATTTATGGAGTTTGACCAAGTCCAAGCCAAGAGGAGGCACCCATGAGTTGACTAGTCAAAGTATGAAGGGAGAAAGAGAAGACTAGTCTAAGTCCTAACCTCTTAAGGCTTTCTTTCCTAACCTATTAAGGATCTCTTTTTCTAATGTCTTAAGGAATGGTTATTGTTGGCTTTGGCTCCTTAGTTTTGATGATTAACAAAAGGTTGAGTATATGTTTGGACTAATGTTTCATTTCAAGATAAAGTTTCAGGACTTAGGTTATTCAAAAAGAGTATCAAAAGTACAATGATGAAACCAAGCTTGCTTGATTTGGGAAAGAGCTCTTCTACTTTGAACAAGAATAAATTTCTCATATTGGACCCTATTAATTAAGAAGCAATTGACAAAAGAAACAAAGGCTTAGTGAAACACAAGCATGGCACGCATCTCTCTAGAGTTTCAGAAAAATTCAGACCAGAGGTCGACCACCAGAGGTCGACACCTTGCCAAAGGTCGACCACCAGAGGTTGACTCATGAAGAAAAGAAAAGTTCAGCAAGGCCGGCATGGCAAAATTTCAGAGGCACGCTCCAGAGGTCGACACCTGTCCAGAGGTCGACACCAGAGGTCGACTCATCGCCTAAGAATTCAAACTTGGCAGAACTATGGTTTTTAGATTTTTGCCTAAGATAAACTGGAGGTTGACTCATGAGGTCGATACTTGATCCAGAGGTCGACTCATGAGGTCGACTCATGGCATAACGGCTAGTTTTTCTAAACTTTTAATTTGATTTCTAACGGCCATAAACGGCCATATTTTTGATTCTAACGGTCTTGTGGAGTTGTTTCAGTTTGAATGAGGTATTTAACCTCCACCTAACTTCAAAAAAGATAAGGAGACAGTGAAAAAGAAGGGAGTGAAAGTACAATGCCTTCAATCAATTCTAAGCCAAAAACAGTGAGAAAACCAAGAGATTCCTTAGCCAAAAGCTTTCCATCTTTGAGGAATCCAACTTTCAAGTCTTTAGCATTTAGTGAGGTCCAAGATTCCAAGAGAAAGGCTAGAAGAGTCTCCAACAAGAGCTACATCGAATTACTTTTGCTCAAAAAGGAGTTTGTCTTGTTTTTATTCATTGTATTCATATTCTATTTGTGGTAACCTAATTTCAATGAAATTTGAAACTAGTGTGAGGTTTGTTGGTAAGCCAATTGTTAAAACCAACTAGGGTTGCTTGTAAGCCCGAAGCCAAAACAAGTGTGTGAGGTTTGTTGGTGAGCCAATTATTA
This sequence comes from Areca catechu, assembly GCA_021397845.1. Classification (NCBI taxonomy): domain Eukaryota; kingdom Viridiplantae; phylum Streptophyta; class Magnoliopsida; order Arecales; family Arecaceae; genus Areca; species Areca catechu. The sequence goes on along the minus strand of CM038051.1, from coordinate 136,807,371 downwards.
AAACCAACTAGGGTTGCTTGTAAGCCCGAAGCCAAAACAAGTGTGTAAGGTTTTGACTTGTGAGCCTTGTAAAACAAGTCGGCTGTAATCTAGAGAAGATTATAGTGGAAATTCCCAAGTGGAGCTTGGGGAGTGGATGTAGGTGCTAGGTGCACCGAACCACTATACTTCTTGTGTGTTTGCATTGCTTTACTCTTCTTTTGCTCTTTAATTGTTGTTATCTTTCATTGCTTCCGTTGCACAATTACTTGAGCACTATCACTCTTCACTTTTGAACTTGATAGCACATATATTGCTTTAATTTTTAAAATACCCAATTCACCCCCCCTCTTGGGCACCATATCTGGGCAACAAGTGGTATTAGAGCACCGGTACTCTCTTGTAGGTCCAATAATCTTAAGTGAAAGATCATGGCCACCCCAATTGGAATGGGTGTAGTTGAAGGACAAGCATCAAATCGCCCTCCTTTCTTTAATGGCACAAACTACACATACTGAAAAACTCATATGCGTATTTATTTACAAGCTGTAGATTATCATATATGGAGAGTAATTACTAAAGGGCCTCATCAGCCCACTCACCTGGTTAATGGCATTATCACCCCAAAATCTGAAGAAGAATGGGATAACAATGACATCAAATGCTAAGGCGATGAATTTGCTATTCTGTGCACTTGACCCTAGTGAATTTAACAGAATATCAAATTGTATTTCCGCCAAAGAAATTTGGGATACACTTGAGGTTACCCATGAGGGTACACACCAAGTGAAGACCACAAAGGTGAACATGCTGATTCATATGTATGAGATGTTCAGGATGGAACCAACTGAAAGTATAAGTGAAATGTATACTAGATTTACCAATATAGTAAATGGTATGAGGAGTTTGGGAAAATTATATCTAATGGTGAACTGGTTAACAAACTTCTTAGGTCTCTTCCGGCTTCATGGGATGCGAAAGTAACAGCGATAGAAGAAGCCAAGGATGTCAATACTCTACCTCTTGAGCAGCTTCTTTGATGCAGAACAAAGAACAAAGAAGCGTATGCGGAAGTAAAATTAAGATTAATTCTTTTTTTTTTTTTTATATTTTAAAAATTGGCTTTGACTCAAAGTAAAGTTAAACTAAGTTGATGGAAACTAGGTAAGGTTTTAAAGCACAATTTAGAAGAAGCTAAGTTATCAGAGTAGTTCAGAAGTAACGGATCGCTGGGGGTTGAGAAACTCCCAGACCTAGGGTTTCGCTCTGAACTTTCAACTGGACAGAAATAGAGAGAAGATATGGTTTACCAACCAGACAGTGATCTTCACAGAATTTGGGTGGAAGAACTCTCTTGAGCAAATTATTGGATCCTTGGATTCAGCTATCTTCGCAATGGATCCTCCAATACTGGTCTCGTGGCTGGGTTGGCTTCTCCTGAACTCAAGATCTGGGAAGAAGAAAAACAAGTGATGGATTCAGAGACTCAGGGAAGGATTTACCAGTTCAAAGAACTCGAAGGCTAATGTCGCTGAGATCTGGATTCTCTTGAAGGCTGATTCAACTCCCTCTGAAAAGAGCTATGGATCTGAAGTATCCGGACTGGATCTCGATGCTGGTGGTCGGCCTGGGCTTGGAGAGAGAGGCCATGGGAGGTGGAATAGGCTAGGGTTTGGTGGATTGAAGTGGATGGTGGGCGGCTAGGGTTTTGGAGTAGAAGTGGCTAACCTAGGGTTTGGGTTTTGGAGATCTCACACCTCCTCAAGGTTCATGGGGGAACCCGGATTTACTCCCTCATGGAGCTCAACACCTGGATGCAAGTGCGGAAGAGAGAAAACACAGAGTTTGCTCACAAAAAAAAAAGTTGGTTTCGTTCATCTGATTGATTTCAAATTAGGATTGTAGGATAAATCCCTACTCATATGGCCGGCCAAATAATTCCATAAGATGATTGAGGCTTCAAAAAAGGAAAGTGGGTGGCGCCTCCTTGCCTTGACCTCCAAGAAAATTATTTTTTCCTTCTATGCATGGCCTTATCTGGAAGTGTTTGGGCGCCTCTTAACCTTTCCCTCCAAGAGAAATTTTTTACCTTTTATATCTGGCTTTATTTGGAATGACTAGGGCGCCTCCTAACCTTTCTCTTCAAGAGAAATCTCCTTCCTTCCATGGCTCAACCTTTTTTGGATACCTCCTTTTCTTTCTCCCAAAGTTATGGTTCTTCCTAACTTTGCTTTGGGTATTTTTGGCAGGTAATGGGCGCCTCCTTGAAGTTCTCTCCAAGAAACTTTCTTCCCATTCATAGTTTGGCTCATATGGAAGTCTTGGGCCGCCCCCTTGTTTTGTGGATCCTTGGTTACATTCTCCTCAATTGGCGCATGAAAGAAAAAAGCTGCTATCTGTGGTGTGGGGACCAAAGTCTACTGGATGAAGATGTGGCGCCCCCTGGACTCAGGCGTGTGGCTGGGAGTGTGGCGCCCACTTGCTTGGCCTTGGGAGAAAATGTAACACCTCAGGTTGAAGCCCTAGTCCCCTACTGAGTCAACATGGCTCAACCAAATAAAAATGCAGGTAATACAGACTCAAGCTAAAATTGAGTTGATCAAGTCAACCCTTATTACAAGCCAAAAAACCCTAATTCTTCGGGCAAGGTTAATCAGAGATCTAGATGGAGCTCTGAAGTCTTCTTCTAAGTCTGGTGCCCGCACCATTCTTGGATCACTGATGATTTACGAGCTTTCACTAAAGCAGAAGACAGTGGACAATGACAAGAAAAAGAAAGCCATAGCCTTCAAGTCCACTACAATGGAAGAGTCAAGTGATGAATCAAAAGAAGAAGCTGATGATGATGAGACAGCCCTCATTACAAAAAAATTCAAAAGATTCATGAGAAAGAAGAAAGGCTTCTACAAGAAAAGGCCACAAAAAGGTGATCACAATAAAGATAAAGAGAATGAAAAAGAAAGGGATCCACCCATCTGCTTCGAGTGCAAGAAGCTTGGACATTATAAAACGGATTGCCCTTTGCTTAAAAAGAGTCGAAGGATGTTGAGAAAGAAAGCCATGATAGCTACCTGGAGTGAGAGTGAGGACTCCGCAGTGATGAAGAGCAGCAGGTAGTCACCAACCTGTGTTTCATAGCAAATGAAGATGATGAGGTAAATTCTGAACCTGAAATTGAATTTACTTTTAATTAACTACATGATGCTTTTGATGATTTAGTTATGGAATATGAAAAATTAAAACTGAAAAATAAGAAATTAACAAAGCTAAATCATGAGCTTACCAAAAATTCAGACAAGTTTTCAACTGAAATTGAAGATTTAATTCAAGAAAACAAGAAATTAACTGAACATGTAAAGACCTTGAAAAATGATAAGGACAATCTTTTAAAAGAAAAGGATTCTTTGAAAAGTAATAGAAGTTTTGAAACTAATGAGAAAATTGAAAAACAAAACAAAGAATTATTGCTTCAAAATAAGAATTACAAAGAAGAGTTAGAAAAAGCAAAACCTTTTGTAGAAATGTTTACTTATAGTTCAGAAAAATTAAGTATGCTTTTAAACAGTCAACATGCAGTTTTTAACAAAGCTGGACTTGGATTTAAGCTACATAATCAACAAAAACTTTATAAAAACTTTTTCATACCTGCATCTTCTAATATTACCTGCTATGCATGTGGTAAGCTAGGACATAAATCATATATTTGTAATAGAAGAAAATTAAGTACCTTTGGAAAGATTTGGGTTCCAAAAGGAACCAATTTGACCAACCCTAAAGGACCCAAGATGACTTGGGTACCTAAAGTTTCAACTTGATCAATTTCTGCAGGTGTGTCTTACAACCAAAAATAAAAGAAAAATGTGGTATCTGGATAGTGGTTGCTCAAGGCACATGACTGGGGATGTGAGGCAATTATCATCACTAGTAGCTATAGATGGTGGAAACGTTACTTTTGGTGATAATGGAAAAGGCAAAATCATCGGAATTGGTAAAATCCATATCACCCCTAATGCTTATGTAGATAATGTATTATTTGTTGATGGCTTGAAGCATAATCTTTTTAGCATTAGTCAGTTTTGTGACAAGGGTTTTAAAGTAATTTTTGAATCATCTTTGTGCATGGTATCTAGTCTAGATGTCAATGGCATCAAGTTCACTGGTCATAGGCATGGAAACATTTACATGGTTGATCTTAATGATCTAGCCATGGAAAGTGGTCAATGCATAGTGGCTAGGGAAGCCAAGGCAAGTGAAACTAGTTGGCTTTGGCATCGTAGGCTAGGGCATGCTAGTATGCAGTTGATTTCAAAATTAAGCAAAAAGAATCTTGTAAAAGAATTGCCAAAACTTACATTTGAAAAAGATAAGATTTATGCTGCATGTCAATTTGGAAAACAAACTAAATCTACTTTCAAACCTAAAGGAGTAGTATCTACTACTAGACCCCTTGAATTATTGTACAAGGACCTCTTTGGACCAACCAGAACAACTAGTTTGGGAGGTAAGAAATATGGGCTAGTAATTGTAGATGATTACTCACGATTTACTTGGGTAATATTTTTAGCTCATAAAGATGAAACGTTTTTAGCTTTTGTTAAATTTCATAAAAGGGTTTCAAACGAAAAAGATCTCACTATTATTTCTTTGTGTAGTGATCATGGAACTGAATTTGACAATCATGATTTTGAAGCTTTTTGTAATGAAAATGGCATTAGTCATAATTTTTCTACACCTAGGACACCTCAACAAAATGTGGTGGTAGAAAGAAAGAATAGGATTCTTGAAGAAATGGCATGCACAATGCTTTACGAAAATGATTTACCTAGATATTTTTGGGCAGAAGCCATTAATACTTCCTATTACATTTTAAATCATGTTTTAATTCGACCTATTTTGAAGAAAACACCATATGAGCTTTGGAAAAATCGGAAACCTAATCTTAAGTATTTTCGTGTATTTGGTTGCCGCTGTTTCATATTAAACAATGGCAAAGATAATATCAGTAAATTTGATGCCAAGTCAGATGAGGGTATCTTCTTAGGATACTCTACTTCTAGCAAGGCATACAGGGTCTTCAACAGAAGAACTCTTCTGGTTGAAGAATCAATTCATGTAGTGTTTGATGAATCTAGCGAAAAATCTTCTAGAAAAGAAGATTCTATTGATGATGAAATAGGTACAAAGAAGCTTAAACAATTGACAATCAATGAAGATGAGCCCAAAGGAGATGATGATCAAGAAAATGAAGATCAAACTCAAGAGATCAATGCAACTTCACCAAAACCATTACCTAAAGAGTGGAGGTATGCACACGGACACCCCAAAGAGATAATAATTGGTGATCCATCAAAGGGAGTAAGTACATGCTCTTCTATCAGAAATGTTTATGATTATTTAGCTTTTGTATCTCAGATAGAGCCTAAGTCAATTGAAGAAGCTGAAAAAGATTGTAACTAGATTAATGCTATTCAAGATGAACTAAATCAATTTAAAAGAAATAACGTTTGGACTTTAACTGAAAGACCCCATAATGTTTCTGTAATTGGCACAAAATGGATTTTTAGAAATAAACTTGATGAACATGGTATTGTAACTAGAAACAAAGCTAGACTTGTTGCTAAAGGCTACAACTAGGAAGAAGGGATCGACTTTGATGAAACCTTTGATCCTGTTACTAGGCTGGAAGCAATTAGACTTTTACTTGCTTTTGCTTGTTTTATGGATTTCAAGTTATTTCAAATGGATGTTAAAAGTACTTTTTAAATAGATTTATTGAAGAGGAAGTTTATGTTGAACAACCTCCTGGTTTTGAAAATCATGAATTTCCTAACCATGTTTTAAATTGCATAAAGCATTGTATGGTTTAAAGCAAGCTCCTAGAGCTTGGTATGATAGATTAAGTTCTTTTTGATGAAGAATGACTTTTCTAGAGGTAATGTAGATAATACATTGTTTTTGAAAAGAAAAATGATGATCTCTTAGTAGTACAAATCTATGTAGATAATATTATTTTTGGTGCTACTAACGAATGTCTTTGTCAAGAATTTGCAAAGTTAATGCAGAGTGAGTTCGAGATGAGCATGATGGGAGAACTCAACTTCTTCCTTGGACTCCAAATTAAGCAAACCAAAGAGGGGATCTCCATCAACCAAGCCAAGTACACAAGGGAAATATTGAAAAAGTTTGGGATGGAGACTACCAAACCAATAGGTACCCCTATGAGCTCTTCATGTAAATTAGACAAAGATGAATATGGTAAATCAGTAGATCAAAAATTATATAGCGGCATGATTGGTTCATTGCTATATCTAACTGCCAGTAGACCAGATATAATGTTCAGTGTTTGTATGTGTGCACGTTTTCAGTCTGCTCCTAAAGAATCACATCTCTTAGTTGTAAAACGTATATTTAGATACTTATCTGGGTCAATTGAAATTGGTCTTTGGTACTCTAGAGAGTCATCATATGAATTGATTGCATATTCTGATACTGATTTTGCTAGGTGTAAACTTGATCGTAAAAGTACTAGTGGAACTTGTCAATTCCTAGGAGTTAATTTGATTTCATGGAGCAGCAAGAAACAGAATTCGGTTGCTCTATCTACGGTGGAAGCCGAATATATAGCAGCTGGAAGCTATTGTGCTCAGATTCTATGGATCAAACAACAACTCGAGGACTTTGGCATCAAACTAACTAAGACACCCATAAGATGTGATAATACTAGTGTAATCAATTTAATGAAAAATCATGTACAACATTCAAGAAGCAAACATATTGAAATAAGACATCACTTCATAAGAGATCACGTTCAAAACTCTAATGTGTTGTTAGAATTTATTTGTACTGATTATCAATTGGCTGATATTTTCACAAAACCATTGAATGAAGATAGATTCTGTATGATCAGAAGAGAACTGGGAGTCATTGATCCTTTTGCTTGAAATTCTTTAATTTTCATCAAAATTGCTTAAAAAATTGATTTATAAATTCTCAAATATGTTTAAAGCTTATTTTTCTAAATTTTATCAATTTTTTAATTTTACTGAATTTTATTTTGGCAAATTTTTTTTGGAGGTCGACACTTAGGATTTCAGAGGTCGACACTTGGGGTCGACCCCTGAAATTTTTGAGAGGTCGACACTTGGACGGAAAACATCTTTTTTAAAACCCGTCCGCAAGCCTCTTTTTCTCCATTTCTTTCCATTTCTCCTTCGTGTGGTCCCCCTCCAACTTCCCTAAAACTCTAAACAGTGGATTTCCAACGCTCTCCATCCTCTTTTTGGGTAATCTTCTCCTCTCCTCTTGTTTTCTTTTGAACCAAACCGTTTTTGACCGTGTTCTTTGTTTTTGGACAACCGAAAGCTTTTGCCTCTATCTTCCCTCAAATATCGGTTGTTTCTCAATTGAAATCACTTATTTCTTTCCTCTGTTTCTTGCATTTCCTCTATTTACTCTCGATTTTCTCCATTTTTACAAACCCTATCTTACCATTTCACCATTTCTTCTTTTGCTCAACCCGTGAACCTCTCTTCTCCTCTCTTTTCTTGGTTCCTTCCCTCTTAGCTCTGCATTACCCTACTTCTCCCTAATTTACCCCTCTTCCATCCATATGGCTCCAAGAAAGCACTTGGCAGTAAGAAAAAGAAGAATGCAGCAAGGCCAAAGTAGCACTAAGCAACGAAGAAAGGTTAGACATGAGCGTGAGCCATCCCCAGAGCCACCTGCACCAGTGCCAGCTAGCTTAGTATAGAAGAGCATTGCGAGCGAGAGACGTGTAGATATACCTTTCTGGGATCAGCATCACTTTTTTATAGGAGATGTGCTGAGAGATATAGGTCTGGTTCACTTCTGCACGATGACTGAGAGATTCTACCCATACCTCATCAGGGAGTTCTATGCATCCATGGCCACTGATGGCATCGGATGGTCTGCTACTGTTCATGGGATCGAGATTCCAATGACACCGGAGGTCATCAGTCGTGTTTGGAGGATTCCACTTCATGGCACAGCCGCCACTTCTATCAGCGACAGAGAGCGCAACTTCAGATGTATCCTAGAGCGCGAGGATGTTAGCGGCATTTCCACAGTAGCCGCTAACCAGCTTTCACTGGAGATGAGAGTGCTGCATCATATCATCGCCCGCATCTTGATTCCAAAGAGCTGGAGATTTGACTTTATTACTGAGCGTGAGCTGGTGTTGATGGTGTCCCTGAGACAGCGGACTCCCATCAACCTTCCCAGGATCATGCTTCAGTAGATGGGTGAGGCAGCATCTCACAGGATACTAGTTCAGCCATATGGTATGGGGCTGACACAGTTATTTAGAGAGTATGGACTATCATTTGATGGTATACCTTTCAGTCAGCTGCAACATACTGATACATATGGAGAGAAATCCCTGCATAGGATGGGATTTCGACTGATTGGTGACCGTTGGGTGCGACGAGAGTCTGGCCAGGAGCCAGATGAGGAGGATGAGATTCGAGCTGCTGAGGCAGGGCCTTCAGAGCCTACTGATCATGGTACACCTCCTCGCCCAGCACCAGAGTCAGAGACTGCGGAGCTTGAGCCATTTACGCCACCACCCTCATCAGCTCCAGCACCTACTGCTACTGCTACACCATGGAGGACTGCAGCGAGCATATCGGACTTTGAGCAGAGAGTGACTGATCACATTTCAGAGGTCCGAACAGAGATTGTAGGTGTACGATAGGAGCTACATGGTCTGCGGATCCACATAGATATGCGCATTGGAGCTCTCTCAGCTAGTGTAGATGCAGGATTCTGATAGATCCTCAGCCTACTGAGATTAGCATTGCCACCAGGGACTGTAGATCTAGCAGTATCTCCTCCACATTCTGATGATGATGATGATGACTCCAGTGGATACAGTGACAGTGATAGAGATCAGCTTGGAGCAGGTAGCTCTGATGTTCCACCTGCAGATCCGATTCCAGAGATTCTCCCTTCTACTGATCCACCTTCTACTGATCTTTCCAGTATAGATCCTCCAGCTACAGATGTGCCAGTAGATACTGAGATTACTGAGTCACTTTTTGAGACTATTACAGGGATTACGGATGATAGAGATGAGCATACAGAGATAGATATTGATGATCCCATTGCTTATGAGCTTGTCAACAAGCACACTCCAGCTCAGTCTACTCAGCATACTGATCCATCTACTCCTTCTGCTACTGCTTTTGTTAGGACACCTGTGGAGTCTTTTCCTTGGATCTATAGATCTCGTAGGACTACCCCTAGGTCTAGTCCCTCTCTAAGGACTCGGAGTCTCACTCATAGGACTCCAAAATCCTCATCTAGGATCTCGGCTCCTATCTCTTTTGATATACCTTCTGATGAGGAGTAGCCTCATAGATTTACTTGATGTATGATGTACTAGTTTACTTTGTATGATCTGATGTATCAGTGTTTTGTGCTTACTATGTAAGCAATTTTATAACTGAATACACTCATTTATATACTTATCTACATTATGATATTTTATTGTATGATACTAGCTCTTAGCATTTATCCTTTTAAACCTCCAAGTTAGCATGTTTTTGTTATATCAAATGCACAAATTGAGGGGGAGCATGTATCTTATGCAACTAAGTACTTCATTATAATGGAACATAATTTTCTTTAATATATCTTTTACTACAAAGAATGCACTTTTTGATTCTTGACAAAAAGGGGGAGTTTGGTAAAGTTTGTAAAGTATATATGGTAAAGTATAGTAAAGTATATATGGTTCTTATGACTCTTTCATAGAGTAGAGTAAAGCTATTATGGTTCTTATCTTTTTGACTCATGAGAATGTTTTCACAAAAAGAAAGAAGTAGATGAAAAATAATTTTTTATGATATACTCAAATATGTGAGATTTCTTTGAGTTTTTTTTTTAATGCTATATTTTGCTTTTGGACTTAATTGCATATATACTCAAGGTTTTGTCATCATCAAAAAGGGGGAGATTGTTGGCTTTGGCTCCTTAGTTTTGATGATTAACAAAAGGTTGAGTATATGTTTGGACTAATGTTTCATTACAAGATAAAGTTTCAGGACTTAGGTTATTCAAAAAGAGTATCAAGAGTACAATAATGAAACCAAGCTTGCTTAATTTGGGAAAGAGCTCATCTATTTTGAACAAGATCAAATTTCTCATATTGGACCTTATTAATTAAGAAGCAATTGACAAAAGAAGCAAAGGCTTAGAGAAACTCAAGCATGGCACGCACCTCTCCAGAGTTTAGAAAAATTCAGACCAGAGGTCGACCACCAGAGGTCGACACCTTGCCAAAGGTCGACCACCAGAGGTTGACTCATGAAGAAAAGAAAAGTTCAGCAAGGCCGGCATGGCAAAGTTTCAGTGGCACGCTCCAGAGGTCGACCACCAGAGGTCGACACCTGTCCAAAGGTCGACACTAGAGGTCGACTCATCGCTTGAGAATTCAAACTTGGCAGAACTATGGTTTTCTAGATTTTTGTCTAAGATAAACTGGAGGTCGACTCATGAGGTCGACACTTGATCCAGAGGTCGACTTATGAAGTCGACCCATGGCATAACGGCTAGTTTTTCTGAACTTTTGATTTGATTTCTAACGGCCATAAACGGCCATATTTTTTATTCTAACGGTCTTGTGGAGTTGTTTTAGCTTGAATGAGGTATTTAACCTCCACCTAACTTCAAAAAAGATAAGGAGACAAAGTGAAAAAGAAGAGAGTGAAAGTACAAAGCCTTCAATCAATTCTAAGCCAAAAAGAGTGAGAAAACCAAGAGATTCCTTAGCCAAAAGCTTTCCATCTTTGAGGAATCCAACTTTCAAGTCTTTGGCATTTAGTGAGGTCCAAGATTCCAAGAGAAAGGCTTGAAGAGTCTCTAACAAGAGCTACATCGAATTACTTTTGCTCAAAAAGGAGTTTATCTTGTTTTTATTCATTGTATTCATATTCTATTTATGGTAGCCTAGTTTCAAGGGAATTTGAAACTAGTGTGAGGTTTGTTGGTGAGCCAATTGTTAAAGCCAACTAGGGTTGCTTGTAAGCCGGAAGCCAAAAGAAGTGTGTAAGGTTTTAACTTGTGAGCCTTGTAAAACAAGTCGGCTGTAATCTAGAGTAGATTATAGTGGAAATTTCCAAGTGGAGCTTGGGGAGTGGATGTAGGTGCTAGGTGCACCGAACCACTATACTTCTTGTGTGTTTGCATTGCTTTACTCTTCTTTTGCTCTTTAATTGTTGTTATCTTTCATTGCTTCCATTGCATAATTACTTGAGCACTATCACTCTTGACTTTCGAACTTGATAGCACATATATTGCTTTAATTTTTAAAATACCCAATTCACCCCCCCTCTTGGGCACCATATCTGGGTAACAGTTATCTCTAACCTAAGTGTAACCTTTGTTAGGAGAGGGCATGGGAGCTCTATTAATACCCCACCCATCTTCCTCTTGTAATAACATTCTCTTATGAATACAACCTTGCTGAAATTTGAGTCATTGCCTTGTGTTTTCTTTTATGTTGGTTCTCTTGTCTTTGTTTGAGTTCTCTCCTTATGCCTAGCCGAACCCCTGCTGTTCTAGCTTCCATCTGCATCCCAGGAGATCAGCCACACCAAAGGAAGTGAAGCCCTAGCTACTGTCCAAGACAAAGAGCTTCTTCTTCCCTGAGCCACCCACTCCCAACCTTAATCCTGATTTCTCTTAAACCCTAGTTTCCATTCCAATTTTTCTTTGCTATTTTATTGACCCCTAATTCTTGAAGGATCCCTAAGGTGTTTCACCTCTCCAGAGGAGGCTTTCCTTGCCTCCAAAACCACCTAAATTAGTCATCAAATTCAAGGGAACCGAGCTTCGTCATCCAGGCTCCAATCAATGTGCCGTGTGATATCATCATCGAAAGTTCTTCAAATCTCTGACTGGTAACATCCTTCCCATATTTTGATATCTCATTTGATGAAGATTAACTATTTTAAACTAGGAGTTTCTCAATTTCCAGGTCCTGACATTCATTATCTTGCATGAGTATGCCTACGATCATAATGATTCTTTGCAATGCTACTCTATTGTCAGTTCTTACTTTTATTTGGGAATTTAGCCTACAAACCTAAATTTTAAAAATTGCAAAAAAGTTAGTTTACTATTTTTACTACATGATTAGGAATCTTAGAGTCATCCCGCATCAGGTTGGTATTAGAGCAGGTTTAGGATAGCATTCATCTTCATCAGAGTCACAAAACACTAATTCCTAAATTTTTTGCATCCTGTCCACTACATTAGGTATCTATTTTTTATCTGATTTTGACCACCTAGGGATTTTAGTATTTTGTGAAATTTGCATGAATTGTTCTCTTTCTTACTCTCTATTTTATCATAATTTTTAATTAATTTTACAAAAACCTTAATTACTTAAAATTTGGTATATTAGAAATCCTAACAAAATCCTGAGATTTCTGTAGCAGTCCGAAAACCTTAGGATTTGCATCATCATTTGATTTTTTTTTTGGTATCAAATTTAGTAGAGTTCATAAACACCATACATCCTCAATCCTAGAATTTTTTTGAATTTTGTATGCATCAAAAGCTATGTAAAATCCTGCATCTCCTAAAACCCTAATTTTCTGAACTTCTGCACTCACTCAACCAAACATAACCAACTTCCACACACCCCAATCCCAAGCCCAATTTATTTGCTAACCTAGTGAATCTAAACCTAATTTATCACCTCATAAAACACACATAAAATATTTTATTTTTTGATTGTTTTAGATTGCATCAGGACCATTGAATGCCATCATCTTTTAATCTAATTTTAAGGGCAATCAATATCTAACATCAGGACAGGATTTCATCACATGTCCTTAGCCCAAAACAACCATCATCATACTGACCTAAGCCTAATTAAAATTAATTAGACCTAATTTTACCTAGAGGGCTAGGTGACACCCACAGGTTGGGTCTAAGCTATATGGGCCAACTACTGCATTTAATCCTGTAGCTATTACTGAAATTTGGTGTCTAAGGCTGAGGGTCCAGAGTCAAATGACCTAAGTGGTGTTGTGATTTTTAATTGGGTCCCTACGAAAGCAGGGGGGGCCTCCCACACTCCCACCCTCTACCTGGCCAGAGGAAGGATTAGCTACTAGGTTAAGTGTAAGTTGAACTGACCCACCCAGTTTTGGCTCTAGATCTAAGAAACCATAGATTGTACTAGTCCTTTTTTCTTTTGCATGCTTGACTGCACCACATCACTTTGCTTGCTTGTTTGATTGTTTGCATTAGATTAGGAATCCAATGCCAGTAAACTTAATCCATTCCAACTAGTGTGACCATGGAGTCCAACCTTAGGAGAACCCAATACTGTGACCCATATAGGGAATCCAATCTTAGGAGTGAAAGGGATATGCCCTACAAACCAATCTCTGTTGTATCTCCCAAATCATTGTAATTGACAATTTTTCTAAATAAAGGCATTATTTTATCATACGCTGTGTTTATTATATGATGAACCCCATAGATTAAGGCTATGATTTTAGGGTTATGATGAGATCATACCAGTGAGACCTAAAATCTTAAAACCTTAATCTAAAGTATTCCTAGTCAAAGGAACTCTGAGTAGGGGATCAGGGTTTTTCCGATAAGACTAGCACATCCCGGGTATACTGGAAAGGGTGACTGCTCTCACAGTCACTTGTGTATGACACTAATACTGGGATGTGGGTGCTCATTGGAGAATGAGTTCACTGATATGATCCAACTTGAGAACATCTAATGGAGTCTTAGCTACATGTCAATAGAAGGTTCTCATAGTGGGAGTGGTACAAGTAATCTTTTGACCTGAGACTGCCATAAGTACCTTATGTACATGAACCCATTCTTTGGTTCAATCCTAATCATGACACTGAGACATGCATAGGATTAATACTGGGAATGGTGAATTGGATATGAAGGTAATGAGTGGGTCAACAAGGAATCGATCACTCTTAGTAAGAGGAGATTGCATCCAGCTAGTCAACAATCGCATGATGATTCAGGGAATCTTTGATCAAAGTGAAGATATTAGAGACGGTTTCTAATATCAAGATAATCGAATCATCATTATAAGATTGAGCTAGAAATAAATATAATATTGGATTTGACATATATCCATATCCATAGTTATATTTTGGGTGCAGGCTGATCGAAAGATTTAATTGTACGGTAACTCTCTACTGAAGGGTAATTTTGGTATTTCACCAGAATTTCCATATCTTCCGGGTAGACATGACACGTTGCTAGACGTCAATCTTGTCTTGTGGGTTGATAAAGTTCAAAGATCACAAGTTAGGAAGAATCCTAATTGATCGATTCGGGTAAGCCCGGATTGACCTAAATCGATTAGAAAGAGTTCTAATCAAATTAGGTCAACTTGTATTCGAACCCACTGCTGGCTAGATGTGGAATCCAATGGGTCACACACTTAAGAGGATTGATCAAGAGTTTAATTTGGAATTAAATCGTCTTTGCAAGATAACACTCTAGCAGGTGTTGCAAGCCCTAGCTTCTATTCGGATCGGATTCGAATTAGGGTTCCGGATTGGTTCAAATTGGGTTCTAATTGGACCTAATTAGACCCTAATTAAGAAAACGGGAATATGGCTAACCCTATTGGCTAGCCATGTAGCTTGGCTAGCCTCCCCACCCGCCCCCTTTATTTTTCATGCCAAACACCAAGAGTCCATGCGCATATGGACTCTTGGCGCGCCTTAAGAAAGAGTCCATGGCGCATGGACTCTTGGCGCACCCCAAATAAATTCTCCGATGTTTTTATTTGGGCGGCCTCCTTCTTAAGTGATTAGCGCACCATCTCTCCCCCCTTGGATGAGAATCCAATGGCTGATGGGATTTTGAGATAGAAAGAAAGCGCTAACTCCTCCCGGGCGTGCGAAATAACATCTCTTCGGAGATGAAAAGTCGCGACTTCCTTCCTTTTAAAACACCACGGTTTTTCCTTTAAGAAGAGCTGTGGGATTTAATCTGGAAGGCCATGAGATGGGAGGATGGGGCGTGAGAAATTGGAAAGGGCGTGAGAAAGAGATTACGGAGAGGTGTGTAGGCGCCTATCTGATTTCTATTTAAAGGGTCGGGAAAATCAGAACAATGATAATAATATTTTTTTTCTTCCTCTCCTGAAGACTCTTTTATTTTTTCTTGCTCTTGCATTGTTTCCTCTACAGAGTAAACCTCTGTCGAAACTCTGCTACTGAACAAGAATAAAAGTAAAAGTCTCCGACGGTAAAGGAAAGAAAGAAGTTCTGATTTCTTCCTTTCTTTCATACATTAAGACATCATTGTCTTAATTTCTCCTCCAACATAAGACAAGCCTATGTCCTCTTAGGACAAGGTCTTTTTCTTCAAGACAAGGGTGTCTAAAGGGCCAAGGTCTTGGTGGAAGGAGGAGAAGGAGTCAAGGAAAGGAAAGCAAGCCTTTGTGTGGAGGAATTCAAGCCATAATCCAAGCAATTGAGTTCTAGGAAGAAGAATTCAATAGAAGGAACCTTTGAAAAGAAGATAGAGTTGTCTTGATCACTGCTCTGTGTGGATCACCATCGGAGGGCGGACACTTGGACGCCTGGTGAATTCAATCAGCCCCTTCAACATCAACTTTGTTGGAATTAGCGATTACAGGTTGGTACTCTAATTCTAACAATCTATGTTTGAATGTTAGTATGTATGTTTTAATTCGAAATAAGGAGATCTTGGCTAAGGGATTTCGGTGCAAATTTCATCATTTTGAAATTACACTTCCACTGTGGTGCACCGGAAACCCCAACAGTGGTATCAGAGCCATCCTTATTACAGTTAAAACATATGAAAATTATTTATATGCATTTTTATTGTAGTATCGAAATTAGGGTTTTAAACCCTTGAATGCTGATACACTTAGCATAATTTAAGGAATGCATATATGATAATTAATGTTTTGATGTATGCCACTAATTAGGGTTTTTCACTCAAACCCTAATTATTATAGAGATATAATTAGTTTTGAAGTCATCATACTGAAATAAGGTTGCCCTGGCATAATGGTGGATCCATTATGTGGTAAATGGTTGTCCTAGTATGATGACACACTTAGCACATATATGTTTATCAGATTCATATTATCATGATATATTTTTTATGTAAGAATGTGCTGGCAATTTTATAAAGCCCTCTTCTTAAAATCATATTAAGTCATAGCATATTTAACTAATAAGCATCACTAGTCATGATGAACAATTGATCATTCGGTGTCTAGAAAGGTGGTTCTGGGAAGGTAAAGAGAATCGTGGTTTTTAATTGGTTCCGTTGACTGACCTGGCCAATTTTTATTGGTGTCTAGGAAAGCAACGGGGGACTCCCACATCTCTTCCACTTGCCTGGCCGATTTGATTATATTTAAATCTTGACTTATATGCTTAGTGTTAAAAAAAAAAAAAAAAAAATGCTATATGTTGGCCTTCCTTCATGCTGGATCATTACTGTGTTATGAACCACATTAGGTTTGTTGTGTTATCTGCAAGACCTAATAGGGTGATTGACATAATATTGGTCTAGTGCAAAATATGCTTACAGTATATTCAGTATAATGCCTTGTTGTGTTATCTACAAGGGCATTATATTTGAATATTGACTGTATAGAAATGAAAGGGTCTTGACTTAACTAGAACATTATGGTTTGTTGTGTTTTCTGCAAGACTTATAATGTTCTAGAGGCCAAGTTATTTTTGAGAATTATATGAGATATAATTGGAAGAGTTTCCTACCTTTGAACTTATAAAAGATTTGTTGTGTTGTCTGCAAGATCTTTTATAAATTATAAGGATCTCGATCTCACTAAGAAAACCGATCAGGGTTCTTCTCGATTATCATAGTGAGGGCTATGATTTTTGATAAAATAGTGGAGACATAATTAAATTGAAGACCTAATTTTATTATGTAAGTCATTTCATGGTTGTTTGCTTATGTATTGTTCTTAATTAAATGTAGATAAATGGCATCTTCATTATCACTGAGAAGCATCTTAGATACCAACAAATTGACTGGTCCAAACTATGTGGACTGGTTGAGAAACTTAAAATTGTACTGAGTTCAGAAAAACTTTCTTATATTCTTGATACCCCTAGTCTTAATCCACTAGGGGATGATGCCACACAGGAAGATATGGCCACATACAAAATGTGGCAGAATGACTCCCTCACTGTCAAGTGTATCATACTGGCCTCTATGACCAATGAGTTACAGAGGCAGCATGAAAGCATGGATACTCAATCCATAATGCTCAATTTAAAGGAGCTTTATGGAGAACAAAGCAGAACTGCTAGATACGAAATATCTAAGCAGTTATTCCGTGCTAGGATGACAGAGGGTACATCCGTTCAGGATCATGTTCTGAAGGTAATTGACTTAATCACCAGATTAGGTCAATTAGGGTTTATTATGGATGGGGAGCTGAATCAGGATTTAATCCTGCAATCACTCCCGGAGTCATTTTCTCAGTTTGTCTTGAATTATCACATGAACAAACTGAACACTTCCTTGCCTGAGCTGTTAAATATGTTAAAAACAGCAGAGAGCCACGTTAAGAAAGAAAAGGCTCCACTTCTTCTTGTTGATAAGACCAATAAGAAGAAATCAGGGAAAAAAGGTTTTAGCAGGAGACTAAACCCTAAGGGTGGCATCAATAAGAACAAGAAAGGAAAGAAGGCCTCAAAACAGTCAACCTGTTTCTTTTGCGGCAAAGCGGGACATTGGAAAAGGAATTGCAAGGCTTACCTTGCAACTGTGAAGCCTGGTGCGGCAGACGCACCAAAAGGTATGTATGAGATACATACTATATTGACATTAAATTCGTCTATATCAAATACTTGGGTATTGGATACCGCTTGTGGTTACCATATATGCAAATCTTTGCAGGACCTCCACAAGCTTAAAGTATTGAAGGAAGGCGACTTCAATCTCTACGGTGCTGGTGGTGATATCATCCAAGCAGAAGCTGTAGGGACCTATATTCTGAAGTTGCCTTCAGGGAAGATCTTGGAGCTAGAGAATTGTTACTATATGCCAAAGATTATTAGGAACATTATATCTATTCCTTTGTTATTAAAACAAGGATATGTAATGGATGTAACGAGCACTGGATGCTCAATAATGTTATCTAATAAAATTATTTGTTCTGGCATGTTTAGCAATGGGCTCTTAACTCTTTCTTCCAATGATAGTATTTTTCATGTCAATACTAAAAGGAAAAGAAAAGACTTTAATGATACTTTACTTTGGCATCATAGACTTGGTCATGTTAATGAGTCTAGGATTAGCAAGTTATACAAGGAAAAATTTCTTGATCCTTATGAGCATGAATCATTAGGAACTTGCGAATCATGTCTCATGGGTAAGATGACAAAAACTCCATTCACTGGACATGGGGAAAGGTCAACTGAGTTATTAGGACTTATACATACTGATGTATGTGGTCCAATGACAACTCAGGCCAGAGGAGGATACTCATATTTTATCACTTTTACAGATGATTTATCTAGGTTCGGATATGTGTATCTTATGAAACACAAATCTGAAGCCTTTGATAAATTTAAAGAGTATCAAAGTATGGTCAAAAAGCAAACCGGGAAAAGTATTAAAGTTCTTCGTTCTGATCGAGGAGGAGAATACTTATCCATGGAGTTTTTAGACTATCTTAAAATTAATGGAATCCTTTCTGAATGGACCCCTCCTTATACACCATAGCTAAATGGTATAGCTGAAAGGAGGAATCGTACCTTATTAGATATGGTACGATCCATGATGTGCTTCACAAATTTGCCCATTTCCTTCTGGGGTCATGCCCTAGAAACTGCTGTTTATATTCTGAACAAGGTACCTTCTAAATCCGTTGTTAGTACTCCATATGAAATTTGGAGTGGAAAGAAACCATATCTTAAATATTTTAAGGTATGGGGATGTCCAGCTTATGTTAAAAGAAATTTTGGACATAAGTTGGAACCTAGAGCGGATAAATGTCTATTTGTAGGATATCCTAAAGAAGGTAGAGGATATCTATTCTACCATCCTACTGAACAAAAGACTTTTGTTAGCAGGCATGCCACTTTTCTAGAAAAAGAGTTCATTTTGGAAAAGGGCAATGGTAGAACAATTGAACTTGGAGAAGTGCAAGAAATACAGATAGACAATTCTCAACCATTAGAACATATAGTTAGGACAGAACCAGAACACAAAACTCCTCCTCGTAGGTCTGACAGAGTGCCACGGGCACCTGAGAGGTATGGGTTTATTATTGAGAATAATGAAGCTCAAGTCATTCAAAATGATGAACCTCTGACCTATACGGAAGATATCTTGAGTACTGACTCAGATAAATGGCAAGAAGCCATGGAATCCGAAGTAGACTCTATGTATGTAAACCAAGTATGGTCTTTGGTTGATGCACCAGAGGGTGTTAATCCTATTGGGTGTAAATGGGTCTATAAGAAAAAGATTGGGGCTGATGGCCAAGTTGAAACCTATAAAGCCAGATTAGTGGCTAAAGGTTTTAGACAAAAACAGGGAATTTATTATGATGAAACATTTTCACCTGTTGCCATGCTAAAATCAATTCGGATTTTACTTGCTATAGCAGCATACCACGATTATGAGATATGGCAGATGGATGTGAAGACTGCATTCCTCAATGGTTTCCTTGAGGAAGAAGTCTACATGTCACAGCCAGAAGGTTTTATTTCAAAGAATAAACCTAATCAAGTATGCAAGCTAAAGAAATCCATTTATTGATTAAAGCAAGCTTCCAGGAGTTGGAACATCCGCTTTGATGAAACTATTAAAAGATTTGGTTTAATCAAAAATATGGATGAACCCTGTGTTTATAAGAAGACTAGTGGGAGTGCCATAGTCTTCTTGGTTCTGTATGTAGATGACATACTCCTCATTGGGAATGATATCCCAATGTTGCAATCAGTCAAGGTTTGGCTATCAAACCAGTTTTCCATGAAAGATTTGGGAGAAGCATCCTATATACTAGGTATTAAGATCTATAGAGATAGATCTAAGAGGATGCTAGGTTTATCCCAATCTAGGTACATTGACTTAGTGCTGAAAAGATTCAGCATGGAAGGAAGTAAAAGAGGTTATCTTCATATGAGTCAAGGCATACATCTTTCTAAAAGGATGTCTTTTAAGACACCTGAAGAAAGAGATAGAATGAATTCTATACCCTATGCTTCAGCAATAGGATCCATAATGTATGCCATGTTATGTACCAGGCCTGATGTGGCATATGCTTTAGGCATTGTCAGTAGGTTTCAGGCTGATCCAGGAGAGGATCATTGGAAAGCAGTTAAAAATATTCTTAAGTACCTAAGAAGGACTAAGGATATTTTTCTGGTTTATGGTGGTTCTGATCTTAAACTAGAAGCTTATTCTGATTCTAGTTTTCAATCAGACCCTGATGATAGCAAATCCATTTCGGGATATGTTTTTACCCTAAATGGTGGAGCAGTGAGTTGGAAGAGTACCAAGCAGCAGACTGTAGCTGACTCAACCACAGAGCCAGAATACATAGCTGTTAGTGAAGCCGCCAAGGAAGCAGTCTGGATGAAGAAGTTCATCATAGAGTTGGGTGTTGTTCCTCAAATTGAAAACCCAGTGCCACTTTACTGTGACAACACTGGGGCCGTTGCTCAAGCTAAGGAACCAAGAGCTCATCATAAGTCCAAGCACATTCTGAGACGCTTCCATCTTGTCCGAGAAATAGTAGAGAGACAAGATGTCTACATAGATAGAGTTGATACAAAGAACAATGTAGCAGACCCGTTCACTAAGGCTCTACCACAGCAAGATTTTGATCGCCACCTAGAATGTATGGGATTAAGATTCAAAGGCGATTGGCTTTAGTGCAAGTGGGAGATTGAAAGGGATATGCCCTACAAACCAATCTCTGTTGTATCTCCCAAACCATTGTAATTGACAATTTTTCTAAATAAAGGCATTATTTTATCATACGCTGTGTTTATTATATGATGAACCCCATAGATTAGGGCTATGATTTTAGGGTTATGATGAGATCATACCAGTGAGACCTAAAATCTTAAAACCTTAATCTAAAGTATTCCTAGTCAAAGGAACTCTGAGTAGGGGATCAGGGTTTTTCCGATAAGACTAGCACATCCCGGGTATACTGGAAAGGGTGACTGCTCTCACAGTCACTTGTGTATGACACTAATACTGGGATGTGGGTGCTCATTGGAGAATGAGTTCACTGATATGATCCAACTCGAGAACATCTAATGGAGTCTTAGCTACATGTCAATAGAAGGTTCTCATAGTGGGAGTGGTACAAGTAATCTTTTGACCTGAGACTGCCATAAGTACCTTATGTACATGAACTCATTCTTTGGTTCAATCCTAATCATGACACTGAGACATGCACAGGATTATACTGGGAATGGTGAATTGGATATGAAGGTAATGAGTGGGTCAACAAGGAATCGATCACTCTTAGTAAGAGGAGATTGCATCCAGCTAGTCAACAATCGCATGATGATTCAGGGAATCTTTGATCAAAGTGAAGATATTAGAGACGGTTTCTAATATCAAGATAATCGAATCATCATTATAAGATTGAGCTAGAAATAAATATAATATTGGATTTGACATATATCCATATCCATAGTTATATTTGGGTGCAGGCTGATCGAAAGATTTAATTGTACGGTAACTCTCTACTGAAGGGTAATTTTGGTATTTCACCAGAATTCCATTTCTTCCGGGTAGACATGACACGTTGCTAGACGTCAATCTTGTCTTGTGGGTTGATCAAGTTCAAAGATCATATGTTAGGAAGAATCCTAATTGATCGATTCGGGTAAGCCCGGATTGACCTAAATCGATTAGAAAGAGTTCTAATCAAATTAGGTCAACTTGTATTCGAACCCACTGCTGGCTAGATGTGGAACCCAATGGGTCACACACTTAAGAGGATTG
The DNA here is from genome assembly GCA_021397845.1 of Areca catechu. NCBI lineage: Eukaryota > Viridiplantae > Streptophyta > Magnoliopsida > Arecales > Arecaceae > Areca > Areca catechu. Next base: position 136,785,378 of record CM038051.1, on the reverse strand, counting down.
ATCAAGAGTTTAATTTGGAATTAAATCGTCTTTGCAAGATAACACTCTAGCAGGTGTTGCAAGCCCTAGCTTCTATTCGGATTCGATTCGGATTCGAATTAGTTCCGGATTGGTTCAAATTGGGTTCTAATTGGACCTAATTAGACCCTAATTAAGAAAACGGGAATATGGCTAACCCTATTCGCTAGCTATGTAGCTTGGCTAGCCTCCCCACCCGCCCCTTTATTTTTCATGCCAAACACCAAGAGTCCATGCGCATATGGACTCTTGGCGCGCCTTAAGAAGAGTCCATGGCGCATGGACTCTTGGCGCGCCCCAAATATTCTCTGATGTTTTTATTTCGGCGGCCTCCTTCTTAAGTGATTAGCGCACCATCTCTCCCCCCTTGGATGAGAATCCAATGGCTGATGGGATTTTGAGAAAGAAAGAAAGCGCTAACTCCTCCCGGGCACGCGAAATAACATCTCTTCGGAGATGAAAAGTCGCGACTTTCCTTCCTTTAAAAACACCGCGGTTTTTCCTTTAAGAAGAGCCATGGGATTTAATCTGGAAGGCCATGAGATGGGAGGATGGGGCATGAGAATTGGAAAGGGCGTGAGAAAGAGATTACGGAGAGGTGTGTAGGCGCCTATCTGATTTCTATTTAAAGGGTCAGGAAAATCAGAACAATGATAATAATATTTTTTTTTCTTCCTCTCCTGAAGACTCTTTTTTTTTTCTTGCTCTTGCATTGTTTCCTCTACAGAGTAAACCTCTGTCGAAACTCTGCTACTGAACAAGAATAAAAGTAAAAGTCTCCGACGGTAAAGGAAAGAAAGAAGTTCTGATTTCTTCCTTTCTTTCATACATTAAGACATCATTGTCTTAATTTCTCCTCCAACATAAGACAAGCCTATGTCCTCTTAGGACAAGGTCTTTTTCTTCAAGACAAGGGTGTCTAAAGGGCCAAGGTCTTGGTGGAAGGAGGAGAAGGAGTCAAGGAATGAAAGCAAGCCTTTGTGTGGAGGAATTCAAGCCATAATCCAAGCAATTGAGTTCTAGGAAGAAGAATTCAATAGAAGGAACCTTTGAAAAGAAGATAGAGTTGTCTTGATCACTGCTCTGTGTGGATCACCATCGGAGGGCGGACACTTGGATGCCTGGTGAATTCAATCAGCCCCTTCAACATCAACTTTGTTGGAATTAGCGATTACAGGTTGGTACTCTAATTCTAACAATCTATGTTTGAATGTTAGTATGTATGTTTTAATTTGAAATAAGGAGATCTTGGCTAAGGGATTTCGGTGCAAATTTCATCATTTTGAAATTACACTTCCGCTGCGGTGCACCGGAAACCCCAACAAGGAGAACCCAATACTCTGACCCATATAGGGAGCCCAACCCTAGGAGAACCCCATACCATGACCCATCCTTTAGAACCTAACCATAGGAGACTCAATTATGATTACCTGAACCAAGATGAAAGACCCATTAGGAGCACCCAACCTTATGCAACCCTGTTTAATGGAAGACCCGATCCTAAGATGTATACTGAATAGGAGGATATGATGGATTAGTACTTTGAGTATACTAGGATGTCAGAGCTAGAGAAGATTAGTTTGGCTACACATGGGTTAATCAGATATGCTAAACAACATTGGGAACGTACTGAGGATGAATGTTTTTGGAAAGGAGAACAGATAAGTACCAGGAAAGCTATGAGGAGTAAGTTGAGAAAAGAGTACCTAGGTCCATTTTATGGGCATGAACTTTCAGCCCAATGATGCAACCTGAGATAGGGTGACAGAATTATGTATGAATATATTGACCAATTTAAGGAGTTTACTAGGAAGTGTAACATTGTTGAACATGAGCTTATGACCATATCAAGGTTTCAGTATGGCCTACATGAGGACATCAGTTGGGAATTATGTTGCTAGCTAATTGAGGACTTAGAGGAAGCCTATCATAAAGCCTTGGGATTTGAGTCAAACCAGAGGGAACTCATATTTAGTCAAACTGAGTCCAACAAGAATAACTCTCCTACACCCCAGACCCATAGAACTGAACCCATAACCTTTGAACCCATAACCTTTAAGCCCATAACCTATGAACCCATAACCCTTAGTTTACCCACCCTTGTTACCCCAGACCCTAGTCAATTTCAAACCCCTCTTACCATCCCATTGGTCCACTAGAATGACATTGAAGAGGAATTCCCCATTAAAGACTTAGAGTTAGTTGAACTAATAGATACTCAATTAGAAGCCAACCCAAAATAGTTGACCCAGTAGAAACCCAGTTAGAAGTCAACCCAGAGTTAGTTGAGTCGGAAGTCCAATACAACCAACCCAATTCAACCATGGATCCCATAGTAGAGATATTCATGAAAGCCATGATTGAAAAGTTTGACCAATTGGAACACAAGCTTGACCAAAGGAATAAAATGTTTGACCAACTGATCTAATCGAATAATCAAATGACCTATAAGATTAATCCATTAGATGACCAGGTAGAAGACCACCCAATATTAGTTGAACCTGACCATACCCAAGTAAGAGTAGATCTAGATTTAGCTAACCCTGACTATACCCAGATAGTAGCCGACCCAAAGTTAGCAGACCATGATCACACCCAAATTAAAACTATAATGGAAGTGCAATTAGAGGAAGAGAGTGCAGACCCTACTACTAAAGTACCAAATGAGGAAACCTTAGAAGAGAATCCAGTTGTAGAACCCAGTCCTAAATTTTATGAGCTAGAAGAATTTACTAGGGACTTGATCTCTTTAAACCAATATTGATGGGGAACAAGTATCGAATGATGCATTTCGAGGAATTAGAGGGACTAAATGAAAATGAAATAGATAAACACGCAATTATTCTACGTAAAAGAAATAGAATTATATGTAAGGAACACAAGGAAATAAACTTGACTAGGAAAGAATCTTTCAAAGTAACTAAGAAGAGACCTTCATGGTTAGGACACCACACAGGTTAGGGCTAGCTTACTCTACTATTTCAGATATGAAAGAAGGTTATAAAGATGGTTATCCGGCTATTAATATTCTGAAATTTAGCAAAGGACACTCAAGAATAAGTACTAAGATGGCAAGGGGTTACTCTAGGTCTAAAGGCACCTTGTATATGATTCCTTGGCACAATAGACCTTCACCTTGGAAACCAGGAGACCCGGGGATCCTACACAGATAGATGGAAAGATTAGAAGGTTTAGATGGAAGGTTGGAGGAATGGAAGAGAAAAGTTAGGAATGGAAGAAGAGGCTTAGGCTTGGCTTGAAGTGGATCTTCCTTGGCGCCCATAGCTTGAACCTCCTTCACTTGATGGCGTGGAGAACTCCCTTGTGGATGACATCCTTTGGAAGAGGGTGGATGAACTTGGAGTGGCTTGAAGAGGAGTCTTCAATGTTGGCAGAATGGGGTTGGAAGAAGAGTAAGATACTTGATTGGCTAAGTAAACTAGGCCTCACACCTACCTTCTCTTAAGGAACTTTGGCTAGCAAAGGAGAATTTTCTTAAAGAAAGAGTTCATTTCATTCATCATCACCATTACAAGAAGACTTAGGAGCTTTTATAGACTTTAAGCTCCCTTTCAAATTCAAATTACACCTCCTTTCATGGAAAAAATCAAGGGGCATCCCATGAACAGAGGAGTGGCCCTTTCAAATTTGAAATTCCTAATTACAAGAGAAAAGATCAATGGCATCCCAAAGAAAGTGAGATGGCTCTTGCAAGGTGGCATTCCATGAAGAGTGGAGCTTCATTTGAATTTATCTTGGGCAAAAATCATGTTTGAATTGTCCTGGTGATGTGGCGTGATCTATCCTCCAAGTTGAATGACTTGTCCTCCAAGGTATCATGGTTCAATGATGATGTGGTGCTCCAAATAGTTAGTGAAGCTGGTTGCACTTAATCTGGCTTAATTAAAACACAACTCAAGTATCTCTTGAACCTGACAGAATACAAAGCTAATTTAACTCTAATTGGACCCAAATTGAAATAAAATGGGACTCAATTATTCAAATAAAAATAAGTATAGGACTCATAGACTTATTACAGGACTTAACTTCATAGTCTTCTATCCATAAAGAACTTGGTATTAGTTGAAGCCTCTTTCTAAGCCTGGTGCCCGCACCAATTCTCCCCGGATGGGAGGAACTCGACCCTGTCGAGTAAGGATCGATTTGATTGTGGTATTTTTCTAATAGATATGGGTCAATTTGTTGTAGATCCTCTCGGGTGATCTAGTAGTCTTCATATTCTGGTCAACTGTGCCAATGAACCAGATAACGTTGATAATCCTTATTTCTAGTAGTAATCCCTTGGTCATCGAAGATATGTTCAATCTTGTCTCTCCAGTCTAGTGGAATTGTTGGTGGACACTCAGGTAGGGTTTTTCTCTCAAAGGCAGGGTGAAGTCCAAAAGGCTCACTAGGGATTAATACCGTTTCTTTAAATTCTTTCAGTTCAGAAATATTAAATGTGGAGCTAATTCCATAATCAGGTGGTAACTCTAACATATATGCATTAGATCTAATTTTCTTAATTATTTTGAAAGGTCCAGCTCCCCGGTCATGCAATTTCTTCATAGTTCCTGGGGGAAACATTTCAGGTCTATGTTTTATCATGACAGAGTGCCCTTCATTAAATTCTTTTATTCATTTACGTGAATCAGCCATATGCTTAAACTTCATTACTTATTTGAATATTCTTACTAGTTTTTATGTAATTCTTTAAGATGCTATGCATATAACTTGGTAGACTCAGACATTCGTGCATGTGTGGGTAATGGAATGAGGTCAATAGGTCTCCTAGGTCTGTAACCATTGACAATCTCAAAGGGACATTTACCAGTAGACCTATTGACTGAGCTGTTGTAGGCGAATTCATCACGAGGTAGGAGCAAATCCCATTTTCCCAGACTCTCCCCAACAAGGCACCTCAATAAGTTTCCTAGACTTCTATTTATAACTTCGGTTTGTCCATCAGTTTGAGGGTGGTAAGCATTGAGAATTTTAGTTTTGTTCCTAGTAGGTGCCAAAGGTTTTCCAAAAATAGCTCATGAAAAGGACATCCCAATCAAAAACAATTGTCTTAGGTAACCCATATAACTTGACTACTTGATCAAGAAAAAGCTTGGCTACCCTGGAGGCATCAAAAGTTTGGGAGCAGGATATAAAATGAGCCATTTTTGAAAATCCATCGACCACTACAAAGATTGAATCATGTTTTCCAAGGGTCTTGGCAGTCCTAAACGAAGTCCATCCTAAGATCCTACCATGGACAATCTGGCACCGTAAAGGAGTGTGTAACCCAGTGTTTTGACTTTGATGTTTGGCAACCGCACATGTCCTACATCGGGCAACAATATTGGCTACCTGTCTCTTAAGGCCTAGCCATTAAAATTTCTCCTCAAGTATCAATATGGTATTGTTTCTTCCAAAATGGACAGCCAAACCTCCAGCATGGGTTTCCCAAATTAAAAAGTCTCTCAGAGAAGTCTTGGAACACAAAGCTTGTTTTCCTTAAACAAATAACCATGTAAAAGGGTGTACTCCCTGCGATCACTAGATGGTCCTAATTTCAAAGTTTGGTAAACTTCACTAAAGTCTAGACATGTATCATACTCATCCGTAAGTCTTTCAAATCCAATGACTTCAGTGATAATCGAGTTCAGAAGCAGGGCTCTACGACTTAAAGCATCGACTACCTTATTCTCAGTTTCGGCATGGTGTTTCAAGACAATTGTGTAGGCCTGGATGTATTCTACCCACTTGGTGTGCCTAGGATTCAGCTTTTTCTAGGAACTAAGGAATCTAAGGGCCTCATGATTAGAAAACAGGACAAATTCATGTGGTAGTAGATAGTGCCTCCAATACCTTAAAGCTTGCACTATTGCATAGAGCTCCTTATCATAGGTGGAATACTTAAGCTTAGCTTCATTTAACTTTTCACTAAAGAAAGCTATGGGATGGCTCTCCTGGCTTAAAACTCTACCTATTCGAACTCCAGATGCATCACAAGCGACCTCAAAAACCTTGGAAAAATCAAGCAATCTTAAGATAGGTGCTTGTGTCATTTTCTTCTTAACATCTAGGAAGGCCCTATCAGCAGCTTGGTCCATTCAAAATGGCCTTTCCTAATGCAATCCGTGATTGGCGCAACTATGGTACTAAACCCTGGAATGAATCTTTTATAAAAGTAGCTAGGCCATGAAAACTTTATACTTCATGAACACTTTTTGGCACAAGCCACTCTATAATTGATTTAATCATTTCGGGGTCAGTAGAAACTCCGTCAGGTGTGACAACAAAACCTAGGAAAATGACTCTATGAGTGAAAAAATCACATTTCTTAAGGTTTGCAAAGAGACTATTTTCCCTAAGAGCTAAACAGACTTAATTCAAGTGGTCCAAATAATCCTCCTGGGTCCTGCTATAATAAGAATGTCATTAAAGTAAACTATGACAAACTTTCCTATAAATAACCATAGATTTGATTCATAATCCACATAAAGGTACTAGGAGCGTTGGACAGTCCGAAAGGCATTACTACCCATTCAAAAAGACCCTCTTTGGTCTTGAACGCAGTCTTCCACTCATCCCCAAGTCAAATCCTAACCTGATGATAGCCACTCTTAAGGTCAATCATTGAAAATATTGTTGCTCCGGCCATCATATCTAACATGTCATCCAAACGGTATGGAAACCTATATTTTGTTGTGATCTTATTAATGGCATGACTATCAATACACATCCTCTAAGTGCAATCATTCTTAAGGATCAGTGATGCGGGTACTGCACAAGGACTCAAGCTTTCTCTAATAAATCCTTTCCTAAGGAGATCCCCTACTTGTCTTTGTAACTCTAAGTGTTCAGTAGGGTTCATCCTATAATGTGGAAGGTTGGGTAGGGTCAATTGATCAGTCAGGTTTTGGTTCAGCCGGGTCATTTGGTCATTCAAAAGATTTCATCAAACTCTCAAAGTTTTGTTCCATGGTTACACTAGATTAGGCTTGAGTTTTCTGTTAGGGAGCTCTTGATCTAGTTGCCATGCACACTTAGACTCAAACTCGGGCTAGGGGTTTGCTAGACCTAGAGCCCAAACCAAATGTTAGGTCAAATTGACAATCCAGGTTGTAGTAACTTAGCACCTAGCTAGGTAAGTGTAAGGTTGGTGGGGGTCCTCTTTGCTTGCCTTAGACACCAATTTGAAAATGGCTAGGTAAGCGAACCAACCAACCTTCCTTCAAGCTCGTCCCTGAACCACTTGCCTAGACACCAGATACAAGAACACATGAATAGGTTGTTAAAGTTGGCTTGACACTTGATTCGACCCGACCTTGTGGATGTCCCTAGCTCACTAGAGCAATTTAATGTCTACTTTGTTTTAATTAAGGTTGGGCTCGTTATGCAAGATGGTAATTTTTGGCTAGGGATAGGTGAGAAATCCTGACCCTATGTTATTTGATGCCTTAACTTGTTTTACCATGAAATGAATGCAACAAGCATATGGATCCAAATTTCAGGTGCATAATTGATGTGTTGCATTTCTAAAGTGGTGGAAAAAAGTGCAATGTTACAATGTCCTAAAATTCAGAAAAAATTACGAAACATTTCTAACCTTTGGATGACATACCATATGAAAGGAAATTAAAAATTAAAATCTGTGTTAGGAGTGGTATTTCCTAGAACACAGACATTGCATACATGACACAAATAGCAGAATTTAAACAAACAAAGGTATTTGCATACCAAACTTCAACCTAATGATTCCCGTTTGGCTAGCTGCTCATTATTTCCATGGGTCATGACAGTGTACTAGTGTACACCCGCTTAGGAGGCGTGAATCATAGATCTAGATTTAATTTACAAAAAAAACTATATAGCAAGTATAAGTGCTATGCATGGAGAAAATTTCAGCAACCAACCTAAATGCAGAAATTTAAAATTAACCCTAACCTATCATGCTCTGATACCATGATGATGGGGAACAAGTATCGAATGATGCATTTCTAGAAATTAGAGGGACTAAATGAAAATGAAACAGATAATCATGCAGCTATTCTACTTAAAAGAAACATAATTATATGTAAGGAACATAAGGAAATAAACTTGACTAGAAAAGAATCTTTCAAAGTAATTAAGAAGGGACCTTCATGGTTAGGAAACCGCACAGGTTAGGGCTGGCTTACTCTACTATTTCAGATATGAAAGAAGGTTATAAAGATGGTTATCCGGCTATTAATATTCTGAAATTTAGCAAAGAACACTTAAGAAGAAGTACTAAGATGGCAAGGGTTTACTTTAGGTCTAAAGGCACCTTGTATATGATTCCTTGGCACAGTAGACCTTCACCTTGGAAATCAGGAGACCCAGAGATCCTGCACAGATAGATGGAATGATTAGAAGGTTTAGATGGAAGGTTGGAGGAATGGAAGAGGAAAGTTAGGAATGGAAGAAGAGGCTTAGGCTTGGCTTGAAGTGGATCTTCTTTGGCGCCCATAGCTTGAACCTCCTTCACTTGATGGCATGGAGAACTCCCTTGTGGATGACATCCTTTGAAGAGGGGTGGATGAACTTGGAGTGGCTTGAAGAGGAGTCTTTAATGTTGGCCGAATGGGGTTGAAAGAAGATTAAGATACTTGATTGGCTAAGTAACCTAGGCCTTACACCTACCTTCTATAAAGGGATTTTAGCTAGCAAAGGATAATTTTCTTAAAGAAAGAGTTCATTTCATTTATCAACATCATTATAAGAAGACTTATGAGCTTTTATAGACTTTAAGCTCCCTTTCAAATTCAAATTACACCTCCTTTCATGGAGAAAATCAAGGGGCATCCCATGAAGAGAGGAGTGTGATGCGAGACACAAACCCAATGTACCCTGGGTTATTTGGAAAGGTGAAAAACCTAAACAAACTAGGACCATGGGAGGGCTAAGAAGCCTCCCGGGACTAGGGCGAAATTGAAACTAAAATTTTAAAACAGCTGATCTCTTTTGTTTTCAATTTTCTTGGTGGAGGTGGCGAGGGAAGGATGGGGATGGGAGACTGCGAATTGGAACTCATGGCCCTAGAACTCACTCTAACGGGGAGACGCACATAGAAAGTCAGGATCAAAGCACACAGCTACCCTGAGCTCTCATTGAAACCATAATGCACATAGCAGGCTCTCATAGATGCCCCGAGGGATCAAAGCACACAACTATCCTGAGCTCTTATCAAACCCATAATGTACACAGCAGGGCTCTCACTCCCCTCATCGAACCCTTAATGCACACAGCAGAGAACGAAGGCAAAACGGACCATAGCCCGGAACCAGGACTAGTGGCTAAACCAAAATTTATAATAATCATCAATTATTATAGGGGAGAGGGGGGCTTTATATTGATAAACCAAATCCCTCAATTACTTAGCCTACAGCAAACCAAAAAAGGAAAATAAGTTACATCAAAATCCATGCTGTATCAAAATGGGTGCTAATCTGCTCTGAGAAGCATGTTGGCTTGATGAAGTGCTCTAAAAAGTGTGCTGCTCTGAAGATTGGATTGCTTTAAAATTCATGCGGTCTCTACTCGTCGCCGTGCACAAGGGGAGGAAACCATCTCTGACGGCAATCGGTGGATGGCCGGCGGCCGGGAAGCGGGCAGCGGATGGGGCCGGCAGATGGCGAGCGATTGACGGCGGGCAGCGGGCTATAGGTGGGGGCATGCCTTTGGACTCCCACGACCATGGAGACCCCTAGGCGTCGGCGAGGCCTCCGGCAACCGGGCTTTGGCCGGTGGACGGCGGGATGGCGGTGGATGGAGGGTGGCGACCAGGCGGTGGATGGCGGTAGTGGCTGTAGGCAAGGCGACTGCAAGCGGCGGCATGGCATGCTTGCATGCCATTTCGTCTTCCCACGGGCATGGGGCCCCAGGTGTCGGCGAGGACCTCCAGTGACTGGCGAGCGTCGGATCGGCGGTGGGCAGTGGCAGGCGGGCGTCGGATCGGCGGCGGGCGGTGGCAGGCGACTGTGATGGGCGGTGGTGCAGGGCGGCACGGCCGCACGTCAAGCATGAGCATGCCATTAGGTCTTCCCACGGGTGTGGGGCCCAAGGGCACCGACGAGGACCTCCGCAGTTGGGCGTGGGCAGGTGGACGATGGGCAGGCAGTCGGTAGAAGGCCGGTGATGGTGGGCGACATCGGCGGCCATGGGCGACGCTTGGTCTTCCCACGACCGTCCCTTCATCTTCCATGGGCGGGGGGCGGCGGATGCCAGTTTTTTGGCGAGGGTGGGGCTGGCGAGCACTGGCGGCGTGGCGGGCCGGCAGGGATAGCCGTGGGTCGGGCAGCCTGGATCTTGGGTGGCGGGGCGGTGGGCAAGGGTTTGGGAGGTTTTAAAAAAACATGGGGGGAGATGGAATAAGGCTGGAATAAAGTGGAGATAGATTGGGACAAAGCTGGAATAGTGGGGATAGGTGGATAGCGGGAATAGGAAAATAAAAAAAATGTTAGAAAATAAGAAAAAATAGGAACAAGAATTCAGACCTACCTTGGATCCCCATTAGTGTGGCACTTTCAAAATTGAAATTCCTAATTACAAGAGAGAAAATCAAGGGCATCCCAAAGAAAGTGGGATGGCTCTTGCAAGGTGGCGTCCCATGAAGAGTGGAGCTTCATTTGAATTTATCTTGGGTGAAAATCATGTTTGAATTATCTTGGTGATGTGGCATGATCTATCCTCCAAGTGTCATGACTTGTCCTCCAAGGTAGCATGGTTCAATGATGATGTGGTGCTCCAAGTAGTTGGTGAAGCTGGTTGCACTTAATCTGGCTTAATTGAAACCCAACTCAAGTATCTCTTGAACCCGAATCAATACAAAGCTAGTTTAACTCTAATTTGACCGAAATTGAAATAAACAGGACTCAATTATTAAAATAAATAAGTACAGGACTCATAGACTTATTACAGGACTTAACTTTCTAGTCTTCTATCCATAAAGAACTTGGCATTGGTTGAAGCCTCTTCTTGAGCTTGGTGCCCGCACCAAATACCCTCATGATGAGTCACTTTATTGACTCCAATTGATCTCTTCCCTGAAATCAATGACCTTTTCTTCCATAATGCAGACCCTATAGAGAGACATCAACCCTATAAGGTAACCTCATTAGTCTAGGATTAATCCTCGATACCCCTTCTTATATCCTACTTTATCCAACTAACCCTGAACCATCTTCTTATTTCTTACCCTACATAGCTAACAATGAACCTACCCTCTTTTTCTACCCTTTCTTGATCTTCTTATGTTTCTTTAACCATTCATATGCATTTTATAGAGGTTTGCATATTGCATTCATTCATTGAGTCTATTATTTTTACTTCCTACTTCTAGAAGACCCTCTGGCATCTATTAGGAGCTCATGTCATATTTTCATGTGCATACCAAACTAAAGTTAAACCTAGAGAGCCTATAGTCTGTTAAAGTTTAGGCCCATAGAGTCCAAAAAGTTTCCATTTGGTGTGGACACCAGAAGCCGAAAGAAACTTCACTCCAACAAGGTTAGCCTTATCCAATTTGGATCGAAGATAAGTAGGTTACCTTATATCCTTTAGTTCAAAATATTTTATTTTCAAGAGTCATTTTTTTTTCAAGAGTCCTGTAATTAATTTTGAGTTTCAAATCAAGAGTGTTTATTGAGTCCTGTAATTACTTTTAAAATTTCATTTCCTGTAAGTCCATTTCAAGTTTTAAAGTCTAGGTCAGTAAAGTCAGTTCAGTTGAGTTAAGTCTAATTCAGTTGAGTTAAGTCTAATCAAGTCTTAAAGCCATGAAAGCCAGCAACAAGACTCAAATTCTGAACCCCAGAATTTGACCACATGAATAAGAGAAGACACATCAACCAAGCAAGAGAAAAGGACCATCAACTAGCACCACTGGGCACCACATGTCATTCTTATCCAAGTAGAAGACCACCTCACCATGCCACGTCATCAGGCATCACCTCACCAGCCACCTCATCACCCTTTGGGCACCAACAGGGAGATTCAAATTCAAGGAGGTCGGCCACATCCCTCCAAGTCCTCCACCAAATCCTCCAACCCCCCCCACATCCCTCCAAACTCTCCACCAAATCCTCCAACCCCCCTTGTAATCCTCCTCAATTTGAAGAGTTTTTTAATTTCAAAAGGCAGCTATGTGAGGCTATTAAAAGCCTTGGATGCCCATTGTAAAAGAGATTGATTTTGGGAATGAATGAAAATTGAAGTTGAAATTTTTGAAGTAGAAGTTGTCTTGTGTTTTTTCTCTTATGTGAAAGTTTCCCATGCTCTTCTCTATGCCAAAGCCATTCTTTTCTCCTAGCAAAGCATCTTCCAAGCTTAAGTGAAGGCATTGGAGTCAGCCAGATCTTCTCAAAATTCTGTTCTTAGTTCATAAACTCTCCCATCCCTTCTATATGTTCCTATCCTTCTTCCTTAACTTTGATCTTCATTGCAGGGTCCTTCGAAGTCTTTGAGTTGTGGGCCGGGTTCACCTTGACAAAGAACCAACAAGCTGAAGCCCCAAGTCCAGGGTTTTGATCTCTATTATCTAGGTTCTTCAGTTCTGAGCGTTGGTAGTTTCAAGGTATGAATCAAAAGAAGGTTGGAAAGCTCATCAAGGTAAGTCCACAATCATTAGCCCCTATTGTCTAGATCTTCTTCCTTCTTAGTTTAGGATTGTGTCTAATCAAGTAAAAGTCCCATTTCTTATAATCCTTAAGTCTTATTATGATGAGTACAATTCTAGTGTAATTAGGTTTCATTGCTCTACAAACCATATTCAAAACATTAATCATATGCTTGCCGCATCATCTTGGTATCAGAGCATGGTTGCATTAGGGTAGAATAGTTTTCTTTAAATCTAAGCAAGATCTAAAATTCACGCCTCCTGAGCGGGTGTACTCCAGTACATTGTCATGACCCATGGGAATAATAAGCCCCTGGCCAGACGTGAATTTTTAGATTGAAGTTTGGGTAAGCCATTGCACTTGTTCGATTAGGTTCTGTTTTCTGAAAATTTGCATCTGTTTACTGTAATCCATCTGCAGCTCCAAAGGCAAGTTGCTACTTTTTTGTTGAAATATTTTTTTTTTGTTCCATTTTAAGTCTGTTATCACCATATTAAATTTCATCATCAAAAAAAAATTATAAGAAAATAAAAATTTCTGTAGTTCGACACTATCATTAGGGTTCTGTTCTGTCCTTTTATTTATCTTCATTTGTAGGATCTGCTTAGAGTAGTACAGATTTTAGTTTCAAAATTCCTTTTATTTGTATTGAAAATATAAGTTAGGAATCCTCTGTAAATTTTTCAGAATTTTTGGATATTTTTTTCATCACGTTTTCCACACCACTTTCAAACTGCAACACACTTCTGCAACACCTTTGCATTTCATTTATCTTATGGGAAATCAAATTAAGGGCATCAATTTGACATAGGGTCAGGGTTTCATCACCTGTCCCTAGCCCAAAAAATCACCACCCATATCGTCGATCCCAGCCCGTTAATTAAATTGAGAAGAACGTTAATTGCCCTGGTGGGTTAGGGACACCCACAAGTTGGGTTCAGGTTAGGGTCAAGTTAACTATGTCAGCTAATTGGTGTGTGCTTACTGGCTTGGTGTCTAGGATTGGTGCATCAGGACTTGTGATTTGGTCCGCCTACCTGGCCAATCTCAGATTGGTGTCTAAGGTTGGCAATCAGGGACGTTCACTCCCCTCCGCCTACCTGGCTAAGTCCCATAAGTACTACTAGCTAGTTGGTTCACTTAATTAGACTTCAAATTTGTGCTCTAGGTCTAGGAAACCTTAGCTCGAACTTGAGTCCATTTGCATGCATGACAACTAGAGTAGGGACAACCGTATTCACCAATCCAAGCCCATCAAGTATAGCCATGGACCAAACTTTGAGAATTTGATCAAAGGCCTAAATGATCAAGTGGCCCAACTGACTAAGAGTTTAACTGAGCAATTGGCCCAAACAAATCAGAATGTGGCACAAACCAACCAAGACATGAATGAGCAGTTATCCCACATCACTACTAGGTTGGATCGGTTAGAGGCTAGAACCCCTGAAAGCAATCATGAGCCCAGACTGAGCCTGAGCCTAGTCTTGCACCTGAACTTGAGACCCCATTGAACCCTAGAAGGATTCCATATCAAAACCCTCTCTACGAAACAAACCCTAGGAGAGCTCCCCAAGATCAGTTTTATGATCCATTCCTAGAGGACCCCACCCTGATCAAACCATCGAGCCCAACCTAAGGAGATTCCACCATGAGCCAAACTATGAACCCAATGTCGGGAGACCCACCCCAATTCACTTTGATCAAGATGACCGGTTTTCAAAAATGGCCCATTTCATACCTTGCTCCCAAACTTCCGATGCCTCTAGGATGGCCAAACTCTTTCTTGATCAAGTAGTCAGACTCCACGGGTTACCAAAAACCATTGTTTCTGATAGGGATGCCCGCTTCACAAGTTACTTCTGGAAAACCCTTTGGCACTTATTAGGACCAGACTGAAATTCTCCACTGCCTACCATCCCCAGACTGATGGACAAACCGAGGATGTAAATAGAAGTCTAGGGAACTTGCTGAGATGACTAGTGGGAGAAAGTTTAGGAAACTGGGATTTGTTATTGCCACGTGCTGAGTTCGCTTACAACAGTTTGGTCAATCGATCTACGGGCAAAAGTCCCTTTGAGATAGTCCATGGTTGCAAGCCTAGGAAGCCTTTAGATCAAATCCCACTACCTATTCACACACGAGTCTCTGAGTCTGCTGAGTCTTTTGCACAGCATTTCGCAAATCTACATAAAGAATTAGTAATAAGATCACCTGAGCAATGAAACTTACAAACACTTAGCTGACTCACATAAGAGGGCTAAAGAATTCTGTGAAGGGGATTATGCGATGATTAGGCTCAACCCTGAACGGTTTCCCCCTGGAACCATAAAGAAGCTGCATGCTCGCGGAGTGGGACCTTTTAATATCTTAAAGAAAATAGGGCCTAATGCATAAGTTTTGGAACTTCCACCTGATATGGGTATTAGTACAACCTTCAATGTTCAGACCTAGTAGAATACAAAGAACCACTACTACCTAGTGAGCCTTTTGAGCCAGAAACTTTCATTGAGAGTGAACATATTTCCGAGTGTCCACCACCACCCTTACCTGAGTAGAGAGAGACGATTGAGAGAATCCTGAATGACAAGATCATTACTACCAGGAATAAGGACTATCAGCAATACCTGTTTCAATGGCAAGGTCGACCTGAGTCCGACAACTCTTGGATTACTCGAGAGGACCTGCAAAGACTTAACCCAGACTTGTTCAAGCATTACCAGGGCAAAACTGAATCATACTCGACTGGGTCGAGTTCTGCCCACCCCCAGGAGAATTGGTGTGGACACTAGAAGCCGAAAGAAACTTCACTCCAACAAGGTTACCTTATCCCAATTTGGATCGAAGATAATTAGGTTACCTTGTATCCTTAAGTTCAAAAATATTTATTTTCAAGAGTCATTTCCTTTTCAAGAGTCTTGTAATTAATTTGAGTTTCAAATCAAGATTGTTTATTGAGTCCTGAAATTACTTTTAAAATTTCATTTCCTGTAAGTCCATTTCAAGTTTTAAAGTCTAGGTCAATCAAGTCAGGTCATTTGAGTTAAGTCTAATTCAGTTGAGTTAAGTCTAATCAAGTCTTAAATCCATGAAAGCCAGCAACAAGACTCAAATTCTGGACCCCAGAATTTGACCACATGAAGAAGAGAAGACACATTAACCAAGCAAGAGAAAAGGACCATCAACTAGCACCACTGGGCACCACTTGTCATTATTATCCAAGTAGAAGACCACCTCACCATGCCATATTATCAAGCAACACCTCACCAGCCACCTCATCGCCCTTTGGGCACCAACAAGGGAGATTCAAATTCAAGGAGGTCGGTCACATCCCTCCAGTCCTCTACCAAATCCTCCAACCCCCCCCACATCCCTCCAAACTCTCCACCAAATCCTCCAACCCCCCTTGTAATCCTCCTCATTTTGGGGAGTTTTTAAATTTCAAAATGTAGCTTTGTGAGGCTATTAAAAGCCTTGGATGCCCATTGTAAAAGAGATTGATTTGGGAATGAATGAAAATTGAAGTTGAAATTTTGGAAGTAGAAGTTGTCTTGTATTTTTTTTCTTATGTGAAAGTTTTCCATCTTTCCTCCTCCATGCCAAAGCCATTCTTTTCCCCTAGCAAAGCATCTTCCAAGCTCAAGTGAAGGCATTGGAGTTGGCCAGATATTTTCAAAATTCTGTTCTTAGTTCATAAACTCTCCCATCCCTTCTATATGTTCCTATCCTTCTTCCTTAACTTTGATCTTCATTGCAGGGTCCTTCGAAGTCTTTGAGTTGTGGGGCCGGGTTCACCATGACAAAGAACCAACAAGCTGAAGCCCCAAGTCCAGGATTCTGATCTCTGTTATCCAGGTTCTTCAGTTTTGAGCATTGGTAGTTTCAAGGTATAATCAAAAGAAGGTTGAAAGCTCATCAAGGTAAGTCCACAACATTAGCCCCTATTGTCTAGATCTTCTTCCTTCTTAGTTTAGGATTATGTCTAATCAAGTAAATATCCCATTTCTTATAATCCTTAAGTCTTATGATGATACAATCTAGTGTAATTAGGTTTCATTTCTCTACAACAATATATTCAAAACATTAATCTATGCTTGCCGCATCATCTTGGTATCATCGAGCAGGTTGCATAGGGTAGAATAGTTTCTTTTTAAATCCAAGCAAGATCTAAAATTCATGCCTCCTGAGCGGGTGTACTCCAGTACACTGTGGACCTAATGAGCCCATAAGAGCCCTGGCCGAAGTGATTTTGTTTGATAGGGGGTAAGCCATTGCACTTGTTTGATTAGGTTTTGTTGAAAATTTGTATTTACAGTAATCCATCTGCAGCTCCAAAGGCAAGTTGCTACTTTTTTGTTAAAATATTTTTTTCTTGTTCCTTTTAAAGTCAGTTATCACCATATTAAGTTTCATCATGGAAAAAGTATAAAAAAAAAATAAAACTTTTGCAGTTCGACACTATCATTAGGGTTCTGTTTGTCCTTTTTATTTTTCTTCATTTGTTGGATCTGTTTAGAGTAGTACAGATTTTAGTTTCAAAATTCCTTTTATCTGCATTGAAATATATAAGTTAGAATCCTCTGTGAATTTTTCAGAATTTTTTGATATTTTTTTCATCACGTTTTCCCACACCACTTTCAAACTGCAACACACTTCTAGAGCACCTTTGCATTTCATTTATCTTATGAAATCAAATTAGGGCATCAATTTGACGTAGGGTCAGGGTTTCATCACCTGTCCCTAGCCCAAAAATCACCACCAGCATATCGATCCCAGCCCGTTAATTAAAATTGAGTAGAACGTTAATTGCCCTAGTGGGTTAGGGACACCAACAAGTTGGGTTCAGGTTAGGGTCAACTTAACTGTGTCAGCTAATTGGTATGTGCTTACTGGCTTGGTGTCTAGTATTGGTGCATCAGGGCTTGTGATTTGGTCCACCTACCTGGCCAATCTCAGATTGGTGCCTAAGGTTGGCAATCAGGGACCTTCACTCCCCTCTGCATACCTGGCTAAGTCCCATAAGTACTACTAGCTAGTTGGTTCACTTAATTAGACTTCTAATTTATGCTCTAGATCTAGGAAACCTTAGCTTGAACTTGAGTCCATTTGCATGCATGACAACTAGAGAAGGGACACCGTATTCACCAATCCAAGCCCAGTCAAGTGTAGCCATGGACCAAAACTTAGGGAATTTGATCAAAGGCGTAAATGATCAAGTGGCCCAACTGACTAAGAGTTTAACTGAGCAATTGGCCCAAACAAATCAGAATGTGGCACAAACCAACCAAGACATGAATGAGCAGTTAGCCCACATCACTACAAGGTTGGTTCAGTTAGAGGCTAGAACCCCTGAAAGCAATCATGAAGCCCAGACTGAGCCTGAGCCTAGTCTTGCACCTGAACTCGAGACCCCATTGAAACCTAGAAGGATTCCATATCAAAACCCTCTCTATGAAACAAACCTAGGAGAGCTCCCCAGGATTAGTTTTATGATCCAATTCCTAGAGGATGCCACCCTGATCAAACCATCGAGCCCAACCTAAGGAGATTCCATCATGAGCCTAACTATGAACCCAATGTCAGGAGACCCACCCCAATTCACTTTGATCAAGATGACCAGTTTTCAAAAATGGCCCTTTTCATACCTTTCTCCCAAACTTCCGATGCCTCTAGGATAGCCAAACTCTTTCTTGATCAAGTAGTCAGACTCCACGGGTTACCAAAAACCATTGTTTCTGATAGGGATGTCCGCTTCACAAGTTACTTATAGAAAACCCTTTGGCACTTATTAGGAACCAGACTGAAATTCTCCACTACCTACCATCCCCAGACTGATGGACAAACCGAGGTTGTAAATAGAAGTCTAGGGAACTTGCTGAGATGCCTAGTGGGAGAAAGTCTAGGGAATTGGGATTTGTTATTGCCACGTGCTGAGTTCGCTTACAACAGTTTGGTCAATCGATCTACGGGCAAAAGTCCCTTTGAGATAGTCCATGGTTGCAAGCCTAGGAAACCTTTAGATCAAATCCCACTACCTATTCACACACGAGTCTCTGAGTCTGCTGAGTCTTTTGCACAGCATTTCACAAATCTACATAAAGAAATCAATAATAAGATCAACCTGAGCAATGAAACTTAGAACACTTAGCTGACTCACATAAGAGTGCTAAAGAATTCTGTGAAGGGGATTATGCGATGATTAGGCTCAACCCTGAACGGTTTCCCCCTGTAACCATAAAGAAGCTGCACGCCTGTGGAGCGGGACCTTTTAAGATCTTAAAGAAAATAGGGCCTAATGCATAAGTTTTGGAACTTCCACCTGATATGGGTATTAGTACAACCTTCAATGTTTCAGACCTAGTAAAATACAAAGAACCACTACTAATACCTAGTGAGCCTTTTGAGCCAAACTTTCATTGAGAGTGAACATATTTCCGAGTGTCCACCACCAACCTTACCTGAGCAGAGAGAGAGGATTGAGAGAATCCTGGATGACAAGATCATTACTACCAGGAATAAGGACTATCAGCGATACCTGGTTCAATGGCAAGGTCGACCTGAGTCCGACAACTCTTGGATTACTCGAGAGGAACTGCAATGACTTAACCTAGACTTGATCGAGCATTACTAGGGCAAAACTGAACCATACTCGACTGGGTCGAGTTCTGCCCACCCCAGGAGAATTGGTGTGGACACCAGAAGCCGAAAGAAACTTCAATCCAACAAGGTTATCATTATCCCAATTTGGATCGAAGATAATTAGGTTACCTTGTATCCTTTAGTTCAAAAATATTTTATTTCCAAGAGTCATTTCCTTTCAAGAGTCCTGTAATTAATTTTGAGTTTCAAATCAAGAGTGTTTATTGAGTCCTGTAATTACTTTTAAAATTTCATTTCCTATAAGTCCATTTCATGTTTTAAAGTCTAGGTCAGTCAAGTCAGTTTAGTTGAGTTAAGTCTAATTCAGTTGATTTAAGTCTAATCAAGTCTTAAAGCCATGAAAGCCAGCAACAAGACTCAAATTCTGGACCCCAGAATTTGACCACATGAAGAAGAGAAGACACATCAACCAAGCAAGAGAAAAGGACCATCAACTAGGACCACTGGGCACCATATGTCATTCTTATCCAAGTAGAAGACCACCTCACCATGCCATGTCATCAGGCGCCACCTCACCAGCCACCTCATCACCCTTTGGGCACCAACAAGGGAGATTTAAATTCAAGGACGTCGGCCACATCCCTCCAAGTCCTCCACCAAATCCTCCAACCCCCCCCACATCCCTCCAAACTCTCCACCAAATCCTCCAACCCCCCTTGTAATCCTCCTCGATTTGGGGGGTTTTTAAATTTCAAAAGCTAGCTTTGTGAGGCTATTAATAGCCTTGGATGCCCATTGTAAAAGAGATTGATTTTGGGAATGAATGAAAATTAAAGTTGAAATTTTAGAAGTAGAAGTTGTCTTGTGTTTTTTTTCTTATGTGAAAGTTTTCCATCCTCTTCCTCCATGCCAAAGCCATTCTTTTCTCCTAGCAAAGCATCTTCCAAGCTCAAGTGAAGGCATTGGAGTCGGCCAGATCTTCTTAAAATTCTGTTCTTAGTTCATAAACTCTCCCATCCCTTCTATATGTTCCTATCCTTGTTCCTTAACTTTGATCTTCATTGCAGGGTCCTTTGAAGTCTTTGAGTTATGGGCCGGGTTCACCTTGACAAAGAACCAACAAGCTGAAGCACCAAGTCCAGGGTTCTGATCTCTATTATCCAGGTTCTTCAGTTCTGAGCATTGGTAGTTTCAAGGTATGAATCAAAAGAAGGTTGGAAAGCTCATCAAGGTAAGTCCACAATCATTAGCCCCTATTGTCGAGATCTTCTTCCTTCTTAGTTCAGGATTGTGTCTAATCAAGTAAAAGTCCCACTTCTTATAATCCTTAAGTCTTATTATGATGAGTATAATGCTAGTGTAATTAGGTTTCATTGCTCAACAAACCATATTCAAAACATTAATCATATGCTTGCCGCATCACCTTTGATAGGGAAGTCTAGTCAAGTTCATTAGGTGTTAAGTCCAATAAAGTTACGGACCCAATTTACGTGTCCACACATACACTAGCCTCTGCACATCATATGCATCATGAAATTAGTCAAAAGTTGAACATATTTAGTGAACTATATAACAACTTGGCTAATTTCCAAAAGAGAGATAAAGAATTTTCTGCAGAGGATTTGTGATTGTAAAAGAATTTTCTGCTTGCGAAGCTAGCTCATCCAAAATTATGAAGAGTAATGGACCCAATGCCTATTTGCCTGAGTTATCACCTAATTTAGGTATTAGCTCCACCTGCATCATCTGAGATCTTATAGAGTCTAGGGAGCCAGCAGCGATACCCAGCAAGCCCCTTAAGCCACTCCCTTTCTTAGTGAGTGAACCCACCCCAGAGCGACCACATACAATTTTGCCTTTTGGTAAGGAAGAGATTGAGAGAACCATGGATGGTCAAGCAATCAGTACCCAAAATAGAGACTGTCAGCGGTACTTGGTCCGATGGCAAGGTCAGCCAGAACTTGAGGACTTATGGAATGCTGGTGCGGATCCAAAGAACCTCAACCCAGACCCTCCTTGAACCAAATTGACCCTCACTCGATGGGGTCGAGTTCATCCCACCTCGAAAGAATTGGTAGGGACACCAGGATCATACACAGATCACTGGATCCCATATGGTTTATTCATTAGAGTTTTAATTTTAGAACCTTAATCATGTGTCAATGTTTTGAAAGTTTTGTAATCAATTAAGATTGAGTCCTGTAATAAATTGAGGTTAGTTGATTTGTCCCAACCCTCAACCCTAGTCAGCATATTGAGTCCTGTACTTCAATTATGAGTCCAGTATGAGTTCGAATTTTGTATAAGAAAAGAGGTTACCCTATTTTGGAGTTCTACCAAGCCACATCCAGGAGTTAAAGGCCACTACATCGGCCTATTAGATTTTGTGTGACAACCCAGGATCAAGATGCTTCTAGAAATCCTGATTCCTTCCATATGCTTTTCAGATGCCCAGATTCCTTTCCAGATGCCAGAGGATATTCTTAAACCAGGGCATTCATGATTCCAGAGGTCCATCTATGCCCAGCTTGAAAGATTGTGCCTTGAAAGCCAATTGAAATATTGTAATTTTGATCCCAAAATCAATGAATTGACATTTTATAAAGGCATTATTTTCATCATTTGCTGTGTCTTTTTGATTTTATGATGAACCCCATAGATTAGGGCTATGGTTCTAGGGTTATGATGAGATCATACCAGTGAGACCAAAGCCTTAAAACCCTAATCTAAAATATTCCTGGTCGATGGGATATTGAGTTGGGGATCAATGTTTCCAGCAAGACCAGCACATCCTATATATGTTTTGTAATAAGGGTGACTGATCTCACAGTCACTTGTGTTTGACACTAATACTAGGATGTGAGTGTTCATTAGAGAATGAGTTCACTGAATTGATCCAGATTGAGAATATCTAATGGAACCTTATCTGTTTGTCAATAGATAATTCTCATAGTGGGAGTAGTGCATGTGGTCCTTTGACCTGAGACTACCATAGTACCTTATATACATGAATCCATACTTTGGTTCGCAGTCAATCATGACACTAAGTCATGCATGAGGTGATACTGGTTATGGTGGATTGTATATGGAGGTTGTGAGTAGGTCAACAAGGAATTGATCAGCCCTAGTAAGAGGGAATAGCATCCAGCTAATTTCAAATGATGGATTCAGGAAACCTTTGATCAAAGTATGAACATTAGAGTTATTTTCTAATGGTTCATTAATGAATCATCATTATAAAGATTGAGCTAGGGATGAATATGAAAATTGGATTTGACAAGTATCCATATTCATGATCATATTCGGGATGCAAGTTGATCAAAGGACTGAATTGCTCGGTAACTCACCACTGAAGGGTATTTTGGTAATTCCACCAAAATTCCACATCTTCCGAGTAGACATGATACGTTGCTAGACGTCAATCTTGTCTTGTAGGTATATGATTGAGTCATGGTAATTCAAATCAGTCAATTTGAATTAGATTCTAATTGATCGAGTCGAGCTAGTTTGAGTTGACCTAAATCGGCTTAGTTGAGATCTAACCGAATTAAGTCAAATAGAACTCGGACCTACTACTGGCTAGGTGTGGAACCCAATGGGTTACACAAAAGAAAATTGATGAAGGATTTAATTTGGAATTAAATCATGTTTGCAGGATAAACACACTAGCATGTGTTGCAGACCAAATTTCTATTTGAATCAGATTCGAATTTGGTTCCGAATTGGGCTTAATTTGGTTCTAATTGAACCAGATTAAGGTCCAATTAATTTTTTAGGACATTGGGCTAACCCATGGCTGAACCCAAGTGAATTTAATTCACTGAGACCCTCTCTCCAAGCTGCCCCCTCCTTTCTCTCACCCGCGCGCGCGCCAAGAAAGAAAGTCCACGCGCGTGGACTTCTCTTAAAACGCGTGAGAAAAAAAACATCGGAGAAATTTCTGAATAGGGTGTCTCAGATCCTTGTCTGGTGCCCTTGGATCTGGATCTGATGGCCAGAAAAATTTAAGAAAAAGATCCGTCGCTTTTCGGTCGCAAATCCATCTCCAAAAGTCGCGATCCTTCTTGATGTTTTTCCGAGAGTTCTCCTCGTCGGAAAAACGAAAATCAAATCAGAGAATCATGATTTTTGGTTGAGGGACGCGTGAAGAATGAGGGATCGTGATCCCTGGGGTTTCAGAGGGTTGCGTTGTTTCGAGATGGCACCCCTCTGAGATCTATAAATAGGGTTGGGTTCTCGGGGGTTTTCATGCAACATAGTTCAGAGATCCAATTCCCTTTCTTCCTCTCTAGAATATTCCTTCCTCTTGTTCTTGTTGGGTATTGTTTCCCTTACAGAGGTATCCTCTGTCGAAACTCTGACCCTAAACAAGAATAAGAAGAAGGTCTTGAACGGTAAAGGAAAGAAAAAGGAAAGGATCTATTCTTCTTTTCCTTCTTGAATTAAGACTTTGCCTGTCTTAATTTTTCTTCCAATTCAATTCAAGAAAAGGGATTCAAGAAAGGGAATTCTTGAAGAAAATTCAAGAAGAGGAAAGAAGGAAGAAAAGAAATTTTCAAGAAAGAAAATTTCAGCCTAAAGGTCCAAGAATTGAATTCTTGAAAAAGAATTCAAGAAGAGGAACCAAGAAATAGAATTTGTTGTCTTCATTGTTTTCTCTGTGGATCACCATTGGAGGGTGAACATTTGGGCACCTGGTGGAGATTCAGAGTTTGGATTTTGCGATACAGGTTAGTATCTTATTTGAGATTAAATCTTATATAACATCTTATATGTTTTAATTCTTTTAAGGAGATTTTGGGTTGAAGGTTTGGTGAAGATTTCATAAAGATAAAATTTTTGAAATCTATGATTCCGCCTTGCCACCGAACCCTACAGTGGTATCAGAGCCTCCTTATTAGATTAAAATATATATTCTGAATTTTAGATGCATATTATATAAGTAACATGAGATGTAATATATGTTTGTTATAATGTCACCAATTAGGGTTTTCACTCAAACCCTAATTGTGTAGAGATATGCATAGAGATCTAGTCATCATACTGAAATAAGTTGCCCTGGCATAATGTGGATCCATTTGTGGTAAATGGTTGTCCTAGTATGATGACACACTAATCACATATTTGTGTTAATTATGCATATGTTTTTGATGTATGCCACTAATTAAGGTTTTCACTTAAACCTTAATTTGCATAGAGATATGTTTAGCCTTCTATCATCATACGAAATAAGGTTGCCCTGGCATAATGGTGGATCCATTATGTGGTAAATGGTTGTCCTAGTATGATGACACACTAATCACATTTTGTGTTAATTATGCATATGTGTTTGATGTATGCCACTAATTAAGGTTTTCACTTAAACCTTAATTTGCATAGAGATATGTTTAGCCTTCTAGTCATCATACTGAAATAAGGTTGCCCTGGCATAATGGTGGATCCATTATGTGGTAAATGGTTGTCCTAGTATGATGGCACACTATGGCACATATTTGCTAGAATGTGCTTTGTTTTAATAAAGCCCTCTTTAACAACATATTAAGTTGTAGTGTCATATACCAAAAGCAAAAATAATCAATATGATTAGTTTATCATTCGGTGTCTAGGAAAAGTGGTTCATGATCGGTAAAGAGGACGTGGTTTTTAATTGGTTCCGTTGACTGACCTGGCCAATTCTTATTGGTGTCTAAGGAAAGCAACGGGGGGACTCCCACCACTCTCCCACTTACCTGGCCGGTATGATTAACTTAATTATTGATTAATATGCTCAGTGTAATATTCACTACATATGGCTTCCTTCATGCCAAGTCATTATTATGTTATGATCCATATTAGGTTTGTTGTGTACACACAAGGCCTTTTTTCTTTATGGTGACTAACATAATTTTTGCTTGGTACATTTGATGCTTATGGAATGATTTGATATAATACTTTGTTGTGTACACACAAGGGTATTATGATTAATATCATGACTATATAGCAATGAAGGGTCTAACTTAACTAAAATATTATAGTTTGTTGTGTACACACAACTATTAATATTTTAGAGGCCAAGATAAGTTGAGAATTGTATGAATTACAATTGGAAAGAGTTTTCCTACCTTTGAACTTATATAAGATTTGTTGTGTACACACAAGCCTTTTATAAGGAATTAGGATCTCAACCCCACTAAGAGAACCAATTAGGGTTTTCTCGATCATCACATTGAGGGTTATGATGCTTGATAAAATAGTGGGAGACATAATTTAGTTAAAGTCCTAATTTAATTATTGTTTGTCAACATTGATTGTGCTTATGTAATGTGTTGTTAATGTAGATTAAATGGCCTCTTCACTCTCACTCCGTAGCTTGGATGCAAATAAATGACTGGACCAAACTATGTTGATTGGTTGAGGAGAAACCTGAAGATAGTACTCAGCCAAGAAAGAATTTCTTATATTCTTGATACCCCAACCTTGGAACCATTAGGGGAAGATGCCTTGCAAGAGGATAAGACCACATATAACACGTGGCAAAATGACTCATTACTGTCAAGTGTATAATGCTTGCCTCTATGACCAATGAGTTACAGAGGCAACATGATAGCATGGACACAAACTCCATATTGCTCAATTTAAAGAACTTTATGGGAACATAGTCGAACCGCAAGATATGAAATATCTAAGCAGTTATTCCGTGCAAGGATGACATAAGGTACATCCGTACAAGACCATGTATTAAAGGTTATTGACCTAATCACCCGATTGGGTCAATTGGTTTTGTTATGGATGGGGAGTTGAATCAGGATTTAATCCTGCAGTCACTCCCAGAGTCATTTTCACAGTTTGTTCTAATTATCATATGAAAAAAACTTAACACTTCCTTGCCTGAGCTGTTGAATATGTTAAAAACAACAGAGAGCCATTTAAAGAAAAATAAGGCTCCACTTTCTTTTGTGGATGGTGTAAACAAGAAGAAAATAGGCAAAAAGGGTTCCAAGAGGAGGTTAACCCAAAAGGGGGCATCAAGAAAAAGAAAGGAAAAGAAGGCCTCCGGACAAATGACCTGCTTTCATTGTGGCAAGCCGGGTCACTGGAAAAGAACTGCAAGGTTTACCTTGCAAGTCTGAAGCCTGGTGCTAGTAATGCACCAAAAGGTATGTATGAGATACATGCAATTTTGTCATTAGACACTTCTAATTCAAACTCTTGGTATTGGATACTGCTTGTGGTCATCATATCTGCAAATCATTGCAGGGACTACAGAACATTAGAGTTTTGAAGGAAGGCGACTTCGAGCTCTACGGTGCTGGAGGAGATTCCATCCAAGCAGAAGCTGTAGGGACTTATATGTTGAGGCTGCCTTCTGGGAAGATTTTAGAGTTAAAGAATTGTTATTTATGCCTAGAATCATTAGAAACATCATATCTGTACCCTTGTTACTTAAACAAGGATATATTATGAATGTAATGAGCAGTGGCTGCTCAATCAGTTTTTCTAATGAAATAATATTTAATGGCATATTTTTGCAATGGTCTCTTAACTTTATCTTCTGATGACAATATACTACATGTTAGTAATAAACGAAAAAGAGATGAAGTAAACAATACTTTACTTTGGCACTGTCGTCTTGGACATATTAGTGAGCAGAGGATTAACAAGTTATACAAGGAAAAATTCCTTAATCCTTATGACTATGAATCATTAGGAACTTGTGAATCATGTTTCATGGGTAAAATGACCAAGACTCCATTTAGTGGACATAATGAAAGGACAACAGAGTTATTAGGACTCATACACACTGATGTATGTGGACCTATGACAACTCAGGCCAAGGGTGGATACTCATATTTCATCACATTCACTGGTGATTTTCAAGGTACGGATTTGTGTATCTAATGAAACATAAGTCCGAAGCTTTTGAAAAATTTTTAGAGTATCAAAGTATGGTAGAGAAACAAACGGGGAAAAGTATTAAGATCCTTCGATGATAGAGGAGGTGAATACTTATCCATCGAGTTTCTTGATCACCTTAAACAAAGGGAATCATCTCTGAATGGACTCCTCCTTACACACCATAATTAAATGGTGTTGCTGAAAGGAGAAATCGTACTTTATTAGATATGGTATGATCCATGATGTGCTTCACAGACTTACCTGTTGTCTTTCTGGGGATATGCCTTGGAAACAGTGGCTAATATTTTGAATAGAGTACCATCTAAATCTGTATCTGGTATTCCATATGAGTTATGGAGAGGAAAGAAACCAAATCTTAAGCACCTTAAGATATGGGGATGTCCAGCTTATGTCAAAAGAAATTTTGGACAAAAGCTTGATGCTAGAGCAGAAAAATGTCTATTTGTTGGATATCCCAAAGATAGTATAGGATATCTATTCTACCACCCTACTGAACAAAAGGTTTTAGTCAGTAGGCATGCCATTTTTATGAAAAAGAATTCATCCTACAAAAGGGCAGTGGGAGAAATATTGAACTTGAAGAAGTTCAACAAGTAGATACATCTCAACAAAATCATAACACAGTTAGTATAGAACCTGAACACACCACTCCTATCCGTAAGTCTGATAGAGTGCGACATGCACCTGAAAGGTATGGGTTCATTATTAAAAATAATGAAGCCCGAATCATTGATAATGACGAGCCTCTAACATATACGGATGCTGTCATAAGTAGTGACTCAAACAAATGGCTGGAAGCCATGAGATCCGAAATGGACTCCATGTATGTCAACCAAGTCTGGACTTTGGTTGATGCACCAGAGAGTGTTAACCCTATTGGATGCAAATGGGTCTATAAGAAAAAGATTGGGACAGATGGCCAAGTTGAAACTTATAAAGCAAGATTAGTGGCTAAGGGTTTCAGACAAAAACAGGGAATAGATTATGATGAAACATTTTCTCCTGTTGCCATGCTCAAATCTATTCGGATCATGCTTGCTATAGCAGCATATCATGATTATGAAATCTGGCAGATGGATGTGAAAACTGCATTCCTCAATGGTTTCCTTAAGGAAGAGTTTATATGTCACAGCAGAAGGTTTTGTCTTGGAGACTAAACCTAATCAGGTATGTAGGCTAAAGAAATCTATTTATGGATTAAAGCAAGCATCTAGGAGTTGGAACATCCGATTTGATAAGACAGTCAAAGAATTTGACTTTATCAAAAATGAGGATGAACCTTGTGTGTACAAGAAGACTAGTGGGGAGTGCCATAGTTTTCTTGGTTCTGTATGTAGATGACATACTCCTCATTGGAATGATATCCCAATGTTACAATCAGTCAAGGTATGGTTATCTAAACAGTTTTCCATGAAAGACTTGGGAGAAGCATCTTGTATACTAGGCATCAAGATCTATAGAGATAGATCTAGGAGGATGCTAGGTTTATCCCAGTCTAGGTACATTGACCAAGTGCTAAAAAGATTTAACATGGAGGAAAGTAAAAGAGGTTACTTACCTATTGGTCATGGCATACATCTTTCTAAGAAGATGTCTCCTAAGACACCTGAAGAAAGAAATAGAATGAATTCGGTACCTTATGCTTCGGCAGTAGGGTCTATTATGTATGCTATGTTATGTACTAGGCCTGATGTGGCATATGCCTTAGGTATAGTCAGCAGGTTTCAGGCTGATCCAGGAGAGGATCATTGGAAGGCTGTGAAAAATATTCTTAAGTACTTAAGAAGAACTAAGGATATTTTTCTAATATACGGAGGATCTGATCTTAAACTAGAAGCTTATTCAGATTCTAGTTTTCAATCAGATCCAGATGACAGCAAATCTATATCTGGGTATGTTTTTACCCTTAATGGAGGAGCTGTAAGCTGGAAAAGTTCTAAACAGCAAACTGTAGCTGACTCAACAACTGAGGCAGAGTACATTGCTGTTAGTGAAGCTGCCAAGGAAGCTGTCTGGATGAAGAAGTTCATATCAGAGTTGGGCATTGTTCCTGAGATTGAAGGTCCAGTATCACTTTACTGTGATAATACGGGGGCTGTTGCTCAAGCGAAGGAACCAAGAGCTCATCACAAATCAAAGCACATTCTGAGACGCTTCCATCTCGTTCGAGAGATTGTCGAAAGATAAGAAGTCTGCATTAAAAGGGTAGAAACGAAGAACAACGTAGCAGACCCGTTCACTAAGGCCCTATCACAGCGAGAGTTTGATCGCCACCTTGATTGTATGGGATTAAGATTCAAATGCGATTGGCTTTAATGCAAGTGGGAGATTGAAAGATTGTGCCCTGAAAGCCAATTGAAATATTGTAATTTTGATCCCAAAATCAATGAATTGATATTTTATAAAGGCATTATTTTCATCATTTGCTGTGTCTTTTTGATTTTATGATGAACCCCATAGATTAGGGCTATGGTTCTAGGGTTATGATGAGATCATACCAGTGAGACCTAAAGCCTTAAAACCCTAATCTAAAATATTCCTAGTCGATGGGACATTGAGTTGGGGATCAATGTTTCCGGCAAGACCAGCACATCCTATATATGTTTTGTAATAAGGGTGACTGATCTCACAGTCACTTGTGTTTGACACTAATACTAGGATGTGAGTATTCATTAGAGAATGAGTTCACTGAATTGATCCAGATTGAGAATATCTAATGGAACCTTATCTGTTTGTCAATAGATAATTCTCATAGTGGTAGTAGTGCATGTGGTCCTTTGACCTGAGACTACCATAGTACCTTATATACATGAATCCATACTTTGGTTCACAGTCAATCATGACACTGAGTCATGCACGAGGTGATACTGGTTATGGTGGATTGTATATGGAGGTTGTGAATAGGTCAACAAGGAATTGATCAGCCCTAGTAAGAGGGAATAGCATCCAGCTAATTTCAAATGATGGATTCAGGAAACCTTTGATCAAAGTATGAACATTAGAGTTATTTTCTAATGGTTCATTAATGAATCATCATTATAAAGATTGAGCTAGGGATGAATATGAAAATTGGATTTGACAAGTATCCATATTCATAATCATATTCGGGATGCAAGTTGATCAAAGGACTGAATTGCCCGGTAACTCACCACTGAAGGGTATTTTGGTAATTCCACCAAAATTCCACATCTTCCGGGTAGACATGATATGTTGCTAGACGTCAATCTTGTCTTGTAGGTATATGATTGAGTCATGGTAATTCAAATCAGTCAATTTGAATTAGATTCTAATTGACCAAGTCGAGCTAGTTTGAGTTGACCTAAATCGACTTAGTTGAGATCTAACCGAATTAAGTCAAATAGAACTCGGACCTACTGCTGGCTAGGTGTGGAACCAATGGGTCACACACAAAAAAAAATTGATGAAGGATTTAATTTGGAATTAAATCATGTTTGCAGGATAAACACACTAGCATGTGTTGCAGACCAAATTTCTATTTGAATCAGATTCGAATTTGGTTCCGAATTGGGCTTAATTGGGTTCTAATTGAACCAGATTAAGGTCCAATTTATTTTTTAGGACATTGGGCTAACCCATGGCTGAACCCAAGTGAATTTAATTCACTGAGACCCTCTCTCCAAGCTGCCCCCTCCCTTCTCTCACCGCGCGCGCCAAGAAAGAAAGTCCACGCACGTGGACTTCTCTTAAACGTGTGAGAAGAAAAACATCGGAGAAATTCTGAATAGGGGCATTTCAGATCCTTGTCTGGCGCCCTTGGATCTAGATCTGATGGCCAGAAAAATTTAAGAAAAAGATCCGTCACTTTTCGGTCGCAAATCCTTCTCCAAAAGTCGCGATCCTTCCTGAAGTTTTTCCGAGAGTTCTCCTCGTCGGAAAAACGAAAATCAAATCGGAGAATCATGATTTTTGGTTGAGGGGACGCGTGAGGAATGAGGGATCGTGATCCCTGGGGTTTCAGAGGGTTGCGTTATTTCGAGATGACACCCCTCTGAGATCTATAAATAGGTTGGGGTTCTCGGGGGTTTTCATGCAACATAGTTCAGAGATCCAATTCCCTTTCTTCCTCTCCAGAATACTCCTTCCTCTTGTTCTTGTTGGGTATTGTTTTCCTTATAGAGGTATCCTCTGTCGAAACTCTGACCCTAAACAAGAATAAGAAGAAGGTCTTGAACGGTAAAGGAAAGAAAAAGGAAAGGATCTATTCTTCTTTTCCTTCTTGAATTAAGACTTTGCCTGTCTTAATTTTTCTTCCAATTCAATTCAAGAAAAGGGATTCAAGAAAGGGAATTCTTGAAGAAAATTCAAGAAGAGGAAAGAAGGAAGAAAAAGAAATTTTCAAGAAAGAAAATTTCAGCCTAAAGGTCCAAGAATTGAATTCTTGAAAAAGAATTCAAGAAGAGGAACCAAGAAATAGAATTTGTTGTCTTCATTGTTTTCTGTGTAAATCACCATTGGAGGGTGAACATTTGGGCACCTGGTGGAGATTCAGTGTTTGGATTTTGCGATACAGGTTAGTATCTTATTTTGAGATTAAATCTTATATAAACATCTTATATGTTTAATTCTTTTAAGGAGATTTTGGGTTGAAGGTTTGGTGAAGATTTCATAAAGATAAAATTTTTTGAAATCTATGATTCCGCCTTGCCACCGAACCCTACAAAGCTAAGGTGAAATAAAGCCCAGGCACCAAGCCCAAGCCCTTAAGAAGTAAGATCCTAACCATATTCCCTAAAATATGCTAGCCCATGCACCCAGCCCCGGAAGCCCACCCGGGCCCCTCAAAAATTTATCCAAGCCCATGAAGGAGGCATCCTTGCTGCTGCCCCAAGGTCCAAAACCAAATTTATGGAGTTTGACCAAGTCCAAGACAAGAGGAGGCACCCATGAGTTGACTAGTCAAAGCATGAAGGGAGAAGGAGAAGACTAGTCTAAGTCCTAACCTCTTAAGGCTTTCTTTCCTAACCTATTAAAAATCTCTTTTCCTAATGTCTTAAGGAATGGTTATCTCTAACCTAAGCATAACGTTTGTTAGGAGAGGGCATGGAAGCTCTATAAATATCCCACCCCTCTTCCTCTTATAATAACATTCTCTTATGAATACAACCTTGCTGAAATTTGAGTCATTGCCTTGTGTTTACTTTTGTGTTGGTTCCCTTGTCTTTGTTTGAGTGCTCTCCTTGTGCCTAACTGAACCCCTGCTGCCCTAGCTTCCATTTGCATCCCAAGAGATAAGCCATGCCTAAGGAAATGAAGCCCTAGCTACCATCCAAGACATGGAGCTTCTTCTTCCCGGAGCCACCCACTCTTAACCCTATTCCTGATTTCTCTTAAACCCTAGTTTCCATTCCAATTTTTCTTTGCTATTTTGATTGACCCCTGATGCTTGCAGGATCTCCAAGATGTTTCAGCTCCTCAAAGGAGGCTTTCCTTGCCTCCAGGACCACCCAAATCAGTCATCAAATTCAAGGAAACCGAGCTTCATCATCTAGGCTTCAATCAGAGTACTGTGTGATATCTTCATCGAAAGTTCTTCAAATCTCTAACTGGTAACATCCTTCTCTTCTCTTGATATCTAATTTGATGAAGATTATCTATCTTAAACTAGAAGTTTCTCAATTTTCAGGTCCTGACTTTTATTATCTTGCATGAGTATGCCTGTGATCATGATGATTCTTTGCATTGCTACTCTATTACTAGTTCTTACTTTTTTTAAAAAATTTAGCCTACAAACCTAAATTATAAAAATCACAAAAAAAGTAGTTTACTATTTTTCCTACATAATTAGCAATCTTAGAGTCATCCCGTATCAGGAAATGTCGAGAGGTTCATTAGACAAAGAGGTGATGTTCCCATAGTAACCTGGAGGGCAATGAAGCTTAGGCTTAGAGAGAAGTACCTTCCCATGTCCAACCACCAAAGACTTTTAGACCAGTGGCAGAGATTGACCCAGGGAACCAAGAGTGTAGCTAAGTACATTACAAAATTTGATTAGTTTCTGATCAAATGCATTGTCGATGAGACCGAATCAGTTAACCTGTGTAGGTTCAGAGCTGGATTAAGGGAAGAGATCCAAAAAAAGTTGTTCATGAGAGAAGTCCAAGATTTAGAGCTACCCTACCAGGTAGCACGAGATGTAGAGAGATTTAATAGGGGACCAATTTATCATGGACCAGAACACCCCAGAATTTGTGCACCTAATCAGCAGCTAAGACCAAGTTAGATGCGACCCAACCGACCCAACCCTAGTACACCTCTGACCAGTAGAGACGGTAGGGGTAAAGCATTAGAAGTTTAGAGAACCCCAAATCCTAATGCTCCTTGCTTCAGATGTCATAATATAGGCCATTATGTTAGCAGTTGCCCAACTAGAGCCTTGCACATAGGAGAATTAGTGGAGAATGAGTCTGAACCCATAGAGCTCCTAGATGATTGCATTGAGGAAGTATATCAGGCTAAGGATAATTTGGCAGATGAGTATGAAGGTGACGAGGATCTTGTAGAGCATGACCTTTGGGGAGTAGTTAGATGCATCCTTATCCAAACTGAGACTCAGATAGATTGGCGTAGGACTAAAATCCTTCAAACCTTTGTCAAGTTAGGGGATAAGGTGTGTAAGATAATCATAAATAGTAGAATTTGTGTGAATGCCATATCCACTAGTGCTGTCAAAACTTTAGGCTTATCCATAGTTTCCCATCCAAATCCCTATAAGGTTTCTTGGATAGACTCCACCTCAATTCCTATCAAGCTTAGGTGTCTAGTCCAAATCCAATTGCAGTCCTATCAAGAGAAAGTGTGGTGTGACGTCCTACCAATGGGAGTGAGTAGTATCATCTTGGGTCGACCCTGGTTATTTGACCATGATGCAACCCTTTGTGGCCGGTCTAATTCTTGTTCATTCATGCACTTTGGAAAGAAGTTTGTGATCAACCCTACATCACCAAAGTACATTATTAAGAGAGGATCGAGCCACCTAAAAAAAAAGAAGACTGGAGTCAATCTGATAACTGCAAAAGAGATTGAGAGAGTGCTCATTGAGGGTACACCTGTTTGGATCTTAACCACTAAAGAAATTCAATATCCTTCCCAGAAAGATCACCCTCAGGAAGTGGTTAAATTGTTAGAGGACTTTAAGGATGTATTTCCAAATGACCTACCTGACCACCTTCCACCACTTAGGGACATCCAACATGCCATTGATTTAGTCCCAG
This sequence comes from Areca catechu, assembly GCA_021397845.1. NCBI lineage: Eukaryota > Viridiplantae > Streptophyta > Magnoliopsida > Arecales > Arecaceae > Areca > Areca catechu. The sequence goes on along the minus strand of CM038051.1, from coordinate 136,751,003 downwards.
AAGCAACCTTACCCAACTTCCCATATTATAGGTTGAACCCTACCAAACACCTAGAATTACAAAGACATGTAGGGGATCTCCTTAGGAAAGGATTTATTAGGGAAAGTTTGAGTCCTTGTGTAGTCCCAGCTTTGTTAACACCTAAGAAAGATGGCACTTGGAGGATGTGTGTTGATAGTCATGCCATCAACAAAATCATAGTGAAGTATAGATTTCTTATTCCCTGATTAGATGACATGTTGGATATGATGGCTGGAGCTACTATATTTTCTAAGATTGACCTTAAGAGTGGCTATCATCAAGTAAGAATTAGACCCGAGGATGAATGGAAGACTGCATTTAAGACTAAGGATGGTTTATTTGAATGGGTAGTGATGCCATTTGGATTGTCCAATGCACCTAGTACATTTATGAGGATCATGACCCAAGTCCTTCAAGCTTTATAGGAAAATTTATTGTAGTATACTTTGATGATGTTTTGATTTATAGTAGGACTAAGGAAAACTAATTAGACCACCTTAGGCAAGTGTGTGCAACCCTTAGGAAAGAGAATCTCTATGCTAATTTGAAGAAGTGTGAGTTCATGACCCATAGAGTCACTTTCTTAGGTTTTATTATCACCCTTGATGGAGTTTTGACTGATCCTGAAAAGATCAAATCCATAGTTGAGTGACCTGTTCCCAAAACTATTCATGATATTCATAGTTTTCATGGACTAGACACATTCTATAGGAGATTCATTTTAGGCTTTAGCTCCATTGTCGCCCCAATAATTGATTGTATTAGGAAGGATAGTTTTGATTGGACCAAAGCAGCCAATAGAGCCTTCCTAGAGATAAAAGATAAAATGACACAAGCACCAATTTTGAGGTTACCTGACTTTTCCAAAGTATTCGAGGTCACTTGTGATGCATCCGAAGTTAGAATAGGTGGAGTTTTAAGCCAGGAGAGCCATCCCATAGCTTTCTTTAGTGAAAAGTTAAATGAGGCTAAGCTTAAATATTCCACCTATGAAAAGGCGCTCTATGCGGTAGTGCAAGCTTTAAGGTATTGGAGACACTATCTTCTACTGTAAGAATTTTTCCTATTCTTTGATCATGCGGCCCTTAGATTTCTTAGTTCCCAGAAAAAGCTGAATCCTAGGCATGCCAAATGGGTAGAATACATCCAAGCCTACACTTTTGTTTTGAAGCACCATGCCAGAACTAAGAATAAGGTAGCCGATGCTTTGAGTTGTAGAGCCTTCCTTCAAAATTTGGTTAGCACTGAATTCGTTGGATTTGAGAAACTTATGGATGAGTATGAAACCTATCCAGACTTTTGTGAAATTTACCAGGCTTTAAGTCAAGGACTATCTAGTGACCATAGTGAGTATACCCTTCTAGATGGTTATCTGTTTAAGGAGAACAAGATCTGTGTTCCCAAAACTTCTTTGAGAGACTTTCTAGTTTGGGAGACCCATGCTGGAAGTTTAGCTGGTCACTTTTATTGGAATAAGACCATTTTAGCTATTGAGGACCAGTTTTATTGGCCAGGACTTAAGAGACAAGTTGCCCAGATAGTGGCCAGTGTCGAACTTGTACTATTGGCAAATAGCAGAAGCAAAATACTAGACTCTATACACCCTTACTTGTACCCAATTGCCCCTGGCAGGATCTTAGCATGGACTTTGTATTAGGTACCTAAGACCCAGCGAAAAAATGATTCGATATTGTTATGGTCGATAGGTTCTCAAAGTTGGCTCATTTTATTCCTTCCTCCCAAACCTTTGATGCCTCTAAAGTGGCCAAAATTTTTCTAGATGGAGTGGTTAGATTACATGGCCTTCCTAAAACCATAGTGTCCGATATGGAAGTCTGATTCACTAGTTACTTTTGGAAAACCCTATGGCATTTGTTAGGAACCAAATTAAAATTTTCTACTACCTACCACCCTTAGACTAATAGACAAACCGAAGTCATAAATAGAAGTCTAGGGAACTTATTGAGGTGTCTTGTAGGAGAAAGTTTGGGAAACTGGAATTTGCTAATACCTCGTGTTGAATTCACTTACAATAGCTCAGTCAATAGGTCTACTAATAAAGTCCCTTTGAGATTGTCTATGGTTATAAACCTAGGAGACCTATCAACCTCATTCCATTAACCTCACATGCATGAGTATCTGAGTCTACCGAGTCATATGCATAGCATATTAAGGAATTGCATAAGGAAATTACTAAAATGATTCAAATGAAGAATGAAGTCCATAAGCATATGGCTAATTCAAGTAAACAAATGAAAGAATTTAATGAAGGAGACTATGTAATGATTAAACTTAGACCCGAAAGGTTTCCATCAGGAACTATGAAGAAACTGCATGCCCAGGGAGCTCGACCTTTCAAAGTAATAAAGAAAATTGAACCTAATGCATATGTGTTAGAGTTACCACCAGATTATGGCATTAATTCAACATTTAATATTTCTGATTTGAAAGAATATAAAGAGCCGGCATTAATTCCTAGTGAGCCTTTTAGGCCTTATCCTACCTTTGAGAGCGAAACCCTACCTGAGTGTCCACCAGCAATTCCACCAAAGCGGAGAGAGAGTTGAACGTATCTTGAATAACCAGGCAATTACCACTAGAAGTAAGGGCTATCAACGTTATCTGGTTTGTTGGCAAGCCGACAAGAATCTGAGGACTCCTGGATCACCCGAGAGGATCTGCAGTGAATTGAACTAGACCTACTAGAAAGGTACACAGTTAGTCCGATCCTTACTCAACAAGGTCGAGTTCCTACTACCCGGGGAGAATTGGTGCGGGCACCAGGCTTAGGAAGATACTCCAACCAATACAGATTAAGTTAAATTCTTTATGGATGGAAGATTGAGAGTTTGAGTCCTGTAATAAGTTTTAATTGGATTTATCAATCCTATATTTATTTTATTTGGGTAATTGAGTCCTGTATCTATTTCAATTGGGTTTTTTATTGCAATTGAGTCAAGAAATGTTCAGTCCAAGTCCAATCTGGTTTCAGCACAATCAAGTTAAGAAGGCTAGTGGTGGATGGGCGCATGGACCATGGGATCACCAACTTGGAAGCCACTTCATCATTCCACCTTGCCACATCACCAAGACACCTCACCAAGGATTGTCACCTAAGAGAAGATGCAATTTGAATTGGCCCAGAATTTCCTCCACAATCACCTCCCCTCTTCATGGGATGCCCAATTATTTTCTCCTTGTAATTTGGTGCAGTTTGAATTTGAAAAAGCTTGGTGGTCTATAAAAAAATGCTCCTAACCTTCTTGTAATCATCATGAATGAATGAATGAAATTTTCTTGAAAAAAATTCCCTTGCTTGTTAGCTTGGTTCTATTGTAAGAAGTGGGCGTGAGGCCTAAAGTGATTTCCTTTTCATCTCCACACATCCAACATATTTTTCTCCCCTTCCATCTTATAATCCATTCGGCCAACCAAAGAAGCACTTCTTTAGTCCACACCTAGTCATGATCCCCTCTATTTCAAATGAATCCAATCCTCCAAAGTGTTCTTCACACAATCAAACAAGGAGTTATCATTCCAAAGAAGCCATTGAAGATCCATGACAAGACTACTCCAAGCTTCCTTTCTTCATTTCAAAGATTCTTCCCCTCCACTTCTCCATTTCAATCTCTATCCTCTAATCCCTCTACAACACTTTGTTGCATGATCCCCAGGCTTCCAGGCTCTTAAGGAGAAGGTCTACCGTGTCAAGAGCCAGATACAAGAGGATTTGCAATCTAGAAGAATCTCCTTGTCAACAAAGAACTTCTTCGTTGAGTGTTTCCATTCCTAAACTTTGGAATAACGATTGCTGGGTATCCTTCTTTAGAAAGACTTTCAGATCTAAAATATTAGATTAGACATAGCCCTAACCTGAGTGGTTTCTTAGCCATAAAGGTCCTTCTCTTATTTACTTTGAAAAGATTTTATTTCAAGTCATGTTTAGCATTTAAATTACCCTCATAAAAATTCTAATTCTTTTACATTGAATAGCAGCATATATTTACTTCATTTTTCATTTAGTCATTACTAATTACATTAAGGATACATCATTCCATCATTGTTCCCCATCAGTAAGCATGCAGGGAAAAGCAAGGAGAGGTAAGTAGGCAGGCGACCAAGCACCTCCAAGCAAACCACCGGCCCAAGTGGCCTCCCCGCTCCTCGCTCTCGATCCCTCCTCTTTTCCATTCCTTTACATTCATGTTCTTTAGTCACACCCTCCCAGCGGACACGTCCCTCAAGCCCAACACCGTGGAGGTCTTGTCTATTTCTCTCGATCGTCCCATTGACTTGATCGTTGGAGTGTCCTCACTGGAATCCCCGGCCCGGGTCTCTCTTGTCTTGCAGGAAGGAGGGAAGGAGGGTCGGCGTGGCCGTCAGCGAGCAGCCATGGAGCCAGACAGACCAGACGGGTCCCTGAAAGGCCCATCGCACTGCCCAATAGTGATGGGAGGATCCCCGAGCACGATGGAGCTACAGGCAGCGGTGATCTTTGCAGCAATAGATTGGCATGATAGGAAGGGGAAGTTTTCAAGATCCTAGCAATTAACAGATTAGCATGCCAGGAAGGGAAAGTTTTCAAGATCTTGGTGACCAATAGATTGGCATGCCAGGTAGGAGAAGTTTTCAAGATCTTGGTGACCAATAGATTGGCATGCCAAGTAGGGGAAGCTTTCAAGATCTTGCCGACCAACAGATCGGAGTGCTTAGTAGGAGAAGTTTTTAAGATCTTGGTGACCAATAAATTGACAAGCCAGGAAGGGAAAGTTTTCAAGATCTTGGTGACCAATAGATTGGCATGCCAGGTAGGGGCAAGTTTTCAAGACCATCCTCAACCCTGGGGCCTAGACCCAGGGTACAAAAAAAAATAAAAAAAATTTAAAAAAAAGCAACTATGCTTTCTCGAATGCTAGTCGCCTCTTGCTGCACCCTCTAGTCGGAACCGGCCCCATCAATCTTCCCTTAAGCTGATGATCAAGAAGTTTGACCCATATTTCTACCCCCGAAAGAGTAACTCACTCCTATCAAAGCGACCAGAGTTCGACGGGTAACTCTCTCTAAGGGATGGCAATAAAATACAAACCCATGGATACCCAACCCGACCTGACCTGATTGGGCTGGGTAGTCAATGCTTTGACTAGGTTTGGGCCGGGTTTGGATAAAACCTGAATGCTTAAGTTTGGATTTGGGCCAGGACTGCGTAGATATATACCCGACCCGAACCCGACCCAAATTATTTTAATATTTAAATATGTATATAATTAATATATATTTTATTAATTATAATTATTAGTTATTAAATTTTAAAATACTTGAATCCTATACCCTAATCATTATATATAAATATATTGGAATTTTTTTTCATCCTATTCTATTCAAGGTGAATTCAAAACAAGATCATAATTAATAGTTTATCAACTTCATAATATAAATTTTGATTGAATATGAAATTAAATACTATTGAACTAAAATGTAATTAAATTTTATTTGATTAATGTATGTATAATTTATAAAATTGTAGATGATTTTAAAGTTGATAAAAATGAAAAAATATTTAATATGACTCAATTGGATTCGGGCTGGGTAAACCCGATTACCCGATACCCAATTAAGATGGGTTTGGATAAAAAAAACCTAGTCCCGATAGTGTTTGGGCCGGGTTTGGGTAGTGTTTTGAATATTTGGATTTGGATTTGGGTAGTTATGCACCCGGCCCGAACCCGGCCCATTGCCATCCCTACTCTCTCCCCATACCACCTTCATTATATGAAAAGTTATGTGATAGGTCCTTAAGGGAAGCTTCCGTCTCGCCATCAATGGCAAGTATCAACGTCTAACACCTGCTGTTGAGGCCAAAGTCAAAGAGATGCCAACCGAAAAACCCTAGGGGTCCCGCCATCTACCGCTTTACTCTCAGCTCAGGCCTTGCGATGGTCACAGTCCGAAGATGTCTGCGGTGACTCAACGCAGTCCCGCCATCTACCACGAGGCTCATAATTTAGCAAAAGCTGCATTGATAGTCTGAAGATGTCCGTGGAGTCTTCGAAAGGTCCCGTCATCTATCGCTTGAATCTTAGTTTAGCTCTTGCACTGCTCATAGTCCAGAAATATCTGCAGTGACTCAGCACAGTCCTGCCATCTACCGTGAGGCTCATAGCTTGGCACCTGTTGAGCTAATAGTCAGGAGATTTCCTCAGGGATCCTGTCAGTCCAGTGGTCCACCATTCGACTAGCAGTGCAGTCAACTGATGGGCCTGTGTTGAAGCCCAAAGCTTGGAGTAGCCCGCCACCATATCAAGGATGTAAGACTCCTTCCTTGATTATTAAAAATAACATCCAATGCAACCTTGTATTTCGTTTGTGTAGGGACTCATTCAACTGGCTCCGAGCCAGCCTAAGCAAGGAAACTCCCGAAGCCAAGCACTCTAAGCCAAAAAACTCTCGAAGCTCGATACTCAAAGCCTAAAAACTCTCGAAGCCCGGCACTCTAAGCCTAGAAACTCCTGATACCTGACCTCTAATCCTGAAAACTCTCGAAGCCTAGCACTCTAGCCCCGAAAACTTACGAAGCCCGGCACTCATGACCAGAATCTCCATCGACCTCCCAGCTCTAAGCCCTTGCTCACAGTCCAAAGATGTTTGCCAGGAAACTCCAAAAGTCCAAGCCATCTACCCCCTAACTCATAGCTTGGTGCATCAGGCCTCCTGGCCTCCTCCATCAGGCCACTCGGCCTCCTCATTCATCAGGCCTCCTGGCATTCTCCTCCATCAGGCCTCCAGGCCTCCTCCTTCATCAGGCCTCCCGGCCTCCTCCATTAGGCCTCTCAGCCTCCTCTATCAAGCCTCCCAACCTCCTCCTTCATTAGGCATCCTCAGCCTCCTTCAGCCAACCTCTCAGCTCTAACCGCCTTGCTCACAGTTTGGACATGTCCACCGAGAAACTGATGCAGATATCAGGATCGACCCTAGTTCACTATGGGTCCCTGAATTTTGAGTCCCTTAGTCATTTTTAAAATTTTATCTTTGAGTCCAATAATCAAGTCCTGTTAGCCCTTTAAGTCTTGTAAGAAGGGTTTAACTCAGTTGAGTCATTTCAAGCTCTATAATAAGGGTTTTATCATGTGAGCCCAATGCAGCCCTTTGTGTTCGATAATTAGGGTTTTATTCGGTTAAGCCCGATTATTCCCATTGAGTCCTATATTTAGACCATGAGCTTTGTTACACTTGAGTCCTAAAATAAGTTGAGGCAAGAAGTCCATTAAGTCCAGTGAATCCCTTGTCTCAACCTCATGAGTCTGATTGAGTTTTATAGGTTTGAGTTAGTCCAATTTTGTATAAGAGGAGTATCACCAACCAAGGCATTCACCAGGCCATCCCAGAACAGTGCAGAATTCAAGCCCATGGAGCCTACACACTTGGAGATACCAAGCACCCCCTAGAATATTCTTCTTCCTAGGTGCCCAGCTTAGAAGCCCATCAGAAGAAGGTGCCACAAGCCTCCACCATTCAATCCCACAAGTTGGCACCCCATTCCAAGCCCCTTCAAGACATGGCACCCTAACCCAAGCCATTTCATGAGTGGCATCCCAGCTAGCCCAAGCCCGGTGCAATAATGAGGTGCCCCAAGTCCCAGCCCACTAGGGAGTGGAAAAGTCAAAGCTCCAAGCCCGTGAGCCAACCAAGTCCCAAGCCCAAGAGGAAAAAGGGAATATTCCTTTCCCAAGTCAACAAGGAGTTTCTTTCCCTAGTCAACAAGGAATTATAGTTTTATTCAAATAATGTAATCATTTTCCCAATCAAATAATGTACTCCTAGTCATAAGTAGCTTTGTAATCTAATCCTAACAAAGAGAGGACCTAGGTGAGCGTATAAATTCCCCACCCCACTACCCTCTTGTAAGAATTATGATTGAATGATTGAATGATTGATTGAATGAATAAATGTATTTTGAGAGGAAATTTGAGTATTCTTTCTTCTCCTTTGCCTTTGTTCTTGTGAACATTGAGCTCCGTGAGGGAGTGTTGCCTTTGCTTTTTGATCATCTAGGGATGTGAGACCCTATTTATCAAAACCCTAGCCTTCTTCTGCCTTGGACGTCCATAATCAAGCCTCATCTTGGCTGCCCCTACTACCCTTTCTCTTCCTTTCTTCGTCAGTGATTCATCCCTTTTTACCTTTTTTTTCTAACCCACTTTTTTTTCTAACCCTCCTTTGGTGTTTTGTTGATCCCTCGAATTTCATGACTTTAGGTTCCATTTGCCTAGCCGTCAAGTTAGCGAATGAAAAGCTGACATATTCATAGGTTTTTGGCTTGATATTCCAGGCCGCATTCGAGAACGTAGAGCGATCTCTTCAAGGAAGCAATAGCGATCATTGCTAGGTACACACCCCCTAACCCTCTAGATCGAATTATTTTAGAAGAGCTTATCCTACCAGGGATTCTTAGCCTTGGCGGTCCAGTTTTTATCTCTTTTGAGGGTCTTTTTGCATTCTTGTGGTATAGAATTTCTATAGGATTACTCGTTTATCTATTTGACCTAAAATTCGGGAATTGAAACACTAACTTAAAGTTGAATTCACAAAAATTCCCTTGCATGCTAATTAGTCCCCCATCAGAATCTTTAAAAGTCTTGGCCATCTACCGCCTGACTCATAGCTTGGCACATCAGGCCTCCAGGCCTCCTCCATCAAGCCTCCCATCCTTCTCCTTCATCAGGCCTCCCGGCATCCTTCAGCTTGCATCTCAGCTCCTATCGCCTTGCTCACAGTTCAGAGATGTCTGCCAAGAAACTCTAGAAGTCTCGGCCATCTATTGCCTTACTCATAGCTTGGTGCATCAGGCCTCCCAGCCTCCTCCATCAGGCCCCCCAGCCTCCTCCATAAGGCCCCCCGACCACCTTCATTATGCTCTTCAGCCTCTGGTGTCAGGCCCCTCGGCCTCCTGCACCAGGCGTCCTGGCCTCCTCCTTCACCAAGCCCCTTGACCTCCTTCATCGGGCTCCTCAGCCTCCTTCACCAAGCTCCTCAGCCTCTGGTGTCAGGCTCCTCATCCACCTTCATTAGGTTCATTAGCCTCCAACATCATCCTGCGAGAGTCGAAGGTCTGGGACAGACTTAAGATGGCCCCGAGCACATACCTCCCTATTCTGAAGACTAAAGAAGGGGAAGAAGAAATGGAGACACACCAGATGATAGAAGAAAAGATTCTTCTTCATTTGATCAAAAATCTCTTACATCAAAGGAGACCCTCGACAGGCTAGGAAATCTCTTATAGTGTAGATTACAAGCAGAGAGAAAGGGGAGCTCGGACCAATGAACAGGCTCTCTCACCCCGGCGATGACCTCTACCTCTAGAAGTATGCCAGCCTTCTCTGCTATGATGGATGCCCTTCCTTAGGTGTTTCGCTCGCCATCGGTTGAGGAAGAAGCATCCCTCCAACACCGCCTCTACCGTGCCATTCTTGGAACTCACCAATCCCATTATTCCAAGAGCAGCTATAGCGGTGCCTCGTTAGGCTCCCTTCAACAACACCATAGCAGTCGCGGCATCCTCCACATCGACAACCACCCAGGTCACCGCCGCATCATCAAGGACCTCTGGTCTCAAGGGGAGGCGCGAGTAGCCTCTTTCTCCTTCTTCAGCTCTACTACCCTCATTTTTTAGAGCAGCCTTTTTTTCTCTCCTCCGAGGGTCCTCACTAGAGGGAACTTCGAGCTCGATGGATTTCTTCTCCATCCTGGATGTCTAGGCCTTGGTACCATCCGATCACCAACAAAGAGGGCGAAAGGACTCCCTCTCCCCCTCTACCTCCTTGATTGGTGGAATGAAGTGCATCAGGGGCCCTCCTCTAGTGTAGCACGACGGTGATGAAAGGGAAGAAGGAAAAAGCATGGAGGAAGGAGAGGAGCGCACTATGGAATGTTGCGCATTGAAACCCAAAAGATCCCTTATAAAGGCATGGTGATAGGCCCTTCATGGTGAAGACCGCTGTGCACCTCAGCTTCATCCCGATGCAGAGCATGTGCCCTTTTGACTCCCTGTCCAATGGGAGGTCGCCGTGTGGCCATTCAGGATGCCCTAGATAGGCCACGCCCGTGGTCGTTGCTTCGATTCAAATGAAGCAGTTATGTTGCCTTAATAAAAACTGAGCGGAGCATCTCCTTGTTTGTACTAGGGGTGCAATTTTTGGGCCGTAGGCACTCGAGGCATTGATGACATCACAGGAACATCCCCCATGTCAGTGGGCTCATTACTCCCTTCACCCCGAGTACTGCCACAACCACAAGGATCAGGAGTGAGGGGCATCTGATGTGGCGATATCCACTGACGTCGAGCACACGGGCGGCTATGATGACAGAAGACTTGCCACCCGGACATGGCACCCCGGTCCCCTACTGAGGTCGGGCTCATTAGGCAAGCCCACCCCATTTGAGGGTGGTTCCCAACCGAGGTCAGCCCCTAGCCGAGGCCATGCTCATTGGACGAGCCCCCCCCCATTTGAGGCCCGCACCCTGCTGGGGACATGTCCGTACTCCATAGCGGAGCCCCCGATATGGAGTTTCGGCCAGAGAAACAGATATTTAAATTATAATGAAGCAAAGGCTAGCCGCCTGTAGCTTTTTACAGGCGGTGCCAGAGGTATGACGTGGTTGCCCCCAAACCCCATGCCTAGCAATGCACTGCCACGTCCGTAGCTGCACCACCAATAGCCACCGACGATCGTGGCACAACACTTAGAGCTTCCCTAAGAAGAGAATCTAGCCAAGGCCCTAGGACCTGCAGCCCTGGGCAATCTCTCCCGAAATAGAAATGCCCCTCCTACAAGGGGCATCGAAGCCAAGAAGAAGGGGGGCTCTGGCTCTGGCTCGAGCTTTCTCTTTCTCCCCCTTTGGAAGAAGGAGGACTTTCTAGGCTGAGAGAACCACTTGAAGGTCAAAGAAAGGGAGGATGGAGTCTCTCTCTCTCTTTCTCTCGAAGGTTCCCCCAAGGCCACAGGAGTCTGACTCAGCCTCCAGAGGAATGTAAGGAATGTAAGCACGCAGGGAAAAGTGACGGACAAGTAAGTGGCAGGCAAGCAAGCACCGTCAAATGAACCACCAGCCCGAGTGGCCTCCTCACTCTCGATCCCTCCTCTTTTCCATTCCTTTACATTCCTGTTCTCGAGTCATACCCTCCCGATGGACGGGTCCCCCAAGCCCTATACCATGGAGGTCTTGTCTGTTCTCCTCGATCATCCCATTGACTTGATCGTCAGAGTATCCACGCTAAAATCCCTGGCCCGTCTCCCCTATCTTCCTCGAAGGAGGGATGGAGGGCAGGTGCGGCTGTTAGTGGGCAATCACGGAGTTGGATGGAGTGGATGGGTTCCCGAAAGGCCCACGCGATGCCCGATGGTGACGGGAGGATCCCCCGGTGCGACGAAGCTACAAGCGGTGGCAATCTTGGCAGCAATAGTCATGTTCAGTGAGATGTCATATATTTCACTTGTATGTCTCATCAGTATTCTACACTCCTTGGTTAAGAGGATAACCAACAAATATGACATACAACAACCTACACTTGATACGTTGCCATCTTATAACAATATATCCTTAGGTTATGAACCAGTTTAAGAACTACTCAATATATCCTCTCTTTGTCAAATATAATGTAGTTCTAAGGACTCCATCGCACAAAAGTTCTTTCCAGGAAAATGCACTTGTAATGATTAACCAAAAGAATAACTTTTATTCATTAAGAAATTCATATACAATCACAAAATAGAATAACCATCTTCAGTCCAGATGATTTGCTTTGGGACACAATTTCCAACAACTCCTACTTGGACTAAAGCCAATCAGTACAGAATCTTATTCTCATTTTTCATTTACAACTGTCGAACTCTTAAACTCTGACGGCTTTAGTAAAGGGGTCAGCCAGTTTCTCCTTTCCATCGATCTTATGAAGGTCAATGTCACCTCATTCCATTATCTCTCATACAAGGAGATAGCACTGTAGAATGTGTTTTGTGCGATGATGAGACTTCAGCTCTTTGGCTTGAGCAATGGCTCTAGTGCTATCATAATACACCAAAATAGGACCATACAGGAATGGTGCCACTCCTAGCTCGCCAAGAAACTTTCGCAACCACACTGCTTCCTTTGCTGCATCCGATGTTGCAATGTATTCTGCTTCGCATACTAAGTCTGCCACCTTAGGCCGCTTGAAACTTTTCCAATAGATCGCTCCTCCATTTAGGGTAAAGACAAATCCTGACACACTTTTGCTGTCATCCTTATCTGACTGAAAACTGGAGTCAGTATACCCCACAAGTTCTTAGTTAGGTTCTCCATAAATCAGCCATTGGTCCTTAGTATTTCGCAAATACTTAAGGTGGTCTTTACCACTTTCCAATGAGCTTCACCTGGGTCAGACTAGTATCTGCTCTCTACACCTAGTGAGTATGCCATGTCTAGTCTAGTACATATCATAGCTACATGATAGAACCCACTACCAAAACATACAGAATTCTACTCTTACGCTCTCTCTCCTTGGGAGTTATCACACAATCTCTTTTGGAGAGAGCAATTCCAGTGCCTATCGAGAGATAGCCTTTCTTGGAATTTTCCATTCTGAACCACTTTAGCATGGTGCCAATGTACATAGACTGGGACAGCCCTAGAAGCCTCTTAGATCTATCTCTATAAATTTTCATACCCAGTATGTAAGAAGCTTCATGCAAGTCCTTCATAGAGAACTGAGATGACAACCAGACCTTTATTCCTTGTAGTGCTAGGATGTCATTCTCGATTAAGAGAATGTCATCCACATATAACACAAGGAACACAATCACATAACCATTAGCCCTTTGTAAATGCATGGTTCTTCTCCGTTCATAATGAAGCCATACGACTTGATACACTTATCAAATCGCATGTTCCAACTTCGTGATGCTTGTTTCAGTCCATAGATGGACCTTTGAAGCTTGCACACCTTTAATCGTCTGTGGATGTGAACCCTTTAGGTTGTATCATATACACTTCCTCTTCTAGCTCACCATTCAGGAAAGCTATTCAGACATCCATTTGCTAGATTTCATAGTCAAAGTGTGTCATTAAAGCAAACCTGATCCGAATGAATTTGAGCATTGCCACAAGAGAGAACGTCTCGTCATAGTCAATACCATAACATTGACGATAACCTTTGGTAGCCATGCAGGCTTTATAGGTCTCTACTTACCAGTCTGCACCCCTTTTTCTTTTGAAAATTTATTTGCACCCAATGGATTTTGTCCCCTCAGGTGGATCAATCAATGTTCATACATTATTGATTTCCATGGACTCCATTTCAGATTTCATGGCTCCTAGCCATTTCTTAGAGTCAGACCTCTATATCGCATCCATATAGGAGATCGGATCCTCATTGTTCTCATCGAGTTCAATGGGATTACCATCCCAGACCAAGAAACCATAGTATATATCTAGTCGACTCGGTACCCTACCAGATCTTCTTAATGGTTCTTGTGTGGGCTCTGGGTGTGAACTAATCACAACCAGTTCTATGTTGTCCCTTAAGTGTGTCGGTTCCTCTACTTGTTGAACTTCACTAAGTTCAATCTTAGCGGCTATAGTTCCTTCACCAAGAAACTCCTTTTTCAAAAAGATAGCCCTAAGACTGATGAATAGCTTTTGTTCCTCTGCCAAGTAGAAGTAATATCCCTTAGACTCTTTTGGATACCCAACAAATAAGCACTGGTCAAACCTAGGTCCAAGTTTATATGTTCCTAGATGTTTTACATAAGCCGAGCAACCCTAAACCCAAAGGTGTGAGAGTGTCGACTTACGTCCAGTCCATATCTCACATGGGGTTTTGCTAACAGACTTACTCGAAGCCCTATTCAAAAGGTAATAGGCTGATTCCAGAGCATATCCCCGAAAGGATAGAGGTAGAAAAGAAAAGCCCATCATGGACCAAACCATGTCTAACAGGGTTTGATTGCTCCTTTCAAACACTCCATTTAACTGAGGTGTCCCTGGAGCTGACCACTGAGAGAGAATCCCATTCTCCTCAAGATATGCTAGAAACTTACCGAAAAGATATTCATCACCTTGATCTGATTGAAGGATTTTGATATACCTTCCAGTTTATTTTTCTACTTTATTATGATATCGTTTGAATATTTCAAATGATTCTGACTCATGTCTCATCAAGAAAACATAAATATACCTCGAAAGGTCATCTATAAACATAATAAAATAACTGTACCCACCTTTGGCACTAATATTCATGGGTCCACATACATTAGAATATACTAGACTTGGAATCTCTTTGGCTCATTCACCTTTTCCAGTAAAAGGTGATTTTATCATTTTTCCAAGAAGACATGAATCACAGGTTGGTATTGAACCACTTTCATTAATCTCGAGGAGACCCTTGCTTTTTAACCTATTTATCTTGTTCTTAATATGACCTAGCCTATAATGCCAAGGTAAGCATCGTTGACATTATCTATCCTAGGGCATTTGCTAGGCATGTACACTATACTAACATGTCATGATAGTACATAAATGTCATTGTTCATGTGTCCATTCATCAAAACATAACCATTACAAATGATTTTGCAAATGTCATTCTTTATTGATAGTTCATAACCATACATGGCTAATTGGCCTACAGAAATGACATTCAAGTGAAAGACAGACAATACTGATACTCATTCAAAATGATTATACAAGACTCGAAAACTAATTTGAGGACTCCCAATGCCAAGACTGGAGCTTGGCTTCCATTTCCCACGTTTAAGAATCTCTCGCCATCTACGAATCTTCTACTAACTTGAAGTCCCTGCTAAGAATTGCAAATGTGAATTGGACTTCGTGTATCTAATACCCCGTTAGTAGTATCGTAGATAAAGAAACTACAATGTGTTATCATATAAATACCTTATCTAGTACCATCATGCTGCTTTCTATTCTTGGAGCTATTTGGGTCAAGGGATCAATATAAAGAGGACAATTTCTCTTCCAATGACCTTGCTTCTTACAGAAAAAGTACTCTGCTTGGCTCTTATCAGCCTTCACCCTCTTGGCCTGATAGGGCTTAGAAGCATTATGCACCTTTTTTCCTTTATTCTTCTTTTCTCCTTTCTTGAAGGGACATGCCCTGTCGAAGATCCTCCCACTAGATTTACCACTCCTTTGTTCAGTTGGTGGTCTTTCTCATAAGTCTACAATAATCCCAATAGACCGCGGTAGTTAACTACAGGCTTATTCATATTAGAATGATCAAGAAAGTCTAGATAAGAAGAGGACAGGGAATTCAGAATCGCATATTGATAAGTGCATAAAAATTAGTAATAAGTAAATTAATTTATTAATCAAATTAACTTTATTTAATTAAAATTAATAATTTTATGTAGTGTTTTAATGAAAGAACCTTGCCAATGCAAAGATCATAATTTTAGGAGTTCAACAGTGTGAATGGCACACGAATCGGACTTCAAATGAGTCAGGAAATGGATTTTGAAGTTACTATTAAAGAATTGCACGAAAATTGATGTAGCCGATCCACCATGGACCACCTGAATGGTTCGTGAGTCACCCACTTGGTCCATATCCACCATTGTAGCTTGTCCATGGAACAGATCAGTGGACCACAGGCCAAACGAAGCTTCGATCTCGTCAGGGAAGATGCCGGAGATAATCTCCACACCACTGGGACCCTTCTAGTCGACCGGAAAAGCATTCAAGTCCGGAAAATCCTAGAAATAACCATCCAAAGCCATTCTTTGTCTTCTTCTGTTCACCATCTTCACTACACCACCAGAATAGCCTCCTCCTCCAGATATGCTCCAGATTTTCATGGCTGTCGCCTCCCTGTCCTGAAGTGCCACCATCGAGACAAAAAAGCCTGCCACATAGCTTCAATAACCGACTAGTCTCCACTCATCCATGGCCGGCCATGCTCATCTTCTCCACCATGGCTGGAAACTCATCACAAGCCATCATCCCGAGTCCTTGTCAAGCTACTTCACTGTCCGACTCTTCACTATGTACATCTTCTCTGTTCAAAGTCACCGTTGCAGCACATTATCGAGAGCTTGGATGTTTGAAGGAGCAGGAGGATCGATGGATAATGCCTTCGATCTAGGATGCAGGATAACACCGAAGAAGTGCGAGTAGATAGGTAGTGGTTGTATTGGTTACGGGAATGAGAATAGAGAACTAGAAGAAACTGAGAGGACAGTCCAATTCTAATTTCCTATAGGTCGACACGTCTGACTCCTCTATAAATAAAGATCCATCGTGACAGAGAGAAGAAGCCAGTCTGTCACCCTTGCCTCTTGCTCTTACTCTTTCTCATCTTTTCTTCCTGTAGAGAGTTTTAGTATTTATTTTTATTTTTATTTTAACTCCAAGCCCTCCTAATGGCTTAGGAGTTTAATCCTTTATGACCAAATTAGCTTTTACAATAAAGGATTTATTTATTTATTTATTTTCCTTGTTTCAATTTATTAGTAGCAAATTTTAATTTCGGCACTAGGATAGTTTCTTTTCTTGTAATTTATTTTATGCTATTTAAATTCCTGTAATTAGGATAGTTTTTATTTTTGCATTTAAATTCTGTAATTTAAATTTTAACAAGTAGTTAATTGATTTTAATTTTTTCTAATAATTTTTAAAGTTTTATTTTAATCATGTCTTGCTAAGCATATCCTCTGAGGTTGGCAATGAAGCTAGACCATGATTAGAAGCTCTTCTTTGAATTTCTTTTCGGGCTTTAATTTTTAAGAGTTTATCTTTCCTTTTTCGAACTTCTTGTCAAAGAGACTTGATGAGCTATTATTGGGTTTCAATCCCTTCATAATTCTTGCTTGATTTGAAGCAAGAATGATGAAAGATAAAAGACTCAATAATTTATTTTTTGTTTCTTTCTTTCTTTCCTTTAAAATCTTGATGGGTTATAGTTGAGTTAAATATCATCATAATCCATACATGGTTATTAAAAGGAGGAAGTCAAAAGGTTTTATAAAAGAGATCCTTAGAAAAGTTTTTGAAATCATTGGTCTAGTGGATTCAAAAGCCCTAGATCTTTAGATCATTTATTTCATCGATTTAATTTACTTTTGCTCATTCTTGTTAGCTTATCTAAGTGAGGGTTTGAATACAGTTCAAACACAAATTTCTCGTGGGATCTACCCATACTCGCCGGACATGCTACTCTGCACACCGTGTGCTTGCGATTAAAACTTAAAGTTCACATCAAGATTTTTGGCACCGTTGCCCGGGAATCTTGGTTTGTTTTAAATTGTATATTAAATTCTTGCTTTAATTTGATCTATCTATCATTTATTTTTAAGTTGGTGAGTGTTGGAAGTAGGTAAAAAATTTAAATTATTTCTTTTTCTTTCAACAAATTTTTTTTATCTTGATCTTAGTTTAGTTTAGTTTAGTTTAGTTTTTAATTTAAACTTGTTTGATCTTTCTATTTATGCATGGCATTTCTAAATTATGTTAAGGGCACAAACCTAAACAAGATAAGATGGGCAGTTCATCACCCTTCCTTAGCCCACAAACAAGACTCCTTCATTTGCATTAACCCAAGCCTAAAATAAAATTTATTAGATGCTGACCGTAGGTACATCTGAGCTCATTAGGATAAGGATACCTAAGAGTTATACCAAGCTAGTTTCGATCATTGAATTGGTATCTAGCAAAGTGGTTCAGGGATCTTTGTCCCGAAGAAAGGCGGTTACTTAATTAGTTCTGTTCGCTGACCTGGACAATCTAATTGGTGTCTAAGGAAAGCAACAAGGGGACCCCCGCTAATCTTACACATACCTGGCCAATTTGGTGAATTGGTTCGAATTTGGAGTGCTCGAAGGTTGACTTGGAATAGTTACGAGCTGTTTAGTTATAGATTAATCCGAGGATAGGATTAATTTTGTGTGAAACTTGTCTAATTTTTTTTAAAAAAAATTAATAAATTAATTAAATTACTTTAGGTATTCTCAATCTTAACTACCTTGACATGAGATTTTCCTAGAAAAATTGGAAGTTATGTTGCATGGTTGTCCTATGGCATGAAAAGGTTGAATTGATTTAGATTTTTTTAAGAAAAGCTTCTAAAGAAAATAATATAATATAATATAAATATACAAAATTTAAAAAATAGAAGACATAGTAGATTTAGTGAATTGTCCAACTCCAGTGTGGAGAAGGATATCAGGTCGACTTGTTAGAACCGATTTGATTCCTATTTCAGATCCTACGACCTCTACAATGGATTTAACTAATCAAACTCAAACACTTAAGGATTTGTGTTATCCAGTTGGTTCCATCCAACCTTCTTGCATAAGGTTGCCTCAACCCATAGCAAATAATTTTGAAATCAAACCTCAGATGATTAATATGCTTCCAAAGTTCACGGGAATAGGGGATGCATATATATTTATTAGAGAATTTGAAGAGGTTTGTGCAACTATGAGGCTGCAACAATTGTCAGATGATGAAATCTAGATGAGATTGATTAATTTTGCCCTTAAGGGTAATGCTAAAAAGTAGCTTTATAGTCTTCCAAATCATTCTATCATGACCTGGGAGGGCATTGTAAGAGTGTTCTTAAAGACATATTTTCCTCATCATAAAATATCTAAAATTAGAAAAGAAATAAACCAATTTTATCAATTAGCTGGTGAGTCATTTTGGAAATACTTTGACCATTTCAAGAACCTCTTGACCCAATGTCCACACCATGGAATGGAAACTTGGATACTATACCAAATCATTAATGAGGGTTTAGATTCCAATTCAAGAACCATGCTAGAGTCTATGTGCCAAGGCCAATTTATATATAAAGAATCCAATGAAGCTTGGCAATTTCTAAAGGACCTAGCTGAAAAGAATTTACAATGGGAAACAACTAGGGAACCAAAGTGTTTCACAACTTCAAGAGGTGGAATGCACCAAATGTAGACTCCTTAGCTGCAGAAGCTAAAATTGTAACCTTGACACGTAGGTTAGAGGCCTTAGAACTTCAGAGACTAGCCAGTTTGAACCAAGTGTCTACACCAATGTGTAATGGGTGCAATGCACCAAACCATGTCCTTAAGGAATGTCCACTCCTGATGAACCCAATAGAGAATGGATGTGCACAGGTGAATGCTACATACCAGAGACCAATGAACAATCCCAATGCACCCACACATAACCTAGGATGGAGGAATCATCCAAATTTTCCATGGTCACAGAGCCCAAATGTAGGTGGTCATAGTTTCAATCAACAAAACCTAAGGCCTAATCCTATGATGAATAACCTATTACCAGCAGGCTTCAATAATAATGATAAAAGACTTAGTTCTTTAGAGAAAAACCTGTAAGCTCAAGCCAAATCCAATGCTGACACCATGCTACATTGAGTAATTTTTTGCAAATCACAGGCCAACCTCTAAATTCAATCTCTCAGGACATAGCCCGCTTGGAAATGCAGGTGGGTTAGCTAATATCTACCATTAATGAAAGAGAACAAGGTAGGCTACCTAGTCAACCTGAGCCCAACCCAAAGAACCATAATGGTAAACCATCACAAGGAAATCAAGTTAATCAAGTTAATGCAATTCACACTTTAAGATTAGGGAAGCGAGTGGATAATAAGGTAGATATATCTGACACTAGAGAAAACTTAACTACTGAGTCAGTTGAGCCACCCAATGAACAATCTGCCTTACAAAATCAAGCTGCTAATAATCCACCAAATTAGGAACCCATAATTTCTATAGCTCCTTTTCCAAATTGATTAAGGTCTAATAAAAAATTAGAACATTTAGATAAAATGTTAGAGGTATTTAAGCAAGTGCAAGTAAATATTCCTCTACTAGACATGATCCAACAGGTTCCGAATTATGCCAAATTCTTAAAAGATATTTGTACCAAGAAAAGGACTACCAATATACCAAAAAGAGCTTTCTTACTAGTAGGTGTGAGTTCATACTAGTTAAGTCACACGCCCATAATATATAAGGATCCAGGATCTCCAACAATTTCATGTGTTATTAGAGAAATCCACATTGAGAAGGCTTTACTTGATTTCGGGGCTCGTGTAAACATTCTTCCATATTCAATTTATGAGTAATTGGGATTAGGAAAACTTCAGCCAATAGGGATCACATTACAATTAGCAGACCAATCTTTTAGAATCCCTAGAGGAATGGTAGAGGATGTCTTAATTAATGTTGGCAATTTTATCTTCGCTGTAAGTTTTATTATTTTGGAGACTGAACCAGTATCAAATCCTAAAGGTCATATCCCAGTTATTTTAGGAAGACCATTCCTAGCTACTACTAATGCTAAAATTAATTATTGGAATGGACTTATGAAACTATCTTTTGGGAACATGACTATTGAGCCAAATATATTCAAATTGGAATAGGAATCTACCAAGCATGCTAATGTGAGTGTAATCAAAGATGAAATTTATGAATACATAGACATTAGTGATGATGAAGTCAATCTTGAGTCTAGTATCTGGCCAACACATGAGTATCAAGATATTGATAAATTACTTGGTGATGATAAAATTAGCCAGAGATGGGAGCCTCCTACTGAAACACTTATGGATAAACCATCAACCAAGCCATTTTCAAGTACGATACATCTTATAGATACACATAATAGAGATATTGTGTGGGACATTACTAATTGGACTTCATCCAATCATCCACCATGTTAAGGTATATCTGATAATGTAGTGGATGTATCAATCAACATAATCTATAAGATCCACTTGATCTGGATAAAGACTTAAAACTTAGTGCTCCTGGGATGCAACCCAGCTCCTTTCTTTCTAATAATTTTTTTTTTAGCATGTTTAGGTTTCTCAGATCCTGACTCAAATAAGCTCCATTGGCTAAGTTCAGGGGGAGCTCAATAAAATTCCTTCTCAGTTGTTTTCATTTCCTTTATACCATATCATGAATACATTTAGAAATTATTTTTATTCATGTGGGATATAAAGCTGAATAAGTATATATTGGAGCTACCTTCATCTTAATATTCTTACACTTATCAATCTTGGACTTAGAATAAATCACACACTTTTGATATGTAGTTGATTAAACAATTTAGATAGTTTTTGAAATATTGGGGGATAAAATATTAATAGACTCAAGTAAAAATGGTAAGTTAGAATGAAATTAATTTCTAGATAATTCTAACCCTCCTATTCGCATCGAAGAAGAATCTATTTCATGGATGTGTGTGGCTGTTGTTAAATGCAAAGTTCCTTTATTAGTAAAAAAAAAGAAAAAAGATAGATAATAAAAGCAAGTTCTAAACATTGTTCCACTGAGTAACCGGGCCTCTTCATCTAAGTAAACGGTTGAGTCTCTTATCAAAAAGTAGAGATGTGAAGAAAGTTTGCTATATAGCCAATTTTGATCTGTAGCCTTTCTGACTTAAGCCAGTAAACTCGAGGAGTGTTTTAAGCCTAGTGCCCTAAGGCCAACTGGTCTGGGAGACATAGATCGAAAACTTGTTACAAGGATCAAATAGAAAGCTTAAGAGATTAAAACATTGCTTGGTCTGTTTAAAAAAAAATAGAGAGAGAAAAAAAAGTGAAAGAATAAGAGGAACATCCTTGCACTAAAATGATGTCTCATCATTCCATGGGAATAGAAGATTTAGAAATAACAGTAGGAGTTGGTTAAGAATTATTTAGAAAAATGAAGAGTTCGCATTTAACCAATTTACTTAAAGCTATTAATATCCCAATGACCATTTTATCTACTATCTATTGGGAAATCTTATACATATAAGAAGGGTATGAGAATGACCTTTAAGTTTGTTGCCCAAGTGGCTACCCAAGAGGGGGTTAATTGGAAATTTAAAAATTTAAGAGCAAATAATATGCAATTAAAATCCCTTTTAAAGTGTTAGGTGCTATGACAAAATAAAGAATTGTAGAAGCTAAATGAAATCAAGAAAGCACAACACAAACACACAAGATTTATAGTGGTTCCAGCTCCTATGTCCACTACCCAAGATACCACTTGGGATTTCTACTATATTCACAACCGAATACATTAGGATTGTTTTACAGGATCACAATACAAAACCTCTATACTTTGATTTTAACGGGATCACCAAAGAAAACCCAACACCCTTTGGTTTTGTACATGATCACCAAGAAATTAACTTGGTTTTACTAGGATCACCAAGAACCCAACACTTGGTTTTTATCAAAGGCTCACCATGAACCTATTTGGTTTTTCAACCTGGCTCACCAATAACCCAAACAATTCAAAAATAAATTAAAATAAATGCAACAATAAATGACAAACTCAATTTGTCGGATAGTTGCCGGTGTAGCTTGATAGAAGTCCACTTGGATTGCACTTGAATGAGATTTAATTACTTTAGTAGCTTTCTTCCAAATTGCTTCAAGCTTTAGATTAGAGTTGGTGAAGGCTTGAAGACAGACTTGAATGCTCTTGTGCTCTCTTGCTTGTTGGTAGGTAGGATATTCAATGTAGCTTCAAAACTTTTAAGAACTTTTAAAAACTTTTTTAAGAGATGTTCAAATCCCTTAAATATATGGTCTTCCATCACTACAAGGCAATTTGAGATGTTGCAGACCGTTGGGATGTGACATATGACCGTTGGAGCACTTTTTGATATTCAAAAAGAAATTCTGGAACTAGCCGTTATATACTTGAAAGTGATATTCGAGTCAGCTCAGATCCTTCGAGTCGATAGGTCGAGTCACCAAATCTTCAATGCAGTCGGCTCAGTGTCACAGGGTGCAAAACATCACTCTAGATGAGTCGGCTCTTGATAGCTTGGGTCTGCTCAAACTTATATCTTTGAAAATCTTGAACTCGAGGATTCTGCTCTTTTGATCATTGGTCGGCTCTTCTTCTCAGGTCTAAAATCATTACTTTGGAAGAGTCAGCTCGATGCAGTTCGGGTCGGCTTGCTTTCTCAGGTTTCCAAAATTAGGTCTAGCGGAGTCGGCATTTTGAGTTTCGGGTCGACTCACTTGGTTATTCTCAGAAATCTTCAAAAACTGGACTCTGGAATAGTCGGCTCGGACTTATTCTAGTTGACTCAGATTTTACTTGAGTCGGCTCGGTTACCTTCGTGTCAGCTCGGATTGATACATACCAGAATCCTTGCTACATGCCATGAGGTTGAGTCGGCTCTTCATCATGCTTGGTCGGCTCGAGTAACTTCTTTAGGATTTTTATAATTGAACTCAAAGAAAAACTCTCACCAACACTCTTACATTTTTCAAGCATACCAACTCAAAATAATTCTAAGGCACACACATACATAGAAGTAACACTTTTTTACAGATTTTTCTTCACTTTTTTATTGTGTTCTTCTTTACAAAAACATGTTACAACATCTCTCAAATCAAGTACTAAAGATGTAGGAGTTGAAGTTTGAACAAATAAACCATCCTACAAAAACTTGTAAACCACTTGAAGAGTTGTTAGAAATAAATGTACATATTCCAATGTTTGGTTATCATCAAAATCACTTATGGGGTCAACAATCTCCCCATTTTGATGATGACAAAACACTGGACATGAAAAATTCTTTACATTTATGTGTATAAAAGTATTTGATAGTAAGTATTCACATGTATTTGAGCTAACTAAATTTGTAAATAAGTATTAGAGCTCTAATGATAAAATTGCATGTCATTGATGTTAGTGCTTTTGTATATTTCAAAGTATTACACTTTGCATGCTCCATAACATCAGAATTAAAACATGGAGTATTAGAGTTTAAAAATATCAGAGTTTAAAATTTTGACAGAGTTAAGACTAACTTTAAATCAATCAGAGCAAGAGAAGGATTTAGAGATAAAGCCATTCTTTAAGAAATAAATAATTCTTTAAGAAAATCTCCCCTTTCTCAAGGTTTTAAAATAATTAAGCAGTTAGATCCTTTTAAATACTATCACTTTTGTGCTCCCCCTTTTTCATTCTTTTTATGCACTTTAAGAATAAATGGAAGGAAGCTCAACATAGATATCAAAAATTTTCATGATAACTCAATCACTAATTGAATATCAGAAATTTTATGACAACTCAATCATTAGTGATGATATTGATAGTATTCTCCCATTTCTCCCATGTCTCCCCCTATTTGTCAATCAATCAAAAAGGTATGTTTAATAAAGCTTAGATTTTGAAATAGATTGAAAAAGTATTTAATATTTATTTGAGAAAATTTTACTTTCTCAAATTTGAAATTCTAATTAAAAATTCATCATAGTTGTATCAAAAACATTATATCAGATAGCTCATGACAACAATAGAATTACTAAAAGATCTTTCATTTCATAGAGAAATTTTCCATACAAAGAGAGAAAGAAGTACATTCATTTAGCAAAAGATAAAAAGTAGAGTATTCACATTGAGAAGTACAAAAACAACCAAAAGACTAACTAGACAACCTACTCTTCTTATTCATTAGAAGAAGAGAAGCCTACCTCTATAACCTTATCAGAGGTCTTAGTTTTCAGGGGTTTAAATCTTAAATCACTGAATCTAGTTCTAACAGGGGCTCTAAAAGTCTTAGTCTTCTTCATTTTGATTTTCTTCTTGGTCTTAATAGATTTAGGTTTAGGTGGATCAGATGAAGGAATAGGAGAAGGCTGAGCAAGAGTCTCAAGTGACTCTTTGTCAATCTATACAGGAGCATCCTCAGCAGTGAATGTTTCTTTTGAAGATTGCAGCAAGATACTTCTGATTTCTTCTTTAAAGTCCTTCATTTCCTTTTTCATTTTCTCCTTGTGAAGCTGCTATTTTGATCTCATTTTCTACAATCTGGCATTAATTGAACATCTCAAATCATCCAGTGTAGAGTTCACATGACTTGTCAATGTGTCAGAAATATTTTCCATCCTTTGAAATATCAACTCCTTAAGTTTAGATGGAGTTATCACAGCTTCTTTATCCTTGTTTCAAGACTTGTTGGCTTCAACATCAGCAAGTTCATCATCATTTGAGGAAGTAGCAGCAATCTTACTAGACAACTTCTTGATCCATACTCCTTGTAATTTGTATCCCATTCTTTTAAGTGAATTGAAGGAATAGGTGTCTAAGTGATGTAGAGGCTTGCCTATCTCATTGGTTAAATCAATCCCAGCTTCTTCAAATAGCAGAGTGAAAACCATACCGCAGGGCAAACATGCTTTAACTTTCCTAGCTGCTTCTCTCATTTGAATCATCATAATGAAGGGTAGGTTGAGAGGTTCTTCTTCAATCAGATGTCCCATAAAAGTCATGTCCTTTTTGCTTACCCAGTCAAAGTGACCAGTTTTGGGAAGGAAAATCCTACTGACCAAGTTGTGAAGAAGCTTCATTTCTTTTGACAGCAAGTTGGCTTGTACATGTTGAACGGAGCTTACATCATCTTTTTCCAAAATAAGCTTCAAAGTGTGTTCTTTGTCTGTTAGGGTAAGCTCAGTAGCACCATCCGTTGGCATTTGAAGCTAGTTACCAAACTTTTCATCATCTACAATTATTTTGATTCCTTTGACAATTGACTCTAAATGGTACTCTTTAAGAATTAGGTTTTCATAGAAATTTCGTACAAGTGACGGGTAGGTTAGAATGTCCAAAGTGCAGAAATGCTTCCAGCCTTGCTTGTGTATCCAATTTCCGATCTGCATTTGCATTTCTTCTAGGAATGAGAAGTCAATTCTTTTTCCACAAGTGATAGGCCTGTTGGCCATTGAAGTGAATTTCTTAGTCGGAGAAGATGTTTCTTCTTCTAGAATGGACTTTTTCTCTTTTCTCCTTTCTTCTTTTGATCTTCACTACGTTTGCTTGATTCTGCCGCTTGAGGAATTTTTCGTTCAGATTTCCTTGGAGCCATTGCAGTGGGATTTAGGAAATAAAGATTTCGAGAAATGGTTTTTGAGAGAATGGTAGAGTTTCCAAGTGGAGTAGAGTGAGTTTGAAGTAAAAATGGAAAGTGTGAAGTGCAAGAGAAGATTACTCGGACCTACTTAAATAGCTATTTCCTGACATTTGAGTCAGCTCTCTCAACCCTAGGAATATCCGAGTCGGCTCAACCAGAGCCAACTCAGAACAATTAGAACATCGAGTAAGCTAGGCAAGACTTCAGATTAACCTAGTCGGTTTAATCAGAGCAAAAGTAGAAAAATCAGACATTCGAGCCAGCTCAACCAGAGCAAAATTGCTCAAGTCGACTCGAACAGAAACTTTCCACAGAAAATGAAATGACTCAAAAGTTGAATTTGATTTAATGAAATTTCAAGAAAAGTTGTTCAATGAACATGAATAGTTGTAGGAGGTTCCCTAGATAATTCATCCTTGATTTTAAAGGAAATTAGGTTAGGAAATCTATAAAGGATCACAAAGCCCTAATTCTCCTCTAAGCAATTCAAATCTATCCTAGTTTAGTGTCTTAGTAAAAATGTCAACTAACTATTTTTCAGTAGGGATAAATTATAATTCAATGTCACTATTCAAAATATGATCTCTAATAAAATGATGTCTATTCTTTATGTGCTTAGTCCTAGAATGCTGAATAGGATTTTTGGTCAAATTTATAGCACTTGTGTTATCATACTTGATAGGAATTTTGCATTGTGTAACACCAAAGTCTTCTAGTTATTATTTAATCCATAACACTTGTGCACAATAACTCCCTGCAGCAACATACTTTGTCTTAATAGTAGATAGTGCTACCGAGTTTTGTTTCTTGCAGTGCCATGAAATTAAATTCAACCCTAGAAACTGACATGTGCCGCTAGTGCTCTTTCTATCAATTCTACAACCAGCATAACTAGCTTCAGAAAATCAAATTAAATTTAAAGATGATTGTTTTGAAAACCAAAGACCTAGATTACTTGTACCTTCCAAATATCTTAATATTCTTTTAACAGCAAGCATATGTATTTTTTTTGGATTACATTGAAATCTAGTACATACACATACACAATATAAGATATCTGGTCTACTTGTAGTTAAATATAATAAGAATCCGATTATACCTTTGTATAGCTTTTGGTCAACATTGGATCCATTTTCATCTTTGTTTAATTTGCAATATGGGCTCATGGGTGTGCTCATTTGTTTGTTAGTCTCCATACCAAACTTCTTGATTATTTCTTTGGTGTATTTGGCTTGGTTGATGAAGATTCCTTCCTTAGTTTGCGTTACTTGAAGTCCGAGAAAGTAGTTAAGTTCACCCATTAGGCTCATTTCAAATTCTCCCTGCAATAGCTTAGCAAATTCTTCACAAAAACTTTCACTAGTTGCACCAAATATAATATCATGCACATAAATTTGTACAACTAATATGTCATTATTTTTCTTTTTGATGAAAAGGATTTTATCAACATTTCCTCTTGAAAAATCATTTTCAATCAAGAAAGTGCTAAGTCTATCATATCAGGCTCTAGGGTCTTGCTTCAAACCATATAAAGCTTTATTAAGTTTAAACACATGGTTTGGAAAAGCATGATTTTCAAAACCCGGTGGTTGTTCTACAAAAACTTGTTCGGAGATAAAACAACTTAAAAATATACTTTTTACATCCATTTGAAAAAGTTTGAAATTCATATAGCAAGCAAATGCAATAAGTAATCTAATGGCTTCTAGTCTTGCTACGGGTGCATATGTTTTATCAAATGCATTACCTTCTTCTTGACTATATCCCTTGGCCACTAATCTAGCTTTGTTTCTAATAACATTTCCTTGTTCATCTAATTTGTTCCTATAGATCCATTTGGTTCCTATGATTGGATGGTCTTTAGGTCTATCAACTAATGTCCAAACCTTATTTCTTTTAAACTGGTTCAATTCTTCATGCATGGCTAACATCCAATTTGGGTAATTTTCTGCTTCTTCTAAGGTGTGAGGCTCTATTTGTGATACAAAGGCTAGGTAATCATGTGCAATTCTATGTGCAGACCTAGTCCTAATACCTTGCGAAGGATCATTAACAATTAATTCTTTAGGATGGAAAGTAGCTTACCTCCATTCAGTTGGTAGATCAGTATGATCCTTACTTACCGTTTCTTCTCCTTCTTCAATTGGTCTTTCTTGCATGTTCATGTCTTCTATCTTCTTTTGAATTGTACATATATCATTATCTATACACTCTTCTTTTTTAGAAGGTGAAGGGTTAGTTTTATCAAAAATAATATGCATTGACTTTTCAACAGTAAGAGTCCTCTTATTAAAAACTCTATACGCTTTGCTATGTAGTGAATAACCAAGAAAAATTGCTTCATCAAATTTAGCATCAAATTTTCCTAGATTATCTTTACCATTATTAAGCACAAAGCATTTGCATCCAAATACATGAAAATAATTGATATTAGGTTTTTTTTCATTCCAAAGCTCATAAGGGGTTTTCTTCAAAATAGAATGGATCAAAACGCGGTTTAAAATATAACAAGCAGTGTTCACCACTTCTGCCCAAAAGTACCTTGGAAGATTACCTTAACATAACATTATTTGGGCCATTTTTTCCAAAGTCCTATTTTTTCTCTCTACAAAACCATTTTGTTATGGTGTTCTAGAAGCAGAGAAGTTGTGATCAATGCCATTTTCAGTGCAATAATCATCGAAAAACTGATTTTCTAATTCAATGCCATGATCACTCCTAATTGAAATTATTGAAAGATTTTTTTGATTTGAAACATTTTTATGAAATTTTTGAAATACTTTGAAGGTTTCATCTTTATGAGCAATAAATAAAATCCATGTAAATCTTGAAAAATCATCTACAATCACAATGACATATTTCATACCTCCTAGACTTGTGGTCCTAGTTGCTCCAAATAAATCAATGTGAAGTAGTTCTAGAGGTCTAAACATTGAAATCATATTTTTGGATTTAAATCTCTCCCTAGTTTGTTTATCCATTTGGCATGCATCACAAACATGATCAAAATCAACTTTAAACTTAGGCATGCCTCTTACTAGGTTTTTAGGAATTAACTTGGCAATAGTATGCATGCTAGCATGACCTAATCATCTATGCCATAATAAACATGACTCCTTGGTCTTAAAATTCATTGCTACTAGACTGGAACTACTAGTCATGGCCAAATCATTATGATCTACCATATAGATGTTTCCAAGTCTATGATCAATGAATTTGTTTCTAAAGTCAAGAGAGTTTGTTACTATACAAAGATGATTCAAAGATAACCTTGAAGCCTTTATCACACAATTGACTAATACTCAATAAATTGTGCTTCAATTTATCTACTAGCAATACATTTTCAATGAAAGTACAGGAAGTTATTTTGATCTTACTAATTCTGATTATTTATCCCTTGCCATTGTCTCTAAACATAACCATACCTCCTTGTTTTATTTCCAAGGTGATGAACTGATCCTTGTCACCCATCATATGCCTTAAACAGCCACTACCGAGATACCATCTTTTTTTTAATTTCTGGGCTACAAGACATTCCTGCAAGATAATCAAGGAGTTTTTTTAGCTACCTAAGCTAACTTAGGTCCTTGCAGATTAGCTGTGGTGGTTCTTTTGTGAACCCAAATCTTTCTTGATTTATTAAGGACATTTCTAACAGTATTGCAATTAAAAGCTTTATGTCCTATCTCTTTGCAAGCAAAACATCTGATTATAGAATTCTGAAAAGATTTATGCTTTGAAATTCTATATGCATGAGATGCAGAAATAACAGGTTTTGTATTTGAATTTTACGAACATACAAGGCAGCTTTTGAAATAGAAGTAGAACCTTTTATCATAAAAGCTTTTGGAGAAGTAAACTTGGGAACAAAATCCTTTGTTTCTTAAATGTAGTTTCTAAATGTAATTTGAACTTGAAGCAATAAAACCTATTCCAACTTTATTACTATAAATTCTTTGATCTTTAAGAATCAGCTCAAGCTTGTTAGAAGATAGAGTTAGTTTTTAACAAGTGGCTTGAGTTTTTCAACCTCCTTTTTCAACTCAAGATTTTCTTTCAATAAAACTTTGATTTTATAATGAAAATCATTATTTTCACTTTTCAATACAATACAATTTTCAGAAAAGACATGAAGTTCCTTTTGCAACAAAATATTCTTTTCTGAAACAACTTCTTTATCTTTGAGTAAAGAATCATTAATATTCTTTAGAGATCTAATCTTTATTCCAGCTTTCTTGAATTCAGATAACAAATCATGAAATGTAGAATTTAACTCATCAAATATGAATTCAATTTGAGTATTGGGGAAAGTTACCACATCCTCGAGACCCATTAGACATAAGTTAGCTATTTTTGTGGTCTCTTTCTCTTCAGTTGATGTGGATTCTTCACTGTAGCTTTACATGGAAACCATCGCTTTCTTTTTCTTCCTTTTGAAAAATTTCTTCAACAGTGGACAATCTGGATGTATGTTCCCCAATTTCTTATATTAATAGCAGATGGGGACTTGTTCCTTATCTTTGTCTTTGTTCTTGTCCTTTTCTTTTATTGTTCTCCTCGTTTATGGAATTTTCTATTGAATCTTCCTTTCTTCTTCCCAAAAACTTTCTAAATCTTCTCACAACCATTGCAATATCTTCATCTTCTAGATCATCTTCGGAGGAGGTAGAGTCATCTTTCGATTCTTCATCATCCTTTAATTCCAATATAGCCTTGAATGCAATAGTTTTATTATTCTTCTGATCATGATCTATTCTATGCTGCATGGCTAATTCATGTATGATGAGAGATCCCATTAATTCATCCATCGATAGAGTGTTCAGGTCTTTTGCTTCCTAGATGACAGTAACTTTAGGATCCCATTTATCTGGAAGTGATCTCAGTATCTTATGTACCAAATCAGCATTCGAGTAAACCTTGCCAAGACTTTTTAAACCGTTAATAATATCTATAAATCTAGTGTACATGGCAAAGATATTTTCATTAGACTCCATTTTAAATAGTTCATAATTGTGTACTAAAAGATTAATCTTTGAAGTTTTTACTTGAGAAGTTACTTCATGGGTCACCTCAAGTTCATTCCAAATTTTCTTTGCTAAAGAGCAAGTGAAAATTTGATTAAACTCATTAGAATCCAAAGCATAGTATAGCAAGTTTATTGCTTTGGCATTCAATTCCCCTAATTTCATATCGTGTTTATCCCATTCCTCTTCAGGCTTAGAGACATCCACGCTATCAATTTTGATCATGAGAACATGTGGACCTTTAAGAATGACCTTCCATAATTGAAAATCAATAGCTTGTATATAGATTTTCATTCTTGCTTTCTAATAAGAATAATTTGTGCCTGAGAAGAGAGGAGGTCTATTAGTTGACTGGCCTTCCACCAGGGATGTCCTCATGGGATGATCCATCAATCTTTACTCTAATGTATTCAAAGACACTGCTCTAATACATGTTGTTGCCCAGGTGGCTACCCAAAAGGGAGGTGAATTGGGAATTTAAAAAATTAAGAGTAGATAATGTGCAATTAAAATCCCTTTTAAAGTGTTAGGTGTTGTGACAAAATAAAGAATTACAGAAGCTAAATAAAATCAAGAAAGCACAACACAAACACACAAGATCTATAGTGGTTCGAAGCAACCCAGCTCCTATGTCCCCTACCCAAGATATCACTTTGGATTTCCACTATATTTACACCCGAATACAGTAAGATTGTTTTATAGGATCACAATCCAAAACCTCTACACTTTGGTTTTAATAGGATCACCAAAGAAAGCTCAACACCATTTAGTTTTGAACAGGATCACCAAATAAACCTAACTTGGTTTTCTAAGGATCACCAAGAACCAAACTTGGTTTTACCAAGATCACCAAGAATCCAACACTTGATTTTTATCAATGGCTCACCAAGAACCTATTTGATTTTTCAACCGGGCTCACCAATAATCCAAACAATTCAAAAATGAATTGAAATAAATGCAACAATAAATGACAAACTCAATTTGTTGGATAGTTGCCGGTGTAGCTTGATAGAAGTCCACTTGGATTGCACTTGAATGAGCTTTAAATACTTTAGTGGCTTCTTTCCAAATTGCTTCAAGCTTTAGATTAGAGTTGGTGAAGGCTTAAAGACTGACTTGAATGCTCTTGTGCTCTCTTGCTTGTTTGTAGGTAAGATATTCAATGTAGCTTCAAACTTTTAAGAACTTTCAAAAACTTTTTTGAGAGAAGTTCAAATCCCTTAAATATAAGGTCTTCCATCACTCCAAGGTAGTTTGAGACGTTGCAGACCATTAGGATATGATATATGACCGTTGGAGCACTTTTTGGCATTCAGAAAGAAATTCTGGAACTAGCCGTTAGATACCTGAAAATGATATTCGAGTCAGCTCAGATTCCTTCAAGTCGGCTTGGATCCTTCGAGTCGATAGGTCGAGTCACCAAAACATCATTGCAGTCGGCTCAGTGTCACAAGGTGCAAAACTTCACTATGGATAAGTCGGCTCGAACTTATATCTTTGAAAATCTTGAACTCGAGGAGTTGGCTCTTTTGATCATTGGTCGGCTCTTCTTTTCAAGTCTGAAATCCTTACTCTGGAAGAGTCGGCTCGATGTAGTTCGGGTTGGCTCGCTTTCTTAGCTTTTAAAAATTAGGTCTTGCGGAGTCGGCGCTTGGAGGTTCGGATCGACTCGCCTGGCTATTCTCAGAAATCTTCAAAAACTGGACTCTAGAAGAGTCGGCTCATACTTATTCCAGTCGACTCAGATTTTACTAGAGTTGGCTCTATTACCTTCGAGTTAGCTTGGATTGCTTTGTACCAGAATCCTTGCTGTGTGCCATGAGATGGGGTCGACTTTTCATCATGCTGGGTCGGCTCGAGTAACTTCTTCAGGATTTTTATAATTGAACTCAGAGAAAAACTCTCACCTACACTCTTACATTTTTCAAGCATACCAACTTAAAATAATTCTAAGGCACACACACACATAAAAGTAACCCCTTTTTATAGATTTTTTCTTAACTTTTTTATTGGGTTCTTCTTTACAAAAACATGTTACAATACAACTCAAATCAAGAACTAAAGATGTAGGAGTTGAAGTTTGAACAAATAAACCATCCTACAAAAACTTGTAAACTACTTGGAGAGTTGTTAGAAATAAATGTACATGCTCCAATGTTTGGTTATCATCAAAATCACTTATGGGATCAACAAAGTCTAAGTAAACTTGTTTGAGATATTAAGAATTTTTGATAGTATCCTTAATCATTTATTTTTACTCGAGGACAAGTAAGATTCAAGTTGGGGGGAGTGATAAGTGCATAAAAATTAATAATAAGTACATTAATTTATTAATCAAATTACCTTTATTTAATTAAATTTAATATTTTTATGTAGTATTTTAATGAAAGAACCCTGCCAACATGAAGAGCATGATTTTAGGAGTTCAACGATGTGAACGGTGAGTGAATCAGACTTCAATTGAGCCGGGAAAAAGATTTTGAAGTTACTATTAAAGAATTACACGAAAATTGATGCAGCCGGTCCACCATGGACCGGCTGAATGGTTCATGAGTCACCCACTTGGTCCATATCCTCCATTATAGCTGGTCCATGGAACAAGTCCATGGACCACAGGCCAAATGAAGCTCCGTTCTCGCCGAGGAAGATGATGGAGATAATCTCCACACTGCCAGGACCCTTCTTGCCGGTCAAAAAAGCATTCATGTCCGGAAATCCCAGAATTCACCATCCAAAGCCATTCTTTGTCTTCCTCTATTCACCGTCTTCACCCTGCCATCAAAAAAGTCTCCTTTGGATCTACTCCAGATTTTTATGGCCGTCACCTCTCTGTCCTGAAGTGCCACCGTCAAGAGGAAAAAGCCCGCCACATAGCTTCAATCACTGACCGGTCTCCACCCGTCCACGGCCGCCATGCTCATCTTCTCCACCATGGCTGGAAACTCCTCACAAGCCATCGTCTCGAGTCCTTGTCTAGCTTCTTCATCATCCAACTCTTCACTGTGTCCGTCTTCTTTGTTCAAAGTCACCGCTGTAGCCCATTATCGGGAGCTTGGATGTTCGAAGGAGCAGGAGGATCGATTGATAACACCTTCGATCTAGGATGCGGGATAACACTGAAGAAGTTTGAGTAGATATGCGGTGGTTGTATTGCTTATGGGAATGAGAATAGAGAACTGGAAGAAACTGAGAGGAGAGTCCAATGCTAATTTCCCACTAGTCGATGTGTCTGACTCCTTTATAAATAAAGATCCATCACGATAGAGAGAAGAAGCCAGTCCGTCACCCTTGCCTCTTGCTCTATCTCCTTCCCATCTTTTTGTCTGGCAGAGAGTTTTAGTATTTTATTTTTATTTTTATTTTAACTCCAAGTCCTCCTAATGGCTTAGGAGTTTAATCCTTTGTGACCAAATTAGCTTTTACAATAAAGGATTTATTTATTTATTTATTTTTCTTGTTTCAATTTATTAGTAGCAAATTTTAATTTTGGTACTAGGATAGTTTCTTTTCTTGCAATTTATTTTATACTATTTAAATTCCTATAATTAGGGTAGTTTTTATTTTTGCATTTAAACTCTGTAATTTAAATTTTAGCAAGTAGTTAATCGATTTTAATTTTTTTAATAATTTTTAAAGTTTTATTTTAATCATGTCTAACTAAGCATATCCACTGGGGTTGGCGATGAAGCTAGACCATGATTAGAAGCCTTTCTTTGGATTTCTTTTCGGGCTTTAATTTTTAAGAGTTTATCTTTCCTTTTTCGATCTTCTTGCTAAAGAGACTTGATGAGCTACTGTTGGGTTTCAATCCCTTTATAGTTCATGCTTGATTCGATGCAAGAAGGACAAAAGCTAGAAGACTCAATAATTTGTTTTTCATTTCAAACTTTCTTTTCTTTAAAACCTTGATGGGTTATTGTTGAGTTAAATCTCTTCATAATCTATACTTGGTTATTACAAAGGAAAAAGTTGAAAGGTTTTATAAAAGAGACCCTTAGAAAAGTTTTTGAAATCATTGGTCTAGTGGATTCAAAAGCCCTAGATCTTTAGATCATTTATTAATCGATTTAATTTACTTTTGCTCATTCTTGTCAGCTTATCTAAGTGAAGGTTTGAACATAATTCAAACACAAATTCCTTATGGGATTGACCCGTACTCGCTGGACATGCTGCTGTGCACACTGTGCACTTGCGGTTAAAACTTAAAGTTCACATCACATCTTCCTAAGGTAGTCATGCAAGGGACATCCGAGCTTGCGCAGGTGCTCAATCATCTCGATCATATATGATACATTATCAGTGACTGAGGCTCCATCACACATTAGTTCATTGTAGATAGCACAGGAGACCCTGTATCTCTCAACATCATCTGGTGTGCCGAAGGACTCCTTCAACCTTTTAAAGATTTCCTTCGGCCGGGCTTCTTCAAATTTGTGACTGAACTGGTCATTCAACACTGCCAACATAATGCATCGGATAGTGATCTTGTTGGAGTGCCACTTCTGATAAGTGTCTTTGACCGAACCCTGAGCATTGGGAGCAAAGGATTCAGGTGTCGGATCCGATATCACATATAAGATTCATTCATGCTTTAGGACAATCTTAAGCCTTCATTACCAGCTATCAAAGTTAGGACCCTTGAGCTTCTCGTCATCGAGAAGAGACTAATGTGACAGGTTGGAAGACATCTAAAAGGAAAACTAAAACTTATTAGTATATATGAATTATTAACCTAAAGACATGGACTTTAGTCTAAAGGCCCTTCCACTATTTTATTTAGACTGGTAGCCTATACCTTTAATCCGAGGAATCACTTTAATTCCTTAGTGGGTACTAGAACCCAATAGACAACACATGAGCCCGACATTGGTAAGCTTACCCATGCACATCTAAAGGTAGGTTCTTCAACCGATTACTTATCCAAGTAATTCTAGTATTTAGGTTTTGCTCAAAGGTGAACTTTGATCAGCCTTTGGGCCTCCCATTGAAGGTCTCAGTTAGGTCCAACCATTAACATGACAAAATTCAATGCTTCTAACTAACAAAGTGTAAAGCCCGACTTTGGCCGGCCCACTTGACTATCGTTAAGAGTGTCGCACTGAGCCATCATATTAGGAACAGTAATTTCAATAGCCTGATGAACACCCGATCTTTGGATCTATCGATGAACACCTAACTATTGGACCCATTACCATCCCACTTAATGGGAAGCTAAGACTCGGTTATCCTCATAACTTCATCATTTTATGGACCTAATAATTTAGAGGGTTTAATTTTAATGTAACAGAAGAAGAGATGAGAAGACATGGATCAACCTCCCGCTGACAACATCAGTTATCAAGGAGGGTTACACATAACTAATGATCCATGGGCACCTAAAATCAGTCAAGACTGATTAACCTATGGTGACATGGGTTAACACAAGTTAGTGAGCTATCCAATCAATTTTGATCGACCATATTGGCTAGGTAAGTGAGATCATGGGTTGGGTTCCGCCATTAACCATCTTACCTTAGACACCAACCGAGTTAGCCAGATAAGAGGTAGCCCCAAAGAACCAAGATTAAACTACCAAAGTTATCTTGGACACCAACTGGTTTATCAGACTCGATTAGACTAGCCTAAAGACTTGGGCTATCCACTGAGCCACTAATTAGGTCAATTTAGATTTATGGTCTAATTAATTTAACTATTAGAGTGATCTATAGAGAAGAAATCCTAACTCAATATTTGATTAGATTATTTCTTTACATAGTCCAATGCATCTAAACTTAGGTCTAACCCAATCAAGGACATAATAGAAGCTAACCTGTTGACCCCTAAAGTGATTTTGATGATAACAAAATATTGGAGCATACATTTAGTCATCTAACAACTCTTCAAATGATTGACAAGTTTTTGTAGGACAACTACATTGACACATTTTTCAATTCCTACAATATTTAATGTTTTATGTTGAGTTGTAAATTATTTAGAATCTTGTAAAGAAGAACCCTACAAAAAATTTCTATTAAAAACAAGTTCAAGGGTTACTTCTAGTAGTCTTTCAAGCTTCAAGTTTTCTTGATTTTATTGTAAAAAGTGCTTGAAGAAGACTTTAGTGTTCTGGAAGTTTGAAGCTGATCTAGCTGAAGAACCAAATTCAAGCCGACTGGATGAACAACCCAGCTGACTCTGGCATTGGCACTGAAGACAAGTTCTCTGGCACACAGATCAAGCCGACTGGCACCAAGGTCCAGCCGACTCGTCCAGAACAAGGTTGAGAACGTTCTGAAATTCTTAGCAATCCGAGTCGACTGGAATCAGATATAGCCGACTCATCCAGAACTCAGTTGAAAATGGTCTGAGAAGCCTCTGAGATTCCAGCCGACTGGAATTCAGCCTAGCTGACTCGTCCAGAGTGAGGTATTTTCTTAACTGTGGAAGCTAGCCGATTGGCACTAAACCTAGTTGACCCGAACTTCATCCGAGCCGACTCGAAGTTTGTCCGAACCGATTGGAATGGCGGGGTCACCTCCAACGGCTAGTTCCAGTTCTCAGTTTTTGAATTCCAAAAGTGCTCCAACGGTATCCTGTCACCTCCCAACGGTTAACAACATTCAAAATCAAGGGAAGGCAGTTGAAGTCTCTATAAATAAGGTATGAGAACATCTTTAGAGAGACTAATGAGTGAATAATGATTTATTGAGCATTTATTGAACACTTATTGAAGTGAAGTGAGAGAGCACTAGAGCTTTAAAGTTTGTCTTCAAGCCTGCAACAACTCTTACCAAAAGCTTGAAGCACCTTTTGAAGAAAGCAAGGAAGCCATTGAAGTGCATTGAAGAGCATTCAGTGGATCTTCACTCGAGCTGCATTGGCAACCACTTAGACAACAGAGTTTGTCTTTATTGTTACTTTTTAATCTATCATTTAGAATATCTGGGTTATTGGTGAGCCCTGTTGTAAAAACCAAATAGGTTACTTTGGTGAGCCTTTAAAACCAGAGTGTAGAGGTTTCTTTGATGAGCCTAGCTAAAAACCAAAGTGTAGAGCTCTTAGGTGAACCTGTAAAAACCTAACTTGGGTTTCTTTGCAGAGCCCGGTTTCAAAAACCAAAGTGTAGATGTTTGGATTATAAGCCTGTAAAACAATCCGGCTATATTCCGGTTTGGGGGATATAGTGAAAATCCCGAGTGGTGAACTTGGATAATGGACGTAGGAGCTGGGTTGCTCCGAACCACTATAAACCTGCTTTGTTTGTGTTGTGTTTGTTTTAACCTTTAACTTCTGCTTTCATTCTCTGATTAACACAGCACCTAACAACTAATTGGAATTACTTGTGCACATATTCGCGAAAATTTTGTAATTCCCAATTCACCCCCCTCTTGGGACTAAGCCACTTGGGCAATAGCTGGAATCAGAGTAGTGTCTCTAATTACTTGAGTTAAGATCGATGGCTTATCCCATGAGTACATCCTTGGCCGAGGGCCAATCTACAAATAGACCTCCACTATTCACAGGCACTAATTACTCATATTGGAAAGCACGAATAAAAATTTATTGTATACAAAATTCAGATTTTAATTATGGAAGGTCATCTTGATAGGGCCACACATTCCCACAATTAAAGTTGATGGCATGGACATCCCTAAGCCTGAAGAGGACTAGGATGATAATGACATGAAGATGGAAGAATTGAATGCCAAAGCAATGAATTTATTATATTGTGCTTTGGATGCTAACGAGTTCAATCCAATTTCCACTTGCTCATCAGCAAAGGAAATCTGGGATAAACTCGAGGTGACCCATGAGGGAACTTCCCAAGTAAAAAACTCTAAGATAAATCTTTTTGTTCATAATTATGAATTATTCAAAATGGAACCTTCTGAAATAATATCCGCCATGTTATCTAGATTTACAGATATTATTAACGATTTTAAGAGTCTTGGCAGGGTATACTCTAATGCAGATCTAGTTCAGAAGATCCTTCGTTCTTTGCCCGACAAATGGGATCCCAAGGTAACTGCGATCCTGGAAGCCAAAGATCTCAACACTTTGATGCTGGATGAACTGCTGGGATCACTCATCATCCACGAGCTAACAATGCAACACAGAACGGAAGATGAGCAGAAGAAAAAGAAGATAATCACCTTCAAAGCTGCTTCCGATTCAAAGAGAGATGATGAAGAATCTGAAGATGAAAGCACCTCCTCCAATGACGACCTAGAAGATGAAGACATCGTTATGGTTGTGAGGAGATTTAGAAAATTTATGGAAAGAAAGAAAGGAAGGTACAACTGGAAGTTTCACAGAAAGGATTATGGAAAGGAAAAGGAAAAGGATAGAGAGAAAGACAAAGAGGTAGTCTCCATGTCCTACGAATGCATGAAGCCGGGGCACATACGTCCGGACTATCCAATGTTGAAGAAATCCTTCAGACAAAAGAAGAAGAAGAAGAAAGCCATGGTTGCCACATGGTCCCATAGTGAGAACTCAACATCATCGAAAGAAGAAGAGACCACCAAGACTGCCAATCTTTGCTTAATGGGTCTCGAAGATAAGGTAACGTCCCTAACAACTGCACTGAATTTACTTTCGAAGAATAAAATTCTGCTTTTCATGATTTATTTTTTGAATTTAAGAAAGCTGGAGTAAAGATAAAATCATTGAAAAATATGAATAATTCTTTACTCATCCAAAAGGATGAAATTTCAGAAAAGAACACTTTATTACAAAAGGAATTGCATGACTTTTCTGAAAAATTTGAAAAATTGAAAAATGAGAATGTATCATATGAAAAGAAAAACAATGATTTACTTGGTGAAAACAATGAATTAAAAAGGAGGTTACAAAACTCAAGCCTTTGGTTGAAAAACTCACTTTATCGTCAAACAAGCTTGAGCTAATTTAAAAGAACAACGAATTTCTGGAAATAAAGCTGGAATTGGTTTCAACACTTCTTTTGTAAATGGAATTTCAGTAACAACTTTTATGAAATCCAAAACACCAGCTCAAAATATTTTATCTCAAAAAGTTTCAGCCACACCAAAAACTGTTTCTACTTCAAAATCTTTATCATATGTTCCTAAGAATTTGAGCAAAAAGGCATACATTCCAAAAAAGTCTGAAATCTACATCAAGTGCATCAACTTTTAGAACTTCAAATTCTGTTTCCAACAAAAAATCTAAAGTTGTTTTCTATGCTTGTAAAAGAATAGGACATAAAGCTTTTGAATGCAAATATTTTAGTAATGTCCATAAAAAGGTAAAAAGATTTAGGTTCCCAAAGGAACGCCTTTGCTGACCTGCAAGGGCCCAAGGTAGCTTGGGTACCTAAAAGAATTTATTGATTGTTTTGCAGGAATGTCTTGCAGCCCAAAAATTGAAGAAAAGGTGGTACTTGGACAGCAACTGCTCAAGACATATGATGGGTGACAAGGACAAATTCATCACCCTTGAAGTAAAAGAAGGAGGTATGGTTACCTTTGGAGATAATGGCAAATGGAGAATAATCGGTATCGATAAGATCAAAATAACTCCCTTCACTTTTATTGAAAATGTTTTGCTAGTAGACAAATTGAAGCATAATCTGTTAAGTATAAGTCAATTGTGTGATAAAGGCTTCAAGGTTGTCTTTGAGTCTTTTATGTGCATATTAACTAACTCTTTAGATTCTAGCAATAAATTTATTGGACATAGACTCAGGAATATCTATGTGGTAGATCTTGATGATCTTGCCATGTCTAGTAGCCCTAGTCTAGTTGCAATGAATGCTAAGACCAAAGAATCAGGCTTACTATGGCATAGATGATTAGGTCATGCTAGCATGCATACAATTGCCAAATTAATTTTTAATGATCTTGTTAGAGGCATGCCTAAGTTTAAAGTTGATTTAAATTATGTTTGTGATGCATGCCAAATGGGTAAACAAACTAGGGAGAGTTTTAAATCAAAGAATATAGTTTCTACAACAAGACCTCTTGAACTACTTCACATGGATCTTTTCGGACCTACGAGGACCACAAGCCTAGGAGGGATGAAATATGCTCTTGTGATAGTAGATGATTTTTCGAGATTTACATGGGTTTTATTTATCGCATCGAAAGATGAAACTTTTCATGTTTTTAAAAAATTTCTAAAAAGGTTTCAAACCAAAAGAACTTATCTTTGATTTTAATTAGAAGTGATCATGGAACTGAGTTTGAAAATTAATTTTTTGAAGATTATTGTACTGAATTTGGCATTGATCACAACTTCTTCGCTCCTAGAACACCTCAACAAAATGGTGTTGTAGAGAGAAAAAACATGACATTGGAAGAAATGGCTCGCACAATGTTGTGTGAAGGCAATCTTCCAAAGTACTTTTGGGCAGAAGCGGTGAACACTGCATGTTATATTTAATCCGCGTTTTGATTCATCCTATTTTAAAGAAAACCCCTATGAGCTTTGGAATGACAAAAAACCCAACATTAGTTATTTTCATGTATTTGGCTGTAAATGCTTTGTGTATAA
Organism: Areca catechu; assembly: GCA_021397845.1. Classification (NCBI taxonomy): domain Eukaryota; kingdom Viridiplantae; phylum Streptophyta; class Magnoliopsida; order Arecales; family Arecaceae; genus Areca; species Areca catechu. Next base: position 136,709,547 of record CM038051.1, on the reverse strand, counting down.
CAAGGGAAAAGATAATTTAGGAAAATTTTATTCTAAAGCTAATGATGAAATTTTTCTAGGTTATTCATTACATAGCAAAGCATATAGGACTTTTAATAAAAGGACTCTTACTGTTGAAGAGTCAATTCATGTTGTATTTATTGAAACTAACCCTACACCTTCTAGATAAGAAGAGTGCTTAGATAATGATGCAGGTACATTGCAAAAAGAAATGGATGACTTGATCTTTCAAGACAAAGGCACTTAAGGTGGAGAAGAAACGGTAAGTAAGGATCACACTGATCTACCATGGGACTGGAGGTATTTTACATCTCATCCTAAAGAATTAATAATAGGAGATCCTTCACATGGTGTTAGGACTAGGGCTGCACATAAGGATGCACATGACTACCTAGCCTTTGTATCACAAATAGAACCCCATAGCTTAGAAGAGGCTGAGACTGACCCAAACTGGATGATGGCAATGCATGAAGAATTAAACTAGTTTGTAGGAAATAAGATATGGACACTTGTAGATAGACCTACAAACCATCCAACTATAGGAACTAAATGGGTCTATAGGAATAAATTAGATGAACAAGGAAATATTATAAGGAACAAAGCTAGATTAGTGGCTAAGGAATATAACCAAGAAGAAGGTATTGATTTTGATGAAACTTATGCGCCCGTAGCAAGACTAGAAGCTATTAGATTATTACTTGCATTTGCTTGCTACATGAACTTTTAACTCTTTCAAATGGATGTAAAAAGTGTATTTATTAATGGTTTTTCTATGAACAAGTTTTTATGGAACAACCACCAGGTTTTGAAAATCACGCTTTTCCAAATCATGTATTCAAATTAAACAAAGCATTGTATGGTTTGAAACAAGCACCTAGAGCCTGGTATGATAGACATAGCACTTTCTTAATTGAAAATAATTTTTCAAGAGGAAATGTAGATAAAACTTTATTTATCAAAAAGAAAAATAATGACATCTTAGTTGCACAAATATATATAGATGATATCATTTTTAGTGCAACTAACGAATCTCTATATAAAGAATTTGCTAAGCTTATGCAGGGAGGATTTGAAATGAGCTTAATGGGAGAACTGAACTACTTACTTGGACTTCAAGTAAAACAAACAAAGGAAGGCATCTTCATCAACCAAGCCAAATACATCAAGGCAATCATCAAAAAGTTTGGTATGGAGAGTAGCAAAACATTGAGCACACCCATGAGCCCAGCTTGCAGACTGGACAAAGATGAGAATGGATCCAATGTTGACCAAAAGCTATATAGAGGTATGATCGGATCCTTATTATATTTGACTGCAAGTAGACCTGACATATTATACAGTGTATGTGTATGTGCTAGATTTCAGTCATCACCAAAAGAAACACATATGCTTGCTGTAAAAAGAATAATTAAATATTTGAAAGGAACAAGTAATTTAAAAATTTGGTATTCTAAACATTCTACTTTGAATTTGATTGGATTCTCTGATGCTGATTATGCTGGTTGTAAAATAGATAGAAAAAGCACTAGTGGTACATGTCAATTTCTAGGATTGAATTTAATTTCATGGCACTGTAAGAAGCAAAACTCCATAGCCTTGTCCACAGTTGAGGCTGAGTACGTGGCTGCCGGTGTTGTTGTGCTCAAGTGTTATGAATTAAACAACAACTAGAAGACTTTGGTGTATAACAATTTAAAATTCCAATTAAATGTGATAACACAAGTGCCATCAATTTGACAAAGAAACCAATTCAACACTCTAGAACCAAGCACATTGAAATTAGACATCATTTTATTAGAAATCATGTATCAAATGGTAATATTATGCATGACTTTGTACCTACTGAAGATCAATTAGCTAACATATTCACCAAGCCACTCAATCAAGATAGATTTGAGCAAATTAGATGTAATTAGGACTTTGTGATCCCTTTTAGATTCTTCAACCTAATTCCTTCAATTCTAAGAAAACTTTATCTAGAAAACCTCCTCAATTTATTCTATTATATTGAGCTTTAATTTCCTTCAAATTCTATTCAAAGTCCTTCTGAATTATGTTCAAATTTCTCAAAACTCTATTTTCCCTATTTGAGTCGACTGGATCTTAATCCTAGTCGACTGGATCTTAATCCTAGTCGACTGGATTTTTTATGAATTTTGAACTTGTTCTGGCCTAGCCGGCTCGAACAGTTTCGAGTCGACTTGAATTTCTGATGATTTTAGAGAAGCTCTGGCCGAGTCGACTGGAAACCCTTTTAGGGCTACTTGAGTCGACTGGATTTTCATGCTGAAGCATTTCGCTTAGGGTTATAAACTCTTATCCAAACTGTTTAGCTTCTATGTTATCTTCTCTAACAGTTCACTCATCTCCAAAACCCACAACAAAGACTTCCTACTCCCTACCAAGCACTCCATTCTCTTGCTCTTCCATCTTTCCTAGCTATGGCACCTAAACATGTGACAGGGAAACGGTCTGCTAGGGTTGCTCCTTTGGCTGAAAAAGAAAGAAGGTCCAAGAGAAGACAAGAAGAGCCAAGCAATGAAGAAATTGCAGAGGAAGCCATAAGAGAAGTTCCATCAGCTCCTAGCCAGGTACCCTCAATGTCCATGCATCCGGTAACCTTCAGCCACCGAATTAATTTTGAGTTTATTAAGGGCATTGGGTTAAAGATAGGAGACTTAATCGAAGACCAAGGGTGGAGGAAATTTTGTTCATTGAATGAGAAAACCTATCCCACTTTTGTTTGAAGGTTTTATGAGAACCTAAGGTTGGGAACTAACCATGTGGAATCTTGTGTCAAAGAGAAGAGGGTTATTGTGAATGAGGAGTCCTTAGATGAATTACTGGATATTCTTTCTGAAGGACTGAAGTTATTAGTAATTGAAAATAGAGAGAAGACTCTGAAAACAATTTTGAACAAAGAGGATGTAGGAGGAAATGGGACTGTTTTAGCTAACACCCTATCATTGAAAATGAGACTACTTCACAACTTCATTTGTAGAATCTTCTTATAAAAAACTAGTAGGTTCGATTGGGTGAGCGAAAAGGATCTTTGTCTCATGGAGCACATTCTTGAAAGAACTCCTGTTAACTTGTCATATATTATAATCATGCAGATGAAAGAAATAGTAAGAAAGGCTAAATCCTGTTTGCCATATGGTATGATGCTTACATTGTTGTTTAAATCCCATAGAGTCAATTTGGATGGTGAAGATGGATTAGAATTGCATCACACTGATATCTACACATCTAAAACTCTTGAGAGAATGGGATATTTTCAAGTGGAAGGAGTCTAGAGAAAAAAGGGCACAAATATAAGAGCCTTTGGCAACCAGTAGTAGTGAAGAAGAGGAAGAGGAAGAAGCAGCTGGAACTTCCTCTACACCTGTACCAGAGCCTGAGTCATTTATACTTGAGCCTGCTGCTGTCACTGAGGAGACGAGGGCACCGTCACCTATATTTGATTTGCCTGTAGCAGAGTTTGACTTGCCAGCATAGGAGTTTGACCTGCCTTCAGCTGATGCTCCTTTACATGACTATCCTACTGCAGCTACACAGCCTCCAATTATCCAAGTTCAGATTGAAGAATAGTTGAAAAACTTAACAGATTCACTGACTAGTACTATAACTTCCTTATTTACTGATTTGAAATAGTCAGTGGACAGTAGATTGGACAAATTAGAAGAGAATGTTTCAAAACTAAAGGAAAAGGTTGAATCTATAGAAGCTTCAAGGTCAGCACCTCAGATAGACCTCCAGCCTATTCTGAACTGTATCTCTTCAAGTTCTGAAATAATTTTAAAGTCTGTGGATGCCACTTTAAATGAATATCAGACTGAATTAAAAGAGCTTAGAGGCAAGGTTGGAACTATTGTAGATACAAGAGGTATGGTGGAAGATTATACTAGGGGCATTGGAATCATAAGATCAGAGCTTGCCAGACTTCGAGGATCAGTTGAAGCCTTCACCAATGACCAAGCAGCTGAGCTTGTATCTATGCAGAAAGAGATAGGTGAAATGAAAGAGGCAGCAAATAAAGTACCTGTTAGCCTCAAGGACTTGGATCAATAGATGGAAGCAATGTGGGTGGAAATGGTATCTCTCAATAGCACTATCAGTTCATTGGAAGTCACAGCTAGGACAAGACCTTTATATGATCCGCCACCCATTTCCACTAGGGCACCTAGTACCTTTATTCAACCTAGGGCTCCTCCTCCACATGCTTCATCTAGTCGAGCACCTGGACCCACTTCTTGGCAAGGTGTTAATGTTCCTAGAGATGATTCTGATTAGACATTTTGTAGTTTCAGTACCTTTTTGGATGTTTTTTCTAAACTTTTGTAATAGTTGATGTACTGAACTCTTTTTGATAGAAATGAAATGAACATCTGTTTGATTAGTGTGTAATGTGTGTATTTTATTGTTTACACCTCTATTTATTTAAATAAAATTCTCTCTCTAAGTTGAGAAAGTGAAATTATCTCAAACAAATATTGAAATTTTCTAAATCTATTTAAAATTCTGAGCTTACTTGTTTAACATTTTTGAATTGTTGACAAAAAGGGGGAGAATCATAGAGTGTATGAAAGAATACATGAATTGCAATACTAATACTAAAGTAAAGTAGACAGGGGGAGTTTTTATGGCATTTCTGAATGATCTCTTGCATATTATTTTGATAAAATGTTCATGTGAATGTCAATGGGGGAGAAACATAAAAACAATTCATATTGTTTAGAAATCTTATAAACAGGGGGAGATTTACATGTTTAACTTACATACTTCAATGATTTTTATGATGCTCTCAACTTATCATATCTATCAGTCGATACTTAATGCTGCTTGATACATACAAACAATCAATCTCTGATATTTACAGTTTATGAATTTGATTTTGTGCATAACTGTATAGCACATACTGATATACATTTGAGATTACAGTTGATTTTTAAATATAAATGCTTACATATTTGTGAATAGAGTAGATTCTTTTCATACCCAATGTTTTGTCATCATCAAAAAGGGGGAGATTATTGACCCCTAAAGTGATTTTGATGATAACAAAATATTGGAGCATACATTTAGTTATCTAACAACTCTTCAAATGATTGACAAGTTTTTGTAAGACAACTATATTGATATATTTTTCAATTCCTACAATCTTTAATGTTTTGTGTTGAGTTGTAAATTATTTAGAATCTTGTAAAGAAGAACCCTACAAAAATTTCTATTAAAAACAAGTTCAAGGGTTACTTCTAGTAGTCTTTCAAGCTTCAATTTTCTTGATTTTATTATAAAAAGTGCTTGAAGAAGAATTTAAAGCATGTGACAAGTGTTCTGGAAGTTTGAAGCTAATCTAGCTGAAGAACCACATTCGAGCCGACTAGATGAACAACCTAGCCGACTCTGGCACTGGCACTGAAGACAAGTTCTCTGGCATACAGATCCAGTCGACTGGCACCAAGGTCCAGCCGACATGTCTAGAACAAGGTTGAGAATGTTCTGAGATTCTCAGGAATCCGAGCCGACTGGAATCAGATCCAGCTGACTGATCCAGAACTCAGTTGAATATGGTCTGAGAAGCATATGAGATTCCAACCGACTGGAATTCAGCCCAGCCGACTCGTCCAGAGTGATGTATTTTCTCAACTATGGAAGCTAGCCGACTGGCACTCAACCCAGTCGACCCGAACTTCATCCGAGCCGACTCGAAGTTTGTCCGAGCCGATTGGAATGGCGGGGTCACCTCCAACGGCTAGTTCTAGTTCTCATTTTTTGAATTCCAAAAGTGCTCCAACGGTAACCTGTCACCTCCCAACGGTCTACAACATTCAAAATCAAGGGAAGGCAGTTGAAGTCTCTATAAATAAGGTATGAGAACATCTTTGAAGAGACAAATGAGCGAATAATGATTTATTGAGCATTTATTGAACACTTATTGAAGTAAAGTGAGAGAGCACTAGAGCTTTAAAGTTTGTCTTCAAGCCTACAACAACTCTTACCAGAAGCTTAAAGCACCTTTTGAGGAAAGCAAGGAAGCCATTGAAGTGCATTGAAGAGCATTCAGTGGATCTTCACTCGAGCTGCATTGGCAACCATCCAGATAATAGAGTTTGTCTTTATTATTGCTTTTTTAATCTATCATTTAGAATATCTGGGTTATTGGTGAGCACTGTTGTAAAATTCAAATAGGTTACTTTGGTAAGCCTTTAAAACTAGAGTGTAGAGGTTTCTTTGGTGAGCCTAGCTAAAAACCAAAGTGTAGAGATTTTAGGTGAACCTATAAAACCTAACTTGGGTTTCTTTGGTGAGCCCGGTTTCAAAAACCAAAGTATAGAGGTTTGGATTGTGAGCCTTTAAAACAATATGATTGTATTTCGGTTTAGGAGATATAGTGGAAATCCCGAGTGGTGAACTTGGATAGTGGACGTAGGAGCTGGGTTGCTCCAAACCACTATAAAATTGCTTTGTTTGTGTTGTGTTTGTTTTATCCTTTAGCTTCTACTTTCATTCTTTGATTAACACAGCACCTAACCACTAATTGGAATTACTTATGCACATATTCGCAAAAATTTTGTAATTCCCAATTCAACCCCCTCTTGGGACTAAACCACCTGGGCAACATAACCCATGACCCTTAAGGCTTATTGAAATGTCTTAAAATCTTTGAATCATATCCCAAGAGTTCTTTGTCATTCAAGGTAACTTAAATCTCAATTAAGTTCAATAGCCTTTATAAATCAAAATAATTTTAATTTATAATATAAAATAATTTTATAACAAATCAGAAATTGAATTCACTATTTTTCTGCGTTCTTTGGTCAAGTGTCGAAACTATGCACTGATGAGTCGACTCAAGTATTGACTCAAGGCCTGAGACAAAGTATTAATAGAAAGTCATATTTTCTATATGCATGCATGAGTCAACTCAAGTGTCAACACTTGGGTCGATGCAAGGACTGTCACATAGCAAAAATAGTGATTTCAAATCCAAAGTTTTTTTTTTCTCAATCTTTTAATCAAAACTGATCAAAACAAAATTCTTAGATCTCATCTAAATTTGTTTTACGATCATAACATTAGATTAAAAAAATTAAACTATATTTTCTTTTATTTTTCTTCTTCATGAGTCAATCATAAGCGGCACCCCTACATTCCATAGGAGACCCCATTGAATGGGAAGAGAGGATCTTGCAACCCTACTTCTCTCCTATGACCAGATGGCCAAGGTGAAGCACTCAATCCAAGTACTTTAAAAGAAAACTATGATGTTAAAGCATGCTAGCATTATTATACTACAAAGAACCTAGCTTTGATACCATTGAAGGGAAAGCAAAACGAGCATGCATGGTAGAAAAAAAATATATTTTAAAATAATTTTAAAATAAGCACAGCGGAAGACTTAGTAGATTGATCAAAACAATCGACCAATCTGCCTACAACAGGAACAAGTATGATAATGTAGCATGCGAAAGACATCATAAGCAGAAAAATAACCAAAAGGCATAAGGATACCTTACCGTTAAACCTTTGGGAGATGGTTATGAAAATCCTCGAGCCACACATGTTTCTGGCTTATACGGGTAGTTCACACCAGGGCTCAATTCTAATCAACTACCTCAAAGTGTTAGCTCCATGGGATCCATGAAGCCGATCTACTTCTTCTAGGAAGATAGGAAGAAGAGGTGGAACCCTTCCTAACTAGCTCTCTTCCCAAGATCTAGCTTAAGTGCTAGGTAGTCACAAACCCAAAACCCTAGTCCTCCAAAGCCCCTTTCTTTCCCTCTCAGAATTTCAACAATCTCATTCAACAAGAAAACTCCTTTTTTTCACCAACCAATAGCCCCTAAAACAACCCTTATTTATAGATGCAGCCATGAGAGGGAGAAAGAGGAAGGAGGAGTGATTGGGAGAGAAGGTCAATAGCCATACTAAATTGGCTCTAAGCTCATAAGGCAAGAATGACCATCATTCCATGAAAGCTTGGAGCCAAAAGCAACCAAAATTCGAATTAAGGTCAAAACCTTCAAAAGAATGACCATCATTCCATGAAGGCTTGGAGCCAAAACCAACCAGGATTCAAAATTTGAATTGAGGTCAAAACTTTACAAAAATTCTTCCTAGAATTTTTGCACATCACAGTCAAGTGTTGACACTTCCTAGTATAGACTTTCCAAGTGTCGACACTTGGAACATGGTCAATCATATTGACCTCCAATGATGGCAAACGATTCTCAATCATCGATCGATCTTTAGATCAGATAGAAACTCTTATTGTTTATGACCCCATAGGTTCGAACACTAAGCCAGTAGCACTGGAACACTTCCAGTACTAGTCAAAGTCATCATCTAGCAATGATACCCGACGTTCGGATAGGTCGAAGATTGCAAAGCAACATTCTAGAACCTCTAGCATATGGTTACTACATAATTCATCCCTTTGACCTCATAATGCTCTAGATGTCCTAGGGTTTGACTGCCAACCCAACCTGGTACATCCAGATCGTGTCTCAACCTTACAAGTTCTCTGACTTCTTATAAGAACTACCCTGGCCAAGGTTTTGTTAAATTAAGACATAGTGAGTCATTCACTCCAATCCATTTGGAGGGGTCAATCCCATCTTGATCCACCACTGCTCCACAAGTACTTGACTGTATCTAGAAGTCTTTCATCACTGTATTAGAAATCCAGATAGTCCGATACTATAGTACAGTGAGTTGCTTGCAAGATACCATGATGACCTCAGGTCTGAGGGACACATATACCCATATCCCTTCACGAGCAACCCTTTGGTGGAAGGGAGCTCCGCAGTTGGTCAGATTCAGTGAGATGTCATACATTTCACCTTATATCACATCAGTTTCTCTACACTCCTTGGTTAAGAGGACAACCAATAAATGTGACATACAATAACCTACACTTGATACATCGCCGTCCTATAACAATGTATCCTTTGGTTATGAACTAGTTTAAGAACTACTCGATATATCCTCTCTATATCAAATATAATGTAGTTCTAAGGACTCCATCACACAAGAGTTCTTTTAAGAAAAATGCACATGTGATGAACAGTCAAAAGAATAACTTTAATTCATTAAGAAATTCATATAAAATTATAAAATAGCACAACCATCTTCAGTCTAGATGATTGGCTTTGGAACATAATTCCCAATAAGTTCAAATTGGCAACTTAGGTCAGCTCGATTGACCTAATTAGGTCAATTAGTTTTGATTGGATCGAACTGGCTTGGACCTAGACCTACTATTGGCTAGATGTGGAATGCAAAGGGTCACACACATTAGAAAATTGGCCAAAAAAGTCAATTTTATTTTTATTAGGATCATGGGATCCTAATTGGCAAGCTAATTGACATACTAGCATATGTTGGCTAGCCCAACTCCTAACCCTATTGGATTTGGCTAGCTTGCTTGCTATTTGGACTAACCAATTTAAGTGGGACTTAAATTGAGTTATATCCTAATTAGAATAGCATTTGTCTAATTTTATCTTGATTTGTTTAGGCCTTATCTTGTTTTTTTGGAAGAGTCCTACTAGGATTGGGCTCTTGGCACCAAGATAGTTTTATGCCAAAATAAATATGCATAGAAAGACCAAGAGTCCTTCTATCAGTAAATCATCTTTTGTAGATAATCTCTAAGCCCATCTTCCTTATCTCCATGCCCTTTTGGATGGGCTTTGACCAGTCAATAGGTGAAAATGGCATGAAAAAAATAGGCATGCAAGATGAAGGGTTGCATCCCTTCATTTTGGCATGGATTCTAGGGGCCAGAGTCTTTCTGTTTGAAGACTCTTAATTTTCTCTAATATGCCTCTTGGGATCCCATGCCCCATGGCTAATCTTTGACTAAAAATATGCCACATGGCATATAAAAAAATTGCTGAAAATAAAGAGACATTTATATGTCTCTTAGTGCATGAAAGGACATTTCATGATAAGTCCTCTCATCCAAAAGACTCCTTTTGCTTGAAGGGTCTTATCAAGGAGCTGAGAAAGAGACTTATCAGGTGCCTCATCTCTCTTTATAAATAGGCAATGGTAATCTAATGCCAAGCAATTCAATTCTGATATGAAAAAATTTGCTTACTATTTTTTCTTCCTTCTTAAGACAAGGCTTGTTCTTTTAAGACAAGGCCCTAGAAAAAAAATTACGAGTACTTACATTCTGAGAGAGGATTCAGAGAGGTCTCTGAGTTCCCTACAAGAGGGTAGGGGTTCCAACAAAGCGAGAAAGTCTGAAAGGCTGCCGAAAGAGTCTTAGTCAAATAAGCAAGCTTGGTAGGAGTGCTTCCTTAGTTTGGTTCCTATATAGATCACCTCTAGAGGGCATACACTTATGTGCCTTGTAGAAATTAAGGAGTATAGTACTCCAGGTATTCTTCTATAACTCTAAATTGTTGATTTATTAGTTATCATGGTCAAGTGGTCCTAGGATTTAGGGTTCTGACCGGTCAAGATTTCAGTAATTAAAATCTTGAAACTCGATCTTCTGTTGCACCCTACCCAGAACCCAATAATGGTTTCACAGCCACCTTGATGCATGCAATTAGTAATCTCTTTAGTGTTGATTGCTTGTTTTACTATGAATCGATGCATGATTAGTTCATATTATATATGAGATATGTTATATCCTAGTAACTACTTCGAATTAGGTTAGTCACCATGGCCATCCAATCATAAAAGTTATTTAGGGTTTAAAGGCCCTCTATTCCCATTCGATGCAGTCTCCTAGGCATGTAGGGGTGATATTGTGGCCTTATCCCATGAATAAGTGAGGTGAACATATTGCTGTTATAATCATGCTCATGTTATGCAAATTAGGGTTAATATGCTTGTTTGCTGGAATGAGTATCATGATGGCATGATTAATTAGGATGTGTTCGAGACCATAAAATCCCTCATAAAAATTATATTTGATCGTATTGTAAGTTAATCATGATGCAAATCTGATTAGGGTTTAATCAGCCAATTGGTGTCTAGGCAAGTGGTTCTGGGAAGGTAAAGGGAATGAGATTTTTAATTGGTTATATTGTCTGACTTTGCTAATTTAATTGGTGTCTAAGGAAAGCAATGGAAGGACCCCCTCATCTCCTCCACTTACCGGCCAATTTGGTCACATCTAAATCCTAAGTTGGAAATGCTAAGTGATTAAGTACACTACAAATTGCCTTCCTTCATGCTAAGCCAAATCCATGTCAAAAACTATAGTAGGTTTATTGTGATTGACACTAGGCCTACTCTAGGATTTGATATGATATTTGTCTTGGTGCATTTGTATGCTTTATGGCACAATTGGTTGTGTTGCTTTGTTGTGATTGATGTAAGGGCAACCAATATCAAACATGGTTATATGGAAATAAAGGGTCTAACTAAACAAGACATTATAGTTTGTTGTGATCAACATAAGGGTATAAGTGTGTTAGAGGCACGTGTTATGTTGAGAGTTGCAAGGGTTGCAATTGGAAAGAGATTTTCCTACCCTTGAACTCATGGGTGTTTGTTATGATTAACACAAGGCATTCACGATGAATTAGGATCTCAACCTCAGTAAGGAAGCCTTGGTAGGGTTTCCTGCTTACTATAGTTGAGGGTTATGGTATTCAAAAAAAATAGTGGGAGACATAATTAGATGCAAAAGTCTTTGTTTAAGTATGAATATCATCATGAGTGGTATGCTTATAATTATTTTTTACTTTTTGTAGATTTTACATTATGGCTTCTACTCTTTCACTACAAGGCATCTTGGATGCCAATAATTTGACCGATCTGAATTATGTGGACTGGTTAAGGTACCTGAGGATTGTATTAGCTTAGGAAAAGATTGCCTATATCCTCAATTCTCCTGACCTAAATCCGGTAGGAAAGGATGCTACTGAGGAGAAAAGAGCCACATATAAAGTATGGCAGAATGACAACATGACTGTCAAGTACATCATGTTGGCCTTTATGAGCAATGAATTACAGAAACAACATGAGGAAATGGAATCTTGGTTCATTTTGCTCAATCTTAAAGAGCTTTATTGAGAGCATAGTCGGACTGCTCGATATAAGATATTGAAGTAGTTGTTCTAAGCATGGATGAGTGAGGGCTCTTCTATTCAGGTACATGTCCTCAGGATGATTGACCTGATCATTCAATTTGGTCAACTGGGTTTTGTGATGGATGGAGAGCTTAATCAAGACTTGATCCTACAGTCAATCCTAGATTTCTTCTCATAATTTATCATAAATTATCACATGAACAAACTGAATATGTCAATGCCTGAGCTACTGAATATGCTCAAGACAACAAAGAGCCAATTTAAAGATGATAAGGCTTAGCTTCTTATGGTTGATGGAAAGAAGAAGCAGGCAATGAAAAAGGGTTCAAAGATAGAAAGGAACCCTTAGAGTAGCTTCCAAAAAAGGAAGATGGCAAGGAAGCCCTCTGCTGATGGGTCCTGCTGTCACTATAGGAAGCAAGGGCACTGGAATAAGAATTGCAAGTTGTATCTTGCAAGTATGAAGCATGATGCTGGTGAAGCATCTAAAGGTTATGCTTGTTGAAAACAAGAAAAGAAAGAGAGATGATGTGAATGTCACCTATCTCTAGCATTGCCATTTGGGACATATCAGTGAGTCCAGGATAAACAAGTTATACAAAGAAAATTTATTTGAACCTTTTGATCATGAGTCATTAGGAACTTGTGAGTCCTGTCTCATGGATAAGATGACCAAATCTCCAATCACTAGACATGGAATGAGGGCAACTGAGTTGTTAGGTCTAGTACACATAGATGTGTGTGGTCCAATGACAACCCAAGTAAGAGGAGGATATTCTTATTTCATCAGTTTTACTAATGACATATCATGGTTTGGATATGTATATCTTATGAAACACAAGTTCGAAGCCTTTGATAAATTCAAAGAGTATCAAAGTGAGGTTAAAAAACTGTTGACCCCTGAAATGATTTTGAGAATTACAAAATATTGGAGCAAGTATTTGATACTAATACTTCTTAAGTGTTTAAGAAATTTTTGTGGGGCATTTCTAATGAACAATCATCAACCCTATATTTCTTAAGACCATTGAAATGACTCTATGTATTCAAGAAAAATTTAATGTATTTTTCAATCATTTGAGATCTCTAAGTAAATTCAATTGTATTTTCATGAAAAAGGGGCCAAATCAATGTAATTTTATGTATAGATATTTTAGAATAGGTTCAAAATTTGGAAGAAGTTTGAAGCTATTTGGAAGCCTTTGGAGAAGTTTTAACTCGAGCTAACTCTAATGGATAGAGCTGATACATTTCTTGGAATGTCATAGTACTTTTCTGATACAGAACATTCAAGCCGACTTCAAGAAAATCAAAGCTGACTCTCATAGAGTGACAGAAAGTTGCTTATGAGATTTCAGTAAACTGAGCCAACTCTAAATTAACAGGAGCCGACTCTCACAGACTGTAAAATTACTTCACTGATAATCCGAGCTAACTCATGTTCTGCGAGTCAACTCGCCTCCCAGGGATTTCAGCAGTAACGACTAGTTCCAGAATTCAAAATTTTTGAATCTCAAGAGTCCCAATGGCTAGTTTTTGATTTCCAAGAGATTCCAATTGTCATATTCATCTGGGAACACTTTAAGAAACTATAAATGTAGGTTTTAAGGTAAGAGAAAAAAACTTTAATGAGGGTACTAATCATTCTAAGAGCATTCAAGTAGAAACTCAAGTTCTCCAACAACTTCCAACTAACTTCTTGAGTTAATCTTTGAAGAGTTAAGAGAGCCTTGAAGAGCATTGACGAAGAATTCAAGAAGGTCTCATTAAGAGCTTCAACTGTAACCATTCAACACATTGGGCTTGTTTTAGTGTTGCTTCTTTAGCTACTCTTTTTTGAGTTGTTACAAGTACAGCAAGTGGCTGATAGGGGATGACATGCACAAAAATTACCCTAAAAGCCCTACGAGTACCGATGATTATAATAAACATAGATTCTGAAGAATATTCAAAAAGGATAGATTTTAGGTCATGCATTCCCTCATGCTAGGCTCAGGAAAATGAGAAAGAATTAGGACACAGAGATTGAGAAACCCTTGATCAAGGACATGCACGCATTACAAAGATTCAGATCTAAAGCAAGGAAGGAAAAATAATATCCTACGATAGTAATAATTACTTCTTGTGTGATGAGTTCACTTATCCTCGGAAGATGCGGCCTGGGTGATCAATAGTCAGCCATCCAATGCAAGGCATCAGGGGACTTGGTTGATGGTCGGGCTCCCTTCAAAGGCTCGGTACCGGAAGAGGGACCCTATAAGGTTGAATCACAGATTATGTGAAAGAGCCCAAAACTAAAACATAACCCACAAAGTTTAATCCCGGATTAGCTTTAGTGAAATAGCCATAACCAAGATCCAACCCAAAATGAAATAACCAAAAGATCAAGAGCTTCGTGAAGCAGGGGAGGTAGTCCAAAAAAACTGGGCGGTGACTTCGCTGGTGTTGGTTCGGCATCGTGGCGATCTCAGATAGAGGAGGGAGCTTCATTCATGAAGGGGGAGTCGAGCTTCGGAGGTAGGATGGCAGAGCAGATGCTAGGGGATGAGACCGAGAGCTCAAGAGTAGAAAGGAAGATCCTGATGCTTGGCAGAACATTGTTGGGGCAGTGGTTCGGAGAGGATGCCGACATCATGGCAATCTTCGGGGGAGGACGGAACTTCAATCTTTGATGGGGAGTCGAGCTAGGGCAGACATCTGGGAAGGGAGCTAAGCATTCAGGGATGTTTGGAAATGAGGAACAAGGGAGGTGAGCCTGGCGACGGAAGGACCAGAGGTGGGAGGTCGAGCGACGGAGGACCGAAAGGAGGGAGTCAGGCGATAGGAGGGTCGGAGGAGGGGGTCTGGCGATGGGTTGACCGATGTAGGGCTCGGACCTAGGAAGCTTTAGGGAGGTTGGCTTCTAAACTACGGATGGCTTCTTCTTTGAAGACTGAGCAGTGGGGTTGATGGAGGTTTGGGGAAGTAGGAGGGAGGGATGGAGTGGTTGGCAGAGGATGGGATGAACGGAGAGGCCGCAGTCGATGGAGACGGCATGGATGGGTGGTGCAGCGGTCGGAGATGGTGTGGAAATGAGATGTAGTGGGATGATGGAGATAGATTGGGCCTCGCACCCCTCAACATTACGGTCGTGATGAAGGCTCGGATAGGGCCTCTCACCCCTCGATGTCACCTCGGCAACGAAGGCAATCGGAGAAGAAGGAGAACAGTATTTTTTCATTGCAATTCATCGTGCCTCCTTCATGCAAGACGAGCCTCATTTATAGGCTCACGGAGTGGTTTCCAGAATACTCTAAACAACGGGTTATGCTAACTAATCCAAGGATTAGTTACAAAACAAAACTAATCCTAATAGGTGGTGGGGGAGTTTGTTACAACGAGATTCCAAGGGATTTTATACCCTTGTTAATTGCCAAAACATTGAAATAAAAGGAGAAAATTTTAGAAGCTACCAGAAATCTCCGGAACCTGGGGTTCTAGTCTTCCATGACTTGAGTCGACTTGGATGTGGAGTGCCCAGGCAGAGTCAGCTCAAAGAATAGCCTTCCTTCTCGCTCAGCAGGAAACTCGAGTGGATTCGAATGATGCTCAAGTTAGCTCGACGGGCAAAATTTTCTTTCTTCTTATTCTTCTTGTTCTATGATCCAGATGGGTTCTTGAGGCTTGGTCTTGGTCTTAGTGTCCCCACCATTTCTCTTGGGCTGGGAAGAAGTCAACCCCGTTGAGTAAGAGCTTGTTCGGCTTTGATACTCTTCTAAGGGATCTGGATCAATGCGTTGCAGGTCCTCTCTGGTAATCCACGAATCCTCTGATTTGGGATGACCTTGCCATCTTACCAAGTAGCGCTGATAGCTATTCCATCGGGTACTGACAGCTTGATCAACCAAGATTCGCTCGATCTTCTCTCTTTGCTCAGGCTATTTTTGAGGACACTCCAGGATAGGTTATCTCTCAAGTAAAGGGTCAAGCCCGAATGCCTTACTAGGAATTACTGCCGGTTCTCTATACTCAATTAGATCAGAAACATTGAAAGTGGAGCTAATGCCTAAACCAAGGGGTAACTCGAGCACATAGGCATTGGGTCCTATTTTCTTAATAATTTTATAGGGTCCAGCACTTCGGGAATGTAGTTTCTTGATGGTTCCAAGAGAAAACCATTTGGGTCTGAGTCTTATCATAAGAAAATCCCCTAGAAAAAATTCTTTGAAACGTTTTCTAGAATCAGCTTGTCTTTATAAGCATCGTTACTCATTTTGATCTTTTGGATGACTTCCTTATGCAAATTTCTAATATGATATGCAAAAGATTCGACTGACTCGGATACTCTAGCATGCAATGGCAGGGGAATCAGATCAAGTGGTATATTGGGTTGGTACAAATGGACAATCTTGAAAGGGCTCTTATCGGTGGTCCTATTAACAGAACTATTGTAGGCGAACTTGGATTTAGGTAACAGCAGATCCCAATTTTTAACATTCTTGCCTACAAGGCACCTAAGCAAGTTTCCAAGGCTTCGGTTCACTGCTTCGGTCTGGCCATCAGTTTGGGAGTGATAGGTAGTACAAAATTTCAACTTAATTTTTAAATATGCTAGAGGGTCTTCCAAAAGTAACCGGTGAACCTTACATCTCTATCAGGCACAATCATTTTAGGTAGGCCATGTAACCGAACTATCTCATCCAGGAAAAGCTTAGCTACCTTAGAAGCATCATAAGTTTGACTACATGGTAGGAAATGGGCCATTTTAGAAAACCTATCAACCACAACAAAAATGGAGTCATGTTTCCTCTGGGTTCTGGGCAATCCTAACACAAAATCCATACTTAAATCTTGCCAGGGACAATCAGGAATGGGCAAAGGGGTATACAAGCTAGTGTTCTATTTTTGCTGTTTGGCAACAGCACAGGTTCTACACCTAGCTACGATCTAGGCTTCATCACTTTTCAGACTAGGCCAAAAGAAATGCTCTTCAACAGCTAAGATGGTTTTATTCCTACCATAATGTCTTGCTAATCCTCCTGCATGGGTCTCCAACACTAAAAACTCTTTCAAAGAAGTTTTTGGGATGCACAACTTACTTTCCTTGAACAGAAAGCCATCTAACAAGGTATAATGGTTGTATTCTCTAGATGGTCCTATACTCAAAGCTTGCTGAATCTTCTTGAATTCGGGACAGGTATCGTATTGCTCTCTGATTTGGTCAAACCCTACAACCTTAGTTTAATGGTACTTAGAAGCAAGGATCATCTGCTAAGGGCATCGTCTACCTTGTTTTCAGTTCTGGCTCAGTGTTTTTGTACAAAGGTATAAGCCTGAATATTGTCTACCCACTTAGCATGTCCAGGGTTTAACTTTTTCTAGGAATTAAAGTATCTCAATGCCTCATGGTTAGAGTATAGCACAAACTCGTGTGGCAATAGGCAGTGTCTCCAATACTTCAGTGCTTGTACTAAGGCATAGAACTCCTTATCATAGGTTGAATACCTAAGCTTAGGCTCATTAAATTTCTCACTGAAAAAGGCTACCGGGTGGTTCTCTTGGCTTAAGACTCCTCCTATTTCTACACCTGAGGCATCACAAGCTACCTCTAACACTTTGGAAAAGTTGGGCAATCTCAGAACGGGTGCTTGGGTCATCTTTTTTTTAAGTTCTAGGAAGGCTCTGTCGGCAGCTTTGGTCCACTCAAAGGCTCCCTTTCTAATACAGTCAGTGATGGGTGAGACAATGGTGCTAAAATCCCAAATAAGTCGCCTATAAAAAGTTGCTAGACCATGGAAAGTACGGACATCAGAAATAGTAGTGGGTACTGGCCACTCAACTATCGACTTAATCTTTTCTAGATTAATTGATACTCTAATGCGGGACTAATATGCATGCCATTTTTTTTGTATGTTTTACATGTTGAGTTAGGTGATTAATTCCCGAATTTCATATCAAAATTATTTGTAGGGAATTTTGTATGAATTTTTGAAGATCAGCATGCAGATTAGGACCTAGAAAAGTAGCAAAGAAGGACCGCCGGGGCAGAGAAGCCTTGGTGGTGCGGGCACCAGACTCAGAAGAAGACTTCAGAGCTCCTTCTGGATCTCTGATTAACCTTGCCCGAAGAATTAGGGTTTTTGGTTTGTAATAAGAGTTGACTAGATCAACTCAATTTAGCTTGAGTCTATATTACCTGCATTTTATTTTGTTGAGTCATGTTGACTCAGTAGTGGACTAGGGCTTCAACCTGGCGTGTTACATTTTCTCCCAAGGCCTAGCAAGTAGGCGCCACACTCCTAGCCACACTCCCAGCCATACGCCTGAGTCCAGGGGGCGCCATATCTACATCCAGCAGCCTTTGGTTCCCACACCACAGATAGCAGCTTCCTTCTCTCCTGCGCCAGTTGAGGAGAAATCCACCAGGAGTCCACAAATCAAGGGGGTGGCCCAAGTCTTTCCCAAAAGAACCAAACTAAGAAAGGGAAGAAATTTTCTTGGAGAGAACTTCAAGGAGGCGCCCACTACCTGCCAAAAATATCCAAAACAAAGATGGGAAGGGCCTTGACTTAGGGAGGAAGAAAAAGAGGAGTCCAAAAGAGTTGATCCATGGAAGGAAAAAAATTCTCTTGAAGATCCAAGCAAGGAGGCGCCATCTACCTACCTTTTATAACCCTAATCAATTTTTTTTTGGTACCTTGGCTGACCATATGTGTATGGATTATCCTGATTTGTAGATCCCCTCCTTTAGTCCCATATGGGAAGATGTAAAACCTACTCCCTTGTAAAGCCTTATAAATTAAACCCCTCTTGTAAGTTTAAATCAATCAGATGAATGAAACCAACTTTTTTTTTGTGAGCAAACTTTGTGTTTTCTCTCTTCCGCACTTGCATCCAAGTGTTGAGCTCCGTGAGGGAGTAAATCCGGGTTTCCTAGGAACCTTGAGGAGGTGTGAGATCTCCAAAACCCAAACCCTAGGTTAGCCACTCCACTCCCAAACCCTAGCCGCCATCACCTTTCTCTTTCCACCAAGCCCTAGCCTATCCCACCTCTCACGGCCACCCTCTCCAAGTCCAGGCCGACCACCAGCATCTAGCTCCATTCCAGATACTTCAGATCTACAGCAATTCTAAGAGGAAGTCAGATCACCAGGAGAATCCTGATTTCAGCAACTTCAGCTTTCAAGTTCTTCAACCTGGTAAACCGTTTCTTGAGTATCTGAATTCCATCACTTGTTTCTCTTCTTTCCCAGATCTTGAGTCCAGGAGAAGCCAACCAAACCACAAGACCAGTATTGGAGGATCCATTGCGAAGATAGCCGACTCCGAGGATCCCATAATCTGCTCGATAGAGTTCTTCCACCCAAATTCTGAGAAGATCACTGTCTGGTTGGTAAACCATCTCTCCTCTCAATTTCTGTTATGTTGAAAGTTCAGAGCGAAACCCTAGGTCTGGGAGTTTCTCAACCCCCAGCGATCCGTTACTTCTGAACTACTCTGATAATTTAGTTTCATCTAAATTGTGCTTTCAATCCTTACCTAGTTTTCCTCAACTTAGTTTAACTTTACTTTGAGTCAAAGCCAATTTCTGAAATAAAAAAAAAAAAAGAAAAAAGAAAAAAAGAATTAATCTTAAATTTACTTCCGCATACGCTTCCTTGTTCTTTGTTCTGCATCATTTTTGGTATCAGAGCTTCTGTTCTACATCATTTCTGGTATCAGAGCCCTGTCTAGGGTTTCTATTTTGATTGCTTATTTGAGTCTCTCTCTTTTTACTTTATCTGCTCGAAGTAGACTCCCCAGGATGTCCGGTCCTAGGAACGAAGCGAGGTGCAAACCTCCTCTTCCCATTCCATGGAGTGTTCCTAGGGCGTGTAGGGGATCCGTTGGGTTATAACTTCGTAGCAGGAATTGTAAACAGGGAAGTGCTCTATTTTCAGCCCGTAATTGCCCTGTTGCAGGAATTATTTCTCACTATAGGTAACTCCAAATTCGGTGATTTTTCTTTTGCTGAAACCAGTATAATTGAAATTTTTTTGTAATTCTCCTGTGATTTATTGGTTTATGTGGGATTTCTGAGGATTAAATTACTGCAACTCTATTTTTGTATTTCTGTAATTCAATTATTTTTGAGTGATCATCTCTTAATTCATCTTAAGGGCATTTGAGCATCTAAGATAAGGGGAGGAGTTGATAACCTCTCCTTAGCCCAAAACCACCACCCACTCATTCGAACCTAAGCCTTTAATCTTAAAATTAATTAGACCTAATTTGCCCTAGTGGGCTAGGGACATCAACAAGTCGGGTCAAGGCTAGTGTTGAGTCAGTTTGTCTGGTTACTCTGTGTGTGCTTTGTACTTAGTGTCTAGAACGGTGGTTCAGGGATTCCATCCCGAAGGGCTTGTGTGCTAGTCCGCCTACCTGGCCAATCACTGATTGGTGTCTAGGATTGCATCTAGGGACCTAACACTCCCCTTACACCAGCCTGGCTGAGTCCTGAATTACTACAGGCTAGCTTGCCACTCTGATTGGGTATCTAGTTTGGGCTCTAGGCCTAGTTAGCCCGTAGTCATTTCAGTTGAGTCTCATTCTGTGTGCTTGCTTGCATCATCATGTCTACTCGGAATGGAGTACCCTACCAACCTAGTCAAACCCAACCAGAATTAGAGGCCATGGTTAGAAATCTTATCGAAAGTATGACCAAATTGAGTCAGGACATGAATGAGGGTTTTTCCCAGTTTAGGGATCGAGTCCAAGTACTTGAGAAACGTAGACATCAAAATTGGACCTCTGATCCAAAATTTAATAGGCCCCAACCTCACCCATGCCAGGAACCTAGGAGGACCTTATACCGTGATCCCGAGCATAACCTTAGGAAGCCTAACCATGATATCTATAGTGTGGATCGTGTCTATGAGAGGTCCTTACAATATTCTAGACTAGTCACTCAACAACCCAAGTCTTCTAGATCAAACCATTTAGATCCACACCCATGCCCAAGTAAGGTCTCTACTAGCTTGAAACCCAATGTGACCCAGGTTCCTATATCTCAAGAATGTTTGTTTTGTGGAGAAAGAGGCCATAAATCTAGTCAGTGCCCATGCATAGGACTAGCTTGTGCACAGCTAAGTGGTAAGAATCCCAAGGATGACATTAATGAGGGAGAACCCAAGCCTACCAATGAGGAAGAACGGTTAGGTATGACAAGCCTAGAATCAGTTGACCCGATTACCACTGACCCAAAACCCATTGGAGATGGCATCGAGGAAGTATATGATGCTGGCTTGAGTCTAGTTGATGAATATGAGGGGGAAGAACTTGAAGAATGTGACATTGATACTATTGGTTCCTTACCTGAGGAGACCTTGGAAAGCAACCAACTGGTAGGACCTAGTTCAGAAATTCAAGAGATTTGTGAGAACCAAGTTCCTTTAGTCAAATACCCCCAGGAAGAACTCACAGTGTTAGCCCGAGCTAATAGTTCGTACCCTCTAATGACAGTCATTCCCCAAGTATCAATTGAAGATCTTTGCACTGAACTGTTTAAGTTTGCCCACCCTATGGTAGATCCTCTCCTTAGGATGACTGAATCAAGCCTCTTACAATTGGACCTTGTCCCATGCCCAGCCACTAAGGTCTCTCCCGTAATCTCAGTTGAACATCCTTGTCTTTAGCCGATTGATTCACCCAGTCCTGTAGAAGTCCTCCTTAAGGCCCCAGACCCCTTCCTTTGCATGACTGACCTACCCTTCTATAGAGTATACCTTTCCACACCCATAGGTCAAATTTCAAGTCTTGAGGTCATCATCCATAGGCCCTTCCATGAATCATTCTCTAATCCAGTTCTTGAGAAAGTGGATCATTTTTTGCTTAGAGAACAAACCTTAACTATTGCAATCACATGTCCTAGGCTACTTCCCGAACCATCTCTTGATCCATTCCTGGGAGTAGCAAATTTTTACTTTCGTAAGGATGACCAGTTGACGCTCATAGATCACCATTCAAACCTTCAGGTCACCACCTTTAGTCAACAGGTAATTCGAGACCCCACCTCATATCTCCTCCCTTTCTCTAGGACTTCAAATGCTTCTTACACCATCCAAGTATACTTTGTCAAAGTCTTTAGAGTGAACCACGTGTCAGAACCTATTAGGTTTGCCACCTACTTCTGGAAGACCTTATGGCACCTACTAGGCACCCATGATAAGTTTTCATGCTCTGCATGCCATCCACCGACCCAAGGTCAAACCTAGAGAGCCATAGTTTGTTAGGTTTAGACCTAGGGTTCCTTTGAATAAAGTCCATTCTTTAGGAATGCATCGTCAGTCGAGTTTAGGACATTGTCTCGGATTTTGAGAGCACCAGGAATTAGGATTTGTATTTTGTCCAGGGCTGAAATTGCATTCAATGTTTCGATCAATAGGTCTATAGGCTAGAGTCCTTTTGAAATTGTTCATAGATACAAGCCTCACACACCACTTGATCTGATTTCACTATTAGCCCACACACACAAGTCTCTTGATGCACTTGCATAGCATGTAAAGGACTTGCATAAAGAAATTCATGCCAAAATAAATTTAAGTAATGAAACTTATAAGAAGTTGGCTGATTCTCAAAGACGAGTCAAAACTTTTGACGAAGGAGACTATGTAATGATTAGGTTAAGGCCTGAATAGTTTCCTCCTGGAACCGTTAGAAAGTTACATGCTAGGGGAGCTGGACCATTTAGAGTGGTATATAGAGTAGGATCCAATGCCTATGTGCTCGAGTTACCTCCAGAACTAGGCATTAGCTCCACTTTCAACATTACAGACCTAGTAGAGTATAGGGAGCCAGCTGTGATTCCCAGTGAGGCTTTTGAACCTAATCCTACTCTTGAGAGTGAACCTGACCCTGTGTGTCCACCAACAAATTGGCCTGTGAGGAAAGAGCAGATTGAAAAGATCCTGGATGATCAGGTTATCTCTACTCGTAATCGAGGATACTAAAGATACCTGGTCCGCTGGCTAGGAAGGCCAGATTCTGATGACTCTTGGATCTCCCTAGAAGAATTACAAGAGCTGGACCCAGACCTCTTAGAGAGATTCCAGAGCCAACTTGATCCATACTCGACAGGGTCGAGTTCCTCCCACCCTGGAAGAATTGGTGCGGGCACCAGACTCAGAAGAAGACTTCAGAGCTCCTTCTGGATCTCTGATTAACCTTGCCCGAAGAATTAGGGATTTTGGTTTGTAATAAGAGTTGACTAGATCAACTCAATTTAGCTTGAGTCTATATTACCTGCATTTTATTTTGTTGAGTCATGTTGACTCAGTAGTGGACTAGGGCTTCAACCTGGGGTGTTACATTTTCTCCCAAGGCCTAGCAAGTGGGTGCCACACTCCCAGCCACACTCCCAGCCATACGCCTGAGTCCAGGGGGTGCCATATCTACATCCAGCAGCCTTTGGTCCCCACACCAAAGATAGCAGCTTCCTTCTCTCATGCGCCAGTTAAGGAGAAATCCACCAGGAGTCCACAAATCAAGGGGGCGGCCCAAGTCTTTCCCAAAAGAACCAAACTAAGAAAGGGAAGAAATTTTCTTGGAGAGAACTTCAAGGAGGCGCCCACTACCTGCCAAAAATATCCAAAACAAAGATGGGAAGGACCTTGACTTAGGGAGGAAGAAAAGGAGGAGTCCAAAAGAGTTGATCCATGGAAGGAAAAAAATTCTCTTGAAGATCCAAGCAAGGAGGCGCCATCTACCTGCCTTTTATAACCCTAATCAATTTTTTTTTGGTACCTTGGCCGACCATATGTGTATGGATTATCCTGATTTGTAGATCCCCTCCTTTAGTCCCACATGGGAAGATGTAAAACCCTACTCCCTTGTAAAGCCTTATAAATTAAACCCCTATTGTAAGTTTAAATCAATCAGATGAATGAAACCAACTTTTTTTTGTGAGCAAACTTTATGTTTTCTCTCTTCCGCACTTGCATCTAAGTGTTGAGCTCCGTGAGGGAGTAAATCCGGGTTCCCTAGGAACCTTGAGGAGGTATGAGATCTCCAAAACCCAAACCCTAGGATAGCCACTCCACTCCCAAACCCTAGCCGCCATCACCTTTCTCTTTCCACCAAGCCCTAGCCTATCCCACCTCTCACGGCCACCCTCTCCAAGTCCAGGCCGACCACCAGCATCTAGCTCCAGTCCAGATACTTCAGATCTACAGCAATTCTAAGAGGAAGTCAGATCAGCCTCCAGGAGAATCCTGATTTCAGCAACTTCAGCTTTCAAGTTCTTTAACCTGGTAAACCTTTTCTTGAGTATCTAAATTCCATCACTTGTTCCTCTTCTTTCCCAGATCTTGAGTCCAGGAGAAGCCAACCAAACCATAAGACCAGTATTGGAGGATCCATTGCGAAGATAGCCGACTCCGAGGATCCCACAATCTGCTCGAGAGAGTTCTTCCAACCAAATTCTGAGAAGATCACTATCTGGTTGGTAAACCATCTCTCCTCTCTATTTCTGTTCTATTGAAAGTTCAGAGTGAAACCCTAGGTTTGGGAGTTTCTCAACCCCCAGCGATCCGTTACTTCTGAACTACTCTGATAATTTAGTTTCATCTAAATTGTGCTTTCAATCCTTACCTAGTTTCCTTCAACTTAGTTTAACTTTACTTTGAGTCAAAGCCAATTTCTGAAATATAAAAAAAAAAAAAAAAAAAAAATAAAAAAAGAATTAATCTTAAATTTACTTCCGCATACGCTTCCTTATTCTTTGTTCTGCATCATTTTTGGTATCAGAGCTTCTGTTCTACATCACTTGGTTAGGGCAAGTTCTCCTACAATAAAACTACTAGAGGTAGAGGGGTGTACCTGTCAACGTTTGTGAATATCGCAGCGAAGGGATCTCTCGTTCCTCGATGGATGCGGCCTGGAAAAATGAGCCAAAGACCCATGGATACCCGGCTTTCTGCTCGGTGATCCGATTGAGGCTTGGCTGGAGTCGTTGGATTTGTAGGAACTCAGGGACCTGCAAACGACCTATCAGGGGTTAGAAAATTCACAAAGGAACAAGAAAACAAAGGAAAAATAGCAAGCGAAGGCTTCTTTTGGAGTGGGCTTCCTGGGATCTAGAGGGTTTGTTAGCAGCAGGAAGATGATTGCAAACACCGGGAAGAAGAACTCTCACAAACCCCTTTATGCACACAGCAGGGAATCACACAACTCAATAGAAGAACTCAAGGTTTTCATTCATCAAAAATTCTCCCTTCATACAAGAGGCTAGGGTCCCTTAAATAGACCCTTAACCTTGGGCTCCAAGTAAGGGCACATTAGTCTTTACATGAGAATCCTTTTCCCTCTCAAACCCTAGCTAGAAAATAAGGAAATATTAGGTAGAAAAAATCCCTAAAATTTCTCTTGACTTGGCCAACACTCCAAGGACACCTAGGGGGACGTGTTGGGCTTCTAAGAGCAGCAATGGGCCGGCCCAAAGGGCCCGGGTGCATGGGTTTGGGCCTCTGGAAGCTGGGGTGGCCTGGTAGCCAGGTAGCAGGAATATTCCCTGGTATCTTGCTTCTTTGGGGCTTGGGCTTGGTGCCTGGGCTTGATTTCTTTGGTCTAGGATGTAGATGGACCTCTAAAATCATGGATTCCTTGGTCTATGAATATATTTTGGCATCTGGAAGGAAATCTGGGCATCTGGAGGGCATCTGCAAGGAATCAGGGTTTTTGATTTTCCTCTTGGGGTCTTCAAATCTTCAAGCTCGGTTAGACTTGGGCTAAACTTCCATGTCTTCAATCTTATTGGACTTGGTCTTTACTTGTATGATGTGGTCTTGAGTCTTCAATATGGTTGAATATGACTCAAAAAAATAAAATTAGCTTGACATGAGCTGACTAACACTGGACTGAACTAGCTCAACATGAGCTGACTAGTACAGAACCGAAACTCAAAATCAATTAAAATGGACTCAGATAGGCTAAGCCCTTATTACAGATGGACTCATAAATTATTGATCAATTCATAGAGGGTTGAAAAGTCTCTATTTTATTCTGGTGCCTTTGGTGTCCCCACCATACTCCTTCGAGGGTCACGACAAATCCTAGGAAGATGACTCTATAGGCCAAGAACTCATATTTCCTTAGATTGGCATAGAGACTATCTTTCCTAAGGGCCATACAAACTTGTCTAAGGTGGTTTAAGTGGTCCTCTTTGGTTCTGCTATAAATTAAGTTGTCATGAAAATAGACTACGACAAACTTTCCTATGAACATCCTAAGGACTTGGGTCGTAATCCTCATGAAAGTACTGGGTGCATTGGACAGGCCAAAAGGCATTATTACCCACTCGTACAAACCATCCTTAGTCTTAAAGGCTATTTTCCATTCATCCCCGGGTCTGATTCTAAGCTGATGGTAGCTACTCTTATGGTCAATTTTGGAAAATATGGTGGCTCCTGCCATCATGTCTAACAGGTCATTTAGGCGGGGTATGGGGAATCTATACTTGATGGTGATCTTATTTATGGCATGGCTATCCACACACATCCTCCATGTGCCATCTTTCTTAGGTGTCAAAAGGGCTGGGATGGCATAAGGACTTAAACTTTCCCTAATGAAACCTTTCCTCAACAGCTCACTAACTTGCTTTTGTAACTTTTGGTGCTCAGTTGGGTTCATCCGATAATAGGGCAAGTTAGACAGGGTGGATCCTGGGACAAGGTCTATGGCATTCTAGATGTCCCTAAGTGGTGGAAGTTGGTCAGGCAAATCATCCAGAAAAACATTTTGGAATTCCTCTGAAACATCCATAACTTCCTGGGGGTGTTCTCCTAGGGATGGTTTCCTAATTTCCTTGGTGGTCAAAATCCAAATAGGTGATCCCTCAGCAATTTCTCTCTTAAGCTCTTTGGCACTAATAAAATGTAATCCAGGTTTCTTTTCCTTCAAAGAGCTGGCTCCCTTCTTAACTTCATCCTTAGGGGGAACAGGGTTGATCACTATCTTCTTTCCTAAATTATTAAATGCACAATAATTGGTTTTACCAAATAGGGTGGCATCATGATCATACAACCAAGGTCTCCCAAATATAATGCTACTTACCCCCATGGGTAGCACATCACACCAAACTTTCTCCTTATAAGATTGCAATTAAATCAGGACTTGGCATATAAGTTTGACGGGTATTGAAGTGGAGTCAATCTAGGATACCTTATATGGGCTAGGATGGGGAACAAGGGTTAGCCCTAAGGTCTTGATAGAACTAGTAGAAATAGCATTTACATAGCTCCCACTATCTATGATGACTTTGCAAACCTTCTTCCCTATCTTGATAAAGTTGTGTAGGATGTTGGTCCTATGCCAGTCCTCTTGCTCCTTAGATTGGGTTAGGATGCATCTAACAACTCCTATAAGGTCAGTGGGGTCACAACTCTCTTCATCTCCCTCATATTCTTCTGCTAGGTTCAAACCTTCTTCATACACTTCTTCTTCACATTCAGGGGTGTCATCTGGATTTTCTTCTTCTTCTAAGTCACCTAAATGAAGGGATCTAGTGGGGTAGTCACCAGCATAACGGCCAAGCGATGACATCTAAAATAGGTGCCAAATTTCTTGGGTGCTTCTATAGATTTTCCTTTGTTAGCTAGAGGTCGGCTTAAGTTGGGTCAAGCTGGACTGGGTTAGCTTGGCTCAGATCAACTCAGGTCAAGTCGGCTTGGGTCGGGTCGACTTGGATTTGGACGGGCAGGGTAGGGTCGACTCGGGTAGGTCGGGGCTGTTCTAGGGTACTAACTCCTGGGAATCCTATGAAACTACTCAAAGTCCCTAGCTACCTGAAAAGTTTATTTAAAATCCCGTACCTCTCTCAGATACAATTCTCTCTTCACATCATCATGCAGGCCAGATCTAAACCTCGATAAAATCATAGACTCAGACTCGTTTATTCCACACCTCATGGCTAACTCATCAAACTTGGCTATGTGCTCGGTGACACTCTTGTTTCCCTGACCAGTCTATGCCATTGATCTAAAAGTCGCTGATGGTATGACACAGGAAGGTATTTCTCCCTAAGCTTGGCTTTCAAATCTCCCCAGGTGGCTATGGGCTCCTATCCTCTTTGTATAATTAAGCTTTCCTTATTATCCCAATACATCCTGGCTTGATGGATCAACCTAAGCTTGGCAAACTTGAATTTCCTATCTTCAGTCATCTCGTACCACTCAAAGTACTGGTCCATCTCTTTCTCCCAGTCTAGGTATACCTTAGTCTCAAGGGTACCGTCGAAGGTGGGTGCTTCTAGTTTGATACTCCTGAAGGCTCTTTCTTCTTGGTCAATGAAATCCAGATTGGGCCTTCTAGGGTTCAGGTCTCGGAATGGATCAGGCTGCTGAACTCTCCTAGGATCGGGTGCCTCAATGGGATTAAAGTTACGATCTCTCCTAGGGTTGGTTAGTGGAGAAAATGGAGATTTAGGTTCATGCTCAAACGGTGGCCTAGGGGCTCTCTCCATGATTTCAAGTCTTGCCTCAAATTGGTTTAACCTATTGTCTATATGAGTGGTCAATTGGATAGACAATTGGACAGACAATTGGGCAAAGTGTTCTGACATGATCTTTAGCAGGGCTTCTTGCAGGTTGTCCGTACATGACTCAGGCTGATATGAGGTTCCTGCTCTAGTGGACATGGGTTAAGCATGCAAAATCATCTACGATCTACTAGACCTAGAATCTCTACTAATTATCTAAATCAAGGTGACAAACTAGTCTGTAGTAACCCTGTTCTTGGCCAAGTAGGAGTATGGGAGTGTAGGTCCCTGAACGCCAACCTTAGACACCAATCTGGGATTGGCCAAGTAGGCAGATCAACTCACTAGCCCTGAATCACCAAGCCTAAACACTAAGAGCAGTAGCACACACAGAATGGACTGACGCCATGAATAGACACTTAGTCTTGACTGGATCAATTGGTGTCCCTAAGCTCTCTAGAGCAAAAGTACATTTCTACTAGATTTTAATTAAAATCTTGGGTATGAAATGCAGGGTAGTTGTTTTGGGCTAAGGAAAGGTAATGAAGTCCTTCTCTTATATTATGATATTGCCGCCCTTAAGTAGCTTGATGCAAAACATGAAATGTACATTCCATGATCCTAATGCAAACTAAGAAAACAGAAATGAAACACAGATATATATATATATATATTTGTATGCTTGCGATAAAATAACTAAAATAAAGAAATGCGGTAGAACTAAGCAAAAGAACTAATATGAACAGAATTTTAGCTAATAAAATGTTGAAGAAAAATAGTGAATGAGCTAAACAAAATGCATGTCCTAACTATGCTCTGATACTAAAAGAAGGGTGATGGGGGATGACTTGCACAAAAATTATCCTAAAAACTCGTACGAGTACCAATGCTTATAATAAAAATAGATTTTGAAGAACATTCAAATAAAGTAGATTTTAGGTCATGCATTCTCTCATACTAGGTTCAATAAAATAAGAAAGAACCAGGACTCAGAGATTGAGAAACCCCTGATCAAGGATATGCATGCATTTCAAAGATTCAGATCTAAAGCAAGGAAGGAGAAACAGGGGAGGTAGTCCAAAAAAACTGGGCGGAGACTTCGCGGGTGTTGGTTCGGTGTCATGTCGATCTCAGAGAAAGGAGGGAGCTTCTTTCATGAAGGGGGAGTCCGGCTTCAGAGGTAGGATAGCAGAGCAGATACTTGGGGATGAGACCAAGAGCTTGGGAGCAGGGAGGAAGATCCTGATGCTAGGTGGAACTCCATTGGGGCAGTGGTTCGGAGAGGATGCTGGTGTTGTGGAGATCTCCGGGGGAGGACAGAACTTCGATCTTTGATGGGGAGTCGGGCTAGGGCAGACATCCAGGAAGGGAGCTAAGCACTCGGGGATGTTCAAAAATAAGGAACAGGAGAGGTGAGCCGGGCGATGGAAGGACTGGAGTTGGGAGGTCGGGTGATGGAGGACCGGAATGAAAGGATTATTCCCTGTAAGCCAATTAAAACTTGTAATTTTATTAGGATATCCTGAAAACTTCAAAACTTTTGTATTGACTATTATATATATTATAAGACATCTTTTTCATCATACACTGTGTCTTAGATTTATGATATGATGACCCGCATAGACTAGGGCTATGGTTTTAAGGGTTAAGATGGGATCATACCTATAAGACTTAAAACCTAAAAATCCCAATCTTAAGTATTCCTAGTCAAAGGGACATTGAGTTGGGGATCAATTTTTTCGGAAAGACTAGTATATCCTTTGTATGCTCATTAATGAGGGTAATTGATCTTACAATTTCTTGTGTAGGACACTAATACAATGACATGGGTGCTCATTAGAGAATGAGTTCACTGAATTTGATCCGACATGAAAACATCTAATGGAGTCTTATCTACTTATCAATAGATGGTTTTCATAGAGAGAGTAGTGCATGTAATCCTTTGACCTGAGACTACCATAGTGCCTTGTATGCATGAACCCATGTTTTGGTTCACACTTATTCATGACATTGAGTCATGTACAGGGTGATACTGGATATCGTGAATAGTATATGGAGGTTGTGAGTAGGTCAAACAAGGAATCGATCAACCCTAGAAAGAGGAGATCGCATCCAGCTGATTTCGATCAAATTGTGATTCAAGAAAACTTTGATCAAAGTATGAATATTAGAAATAGTTTCTAATATTTCATCATTTGAATCATCATTATTAGATTGATAAAGAATTGAATGTGATATTGGATTTGACATGGTTCCATTTCCAAAGTCATATTCAAGGTGCAAGCTGATCGAAGGATTGAATTGCACGGTAACTTTCACTGAAGGGTATTTTTGGTATTTTCACTAAAATTCCACACCTTCCGGGTAGGCATGATATATTGCTAGACGTCAATCTTGCCTTGTGGATTTTTGATTTAATTAAAGAGTTTAATTAGATCAAGAATTAGAAAGAATTCTAATTGTCAATTGGGTTAGCTCAATTTGACCTAAATCGGCTAGGTTAAAGTCTAAATCAAATTAGGTCAAATCATATCCAACCCATTGCTGGCTAGATATGGAACCCAATGGGTCACACACAAAGGGAATTGATTAAGGGTTTAATTGGATTAAACTATGTTTGCAAGATGAACATGCTAGCACATATTGCAAACCATTGCACCTTAATTCGAATTAGGTTCGAATCGGGTTCTGATTTGGGCTGATTTGGTCTAATTAAGGCTAAATCAATTTAGGATCATGTGTTGGGCTAACCTTGGCTAGTTAACTAAGGGATTGGACTATCAAATCAGCCACATGGCTGGTTTAATTCAGATTGGACTCTATCCTAAATTAAGCGCCTAAAGGTTTGACTGGGTCAAACTATTTCTACGTAATAGTTACATTAAAAATTTTTATGAAGAGGTGCCATATTAGAAGAGTCCTTCTACTGTTGAAACACAGTAGAGGACTAGATAAACCATCATCCTTGCCGCCCCTTGCAGATAAGTCTTTGATATTTTTCATGCGCCATTTGCTATGACCCGTCAAAGCAAGAAAGACAAGGGGCATGGACTCTTCCTTCACGCCCCTTGGTGTTTCATGCCATATGGAATTTGGCATGGATAAAGGTGGTCATTTGATGGATGATGGGTGGCCATGATGCAAGGATATTCGCACAATAGAAATAAAAGTAAGCGACTCTTCGTAAAGTTTTTTTTATCCGAAGAGTCCTTCTGTTTTAATTCTCTTATGTTTTGAATGAAGAGAAGTGTTGTTTGGATAAGGGACATGTTCTATTGGAAAGGACATATCTTATGGCATGAAGGGATGTCTTAAAGAATCCCTCAAATTGCTATTTAAGGAGATGGGCGCCCGGGGAAAGGTGTTCGGAGTTTTTATTTTGAAAAACATTTGTTTCCTGCATTCTCTTTCTTTGTCCTAAAAGATCTCTAGTCAAATTAAGACAAGCCCTTAACTTTGGTTGAGTCCTATTTGAGTGACCTTACAAGCATTGGAAAGAAAAAGAAAGGGGAGGAAAGAAAGGTTGATAGGAGGAATATCAGTCCAAATAAGAGGAGTTTCTGCTTGAATTAAATTAGGCCTTAGAGCTCTAATTGGAGGAACCAGTTTTGAAGCGGTGCATTTGTCTTGATCAAAGCCCTGTGTGGATCACCATTGGAGGGCGAACACTTGGGCGCCTAGTGAGCAGATCAGAAAGACCTGATTAAGGTTTCTACATCGAATTGGATTTTTGCGATCGAGGTTTGTGTTTAAACCCTAATTTATATTTGTATGATTTATGTTCTTAATAAGTTGTTCTTGGGATTAAGGGTTAGGTTATGATTTAATAATATTTTGAAATCCATGCTTCCGCCCTAGTAACCTTACCCATCAGTGGTATTAGAGCCACCTTATTAGCGCTAAATCATACAAAATTTGAGGTTGCCCATTTTGGTAGGACTCTACAAAATTGAAGTTGCCCAATTTTGTAGGACTCTTGAGTTTGCCCATTTTGGTAGGACTCTACAAAATTAATGTTGCCCAATTTTGTAGGACTCTTGAGGTTGCCCATTTTGGTAGGACTTTATAAAATTGAAGTTGCCCAATTTTGTAGGACTCTTGAGGTTGCCCATTTTGTAGGACTCTACAAAATTTGAAGTTGCCCAATTTATAGGACTCTACAAAAGTTTAAAGTTACATATGATTGATATGTTTATGCATATATGTATGTCACTGGTTTGGTTTTCACTTAAACCTTAACCGATATAAAGATATGTTTAGCTTTCTAGTTATCATACTAAAATAAGGTTGCGCTGGCATAATGGTGGATCCATTATGTGGTAGATGGTTGTCCTAGTATGATGACACACTTGGCACATTATAAAATGATATATGATGCATGGTTGATTGAATGGTAATATTAGAATGTGCTTCTATTTGAGTTTCCCTCTAATAAAATAATATTAAGTTGTAGTGTCATATACCAAAAGAAAAAATCAATGATTAGTTGATCATTCGGTGTCTAGGATAGGTGGTTCATGATTGGCAAAGAGGATGTGGTTTTAATTGGTTCCGTTGTCTGACCTGGCCAATTTATTGGTGACTAGGAAAGCAACGGGGGGACTCCCACTACTCTCACACTTACCTGGCCGATTTTATTAACTTAATTCTTGATTGATATGCTTAGTGTAATGTTCACTACATTAGGCCTTCCTTCATGCTATGTCATAATTGTGTCATGATCCACTTTAGGTTTGTTTGAGCTAACACAAGACCTATTATGGGGACTAACATAGTTATGGTTTAGTTTATTTAGATGCTTATAGCATATTTGATATAATTCTTTGTTGGTCTAACACAAGGGCATATATATACAAATATGACTGTATGATATTGAAGGGTCTAACTTAACTAAAGCATTATGGTTTGTTATGCTAACACAAGACTATTAATGTTTTAGAGGCCAGTTTT
Source organism: Areca catechu (assembly GCA_021397845.1). NCBI lineage: Eukaryota > Viridiplantae > Streptophyta > Magnoliopsida > Arecales > Arecaceae > Areca > Areca catechu. Next base: position 136,676,046 of record CM038051.1, on the reverse strand, counting down.
TGTTGAGAATTGCATAAGATGCAATTGAAAAGAGTTTTTCTACCTTTGAACTTATAAAAGGTTTGTTGTGTAAACACAAGATCTTTTATAAAGAATTAGGGTCTCAATCCCACTAAGAAAACCAATTAGGGTTTCTCGATTATCATAGGGGAGGGCTATGATGTTCGATAAAATAGTGGCAGGCATAATTAAATTATAGTCCTAATTTAATTATGTTTTGTCAAACATTGGTTGTTTGCTTATGTAATGTTCTTTGTTTATGTAGATATAAATGGCTTCTTCACTATCATTACATTGTATACTTGATAACAATAAATTGACTAGTCCCAATTATGTGGACTGGTAGAGGAACTTAAAAATTGTACTCAATCAAGAGAAACTTTCCTTCGTTCTTGACACCCCTAATTTAGAGATATTAGGGGAAGATGATACTGAGGAAGAAAAGTCCACATTTAAGATGTGGCAAAATGACTCCCTTACTGTTAAATGCATCATGCTCGCCTCAATGAGTAATGAACTTCAGAGATAGCATGATGGCATGGACACTCAATCCGTATTGTTCAACTTAAAAGAGCTTAATGGAGAACATAGTAGGACTGCTAGATATGAGATATCTAAGCAGTTGTTCCGTACCAGGATGACAGAAGGAACATCCATACAAGATCATGTGCTAATGGTTATTGACCTGATGACTCGATTAGGTCAATTAGGTTTTATGATGGATGGGGAGTTGAACCAGGATATGATCCTGCAGTCACCCCCAGAGTCATTTTCGCAGTTTGTTCTAAATTATCATATGAACAAATTGAATGTATCACTGCCTGAGCTGCTGAATATGCTCAAGATAGCAGAGAGCCATATCAAGAAGAATAAGGCTCCTCTTTTTCTTCTGGATGGGATCTCAAAGAAGAAGGCAGGCAAAAAGGGTTTAAAAAGGAGGTTGAACCCTAAAGGTGGCATCAATAAGAAGAAGAAGGGAAAGAAAGCCTCTAAACAATCAACCTGTTTTCACTAAGGTAAAGCAGGTCATTGGAAAATGAATTGCAAGGCTTACCTTGCAAGTGTGAAGACTGGTGCTAGTGATGCACCAAAAGGTATGTATGAGATACATGCAATTTTGTCATTAGATTCTTCTAATTCAAACTCTTGAGTATTGGATACCGCTTGTGGTCACCATATCTGCAAATCATTGTAGGGGCTGCAGAACATTAGAGTTTTGAAGGAAGGAGACTTCGAGCTCTACGGTGCTGGAGGAGATTCCATCCAAGTAGAAGCTGTAGGGACTTATATTGAAGCTACCTTCTGGGAAGATCTTAGAGCTAAAAGACTATTATTATATGCCTAAGATCATTAGAAACATTGTATATATACCCTTGTTGTTAAAAAAAGGGTATGTACTAAATGTAACGAGCAATGGTTGCTCGATTCTTTTTTCTAATGAAATTATTTGTTTTGGCATTTTCAATAACGGTTTATTGACTATACTCAGAATGACAAAATTCTTCACATTGATAAGAAATGAAAAAGAGATGAAATAAATCATACTTTACTTTGGCATTGTCGACTTGGTCATATTAGTGAGACAAGAATTAAAAAGTTATACAAAGAAAAATTCTTTGATCCTTATGATTATGAATCATTAGGAACTTGTGAATCATGTCTTATGGGAAAAATGACCAAGACTTCATTTAGTAGACATGGAGAAAGGATAAATGAGTTGCTTGGACTAGTACATACAGATGTATGTGGTCCTATGACAACTCATGCTAAAGGAGGATACTCTTATTTTATAACGTTCACTAATGTGTTGTCAAGGTTTGGATATGTATATCTTATGAAACATAAATCCGAAGCCTTTGATAAATTCAAAGACTATCAAAGTATGGTTGGGAAAAAAATAGGAAAAAGTATTAAAATTCTTCGATCAGATCGAGGGGCTGAATACTTATCCATGGAATTTCTTGACTATCTTAAAGATAAAGGGATTCTCTCTGAATGGACTCCTCCTTATACACCTCAATTAAATGGTGTAGCTGAAAGAAGAAATCATACTCTATTAGATATGGTACGATCCATGATGTGTTTCATAAATCTACATATTTCCTTTTGGGGTTATGCCCTAGAAACCACAGCTTACATTTTGAACAGAGTACCATCTAAGTTTGTCTCTAGCACTCCTTATGAAATATGGAGAGGAAAGAAACCCAATCTTAAGTATCTTAAGATATGGGGATGTCTAGCATATGTCAAAAGAAATTTTGGACATAAGCTGGATGCTAGAGCAGATAAGTGTTTATTTATTAGATATCCTAGAGATAGTATAGGATATCTATTCTACCACCCTGCTAAACAAAAGGTATTTCTCAGTAGGCATGCCACTTTTATAGAGAAAGAATTTATCCTACAAAAGGGTAGTGGAAGAAATATTGAACTTGAAGAAGTTCAAAATAAACGAATAGACACATCTCAACCAATAGAACACATAGTTAGGGTAGAACCAGAACACACAACTCCTCTCCGTAAGTCTAATAGAGTGCGAAAGCACCTGAGAGGTATGGGTTCATTATTGAGAATAATGAAGCCCAAATCATTCAAAATGATGAACCTCTGACTTATACGGAAGCTGTCATGAGTAGGGACCCAGACATATGGCAAGATGCCATGAATTCCGAAATGGACTCCATGTATGTCAACCAAGTATGGACTTTGGTTGATGCACCAGAGGGTGTTAATCCTATTGGGTGCAAATGGGTCTATAAGAAAAAGATTGGAGCGGATGGCCAAGTTGAAACCTATAAAGCCAGATTAGTGGCAAAAGGTTTCAGACAAAAATAGGGTATTAATTATGGTGAAACATTCTTCCCTGTTGCCATGCTCAAATCTATTCAGATCATGCTTGCTATAGCAGCATACCATGATTATAAGATCTGGCAGATGGATGTAAAATAGCCTTCCTCAATGGTTTTCTTAAGGAGGAAGTTTACATGTCACAGCCAGAAGGTTTTGTCTCAAGAGACAACCTAATCAGGTGTGTAAGTTTAAAAAATCTATTTATGGATTGAAGCAAGCTTCAAGGAGTTGGAACATCCGTTTTGATGTAACAATCAAAGAGTTTGGTTTCATCAAAAATGTGGATGAGCCTTGTGTATATAAAAAGACTAGTGGGAGTACCATAGTCTTCCTGGTTCTGTATGTAGATGACGTACTTCTCATTGGGAATGATATTCCAATGTTACAATCAATCAAAATTTGGCTATCTAGTAAGTTTTCCATTAAAGACTTGGGAGAAGCATCCTACATACTTGGTATTAAAATCTATAGAGATAGATCCAAGAGGATGCTAGGCTTATCCCAGTCAAGGTACATTGACTTAGTGCTGAAAAGGTTCAGCATGGATGGGAGAATACAAGGTTACTTACCCAAGAGTCAAGGCATACACCTCTCTAAAAGGATGTCTCCAAAGACACCTGAAGAGAAAAATAGAATGAGTTATATACCTTATGCTTCGGTAGTAGGCTCGATAATTTATGCCATGTTATGTACCATGCCTGATGTGGCATATGCCTTAGGCATAGTCAGTAGGTTTCAAGTTGATCTAGTGGTGCGGACACCAAAGGCACCAGAATAAGGCAGAGGCTTCTCAACCCTCTGTAATTGATCAATAATTATGAGTCCATCTGTAATAAGGGCTTAGCTCATCTGAGTCCATTTTAGTTGTTATTTGAGTATTTTTAGTTGTTATTTCACTTCTGTACTAGTCAGCTCATGTTAAGCTAGTTCAGTCCAATGCTAGTTAGCTCATGTTGAGCTAATTTTATTTTTTTGAGTCCTGTCCAAGCATACTGAAGACTCAAGACTATATTATACAAGTGAAGACCAAGTCCAGCCAGATTGAAGACATGGAAGTTTAGCCCAAGTCCAACCCAGCTTGAAGATTTGAAGACCCCAGGAGAAAAATCAGAACCCTGATTCCTTGCAGATGCCCTCCAGATGCCCAGATTCCCTTCCAGATGCCAAAGTATATTCATAATAAGGGCATCCATGATTCCAGAGGTCCATCTGCATCCTAGCCCAATGAAATCAAGCCCAGGTGCCAAGCCCAAGCCCCTAAGAGCAAGATACCAGGGAATATTCCTACTACCTGGCTAGCAGGCCACCCCAGCTTCCAGAGGCCCAAACCCATGCACCCGGGCCCCTATGGGCCGGCCTTTTGCTGCTCCTAGAAGCCCAACACGCCTCCTAGGCGTCCTTGGAGTCTTGACCAAGTCAAGAAAATTTTAGGTATTTTTCTACCTAATATTTCCTTATTTTCTAGCTAGGGTTTGAGAGGGAAAAGGATTCTTATGTAAGACTTATGTACCCTTACTTGGAGCCCAAGGTTAAGGGTCTATTTAAGGGACCCTAGCCTCTTGTATGAGGAAAAGTTTTTGATGAATGAAAACCTTGAGTTCTTCTATTGAGTTGTGTGATACCCTGCTGTGTGCATAAAGGGGTTTGCGAGAGTTCTTCTCCCAGTGCTGCAATCATCTTCCTGCTACCAACAAGCATCTCAGATCCATGGACGCCCACTCCAAAAGAAGCCTTCCCTTGCTGTTTTTCCTTTGTTTTTCTTGTTCCTTTGTGAGTTTTCTAACCCCTGACAGGTCGTTTGCAGGTCCCTAAGTTCCTACGAATCCAACGACTCCAGCCAAGCCTCAATCGGATCACCGAGCAGAAAGCCGGGTATCCGCGGGTCTTTGGCTCGATTTTCCAGGCCGCATCCGTCGAGGAACGAGAGACCCCTTCATGGCGATCTTCACAGACATTGTCAGGTACACCCCTCTACCTCCAGTAGTTTTATTGTAGGAGAACTTGCCCTAACCGAGGCTTCTCAGCCCCGGCGGTCCTTCTTTGCTACTTTTCTAGGTCCTAATCTGCATGCTGATCTTCAAAATTCATACAAATTCCCTACAAATAATTTTGATCTGAAATTTGGGAATTAATCATCTAACTCAACATGTAAAACATATAAAAAAAATTGCATGCATATTAGTTCCGCATCATCTAGGAGAGTATCATTGGAAAGCTGTGAAAAATATTCTTAAGTACTTGAGAAGGACTAAGGATATTTTTCTTATATACGGAGGTTCTGATCTTAAACTAGAAGCACTCTGATTCTAGTTTTCAAATAGATCCAGATGATAGCAAATCCATTTCAGGGTATGTCTTTACCCTAAATGGTGGGATAGTAAGCTGGAAGAGTACTAAACAGCAGACTGTAGCTGACTCAATAACAGAGGCAAAATACATAGCCGTTAATGAAGCCACCAAGGAAGCAGTCTAGATGAAAAAGTTCATCATTGAGTTGGGCGTGGTTCCTGAGATTGAGAATCCAGTACCACTTTATTGTGACAATACTGGAGCTGTTGATCAAGCTAATGAACCAAGAGCTTATCATAAGTCAAAGCATATTCTGAGACGCTTCCATCTCGTTCGAGAGATTGTCAAAAGATAAGAAGTCCGCATCAAGCGAGTAGAGATAAAGAACAATATAGCATACCCGTTCACTAAGGCTCTACCATAGCGGGAGTTTGATCGCCACCTCGATAGTATGGGGATTAGATATAAGGGTGATTGGCTTTAGTACAAGTGGAAGACTGAAAGGATTATGCCCTACAAGCCAATTAAAACTTATAATTTTATTGGGATATCTTGAAAACTTCCAAACTTTTGTATTGACAATTATATATATTAAAAGGCATCTTTTTCATCATACGCTGTGTCTTAGATTTATGATATGATGAATCCTATAGACTAGGGCTATGGTTTTAAGTGTTAAGATGAGATCATACCAGTAAGACTTAAAACCTAAAAATCCTAATCTTAAGTATTCCTAGTCAAAGGAACATTGAGTAGGGATCAATATTTTCGGAAAGACTAGCATATCCTTTGTATGCTCATTAATGAGGGTAATTGATCTTATAATTACTTGTGTAGGACACTAATACAAGAACATGGGTGCTCATTAGATAATGAGTTCACTGAATTTGATCCGACTTGAAAACATTTAATGGAGTCTTATCTACTTGTCAATAGATGATTTTCATAGAGGGAGTAGTGCATGTAATCCTTTGACCTGAGACTACCATAGTTCCTTGTATGCATGAACCCATGTTTTGGTTCAAACTTATTCATGACATTGAGTCATGTACAGGGTGATACTGGATATGGTGAATTGTATATGGAGGTTGTGAGTAGGTCGAACAAGGAATCGATCAACCCTAGTAAGAGAAGATTGCATCTAGCTAATTTCGATCAAATGGTGATTCAGGGAAAATTTGATCAAAGTATGAATATTAGAAATAGTTTCTAATATTTCATCATTTGAATCATCATTATTAGATTGAGAAAGAATTGAATGTGATATTGGATTTGACATGGTTCCATATCCAAAGTCATATTCAGGGCGCAAGCTGATCGAAGGATTGAATTGCACGATAACTTTCACTGAAGGGTATTTTTGGTATTTTCACTAAAATTCCATACCGTCCGGGTAGGCATGATACGTTGCTAGACGTCAATCTTGCCTTGTGGGTTTTTTATTTTATTAAAGAGTTTAATTAGATCAAGAATTAGAAAGAATTCTAATTGTCAATTGGGTTAGCTCAATTTGACCTAAATCGGCTAGGTTAAAGCCTAAATCAAATTAGGTCAAATCGCACCCAATCCACTGCTGGCTAGATGTGGAACCCAATGCGTCACACACAAAGGAATTTATTAAGGGTTTAATTGGATTAAACTATGTTTGCAAGATGAACATGCTAGCACATGTTCCAAACCATTGCACCTTGATTCGAATTAGGTTCGAACCGGGTTCTGATTTGGGCTGATTTGGTCTAATTAAAGCTAAATCAATTTAGGCTCATGTGTTGGGCTAACCCTTAGCTAGTTAACCAAGGGATTGGACTTTCAAATCAGCCACATGGCTGGTTTAATTCAGATTGGACTCTATCCTAAATTAAGCGCCTAAAGGTTTGATTGGGTCAAACTATTTCTACGTAATAGTTACGTTAGAAAATTTTATGAAGAGCCACCATATTAGAAGAGTCCTTCTACTATTGAAACACAATAGAAGACCAGATAAACCATCATCCTTGCCACCCCTTGCAGATAAGTCTTTGATATTTTTCAAGCGCCATTTCCTATGACCCGTCAAAGCAAGAAAGACAAGGGCATGGACTCTTCCTTCACACCCCTTGGTGTTTCACGCCATATGGCATTTGGTGTGGATAAAGGTGTCCATTTGATGGCTGATGGGTGGCTATGATGCAAGGATATTCGTGCAACAGAAATAAAAGGAAGTTACTCTTCGTAAAGTTTTTTTTTATTCGAAGAGTCCTTCTGTTTTAATTCTCATAAGTTTTAAATGAAAAGAAGTGTTGTCTGGATAAGGGACACATTCTATTGGAAAGGACTTGTCTTATGGCATGGAATGGATGTCTTAAAGCATCCCTTAGATTGTTATTTAAGGAGATGGGCGCCCGGGGAATGGTGTTCAGAGTTTTTATTCTGAAAAACATTTCTTTCCTGCATTCTCTTTCTTTGTCCTAAAAGATCTCTAGTCAAATTAAGACAAGCCCTTAACTTTGGTTAGGAGAGTCCTATTTGAGTGATCTTATAGGCATTGGAAAGAAAAGAAAGAGGAGGAAGGAAAGGTTGATAGGAGGAATATCAATCCAAATAAGAGGAGTTTCCACCTGAATTAAATTAGGCCTTAGAGGTCTAATTGGAGGAACCGGTTTTGAAAAGGTGCATTTGTCTTGACCAAAGCCCTGTGTGGATCACCGTTGGAGGGCGAACACTTGGGCGCCTGGTGAGCAGATCAGAAAGACCTGATTAAGGTTTCTACATCGAATTGGATTTTTGCGATCGAGGTTGGTGTTTAAACCCTAATTTATATTTTTATGATTTATGTTCTTAATAAGGTGTTCTTGGGATTAAGGGTTAGGTTATGATTTCATAATATTTTGAAATCCATGCTTCCACCCTAGTAACTGAACCCAACATGGATGGAGGGAGTCAGGCGATGGGAGGGCCGGAGGATGGGGTCTAATGATGGGAGAACAGGTGGAGTGCTCGAACCTAGGAAGCTTTAGGGAGGTTGGCTTCTAAACTACAAACAGATTATTCTTTGAAGACTGAGCAGTGGGGTTGATGGAGGTTTGGGGAAGTCGGAGGGGGGGATGGAGAAGCTGGTAGACGACGGGATGAACGGAGAGGCCACGGTCGATGGAGACGATGTGGATGGGTGGTGCAGCGGTCGAAGACGGCTTGGAAGGGAGATGTAGTGGGATGATGGAGATAGATGGGGCCTCACACCCCTCAACGTCGCGATCAAGACGAAGGCTCGATAGGGCCTCTCGCCCCTCGACATCACCTCGGCAACATCTTAGCCTGATATGTAGCCTATCATTGATACCATATAATTTGGTTCTGATTCAATCAAGAAAAATGTTGATCAAACTTTGGAAGAATTCAGAACAGAGCTAAATGAAATAAGATTCAAAATGAGATCATTGGAACAGGAAGAGGATGGAGGAAGAATATACAAGGGCATAGGGATCTAAAGGTCAGAATTTGGGAGATTGCGAGGTTTTGCTGAAGCTTTTTCAAATGTGCAAGCTACTGAGTTAGTTGCTTTAAACATTGAGGTGAAAAAGCTTCATGAGGAGATGGAGGTGGTTCAATTTCAACTTGATCAGCTGAAAACCACAATCATTATAGCATTTTCCACTCCTAAACCTAGAGCTGGACCTACACTTGGACCTACCTTTACTATACACATCCTTGGCAGCCAGCTCCTTATCTTAGACCCCAAACTTCTGAACCACAATTTGTGGACCCTATAGCATCTATACCACCTTTTGGGCCATTGAATACTACTCAGCAAGATAGTGACTAATTGTACTACTTTCAATTTCTTCTAACTTGTATTGAAAACTCTGAATGAAATGAAAGCACTTTTGTTGACACACTTTCTGTGTTTGAATTGAGATGTGTAGTGTCGTGCAATCACATCTTTACTTGTAAACATGAATTTATATTAGAATGTCAAAATAACTTGAGAAAGTGAAATTATCTCAAACAAACTTTGTCAACTTTCTCATTCTATCATAAAAATTGAGATTTATTTGAATACCTTTTTGATTATTGACAAAAAGGGGGGAACATTGAGATTGCATGAAAATACCTATAACTATTTAAGAATATACAAAAAGTGGGAGAATATACTTGACTAAGCATGAAATTGTTTCAAAATTTTCAAATCATCAAAAAGGGGGAGCAAATTATTGAAACTGAATGGCTCTAGCCCAAAACTTGCCAATTGCTCTGATTGCTTCAAAAATTTAGCTCAAGAATTAGCTCTAATACTTACAATTTTGAGCTCTGATGCTTTATGTTTGTGCTAGTTCTGAACTTGAAATATACAAGCTTTAATACTCTAATATATAAAAGCACTAATAATAATACTATATAGTTTTTCACAAAAGCTCTGATACTTGCAAATATAGTTAGCCTTGATACATGTTAATGCTTACTCCAAATACAATCATACATGTAATTGTAAAGAAATTTTCATGCCCAGTATTTTGTCATCATAAAAAGGAAAGATTGTTGACCCCATAAGTGATTTTGATAATAACCAAACAATGAAGCATGCATTTGTTTTACTAACAACTCTTCAAGTGTTTTACAAGATTTTGTAGGATGAATTCATTGCTCAATTTAAACTCCTACATTTCTATTTCTTGTGTTGAGTTGTCTTGTAATTGAATCTTGTAAAGAAGAACCCAAAGAAAACTTAAGAAAAAATCAATCAATATGTTACGTTATTTCAAGCTTAAAATTACTTTGAGTATGTTGTAAGAAGATTTTGAAGGCATCTTGAAAGCTTGAAGCTTTGCTGGATGAATTCTGGAGAAGAATTGAAAATTCACTGAAGAACTCATCCGAGTTGACTTGAAGAGAAGAGATCCAACTCTGGCACATGGCACGTATGAGGATCCTAGCATGCAGATATCCGAGCCGACTCTAAGGTGTTGGGAATTGTGTCCCAAAGCCAATCGCCTGGGTTGTAGGCGGTTGTGCAAAGTATTGTACTTTTTCAATGAATTAATAAAATATAATTTTTGGCAGCTCATCACGTATTGAATTTCCCTAAAATGAACTCTTTCCTATGTGATGAAGTCCTTAGGACTACACTGACTTCGATACAGAGAGGATGTATCGAGTGGTCCTTAAACCTGGTTCACAACCAAAGGATATATTGTACTGGACGGCAATATATCAAGTATAGGTTGTTGTAGTTCACATCGTTTGGTTGTCCTCTTGACCAAATGAGTGTGGTGACACTGATGTGATCTGAAGGTGGGATATATGTGATATCTCATTGAACGTGACTCCGTGCAGTCCCTTTCTGCCAAAGGGATACTCACGATTGGATATGGGTATAAGTGTCCCTCTGACCTGAGGTCATCGCGGTAGCTTGCAAGCAACTCCCTGTGCTTTGGTGCCGGACTACCTGGATTTTTAATCCGGTGATGGAAGGTTTCTGGGTACAGGCAAGTACTTGTAGAGCAGTGATGGACCAAGATGGAATTGACCTGTCCAAATAGTTTCGATTGAATGTCTCGCAGTATCTCAATTTAGCAAATCCTCGGCGGGGTAGCCCTAGTGAAGAGTCACTAGGCTTGCGAGGTTGAGACACGTAGTCGACTGACTCAGTCTGGGTTGGCAGCCCAATCTCAGTCGTCCTGAGCATTTGAGGTCAAAGGGATGAATTATACGGTAACCATATGCTAGAGGTTCGATTGTTTGCTCCCGCATCTTCGACCTATCCGGACGCCGGGACCCATTGCTAGGTGGTTTCCTGTGCTGGTACTAGAAATTGTTCTAGTGCTACCGTTTAGGTTCGAACCTATGAGGTCACACGCCATAGAGGATAACTCTCTGATCCGGATACTGATTACGATTAGGAATCATCTCGGTTTATGGTCACAGTATTTTTGAGCACTCTTTTCCCCGTCTTGCCCTCGTTTGTGTCAACCGAAATTATTCCGGGTTGACCAGCGTTGCGCCAGGATTTTTCTGAATCAGTTTTGAACTGATTCGGAGTTCGTTTCAGCCTTCAATTGGTTGTGAACCAATTTTATTTCTTGAACCAGGTTTAATTGGATTGAACCGTTTGGTTTAAAGGGATTGGACCATTTTTGGTTAGACCGGTTTTGGATGAACCGGCGTTTTCATTTCCACTTGACGGTTTTACACGTTTTTTATTTCTTTCTCCCCCGTTGGAATTTTTTTCGTTGGAAGGAAGGCCAAACGATGCAACTTCAAGCTGGGCGTTTTCCTCCTCTATTGATTAATATTTTTAATCTTGGTTTAAGGCTACTAAATGGGTTAACTGCTGCCAAAGTTGCTAAACCTCCCTCTCCCTCCCAGCACCTTATATAATCTACACCCAGCCGTCCCCTGTTGAGAGGTTGAAAAATCCCAACGTATGAGGAGCCAAAAAGAAAAGCAAGGTGTTCTTTGAGTGACCCTTGTTATAGAGCTTGGATACACTGGGATTTGGAGTGTGTGAGGGAGAGAAACAAGGCATCAATCCTCTCTTTAAAGTGCTCAAAAATCCCTGCTGCAGCAATTCTGTTTTGCTGCAGCAACCTATGACCGTGAACCCCTCTTCCGGCGGCTAGCACCGTGCGTGGAGGCGGATTCCAGAGTCCCGGGCATGTCTTCCCTCTAGAGGGAGTACCACTCTACTCCTCGGAGCAAACCTCGCGAGCCGGGATCGCTCCAATTGCCCGAAATCCAACGACGAAGACAGCTACTCCGTTCTGCTGCCATTTTCGTGCAGCAGACTTCGGCAATTTTTTACGATTTATTGGCTTAGTTTTTCTTGCAGAAACTAGTTCCAAATCGAAGAGGACTTCCTTAAGAATCTACAGCTCAAATTTGGGAGCGATCGGAGGTCCGGAAGGCAGCGTTCCGGGGACTTTTCGGAAGCCCTGTTTTCAGCCCAAGGTGGAAGACGATTGGAATAACTTTATTCCAGTTATTCCAGTCTATTCCAGGTTTATCCCAGACTTATTCCAGCTGGGAATAAGGTATGTTTTTTGGGTTTTAATTTCGGTGCATGTGTAGATCTAGATTTATTAAAATATTTATAAATATTATATATCCTGAATCATGCCTATACATGCATCTTGCATATGCTAGATCCTGTGCGGAATAGGTTTTTTCCGCACTTATTTTAAAAATGTTTTAAAATACTTACCTATTCCCTGTGCTGTTGCATGCTTAGCGTAGGCACCTGCACCCACATTTTTTCCTTTCAGTGGTATCAGAGCCAGGTTCTAGAGTAACATATCTTGATGCATGTATAGTAGATTAAATTGTTTAATCTTGGGATTAGAGAGTACTTTTAGGAACCTAGTTGAGACCTTCACCATGGCCGTGTGTCTTTGACACGATGCGGTTCGTCTGTGTTGGCCTCTTCAGAAGGATCCTTTAAGGAAATCAAAAAGAAATTAAAATTATAATTTGGCATGATTTATAATTTTGTTATTTGGGTCATATAATATTTATAAAAGTATAAATCTAGATATGATGCATAATTTAAGATGTAAAATTGTTTTACATAGAGACTTAATTAAAAATGCTTTAATTAAGTATTTGGCTTATTAAAAAAAAAAAAATTAGGTTTATGAAATCTAATAAAATTTGCATAAGCCAAATTGGGTTAATTGGGTTAGCTGATTAGTTGGGTCCATCACTGGGTTAGACCTAAGTTTACTTGAATCGGATTAAAAAGATTAAGCAAATGTTGTTTAAGGTCCTTCTTTAGAACTATCTAATAGTTAGATTAGTTGATCCGTTCATCTAAAATGGATCCAATTAGTGGCTCAGTGGACGCCCGAGTCTTTAGGCTAGTCTGATCGAGTCTGGTAAACCGACTGGTGTCGAGGTAGGTTTGGCAATTGTGATCATGGTTGTATGAGGCTACCTCTTTCCTGGCCAACTTGGTTGGTGTCTAGGAAAGATGGTTAATGGCGGATACTCACCCATGATCTCACCTACCTGGCTAGTCGAGTCGACCAGAACTGATTGGAAAAGCTCAATGACTCGAGTTAACCCATGTCACCCAGGTTGATCGGTCTGACTGATCAATAGGTGCCCATGGATCAATTGTTGATTTAATTCAACCCTCCTGGAATCTGATTGATTCAGTGGGAGGATGATCCATGTCCTTACCTTTTTTCTTCTGTCACAAAAAAAAAAAAAAAAATTTCTAAAATTATTAGGTCCTTAAAAAGACTAAGTCAAGGAATTGACAGTGTCTTAGCCTCCCATTAAGTTGGATAGAAATGTGTCCACTAGCTTGGTGTGCATCGGCAGTTCCATAGAACGGGTGTATATCCGGCGACTGGAATTTCTATCTGATCGATGATGGTTCAGTGCAACCTCTTTAACGGGACCAGGTGGGCCGGCCATAGTCGGGCTTGGTCTTTAGTTAGCTGGAAGAATTGGATTAGTCATTTTAATGGTTGGACCTAACCAAGACCCGCAATAGGAGGCCCCTAGGCCGATTGGGGTGTTCTCTGGGGCAAAATAAAATACTGAAAATTGTTTAGGGAAACAATTGGTTTACGAACCTACCTTTAGCCTCGTATGGGTGAGCCGGCCATAGCCGGGCTCATGCGTGGCCTATTGGATTTCAGTACCCACTTGAAAAATGTTGTTTTCACGGATTGGAGTCAGAGGCTACCAATCTGAAAAATTAGTGGGAGAAACCTTTAGACTAAAGTCCAAGTCTTTTGGTTAAGTTATTAATTCATAAACTAATAGGTCTAATTTTCTTTTCAGATGTCTTCAAACTTGTCGCTCCGGTCACTTCTCGATAACGAGAAGTTAAAGGGTCACAACTTCGATAGTTGGTATCGAAAGTTGAGAATAGTTCTGGAGCACGAACGGATCCTGTATGTGATAACGGATCCGGCACCTGAAATCCCTCCCGCTAATGCACGAAGTGCGGTCAGAGATGCTTATTTGAAGTGGGTCTCTGATCGCACTACTGTCTGGTGCATTATGTTAGCGGCGATGAACGACGAGTTCAGTCGCAAATTCGAGGAGGCCCAACCTGATGAAATCCTTCAAAAGTTGAAGGAATCCTTCGGCACCCCGGATGATGTAGAACGGTACAAAGTGTCTTGTGCCATCTACAACTCCAAGATGCCGAATGGCGGTTCAGTCACTGATCATGTATTGTACATGATCGAATTGATTGAAAAACTAGGCAAACTCGGATGCCCCTTGCACGAGCAGCTCGGCAAGGATGCGATCCTGAATTCTCTTCCCTCCTCCTATCTTGACTTTCTTGATCATTATAGAATGAACAAGCCTGCAGTCAACTACCATGGTCTTTTGGGGTTGCTGCAGACTTTCGAGAAAGACCACCAACTAAATAAGGGGGTGGTGAATTTAGTGGGAGGTAGTAGAGGTCGTCGTCCCTTTAAGAAAGGGAAGAAGAAAATAAATAAAAGGGAAAGAAGGTGCATAATGCTCCTGGCCCGAGTCAGACCAGGAAGTTTAAGGCTGATCAGTCTTCTGCAGAGTGCTTCCACTACAAGAAGAAGGGACACTGGAAGAGGAACTGTCCTCTTTATATAGCATCCCTTGATCCGAACAGGCCGAGAAAGCAGAAGTCTGCTGAACAAGGTATTTATATGATAAGACCTTGTAATTACTCAATTGTTGATACTGCTAACTGGGTATTGGATACTGGTAGTCCAATTCATGTTTGTAATTCGTTACAGGGACTTCAAGTTAGCAGAAGATTTGAAGATGGAGAACAATTTCTGAGCGTCGGGAATGGAAATCGTGTTCCAGTACTGGCGGTTGGAGTCCTGCGTCTTGTCTTTGAGTCTTGTACTGTCGAACTAGTCGACTGTCACTATTGTCCTAGTTTCATTATGTGCATAATCTCTGTAGGCCTTTTGGCCAGTTGTGGTTTTGAACTATCAATAAAAGGAGATTTTTGCAATGTTATTTTGAATAACTCTGTTATAATGAAAGCTAGATTAAATAATGGCATATACATACTATCAAGGCCTGTTAGTGTAATGTACACTTCCAGCAAACGCTCAAGGTTGGATAATGTCAACGATTTGTATCTTTGGCACTGTAGGCTAGGTCATATTAACCAAAATAGGATAAACAAGATGCGAGGAGATGGACTTCTCGAGGTCAGTGATTCTGAATCACTGCCCACTTGTGAATCCTGTTTACTTGGTAAAATGACCAAGTCACCTTTTACTGGAAAAGGTGAACGAGCTACAGAACTTCTAATTCTAATACATACTGATGTATGTGGACCGATGACAGTAAGTGCTATAGGAGAATACAAATATTTCATTACTTTTACAGATGACTTTTCAAGGTTCGGTTATGTCTTTTTAATGAGACATAAGTCTGAGTCGTTTGAAATGTTCAAACGATACCGTAATGAAGTAGAAAAGCAAACTGGAAAAAGTATTAAAACCCTTCGATCTGATCGAGGTGGCGAATACTTATCTGGTGCTTTTTTGACATATCTTGAAGAGAATGGAATTCTCTCTCAGTGGACTCCTCCAGGAACACCACAGTTGAATGGTGTGTCCGAAAGGAGGAATCGAACCTTGTTGGACATGGTTCGATCCATGATGGGCTTTGCAACTTTGCCGCTATCCTTTTGGGGATATGCACTTCAGACAGCCTATTACTTATTAAATAATGTTCCAAGTAAATCTGTTGTCTCCACTCCGTATGAGATGTGGAATGGACGTAAACCATCAATCTCACACCTTCGGGTCTGGGGTTGTCCGGCTTACGTAAAGCGTTTAGACTCAGACAAACTTGGTCCTAGGTCTGATCCGTGTTTATTTGTTGGTTATCCTAAGGAAACCAAAGGGTATTTCTTCTACTTGGAGAATGAACAAAAGGTGTTCGTTGCTCTTAGAGCTATCTTTTGGAAAAGGAGTTCCTTGGAGAAGGAACTATAGCCTCTAAGATTGAACTTGATGAAGTTCAACCAATAGAAGAACCTACACACTCTAAGGACGTCGTAGAACCGGCTGTGATTGAATCACACCCAGAACCCATTAGGAGATCCGGTAGAATACCGCGTCAGCCGGACAGATACTATGGTTTCTTGGTCCGGGACGGAGATCCCATTGAGCTCGATGAGAACAATGAGGATCCGATCACCTATATGGATGCACTTCAGAGATCTGACTCTGAGGCATGGCTTGGAGCCATGCGATCCGAAATGGAGTCCATGGAAATCAACAATGTTTGGACATTGGTTGATCCGCCTGAAGGAATAAAACCCATCGGTGTAAATGGATCTTCAAGAGAAAAAGGGGCGCAGATGGGAAGGTAGAGACCTATAAAGCCCGTCTGGTTGCCAAGGGGTATCGTCAACGATATGGTATCGATTATGACGAGACATTTTCCCCTGTGGCAATGCTCAAGTCTATTCGGATCATGCTTGCTTTGGCAGCATATTTTGATTACGAGATCTGGCAGATGGATGTCCGAACCGCTTTCCTAAATGGGGAGCTGGAAGAAGAGGTGTATATGATACAGCCTGAAGGGTTCACATCCATAGATGAATCAAAAGTATGTAAATTGCAGAAGTCCATCTATGGACTCAAGCAAGCATCTCGAAGTTGGAACTTACGGTTTGATAGGTGTATCAAATCGTACGGCTTCGTTAAGAACAGAGAAGAACCGTGCATCTATAAATGGGTCAATGGTTCTGTGATTGTATTCCTAGTACTGTATGTTGACGACATTCTCTTAATCGGGAATGACGTCGCAACATTACAAGGAATAAAGGTCTGGTTATCATCTCAGTTCTCCATGAAGGACTTGGGTGAAGCTTCTTACATACTAGGTATGAAGATCTATAGAGATAGATTTAAGAAGCTTTTGGGACTGTCCCAGTCTATGTACATAGACACCGTGCTGAAACGATTCAGCATGGAAAATTCCAAGAAAGGCTATCTTCCGATAGGTTCTGGAATTACTCTTTCCAAAAGGGATTGTGCGACAACTCCTGAGAAAAGAGAGTGCATGAGTAGAGTACCTTATGCTTCTGCAGTAGGCTCTATCATGTATGCTATGACTTGTACTAGACCAGATGTGGCATACTCACTAGGAGTAGTGAGTAGATACCAGTCTGACCCAGGTGAGGCGCATTGGAAGGTGGTTAAGTCCATCCTCAAGTATTTGAGAAACACTAAAGATCAATGGCTGATTTATGGAGAACCTGACTTGAAACTTGTGGGGTACACTGACTCCAGTTTCCAGTCAGATAAAGATGACAGCAAGAGTGTGTCAGGGTTCGTATTTACCCTAAACGGAGGAGCGGTCTGCTGGAAAAGTTCCAAGCAGGCAACTGTTGCAGACTCGGTATGCGAAGCAGAATATATTGCAGCATCAGATGCAGCAAAGGAAGCTGTGTGGTTGCGAAAGTTCCTTGGAGAGCTAGGGGTGGCACCCTCCCTAGATGGTCCTGTTTCGGTGTACTGTGACAGCACTGGAGCCATTGCTCAAGCTAAGGAGCCAAAAGCTCATCACCGCACCAAGCACATCCTGCGGCGCTACCACCTCGTACGAGAGATCGTGAAATGAGGCGACATCAATCTTCTGAAGATCGATGGAAAAGAAAATCTGGCCGACCCCTTCACTAAAGCCCTCGGAATAAAAGAGTTTGACTATTATAAATGGGAAATGGGTATTAGATACTCTTCTGATTGGCTTTAGTACAAGTGGGAGTTGTTGGGAATTGTGTCCCAAAGCCAATCGCCTGGGTTGTAGGCGGTTGTGCAAAGTATTGTACTTTTTCAATGAATAATAAAATATAATTTTTGGCAGCTCATCACGTATTGAATTTCCCTAAAATGAACTCTTTCCTATGTGATGAAGTCCTTAGGACTACACTGACTTCGATACAGAGAGGATGTATCGAGTGGTCCTTAAACCCGTTCACAACCAAAGGATATATTGTACTGGACGGCAATATATCAAGTATAGGTTGTTGTAGTTCACATCGTTTGGTTGTCCTCTTGACCAAATGAGTGTGGTGACACTGATGTGATCTGCAGGTGGGATATATGTGATATCTCATTGAACGTGACTCCGTGCAGTCCCTTTCTGCCAAAGGGATACTCACGATTGGATATGGGTATAAGTGTCCCTCTGACCTGAGATCATCGCGGTAGCTTGCAAGCAACTCCCTGTGCTTTGGTGCCGGACTACCTGGATTTTTAATCCGGTGACGGAAGGTTTCTGGGTACAGGCAAGTACTTGTGGAGCAGTGATGGACCAAGATGGAATTGACCTGTCCAAATAGTTTGGATTGAATGTCTCGCAGTATCTCAATTTAGCAAATCCTCGGCCGGGGTAGCCCTAGTGAAGAGTCACTAAGCTTGCGAGGTTGAGACACGTAGTCGACTGACTCAGTCTGGGTTGGCAGCCCAATCTCAGTCGTCCTGAGCATTTGAGGTCAAAGGGATGAATTATACGGTAACCATATGCTAGAGGTTCGATTGTTTGCTCCCGCATCTTCGACCTATCCGGACGCCGGGACCCATTGCTAGGTGGTTTCCTGTGCTGGTACTAGAAATTGTTCTAGTGCTACCGTTTAGATTCGAACCTATGAGGTCACACGCCATAGAGGATAACTCTCTGATCCGGATACTGATTACGATTAGGAATCATCTCGGTTTATGATCACAGTATTTTTGAGCACTCTTTTCCCCGTCTTGCCCTCGTTTGTGTCAACCGAAAATTGTTCCGGGTTGACCAGCGTTGCGCCAGGATTTTTCTGAATCAGTTTTGAACTGATTCGGAGTTCGTTTCAGCCACCAATTGGTTGTGAACCAATTTTATTTCTTGAACCAGGTTCAATTGGATTGAACCGTTTGGTTTAAAGGGATTGGACCATTTTTGGTTAGACCGGTTTTGGATGAACCGGCGTTCTCATTTCCACTTGACGGTTTTACACGTTTTTATTTCTTTCTCCACCGTTGGAATTTTTTTCGTTGGAAGGAAGGCCAAACGATGCAACTTCAAGCTGGGCGTTTTCCTCCTCTATTGATTAATATTTTTAATCTTGGTTTAAGGCTACTAAATGGGTTAACTGCTGCCAAAAGTTGCTAAACCTCCCTCTCCCTCCCAGCACCTTATATAATCTACACCCAGCCGTCCCCTGTTGAGAGGTTGAAAAATCCCAACGTATGAGGAGCCAAAAGAAAAGCAAGGTGTTCTTTGAGTGACCCTTGTTATAGAGCTTGGATACACTGGGATTTGGAGTGTGTGAGGGAGAGAAACAAGGCATCAATCCTCTCTTTAAAGTGCTCAAAAATCCCTGCTGTAGCAATTCTGTTTTGCTGCAGCAACCTATGACCGTGAACCCCTCTTCCGGCGGCTAGCACCGTGCGTGGAGGCGGATTCCAGAGTCCCGGGCGTGTCTCCCCTCTAGAGGGAGTACCACTCTACTCCTCGGAGCAAACCTCGCGAGCCGGGATCGCTCCAATTGCCCGAAATCCAACGACGAAGACAGCTACTCCGTTCTGCTGCCATTTTCGTGCAGCAGACTTCGGCGATTTTTTACGATTTATTGGCTTAGTTTTTTTGCAGAAACTTGTTCCAAATCGAAGAGGACTTCCTTCAGAATCTACAGCTCAAATTTGGGAGCGATCGGAGGTCCGGAAGGCAGCGTTCCGGGGACTTTTCGGAAGCCCTGTTTTCAGCCCAAGGTGGAAGATGATTGGAATAACTTTATTCCAGTTATTCCAGTCTATTCCAGGTTTATCCCAGACTTATTCCAGCTGGGAATAAGGTATGTTTTTTTAGGTTTTAATTTCGGTGCATGTGTAGATCTAGATTTATTAAAATATTTATAAATATTATATATCCTGAATCATGCCTATACATGCATCTTGCATATGCTAGATCCTGTGCGGAATAGGTTTTTTCCGCACTTATTTTAAAAATGTTTTAATATACTTACCTATTCCCTGTGCTGTTGCATGCTTAGCGTAGGCACCTGCACCCACATTTTTTCCTTTCATAAGGGACCTGAGCTGACTCTTCCAAGAGTACCATTTCCTGAATCAGATATGCGAGCCGACCCAAAGGGAGTCTGAGCCAACTTTATCATTTAGTCAAACATTCGAGCTGACTCTCCTGAGATTCGAGGTGACTCCTCTAGAGTCCAGAAAAAGAGCTCTGAGAACTACAACCAACCGAGTCGACTCTAAAGGGAAAGAGCCGACTCTTTCACACTATATTTTGAAGGCCTGAGGATCCGAGTCGACTTGAATCAAGGCGAGCCGACTCTTTCAGAGTGAGGAATCAGAACACTATGCAATCGAGCCGACCAGAAAGAAGAGAGTCGACTCAAATAGAACTACTATGAGGATCCAAGCCAACTCGAGTAATCCGAGCTGACTCAAAGGTCGATTTTAGACTTATAGCGGCTAGTTCCAAAACTTTCAATTTGAATCCAAAAAGTGCTCCAATGATCAAATGTCACATCCCAATGGTCTACAATGACTAAGACTTCCTGAGAAGGGTACAAGACTATATATTTGAGGGATTTGAACTACTTCGAAGATGAGATGACAAGAGAGACAAGGAGTAAATGCTAAATTGAATATCTAAGCTACTTTGTGAGCAAGAAAGTACTGTAAGAGCATTCAAGACAGTCTTCAAGCCTACACCAACTACCAACTAAAGCTTGAAGCATTATTTGAAGAAGTTGAAGAAGCCAACCAAGTGCATTAAAGTACAATCAATTAGGCTTCTCTAGAGCTGCATCAAAAACCATTCGACAAAAATATGTTTATCATTCTATTGCTTTTCTTTAAAATTCTTTTATTGAATTATTGGGTTATTGGTGAGCCCGATTTAAAAACCAAATAGGTTCTTGGTTAGCTTGTGTTAAAACCAAGTGTTGGGTTCTTGGTGATCCTAGTAAAACCAAGTTGGGTTTCTTTGGTGAGCCCAGTTTAAAAACTAAAGTGTAGAAGTTTGGATTATAAGCCTGTTAAAATAATCTGACTGTATTCCAGTGGAGGATATAGTGGAAATCCCAAGTGGTAATCTTGGATAGTGGACGTAGGAGCTGGGTTGCTCCGAACCACTATAATTTGCTTGTGTTTGTGTTGTGCTTTTCTTATTTGATTAAGCTTCTGCATTCAATTATCCTATCACAGCACTTAACACTTATAAGGGATTTTCAAAGAACACATAATTGCTTAAACTTTTTAAATTCAAAATTCACCCCCATCTTGGGAAAGCCACCTAGGCAACACAAGTCAGGTTGTTAGTGAGCCCGAGAAAACTAACTTTTATTGGATTTTGGATTGTGAGCCCGTAGGAAAACAATTCGATTGTATTCAAGGTGAATATAGTGGAAATCCCAAGAGTGCACCTTGGATTGTGGATGTAGGAGCTAGGTTAATCCGAACCACTCTAAATCTTATAGTGTTTGTGCTTTCTCTTGCTTCTGCATTCTTATTTACTTCCGTATGCAACACTCTATCTACTTTACTCACCACACAAGGTTTCATAAGATATATACTTATTAAAATTTTTACAAACTCAATTCATCCCCCCTCTTGGGTTGGCAAACTAGGTAACAAGTGGTATCAGAGCCATGCCTCAGTGCCATTAATCTGATGATTAAGAAAAAGTTTTATGGAAATCCAAATGAGCATATCTTTGGCTAAAGGTTAATCGAGTAATAGTCCTCCACTATTAACTAGAACTAATTACACCTATTGGAAAGCTAGGATGAAAATTTATATTCAAGCTATTGATTTTCAATTATGGAAAATAATCTTGAAATGACCACACATACTCATTAAGAAAGTAAGTGGAATAGAAATCCCTAAACCAGAAGAGGAATGAGATAAATATTACATGAAAATGGGTGAACTTAATGCCAAAGCCATGAACCTTTTTTACCGTGCATTGGATGCTTACAAGTTTAACCCGATTTTCACTTGCACTTCGACAAAGAAAATTTGGGATAAACTACAAGTTACACATAAGGGCACTATCCACGTAAAGACCTTTAAAATTAATATTCTTGTGCACAATTATGAACTGTTCAAAATGAAATCAAATGAGACTATATCTGAAATGTTTGCTAGATTTATAGATATTATTAATGGTTTGAAAAGTCTTGGCATGGTATATTTTAATGCTAATCTAGTACAAAAGATTCTTTGATCTTTACTAGATAAATGGGATCCCAAGATCACTGCAATACAAGAAGCCAAAGACATAAGCATACTTCCACTTGATGAACTTCTTGGTTCCTTGATTACTCATGAACTAACAATGCAGCACCGCAATGAAGATGACAATAAGAAAAAGAAATCAATAACATTCAAGGCAGCAATGGAGATTAAGAAGCAAGAAGAAGAAAAAGAAGAAGAAAACCCCTCATTGGATGAAGAATTAGGAGATGATGATATAGCATTAGTTATGAGAAGATTTCAAAGATTTATGGGTAAAAGATAGTCAAGATACTGGAGAAAGCACCTTAGCAAAGGTGAACAAAGCAAAGAAAAAGATAAAGACAGAGACAAGGAAAAGAAGCAACTACCTATTTGTTATGAATGTAAGAAGCTGGGGCACTACCGTCTAGAGTGTCCTACACTGAAAAAGAGATACAAGAAGAAAATAAAGAGAGTAATGATGGCTACATGGAGTAACAGTGATGAATCCACTTCCAATGAAGAGGAAGAGACATCAAAATTAGCAAATAATGGGTCGAGAAGATGAGATAACATCTAGTGAACCCATTTATGAATTTATTTATGATGAATTACATATTACTTTTTAGGAACTTCTAACTGAATATAAGATGGCTAGTTTGAAAATCAAATCCTTGAAAAATATCTATGACATATTATTGGAAGAAAAAGATGAGATTTTTGAAAAGAACAATCTTTTACAAAAGCAATTAAGTAATGTTTCTGAAAAATGTAAAGTGTTACAAGCTGAAAAAGATGAATGTTTTGAAAAGAATAAAGAATTGCAAAATAAAATGGATAGACTCCAGCCTCTTATTGATAAATTAACTTTAAGTTTGAACAAACTTGAGCTGATCCTAAAAAATTAAAAGAAATCTAATAATAGAGTTGGAATTGGGTACAATACAATGCATATAAATGAATTTTCAACTTCAAAACCTTATGCATCAAAATTTTTAGCATCCACTTCTTTTCAAAAGTCAAAAGTAGTTTGTTTTTGCTATAATGGGGTTGGACATAAGGCATATGAATACAATCTAAGAAGGAAAAATAAAAACAAAGTAAAAAAGATTTGGGTTGCAAAAAGAATCATAGCTACAAACCATCAAGGACCCAAGAAATCTTGGGTACCTAAAAATTCTACTTGATTATTTTACAGGAATGTCTTATAGTCTAAAATTTAATGAAGAGATGGTATCTAGATAGTGGCTATTCAAGATATATGATGGTGATGGAGATCAATTTATCACCCTTGAAATGAAAGAAGGTGAAATGGTTATATTTGGTGATAGTGGTGAAGGAAAAATCATTGGGATTGGTAAGATCAAAATTATCCCTTCCACTTATATTGAAAAGGTATTGCTAGTAGACAAATTGAAGCATAATCTATTGAGCATTAGTCAATTATGTGATAAAGGCTTCAAAGTTTTACTTGAATCTTTAATATGCATAGCAACTAGCTCTCTTGATTCTAGCATTAGGTTTGCTGATCAAAGACTTGGAAATATTTTTATAGTATACTCTAATGATCTAGCTATGTCAAGTAGTACAAGTCTAGTGGCTATGAATGCTAAAACCAAAGAATCTAGTTTACTTTGGCATAGAAGATTGGGTCATGCTAGCATGCATACTTTAGCAAAATTAATTTTCAAAGACGTAGTTTGAGGTTTACCAAAGTTTAAAGTTGATTTTGATCATGTTTATATTGCATGTCAATATGGTAAACAAACTAGGAGAAAATTTATATCTAAAAACATTGTTTCAATATCAAGACCCTTAGAACTGCTACACATGGACTTATTTGGACCAACTAGGACCACGAGCCTAGGACTTATGAAATATGAACTTGTGATAGTAGATTTTTCATGATTCACTTGGGTTTGTTTCTAGCACACAAAGATGAAGCCTTTAAAGTTTTTTAAAAATTTTACAAAAAGGTTTCAAATCAAAAAAATCTTTCAATTGTTGCAATTAAAAGTGATCATGGAATTGAATTCAAAATTAATACTTTGAAAAATTTTACACGGAACATGGCATTGATCAGAACATTTCAGCCGCTAGAACACCACAACAAAATAGAGTTGTGGAAAGGAAAAATAGAACATTGGAAGAGATGGCCCAAACTATGTTATGTTAAGGCAATCTTCCAAGATACTTTTGGGCAGAAGTTGTGAACACTACATGTTACATATTAAACCATGTTTTGATTAGATCAATTTTGAAGAAAAACCCCTACGAGCTTTGGAATGATAGAAAACCAAATATTTATTACTTTCATGTTTTGGATGTAAATGTTATATCTTGAATAATGAAAATGATAACTTAGGAAAGTTTGATACAAAATCTGATCAAGGTTATTTCTTGGATATTCAACCATCAGCAAAGCATATAGAGTTTTAAACAAAAGAACTTTAACTGTTGAAGAATCAATTCATGATATTTTGATGAATCTAACCTCACACCTTCAAGAAAAGAAGAGTGTATTGACAATGATGCAGGTTCCCTAAATGATGGAGTAAAGGACATGAGTTGAAAGAAAAGCAAGTTGAGCAAGAAAAGGAGATGATAAGTGCAGAATATGATGAGCTACCAAAGGATTGGAGGTATGTACATTCTCATCCTAAAGAATTGATTATTGGTGATCCCTCTCAAGGAGTAAAAACTGGGTCATCTTTTAGAGACATTTGACTATTTAGCATTTACTTCTCAAGTTGAACCTAACTGCATAGAAGAAGCTGAAATTATCCATATTGGATGATGGCTATGTAAGAGAAACTTAATCAATTTGAAAGGAACAATGTATAGACCAAAGTAACTAGATCTAAGGAACATCCTGTCATAGGTTCTAAATGGGTTTTTAGAAATAAATTAGATGACAAAGGTAATGTAGTTAGAAACAAGGCTAGAGTAGTTACTAAAAGATATAACCAAGAGGAAAGAATAGATTTTGATGAAATTTATGCACTTGTAGCCAGATTAGAAGCCATAAAACTCTTACTTGTATTTGCATGTCACATAAAATTTAAACTTTTTCAAATGGATATAAAAAGTACTTTTTTAAATGGCTACATTGAAGAAGAAGTTTTTGTAGAACAACCTCCAGGTTTTGAAAATCACTCTTTTCCATATCATATTTTCAAACTAAATAAAGCTTTATATGGTTTAAAACAAGTACCTAGAGCATGGTATGAGAGGTTGAGCAAGTTTCTTTTAGAAAATGATTTCAAAAGATGTAAAGTAGATACAACACTGTTTATCAAAAGAAAAGATGAAGAATTATTAGTTGTACAAATATATGTTGATGATACAATCTTTGGTGCAACTAATGAAACTTTATACTAAGAATTTGCCAAGCTTATATAGGAAGAATTTGAAATGAGCATGATGGGTGAACTCACTTTCTTCCTTGGACTACAAATCAAATAAACAAAGGAAGGGATATTCATCAACTAAACAAAGTACATCAATGAACTCTTGAAGAAATTTGGGATGGAATCTACAAAGGAAATTGGCACACCCATGAGCCCAACCTATAGACTTGATAAAAATGAAAAAGGTAACAAGGTTGATCAAAATTATATCGAGGTATGATTAGATCTCTACTTTGTTTGACTGCAAGCAGACTTGATATACTATTTAGTATTTGTATATGTATAAGTTTTCAAGCTAATCCTAGAGAATCCTATATACTTGCTATTAAAAGAATCATAAGACATCTCAAAGGTACATCAAACTTAGGACTATGGTACTCTAAAACTTCATCTTTAAATTACTAGGTTATTTAGATGCTGATTATGGTGGTTGTAGAATTGATAGGAAGAGCACTAGTGGCACATGTCAATTTCTAGGGTTGAACTTAATCTCATAGCACAGCAAGAATCAAAACTCCATGGCACTATTTACTGCTGAGGTAGAGTATATGGCTGCAGGGAGTTATTGTGCGCAAGTGTTATAATTATGCAATAACTAGAAGATTATGGTATTACTCAATCTAAAATTCTAATCAAATGTGATAATACAAGTACTATCAACTTAACAAAGAATCATATTCAGCACTCAAGAATTAAGCATATTAAAATTAGACATTATCTCATTAGGGATCATGTTCAAAATAATGATATTGAACTCGAATTTATTTATACTAAAAATAGCTAGCTAACATCTTTACTAAACCCCTTAGTGAAGATAGATTTCAAACGATAGAGGATAATTAGGCCTTTGTGATCCATTTTAGAATGCTGACCTAATTTCTTCAATAATTAAGGAAAAATTCATCTAGAGGACCTCCATCACCTATTTAGGTTAAATGCATACTTTTCTTAGTGTTTTTTCTAGGAATAGAAATCTTTTCCCTGAATCTTTTGAACCATTTTCCTTGGTTCTGCTCTAGCTGACTCGAGCAGAAAAAGCTCTCTGGGAGAGCCGACTCGAATAGTGGAATTACTTAAGGATCGTAGAGCCCTAAAATTTTTTTTTCTTTATTGTTCCCTATTGATCTCTAGCCTAAGAGAGGCATTTCAATTTTAGCCCTAGGGACCACTCCAATCAAATACATTCCCTTAGATTCTAGATCTATGGCTCCTAAAAAGGCAGTGGCAAAAAGAAAGAAACGGATGGCTCTAAGCTCAGATCATGTGGAAAGAAGATCAAAGAGAAGACAAGATGAGCTGACTCCTCAAGAACCACAATCTCCACCTCCTTCTCAGTGATAAATCATTCTAATGGGCAACAGACTTATGATATCAGGTAGAAAAGTGGACTTTGGATTTCTTGAACAACAACACTTTCATATTGGTGATTGAATAACAGCACAGCGGTGGGAGTTTTTCAGTTTTTTAGATGTTCCCACTTATCCCACTCTTGTTAGGACATTTCTCAAGCACCTGTCTTCAGGCACAAATCAGATTCTTTCTATGGTGAAAGATATTACTATTTTTGTGGATGAAGCAAGACTGAGTAGAGTTCTACAAATGCCTTGAACTGGAAAATGTTATCTGAACATCAAAGATATGGAGAAAACTTTAAAAATTGTTTTGGAAAGAGGCAGTGTGAAGGGCATCTCCAATGTACAAGCCAATCGACTATCACTTAAGATGCGCTTGCTACACAACATCATCAGCAGAGTTTTCTTGCCCAGGACAGGGCATTTTTATTGGGTGAGTAAGAAAGATCTCATGTTTATAAGATACATGATTGAAGGGGAGGCCCTCAATCTACCTTTTATATGATGACACATATTAGAGATGCCGCTCGCAAGGCCAGAGCTTGTTTACCTTATGAGATGGCCTTCCCCCTACTATTTTAGGACTGTGGTATTGATCTTTCTGGAGAGGATAGTAGACCTCTTCTGCATACTGATAGATATTCTGAGAAATCACTTCACAAAATGGGTTATCATAGAGTTGAAGGTGAATGGGTGAAGAAAGTGTTAGGATAGAAAGCAGTTCATTCAAATGATGATGAGGATGACATCCCTGAGGATGTTTAGACTGCTGAGCAGAGTGGAGATGACGAGGATGAGCATGATGATGAGGTTGGACTCTAAAAGCCAGCCCTACCACACCACCTCCATCAGTACCTTTAGAGCCCAGCATTGGTGGATAGCTGCATGACTCTGAGTAGATGAGGATACTTAGAGATGACATTTCTGCTCTCAGATCAGACCTTCAAATAGTTCAAGCAGAGATTCACCCTAGGATTGATCATCTGCAGACAGAGGTCAGAGATGGTTTCAGCAGGATTCTAGCAGCATTACATTTGAGTACTTCAGCTAGACCTTCTATATCACCTCCTCCACCACCAAATGATGGATAGGATTTCCACACTACTAATCAGCAAGCTGATGTGCACTCTAAAGATCCCCATGATATGGACACACCAGCACCAAAGGCAGAGTAGTGAGAGCAGTGCATTCATGATACTCCTGCCACACAGATTCTCTCAGGGACTAGTACTCTAGTATTATCTGATGCATTCACTGACCAAAGAACTCCACTACTTTCAGCTTCGAAGTTTGAGCCACCTCCTTCAGCACCTATTGTAGAGCCTACTCCTCCACCAGCACCTACTGAAGCTAGACCTAGATCTAGATAGTATCATAGATCTAGAGCTCCTACTAGAGCTAGACCTAAAGCTGGCCCATCCCATAGGACCAGAAACATGTCCTACTAGACTCCTAGACCATCTACATTTAGGGTTATGGCTACTGTTATACTGGATCTTCCATCTGAGAAGGACTAGCCTGGTAGATGTTTTGCTTATATTGTTCTTCATGTATGTTGTAATCATTTACTGAACTAAAATTTATCTATTTATGACAGTCATGTTTATTTTACTCTCTAAATGTGTGATGATATATTATATTATAGTAAAGGGGAGTATTTTTCACCTTTGTTGATGACATAAAGGGGGAGTAATATATGATGCATGGAAAATAACATGAGCAATGTGTGTGCAAACTGCTTGAGCAAGGGGGAGTACATTTCATTAAAGAACTCAAACATTACAATGAGCCTTGGAATATTTTTAAAAATCAGCTAGAATGTATTGACAACCTTAACAGTTTACTCAACAGCTCTGATACCTCAGTTAATTTGTAAAATGAATTCCTATGTCTTCTTACAATAGACCATACATTAGATTGAATATAAATCATAACTTGAATTACTTGGTATGACATACTATATAGCATATTCTAAACTCATTTACTCTGATACGGTTGCAAATGTAAAGGTACTTATTCTTTCCGTGCCCAGTATTTTGTTATCATCAAAAAGGGAAGATTATTGACCCTTGGAATGATTTTGATAATTATTAAATATTACAGCATATATTTGATACATATACTTTTTATGTGTTTAAGAAATTTTTGTATGACATTTCTAATGAACAATCATCAACCCTATGTTTCTCAAGACCATTGAAAAACATCCATGTATTCAAGAAAATTTTATGTATTTTTCAATCATTTGAGGGCCCTAAGTAAATTCAATTGTATTTTCATGAAAAAGGGGCCAAAACAATGTAATTTTAAGTATAAATATTTTAGAATAGGTTTAGAATTTGTTTGGAAGAAGTTTGAAGCTATTTAGAAGCCTTTGGAGAAGTTTCAACTCAAGCCGACTCTAATGGATAGAGCTGATACATTTCTTGGCACGTCACAGTACTTTTCTGATACAAAACTGGTGGGGACACCAGAGCACCAAAATAAGACAGAGGCTTCTCAACCCTCTATCGATTTTGTAGTACTGTTAGTCTATTTAAGTCCAGTTTGTATTAAGGGCTTAGCCTATTTGACTCCCCACTTTGACCCCTGAGTCATGTTTTTGGCCTTTTTACAATTGAGTCCTGTATGTAGCATTTGATCCATACCATTAGAGTTTCGGATTAGTCGGTCAAGTCAGCTCATATTGAGCTAATCATATTTTGAGTCTTGTAATCATGTTCAATTGTATTGAGTCTGTATTGAGTCAAGCCCAGTCAAAAAACACTCAAGCATATGAATGACACCACCTAGCATGCCACCTCAGCAGCCGCATGGAGTCCCAGTCACACCTTGTGTTTCACAACCTAGGATTACATGGAGGAACATGAAGTCAGGCCATGCATGAGGAGTTGATGACCACATGCCAGTACACCCCTTCCACAACCCAAGCACACCAATTCCACATGACAGAATAACAAGAAGGAAAGTCAAAACAGATAAACATGAATCCTAGATTCATGCCAGCTTGCTTAGGAAAGAGTGGTGCACCCCAAGCCAAGAGAAGTAAGAAGTTGGTGCCCCTTGGTCCCCCCCATTGGCTGCCCACTACCTACCTTATTTCAAGAGATTTTTTAAGGCATGAGAGTGTTTTCTTTCATGTATTCGGCCCCACACTTTATGAAGAATGTGGTCACCCCTTATATTCCTTGTTTTATTTTGCTTGGGCCCTAAGTCTCATGACTCTATATAAGGGACCCCTTGTATGAAAATTTGATAACTTTTGAATGAATATTATTACGTTTTAAACTACTGCTGTGTGCTTTGCTATGTGCTAAGGGGAATCTGTGTGAGCCCCTCCTTCCTTGTCTCCTGTGCCCAGTCTCTAACCACCATCAAACCCTAGAAGCATCTTTTCCAAGCCTTGGCCGCCCAACATCAATCATCCATTTCCATTGCTATTTTCAATTATTTTTTCATCCCTTCTTCAATTTCTATCCCTTTAAAGGCTATTTCCAGGTCCCTCGACATCTACAAACCCAACGACTCTAGCAGGGTAGCGATCGGATCACTGGGTTGAAAGTTGAGAATCCGCGAGTCTCTGGCTTGATAATCTAGGCTACATCCAAAAGTGAGAGCGATCCCCTTGTCTACGATCTTCATCAGGCACTTCAACCATTATTAGGTACACCCCCTCTACTTGCCAATAGCATTCTTGAAGGGAACTAGCCCAACCGAGACTTCTCAGCCTCGGCGGTCCTTTCTTCTATTACTTTTAGGTCCTATTTTGCATGCGATTTCTTCTTGTTTGCATAGAACTCTCTACTTAGGTTCCTGGTCTGATCTTTGGGATTTAAATATCTAAATCTTGATATAAAAAAATACAAAAATATTATGCATGCATTTTAGTTCCACATCATTTGGTATCAGAGCATGTTTGGGACTTAGTTCTCTTTGAATACTCAGATCGGGTGCTTCACCATGGCCATCGGTTCATAGGAGACAAGTAGGGCTACAAGACCCTCTCTTCTCAATCTATGGGATCTTCTATGGCATGTAGGGGTGCCGCAGTGATTTGACCCCTGAAGAAGAAAACAAAGAGTTCATTAGGATTATTTTGCATCTCAGCCTTCTCAATATATAGCTTGCTTTTCAATTATTTCTGCCAGTAGAGAACTCAGAAAAATCTAAAATTTATTTTTCTGAATTTTGTATAATTAAATTATTTTTTTCAATTTTCCCAGGAATTATTTCGGTTTGTAGATTTTTTGCCCACCGGAATACCGCCTAAGAACAGCTTTACCCTATTTTTGGTAGCAAAGCTAATTTCAGCAAGTTTAGGGTTCTCTTGGTATAATTTTGCATATCTTAAAATTTTGACATGCTTCTTGCATATTAGGTCATTATCTACAAATTATCTTTCAATTTAAAAGATACCAAAACAAAAAAAAAATTTGCATATACTCATAAAATAACAAAAACACTTAAAATCCTAATTTGCATTTTCATCATCCTGCCATCATCGCATAATTAATTTAAGGCCAACAATATCCAAAATAAGGGAAGGAGGTCATTTCCTTTTCTTAGCCCAGAAACCACCACCCTTGCATCTGAACACAACCCTAATTAAAATCGAGTAACTTAATTTGCCCTAGAGGGCTAGGGATATCAACATGTCGAGTTCAACCATTGTGGGATGACTAGTGCACCCAATTCATTTTCTATTACCCGACGCTGGTGTCTAGGCTAGAGGTACAGTGTTAAACAACCTAAGTGCATCGATGGTTCCTTTTTGGGTCTCTGCAAGAGCAGGGGGGCCTCCCACCATCCCACCTCTTACCTGGCCAGTTGAAGGACTAGGAGTTGAGTTGGGTGTAAGTTGAGTCAACCCATTTTAATTGGGCTCTAGGTCTAGGTACCCGTAGTCGATTGGTTTGAGTCTTGCATGTGCACAAGATCAGGAGTTCCATTTCATCCACCCCCACAACGGCTGAATCCATGGATAATCTTGAAGCCCATATTAAAGCCTTTACTAAGCAGGTAGCCCAATCTTTCACCCAGGTGAATCATAGATTTGACCAAGTAGATGCTCGGATAGGAACCCTAGAGAAATCCCGTAGGACCCAGGCTAGATCCAAACCTAAGCCACCTTTACCCACACAACCCAAATCATATGAGCCTAGAACCTATGTACCCAAAACCTATGAACATAGATCCTATGCACCCACTCCCTATAAGCCGAGTAGACCCATGACCTATAGATCCGAACCCATAGGCCATCGACCGGAACCCTATAAGTCTAGTATCGCTAGATATGAGCCCAGTAGTAATCCACTACCCCGTAGTCAATCTGAACCCACTAGGAGTAGTGCCCATAATCAGAAACTAGGACCTAGCCAATCTTCTCTTAGTCGACTCTTACCTACCATCCCACCGTTCATAAGAGTTACAGTAAAGTGGAAGTGTATGTAGCTGATGTGAGCTTAGTGGATGAGTATGAGAAGAAGAGGAGACACCTCTAGAAGACATAGAATTAGTTGACCACATAGGTACCCAAGTAGAAGCCAATCTAGAGTTAGTTAACCCTGACTATACCTAGCCTAAAGTTGTAGTGGAAGAACAATTAGAGGATGAGAAACCAGATACTGCTGCTAGAACCTTGCCTAAGGAAACCATAGAGGAGAGCTAAATTATAGAGTCTAGTCCTAAAATACAAGAACCAGAAGAATTTATTAAGGGCCTGATCTCTTTGAATTAGGACCCTCAAGTTGAGCCCCCTCCTATAGTTTCCATTAAGGACCTCTTCCCTGAGATTAGTAATCCATCCTTCCATTATGCAAACAATGTAGATATACCTTAACCTCGTAAGGTTAGCCTCATTAGTCAAGGATTAGTCCCTGACACGCCCTCTTATATCCTACATTATCTAACTAACCCTGAACCTTTTTCCCTACCCTACCAGACTAATCCTGAACCCACCTCTTATTTTCTTCCCTTTCCAGAAACGTTCAACATTTCTAGGATCATTAGATTGCATTTAGTTGAGATTAGCATACTGCATACATTCATTACGCATTGTAGGTTTGCATCTTACTTCTGGCATACTCTATGAAATTTGCTAGGAGTCCACTGTAAATTTTAATGTACATGTCAAACTAGGATCAAACCTAGAGAACCTATAATATGTTAGGCTTAGGTCCAAAGAGTTCAATAAAATTTTCTTCGATAGGAATGCATAGTCGAGTTTGTTAGGTGTTAGTTTGAGTCCTATGCATCACCTGTTAGGAGTCTGCATGTGCCCAGCATGTCCACACCTGCATTAAACACCGCATAGCATATGCATCAGGATATTAGCTATAAGAGTAATTTAAGTAATGAATCATCTAAAAAACTAGCTAATTTCCGAATAA
This sequence comes from Areca catechu, assembly GCA_021397845.1. Lineage (NCBI taxonomy): Eukaryota > Viridiplantae > Streptophyta > Magnoliopsida > Arecales > Arecaceae > Areca > Areca catechu. The sequence goes on along the minus strand of CM038051.1, from coordinate 136,642,579 downwards.
GAGCCAATGGATTCAATGTAGGGAATTCTATCTCGGTTAGGTTTAGGCCTAAAAAGAATCTTCATGCTCGCAGAGCCGGACCTTTTAGAGTGATAGAGAATGTTAGACCAAATGCCTATGTGACAGATTTGCCTTCAATTTTGGCATTAGTTCTACTTTCAATATCGCAGACCTGGTTGAGTATAGGGAACTGACAGTGATACCTAGTGAGGCCTTCAGACCTACTTCCATTGTGAGTGACCCTAGCCCAAAGTGTCCATCAATTAATTGGCCTAAGAGAGGAGAACGAACGAGGGTATCCTGGACGATCAAGCCATCATGACCCAGTGCCATGGCTATCAACGCCACTAGGTCCAGTGGTAAGGTCGGCCAGAATCAGATGATTCAAGGATTTCTCGAGAGGACATGCAGTGCCCTAACCCAGACCTTCTCAAGAGATATGTGAGCTAATATGATCCATACTAGATAGGGTTGAGTTCCTCCCACCCCGGGAGAATTGGTGGGGACACTAGAGGCACCAGAATAAGATAGAGGCTTCTCAACCCTCTATGGATTTCCTAGCAATGTTAGTCTACTTAAGTCCAGTTTGTATTAAGGGCTTAGCCTATTTGACTCCCCACTTTGGCCCCTGAGTCATGTTTTTGGCCTTTTTACAATTGAGTCCTGTATATAGCATTTGATCCATACCATTAGGGTTTGGATCAGTCGGTAAAGTCAGCTCATGTTGAGCAAATCATATTTTGAGTCTTGTAATCATGTCTATTTATATTGAGTCTATATTGAGTCAAGTCTAGTCAAAGAAGACTCAAGCATGTGAGAGACACCACCCAGCATGCCATCTCAGTAGCTGCATGGAGTCCCAATCACACCCTAGGTTTCGCCACCTAGGATTACTTGAAGGATCATGAAGTTGGCCCATGCATGAAGAGTTGATGACCACATGCCAGTATACCCCTTCCACACCCCAAGCACACTAATTCCACATGCCAGCATGACAAGAAGGAAAGTCAAAACAGAAAAACAAGAATCCCAGGATTCATGCCAGCTTGCCTAGGAAAGAAGTGGTCCACCCCAAGCCAAGAAAAGTAAGAAGTTGGCACCCCTTGGTCCCCCCTATTGCTGCCCACTACCTACCTTATTTGGAGAGATTTTGTATGGCATGAGAGTGTTTTCTTCCATGTATTCAACCCCACCCTTTAGAAAGAATGTGGTCACCCCTTATTTTCCTTGTTTTCTTTTGCTTAGGCCCTAAGTCTCATGACTCTATATAAGGGACCCCTTGTATGAAAATTTGATAACTTTTGAATGAATATTATTAAGTTTTAAACTACTGCAGTGTACTTTGCTGTGTGCTAAGGGGATTCTATGTGAGCCCCTCCTTCCTCTTTGTCTCCTGTGCCCAATCTCTAACTACCATCAAACCCTAGAAGCATCTTCTCCAAGCCTTGACCACCCAACATCAATCATCCTTTTCCCTTGATGTTTTCAATTATTCCTTCATCCCTTCTTTAATTTTTATCCCTTGAAAGGCTCTTTGCAGGTCCCTCAACATCTACAAATCCAATGACTCCAATCGGGCAGCGATCGGATCACTGGGTTGAAAGCTAAGAATCTGCGGGTCTCCAGCTTGATAATCCATGCCACATCCAGAAGTGAGAGAGATCCCCTCGTCTACGATCTTCATCAGGCACTTCAGTTATTTACAGGTACACCCCCTTTGCTTGCCAGTAGCATTCTTGAAGGGAACTAGCCCAACCGAGACTTCTCATCCTCTGCGATCCTCTCTTCTATTAATTTTAGGTCCTATTTTGCATGCGATTACTTCTTGTTTGCATGGAACTCTCTACTTAGGTTCTTGGTCTGATATTTGGGATTTAAATATCTAACTCTTAATATTAAAAAAAATACAAAAATCTTATGCATGTATTTTAGTTCCGCATCATTTGGTATCAGAGCCTGTTTGGGACTTAGTTCTCTTTGAGTACTCAGATCGGGTGCTTCACCATGGCCATCCGGTCATAGGAGACAAGTAGGGCTGCAAGTCCCTCTCTTCCCGATCCATGAGATCTCCTATGGCATGTAGGGGTGCCACTGTGATTTGACCCCTGAAGAAGAATACAAAGAGTTCATTACGATCATTTGCATCTCAGCCTTCTCAGTACATAGCACGCTTTTCAAATGTTTCTTCCAGTAGAGAACTCAGAAAAAACTAAAATTTATTTTTCTGAATTTTGAATAATTAAAATTATTTTTTTAGAATTTTCTTAAGAATTATTTCAATTTGTAGATTTTTTGCCCACCGGAATACTGCCTAAGAACAGTTCTGCCCTATTTTTGGTAGCAAAGCTAATTTCAGCAAGTTTAGGGTTCTTGTGGTATAATTTTTGCATATCTTAAAATTCTGGCATGTTTCATGCATATTAGGTCATTATCTACAAATTATCTTTCTGTTTAAAAAGATACCAAAACAAAAAAAAAATTAAATATACTCAAAAAACAACAAAAACACTTAAAACCCTAATTTGCATTTTCATCATCCTGCCATCATTGCATAATTAATTTAAGGCCAACAATATCCAAGATAAGGGAAGGAGGTCGTTACCTTTCCTTAGCCCAAAAACCACCACCCTTGCATCTGAACCCAACCCTAATTAAAATCAAGTAACTTAATTTTCCCTAGAGGGCTAGGGACATCAACAGGTCGAGTTTAACCATTGTGGGATGACTAGTGCACCCAATTCATTTCTTATTACTGGATGCTAGTGTCTAGGCTAGAGGTACAGTGTCAAACAACCTAGCTAAGCGGATTGGTGGTTCCTTAATTCGGTCCCAGCGAGAGTAGCGGGGCCTCCCACCTTCCCACCTCTTACCTGGCTAGTTGAAGGACTAGGAGTTGAGTTGTGTGCAAGTTGAGTCAACCCATTTTGATTGGGCTCTAGGTCTAGGTAACCTTTGTCGATGGTTTCAGTCTTGCATGTGCACAAGATCAGGAGTCCCATTTCATCCACCCCCCACAACTGGCTGAATCCATGGATAATCTTGAAGCCCAGATTAAAGCCCTTACTGAGCAGGTAGCCCAGTCTTTCACCCAAGTGAATCATAGATTTGACCAAGTAGATGTTTGGATAGGAACCCTAGAGAAATCTCGTAGGACCTAGACTAGATCCAAACCTAAGCCACCTTTACCCACACTACCCAAATCATATGAACCTAGAACCTATGTACCCAAAACCTATGAACATAGATCCTATGCACCCACTCCCTATAAGCCTAATAGACCCATGACCTATAGATCTGAGCCTATAGGCCATCGACCGGAGCCCATAAGGCTAGTATCTATAAATATGAGCCCAACAGTAATCCACTACCCCTTAGTCAATCCGAACCAACTAGGACTAGTGCCCATAATTAGAAACTATGACCTAGCCAATCTTCCCTTAGTCGACTCTTACCTACAATCCCACTGGTACACAAGAGTGACAGTAAAGTGGAAGTGTATGTAGCTGATGTGAGCTTAGTGGATGAGTTTGAGGGAGAAGAGGAGACACCTCTAGAAGACATAGAATTAGTTGACCCCGTAGGTACCCAGGTAGAAGCCAATCTAGAGTTAATTGACCCTGACTATACCTAGCCTAAAGCTGCAGTGGAAGAACAATTAGAGAAAGAGAAACTAGATACTGTTGCTAGAACCTTACCTAAGGAAACCATAGAGGAGAGCCAAATTATAGAGTCTAGTCCTAAAATACAAGAACCAGAGGAATTTATTAAGGGCCTGGTCTCTTTGAATCAGTACCCTCAGGTTGAGCCCCCTCCTACAGTTCCCATTAAGGACCTCTTCCCCGAGATTAGTATTCCATCCTTCCATTATGCAAACACTATAGATATTCTTCAACCTCGTAAGGTTAGCCTCATTAGTCTAGGATTAGTCCCTGACACCCCCTCTTATATCCTACTTTATCCAACTAACCCTGAACCTTTTTCCCTACCCTACCAAACTAATCCTGAACCCACCTATTATTTTCTTCCCTTTCCAGAAACGTTCAGCATTTCTAGGATCATTAGATTGCATTTAGTTGAGATTAGCATACTGCATACATTCATTATGCATTCTAGGTTTGCATCTTACTTCTGGCATACTCTATAAAATTTGCTAAGAGTCTAATGTAAATTTTCATGTGCATGTCAAACTAGGATCAAACCTAGAGAACCTATAATCTGTTAGGTTTAGGTCCAAAGAGTTCAATAAAATTTTTTTCAATAGGAATGCATAGTCGAGTCTGTTAGGAGTTAGTTTGAGTTTTTTGCATCACCTGCAAGGAGTCTACATGTGCCCAGCAAGTCCACACCTGCATTGACCACTGCACAGCATATACATCAGGATATTAGCCATAAGAGTAATTTAAGTAATGAAACATCTAACAAACTGGCTAATTCTCGAATAAGAGCCAATGGATTCAATGTAGGGAATTCTATCTTGGTTAGGTTCAGGCCTAAAAAGAATCTTCATGCTCGCGAAGCCGAACCTTTTAGAGAGATAGGGAAGGTTGGACCAATGCCTATGTGTCAGATTTGTCTCTAGATTTTGGCATTAGTTCCGCCTTCAATATCACAGACCTGATTGAGTATAGGGAACCAACAACGATACTTAGTGAGGCCTTTGGACCTACTCCTTCCATTGTGAGTGACCCTAGCCCAAGGTGTCCACCAATTAATTGGCTTGAGAGAGGAGAACGGACGAGTGTATCCTGGATGATCAAGCCATCATGATCCAGGGCCATGGCTATCAATGCTATTTGGTCCAATGGCAGGGCCAGTCAGAATCGGACGATTCGTGGATTTCTCGAGAGGACATGAAGTGCCTCGACCCAGACCTTCTCGAGACGTATGTGAGCTAGTGTGATTCTTACTTGATAGGATCGAGTTTCTCCCACCCCGGGATAATTAGTGGGGACACTATAGGCACAAGAATAAGATAGAGGCTTCTCAGCCCTCTGTGGATTTTCTAGCAGTGTTAGTCTATTTAAGTATAGTTTGTATTAAGGGCTTAGCCTATTTGACTCCCCACTTTGGCCCCTGAGTCATGTTTTCGGCCTTTTTATAATTGAGTCCTATGTGTAGCATTTGTCCATACCATTAGGGTTTTGGATCAGTCGGTCAAGTTAGCTCATGTTGAGCTAATCATATTCTGAGTCTTGTAATCATGTCTAGTTATATTGAGTCTGTATTGAGTCAAGCCCAGTTAAAGGAGACCCAAGCATTTGAGGGACACCACCCAGCATGCCATCTCGGCAGCCGCAAGGAGTCCTAGTCATACCCTAGGTTTCACCACCTAGGATTACTTGGAGGATCATGAAGTCGGTCCATGCAAGAGGAGTTGATGACCACATGCTAGTACACCCCTTCCACACCTCAAGCACACCAATTCCACATGCCTGCATGACAAGAAGGAAAGTCAAAACAAATAAACATGAATCCCATGATTCATGCCAGCTCGCTTAGGAAAGAAGTGGTCCACCCCAAGCCAAGAGAAGTAAGAAGTTGGCACCCTTGGTCCCCCCCATTGGCTGCCCACTACCTACCTTGTTTGAAGAAATTTTGTATGACATGAGAGTGTTTACTTCCATGTATTCAGCCCCACACTTTTGGAAGAAAGTGGTCATGTCTTATTTTTCTTGTTTTCTTTTGCTTGAGCCCTAAGTCTCATGACTCTATACAAAGGACCCCTTGTATGAAAATTTGATAACTTTTGAATGAATATTTTTGAGTTTTAAACTACTATTGAGTGCTTCGCTATGTGCTAAGGGGATTCTGTGTGAACCCCTCCTCCCTCCTTATCTCCTGCACCCAATCTCCAGCTACCATCAAACCCTGAAGCTTCTTCTCCAAGCCTTGGCTGCCCAACATCAATCATCCTTTTTCCTTGCTGTTTTCAATTATTCCTTCATCCCTTCTTTAATTTCTAACCCTTGAAAGGTTGTTTACAGGTCCCTCGACATCTACAAATCAAATGACTCCAGTAGGGCAGCGATCGGATCACCGGGTTGAAAGTTGTGAACCGCGAGTTCCTGGCTTGATCATCTAGGATACATCCGGAAGCGAGAGCAATCCCCTCATCTACGATCTTCATCAGGTGATTCAACCATTGTCAAGTACACCCCCTCTACTTTCCAATAGCATTATTGAAGGTGAACTAGCCCAACCGAGACATCTTTGCCTCGACGGTTCTCTCTTCTATTACTTTTAGGTCCTATTTTGCATGCGATTACTTCTTGTTTGCATGGAACTCTCTACTTATGTTCTTGGTCTAATCTTTTTGGATTTAAATATTTAACTCTTAATATAAAAAGAAATACAAAAATCTTATGCATGCATTTTAGTTCCACATCATTTGGTATCAAAGCCTGTTTGGGGCTCAGTTCTCTTTGAATACTCGAATCGAGTGCTTCACCATGGCTATCCGATCATAGGAGACAAGTAGGGCTGCAAGACCCTCTCTTCCCAATCTACAAGATCTCCAATGGCATGTAGGGGTGCCGCAATGAGTTGACCCCTGAAAAAGAAAACAAAGAGTTCATTAGGATCATTTTGCATCTAAGCCTTCTCAGTATATAGTCTGTAGTTTTAATTATTTCTATTAGTAAAGAACTAAAAATATCTAAAATTTATTTTTTTTGAATTCTGTATAATTAAAGTTATTTTTCAAGATTTTCTCAGGAATTAACTCAATCTATAGATTTTCTTCCCACAGGAATAATGCTTGAGAATAGTTAGCCTTGTTTATGGTAGCAAAGCTAATTTCAGCAAGTTTAGGATTTTTTTGGTATAATTTTTGCATATCTTAAAATTTTGGCATGTTTCCTGTATATTAAGCCATTACCTACAAATTATCTTTCTGTTTAAAAAGATACGATAACAAAAAAAAATTTACATATACTCATAAAACACTAAAAACACTTAAAACCCTAATTTCATTTTCATCTGCCTGCTATCATTGCATAATTAATTTAAGGACAATAATATCCAAGATAAGGGAAGGAGGTCATTACCTTTCCTTAGCCCAACAACCACCACCCTTGCATCTGAACCCAACCCTAATTAAAATCGAGTAGACTTAATTTGCGCTAGAGGGTTTGGGATATCAACAAGTCGGGTTCTACCATTGTGGGATGACTAGTGCATCCAATTCATTCCCTACTACTAGACGTTAGTGTCCAGGCTAGAGGTACAGTGTCAAACAACCTAAGTGGTTCGTTGGTTCCATAATTGGATCCCTACGAGAGCAGGGGGATTCCCACCATCCCACCTCTTACCTGGCTAGTTGAAGGACTTGGAGTTGAGTTGTGCATAAGTTAAGTCAACCCATTTTGATTTACCTGTAGTCGATTGGTTTGGGTCTTGCATGTGCACCAGAACAGAAGTCCCATTTCATCAACCCCTCATAACTAGCTGAATCCATGGATAAACTTGAAGCCCAGATTAAAGCCGTTACAAAGTAGGTGGCCCAATCTTTCACCCAGGTGAATCATAGATTAGACCAAGTAGATGTTCGAATAGGAATCCTAGAGAAAACCCATAGGCCCCAAACTAAATCCAAACCTAAGCCACCTTTACCCACACTACCCAAATCATATGAACCTAGAACCCATGTATCCAAAACCTATGAACATAGATCCTATGCACCCACTCCCTATAAGCCAAGTAGACCTATAACCTATAGATCCGAACCCATAGGCCATCGACTGGAACCCAATAAGGCTAGTATCCCTAGATATGAGCCCAGTAGTAATCCACTATACCTTAGTCAATTTGAACCCACTAGGAGTAGTGCCCATAATTAGAAACTAGGACCTAGCCAATCTTTCCTTAGTCGACTCTTACCTACCATCCCACTAGTTCACAAGAGTGACGGTAAAGTTGAAGTGTATGTAGCTGATGTGATCTTAGTGGATGAGTATGAGGGAGAAGAAGAGACACCTCGAGAAGACCTAGAATTAGTTAACCCTGTAGGTACTAAGGTAGAAGCCAATTTAGATTTAGTTGACCCTAACTATACCATGCCTAAAGCTATAGTGGAAGAACAATTAGAGGAAGAGAACCTAGATACTGCTGCTAGAACCTTGCCTAAGGAAACCATAGAGGAGAGCCAAATTATAGAGTCTAGTCCTAAAATACAAGAACCAGAAGAATTTATTAAGGACCTGGTCTCTTTGAATCGGTACCCTCAGGATGAGCCCCCTCCTATAGTTCCTATTAAGGACCTCTTCCCTGAGATTAGTAATCCATCCTTCCGTTGTCCAAACCTTGTAGATATACATCAATCTCATAAGGTTAGCCTCATTAGTCTAGGATTAATCCCTGACACGCCCTCTTATATCCTACTTAATCCAACTAACCCTGAACATTTTTCCTACCCTACCAGACTAATCCTGAACCCACCTCTTATTTTCTTCCCTTTGATGAAACCTTTAGTATTTCTAGGATCATTAGATTGCATTTTGTTGAGATTAGCATACTGCATACATTCATTATGCATGCTAGGTTTGCATCTTACTTCTCACATACTCTATGAAATTTGCTAGGAGTCAACTATAAATTTTCATGTGCATATCAAACTAGGATCAAACCTAGAGAACCTATAATCTATTAGGTTTAGGTCCAAAGAGTCCGATAAAATTTCCTTCGATAGGAATGCATAGTCGAGTCTGTTAGGTGTTAGTTTGAGTCCTTTGCATCACCTGTTAAGAGTCTGCATGTGCCCAACATGTCCAAACCTACACTGAACACTGCACATCGTATGCATCAGGATATTAGCCATAAGAATAATTTAAGTAATCAAACATCTAACAAACTGGCTAATTCCCGAATAAGAGCCAATGGATCCAATGTAGGGAATTCTATCTTGGTTAGGCTTAGGCCTAAAAAGAAGCTTCATGCTCATGGAGCTGGACCTTTTAGAGTGATAGAGAAGGTTGGACTAAATTCTTCTGTGTTAGATTTGCCTCCGAATTTTGGAATTAGTTCTACCTTGAATATCGCTGACCTGGTTGAGTATATAGAACTGGCAGCGATATCCAGTGAGGCCTTTAGACCTACTCCTTCCATTGTGACTAACCCTAGCCTAGAATGTCCACCATTAATTGGCTTGAGAGAGGAGAACGGACGAGCGTATCCTGGATGATCAAGCCATCATGACCCGGGGCCATGGCTATCAACGCTACTTGGTCCGATGGCAAGACTGGCCAAGATCAGACGATTCATGAATTTCTTGAGAGGACATGCAGCACCTCGACCAAGACCTTCTCGAGAGGAATGTGAGCTAGTGTGATCATTACTCGATAGGGTCAAGTTCCTCCCACCCTGGGAGAACTAGTGCGGATACCAGAGGTAGCAGAATAAGATAGAGGCTTCTCAAACCACTATGGATTTCCTAGTAGTGTTAGTCTATTTAAGTCCAGTTTGTATTAAGGGCTTAGCCTATTTGACTCCCCACTTTGGCCCCCGAGTCATGTTTTTGGCCTTTTTACAATTGAGTCCTGTATGTAGCATGTGATCCATACCATTAGGATTTTGGATCAGTCGGTCAAGTCAGCTCATGTTGTTCTAATCATATTCTAAGTCTTGTAATCATTTTAGTTATGTTGAGTTTGTATTGAGTCAAGCACAGTCAAAGAATACTCAAGCATGTGAAAGACACCACCCAGCGTGCCACCTCAACAACCGCATGGAGCCCCAGTCACACCCTAGGTTTCGCCACCAAGGATTACTTGGAGGATCATGAAGTCGACCCATGCTTGAAGAGTTGATGACCACACACAATACACCCCTTTCACACCCCAAGCATACTAATTCCACTTGCAAGCATGATAAGAAGGAAAGTCAAAATAGATAAACATGAATCCCATGATTCATGCCAGCTTGCTTAGGAAAGAAGTGGCCCACCCCAAGCCAAGAGAAGTAAGAAGTTGGCACCCCTTGGTCCCCCCCTTTGGCTGCCCACTACCTATCTTGTTTGGAGGGATTTTGTATGACATGAGACTATTTTCTTCCTTGTATTCAGTCCCGCACATTAGGAAGAAAGTGGTCACCCCTTATTTTCTTTGTTTTCTTTTGCTTGGGCCCTAAGTCTAATGACTATATATAAGGGACCCCTTGTATGAAAATTTGATAACTTTTGAATGAATATTACTGAGTTTTAAACTACTACTATGTGCTTTGCTATGTGCTAAGGGATTCTATATGAGCCCCTCCTCCTTCCATTTTGTCTCCTATGCCCAATCTCTAGCCTCCATCCAACCCTAGAAGCATCTTCTCCAAGCCTTGGCCGCCCAACATCAATCATCCTTTTCCTTGCTATTTTCAATTATTCCTTCATCCCTTTTTCAATTTCTAATCCTTGAAAGGCTATTTGCAGGTCCCTCAATGTCTACGGATCCAACGACTCAAGCCGGGCAGTGATCGGATCACCAAGTTGAAAGCCGATAATCCATGGGTCTTCGGCTTGATCATTTAGGCCGCATCCGGAAGCGAGAGCGATCCCCTCATCTACGATCTTCATCAAGCACTTCAACCATTACCAGGTACATGCCCTCTACTTGCCAGTAGCATTCTTGAAGGGGAACTCGCCCAACCAAGACTTCTCAGCCTCGGTGGTCCTCTCTTTATTACTTTTAGGTCCTATTTTGCATGCGATTGCTTCTTGTTTGCATAGAACTCTCTACTTAGGTTCTTGGTTTGATCTTCAGGATTTAAATATCTAACTCTTAATATAAAAAAAAATACAAAAATACTTATGCATGCATTTTAGTTCCGCATAAAAAACATTCGAGCCAACTCCAAGGAAATCAGAGCTGACTCTCATAGAGTGATAGAAAGTTGCTTCTAAGATTTCTGTCAATCGAGCCAACTCTAAATTAACAGGTGCTGACTCGCACAAACTATAGAATTACTTCACTGATAATCTGAGCCGACTTAAGTTCTGTGAGCTAACTCGCTTCCCAAGGATTTCAGTAGTAATGGCTAGTTCTAGAATTCAAAATCTTTGAATATCAAGAGTCCTAATGGCTAATTTTCGATCTCAAGAGATTCCAACAGCCATATTCATCTAGAAACACTTCAAGAAACTATAAATGGTGGATTTAAGGCAAGAGAAAAGAACTTTAATGAGGGTATATGAGGGTATTGATCATTCTAAGAGCTTTCAAGTAGAAACTCAAGTTCTCCAACAACTTCCAACTAACTTCTTGAGTTAATCTATGAAGAGTTAAGAGAGCATTGAAAAGCATTGAAGAAGCATTCAAGAAGGCCTCATTAAGAGCTTCAACTACAACCATTCAACACATTGGGTTTGTTTTAGTGTTGCTTCTTTTGCTACTTTGTTTGAGTTGTTACAAGTATAGTAGGTGGCTGTAGCTTGTGAGTTATTTATTAGGTTATTGGTTAGCCTTGAAAACCAAGTCAGGTTGATAGTGAGCCCGAGGAAACTAACTTTGTATTGGATTTTGGATTGTGAGCCTATAGGAAAACAATCCGACTGTATTCGAGGTAAATATAGTGAAAATCCCAAGAGTGCATCTTGGATAGTGGACGTAGGAGATAGGTTGCTCCGAACCACTCTAAATCTTGTGATGTTTCTGCTTTCTCTGGCTTTTGCATTCTTATTTACTTCCATACATAATACTCTAACTACTTTACTCACCACACAAGGTTTCAAAAGGCATATACTTGCTACAATTTTATAAACCCAATTCAACCCCCCTCTTGGATTGGCCAACTAGGCAATAGAAATAAACTAGGCATAGTATTAAATTCCTTTGATTTGATATAGGAGGATAATACTTATTGTTGACTCTGGTCTTGATTTTGATGATTGATAAAAAACTTAAGCATATATGAGTACTACTTGTGTGTTTAGTGTATTTATCAGATTAAGTAGTCATATCAATTAAAAGAACAAAATGCTTGTATTTTAGTTGAAGAAGTTCTTCAAATTCATGGAATTTCAAGTTATAAGAACTTTGGAACATAAGGAAGACTTGGAAGGACTTAAATTTGATTTTGGAGAAGTTTCAGCAGAGACTCAATAGAGTTTTAGAAAAATTTTAGCCAAGTGTCGACTCATGGAATAGCAAGTGTTGACTCATGGAATAGCAAGTGTTGACTCATGCATAGCAAGTGTTGACTCAAGGCCTGAGAAGAAAATGATACAGAACATACTGAATTTCAAGACTTCCCATAAGTGTTGACTCATTGTTCCAAGTGTTGACTTAAAGTATCGACTCATTAGATAAAGTGTCAGCTCATTAGTGCAGAACAGAAGACTTCAAAAGATATTTTTTGATCAAGTATTGACTCACTATTCCAAGTGTCGATCCTAAGTGTCGACTCATGGCCTGAAATGTCGACACCTGAATGGATGACAACTCTGCAATGACTAGTTTTTTGAAGAGCAAAACTTTTCCAAAATATTTGTAACGGCTAGTTTTTCCTCTCCAATAGTCTCTAATGGTCATTTAAGGTTTGAAGAGCTATATAATCAACACAAATCAAATATGGAGGTAATCCTTTGAGAGAAAAATCCCATATACAATAAGGATTCATATTTTGAGTGATTTAAGCCTTCAAGCTTTCAAGTTTCAAAGAGAACATTCAAAGTTCACATCCTCAAGCATCATTCAAGGCTTCAACAAATTGAAGACAAGCTTCTTCAACATCATCCATGGTGATGGGGACAACAACAAGAAAGAAGTTTTTGGACTAACTTACTTTTGTTTTGCAGTTAAAATAGACAAATCTAAAAAAGGGTTCGAGGCCATCTTCTCTATCAGCAAATACTTGGGCCGATTCATTAGTCGACTCAACCTAGATTCAAGCAGGATATGAGGCCACTTCTTCAATGCCCATTTTCTCCATTTGAAGCCCACTTCCCTCACTTGGATGCCATCTACTTGAAGATCATTTCCCTTAATTGGTTGACACCACATCAAGCACCTTTTTGGGAGGAGGAAGGACACCACATCAACAATTTTATAGCGAGACTGAAGCCATGTTCTATTACCCCAACAACCCTCCAACTAACTTGCCATGTGGGATGCCACATCACATGATCTACACCAACAAATAGAGGATATATCATTGCCACCTAGGAGCCATATGTCAATTGGTTGTAACCTTCCATCCATAAATGGTTGTAAAAAAACTAATTCTAGTTGAACCACCAAACCAAGAGTTGTTGGATCCAACTAGAATTAGCTAGCTCATCCTTATCCCCTCCCCATGGAAAAAATTCCCTTGGATTAAAAGCCTATAAATAGGGCCCTAGGCTCTCTCTTGTATTCATTCTATGATTCATTCTATTTGGATTAAATGAAGAAAGCTATCTTTCTTATTCTAGTTCCCCTATGTTCTCTTGTTTGGAGTGAAAAATTCTTTAGCTATAGAGTTAGAAGATAGGTTTGAGAAGAGAGTGTGAGGTTCTTGAGTGAGTGTTTGAAGGGTAGAATATCCTTGAGTGTTTGAAAGGTGGAGTGCTCCTTGCTTGATTTAAGATCCAAGCATCATTCCTTGAAGGCACCGGTTTCTACTTGTTTTCCCTTTCTTCTTCTTCTTGTTCCCATTCCAATTTTGAATCTCCTTCCATGCCTAATCTCTTATTTGATGCAGGTTTTCCTTGATTTTCCAAGTCCAAGGTGAAGGTCTCTAAGCCAAGGATCATTGCCATGGTGAGTCCTAAAGTACGGAGTGCTAGTCTTATGGTTTAGACCTCAATCCTTGAGTGAAGAGAGCTCCATCCACCAAATAATTAGCCATCATTGTCGGTAGGAAAACTCTTCCTAAGCTTCATTAGATCTAATCATTTGAAGGTTAACTTGGACTAGTAGTGATGGTTTCCTTTCCATGATGATCCTAATATCTATTTTGAACTATATCTACATTTTGGGTATTGTAATTTAGATCAACTAGTCTCCTTATGAAGATTCTTTTCTTGGATTAATTTAGACCATTTATTTGATAATTAATTGCTCAATTTTGCTTACTGGTTAGCTTGCTAAAACTCTCCATTCATCATTTTACTTTCTTCCACCATCAATTTTTTGGTATCAAGAGCTTAAGGTTCTACTAGGTCAAGTGTTTGATTGCTGAAATTTCTGTTATAGTATTCACCTAAGAATTTCATGAATTTTTGTAGTTTTTTTACATCACAAAAAAATCCACAAAAATACTTTTCCAATACCTTAGTGTTCTATAATTCGAAATATAAAATTTTAAAAAAATACTTTCCAATAATTTCTGGATTTGAAAATATGAGTTCTTAGATTAGTTTTGAAGTTCTGTCCAGAATTCTATTTCTTCCTTTATTTCATTTAATTTTCAAAAAATACAAAAATATTTTTATAAATTTTTAATTTTTAGATCTAAGATCCAACCTTTGACTTTTGTTATTTTCCACTGAAATTTTGAATTTTATAAGGATTTAGAGTTAAGAATTTGAAGTTTGAATTCAGGTTATTAAGAGTTAGCTAAACTACTGGAACCTTCTAGCATGTGCTTTCAAACTACCTTCTCAACTAAAATTCGAGTTAATCTGAAGTCAAAATTTTAAAATCCAAGATTCTTTGTCTGAGAATTAATCAAATCAATTTTATTTTGATTTTTTTTATTTTTAAAATATTAAATTTTAAAATTTTAAAACTAGCTAGTTGAAAGTTGTTCCCTAATGAGATTTTTTACAACTAGATTTCAAAACAATTTTCTTAACCAAATTCCGGGAATTAAATTTCAAAAATTAGAATCTAGAATCTTCACTAAGGGAACTAACAATTATAATTTTAATTTTAATTTTTTAAAATTTTAAAATCTTAATTTCAAATTTTTTAAAACTAGTTGACTAAAAGTTGTTAGGGCAGAAACTGTCTTGCAACAACTCTAACTTCTAGAATAAATTTTTAATCCTAATTCAAGACTTAAATTTTAAATTTTGATTTATAAATTCTGGACTTCAAAATCTAAATTTTTTAATTTAATCTTTTTAATTTTTTTTTTAGAAATTTGGGTTTGAATCACATGTTTGTGCTAATGCTAGTTGTTATGTTATCAAGTTGGTGAATTGTTTGTGCATCAATTCCTAAATCTAATTAAGGGCATTCAATCATAACAAAAGGGAAGGAGGTCATTACCTTTCCTTGGCCCAAAATAATCACCCATATTTGCATTGACCTAAACCATAATTGAAATCGAGTAGGAATCTAAAACTAGGGACACCCGCAAGTCGGGTTCAAGTGCAAGATGAGACCAAATATTAGTTAAGTTTGTACTTCTTGAAATTGGTGTCTAAGGCAAGAGGTCTAATGGCAAATTCCTTAAGTAGACTTGCAGTTTTTAATTAGGACCTCATGAAAGCGAGGGGAGCCTCCCGCAACCCCATCTCTTACCTGGCTAGTGGAAAAGGTAATTACAACTTTAATTAGTACTTAGTCAATTCCTGTATTTTGAACTTTTAGGTCTAGGAGCCCTAGAAGTTAGGTTTGTACTGTTTGTTTTGAAGCTCCATACCAATAGTCCCACACTCAATATGTTTTTACCCATGGATCATAATCTTGAATTCTTTTGAGAACCTTGACAAAAAGTTTGATACCATAAATTGGCAATTAGGGCAAATGAGAAAGGAATTAGGTCAAGTGAAGGACCATGTTGGGAGACTTGAAGAGACCCCAATGACCCCCACCGAACATGAGTCACTTAGGTCAATTCCTCAAGGTCCGAGAGTCCATCATCATGAATTCACTATTGAATACAATTCAAGACGACTTCACCATGACTTCATAGAAGAAGCCCATAGGATCCATGCTGAGCCTGAATCACCTAGTCCACCTACCCTTGGTCCAAGAGCCCAATGTCATGATCTCACCCCTGAGTATAATCCTAGATACCCCTACCATGATCAAGAGAAGAAAGTCTTTAGGAGCAATAGAACCTATGCACCCACTTTCGATGGAAATTTAGATCCTGAAGTGTATGTCAATTGAAAAAGAAAATGGATCAATACTTTGAATTTGATAAAATGTCAGAAGTAACAAAGTGTCAATTTGCCAAATCAAAGTTAGTCTGACATGCTAAAGCATATTGGGAAGAAGTTGAGCAAAAAGGTTATTCTAGTGGGGATAAAATAAATACTTGGAGAGAAATGAAGAGTAAACTGAGGGAAAACTATCTAGGTAAATATTATGAGCAAAAACTTTTAGACCAATGATACAAATTGAGACAAGATGATATAATTGTATCTTATTATATTGCCAAATTCAATAAGCATGAGGGAGATTGAGAAGAGACTAAACCCATTGAAAAATTAGAGAAAAAATCTCCTGAACCTATTGAAGAATTTAATGATGGAATAGAATCAAAGTCTTGTCCAAACGAAGGGCTAGAAAGAGAAAATCCTAAACCCGTTGAAGAACATAAGAAAGAAGTTTATAAAGCTGGGTCTAACCTTATGGATGAATATGATCAAGAATAATTACTTGAAGACAAAATAATTACCCAGTCTAAAGAAATCAACAACGTGGATGATCAAAATGAAATCCAAGAACAAAGCCATGAAGAACATCTCGAGGAGATAATAATAAACCTGGAATTAATCACTGTTGAGGATTTACATCTAGAGATTAATGAAGGATCACTGTTGACCCCATAAGTGATTTTGAAGATAACCAAACATTGGAGCATGTACATTTATTACTGACAACTCTTCAAGTGTTTGACAAGATTTTGTAGGATGTCTAACATGTTCAAACTTCAACTCCTACATTTTATTTTCTTGCTTGAGTTGTGTTGTAAGTGTTTTTGTAAAGAAGAACCCTAATAAAAATGCTAAGAAAAATCAAGTAAAAGGGTTACTTCTATAAGTGTGTGTGCCTTAGATTTTGCCTTGAGTTGGTTTGTGTGAAATTATAAAAGAGTTGGTGAGAGTTTTCTTTAAGTTCAAATTATAAAAATCCTAAAGAAGACACTCGAGCTGACCCCAAGACAAGAAGAGCCGACTCTGCTTACTGGCACGTGGCAAGGATTCTGGAATGCAGCTATCCAAGCCGACTCGATGGAAAGCGAGCTGACTCTAATGAATCTGAGTTGACTGGAATCAATCCGAGCTGACTCCTCCAATGTCCATTTCCTAAAAGTTTTTTGAGAACAGCCAGGCGAGCTGACCTGACCTAGAAAGAGCCGACTCTACCAGACCTAATTTTAAAAGCCGGAAAAAGTGAGCCGACCTGAACTGCATCGAGCAGACTCATCCAGAGTAAGGTTTTCTGAACTTGAGAAGAAGAGCCGACCCAAGCTGAAAAGAGCCGACTCCTCGAGTTCAAGAATTTCAAGATTCAAGTTCGAGCTGACCCGAGCTGTAAAGAGCCGACTCGTCCATAGTGACATTTTGTGCCCTGAGACAAAGAGCCGACTGCATTAAAGAAATGGCGACTCGACCTATCTACTCGAAGGATCCGAGCAGACTCGAAGGAATTCGAGCCGACTCGAATGTCACTTCCAGGTATCTAACGGTTAGTTCCAGAATTTATTTTTGAATACCAGAAAGTGCTCCAACGGTCTCAAATTATTTTCCAACAATCTACAACGGCTAGAATTGCCTTGGGATGATGGAAGACTTAAATTTGAAGGATTTGAACTAGCAAAAATTAATTATGAAAAGAGTTCAAAAAGGAAAAAGAGAGAGCTTCATTGAATATCCAACCAACCACAAGAGATAGAGCACAAGTGCATTCAAGTCTGTATTCAAGCCCTCAACAACTCTGATCTAAAGCTTGAATCAACTTTTGAAGAAGCCACTGAAGTCATTAAAGATTATTCAAGTACATTCAAGTGGACTTCCAACGAGCTACACCGGCAACTATCCGACAACTTGAGTTTGTCATTTATTGTTGCATTTATTTTCAATTCAATCTTTGAATTGTTGGGTTATTGGTGAGCTCGGTTGAAAAATTAAATAGGTTTTTGGTGAGCCTTGTCAAAACCAAGGTTTAGGTTCTTGGTGATCCTATGAAAACCAAGTTTAGGATTCTTTGGTGAGCCTGTTAAAACCAAAGGGTGTTGGGTTTTCTTTGGTGATCCCGTAAAACCAAAGTCTAGAGGTTTTGGATTGTGATCCTGTAAAACAATCCTACTATATTCAGGTGTGAATATAGTGAAAATCCCAAGTGGTATCTTGGGTAGTGGATGTTGGAGCTGGGTTGCTCCAAACCACTATAAATTTGGTGTGTTTGTGTTGTGCTTTCTCTACTTTGTTTAGCTTCTACATTCTATAAGCTTATCACAGCATCTACCACTTGTAAAGGATTTTGAAATATCACATTACTTGTTTAAATTTTTAAAATTCTCAATTCACCCCCCTCTTGGGTAGCCACTTGGGCAACAACTGGTATCAGAGCAGAGTCTCTGAATACACTAGAGTAAAGATTGATGGCTCATTCCATGAGTACGTCTTTGGCCGAAGGCCAATCAACAAATAGACCTCCACTCTTCACTGGCACAAATTATGCATATTGGAAAGCTAGAATGAAGATTTATATTCAAGCTGTTGATTTTCAATTGTGGAAGGTCATTCTAAAGGATCCTTGCTTCCCATAGTTAAAATTGATGGAGTGGACGTTCCTAAACCTAAAGAGGATTGCGACGAACATGACATGAAGATGGGAGAGTTAAATGCCAAAGCCATGAATCTCTTATATTGTGCTTTGGATAGTAATAAGTTTAATCGAATCTCTATTTGCTCCTCAGTAAAAGAAATTTGGGCTAAACTCGAAGTGACCCATGAAGGAACATCTCAAGTGAAATCTTTTAAGATTAATCTTCTTGTACATAGTTATGAATTATTAAGATGGAACCAAATGAAACAATATCTGCCATGTTTTCATGAATCACTGATATTATTAATAGCCTAAAAAGTCTTGGCAGGGTATATACTAATGCAGATCTAGTACAAAAAATTCTAAGATATCTTCTGGATAAGTGGGATCCAAAAGTGACTGTCATCCATGAAGCAAAAGATTTGAACACCTTATTGCTGGATGAATTGCTAAGATCTCTCATCACACTTGAACTGACCATGCAGCACCGAACTGAAGATGATCAAAAGAAAAAGAGATCGATCGCCTTTATAGCTACTATGGATTCCAAAAGGATGAAGAATCGGAAGAAGAAAGCTCCTCTACTGAAAGTGACATGGAAGATGAAGACGTTGCTATGGTCGTAAGAAAATTTAGAAAATTCTTGGGAAGAAGAAAAGGAAGATATTTTAAAAAATTTTACAAGAACAAAAAGTGCAGTAAGGAGAAAGACAAGGAAAAGGAGAAAGTGAGAGAAGTGCCCACATGTTATGAGTATAAAAAGCCAGGGCACATCAAACCAGATAGTCCTTTATTGTAAAATGGACTTAAGAAAAAAAAAAAGAAAGCAATGATAGTGACATGGAGCGATAGCGAAGCATCCTCATCCATTGAAGACGAAGAGGCTCCAAAATCTGCAAATCTTTGTTTAATGGGTCTCGAAAATGAGGTATCATCCCCTGAGCTTCAAACTGAGTTTACTTATGATGAACTGAGTTTAGCATTTCATGATTTACTTATCGAATTCAAGAATGCTGGGATTAAAATCAAGTCCTTAAAGAAACAAAACGATATTTTATTAAAAGATAAGGATGAAATTTTTGAAAAGAATAACATTTTGCAAAGAAAATTGGATAACCTTTCTTAAAGTTTTATAGTCTTGAACAATGAAAAAACTATTTTATATGAGACAAACAATATTTTAGTTGTCGAAAATACTGATTTAAAAAGGGAGGTTGAAAAGCTTAAGCCTTTAGTAGAAAAAATGACCTTGAGTTCAAATAAGCTTGAGTTAATTTTGAAAGAACAAAAAGACTCTAAAAGTAATGTTGGAATTGGACTTATTGCATTAAGAGCTAAAGGGATTTTAGCAACAAATTTTGTACCCTCAGAAGCTTCAGTTTCAAAATCTAAACTTGAAAAAGCTTTTTCATCAAAATCAATTACAAATGGCTTGAAATATGTTATCAAAAATACTATGCAAAAGTCCTTCAATTCAAGTATTTCTATCTGTACATCTACTATAGCTTCAAAGCATCATTCAAAAATGATAAAATTATCTGTTATGCATGTCATAGATTTGGGCATAAATCTTTCCAATGCAATTCTTTGAAAAGTTCCATGAACAATGCATTAAAGTGTAGAACCATTTGGGTTCCAAAAGGAACCAATGTTGCTAATCCTAAAGGACTCAAGTTAGCTTGGGTACCTAAAATCACTCATTGACTATTTTGCAGGATTGTCTTGCAGCCCAAAAATTAAAGAAAAGATGGTATCTTGATAGCGGCTGTTCAAGGCATATGACGGGTGACAAGGATCAGTTTATCACCCTACAAATGAAAGAAGGAGGATTAGTTACCTTTGAAGATAATGGCAAATGAAAAATAATCAGAATCGGTAAGATCAAGTTAACCCCTTGTACCTTTATTGAAGATGTATTGCTATTTGATAAGTTGAAAGCACAATCTTTTGAGTATTAGTCAATTATGTGATAAAGGCTTCAAAGTTATCTTTGAATCTTCTATGTATATAATAACTAACTCTCTTGACTCTAGCAACAAATTCATTGGCCATAGACTTGGAAATATCTCTATGATAGATCTAAATGATCTAGCATCTAAATGATCTAGCCATGATAAGTAGTTCCAGCCTAGTAGCCATGAATGCTAAGACCAAGGAGTCATGTCTATTATGGCATAGATGATTAGGTCATGCTAGCATGCATACTATTGCCAAATTAATCTCAAAGAACCTAGTTAGAGGCTTGCCACATTTCAAAGTTGATCTTAACTATGTTTGTGATGCTTGTCAATTTGGCAAACAAACTAGGGATAGTTTTAAATCGAAAAATGTTATTTCAACAACTATATCCCTTGAGCTACTTCACATGGACTTATTTGGACTAACTAGGACCACAAGCCTAGGAGGTATGAAATATGGACTTGTGATTGTAGATGACTTTTCTAGGTTTACTTGGATATTATTCATTGCACATAAAGATGAAACTTTTGATGTATTTCAAAAATTTCATAAGAAAGTTTCAAATGAGAAAAATCATTCTATTATTTCTTTAAGAAGTGATCATGGAACTGAATTTCAAAATCAATTATTTGATGAATATTGCACTGAACACGGCATAGATCATAACTTCTCTGCTCCTAGAACACCACAACAAAATGGTTTTGTAGAAAGGAAAAATAGGACATTGGAAGAAATGGCTAGAACAATATTATGTGAAGGTAATCTACCAAGGTACTTTTGGGCAGAAGCTGTGAATACTGCCTATTATATATTAAACCGAGTTTTGATACAACCAATTTCAAAGAAACCCCCTATGAGCTATGGAAAAGAACAAAACCAAATATCAATTATTTTCATATTTTTGGGTGTAAATGCTTTGTATTAAATAACGACAAAGATAATCTAAAAAAGTTTGATGCAAAATTTGATGAATCTATATTCCTTGGTTATTCATCACATAGCAAAGCATACAGAGTGTTTAACAAGAGGTCTCTCACTGTACAAGAGTCAATTCATGTTATTTTTGATGAAGCTAACCCTTCACCATCTAGAAAAGATGAGTGCATAGATAATGATGTAGGTACTCTACAAAAAGAAATAGAAGATCTAAACATCCAGGACAAACCAACACAAGATGAAAGTGAAATGGTGAGTAAGGATCATATTGATCTACTAAGAGAATGGAGGTATGTAACTTCACATCCTAGAAAATTAATTATTGGTGATCCTTCTCAAGGTATAAGGACTGGGTCATCACATAGGACTGCACATGATTACCTAGCCTTCATATCTCAAATTATACTACAAAGTTTAGAAAAAGCTGAAAATGATCATAACTAGATATTGACCATGCATGATGAACTAAACTAGATGGGTCAATAAGAACATACCAAATGAAAATGTTCAGTAATAAATAAATTAAAACCAGAAGAGGATATTGATTTTGATAAAACCTATGCTTTGGTAGCAAGACCTGAGACTATTAGATTACTCCTTGTATTTGCCTACTACATGAACTTTAAACTATTTCAAACAAGTCTCAAAAGTTATTCTAGTCCTGAACAAAGTTTTTTAAAATAGTCACCAGATTTTGAAAATCTTGCTTTTCCAAATCATGTGTTTAAACTGAACAAAACTTTACACGGTTTGAAACAAACATCTAGCACTTGGCATAAGCATGTTACTACTTGAAAATGTTTTGAAGAAAATGATCTGATAATTGTACAAATAATTCATTGATGATATTATCTTTGGTACAACTAATGAAGATTTTTTGTAAAGGGATTTATTGAGTTAGTACAGGTTTGGGTGAATTCAACCACATCCTTAGCTTACAAGTCAATCAACTGAAGGAAGGTATCTTTATAAATCAAGCCAAGTACATTAAGGAATTCATCAAAAAATTTGGAATTGAAACAAGCAAAGAGGCTAGCACACCAATAAGTTAAATCTGCAAGTTAGACAAAGATAAAAATGGATTCAACATTGATCAAACACTATATTGAGGTATGATTGAATCTTGTTTTATATTAGACAGCAAGGAGGCCTTACATCTTGTACTGTGTATGTGTTTGCACTGAATTTCTCTCAAACTAAACACATCAAAATTTAGGCACCATTCAATGAGAAAACATGTTTTGAACAATGTTATTATTCTTGAAAATATACCTATGGAAAATTTACTTGCTAATATTTGTATAAAACCATTAGATTTAGACAAGTTTGCATTGATTAAATTTTTGAATTAGGATTATATGATCCTATCTAAAAGAATTCTCAAAACTCCATGGATAATGCATCTAGATGACCTTCTAATTCGAATCCTAAACCTCTTGGGGATTTGATTAATACAAAAATATATCTTTGTGCTCCCTCTGCTCGAGCCGACTCAAGAAGGTGACCTGTTGATCGAGCCGACTCGGATGTCGAGTTACCTCTTTTAACTCGAGCTATAGGGTTTTGTATGTGACATTTTATTTCCAAAACCTCATCAGCTCCCTCCTAAGAACTTTCTAAATTTCTTTAAACTTCCACAAAACTACTTTAAACCCAATTTCCTTGGAATGGTGCCAAAATGATCGGTTGGGAAGAAATCTAGTAGAAGTGTTGTTGCAGCTCCACAGGAAAGGAGAAGCAAATTCCATGAAGATAATGTTCCTCGAAATGAACCACAGTCAGAAGAGGAAGGTAGCCCAGTTTCTCCTAGCAAGCAATGATCCCTAGGTATGAGACCAGTCACCTCTGGCCGACGCATTCTTTTTGAATATCTTACAGAAATCGATTTTGTGATTGGGGATTTAATTGAGGACTAGGGCTGGAGAAATCTATGTTCATTGGATATTAAGACATATCCTAATTTAGTTAAAATGTTCTACAAAAATCTGAGGTATGAGGAAAATTTCATTGAGTCTACAGTCAAAGGAAAATGAATAACCATTACTACTGAGATCCTAGGAAGTATCTTGGAGATGCCATTTGAAGGAATCGAGTATCTTGTACTAAAGGATAGATCCAAGGCTTTGCAAGCTATTTTGGAAAGGACTGAAATTAATGAGATAGGGATTCTTAAAGCAAATATGCTATCAATTGAAATGAGGGTCCTACATAACTTCATTAGTCGTATTTTCCTACCAAAAACAGGTCAATTTGACTGGTTGAGTGAAAGGGACTTGTGCTTCATGGAACTCCTAATCATTGGTGAGAAAATTAATTTACCAACAATTATGATTAGCCAGTTGAAAGAGGCAGTCAGCAAAGTCAAAGCCTGCCTGCCATATGGAATGGTCCTCACAATCCTTTTTCAAAGAGCCAATGTTGACTTGACAGGAGAAGATAACAGGGTATTTCTTCACACTAACACCTATACAGTGAAGACTTTTCAGAGAATGGGGTACTTACTGACCGATGGTACCTGGAAGAAGAAGTTTGACTTTTCTACAATTGAAGGAACTAAAGAAGTCCAGGAACAGAGAGAAGAAGAGGCTGGTGACGGTACTACTTCACACATCCCTGAGCCCCAACCACAGCATGACTCTCCAGTTCAGATGGAGTTTGATATTTTCTTTCCAGATATTTCTGGCTTGCCTGATATACCCTACAGCACACCCACATTTGATCAGGTTACTGACATTCCGAGTCAAAGTCAAGCTGCTAATGCTCCTACTTTGGATACTTCAAGTATACAAGACTTTTTGGCACAACAGATGAACAATATGATAGAGTCCATCAAGTCTTCAATGAGTGAAATGTTTGAAGTATTTCAAAGATCAGTTGATAAGAAGCTAAACCAGTTTGGAGAACAATTAGACAATTTGAAAGAAAGAATTGATATTCTTGAGAACTCCAAAACTGCATCTGGTATAAGTGAAAATGATATCCAACCAATACTCCAATTAATAGCATCCAGTTCTGATTCAACCAATAATTTAGTCACTCAAGTCCTAGAAGCATACAGAACAAAAATGGATAACTTAAGAGTCAGAATGGGATCTCTTGAGGCAGGAAAGAAAAGGGAAGAGGAATATACCAAGGGCATAGGTATAATCAGAAGTGAGTTTGGAAAGATAAGAGGGTCTGCAGAAGCTTTTACTAATGTCCAGGCTACAAAAATGCTTGCTCTATAAAAGGAAGTGGCAGTAATGAAAGAAGGAATGGAAGACTTGGTAGCTTCTAGAAGTGTGAAAAAAGTTGAAACTGAATTGAAGTCAATGAATAGCTTTCTGTGGAAGATGATGGGCAAAATTGAAGATATCTTAGCTGCTCTCAAAACTCCTACGAACCCAGATCCATAACCCATAGGTCTGAACCTATATCCTATGAACCCAAGGAACACAAAACCCCTAGGTATCAACCTAGTGCTAGTCAGGTTTTGCTTAGTTGGCCAGAACCCACTAGGATTAGTTCTCCTTATCAAAAATTAGGATCTAGTCAAATCCAGCTGAGTCGACCCAATTCTCACCCAAGCCGACTCAACCCTATTTTGAGTCAACCCACCCCTGTTACCCAGATACTAGTCAATTTCTTCTTAACCAACATACTCCTACTACCCTATTGGTTCACAAAGATAACATTGAAGAAGAAATGTATGAAGCTGATGTGAACTTAGTGGATGAGTATGAGGAAGAAGAGGAAATACATATGGCTGACCTAGAATTAGCTGACCCGGTAGTCACCCCAGGATTGAGAAATCCCATAGGACTTAGCTCTAGTTAATATATACTTAAGAGATTAGGGGTGCAAACCGTGAAGACTCTGATGCGCCCGATGCCGAGTTCACTCAATCTCACGGATGCGGCCTGGAGGATCAAGCCTTCAACCCTACGGATTCGCTGGCTTTCCATCTGATGGTCATAGGGGCAAGGAAGACTGACTCTATTGTCCGTGGCACTTGGAGGACCTGTGAGCATCCAAGAGAAGGGTTAGAAAATAGCAAGAGAAAGGAATAAGCAAGTAAGAAGGGATGGGAAAGAGTTGAGAATGGTGGTTGAGGAGGCTCTTCTTTTTAGGCATCTAGGTGGAGTTTTCAGGGGCGTCCAAGCTTGAAGATTGGTGGATGGCTTACGAAGGAGGAAGAGAACTTAGGGCCTCTCACCCCTTGATGTCCTGAAGGACAAAGGCATTCTCTCACAGAGTTCCTAGTCTATGAAGACAAGGGCTATAATGAAGTAGAAACTTCTCAAAATTTTCATTCATAAAAAACTTCTTTTGTATAAGAGGAGTGGGGCCCCTTATATAGGCTCCTAAGTCCTATTTAAAATTTAAGTAAAATGTCTACAAGTCTTCATCATGGGTGCCCAAAAATCTAAAATCTGACTCTTGAAGTCCTCCTTTGGTTGGCCTTGATTTGGTGGAAAAATTGATTCAGGGAGGGAAGAGAGGAGGTTGTCCCCATTCAAAATTTGTACTCCTTTCATGAGTCTTGGCCGATCTTCACTCTTTGGGAGGAAGGCTTCATTTAGGGGAGGTTGTCTTCAATGATCAAGGGATGCTCCATTCTTTCCTTGGCCGGTCAAGCTTCTTTGGAGAATGGCTTAATGTGGGGGAATGAAGAAAGGATCTTGTCTTCAAGAATCATGGGATGCTTCATTGACTTGAAGAACCTTCCTTGGCTGACCATGCTTCATTGTAAAAGAGCTTGATGTGGGGAGTGGGATGGAGAGGTTGTTGGCTTGGACCAAGGAAAGAATAAATGGGGCATCCAACATGCATTGACTTTGAAGTCCTCCATTTTCTCATGGCCGCCTAAGTGTCTTGGAGATGTGGCACATCCTTCTGCGAAGTGGCATCGATGAGGTGGCGCTCCAAGAGCTGAGGTGGCATTCTTCCATGGCGTGGGGAAGATGGCTTGATCCATTAATAACTGGGCATGACTCAAATGTCCACTCCATCTTAAAACAAGTTTGAGCCCAATCTTCAAGTAGACTTAGGCTTGGACCAATATAGCTAAATATAGGACCCAATGACCCAACTTGACCAAATTGGCCATGGTATATGACCAAAACAAAAAATTGAGACTAAATACATGACTCCAAAGTAAAATGCTCATGCTTAAAGCCTTATTACATGATCCAAAAGATGAAACCCTAATCAAAGATCCATAGAGGATTGAGGAGCCTTTGTCTAATCCTGGTGCCTGCACCACTAGGAATATGATTCAAAGATTTTAAGTCATTTCAATAAGCCTTAAGAATCATGGATTAGCTTCTATTAGGTCCTTAATTGGGTTAGACCTAAGTTTAGATGCATTGGACTATGTAGAGAATCATTCTAATCAAATGTTGTATTAGGACTTCTTCTCTATAGATCTTTCTAATAGTTAGATTGATAAGTCTATAGATCTAAATGGACCTTATTTATGGCTCAATGGATAGCCTGAGTCTTTAGGCTAGTCTAATCGAGTCTGATGAACTAATTGGTGTCCGAGGTAAGTTTCGCATCTTGATCATATTTTTTTGGGGCTACCTCTTACCTGGCCAAATCAGTTGGTGTCTAAGGCAAGATGGTTAATGGCAGAACCAAACCAATGATCTTACTTACCTAGCCAATATGGTTTATCAGAATCGATTACATAGCTCACTGACTTGTGTTAACCCATGTCACATTGATCCATGTCTTCTCATCTCTTCTTCTGTAATAATAAGATTAAACCCTCTAAATTATTAGGTCCATAAAAAGACGAAGTTATGGGGATAACCGAGTCTTAGCCTTCCATTAAGTGGGATGGTAATAGGTCTAATAGTTGGGTGTTCATCGATAGATCCAAAGATCGGGTGTTCATCGGTAGATCCAAAGATCGGGTGTACATCGAGATAATAGAATTGCTGCTCCTAATATGATGGCTCAGTACGACTCTCTTAACTGTGGTCAGGTGGGCCGGCCAAAGTCGAGCTTGACTATTCGTTAATTTGAAGCATCGAGTTTTGTCATGTTAATGGTTGGACACCGGGACCTTTAATAGGAGGCCTAAAGGTCGATTGAATTGCACTTTGGGCCAATACCTAAATACTAGAGGTTACTTGGAGAAGTAATCGGTTGAAGAACCTACCTTTAGATGCGCATGGATGGGCCGGCCAAAGTTGGGCTCATGTGTTGTCTATTGGACTCTAGTACCCACTTAGGAATCAAAGTGATTCGTTAGATTGTAGGTAGAGGCTACCAGTCTGAACAAAATAGTGGGAGGGCCTTTAGACTAAAGTCCATATCTATAGGATAATAATTCATATACACTAATTAGGTTTGGTTTTCCTTTCAGATGTCTTCCAACCTGTCACTCCGATCTCTTCTCGATAACCAGAAGCTTAAGGGTCCCAACTTCGATAGCTGCTATCGAAGGCTCAGGATTTTCCTGGAGCATGAACAGATCTTGTATGTGATATCAGATCTAGCACCTGAAACCCCTACTCCCAATGCTCGGGGTTCAGTCAGAGACACTTATCAGAAGTGGCTCTCTCACAGGACCACTGTCTGATGCATAATGTTGGCAATGATGAATGATGAGTTCAGTCGCAAATTCAAAGAAGCCCAACTGGAAGAAATCCTTCGAAGGTTGAAGGAGTCTTTCGGGACACCAGATAATGTTGAGAGGTATAGGGTCTCCTGTGCTATCTACAATGCATGGATGTGGATGGGGCCTTAGTCACTGATCATATATTGTACATGATCGAGATGATTGAGTGCCTGGGCAAGCTCAGATGTCCCTTGTATAAACAGCTTAGGAAAGATGTGATTCTGAATTCCCTCCCCTCGTCCTATCTAGATTTTCTCGATCATTATAGAATGAATAAGCCTGTAGTTAACTACCACGGTCTATTGGGGTTGCTGCACACTTATGAGAAAGACCACCATCTAAACAAAAGGGTGGTAAATCTAGTGGGAGGATCTTTAGCAGGGCATCATCCCTTCAAGAAAGGAAAAAAGAAAAGTAAAGGGAAATAGGTGCAGAATGCTTCTAGGCCTAATCAGGCCAAGAAAGAGAAGGCTGATAAGAGCCAAGTGGAGTGCTTCTTCTACAAGAAGCGAGGACATTGGAAGAGGAACTATCCTCTTTACGTTGTATCCCTTAACCTGAATAGGTCCAAGAAGAGGAAGCAGCCAGAAGGTGCTGGATAAGGATTTATATGATAAAACCTTGTAGTTTCTCTATCTGCGATACTACTAATTAGGTATTGGATACAGGAAGTCCAATTCACATTTGCAATTCTTTGCAGGGACTTCAAGTTAGAAGAAGATTCGAGGATGGAGAGAGATTCTTGAACATGAAAAATAGAAGCCAAGTTCTAGTCTTGGCATTGGGAGTCCTCAAACTAGTTTTCAAGTCTTGGACAATCATTTGGAATGAGTGTCATTATTATCCATCTTTTATTTTAAATGTCATTTCTGTAGGCTAATTGGTCATGTATGGTTATGAACTATCAATAAAGAATGACATTTGCAAAATCATTTGGAATGGTTCTGTTGTAATGAAAGGATATATGAATAATGGCATTTATGTACTATCATGACCTATTAGTGTAGTGTACACGTCTAGCAAACGCCCTAGGATAGATAATGTCAGCGATGCGTACTTATGGCATTGTAGGCTAGGTCATATTTATAAGAACAGGATAAATAGGTTGAAGTGCGAGGGTCTCCTCGACTTTAGTAAAAGTGTTCACTTCCAACCTGTGAGTCCTGTCTTCTTAGAAAGATGACAAAATCATCTTTTAAAGAAAAAGGTGAAAGAGCCAAAGAAATTCTAAGTCTGGTACATACTGATGTATGCGGACCTATGAATATTAGTGCCAGAGATGGGTATAGTTATTTCATTACATTTACAGATAACCTTTTGAGGTACGATTATATCTTCTTGATGAGACATAAATCTGAGTCATTTGAAATGTTCAAACGATAATATAATGAAGTAGAAAAATAAACTAGAAGATGATGCGGGACTAAAATGCATGCAATTCTTTTTGTATGTTTTATATGTAGGGTTAGATAATTAATTCCCGAATTTCAGATCAAAATTAGTTGTAGGGAATTTTTTATGAATTTTTGAAGCCAAGAATGCATATTAGAACCTAGAAAAGTACTAAAGAAGGATCGCCGGGGCTGAGAAGCCTCGGTTAGGAAAAGTTCTACGATATAATGACAGGAGGAAGAGGGGGTATACCTGACAATGTCTAAAGTGCCCCGTGAAGATCGCAGAGAAGGGATCTCTCGTTCCTCGACGGATGAGGCCTGGAAAACCGAGCCAAAGATCCACGGATACCCAACTTTCTGCTCGGTGGTCCGATTGAGGCGTGGCTGGAGTCATTGGATTCGTAGGAACTCGGAGACCTGCAAATGACCTATCAAAGGTTAGAAAACTCAGAGGAAATCAAGAAAACAAAGGAAAATAGCAATGGGAAGAAAGTTTTTGAGGGGCTGGAAGGATGGTTGGCTACAAGAAGATGGTTGCAAACACCGGGAAGAACTCTTAAACCCCTTTATGCACATAGCAGGGTAATCACCCAAAGCAATTGAAGAACACAAGGTTTATTTCATATATCAAAATCTCCCTTCATACAAGAGGCTAGGGTCCTTTAAATAGACCCTTAACCTTGGGCTCCAAGTAAGGGCACATAAGTCTTTACACAAGAATCCTTTTCCCTCTCAAACCCTAGCTAGAAAATAAAGAAACATTAGGTAGAAAAATCCCTAAAAATTCTCTTGACTTGGCAAACACTCAAAGGATGCCTAGGAGGGCGTGTTGGGCTTCTAGGAGCAGTAAAAGGCCAGCCCAAAGGGGCTCGGGCGCATGGGTTTTGGCCTCTGGAAGCTGTGGTGGCCTGGTAGCCAGGTAGCAGGAATATTCCCTGGTATCTTGATTCTTAGGGGCTTGGGCTTGGCTCATGGGCTTGATTTCTTTGGGATAGGATGCAGATGGACCTCTAAAATCATGGATGCCTTGGTATATGAATATATTTTGGCATCTGGAAGGGAATCTGGGCATCTGGAGGGCATCTGCAAGGAATCAGGATTTTCTGAATTTTCCTCCTGGGGTCTTCAAATCTTCAAGCTGGGTTGGACTTGGGCTATACTTCCATGTCTTCAATCTGGTTGGACTTGGTCTTTACTTGTATGATGTGGTCTTGAGTCTTCAATATGGTTGAATAGGACTCAAAAAATAAAATTAGCTCGATATGAGCTGACTAACACTGGACTGAACTAGCTCAACATGAGCTGACTAGTACATAACTGAAACTCAAAATACTCAAATAATAACTAAAATGGACTCAGATAGGCTAAGCCCTTATTACAGATGGACTCATAAATTATTGATCAATTCATAGAGTGTTGAAAAGCCTCTATCTTATTCTGGTTCCTTTGGTGTCCCCACCAATTCTCCCGGGGTGGGAGGAACTCGACCCTGTCGAGTGGAGATCAAGCTGCCTCACATATCTCTCAAGGAGGTCTGGGTTGAGGTGCTGCAAGTTCTCTCGAGAAATTCATGAATCGTCCAACTTTGGCTGACTTGCCATCAGACCAGGAAGCATTGATAACCGCGACCCCGGGTCATAATGGCTTGATCATCCAGGATAAGCTCGATCCGTTCTCCTCTCTCAGGATAAATTTATTAGTGGACACTCTGGGTTAGGGTCACTCACAATGAAAAAGAATAGGTTCAAAGGCTTCACTAGGTATCGCTGCCGGTTCCCTATACTCAACCAGGTCTATAATATTGAAGGTAGAACTAATGCCCAAATTCGAAGGCATGTCTAACACCTAGGCATTTGATCCAACCTTCTCTATCACTTTAAAAGGTCCGGCTCTACGAGAATGAAGCTTCTTTTAGGCCTAAGCCTAACCAAGATAGAATCCACTACATCAAATTATTTGATCCATCTTCGGGAATTAGCCAGTTTGTTTAAATTAGTGTAGGTGGTGAACATGCTGGGCACATGCAGACTCCTAACAAATGATTTAAAGGACTCAAACCTACACCTAACAAACTCGACTAAAGAGATTTATTAGGTGTTAACTACCACTTGGGCATGGGGGCATGAGTCGTGGTTGATGGGTGACACGCAGAAGAAAATTTGCTAGTAACTCCTAATAGGTGCCAAAGGGTCTGCCAAAAGTAGGTAGCAAATGGGATGGGCTCTATGGATCCTTGCAACCTAGTAACCTCAACAAAATGTAACCTAATAGTTCTAGACACATGAGAAGACTCAGGAAAGGGTAGGAAATAGGAAGTGGGTTCAGAATTAGTCTGGTAGGGTGTAGAAAAAGGTTTAGTTGGATAAAATAGGATAAAAGAAGGGGCGTCAGGGACTAATCCTAGACTAATGAGGCTAATCTTCTGAGATTGTGGAATATCTATGGGCAAGAAAAGGTCCATGCTATGGAAGGATGGGTCAACAATTTCTGGGAAGAGATCTTCAATATGAATGGCAGGAAAGGATTCATCCTGAGGGCAATGGGTTAAGTAAGCCAAATCCTAAATAAAGTCTTCTTGTTCATGGAATTTAGGAATAGGCTCTATAATTTGATCATTTTCTAGTGTTTCCTCAGGTAAAGTCCTAGTATCAGAGTTCTCTTCCTCTAATTGTTCTTCCACTATAGCTTTAGGTTGGATGTGGTCAAGGTCAACTAGCTCTGGGTTGGTTTTTACCTAGGTATCTACTGTGTCAACTAATTCTAGGTCTACAAAAGGTGTCTCCTCTTCTCCTTCATACTCATCCACTAAGCTAACATCAGCTTCATACACTTTCGCGTTAATGTAAGCCTTGTGAATCTTAGGAATGGTTGGAGAAGGTTGGCTAGCTGGAAATTGGTTAGGTTCTAGTCTCTGATTATGGGTACTACTCCTAGTAGGTTTAGGTTGCCTAAGGGATAGTAGCTCACTACTGGACTCATATTTAGGGATACTAATCCTATGAGGTTCAAGTTGATTAAGGGAAACCTAACTAGTACTAGATTGATACCTAGGGATTATGGGTTCTCTGGGCTCATAGGACAAGGGTGCAGATCTATGGGTCATGGGATTATAAGATCTGGGGTCATAGGATTTTGGGTCAGCTCTATGGTCAGGTTCTAAGGATGGATCATGGTATGGGGTCCTCCTAAGGTTGGGCTCCCTATATGGGTCAGGATATTGGGTTCTCCTAGGGTTGGACTCCCTATATGGGTCAGAATATTGGATTCTCCTAGGGTTGGACTCCCTATATGGGTCAGAGTATTGGGTTCTCCTAGGATTGGACTCCCTATATGGCTCAGAGTATTGGGTTCTCCTAGGATTGGACTCCCTATATGGGTCAGAGTATTGGGTTCTCCTGGGTTCAGTATCATAATAAGGGTCATGGTAAGGGGTTCTTCTAGGTTCAGTATCATAATAAGGGTCATGGTAAGGGGTTCTTCTAGGTTCAGTATTATTGTATGGGTCATGCTGAGGGGCTCTCCTAGGTTCAACCTCTCGATATGGATCAGGGTTTGGGGTCCTCCTAGGTTGAGGATTGTAGTACGAGTCAGGATAAGGGCTCTCCTAGGTTCGACCTCATGGTATAGATCAGGGTTTGGGGTCCTCCTAGGTTGAGGGGTCTCAAGATCTGGCTCAAACTGTGACCCATGGGTTCTTTGTATGGTCCCTACAAGGCCTTCTAACTGGTCAAACCTATTGGCAAGATGGTCAATTCTATTGTTGGTTTGGGTACCAGACTGAGTTAACTGGATCATCTGCGTAGTCATTTGGGTAGCCATCTGGGCCATTTGATCTATAAGGGCTTGAATCCTAGATTCCTGCTTATCCACGGGTTCAGGGAGATGGTGGATGAGATCGGACTCCTGATCTAATGCTCATGCAAGACTCGATCAAACCGACTATAGCTGACTAGACCTAGAGTCCAAAACTAGATGCTCAATCAAGATGGCAAACTAGCCTATAGTAACCGTGTACTCAGCCAGGCAGGTGTTAGGGGAGTGTTAGGTTCCTGATTGCCAATCTTAGACACCAATCAGAGATTGGCCAGGTAGGCGTACCAGCATACAAGCCCTTCAAGATTGAATCCCTAAACCATCGTTCTAGACACTGAGCACAAGGCACACATAGGTTAACTTGACACAGTGATCTAACAATAGCCCGGACTCGACCAGTTGGTGTCCCTAGCCCACTAGGGCAAATTAATTCTAGCTAATTTTAGGTTAAGGCTTGGGACTGAATGCAAGGGATGTGGTTTTGGGATAAGGAGAGGTGATCAAATCCTCCCCCCATCTGTTATAGTAAGAGTGCCCTTAAAAGTAAATTATGCAATGATGGTAGGCAGATGAGGATGCAAATTAGGGTTTAGATGTTTTTGGTATTTTTGGAGAATATGTATTTTTTTTTTGGTATTTTTTTAAATATAAGAAAACTTGCAAATCATGGCCTAATATGCTGGAAATATACTAAAATTAAAAGATATGCAAAAGATGCTAAACAAAATCCTAAAACTTCCAAACTTGTCTTGCTGAAAAAACAGAGCCAAAAATTTGCAGGCTGTATTTCGGCTTGCAGAAAATTCACAGGAAGAAATAAATTCTGAAAAAATTCTAAAATTACTGTGAATTATGATGAATCTAGTAAATTAATTTCAGAATTGTTGATGTTTCTATCAGGGAGAAATAATTTTAAAAAAAAATAATATACGAACTGAAAAATTATAGAAAACAAGCCCTAATCTAAGCTCTGATACCAAATGATGCGGGACTAAAATGCATGCAATTCTTTTTGTATGTTTTATATGTGGGTTTAGGTGATTAATTCCTAAATTCCAGATCAAAATTAGTTGTAGGAAATTTTTTATCAATTTTGAAGCCAAGCATGCAGATTAGAACCTAGAAAAGTACTAAAGAAGGATCGCCGGGGCTGAGAAGTCTCGGTTAGGACAAGTTCTCCTACAATATAAAGACTGGAGGTAGAGGGGGTGTACCTGACAATGTCTGAAGTACTCGGTGGAGATAGTAGCGAAGGGATCTCTCGTTTCTCGATGGATGCGGCCTGGAAAATTGAGCCAAAGACCCGTGGATACCCGGCTTTCTGCTAGGTGGTCCGATTGAGGCATGGTTGGAGTCATTAGATTCGTAGGAACTCGGGGACCTGCAAACGATCTATCAAGGATTAGAAAACTCAGAGGAAATCAAGAAAACAATGGAAAAAAGCAAAGGAAAGAGAGTTTTGGAGGGGCTGGAAGGATGGTTGGCGGCAGGAAGATGGTTGCAAACACCGGGAAGAAGAACTCTCAAACCCCTTTATGCACACAGCTGGGTAATCACACAAAGCAATTGAAGAACTCAAGGTTTATTTCATATATCAAAATCTCCCTTCATACAAGAGGCTAGCATCCTTTAAATAGACCCTTAACCTTGGGCTCCAAGTAAGGGCACATAAGTCTTTACATAAGAATCCTTTTCCCTCTCAAACCCTAGCTAGAAAATAAGGAAACATTTGGTAGAAAAATCTCTAAAATTTCTTGACTTGGCAAACACTTCAAGGATGCCTAGGGGAGTGTGTTGGGCTTCTAGGAGCAGCAAGAGGCTGGCCCAAAGGGGCTCGGGCGCATGGGTTTGGGCCTCTGGAAGCTGGGGTGGCATGGTAGCCAGGTAGCAGGAATATTCCCTGGTTTCTTGCTTCTTAGGGGCTTGGGCTTGGCACCTGGGCTTGATTTCTTTGGGCTAGGATGCAGATGGACCTCTAAAATCTTGGATTCCTTGGTATATGAATATATTTTGGCATCTGAAAGGGAATCTGGGCATTTGGAGGGCATCTACAAGGAATCAGGGTGTTCTGAATTTTTCCCCTGGGGTCTTCAAATCTTCAAGCTGGGTTGGACTTGTGCTATACTTCCATGTCTTCAATCTGGTTGAACTTGGTCTTCACTTGTACGATGTGGTCTTAAGTCTTCAATATGGTTGAATAGGACTCAAAAAAATAAAATTAGCTCGACATGAGCTGACTAACATTGGACTGAACTAGCTCAACATGAGCTGACTAGTACAGAACTGAAACTCAAAATACTAAAATAATAACTAAAATGGACTCAAATAGGCTAAGCCCTTATTACAGATGGGCTCATACATTATTGATCAATTCATAGAGTGTTGAAAAGCCTCTATCTTATTCTGGTGTGATGGGGGACTAATATGCATGTAATTCTTTTTGTATGTTTTATATGTGGGGTTAGGTGATTAATTCCCAAATTTCATATAAAAATTAGTTGTAGGGAATTTTTTATGAATTTTTGAAGCCATGCATGCAGATTAGAACATAGAAAAGTACTAAAGAAGGATCGCCAGGGCTGAGAAGCCTCGGTTAGGGCAAGTTCTCATACAATAATAAGATTGGAGGTAGAGGGGTGTATCTGACAATGTCTGAAGTGCCCGGTCAAGATCACAGCGAAGGGATCTCTCGTTTCACGATGGATGCGGCCTGGAAAACTGAGCCAAGACCCGTGGATACCTGGCTTTCTGCTCGGTGGTCCGATTGAGGCTTGGCTAGAGTCGTTGGATTCGTAGGAACTCGGGGGCCTGCAAACGACCTGTCAGGGGTTAGAAAACTCAAAGAAGATCAAAAAAATAAAGGAAAATAGCAAAGGAAAGAAATTTTTGGAGGGGGCTAGAAGGATGGTTGGCGGCAGGAAGATGGTTGCAAACACCGAAAAGAACTCTCAAACCCCTTTATGCACACAGCAGGGTAATCACACAAAGCAATTGAAGAACTCAAGGTTTATTTCATATATCAAAATCTCCCTTCATACAAGAGGCTAGGGTCCTTTAAATAGGCCCTTAACCTGGGCTCCAAGTAAGGGCACATAAGTCTTTACATAAGAATCCTTTTCCCTCTCAAACCATAGCTAGAAATAAGGAAACATTAGGTAGAAAAATCCATAAAATTCTCTTGACTTGGCCAACACTCCATAAAAACCTGGGGTCTTCAAATCTTCAAGCTGGGTTGGACTTGGGCTATACTTCCATGTTTTCAATATGGTTGGACTTGGTCTTCACTTGTATGATGTGGTCTTGAGTCTTCAATATGGTTGAATAGGACTCAAAAAAATAAAATTAGCTCGACATGAGCTGACTAACACTGGACTAAACTATATCAACATGAGCTGATTAGTACAGAACTGAAACTCAAAAAGCTCAAATAACAAATAAAATGGACTCAGATGGGCTAAGCCCTTATTACAAATGGACTCATAAATTATTGATCAATTCATAGAGGGTTGAAAAGCCTCTATCTTATTCTGGTGCCTTTGATGTCCCCACCATGGTGCCTTTGGTGTCCCCACTAGAAGATGTATCAAAACCCTTCGATCAAATCAAGGTGGTGAATATCTTTTTGGAAGTTTCTGACATATCTCAAAGTGAATGGGATTCTCTCTCAGTGGACACCTCTAGGGACACCTCAATTAAATTAAGTATTTGAAAGAAGGAATCGATCCTTGTTAGACATGGTTCGGTCCATGATGGGCTTTGCTTTTCTGCAATTATCCTTCTGGGGATATGCTCTGGAATCAGCCTGTTACCTCTTGAATTGGTCTTGATTAAATATATTAAAAAAATCCAATATGAGATATGGACTGGATGTAAGCCGACATTCTCACACCTTCGGGTCTGGGGTTGCCCGGTGTTGGCATGGAGTCCCTGGATCGGTCGATCAGAGCCGTTGCATCATAGGACCACTCCATGGTTCACCTGCAAAATAGGTCCCTTATCGGAGTTGTTCCAGTGGAGGACACTCCGATGCCTAAGTCAGGGGAGGATTCCAGCCACAGAATGTGGAAGATGTCGAGAGTGGAAGAGAAAAAGAGTTCTTGGAGATTGAAAGTGTATATGTGCGAGATTATTCACACGTACCACTCAAGCCATCCTTCTTACCCATATTTAAAAGATGGCCTCCGATTTGTGGCCCGCTCTTTTTTTGGAGATCATGGGGAGCCAATCTCTTCCATGATTGGTGATCGTGCATTGTCAATGAGCGATTCTGGCCAGATTGGAGGCGTGGCTGCAGGAATTGCATGCCATGGTCATGGCATGATGAGTATCGATTGTAACCATTGGTTATAGTTTCCTTTTTTGAATAGATTGTGGTTCAAGCTTCGGGTTTCCCCTTGCATGGGCCGAAGGCTTGATATTTCCCTAAGACCGGAGATCATGTCTACGGCGGGGACCGAAGTTCGTATCTTCGAAAGTTGATGAGTAGTTCAGACTTCGGCCGGGGCCGAAGGTGCTACCCGAAGGTCTGGCCTTCGGATGTTGTAGTTTGGTGTGAAGCCTGGAGTTGCTTGCAGTTGGCCTTCGCTTAGTCCGAAGTCCGTAGTCCGTAGAACCGGGGCTTCAATAAGTCAAACCAGAGCCTGGTTCATAACTAAACCAGGATATCGCAACAGTTGCCCTCCTACTCTCAGTTGTCGAAGCGAAGATCTGCCTCAAGAAGTGAGAGTATTATGGCCTTGTCGCTTTCTTCCTGAGAGACGGCGTAGTAAATGATTACGGGACCTCTATTTGGCTGTCCATCATGATTTGAGAATCAGATGATGGACAGGTGCCATTCCCGGATTGACAAAAAGTAGGTGGCCCTGAGGCTATCTCTCCTCATCTCGTTGCAT
The DNA here is from genome assembly GCA_021397845.1 of Areca catechu. Taxonomy (NCBI): domain Eukaryota; kingdom Viridiplantae; phylum Streptophyta; class Magnoliopsida; order Arecales; family Arecaceae; genus Areca; species Areca catechu. Next base: position 136,604,346 of record CM038051.1, on the reverse strand, counting down.
AATGGTTGAGGCAATCTTTTGGTTGGGATTTAGATAGTTGTGGTGGCTGTTCTCCGCCTGTTGAATGAAGGATAGATCTTTTCCTGGTAGTCAGTTGTAAGTGGGTTACCTCCCAGGGTAACCTTGAGTCAAATTAACCCTCTATGGTGGTCCAGAGACCCTTACTTTTCTTTTGGGGAAGGGTGAAAGTCTGGGCAAGGAAGATTCTTCAATCTCGTCTCATTCTCCGCCCAAACCGTTTTGGAGTACCAGTCTACTCTTTATGTAGAATCCTCTTTCTGCCCCTTTTCTTCATTCCTTTATCATGGAAGAGACCTTAGAGAGTCAGGGAAAGCAGGTTGGGCCCTCGGGGGCCGAAGATACAGTAGGTCCGGAGTCAGTCCCCAGCTCGGTTCCTCAGAGCAAGACAACCCTTCTTTGGGAACGCTATCGCATTCCTGAGGAATTTCATTTTGTCCTCCCTGCACTCGAGGAGCGGGCGAACAAAGCTCCCCTTGGGTTCCTAGCTGTATACGAAGATCACTTGAAGGCTGGTCTTCGGTTTTCCCTGCACCCCTTCTTTGTTAAGATTTTTTGCTTGTACCAAGTGGTGCCAGTGCAGTTGACCCCAAATAGCATCAGGAACATTTGCGGGTTCCTGGTCATGTGCAACATCACCAATGTAGAGCCTAGGACCAACTTGTTCTCGGCCCTTTTCATCCTCAAGAGGGACTTCCACAGCAATGGATGGTGGGTGATCGATCCTAGATCGGGCCGCAGGGTGATTAAGGATATGCCCAGTGCCATCCACGGGTGGAAACCTGTCTTTGTATTTGTGTTGTCCTTCGACCCATAGGGCTTCAACACTGAGTTGAAGAAGCCTCGCCTGACCGCCAATGACAGAAAGAAAGTCTTAATGGCCGATCAGTTGGATTATGATCTTCTGACCAACTCGGAAGTTGCTCCTATCCGGGAGTTGTTGGAGGAGAGGAACCTCCATCGAGCGGGAATCAGTAAATTTCCCTCACTAGGTATAATAGTGGAAATTTCTGCTCTTCTTCTTTAGGTTTCATCGTAGTTCATTTAACTGAGGTGATCCCCTTTGCCTGCAGGTGGTGGGATGAAGTGCAATTTGAGCTAGCTTCGCCAGACTTTGGAGACGAGGGTGGCACAAGCCCCTTCCACCAGGTCTGCAGCTCAGAAGAAAGCTCGAAGAGATGGTCCTGAAGGGGACCAAAGCACTTCATCTTTCCAAGGCGCCTCGGGGAAAATGCAGCGACCATGGAAGGGGTTCCAGTGAGGCCTTGTCCAGTCGAGACTCCAACGGCGGTCGCCTCCCCAGTTGACACAACAAAGGGCCCACCTCAAGGAGTGGATGTGCCACCGGTTTGTCCCTCTGCTGTCGATAGGGGCAAAGCATGGCAAGTCGAAGGAGAGTCCATCTATAGAGCTTCTTCAGCCGGAGGTCGCTCGACGAACCCTTCGAAGCTCCCGCCTATAGGAGAGCTGCTAGTTCCAGAGGAAGCCAGACATGCGTTCAAGGGTACGATACAGCCCTGCAACCTGGCAATTCTCTGGAATCGGAGCTTTCTCAAGGTGTCTGATTCTGGCTTCACCGCCCTGCAACAGGTATGACTATCACCACCTCCTTTGCCTTGAGAGTTATTTGACCCTTGATTCTTCTTTTTTGATATAGTTGGTCTATGACTTCACCTTCATGGAGGAAGGCATGGGGAACGTGGACAGCCTTATCTACAACCTCAAGGAGGAGCTTCAGACTGCTAGGGCTGCCAGGGAAGTAGCCAAGGAGCTGAAGCAATCCATGGAGGACCGTCTTTTTCGAGTAACTGATGAAGTTCGTGACCTGAAGGGCAAGCTGAAGAGCACCCACTCGAGGATAGCAGGACAAGAGGCAGGGTGGAACAGGAGCACAAAGCAAGTTGAATCCGTGGAGTGGACTGCCAGGAAGAATCAGGAGAGGATGGAGAACCTGTCCAAGGTGGTGGAGGAGGCTTCTAAAAGGGCCGAAGAGGCGATCCTGGAATTTGATGCTGCCAAGAGGGAGGCCAAAACTGCCAAGAAGGAGTTCGAAGCTTTGAGAAAGTAATTAGACAATGTCGTGGCTGACTTCAAGATGTCTTCGCAATTTCATACAGAGATTGATGAAGCATCATTGTATGCCTACCAGCACGGCTTCAATAATGGGCTTTCCAAGGTAAAGGAGACCCTCCCTCACCTTGACCTTTCGAAGATCCCCTCCTACAACATAATTAGAGAGGAAGGAGAAGAAGTGAAGGAGGCCGAAGCCGCAGGGGAGGTCGAGAAGTCGCCATGTCTGGCGGAGGAGGCTGCTACCCTAGTCAAAAATCTGGAGGTGACCCCAGCTTTGATCTTGGCCCAGGAGGTGACTCAGGCTGGAGGAGTCCAGGCTGAAGGTTCTCCCATCCCAGCCCAGATTGATGAGATCCTCTACGAACAAGTTAATAGGTTGCTCCAATCCTATGGTGTGGAGCCTTCTCCTGCTGATGTTGAGTGACCTGGATCACTTTGAATGTATTTTCTTCCTTTCTTACTTGTATTGCCGATGAACTTTGTACTACAATTTTCCCAGATTTTAGAATGAATTCTCCTTTCCTTGCATATGCATTGTTGTGCCTCATGTGTAGCCTGAAACGGTTCTATCATTTCTCCTTTTTTCTAGTTGAACGATAGCCTCCAAAGGCCATCCAGTCAATAAGAGTCGATTTTACCATTCTCTTTTCTACTTGGTTTAATAGTCGTGGCCGAAGGCGTAAGGATGAATCCTTGAACGGACCAAAACTCCATTGCATTGCCTTCCTTCAGATGTTTAGCTTGTCCATTGGGGCAGACAGGAGTCATCTCCCCGCCAATCAATAATTAGGGGGATTTGAATAGGATTACCGTTGTCCATGTGGCACGTCAAAATTCATACAATCGTAATCTCTTGTGCCTTATGAGCTGTCGGGCCTCTTTTTCCTAAAAAGAGACCATTAATGATGCCGTCGCATGATGCGGATTTCTCCGGATTCGAAGCGATGGCGGTTACGGTCCTGGGGGTGGCTTTCGAGAGACTTTTTGGTTCTCGAAGCATCACCTGGACACATGGTGCCTTCTCATACGGCCGGGAAGGACGTGGGATGCACCTCCCTGTAATCGATCGTGGGTGCAGTGTTTCTATAAATAGGACTTTGCCCCCTGCTATCGAAGGCCAACATTTCTGTTGGTGTCTTCCTTCTATTAGCCATGAGGTTCAGCACTTCTGAGCTCCGTCGTTCAGTGAAGAGGAGGGCTATTGACCCCAAGAGGAAGCGAAGTTCGGAGTCATCTAGGCCTGTAGGCAAAGAGGAGGAGCCTCTGGTGGACCGTCTCGAGAAGAAGGTACGCCTTCTGGAGGCTCAGTTGAGGGAGGCCCGGGCCCAAGTCACGGTGACAACCACGGCAGTGGAGGAGGTGAAGAAGGAGGCAGTAGATGCCGTTGCAAACTTCAGAACTTCTGTCTCATTCAAGGATGAGCTCAAAGGGGTGGCCCTGGACTCCTTCCAACAGGGTTTTTGGAGTTCCGGAGGAAAGCCTCCAAGTTTTATGACTTGAAGGGCTTGGAAAATATCAAACCCTCCGTTCCCTTCCCCGGCCATGAATTCGATTCTGACTCCGATGAGGGGTCGGACTCAAGTTCGGACGGGAACCCCAGTGATGCAGAACAAAGAACAAAGAAGCGTATGCGGAAGTAAATTTAGGATTAATTTCTTTTTTTCTTTTTTTTTTTTTTTTTTTTATATTTCAGAAATTGGCTTTGACTCAAAGTAAAGCTAAACTAAGTTGAAGGAAACTAGGTAAGGATTGAAAGCACAATTTAGAAGAAACTAAATTATCAGAGTAGTTCAGAAGTAACGGATCGCTGGGGGTTGAGAAACTCCCAGACCTAGGGATTCGCTCTGAACTTTCAATAGAACAGAAATAGAGAGGAGAGATGGTTTACCAACCAGACAGTGATCTTCTCAGGATTTGGGTGGAAAACTCTCTCGAGCAGATTGTTGGATCCTCGGATTCGGCTATCTTCGCAATGGATCCTCCAATACTGGTCTTGTGGTTTGGTCGGCTTCTCCTGGACTCAAGATCTGGGAAGAAGAAAAAAAAGTGAGGGATTCAGAGACTCAGGAAAGGATTTACCAGTTCGAAGAACTTGAAGGTTGATGTCGCTGAGATACGGATTCTCTTGAAGGCTGATTCGACTCCCTCTGGAAAGAGCTTTGGATCTGAAGTATCCGGACTGGAGCTGGATGCTGGTGGTCAGCCTGGACTTGGAGAGAGAGGCCGTGGGAGGTGGAATATGCTAGGGTTTGGTGGAACGAGAAGGGTGATGGCGGCTAGGGTTTGGGAGTGGAGTAGCTAACCTAGGGTTTGGGTTTTGGAGATCTCACACCTCCTCAATGTTCCTGGGGAACCCGGATTTACTCCCTCACGGAGCTCAACACTTGGATGCAAGTGCAGAAGAGAGAAAACACAAAGTTTGCTCACAAAAAAATTGGTTTCATTCATTTGATTTTTTTCAAGAGTTACATAGAGTTGAATATATAGACATAACAAAGAAATAAAATTTCATACACTTCCCATGTGGGACTAATAGGACTAACCAAGTTGAATATATAGACATAACAAAGAAATAAAATTTCATACACTTCCCATGTGGGACTAATAGGACTAACCCACACTTTAGGCATCAAATTCTCTTCCCAAGACTCCTTCCATGAGTGGGCAGCCCAAAAACTCCATGAAAACTTGAAAATCAGCTCCAAATGGCAGGTTATGGGGGTGTCTCCTAGTATGTCTCCATGAATCAAGTATTTCCCTTCATGGTTTGGCTCTTTTGGACACCTCCTAGTCTTGCTCCACAAGTTTAGGCTTCTTCCTTTCATGGCTTTGGCACTTTAGGAAACTTTTGGGTGCCTCCTTGATTTTCTCCCCAAGACATGCTCTCTTCCCTTTATAACTTGGGTTTTTATGGAACATTGTGGGGCACCTCCTTGATCCTCTCTTCAAGAAAAATTCTTGCCATCCTGGCTTGGGTTTATCTGGAAAGAAGTTGGCTCCTCCTTGGATTGAGGTATCTTGATGGATTTCTCCCCCAAGTGGCGCATGAAAGAAGGGACCTGCTTTATTGTGGTGTGGGGACCAAGGCACACTGGATGGAGTTGTGGTGCCTCCTGGACTCTGGCGTGTGGCTGGGAGTGTGGCGCCCACTTGCTTGGTCCTGGGAGAAAATGTGGCACCTTGGAGAAGACCTAGACCACTACTAGGACCTGTATTGAGTCAACATGACTCAACAAAATTTAAATTACAGGGAAATACAGACTCAAACTAAAATTAAGTTGACCAAGTCAACCCTTATTACAAAACCAGAAAACCCTATTTCTTCGGGCAATGTCAATCAGAGATCCAGATGGAGCCCTGAAGTCTTCTTCTGAGTCTGGTGCCCGCACTAATTCTCCCGGGTGGGAGGAACTCGACCCTGTCGAGTATGGATCAAGCTGGCTCTAGTATCTCTCCAAGAGGTCTGGGTCCAATTCTTGTAATTCTTCTCGGGAGATCCAAGAGTTATCAGAATCTGGCCTTCCTTGCCAGCGGTCCAGGTATCTTTGGTATCCTTGATTACGAGTAGAGATAACCTGACCATCCAGGATCTTTTCAATCTGCTCTTTCCTCACAGGCCAGTTTGTTGGTGGACACACAGGGTTGGGATCACTCTCAAGAGCAGGATTAGGCTCAAAAAGGCTCACTGGGAATCACAGCTGGCTCTCTATACTCTACTAGGTCTGTAATGTTGAAAGTGGAGCTAATGCCTAGTTCTAAAGGCAAGTCGAGCACATAGACATTGGACCCTACTCTCTTCACCACTCTAAATGGTCTAGCTCCTCTAGCATGTAACTTTCTAACAGTTCCAGGAGGAAACCGTTCAGGCCTTAACCTAATCATTACATAGTCTCCCTCAACAAAAGTTTTTGATGCAGAACAAAGAACAAAGAAGCGTATGCGGAAGTAAAATTAAGATTAATTTTTTTTTTTTTTTTTATGTTTCAGAAATTGGTTTCGACTCAAAGTAAAGTTAAACTAAGTTGATGGAAACTAGGTAATGATTGAAAGCATAATTTAGAAGAAGCTAAGTTATCAGAGTAGTTCAGAAGTAACGGATCGCTGGGGGTTGAGAAACTCCCAGACCTGGGGTTTCACTCGGAACTTTCAACAGGACAGAAATAAAGAGAAGAGATGGTTTACCAACCAGACAGTGATCTCACAGAATTTGGGTGGAAGAACTCTCTCGAGCAGATTGTTGGATCCTCGGATTCGGCTATTTTCGCAATGGATCCTCCAATACAGGTCATGTAGTTTGGTCGGCTTCTCCTGGACTCAAGATCTGGGAAGAAGAAAAACAAGTGATGGATTAAGAGACTCAGGGAAGGATTTACCAGTTCGAAGAACTTGAAGGCTGATGTCACTGAGATCTGGATTCTCTTGAAGGCTGATTCGACTCCCTCTGGAAAGAGCTTTGGATCTGGAGTACCCGACTGTAGCTGGATGCTGGTGGTCGGCCTGGACTTGGAGAGAGAGGCCGTGGGAGGTGGGATAGGCTAGGGTTTGGAGGATTGAAGTGGATGGTGGGTGGCTAGGGTTATGGAGTAGAAGTGGCTAACCTAGGGTTTGGGTTTTGGAGATCTTACACCTCCTCAAGGTTCCTGGGGAACCCGGATTTACTCCCTCACGGAGCTCAACACCTGGATGCAAGTGCGAAAGAGAGAAAACACAAAGTTTGCTCAGAAAAAAAATTGGTTTCATTCATCTGCTTTTTTTCAAGAGTTACATAGAGTTGAATATATAGACATAACAAAGAAATAAAATTTCATACACTTCCCATGTGGGACTAATAGGACTAACCCACACTTTAGGCATCAAATTCTCTTCCCAAGACTCCTTCCATGAGTGGGCAGCCCAAAAACTCCAAGAAAACTTGAAAATCAGCTCCAAATGGCAGGTTATGGGGTGTCTCCTAGTATGTCTCCATGAATCAAGGATTTTTCCTTCATGGTTTGGCTCTTTGGACACCTCCTAGTCTTGCTCCACAAGTTTAGGCTTCTTCCTTTCATGGCTTTGGCTCTTTAGGAAACTTTTGGATGCCTCCTTGATTTTCTTCCCAAGACATGCTCTCTTCTCTTTTATAACTTGGGTTTTTATGAAACATTGTGGGGCACCTCCTTGATCCTCTCTTCAAGAAAATTCTTGCCATCCTGGCTTGGGTTTATCTGGAAAGAAGTTGGCTCCTCCTTGGATTGAGGTATCTTGATGGATTTCTCCCCCAAGTGGCGCATGAAAGAAGGGAGCTGCTATCTGTGGTGTGGGGACCAAAGCCTGCTGGATGGAGATGTGGTGCCCCCTGGACTCAGGCGTATGGCTGGGAGTGTGGCTGGGAGTGTGGCGCCCACTTGCTTGGCCTTGGGAGAAAATGTAACACCCCAGGTTGAAGCCTTAGTCCACTACTGAGTCAACATGACTCAACAAAATAAAATGCAGGTAATACAGACTCAAACTAAAATTGAGTTGATTAAGTCAACCCTTATTACAAGCCAAAAATCCTAATTCTTCGGGCAATGTCAATCAGAGATCCAGATGGAGCCCTGAAGTCTTCTTCTGAGTCTGGTGCCCGCACCAATTCTCCCGGGTTGGGAGGAACTCGACCCTGTCGAGTATGGATCAAGCTGGCTCTGGTATCTCTCCAAGAGGTCTGGGTCCAATTCCTATAATTTTTCTCAGGAGATCCAAGAGTTATCAGAATCTGGCCTTCCTTGCCAGCGGACCAGGTATCTTTGGTATCCTCGATTACGAGTAGAGATAACCTGATCATCCAGGATCATTTTAATATGCTCTTTTCTCACAGGCCAGTTTGTTGGTGGACACACAGGGTTGGGTTCACTCTCAAGAGCAGGATTAGGCTAAAAAAGGCTTACTGGGAATCACAGCTAGCTCTCTATACTCTACTAGGTCTGTAATGTTGAAAGTGGAGCTAATGCCTAGTTCTGAAGGCAACTCGAGCACATAGGCATTGGACCCTACTCTCTTCACCACTCTAAATGGTCCAGCTCCTCTAGCATGTAACTTTCTAACAGTTCCAGGAGGAAACCGTTCAGGCCTTAACCTAATCATTACATAGTCTCCCTCAACAAAAGTTTTGACTCGCCTTTGAGAATCAACCAACTTCTTATAAGTTTCATTACTTAAATTTATTTTGGCATGAATTTCTTTATGCAAGTCCTTTACATGCTATGCAAGTGCATCAAGAGACTTATGTGTGTGGACTAATAGTAAAATCAGATCAAGTGGTGTATGAGGCTTGTATCCATGAACAATTTCAAAGGGACTCTAGCCTATAGACCTATTGATCGAAACATTATATGCAAATTTAGTCCTGGACAAAATACAAATCCCAATTCCTGGTGCTCTCAATCAAACCAAAATCTAAGCCAAAGCCTAGTAAAGGGTCAAGAAAATTAAACTAGACTGACGACGCATTCCTAAAGAATGGACTTTATTCCAAAGGAACCCTAGGTCTAAACCTAACAAACTAAGGCTCTCTAGGTTTGACCTTGGGTCGGAGGAGGGCATGCAGAGCATGAAAACTTATTATGGATGCCTAGTAGGTGCCATAAGGTCTTCCAGAAGTAGGTGGGAAACCTAATAGGTTCTAAGGAGTCTTGCAACCTAGAGATTTCAGTAAAGTGTAATCCCATAGCTCTAGAAACATGAGAAGATTCAGGGAAGGGTAGGAAATAAGAATCAGAGTTTTGAGGTGGCTTATCGGAAACAAGAAACAAACCTTGGTTATTCATGATGACCTTAAAATGAGGACATTGTTCTATAGGTGCACTCATCCAAACCTCATGATTTGCTCTAGGAGGGTCTACAAGTGCAAGTTCTAGGATAGGCTGGGTGCTCCTAGAAGGTGGAAGGTTATCAGGAAGGTCTTTGGAATGTTTATTTAGAAAGTCCTCTAAGCTACTGTCTTTTTCTTGTTCTTGGACCTTCTCAATGGGCAATTCTTGTGAACCCCTTCCTTCGTCACACTTCTCTACCAGATTTGACTCAGGGGTGTCTTCTTTGGATTCCTCAATGAGTTCAGGGGTATTCTCACTTAAACTTTCATTTGGTGTAATTTCCTCTTCCTGAACTTCCTCAAAAGGGTCTTCTCTTAGGGTTAGCTCCTGAATTCCTTGAGTGGCAGGGGTCCCCTCAATAACCCCATTAGGTAGGAGTTGGTTAATTGAATTATCGGGAGAGATATCCTCAAATTCTTCTTCTTCATATTCATCTATCAAACTTATGTCAGGCTCATATATTTCTTCCTCAATCTCACTGAAAGGTTCTAATCTATTCTCCTTTGATTCCTCTTTAAGTATGGCTCTGGTCAAGTCAACTAATTTTGGGATGGCCATGCCTAACTCCTTCTCAGTGTTATCCTTCTGGTCAAGAGGTGACACAAGTGGGAATTGACAAACAAAAGTCTAGTTCACTACGGGTGTCGGATCAATTGGAACTTGACTCAAGTTGGTAGAGGTTGGCTTTAAGTCCAAAGTACTTGATTGGTTATATCTTAAAGACCACTCATAGTCTTGGGCTTCTTGGTAGGCTCGGTCTAACTTATTGGTTATTTCAAGGCATAGCTTCCTATAAATGTCTGGGTGTAACCCAACCCTAAACCTCGATGTGATCTGAGCTTCGATCTCAATGGTATTGCATTTCATGTCATACCACTGGAAGTCCTCGATATATTTAGACACAGGCCTATTACCTTGTCGCAATTGGTACCATTGGTCTAAAAGTCTTTTCTCATAGGATCTACCTAGGTACCTATCTCTCAACTTACTTCTCATATCTCTCCAAGTATATATTTCCTCTTTTCTTTGGTAACACTCATGCTCAATAGCATACTAATGCGACCTAGCATGTTTGGTGAACTTGGTTTTGGCCAACCTAATTTGTCCTAATTTCGATATGTTAGTGCACTCAAAATACTGATCCATTTGTTCTTCCACTTAATATATGTCTCTTGTCTTCCATCAAAAGTGGGTGCATAAGGTTCGGTGTTCCTAATAGGTCCCTTTTCTGAGTCAACCAAGTATGGATATAGGCTCCTAGGGTTATGCTCGGGATCATGGTATAAGGTCCTCCTAGGCTCCTGGCATGGGTGAGGTTGGGGCCTATTAAATTTTGGATCAGGGGTCCAATTTTTATGTCTACGTTTCTCAAGTCCCTGGGCTCGGTCTCTAAAATGGGCAAAACCCTCATTCATATCCTGACTCAATTTGGTCATACTTTCGGTAAGAGTTCTAATCATTGCCTCTAAATCAGGTTGGGTTTGACCAGGTTGGTAGGGTACTTCGTTCCAGGTGGACATGATGATGCAAGCAAGCACACCAAATGAGACTCGACTGAAATGACTACGGCCTAACTAGACCTAGAGCCCAAACTAGATGCCCAATCAGAGTGGCAAGCTAGCCTGTAGTAACTCGGGACTCAGTTAGGCAAGTGTAAGGGGAGTGTTAGGTCCCTAATTGCCAATCCTAGACACCAATCAGAGATTGGCCAGGTAGGTGGACCAGCACACAAGCCCTTCAGGATAGAATCCCTGAACCACCATTCTAGACACTGAGTACAAAGCACATACAGAGTAACTAGACAAACTGACTCAACATTAGCCTAGACCCGACTTGTTGGTGTCCCTAGCCCACTAGGGCAAATTAGGTCTAATTAATTTTAAGATTAAAGGCTTAAGTTCGAATGAGTGGGTGGTGGTTTTGGGCTAAGGAGAGGTTATCAACTCCTCCCCTTATCTTAGATGCTCAAATGCCCTTAAGATGAATTAAGAGATGATCACTCAAAAATAATTGAATCGCAAAAACATAAAAACAGAGTTGCTGTAATTTAATCCTCAGAAATTTCCTCATTGGTAGGCTTGGGTTCTCCCTCATTAATGTCATCCTTAGGATTCTTACCACTTAGCTGTGCACAAGCCAGTCCTATGCATGGGCACTGACTAGATTTATGGCCTCTTTCTCCATAAAACAAACATTCTTGAGATATAGGAACCTGGGTCACACTGGGTTTCAAGCTAGTAGAGACCTTACTTGGGCATGGGTGTGGATCTAAATGGTTTGATCTAGAAGACTTGGGTTGTTGAGTGACTGGTCTAGAATATTGTAAGGACCTCTCATAGACATGATCCACACTATAGATATCATGGTTAGGCTTCCTAAGGTTATGCTCGGGATCACGGTATAAGGTCCTCCTAGGTTCCTGACATGGGTGAGGTTGGGGCCTATTAAATCTTGGATCAGGGGTCCAATTTTGATGTCTACGTTTCTCAAGTACTTGGACTCGATCCCTAAACTGGGAAAAACCCTCATTCATGTCCTGACTCAATTTGGTCATACTTTTGGTAAGATTTCTAACCATGGCCTCTAAATCTGGTTGGGTTTGACTAGGTTGGTAGGGTACTCCATTCCGGGCAGACATGATGATGCAAGCAAGCACACAGAATGTGACTAGACTAAAGCGACTACTGGCTCACTAGACCTAGAGTCCAAAGTAGATGCCCAATCAGAGTGGCAAGCTAGCCTGTAGTAACTCAGGACTCAGCCAGGCAGGTGTAAGGGGAGTGTTAGGTCCCTAAATGCCAATCCTAGACACCAATCAGAGATTGGCCAGGTAGGCGGACCAGCACACAAGCCCTTCGGGATGGAATCCCTGAACCACCATTCTAGACACTGAGTACAAAGCACACATAGAGTAACCAGACAAACTGACTCAACACTAGCCTTGACCCGACTTGTTGATGTCCCTAGCCCACTAGGGAAAATTAGGTCTAATTAATTTTAAGATTAAAGGCTTAGGTTCGAATGAGTGGATGGTGGTTTTGGGCTAAGAAGAGGTTATCAACTCCTCCCCTTATCTTAGATGCTCAAATGCCCTTAAGATGAATTAAGTGTTGAACATTCAAAAATAATTGAATTGCAGAAACACAAAAATAGAGTTGCAGTAATTTAATTCTCAGAAATCTCACGGAAACTAATAAATCACATTAAAATTATGAAAAATATCTTCAATTATACTGGTTTCAGAAAAACAAAAATCACCAAATTTGGAGTTACCTGCAATGAGAAATAATTCCTACAATAGAGAAATTACGGGCTGAAAATAGAGTACTTCCCCGTTTACAATTCCTGCTACGAAGTTGTAACCCAACGGATCCCCTACACACCCTAGGAACACCCCGTGGAATGGGAAGAGGAGGTTTGCACCTCGCTTCGTTCCTAGGACCGGACATCCTTGGGAGTCTACTTCGAGCAGACAAAGTAAAAGAGAGAGACTCAAACAAGCAATCAAACAGAAACCCTAGACAGGGCTCTGATACTAAAAATGATGCAGAACAAAGAACAAAGAAGCATATGCAAAAGTAAATTTAGGATTAATTTCTTTTTTCTTTTTTTTTTTTTTTTTTTTTATATTTCAAAAATTGGCTTTGACTCAAAGTAAAGCTAAACTAAGTTGAAGGAAACTAGGTAAGGATTGAAAGCACAATTTAGAAGAAACTAAATTATCAGAGTAGTTCAGAAGTAACGGATCGCTGGAGGTTGAGAAACTCCCAGACCTAGGGTTTCGCTCTGAACTTTCAACAGAACAGAAATAGAGAGGAGAGATGGTTTACCAACCAGACAGTGATCTTCTCAGAATTTGGGTGGAAGAACTCTCTCGAGCAGATTGTTGGATCCTCGGATTCGGCTATCTTCGTAATGGATCCTCCAATACTGGTCTTGTGGTTTGGTCAGCTTCTCCTAGACTCAAGATCTGGGAAGAAGAAAAACAAGTGAGGAATTCAGAGACTCAGGGAAGGATTTACCAGTTCGAAGAACTTGAAGGTTGATGTCGCTGAGATCCGGATTCTCTTGAAGGCTGATTCGACTCCCTCTGGAAAGAGCTTTGGATCTGAAGTATCCGGACTGGAGCTGGATGCTGGTGGTCGGCCTGGACTTGGAGAGAGAGGCCGTGGGAGGTGGAATATGCTAGGGTTTGGTGGAAAGAGAAGGGTGATGGCAGCTAGGATTTGGGAGTGGAGTAGCTAACCTAGGGTTTGGGTTTTGGAGATCTAACACCTCCTCAAGGTTCCTGGGGAACCCAGATTTACTCCCTCACGGAGCTCAACACCTGGATGCAAGTGCGGAAGAGAGAAAACACAAAGTTTGCTCACAAAAAAATTTGGTTTCATTCATCTGATTTTTTTCAAGATTTACATAGAGTTGAATATATAGACATAACAAAGAAATAAAATTTCATACACTTCCCATGTGGGACTAATAGGACTAACCCACACTTTAGGCATCAAATTCTCTTCCCAAGACTCCTTCCATGAGTGGGCATCCCAAAAACTCCAAGAAAACTTGAAAATCAGCTCCAAATGGCAGGTTATGGGGGTGTCTCCTATTATCTCTCCATGAATCAAGGATTTTCCCTTCATGGTTTGGCTCTTTTGGACACCTCCTAGTCTTGCTCCACAAGTTTAGGCTTCTTCCTTTCATGGCTTTGGCACTTTAGGAAACTTTTGGGTGCCTCCTTGATTTTCTCCCCAAGACATGCTCTCTTCCCTTTATAACTTGGGTTTTTATGGAACATTGTGAGGCACCTCCTTGATCCTCTCTTCAAGAAAAATTCTTGCCATCCTGGCTTGGGTTTATCTGGAAAGAAGTTGGCTCCTCCTTGGATTGAGGAATCTTGATGGATTTCTCCCCCAAGTGGCGCATGAAAGAAGGGACCTGCTTTCTTGTGGTGTGGGGACCAAGGCACACTGGATGGAGATGTGGCGCCTCCTGGACTCTGGCGTGTGGCTGGGAGTATGGCGCCCACTTGCTTGGTCCTGGGAGAAAATGTGGCACCTTGGAGAAGACCTAGACCACTACTAGGACCTGTATTGAGTCAACATGACTCAACAAAATTTAAATTACAGGGAAATACAGACTCAAACTAAAATTGAGTTGACCAAGTCAATCCTTATTACAAAACCAGAAAACCCTAATTCTTTGGGCAATGTCAATCAGAGATCCAGATGGAGCCCTGAAGTCTTCTTCTGAGTTGGTGCCCGCACCACCCAGGGGCCCTTCATCGTCCCATCTGGTTTCTCCCCAACGGTATGGGAAAAACCCGTCGGAGAGTTAATGCAAATTTCCCAACCTTGCTGTTGCTGCTGCTGCTTTTTTTTTTTTCCTATCTCTCTTTAGAAGAGTTTCTTTTCTTTTTCTTACTCCCTTTTAGGAGAGTTTCTTTCTTTCTTTTCTCTTTCTTTCCTTTTCTTTTTGTAAAAAAAATTGAAAGAAATTAAAGATCTTTTCTTTTACCTCTTTCCATGTATTTTTTGTGATGTGTTGCATCACGATTTGTCCGTTGGACCGTTCTGAGAGTGTTTGTAGTTGACAAAGAGGACAACAGTGGTCCTTTTAGGCATGCATTCGGATTGTCTGTAGGGTAGGGTGTTTACACCATCTCTGTGCACTTTCTGTCATGATTAAGGTAGGCTATTCAGGCCTGCCTCGATGCATGTTCGGATTCACCATATGGTAGGTTACGAAAACCATCCCTGTACCATTGATCTTTTGGTGGCCTGGTTAGGCCATCCATTACGCTCATCGGGCATACTGATAAGGTGAGTGGATCAAACTCTCCTTTGCACAGTTGACCGATTTTTCAGATCGGGTCATTTGGGCTGTTGTCATTCAGTCAATGCAACTAGCCATTCTAGGTTGAATAGGGTTGAGGAGCTTTGCACAGGAGTTTTTTCGAACTTTTTCATTGATAGTATTTGCGAAGGTTTAGTACATTCCATGGCTGGGATAGGGTCTTCTCCTCTAGGGTCTTGAGTCGATATGTCCCTGGTCAAATGACTTCTTTGACTTGATATGGGTCTTCCCAGTTGGGAGAGAGTTTACCTGGTTTCGTTGGCCTGGACACCTCTGCTCTTCGCAATACTATGTCACCCGTGCGGAAAGTTTGCTCCTTCACCCTTGCATTGTAGTACTTGGCGACCTTTTGCTGGTATGCCGCCATTCTTATCTGGGCCTGTAGCCTGGTGCTTGATAGCAAATCCAGATCAATCCTTCTGTGATCGGAATTCTCAGGCTCTTCATAGTTATCAATTCTCAGGGACTGTAGGGAGACTTCGATAGGTAGCACGGCTTCTGTACCATAGGTCAGGTTGAACGGAGATTCACCGGTGGCTATTCTTGTTGTAGTACGGTATGCCCAAAGAATAGATGTCAGTTCTTCGACCAAAAGCTCTTTGGCGGTGTTCAACCTTGTCTTTAAACCATGGAGGATGGTCTAGTTGGTGACTTCAGCTTTTCCGTTGGACTGTGGATGAGCAATGGATGTTAGTCGATGCTGGATATGGTACCGAGCACAGAAGTCCTTGAACTTCGGATTGTCGAATTATCTCCTGTTGTCCATGATGATGATGTTTGGGATACCGAACCTGAAGATGATGAAATTTTTCACAAAACATTCCACCTTGCCCTCTGTGATTTGGGCCAATGGTTCGACTTCCACCCATTTCGTGAAATAGTTGATGGCCACTAGGAGAAACTTCTTTTGCCCTGATGCTGGTGGGAATGGGCCAAGAATATCCATCCCCCACTAGGCAAAGGGCCATGGGGCTACCAACTGAGTCAGGTGACTTGCAGGTTGTCTATGCACATTGGCATACCTCTGGCATTGGTCGCACTTCTGCACAAAATCAGCTAAGTCCTTCTGGATGGAGGGCCAATAATATCCTTGTCGAATAATCTTGTATGCTAGAGATTTGCCTCCCATGTGATCCCCGCATATGCCCTCGTGGACATCTCTCAATGCATAATGTGTATCAGTGGGTCCGAGGCATTTCAGTAGTGGTTGGGAAAACGATCTCTTGTAGAAGGTTCCGTCTAAGATGACGTACTGAGATGCCGTCCAGCGGATCTTCTTGGCCTCTGCCTTATCTTCGGCCAGTTCTCCTTTATTCAGGAATCTGACGATGGGATCCATCCAGCTTGGCTCAGTATCAATCTGGTGCACCTCTGCAGTCTCTTTGGCAATGCTTGGAGTTTTAAGATATTCAACAAAGGTGTGCCCGAGAGACTCTGGTGCTGTAGTTGGCAGTCGAGACAGTGCATCCGCATGGGAGTTCTCCGATCGGGGAACATGAATAATTTCAAAATCTTTCAGTTAGGAGAATAAAGCCTAAACCTTCTCCAGGTATTGCACCATGGTTGGATCTTTGGCTGTGTACTCTCCATTGACTTGATTCATAACCAGTTGAGAATCGAAGAAGGTTCGAAGTTGTCAGACTCCCAGATCTTTGGCGATCCGAAGTCCGGCGGGTAGGAACTTATATTCGAGCTGATTATTGGAGGCGTGGAAGGAGAAACGGAGTGCATACTTTATAATCTGGCCATCAGGTTCGACCAAAATGAGCCCAGCCCCGCACCCGGTAGCATTGGAAGCTTCATCCATATGAAGCACCCAAACAGACTTCATCTCCTTCGGGGTTTCTTCTTCATCCGAAGAGGCTTCATCTTTGGACTTCCAGGTGCACTTGGCCAGAAAATTGGAGAGCACCTGGGCCTTCATAGCCGCTCGGGGTTGGAAGCTAATGTCAAATTTGCTTAGCTTCACAGCCCACTTGGCTATCCTTCCAGAAGTGTCCGGAGATCGGAGAATGACCTTGAGGGGTTGATCAGTCAGCACCACGATAGTGTGGGCCTGGAAATATGGCCATAGTCGCTTTGCCGCAATCACTAAAGAGTAGATCAACTTCTGCATCCTTGCATATCGCATTTCTGCATCATGCAGGATCTTGCTGATATAGTAGATCAGCTTGTGGGACCCATCTTCTTCCTTCCGGACAACAACCGAACTCAATACTTCGTCTAAAGCAGAAAGGTACAGGTAGAGGACCTCGCCTTCTTTTGGCTTGTAGAGCAAGGGCGGGGTCTCTAAATACTTCTTCAATTTCTTAAAGGCAACACGACAGTCTTCAAACCATTCGAAGCCCTTTGATTGCCGAAGTACCTTGAAGAACGGAAGACATTTCTCGGTGGATCGAGAGATAAATCTGCTTAGGGAGGCAATCCTCCCTGTCAACTGTTGGACTTCCTTTTTACAGCAAGGATGTCGCATATCCTTCAAGGCCTCGATATTCTCGAGGTTGGCCTCAATCCCTTGTTTGGTGACAAGGAAGCCCAGGAATTTACCCGACGTGACCCCGAAGGTGAACTTCGTTGGGTTTAACTTCATTTGGTAGCGCCGAAGAGCGCTGAATAACTCCTCCAAGTCACGGATGTGGTCTCTCCAGTGGAGACTCTTGATGATCATGTCATCAACATAGGCCTCCATAATTCTTTCCAGTTGCTTTTCAAACACCTTATTGATGAGTCCTTGAAATGTTGCTTCGGTGTTCTTGAGGCCAAACGGCATCATCTTGTAGCAGAGAGACCTTTGTCAGTGATGAATGCAATCTTCTCCTCATTTTGCGGATCCATTATGATCTGATTGTAGCCGGAGAAGGCATCCATAAAGCTCAGCAACTGGTGGCCTACGGTAGCATCGACCAGTTGATCAATCTTTGGGAGAGGGAAGCTATCATTTGGGCAAGCCTTGTTGAGGTCTGTATAGTCGATGCAGATCCTTCACTTGCCACTAGCTTTCTTCACCATTACCTTATTGGCCAACCACTCGGGGTAGCGGGCCTCTCTGATGAACCCTTCCTTGAAGAGCTTGCCAACCTCTTCATCAACAGCTTGCTGTCTTTCGGGGGTGAAGCTCCTCTTCTTCTGTCGCACCGGCTTGTACCCAGGGTTTACTTTCGACCGATGAGTAATCACTTCGGCGAGAATCCCGAGCATGTCAGAAGCCGACCAGGATAAGACATCGGCGTTGTCCCTAAGGAAATGGATCAACTTTGTTCTAGTTTCCTCATCAAGGGCGCTCCCGATTTGCATAACTCTGGAGGGATCTTCCTCTTTCAAAGGTATCGGGATGGTCCTCTCCATGGGTTCACCAAGGTTTATGGTTGAATCCCTCAGATCCAGCTTATTAAGAGTAGTCGAATCCTTGAAATGCCTGTCTTCAATCATTAGACATTGCCATGCCATGCTCTGGTTCCCTCTAACTTCTCCAACACCATTCCTGGTAGGGAAGCGTACCAAGAGGTAGTGAGAGGAGATCACGATCCGGAACCTGTTCAAGGCGGGCCTCCCCAGAATAATGTTGTATGTAGAGGGGATCTGGACCATTGTGAAGTTGATCGGCAATGTCTTTTGTCAAGACTCGGAGCCAAGGGTTACAGGCAACACTATCTTCCCTTTGGCATAAACTTGGTTATCCCCGAAATTGGAGAGTGGTATGGGACATCTTTGTAGTTGATATATAGGCAAACACATTTTGGAGAATGCATCGTACATCAAGACATCAGTCGAACTTCCATTATCAATAAGAACTCTCTGTACATCATAATTGGCCACTATGGCCGAAATTACAAGAGGGTTGTCGTGCGGGAGCCGGACTCCCGTAAGGTCATCGTCGGAGAAGAGGATGGAGTTGTTATCTTTCAGTCACTTTGAAGCTTCATCTTCATCCCCTCTCCAGTTGGCGGGCCGGTGTATCATCCCTACACCTCTATTGGTGGGTCTTTGATTTGGCAATTCGGCCTCTTCGAGAGGTGGCTGGGAACAGTTGCTTCCGACCGGGGTCCCTGGCGACCGATGTACCATCCCAGGTATCCTCTCTTGATGAGATCCTCGATCACATCCCTCAGCTGGATTCATTCTTTTGTGTTATGGCCGTGGTCCCGGTGGAATCGGCAGAATTTGTTCATGTTCCTTGCGGAAGAGGAGGCCTTCATGGGATGGAGCTGTTGGAGATAGTTTCTTTTTCTATCTCCATGAGGATCTTTTCTCGAGGGAGGTTGAGGGCGGTGTATGAGTCGAATCTTCCTTCCAATGCTCTGGGCTTGGGAGGGCTTCTCCGACGGTCTGCATATCTGCCACTGTTGTTATTGAAAGTTTGGGGGCCTTGACTCCTGTTATTCTTCTTCTTTGAAGGGGGTTTCCCTTCAATCAAACATCGATTCATCGCCAGATCTTCAGCATCTGCATTTTTGAGCCCTTGATAGGAGCTTAGCGTAGCTTTTAGGAAACTTCTTATCCAGGGAAATAGTAAGCCTGGAGGTTCGAAGCCCCTTCTTCAGTGCTAACATGGCCACGTGCTCATTGAGATTGGGGATCTCAAGCATAGCCGCATTGAACCTGGAGATGTTATCTCTCAAGCTCTCTCCTTCATTCTGGTGAAGGAGGAAAAGTATGTCCGTATTTTGAGGTGTCTTGCGATAGGTCCTGAAATGCAAGACAAACAATTTTTCTAACTTGAAAAAGGAATCGATGGTACCCGAGTGCAGGCTCAAGTACCATATTCGAGCGGACTTCTTCAAGGTAGCCGGGAATGCCAGACAGTACATTACGTCCGAAGCTCCTTGAATCATCATATGGGCTTTGAAACTGCCCAAATGGTCGAAGGGGTCGGAGGTGCTGTTGTAGGGTTCCATCTGGGGAACCCTAAAGTGCCGAGAAATGTCCTCAACCATGATGTGGTCGATATAGGGTGGGCGTAGATCACCCACAATCAGGTCCTCAGGATCTCTCTGATCTTGTATTCTCTATTCTCGCTCCCTTGCCATCTCTTATTCGATGGCTCTGAACCTCTCTTCATAATCGGGAGTCTACTTGGGCACTCTCTCCACTGGAGTGGAGTCTTCAGAGGAGGAGGTGGAAGTTTGCCTAGGCCTTTTCCCTTTTTATGGGGAATCGGTAGACCTAAGCAGTTTCGAAGTTCGGCCTTTGGGAGAGGGCCGAGAATGTGGAGAGGGATGCACTGAATCATCACGTGGTGCTCTCCTTCTTCGGGATCAAGAGCTATGTCTAGAAACATCCGGTGGGTTTGCCACCGGAAAGGCTCTGTCTTGAAACTCTTGAACCATGGCCGTCAGGTTGGCCACATGGTTCATAAGAGCTTTGAACTGTTGTGCTCCCACAACAACCATGTGTGGTGGAACATCGTTCTCCTCCTGGGGTGCACCCCCCTGAGACGGAGCACGATTTTGGCTTGTAGAAGCATTTTGAGCTTTTCCTCTTGCCATCAAAAAAAATTCTTTGTTTCTTCCCCTTATCTGGGATGGAGCTTAACAAATGTTAGTAATATGCTCCCCCTACCTGGCATGCCAATCTATTGGTGTGGGGTCCCTAGATCGGCCGGTCGGAGCCGCTGCATCGCAGGACCGCTCCCTGGTTCACCTATAAAACAGGTCCCTTTCCGGAGTTGTTTCGGCGGAGGACACTCCGATGCCTATGTCAGTGGCGGATTCCATCCATAGAATGGGGAAGATGTTTAGAGTGGAAGAGAAAAAGAGTTCTTTAAGATTGAAAGTATATATATGCAAGATTATTCATGTGTACCTCTCGAGCCATCCTTCTTACCCATATTTAAATGATGGCCTCTGGTCTATGGCCCGCTCTTTTTCCGGAAATCATGGGGAGCCAATCTCTCCCATGATTGGTGATCGTGGGTTGTCAATGAGCGGTTTCGACCAGATCGGAGGCGTGGCTACAGGAATTGCACGCCATGATCATGGCATGATGAGTGTCGATTGTAACCATTGGTTACAGTTTCCTTTTTGGAAAAGATTATGGTTCAAGCTTCTGGTTTCCCCTTGCATGGGCCGAAGGCATGATATTTCCCCAAGGCCGGAGATCATGTCTACGGCGGGGACCGAAGTTCGTATCTTCGGAAGTCAATGAGTAGTTCAGACTTCGGCCGGGGCCGAAGGTGCTACCCAAAGGACTGTCCTTCGGATGTTGTAGTTTGCTGTGAAGCCTTGAGTTGTTCCGGTGGAGGACACTCCGATGCCTAAGTCAGTGGCAGATTCCAGCCACAGAATGGGGAAGATGTCAAGAGTGGAAGAGAAAAAGAGTTCTTGGAGATTGAAAGTGTATATGTGTGAGATTATTCACGTGTACCTCTCAAGCCATCCTTCTTACCCATATTTAAAAGATGGCCTCCGGTCTGTGGCCCGCTCTTTTCCTGGAGATCATGGGAAGCCAATCTCTCCCATGATTGGCGATCGTGGGTTGTCAATGAGCGATTCCGGCCAGATCGGAGGCGTGGCTGTAGGAATTGCGTGCCGTGATCATGGCATGAAGAGTGTCGATTGTAACCGTTGGTTACAGTTTCCTATTTTGAACAGATTGTGGTTCAAGCTTCGGGTTTCCCCTTGCGTGGGTCGAAGGCTTGATATTTTCCTGAGGCCGGAGATCATGTCTACGGCGGGGACCGAGGTTCGTGTCTTCGGAAGTCGATGAGTAGTTCAGACTTCGACCGGGACTGAAGGTGCTACCCGAAGGATTGGCCTTCGGATGTTGTAGTTTGGTGTGAATCCTTGAGTTGCTTATAGTTCGCCTTCACTTTGTCCGAAGTCCGTAGTACGGAGAACCGGGGCTTCGGTAAGTCGAACCGGACCCTGGTTCATAGCTGAACCAAGATATCCCAACACCCGGCTTATGTAAAATGTTTAGAAATGGAAAAACATGGACCGAGGTCTGACCGATGCCTATTTATTGGGTATCCAAAAGAGTCTAAGGGGTATTACTTCTACTTAGCTGAGGAACAAAATTGTTCGTCAGTCTTAGGGATATCTTTTTGGAAAAGGAGTTCCTTGGTGAACGAACTGTAGCTACGAAGATTTAACTTAGTGAAGTTCAATAAGTAGAAGAACCGACACACTTGAGGGACAACATAGAATCAGTTGTGATTAGATCATACCCAGAACCCATACAGGAACCATTAAGGAGATCTGGTAGGGTACCGAGTTGACCAGATAGTTACTATAGTTTCTTGGTCTGGGACGATGATCCCATTGAACTCGATTAGAATAATAAGGATCCGATCACCTATATGAATGTGATGCAGAGGTCCGACTCTGAGAAATGGCTAGGAGCCATGCAATCCAAAATGGAATCCATGAAAATCAACAATGTATGGACATTGGTTGATCCACTTGAAGGGATCAAACCCATTGGGTGTAAATAGATTTTCAAGAGGAAAAGGGGTGCAGACTGGTAGGTGGAGACCTACAAAGCCCATCTGTTTGTCAAAGGATATCATCAACATTATGGTATTGACTATGACGTGACGTTCTCTCCTGTGGCAATGCTTAAGTCCATTCGGATCTTGGTTGCTTTAGCAACACAATTTGACTAAGAAATCTGGCCAATGGATGTCCGAACAAGTTTTTTGAATGGTGAGCTGGAAGAGGAGGTGTATATGATATAACCTGAAGGGTTCACATCCACAGATGAGTCAAAGATGTGCAAGCTTCAAAGTTCTATCTATGGACTGAAACAAGAATCACTGAGTTGGAACATGCGATTTGATAAGTGTATCAAATCGTATGGCTTCGTTAGGAATGTAGAAGAATCTTGCATTTACAAGTGGACTAATGGTTCTGTGATTGTGTTCCTTGTGTTGTATGTGGATGACATTCTTTTAATCGGGAATGACATCCAAGCACTACAAAGAATAAAGGTCTAGTTGTTATATCAGTTCTTTATGAAGGACTTGGATGAAGCCTCTTACATATTGGGTAGAAGATCTATAGAGATAGATCTAAGAGGCTTCTGGAACTATCCCAGTCTATGTACATTAACACTGTGCTGAAGTGATTCATCATGGAAAATTCCAAGAAAGGTTGTCTCCTGATAGGCACTGGAATTGCTCTTTCCAAAGAGGATTGTGCAACAACTCTTGAGGAGATAGAGCATATGAGCAGAATCCCATATGCTTTGATAGTGGATTCTATCATGCACACTATGACATGTACTAGACCAGACATGGCATACTCACTAGGCGTAGTGAGCAGATACCAGTCTGACCCAGGTGAAGCTCATTGGAAAGTGGTAAAGACCATCCTTAAGTATTTGCAAAATACTAAGGACCAGTGGCTGATTTATAGAGAACTTGACATGAACTTGTAGGGTATACTGACTCTAGTTTCTAGTCAGATAAGGATGATAGCAAGAGTGTGTCAAGATTTGTCTTCACCCTTTATGAAGGAGTGATCTACTAGAAAAGTTCGAAGTAGCCTACTATGGTAGACTCAGTATGCGAAGCAGAGTACATTGCAGCATTGGATGCAGCAAAGGAAGCAGTGTGGTTGTGAAAGTTCCTTGGCAAGCTAGGAGTGGCACCTTCCCTGGATGGTCCTATTCTGATATATTGTGACAGCACTGGAGCCATTGCTCAAGCTAAAGAGCCAAAGTCTTATCACCGTGCAAAGCACATTCTGCGATGCTCTCACCTTGTGCGGGAGATCATGGAATGATGTGACATTGACCTTCAGAAGATCAATGGAAAGGAGAACTTAGCTAACCTCTTCACTAAAGCCGTCGAAATTCAAGAGTTTGATAGTTATAAATGGAAAATAGGAATGACATTCTATATCGATTGGCTTTAGTCCAAGTGGGAGTTGTTGGAAATTATGTTCCAAAGCCAATCATCTAGGTTGTAGATGGTTGTGACATTTTGTAATTATATATAAATTTTTAATGAATAAAAGTTATTCTTTTGGTTATTCATCATATTTACATTTTCTAAAATGAACTCTTGTATGATGGAGTCCTTAGAACTACATTATTTGATATAGAAATGATATATCAAGTAGTTCTTAAACTGATTCACAACCAAATGATACATTGTTATAGGTCGATAATGTATCAAGTGTAGGTTATTGTATGTCACATTTGTTGGTTGTCCTCTTAACCAAGGAGTGTGGAGATACTGGTGTGACATGGAAGTGAAATGTTCGACATCTCACTGAACGTGACCATCTACGAAGCTCCCTTCTGCCAAAGGGTTGCTCGCGAAGGGATATGGGTATATGTATCCCTCAGACCTGAGGTCACCATGGTAGCTTGCAAGCATCTCACTGTACTTTTATGCTGGACCACTTGGATTTCTAATCCAATGATAAAAGATTTATGGGTGCAGTCAAGTACTTGTGGAGCAGTGGTGGATCAAGATGGAATTAACCATTCCAAATAGTTTGGAGTGAATGACTCATTATACCTCAATTTAGCAAATCCTTGGCCAGGATAATTCTTGTGAGAAGTCACAGAACTTGTAGAGTTGAGACATGATCTGGATAAACCAAAGTAGGGTTGGCAGTCGAACCCTAGGTCATCCTGAGCACTATGAGGTCAAAGGGATGAATTATGCGAAACCATATGCTAGAGGTTCTATAGAGGTGCTCTGCATCTTTGACCTATTTGGATATCGGGTATCATTACTAGATAAGGACTTTGACTAGTACTAGATGTGTTCCAGTACTACCGGCTTAGTGTTTGAACCTATGGGATCACACGCCATAGGGCTTTCTATCAGATCTTAAGGCTGATCGATGATTGAGAATCAGTTACCATCACCGGAGGTCAATATGATTGACCATGTTCTAAGTGTCAACACTTGCTTGAGTCAACACTTGGCAATTTTGTACGAGTTGACACTTGCTGTGACAAGCAAAATTCTAGAAAGAATTCTGGAAAGGTTTTGACTTTGAATTTTGAGTTAGAAATTCGAAATCTGATCGGTTTTGGCTCTAAGCTATAATAGTATGATGGTCATACTTGCCTTTTGTCCTTGGAACCTTTTTTGGAATGCCTCCCCATCTTCTCCCCGAATCTCTCCTCCTTCCTCTTTCTTCCTCCTATGGCTGCCTTTTTAAATAAGAGTTATTTCTAGGTTGCTGGATGATGAAAAGTGGTTCTTAGTCTCTGAATCTCCTTGCTGCTAAGATTCTGAGAGGGAAGAAAGGGGCTTGTAAGGATTTGGACGTTGGGTGTGAGCTACCTAGCACTTAAGCTAGGTCATGGGAAGAGAGCTAGCTAGGAAGGGTCCACCTCTCCTCCTCGTCTTCCATGAAGAAGCAGATCGACCTCAAGGATCCCAAGGAGCTAGCACTCCAAGGGAGTTGATCAGAGTCGAGCCCCGATGTGAATTACCTATAGAGACTAGACACGTGTGTGACTCAAGAGCACCGTCCATGGAGCACCGCCACTGCATCCATCAAAGGTATAATGGTAAGGTGTCTTTATATCTTTGAGTTTTATCTTGTTTTTGATGATTATTACATGCTATATCATTATACTAGATCTTGTTGTAGGTAGATTGGTAGATCATTTGATCGATCTACCATGTCTTTCGCTGTGCTTGTTTTAAAATAGTTTTAAAATGCATGTTTCTGCCTTGCTGTTGCATATTGGTATGCTTCCCTTTATCGCCCTTCAGCACCCCTATGCCAAGATATGGTGATACTTCATAGCTCAAAATGGGGTTGATCCCCTAATTAAGGGCACTCCCTCCATTATCAAAGAATGGAAGGAGTGGTTTTTGTTTGTGTTGTTGATCATTGTCATAGGCGGTCAAAAATGAAACCTACTCACTACTATAGCTAGTGGTGAATCAGGATTGTATTCTCAAGGATCAAGGATAATTATTTATAGAAAAGAGCAAAAAAAAATATGTATAAGGATTACATTAAGAGTAGTAGTTATTAAAAGATAACTAATTATTTAATTAAATCAGTACATCAGGAGAAGTAACATAGAAATCTGAATCCACCATGCAAACAAGTTTTATCTTCTTTTTTTATGTTGCAAATAATAATTCTTGCAGATTCGGTGTTAGAATAATTTCTCTTTTATTGGATACAAGCCATATCCAAAGATCATGACATATCTGCTTAGAGTATAAACTATCTACTTGATCTGCGAGGTTAAGGATCTAATCTACCATACTACGATCTATCTCTCTTAGGTACATACCATATCCTAAGATCAATGCATGTCGATGAGGGTGTAGGCTGTGTATGCCAATCAAAACCTCGATCAAAAAAAATAATTGAAAGATATATAAAAAGAACATAATTTTTATTGCATAGAAATCAAGTACAAAAAGAGAGATAGAACTCTGTTACGGGCTTTATTTGAAAGAATTATGCAGTGAAAGCCAATATAGTTATTATATCAGTGGCATTTTTGTACACTCCCAGCTCAAGATTAATATTAATAAAGGCAATTTTTGATTCATCATATGCTATGTCGTATGTTTTAAATATAAGATTATGATGAATCCCATAAGTTAGGGCAATGGAACTAGGGTTATAATGGAGATCATAATGGTGAGACCTAAGTTCCTATAAACCCTAATCTAAAATGTTCCTAGTTGATGGATCATCGATTCAGAAATCAATGAATCCGGAAAGATTAGCGCATCCTATGTATGCTCAATGGAGAGGGTGGTTGGACTTACAACCACTTATGAAGAAATACTAATATAAGAATGTGGGTGCTCATTAGGTTATGAGTTCACTAAAATGATCCAATAAGAGAACATCAAATGGAAGTCTTACTTATCAAAAGGAATGTTCTCTTAGTGGGAGTTGTGCATGTAGTCTTTAGCTTGAGACTACCATAATATCTTGTGCACATGAATCCATGTTTTGGTGCATGCTCATTCATAATAATTAAGTCATGTCCGGGGTGCTTCTGGATATGGTGGATTGTGTATGAAGGTAATGAATAGGACAACAAGGAATCGATCAATCCTAGTAAGGGGAGAAGTTATTCTGTATGATCTCTTCGAAGATGACTCAGGAAGTTTTTGATTAAAGCATGATGAGACTAGATAGGGTTTCTAATCTTTCATCGATTGAGTCTTCATTATTGAATCATGATTCAAAAGGATTAAGTACTAGGGTTTGACATTTATCCATACCGATCACTTAATCGGGATAAAGGAAGATCGAAGGATTAAATTGCATGGTAACTTTCCACTGAAGTGTATTTTAGTAATTGTTACCAAATTCTTCATCTTCTGGATAGATATGATACATTGCTAGATATCAATCATGTCTTATAGGTTTTCATGAATCAAATTGATTAGATTCATAAATCAATTTGGAAGCTGGATCGAATTGGCAACTTAAGTCAACTCAATTTGACCTAATTAGGTCAATTGGATTTGATTGGATCAAATCAGCTTGGCCCTAGACCTACTACTGGATAGATGTGGAACCCAAAGGGTTACACACATTAGGAAAATGGCCAAGGAAGTCAATTGAATTTTTATTAGTGTCATGGGATCCTAACTGGCTAGCTAATTGACATACTAGAATATGTTGGCTAACCCAACTCCTAACCTAATTTGATTTGGTTAGCTTGCTTGCTATTTAGGATAAATTTAAGTGGCACTTAATTAAATAGAGTTCTAAGTGGAGCAACCAAACTCAATATTTTTCTGGATTTTAGTAGGCTTTATCTTGGATTTGTGAAATAGTCCTACATGGCATGGACTCTTGGCACCAAGTTATGGTGTGTGCCAAGAATAAATGTGTGCAGAAGGACCAAGAGTCCTTCTGCCAGTCATACACAAATCCTAGATAAAGCCCAAATGCCTCTTCCTTATCTCCATGCCATTTAGTTTAGGATTGACTAGTCAAAAAAGTGGATTGGCATGAAAACAAAGGTAGCGCACAATGAAGTATTGTGTCCCTTCATTGTTGGCGCTAATTTGAAACCAGGAGATTGGGGGTGGAAGTTGTCTAGTGATAATTTTAGTCATCACTAAACTATTACACCATTTTCACATAATTATTAGTCTAGAAATAAAATCCTGTGCCCTCACTATGATATTATTTATCATAGTTTTTTCACAAAGAATATAAAATTAGGGCACCACTATCTATGATTACTAATAGTAATCATATTATGCTAGTTTATCATTTTTAAACTAGTTTATAAAGGACTAGCTAATTTCACAAGTATTAGACTATAGGGCACCACATAATTAGAGTATGGATGGTACAGAAGTCTTATCTCTGCAGACTATTGTGTAGTATTATTCCACATAATTATTAGTAAATAGTCTAGGAACTTATAAATACAAGTATAGACTATAGGGCACCACATAATTAGAGTATTAGTAGTAAATAGACTAGGAACTTATAAATATAAGTTCCCTAATTTAGTTTAGTCTAATTTGTATTTACTAAACCTAATCTCTCCCTTTTTGATGATGAAAGCTTCTAGACTAGGGTCCATGGTTGAGCTAGGTTGTGGTTTAGACCTCTGATATTAAGTTCCTAGTCTAGTGGTCATACACAAATCAAATAATCAAAATGAAATGATGCAACCAAGTATTTAAAGAGAAGGAAAAGGCTAGTATAATCTATGGTTTCCTAGACCTAGAGCCAGAAACTGGGTGGGTCAGCTCAACTTACACTTCACCTAATAGCTAGTCCTTCCACTGGCTAGGTAGGGGGTGGGAGTGTGGGAGGCCCACCCTGCTTTCATAGGGACCCAATTAAAAACCACATCACCACCTAGAGTTGACTATTGGAGGGATTAGATAGGATAGAATCTCTATCCTTCTGTAGGGCACTCAGAGACCTCTCTGACTCCTCTCTCAAATTTTTAATATCCCTTCTATTTTTCATTCTAGACTCTTGTCTTAGATAGATTAGAACAAGCTTTGTCTTAAGGAGGAGGAAGAAAAAATAGTATGTAGTATTATTCGAACAGGAATTGAATACTTTGACATTAGAATATGATGTCTTGATATTGAGAGGGATGAGGCACCTGCGGGTAGCACCTTCGGCCCCGGTCGAAGTCTGAACTACTCATCAACTTCCGAAGACACGAACTTCGGTCCCTGCCGTAGACATGATCTCCGGCCTCAGGAAATATCAAGCCTTGACCCATGCAAGGGGAAACCCAAGCTTGAACCATAATCAGTTCAAAAAAGGAAACTGTAACCAACGGTTACAATCGACACTCATCATGCCACGATCATGGTGCGCAATTCCTGCAACCACGCCTCAAATCTGGCCGGAACCGCTCATTGACAACCCACGATCGCCAATCATGGGAGAGATTGGATCCCCATGATCTCCACGAAAAGAGCGGGCCACAGACCGGAGGCCATTTTTTAAATATGGGTAAGAAGGATGGCTCAAGAGGTACATGTGAATAATCTCACACATATATACTTTCAATCTCCAAGAACTCTTTTTCTCTTCCACTCTTGACATCTTCCCCATGCTTTGCTGAGATCCGCCCTGAAAGGCTGACTTAGGCAATCGAGTATCCTCCACTAGAAAACTCAAGGCTTCACACCAAACTACAACATTCGAAGGCCAGTCCTTCGGGTAGCACCTTCGGCCACGGTCAAAGTCTGAACTACTCATCGACTTCCGAAGATACGAACTTCGGTCCCCGATGTAGACATGATCTCCGGCCTCGGGGAAATATCAAGCCTTCGCCCATGCAAGGGGAAACCAGAAGCTTGAACATAATCTTTTCCAAAAAGGAAACTGTAACCAACGTTACAATGACACTCATCATGCCATGATCATGCACACAATTCCTATAGCCAGCCTTCCGATCTGGCCGGAACCGCTCATTGACAACCCTGATCCACAATCATGGGAGATTGGCTCTCCCCATGATCTCCGTGAAAACGAGCGGGCCACGTACCAGAGGCCACTCTTTTAAATATGGGTAAGAAGGATGGCTCGAGAGGTACGCATGAATAATCTTGCATATATATACTTTCAATCTCCAAAACTCTTTTTCTCTTCCACTCTCAACATCTTTCACATCTATGGCTGGAATCCGCCACTGCCATAGGTATCGGAGTGTCCTCCACCGGAACAACTCCGGAAAGGGACCTATTTTACAGTGAACCAGGGAGCGGTCCTATGACGCAGCAGCTCCGACTGGTCGATCCAGGCTCCACACCAATAGATTGGTGTGCCAGGTAAGGGGAGCATATTACTAACATCTGTTACGCTCCATCCCAGACAAGGGGAATAAACAAACAATTTTTTTTGATGGCAAGAGGAAAAGCTCAAATGCTTCTACAAGCCGAAGTCATCTGCCCGTCTCAAGGGGTGCACCCCCGGAGGAGAACAATGTTCCACCTCACATGGTGTTGTAGGAGCACAGCAGTTCAAAGCTCTTATGAACCAGGTTGCCAACCTGACGGCCATGGTTCAAGAGTTTCAAGACAGAGCCTTTCCGTGGAAAACCCACTGGCTGTTTCTAGACATAGCTCTCGATCTCCAAGAAGGAGAGCACCATGAGAGGATTCAGTGCATCCCTCCCTACATTCTCGGCCCTCTCCCGAAGGCCGAACTTCGAGACTGCCTAGGTCTACGATTCCCCACAAAAGGGAAAAGGCCTAAGCAAACTTTCTCCTCCTCCTCCGAAGACTCCACTCTGGTGGAGAGAGCGCCCAAGCAGACTCCCGATTATGAGAGAGTTCCTGAGCCATCGAATAAGAGATGGCAAGGGTACGAGAACAGAGAATACAGGATCAGAGAGATCCCAAGGACCTGATTGTGGGTGATCTATGCCCACCCTATACCGACCGCGTCATGGTTGAGTACATTCCTCGGCACTTTAGGGTTCTGATGGGGAACCTATGGACTAGGATGGCATGAAAATGATGAGAGATGCAATGCAAAGAAAATCACCCTTAAATCTGATTAAATTGAGACTCATAACAAGCAAGGATGATAGAAAACAACTTAAAGAAGGTATCATCTCATACAACCACTCATGCTGGACCCCAAAATTAAGTGAGTAGAATAATAGACCCAGGACTCAGAGATTAAAAAATCCCCGATCTAGGACATGCAAACAGTTAATAAAATAGATCTTGAGGATAAGGAGGTGAGGTAAAATGACACAACAGTAAATAAATATTCTCAAAGCACTAGGGTCACTCTTCTTGGAAGATGCGGCCTAGATGATCAATAATCAGCTGCTCAACGGGTGGCATCGTGCTAAATGTATGTTGGAAGGTTCCTTCGGGGGATCGTTATCAGAGAAAGACCTTGAAATCTTCGATCTTCGATGGAGCACGGCGGTGAGGATTATGGATGATAGGGGGGGCTTAGACGGCTGGAAAATGGTAGGATAAATAGGGGCCTCGCACCCCTCGACGCACGGGTGCAGCAAAGGCAGCCGGAGCCTCACACTCGTCGATGTTGCAATGCAACGAAGGTAGGGTTAGGGCCTCCACCCCTGAATATTATAATTGTAACAAAGACACTAGAGAAACACTCCAACAATATTTCATTTCATCTATACCTCTTCTTTTTTCATACAAGAGAACCATTCCTATTTATACGCTCAAGAACACCCTATAGAACCTTTTATATAAAGATTAGTTTAATTTTTAAATGGTACAAAGCTGCAGGAATCATGCTGACAAAATCTGGAAATCATGATGAAGGGCTGCAAAATGCTGACAAAATCTGGATCATCATGATGAAATCTGAAAGCCGGGTTGTTGCACGGTGGTGCATGCTCTTGCTTTAAAACTCATAAAACTTTTCCTTCCTTGTTGGCTTAAGAAATGTATGATACATGCTTAAAATTGGAAAATTTTCCCTCCTTTGCTAGCTTCTTTGATGTTTGGCAACAAAAGACTTCATACTTTATAACCCGAAAATAATTACTAGGTTGCATTTCCTGGATGGTTCAGAGTCTGGATCTTCCTTACGAGATCCACAGTGAGTTCTGAAATTTTGTGTAGGTGTCCTCACCAATCCTCCTGGGGTGGGAAGAACTTGACTCCGTCGAGTAAAGGCTCATCCGGCTTTGATATTCTTCCAGAAGGTCCGGGTCAATGCGTTGTAGGTCCTTTCGGGTAACCCATGAATCCTCTGACTCGGGACGTCCTTGCCACCTTACCAAGTAGCGTTGATAACCATTCCGTCGAGTACTGATAATTGATAATCTAGGATTCGCTCGATCTTCTCTCGTCGCTCAGGCCTTTTTAGTGGACACTCTATGGTGGGTTCTCTCTCAAGTAAAGGATCAGGTCCGAATGCCTCACTGGGTATTACTGTTGGCTCATTATACTCAGTTAGATCTGTAATATTGAAAGTGGAGCTAATGCCTAGATCAGGAGGTAATTCAAGCACGTAAGCATTGGGTCCTACTCTCTCAATAATTTTAAAGGGACCAGTACTTCGAGAATGTAATTTCTTAATAGTTCTTGAGGGGAACCATTCTGGTCTGAGTCAGATCATTACGAAATCCTTACAAAAAATTCCTTGAATCGCTTTCTAGAATCAGCTTGTATTTTATAAGCCTCATTACTTAATGTGAATTTTTGGGTGATTTCCTTATGCAGATTCCTAATATGCCGTGCAAAAGATTCAGCAGACTCGGATGTCCTAGCATGCAATGGCAGGGAATCAGGTCAGTGGCTTATTAGGTCGGTACCCATGGACAATCTCAAATGGGCTTTTACCGGTGGTCCTATTGACAGAACTGTTGTAGGCGAACTCGGCTTTGGGTAACAGCAAGTCCCAGTTCTTAATGTTTTGTCCTACAAGACACCTAAGCAAGTTTCCTAGGCTTCGATTCACAACTTCAGTATGGCCATCAGTTTGGGGATGGTAAGCAGTGGAGAATTTCAACTTGGTCCCTAACATGTGCCAGAGGGTCTTCCAAAAGTAACTGGTGAACCTAACATCTCTGTCGGACACAATTGTCTTAGGTAGGCCATGAATTCTAACTATCTCATCTAAGAATAGTTTGGCTACCTTAGAGGCATCATAAGATTGGTTGCATGGCAGGAAGTGGGCCATCTTGGAGAATCTATCAACCACAACAAAGATTAGGTCGTGTTTCCTTTGGGTTCTAGGTAATCCTAACACAAAATCCATACTCAAATCCTGCCAAGGGCAACTAGGGATGGGCAAAGGGCTGTACAAGCCAGTGATCTGCTTTCGCTGTTTTGCAACAGCGCAAGTTTGGCACCTAGACATAATTTGGGCAACATCCCTTTTCAGACTTGGCCAAAAGAAATGTTCCTCTACAGCTAGGATGGTCTTATTCTTTTCGAAATGGCCAGCTAAACCTCCTGCATGCGTCTCTCAGACCAAAAATTCCCTCACAGACGTTCTTGGGATGCATAGCCTATTCTCCTTAAACAGGTAACCATCTAACAAGGTATACTGACCGTGTTCCTTAGATGGTCCGATACTCAAAGCTTGGTAAATCTTTCTGAAATCAGGACAGGTATCGTACTGCTCTTTAATCTGGTTAAACCCTACAACCTCGGTTCTAACAGTGCTCAGGAGTAAAGATCGTCGGCTCAGGGCGTCGGCTACCTTATTGTCAGTTCCTGCTCGATGTCTCAAAAAAAAGGTATACGCCTGGATATACTCTACCCACTTAGCATGTCTAGGGTTCAAGTTCATTTGGGAACTCAGATACCTCAATGCCTCGTGATCAGAGTACAACACAAATTCATTAGGTAAAACGTAATGTCTCCAATATCTTAGTGCTTGTACTAAGGCATAAAATTTCTTGTCATAGGTAGAATACCTAAGCTTAGCCTCATTGAACTTCTCACTAAAAAAGGCTACCGGGTGGTTCTCTTGGCTTAGGACTCCTCCTATTCTTACCCTTGAGGCATCACATGCTACCTCGAACACTTTGGAAAAATCTGGCAATCTTAGGACGGGGGCCTGGGTCATTTTCTCTTTCAGCTCTAAGAAGGCTTTATCAGCAGCTTTGGTCTACTCGAAAGCTCCCTTCCTAATGCAATCAGTGATGGGTGAGACAACGGTGCTGAAACCCCTAATGAATCATCTATAAAGGTGGCCAGTCCATGGAAACTACGAACTTCAGTAACAGAGGTTGGTACAGGCTGCTCAACTCTCATCCTGATCTTTTCGGGATCAGCGGCTACTCCTTCTGGGGTCACGACAAATCCTAGGAAGACAACCCTACGGGTCAGAAACTCGCACTTCTTGGGATTTGCATAGAAGCTGTCTTTCCTAAGGGCCGGACACACTAACCTAAGGTGGTCCAGGTGGTCCTTCTCATTCTTGCTGTAAATCAGGATGTCATCAAAATAGACTACCACAAACTTATCGATGAACATCCTAAGGACCTGGGTCATGACTCTCATGAAAGTGCTGGGTGCATTGGATAATCCAAAAGGCATGACTACCCACTCATACAAACCATCCTTAGTCTTGAATGCTGTCTTCCATTCATCCCCGGGTCAGATTCTAACTTGATGGTAGCCATTCTTAAGGTCAATCTTGGAGAAAATTATGGCTCCAGCCATCATGTCTAAGAGGTCGTCTAGGCGGGGTATGGGAAACCGATATTTGATGGTGATCTTGTAAATAGCTCGACTGTCTACGCACATTCACCATGTGCCATCCTTTTTGGGTGTCAAAAGGGCTGGGTCGGCACAAGGACTCAAACTCTCTATGATAATACCTTTATTCAACAACTCACTAACTTGCTTATGGAGCTCTAATTGTTCCTTCGGGTTCATCCGGTATTGGGGCAGGTTAGGCAAAGTGGATCTTGGGACAACGTCAATGGCATGCTGGATGTCCCTAAGGGGTGGAAGTTGGTCGGGTAGATCATCTTGAAATACATCATTAAATTCTTCCAAAACTTCCATGACAACCTGAGGTGGGTCTTCTAAGGTTGGTTTCTTAACTTCCTTGGAGGACACTAACCAAACAGGTGAACCTTCCACAATCTCCCTTTCTAACTCTTTGGCACTAATCAGATTTAATCCAGATGTCTTCTTTTTCAAAGAGCTAGCTCCCTTCTTAACTTAATCCTAAGGGGGCACTGGGTTAATGACTATCTTCTTCCCTATGTGGTTGAAGGAACAGGAGTTGGACTTGCCAAATAGAGTGACATCATGGTCATAGAGCCAGGGTCATCCTAAAATGATGCTGCTAACCCCCATGGCAGCACATCACACCACACTTTCTCCTTGTACGATTGTAATTGGATGAGGACTTGACACTGGAGCTTGATGGGAATGGAGCTGGAATCTATCCAGGACACCTTGTAAGGGCTAGGATGGGGAATTGGGGTTAGCCCTTAAAGTCTTGACAGTGCTAGCAAAAATGGCATTGATACAACTGCCACTATCTAGGATAACCTTACAAACCTTCTCCCCAACCTTAATGAAAGTGTGTAGGATGTTGGTCGTACGCCAGTCTTCTTGTTCCTTAGATTGGGCAAGGATACGTCTAACTACTCCACACAAGGTAGTGGGGTCACAGGTTTCCTCATCTCCCTCGTACTCTTCTGCTAAAGTCAGTCCTTCCTCATACACTTCTTCTTCCAACTCATGAACAGTCTCGGGGTTCTCTTCTTCCTCTAAACCACCTATATGGAGGGATATAGTAGGACATTCACTGGAGTAATGGCCGGGCTGGTGACATCTAAAACAAATGCCAGATTTTCTGGGGACATCTATAGATTTACCTTTATTATCTTGAGGCCGGCTGGGACTAGGTCTACTAGACTTGGGTCGACTAGGGTCAGTCCGGTTTTGGTCAGGATGACTCGGATTGGACGGGCAGGGTAAGGTCGACTTGGATTAGGCTGGGCTGGTCTAGGGTATAGACTCCTAGCGGGTTCAATCTTTTGATAAGTGGGAGTCTTATGGAACTGCTCAAAATCCCTAGCTACCTGGTAGGCCTGCTCTAGATCTTTTACCTCCCTCAGGTAAAGCTCTCTCTTTAACTCCTCTCTCAAACTAGACCTAAAGCTAGACAAAATCACGGCCTCAGATTCGTTCATCCCATACCTAATGGCCAACTCATCAAACTGGGCAATATACTCTGTGGCACTCTTGTTTGCTTGAATCAACCTATGCCACTGATCTAAAAGGCGTTGGTGGTAAGACACAGGTATGTACTTTTCCCTAAGCCTGGATTTTAACTCTCCCCAGGTGGCTACGCGTTCCTGTCCTCTTTGCCTCATTAGTCTCTCAATAGTATCCCAATACATCCGGGCTTGGCGAATTAACCTAAGCTTGGCAAACTTAAATTCCTACCCTCCGTCATCTCGTACCACTCGAAATATTGGTCCATTTCCTTTTCCCAGTCCAGGTATACCTTGGTGTCCAGAGTGCCATCAAATGTGGGGGCTTCTAGTCTAATTCTCTTAAAAGCCCTATCCTCCAGATCAACAAACTCCTGATGGGGTCTTCTAGGAGGATGATCTCGGTATGGGTCAGGTTGTTAGGCCCTCCTAGGATGCGGTTCCTCGAATGGGTCAAAAGTTCTCTCTCTCCTAGGGTTAGGCTCTTCGAAAGGATCAAGATTTCTAGCCCTCCTAGGGTGTGTCATCGAGGCTGGGGTGCCAGGGTCAGGCTCAGAACGCTGCTACTAGGCTCTCTCTATGGTGTCCAATCTAGCCTCAAACTGATTCAACCGGTTATCTAAGTGATTGGTCAATTGGCAGATAACCGGGCTGACATTTGGGCAAAATGCTCTGACATAGTTCTTAGTAAAGCCTCTTGAGGGTTATCCATAGGTGTCTCAGGCTGATATGTGTTCCTTCCCTAGTAGACATGAATCAAGCACACAAGCAGAAAATTCGACAAAGGGTAACTAGACCTAGAATCTCAACTGGGGCCTAACTCAATGCAACAGGCTAACCTGTAGTAACCCTTATCCTTGGCCAGGTAGGTGTAGGGGAGTGAAGGTCCCTTTCTGCCAACCTTAGACACCAATCGAGGATTGGCCAGGTACGGCAGACCAACTCACAAGCCCTAGGTTCACCAGCCTAGACACCAAGAATAGTGGCACACACAAGATAGACTGACACAAGGAGTAGACTCGAAGTCTTGACTTGACCGTGTTGGTGTCCTATGGCTCTCTAAAGCAAAGTAGTATTGCTAATTGATTTTAAATTTAAAGGCTTAGGTTCGCAAATGAGGGTGGTTGTTGTGGACTAAGGAGAGGTAATGACGTCCACCCCTTTGTTATGAAATTGCCGCCCTTAAATAGATTTATCATGAGATGGAATGAAACATGCAATGAACCCTAGTCTAATGGTGCAAAAAAATTCTAGAAAAATCACAGTAGACACTTAACACATCAATAGCTTACCAGATGAAAGCATTTAGACAATAAAACCTATGCTATTATAAACATGTCTTGGAACATAACTAAAATGGAAGAGTCAGCAAACAGCATGCAGACAGCAGAGGATTTCAGAAATTTTAACATTTTTGTAATTTTTTTTCTGAGGATGAGATTTTAAATAAAGATAGATAACTAAAAATTCTAAAAGGAAAAAAATATAAACAAGATAAACTACTTTTTATAGAGATTTAAGTGATTACAGACAGAGAACGTAACTAATACAGAAAAGCTGTAAACAGTAAACAGGACAGCAACAACTTGCAGGAATTTTAATTTTTTTTATAATTTTTTTCTAAAGACGAGATTTTAAATAAGATAGATAACTAAAAATGATACAAGGAAAAAAATACAAAACAAAGAAACTAACTACTCTTATATTGAAATTAAAATGGATTACAGGTAGGTCACAAGTGAAAACAGAAACCCTGAAGTGCAGAGACTGGAACAACTCCTAATCTAACCTGCTCTGATACCAATATGATGGGGAACCTATGGACTAGGATGGCTTGAAAATGATGAGAGATGCAATGCAAAGAAATCACCCTTAAATCTGATTAAATTGAGACTCATAATAAACAAGGATGGTAGAAAACAACTTAAGGAAGGTATCATCTCATACAACCTCTCATGCTAGACCCCAAAATTAAGTGAGCAGAATAATAGACCCAGGACTCAGAGATTATGAGATCCCCAATCTAGGACATGCAAACAGTTAATAAAACATATCTTGAGGATAAGGAGGTGAGGTAAAATGACACAACAGTAAATAAATATTCTCAAAGCACTAGGGTCACTCTTCGTAGGAAGATGCGGCCTAGATGATCAATAATCAGTTGCTCAACGGGTGGCATCGTGCTAAATGTATGTTGGCAAGGTTCCTTCGGGGGATCGTTACCAGAGAAAGACCTTGAAATCTTCGATCTTCTGGAGCACGGCGGTGAGGATTATGGATGATGGAATGGATGATAAAGGGGCTTAGACGGATGGAAAATGGTAGGATAAATAGGGCCTCGTGGCCCTCGACACCATTGGTGCAGCGAAGGCAGCCGGATCCTCACACTCCTCGACGTTGCAATGCAACGAAGGCAGGGTTAGGGCCTCACACCCCTGAATGTTACAATTGTAACAAAGGCACTAG
Source organism: Areca catechu (assembly GCA_021397845.1). Taxonomy (NCBI): domain Eukaryota; kingdom Viridiplantae; phylum Streptophyta; class Magnoliopsida; order Arecales; family Arecaceae; genus Areca; species Areca catechu. The sequence goes on along the minus strand of CM038051.1, from coordinate 136,566,040 downwards.
AGAAAACACTCCAACAGTATTTCATTTCATCTATCCCTCTTCTTTTTTCATACAAGAGAACCATCCCTATTTATAGGCTCAAGAACACCCTCTAGAACCCTCTGCACGGTGGTGCATGCTCTTGCTTTAAAACTCACAAAACTTTTCCTTCCTTGTTGGCTCAAGAAATGTATGAAACATGCTCTAAAATTGGGAAAATTTTCCCTCCTTTGCTAGCTTCTCTTGATGTTTGGCAACAAAAGACTTCATACTTTAAAACCCGAAAACAATTACTGGGTTGAATTTGCTGGATGGTTCAGGGTCTGGATCTTCTTATGAGATCCATAGTGAGTTCTGAAATTTTGTGTAGGTGTCCTCACCAGGTTCCCCAGATGGAACCCTACGACAGCACCTCCGACCCCTTCGACCATTTGGGCAGCTTCAAAGCCCATATGATGATTCAAGGAGCTTCGGACGTAATGTACTGTCTAGCGTTCCCGGCTACCTTGAAGAAGTCCGCTCGAATGTGGCACTTGAGCCTGCACTCAGGTACCATCGATTCCTTTCTCAAGTTAGAAAAATTGTTTGTCTTGCATTTCAAGACCTGTCGCAAGACTCCTCGAATACGGACATACTTTTCCTCCTTCACCAGAATGAAGGAGAGAGCCTGAGAGATAACATCTCCAGGTTCAATGCAGCCATGCTTGAGATCCCCAATCTCAATGAGCACGTGGCCATGTCAGCTCTGAAGAAGGGGCTTCGAACCTCCAGGCTTACATTTTCCTGGACAAGAAGTTTCCTAAAAGCTACACTAAGCTCCTATCAAGGGCTCAAAAATACGCAGATGCTGAAGATCTGGTGATGAATCGATGTTTGATTGAAGGGAAACCCCCTTCAAAGAAAAAGAATAACAGGGGTCAAGGCCCCAAACTTTCGATAACAACGGTGGCAGATATGCAGACCGTCAGAGAAGCCCTCCCAAGCCCAGAGCATTGGGAGGAAGATTCGACTCATATACCCCCCTCAACCTCCCTCGAGAAAATATCCTCATGGAGATAGAAAAGAAAACTATCTCCACGGCCCCATCCCATGAAGGCCTCCTCTTCCGCAAGGAACAGGAGCAAATTCTACCGATTCCACTGGGACCATGGCCATAACACAGAAGAATGCATCTAGCTGAGGGATGCGATCGAGGATCTCACCAAGAGAGGATACCTGGGGTGGTACATCGATCGCCAGGGACCCCGGTCGGAAGTAACTGTTCCCCAGCCACCTCTCGAAGAGGCCGAATTGCCAAATCAAAGGCCCACCAACAGAGGTGTAGGGATGATACACCGGCCCGCAAACTGGAGAAGGGATGAAGATGAAGCTTCAAAGTGACTGAAAGATAACAACTCCATCCTCTTCTCCGACGATGACCTTGTGGGAGTCCGGCTCCCGCATGATGACCCTCTTGTAATTTCGGCCGTAGTGGCCAATTATGATGTACAGAGAGTTCTTATTGATAATGGAAGTTCAACTGATGTCTTGATGTACAATGCATTCTCCAAAATGTGTTTGCCTAGATATCAACTACAAAGATGTCCCATACCACTCTCTGGTTTTCGGGGCAACCAAGTTTATACCGAAGGGGAGATAGTGTTGCCTGTAACCCTCGGCTCTGAGCCTCGACAAAAGACATTGCCGATCAACGTCACGATGGTCCAGATCCCCTCTACATATAACATTATTCTGGGGAGGCCCGCCTTGAACAGGTTCCGGATCGTGATCTCCTCTCACTACCTCTTGGTACGCTTCCCCACCAGGAATGGTGTTGGAGATGTTAGAGGGAACCATAGGATGGCATGGAAATGTCGAATGATTGAAGACAGGCATTTCAAGGATTCGACTACTCTGAATCAGCTGGAGCTGAGGGATTCAACCATAAACCTTGGTGAACCCATGGAGAGGACCATCCCGATACCTTTGAAAGAGGAAGATCCCTCTAGAGTTGTGCAAATCGGGAGCACCCTTGATGAGAAACCAGAACAAAGCTGATCCATTTCCTCAGGGACAACATCGATGTCTTCGCCTGGTCAGCTTCTAACATGCTCGGGATTCTCGCCGAAGTGATTACTCATCGGCTGGAAGTAACCCCTGGGTACAAGCCGGTGTGATAGAAGAAGAGGAGCTTTGCCCCCGAAAGATAGCAAGCTGTTGATGAAGAGGTTGGCAAGCTCCTCAAGGAAGGGTTCATCAGAGAGGCCCGCTACCCCGAGTGGTTGGCCAATATGGTAATGGTGAAGAAAGCTAGTGGCAAGTGGAGGATCTGCATCGACTATACAGACCTCAACAAGGCTTGCCCAAAAGATAGCTTCCCTCTCCCAAGATTGATCAACTGGTCGATGCTACCGCCGGCCACCAGTTGCTGAGCTTTATGGATGCCTTCTCCGGCTACAATCAGATCATAATGGATCCGCAAGATGAGGAGAAGATTGCATTCATCACTGACAAAGGTCTCTCTACTACAAGATGATGTCGTTTGGCCTCAAGAATGCTGGAGCAACATTTCAAAGACTCATCAATAAGGTGTTTGAAAAGCAACTGGGAAGAAATATGAAGGCCTATGTTGACGACATGATCGTCAAGAGTCTCCAATGGAGAGTCCACATCCATGACTTGGAGGAGTCATTCAGCGCTCTCCGGCGCTACCAAATGAAGTTAAACCGGTGAAGTGCGCCTTCGGGGTCACGTCGGGTAAATTCCTGGGCTTTCTTGTCACCAAACGAGGTATTGAGGCCAACCTTGAGAAGATCCAGGCCTTGAAGGATATGAGACATCCCTGCTGTAAAAAGGAAGTCCAACAGTTGACAGGGAGGATTGCCTCCCTAAGCAGATTTATCTCTCGATCCATCGAGAAATGTCTTCCATTCTTCAAGGTACTTCGGCAATCAAAGGGCTTCGAATGGTCCGAAGACTGTCATGTTGCCTTTAAGAAATTGAAGAAGTATTTGGAGACCCCGCTCTTGCTCTCCAAGCCACCATGAATATTGTAATTTGAATTTCAAATGGGCCTTGGGTGCCTATTTAAAGGACCCAATCCCTCCCTTGTAGAAGGAATGAATGAATGAATGAATGAATGAATGGATGAATGAAAAATTGAGTGATTGAGTTTGAGTTTCTTCTACCCTCCAACCATTGTCTCTTAGGCTAGGTTCGAGTGGAATTGCCTTTGTCCCGAGGGACGTTGAGTGGTGTGAGGCCACCTGTCCGTCGCCCCAAGGCATCGCGAATCCTTCATCCTCCAGGATGTCGCGTGGTGTGAGGCCACATTCCTTCATCCTCCGGGACGTCACGGGATGCGAGGCCCCAAGTTATCTCCAACTTCGACTTCGGAATTCAGCCAGACATCAGGCTCGAAGCCCCTTCCTAACTCCAGTTCAATTCCTTTCCGTATATCTCCACATTCCACTGACCTTTTTTGTTTGCCTATAGGTCCTCCCTGGAATCTCGAGAATTAGGGATAGTCAGCTTCGCCATCGCGACCTCCAGACCCAAAGCCAGAGCTCCCATGGGTTCGACTGCTCGGGCATCCAGGCCGCATCCGTCGAGTTGAGCGATCTCTACACCGGCGCTTCAGAAGTTTGAGGTTTGCCTTCTCTTTATCTCCTAAGTAGATATTGTAGATCGAGCTAGTCCTACCGGGTTTCTTAATCCCGGGGTCCTATTCTCATTCTTACTTTTAGGGCTTTGAACTGCTAGTATAAGCTTCTCTTACTGCTCTTCATATTTCTTATCTTTGCTTGTGATCGGGAATCGAAACCCTAATCAGCGAAGAAGAACAACAAGAACATAAAAAAAAAAAAGTCATCAACCCTAAAAAATTCCTTAGCATCGTAAGCATCCTTATTGGCATCCAGCATCTCTAACCCTAACCCCCTTGTTCCACATCACTACCTTTTCCAAAACAATCGACTCTGTATACCCAAAACCTCCCTTAGAGAATTCCTAATTTGGGAGACCCATGCTAGAGGTTTAGCTGGTCACTTTGGTAGAAACAAGACAATCTTAGCAATAGAGCACCAGTTCTTTTAGCCGGGATTGAAAGGGCACGTTGCACAAATTGTAGCCATATGTTGGACTTATGCTGTTGTAAAATAGTAGAAGCAGAACATCGATCTTTACACACCTTTACCAGTGCCTGATCACCCTTCGCAAGACCTAAGTATGGATTTCATGTTAGGATTACCTAAGACCAAGAAGAGACATGATTCTATCTTTGTAGTGGTCGATAGGTTCTCTAAGATGGCTCACTTCATCCCCTGTTCCCAATCCTTTGATGTGTCTAGAGTAGCCAAGCTTTTCTTACATCATGTAGTTAAACTCAATGGCCTACCCAAGACCATCATATCTGATAGGGAGTTAGGTTCACCAGTTATTTCTGGAAGACCTTATAGCACTTTGGACGGACCTTATAGCTTTAGGGAGCTTTTTTCTACAGCCTACCCCCTCAAACAGATGGCCAAACTGAAGTGGTGAACCATAGTTTAGGAAACCTCCTTAGATGCCTGGTAGGTGAACATGTTGGAACTTGGGATCTATTATTACCTAGAGCAGAGTTTGCCTACAACAGTTCAGTAAATAGGACAACGGGTAAGAGTCCTTTTGAGATAGTCCATGGGTACCAGCCTAATCGCCCCATTGATTTGATTCCTTTACCTATTCATGCACGAGTCTTAGGGTCTGCAGAGTCTTTTGCATAGCATATTAGAGACTTGCATAAGGACATTAGCCAAAAGATAAACTTAAGCAATGAAACATATAAAAAATTTGGTTAATCCCGAAGAAGGATCAAGGAATTTGATGTAGGGGATTCTGTCATGATCAGGCTTAGGCCTGAGCGGTTCCCACCAAGGACCGTTAAGAAGCTTCATGCTCATGGAGCCGGACCATATAAAGTGTTAAAAAGGTTGGATCAAATGCCTAGACTTGCCTTCGGATATGGGCATTAGTTCTACCATCAATATTATAGACCTAGTTGAGTATAGGGAACCGGCGACAATACCTAGTCAGGCTTTTGGACCTAACCCTTCTGTTAAGAGTGATCCTAACCTAAAGTCTCCACCTATTAATTGCCTGAGAGAGAGAACGGATCGAGCGTATCCTGGACGATCAGGCCATTACAACCCGGGGCCACGGCTATCAACGCTACTTGGTCCGATGGCAAGGCCGGCCAGAGACAGACGATTCATGGATTTCTTGAGAGGGCATGCCACACCTCAACCCAGACCTTCTCGAGAGATATGTGAGCCAGTCTGATCTTCACTCGACAGGGTCGAGTTCCTCCCCCCCGGAAGAATTGGTGCGGACACCAGAGGCTCCAGAATAAGGCAGAGGCTTCTCACCCCCTATAGATCACATAAAGACATTTAAGTCACTGTAATAAAGTTTTGTCCAGCTGAGTTGAGTCCTGTGTTAGTCAGCTCATGTTTAGCTAGTCTAGTCCAGTATTAGTCAGCTCAATTAAGCTAATTTTAACTTTTTTGAGTCCTGTCCAAGCATACTGAAGGCTCAAGACCACATCATACAAGTGAAGACCAAGTCCAACTAGATTGAAGACATGGATGTTTAGCCCAAGTTCTACCTAGCTAGAAGACTTGAAGACCACCAGGAGAAGAAAATGAAAACAAGAACAAACCTGAAGCCCTGGACTAGCCGGAAGCAAACTAGGCCAGCCCAGGCCCAGGAAAGAGATTAGGGCGCCATTCCTTATGGTGACCCTCCTCTTAGTCAGCCACTTAAGGTCACCCCCTTGGCCGACCAGACAAGGAGAGGGAGAGCAAGTTTAGGGATTTTTTACCTATGTTGCCTTATATTCCTAGCTATGGTTTGAAAGGGAGGTGTCCTATGTAAAGTCTAATGTACCCTTACTTAGGGGCCAAGGCTAAAGGTCTATTTAAAGGACCCTAGTCTCTTGTATGAGATTACTTTTGATATATGAAATAAACCTTGAGTTCTATTCTATTGCTTTGTGCTACCCTGCTTTGTGCTTATGGGGTTTTGTCGGTACTTTCATCTTCCCGATGCTGTAACAGAATTCCTGGCGCCAACCTTCTTCCTAGAGCCCTGGCCACCACCTCCAAATCTCTATTCCTCTTTGCTATTTTTCCATGTTTCCTTGTTCCTTAGAGAGTTTTCTAACCCCTGACAAGTCATTTGCAGGTCCTTGAGTTCCTACGAATCCAACGACTCCAACCAAGCCACAATCGGACCCCCGAGCAGATAGCCAGGTATCCATGGGTCTTTGGCTCCATTTTTCAGGCCGCATCCATCGAGGAACAAGAGATCCCTTCACTGTGATCTTCATCGGGTGCTTTAGACGTTGTCAGGTACACCCCCTCTACCTCCAGTAATAATATTATAGGAGAACTTGCCCTAACCCAGGCTTCTCAGCCCTCGGCGATTCTTCTTTATTACTTTTTTAGGTCCTAATCTGCATGCTTGACTTCTAAAATTCATATAGAATTCCCTATAACTTATTTTGATCCAATTTTCGGGAATTAATCTCTTAACCCCACATATAAAATATAAAAAAATAATTGCATGCATATTAGTCCCGCATCACTCAAAACCAAATAACTAAAGCCCAATTGATCAATTGATCAAAAGGCTTAACCACATGTAACAATACTATAAATTGGTAAACAGGGTTTGGCCTAATAGGGTTTGACACAACCGATAAATGGGGTTTTGATCAATGTGGTAAAAAGGTTTAGCCCAAAGGCTAAATAACAAAATCCTAATTATAGTTGGTAACATGGGCTAACCCTAACTAACCCAAAATAACAGAAATTAAAATAAAAATTTATATGGTAAAAGGGGTTGAGTCCAGGGCTTTATTCACAGGTGATCAATAGGGATGTGGATTCAACCTGTCGATATTTTTTGGCCCTAGTGTCCACACCATCCTCTCTCTTTCTTCTGATGAGTTAGGAGACATTTTCTTATGCCATGACTCATAGGTAAGTATCCCCTCTTACTTCCATCCATGTTGAATCTCTTGAACACTATGTCAATGCACCTTGGATTGGAATAAGACTAGCATCCTCTTAGATCTATCTCTAGAGATCTTTATACCAAGTATATTGGATGCCTCTTCCAAATCCTTCATGGAAAACTTTGATGATAGCAAAGTTTTGATCGATTGTAATATTGGGATATCATTCCCAATGATTAGTATGTCATCAACATACAAGACCAAGAAAACAAGTGCACTCCCACTAAAGACAGGTGTGGACACTAGGTACTGAAACTCTGAAACCTCCTCCGTGCCAACAATGAGGCTGCTTTGTTGTAGGTTTCAAAGTAGAACCTACTCACTACTATAGCTAGTGGTGACTCCACTAAACCAACCAATTTGATTGTGATAATATATGTATATTAAAGTTTACATAATTGATAATAGTAGTTATTTGATAATAGTAGTTATCACTAGCAATTAGAGATTGCTAGGTTTTAGTGATTTTGTATATTGTCTAGTAATTCCACCCTGTAATAATTGTTTTACAGGGTAACCATGAATGCTTACCCCTTATAAATATATAATACTACTAATACTAGTAAATATTAGTTTTGGGTAACCATGAATGCTTACCCCTTCATACAAATTGGTTTCCTAGGTTCTTCTAGAAGTATTAATAATGTAAGTCTACGATCTCTAATTCTGTGGAAAGTTACCATTAGTCTTTCAACCTACTCACTACTATAGCTAGTGAGTAGGTTGGGTTCAAGATTTTGGATTAAATGCCCATTATTTGTGTATACTAGTTAAGGTAAACAACATAAGCTACTCATAGTGATAACTACTATTATCACATCTCCAGTCATGTGTCTTGAGCAACCACTATCAAGATACCAAACACTTTTGTTTTCCTTGGTTGCAAGACACACCTACAATAAAATCAAGCTTTGTTTTTAGGTACCCAAGCCAACTTGTATCCTTTAAGGTTAGCATTCAAAATGGTTCCTTTTAGAACCCATACTTTACCAAAAGAAATGATTTTTCTAAAGTTACATTGATATGATTTATGACCTAGCTTTTTGCAAGTAAAGCAAGTAATGCTATATGATGCAGGTACAAAAAAGTTCTTAAAATACTTTTGTTGTTTCTGTGGTTTATATCCTAAACCTGTCTTATTAAAACTGCTCTTTGATTGTTTAAAAGTAAATTTAACATTTTGAACTATAAGTAAATTTTTCAATAAAAGGTTTTATCTTTTCAAGTTCATTTTTGTACTTAGCATTTTCAAGTTCTAAATCCTTGTTTTTCTTTAAAGATCATTGATAGAAATAAAATGTTTAGGACTTTTTAAAACTTCGTTTTTCATAGATAAAGCATTGTTTTTATTTTCCAAAATATCTAATTTGGATTTCAAAGCACTAACATCATTAAGTAAAGAGTTATTTTCAAAAAAAAAAATTATTTGCATGCTTTTTAATTTATTATTTTCAGATAAAACTAATTTACAATCATGCATGAGTTCTTCAAAAGAATTCCTAAGTTCATCAAAAGTGAAATCAATTTCAGTGTCAGAACTTACCTCACAATTGTCCTGATGTGCCATGAAGCAGAGATTTGTAACTTCAGTCGGCTCTTCTTCTGAACTGGAGTCTTCATTGTTACTCCAAGTGGCCATCATTGCTTTCTTCCTTAATTTCTTTCTTAATTTTTTGAGGAGAGGATAGTCAAACTTGTAGTGTCCCGGTTTCTTGCACTCGAAGCATAAAGGTACTTCCTTCTCCTTTCCTTTTCTTTTTCTTTCTCTTTTTCATTTCCTTTTTCTTTGGATTGATGTTTCTTTTTGTAACGAAATTTCCTCCTCTTCATGAATCTTCTAAACTTTCATGCAAGGAGGGCTTCTTCACCTTCTTCTTCCTCTTCATCTTCGGACTCATCTATTGAGGATTCTTCTTCGAAATTTGACTTGAAAGCAATCTCCTTCTTCTTCCTGTCAATGTCCATGAATTTTTGTTTTAGATTGAGCTCATAAGTCATGAGCGATCCCACTAGCTACTCAAGAGGTAGCTTGTCGACATCCTTTGCTTCTTGAATTACGGTCACCTTCGGATCCCATGAAGTTGGAAGTGACCTAAGAATTTCATTCACAAGATCAGCATTAGGCATGACTTTACCAAGACTTCTCATACCATTAACTATATTTTTTAATCATGTATACATATCAGTGATTGATTCATTTAGTTCCATCCATAACATCTCATATATGTGCACTAACATATTAACCTTAGTATTTTCTACTTGATCGGTATCCTCATGGGTAACTTCAAGTATGTCCCATATTTTTTTGGCAGACATGCATGTAGATATCCTATTAAATTCACTAGGATCTAATGTACAATAAAGGAGAATCATTGCCTTAGCATTAATCTCGGATTGTTTAATATCATTTTCATCCCAATCCTCTTTAAGTTTTGGGATGGAAACACCATTAACCATTACAGAAGGAATATGAAGACCCTTATCTACTACTTTCCATAAATTGTAATCAATAGAATGCATATAAATTCTCATCCTAGTTTTTCAATAAGTATAATTTGTTCCATTGAAAAATGAAGGTCTATTTTAGGCTTGTCCCTCAACTACACTAGTACCAATTAGGGTTGCCATAGATCATTACTCAAGGTAGTAAAGCCTATACACTGAGAATAGGGCTCTGATACCACTCGCTATCCAGTATGCAACCCAAGAGCGGGGGTGAATTGGGTCTCTAAAAATTAGTACGGCAAGCTATTAACTTAACAAAACTTGATACTAAGCAAAGCAATCCAATTCAACATATATATAAGCAAGGTACTATGATTCAAATGCAATGCTCTAAACTATAAGTGCAGCAAAAATTATGAGCAATAAATAAAGAGCAAAGTGAGAGAGATCAAATAATCACAAACTCCAAGATCTATGTTGTTCGGTGCTATACAATGCACCTACATCCACTCCCTAAGATTCCCTTGAAAATTCACTATAATCACACGATTACAGCTGATTAGTTTTCCAGGCTCACTAATAAAAACCTGACTTATTTTCATAAGGCTCACAAGTCATAACCTCACTTGATTTTACGTGCTAACCAAGAACCTAATTAGATTTCATATGGCTAACCAACAACCTCCCTTGATTTTTCAGGCTAACTAAGAACCTTAGTGATTTTGCGGGCTAACAACCAACCTAATTGGTTTTTCAAGGCTTACCAATAACCTCACTTGATTTTACAATAGGCTAATCAAGAACCCTTACAAGAAATAAGGTTTAGAAATAAAGAACCAATGTAAGCTTTCAATAACAAAGCGAATATCTCGATGTAGCTTGATGTAGAGTTGCTTTGCACTTGTTGAAACCTTTTGAATGCCCAAGTATGGATGATCTTTAATGCCCTTGAATGCTTGGAGGCTTCCTTTAGCTTGAAGGTGGTTGAAACTTGAAGGAATAGGAGTTAAAGATCACTTCACTTTTCTTTTCTCAAAGCTCTTTAATGTTCTTCAATAATCTTCTTTTTGATTTTACTTTGTAGCATATAAATTCCCTCCCAAGACCTCAAAATCGATTTTTAGCCATTACAATTGAAAAACTAGCCGTTGGGGGCATTTTGGGCAAGTTTTGTGTTTGAAAAAACTATGGTTACTATTTTGAAAGCATATATTCTTTGTGACCCCTAATTTTATAACCTTATTATGCTAGTTTTGGGTAATTTTATCAATTTTATCATTTTAGCATATATTCTTTGTGACCCCCTAATTTTATAACCTAATTAGTTTACCCAAAACTAGTATTATTCACAAATACTTGGTGTTGTCCTCCTATGTGCACTTTTTACCCCTTATTGGGATATAAAGTGGTGCCCTAGTGGGATAACTTCCTATCATAGTAGATTATGATTACTCTACTAATTAGTAAAGGTGCCCTGATTATATCTTATTACATAATAAGTTTAGGGCTCTGTAATTTCCAGAGGTCAACAATATTTCATTAGTTTGCATGAGCTTGCCTATGACCCGATGATTCTTAGCACTGCTAGTCTTTCTGCTAGTTTTTACTTTATTTCAGAAATCTAGCCTGCAAATAAAATTATAAAATTACAAAAAAATATTTTTCTATTTTTCATGCTTATTTAGTAGTCTTAAAGTCATCTGACATTAGTTTGGTATCAGAGAAGAATTAGGATAGTTTTTATTTGCTTTGCATTCATAAACCCTAATTCTATATTCTATCAACTACATTAGGTGTCTACTTTCTATCTTATTTCAGCATTATAAACATTTTATTTTTGGTGAAATTTGCACTGCATGTCCTCTACTCAGTTATAGTAATTATCAGAATTTTTAATTAATTTTACTGAAACACTTAATCTCTAAAATTTGGTAAAATATAAACCCTAATAGAATCCTGATAATTTCTGCAGCAGTCAAAAAAACCCTATGTTTGCATCAACATACGATTTTTGTTCTACATGAAGTTTTGTAGGAATCATCAATACCATCCATACTCTATTCCATATTTTTTTAAAATTTTTTTTCTGCATCAGGATCTGTGTCAAACTCTATAACAATTGAAACCCTAATTCTTTGATTTCTGCTACATTCTGCATCTTGACTCAACCTAACCTAACTAACTTCTACACACCAAATCCCAAGCCAAACTTTGTTTGCTAACCCAAGTTAACGTGAACCTAACCTGATACATCATTAAATAATTAAAAAAATATTTTATTTTTTTTTATTGTTTCTAGATTGCATCAGGATCATCGATTGCCATCATCTTTAACCTAATCTTAAGGGCAACTCTATATCTCAAATCAGGGCAGGATTTCATCACTTGTCCTGGGCCCAAAACAACCATCAGCATACTAATCCAAGAATAATTAAAATCAATTAGACCTAATTTTCCCTAGTGGGCTAGGAGACATCAACAGATCAGGTCCGAGCTGTGTGGGCCAACTAGTGCATTTTACCCTTTAGCTATTACTAAAAGCTGGTGTCTAAGGCTGGGGGTCCACAGTCAAACGACCTAGGTGGTGCTGTGGTTTTTAATTGGGTCCCTATGAAAGCAGGGTGGGCCTCCCACACTCCCACCCCCTACCTAGCTAGTGGAAGGACTAGCTATTAGGTTAGGTGTAAGTTGAGCTGACCCACCCTGTTTCTGGCTCTAGGTCTAGGAAACCCTAGATTATACTAGCCTTTTCCTTCTCTTTGAATACTTGGTTGCATCATTTCATTTTGATTATTTGATTTGTGTATGACCACTAGACTAGGAACTCAATATCAGAGGTCTAAACCCCAACCTAGCTCAACCATGGACCCTAGTCTAGATGCTTTCATGAAATCCATGATCGAATGACTTGATCGAATCGATTTATCCAATAACCAATCTCAAAATTAGCTTACCCAAATAGACCGTAGGTTTGACCAATCCGATACTAAGCTTGACCAAATGAACTAAAGATTCAACCAAGTAGGAACCCTAGGCAAGACCCATAGAGCTATACCCCAGGAATCAATAGTCCCTAGATATTAACCCAGTAGTAACCCAATATCTCTTAGCCTGCCTGAACCCCATAAGATCAGCACCCCAGACCCTAGCCAGTTTTTCTTTAGCCAAACCCCTCCTACTACCCCATTGGTTCACCAAGATGACCTAGAAGAAGAAATATTTGAGGTTGACCCAAGTTTAGTGAAGGAATATGAAGATGATGAGTCTATTGTAGATCTAAAGGAAGAAACACCTATAGAAGATCCAGAAGTAGTTGACTATGACCAAATCTCAATAGAAACCAACCCAGAATTAGTTGAGTCTGAAGTCCAACCCAACTCAACCATGGAGTCCAATCTAGAAACCCTCAAGGCCCTAATTGAACAATGGACCCAAAAAAATATCCAATTCCAAACCCAGTTTATCTAATCCACCACCCAAACCAACCAATTGACCCAAACCAACAACCAAGTAACCAATAGGTTGGACCAGGTAGAAGACCACCCAACAATAGTTGACCCTAACCATACCCAAGTAGGAGCTAACCTAGATTTAGCTAACCCTAGCCATACCTAGATAGTAACTGATATAGAGTTAGTTGACCATGTAGTGGAAGAACCCTTAAAGGAAGAAGACCATAAGGAACCCAATCCAACTATTAGAGTTTTACCTGAGGAGACACTAAAAGAAAGCCCAACTATAGGGCCTAGTCCTTTGATTTATGAACCATAAGAGTTTATTAAGGACTTAATCTCTTTAGAATAATGCCCTCAGGATGAAGTCACCTCTTTGACTCCACTTGATCATTTTTCTAAAATCAATGACCCTTTATTCCATTATGTAGACCCTTTAGATAAACATCAAACCCATAAGGTAAACCTCATTAGTCTAGGATTAATTCCCGACACCCCTTCTTACATCTTAGTCTATCCAAATTACCCCTTATGAATGTTTATTTGGAAAACTGCTTGCCTCTCCCAAATCCTTCATGGAAAACTGCTTTGATGGCCAAGACTTGACCGATTGCAACATTGGGATATCATTTTCAATGATAAGTATGTCATTTACATACAAAACCAAGAAAACAAGGGCACTCCCACTTGCCTTCTTGTACACACATGGTTCATCCACATTCTTGATGAAGCCAAACTATTTGATTATTTCATCAAAGTGGATGTTCCAACTCTATGATGCTTGCTTTAATCCATAAATGGACTTCTTTAGCCTACATAGTTGGTTTGGTATCTCACTCGAGACAAACCCTTCTAGCTGTGATATATAGACTTCTTCCTCAAGGATCCATTAAGGAAAGTAGTCTTTACATCCATTTGCCATATCTCCTAATCATAATATGCAGCTATAGCAAGCAATATTTGAATGGATTGAACATGGCTACTGGTGAAAAATTTCATCATAGTCAATGCCATGTTTTTGTTTGAAGCATTTCGCCACCAGGCTGGCCTTATATGTCTCTACTTGACCATTTGCTCCAATTTTCTTCTTGAACACCCATTTACACCTGATTGGGTTTATCCATCAGGTGGATCAATTAATGTCCAAACCTAATTAGAGTACATGGATTCCATCTCAAATTTCATGGCTTCCAGCCATTTGTCAGAGTCTCCACTCGTGATGGCTTCCGTATAGGTCATAGGATCATGATCCTGTATGATACTGGATTCATTATCATTCCTAATGACAAAGCCATATCTGAGAGGTGCACTTCATACTCTCCTTGACCTATGGAGAGGAGGTGTGTGTTGTGGTTGTTCTTGAATCTTAGAAACATCTGGTTGAAAAATTGTTTCAGGTGTAGGTTGAACTTCTTCAAGTTCAAATATCCTCTCATTGCCCTTTTCTCGGAAAAACTCCTTTTCCAAGAATGTGGCATGCCTACTGGCAAAGAACTTTTGCTCAGTAGGGTGGTAGATAAGATAACCCATTACTTCTTTAGAATATCCTACAAACCTACACTTTTCAGCCCAAGCACTTAGCTTATGGCCAAAAACATTCCTGACATAAGCAGGGCAACCCCAAATCTTAAAAAAAACATAAGACTTGGCCTTTTTCCCATTCCATAATTCATATGGAGTGCTCTTAACTGCCTTTGATGGCACCTTGTTTAGTATGTGGGTAGCAGTCTCCAGGGCATAGCCCCAGAAGGATACTAGAAGATCTGTGAAGCACATCAAGGAAAATACCATGTCTAATAAGGTTCAATTCCTCCTTTCTGCTATAGCATTTAATTGTGGTGTATATGAAGGGGTCCATTCAGAAAGAATTCCTTTGTCTTTAAGTTGATCGAGAAATTCACTAGACAAGTATTCTCCTTCTCTATCAGATCGAAGGATTTTAATACTATGCCTAGTTTATTTTTCAACCATACTTTGATACTCTTTGAATTTTTAAAAGACTTCAGACTTGTGTTACATAAAATACACATTTCCGAACCTTGATAAGTTATCAATAAATAAAAGAGTATCCTCCTCTAGCCTGGGTTGTCATAGGACCACACACATCTGTGTATTAGACCTAACAACTCAGTTGCCCTATCTCCATGTCCAATAAATGGAGATTTGGTCATCTTACCCTTGAGACAGGATTCACAAGTTCCTAACGATTCATGATCATAAGGTTCAAAGAAATTTTCTTTATACAACTTGTTTATCCTAGACTCTCTAATATGATCGAAACGGCAATGCCAGAGATATGTGACATTGATATCATCTCTCTTTCTCTTCCTGTTTTCAACAAGAATAACTTCATCATAAAGTGATAGAATCAAAAGACCTTTAACAAATGTGCCACAACCAATGAACTTCTTTGAAAAGAAGATCGAGCACCCATGGCTCGAAATATTTATTTCATAACCTTGTTTCAACAACAAAGGTACAGAAATAATATTCTTTATAATATTAGGTACATAATAATAATCTTTTAATTCAAGAATATTGCCTGATGGCAATAATATCAGATATGTGCCAACAGCTTCAGCATGAATGGGATCACCACTCGCATCAAAATAGCTCGAGTCACCCTTCTTCAAGCTTCTGGGTCTCTATAACCCCTCAAATGACTTACAGATATGAGACCCACATGTGGTATCCAATACCCATGTATCAGAAGCTGAAAAACTTAATGATAAGTTTGTTTGTATCATGTACAAACTTTTGGATGTATCACCAACATCCTGCTTCTGACTTGTAAGATATAACTTGCAATTCTTCTTCCAATGCCTTTGCTTTCCATAGTGATAGCAGGTTCCACCAGCAGCTGGCTTCCTGGTGGGGGCACCAGGATCAGACACAGATTACTGGGCCCTATTTGGTTTACCTAGCCATGTGTCAAATTTTGTAATCAACTATAATTGAGTCCTGTAATAAGTTGATGTTAGTTGATTTGTCTCAACCCTCAACCTAGTCCAGTACATCGAGTCGTGTATACGAGTATGAGTCTAGTATGAGTTCACTTCATACATATTATCAAATAACTAGGATTATGATTAATTATGCTAGTTAAAACCTTATAGCCTAGTCACCATTAGTCTAGTATTATTCCACATAGAGAGGTTGGTTACTCTACTATATGGAGCATAATAGACTAGGGCACCACTTTATATCTTAGCTAGGCTCACATGGATCTGGGTAATATTTACTAGGTTACACTAGTAAATTAGACTAAACTAAATTTTTCATAAGGGGTAATATTGTGTAGTATTATTCCACATAGAGAGGGTTTAAAAATGATAAACTATGGTTATGTAACCATAGTTTATCAATAGTAAATTAGACTTAATCTCTTTAGAATAATGCCCTCAGGATGAAGTCACCTCTTTGACTCCACTTTATCATTTTCCTAAAATCAATGACCCTTTATTCCATTATGTAGACCCTTTAGATAAACATCAAACCCATAAGGTAAACCTCATTAGTCTAGGATTAATTCCCGACACCCCTTCTTACATCTTAGTCTATCCAAATTACCCCTTATGAACTTATATTTATAAGTTCCTAGACTATTGTGTAGTCTAAACCAAATTAGACTATTGTGTAGTATTATTCCACATAATTAGCCTAATTATGTGGTTACCCAAAACTATGGTTACTTTATATCCTAGTATTTTCATACAGGATTGACTAGACAAAGGGCACCACTAATATTTGAATGGATTAAATGTAATAAGGTGGAATAATATAGTGCCTCTTCATGGTTATAAACTAAACTAGGCTATACAAATTGGTTGTGCCCCTTATCCATAATTTTATATCTTAGCTATAGTAGTGACTAACTTCTGGTTTTAACTACTATAAGGTTTAGTGGAGTCACCACTAGGCAGCCATAGGAGGACAACACCATTTGCTATAGCTGCATAATTGCTAGGGAGTATGATTGACATATTAGACTAGGGCATTTAATCCAAATTTGATTTGTGTATTCATTTTTGACCGAGGGCTAAGTTAGGTTTGGTTATGTTAGATATCAAAAAGGGAGAGATTGTTGACTCCACTAATTGATTTTGATGATAAGCAAAATAGTTAAGTATATGTTGAGGACTAATGATTTGCTTTGAGTGTGTTTTTATTAAAAAGGTACTCACAAAATTTAATGGAGTCCAATTGTTTTGAAGAAGCCAAGTTGAATGAGAAGTTTACTCAAAAAGAAGACTTGGACACTTAAGAAAAGTGTCGACACATGGAAGCAAGGTGTCGACTTAAGGTATCAACTCAACCGAGAAGGTGTCGACACATCTAAGATTTCTAAAAAATCTGATTGGAGCTTTTTGAACTAAGTGTCGACTCAAGAAGAACATGTGTCGACCTTATGTGTCGACTCAACTGAGGAAGTATCGACACTTGGAGTTCTGGCAACAGTAACGACTAGTTTTTTCAAATGCAAAACTTGCCCAAAATGCCTCCAACGGCTAGTTTTTCAAGTGTAACGGCTAAAAATCAATTTTGAGGCCTTGGGAGGGTATTTATATGCTCCAAAGTCAAATCAAAAAGAAGATTATTGAAGAACATTAAAGAGCTTTGAGAAAAGAGAAGTGAAGTGATCTTTAACTCCTATTCCTTAAAGTTTCAACCACCTTCAAGCTAAAGGAAGCCTCCAAGCATTCAAGAGCATTAAAGATCATCCATACTTGGGTATTCAAAAGGTTTCAACAAGTGCAAAGCAACTCTGCATCAAGCTACATCGAGATATTCGCTTTGTTATTGAAAGCTTACATTGGTTCTTTATTTCTAAACCTTATTTCTTGTAAGGGTTCTTGGTTAGCCTATTGTAAAATCAGGTGAGGTTATTGGTAAGCCTTGAAAAACCAATTAGGTTGGTTGTTAGCCCACAAAACCACTAAGGTTCTTAGTTAGCCTGAAAAATCAAGGGAGGTTGTTGGTTAGCCTTGTGAAAACCAATTAGGTTCTTTGTTAGCTCGTAAAACCAAGTGAGGTTGTGACTTGTGAGCCTTATGAAAATAAATCAGGTTTTGATTAGTGAGCCTGGAAAGCTAATCGGCTGTAATCATGTGATTATAGTGAATTTCTAAGGAGATCTTAGGGAGTGGATGTAGGTGCATTGTATAGCTCCGAACCATATAGATCTTGGAGTTTGTGATTATTTGATCTCTCTCACTTTGCTCTTTATTTATTGCTCTTAATTTTCGCTGCACTTATAGTTTAGAACATTGCATTTGAATCATAGTACCTTGCTTATATATATGTTGAATTGGATTGCTTTGCTTAGTATCAAGTTTTGTTATGTTAATAGCTTGCCGTATTAATTTTTAGAGACCCAATTCATCCCCCTCTTGGGTTGCTTATTGGACAACACATAACATGTGGGTACTTGATTTTTTTTCTTTTTCTTTATCCTTGTCCTTGTCCTTGGAGTGCTCTCCTTGTTTATGGAATTTTCTATAGTATCTTCTTTTCTTCTTTCCCATAAACCTTCTAAATCTTCTCATGACCATTGCGATATCTTCATCTTCTAGATTGTCTTCGGAGGAGGTGTGGCCATCTTCCAATTCCTCATCTTTCTTTGAGTCCAATATAGCTTTGAAGGCTATTGTCTTCTTCTTCTTTTGATCATCATCAGTCTTATGCTGCATGGCCAATTCATGAGTGATGAGTGAACCCATTAATTCATCTAGAGATAAGGCATTTAGATATTTTGCTTCCTAGATGGAAATCACATTGGGGTCCCACTTGTCTGGAAGTGATCTAAGCATCTTCTGTACTAGATTTGCATTTGAATAAACCCTGCCAAGACTTTTCAAATCATTAATAATATCTGTAAATCTTGAAAACATGGCAGATATGGTTTTAGTAGGTTCCATTTTAAACAATTCATAATTATGTAGTATAAGATTTATTTTCAAAGTTTTCACTTGGGAAATTCCTTCGTGGGTCACTTCGAGTTTGTCCCAAATTTTCTTTGCAGAAGAACAAGTGAAAATTCGATTGAACTCATTGGCATCCAAAGTACAATATAATAAATTCATTGCTTTGGCATTTAATCCCCCATATTCATGTCATGTTCGTCCTAGTCCTCTTCAAGCATAGGGACATCCATGCCATTAATTTTAATCATGGGAATATGTGGTCCTTTTCGAATGACCTTATATAATTGAAAATTGACAGCTTGTATATAGATTTTCATTCTAGCTTTCCAATATGAGTAATTTGTGCTAGTGAAGAGTGGAGGCCTATTAGTAGATTGGCCTTCAGCCAAAGATGTTCTTATGGGATGAGCCATCAATCTTTACTCTAAATATATTTAGAGACACTGCTCTAATACCAGTTGTGCCAAGGTGGCTTTTCCAATAGGGGGTGAATTGGGAATTTAAAAAATTTATGCAATAATATGCTATTTGAAATCCCTTATAAGTGTTAAGTGCTATGATGGAATAATTGAATGCAGAAGTATAATCAAATAAGAAAGGCACGATACAAACACAAGCAAATTATAGTGGTTCAGAGCAACCCAGCTCCTACATCAACTACCCAAGATTACCACTTGGGATTTCCACTATATCCTCCACTAGAATACAGTCGGATTGTTTTCCAAACCTCTACACTTTGTTTTTTAAACCGGGCTCACTAAAGAAACCCAACTTGATTTTACCAGGATCACCAAGAAACCAACTTGGTTTTAACATAGGATCACCAAGAACCCAACACTTGGTTTTAACAAAAGCTAACCAAGAACCTCTTTTGTTTTTAAATTGGGCTCACCAATAACCCAACAAGTCAAAAAAGAATTATAAAGAAAAGAAACTTAATGACAAACATATTTTTGTCGAATGGTTGCCAATGCAGCTCGAGAGAAGCCCAGTTGATTGCACCTCAATGCACTTGGTTAGCTTCTTCAACTTCTTTTCAATAAAGGCTTTAAGCTTTAGTTGGTAGTTGGTGAAGGCTTGAAGATTGTCTTAAATGCTCTTGCAGTGATCTCTTGCTCTTAAGGTTGTTTGGATATTCAATTTAGCATTTTTTATCTTTTTCTTTATTTTAATGTAGTTCAAATCCCTCAAATATATAGTCTTGTACCATTCTTAGGTAGTTTTAGTCATTGTAGACTGGTGGGATGTGACATATGACAGTTGAAGAACTTTTTGGATTCAAATTCCAAGTTCTGGAACTAGCCATTATAAGTCTTAAATCGACCTTCGAGTCAACTCGGATTACTTAAGTTAGCTCAAATCCTCAGAGTAGTTCTGGTTGAGTCGACTCCCTTCAATCTGGTCGGCTTGGTTGTATACTATTCTGATTCCTCACTCTGTAAGAGTAGGCTCACCTTGATTCTAGTTGACTCAGATTCTCAGG
This sequence comes from Areca catechu, assembly GCA_021397845.1. Classification (NCBI taxonomy): domain Eukaryota; kingdom Viridiplantae; phylum Streptophyta; class Magnoliopsida; order Arecales; family Arecaceae; genus Areca; species Areca catechu. Next base: position 136,545,721 of record CM038051.1, on the reverse strand, counting down.
CCTTCAAAATGCAGTCTAGAAAAGTTGGCTCTTTCTCTTTAGAGTCAGCTCGGTTGGCTATAGTTCTCAGAGCTCTTTTTCTGGACTCTGGAGGAGTCGGCTTGATTCTCTGAAGAGTCGACTTGGATGTCTAACTAAATGATAAAGTCGGCTTGGACTCCCTTTGGGTTAGCTCGCTCGTCTGATTCAGGATATGGTATTCTAGACGAGTCAGCTCTGGTCCTTTAGAGTCGGCTCAGATATCTGCATGCCAGAAATCTTGATATGTGCCATGTGCTAGAGTCAGCTCTCTTCTCTTCGAGTCAGCTTGGATGAGTTCTTCAGTGAATTTTCAATTCTTCTCTAGAATTCATCCAGCAAGGCTTCAAGCTTTCAAGATATCTTCAAACTTTTCTTACAACATACTCAAGGTAATTTTAAGCTTGAAATAACCTAGAAGTAACCCATTTGAATGGTTTTTACTTAAGTTTTTCTTTGGATTCTTCTTTACAAGATTCAAGTACAATACAACTCAACACAAGAAATAGAAACGTAGGAGTTGAAATTGAATAATGATTTCATCCTACAAAACTTGTAAAACACTTAAAGAGTTATTAGTAAAACAAATGCATGCTCCAATGTTTGCTTATCATCAAAATCACTTATGGGGTCAACAGCTCCTCAGGTAAAGTTCTAACAGTAGGGTTGGGTTCCTCATGGTCCTCTTCCTTTAACTGTTCTTTCACTGCAGCTTGGGTGTGGTCAGGGTCAACTAACTTTGGGTTGGCTTCTATCTGGGTTTGGTCAAGGTCAACTAATTCTAGGTTGACTTCTACCTGGGTATCTACCCAGTCAACTAATTTTGGGCTGGTTTCAGTCTGGGTATGGTCAGGGTCAACTAATTTTGGGTTGGCTTTTGCCTGGTTATTTACTGGGTCAACTAATTCTAGGTCATCTATATGTATCTCCTCTTCCTCTTCCTCATACTCATCCACTAAGCTCACATCAGCTTCATATATCTCCTCTTCAAGGTCATTCAGGTGAACCAATGGGGTGGTAGGAGGGGGTCGGCTAAGAAAAAATTGACTAACATCTAGGGTAGCAGGGGTAGGTCGACTAAGGGGTACCTGACTAATACTTGGTTCATCTCTAGGGGTACTAATCCGATGGGGTTCTGGTTGACTAATAGGAAGTGGATTACTACCGGGCTCATATCTTGGTTTGGGAGGTGGGGGATATGGGGTCCTAAGGTCAGGCTCAGGTTTAGGTCTGTTATGGGGCTTAGGGATTTTTCGTAGATTTCCTAATCGGTTCCCTACCTGGTCAAACCTATTGGTTAAGTGGTCAAGCCCTTCATGAGTTTGGGTATAGGATTGGGTCAATTGGTTTATCTGGGTGGTCAATTGGGCATTCGTCTTGTTCATCAGGGCAAACTGATAAGTAATGGTCTTCATGAAGGTTTTAAAGTTGGATTTGATGGTGGAATTGGGTTAGGGTTTAGACCATTAGTATTGGGTTCCTATCCTAGTGGTCATGCAATCAATCAATCAAAGTGGTATGATGCAATCAAGCACACAAAGATTAACATGTGCTAGGGTTTGCTAGACCTAGAGCCAAAACCTAATGAGTTAAATCAACTTCCACTCAACACAGCACCTAATCGTTCCACTAGCCAGGTAAGAGGTGGGGTGGTGGGAGGCTTGTCCTGCCTATGATAGGGTCCTGATTAAAAACCACTAGTCCACTTAGGGCATTTGCCACTGGATCTCTAGCTTTAGACACCAGCTTTCAGTAATAGATGATGGGTTAGATGTACTAGTTCCCTCACTAGACTCGGACCCGACCTACTGTTATCCCTAAATTAGGTTTCTACTCAGTTTTAATTAAGGCTTGGGTTCATATGAGGATGGTTGTTTTGGACCCAGGATAGGTGATGAAATCCTACCATGATCTGAGATAGAGAGAGTGCCCTTAAGATGAGTTTAATGATATGATGCACAATCGATGAATCCTAATGCAATCTAGTAACAAAATAGAGAATAAAATTTGTTTTTATCTTTTTATGTGGTGGCAACTTAAATTTGAGTTGGTTAAGTTATCAAAAAAAAATGGCTTGGGTTTGGGGGGGTTTGGATGTAAGTTAGGTTTGGTTTAGTCAGATATGTAGAAATCACAGAAATTGAGATTATGGGTCTATTTTGTGGCAGAAGCTAGCATGGTCTTCAATGCATAAAAAATCCACAAAAATTTTGGAACAAAGGATTAACAGTGAGGAGGATTCTTATCAAATTTAATGCAAAGAAAAATTGGTATGATGATGTAAAACCCTAGGGTTTCTAACTAGGTATAGAAAACACAGAATTCTAGTTAGGATTTTTAAGGTGCAGGTTTTTTTATAGTTTTTTTATCTATAAAATTACCATAAAATGCTGAAAAAATATAGGACTTAATAGAGAAGACTTGATGAAAATTTTAGAGAAATACAATATGCTTAAATTGATGAAACAAATCTAAACTCAGACCCCTAATGCAGATGATAGGATGCAGATTTTTGTTAGGGTTTTGTTTTTGCTATTTTTTTTATTTATTTTTGGATCTAAGAAATTTCAAAGAATTAACAGGAAAATATAGGAAAAAATAGAGGATTATTAACATGAAAATAAGAAAAAATAAAAAGGTTTGATGGGGAAAACAATCTTATGTTTTGAAGGGTTATGCAGAAAATAGCATGCAGAAATCTAGACTATGATGCAAGAACATGCCCTAATCCTACTCTGATACAAAAATTGATGAGGGACAGGATTCTAACATGATGCAGGATGATATGCAAGTGATGAACATGAGAAAAATTAGATTAAAAGAATAAATATTTTTAGGTTTTTATGGTTTGATCCCCGAAACCAGACAAGACTAGGTTAGGGTTATCCTGTATTAGTTAACATCCTACCCACATACTAGATCAATCAAAGAAGAAATAAAATCAGAATCCTAGGTCTAAGAAGGCCTATTAGGATCATGTTCAACTTTAAGAAATCAGACAAAGAGAGATGGGAATTAGGTTTAACATACCAGGCAATGATTTCTAGTTGCTGTAGAAGAGATCGTTCCACTCATATCAATGCCTGGATGATCCGGTCACGTTCCTGGAGATCCATCAATTTTTTATCAGCTTCGTTTGGAGGCAAAGAAAACTTCATCTGAGGATGGTTTCACTAGAGGGATCCTACAAACATCAGGGGTTACGGTCACAGATGATGAGAAAAATAATAAACTGGAAGGAAATGGAAGAGGGGAAGAGAGGGGCTGTTGGAGAGGCTGACAGCCTGCTTGAGAAGATGGATGCCTGGTCTTGGAAGAGGGTGGGCTGTCAGCAAAGGGGCTTCATGACTTGAGGAAGAATGCTGGATGGCTTGGCTTAGAGTGAAGAGAAAGATTAGCAAGGGGCGGCTAGGGTTTGTAAAGTTAGGGCACTCAAGTCTCGCACACACTTTCAAAGAAGAACATAAGTTGTCACAAAAAAATTCACCAGAGTTTTATATCATGAATAAGAGTTATGATTACAAGAGGAGGAGGGGGTGGATATTTATAGGCTCACCTAGGTCCCTCTCCTTATCTAATTAGGGGTACAAGTCTTTGTAGGAATAAAATTCAAAATAGACTTGGACTAGGCTGGCTGACTCCTAGTAGAAGTGGACTAGCCAACTCCGTGGATTGAAAAGCTTTTCTTGGGCTTGGGCTAGCTGGGGCGCCACTGAGAAAGGGCTTGGGCTAGGGTGCCATCTCTTGAAAGGGCTTGGGCTGGGGTGCCACATCTTGAAGGGCTTGGGAGGGGGTGCCAGCTTTAGTGAGCCAGGGCAAGGTGCCAAGGCCTGGGTGCTGATATTGGGTAGGGCACCAATCTGGGAGGGCACTCCAACTATGCTTGGTGGCATGAAGGCCCTCCTCTTGGGTTGCATAGCTAGGAGTGGCCTGGTAGGGGTCCAGGTACTTGATCTTAGCTCTAGTAGAGTGGCCTGGTAACTACTCTGGTCTGGTAATACTCCTCTTGTACAAAACTTGACTAGAAACAAACTTACAGGACTCAAATAAATTTAAGAACTCATGAGGTTGAGACAAGGGATTCACTAAACATAGTGGACTTCTTGCCTCAACTTATTACAGGACTCAATTGTTGGACTAACTTTATTACAGGACTCAAAAATAAATTCCATTACAGGACTCAAAATTGACAACACATGACTTAGAGAACAAAATGAAGCTTAAAGTCTATGTCTGATATGATGTTCCCATCAATGCACCACCTCCTGGAGGTTGCAGGTAGTTGGGAGCTTCCATGCCATGATTTGAACTTCTGCTGATCCTCCCCTCTTAGCTACAGCAAGAACTTCGATCTTAGTAGGAAGGGGGGAGCTCTATCTCAGGAGCTCGACCCTGATGGTGGGAGCATAACTTTGACTGAGAGCTCGACCCTGGATGGTAGCTGACCTCAACTAGGGGCTCAACCTTAGATGGTGGGAGCACGACCTCGGTTGGGAGCTCGACCATGGATGGAAGCTGACCTCGACCGGAGGCTCGACCTTAGATGGTTGGAGCATGACCTTGGCTGGGAGCTGACCTTGATCGGGGGCTCAACCTCGAATGGTGGGAACATGATCTCGGCTCGAAGCTCGAACTTAGACGGGAGCTGACCTCGACCGAGGGCTCGACCTTGGCAAAATGGGGGAGCTCTCTCTCAAGAGCTCGACCTTGGAAGGCGGGAGTGCAGCCCTGGCTAGGAGCTCCACTCTAGAAGGCGGGAGCACACTCCAGGCATGATGATGGCTTGACTCCAAATCTTTGTTTGGTCACCGCATCCAAGTGGCACATTCCACTAGTGCAGCCATCAACTAGGGCTGTCATGGGTTCCACATCAGCAGTTATGTCACATCAGGTGCCCCCACTCTTGAGCACAAAGCTTGATGCAGTGCTCGTGGCGAAGGGAGTAATGATCATGCTAACATGGAAGGACGTGTTGGAAAATGTATCCCAAACCCAATTATCTAACTTGTAGATTGTTGAGCTATTATTTTAATTGTATATGAATATATTGAATAAAATATTTATTCTTACTATTCATCACATTTATATCTTCCTGTAATGAACTCTTATGTGATGAAGTCCTTAGGACTGCTTTGATTTGATATAAAGAGGATATATCCTCTAGTTCTTAAATTGGTTCATGACCAAATGATACATTATCATAAGACTATAGTGTATCATGTGTAGATTATTATATGTCATAGTCGTTGGTTGTCCTTTTAACTAAGGAGTGTAGAGACACTGGTATGGCATGCAGGTGTTGTGTATAACTCCTCACTGGACATGACTCATCTATAGAACATTCTTTCTGCCAAAGGGTAGTTCGCATTAGGATATGGACATAAGTGTTCCTTTGACTTGAGATCACCATGGCAGCTTGCAAGTAACTCACTATGCTTAGGTACCAGACTACTCGGATTTCTAATCTGGTGATGAAAGGTTGCTTGGTACAGTCGAGTACTTGTGTAGCAGTGGTTGGATCGAGATGGGATTAACCCCTCCAAAAGAGTTTGGAGTGAATGACTTATTATGTCTCAATTGAGTAAAACCTTGGCTAAGGTAGTCCTTGTAAGTAGTTACAGGGATTTTGAGTTTGAGACATATTATGATGGACTATTCTAGGGTTGGGCAGTTAAAACCTAAGTCATCCGAAGCATTGAGGGTTAAAGGAATGTATAATCATATCCATTTGGATCTTGATAGTTGCTCTGCAACCTTCGACCTATCCGAATACTAGGTGTCATTGCTAGATGGTGAATTTGGCTGCTAGTGGAAGTGTTCTAGTACTATCGGCTTAATGTTCGAACCTATGGGATCACACACCATAGGGGTTTCTAATTGACCTAATAGCTATTGAATGATTGGGTATCATTTTTTGGATTCTTTGGAAAATTTGATTATCCATCTACATTTCAGAGTCGATTAAGGCTATGAGTCGACTAAGTTGTAGCAATTTGATGATTTGTCTAATGTTGACACATCATGTTACAAATATTATGATAAAGGATATAATTACTAAATATTGGTAATTATATTGAGGGTTAGTGGCAATGTGATTGCTTGATTAACTCAATTTGATTGAGTAATCTAGTTTAGGTCAAAACAAATGTTATTCGGTTTGGGCTCGGCTTAGGTCCAATGTGATTGGGCTAAATTATTGCATCCAATTTCAAATTTGAGTTTGAATTATGAATTCAAATTTTAATTTAAGTTTTAAATTCATAATTTAGTTTAAATTTAAAAGGATGTAACCCCCATGGTCTTTGATGTTATGTAACCCCCATAACTTATGTAACTCTCCCCTTTCCTTCTCTCCTTACTTACCTACATATGGGGGCTTAATAAGGACATGAATGAGAAGGTTGTCTGAGGTTTATTTGCTGGAAAGTATTTAAAAAGAAGAGGAAAAAGGAAAAAGAAAGAAGAATGCTTGAAACCTTTGTGTGGGGAAGAAAGGTTTTGGTTTGGGTGTGTGTTGTCTAGTGTTCAAGGCTTGGGAAAAGTGTCTTGGGAAGGGTTCTTGAGGGCACTTCCTACATCCTTCATAGTGCTTCTTCATCTCCTGGAGTGTCCCAAAGAAGAAGAAGAAGAAAAGTCCATAAGCCATTTTGTTTCGGCGAAGCTAACACTTCAAAGGAAGAAGGTCAAAAAAGAACTATGGTGTGGATTACCTGTAGAGGCTGGACACGTATGCGGCTTTCAGAGCAATTGTCTTCCTTGGTGAGCTTTTCCTCAACCCGGCAAGTATCGCATCGGATTAAAGGTAAGGCTCTTGGTGAGTTTTTTAAAGAAGTGTTCTTTGGTACGTGCATTGGACATAGAATGATTTATGTGATGCATAACTTTGTATGCTTGTATTGTCTTTCATTTAGATGTTAATATTCATAGATGATCCTGTTTGTAGGCATATGTTAGAAATGTTCTAATATTATATGTTCATTAACATGATGAATCTAGTCTTCCGCTACGATGCAAAGTTAAAACATTTTAAAGTTGCATCACTATTGCCTACGTTATGTTTGCTAACAATGGTATCGGAGTAGGGTTCATTTGTATGATGATTTAACATGTAGATATGAAATCTTAGTTTCCTTTCACATAAGAAGTACTTGGATTAAGGTGAATTCACCATGGTCGTCCGGTCATAGGAGAGAAGTAGGGTTTAAAGACCCTCGCTTCCCATTCAATGGGGTCTCATATGGCATGTAGCGGTCCTGCTTGCATCATGATCTTATGAAAAAGAAAAGTGAAAGGTTTAGTAGATTAAAATGAAAGAAAAGTATCATAAATGCCAATCTTTGTAAGGATATTTTTGTAATCTTCCAACTCTCGTATGACATTATTTTATTAATTCAAGGCATTTTTTGTTTCATCATACTGCTATATCTTATTTAAAGATTATGATGAACCCATAGGTTATGGCAAAGGATTTAGAGTTATGATGGAGATCATAATAGTGAGACCTAAGTTTCTATAAACCCTAATCTAAAATGTTCCTAATTATTGGATCATCGATTCAAGGATCGATGCTTCCGTAAATACTAGCTTATCCTATGTATGCTCGATGGAGAGGTTAGTTGGTCTCATAGCTACTTGTATAGAGATAATAATACAAGGATAAGGGTACTCATAATAGTATGAGTTCACTAAACTGATCCACACTGAGAATATCATATGGAAGCCTTACTACTTGTCAAGAGATAATTCTCATAGTGGGAGTTGTGCAAGTGATCTTTAGACCTGAGGTCACCATGGTTCCTTATACACACTAAGCCATGTTTTGGTTCATACTCATTCATGGCATTAAGTCATGTACAGGGTTTTCTTGGATATGGTGGAAGGTGTATGAAGGATGTAAGTGGACCAACAAGGAATCGATCGTTCCTAGTAAGAGGAAATGTTATCGCAAGTAATCTCTTCGATTAATGACTCAAGGAGTTTTTGATCAAAGCAGGATGAGATTAGAAGTGTTTTCAAATCAATCATCAGTAGAGTCTTCATTATCAAATTGAGATTAGAAATGATTAAGTGCTAGGGTTTGGCAATTATCCATACCCATCACTTATTCAGGATAAAGAGAGATCGAAAGATTGAATTGCACGGTAACTTTCCACTTAAGGGTATTTGGTACTTTCAATCAAATTCTTCATCTTTTGGGTAGGCATGACATGTTGCTAGATGTCAATCATGTCTTGTAGATTTTCATGAATCAATTGGAATGAATTAATGAGCCAATTCGAAAGCTAGTTTAAATTGGCAACGTAGGTCAGCTCAATTTGACCTAATTAGGTCAATCGGGTTCGATTGGATCGAATTGGCTCAGACCTAGACCTTCTGCTAGCTAGATGTGGAACCCAAAGGGTCACACACATTAGGGAGTTGGCCTAGAAAGTCAATTAGGGTCTTGGGGTCCTAATTGGTTATCTAGATTACACACTAGCATGTGTAGCTAACCTAATTCCTAACCCAATTGAATTGGATCTATAAGGCTGCTTAATGGGCTAGCCAATTTGAGGGAATCTTTGATTGGGTTTAGTCCAATGTGGGGCAGCACTAATCTAGTTTTATCTAGATTTATTCACCCTTTATCTTGATTATTTGGAGAGTCCTAAGTTGGAAGGACTCTTGGTGCCAAATGAATGGGTCGGCAATTAAAGGGGTGCAGAAGGACCAAGAGTCCCTTTGCTTGTTAATCACTTACAAGGTGATAAACTATTTTTAGTCCTCCTCCATATGACACCCATATTGCATGGTCTTTGACCGGTCAAATAAAAGAAAGATGGCAAGGAAGGAAGTTGGTGCAAAGTGAAGAGTCGCGTCTCTTCACTTGGCACTAAATCAATTAAGCAGAGTCCTTCTACTTTAAGTCCCTTTAAATCATCGATGCCTCTCATTCAAAAGCCACATCCCTTGGCCTTCCTGCAACCAAAAAATAGCAAAGAGGAATGAAATTTGGAGGTTAGAAAACTCTCTAAGGAACAAGAAAACAAGGAAAAATAGCAAAGAGGAATAGAGATTTGGAGGTGGTGGCCAGGGCTCTAGGAAGAAGGTTGGCGGCAGGAATTCTGTTACAGCACCGGGAAGATGAAAGTACCAACAAAACCCCTTAAGCACAAAGCAGGGTAGCACAAAGCAATAGAAGAGAACTCAAGGTTTTTTCATATATCAAAAGTAATCTCATACAAGAGACTAGGGTCCTTTAAATAGACCTTTAGCCTTGGCCCCCAAGTAAAGGTACATTAGACTTTACATAGGACTCCTCCCTTTCAAACCCTAGCTAGGAATATAAGGCAACATAGGTAAAAAATCCCTAAACTTGCTCTCCCTCTCCTTGTCTTGGTCGGCCAAGGGGGTGACCTTAAGTGGTTGACCAAGAGGAGGGTCACCATAAGGAATGGCGCCCTAATCTCTTTCCTGGGGCTGGGCTAGCCCAGTTTGCTTCCGGCTAGTCCAGGGCTTCAGGTTGTTCTTGTTTTCATTTTCTCCTCCTGGTGGTCTTCAAGTCTTCTAGCTAGGTTGAACATGGGCTAAACTTCCATGTCTTCAATCTAGTTGGACTTGGTCTTCACTTGTATGATGTGGTCTTGAGCCTTCACAATGCTTGGACAGGACTCAAAAAAATTAAAATTAGCTCAACTGAGCTGACTAATACTGGACTGGACTAGCTCAACATGAGCTAACTAATACAGGACTCAACTCAGCTGGACAAAGCTTTATTACAGTGAACTCAAATGTCTTTATGTGATCCACAGAAGGTTGAGAAGCCTCTGCCTTATTCTGGAGCCTCTGGTGTCCGCACCAATTCTCCTGGGGTGGGAGGAACTCGACCCTATCGAGTGAAGATCAGACTGGCTCACATATCTCTCGAGAAGGTCTGGGTTGAGGCGTGGCATGCCCTCTCAAGAATCCATGAATCATCCGACTCTGGCCGGCCTTGCCATCAAACCAGGTAGCATTGATAGCCGCGGCCCCGGGTCGTAATGGCTTGATCGTCCAGGATACGCTCGATCCATTCTCATCTCTTAGGCCAATTAATTGGTCGACACTCTGGGTTAGGATCACTCTTAACAGAAGGGTTAGGTCCAAAAGCCTCACTAGGTATTGTTTCCAGTTCCCTGTACTCAACCAGGTCTATAATATTGAAGGTAGAACTAATGCCCATATTCGAAGGCAAGTCCAACACATAGGCATTTGATCTAACCTTCTTTAACACTTTAAAAGGTCCGGCTCCACGAGCATGAAGCTTCTTAACGGTCCCAGGTGGGAACCGCTCAGGCCTAAGCCTAATCATGACAGAATCCCCTACATCAAATTCCTTGATCCTTCTTCGGAATTAACCAATTTTTTTATAAGTTTCATTGCTTAAGTTTATCTTTGGCTAATGTCCTTATGCAAGTCTCTAATATGCTATGCAAAAGACTCTGCAGACCCTGAGACTCGTGCATGAATAGGTAAAGGAATCAGATCAATGGGGCGATTAGGCTGGTACCAATGGACTATCTCAAAAGGACTCTTACCCGTTATCCTATTTATTGAACTGTTGTAGGCAAACTCTGCTCTAGGCAATAATAGATCCCAAGTTCCAACATGTTCACCTACCAAGCATCTAAAATGGTTTCCTAAACTATGGTTCACCACTTCAGTTTGGACATCTGTTTGAGGGTGGTAGGCTATAGAAAACTTAAGCTTGGTCCCTAACAAGTGCCATAAGGTCTTCCAGAAATAACTGGTGAACCTAACATCCCTATCAGATATGATGGTCTTGGGTAGGCCATGGAGTTTAACCGTATGATGTAAGAAAATTTTGGCTACTCTAGACACATCAAAGGTCTGGGAACAAGGGATGAAGTGAGCCATCTTAGAGAACCTATCAACCACTACAAAGATAGAATCATGTCTCATCTGGGTCTTAGGTAATCCTAACACGAAATCCGTACTTAGGACATGCGAAGGGCGATCAGGCACTAGTAAAGGTGTGTAAAGACCAGTGTTCTGCTTCTGCTGTTTTATAACAGCACAAGTCCTACATATGGCTATAATTTGTGCAACATGCCCTTTCAATCCTGGCCAAAAGAACTGGTCCTCTATTGCTAAGATTGTCTTGTTTCTACCAAAGTGACCAGCTAAACCTCCAGCATGGGTCTCCCAAATTAGGAATTCTCTAAGGAAGGTTTTGGGTATACAGAGTCGATTGTTCTGAAAAAGGTAGTGATGTGGAACAAGGGGGTTAGGGCTGGGGATGCTGGATGCCAATAAGGATGCTTACGATGCTAAGAAATTTTTTTAGGGTTGTTGATTTTTTTTTTTTTATGTTTCTTGTTGTTCTTCTTCGCTGATTAGGGTTTCGATTCCCGATCACAAGCAAAGATAAGAAATATGAAGAGTAGTAAGAGAAGCTTACGCTTGCAGCTCAAAGCCCTAAAAGTAAGAACGAGAACAGGACCCTGGGATTAAGAAACCCCGGTAGGACTAGCTCGACCTACAATATCTACTTAGGAGATAAAGATAATGCAAACCTCAAACTTCTGAAGCACCCGGTGCAGAGATCGCTCAACTCAGCGGATGCGGCCTGGATGCCCGAGCAGTCGAACCCGTGGGAGCTCTAGCTTTGGGTCTGGAGGTCGCAATGGCAAAGCTGACTGTCTCTAATGCTCGAGATTCTAGGGAGGACCTGTAGGCAAACAAAAGAAAGGTCAGTGGAATGTGGAGATGTACGGAAAGGAATTGAACTGGAGTTGGGAAGGGGCTTCGAGCCCGGTGTCTGGCTGGATTCCGAAGTCGAAGTTAGAGATAACTTGGCGCCTCGCACCCCGTGACATCCTGGAGGACGAAGGAATGTGGCCTCGCAGCCTGTGACATCCCGGAGGATGAAGGAATGTGGCCTCACACCACGCGACATCCTGGAGGATGAAGGATTCACGACGCCCTAGGGCGATGGACAGGTGGCCTCACACCACTCGATGTCCCTAGGGACGAAGGCAATTCCACTCGAACCTAGCCTAAGAGACAATGGTTGGAGGGTGGAAGAAACTCAAACTCAATCACTCAATTTTTCATTCATCCATTCATTCATTCATTCATTCCTTCTACAAGGGAGGGATTGGGTCCTTTAAATAGGCACCCAAGGCCCATTTGAAATTCAAATTACAATATTCATGGTGGCGCCCAAAATTTTCCATCATCCCCTCTCTTTTGCCGACCAAATAACTTGGAGTTGGGCATGGCATAAGGAAAGGCTTGGAGAGGGGGATTGGTCCCTTGACTTCCTTCCTTAGCATGCTTATTTTGGGAAGAAGGAGTGGGGCATGGCTTGCTTAGAGGGATGTGTTCCCTTGGACTCTTCAACGCCATCTTCTTGGATTGATTCAAGGACGACCAAGGGAGAGCTCCATGGGCGTTGCATGGTTGAGGGCTTGAAGAGGGGCGTGTGTCCTTTGACCTTCCTTCCTTGCAAGAACACTTTGGGAAGAAAGCTTGGAAGGGGGCTTGCTTTGAGTCTTTGTTTCTTCAAGGATCTTCAACGCCCCTCTTTTGATGGAACAAGGCGTGATGTGGGGGAGGGAAGAGGGGGATGGTGTTTCTTCCTTCCAATGTTGCCCAAGGCGTGTGGAAAGCATGAGGGTGCCACTTTGTTTCCCTTCTTGATGCCCAAGTGGCAGCTGATGTGGCACCACGTAGGTAGCTGAGGTGGCAACTGAGTTGGCATTATCCCAAGTGGAAGGGTGGGTTGGCCTACCAGAACTTGATTTGGTGAGAAAACCAGAGTGACTTCAATTAGGGTTGGGCCCAGTCCAAACTCAGACTCGAACAATACAGGAATCATGACCTAACTTGATCCAAATTGGTCCAGGTACTGGACTAAACAACTTTGACAATAACTTATGAAATTGCTTTGGCTCAAGGCCTTATTTCGGAGTCATAGAATGGGGAACCCAATCTAAGATCCACAGAGGGTTGAAGAGCCTCTGTCAATCCTGGTGCCCACACCTTCTCCCGGGTAGGAGGAACTCGACCCTGTCGAGTAAGGTTTAGCTTGGCTTTGATACCTCTCTAGGATGTCGGGGTCGATGCACTGCAAGTCCTCCCGTGTGATCCACGAGTCATCAGATTCGGGTCGGCCTTGCCATCGACCAGTAATGCTAGTAGCTTTTGCCTCGGCAGTGATGGCTTGGTCATCCAGGACACGCTCGATCCGCTCTCCTCGCTCAGGTATATTTGGAGGTGGACACTCAGTTCAGGTTCACTCTCAAAAGGGAGGTCAGCCCCAAGGCTCACTGGGTATTTTTGTGGGTTCCCTATACTCGACTAAGTCAGAGATATTGAATGTCGAGCTATTCCATAATCTGGATAGTTCTAGCACATAGGCATTAGGGCCCATTCTCCTAATCACTTTAAAGGGACCCGCCCCACGAGCGTGAAGCTTCTTAACGGTTCTCGGTGGAAACCGTTCAGGCTGAAGCCTAATCATTACAAAATCCTTTATTCAAACTCTTTGGCTCGCTTTCCGAATCAGCCAAATTATTTAAAATTGTATTTAATGCATAATCCTAACATGATGCAAAATGCAGACTCAACTTATGCATCCCTACTGGAAAAAAAATTTTATTGGATGCTCTAGGCCTAGACCTAACAGATTATGCCTCTCTAGATTTGACCCTAGTCTGGTATGTACAAGAAAAACTATCAAAGATCCCTAGCAAATGCCATAAAGTATGCCAGAAGTAGAGGGAAAAAGGATGGTTCTAAGGAGTCACGCATTCTGTAATCTCAATAAAAAGTAACCCCATGGCTTTAAAAATGTGAGAGGGTTCAGGGAAAGGTAGGAAATAGGAATCGAGTCTTGGGGTAGCTTATGGAAAACATTAAACAGACCTGGTTATTCAGGATGACCTTAAAATTTGGCATCGTTCTATAGTGTCATATGGTCCACTTGTTCCGGTAGATCATGGGGCTTGCTAGGGTCAATCCCATAGTGAGAAGGTCTGTTAAAGAGGATCATGGGACCACGGTCTATAGTATGATGGATGTCTCTCAGGGGTGGAAGTGATCGGTAACTCATCGGGAACTTCATCCTTAATTTCTTTCCGAGCTTCAACCATCTCTTGAGGATGTTCTCTTTGGATTGGCTCATTAAGGGTTGGTTCCTGAACTCCTATGGAAAAGACTAGTTAATCCTCATGTTTATTTACTAGATGTGATCCTGCTCGGTCATTCCCTCTTCAAATTTTGTAGTGCGTTCAGGATCATTTTCCTTGGATTCCTCAATGATTTCACCCTCGGGCCCATCTTCTACTAAACTTGACTCATAGATGCTTTCTTTCAATTCTTTAATGGGCTCAGAGTTTCTTTCCCTAGATTTTCAATGGGTTCAACCTTCAAGTCTTCAATGGGCTCAGGGGTTTTTGTATTCAAATTCTCAGAATGTTCATCCTTCTCTCCCTAAAACTCTTTAAAGGGTCCTTTCCCAGTAATCTCTTCTTCTAACCCCATTGTCCCTTGATTGGGTCAACTTCAGGCTTCTTCTCTTAAGGCTACTTGATCCTTTCTTGACTGGTGTCCTTTGGCTGGATTGGGTTGATCGTAATCTTTTTCCCTTAATGGAGAAAGACACAGGTATTGGATCGACCATAAAGGGTGGCATCATGGTCAAAAAGCAGGGCCATCCTAGAATGATACTACCCACACCCATGGGTAAACGTCACACCAAATCGATTCTTCATAGGAACTCATTTTAATCTTGATTGGCACCTAGATTTTACTGGGATTGAAGTTGAATCTATCCAGAGACTTGGTAAGGGTTGGGGTGGAAATGTGGCTAGTCCTAAAGATTTGACTGTACTCAAGGAAAGCATTAACACAGCTTCTACTATCAATGATGACCTTACAAACCTTATCTCCTAGCTTGATCAGGGTCTGTAGGATGTTGGTCCTACGCTAGTCTTCCTGTACTATGTTTTGGTCTAGGATGCATCGGACTACCCATACAAGGTCTTCAGACTCTGGGGAAGGATCACGCTGAGGGTATTCCTTATGGTGAGGAGGTGACTCAGGACTTGGTTCAGGTCGGGGCCTAGCAGCTTCCTCTAGGGGTCTCAGTCTGGCATCTATCTGGTCCAGTCTATTGATCAACTGGGTCATGGATTGGGTTAAGGCTCCAATGTCGGCTCGCAGTTGGTCCATCGTGTCGGTAGAGGGGTGGAGAAGGTGGGTGAAAAGAGGTTCCTGATCTAGTGCACATGTAACAAAACGATGCTACGGTTTGCTAGCCTATGAGATCTCTCCAAATGTAAAGTCAAGAAGATGAACCTGGAAGTAGTAATTTGGCACCAAGCCAGGTAAGTGTAAAGTGAGAGGAGGTTCCTCTTTGCTTGCCTAGACACCAATTAGAAATTGGCCAGGTAAGCGAGCCAACCCACTTCCCTTCGGGCTCTAGTCCCTGAACAACTTGGCTAGACACCAGCTGTACAAGCACACACCAACAAGCAATCTAGCTTGGCTCGGCACTTGGATTGACCCACTTCGTGGGTGTCCCTAGCTCACTAGAGCATTAAATGTCTAATTGATTTTAGTTAATGGATAGGGTTCGATATGCCGGTGGTGGTTTTTGGGCTAGGGACAGGTAATGAAATCCTGACCCTATGTTAAATTGACGCCCTTAAGATAAGTTATGGAGAATGATGCACAAAAATGACTAATGAAATGACTTAAGATTTTCTTGTTTTTTGTGTCTTTCAGATGTGTGAATGCTAACAAATTGCAGGAATTAAAATGTGCCCCTAAATACAAGAAATAAACTAGATGGATGAATGAAACAAGAAATAAGATGCATGCTGAGATTTTCTCAGGTAGTATTTCGGCTTGTAGAAATTCTACTACTGAATAAAATCTGAGAAATAGAAACAAATACTTTGAAATGAATGTGATCTAACAAAATAGAAATCATGAAATTTGGATATCCCTACAAGGAGAAAAAATCCAATGATCAGACTATATATGGACTGACCAGAATGCAGAAAATGAACTAATGCACTAGTCCTAGCCTTGCTCTGATACCAGAAATGATGTGGAACAAGGGGTTAGGGCTAGGGATGCTGGATGCCAATAAGGATGCTTACGATGCTAAGGAATTTTTTTAGGGTTGATGATTTTTTTTTTTTTTATGTTTCTTGTTGTTCTTCTTCGCTGATTAGGGTTTCGATTCCTGATCATAAGCAAAGATAAAAATATGAAGAGCAATAAGAGAAGCTTACGCTAGCAGCTCAAGCCCTAAAAGTAAGAACGAGAATGGACCCCGGGATTAAGAACCCCGGTAGGACTAGCTCGACCTACAATATCAACTTAGGAGATAAAGAGAAGGCAAACCTCAAACTTCTGAAGCGCCTAGTGCAGAGATCGCTCAACTCGGCGGATGCGGCCTGGATGCCCGAGCAGTCAAACTCGTGGGAGCTCTAGCTTTGGGTCTAGAGGTCGCGATGGCAAAGCTGACTGTCTCCAATGATCGAGATGCCAGGGAGGACCTATAGGCAAACAAATGAAAGGTCAGTGGAATGTGGAGATGTACGGAAAAGAATTGAACTGGAGTTGGGAAGGGGCTTTGAGCCCGGTGTCTGGCTGGATTCCGAAGTCGAAGTTGGAGATAACTTGGGACCTCGCACCCAGCAACGTCCTGGAGAATGAAAAAATGTGGCCTCACACCACGCGACGTCCTGGAGGACGATGGATTCGTGATGCCCTGGGGCGACGGACAGGTGCCCTCACACCACTCGATGTCCCTGGGGACGAAGGCAATTCCACTCGAACCTAGTCTAAGAGACAATGGTTGGAGGGTGGAAGAAACTCAAACTCAATCACTCAATTTTTTCATTCCCATTCATTCATTCATTCATTCATTCATTCCTTCTACAAGGGAGGGATTGGGTCCTTTAAATAGGCACCCAAGGCCCATTTGAAATTCAAATTAGAAAATTCATGGTGGCGCCCAAAATTTTCCATCATCCCCTCTCTTTGGCCGACCAAATAACTTGGGGTTGGGTGTGGCATAAGGAAAGTGATGTAGAATGAAAACTCTGATACTAAAAATGATGCAGAATGAATATGTGGAATGCGGAAGCAAATTAAAATTAATGTATTTTTTTTTTATATATTTTCAGAAGTCGGCTTTGACTCAAAGGAAAGATAAACTAATGTTGAAAGAAACTAAGAAATGACAGAGAGCATAATTAAAAGGAGTGCATTATCAGAGTAACTTAGAAGTAGGATCGCTGGGGATTGAGAAACCCCCAGATCTAGGGATTGCTCTGAGTTTCAACGAAACAGACAAAGTGAGAAGGGAAGGTTCTTGTTACCTAGCAGTGATATCTCTCGTTGCTTCAATTGGAGGACACTCTCGAGCAGATTGTTGGATCCTTGGAGATGGGGTATCATCGTAATGGATCCTTGGATTGTAGTCCTATGGCAAGGTTGGCCTCCTTCTCGAACTCAGGATCTGGAAGAAGAAGAACAAAGAAGAACCAAAACTTAAAGAAAGACACTGACCTGAGGACTTAATGAAGATTGTTGGATGTAGATGTTCCGGAGATCTTGATACTAATCTGACTCTCCTTTTGAACTGGCTCTGTAGTTGAAACAATTGATCTGAACTTGGGTGCTGTGACCGACTTCGATGTGGAAGAGAGGGGCCGTGGGATGAAGATGGAAAATTAGGGTTTGGTGGTGGTGGAGTAGAGATGGGTGGACTAAGGTAGGGTTTGGGGTTGGAGATCTCACACCTCCACAAGGTTCCTGTGAAGCCCGGAATTACTCCCACATGGAACTCAACACTTGAATACAAGTGCGGAAGAGAAAACACAAAGTTGCTCACAAAGAAATTGATTTCATTCATCATTTATTATCAAGAGTTATATAGAGTTGAATATATAGACATAACAAAGAAATAAAATTTTATACATTTCCCATGTGGGACTAAACTCCCTAGCCTGTACTTTTGGTAGAAAATATTCTCCCTCTTGGCCAACCAAAGAGTCCTACAAGGAGTAGGCGGCCCTAAAAGTCATGAAAATCCTCTCAAAAGGTAGAAAGATGGCGCCTCCTAAGTCTTCACCTTGAATTTAGGGTTCTTCCTTCAATGGTTCAACTCTTTTGGACACCTCCTTTTCTTTCTCCCCAAGTCATGGCTCTTCCCAACTTTGCTTTGGTCTTTTTTGGCATGGATTGGGCGCCCCCTTGAAGTGCTCCCCAAGAAATGCCTCTTTCTTTCTTTAGCTTGGCCTTTTAAGGTATATATGGGGCGCCTCCTTGATTTTGGCTTCAAGAAAAATTCTTGCTCCCTT
This sequence comes from Areca catechu, assembly GCA_021397845.1. Taxonomy (NCBI): domain Eukaryota; kingdom Viridiplantae; phylum Streptophyta; class Magnoliopsida; order Arecales; family Arecaceae; genus Areca; species Areca catechu. The sequence continues at coordinate 136,527,335 of CM038051.1, read as the reverse complement.
AGGTGTGGGGACCAAGACACTGGGATGTAGTTGTGGTGCCTCCTGGACTCTGGCGTGTGGCTGGGAGTGTGGCGCCCACTTGCTTGGGCCTTGCTTGACTGGAAGAATGTCACCAACCTGGAGAAGAACTAGACCACTACTAGGACTTGGACTGAGTCAGCATGACTCAACAAAAATTGAAATGACAAACTTACAGACTCAAAATTGGGTTGATCAAGTCAATCCTTATTACAAACCCTAATTTTCTCGGGCAAGGTCAATCAGAGATCCAGATGGAACCCTGAAGTCTTCTTCTGATTCTGGTGCCCGCACCAATTCTCCCAGGGTGGGAGGAACTCGACCCTGTCGAGTAAGGCTCAAGTTGGCTCTGGTATCTCTCCAAGAGATCTGGATCTAGCTCTTATAATTCATCTTGGGAGATCCAAGAGTCATCAGAATCTGGCCTTCTTTGCCAGCGGACCAGGTATCTTTGGTATCCTCGATTACGAGTAGAGATAACCTGATTATCCAGGATCTTTTCAATCTGCTCTTTCCTCACAGGCCAGTTTGTTGGTGGACACACAGGGTCGGGATCACTCTCAATAACAGGATTAGGTTCAAAAGGCTCACTAGGAATCATAGCTAGCTCCCTGTACTCTACTAGGTCTGTAATGTTGAAAGTGGAGCTAATGCCTAGCTCTAGGGGCAACATAGGCATTGGGTCCCACTCTCTTCATCACTCTAAATGGTCCAGCTCCTCTAGCATGTAACTTTCTAATGGTTCCATGAGGAAACCGCTCAGGCCTTAACCTAATCAATACATAGTCTCTCTCAACAAAAGTTTTGACTCGCCTTTGAGAATCAGCCAACTTCTTATAAATTTCATTACTTAAAGTTATTTTGGCATGAATTTCTTTATGCAAGTCCTTTACATGCTATGCAAGTGCATCAAGAGACTTGTGTGAGTGGGCTAATAGTGAAATCAGATCAAGTGGTGTGTGAGGCTTGTATCCATGAACAATTTCAAAGGGACTCTAGCCTATAGACCTATTGATCGAAACATTGAATGCAATTTCAGCCCTGGACAAAATACAAATCCCAATTCCAGGTGCCCTCAATCAAACCAAAATCTGAGCTAAAGCCTAGTAAAGGGTCAAGAAAAACTAAACTAGACTGACGACGCATTCCTAAAGAATGGACTTTATTCCAAAGGAACCCTAGGTCTAAACCTAACAAACTACAGCTCTCTAGTTTGACCTTGGGTCGGAGGATGGCATGCAGAGAATGAAAACTTATCATGGGTGCCCAGTAGGTTCCATAAGGTCTTCCAGAAGTAGGTAGCAAACCTAATAGGTTCTGACACGTGGTTCACTCTAAAGACTTCGACAAAGTATACTTGGATGGTGTAAGAAGCATTGGAAGTCCTAGAGAAAGAGAGGAAATATGAGGTGGAGTCTCGAATTACCTGCTGACTAAAGGTGGTGACCTGAAGGTTTGAATGGTGATTTATGAGTGTCAACTGGTCATCCTTACAAAAGGAAAAGTTTGCTACTCCCAGGAATGGATCAAGAGATGGTTTGGGAAGTAGCCTAGGACATGTGATTGCAACAGTTAAGGTTTGTTCTCTAAGCAAATAATGATCCACTTTCTCAAGAAATGGATTAGAGAATGATTCATGGAAGGGCCTATGGATGATGACCTCAAGACTTGAAATTTGACCTATAGGTACGGAAAGGTATACTCTATAGAAGGGTAGGTCAGTCATGCGAAGGAAGGGGTCTGGGGCCATAAGGAGACTTCTACAGGACTGGGTGAATCAATCCGCTCAAGACAAGGATGTTCAACTGAGATTACGGGAGAGACCTTAGTGGCTGGGCATGGGACAAGGTCCAATTGTAAGAGGCTTGATTCAATCATCCTAAGGAGAGAATCTACCATAGGGTGGGCAAACTTAAAAAGTTCAGTGCAAAGATCTTCAATCGGTACTTGGGGAATGACTGTCATTAGAGGGTACGAACTGATAGCTCGGGCTAACACTATGAGTTTTTCCTGGGGGTATTTGACTAAAGGAACCTGGTTCTCACAAATCTATTGAATTTCTGAACTAGGTCCTACCACTTGGTTGCTCTCCATGGTCTCCTCAGGTAAGGAACCAATAGTATCGATGTCACATTGTTCAAGTTCTTCCCCCTCATATTCATCAACTAGACTGAAGCCAGCATCATATACTTCCTCGATGCCATCTTTAATGGGTTTCGGGTCAATGGTAATCGGGTCAACTGATTCTGGGCTTGTCATACCTAACCTTTCTTCTTCATTGGTAGGCTTGGGTTCTCCCTCATTAATGTCATCCTTAGGATTCTTACCACTTAGCTGTGCACAAGCCAGTCCTATGCATGGGCACTAACTGGATTTATGGCCTCTTTATCCACAAAACCAACATTCTTGTGATATAGGAAACCTGGGTCACACTGGGTTTCAAGTTAGTAGAGACCTTACTTGGGCATGGTGTGGATCTAAATGGTTTGATCTAGAAGACTTGGGTTGTTGAGTGACTGGTCTAGAATATTGTAAGGACCTCTCATAGACACGATCCACACTATAGATATCATGGTTAGGCTTCCTAGGGTTATGCTCGGGATCACAGTATATGGTCCTCCTAGGCTCCTGGTGTGGGTGAGGTTAAGGCACATTAAAATCTGGGTCAGGAGTCCAATTCTGATGTCTAGGTTCCTCAAGTACTTGGACTTGATCCCTAAGCTGGGTAAGATCCTCACGGACTGGATTCCTAAACTGGGCAACAGTATTAGTCATATCCTGACTCAATTTGGTTATACTTTTGGTAAGAGTTCTAATCATGGCCTCTAAATCAGGTTGGGTTTGACCAGGTTGGTAGGGTACTCCGTTCCAGGTGGAATGATGATGCAAGCAAGTACACCAAATGAGACTCGACTGAAATGACTACGGCTAACTAGACCTAGAGACCAAACTAGATGCCCAATCAGAGTGGCAAGCTAGCCTGTAGTAACTCGGGACTCAGCCAGGTAGGTGTAAGGGCTGTGTTAGGTCCCTAATTGCCAATCCTAGACACCAATCAGTGATTGGCCAGGTACGCGGACCAGCACACAAGCCCTTCGGGATAGAATCCCTGAACCACCATTCTAGACACTGAGTACAAAGCACACACAGAGTAAATAGACAAACTGACTCAACACTAGCCTAGACCCGACCAGTTGGTGTCCCTAGCCCACTAGGGCAAATTAGGTCTAATAATTTTAAGATTAAAGGCTTAGGTTCGAATGCACGGGAGGTGGTTTTGGGCTAAGAAGAGGGTTTCAATCCTCCCCTTATATTGCAACTTCAGTGCCCTTAAGATAGATTCAATTTATGCACACTAAAATAAAAAATAGCTTGCAGAAAATAGAAAAAAATAGAACAGCAGTAAAATTGATCTCAGAAAATCTATAAAAATTAATAAATCATGAAACTTTTATGTAAATTACTATCAATTATACTGGTTCCACAAAAATAAGAATTACTTAATTTGGAATTTTTTACAAGGAGAAACAATTAGAATAACAGGCTAGTTACTGGCAGAAAATAGAACGTGTGTCCCGTTTACAATCCCTGCCTAGATGTTATAACCTAGCGGCACCACTACACGCCCTAGGAACCCCATGGAATGGGAGGAGGAGGCTTGCATCTCGCTTTTTCCTAGGACCGGACGGCCAGGGGAGTCTACTCCAGGCAGCAAAAGTAAAAAGGACGAAAAAACAATCAAACAAGCAAGAACCCTAGACAGGGCTCTGATACCAAAATGATGCAAAACGAAAACTCTGATACTAAAAATGATGCAGGATGAATATGTGAAATGCTGAAGCAAATTAAAATTAATGTATTTTTTTTTATATATTTTCAGAAGCCGGCTTTGACTCAAAGGAAAGATAAACTAATGTTGAAAAAAACTAAGAAATGACAGAGAGCACAATTAAAAGGAGTGGATATCAGAGTAACTCAAAAGTAGGATCGTTGGGGATTGAGAAACCCCTAGATCTAGGGTTTGCTCTGAGTTTCAATGAAACAGACAAAGTGAGAAGGGAAGGTTCTTGTTACCTAGCAGTGACATCTCTCGTTGCTTCAATTGGAGGACACTCTCAAGCAGATTGTAGGATCCTTGGAGACGGGGTATCTTCGCAATGGATCCTCGGATTGTAGTCCTATGGCAAGGTTGGCCTCCTTCTCGAACTCAGGATTTGGATGAAGAAGAACAAAATAAGAACCAGAAACTCAAAGAAAGATACTGACCTGAGGACTTAATGAAGATTATTGGATGTAGAAGTTTCGGAGATCTTGATACTGATCTGACTCTCCTTTTGAACTGGCTCTGTAGTTGAAACAATTGATCTGAACCTGGGTGTTGGTGACCGGCTTCGATGTGGAAGAGAGGGGCCATGGGATGAAGATGGAAAATTAGGGTTTGGTGGTGGTGGAGTAGAGATGGGTGGACTAAGCTAGGGTTTTGGGGTTGAAGATCTCACACCTCCTCAAGGTTCCTGTGGAACCTGGAATTACTCCCCCTCACAGAGCTCAACACTTGAATATAAGTGCAGAAGAGAGAAACACAAAGTTGCTCACAAAGAAATTGATTTCATTCATCATTATTATTCAAGAGTTACATAGAGTTGAATATATAGACATAACAAAGAAATAAAATTTCATACATTTCCCATGTGGGACTAAACTCCCTAGCCTGTACTTTTGGTAGAAAATATTCTCCCTCTTGGCTAACCAAAGAGTCCTACAAGGAGTAGGCGGCCCTAAAAGTCATGAAATCCTCTCAAAAGGTAGAAAGATGGTGCCTCCTAAGTCTTCTCCTTAATTTAGGGTTCTTCCATCAATGGTTCAATTCTTTTGGACACCTCCTTTTCTTACTCCCCAAGTCATGGCTCTTCCCAACTTTGCTTTGGTCTTTTTAGGCATGGATTGGGCGCCCCCTTCAAGTGCTCCCCAAGAAATGCCTCTTTCTTCCTTTAGCTTGGCCTTTTAAGGTATATATGGGGCGCCACCTTGATTTTGGCTTCAAGAAAATTCTTGCTCCCTTGGGTGTGGGGACCAAGACACTGGATGTAGTTGTGGTGCCTCATGAACTCTGGCGTGTGGCTGGGAGTGTGGCGCCCACTTGCTTGGGCCTTGACTTGACTGGAAAAATGGCATCATCCTGGAGAAGACCTAGACCACTACTAGGACTTAGACTAAGTCAACATGACTCAACAAAAATTGAAATGACAAAATTACAGACTCAAAATTGGGTTGATCAGGTCAATCCTTATTACAAACCCTAATTTTCTTGGGCAAGGTCAATCAGAGATCCAGATGGAACCCTGAAGTCTTCTTCTGATTTTGGTGCCCGCACCAGAAAGGCTTGGAGAGGGGGATTGGTCCCTTGACTTCCTTCCTTAGCATGCTTATTTTGGAAGAAGGAGTGGGGCATGGCTTGCTTGGAGGGATGTGTTCCCTTGGACTCTTCAATGCCATCTTCTTGGATTGATTCAAGGCCGACCAAGGGAGAGCTCCATGGGCATTGCATGGTTGATGGCTTGAAGAGGGGCGTGTATCCTTTGTCCTTCCTTCCTTGCAAGAACACTTTGGGAAGAAAGCATGGAAGGGGGATTGCTTTGAGGCTTGGTTTCTTCAAGGATCTTCAACGCCCCTCTTTTAATGGAACAAGGCATGATGTGGGGGAGGGAAGAGGGGGATGGTGTTTCTTCCTTCCAATGTTGCCCAAGGCATGTGGAAAGCATGAGGGTGCCACTTTGTTTCCCTTCTTGGATGCCCAAGTGGCAGCTGATGTGCACCATGTAGGTAGCTGAGGTGGCACCTGAGTTGGCATTATCCCAAGTGGAAGGGGTGGGTTGGCCCACCAAAACTTGATTTGGTGAAGAAAACCAGAGTGACTTCATTTGGGCTTGGGCCCAGTCCAAACTCAGACTCGAACAAATACAGGACTCATGACCTAACTTGACCCAAATTGGTCAAGGTACTGGACTAAACAAACTTTGACAAGAACTTATGAAATTTCTTTGGCTCAAGGCCTTTTTACAGGACTCATAGAATGGAGAACCCTAATCTAAGATCCACAGAGGGTTGAGGAGCCTCTGTCAGATCCTGGTGCCCACACCAGGTAGCCATCCTAAATGGTATATTCACTATGGGTACTGATGGTCCTAGCCTGAGGTCTGGTAAATGTCTCCAAAGTCTGGGCGTGTTTCATATTTATCCTTTAATCTATCAAATCCTATGACTTGGGTGCTAACTGATCCTAACACAAAAGACCTATGGCTCAGGGCATCTGCTACCTTATTTTCAATGACGGCATGGTGTTCCAAGACAAAAGTATAAGCCTGAATGTACTAAATCCATTTACCGTGCCATGGGTTCAGCTTCTTTTGGGAGTTCAGGAACCGGAGTGCCTCATGATCAGAAAATAAGACAAACTCCTGCGGTAGTAAGTAATGTCTCCAATATCTAAAGGCCTGGACTACTGCATAAAGTTCCTTGTCATAAGTAAAGTACTTAAGTTTAGCCTCATTCAACTTTTCACTGAAGAAGGCTACAGGGTGATTCTCTTGACTTAGTACCCCACCTATTCCTACTCTCGAGGCATCGCAAGCGACCTCAAACACGTTAGTGAAGTCAGGTAATCTAAGGATGGGTGCATGGGTCATCTTATCCTTAAGCTCTAGGAAGGCCTTATCAGCTGCTTTGGTCCACTTAAATGTACCCTTCCTAATGCAATCAGTGATAGGTGCGATGACTGTACTAAAACCCCCAATAAATCTCCTGTAAAAAGTTGCTAGGCCATGGAAACTATGCACATCATGGACACTAGAGGGTGTAGGCCACTCAACAATTGCCCTAACATTTTCAAGATCTACAAAAACTTCCTTAGGGGTGACAACAAAACCTAGGAAGATAACCCTATATGTCATGAAATCAAACTTCTTAAAGTTGGCATAAAGGCAATTCTCCCTAAGGGTCTGGCATATTAGTCTTAGATGACTAAGGTGGTCCTTTTTAGTCCTGCTATAAATCAGAATATCATCAAAGTAGACCATAATGAATTTTCTGGTAAACTCTTTCAGGACCTGGGTCATAATCCTCATAAAAGTACTTGGTGCATTGGAAAGTCCGAAAGGCATTACAACCCACTCAAACAGGCCATCCTTAGTCTTGAAAGCAGTTTTCCACTCATCCCCAAGCCAATCTGATGAAAGCCGCTCTTAAGGTCTATCTGAAAGGAATATGCCCTACAAGCCAATCTATGTTGTATCTCCCAAACCATTGTAATTGACAATATTCTAATAAAGGCATTATTTTTCATCATACACTGTATTTATATTATATGATGACCCCCATAGATTAGGGCTATGATTTTAGGGTTATGATGAGATCATACCAGTGAGACCTAAAATCTTAAAACCTTAATCTAAAGTATTCCTAGTCAAAGGAACCCTGAGTAGGGGATCAGGGTTTTTCCGGTAAGACTAGCACATCCCATGTATACTGGAGAGGGTGACTGCTCTCACAGTCACTTGTGTATGACACTAATACTAGGATGTGGGTGCTCATTAGAGAATGAGTTCACTGATATGATCCAACTTGAGAACATCTAATGGAGTCTTAACGACATGTCAATAGAATGTTCTCATAGTGGGAGTGGTACAAGTAATCCTTTGACCTGAGACTACCATAAGTACCTTATGTACATGAACCCATGCTTTGGTTCAATTCTAATCATGACACTGAGTCATGCACAGGATTGATACTGGGAATGGTGAATTGGATATGAAGGTAATGAGTAGGTCCACAAGGAATCGATCACTCTTAGTAGAGGAGATTGCATCCAGCTAGTTATCAATTGGATGATGATTCAGGAAATCTTTGATCAAAGTAAAGATATTAGAAATAATTTCTAATATCAAGATAATTGATTCATCAATATAAGATTGAGCTAGAAATAAATATAATATTGGATTTGACATATATCCATATCCATAGTTATATTTTGGGTGCAGGCTGATCGAAAGATTTAATTGTACGGTAACTCTCTATTGAAGGATAGTTTTGGTATTTCACCAGAATTTTCATATCTTTCGAGTAGACATGACACGTTGCTAGACATCAATCTTGTCTTGTGGGTTGATCAAATTTAAAGATCACTTATTAGGAAGAGACCTAATTGATCAAGTCGGGTAAGCCCGATTTGACCTAAATCGATTAGAAAGAGTTCTAATCAAATTAGGTCAACTTGTATTCGAACCCAGTGCTGGCTAGATATGGAACCAATGGGTCACACACTTAAGAGAATTGATCAAGGGTTTAATTTTGTAATTAAATCATTTTTCATGATGACACTCTAGCAGGTGTTGCAAATCCTAGCTTCTATTCGAATTAGATTCAAATTAGGTTCCGGATTGGTTCAATTTGGGTTCTAATTGGATCTAATTAGATCCTAATTATGAAAATAGGGATTATGGCTAACCCTATTGGCTAACCAAGCACCTAGGCTAGCCCCCACCCCCTCCTTATTCTTTTCACGCCAAAATACCAAGAGTCCATGCGCTAATGGACTCTTGGCGCGCCATTTGGAAGAGTCCATGGCGCATGGACTCTTGGCAAGCCCCACTTAATTCTCTGATGAATTAAGATGGGGTGGCCTCTTTTCTTAGAGTTAGCGCTTCACTTGTCCCCCCTTGGATGGGAATCCAATGGCTGATGGTTTTTTAAGAAAGAAGGAAAGCGTTGTTTCTTCCCGGTCACGCGAAATAACATGTCTTCAGAGATGAAAAGTCGCGACTCCTTTCTTTTTAAACACCGCGATTTTTCATTTGAGAAAGTCCATGGATTTATCCGAAAGGCCGTGAGAAGAAAGGATGGGCGTGAGAAAATAGGGAAGGGGCGTGAAAAAAAAATGGAATGGTGTTTACGGAGAGTTGTGTTCTTTTGAGAAGACATCTTTTTGTAATCTATTTAAGGAACAGAGGTCTCGGGTGTTTTGCTAATGAAGAACAGCATTATTTGTATTTGTCTTTTCTTTCCAAGAGACTGATTCCTCCTTAGCTTGTTTAGGACACAAGAGTTTCCTTTTTACAAATTTCTCTTCTCTGTTGAAACTCAAGTCTAAAACAAGAGATAGGAAGAATCTCTCGAACGGTAAAAGAAAAGGAGATATACTCTGTTTCCTATTTCCTTTACATTAATACATTAGTGTCTTAAATCCTCCTCCTCCTTCAAGACAAGAGTGTATTCTTAGTACAAGGTCTTAAGAAAGGGAGAGGAAGAAGAAAGAAAGGAAGTAAGAAGTCCCTACCATGGAGTTTTTCAGCCATAGTCATCTTGAGTTCTGGGAGAAGAATTCAAGTGAAGGAACCTTTGAAGAAGCGAGCGTCTTGATCAATTTTCTTGTGGATCACCATTGGAGGGTGGACATTTGGACACCTGGTAAATTCAAAAGGGTCATTCAACATCAAGTTTTGATCCTACATCAAAATTGGGTTTAGCGATAACAGGTTGGTGCCCTAATTCTAATAGTGTAGGTTTGCATGTTTCTCATATGTTTTAATCCTGTTAAGGAGATCCTGGCTAAGGATTTTGGTGTAAATTTAGTTTCAATTTTGAAATAACACTTCCACTGTGTTGCACCGGAACCTTTCAGTGGTATCAGAGCCACCCTTATTATAGTTAAAAAATATGGAAATAATCTGTATATTGTAGTGTCGCATGTTAGGGTTTTTTAAACCCTTGAATGCTGATACACTTAGCACATTTATGGGATGAATGTATATTTGAGAATCTATGTTTGATGTGTGTCACTGATTAGGGTTTTTTCACTCAAACCCTAATTATTATAGAGATATGTTTAGTTTTTGAAGTCATCATACTGAAATAAGGTTGCCCTGGCATAATGGTGGATCCATTATGTGGTAATGGTGTCCTAGTATGATGACAAACTTAGCACATATTTTTTTATTTATAAGAATGATATGTTGATTGAGATACTTCTATAAGGTATGTGCTTGTGCTAGCATTTTATAAATCCCTCCTTTTAAAAATTATATTAAGTCTTAGTATATTTAACAAATAAGCATCACTAGTCATGATGTACAATTGATCATTCGGTGTCTAGAAAGGTGGTTCTGGGAAGGTAAAGAGAATTGTGGTTTTTAATTGGTTCCATTGACTGACCTGGCCAATTTTTATTGGTGTCTAGGAAAGCAACGGGTGGACTCCCACATCTCTTCCACTTGCCTGGCTGATTTGATTAAATTTAAATCTTGACTAAAATGCTTGGTGTAAAAATACTATATATTGGCCTTCCTTCATGCTGCATCATTATTGTTATGAACAACTTTAGGTTTTGGTGTTATCTGCAACCTAATATGGTGATTGATGATTGACATACTAGTGGGCACATAGATATGCTTATATTCAGTATAAGCTTTGTTGTGTTATCTGCAAGGGCATTATATTTGAGTATTGATTGTATAGAATGAAAGGGTCTTGACTTAACTAGAATATATGGTTTGTTGTGTTTTTTGCAAGACTAATAATGTTATAGAGGCCAAGTACTTCTTGAGAATTATAGATATAATTGGAAGAGTTTCCTACCTTTGAGCTTATAAAAGATTTGTTGTGCTTTCTGCAAGATCTTTTATAAGTTATTAGGATCTCAATCTCACTAAGAAAACCCGGTCAGGGTTCTTCTCGATTATCATAGTGAGGGCTATGATTTTTGATAAATAGTGGGAGACATAATTAAATTGAATACCTAATTTAATTATGTAAGTCATTTCATGGTTGTTTGCTTATGTATTGTTCTTTATTAAATGTAGATAAATGGCATCTTCATTATCAATGCGAAGTATCTTAGATACCAACAAACTGACTGGTCCAAACTATGTGGACTTGTTGAGAAATTTAAAGATTGTGCTGAGTTCAGAAAAACTTTCTTATATTCTTAATACCCCTGGTCTTAATCTACTAGGGGACGATGCCACATAGGAAGATATGGCCACATACAAAATGTAGCAGAATGACTCCCTCACTATCAAGTGTATCATACTGGCCTCCATGACCAATGAGTTTAGAGACAGCATGAAAGCATGGATACTCAATCCATAAGCTCAATTTAAAAGAGCTTTATGGAGAACAAAGCAGAACTGCTAGATCCGAAATATCTAAGCAGTTATTCCGTGCTAGGATGACAGAGGGAACATCCGTCCAGGATCATGTTCTGAAGGTAATTGACTTAATCACCAATTGGATCAATTAGATTTTATTATGGATGGGGAGCTGAATCAGGATTTAATCCTGCAATCACTCCTGGAGTATTTTCTCAGTTTGTCTTGAATTATCACATGAACAAACTGAACACTTCATGCCTGAGCTGTTAAATCTGTTAACAATAATAGAGAGCCACGTTAATAAAGAAAAGGCTCCACTTCTTCTTGTTGATAAGACCAATAAGAAGAAATCAGGCAAAAACGGTTTTAATAGGAGGCTAAAACCCTAAGGGTGGCATCAATAAGAATAAGAAAGGAAAGAAGGCCTAAAACAGTCAACCTATTTCTTTTTGTGGCAAAGCGGGACATTGGAAGGGGAATTGCAAGGCTTACCTTGCAATGTGAAGCCTGGTGCATCAGATGCACCAAAAGGTATGTATGAGATACATGCTATATTGACATTAATTCGTCTATACCAAATACTTGGGTATGGATACCGCTTGTGGTACCATATATACAAATCTTTGCAGGAACCTCCACAAGCTTAAATTATTGAAGGAAGGTGACTTCAATCTCTATGGTGGCTAGTGTTATGATATCATCAAGCAGAAGCTGTAGGGACCTATATTTTGATGTTGCCTTCAGGGAAGATCTTGGAATTAGAAAATTGTTACTAATATGCCTAAGGTATTAGGAACATTATATCTATTCCTTTGTTATTAAACAAGGATATGTAATGGATGTAACAGCAGGTTGCTCGATAATGTTATCTAATAAAATTATTTGTTCTGGCATATTTAGCAATGGGCTCTTAACTCTTCTTCCAATGATAGTGTTTTCATGTCAATAATAAAAGAAAAAAGAAAAGACTTTAATGATACTTTACTTTGGCATCATCGACTTGGTCATGTTAATGAGTCTAGGATAAGCAAGTTATACAGGAAAAATTCCTTGATCCTTATGAGTATGAATCATTAGGAACTTGCGAATCATGTCTCATGGGTAAGATGACCAAGACTCCATTACTGGACATGGAGAAAGGTCAACTGAGTTATTAGGACTTAACATACTGATGTATGGGTCCAATGACAACTCAGGCCAGAGGTGGATACTCATTTTATCGCTTTTACAGATGATTTATCTAGGTTCGGATGTGTGTATCTTATGAAACATAAATCTGAAGTTTGATAAATTTAAGGAGTATCAAAGTATGTCGAAAACCAAACTGGGAAAGTATAAAGTCTTCATTCTGATCAAGGAGAATACTTATCCACAGAGGTTTTAGACTATCTTAAAGTTAATGGAATTCTTTCTGATGGCCCTCTGTTGTACCACCACCTAAATGGTATAAGCTGAAGGAGGAATTGTACTTATTAGATATGGTACGATCCTTGATGTGCTCTTCAAAATTTACCCATTTCCTTCTTGGGTCATGCCCTAAAAATTGCTGTATACATTCTGAACAAGGTACCTTCTAAATCGTTGTTAGTACTCTATATGAAATTGGAGTGGCGAAACCGTATCTTAAATATTTTAAGGTATGGGGATGTCCAGCTTATGTTAAAAGAATTTGGACATAAGTGGAACTGAGCATATAAATGTCTATTTGTAGGATATCCTAGAGAGGGTAGAGGATATCTGTTCTACATCCTACTGAACAAAAGATTTTGTCAGCAGGCATGCCACTTTCTATAAAAAGAGTTCATTTTAGAAAGGGAAATGGTAGCAGTTGAACTTGGAGAGTACAAGAACACACGATAGACAGTTTCTCAACATTAGAACATATAGTTAGGACAGAACCAGAACACAAAACCTCCTCCGTAGGTTTGATAGAGTGCCACGGGCACCTGAGAGGTATGGGTTTATTATTGAAATAATGAAGCCCAGTCATTCAAAATGATGAACCTCTGACCTATATGGTAGCATCTTGAGTACTGATTCAGATAGATGGCAAGAGCCAGGAATCCGAGATAGACTCTATGTATGAAACCAAGTATGGTCTTTGGTCGATGCACCAGATGGTGTAATCCTATTGGGTGCAAATGGGTCTATAAGAAAAAGATTGGGGCTGATGGCCAAGTGAAACCTATAAAGCCAGATTGTGGCAAAAGTTTTAGACAAAAACAGGGAATTGATTATGATGAAACATTCTCACCTGTTGCCATGCTCCATCAATCCAGATTTTACTTGCTATAGCAGCATACCATGGATTCGATCTGGCAGATGGATGTGAAGATTGCATTCCTCATGGTTCTTGAGGAAGAATCTACATGTCACAGCCAGAAGGTTTTATTTCAGAAGATTCCAAACCTACTAATCAAGTATGCAAGCTAAAAAAATCCTTATGGATTTAAGCAAGTCAAGGAGTTGGAACATCCGCTTTGATGAAAATATTAAAAGTTTGGTTTTATCAAAAATGGGATGAACCATGTGTATAAGAATACTAGTGGGAGTGCCATAGCCTTCTTGGTTTGTATGTAGATGACATCCTCATCATGGGAATGATATCCCAATGTTGCAATCAAGGTTTGGCTATCAAACTAGTTTTCCATGAATCATATTGGGAGAAGCATCCTATATACTAGGTATAAGATCTATAGAATAGATCTAAGAGGATGCTAGGTTTATCCTAATCTAGGTACTTGACTTAGTGCTGAAAAGATTCAGCCATGGATGGAAGTAAAAGAGGTTATCTTCCTATGAGTCAAGGCATACATCTTTCTAAAAGGATGTATCCTAAGACACCTGAAGAAAGAAATAGAATGAATTCTACACATTATGCTTCGGCAATAGGGTCCATAATGTATGCCATGTTATGTACCAGGCCTGATGTGGCATATGCTTTAGGCATTGTCAGTAGGTTCAGGCTGATCCAGGAGAGGATCATTGGAAAGCAGTTAAAAATATCTTAAGTACCTAAGAAGGACTAAGGATATTTTTCTGGTTTATGGTAATTATGATCTTAAACTAGAAGCTTATTTGATCTAGTTTTTCAATCAGACCCTGATGATAGCAAATCCATTTCGGGATATATTTCTAACCTAAACGGTGGAGCAGTGAGTTGGAAGAGTACCAAGCAGCAGACTATAGCTGACTCAACCACAGAGGCAGAATACATAGCTGTCAGTGAAGCCGCCAGGAAGCAGTATGGATGAAGAAGTTCATCACAGAGTTGGGTGTTGTTCCTGAAATTGAAAATCCAGTGCACTTTTACTGTGACAACACTGGGGCTGTTGCCCAAGCTAAGGAACCAAGAGCTCATCATAAGTCCAAGCACATTCTGAGATGCTTCCATCTAGTCCGAGAAATAGTAGAAAGACAAGATGTCTACATAATAGAGTTGATACAAAGAATAATGTAGCAGACCCGTTCACTAAGGCTACTACAGCGAGTGTTTGATCGCCACTCGAGTGTATGGGATTAAGATTAAAGGCGATTGGCTTTAGTGCAAGTGGGAGATTGAAAGGATATACCCTACAAGCCAATCTATGTTGTATCTCCCAAACCATTATATTGACAATATTCTAATAAAGGCATTATTTTTCATCATACGCTGTGTTTTATATTATATGATGAACCCATAGATTAGGGCTATGATTTTAGGGTTATGATGAGATCATACCAGTGAGACCTAAAATCTTAAAACTTAATCTAAAGTATTCCTAGTAAAGGAACCCTGAGTAGGAGATCAGGGTTTTTTCAGTAAGACTAGCACACCCATATACTGAGGAGGGTGACTGCTCTCACAGTCACTTTGTATGACACTAATACTAGGATGTGGGTGCTCATTAGAGAATGAGTTCACTGATATGATCCAACTTGAGAACATCTAATGAAGACTTAGCTACATGTCAATAGAAGGTTCTTAGTAGGAGTGGTACAAGTAATCCTTTGACCTGAGACTACCATAAGTACCTTATGTACATGAACCCATGCTTTGGTTCAATTCTAATCATGACACTGAGTCATGCACAGGATTGATACTGGGAATGGTGAATGGATATGAAGGTAATGAGTAGGTCAACAAGGAATCGATCACTCTTAGTAAGAGGAGATTGCATCCAGCTAGTTTCAATCGGATGATGATTCAGGGAATCTTGATCAAAGTAAAGATATTAGAAATGATTTATAATATCAAGATAATTGAATCATCAATATAAGATTGAGCTAGAAATAAATATAATATTGGATTTGACATATATCCATATCCATAGTTATATTTGGGTGCAGGCTGTTCGAAAGATTTAATTGTACGGTAACTCTCTATTGAAGGGTAGTCTTGGTATTTCACCAGAATTTCATATCTTCCAGGTAGACATGACACGTTGCTAGACGTCAATCTTGTCTTGTGGGTTGATCAAATTAAAGATCACTTATTAGGAAGAGACCTAATTGATCAAGTCGGGTAAGCCCGATTTAACCTAAATCGATTAGAAAGAGTTCTAATCAAATTGGTCAACTTGTATTCGAACCCACTGCTAGCTAGATAGAACCCAATGGGTCACACACTTTAGAGAATTGATCAAGGGTTTAATTTTGTAATTAAATCATTTTGCATGATGACACTAGCAGGTGTTGCAAATCCTAGCTTCTATTCAAATTAGATTCGAATTAGGGTTCCAGATTGGTTCAATTGGGTTCTAATTGGATCTAATTAGACCCTAATTATGAAAAAAGGGATTATGGCTAACCCTATTGGCTAACCATGAACCTAGGCTAGCCCCCCACCTGCTCCTTATTCTTTTCATGCCAAAATACCAAGAGTCAATGTGCTAATGGACTCTTGGCATGCCCACTTAATTCTCCGATGAATTAAGATGGGGCGGCCTTTTCTTAGAGTTAGCGCTTCACTTGTCCCCCTTCGATGGGAATCCAATGCCTGATGGGTTTAAGAAAGAAGGAAGCGCTGTTTCTTCCCAGTCACGCGAAATAACATCTCTTCGGAGATGAAAAGTCGCAACTCCTTTCTTTTTAAAACACCACAATTTTTCATTTGAGAAAGGCCATGGGATTTATCCGGAAGGCTGTGAGAAGAAAGGATGGGCGTGAGAAAATAGGGAAGGGGCGTGAGAAAAAAATGGAATGGTGTTTACGGAGAGTTGTGTTCTTTTGAGAAGACATCTTTTGTAATCTATTTAAGGAACAGAGGTCTCGGGTGTTTTGCTAATGAAGAACAGCGTTATTTGTATTTGCCTTTTCTTTCCATGAGACTGATTCCTCCTTAGCTTGTTAGGACACAAGAGTTTCCTTTTACAGAGTTCTCTTCTCTGTTGAAACTCAAGTCTAAACAAGAGATAGGAAGAATCTCTCGAACGGTAAAAGAAAAGGAGATATACTCTATTTCCTATTTCCTTTACATTAAGACATTAGTGTCTTAAATCCTCCTCCTCCTTCAAGACAAGAGTGTATTCTTAGGACAAGGTCTTAAGAAAGGGAGAGGAAGAAGAAAGAAAGGAAGTAAGAAGTCCCTACCGTGGAGTTTTCAGCCATAGTCATCTTGAGTTCTGGGAGAAGAATTCAAGTGAAGGAACCTTTGAAGAAGCGAGCGTCTTGATCAATTTTCTTGTGGATCACCATTGGAGGTGGACATTTGGACACCGGTGAATTCAAAAGGATCATTCAACATCAAGTTTTGATCCTACATCAAAATTGGTTGAGCGATAACAGGTTGGTTCCCTAATTTAATAGTGTAGGTTTGCATGTTCTCATATGTTTTAATCCTGTTAAGGAGATCCTGGCTAAGGGTTTGGGTGTAAATTTAGTTTCAATTTTGAAAATACACTTCCGCTGCGTTGCACCGGAACATTTCACTATCTTGGAGAAAACTCTAGCTCCGGCCATCATGTCTAACATATCATCTAATTGGGGGATGGAAAAACTATACTTCACAGTTATCTTGTTGATAGCTCTACTATATAAACACATCCTCCAGGTACCATCTTTCTTTGGGGTCAGTGGAGTAGGGACTGCACATGGACTCAGGCTCTCCCTAACGAAACACTTCCTAAGCAATTCTCCCACTTGTTTATGTAATTCTTGATATCACTGGGATTCAGTCTATAGTGAGGAAGGTTTGGTAAAGTGGCTCCTGGAACTAAATCAATTGCATGCTGGATGTCTCTAAGGGGTGGTAGTTGATCAGGTAAATCCTCAGGGAAGACATCCTCAAATTCTTTCAGAGCTTCAACAATTTCTTTAGGGTGTTCCTTTTGGGTCGGCTCAAGTATTCCTTTGGAGGTCAAGATTCAAATAGGGTTACCCTCAGCAATCTCCTTTTCTAAATCCTTAGCCTTAATCAGGTTAACTCTAGGTTTCTTGTCCTTAAGGCTACAAGAACCCTCTTAACTGGGTCTCTAGGGGAGCTGGATTGATAACAAACTTATTCCATGGTAGTTAAAAGCATAAACATTAGTTCAACATATAGGGTTGCATCATGATCAAAAAGCCAAGGTCGACCTAGAATGATACTACTCACTTTCATGGGGATGACATCACACAAATCTTTTCCTCATGGTTTGCAATCTAATTAAGATTTGGCACCTAGCTTGAATCTGGATGGAGGTGGAATCTACCCAAGAAACTTTGTACGGGCTAGGATGGGGAATTGTGATCAATCCTAAAGATTTAACTATCTTGGCAAAGACGACATTGACACAACTCCCACTATCTATGATGATCTTAAGAACCTTACCCCCTACCTTAAAAAAAGTCTGTAGGATGCAAGTCCTATGCCAATCTTCCTTAACTAGGTTTGGGTTAAGATGCACCTAACCACTCCTAATTGGTTCTCAGACTCAAGTTCCTCCTCCTCACCTTCATATTCATCTATTAACTGATCATCAGCCTCATAAACCTCTCCCTCAGGTTCAGCTACAGGTTCAGGCTCTTCTTCCACAAGCTCACCAAAGTGTAGGGTGGCTGGGCATTGGTGCATAAAGGCCTGGTTTCTTGCATTTATAATAGCTCTTCTGGGGGTGTTACTCTTATGGACTTCTATAGATCTTCCTCTATCATCTCTATGGGTCAATGGAGTACTAGGCTGGGGTCAACTCGGGCCTAGCTGACTAGGACTGGGTTGACTCAAGCCTGGCTGACTAGGACTGGGTCGATTCGGGCTAGGTCGGCTGGTCATGGGTCGGCTCTAGTGGGGCTGGCTAGCTCCTAGATACTTACTTGGGTATCTAGTGGGCTCAGGTCTACGATAAACAGGCCCTCAATGAAAATGCTCATGATCCCTAGCAATCTGGTAAGCATTATCTAGGTCTCTATCCTCTCTCATATAGAGCTCTTTCTTAATGTCATCTCACAATCCAGCCCTAACCTAGATATGACAACATCCTTAGACTCTCTCAAATCACATCGCATGGAATACTCATCAATTTTGCAATGTACTCATCTATACTCCTGTTACCTGATTAAATCGTTGCCATTGATCTAGTAAACCACTATGATATGAAGCTGGAATGTATCTGGTCCTAAGCTTACCCTTCATGGCCCACCAGGTGGTTATAGGATCATACCCTCCTAGACTAAGGGTTCTTCAACACTAGCCCAATGTAACTGGCTTCCCGAACCAACTTAAGTAGCAAACCTAAACTTACGCCTCCGTCATATCATACCACTCAAAATATTGATCCATCTCTCCCTCCCAATCTATATAGACCTTAGGATCTAGAAAACCATCAAAAGTTGGGGCATCAAGCTTAACATGTCTATAGGATCTGTCCCTCCTGGTCTACAAAATCCGGATTGGCCGGCCTTCTAGGACGAACCTCAGGGATTGGGTCAAGATGATGGTCTCTCCTAGGTTCAGCCTCAAGGTATGGATCAGGATTTGGGATCCTCCTAGGTTCAGGAGTATAGTATGGGTCAGGCTGAGGGGCTCTCATAGGTTCAACCTCATGATATGGTTCAGGGTTGGGGTCCTCCTTGGTTCAGGATTATAGTATGGGTCAAGCTGAGGGGCTCTCCTAGGATAAGGGGACTCAGACTCTGGCTCAGATTATGACCCATGGGTTCTCTCTATGGTCCCTATACGGCCCTCTAACTGGTCAAACCTGGTGGCGAAGTGTTCTAGTCTATTGTTGGTTTGGGCACTAGACTGAGTTAACTGGATAGTTATCTGGGTCATTTGGTTAGCAAGGGCTTTCATCTGGGCTTCAAAATTGTCCATGGATTTAGGTAAAAGTGGAGATGGTGGATGATATGAAACCCCTGATCTAGTGCTCATGCAAGACTCGATCAAACCGACTATAGCTGACTAGACCTAGAGTCCAAAACTAGGTGCTCATCAGGGAGGCAAACTAGCCTATAGTAACCCTGTACTCATCCAGGCAGGTGTAAGGGGAGTGTTAGGTCCCTGATTGCCAATCCTAGATACCAATCAGAGATTGGCCAGGTAGGCGGACCAGCACACAAGCCCATCGGGATTGAATCCCTGAACCACCATTCTAGACACTAACACAAGGCACACACAGGTTAACTTGACACAGTGATCTAACACTAGCCTGGACCCGACCAGTTGGTGTTCCTAGACCACTAGGGCAAATTAAGTGATGCAGAACAAATAAAGGGATGCGATGCGGAAGTAAATTAAGATTAACTAATTTTTTGTTTTTTTATATGTTTGTAGAAGTTGGCTTCAAATCAAAGAAAAGTTAACCTAACATTGAAAGATACTAATATGATAATTGAAAGCACAATTTTAAGGAAACTAAATTATCAGAGTAGTTCAGAAGCAACGGATCGCTGGGGGTTGAGAAACTCCTAGACCTAGGGTTCGCTCCGAACTTTCAACGAACAGAAATAAAGAGAAGAGATGGTTATCTAACCAGACCATGATCTTCACAGATTTTGGTGGAAGAACTCTCCCGAGCAGATTGTTGGATCCTCGGATTCAGATATCTTCGTAATGGATCCTCCAATACTGATCCTTGGCGGGTTGGCTTCTCCTGAACTCAAGATCTGGAAGAGAAGAAAAACAATGGATGGAATCAGAGAGTCAAGGGAAAGATTACTAGGTGATGAACTTGAAGATTGAAATTGCTGAAAACTGGATTCTCCTGGATGTTGATGTGATTTTCCTGGAACTTGCTCTGGATCTGAAGTAGCCGGACTGGATCTGGATGAAGGTGGACGGCCTGGACTTGTAGAGAGAGAGAGGCCGTGGGAGATGGATGGAGCTAGGGTTTGATGGATTGAAAATAATGAAGGGCGGCTAGGGTTTTGGAATTTCAAGTGGCTAACCTAGGGTTTTGGATAAAGATGGAGATCTCTCACCTCCTCAAGGCTCCAATGGAACTCGGATATCCCCTCTCGGAGCTCAACACTTAGAATAGTGCGGAAGAAGAGAAACCTAGGTCACTCAACACAAGAGAATAGCAAAAATAATTTTTCTTCATTGATTTTTAAAGTTACAAAGAGGGGTCTATTATATAGACCTAAAATTTTCCAAGCTTGTACAAATTCCCATGTGGGACTAAACTCCTCCAACCTCTAGATTAGGTAGAAAATCTCCTCTCTTGGCCGACCAAGAGTTCAAAAAAATTTGGGACGGCCATAAAGGAATTTTTTTTTGGAATTTTTTATGGCGCCTCCTTTGGAGTTGGATTTGGATTTGGAGTCCTCTTCTTCTTATGCATTTCTTCTTTTTTCCACTCCAAGTTTAAGCTCTTTGATTTTGATTTGAACTTCAATTGGATGTCCTTCTTTGATTTTTCTCAAGAGAAGTCTTTCCTTCTTTGCTTAGACAAAATTGGCAGGTATGGGCGCCTCCTTTAAATTAGCTTCCAATTTGATTTTTTTCTTCTTTGGATGTGGGGACCATGACACGGGATGCTCTGTGGCGCCTCCTGGACTCTGGCGTGTGCTCGGAGTGTGGCTTGGGCATGTGGCTTGGAGTGTGGCTCCACTTGCTTGAACCTTGATTTGATTGGAAGACAAATATGGCACCATTTTGGACCAAATTGAAACCACATTGGGACTTGCATCGAGTCAACATGACTCAACAAAATTTAAATGGTGACTCAAGAAATAAATAAACTGGTTGACCAGTCAACCTTTATTACAAACCTAATTTCTCGGGCAATGTCAATCAGAGATCCAAATGGAGCTCTGAAGTCTTCTTCTGAGTCTGGTGCCCGCACCAATTCTCTCAGGGTGGGAGGACTCGACCCTGTCGAGTAAGGCTCAAGTTGGCTCTGGTATCTCTCCAAGAGGTCTGGGTCCAATTCTTGTAATTCTTCTCGGGAGATCCAAGAGTCATCAGAATCTGGCCTTCCTTGCCAGCGGACCAGGTACCTTTGGTATCCTCGATTACGAGAGTAGAGATAACATGATCATCCAGGATCTTTTCAATCTGCTCTTTCCTCACAGGCCAGTTTGTGGACACACAGGGTCGGGATCACTTCAATGATAGGGTTAGGCTCAAAGGCTCACTAGGAATCACAGCTGGCTCCCTGTACTCTACTAAGTCTGTAATGTTGAAAGTAGAGCTAATGCCTAGTTCTGGAGGCAACCCGAGCACATAGGCATTGGATCCTACTCTCATTACCACTCTAATGGTCCAGCTCCCTAGCATGTAACTTTCTAACGGTCCAGAGGAAACCATTCAGGCCTTAACCTAATCATCACATAGTCTCCCTCAACAAAAGATTTGACTCGCCTTTGAGTATCAGCCAACTTCTTGTAAGTTTCATTACTAAATTTATTTTGGCATGAATTTCTTTATGCAAGTCTTTTACATGCTGTGCAAAATTCTCAGCAGATTCGGAGACTCGAGTGTGGACAGGTAAAGGGACTAGGTCAAGAGGTGTGTGAGGTTTGTACCCATGTACAATTCAAATGGACTCTTACCGTAGACCTATTGACCGAGTCATTGTACGCAAATTCTGCCCTTGGTAGGTATAAATCCCAATTTCTGGTGTTTTCACCAACAAGACATCTCAGCAGATTTCCTAGGCTACGGTTCACTACTTCAGTTTGGCCATCAGTTTGGGGATGATAGGCAGTTGAAAACTTAAGTTTTGTCCCTAACTTATGCCAAAGGGTCTTCCAAAAGTAACTGGTGAACCGGACATCCCTATCTGAAAACGATTGTCTTAGGTAGGCCATGGAGTCTAACTATCTCATTGAAGAAAAGTGTGGCTACCTTAGACGCATCAAAGGTTTGGGAACAAGGCAAGAAGTGGGCCATTTTAGAGAATCGGTCGACTACGACACAGATAGAATCATGTCTCCTCTGGGTCTTAGGTAAACCTAACACAAATCCATACTCACATCTTGCCAGGATGATCTGGGACAGGGAGTGGGGTATAAAGGCCAGTGTTTGTTTTCGCTGTTGGCAACAGCGCAGGTTCGACATCTAGCTACAATATTAGCTACATCCGTTTTCAAGCTAGGCCAGAAAAAGTGGTCTTCAATAGCTAAAATGGTCTTGTCTTTTCCAAATGGCCGGCTAAAACTCCAGCATGGATTTCCCAAATCAAAAATTCCCTAAGAGAAGTTTAGGGATGCAAAGCCTATTTTTGAAGAACAAAAAACCATCTACAAGGGTATAATCCTGGTGATTACTAGATGGTCCTTGAACTAGATCCTGATACACAGTTGTAAAATCTAGACAAGACTCATATTCCTCTTGATTTGCTCAAACCCTATAACCTCAGTTCTAACAGAAGTTAATAACAGAGATCGGCGACTAAGGGCATCAGCTACCTTATTCTCAACTCCAGCCTATGTTCAGGACAAAAGTATAGGACTGGATATATTCTACCCACTTAGCATGCCTAGGGTTAAGCTTCTTTTGGGAGTTCAGAAATCTAAGAGCCTCATGGTCCGAAAATAGTACAATTCCTGCGGTAGCAAATAATGTCTCCAGTAACGCAAAGCTTGCACCACCGCATAAAATTTCTTATCATAGGTAGAATACCTAAGCTTAGCATCATTAAGTTTTCACTAGAGAATGCTATGGGATGATTCTCTTGGCTTAGGACTCACCTATCCTATACACCTGAAGCATCACAGGCAACCTCAAATACTTTAGAAAAATCGGGTAATCTCAGAATGGGTGCTTGGGTCATTTTATCCTTAAGATCTAGGAAGGCTTTATGGGCTGACTTAGTCCAATAAAATTCTCCCTTCTAATACAATCAGTGATAGGAGCAGCTAAAGTACTAAACCCCTTGATGAATTGCCTATAGAAGGTAGCCAAGCCGTGGAAACTTCTAACTTCATGCACATTGGTTGGCTCTGGCCAGTCTATATGGATCTAATTTTCTCAGGATCGGCCACCACGTCGTCAGGGGTTACTACAAACACAAGAAAGATAACTCTACTAGTCATGAATTCACACTTCTTAAGATTACCGTAGAGTCTCTCATTCCTCAAAACTTGGCAGACTGCTCTAAGGTGGCTAGGTGATCTGCTGGGGGCTCTACTATAGATCAGGATGTCATCAAATAGACCACCACAAATTTTCCTATGAAAGCTCTAAGTACCTGGGTCATAATTTCATGAAGGTACTAGGGGCATTGGACAACCCAAAAGGCATAACAACCCATTCATAAAGACCATCCTTAGTTTGAAAGCAGTTTTCCATTCATCCCCGGGTCTAATCCTAACCTGATGA
The DNA here is from genome assembly GCA_021397845.1 of Areca catechu. Taxonomy (NCBI): domain Eukaryota; kingdom Viridiplantae; phylum Streptophyta; class Magnoliopsida; order Arecales; family Arecaceae; genus Areca; species Areca catechu. The sequence goes on along the minus strand of CM038051.1, from coordinate 136,503,449 downwards.
TAGCCGCTTTGAGATCAATCTTAGAAAAAACCATTGCACCAGCCATCATATCAAGCATGTCATCTAGTCTAGGGATGGGAAACCTATATGATTGAAATTTTATTGATGACATGATGTCAAACACACATCCTCCACGTGCCATCTTTCTTGGGGGTTAGTAAGGCTGGGACTGCACAAGGACTAAGACTTTCTCTAATAAACCCCTTCCTCAATAATCTCCAACCTGCTTTTGCAGTTCTTCATGCTCAGATGGATTCATCCTGTAATGGGGCAAGTTGGGCAAAGTCGCTCTGGATTAGATCTATGGCATGCTGGATATCCCTAAGAGGTGGAAGGTGGTCTGGCAAATCCTCGGGAAAGACATCCTCAAATTCTTTTAACACAGGTTTTACTTCTTGAGGAGGCTCTGAGGGTTCTGTGAAGTTCTAAGTTCCTTAGCAGTCAACATCCGATGGGTGAACCACTATGAATTTCTTGTTCTAGATCCTTAGCACTGATTAGGTTCACTCCAGTTTTCATCTCCTTAACTTACCGACTCCTTTAGTTACCTTGTCCTTAGGGGGAACGGAATGGATCGTAATCTTCTTCCCATTGAAACTAAAGACACAGGTATTGGATTTTCCTAAGAGGGTGGCATCATGATCATACAACCAAGGTCTTCCGAGAATTATACTGCTCCCCCATGGGTAAAACATCGCACCAAATTTCGTGATAAGATTGCATTTGGATTTGGACTTGACATCTAGACTGGATGGGTATGGAGGTAGAATCTACCCAAGAAACCTTATAGGGGTTGGATGGGGAACTGGATTAAGCCTAACATCTTGACAGTGCTAGTAGAGATGGCATTTACACAGCTCCCACTATCTATGATGATCTTACATACCTTATCCCTAATTTAAGAAAAGTCTGTAGGATGTTAGTCCTACACCAATCCTCTTGAACTAGATTCTGGGATAGGATGCATCTTACAACTCCTAATTGGTCAGATTCATTGGGTTCCTCCTCTCCTTCATCCTCAACCAAATTCATTCCGACCTCATAAACTTCTTCTTCAAATTCCTCACTGGACTCGGAATTATCATTCTCTCCCTCTTCTATGTAAAGGGATCTCCGTGGGCACTGGCTAGCAACATGACCTACCTTATGACACTTGAAACAGGCTATGGCAGTACACTGACTGGAAATGTGACCTGGTTTCTGACACTTAAAACAGGTGAATTTGAACTAGGGGTTCTCTGGGTGTCAGGTGCCTTACCTTTGTCCATGGGCCTAGGGGTAGAAGTACCCTGAAAAGGTTTACTAGGGATAACTTGGCTAGGTCCATTCCTTGGGATTGGGGCACTAACCCTAGAAGGTATAGGTCCTCTCTGAAATTTCTCAGTGTTCAGTGCAATCTGGGAGGCTTTGTTAGATCAGTAACCTCTCTCAGAAATAGTTCTCTCTTGATATCTTCCCTCAGTCCAGCCCTAAATCTAGACAAAGTGACTTCGTGAGCTTCACTCACATCACATCTCATTAGGTATTCATCAAAAGTAGCTATGAAGTCTGAGACAGATCGGTTTCCTTGTTTCAGGTTTTGCCATTGGTCTAACAGGTTTTGCTGGTATGAAATGGGTAGGTATTTATCTCTCAGTTTTTCTTTCATACCCTGCCAAGTGGTTATGGGCTCAACATTCCGTCTCCTAGTGGTTAGCTCAATGTTCCCCCAGTATAACCTAGCTTGACGCACTAATTTCATCTTGGCAAACATGTATTTCCTCTCCTCAGACATAGCATACCACTCAAAGTATTGGTCCATCTCACCCTCCCAATCAGAATACACCTTAGGGTTCAGACTACCATCAAAAGTGGGTGCATCTAATTTGATGTTCCTGATGAACCTATCATCTCTATCCTCAGGCTCTGGGTCAGGCCTCCTATGATTAGGTTCAGGATCCCTATATAAAGGCCTTCTAGGCTCCTGATGTGGGTGAGGTTGAGGCACATTAAATCGGGGTCAGGAGTTCAATTCCGATGTCTAGGTTCTTCAAGTACTTGGACTCGGTCCCTAAGTTGGGTAAGATCCTCATGAATTGTGCGCTAAACTGGGCCACAATGTTTGTCATATCCTGATTCATTTTAGCCATACTTTCAGTAAGAGTTCTGATCATGGCCTCTAAATCAGGTGGGTTTGACTAGTTGATATGGCACTCCATTTCTGGTAGACATGATGATTCAAGCAAGCACACAAAATGAGACTAGACTAAATCGACTACTGGATCACTAGACCTAGAGTCCAAACTAGATGCCCAATCAGAGTGGCAAGCTAGCCTGTAGTAACTCAGGACTCAGCCAGGCAGGTGTAAGGGGAGTGTTAGGTCCCTGATTGCCAATCCTAGACACCAATCAGTGATTGGCCAGGTAGGCGGACCAGCACACAAGCCCTTCGGGAATGGATCCCTGAACCACCGTTCTAGACACTGAGTGCTAAGCACACACAGAATAACTCGGCAAACTGACTCAACACTACCTAGAACCGACCCATTGGTGTCCCTAGCCCACTAGGGCAAATTAGGTCTAACTGATTTTAAATTAGGTCTAGGTTCGAATGATTGGATAGTGGTTTTGGGCTAAGGAGAGGTAATCAACTCTCCCCTTATCTTAGATGCTCAATTGCCCTTAGTAAATTATGAGATGATCACTCCAAAAAGAATTGAATTGCAGAACACAAAAAAAACAGAGTTGTTATATTTTAATGCTCAGAATTTTTACCGAAAACAATAAATCACAGAAAAATTACGAAAAATAGGTTCAATTATACTGGTTTCAACGAAGCAAAAATCATACAATTCGGAGTTTTATGCAGGGAGAGATAATTCAGAGAACAGGGAAATTACGGGCTGCAACTAGATTGTCTTCCATGTTTATAATCCCTGCTACGAAGTTAAACCCAATGGATCCCCTACACGCCCTAGGAACACCCATGGAATGGGAGGAGGAGGCTTGTGCCTTGCTTAGTTCCTAGGACCGGACGTCCTGGGGAGTCTACTTCGAGCAGACAAAATAAAAAGAGAAAACAATCAAAACAAGCAAGCAAGCAAATCAGAAACCCTAGACTGGGCTCTGATACCAAAAATGATGCAGAACAAATAAAGGGATGCGATACGGAAGTAAATTAAGATTAACTAATTTTTTTGTTATTTTATATGTTTGTAGAAGTTGGCTTCAAATCAAAGAAAAGTTAACCTAACATTGAAAGATACTAATATGATAATTGAAAGCACAATTTTAAGGAAACTAAATATCAGAGTAGTTCAGAAGCAACGGATTGCTGGGGGTTGAGAAACTCCCAGACCTAGGGTTTCGCTCCGAACTTTCAACAGAACAGAAATAAAGAGAAGAGATGGTTTATCTAACCAGACAATGATCTTCACAGATTTTGGTGGAAGAACTCTCTCCAGCAGATTGTTGGATCCTCGGATTCAGATATCTTCGTAATGGATCCTCCAATACTGGTCCTTTGGCGGGTTGGATTCTCCTGAACTCAAGATCTAGAAGAGAAGAAAAACAATTGATGGAATCAGAGAGTCAAGGGAAAGATTTACCAGGTTGATGAACTTGAAGATTGAAATTGCTGAAAACTGGATTCTCCTGGATGTTGATGTGATTTTCCTTGGAACTTGCTCTGGATCTGAAGTAGCCGGACTAGATCTGGATGAAGGTGGACGGCCTGGACTTGTAGAGAGAGAGAGGCCGTGGGAGATGGATGGAGCTAGGGTTTGATGGATTGAAAATAATGAATGGCGGCTAGGGTTTTGGAATTTCAAGTGGCTAACCTAGGGTTTGGATAAAGATGGAGATCTCTCACCTCCTCAAGGCTCCATGGAACCGGATTACCCCCTCTCGGAGCTCAACACTTAGAATAGTGCGGAAGAAGAGAAACCTAGGTCACTCAACACAAGAGAATAGCAAAAATAATTTTTCTTCATTGATTTTTTAAAGTTACAAAGAGGGGTCTATTATATAGACCTAAAATTTTCTCCAAGCTTGTATAAATTCCCATGTGGGACTAAACTCCTCCAACCTCTAGATTAGGGAGAAAATCTCCTCTCTTGGCCGACCAAGAGTTCAAAAAAATTTGGGATGGCCATAAAGGAATTTTTTCTGGATTTTTTATGGCGCCTCCTTTGGAGTTGGATTTGGATTTGGAGTCCTCTTCTTCTTATGCATTTCTTCTTTTCTTCCACTCCAAGTTAAGCTCTTTGATTTTGATTTGAACTTCAATTGGATGTCCTTCTTTGATTTTTTTCTCCAAGAGAAGTCTTTTCCTTCTTTGCTTAGACAAAAATGGCAGGTATGGGCGCCTCCTTTAAATAGCTTCCAATTTGATTTTTTTCTTCTTTGGATGTGGGGACCATGACACTGGGATGCCTCTGTGGCACCTCCTGGACTCTGGCATGTGCTCGGAGTGTGGCTGGGGTGGCTTGGAGTGTGGCCTCCACTTGCTTGAACCTTGTTTGATTGGAAGACAAATGTGGCAACCATTTTGGACCAAATTGAAACCACATGGACTTGCATCGAGTCAACATGACTCAACAAAATTTAAATGGTGACTCAAGAAATAAATAAACTGGTTGACCAGGTCAACCTTTATTACAAACCCTAATTTCTCGGGCAATGTCAATCAGAGATCCAAATGGAGCTCTGAAGTCTTCTTCTGAGTCTGGTGCCCGCACCATTAAGTCTAATAAATTTTAGGTTAGGCTTGGGGCCGAATGCAAGGATGTAGTTTTGGGCTAAGGAGAGGTTATCAACTCCTCCCCTTATCTGATATAGCAGAGTATCCTTAAAGGTAGATTATGTAATGATGGCAGGCAGATGAGGATGCAAATTATGGTTTTGATATTTTTTTTTTTGGTATTTTTGGAGAATATTAAATTTTTTTTTTATATTTTGGTATTTTCTTAAATAGAAGAAAACTTTCAAATTATGGCCTAATATGCAAAAAATATACTAAAATTAAAAGATATGCAAAAGAGATGCTAAACAAAACCCTAACCTTCCCAAATTGTCTTGCTGAAAAAAATAGAGCCGAAAATTTACAGGCTGTATTTCTGCTTGCAGAGATTGCACAGATTGTAATAAAATCTGTAAAAATTCTGAGAAATATCTTGAATTATGATAAATCCACAAAATCAAATTTCAAAATTTTGGAGTTCATAACAGAGAGAAAAACTAAATTAACAGAGCATATATGGACTGAAAGAATTCAGAAAACAAGTCCTAATCTAAGCTCTGATACAAAATGATGCGGGACTAATATGCATGTAATTATTTCTGTGTGTTTATATGTAGGGTTAAGAGATTAATTCCCAAAAATTGGATCAAAATAAGTTATAGGAAATTCTATATGAATTTTAGAATTCAAGCATGCAGATTAGGACCTAGAAAAGTAATAAAGAAGGATCGCCGAGGGCTGAGAAGCCTCGGTTAGGGCAAGTTCTCCTACAATATTATTATTGGGGTAGAGGGGGTGTACCTGACAATGTCTGAAGCACCCGATGAAGATCACAGCAAAGGGATCTCTCGTTCCTCATGGATTCGGCCTGGAAAACGGAGCCAAAGACCCGCGGAAACCCGGCTTTCTTCTCGGTGGTCCAATTAAGGCGTGGCTGAAGTTGTTGGATTCGTAGGAACTTGAAGACCTGCAATTGACCTGTCAGGGGTTAAAAACTCTCTAAGTACAAGGAAACAGGAAAATGCAAAGAGGAATAGAGATTTGGAGGTGGCGGCTAGGGCTCTGCGAAGAAGGTTGGCAGCAGGAATTCTGTTGCAGGATGAAAGTACCAACAAACCCCTTAACCACAAAACAGGGTAGCACAAAACAATAGAAGAGAACTCAAGGTTTATTTCATATATCAAAAGTAATCTCATACAAGAGACTAGGGTCCTTTAATATACCTTTAGCCTTGGCCCCCAAGTAAGGGTAGATTAGACTTTAAATAGAACTCCTATCCCTTTCAAACCTAGCTAAGAATATAAGGCAACATAGGTAGAAAATCCCTAAACTTTCTCTCCCTCTCTTTGTCTTGGTCGGCCAAGGGGGTGACCTTAAGTGCCGACCAAGAGGAGGGTCACCATAAGGAATGGCTGATAAGAATGATGCAGGTGGTTCGACATGATCCTACACTAGGCATGCAAATAGCTGCAGGAGCAGAATGGATTTTAAAAACTTTTTTTAAAAATCCGTGCAGCGGAAATCTACTCTGCCCAGAAACTAATCTAATTCTAGTTGCAAATAGGCATGTACGATGATATAAAATATTGCACAAAATATTTGAATTAAAATTTCTATTCTTGCATGATTAAAAAATATTTTTTTCATACCTTATTCTGGCTAGAATAACTCTGGGATAAGCTGAATAGGCTGGAATAAAACTATTCCAGCCTTCTTCTTCCTTGGGCTGAAAATAAACTCTATTTTTAGCTTGAAAAACGGCATCGGAACACCACCTTCCATAGCTCCGTTTGCTCCCAAATTTCAGCAGCGGCAACTTGAACAAGATTTCTTCGATCTCCAATCGAAAGCTGCAAGAAATGTTAGCCAAAAATTATAAAAATCTACCCAAAGTCTGCTACCAGATTTTCTGTAGTAGAACTGGGCACAGGCTTTGGCCTTTGTTTTGGAGCAGCTGGAGCGATTCCGGCTCGCGTGTTTTGCTCCCTGAGTAGAAGTATACTCCCTCTAGAGGGGAGACTCGCCGAGGGCTCTCCGATCCCTCTCCACACGCGGTGCTAGCCGCTGGAAGATGATACACGATCATAGTGGACTGCAGCAATACTCCTTTGCTGTAGTGCAGGTTTGAGCACAATATAGAAGAAGGAATTAGCCCTTGTTCCTCTCTCTCACACACCCCAAAACCCAGCTTCAAGTGCACTCTAATGGGAGAATGGATCAAGCCTCAAAGCCTCTCAAACGGAAGAACACTTGAGGTGTTCTTTCTCTTCTCACGTGAAAGAACCCGCCCCTGAAACAGGGGTCTAGCTACGGATTAAATAAGGCAACAATGAGGAAGAGGAATAGGCTTGGAAACGAAGAGGTCTCGGCTGCATTACACCCATTAAATCAGGCAGTAAAATGAGAGTAAAGATGATGGGTGGAGGGAGGAGAAAAGGCGCCCATAGGCCTTCATCCGGTGGGATGCTTGGTCTTCAATCGGTCTCTTCATTTCTTCCAGCAACGTGTAAATGAAAACCATTTACACGGTGAAATAAAACACTGGTTCAAGCAAAAAGGTTCAATCCCATTAAAAACTAATGGTGGTTCAATCCAATTGAACCGGTCCAAGACCAAAAAATTGGTTCAATTAGACCAAAAAATTGGTTCAATTGGTTCACAACCAATTGGAGGCCGAAACGAACTCTGAATCAGTTCAAAACTGATTTAGAAAAACCCTAGCGCAGTCCTGGTCAGCCTGGAACAATTTTTGGTTGACACAGACAAGGGCAAGATAGGAAAAAGAGTGCTCAAAAATAAATATCGTGACCATAAAACCGAGACGATTCCTAATCGTAATTGGTATCCGGATCAGAGAGTAATCCTCTGTGGCGAGTGACCTCATAGGTTCGAACCTAAATGGTAGCACTAGAACAATTCTAGAACCAGCACAGGAACCCATCTAGCAATGGTTCCCGATGTCCGGATAGGTCGAAGATGCGGGAGCAAACTATCGAACCTCTGGCATATGGTTACTGTATAATTCATCCCTTTGACCTCTAATGCTCAGGACGACTGAGATTGGGCTGCCAACCCAGACAGAGTCAGTCCACTACGTGTCTCAACCTCGCAAGCCTAGTGACTCTTCACTAGGACTACCCCGGCCGAGGATTTGCTAAATTGATATACTGCGAGACATTCAATCCAAACTGTTTGGACAGGTCAATTCCATCTTGGTCCAACACTGCTCCACAAGTACTTGCCTGTACCCAAAAACTTCCATCACCGGATAAAAATTCGGGTAGTCCGGCACCAAAGCACAAGGAGTTGCTTGCAAGCTACCATGATGACCTCAGGTTAGAGGGACACATATACCCATATCCAATCGTGAGTATCCCTTTGGCAGAAAAGGGGCTGCATGGAGTCACGTTCAATAAGATATCACATATCCCACTTGCAGATCACATCAGTGTCACCACACTCATTTGGTCAACAGGACAACCAAACGATGTGAACTACAACAACCTATACTTGATATATTGTCGTCCAGTATAATATATCCTTTGGTTGTGAACAGGGTTTAAGGACCACTCGATACATCCTCTCTGTATCGAAGTCAGTGTAGTCCTAAGGACTTCATCACATGGAAAGAGTTCATTTCAGAGAAATATAAAATGTGATGAGCTACCAAAAAATATATTTTATTAATTCAAAGAAACAGCACAATACTGAGCTCAACCGCCTACAACCCCGGCAATTGGCTTTGGGACACAATTCCCAACAATGGCGCCCTAATCTCCTTCCTGGGCCTGGGCTGGCCCAGTTTGCTTCCGGCTGGTCTAGGGCTTCAGGTTTGTTCTTGTTTTCATTTTGTCCTGCTGGTGGTCTTCATGTCTTCAAGCTATGTTGAACTTGGGCTAAATTTTCATGTCTTCAATCTGATGGACTTGGTCTTCACTTGTATGATGTGGTCTTGAGCCTTCAGTATGCTTGGACAAGACTCAAAAAAATTAAAATTAGCTCACATGAGCGACTAATACTGGACTAGACTAGCTCAACATGAGCTGACTAATACAGGACTCAACTTAGCTGGCTAAGCTTTATAACAGTGTACTCAAATGTCTTTAAATGATCCACAGAGGATTGAGAAGCCTCTGCCTTATTCTGGTGCCTTTGGTGTCCGCACCATTGAGTCTTTTAAAAATTAGTTATTGAGTCCTGTACTATAAGAGGGACCCAAATGAAGACCCATGTGACTTTATGTGCATCCAATTGAAGACCCATGTGCTAGCCCAAGACAAGCCATGTGCTAGGCCAAGTCAGTTTGTTCTTGGTGCCACATTTTCAAGAATTTGGACAACACCTACCACATTATCAGTGGACATCAATACATGACATGTTTGGACATCCCTCGTCACATCACCCAGGATATTATCACATGGAATGTCACTTATGTTTGGACATCTCAAATGCCACGCCATTTTTCTTGGTTGGCCAATTTTATAGTTGTCTTTATTTTTTATCAAGACATTAAGACATCCAGACATCCGGACATTTAGACAACATGCAAGCTTATTCAAGGAGGGTGCCTCATTTAAATTCCCTGATAGTTTTAAGATGAGTAAAGCAGGATTCTTCACTCTTAGTGCCATTCATCTCAAATAATTATCACCAATTTCAAGGGAGAAGTTGGCCAAGAATCCTGCTCTATGGGGTGCCTATCAAAAAAAATTTCAAGGGATTTTCTTACTTCAAGTGTTCAAGGCAATCAAGTTCTTGGAAATCAAGATTTCAAGAACTCATGTATCCCACTAAAACTCATCAATTTTTTTCTATCCAAATTGAAGAGTCCACTCTCATACAAGAGCCCTCATCATCTAAACTCAAGAGTCATGACTCCAGAAGAAGGAATTCAAGAGTTTCTACCCAAGAAGAATTAACTCTAAGTCTTTGGAATCCCTTACACCACTGGTTGAGGGTCTATAAATACCCCATCAATCCCCCGCTGTAATTATATTCATTCATTAATAAAAAAGTTATTCTGTCAAAATTTCTTCTTTTGCTGTGTGCATTGCAAGGTGTGAAGCCCTTTTCCTTTGTTCTTCAAAACATCGCGGGGTGCGAAGCCCTAGTTATCCTACCTATCCAGCCGATAAGAATCCCTAACCATCGTTCCTAACCCTTCCCTTTCCGTATTTCCTTTTCTTTGCTGATTCCTAATTTAGATTTTCTTTATTGAGTGTTTGTAGGTGATCAAGAATCGATGTCAGGTATTCTTGCCTCGAAACCAGCATCGTGTGGAAGATCGGAGCCCGGATTGAGTTCTTGAAATCCTGCCACGACAATCATGAGAGTCCTGCTAGATCTAAAAAAGCGATCTTCGTTGGTAAACTTTAAACATCTTCCCTCCTCTTTAATTTCTGAAGAGTTGATAATAGACCCTAATTTTGGTGGTTTCTTAGCCACCAGATCATGCTTTCCTTATTTTGTTAGGTTTATTTGTGCGGGTAGTTAATTAAACTAGTTTTCTTTACTATCTCCTTCAAGTCTTCTTTAAAAATCTAAAAAATATATAAACATCATTCTCTATTTTTCTCAGATAATTGGATCTTAATCATAGTAATTTAGTTTTCATAATTGTCTCACATCAATTTTGGTATCAGAGCAGGTTAAACTAAGGTTTAATTTCTCTTGTGCTGATTTAGTTTCACTTTAAGTACTCGGATCGGGTGCTTCAACATGGGCATTCGGTCATAGGAAAAGTAGGGCTACAAGACCCTCACCTTCCATTCAAATGGGATTTCCTATGGCGTGTAGGGGTGCCACTGTGAATTGACCCTTGAAGAAGAAAATAAAGAGATAAGCATCTTTAGGGTTTGGTTTATTTTCTGCATCACGTCCCATAGTACATGGTCTATTTTTTAATTGTTTCTATATATGAATAGAATCAGAATACCTGATTCTTATTTTTCTAGATCCAACATAATTCATAGTATCGTTCATAATTTTTTTCATGAATTATTCCAGTCTGTAGATTTTCTGCTCATCGAAATATTGCTTGAGAACAGATCTACCCTGAATTTCAGCAATTCTAGTTTAGGATTCTTTTTGCATAAATTTTACATATTTAAAATAAACGCATCCTAGGATTTTTCTGCAAAATAAATTTCTACTAAAAAACAAACGAACAAAATAAAAAAATAATTAATTTTATTTTTCTGTCATTTTAATTATTTAGTTTGATTGCATATAGGGTTTCATCTTGTGTGTGCATTATCAAGTAACCTAATCTTAAGGGCACTTGAGCATCTCATATCAGGGCAGGAGCTCATCACCTGTCCTTGGCCCACAACAACCTCTTTGTACCGATGATGGGACATCAACAAGAAAAAAATATTTTTTAACTAATTCTCTTGATATTATTTTTTAGCTAAAATAGTATACTTGGGATTAATGAGAACCTTGGAATGAAGCCCACCAAACCCTTGAAGACAAAGACCAATTCATGAAGCCGACTCATAAAAGAAGGTCGCCAGTCCCTTGAGTCAACTCAATCCAGATCAAGATCAACTTCAAGCATGCCTAAGTTAAAGACCAAGCAAGTCAAAATACCACCTTTTGAAGCCCTTGATGCCACCTCTTAGAAGCCCATTTCATTCTTTACATGGAACATATTTTGGGAGACATGAGAAACAACACATCAAGCATTCTGAGGGGAAGCATGGGACCACTCCTCACTCGCCCAACAACCCCCTAACCAACTTGCCAAGTGGGATGCCACATCACATGACACCTAGGGCTCCACATCAGTAATTAGAGGCCATGTCAAAGCCACCTAGGTGCCACATAGCAAGTTGTTTCAACCTCTTACCTAGAAGTTGTTTCTTATTGCAACTATGTAACCAAAGGAGTTGGATTTAACTAGAAATGGTTAGCTAACCTAACTCCACCTCCCCTCCTCACTTTGGACGACCCATAAAGCTATAAATAGGGCCCAAGGCTCTCCTTGTAAGGCATTCCATGTATGAAATATTTTGAGAATTAATGAAGTTTTTTTCTTTTTGAGTTCTATCTCGAGTTCTTCTTATATGGAGTGATTTAGTTCTTCTAGTTGGAGTGATTTAGTCCTTTAAGTTGGAGTGTTAAAATTTATGTTTGAGAAGGGAGTGTGAGGTCCTTTGAGTGCTTGAAAGGTGGAGTGCTCCTTGCTTGATCCAAGATCCAAGCATCATTCCTTGAAGGCGCCGGTTTCTACTTCATTGTTTTTCCTTTCTTCTTCTTCTTGTTTTCATTCAAATTTGAATTCTCCTTCCATGGCTAATCTCTGATTTGATGCAGGTTTTCCTGATTTTCCAAGTCCAAGATGAAGGTCTCCAAGCCAAGGATCATGGCCAAGGTGAGTCCTAAAGGTAGGGAGTGCTAGTCTTATAGTTTAGACCTCAATCCTTGAGTGAATAGAGCTCCTTCTTCCCACCAATAATTAGCCATCATTGTTGGTAGGAAAACTCTTCCTAAGCTTTATTAGATCTGATCATTTGAAGGTTAACTTGCCCTAGTAGTGATGGTTTCCTTGCCATGAAGATCCTAATCTCTATTTTGAATTAGATCTACATTTCGGGCATTGTAATTTAGATCAACTAGTCTCCTTATGAAGATCATTTCTTGGATTAATTTAGACCATTTATTTGATAATTAATTGCTCAAGTTTACTTGCTGGTTAGCTTGCTAAAACTCTCCATTCATCATTTTATTTTCGTCCCCCATCAATTTTTGGTATCAAGAGCTTAAGGTTCTACTAGGTTAAGTGTTTGATTGCTGAAATTTCTGTTCTAGTATTCACCCAAGTTTTTCATGAATTTTAGTAATTTTTTTATATTACAAAAAATCCACAAAAACTTTTCTTGTACCTTAGTATTCTAGGATTCGAAATTTAAAATTCAAAAAAATATTTTCCATTTATTTCTGCATTTACAAATATGAGTTCTTAGTTCATTTCTGAAGTTCTGTCCAGAATTCTGTTTCTGCCTTCCATTTCGTTTAATTTTCAAAAAAATATAAAAAATTTTTTATAAATTTTTATTTTTAGTTATGAGATCCAGACTTCGATTTTTGTTATTTTCCCTAGATTTTTTAATTTTAGAACGATCTAGAGTTAGGAATTTGAAATTTTAATTTAGGTTGTCAAGAGTTAGCTAAACTGCTGGAACCTTCTAGCATGTGCTTTCAAACTACCTTCTTAATCAAAATTCGTGTTAATCTGAAGTCAAAACTTTATAATCCAAGAATTTTTATCTAATATTTAACCAAATAAATTTTATTTTAAATTTTTTTATTTTTTAAAATATTAATTTTGAATTTTTAAAACTAGCTAGTTGAAAGTTGTTCCCTGCTGAATTTTTTTTACAACTAGATTTCAAAATGAATTTTTTAACCAAAGTTCAGGAATTAATTTCAAAATTTATAATCTGGAATCTTCACTAAAGGATCTAACAATTAAAATTTTAATTTAATTTTTTTAAAATTTTATAATTTTAATTTCGATTTTTTTTTAAAAACTAGTTGACTAGAAGTTGTTAGGGCTGAAACTATCTTGCAAGAACTCTAACTTCTAGAATAATTTTTTTATTCCTAATTCAATATTTAAATATTAAAATTTGATTTCTGAAATCTGGACTTCAAAATCTAAATTTTTCAATATAATTTTTGAATTTTAGTTTTTTAAAGTTCGGGTTTGAATCACATGTTGTGCTAATACTAGTTGTTGGTTAACTAGTTGGTGAATTGTTTGAGCATCCATTCCTAAATCTAATTAAGGACATTCAATCATAACATAAGGGAAGGAGGTCATTATCTTTTCTTGGCCCAAAACAATCACCCACATTTGCACTGACCTAACCCATAATTGAAATCAAGTAGGAACCTAAAACTAGGGACACCCACAAGTCAGGTTCAAGTACAAGGTAAGACAAAGTATTATTTGAGTTTGTACTTATTCTTTGAAATTGGTGTCTAAGGCAAGAGGTCAAATGGCAAACGCCTTAAGTGTACTTGCAATTTTTAATTAGGACCTCGTGAAAATGAGGGGAGCCTCTCGCAACCCCACCTCTTACCTGGCCAGTGGACAGGGTAATTACATACTTAAGTAGTACCTATTAAGTCTTGTATTTTGAACTTTTAGGTCTAGGAGCCCTAGAAGTTAGGTTTGTACTGTTTGTTTTGAAGCTCCATACCAATAGTCCTGATGTGGTGATGGTGGACACGAAGAAACTGGGGTATTCAAATGGAAAAAAAAATCTAAAGCAAACCAAAGATCATGGGAGGGCTAAGAATCCTCCCGGGACTAGGAATGGATGACCCCGAAAGTCCTAAATAGCGAGACTCTTTTTATTTCAATTTTCTTGGCAGAGGTGGCGAAGGAAGGACGGGGATGGGAGACAGGGATTGGAACTCATGGCCCTGGGGACTCATCCTAACGAAGAGATCTCTCACCTCTAAGGCATTACCCCTCCTCGATACTTGGAGGCGCTAGGATGAATCTTAAGGTTACGAGGGAAACAGGGGAGAGACATGAAGATGGGAGAAAAGATGGGGATACCTGGGGCCTCACACTCCTCGACGTCCCGAAGCGAAGGCAAACGGGCCTCAACCCAAAACCACACACAAGTGGAAAAACACTCTAAAATTCATTTTCATCAACTACTTATTACAAGAGGAGTATGGTATTTATAGATGCCCAAATCCCTTTTGAAATTCAAAAATAAAATCTCCTGAAATCCTCCCTTGATTTTGAATTTAATTCAAATCAAAATCCCAAATTTTCCTAATTACATTTCAAAAAAAAATACCAAATAAATCTCGTTTATTTGAATTTTGAAATCTCCTCCGCTTTGAAATTTGTGTCACTCCAAAATTCGTGCAAAATAGTCTCCTTCCAGCTGCTTTGAGAAGCTTGCAGAAAACTGCTTCACGGCCGAGTAACAGGGGGGGCCGGATCTCCGACGCCGGCCCAGCGGGCGGGTGGCGGGGCGGCATGGCGGCACGGACGAGCGGCCGGGGTGTCACGGGTGCCCGTTCACCTTCCGTGGCCATGGGAGGGTGGCTTGGCACCGGCGAAGCCTCCGGCCAGTCGGGCGGGGGCCAGGGGCGGCGTGCGGCAGGGCGGTGGCAGGCGGGCAGCCGGGCGGCGGCAGGCGGGCGGCAGCAGCAGAGGGCCATGGGGCAACGGTTGGTCTTCCCACGGCTAACCCTTCATCTTCCATGGACGGGGAGGCGAACGCCGGGGTTTCCGGTGAGGGCAAGGCTGGCGAGACGGCCGGGGATAGGGCATGGTAGATCTGGGACTGGCAACGGAAAATTGGAGTTCTGGGCGATGGTTTTGAGGAAGAAGAAGACAGGAATTGCAGAGGGATAACTCGAGAATAAACCAAGAATAAAAGGAATAAAAGGGATAGGCAGAATAGCGGGATAACTAAAAAAAAATTTAAAAAAAATAAAAAGAAACCAGGATGGGTTTCGAGTCCCCCATCATTCTCCTGCAGTGCGAAGAACTCGACTCTGACGAGTTTGAGGACGAAGCAATTCCTAGTCCGCTGCTAGCTCTGATACCAAGATTGGTGCGGAGGTAAGGGGGGGTTAGGGCTAGGGATGCTAGATGCTAGTAAGGATGCTTACAATACAAAGGAATTCTTTTTAGGTTGATGATTTTTTTTTTTTTATGTTTCTTGTTGTTTTTCTTCGTTGTTTTAGGGTTTTGATTCCCGATCACAAGCAGAGGTAAGAAATACGAAGAACAGTAATGAAAGCTTACGCTAGAAGTTCAAAGCCCTAAAAGTGAAAATGAGAACAGGACCCCGGGATTAAGAAACCCCGGTAGGACTAGCTCGACCTACAATATATACTTTGGCCATAAAGATAAAGCAAACCTCATACTTCTGAAGCGCCCGGTGCAGAGATCGCTCAACTCGGTGGATGCGGCCTGGATGCCCAAGCAGTCGAACCCATGGGAGCACTCGCTTGGGTCGGGAGGTCTCGATGGCAAAGCTGACTGTCTCCAATGCCCGAGATGCCACGGAGGACCTGTAGGCAAACAAAAGAAAGGTCAGCGGAATATGGAGATGCACGAAAAGGAATTGAGCTGGAGTTAGGAAGGGGCTTCGAGCACGGTGTTCGGCTGGATTCCGATGTCAAAGTTGGAGATAACTTGGGCTCGCACCCCGTGACATCCCGGAGGATGAAGGAATGTGGCCTCACACCACGCGACATCCTGGAGGACGAATGATTCGCGAGCCCTGGGGCCCGGACGGTGGCCTCACACCACTCGACGTCCCTGGGGACGAAGGCAATTCCACTCAAACCTAGCCTAAGACACAATGGTTGGAGGGTGGAAGAAACTCAAACTTTTCAATAATCACTCAAACATTCATTAAAAAATACCAAATAATCTCGTTTATTTGAATTTTGAAATCCCCTCTACTTTGAAATCGTGTCACACTCCAAAATTTGTGTGAAACAGTCTCCTTCTAGCTGCTTTGAGAAGCATGCAGAAAACTCCTTCACGGTAGAGCAACAAGGGGGGCCGGATCTCCAGCTGCCGGCCCAGCGGGCGGCGGCGGGGCGGCACGGCGGCACGGATGGGCGGCACGGGGTGTCACGGGCACCCGTTCACCTTCCATGGCCGTGGGAGGTGGCTTGGCACCGGCGAGGCCTCCGGCCAGCCGGGCAGGGGCCAGGGGCGGCGGCAGGCGGGCGGCTGGGCGGTAGTAGGCGGGTGGCCGGGCGGTGGCAGGCGGGCGGCGGCGGTGGAGGGCCATGGGCTACGATTGGTCTTCCCATGGTCGACCCTTCGTCTTCCTTGGACGGGGAGGCGAACGCCGTGGTTTCCGGCGAGGGCGGGGCAGGCGGGCACCGGTCGGCGGGCCGACGGAGATGGTCGGGGATC
Organism: Areca catechu; assembly: GCA_021397845.1. NCBI lineage: Eukaryota > Viridiplantae > Streptophyta > Magnoliopsida > Arecales > Arecaceae > Areca > Areca catechu. Next base: position 136,486,812 of record CM038051.1, on the reverse strand, counting down.
AGGCACGGCGGATCTGTGACCGGCAGCAGAAAAGTCGGAGTTCTGGGCGATGGTTTTATGGAAGAAGAAGACAGGAATAGCAGAGGGATAACTCGGGAATAACTTGGAATAAAACAAGAATAAAAGGGATAGGCAGAATAGCGGGAATAGCTAAAAAAAATTTAAAAAAAAATAAAAAGAGAAACCCGGATGGGTTTCGGGTCCCCCATCAAGTCCCACACTTAGTCTATTTTATCCATGGACCCTAATCTTGAATTCTTTTTGAGAACCCTGACAAAAAAGTTTGATACCATAAATGGGCAATTTGGGCAAATGAGAAAGGAATTAGGTCAAGTGAAGGACCATGTTGACACACTTGAAGAGACCCCAATGACCCCCACCGAACCTGAGTTACTTAGGTCAATTCCTCGAGGTCCAAGAGTCCATCATCGTGAATTCACTACTGAATACAATTCAAGACGACTTCACCATGACTTCATAGAAGAAGCCCATAGGATCCATGCTGAGCCTGAATGACCTTGTCCACCTCTCCTTAGTCCAAGCCCAATGTCATGATCTCACCCCTGAGTATAACCCTGGATATCCCTACCAAGACTTGTAGATCAGGAGGAGAGAGTCTTTAGGAGCAATCGACCCTATGCACCCACTTTCAATGGAATTTAGATCCTGAAGTGTATGTTGATTGGAAGAGAAAATGGATCAATACTTTGAAATTGATGAAATGTCAAAGGTAACGAAGTATCAATTTGCCAAATCAAAGTTAGTCCGACATGCTAAAGCATATTGGGGAGAAGTTGAACGAAAAGGTTATTATAGTGGGATAAAATAAATACTTGGAGAGAATAAAGAGTAAACTGAGGGAAAGGTACCTAGGTAATATTATTAGCAAAAACTTTTAGACCAGTGGTACAAATTGAGACAAGATGATACACCTGTATTTGATTATATTGCCAAATTCAATAAGTATGAGGGAGATGAAGAAGAGACCAAATCCATAGAGAAAATAGAGGAAAAATCTTTTAAACCTATTGAAGAATTTGAGGATGAAATAGAATCAAAGTCTTGTCCAAATGAAGGGCTAAAAAGAAAAAATCCTAAATTCGTTGAAGAACTTAAGGAAGAAGTTTATGAAGCTGGGTCTAACCTTATGGATGAATATGATCAAGAATAATTATTTGAAGATAAAATAATTACCTAGCCTAAAGAAATCAACAACGGAGATGATCAAAATGAGATCCAACACAAAGCCATGAAGAACAATTCGAGGAGATAATAGAGGACCTGGTGTTAATCACTGTTGAGGATTTACATCTAGAGATTAATGAAGGATCACCTAATGGGGTATTGACCATCAAAGAAAATCTAAAACCAAGTTTAAAGGATCAACCCCAAGAAATTATGGAACCTGCAAAAGAATTTAACATGAAGATTAGAAGTGAAGAGATGGTAGGAATTGAAAGATGGAAGTGTAAGAGAAGGAAGATAGAAATTGAATTCCTTGATAATTGCCCAAAGCCTGGTTCACCCTTTTGGGACATCCCCAATCCTTATCCACCCAGCTAGGACATCCACCATACCATTGATCAGGTCCCAGTAATATTCAACAGTTACTTTTGGAAGACATTATGGCATTTATTGGGCACCGAATTAAGATTCACTACCACCTATCTAAAGGTGTGCACCAGAGTTTTCAAAGCCATTGAGGGGAATATTGGAAATTAGGAACATTTGTTTCCTAGCAATAAAGTTCAGTTCATAGATAATAAAGTCCTTTAGAGCTTGTTTTATTTTGGTGTCATTTATGTTTTGTCATTTGATGTCATTTGACTTTCCCATGCATAAGTGTCCATGACTGCGAGAGTCATATGCATGCATGATTAGTAAGAAAATTTGAGCAATGAAATTAACAAGCATATGATCAACTCACATAAAAGAGCCAAAGAATCTCAGGAAGGAGACTATGTCATGGTAAGGCCAAACCTAAACGATTATATGCCCGTGGTGTAGGTCATTTTCTAATAGTAAGGAGAATTTGGACCTAATATGTGCTAGATTGACCATCCGACTTTGGTATCAGTTCTACATTCAACAATTCAGATCTAAGAGGTTAAAGGAACCAACAATGATACCTAGTGAGCCTTTTGAGCCTGATTCTATCTTTGAGAGTGAGCCAACCCATGAATGTCCACCAGCCAAGTTACCAAAGCAGTAAGACAGGATTGAGCGAATCTTAGACAATAAGACTATTACTACCCGAAACAGGGACTATCAACGCTACTTGGTTCATTGGCAAGGATGCCCTGATTCTGAAGACTCATGGATTATATGAGTAGACCTACAAAGAAATTACCAGACCTACTAGAGTATTACCAAAGTCAGACTGATTCCTACTCGATAGATTCAAGCTTTTTTCCACCCAAGGAGAACTGATGGGACATCAACAAGAAAAAAATATTTTTCAACTAATTCTCTTGATATTTTTCTTTAGCTAAAATAGTGTACTTGGGATTAATGAGAACCTTGGAATGAAGCCCACCAAACCCTTGAAGACAAAGACCAATTCATGAAGCCGACTCATGAAAGAAGGTCGCCAGTCTCTTGAGTCAACTCAATCCAGATCAAGATCAACTTCAAGCATGCCTAAGTTAAAGACCAAGCAAGTCAAGATACCACCTTTTGAAGCCCATGATGCCACCTCTTAGACGCCCATTTTATTCTTCACATGGGACATATTTTGGGAGACATGAGAAACAACACATCAAGCATTCTGAGGGGAAGCATGGGACCACTCCTCACTCACCCAACAACCACCTAACCAACTTGCCAAGTGGGATGCCACATCACATGACACCTAGGGCTCCACATCAGCAATTAGAGGCCATGTCAAAGCCACCTAGGTTCCACATAGCAAGTTGTTTCAACCTCCTACCTAGAAGTTGTTTCTTGTTGCAACTATGTAACCAAAGGAGTTGGATTTAACTAGAAATGGTTAGCTAACCTAACTCCACCTTCCCTCTTCACTTTGGACGACCCCTAAGGCTATAAATAGGGCCCATGGCTCCCCTTGTAAGGCATTCCATGTATGAAATATTTTGAGAATTATGAAGGTTTTTTTCTTTTTGAGTTCTATCTCGAGTTCTTCTTATATTGAGGATTTAGTTCTTCTAGTTGGAGTGATTTAGTCCTTTAAGTTGAGTGTTTAAATTCATGTTTGAGAAGGGAGTGAGAGGTCCTTTGAGTGCTTGAAAGGTGGAGTGCTTGATGGGGAACTAATATGCATGCAATTTTTTTTATATATTTTATATGTGGGGTTGGGTGATTAATTCTCGAATTTCAGATTAAAATAAGTTATAGGGAATTTTATATGAATTTTAGAAGATCAGCATGCAGATTAGGACCTAGAAAAGTAGAAAAGAAGGATCGCCGGGGCTGAGAAGCCTCGGTTAGGGCAAGTTCTCCTACAATAAAACTACTGGAGGTAGAGGGGTGTACCTGACTACGTCTGTGAAGATCGCAGCAAAAGGGTCTCTCATTCCTCGACGGATGCGGCCTGGAAAATCGAGCCAAAGACCCGCGGATACCCGGCTTTCTGCTCGGTGATCCGATTGAGGCTTGGCTGGAGTCGTTGGATTCGTAGGAACTCGGGGACCTGCAAACGACCTGTCAGGGGTTAGAAAACTCACAAAGGAACAAGAAAATAAAGGAAAAACAGCAAGGGAAGGCTTCTTTTGGAGTGGGCGTCCAGGGATCTGAGATGCTTGTTGGTAGCAGGAAGATGATTGCAGCACTGGGAAGAAGAACTCTCGCAAACCCCTTTATGCACACAGCAGGGTATCACACAACTCAATAGAAGAACTCAAGGTTTTCATTCATCAAAAATTTCCCTCATACAAGAGGCTAGGGTCCCTTAAATAGACCCTTAACCTTGGGCTCCAAGTAAGGGTACATAGTCTTTACATAAGAATCCTTTTCCCTCTCAAACCCTAGCTAGAAAATAAGGAAATATTAGGTAGAAAAATCCCTAAAATTTTTCTTGACTTGGTCAAGACTCCAAGGACGCCTAGGGGGCGTGTTGGGCTTCTAGGAGCAGCAAAAGGCCGGCCCAAAGGGGCCGGGTGCATGGTTTTGGGCCTCTGGAAGCTGGGGTGGCCTGGTAGCCAGGTAGCAGGAATATTCCCTGGTATCTTGCTTCTTAGGGGCTTGGGCTTGGCACCTGGGCTTGATTTCATTGGGATAGGATGCAGATGGACCTCTGGAATCATGGATGCCCTTATTTATGAATATACTTTGGCATCTGGAAGGGAATCTGGGCATCTGGAGGGCATCTGCAAGGAATCAGGGTTTCTGATTTTTCTCCTGGGGTCTTCAAATCTTCAAGCTGGGTTGGACTTGGGCTAAACTTCCATGTCTTCAATCTGGCTGGACTTGGTCTTCACTTGTATAATATAGTCTTGAGTCTTCAGTATGCTTGGACAGGACTCAAAAAAATAAAATTAGCTCAACATGAGCTAACTAGCATTGGACTGAACTAGCTCAACATGAGCTGACTAGTACAGAAGTGAAATAACAACTAAAAATACTCAATAACAACTAAAATGGACTCAGATGAGCTAAGCCCTTATTACAGATGGACTCATAAATTATTGATCAATTACAGAGGGTTGAGAAGCCTCTGCCTTATTCTGGTGCCTTTGGTGTCCGCACCAATTCTCCCGGGGTGGGAGGAACTCGACCCTGTCGAGTGAAGATCAGACTGGCTCACATATCTCTCGAGAAGGTCTGGGTTGAGGCATTGCAAGTCCTCTCGAGAAATCTATGAATCATCCGACTCTGCTGCTGCCTTGCCATCGGATCAGGAAGCATTGATAGTCACGGCCCCGGGTCGTGATGGCTTGATCGTCCAGGATACGCTCGATCCGTTCTCCTCTCTCAGGCCAATTTGTTAGTGGACACTCTGGGTTAGGGTCACTCACAATGAAAAGGAATAGGTCCAAAGGCCTTACTAGGTATCGCTGCCGGTTCCCTATACTCAACCAGGTCTGTAATATTGAAGGTAGAACTAATGCCCAAATCCGAAGGCAAGTCTAACACCTAGGCATTTGACCCAATCCTTCTCTATCACTTTAAAAGTCCGGCTCTGCGAGCATGAAGCTTCTTTTAGGCCTAAGCCTAACCAAGATAGAATCCACTACATCAAATTCTTTGACCCTTCTTCGGGAATTAGCCAGTTATTTTAAGATTAGTGCGGGTGGTGAACATGCTAGGCACATGCAGACAAATGATGCAAAGGACTCATACTGACACCTAACAGACTCGACTATGCATTCCTATCGAAGGAAATTTTATTGAACTCTTTGGATCTAAACCTAATAGATTATAGGTTCTCTAGGTTTGATCCTAGCTTGACATGCACATGAAAATTTACAGTGAACTCCTAGCAAATTCCAAAGTATGCCAGAAGTAAGATGCAAACCTAACATACGTGATGAATGCATGCAGTATGCTAATCTCAACTAAATGCAATCTAATGATCCTAGAAATGCTGGAGGTGTCAGGAAAGGGCAGAAAATAGGAAGTGGGTTCAGAATTAGTTTGGTAAGGTAGAGAAAAAGGTTCATGGTTAGTTGGATAAAATAGGATAAAAGACGGGGTGTCAGGAACTAATCCTATACTAATGAGGTTAACCTTATGAGGTTGAGCTATATCTACAGGATTTGCATAATGGAAGGATGGGTCACTAATTTCGGGGAAGAGGTCCTTAATGGGAACTATAGGAGGGGACTCATCTTGAAGGTATTGATTCAAAGAGATCAGGTCCTTAATAAATTCTTCTGGTTCTTGTATTTTTGGACTAGACTCTATAATTTGGCTCTCCTCTATGGTTTCCTCAGGTAAGGCTCTAGCAGCAGTACCTAGGTTCTCTCCTCTATTTGTTCTTCCATTATAGCTTTAGGTTGGATGTGGTCAAGGTCAACTAGCTCTGGGTTGGAATCTACCTGGGTATCTACTGGGTCAGCTAATTCTAGGTCTACTAAAGGTGTCTCCTCTTCTCCCTCATACTCATCCACTAGGCTCACATCAGCTTCATACACTTCCACATTAATGTAAGCCTTGCGAATCTCAGGAATGGTTGGAGAAGGTCGGATAGCAGGAAATTGGTTAGGTTCTGGTCTCTGATTATGGGTACCACTCCTAGTAGGTTCAGGTTGTATAAGAGGTAGTGGCTCACTATTGGGTTCATATTTAGGGATACTCATCCTATAGGGTTCAAGTTGACTAGGGGAAGCATGACTAGTACTAGGCTGATACTTAGGGGTTATGGGTTCTCTAAGCTCATAGGACAAGGGTGCAGATCTATGGGTCATGGGATTATAGGATCTGGGTCATAGGATTTTGGGTCAGCTCTATGATCAGGTTCTAAGGTTGGATCAAGGTATGGGGTCCTCCTAAGGTTGGGCTCTCTATATGGGTCAGGATATTGGGTCCTCCTAGGATTGGACTCCCTATATGGGTCAGAATACTGGGTTCTCCTAGGGTTGGACTCCCTATATGGGTCAGAATATTGGGTTCTCCTAGGGTTGACTCCCTATATGGGTCAGAATATTGGGTGTTGGGTCTACTAGGCTCATAGGGTATGGGTGTATAGGATCTATGATCATGGGATCTAGAGTCATAGGATCTAGGTTCATAGGTTATGGATTCATAAGTTCTAGGTTCATAGGATTTAGAGTCATAAGATCTATAGGTTGTGGGTATACTAGGCTTATAGGGAGAGGGTAAATAGGATCTATCTTCTTGGTCTATAAAATCCTGATTGGGTCTTCTAGGACTAACCTTAGGGATTGGGTCAGGATGATGGGCTCTCCTAGGTTCAGCCTCAAGGTATGGATCAGGGTTTGGGGTCCTCCTAGGTTGAGGATTGTAGTACGGGTCAGGATAAGGGGCTCTCCTAGGTTCGACCTCATGGTATAGATCAGGGTTTGGGGTCCTCCTAGGTTGAGGGGAGTCAGGATCTGGCTCAGACTGTGACCCATGGGTTTTTCTTGGGGTCCCTACCCGGACTTTTAACTGACCAAACCTATTGGCACGATGATCAATTCTATCATTGGTTTGAATACGAGACTGAGTTAACTGGGTCATCTGGATAGTTATCTGGGCAATTTGATCAGCTAGGGCTTTTATTTGGGCTTGTAAATTTTCCATGGGTTCAGACATTTATGAAGGAGGTGGGTGATATGAAACTCCTGATCTAGTGCTCATGCAAGACTCGATCAGACCGACCTATAGCTGACTAAACCTAAAGTCCAAACTAGATGCTCAATCAGGGTGGCAAACTAGCCTATAGTAACCCTGTACTCAGCCAGGCAGGTGTAAGGGGAGTGTTAGGTCCCTGATTGCCAATCCTAGATACCAATCAGAGATTGGCCAGGTAGGCGGACCAGCACACAAGCCCTTCGGGATTGAATCCCTAAACCACCGTTCTAGACACTAAGCACAAGGCACACACAGGTTAACTTGACACAGTGATCTAACACTAGCCCGGACCCGACCAGTTGGTGTCCCTAGCCCACTAGGGCAAATTAAGTCTAATTAATTTTAGGTTAAGGCTTGGGACTGAATGCAAGGGATGTGGTTTTGGGCTAAGGAGAGGTGATCAAATCCTTCCCCATCTGATATAGCAAGAGTGCCCTTAAAAGTAAATTATGCAATGATGGCAGGCAGATGAGGATGCAAATTAGGGTTTAGATATATTTTTTTTTTGGTATTTTTGGAAAATATGTATATATATATATATATATATATATATTTTTGTATTTTTTTAAATAGAAGAAAACTTGCAAATCATGACCTAATATACTGGAAATATACTAAAATTAAGAAATATGCAAAAACTCCTAAACAAAACCCTAAAACTTCCAAACATGTCTTGCTAAAAAAAACAGAGCCAAAATTTGCAGGCCCTATTTCAGATTTCAGAAAATTCACAGGCCATAATAAAATCTGAAAAAAGTTTTAAAATTACTGTGAATTATGATAAATCCAGGAAAATAAATTTCAGAGTTTTTGGAGTTTTTAACAGGGAGAAATAATTAAAAACAGAGTATATACAGACTGAAAAATTACAGAAAATAAGCCCTAATCTAAGCTCTGATACCAAATGATGGGGAACTAATATGCATGCAATTTTTTTTATATGTTTTATATGTGGGGTTGGGTGATTAATTCCTGAATTTAGATTAAAATAAGTTATAGGGGATTTTATATGAATTTTAGAAGATCAGCATGCAGATTAGGACCTAGAAAAGTAGAAAAGAAGGATCGCCGGGGCTGAGAAGCCTCGGTTAGGGCAAGTTCTCCTACAATAAAACTACTGGAGGTAGAGGGGTGTACCTGACAACGTCTATGAAGATCGCAGCAAAAGGGTCTCTCATTCCTCGATGGATGCGGCCTGGAAAATCGAGCCAAAGACCCGCGGATACCCGGCTTTCTGCTCGGTGATCCGATTGAGGCTTGGCTGGAGTCGTTGGATTCGTAGGAACTCGGGGACCTGCAAACGACCTGTCAGGGGTTAGAAAACTCACAAAGGAACAAGAAAATAAAGGAAAAACAGCAAGGGAGGGCTTCTTTTGGAGTGGGCATCCAGGGATCTGAGATACTTGTTGGTAGCAGGAAGATGATTGCAGCACTGGGAAGAAGAACTCTCGCAAACCCCTTTATGCACACAGCAGGGTATCACACAACTCAATAGAAGAACTCAAGGTTTTCATTCATCAAAATTTCCCTCATACAAGAGGCTAGGGTCCCTTAAATAGACCCTTAACCTTGGGCTCCAAGTAAGGGTACATAAGTCTTTACATAAGAATCCTTTCCCCCTCAAACCCTAGCTAGAAAATAAGGAAATATTAGGTAGAAAAATCCCTAAAATTTTTCTTGACTTGGTCAAGACTCCAAGGATGCCTAGGGGGGCGTGTTGGGCTTCTAGGAGCAGCAAAAGGCCGGCCCAAAGGGGCCCGGGTGCATGGGTTTGGGCCTCTGGAAGCTGGGGTGGCCTGGTAGCCAGGTAGCAGGAATATTCCCTGGTATCTTGCTTCTTAGGGGCTTGGGCTTGGCACCTGGGCTTGATTTCATTGGGCTAGGATGCAGATGGACCTCTGGAATCATGGATGCCCTTATTTATGAATATACTTTGGCATCTGGAAGGGAACCTGGGCATCTGGAGGGCATCTGCAAGGAATCAGGGTTTCTGATTTTTCTCCTGGGGTCTTCAAATCTTCAAGCTGGGTTGGACTTGGGCTAAACTTCCATGTCTTCAATCTGGCTGGACTTGGTCTTCACTTGTATAATATAGTCTTGAGTCTTCAGTATGCTTGGACAGGACTCAAAAAAAAAAATAAATTAGCTCAACATGAGCTAACTAGCATTGGACTGAACTAGCTCAACATGAGCTGACTAGTACAGAAGTGAAATAACAACTAAAATACTCAAATAACAACTAAAATGGACTCAGATGAGCTAAGCCCTTATTACAGATGGACTCATAAATTATTGATCAATTACAGAGGGTTGAGAAGCCTCTGCCTTATTCTGGTACCTTTGGTGTCCGCACCAGTGCTCCTTGCTTGATCCAAGATCCAAGCATCATTCCTTGAAGGCGCCGGTTTCTACTTCATTGTTTTCCCTTTCTTCTTCTTCTTATTTTCATTCCAATTTTGAATTCTCCTTCCATGGCTAATCTCTGATTTGATGCAAGTTTTCTCTGATTTTCCAAATCCAAGATGAAGGTCTCCAAGCCAAGGTGAGTCCTAAAGGTAGGGAGTGCTAGTCTTATGGTTTAGATCTCAATCCTTGAGTGAAGAGAGCTCCTTCTTCTACCAATAATTAGCCATCATTGTTGGTAGGAAAACTCATCCTAAGCTTCATTAGATCTGATCATTTGAAGGTTAACTTATCCTAGTAGTAATTGTTTCCTTGCCATGAAGATCCTAATCTCTATTTTGAATTAGATCTACATTTCGGGCATTGTAATTTAGATTAACTAGTCTCCTTATGAAGATTCATTTCTTGGATTAATTTAGACCATTTATTTGATAATTAATTGCTCAAGTTTACTTGCTAGTTAGCTTGCTAAAACTATCCATTCATCATTTTATTTTCATTCCCCATCATCCGAGCCTAATCCTAATTAAAATTCAATTAGACTTAATTGCTCTAGTGAGCTAGGGACACCTACAGGTCAGGTTCCAAGTATTGTATGTAAGCTAGTGCACCCAATCCCTTGATTATCACGAATCTAGTGTCTAAGGCTAGAGGTCTAAAGGCAAACGCTCTAAGCAATTTTATGATTTTTAATTAGGACCTTGCGAGAGCAGATGGAGCCTTCCATGCCCCATCTTTTACCTGGCCAGTAGACAGGGTAATTATTGAATTGGTTGTAATTTGAGCTGACCCATTCTACTTGAGCTCTAGGTCTAGGAAACCCTAGTCTGAGTCTTGTCTATGTGTGTGCATTGCATGACAACTAGGTCAAGCACACCTTATTCGTTTCACCTAAACCCAACCCAATTTATTCATGGATCCCAATTTTGAGACCTTCCTTAAGACCAATACTGAACAATTTATCCTAATGAACAATAAGTTTGACCGAATAGATGATCGATTAGGGAACATAGAGAAAACTCGTAAGACCCATCTTGAACCTAAACTTGAGACACCTTTCTCCACACCTCCCAATCCTAAGAGACCCCCACACCATGACCCAACCTGGGAGAGTAACCATAGGAGATCCAATTATGATTTTATAGACCAGGATGAGAGAGCCACTAAGAGCTTTAGACTAGAAGCACCTACATATGGTGGTGATCTTGATCTTGAGAATTATATTGATTAGGAAGAAGGTATGGATCTGTATTTTGAGAGGGAACTTGTATTCCAATGAAAGAAAGTTTAAGTTTGCTAAGCTTAGGTTAGTATGCCTGGGTAGAATTTACTGGGATGATGTTGAAAGAATGATTAGATGAAGAAGAGATATACCCATAACTACCTGGAGCGATATGAAACATAAACTTAGGGAAAAGTACCTACCCAGATCATATGAACCTACTTCCTATGCACCCAGATCTTTTGAACCTAGCTCCTGCGAACACAGATCCATGACCCATATATCTGAGCCTATATCCTATGAACCTAAGGAACCCAAACCCCTAGGTATCAATCTAGTGCTAGTCAGGTTTTCCTTAGTTGGCTAGAATCCATTAAGATTAGTACACTTAGTTAAAACCCCATAATCAGTCAATTTCCTCTTAGTCAAGCCACCTCTACTACCCTATTGGTTCACCAAGATGCTATTGAAGAAGTTTATGAAGCTAATGTGAGCTTAGTAGATGAGTATGTAGATGAGGAGATAAAGGAGGTAGACCCAGAGTTAGATAATCCTAAAGCCAACCCAAAGATAGCTAACCCTGACCATACCCAGATTGAAGCCATATTAGACATACAAGTGGAAAAAGATATCCATGAGGAACCTAACCCTATTGCTATGACTTTACCCGAAGAAACACTAGAAGAGACTCAAGTCATAAAGCTTAGTCCTGAAATTTTAGAACCCAAAGTAATTAAAGAGGACTTGATCTTTTCATTCCAGCACCCTCAAGTTGAATTCACCCCTTTGGTCCTAATTGAAGATCTTTTTCGTGAAATTATTGATCCATTCTTCCATCAAGTGGACCTTTTAGTGCCTGTAGATGTAATTCATTGTCTAAACTTTAGGGTCAACCCCATTAGACTAGGATAAATGCCCGAATCCTTTTCTTATTTCCTACCCTACCAAGTCACCCCCGAATCCACTTATTATTTTTTACCTTTTCTTGAAGCTTTCAATGTTTCTAGGACTATTAGATTACATTTTGTAGATGTTAGTATGTTGCATAATCCCATTGAGCATGTTAGGTTTACAACCTATTTCTGGCAGACCCTATGGAATTTAGTAGGAGTCCATGCACCATTCTCATGTGCATGTCACCCACCAGCCAAGGGTGAAACTCAGTTGTAGTTTAGAGTTTACATGCATGTCAAGATTGAGCGGATCTTGGATGACATGATCATTGCTACCCGGAGCAAAGATTACCAATGGTATCTGGTTTGTTGGCAAGGACAACCTAAAACTAATGATTCTTAGATCACTAGAGAGGACTTGCAGAGAGTTGACCTAGACTTTCTAGAACGCTATCATAGTGACATTGATCCATACTCGACATGGTCAAGTTTCTCCCATCCTGAGAGATTGGGTGTGGATACCACGACCAAAAATTATCGACAGGTTGAACCCACATCCCTGTGGATCACCTGTGAATAAAGCCCTGGACCAAACCCCTTTTATCATGTAAATATTTTATTTAATATCTGTTATTTTGGGTTTGTTAGGGTTAGCCCCTTTTACCAACTGTAATTAAGGTTTTATTATTTAGCCTTTTGGGGTAAACCCTTTTTACCATATTGATCAAAATCCCATTTATCGGTTGTGTCAAACCCTCTTAGGCGAAACCCTGTTTACCAATTTATACTTTTGTTACATGAGGTTAAGCCTTTTGATCAATTGATCAATTGAGCTTTATTTATTTGGTTTTGAGTCTTGTAAAAATTAGTTATTGAGTCCTGTACTACAAGGGGGACCCAATTGAAGACCCATGTGACTTCATGTGCATCCAATTGAAGACCCATATGCTAGCCCAAGGCAAGCCATGTGCTAGTCCAAGATAAGCCATGTGCTAGCCCAAGACAAGCCATGTGCTAGGCCAAGTCAGTTTGTTCTTGGCACCACCTTTTCAAGAATTTGGACAACACCTACCACATCATCAAGCGACATCAACACATGAAATGTTTGGACATCCCTCGCCACATCACCTAGGATATTATCACATGGCATGTCACTTATATTTGGACATCTCACATGCCATGTCATTGATCTTGGTTGGCTAATTTTATGGTTGTCTTTATTTTTTATCAAGACATTAAGATATCGGGATATCCAGATATCTAGACATCTAGAAATCTAGATATCCAGACATTTAGACAACATGCAAGCTTATCCAAGGAGGGCATCTCATTTAAATTCCCCGATGGTTTTAAGATGAGTAAAGCAAATGAAGTCTTCACTCTCAGTATCATTCATCTCAAATAATTATCGCCAATTCCAAAGGAGAAGTTGGCCAAGAATCCTTCTCTAAGGGGTGCCTATCAAAGAGAATTTCAAGGGATTTTCTTACTTTAAGAGTTCAAGAAAATCAAGTTCCATGAAATCAAGATTTCAAGAACTCATGAATCCTGCTAAAAGTCATGAGTTTTTTTTCTATCCAAATTAAAGAGTCCACTCTCATACAAGAGCTCTCCTCATCCAAACTTAAGAGTCATGACACTAGAAGAAGGAATTGAAGAGTTGCTACCCAAGAAGAATTAAGTCAAAGTCTTTGAATCTCTTACACCATTGGTTGAGGATCTATAAACACCCCATCAATCCTTCCTTGTAAATATAATTCATTCATCAAAAACAAAAGTTATTATGCCAAAATTTCTTCCTTTTCTATGTGCATCACAGGGTGTGAGGCCTTTTTCCTTTGTTATTCAAAACATCATTGTGTGCGAGGCCCTAGTTATCCTACCTATCTAGCCAACAAGAATCCCTAACCATCATTCCTAACACTTCCCTTTCCTTCTTTTCCTTTTTCTTATTGATTCCTAATTTAAATTTTTTTTGTTGAGTGTTTGCAGGTGATCAAGATTCGAAGTTAGGTATTCTTGCCTCAAAACCAGCATTGCATGAAAGATCGTAGCCCAGGATCAAGTTCTTGAAACCCTGCCATGACAATCTTGAGAGTCCTGCTAGATCTAAAGAAGCGATCTTCATTGGTAAACTTTAAACCTCTTTCCTCCTCTTTAATTTCTGAAGAGTTGATAAGTAGACCCTTGTTTTGGTAGTTTCTTAGCCACCAGATCCTTCTTTCCTAGTTATTTTGTTAGGTTTACTTGTACGAGTAGTATATTAAACTAGTTTCTTTATTGTCTCCTTCAAGTCTTCTTTAAAAACTTGAAGAAATATATAAAAATTATTCTCTACTTCTCTTAGATAATTAGATCTTAATCATAGTAATTTAGTTTTCATAATTATCTCATATTAGAGGATGGCTATGATTCCTTATGCTTCGGCTGTAGGATCAGTTATACATGCCATGCTATGTACCAGGCCTGATGTTGCTTATGCCTTAGGCATAGTAAGCAGGTTCTAGGCAAATCTATGAGAGGATCATTAGAAAGCTATGAAAAATATTCTTAAGCACTTGAGTAGGACTAAGGATGTTTTTTTCATATACGATGGATTTGAATTAAAACTAGAAGGATATGCGGATTCTAGTTTTCAATCAGATCCAGATAATAGCAAATCCATATTAGGGAATGCCTTCACCCTATATGATGGTGCAGTGATTTGGAAGAGTACAAAGCAGCCAACCATAGCTAACTTAGTCATTAAGGCAGAATACATAGTTGCAAGTGAAGCTACGAAGGAAGCTATCTGGATGAAGAAATTTATCATGAAATTGGATGTGGTTCCTGAAATACAACAACCAGTGCCATTATATTGTGAAAACACTGGAGCTATTGCTTAAGCGAAGGAACCAAGGTCTCATCATAAGTCCAAGCATATCCTAAGATGTTTCCACCTCGTTCGGGAAATCATAGGAAGATAAGATCTTATCATTGAACGAGTTGATACTAAGAATAATATAGCAGACCCATTCACTAAAGCTCTACCCCAGCATTAGTTTGATCGCCACTTAGATTGTATGGGTATAAAATACAAGGGCAAATGGCTTTAGTGCAAGTGGAAGAATGAAAAAAAAGTGCCCTAAAAGCCAATCTTTGTAAGGGTATTTTTGTAATCTTCCAACTCTTGTATGACATTATTATATTAATTAAGGGTATTTTCTGTTTCATCATACAGCTGTCTCTTATTAAAGATTATGATGAATCTCATAGGTTAGGAAAAAGGATTTAGGGTTATGATGGAGATTATAATGGTAAGATCTAAGTTCCTATAAATCCTAATCTAAAATGTTTCTAGTTGTTGGATCATCGATTCAGGGATCGACGCTTCCGGAAATACTAGCTTATCCTATGTATGCTCGATGGAGAGTATGGTTGGTCTCACAGCCACTTGCATAGAGACACTAATACAAGGATAAGGGTGCTCATAAGGATTTGAGTTCACTGAACATATCCACACTAAGAATATCTTATGGAAGTTTTACTACTTGTCAAGAGATAGTTTCATAGTGGGAGTTGTGCAAGTGATCTTTAAACCTAAGGTTACCATGGTTCCTTATACATGGGTTTGATAATTTTCCATACCCATCACTTATTCTGGATATAAAGAGATCGAAAGATTGAATTGCACGGTAACTTTTCACTGAAGTATATTTAGGTACTTTCCATCAAATTCCTCATCTTCTAGGTAGGTATGATACATTGCTAGATGTCAATCATGTCTTATAGGTTTTCATGAATCAATTGAATTGATTTAATGGGTCAATTCAAAAGCTGGTTCGAATTGGCAACTTAGGTTAGCTTAATTTGACCTATTTGGTTAATCGGGCTTGATTGGATCGAATTGGCTCAAATGTAGACCTACTACTGGCTAGATGTAGAACCCAAAGGGTCACACACATTAGGGATTTGGCCTAGGAAGTCAATTAGGGTCATGGGAACCTAATTGGTTAGCTAGATTACAAACTAGCAAGGTAGGCTAACCTAATTCCTAACCCAATTGAATTGGATTTATAAGGTTGCTTAATGGGCGAGCCAATTTGAGGGAATCTTGGATTGGGTTTATTCCAATGTAGGGCAGCACTAATCTAGTTTTATCCAGATTTATTCAGCCTTTATCTTGATTATTTGGAGAGTCCTAAGTTGGAAGGACTCTTGGTGCCAAATGAAGGGGTCGGCAATTAAAGGGGCGCAGAAGGACCAAGAGTCCGACTAGCTATTAATCACTTATAAGGTGATAAACTATTTTTCATCCTCCTTCATATGACACCCATATTGCATGGTCTTTGACCGGTCAAATAAAGGAAAGATGGCATGGAAGGAAGTAGGCGCAAAGTGAAGAGTCACGTCTCTTCACTTTGGCACTAATTCAAGTAAGCAGAGTCCTACTTTAAGTTCCTTTAAATCATCGATGCTTCTCATTCAAAATCCACATCCCTTGGCCTTCCTACAACTGAAAAATCACATGTGGTGTGTGGAGAATTCGGCTAGGAACCGAAGAGACAAAAATCTTGTCTCTTGGCACAAGAAGGGACATGGTGATTCAAGATAAGACTCCTTCTTAGTGAAGGGCTTATATGATCTGTGTTTGGGCAGATCAAAGGCTAATGATAAGGCTTATATGGTGCCTCCCCATCTCCTATAAATAGCCATCGGTGTTTAGGCCGATAGCATCACAAAATCCTTTCTTTCCTGCATTCTTACACTCTCTACCACACTCACCTTGTCTCTTCCTCCCTTGTTAGAATTTAGGTCTTGTTTTAAGACAAGTTCTTCATTTTAAGACAAGGGTTTTAGGAAGTGAAAGTGAAAGTGAAGAGTGTTTTGGAAAGGGCCCAGAGTGCTCTAGTGGAGGCAAGGACTAGGGCAGAAAGGAGAGGCTACCAAAGGAAGAAAGGCTTTAGAAGAGTCCCAATGGCTTAAGCAACCTGCTTAGGAGTGGTTCTTAGGCTGACTCCTGTGTGGATCACTGTTGGAGGGCATGTGCTTGTGCGCCTAGTGGAAAGAAGAAGGAATTAGCATTCCAGGTATTCTCATAACCCTAATTTAATGACTTGTTGATTGTAGTGAATATGGGATCTTGTGCTTAGGGTTTCAATTGTTAGGGGTTTCAGAATGAAATTTTTGAAATCCATTATTCTGCTATGCCATCGAAACCTTAGAAACCCAACATAAAATAGTTTTAATCTTATATGTTAGATCTTTAATTTGTTTGATATGATCTAAATCCACTAAAATGTTTAGTGAAATCTTTGAATGTTTTGTAAAATTTTTCACATATTTGAATTTGTTTCAAATAAGAAGTTATTAATTGAAATGTTTCAATTAAATTGATAAACTTATTATGAATTAAGTTGTCTAATAACCTTTTAAGATTTATGAATGTGATTCAAAAATTTTAATTCATGATCATAACCTTGGGTTAATTGAGTTAGCTATAATTAGTCCTTAATTAGGTTAGACCTAAGTTTAGATGAAATAAATTAAATAGAGAATAAGTCAAATCAAATTTTATTAGGTCTCTTCTTTATATCACTCTAATTATTAAGTTTAATCAGTCCATTATCTAAATGGACTTGATTCTGGCTTCGTGGTAAGTCCGAGTCATTAGGTTGGTCCAATGAGTCTGGTAAACCAATTGGTGTCTAAGTAAGTCTGGCATCTTGATCAAGGTTCTTTGGGCTAACTCTTACCTGGCCAACTCAAGGTTGGTGCCAAAAGCAAGAGCTTACTTAGCGCAACCCATCCTTGATCTCACTTACCTGGCCATGTGTGAACCAGAATTGATTGGATAACTTATTGATTCGTTAACCCATGTCACTAAGGTTAATCAGTCATGACTGGTTATTAGGTACCCATGGACTAATTGATCATGAGTTTCTCTATGAGCTAGTGAGGTTTCATGATTACATCGTCTTCTCTTAATATGTTACAATGAATTAAATCCTTTAAATTATTAGGTCCTTATAAGACAAGGTTATAGATAACCTTGTCTTAGCCTCATTAAGTGGATGGTAATGAGTCCTTAGTAGGGTGATCTCGACAGATCCAAAGATCGGATGGTCATCAGGCCGGTGGAATTTCCATTCATAATATGATGGCTTAGTGCACTATTTAACAAGTGGTCAGGTTAGCCATTCAAAGTTGGGCTTGATTATTCGTTAGTTAGAACCATTGAATTTGGTCATTTAATGGTTGGAGCTAACCAGGACCTTCAATTAGGGGCCCAAGGTTGATTGATTAGCACCCTGGGGCAAAATTATATACTAGAAATTGCTTCGAGAAGTAATTGGTTATGAACCTAACTTTTAGATGCACATGGGTTGGCCAGCTAAAATCGGCTCATGTAATCTATTGGATTCCAATACCCGCTAAGAAGTAAGTGTTATTCTTCAGATTGGAGTGTAGAGGCTACCAATCTATAAAAAATATGTGAGAAACCTTAGACTAAAGTCCATGTCTTTAAGATGTTTAATATTCATACACACTAATATTTTTTTGGGGTTTTTTCTTTCAGATTATGTCTACCAGTCTATCACTCCGATCATTGCTTGACAATGACAAACTTATAGGTCCCAACATCAATAACTGGTATCGAAGACTCAGAATAGTTCTGGAGCACAAAAGGATCCTTATGTGATAGTGGATCATGCACCTAAGGAACCTACTACCAATGCATGTATTGCAGTCAGGGATGCTTATCAGAAGTGGCTCTCTGACCGCACTACGGTGTGATGTATTATTGGTGGTGATGTGTTATTAGAAGTCCTATTCATATTTGCAATTCCTTGTAAGGGCTTCAAGTTAGTAGAAGATTCGAGGATGGCGGAAAATTCTTGAACGTGGAAAATGGAAGTCAGTTCCAGTCCTGGCATTGAGAGTTATCATGCTAGTTTTGAGTCTTGTAATGTCATTTGAATGACTATCATTATTGTCCATCTTTTCTTATAAATGTCATTTCTGTAGGCTAGTTGGCTAATGAAATTATGAATTTCAATAAAGAATGATATTTTTTCTATCATTGTGAATGGTGTGAGACTTATGGATGGATGTTAAAGTAATGGCATATACTTACTATCATGACCTGTTACAGTAATGACAACTTCTTGCAAACGCCCTAGGATAGATAATGTTAGTGATACTTTTCTCTGGCACTATAGGCAAGGTCATATTAATAAGAATAGAATCAACAAGTTAATTAGAGAAGGTTCCTGAATATCAGTGATTGTGAATCACTACCAACTTGTGAATCTTATCTTGTTGGTAAAATGACCAAATCACCCTTTACTAGACGGTGAGCGAGCCAATGATATTCTTAGTTTGGTACATATTGAGTATATGGACTAATGAATATTAGTGCCAGGGGTGTGTATAACTATTTTATTACATTTACAGATGACCTATCTAGTTATAGTTATGTCTTCTTAATGAGACATAAATCTAAGTCATTTGAAATATTCAAACGATATCATAATGAAGTAGAAAAAAAATTGGAAAGTTTATTAAAACCCTTCGATCATATCAAGGTGGTGAATATCTTTTTGTTGAGTTTTTGGCTTATCTTGAGGAGAATCGGATTCTTTCTCAATGGACTCCTCTAGGGACACCTCGGTTAATTAAGTGTCTAAAAGGAGGAATCGGACTCTATTAGATATGGTCCGATCCATTATGGGCTTAGCCATGCTACCTATATTCTTTTGGGGATATGCTCTTGAGTCAGCATGTTATCTTCTAAATAAGGTTCCTAGTAAATCCGTTGACAAAATTTCATTTGAGATATGGACTGGGCATAAGCCAACACTTTCACATCTTCAGGTTCGGGGGTATTTGGCTTATGTCAAACGTTTGCAGATGGATAAACTTGGACCTAGGTCTAATAGGTGCCTCTTTGTTGGGTATCCAAAGAAGTCTAAAGGGTATTTCTTTTATCTACTTGAGGAACATAGAGTGCTCATCAGTCTTAGGGCTACCTTTTTGGAAAGGGAGTACCTTATTGAAGGCACTCGGGCTGTTGAGGTTGAACTTGGGGAAGTTCAATAGGTAGAGGAAACACCACATTCTAGGACCACTATAGAACCATATTTGATAAGATCTGAGCCTATTATGCAACCATTAAGGAGATTCGATAAGTACCACATTAGCCGGATAGATATTATGATTTTCTGATCCGGGATAGTGATCATGTTGAGCTCGATGAGAACAACAAGGATCCGATTACCTATATGGACGCAATGCAAAAGTCTGACTTTGAGAAATGGCTTGAGGCCATGAAATCCGATATGGAGTCCATGAAAGTCAACAATGTGTGGACATTGGTTGATCCACTTGAAGGGATAAAATACATTCGATGTAAATAGATATTTAAGAGGAAGAGAGGCGCAGATGGACAGGCAGAGACCTATAAAGCTCGTCTGGTTACCAAGGGATATCATCAATGTTATGGTATAGACTATGACGAGAATTTTTTTCCTGTGGCAATGCTCAAGTCTATTTGGATTATGCTTTCTTTGGCAGCATGTCTAGACTATGAAATCTGACAAATGGATGTTCGAACAACTTTCCTAAATGATGAGCTGGAAGAGGAGGTGTATATGATGCAACCTGAAGGGTTCACATCCATAGATGAGTCTAAGGTGTTTAGGTAGTAGAGGTCTATTTATGGACTGAAGCAAGCATCTCATAATTGGAACATATGTTTTGATAAATATATCAAGACTTATGGCTTCGTTAGGAATGGAGAAGAACCTTGCATATATAAATGAGCTAATGGTTCTGTAGTTATATTTCTTGTTCTTTATGTGGATGACATTCTCTTAATCGAGAATGACATTCCTGCATTACAAGGAATAAAGGTCTAGTTGTCATCTCAATTTTCTATGAAGGACTTGGATGAAGCTTCCTACATACTTGGTATGAAAATCTATAGAGAATGATCTAGGAAGCTTTTGGATTGTCTCAATCTACGTACATAGATACTGTGTTGAAATGGTTTATCATGAAAAATTTTAAGAAAGGCTATCTTCCAATAGGCCAAGGAATTACTCTTTCTAAGAAGGATTGTGCGACAACTCCCGAGGAGAGAGAGCATATGCGTAATATTTCATATGCTTCGATAGTAGGTTCTATCATGTATGCCATGACATGTACTAGACCAGACATGGCATACTCACTAGGGATAGTGAGTAGATACTAGTATGACCCAAATGAGGCACATTGGAAGGTAGTAAAGGCTATCCTTAAGTATTTGTAAAATACTAAACACCAATGGCTAATTTATGAAGAACTTGATCCAAAACTCTTGGAGTTACTAATTCTAGTTTTTAGTTAGACAGAGATGAGCAAGAGTGTATCCAGATTTGCGTTTACCCTAATGGAGGAGCTATCTGCTGGAAAAGTTCCAGGCAGCTTATAGTGGCAGATTTAGTATACGAAGAAGAGTACATTACAACATCAGATGCTGCAAAGGAGGCTGTGTGGTTGCGGAAGTTCCTGGGTGAGCTAGGAGTGGCACCTTCCTTGTATGGTCTTATTCTGGTGTATTATGATAGCACTAGAGCCATTGCTCAAGCCAAAGAAACAAAGTCCCATCAGCGTACCAAGCACATTCTGCATCGCTACCCTGTACAAGAGATCGTGGAATGAGGTGACATAAAACTTATGAAAATCGATGGAAAGGAGAATCTAGCCGACCCCTTCACTAAAGCCATTGGAGTTCAAGAGTTCAATGATCATAAATGGATGATGAGAATTCGATTCTATTCTGATTGGCTTTAGTCCAAGTGGGAGTTGTTGAAAAATGTGTCCCTAAGCCAATCGTCTCGCTTGTAGATAGTTGAGCTATTATTGTAATTGTATATGAATATATTGAATAAATTGTTTTTTCTGGCTATTCATCACATTTTATATCTTCCTGTAATGAACTCTTGTGTGATTAAGTCCTTAGGACTACTTTGATATGATATAGAGAGGATATTGATGTGGGATGAAATGGAAAGATGCAATCTAAGAGGAGATGGTAACAATTAAATAAAAAATGAAGTAAGCTAGGCTACTTTCTATGTAAAAGAATAGAAACTATCATGAAGGGATTTGCATGTAAACTAGACCTGAATGAGAACCTTCATAATATTAAAGAGAAATGGATCTTCATTGTTAAGAAACCACACGAGATAGGGCCTAATTAATCTAATATTTCAGATCTGGAAAAACACTGAAAGAGGGGTAACCAGGCATTAACTTCTCAAAGATTGGAAATGTTACACTCAAGGATGAAGCCCTTGGATAACAAAGAGATTCCTTCAGTTATTAGGGCTTCCTATCTCTGTTTCTTGTCTTGGAAGACCCTCTTCTTTGGAACCTAGAAATCCCGGGGATCCTACACAAACCATAGTAGAGTCAAGAGGAGATTAAAAGGTAGAAAACTAATAAAATGATGGTTGAAGTTGAGAAGAAGTTGATGGAGTGGAAGTAGCTTGGATGGATTAGAATATTTGCTAATGGCTATTGGCATGGAAGATGATCTTTCTTGAAGTAGCTAAGGGCCTCTCACCCACTCCCTCTCGGAGGACATTTGATAACACCAAATGGAAGAAAGAAACTCACTTTTTTCATTCAATTCATCATCCTTTACAAGAGAGCTTGAGTAGTAGATTTATAAGCCTCCAAGGACTTTTGAAATTTCAAATTACAAGGAGCTTTTCATGAAAGGTTCCTAGCTATAAGGGTGGAATTCAAATTACATAGAGATTTTGTGGGAATAGCTAGCTAAAATGATAGAAAGTTGAACTCCTTGGACACTTACTTTGAATTTGAATCCCTCTTGGTGATGTGGCATGTGATGAGTGGCTTGCTGAGGTTTACTCCATATGGTTAAGAGGTTGACATGGCGTTCCACATGGCTTGCTGACGTGGTATCCTCCTTGGCTTAAATTGTTGAAGTGGTTGAGTGCATTCCATCTTCAAGTGAGCTTGCTTACATTTAACCAATTTCAAACCTCTCTTGGACCCAACTACTAAACTTACTAAATACAAGACCAATTTGATCCTAATTGGACTCAAAAGAAACCAAATTGAAATAAACCCAACTCTAATTACATGACTCAAATTCAATTAAAGAAGTAAATTGACTCTATTTACAAGACATAAGTTCAATGAAAGAATTAAAGCCATATTGAATTAGACTGAAGCCTCTTTAGAACTTTGGTGCCCACACCAGTTCTCTTAGGATGGGAGCAACTCGGCCCATCGAGTAAAGACTGATCTGACCTTGGTACGTTTCTAGCAGGTCTGGGTCAATTTGTTGCAGATCCTCTTGGGTGATCCAGGAATCCTTGGATTCGGGTCTTCCTTGCCATCGAACCAGATAACGTTGATAGCCCTTATTTTGATGGTACTAGTCATCTTAGATACTTTCAATCCTATTTCTCCATTCTGGCTGAAGTGCTGGTGGACACTCAGGTAGGGTTTCACTCTCATAGGCTAGGTAAGGTCCAAAAGAATCACTAAGAATTAATGATGGCTCTTTATATTCTTTCAGATCAGAAATATTAAATATGGAACTAATGCCATATTCTGGAGATAACTCTAACATGTATGCATTAGGTCTGACTCTCTTTAATATTTTGAAAGGTCCAGCTCCCTGGGCATGCAGTTTCTTCATAGTTCCTGGTGAGAACCTTAAAGGTCTAAGTTTAACCATTACAGAGTCCCCTACATTGAATTCTTTCATTCGTTTACATGATTTGGCCATATGCTTATATACATCATTGCTCATTTGAATCTTTTTACTAATCTCCTTATGCAATTCCTTAATATACAGTGCATATGATTTTGCTGGCTCTAAGACTCATACTGACACTTGACAAAAACAGACTCAACAATATATTCCTATTGAGAGAATTTTTTGGACTCTCTAGGGCCTAAACCTAACTGATTATCGACTCTCTAGATTTGACCCTGGTTTGGTATGCACATAAAAATTACCATGGACCCCTAGCAAATGCCATTAGTTCTTCCAAAGTAGGTCGCAAATGGGATGGGCTCTAAGGTTTCATGCAACCTGGTGATCTCAATATAAGGTAACCTAATAGCTTTAGAGACATGTGTAGACTCAAGTAAGGGTAGGAAATAGAATCAAAGTCTTGGGATAATCTATAGGAAGCATGAAATAGACATTGGTTATTCTGCATGATCATAAAACTTGGACATTGATCTATGGTGCGCTTGTCCTAACCTCATGATTAGTATTAGAAAGATCTATAGGTGGAAGTTCTAGGGCAGGCTGGGTGTTCCTAAATGGTGGAAGGTCATCAAGAAGGTCTTTGGGAAGTCTATCCTGAAACTCCTCTAAAATAATGTCTACTTCCTGGGTTGTTCTTTAAGGATTTGTTCTTGGACCTCTTCTATGTATAACTCTTGCGAACCCTTACATTCATCTAATATGTTTGATCTTGGCTCAGTCACTCATTTTTCAAATTCTATAGTGGGTCCAAGATCTTTTTCTATTAGTTTCTCAATGATCTCACCTTACATCCACCTTCATCAAATTCCTCCACTACACTTAATTCATAGATGTCTTCTTTAGATTCTTTAGTGGACTCAAGAGTTTCTTTCTCTAGATTTTTAATGGATTCAACCTTTTCTCCCTGAAATTCTTCAATGGGTTCTTCCTCTTCTGCTTCATATCCATTAATTAAACTTAATTCAGCCTCATAAACTTCTTCTGATGCAGAACGGAAGCTCTGATACCAAAAATGATGCAGAACAAAGAACAAGGAAGCGTATGCGGAAGTAAATTTAAGATTAATTTTTTTTTTTTTTTATATTTCAGAAATTGGCTTTGACTCAAAGTAAAGCTAAACTAAGTTGAAGGAAACTAGGTAAGGATTGAAAGCACAATTTAGATGAAACTAAATTATCAGAGTAGTTCAGAAGTAACGGATCGCTGGGGGTTGAGAAACTCCCAGACTAGGGTTTCGCTCTGAACTTTCAACAGAACAGAAATAGAGAGGAGAGATGGTTTACTAACCAGACAGTGATCTTCTCAGGATTTCGGTGGAAGAACTCTCTCGAGCAGATTGTGGGATCCTTGGAGTTGGCTATCTTCGCAATGGATCCTCCAATACTGGTCTTGTGGTTTGGTCGACTTCTCCTGGACTCAAGATCTGGGAAAGAAGAGGAACAAGTGATGGAATTCAGATACTCAAGAAAAGATTTTACCAGGTTAAAGAACTTGAAAGCTGAAGTTGCTGAAATCAGGATTCTCCTGGAAGCCGATCTGACTTCCTCTTAGAATTGCTGTAGATCTGAAGTATCTGGACTGGAGCTGGATGTTGGTGGCCGGCCTGGACTTGGAGAGGGTGGCCGTGAGAAGTGGAATAGACTAGGGCTTGGTGGAAAGAGAAGGGTGATGGCGGCTAGGGTTTGGGAGTGGAGTGGCTAACCTAGGGTTTGGGTTTTGGAGATCTCACACCTCCTCAAGGTTCCTGGGGAACCGGATTTACTCCCTCACGGAGCTCAACACCTGGATGCAAGTGCAGAGAGAGAAAACACAAAGTTTGCTCACAAAAAAAATTGGTTTCATTCATCTCATTTTCAAGAGTTACATAGAGTTGAATATATAGACATAACAAAGAAATAAAATTTCATACACTTCCCATGTGGGACTAATAGGACTAACCCACACTTTATGGTGCGGACACCAAAGGCACCAGAATAAGGCAGAGGCTTCTCAACCCTCTGTAATTGATCAATAATTATGAGTCCATCTGTAATAGGGCTTAGCTCATCTGAGTCCATTTTAGTTGTTATTTGAGTATTTTTAGTTGTTATTTCACTTCTGTACTAGTCAGCTCATGTTGAGCTAGTTCAGTCCAATGCTAGTTAGCTCATGTTGAGCTAATTTTATTTTTTTGAGTCCTGTCCAAGCATACTGAAGACTCAAGACTATATTATACAAGTGAAGACCAAGTCCAGCCAGATTGAAGACATGGAAGTTTAGCCCAAGTCCAACCCAGCTTGAAGATTTGAAGACCCAGGAGAAAAATCAGAAACCCTGATTCCTTGCAGATGCCCTCCAGATGCCCAGATTCCCTTCCAGATGCCAAAGTATATTCATAAATAAGGGCATCCATGATTCCAGAGGTCCATCTGCATCCTAGCCCAATGAAATCAAGCCCAGGTGCCAAGCCCAAGCCCCTAAGAAGCAAGATACCAGGGAATATTCCTGCTACCTGGCTACCAGGCCACCCCAGCTTCCAGAGGCCCAAACCCATGCACCCGGGCCCCTTTGGGCCGGCCTTTTGCTGCTCCTAGAAGCCCAACACGCCCCCCTAGGCGTCCTTGGAGTCTTGACCAAGTCAAGAAAATTTAGGGATTTTTCTACCTAATATTTCCTTATTTTCTAGCTAGGGTTTGAGAGGGAAAAGGATTCTTATGTAAAGACTTATGTACCCTTACTTGGAGCCCAAGGTTAAGGGTCTATTTAAGGGACCCTAGCCTCTTGTATGAGGAAATTTTTGATGAATGAAACCTTGAGTTCTTCTATTGAGTGGTGTGATACCTGCTGTGTGCATAAAGGGGTTTGTGAGAGTTCTTCTTCCCGGTGTTTGCAATCATCTTCCTGCTGCCAACAAACCCTCCAGATCCCTGGATGCCCATTCCAAAAGAAGCCTTCCCTTGCTGTTTTTACTTTGTTTCTTGTTCCTTTGTGAGCTTTCTAACCCGTGACAGGTCGTTTGCAGGTCCCTGAGTTCCTACGAATCCAACGACTCCAGCCAAGCCTCAATCGGATCACCGAGCAGAAAGCCGGGTATCCGCGGGTCTTTGGCTCGGTTTTCCAGGCCGCATCCGTCGAGGAACGAGAGACCCCTTCGCTGCGATCTTCACAGACATTATCAGGTACACCCCTCTACCTCCAGTAGTTTATTGTAGGAGAACTTGCCCTAACCGAGGCTTCTCAGCCCCGGCGGTCCTTCTTTGCTACTTTTCTAGGTCCTAATCTGCATGCTGATCTTCAAAAAATTCATACAAAATTCCCTAAAAATAATTTTGATCTAAAATTTGGGAATTAATCACCTAACTCAACATGTGAAATATATAAAAAAAATTGCATGCATATTAGTTCCCCATCATTTGGTATCAGAGCTTAGATTAGGGCTTATTTTCTACAATTTTTCAGTCCATATATACTCTGTTTTTAATTATTTCTCCCTTTTAAAAACTCCAAAAATCTGAAATTTATTTTCCTAGATTTATCATAATTCACAGTAATTTAAAAATTTTTCCAGATTTATTATGACCTGTGAATTTTCTGTAAGCCGAAATAGGGCCTACAAATTTCCGGCTCTATTTTTTTTAGCAAGACAAGTTTGGAAGTTTTAGGGTTTTGTTTAGCATTTTTGCATATCTTTTAATTTTAGTATATTCCTGAATATTAGGCAATAATTTGTAAGTTTTCTTCTATTTAATAAAATACAAAAAAAAAAAAAATTACATATTCTCCAAAAATACCAAAAATATCTAACCCTAATTTGCATCATTGCCTGCCATCATTGCATAATCTACTTTTAAGGGCACTCTTGCTATATCAGATGGGGGGAGGAGTTGATAACCTCTCCATAGCCCAAAACCACATCCTTGCATTCGGTCCCAAGCCTTAACCTAAAATTAATTGGACTTAATTTGCCCTAGTGGGCTAGGGACACCAACTGGTCGGATCCGGGCTAGTGTTAGACCACTGTGTCAAGTTAACCTATGTGTGCCTTGTGCTCAGTGTCTAGAACGGTGGTTTAGGGATTCAATCCCGAAGGGCTTGTGTGCTGGTCCGCCTACCTGGCCAATCTCTGATTGGTGTCTAGGATTGGCAATCAGGGACCTAACACTCCCCTTACACCTGCCTGGCTGAGTACAGGGTTACTATAGGCTAGTTTGCCACCCTGATTGAGCATCTAGTTTGGACTCTAGGTCTAGTCAGCTATAGTCGGTCTGATCGAGTCTTGTATGAGCACTAGATCAGGAGTTTCATATCACCCACCTCCTTCACAAATGTCTGAACCCATGGAAAACTTACAAGCCCAAATAAAAGTCCTAGCTGATCAAATGGCCCAGATGACTACCAGTTAACTCAGTCTGGTACCCAAACCAACAATAGAATTGACCATCTTGCCAAAAGGTTTGACCAGTTAGGAGGCCGTGTAGGGACCATAGCAAGAACCCATGGGTCACAATCTGAGCCAGATCCTGAGTCCCCTCAACCTAGGAGAACCCCAAACCCTGATCTATACCATGAGGTCGAACCTAGGAGATCCCCTTATTCTGACCCGTACTACAATCCTCAACCTAGGAGGACCCAAACCTTGATCCATACCGAGAGATTGAACCTAGGAGAGCCCCTCAGCCTGACCCATACAATAATACTGAACCTAGAAGAAACCCCTTACCATGACCCTTATTATGATACTGAACCTAGAAGAACCCTTACCGTGACCATTATTATGATACTGAACTCAGGGAACCCAATACTCTGACTCATATAGGGAGCCCAACCCTAGGAGAAACCCAATACTCTGACCCATATAGGGAGCCCAACCCTAGGAGAAACCAATATTCTGACCCATATAGGGAGTCCAACCCTAGGAGAACCCAATATCCTGACCATATAGGAAGCCCAACCTTAGGAGGACCCCAAACCATGATCCATCCTTAGAAACCTGACCATAGAGCTAACCCAAATCCTATGACCCGAGATCCTATAATCCCATGACCCTAGATCTGCACCCTTGTCCTATAAGCCAGAGAACCATAACCCCTAAGTATCAACCTAGTACTAGTCATGATTCTTCTAGTCAACCTGAACCCCATAGGATTAGTATCCCTAAATATGAACCCAGAAGTGAGCCACTACCCCTTATACAACCTGAACCTACTAGGATAGTACCCATAATCAGAGACCAGAACCTAACCAATTTCCTGCTAGCCGACCTTCTCCACCATTCCTGAGATTCACAAGGCTTACATTAATGCGGAAGTGTATGAAGCTGATGTGAGCCTAGTGGATGAGTATGAGGGAGAAGAGGAGACACATTTAGTAGACCTAGAATTAGCTGACCCAGTAGAGCCCAGGTAGAAACCAACCCAGAGCTAGTTGACCTTGACCATATCCAACCTAAAGCTATAATGGAAGAACAAATAGAGGAAGAGAACCTAGGTACTGCTACTAGAGCCTTACCTAAGAAACCGAAGAGGAGAGCCAAATTATAGAGTCTAGTCCTAAAATACAAGAACCAGAAGAATTTATTAAGGACCTGATCTCTTTGAATCAGTACCCTCAAGATGAGCCTCCTCCTATAGTTCCCATTAGGGACCTCTTCCCTGAGATTAGTAACCATCATTCCATTATGCAAACCTCATAGATATACCGCAACCTCGTAAGGTTAGCCTCATTAGTCTAGGATTAGTCCCTGACATGCTTTTATATCGAACTTTATCCAACTAACCTTGAACCTTTTTTCCTACCCTACCAAACTAATTCTGAACCCACTTCCTATTTTCTGCCCTTTCCTGACACCACCAGCATTTCTAGGATTATTAGATTGCATTTAACAGAGATTAGCATACTGCATGCATTCATTACGCATGTTAGGTTTGCATTATACTTCTGGCATACCCTCTGGCATTTGCTTGGAGTCCATTGTAAATACTCTTGTGCACACCACACTAGGGTCAAACCTAGAGAGTCTATAGTCTCTTAGGTTAGGCCCATAAAAGTCTAATAAATTTCCTTCGATAGGAATGCAAAGTCGAGTGTATTAGGTGTTAGTTTGAGTCCTTTGCATCATCTTGTTAGGAGTCTGCATGTGCCTAGCATGTTCCCCACCCGCACTAATGTTAAAACAACTGGCTAATCCCGAAGATGGATCAAAAAAATTTGATGTAGTGGATTTATCTTGGTTAGGCTTAGGCCTAAAAGAAGCTTCATGCTCGCAGAGCCGGACCTTTTAAAGTGATAGAGAAGGTTGGATCAAATGCCTAGGTGTTAGACTTGCCTTCGAATTTGGGCATTAGTTCTACCTTCAATATTACAGACCTGGTTGAGTATAGGGAACCGACAGCGCTACCTAGTGAGGCCTTTGGACCTATTCCTTTTCATTGTGAGTGACCCTAACCCAGAGTGTCCACTAACAAATTGGCCTGAGAGAGGAGAACGGATCGAGCGTATCCTGGACGATCAAGCCATCACGACCCGGGGCCGTGACTATCAATGCTTCCTGATCCGATGGCAAGGCCAGCCAGAGTCGGACGATTCGTAGATTTCTCGAGAGGACTTGCAATGCCTCAACTCAGACCTTCTCGAGAGATATGTGAGCCAGTCTGATCTTCACTCGACAGGGTCGAGTTCCTCCCACCCGGGAGAATTGGTGCGGACACCAAAGGCACCAGAATAAGGCAGAGGCTTCTCAACCCTCTGTAATTGATCAATAATTATGAGTCCATCTGTAATAAGGGCTTAGCTCATCTGAGTCCATTTTAGTTGTTATTTGAGTATTTTTAGTTGTTATTTCACTTCTGTACTAGTCAGCTCATGTTGAGCTAGTTCAGTCCAATGCTAGTTAGCTCATGTTGAGTAATTTTATTTTTTGAGTCCTGTCCAAGCATACTGAAGACTCAAGACTATATTATACAAGTGAAGACCAAGTCCAGCCAGATTGAAGACATGGAAGTTTAGCCCAAGTCCAACCCAGCTTGAAGATTTGAAGACCCCAGGAGAAAAATCAGAAACCCTGATTCCTTGCAGATGCCCTCCAGATGCCCAGATTCCCTTCCAGATGCCAAAGTATATTCATAAATAAGGGCATCCATGATTCCAGAGGTCCATCTGCATCCTAGCCCAATGAAATCAAGCCCAGGTGCCAAGCCCAAGCCCCTAAGAAGCAAGATACCAGGGAATATTCCTGCTACCTGGCTACCAGGCCACCCAGCTTCCAGAGGCCCAAACCCATGCACCCGGGCCCTTTGGGCCGGCCTTTTGCTGCTCCTAGAAGCCCAACACGCCCCCTAGGCGTCCTTGGAGTCTTGACCAAGTCAAGAAAAATTTTAGGGATTTTTCTACCTAATATTTCCTTATTTTCTAGCTAGGGGTTGAGAGGGAAAAGGATTCTTATGTAAAGACTTATGTACCCTTACTGGAGCCAAGGTTAAGGGTCTATTTAAGGGACCCTAGCCTCTTGTATGAGGAAATTTTTGATGAATGAAAACCTTGAGTTCTTCTATTGAGTGGTGTGATACCCTGCTGTGTGCATAAAGGGGTTTGTGAGAGTTCTTCTTCCCGGTGTTTGCAATCATCTTCCTGCTGCCAACAAAACCTCCAGATCCCTGGATGCCCATTCCAAAAGAAGCCTTCCCTTGCTGTTTTTACTTTGTTTTCTTGTTCCTTTGTGAGCTTTCTAACCCGTGACAGGTCGTTTGCAGGTCCCTGAGTTCCTACGAATCCAACGACTCCAGCCAAGCCTCAATCGGATCACCGAGCAGAAAGCCGGGTATCCGCGGGTCTTTGGCTCGGTTTCCAGGCCGCATCCGTCGAGGAACGAGAGACCCCTTCGCTGCGATCTTCACAGACATTATCAGGTACACCCCTCTACCTCCAGTAGTTTTATTGTAGGAGAACTTGCCCTAACCGAGGCTTCTCAGCCCCGGCGGTCCTTCTTTGCTACTTTTCTAGGTCCTAATCTGCATGCTGATCTTCAAAAAATTCATACAAAATTCCCTAAAAATAATTTTGATCTAAAATTGGGAATTAATCACCTAACTCAACATGTGAAATATATAAAAAAAATTGCATGCATATTAGTTCCCCATCACTTTAGGCATCAAATTCTCTTCCCAAGACTCCTTCCATGAGTGGGCAGCCCAAAAACTCCAAGAAAACTTGAAAATCAGCTCCAAATGGCAGGTTATGGGGGTGTCTCCTAGTATCTCTCCATGAATCAAGGATTTTCCCTTCATGGTTTGGCTCTTTTGGACACCTCCTAGTCTTGCTCCACAAGTTTAGGCTTCTTCCTTTCATGGCTTTGGCACTTTAGGAAACTTTTGGGTGCCTCCTTGATTTTCTCCTCAAGACATGATCTCTTCCCTTTTATAACTTGGGTTTTTATGGAACATTGTGGGGCACCTCCTTGATCCTCTCTTCAAGAAAATTCTTGCCATCCTGGCTTGGGTTTACCTGGAAAGAAGTTGGCTCCTCCTTGGATTGAGGTATCTTGATGGATTTCTCCCCAAAGTGGCGCATGAAAGAAGGGACCCTGCTTTCTTGTGGTGTGGGGACCAAGGCACACTGGATGGACATGTGGCACCTCCTGGACTCTGGCATGTGGCTGGGAGTGTGGCGCCCACTTGCTTGGTCCTGGGAGAAAATGTGGCACCTTGGAGAAGACCTAGACCACTACTAGGACTTGTATGAGTCAACATGACTCAACAAAATTTAAATTACAGGAAAATACAGACTCAAACTAAAATTGAGTTGACCAAGTCAACCCTTATTACAAAACCAGAAAACCCTAATTCTTCGGGCAATGTCAATCAGAGATCTAGATGGAGCCCTGAAGTCTTCTTCTGAGTTTGGTGCCCGCACCAATTCTCCGGGGTGGGAGGAACTCGACCCTGTCGAGTATGGATCAAGCTAGCTCTGGTATCTCTCCAAGAGGTCTGGGTCCAATTCTTGTAATTCTTCTCGGGAGATCCAAGAGTTATCAGAATTTGGCCTTCCTTGCCAGCGGACCAGGTATCTTTGGTATCCTCGATTACGAGTAGAGATAACTTATCATCCAGGATCTTTTCAATCTGCTCTTTCCTCACTGGCCAGTTTGTTGGTGGACACACAGGGTTGGGTTCACTCTCAAGAGCAGGATTAGGCTCAAAAAGGCTCACTGGGAATCACAGCTGGCTCTCTATACTCTACTAGGTCTGTAATGTTGAAAGTGGAGCTAATGCCTAGTTCTGAAGGCAACTCGAGCACATAGGCATTGGACCCTACTCTCTTCACCACTCTAAATGGTCCAGCTCCTCTAGCATGTAACTTTCTAACAGTTCCAGGAGGAAACCATTCAGGCCTTAACCTAATCATTACATAGTCTCCCTCAACAAAAGTTTTGACTCGCCTTTGAGAATCAGCCAACTTCTTATAAGTTTCATTACTTAAATTTATTTTGGCATGAATTTCTTTATGCAAGTCCTTTACATGCTATGCAAGTGCATCAAGAGACTTGTGTTGTGGACTAATAGTGAAATCAGATCAAGTGGTGTGTGTGGCTTGTATCCATGAACAATTTCAAAGGGACTCTAGCCTATAGACCTATTGATCAAAACATTATATGCAAATTTAGTCCTGGACAAAATACAAATCCCAATTCTGGTGCTCTCAATCAAACCAAAATCAAAGCCAAAGCCTAGTAAAGGGTCAAGAAAAACTAAACTAAACTGACGACGCATTCCTAAAGAATGGACTTTATTCAAAAGAAACCCTAGGTCTAAACCTAACAAACTAAGGCTCTCTAGGTTTGACCTTGGGTCGGAGGAGGGCATGCAGAGCATGAAAACTTATTATGGATGCCTAGTAGGTGCCATAAGGTCTTCCAGAAGTAGGTGGCAAACCTAATAGGTTCTAAGGAGTCTTGCAACCTAGAGATCTCAGTAAAGTGTAATCCCATAGCTCTAGAAACATGAGAAGATTCAGGGAAGGGTAGGAAATAAGAATCAGAGTTTTGAGGTGGCTTATCAGAAACAAGAAACAAACCTTGGTTATTCAGGATGACCTTAAAATGAGGACATTGTTCTATAGGTGCACTCATCCAAACCTCATGATTTGCTCTAGGAGGGTCTACAAGTGCAAGTTCTAGGGTAGGCTGGGTGCTCCTAGAAGGTGGAAGGTTATCAGGAAGGTCTTTGGAATGTTTATCTAAAAAGTCCTCTAAGCTACTGTCTTTTTCTTGTTCTTGGACCTTCTCAATGGGCAATTCTTGTGAACCCCTTCCTTCTTCACACTTCTCTACCAGATTTGACTCAGGGGTGTCTTCTTTGGATTCCTCAATGAGTTCAGAGGTATTCTTACTTAAACTCTCATTGGGTGCAATTTCCTCTTCCTGAACTTCCTCAAAAGGGTCTTCTCTTAGGGTTAGCTCCTGAATTCCTTGAGTGGCAGGGGTCCCCTCAATAACCCCATCAGGTAGGAGTTGGTTAATTGAATTATCGGGAGAGATATCCTCAAATTCTTCTTCTTCATATTCATCTATCAAACTTATGTCAGGCTCATATTTCTTCCTCAATCTTACTGAAAGGTTCTAATCTATTCTCCTTGGATTCCTCTTTAAGTACGGCTCTGGTCAGGTCAACTAATTTTGGGATGGCCATGCCTAACTCCTTCTCAGTGTTATCCTTCTAGTCAAGAGGTGACACAAGTGGAATTGACAAACAAAAGTCTGGGTCACTACGGGTGTCGGATCAATCAGAACTTGACTCAAGTTGGTAGAGGTTGGCTTTAAGTCCAAAGTACTTGATTGGTTATATCTTAAAGACCACTCATAGTCTTGGGCTTCTTGGTAGGCTCGGTCTAACTTATTGGTCTTTTCAAGGCATAGCTTCCTATAAATGTCTGGGTGTAACCCAACTCTAAACCTCGATGTGATCTGAGCTTCGGTCTCAATGGTATTGCATTTCATGTCATACCACTGGAAGTCCTCGATATATTTAGACACAGGCCTATTACCTTGTCGGAATTGGTACCATTGGTCTAAAAGTCTTTTCTCATAGGATCTACCTAGGTACCTATCTCTCAACTTACTTCTCATATCTCTCAAAGTATATATTTCCTCTTTTCTTTGATAACACTCATGCTCAATAGCATACCAATGCGACCTAGCATGTTTGGTGAACTTGGTTTTGGCCAACCTAATTTGTCCTAATTTTTATATGTTAGTGCACTCAAAATACCGATCCATTTGTTCTTCCCACTTAATATATGTCTCTTGTCTTCCATCAAAAGTGGGTGCATAAGGTTCGGTGTTCCTAACAGGTCCCTTTTCTGAGTCAACCAAGTATGGATATAGGCTCCTAGGGTTATGCTCGGGATCACGGTATAAGGTCCTCCTAGGCTCCTGGCATGGGTGAGGTTGGGGACTATTAAATTTTGGATCAGGGGTCCAATTTTGATGTCTACGTTTCTCAAGTCCCTGGGCTCGGTCTCTAAACTGGGCAAAAACCTCATTCATATCCTGACTCAATTTGGTCATACTTTCGGTAAGAGTTCTAATCATGGCCTCTAAATCAGGTTGGGTTTGACCAGGTTGGTAGGGTACTTCGTTCCGGGTGGACATGATGATGCAAGCAAGCACACCAAATGAGACTCGACTAAAATGACTACGGGCTAACTAGACATAGAGCCCAAACTAGATGCCCAATCAGAGTGCCAAGCTAGCCTGTAGTAACTCGGGACTCAGCCAGGCAGGTGTAAGGGGAGTGTTAGGTCCCTAATTGCCAATCCTAGACACCAATCAGAGATTGGCCAGGTAGGCGGACCAGCACACAAGCCCTTCGGGATAGAATCCCTGAACCACCATTCTAGACACTGAGTACAAAGCACACACAGAGTAACTAGACAAACTGACTTAACATTAGCCTAGACCCGACTTGTTGGTGTCCCTAGCCCACTAGGGCAAATTAAGTCTAATAAATTTTAAAATTAGGCTTAGGATCGAATGAATGGGTGGTGGTTTTGGGCTAAGGAGAGGTTATCAACTCCTCCCCTTATCTTAGATGCTCAATTGCCCTTAAGATGAATTAGGAGATGAACACTCAAAAATAATTGGATTGCAGAACACAAAAATAGAGTTACAGTAATTTAATTCTCAGAAATCTCACGAAAACCAATAAATCACAGGAAAATATGCAAAATAGATTCAATTATACTGGTTTCAGAAAAATAAAATTCACAAAATTTGGAGTTACTTATAGTGAGAAATAATTCCTATAACAGGATAATTACGGGCTGAAAATAGAGCACTTTCCCATTTACAATTCCTGCTACGAAGTTATAACCCAACGGATCCCCTACATGCCAAGGAACACCCCGTGGAATGGGAAGAGGAGGTTTGCACCTCACTTCGTTCCTAGGACCGACATCCTGGGGAGTCTACTTCGAGCAGACAAAGTAAAAAGAGAGAGACTCAAACAAGCAATCAAAACAGAAACCCTAGACAGGGCTCTGATACCAAAAATGATGCAGAACGGAAGCTCTGATACCAAAAATGATGCAGAACAAAGAACAAGGAAGCATATGCGGAAGTAAATTTAAGATTAATTTTTTTTTTTTTATATTTCAGAAATTGGCTTTGACTCAAAGTAAAGCTAAACTAAGTTGAAGGAAACTAGGTAAGGATTGAAAGCACAATTTAGATGAAACTAAATTATCAGAGTAGTTCAGAAGTAACGGATAGCTGGGGGTGAGAAACTCCCAGACCTAGGGTTTCGCTCTGAACTTTCAACAGAAGAAATAGAGAGGAGAGATGGTTTACTAACCAGACAGTGATCTTCTCAGGATTTCGGTGGAAGAACTCTCTCGAGCAGATTGTGGGATCCTCGGAGTTGGCTATCTTCGCAATGGATCTCCAATACTGGTCTTGTGGTTTGGTCGACTTCTCTTGGACTCAAGATCTGGGAAAGAAGAGGAACAAGTGATGGAATTCAGATACTCAAGAAAAGATTTTACCAGGTTAAAGAACTTGAAAGCTGAAGTTACTGAAATCAGGATTCTCCTGGAAGCCGATCTGACTTCCTCTTAGAATTGCTATAGATCTGAAGTATCTGGACTGGAGCTGGATGCTGGTGGCCAGCCTGGACTTGGAGAGGGTGGCCATGAGAAGTGGAATAGACTAGGGCTTGGTGGAAAGAGAAGGGTGATGGCGGCTAGGGTTTGGGAGTGGAGTGGCTAACCTAGGGTTTGGGTTTTGGAGATCTCACACCTCCTCAAGGTTCCTGGGGAACCCGGATTTACTCCCTCACGGAGCTCAACACCTGGATGCAAGTGCGGAAGAGAGAAAACACAAAGTTGCTCACAAAAAAAATTTGGTTTCATTCATCTCATTTTTCAAGAGTTACATAGAGTTCAATATATAGACATAACAAAGAAATAAAATTTTATACACTTCCTGGATGCAAGTGCGGAAGAGAGAAAACACAAAGTTTGCTCACAAAAAAAATTTGGTTTCATTCATCTCATTTTTCAAGAGTTACATAGAGTTGAATATATAGACATAACAAAGAAATAAAATTCATACACTTCCCATGTGGGACTAATAGGACTAACCCACACTTTAGGCATCAAATTCTCTTCCCAAGACTCCTTCCATGAGTGGGCAGCCCAAAAACTCCAAGAAAACTTGAAAATCAGCTCCAAATGGCAGGTTATGGGGTGTCTCCTAGTATCTCTCCATGAATCAAGGATTTTCCCTTCATGGTTTGGCTCTTTTGGACACCTCCTAGTCTTGCTCCACAAGTTTAGGCTTCTTCCATTCATGGCTTTGGCACTTTAGGAAACTTTTGGGTGCCTCCTTGATTTTCTCCCCAAGACATGCTCTCTTCCCTTTTATAACTTGGGTTTTTATGGAACATTGTGGGGCACCTCCTTGATCCTCTCTTCAAGAAAAATTCTTGCCATCCTGGCTTGGGTTTATCTGGAAAGAAGTTGGCTCCTCCTTGGATTGAGGTATCTTGATGGATTTCTCCCAAAGTGGCGCATGAAAGAAGGGACCTGCTTTCTTGTGGTGTGGGGACCAAGGTACACTAGATGGAGATGTGGCACCTCCTGGACTCTGGCGTGTGGCTGGGAGTGTGGCGCCCACTTGCTTGGTCCTGGGAGAAAATGTGGCACCTTGGAGAAGACCTAGACCACTACTAGGACTTGTATTGAGTCAACATGACTCAACAAAATTTAAATTACAGGGAAATACATACTCAAACTAAAATTGAGTTGACCAAGTCAACCCTTATTACAAAACTAGAAAACCCTAATTCTTCGGGCAATGTCAATCAGAGATCTAGATGGAGCCCTGAAGTCTTCTTCTGAGTTTGGTGCCCGCACCATCTTCCTCATGCTCACTAATGGGTTCAGGGGTCTTTCCCTTGCAAACTAATGGGTTTAGGGGTCTTTCCCTTGAAAACTAATGGGATAGGAGTAGTTGGCTAGTTTAAAGGAATCTGTCTAAGAATTGGCTTAGAGGTGCTAATCATGCTGGGCTTAGGTCGACTGCTCATGAGTTCTCTTTGATAAGACTCGAATTCTCTAGCAATCCAATAAGCTTCCTCTAGAGTATGAATTTTTCATTGAAGTAATTTCCTGTGGATGTCCTTACATAGGCCTCCTCGAAATCTTGATATGGTCATGGTCTTAGATTCGGTTGTGTTACATCTCCTAACAAACCCCTTGAATTCCTTTATATACTCAGACACTGGTCTATCATCCTGTCTCAATTTGTACCATTGATCTAAAAGTCTTTGCTCATAAAATCTACCTAGGTACTTTTCTCTTAGCCTACTTCTCATGGTTGTCCAGCTACATATTCTATCTCCT
Organism: Areca catechu; assembly: GCA_021397845.1. Lineage (NCBI taxonomy): Eukaryota > Viridiplantae > Streptophyta > Magnoliopsida > Arecales > Arecaceae > Areca > Areca catechu. Next base: position 136,448,384 of record CM038051.1, on the reverse strand, counting down.
CTTTGATAACATTCATCCTCAATAGCTACCCAATGCCACTTAGTATATCAAGTTAACCTACATGTCGCCAATCTAAATTTTTCTAACTCCGACATCCTAGTGTACTCGAAATAGTGATCCATGCTTTCCTCCCAATCAATATACACCTCTTGTCTTCCATCAAAAATGGGTGCATAAGGTTGGGTGCTCCTAATGGGTCTCTCCTCGAAGTCAACCAAGTATGGGTATGGGCTCCTAGGGCTTGACTCAATTGCAAGATCATGATCATAGGCTCTTGGATCAAGGGAATTAGGCCTAGAGGAGTTGAGTTTAGCATAGGCCTTGCGGGCTTCTGCTCATGCCTCTACTTAGGCTATCTGATCAGTCATGCTTTAGTTAGTCTGGGCCAATTGGTTAGTCCGGTTTTGGTTCAGTCGAGCCATTTGATCATTCAAGGTTTTCATCAAGGTCTCAAAATTTTGGTCCATGGTTATACTCGATTGAGCTTGGGCTTGTTGGTAAGGTGCTCCTGATCTAGTTGCCATGCACACAAACTCAAACTCAGGCTAGGGGTTTGCTAGACCTAGAGTCCAAACCAAATGTTAGGTCAAGATGACAATCTTGGTCATAGTAACATGGCACCTAGCCAGGTAAGTGTAAGGTTGGTGGAGGTTCCTCTTTGCTTTCCTTAGACACCAATTTGAAATTGGCCAAGTAAGCAGACCAACCCACCTTCCTTCAGGCTCTTGTCCCTGAACCACTTGCCTAGATACCAAATACACAAGCACACACAAACAAGTTGTCTAAATTGGCTTGACACTTGGTTCGACCCGACCTTGTGGGTGTCCCTAGCTCACTGAGCAAATTAAATGTCTACTCAGTTTTAATTAAGGTTGGGTTCGCTATGCAGGTTGGTGATTTTGGGCAAGAGACAGGTAATGAAATCTTGACCCTATTATATTGATGCCCTTAAATGATTTACTATGAGATGAATGCAAACATGCATAAGAACTCTAGTTTCAGGAGCAAAAATTTATGTGTTATAGTTCTGAAGTGGTACAGAAAAGTGCTGTGTAATAGTCTCAGAAAAATTTGAAAAATTCACAGAAGACTACTAACGTATAGTTGATATGCATGAAAAAGAATTTAAAAATAAAATCTATGCTATGCTAAGCAGATCCTGAAATTTTGACAATGTAAAAGGAACAGAACAGAACATACAGGAATTTCAGCAACAGTGATGGTACAAAAATTTTCATTTTTTTTTGTGATTTTTTTTCGAGGACAAAATTATGCATACTGATAGCTAACTTAATATGGATTAAGAAAAAAATTACTTCAATTAAAAATTAACTACTTTTTCTTTAGAGTTTTATATGAATTACAGTCAGCCTACTCAGAAATACAGCAAGCAGAAAATAGAAAGTCCTAAGTGCAGAAATTCGAAAATGTGACCTAACATGCTCTTTGTTTTCTTTTTCATGGGTCAATCACAATGGCACCCCGACACACCTTAGGAGATCCCCGTGGATTGAGAAGAGCGGGTCTTGAAACCCTACTTTTCTCCTAAGACTAGACCACCTGGTGAAGCACCCGATCCAAGTACCTAAAGAATTTAACCCTAACCTACCATGCTTTGATACCAATTTGATGCGAGATGATATGGAATGATGCAATCTAGGAGGAGATAGTAGTAGTTAAATGAAAAATGAAGTACTCCAAAGGAAGAAGGTCAAAAAAGAACTCCGATGTGGATTACCTGTAGAGGCCGAACACGTGTGCGGCTTCCAGACCAATTATCTTGATGAGCTTTTCCTCAACCCAGCGAGTGTTGCATCAGATTAAAGGTAAGGCTCTTGGTGAGTTTTCTAAAGAAGTGTTCTTTGGTTTGTGCATCGAACATAGAATGATTCTATGTGATGCACAACTTTGTATGCTTATATTGTCTTTCATTTACAAGTTAATATTCATGCATGATCCTGTTTGTAATCATATATTAGAAATGTTCTAATATTATATGTTCATTAACATGATTAATCTAGTTTTCCGCTACGATGCAAGGTTAAAAAATCTTAGAGTTGCATCACTATTGCCTACATTGTGTTTGCTAACAGGATGCTCCTCTTGTATTATTAATGACTCGAGCACCGGTGCCCGGAGATTGTGCTTCCGCACCAACGAGGCAACACCATGTTAACCCATTCAAAAGGGGGCCATAATTGTTGTGCCTGGCCTAAAGCAACCGCCTCCAAACTGAAGCATCTCCTCTGATGGACCTCAACACATGGTAGGCTCTGGTTGGCTAGGGAGGAGAAAGGCTGCACACCTTCGACCAGTACGAGGTGACGGGGGCTGCAAGCTTTTGAAAGGGACTTGTCCTCTAGGCCCTTAAGGGTTTTTTGAGCAATAGAGACAAGTCCTCTCTGCAGTGCATCTTCTTCCTTACATCTTGCTTCCGTTCTTTTGATCAAGGTTTCAGAGTCTTAGCAAGTCAGCCTTCTCTTTCTCCCTCTTCTTCTTTCTTCTCCTGTTCTTCTCCTTTGGCCTATGTTAAATGAGAGCTTCCATAGAGTCTCCAAGGTTCTATCTTTCCTTTTCTTCTTCTTTCTTTCCTTGTTTCCATGAGTTCTTCCGGCAGAGGGCACCGTCACCTAGATTCTTCTGGTGAGGCAAGGCCATCTCAACCGAGGCCTCCTTCCTCAGATAGTGAGGAGGAGGAAGTCCTTATAGTGGTCCACAGGGGTCCCATCGGATGGGGATTTTCATTCGAAGCCCTACGGATCCTCCCCCTCCTCCTCCTTCTCCCATTAGGGAGTCGGCCAGTCCTGCCATCATTGCTTCGACGATGACCAGTGAGGACCCACTCTGTGTCCAGAGTGCGTATGGGATCCCTAATTCCATTTGGCTCTCAATCCCAGGACCAAAGAAATAGATCACTTCTATTGGCCATTGGCCCATTTTGGATCGCCCTATACAGAGATTTCTTCTTCGGGGGCCTCCATCTTCCCCTCCACACTTTTTGTATTTCCTTCCTCGATAACTACCATCTAGTCCTATCCTAGCTTACCCTCAATGCCATCAGGACCATTTTTTGTTTCATTATTCTTTGTCACTTCCATGGGATTGTAGCCCATTTCTCCCTCTTTAGGGTCTTGTTCACACTGAAGTGCTACCAGTTGACAATGGGTGGTGGTTCGTGGCTCCCCACCTGATGGCCATCAGGCTTGACTTGCCCTCTTCTATCAAGGGAATGAAGAGCAGGTTTCTATTCACCTTTGTTAAGGGGGTGGACTGGGTTTGGAGTGACCTAGACCGCTCCCCCAATCGGTAATTTGTAATCGAGCCAGCCGACAAGGAAGTGTATGACCAGCTTCACTTCTAAGGTCTTGTAACTTCGAGGCCTACTGATTGAGCAAAACCTCGTCGATGCCGGGGTTAGCTAGGCCCAACATCAAGGTAAGGCTCGATGTCGGGCTTCTTTACCTTCCAAGTAGATCCAGCTTCAACAAGGGACTAACCAACTTCTTTTTGTTTCACAGGGATGAAGTTCACTATAAGCTAGCTCCTAAGCATGTCAAAGAAAAGGGCTGCCTTCACAGGGCCTAGAGATGAGCCTACTAAGAAGGCTCGGGAGGAGCTGGGGTAGAGGCCCAGTGAGGATCCTGCCATTTGGCCAACCAAAAGGGGGCCTACTACTGCATCGATCGCTTCTAAGCCAGTGGTCCAGCCCTTGGCCCGCAGTCACAGGAGTGAGGCCAGACCAGAGGTCGGGGCCATGTTAGCAGCCCCGGGGGCCCCTCCATATATCAAAGCTCCACCCCAGCCGGAGATGGTGGAGGTGGCGGAAGACACTACCACAGAGAGACTATGCCACCGCTAGGAAGTAAAGCCACCAGTGACCAGCCTGCCGCCACCATGCTTTCGCCAATGGCCACACCAAAGCCCTCGAACCCATCCACGATGTTGATGCCAAGGATGAAGAAGATGTCCCTTTACCTACCCCAGGATGCAAGGTTGATGAGGGATGGGAAGCTGGTGGAGGAGATCTTGAATGCCATCATCTAGCCACAAGACCTCTAGGAGAAGAGTGGCCGGTAGCTAGTGGACATTCTCACCTGGGTATTCCCAACATTTTTTGATAAGCCACTTCCTTGGCTACTCCATTTTCCTCTTCTGCCCATAAGATGTTGACTAACTTTTTCCATGCAACTGTTACAGGTGGTCATTGACATTTAGCTCATCAGGACACCTACTTTAGCTTGATGAAGCGTGACTACCATCTCCGCAAGGAGAGGGATGAGGCCCGGACTAAGGCCGCCCAGGTTCAAGGACTAGAGGATCAGGTGAAGGCCCTCCAAGATCAACTGGCCAGCTCCTAGGCAAGGGCGACAGAGCTAGAGAAGAAATTCATCAAGCTCGACGAAGCTCTGAAGGTGGAGAAGGGGAAGACCCTCTGCCTAGCAGAGAAGGAAGCCAACTTTGCGATGGAGGCAGCCCGCTTGGAGGGAAGGATGCAAACTGGTGGGGGCACCAGGATCCAACATAGATTACTAGGCCCTATCTGGTTCATTGATTTCAGTTTTTTTGAGTCCTTAATGATGTGTCCAGTTTTGTAGTCAAGTTAGTCCTGTTGAGAGTTTTGTAATGAAGCTAGCTCAGCTAAGTTGAATTTAGTCCTGTAATAAGTTGAGTTGTCTCAACCTTAAGTCTTGTAAGTTTGCATTCAGTCCAATACAAGTCTAGTTATACAAGAGGAGGAGCATCAGCCAAAGCCTTCACCAGGCCCTCCCAGAGCAAAGCAAGACCAAGCCCATGAAGCTCCATATATGAAGATTCCAAGCATCACATGATACTAGGAAATATTCTAGGCACCCCAGCCCAAGGTTTCCAACCCACCAAGAGGCCCATTCACCCAAGATCCTTGATGGCTGCCCAAGTCCAATGGGAGATGCCCCTTGCTGCCCACATGCCCAAGCCCAACTCAATTAGGCATCCAAGCCCAAGAGACCAAGCCCAAGGCACCCCCTTGACCAAGTCAAAAGTGGAGAGGAGTCCACTTCCTTTTGGGATTCAAGTTCTACTTTTATTCAGCCTTGTAATCCTTTTCTTATTCACATTATGTACTCCTAGTCCTAGGCAAAGTTTGTAATCCTATCCGAACAAGGAGAGGGCATGGGAACATCTATAAATACCCCACCCCTCCCCCTCTTGTAATAATCTCTTTTCATGAATTAAAACTCTATTGAAACTTTGCTAGCTTGTGTTCTTGTGTTTTCTTTGAAGTGAGTGTGAGTGTTACTTATGAGCCCTAGTCCATCCAAACCATAGCCATCCGAAAGCAACCTTCTTCAAGCCTTGACATGCCTAAAGTGAAGAAGCCCTAGCCGACCAAAGCAAGGAGTCTTCTTCCCCCATCCAGGCCACCAGCTTCAACAACCCTGATTCAACCTTCTCACAAACCCTAATTCCATACTTTTGTTTCTTTGTTGTTCCTAACTGACCTCTGACGCTTGTAGGATCCCTGAGGTGTTCACCTCCAAAAAGAAGGCCCTCTTTGCATCTTTGACTAGATCTCAATAGCTTATTGATATAAGGAACCACATGCATGTCTTCCAGGCGACGATCCCGAGTGCAGTGTGACCCCGGCTTCAATCAGATCTTTAATCATCGTTCGGTACAATCCTTCCCCCTCATGATTTCAGATTTATTGAAGATACGCAATCCTAACCGGGGATTTCTCAATCATCGAGATTCTTCTTTTATTATTTTGCATGAGTTCATATGCGGGTATGTTGGATCTTTGCATTGCTAGTTTGCCTTCAAATCTTTACTTGATTTTAGGATATTAGCCTCTAAATTAAATCTTTAAAAAAATACAAAAAAATTAGTTTCTATTAATTCTTACATTCATGTCGATCTTAGGTTCATCCCGCATCACAAACCCTCCAGGTTCAGCTTGAGGAGGAAGCGGCCTGGACTACGATGGCCTTGCAGAAGGCCATGGCAACCATAGCATTAATGGAGGCGATGAAGAAGGAAGCCACCGAAGTTATCCCATGATTTAAGGCATTCGAAGCCTTCTAGGACAAGGTCACAAAGGTAGTCTTGGACTCCTACCACAAGGGGTTCAATGACTTCTGAGGTAAGGCCAACCATCTCTTTGGGCTAAAAGGGCTAGAAAATATCCTCCCCGAGCTGCCTATCCCCGGGGTGCCATGAACTCTTGCTACTAAGGTGGAGCCAGAGCCAAAGATGGAGTCCAGAGCAAAGGTCGAGGCCGGAGTCACCACCGCCCGGGATGCCCCCCAGTTCGATGCCGTGCCCGCATTGGGGAGAGTCACTCGTCGACCAGGAAAGGAGTCGGTGATTGAGACATGACATTTTTCTTTTTTTCTTTTTGTAACTAAATTTGAAAGGACTTCTTGGCCTGTTGGAGTCTTTATTGCTATGAGAAAAATTTTGATCAATGAACATGTTATTTTTTTACTTGCCAAGTACTCTTTCTTTTCTCTCCATGCTTGAGTTTTTAAATGGCTTCCCGGCCTGTCGGGAGCCTAGATTGATGTAAAGAGTATTTTGATAAATGAATATAATCTTTTTGTAACTGATGTGTCTCCTTTCATTCTTTATTTTTCTTTCTTTCTTATTTTCTTTTCTTTTTTTTTTTGTTTTTGCCTTGACATACTTTGAAGCATTTCCAAGGAATCCCTCGGACTGTAAAGGACTTATTTCTTTAATGAAGAACAAGCCTTACCTAGATTGTAAAGGGCTTATTTCTGAAATGAAGAACAAGCCTTACTCAGACTGTAAAGGGCTTATTTCTATAATGAAGAACAAGCCTCACTCGGTTGATGAACTTCATCTTGCTCTTTTCTTCCTTTAGCTTCTTTGCCTTTTTGCATGATAGGAAGGTAGGCTACATGGCTGCCATGTGTGAGTCTTCCTTGGTCCTGGCCATTTTGGGCTAATTTTGAAATCTTGGGATCAGCATGGAGGACTTTGAGAACACTCCATCCCTTCTCTGCTAGTCTTAAGGTGATGCAAACTTGAGTGCAGGGCTTCTGGAGATTCCTGGCTTGATTTGTCGAACTGTAAGTCAAGTAGTAGATAGCAGGGCTACGAAACCTTCCCGGGTTATATCTTTAGACCGTAAGGCAATTGAGTGCAGGGCTTCAGGAGTCTCCTAGCTTTGGAGTACAGGGCTTCATAAGTTTTCCAGCTTTGAGTGCGGGGCTTCATAAGTTACCCAGCTTTGGAGTGCGGGGCTTCGTAAGTTTTCCAGATTTGAGTATGGGGCTTCGTAAATTTTGACTTTGGAGTGCGGGGCTTCGTAAGTTTTCCAACTTTGAGTATGGGGCTTCGTAAGTTTTTGACTTTGGAGTGCGGGTCTTCATAAGTTTCCTAGCTTTGAGTACAAGACTTCATAAGTTTCTTGACTTTAAGTGCGAGGCTTCATAAGTTTCCCAGCTTTGAATATGGGGCTTCATAAGTTTCCTGGCTTTGGAGTATAGGGTTTGTAAGAATTCTGGCTTTGGAGTGTAGGGCTTTGTAAGTTTCCTATCTTTGGCCATCAGACTTGGAGTCGGGCGAGTGAGTTCCACATAGGTGGAAGACAGTGTTGTACCAATAAAGAACTTTAATAATTAAGGGAGAGCCTTACATTATTGGTAGCACATCCTTAAAATGTTGGCATTCCATGTTCGAGGGAACCGGTCATCGTTGAGCATAGCGAGGTAGTAGGATCCGTTCAACAGAGCCTCGACCACTTTATAGGGGCCTTCCTAGATTGGGGATAGCTTGCCACATTTTCCTGGTTATGATACTTCTACTCGCCTGAGGACCAGGTCACCTCGACAAAATGTCTTGGGCTTGATGCGGGCATTGTAGTAGCATGCTACCCGTTGCCGATATGCTGCCATCCAGAGATAAGCTTTGTCCCTTGTCTCATGCAGAAGGTCCAAGTTAAGAAGGAGGTGGGCTGGATTCTCAGACTCGTTGTACTGTTCTACTCGCAGTATGGGCAAACCACCCTCCACTGAAATCATAGCTTCTGCACCAAAAATGAGGTTGAAGGGACTCTCACCAGTTGCCATCCAAGGGGTTTGGGGGTGTGATAGGCCCACAGTACACTGGGAAGCTTCTTCTTTGAGGCTTGTGATTTCTCCTCCTAGGCCTTTCATGATCCTCCTAGCTTTAGTTGGGTTGGTCTTCACTTGGCTGGCTTAGTCCTCACTTGTATGAGTCATTACTGGACATGTACTAGACTTTGAAAAATGACTAGCTCAACATGAGCTGACTAGTACAGGACTCAAGTAAAAAAAATAACTTAGATGAACTAAGCTTTATTACAAATGGGCTTAAATGTAACTAAGTGATCCACAGAGGATTGAGATGCCTCTGTCTTATTCTGGTGCCTTTGGTGTCTGCACCAATTCTCCAAGGGAGAGAGAAACTCGACCCTATTGAGTGAAAATCAAGCTGGCTCACATATCTCTCGAGGAGGTCTGGGTTAAGGCATTGGAAGTCCTCTCGAGAAATCCATGAATTGCTTGACTCTGGCCAGCCTTACCATCGGACCAGGTAGCGTTGATAGCCACGGCCTCGGGTCGTTAAGGCTTGATCGTCCAGGATATGCTCGATCTGTTCTCCTCTCTCATGCCAATTTATTGGTGGACACTCTGGGATAGGGTCACTCTCAATGGAAGGAATGGGTCCAAAGGCCTCACTAGGTATTGCTGCAGGATCCCTGTACTCAATCAGGTCTGCGATATTGAAGGTAGAACTAATGCCCAAATCCAAAGGCAAATCTAACACATAGGCATTTGGTCCAATACTCTCTATCACTTTAAAAGGTCCGGCTCTATGAGCATGAAGTTTCTTAATGGTCCTGTGTGGGAACCGCTCAGGCCTAAGCCTAATCATGACAGAATTCCCTACATCAAATTCCTTGGCCCTTCTTGGGAATTAGCCAGTTTCTTATATGTTTCATTGCTTAGGTTATTTTTTGGCTAATGTCTTTATGCAAGTCTCTAATATACTGTGCAAATGATTCTGCAGACTCTGAGGCTCGTGCATGAATAGGTAAAGGAATCAGGTCAATTGGACAATTAGGCTTGTACCCATGGGCTATCTCAAAAGCACTCTTGCCCGTTGTCCTATTCATTGAGCTATTTCAGGCAAACTCTGCTCTAGGAAACAATAGATCCCGAGTTCCAATGTGTTCACCTATCAGGCATCTAAGGAGGTTTCCTAAACTATGGTTCACCACTTCAGTTTGAACATCTATTTGGGGGTGGTAGGCAATAGTAAACTTAAGCTTGGTCCTAACAGGTGCCACAGGGTTTTCCAGAAATAACTGGTGAACCTAACATCCCTATCAGATATGATAGTCTTGGGTAGGCCATGGAGTCTAACCACATGATCTAAGAAAAGCTTGGCTACTCTAAATGCATCAAAGGTCTGGGAATAGGGGATGAAGTGAGCTATCTTAGAGAATCTATCGACCACTACAAAGATAGAGCATTGTCTCTTCTGAGTCTTAGGTAATCCTAACACGAAGTCCATACTTAGGTCCTACCAAGGGCAATCAGGCACTGGTAAAGGTGTGTAAAGACCAGTGTTTGCTTCTGCTATTTGCAACAGCACACGTTCTACACTTGGCTATAATCAGTGCAACATGCCTTTTTAATCCTAGCCAAAAGAACTAGTCCTCTATCGCTAAGATTGTCTTATTCCTACCAAAGTGACCAGTTAAACCTCCAGCATGGGTCTTCCAAGTTAGGAACTCTCTAAGAGAAGTTCTAGGTATACAAAGTCAATTGTTTTGGAAAAAGTAGCCATCCTGAATGGTATACTCACTATGGGTACTGGATGGTCCTAGCCTGAGGGTCTGGTAAATGTCTCCAAAGTCTAGGTAGGTTTCATATTCATCCTTTAACCTATCAAACCCTATGACATGGGTGCTAACTGATCCTATCAGCAAAGACCTATGGCTAAGGGCATCTGCTACCTTATTTTCTGTTCCAGTACGCTGGTTCAGGATAAAGGTGTAGGCCTGAATGTACTCGATCCATTTACTGTGCCATGGGTTAAGTTTCTTTGGGAGTTTAGGAACCGAAGTGCCTTATGGTCAGAAAATAAGACAAACTCTTGTGGTAGTAAGTAATGTCTCCAATATCTAAGGGCCTGGACTACCACATAAAATTCTTTGTCATAGGTAGAGTACTTAAGTTTAGCCTCATTCAGCTTCTCACTGAAGAAGGCTACAGGGTGATTCTCTTGACTTAGTACCCCACCTATTCCTACTCCCGAGGCATCGCAAGCGACCTCAAATACCATAGTGAAGTCAGGCAATCTAAGGATGGGTGCATGGGTCCTCTTATCCTTAAGCTCTAGGAAGGCCTTATCAGCTGCTTTGGTCCACTCAAATATACCCTTCCTAATGCAATCCATTATAGGTGTGACGACTGTACTAAAACCCTTAATAAATCTCCTGTAAAAGTTTGCTAGGCCATGGAAGCTACGCACTTCATAGACACTAGTGGGTATGGGCCACTCAACAAATGTCCTAACCTTTTCAAAATCAGTGAAACCTCCCTCAAGGGTGACAACAAAACCTAGGAAGATAAACCTATATGTCATGAACTCACACTTCTTAAAATTGGCATAGAGACTATTCTCCCTAAGGGTCTGGCATAATAATCTCAGATGACTAAGGTAGTCCTCTTAGTCCTGCTGTAAATTAAGATGTCATCAAAGTAGACCACAACAAATTTTCTAGTATATTCTTTCAGGACTTGGGTCATAATCCTTATAAAGGTACTTGGTGCATTGGAAAGTCTGAAAGGCATCACAACCCACTCAAATAGGCCATCCATAGTCTTGAATGTGGTTTTCCACTCATCCCCAGGTCTAATCCTAACCTGATGATAGCTGCCCTTAAGGTCTATCTTTGAGAAAACTTTGGCTCCGGCCATCATGTCTAACATATCATCCAATCGAAGGATGGGAAACCTATATTTCACAGTTATTTTGTTGATGGCTCTACTATCTACATGTATCCTCCAGGTACCATCTTTCTTAGGGGTCAGTAGAGCAGGGACTGCACATGGACTCAAGCTCTCCCTAATGAAACCCTTCCTAAACAGTTCTCCTACTTTTTTGTAATTCGTGAAGCTCACTGGGGTTCATTCTATAGTGAGGAAGGTTTGGTAAAGTGGCTCCTGGGACTAAGTCTATTGCATGTTGGATGTCTCTAAGGGATGGTAATTGATCAGGTAAATCATCAGGGAAGACATCCTTAAATTCTTTCAGAGCCTCAACAATTTATTTAGGGTGTTCCTTTTGGGTCGACTCATTTATTTCTTTGGTGGTCAAGATCCAAATAGGGTTACCTTCAGTAATCTCTCTTTCTAACTCCTTAGCCTTAATCAGATTAACCCCAAGTTTCTTGTCCTTAAGGCTACTAGAACCCCTCTAACTGGGTCTCTAGGGGGAGTTGGGTGGATAACAAACTTATTCCCATGGTAGCTAAAAGCATAAACATTTGTTCAACCAATCAGGGTTGCATTATGATCAAGAAGCCAAGGTCGACCTAGAATGATACTACTTACTTCTATGGGGATGACATCACACCAAATCTTTTTCTCATAGGCTTGTAGTCTAACTAAGATTTGGCACCTAGCTTTAATCTTGATGGAGGTGGAATCTACCCAAGAAACTTTGTAAGGGCTAGGATGGGGAGCTGTGGTTAATCCTAAGGATTTAACTATATTGGCAGAGACGGCATTGACACAATTTTCACTGTCTATGATGATCTTAAGTATTTTACCCCCTACATTAAAAAAGGTCTATAGGATGTTAGTCCTATGCCAATCTTCCTTAACTGGGGTTTGGGTTAAGATGCACCTAACCACTCCTAATTGGTTCTCAAACTCAGGGTCCTCCTTCTCACCTTCATACTCGTCTAACAACTGGTCATCAGCCTCATAGATCTCTCCCTCTGGTTCAGCTACGGGTTCAGGCACCTCTTCCTCTAGCTCACCTAAGTGTAAGGCACTAACTAGGCATTTGCTAGCTAAGTGGCCTGGCTTTCAACATTTAAAATAGGTCTTTTGCGAATTGTTACTTCTATGGACCTCTACAGATTTTCCTCTATCATCTCTACGGGTCAAAGTAATACTAGGCTGGGGTCAACTCGGGTCAGGGTGACTCAGATTGGGTCAACTCGGATTAGGTTGGCTAGGGTTGGGTTGGCTATGGTGGGACTGGCTAGCTCTTGGATACTGACTAGGGTATCTAGTGGGCTCGGGTTTACAATAGACCGGCCCTCTCTGGAAATGCTCATGATCCCTAGCAATCTGATAGGCATGGTCTAGGTCTCTAACCTCTCTCATTTAGAGCTACCTCTTAATATCATCTCTCAGTCCAGCCCTAAACCTAGATAGAACAACATCCTCAGATTCATTAAGTCACATCGCATGGAATACTCATCAAATTTTGTGATGTACTCATCTACACTCCTGCTACCCTAATTCAATCGCTACCACTGATCCTTAAACCATACACGATTGATGGTGGAACGTATTTCCCCCCTAGCTTACCCTTCATGGCCCTCCAGGTGACTATGGGATCATGCCCTCATAGTCTAAGGGTCTCTCAACACTAGCCCCATTAAACCTGGCCTCCCGCCAAACTTAAGCTTAGCAAACCTAAACTTACGTCCTTAAACATATCATACCACTCAAAATATTGATCAATTTCTCCGTCCCAACTATATAGACCTTAGGTCAAGACAGCCATCAATGGTGGGGGCATCAAGTTTAATGTGTCTATAGGATCTATCTTCCTGGTCTACAAAATCCTGATTGGGTCTTCTAGGGCGAACATCGGGGATTGGGACACAATAATGGGATCTCCTAGGTTCAGCCTCAAAGTATGGATCAGGGTTTGGGGTCCTCCTAGGTTCAGTATCATGGTAAGGGTCATGGCGAGGGGTTCTCCTAGGATGGGGAGGTGACTCAGGATCTGGCTCAGGGTGACCCATGGGTTCTCTCTGTGGTCCCTACATGGTCCTCTACCTGATCAAACCTATTGGCTAAGTGTTCAAGTCTATTATTGGTTTGGGTAGTGGACTGAGTTAACTGAGTCATCTGGGTAGTCATTTGGGCCATTTGGTCAGCAAGGGCTTTAATCTGGGCTTCAAGATTGTCCATGGATTCAGAAAAAAGTGGAGATGGTGGATGATATGATGCCCCTGATCTAGTGCTCATGCAAGACTCAATACTAACTCGACTACAGTTGGCCGTCCCAAAAGACTGAACCCGATCTATGGGTGTCCCTAGCCCACTAGGGCAAATTAAGTCTAGTAAATTTAAGTTAGGCTTAGGATGGAATGCAAAGATGGTGGTTTTGGGCTAAGGAAAGGTAATGACCTCTTTCCCTTATCTGGCATAAAGAGAGTGCCCTTAAAGTAATTTATGCAATGATGGCAAGCAGATGAAGATGCAAATTAGGGTTTAGATGTTTTTGGCATTTTTTAGAATATATGTAACTTTTTTTTTTTTGAGATTTTTCTTAAACAAGAATATAATTGCATATTATGCTCTAATATGCAGGAAATATTCTAAAAATAGATATTCAAAGATTATACTAAAAAAACCCTGAACATTCCGAAATCGAGTTTGCTGCCAAAATAGAGTAGAACTGTTCTTAGGTAGTGTTTTGGCTGAGAAAATTTATATATTGAAATAATTTTTGAGAAAATCCTGGAAAATACCTTGAGTTATGAGGAATCCACAAAATAAATTTTATAATTTTATGACTTCTATACAGCTAAAACAATTAAAATAACAAAGTATATTTGAAAAAGGCTGAAAAATGAAAACCCTAAGAACTCCTTGTGTTCTTCTTCCCGAGCCAATTCACAGCGGCACCCCTACTACCATAGGAGATCTTGTCAATTGGGGAAGAGGGTTTTGAAGCCCTAATAATCTCCTATGACCGGACGGCCATGGTGAAGTGCCCGATCCGAGTATCCAAAGAGAACCGAGCACAAAACAAGCTCTGAAACCAAATTGATGCGGAACCTATATATGCATGCAAGTATTTTTTTTGTATTTTTAATGTTAAGTTGTATGATTAATCCCGAAGAACATACCAAAAATCTAAGCAGGGAAAACTACACAAGATAAGAAACTAAAGCATGCAAGATAGGACCTAAAAGCAACAGAAAGAAAAGGACCGCCGAGGCTCAGAAGCCCCGGTTGGGCTAGTTCACCTACAATAAAGCTACTGGTGGCAGAGGGGATGTACCTGGCAATGGTGGAAGCACCTGGTGTAGATCGTATGCGAAGATATTGCTCTCACTCTGGATGCAGCATGGAAAACAAGCCAAAGACCCGTGGATACTCGGCTTTCTACTCGGTGGTTCAATTACGGCCTGACTGAGTCGATGGATTCGTTGGAGTAGAGGGACCTACAAATGACCTGTCAGGGGTTAGAAAACATAGAAGAGAAGAAATAAGGAAAATCGCAAAGGGAAGAGGTTGTTTGGAGTGGGCGGCCAGGGCAGGCTTTGGAGAGCAGGCTGGCGGCATGAAGTAATCATAAGGCACCAAGAAGAGGATAGGCTCATACAGAACCCCTTAAGCACACAGTAGGGTAACCACAGCAATTGGAGAATCAAAGATTATTTCATACATCAAAATTAGTTCTCATACAAGAGACTATGGTCCTTTAAATAGACTCATAGTCTTGGCCCCTAAGTAAGGATATAATAGTCATTACATAGGAATCCTATTCCCACCCAAACCCTAGCTAGAAAATAAGGAAAAATAGGTAAAATAAATCCCTACAATTTCTCTCCTTCTCTTTCCTTGGTTGGCCAAGGGAGGTGACCCTAGTGGCTGACTAAGGATGGTGAGCATAAGACCTTGGCACCACTTTCTCCTCTCTTGTGCTTGGGCTGGCCTAGATTGCTTCAGGCTGCATTTCAGGGCTTCAAGGTCTCGGGCTTGTCTCTCGAGCTTCTGATTTCTTCTCTGAGGCTTGTGATTTCTCCTCATAGGCCTTCTATGATCCTCCTAGCTTTAGTTAGGTTGGTATTCACTTGGCAGGCTTGGTCCTCACTTGTATGAGTCATTACTGGACATGTACTAGACTCCGAAAAATGACTAGCTCAACATGAGCTAACCAGTACAGGACTCAAGTAAAAAAAACAACTTAGATGAACTAAGATTTATTACAAATAGACTCAAATGTAACTAAGTGATCCATAGAGGGTTGAGAAACCTCTGTCTTATTCTGGTGCCTCTAGTGTCCGCACCAATGCTCCCTTATGGAGGTCCAAGTCTAGAAGACAAGGGCTAGAAGAATAACACTCAAACTCTTTTTTTTCATTTATAAGCATTAACCATACAAAGTAGGGTAAGGCCCTTTATATAGGAACCTTAAGACCCATTCAAAATTTAAATGAAAAAAACATTACAAGGCTTCATGAAGAGGGTGCCCAAAAAACTCAGATTTTTCTTCATAAAATCCTTTCTTGGCCAGCCTTGAAATGGAGGAGTGCTTGATTCGGGGGAGTAAGAAGGGGAACATGTCTTCAAGAATCATGGGCGCCCACTTCATCTTTGCTTGTTTCCTTGACCATCCAAACTTTTATGGAGAAAGGCTTGATGGGGGGGCATGAAGCATGGACCTTGTCTTGGCACCTTTGGACTTTTGAATTTCTTCCATGGTTGATCAAACACTTTGGTAAGAAAGCTTGATATGGGGCTTGCAACAAGGATCATATCTTCCCATATCTTCTAGATTTGAATTGGCGCCCATGTTAATGAGTTTCTTCCATGGCCGACCGAGCACTTTGGAAAGATGGCTTGATATGGGGGCTTGAAACAAGGATCATGTCTTCACATATCTTCAACTCCCATTGACCTTCCTTGGCCATCCATGTCTTCTTTGGAAAGAGTCTTGATAGGGGGAGGGAGGGGAGGCTTGGATCAAGAGAGGTTGTCTATAAAAATCAGCAATTCCTTCATGCCTTGGCCGTCCACTTGTCATGGTGATGTGCCACCACATGTGATGGATGAGGTGGTGCTCCAGGGCTGAAGTGGCTTCCTTCAAGGCGTGGGAGCTAGCTTGACCTATTAATAATTGGACTAGACTTCAATGACCACTCCTTCAAACAGGATTGGGCCTAATCATCAAGTAGACTCGGGCTTGGATCAATTTAGCTAAATACAAGACCCATTGACCCAACTTGACCTAATTGGTCAAGGTATAGGACTAAAATAAAAATACATGACTCAAAGTAAATATTGCCTAGGCTTGAAGCCTTATTATAGAACCCAATCAATTGAAAACCCTAATCCAAGATCCATAGAGGGTTGAGAACCCTCTGCCTGATCCTGGTGCCAGCACCAAAAACTTCTCTTCTTCTACTAGACCAGGTGGTAGTTGGGGTCGACGTTCAGCCTGTGGGTGATCACTTCTAGTGGGATCCTGGGCATGTCTGCTGCAGTCTAGGCAAAGACATCTGCATTGGCTTGCAAGAAGCAAAGAAGACAGGATCTCTCCTCCTTGGGTAGTAGGGCTCCCTCTTGCACGATCTTCAGGGAATCCTCTTTTAGAGAAAAAATAGTAGGGGCTCAACCAGGTTGCCCTTCAGCTTCAGCTCCATCATGCTTGGTTGGCCAATGGCTAGGCTCTGGCCGGCCCCTCATGATCCTGGGATGGTCATAGATAGTGTTGGACCGATTGTTGGAACCCTCTCATCTCACCAATCCCCCAAAGAATGGGGAACTGGATGAGGAGATGCCTGGTGGAGATGGTAGCATCAAGCAGATTGAGTCCAGATGCCTCAGGATAGCATTGTAAGGTGAAAGAAGCCTCATGACAGTAAATGTTTTCAACACTGTGCTTTACCGAGATGGCATCCCGGTGGTTACTAGGAGTGTAATCTCTCCTTCAACTCTGATCGAATCTTTAATGAAGCCCACTAAGGGCATGAATACTAGTTTTATTTGGTCAGTGGACAAGTTCATCCTTGCAAAAATATCATAAAAGATGATGTCAGTAAAGCTTCCAATGTCAACCATGATTCACTTTAGAGGATGTTTAGCTTTCATCATTTCTATGATGACAGCATCATTATTTGAGTCATCTACCCTAGCCAATCCATCTCCTGCATAGAGGAGTACATCATCACTTCCCTCTCTCCTACTAGCCCTCTTTGAGCTTCTCCCTACCCCCAGGAGATCATCCCCACCAGCTTCTAAGTAGGGTGGTTATCAATGGTGAGCAGTTGGGGCTCTTCATTTTGGGCTACTAGGGTATTTCCTCCCTCCATGTACTTTCCAAGGTAGCCATGCTTAATTAGATCTTCTATCTCCCTCTTCAGGTGGCGGCATTCCTCGATATGATCGCCGTGGTCCTGGTGGAAGTGGCTGTAACAGGATCTATCGCATCCAGTAGATGGCCTCAATGGAGGAGGATGGTGTCGGAAGTGCTCACCCTCAATCTCCATCAGGATCTTTACTTTCCAGGCAAGGAGAGGAGAAGTGAAACATCTCCCTTGGCAGGGTCGACCCTAGGCCTGGCCCCTAGCCATGGGGCTGACGTAGCCTTCTGGGTGTGGGGCCAGATGTCTTCCCCATGGCTTGCCTCTTCAATGGCCTCCTGTCTAGCTCCCTTCTGGTATGGTCGGCCTCCTTCGCATGGATATACTTATGGGCCCAGAGGAGGAGCTCCGAGTAAGTCTTGGAAGGCTTCTTGTCAAGGGAGTAGGTGAAGCGGGAGGTCCTAAGTCCCTGCTTCAGGGCAAGCATAGTTACTGGCTCATCGAGGAGATAGATCTCCAGGGTGATAGTTTTAAAATAGGACACGTAGTCTGGAGGGGCTCTCGATCTTGCTGGCAGATCGAGAAGAGACTATCGGCCTCACATGGCACCTTCCTGCATGAATCAAAGTGTGCCATGAACTTTTTTTATAATTATAAAATGATGCTGGATGACTCTAAGATTGCTAAACATGCAAGAAAAATAATAAACTAATTTTTTATTAAATTTTTATAATTTTAATTTGCACGCTAAATTTTCAATCAAGTAAAGACTAGCATGATGAATAGCAATGCAAAGAAATCATCATAATCGCAGGCATGCTGATGCGGGATGGGAAGCGGGAGATTGCTGGCGAGCATAGAAGTCACCAGGGGATTAGGGCTTGTACTCGAGAACAAGGAACCAGGACGTCACACCTACTCCAATCCAGAGAAGAACTCAAACAAAGATCAAAATAACTTTAATTTTTATTCATAGGAGAAAAGATATTTCATACAAGAGGGGAGGGGTGGAATTTATAGATTCATCCAAGGGCACATGACTTGAGGGCTAAGAAACCTTGACTTATGGGCCAAGAAACCCTGATGGACCTGGTCAATAGTGGGCCTTTGTCTTGGACGAGAGCTCTCTCTCTTGTGGGCTTGGCGGCATGAAAGGGCCCAGGTGCATGAAGGCCAGCTCTGTTTGGGGGGGCCTGGTGAATCTACTGGCTGCTGACTCTCCTCTTGAACATGACTTGAATGAACTCGATTGGACTCGACTAGACTAAAAGTAACTGGACTGACTAAGTGGACTCAACTAACTTTGTTGTCTCACTTTATTACAAGACTCAATTGGCTCACTTTGACTCAAGTGACACAGGACTAATGGACACAAATAAAATAAAATGAAATAGACTATAGGTACCCATCATTCCCCTGCGATGGGGAGAACTCGACTCCGTCAAGTCAGGCTCAGCGGGGTTGATGGAACCGAAACCAATAAGAAAAAAAGACTCTGATGCTGGGTTCACCCATTTTATTTTTATTTTTTTTCAACTTATTTTCCTTCTTCTCTTTTTATTTTTTTTTTTTTTTATCTCTGCTCTAAAAATTGTGCAACTCTGGAAGTTGTGCGATGCTGAAATCCATGTTGCTCCAGAATCGTGCTATTCCAGAAACCGTGCTGGTGTGGGCACCAAACCTCTAATTAGCGTTTCAATTTTTGGGTCCTATAATAAAGATTCAAGCCTAAGCATTGTAAATTTTAGTCATGAATATAGTCTCAATTATTTTTGTTTAGTCCTGTACATTGACCAATTTGGTCAAGTTGTGTACTGAATTGAGTCCAGTCCGAGTCTGGTTCTAAGCCGGAGTGGTCTTTGAGTCCAGTTCAACTACGATTGGGCGGAGCCTTGAAGGTCAACATGTCAATCTTAGGGCACCACTTCACCACCCCATGTGGCACCACTTCATCATCCCATGTGGCGCCACCTCATCCAGCCATGTGGGCAGCACAAGCGATATTTTCTTGGATGCCAAATGGAGACACATCAAATATCCTTTCCTCCTTTCCCTCCCTCGATCAAGCCACTTACTAAAGGAGTCATGGGCAACCAAGGAAAGGTTGAAGAGAAAGGCTTTGTTCCAAGCCTCATATCAAGCTTCTCTCCAAAGAAGGGTGAGCAACCAAGGAAAGGTGAAGACAAAGGCCTTACTCGAAGCCTCATATCAAGCTTCTCTCCAAAGAAGGTGAGCCACCAAGGAAAGAGGGAGACACAAGCCTTGTATCATGCCTTTTTTCCAAATTGAAGGTCAACTTTCCAAGTCCAAGGGAGCCAAATTCCTTCTTCCAAGCCCATTATCATGCCACACCCAAATCACAAGAGGCTTTGGTTGGCCAAGGAGATTAAATTCAGATCTTTTTGGGATTTTAGAATATTTTGGCACCTTATCAAGAGAAGAATTTGTATTTTTCATTCAAATTTTGAAAGGGGTCTTAAGGTGATATATAAAGGACCTTACCCCTTCCCTTGTAAAAAAAAATGATGATGAATGAAAAGTAAATATTTGAGAGCCATTCTCTTTGTTAGTTGCCTTCGTTCCTTAAGAACGTCGATCTCCGTGAGGGAGCGCCTTTGCCTTCGGGCGTCGGGAGGTATGAGGCCTCGAGTTACTTTCTCTTCCACAAATCCATCTTCCATCTTTGAGTTCGAAGGCCACTAGATGATCCATCTAGGTGCCCAGTAAGAAGACCCCCCAATCAACATCATCTCCAACCTCTCTTCCGTTATTTTTTCCTGATACTTATTGATTCCTAATATGTCTATTGATTGTTCACAGGTCCTCCAGGCACCACAAATACAAAGTCAGTTTCCCTTGCCTTCGAGACCTTGGATGGAAAGCCGATGCATCCGTGGGGGTTGAAGGCTCGATCATCCAGGCCATATCCGCAAGAGCTAGTGAACTTGGCATCGGGCACTTCAGAGCTTTTGAGGTTTACAACCATAGAACTCCTAAGTAGATATTGATCCAAGAGCTAAGTCATATGAGGTTTCTCAATCTCGGGGTCCACTTTTTATTCTTGCTTAGGGGCTAATTTACATGCTAGTAGTTCTTATCATTACCGAATCCCCAGATCTGTTGTTGTCTTTTCTTCGGGAATCCTAAATACATAAAAAAACTAAAAAATCACTAGGAAAAAAAAAACCACTTGCATCATTCCTCATCTTCGCATCTAGTTAGTCCCGCATCATGTTTCATCATCCTATGTGGCGCCACCTCATCCAGCCACGTGGGCGGCACAAGTGAGTTTTTCTTGGATGCCAAATGGAGACACATCAAATATCCTTTCCTCCTTTCCCTCCCTCCATCAAGCCACATACTAAAAGAGTCATGGGCAACCAAGGAAAGGTTGAAGACAAAGGCCTTGTTCCAAGCCTCATATCAAGCTTCTCTCCAAAGAAGGGTGAGCAACCAAGGAAAGGTTGAAGACAAAGGCCTTGCTCCAAGGCTCATATCAAGCTTCTCTCAAAAGAAGGGTGAGCAACCAAGGAAAGAGGGAGACACAAGCCTTGCATCATGCCTTTTTCCCAAATTGAATGTCAACTTTCCAAGTCCAAGGGAGCCAAATTCCTTCTTCCAAGCCCATTATCATGCCACACCAAATCACAAGATGCTTTGGTCAGCCAAGGAGATTAAATTCAGATTTTTTTGGGATTTTAGAATATTTGGCACCTTTCAAGAGAAGAATTTGTATTTTTTATTCAAATTTTGAAAGGGGTCCTAAGGTGCCTATATAAAGGACATTACTCCCTCACTTGTAAAAAAAATGTTGATGAATGAAAAGAAAAAGATTTGAGTGCTACTATTCTTGTTTGTTGCCTTCATTCCTTAAGAACATCGATATCCATGAGGGAGCGCCTTTGCCTTCGAGCGTCAAGAGGTGTGAGGCCTCAAGTTACCTTCTCTTCTGCCAATCATGAAAGGATTATGCCCTAAAGGCCAATCGAAATGTTGTATTTCGATGGGATTTTCTTTTGTATCCCAAACCAGTGTATTGACATTATCAATTAATAAAGGCATTTTTTTTCAGCACATGCTGTCTTATTAATTTTATTAAGATATGATGAACCCCATATATTAGGGCTATGGTTTCAGGATTATGATGAGATCATACTAGTGAGATCTAAAGCCTTAAAATCCAAATCTAAAATATTCCTGGTCGATGGGATATTAAGTAGGGGATCAATGTTTCCAGTAAGACCAGCACATCCAATGTATGCTTGGTGAAGAGGGTGACTGATCTCATAGTCACTTATGTTTCACACTAATACTAGGATGTGGGTGCTCATTAGAGAATAAGTTCACTGAATAGATCAAGCTTGAGAACATCTAATGGAACCTTATCTATTTGTCAATAGATAGTTCTCATAGTAGGAGTTGTGCATGTGGTCCTTTGACCTGAGACTGCTATGGTACCTTGTATGCATGAATCCATACCTTGGTTTATACTCAATCATGACACTGAGTCATGCATGGGATGATACTGGGTATGGTCAATTGCATATGGAGGTTGTGAGTAGGTTCAAAAAAGAAATCGATCAATCCAGTAAGAGGGAACGCATCCAGCTGATTTCAATCAAATGATGATTCGGGAAATCTTTGATCAAAGTATGAACAATAGAAATAGTTTTTAATAGTTCATTAATGAATCATAATTATCAGATTGAGCAAGAAATGAATATGAAATTGGATTTGACAAGTATCCATATCCATAGTCATATTTAGGGTGCAAGTAGATCGAAGGACTGAATTGCCCGGTAACTCACCACTGAAGGGTATTTTGGTAAATCCACCAGAATTTCTCATCTTTCGGGTAGGCATGACATGTTGCTAGACATCAATCTTGTCTAGTAGGTCTTCATGAACTAATTGATTTGGTTTCATGAGTCAATTCGATGTGTGATTCGAATTGACAATTAAGTGAGCCAATTTGACCTAATTAGGTCAATCGGGTTCGATTAGATCGAATCGGCTCAAACCTAAACCTACTGCTGGCTAGATGTGGAACCCAATGGGTCACACACAATAGATACTTAGCCAAGGAAGTCATTCATTATTTAATTAGGGTCATAGGATCCTAATTGGTTAGCCGAATTACATACTAGCATATGTAGGCTAACCAAATTCCTAACCCAATTGGATTGGGTCCGGTTGCTTGCTAATTGGGCTAACCTAATTATGGAAAACCTAAATTAGTTTGAGTCCTTAGTGGGGCTAGCCTAATCAGAGCTAAATCTGATTTTAATTTGGATTTAAGGAAATTTTAGGTGCCATACATGAAGAGTCCCAATGGCATGGGACTCTTGGTACCTAAATGATACCTTAACTTCAAAAGGGCACAGAATGAGATATAGATCTCTCATTTTAATATAATTTATATGGTCGGAAAGGAAATTTTATACTCTTCCAAGGATACCCATATTGCCTATGTTTTGACTGGTCAACATTCTTTGAAATTTGCATGGAAGAAGGATGGCGTGCGCGGTGCATGAAGAGTTGCAACTCTTCATGTGGCGCACGGTTATGATGGAGAGTCCTTCTGCTATCAGGACTCTTCATAATCTTCGATGTTTAGAGATTGAAGAGGCACCTCTTGGCTTCCTAGGAACCAGTAATTGACATGTGGCAAGTGACAATTCATCCAGATAAAAGAAGCAACATGAATAAGGCCTTCATGCATGAATGGGCTTATTAGATATGTTTTTTCAAGCCAGATAACTTCTCTTCGGTCTTGAAAAATCATATCTGATGAACGGGGGGACTCCCACTACTCTCCCACTTACCTGGCTAATAAGATTAACTTAATTCTTGATTGATATGCTTAGTGTAATACTCACTACATTAGGCCTTCCTTCATGCCAGGTCATTATTATGTCATGATCCGTATTAGTTTGTTGTGTACACACAAGGCCTATTATGGTGACTAACACAATTTTGGCTTGGTGCATTTGATACTTATGGCATGATTTAATATAATACTTTATTGTGTACATACAAGGGTTTTATTATTATTATCATGACTATAAAGGAATGAAGGGTCTTACTTAACTAAAATATTATAGTTTGTTGTGCACACACAAGGCTATTAATATTTTAGAGGCCAGGATATGTTGAGAATTATATGAGTTACAATTGGAAAGAGTTTTCCTACCTTTGAACTTATATAAGATTTGTTGTGACACACAAGGTCTTTATAAGGAATTAGGATCTCAACCCCACTAAGAAAACCAATTAGGGTTTCTCGATCATCGTATAGAGGGTTATGATGCTCGATGAAATAGTGGGAGACAAAATTAAGTTAAAGTTCTAATTTAATTATGTTTTGTCAACATTGGTTGTTTGCTTATGTTATGTTCTTTGTTAATGTAGATTAAATGGCTTCTTCACTCTCACTCCGTAGTATACTTGATGGCAATAAATTGACTGGACCGAACTTTGTTGACTGGTTGAGAAACCTAAAGATAGTACTAAGCCAGGAAAAACATTCCTACATTCTTGATACCCCTACCTTTGAACCTTTAGGGGAAGAGCCTCGCAAGAGAAAAAGACCACATACAAGATGTTGCAAAATGACTCACTCACTGTCAAATGTATCATGCTTGCCTCTATGACCAATGAGTTGCAGATGCAACATGATAGCATGGACACTAACTCCATACTGCTCAATCTAAAAGCTATATGGAGAACATAATCGAACTGCTAGATATGAGATATCTAGCAGTTGTTCCTTGCGAGAATGATAGAAGGTACATCTGTACAAAACCACGTACTGATTGTTATTGACCTGATCACTTGATTAGGGCAATTTGGTTTTGTTATGGATGGGAGTTAAATCAGGATTTGATCCTGTAGTCACTCCCGAGAGTCATTTTCATAGTTTGTTCTTAATTATCATATGAACAAACTTAACACTTCCTTGCCTGAGTTATTAAACATGTTAAAAATAGCAGAGAGCCATTTAAAGAAAAATAAGGCTCCACTTCTTCTTATGGATGGCATCAATAAGAAGAGTCAGGCAGAAAGGATTCCAAGAGGAGATTGAACCCAAAAAAGGGGCATCAAGAAGAAGAAAGGAAAGAAGGCCTCTGGACAGATGACCTACTTTCACTATGGCAAGCCAGGTCATTGGAGGAGGAACTGCAAGGCTTACCTTGTAGGTGTGAAGCCTGGTGCATCGGATGCACCAAAAGGTATGAAAGAAGTTCATACTATTTTGTCATTGGATTCTTCCATTTCAAATACTTGGGTATTGGATACCGCCTATGGTCATAACCTCTGCAAATCATTGCAGGGGCTGTAAAGACTTAGAGTATTGAAGGAAGGAGACTTCGAGCTCTATGGTGCTAGAGGAGAGTCCATCCAAGAAGAGGCCATAGGGACTTATATCTTGAAGTTACCTTCGGGGAAGATTTTAAAGCTGAGAGATTGTTACTATATGCCTAAGGTCATTAGAAATATCATATCTGTACCCTTGTTACTTAGACAAGGTTATACTATGAATGTGATGAGCAATGGTTGCTCAATCTACTTTTCTAATGAAATTATATGTTGTGGCGTATTTTGCAATGGTCTTTTAACTCTATCCACTAATGACAATATACTTCATGTAAGTAACAAATCTAAGAGAGATGATGTAAACAATACTTTACTCTGGCACCATCGGCTTGGACATATTAGTGAGACTAGGATTAGCAAGTTATACAAGGAAAATTTTCTTAATCCTTATGATTATGAATCATTAGGAACTTGTGAATCATGTCTCATGGGTAAAATGACCAAGACTCCATTTAGTGGACATAGAGAAAGGACAATTGAGTTATTAGGACTCATACATACAGATGTATGTGGGCCTATGACAACTTAGGCCAAGGGTGGATACTCTTATTTCATCACATTTACTAATTACTTTTCAAGGTACAGATTTGTGTATCTTATGAAACATAAGTCCGAAGCCTTTGATAAATTTTTAGAGTATCAAAGTATGGTAGAGAAACAAACGGGGATAGAATTAAAATACTTCGATCAGATCGAGAAGGTGAATACTTATCCATCGAGTTTTTTGATCACCTTAAAGAAAAGGGAATTATCTCTGAATGGACCCCCCTTACACACCACAATTAAATTGTTGCTGAAAGGAGGAATCGTACCTTATTAGATATGGTACGGTCCATGATGTGCTTCAAAGAGTTATCTGTTTCCTTCCTGGGGATATGCCTTGGATACCGTGGATAATATCATAAATAGAGTACCATTTAAATCTGTCTCTAGCACTCCATATGAGATATGGAGGGGTAAGAAACCTAATCTTAAGTATCTTAAGATTTGGGGATGTCCAGCCTATGTCAAAAAAATTTTGGACATAAGCTGGATGCTAGAGCAGATAAGTGTCTATTTGTAGGATATCCTAAAGATAGTATAGGATATCTGTTCTACCACCCTACTGAACAAAAAGTTTTTGTCAGTAGGCATGCCACTTTTCTAGAGAAAGAGTTCATTCTATAAAAGGGCAGTGAGAGAAATATTGAACTTGAAGAAGTTCAACAAATAGATACATCTCAACCAAATGATAACATAGTTAGTATAGAACTAGAACACACCACTCCTATCCGTAGGTCTGATAGGGTGCATCATGAACCTAAGAGGTATGGGTTCATTATTGAAAATAATGAAGCCCGGATCATTGAAAATGATGAGCCTCTAACCTATACGGATGATGTCATGAGTAGGGACTCAGACAGATAGCTGGAAGCCATGAGATTCGAAATGGACTCCATGTATGTCAACCAAGTGTGGACTTTGGTTAATGCACCAGAGGGTGTTAACCCTATTGGATGTAAATGGGTCTATAAGAAAAAGATTGGGGTAGATGGCCAAGTCGAAACTTATAAAGCCAGATTAGTGGCTAAGGGTTTCAAACAAAAACAGGGAATAGATTATGATGAAACATTTTCTCCTGTTGCCATGCTCAAATGTATTCGGATCATGCATGCTATAGTAGCATATCATGATTATGAAATCTGGCAGATGGATGTGAAAACCGTATTCCTTAATGGTTTCCTTGAGAAAGAGATCTATATGTCACAGCCAGAAGGTTTTATCTTGGAGACTATACCTAATCAAGTATATAGGCTGAAAAAATCCATTTATGGATTAAAGCAAGCATCCAGGAGTTGGAACATCCGACTTGATAAGACAGTCAAAGAGTTTGACTTTATCAAAAATGAGGATGAACCTTGTGTGTACAAAAAGACTAGTGGGAGTGCCATAGTTTTCTTGGTTTTGTATGTGGATAACATACTCCTCATTGGGAATGATATCCCAATGTTACAATCAGTCAAGGTATGATTATCTAAATAGTTTGACATGAAAGACTTGGAAGAAGTATCCTATATACTGGGTATCAAGATCTATAGTGATAGATCTAGGAGGATGCTAGGCTTATCCCAGTCTAGGTACATTGACCAAGTGCTAAAGAGATTTAGTATGGAAAGAAGTAAAAGAGGTTACTTGCCCATTGGTCATGGCATACATCTTTCTAAGAAGATGTCTCCTAAGACACCTGAAGAAAAATAGAATGAGTTCTATACCTTATGCTTCGGTTGTAGGATCTATAATGCATGCTATGTTATGTACTAGGCCTGATGTGGCATATGCCTTTGTTATAGCCAGCAGATTTCAGGCTGATCCAGGAGAGGATCATTGGAAGGCTGTGAAAAATATTCTTAAGTACTTGAGAAGGTGATGCAGAACGAAAGAAGAGATACGATGCGGAAGTAAATTAAGACTAATTATTATTATTTTTTTTTTTTTATTTTCAGAAGTCAGCTTTGACTCAAAGGAAAGTTAAACTACATTGAAAGAAACTATGTAATAATTAAAAGCACAATTTAAAGAAACCAGGTTATCAGAGTAGTTCAGAAGTAAAGGATCGCTGGGGATTGAGAAACTCCCAGACCTAGGGTTTCGCTCTGAACTTTCAACAGGACAGAAGTAAAGAGAAGAGAAGGGTTACAGACCAGGCAGTGATCTTCACAGAGTTTAGTGGAAGGACTCTCTTGAGCAGATTGTTGGATCCCCGGATTCAGATATCTTCGCAATGGATCCTCCAATACTGGCCCTTTGCAAAGTTGGCTTCTTCAGAACTCAAGATCATGGAAAGAAGAAGAACATGTTATGGAACCAGATACTCAAGGAAGGATTTACCAGATAGTAGAACTTGAAAGCTGATGTTGCTGAAATCCTGATTCTCCTGGAATGCTGATCTGATTTCCTCTGGATTTGCTCTGTCTTCAAAGTAGCTGAACTGGACCTGGATGCTGGTGGTCAGACTCTACTTGGAGAGAGGGGCCGTGAGAGATGGGGTAGGATAGGGGTTTGGTGGAGTGAAGAGGATGATGGGCGGCTAGGGTTTGGAAGTGAAGTGGCTAACCTAGGGTTTTGGGGTTGGAGATCTCACACCTCCTCAAGGTTCCTAAGTAAACCGGATTTACTCCCTCACGGAGCTCAACACCTGGATGCAAGTGCGGAAGAGAGAAACATAAAGTTGCTCACACAAAATTTGAATTCATTCATCAGTTGTTTTCTAAAACTTACAAGAGGGGTTTATTTTATAGGTCTTTACAAGAGGTCAGGGTTTTACATCTCCCATAGGGACTAATAGGATGGATCTTCAAATTAGGCTTGTAGAATCAAATCCTTCTCATATGGCCGGCCAAGAGCTTCCATAAGTGTTGATTGGTGGCTCCAAATGGTAAGTAGTTGGCACCTCCTAGCCTTGCTCTTCAAGAAATTTTTTTTCCTTCCATGGCTCAACTCTTTTGGACACCTCCTTTTTTTTTCCCCAAGTCATGGCTCTTCCAACTTTGCTTTGGTCTTTTAGGCATGGATTGGGCGCCCCCTTGAAGAGCTCCCCAAGAAATGCCTCTGTCCTCCTTTAGCTTGGCCTTTTAAGGTATATATGGGTGCTCCTTGATTTTGGCTTCAAGAAAAATTCTTGCTCCCTTGGCTGTGGGGACCAAGACACTGGGATGGAGATGTGGCACCTCCTGGACTCTGGCGTGTAGCTGGGAGTGTGGCACCCACATGCTTGGGCTTGGGAGAAAATGTGGCACCCTGGAGAAGACCTAGACCACTTCTAGGACTTGTACTGAGTCAACATGACTCAATAAATTTATATTGCAGGGAAATACAGACTCAAAAAAATGA
This sequence comes from Areca catechu, assembly GCA_021397845.1. Classification (NCBI taxonomy): domain Eukaryota; kingdom Viridiplantae; phylum Streptophyta; class Magnoliopsida; order Arecales; family Arecaceae; genus Areca; species Areca catechu. The sequence continues at coordinate 136,419,817 of CM038051.1, read as the reverse complement.
GGACCAAGTCAACCCTTATTACAAAACCAGAAAATCCTAATTCTTCAGGCAAGGTCAATCAGAGATCCAGATGGAGCCTTGAAGTCTTCTTCTGAGTCTGGTGCCCGCACCAATTCTCCCGGGATGGGTGGAACTCGACCCTGTCGAGTATGGATAAAGCGGCTCTGGTATCTTTCAAGAGGTCTGAGTCCAATTCTTGTAATTCTTCTCGGGAGATCCAAGAGTCTTCAAAATCTGGCCTTCCTTGCCAGCGGACCAGGTATCTTTGGTATCCTCTATTACGAGTAGAGATAACCTGATCATCCAGGATCTTTTCAATCTGCTCTTTCCTCACAAGCCAGTTTGTTGGTGGACATACAGGGTCAGGATCACTCTCAATAACAGGATTAGGTTTCAAAGGCTTAATAGGAATCACAGCTGGCTTCCTATACTCTACTAGTCTGTAATATTAAAAGTAGATCTATTGCCTAGTTCTGGAGGCAACTCGAGCACATAGGCATTGGATCCTACTCTCTTCACTACTCTAAATGGTCCAGCTCCTTAGCATGTAACTTTCTAACGGTTCCAGGAGGAAACCGTTCAGGCCTTAACTAATCAACATAGTCTCCCTCAACAAAAGTTTTGACTCGCCTTTGAGAATCAGCCAACTTCTTATAAATTCATTACTTTAAATTTATTTTGGCATGAATTCTTTATGCAAGTCCTTACATGCTATGCAAGTGCATCAAGAGACTTGTGTGTGGGCTAATAGTGAAATCAGATCATGTGGTGTGTGAGGCTTGTATCCATGAACAATTTCAAAGGGACTCTAGCCTATAGACCTATATTGATCGAAATATTATATGCAAATTTAGCCCTGGGTAAATACAAATCCCAATTCCTGGTATTCTCACTCAACCAAAATCTGAGACAAAGCCTAGTAAAGGGTCAAGAAAAACTAAACTAGACTGACGATGCATTCCTAAAGAATGGACTTTATCCAAAGGAACCCTAGGTCTAAACCTAGCAAACTAAGGCTCTCTAGTTTGACCTTGGGTCGGAGGAGGGCATGCAGAGTATGAAAACGTATTATGGATGCCTAGTAGGTGCCATAAGGTCTTCAGAAGTAGGTGGCAAACCTAATAGGTTCTAAGGAGTCTTGCAACCTAGAGATCTCAGTAAAGTGTAATCCCATAGCTTTAGAAACATGAGAAGATTCAAGGAAGGGAAGGAAATAAGAATCAGAGTTTGAGGTGGCTTATCGGAAACAAGAAACAAACCTTGGTTATTCAGGATGACCTTAAAATGAAGACATTGTTCTATAGGTGCACTCATCCAAACCTCATGATTTGCTCTAGGAGGGTCTACAAGTGCAAGTTCTAGGATAGGCTGGGTGCTCCTAGAAGGTGGAAGGTTATTAGGAAGGTCTTTGGAATGTTTATCTAAAATGTCCTCTAAGCTACTATCTTTTTCTTGTTCTTGGACCTTCTCAATGGGCAATTCTTGTGAACCCCTTCCTTCTTCACACTTCTCTACCAGATTTGACTCAAGGGTGTCTTCTTGGATTCCTCATGAGTTCGGGGTATGCTCACTTAAACTTTCATTTGGTGTAATTTTCCTCTTCCTGAACTTCCCTCAAAAGGGTTTCCCTAGGGTTATCTCCTAAACTTCCTGTGATTGGCAGGGGTTCCCCTCAATAACCCAACCCCATTAGGTAGGAGTTGGTTAATTGAATTATCGGGAGAGATATCCTCAAATTCTTCTTCTTCATATTCATCTATCAAACTTATGTCAGGCTTATATATTTCTTCCTCAATCTCACTGAAGGTTCTAATCTATTCTACTTTGATTCCTCTTTAAGTACGGCTCTGGTCGGGTCAACTAATTTTGGGATGGCCATGCCTAACTCCATCTCAGTGTTATCCTTCTTGTCAAGAGGTGACCCAAGTTTGAATTGACAAACAAAAGTTTGGTTCACTATGGATGTCGGATCAATCGGAACTTGACTCAAGTTGGTAGAGGTTGGCTTTAAGTCCAAAGTACTTAATTGGTTATATCTTAAAACCACTCATAGTCTTGGGCTTCTTGGTAGGCTCGGTCTAACTTATTGGTCTTTTCAAGGCATAGCTTCCTATAAATGTCTGGGTGTAACCCAACCTAAACCTCGATGTGATCTGAGCTTCGATCTCAATGGTATTGCATTTCATGTCATACCACTGGAAGTCCTCGATATATTTAGACATAGGCCTATTACCTTGTCGCAATTGGTACCATTGGTCTAAAAGTCTTTTATCATAGGATCTACCTAGTACCTATCTCTCAACTTACTTCTCATATCTCTCCAAGTATATATTTCCTATTTTCTTGATAACACTCACGCTCATAGCATACCAATGCGACCTAGCATGTTTGGTGAACTTGGTTTTGGCCAACCTAACTTGTCCTAATTCTGATATGTTAGTGCACTCAAAATACCGATCCATTTGTTCTTCCCACTTAATATATGTCTCTTGTCTTCCATCAAAAGTGGGTGCATAAGGTTTGGTGTTCCTAACGGGTCCCTTCTCTGAGTCAACCAAGTATGGGTATAGGCTCTTAGGGCTACACTCAGGGGCAAGATCATGGTCATAGCTCTTAGATCAAACCTCCAATGATTAGGTTCAGGATCCCTGTATAAAGGTCGCCTAGGCTCTCGGTGTGGGTGAGGTTGGGGTCTACCAAATTCTGAGTCAGGGGTCCAATTTCGATGCCTAGGCTCCTCAAGTACCTGGGCTCGATCTCTAAACTGGGCAACAGTATCAGTCATATCTGACTTAATTTGGTCATACTTTCGGTAAGAGTTCTAATCATGGCCTCTAAATCAGGTTGGTTTTGACCAGGTTGGTAGGGTACTCCATTCCGGGTAGACATGATGATGCAAGCAAACATACCAAATAAGACTCGACTGAAATGACTATGGGCTAACTAGACCTAGAGCCCAAACTAGATGCCCAATCGGAGTGGCAAGCTAGCCTGTAGTAACTCGGGACTCAGCCAGGCATGTGTAAGGGGAGTGTTAGGTCCCTAAATGCCAATCCTAGACACCAATCAGAGATTGGCCAGGTAGGCGGACCAGCACACAAGCCCTTCAGGATAGAATCCCTGAACCACCATTCTAAACACTGAGTACAAAGCACACATAGAGTAACTAGACAAACTGACTCAACATTAGCCTAGACCCGACTTGTTGGTGTCCCTAGCCCACTAAGGCAAATTAAGTCTAATAAATTTTAAAATTTGGCTTAGGATCGAATGAATGGGTGGTAGTTTTGGGATAAGGAGAGGTTATCAACTCTTCCCTTATCTTAGATGCTCAATTGCCCTTAAGATGAATTAGGAGATGATCACTCAAAAAATTGAATTGCAGAAACACAGAAACAGAATTGCTGAAATTTATCTCTCAGAAATTTCACAGAAACCAATAAATTACAGTAAAATTATGTAAAATAGGTTCAATTATGCTGGTTCCATCAAAATAAAAATCATACAATTTGAAGTTACTTATAATGAGAAACAATTCCTACAACAGGATAGTTACAGACTGAAAACAGAATGCTTCCCCGTTTACAATTCCTGCTACGAAGTTGTAACCCAGCGGATCCCCAACATGTCCTAGGAACACCCCATGGAATGGGAGAGGAGGCTTGCACCTTGCTTCGTTCCTAGGACCGGACGTCCTGGGAGTCTACTTCGAGTAGACAAAGTAAAAAAGAGAGATACTCAAAACATGCAAGCAAGTCAAAACCCAAGACAGGGCTCAGATACCAAAATAATGCAAAACGAAAGAAGAGATGATGCGATGCAGAAGTAAATTTAGACTAATTCTTTTTTTATATATATTTTTTTCAGAAGTCGGCTTTGACTCAAAGGAAAGTTAAACTAAATTGAAAGAAACTATATAATAATTGAAAGCACAATTTAAGAAACCAGGTTATCAGAGTAGTTCAGAAGTAAAGGATCGCTGGGGGTTAAGAAACTCCCAGACCTAGGGTTTCGCTCTAAACTTTCAATAGGACAGAAGTAAAGAGAAGAGAGGGTTACAGACCAGGCAGTGATCTTCACAGAGTTTAGTGGAAGGACTCTCTTGAGCAGATTGTTGGATCCCCGGATTCAGATATCTGTTGGGGTTTCAGGTGCACCGCAGCGGAAGTGTAATTTTCAATGATGAAATTTGCACCGAAATCCCTTAGCCAAGATCTCCTTTTTACTAATTAAACATACATACTAACATTCAAACATAGATTGTTAGAATTAGAGTACCAACCTGTAATCGCTAATTCCAACAAAGTTGATGTTGAAGGGGCTGATTGAATTCACCAGGCATCCAAGTGTCCGCCCTCCGATGGTGATCCACACAGAGCAGTGATCAAGACAACTCTATCTTCTTTTCAAAGGTTCCTTCTATTGAGTTCTTCTTCCTAGAACTCATTGCTTGGACTATGGCTTGAATTCCTCCACACAAAGGCTTGCTTTCCTTTCCTTGACTCCTTCTCCTCCTTCCACAAAGACCTTGGCCCTTTAGATACCCTTGTCTTGAAGAAAAAGACCTTGTCCTAAGAGGACATAGGCTTGTCTTAAGTTGGAGGAGAAATTAAGACAATGATGTCTTAATGTATGAAAGAAAGGAAGAATCAGAACTTCTTTCTTTTCTTTACCGTCGGAGACTTTTACTTTTATCTTGTTCAGTAGCAGAGTTTCGACAGAGGTTTACTCTGTAGAGGAAACAATGCAAGAGCAAGGAAAATAAAAGAGTCTTCAGGAGAGGAAGAAAGAAAAAGATTACATCATGTTCTGATTTTTCCTGACCCTTTAAATAGAAATCAGATAGGCGCCTACACACCTCTCCGTAATTTCTTTCTCACGCCCTTTCCAATTTCTCACGCCCCATCCTCCCATCTCATGGCCTTCCAGATTAAATCCCACGGCTCTTCTTAAAGAAAAAACCGCGGTGTTTAAAAAGAAGGAAGTCGTGACTTTTCATCTCCGAAGAGATGTTACTCTCGCGCGCCCGGGAGGAGTTAGCGCTTTCTTTCTTTCTCAAAATCCCATCAGCCGTTGGATTCTCATCCAAGGGGGGAGAGAAGTGCGCTAATCACTTAAGAAGGAGGCCGCCCAAATAAAAACATCGAAGAATTTTATTTGGGGCGCGCCAAGAGTCCATGCGCCATGGACTCTTCCTTAAGGCGCGCCAAGAGTCCATATGCGCATGGACTCTTGGTGTTTGGCGTGAAAAACAAAAGGGGGCGGGTGGGGAGGCTAGCCAAGCTACATGGCTAGCCAATAGGGTTAGCCACATTCCCATTTTTCTTAATTAGGGTCTAATTAGGTCCAATTAGAACCCAATTTGAACCAATCCGGAACCCTAATTCGAATCCGATCCGAATAGAAGCTAGGGCTTGCAACACCCTGCTAGAGTGTTATCTTGCAAAGACGATTTAATTCTAAATTAAATTCTTGATCAATCCTCTTAATGTGTGACCCATTGGGTTCCACATCTAGCCAGCAGTGGGTTCGAATACAAGTTGACCTAATTTGATTAGAACTCTTTCTAATCGATTTAGGTCAAACCGGGCTTACCCGAATCGATCAATTAGGATTCTTCCTAACATGTGATCTTTGAACTTGATCACCCACAAGACAAGATTGACGTCTAGCAACGTGTCATGTCTACCCGGAAGATATGGAAATTCTGGTGAAATACCAAATTACCCTTTAGTAGAGAGTTACCGTACAATTAAATCTTTCGATCAGCCTGCACCCAAAATATAACTATGGATATGGATATATGTCAAATCCAATATTATATTTGTTTCTAGCTCAATCTTATAATGATGATTCGATTATCTTGATATTAGAAACCATCTCTAATATCTTTACTTTGATCAAAGATTCCCTGAATCATCATGCGATTGTTGACTAGCTGGATGCAATCTCCTCTTACTAAGAGTGATCGATTCCTTGTTGACCTACTCATTACCTTCATATTCAATTCACCATTCCCAGTATCATCCTGTGCATGTCTCAGTGTCATGATTAGGATTGAACCAAAGGATGGGTTCATGTACATAAGGTACTTATGGCAGTCTCAGGTCAAAAGATTACTTGTACCACTCCCACTATGAGAACCTTCTTGGTGCGGACACCAAAGGCACTAGATAAGGCAGAGGCTTCTCAACCCTCTGTGGATCACTTAAATAACATTCGAGTCCACTGTAATAAAGCTTAGTCCAGCTGAGTTGTTTCATTTAAGTCTTGTAATTATTTAGCTCATGTTAAGCTAGTTCAGTCCAGTGTTAGTCAGCTCATGTCGAGCTAATTTTATTTTTTTTTTTGAGTCCTATTCAACCTATTGAAGACTCAAGACCACATCATACAAGTAAAGACCAAGTCCAATCAGATTGAAGACATGGAAGTATAGCACAAGTCCAACCCAGCTTGAAGATTTGAAGACCCCAGGAGGAAAATTCAGAAACCCTGATTTCTTGCAGATGCCCTCCAGATGCCCAGATTCCCTTCCAGATGCCAAAGTATATTTATAGATAAGGTCATCCATGATTCCAGAGGTCCATCTGCATCCTAGCCCAAAGAAATCAAGCCCAGGTGCCAAGCCCAAGCCCCTAAGAAGCAAGATACCAGGGAATATTCCTGCTACCTGGCTACCAGGCCACCCCAGCTTCCAGAGGCCCAAACCCATGCACCCAAGCCCCTTTGGGCCGGCTTTTGCTGCTCCTAGAAGCCCAACACGCCCCCCTAGGCGTCCTTGAGTCTTGACCAAGTCAAGAAAATTTTAGGGATTTTCTACCTAATATTTCCTTATTTTCTAGCTAGGGTTTGAGAAGGAAAAGGATTCTTATGTAAAGACTTATGTACCCTTACTTGGAGCCCAGGTTAAGGGTCTATTTAAGGGACCCTAGCCTCTTGTATGAGGAAAATCTTTGATGAATGAAAACCTTGAGTTCTTCTATTGAGTTGTGTGATACCCTGCTGTGTGCATAAAGGGGTTTGCGAGAGTTCTTCTTCCCAGTGCTGCAATCATCTTCCTGCTACCAACAAGCATCTCAGATCCCTGGACGCCCACTCCAAAAGAAGCCTTCCCTTGCTGTTTTTCCTTTGTTTTCTTGTTCCTTTGTGAGTTTTCTAACCCCTGACAGGTCGTTTGCAGGTCCCCGAGTTCCTACGAATCCAACGACTCCAGCCAAGCCTCAATCGGATCACCGAGCAGAAAGCCGGGTATCCGCGGGTCTTTGGCTCGATTTTCCAGGCCGCATCCGTCGAGGAACGAGAGACCCTTTTGCTGCGATCTTCACAGACGTTGTCAGGTACACCCCTCTACCTCCAGTAGTTTTATTGTAGGAGAACTTGCCCTAACCGAGGCTTCTCAGCCTCGGCGATCCTTCTTTTCTACTTTTCTAGGTCCTAATCTGCATGCTGATCTTCTAAAATTCATATAAAATTCCCTATAACTTATTTTAATCTGAAATTCGGGAATTAATCACCCAACCCCACATATAAACATATAAAAAAAATTGCATGCATATTAGTTCCCCATCATTTGGTATCAGAGGTGTTTGAGGTCGCTTGTGATGCCTCGGGAGTAGGAATAGGTGGGGTACTAAGTCAAGAGAACCACCCTGTAGCCTTCTTCAGTGAAAAGCTGAATGAGGCTAAACTTAAGTACTCTACCTATGACAAGGAATTTTATGCGGTAGTCCAGGCCCTTAGATATTGGAGACATTATTTACTCCCGCAGGAGTTTGTTTTATTTTCTGACCATGAGGCACTCCGATTCCTGAACTCCCAAAGAAACTGAACCCACGGCATGGTAAATGGATTGAGTACATTCAGGCCTACACTTTCGTCCTGAAGCACCGTGCCGGTACTGAAATAAGGTAGCAGATGCCCTGAGCCGTAGGTCTTTACTATTGGGATCAGTTAGCACCCAGTCATAGGGTTTGATAGGTTAAAGGATGAATATGAAACCTGCCCAGACTTTGGAGGCATTTACCAGACCCTCAGGCTAGGACCATCCAATACCCATAGTGATTATACCCTTCAGGATGGTTACCTTTTCCAGAATAATCGACTCTGTATACCCAAAACTTCCCTTAGAGAATTCCTAATCTGGGAAATACATGCTGGAGGTTTAGCTGGTCATTTCGGTAGAAATAAGACGATCTTAGCAATAGAGGACCAGTTCTTTTGGCCAGGATTGAAAAGGCACGTTGCACGGATTGTAGCCAGATGTCGAACTTGTGCTGTTGCCAAACAGCAAAAGCAAAACACTGGTCTTTACACACCTTTACCAGTGCCTGATCGCCCTTGGCAGGACCTAAGTATGGATTTCGTGCTAGGATTACCTAAGACCCAAAAGAAACATGACTCAATCTTTGTAGTGGTCGATAGGTTCTCTAAGATGGCTCACTTTATTCCCTGTTCCCAAACCTTTGACGCGTCTAGGATAGCCAAACTCTTCTTAGATCATGTGGTCAAACTCCATGGCCTACCCAAGACCATTATATCTGATAGGGATGTTAGGTTCACTAGTTATTCTGGAAGACCTTATGGCACCTATTAGGGACCAAGCTTAAGTTTTCTACAGCCTACCACCCTCAAACAGATGGCCAAACTGAAGTAGTGAACCGAAGTTTAGGAAACCTCCTTAGATGCCTGGTAGGTGAACATGTTGGAACATGGGATTTGTTATTACCTAGAGCAGAGTTTGCCTACAACAGTTCAGTGAATAGGACAACGGGTAAGAGCCCTTTTGAGATAGTCCATGGGTACAAGCCTAATCGCCCCATTGATTTGATTCCTTTACCTATTCATGCACGAGTCTCAGAGTCTGCAGAGTCATTTGCACAGCATATTAGAGACTTGCATAAAGACATTAACCAAAAGATAAACTTAAGCAATGAAACTTATAAAAATTGGTTAATTCCCGAAGAAGGATCAAAGAATTTGATGTAGGGGATTCTGTCATGATTAGGCTTAGGCCTGAACGGTTCCCACCTGGGACTGTTAAGAAGCTTCATGCTCGGGGAGCCGGACCTTTTAAAGTATTAAAGAAGGTTGGATCAAATGCCTATGTGCTAGACTTGCCTTCGGATATGGGCATCAGTTCTACCTTCAATATTACAGACCTGGTTGAGTACAAGGAACCGGCAATGATACCCAGTGAGGCTTTTGGGCCTATCCCTTCTATTGAGAGTGATCCTTACCCAGAGTGTCCACCAATTAATTGGCCTGAGAGAGGAGAACGGATCGAGCGTATCCTGGATGATCAAGCCATTACGACCCGGGGCCGCGGTTATCAACGCTTCTAGTCGATGGCAAGGCCGGCCAGAGTCGGACGATTCATGGATTTCTCGAGAGGACTTGCAACGCCTCAACCCAGACCTTCTTGAGAGATATGTGAGCCAATCTGATCTTCACTCGACAGGGTCGAGTTCCTCCCATCCCGGGAGAATTGGTGCGGACACCAAAGGCACTAGAATAAGGCAGAGGCTTCTCAACCTCTGTGGATCACTTAAATAACATTCGAGTCCACTGTAATAAAGCTTAGTCCAGCTGAGTTGTTTCATTTAAGTCTTGTAATTATTTAGCTCATGTTAAGCTAGTTCAGTCCAGTGTTAGTCAGCTCATGTCGAGCTAATTTTATTTTTTTTTTTGAGTCCTATTCAACCATATTGAAGACTCAAGACCACATCATACAAGTAAAGACCAAGTCCAATCAGATTGAAGACATGGAAGTATAGCACAAGTCCAACCCAGCTTGAAGATTTGAAGACCCCAGGAGGAAAATTCAGAAAACCCTGATTTCTTGCAGATGCCCTCCAGATGCCCAGATTCCCTTCCAGATGCCAAAGTATATTTATAGATAAGGTCATCCATGATTCCAGAGGTCCATCTGCATCCTAGCCCAAAGAAATCAAGCCCAGGTGCCAAGCCCAAGCCCCTAAGAAGCAAGATACCAGGGAATATCCTGCTACCTGGCTACCAGGCCACCCCAGCTTCCATAGGCCCAAACCCATGCACCCAAGCCCCTTTGGGCCGGCCTTTTGCTGCTCCTAGAAGCCCAACACGCCCCCCTAGGCGTCCTTGGAGTCTTGACCAAGTCAAGAAAATTTTTAGGGATTTTTACCTACTAATTTTCCTTATTTTCTAGCTAGGGTTTGAGAAGGAAAAGGATTCTTATGTAAAGACTTATGTACCCTTACTTGGAGCCCAAGGTTAAGGGTCTATTTAAGGGACCCTAGCCTCTTGTATGAGGAAAATCTTTGATGAATGAAAACCTTGAGTTCTTCTATTGAGTTGTGTGATACCCTGCTGTGTGCATAAAGGGGTTTGCGAGAGTTCTTCTTCCCAGTGCTGCAATCATCTTCCTGCTACCAACAAGCATCTCAGATCCCTGGACGCCCACTCCAAAAGAAGCCTTCCCTTGCTGTTTTTCCTTTGTTTTCTTGTTCCTTTGTGAGTTTTCTAACCCCTGACAGGTCGTTTGCAGGTCCCGAGTTCCTACGAATCCAACGACTCCAGCCAAGCCTCAATCGGATCACCGAGCAGAAAGCCGGTATCCGCGGGTCTTTGGCTCGATTTTCCAGGCCGCATCCGTCGAGGAACGAGAGACCCTTTTGCTGCGATCTTCACAGACGTTGTCAGGTACACCCCTCTACCTCCAGTAGTTTTATTGTAGGAGAACTTGCCCTAACCGAGGCTTCTCAGCCTCGGCGATCCTTCTTTTCTACTTTTCTAGGTCCTAATCTGCATGCTGATCTTCTAAAATTCATATAAATTCCCTATAACTTATTTTAATCTGAAATTCGGGAATTAATCACCCAACCCCACATATAAAACATATAAAAAAAATTGCATGCATATTAGTTCCCCATCACTTCTATTGACATGTAGCTAAGACTCCATTAGATGTTCTCAAGTTGGATCATATCAGTGAACTCATTCTCCAATGAGCACCCACATCCCAGTATTAGTGTCATACACAAGTGACTGTGAGAGCAGTCACCCTTTCCAGTATACCCGGGGTGTGCTAGTCTTATCGGAAAACCCTGATCCCCTACTCAGGGTTCCTTTGACTAGGAATACTTTAGATTAAGGTTTTAAGATTTTAGGTCTCACTGGTATGATCTCATTATAACCCTAAAATCATAGCCCTAATCTATGGGGTTCATCATATAATAAACACAGCGTATGATGAAAAATAATGCCTTTATTTAGAAAATTATCAATTACAATGGTTTGGGAGATACAACAGAGATTGGTTTGTAGGGCATATCCCTTTCAATCTCCCACTTGCACTAAAGCCAATCGCCTTTGAATCTTAATCCCATACATTCTAGGTGGCGATCAAAATCTCGCTGTGGTAGAGCCTTAGTGAACGGGTCTGCTACATTGTTCTTTGTATCAACTCTATCTATGTAGACATCTTGTCTCTCTACTATTTCTCGGACAAGATGGAAGCGTCTCAGAATGTGCTTGGACTTATGATGAGCTCTTGGTTCCTTAGCTTGAGCAACGGCCCCAGTGTTGTCACAGTAAAGTGGCACTGGGTTTTCAATTTGAGGAACAACACCCAACTCTGTGATGAACTTCTTCATCCAGACTGCTTCTTGGCGGCTTCACTAACAGCTATGTATTCTGCCTCTGTTGAGTCAGCTACAGTCTGCTGCTTGGTACTCTTCCAACTCACTGCTCCACCATTTAGGGTAAAAACATATCCCGAAATGGATTTGCTATCATCAGGGTCTGATTGAAAACTAGAATCAGAATAAGCTTCTAGTTTATGATCAGAACCACCATAAACCAAAAAAAACCTTATCCTTAGTCCTTTAGGTACTTAAGAATATTTTTAACTGCTTTCCAATGATCCTCTCCTGGATCAGCCTGAAACCTACTGACAATGCCTAAAGCATATGCCACATCAGGCCTGGTACATAACATGGCATACATTATGGATCCTATTGCCGAAGCATAGGGTATAGAATTCATTCTATCTCTTTCTTCAGGTGTCTTAGGAGACATCCTTTTAGAAAGATGTATGCCTTGACTCATAGGAAGATAACCTCTTTTACTTCCTTCCATGCTGAATCTTTTCAGCACTAAAGTCAATGTACCTAGATTGGGATAAACCTAGCATCCTCTTTAGATCTAGCGCTATAGTATCTTAATACCTAGTAGATAGGATGCGTCTCTCCCAAATCTTTCATGGAAAACGGGTTTGATAGCCCAACCTTGACTGATTGCAACATTGGGATATCATTCCATGAGGAGTAATGTCATCTACATACAGAACCAAGAAGACTATGGCACTCCCACTAGTCTTCTTATAACACAGGGTTCATCCACATTTTGATAAAACCAAATCTTTTAATAGTTTCATCAAAGCGGATGTTCCAACTCCTGGAAGCTTGCTTTAATCATAATGTATTTCTTCAGCTTGCATACTTGATTAGGTTTATCTTTGAAATAAAACCTCTGGCTGTGACATGTAGACTTCTTCCTCAAGGAAACCATTGAGGAATGCATTTTTCACATCCATCTGCCATATCTCCTAATCTGGTATGCTGCTATAGCAAGTAAATCCGAATTGATTTTAGCATGGCAACAGGTGAAAAGTTTCATCATAATCAATTCCCTGTTTTTGTCTAAACCCTTAGCCACTAATCTGGCTTTATAGGTTTCAACTTGGCCATCAGCCCCAATCTTTTTCTTATAGACCCATTTACACCCAATAGGATTAACCCCTCTGGTGCATCAACCAAAGACCATACTTGGTTTACATACATAGAGTCTACTTCGGATTCCATGGCTTCTTGCCATTTATCTGAGTCAGTACTCAAGATAGCTTCCGTATAGGTCAGAGGTTCATCATTTTGAATGACTTGAGCTTCATTATTTTCAATAATAAACCCATACCTCTCAGGTTCCCGTGGCACTCTGTCAGACCTACGAGGAGGAGTTTTGTGTTCTGGTTCTGTCCTAACTATATGTTCTAATGGTTGAGATTGTCTATCTGTATTTCTTGCATTTCTCCAAGTTCAATTGTTCTACCATTGCCCTTTTTCAAAATGAACTCTTTTTCTAGAAAAGTGGCATGCCTGCTAACAAAAATCTTTTGTTCAGTAGGATGGTAGAATAGATATCCTCTACCTTCTTTAGGATATCCTACAAATAGACATTTATCCGCTCTAGGTTCCAACTTATGTCCAAAATTTCTTTTAACATAAGCTGGACATCCCCATACCTTAAAATATTTAAGATATGGTTTCTTTCCACTCCAAATTTCATATGGAGTACTAACAACGGATTTAGAAGGTACCTTGTTCAGAATATAAACAGCAGTTTCTAGGGCATGACCCCAGAAAGAAATGGGCAAATTTGTGAAGCACATCATGGATCGTACCATATCTAATAAGGTACGATTCCTCCTTTCAGCTATACCATTTAGCTGTGGTGTATAAGGAGGGGTCCATTCAGAAAGGATTCCATTAACTTTAAGATAGTCTAAAAACTCCGTGGATAAGTATTCTCCTCCTCGATCAGAACGAAGAACTTTAATACTTTTCCCGGTTTATTTTTCGACCATACTTTGATACTCCTTAAATTTATCAAAGGCTTCAGATTTGTGTTTCATAAGATACACATATCCGAACCTAGATAAATCATCTGTAAAAGTGATAAATATAGTATCCTCCTCTGGCCTGAGTTGTCATTGGGCCACATACATCAGTATGTATAAGTCCTAATAACTCAGTTGACCTTTCCCCATGTCCAGTGAATGGAGTTTTTGTCATCTTACCCATGAGACATGATTCGCAAGTTCCTAATGATTCATACTCATAAGGATCAAGGAATTTTTCCTGTATAACTTGCTAATCCTAGACTCATAACATGACCAAGTCTATGATGCCAAAGTAAAGTATCATTAAAGTCTTTTCTTTTCCTTTTAGTATTGACATGAAAAATACTATCATTGGAAGAAAGAGTTAAGAGCCCATGCTAAATATGCCAGAACAATAATTTTATTAGATAACATTATTGAGCAACCAGTGCTCGTTACATCCATTACATATCCTTGTTTTAATAACAAAGGAATAGATATAATGTTCCTAATAATCTTTGGCATATAGTAACAATTCTCTAGCTCCAAGATCTTCCCTGAAGGCAACTTCAGAATATAGGTCCCTACAGCTTCTGCTTGGATGATATCACCACCAGCACCGTAGAGATTGAAGTCGCCTTCCTTCAATACTTTAAGCTTGTGGAGGTCCTGCAAAGATTTGCATATATGGTAACCACAAGCGGTATCCAATACCCAAGTATTTGATATAGACGAATTTAATGTCAATATAGTATGTATCTCATACATACCTTTTGGTGCGTCTGCCGCACCAGGCTTCACAGTTGCAAGGTAAGCCTTGCAATTCCTTTCCAATGTCCCGCTTTGCCGCAAAGAAACAGGTTGACTGTTTTGAGACCTTCTTTCCTTTCTTGTTCTTATTGATGCCACCCTTAGGGTTTAGTCTCCTGCTAAAACCCTTTTTGCCTGATTTCTTCTTATTGCTTATCAACAAGAAGAAGTGGAGCCTTTTCTTTCTTAACATGGCTCTCTGCTATTTTTAACATATTTAACAGCTCAGGCAAGGAAGTGTTCAGTTTGTTCATGTGATAATTCAAGACAAACTGAGAAAATGACTCTGGGAGTGATTGCAGGATTAAATCCTGATTCAGCTCCCCATCCATAATAAACCCTAATTGACCTAATCTGGTGATTAAGTCAATACCTTCAGGACATGATCCTGAACGGATGTACCCTCTGTCATCCTAGCACGGAATAACTGCTTAGATATTTCGTATCTAGCAGTTCTGCTTTGTTCTCCATAAAGCTCCTTTAAATTGAGCATTATGGATTGAGTATCCATGCTTTCATGCTGCCTCTGTAACTCATTGGTCATAGAGGCCAGTATGATACACTTGACAGTGAGGGAGTCATTCTGCCACATTTTGTATGTGGCCATATCTTCCTGTGTGGCATCATCCCCTAGTGATTAAGATTAGGGTATCAAGAATATAAGAAAGTTTTTTCTGAACTCAGTACAACTTTAAGTTTCTCAACCAGTCCACATAGTTTGGACCAGTCAGTTTGTTGGTATCTAAGATGCTTCTCATGATAATGAAGATGCCATTTATCTACATTTAATTAAGAACAATACATAAGCAAACACCATGAAATGACTTACATAATTAAATTAGGTCTTCAATTTAATTATGTCTCCCACTATTTATCAAAATCATAGCCCTCACTATGATAATCGAGAAGAACCCTGATCGTTTTCTTAGTGAGATCGAGATCCTTATAATTTATAAAAGATCTTGCAGACAACACAACAAATCTTTTATAAGTTCTAAGGTAGGAACCTCTTCCATTATATCTCATATAATTCTCAAAATAACTTGGCCTCTAGAACATTATAAGTCTTGCAGAATACACAACAAACCATAATGTTCTAGTTAAGTCAAGACCCCTTTCATTTCTATACAGTCATATTCAAATATATGCCCTTGTAGATAACACAACAAGGCATTATACTGAATATACTGTAAGCATATTTTGCACTAGACCAATATTATGTCAATCACCCTATTAGGTCTTGCAGACAACACAACAAACCTAATGTGGTTCATAACACAGTAATGATCCAGCATGAAGGAAGGCCACATATAGCATTTTTTTACACTAAGCATATAAGTCAAGATTTAAATATAATCAAATCGGCCAGGCAAGTGGAAGATGTGGGAGTCCCCCCGTTGCTTTCCTAGACACCAATAAAATTAGCCAGGTCAGTCAACGGAACCAATTAAAAACCATGATTCTCTTTACCTTCCCAGAACCACCTTTCTAGACACCGAATGATCAATTGTTCATCATGACTAGTGATGCTTATTAGTTAAATATGCTATGACTTAATATGATTTTAAGAAGAGGGCTTTATAAAATTGCCAGCACATTCTTACATAAAAACATATCATAATGATATCACTCTGATAAACATATATGTGCTAAGTGTGTCATCATACTAGGACAACCATTTACCACATAATGGATCCACCATTATGCCAGGGCAACCTTATTTCAGTATGATGACTTCAAACTAATCATATCTCTATAATAATTAGGTTTGAGTGAAAAACCCTAATTAGTGGCATACATCAAAACATTAATTATCATATATGCATTCCTTAAAATATGCTAAGTGTATCAGCATTCAAGGGTTTAAAACCCTAATTTCGATACTACAACAAAAATGCATATAATATGTTTAACTGTAATAAGGATGGCTCTGATACCACTGTTGGGGTTTCAGGTGCACCGCAGCGGAAGTGTAATTTCAAAATGATGAAATTTGCACCGAAATCCCTTAGCCAAGATCTCCTTTTTACTAATTAAAACATACATACTAACATTCAAACATAGATTGTTAGAATTAGAGTACCAACCTGTAATCGCTAATTCCAACAAAGTTGATGTTGAAGGGGCTGATTGAATTCACCAGGCGTCCAAGTGTCCGCCCTCCGATGGTGATCCACACAGAGCAGTGATCAAGACAACTCTATCTTCTTTTCAAGGTCCTTCTATTGAGTTCTTCTTCCTAGAACTCAATTGCTTGGACTATGGCTTGAATTCCTCCACACAAAGGCTTGCTTTCCTTTCCTTGACTCCTTCTCTCTCCTTCCACCAAGACCTTGGCCCTTTAGATACCCTTGTCTTGAAGAAAAAGACCTTGTCCTAAGAGGACATAGGCTTGTCTTAAGTTGGAGGAGAAATTAAGACAATGATGTCTTAATGTATGAAAGAAAGGAAGAAATCAGAACTTCTTTCTTTCTTTACCGTCGGAGACTTTTACTTTTATCTTGTTCAGTAGCAGAGTTTCGACAGAGGTTTACTCTGTAGAGGAAACAATGCAAGAGCAAGAAAAATAAAGAGTCTTCAGGAGAGGAAGAAAGAAAAAGATTACATCATGTTCTGATTTTTTCCCGACCCTTTAAATAGAAATCAGATAGGCGCCTACACACCTCTCCGTAATTTCTTTCTCACGCCCTTTCCAATTTCTCACGCCCCATCCTCCCATCTCATGGCCTTCCAGATTAAATCCCACGGCTCTTCTTAAAGGAAAACCGCGGTGTTTTAAAAAGAAGGAAGTCGCGACTTTTCATCTCCGAAGAGATGTTACTTCACGCGCCCGGGAGGAGTTAGCGCTTTCTTCTTTCTTAAAAAATCCCATCAGCCGTTGGATTCTCATCCAAGGGGGGAGAGAAGGTGCGCTAATCACTTAAGAAGAGGCCGCCCAAATAAAAACATCGGAGAATTTTATTTGGGGCGCGCCAAGAGTCCATGCGCCATGGACTCTTCCTTAGGCGCGCCAAGAGTCCATATGCGCATGGACTCTTGGTGTTTGGCGTGAAAAACAAAAGGGGGCAGGTGGGGAGGCTAGCCAAGCTACATGGCTAGCCAATAGGGTTAGCCACATTCCCATTTTTCTTAATTAGGGTCTAATTAGGTCCAATTAGAACCCATTTGAACCAATCCGGAACCCTAATTCGAATCCGATCCGAATAGAAGCTAGGGCTTGCAACACCTGCTAGAGTGTTATCTTGCAAAGACGATTTAATTCTAAATTAAATTCTTGATCAATCCTCTTAAGTGTGTGACCCATTGGTTCCACATCTAGCCAGCAGTGGGTTCGAATACAAGTTGACCTAATTTGATTAGAACTCTTTCTAATCGATTTATGTCAAACCGGGCTTACCCGAATCGATCAATTAGGATTCTTCCTAACATGTGATCTTTGAACTTGATCAACCCACAAGACAAGATTGACGTCTAGCAACGGTCATGTCTACCCGGAAGATATGGAATTCTGGTGAAATACCAAATTACCCTTTAGTAGAGAGTTACCGTACAATTAAATCTTTCGATCAGCCTGCACCCAAATATAACTATGGATATGGATATATGTCAAATCCAATATTATATTTGTTTCTAGCTCAATCTTATAATGATGATTCGATTATCTTGATATTAGAAACCATCTCTAATATCTTTACTTTGATCAAAGATTCCCTGAATCATCATGCGATTGTTGACTAGCTGGATGCAATCTCCTCTTACTAAGAGTGATCGATTCCTTGTTGACCTACTCATTACCTTCATATTCAATTCACCATTCCCAGTATCAATCCTGTGCATGTCTCAGTGTCATGATTAGGATTGAACCAAAGGATGGGTTCATGTACATAAGGTACTTATGGCAGTCTCAGGTCAAAAGATTACTTGTACCACTCCCACTATGAGAACCTTCTATTGACATGTAGCTAAGACTCCATTAGATGTTCTCAAGTTGGATCATATCAGTGAACTCATTCTCCAATGAGCACCCACATCCCAGTATTAGTGTCATACACAAGTGACTGAGAGTAGTCACCCTTTCCAGTATACCCGGGTGTGCTAGTCTTATCGGAAAACCCTGATCCCCTACTCAGGGTTCCTTTGACTAGGAATACTTTAGATTAAGGTTTTAAGATTTTAGGTCTCACTGGTATGATCTCATTATAACCCTAAATCATAGCCCTAATCTATGGGGTTCATCATATAATAAACACAGCGTATGATGAAAAATAATGCCTTTATTTAGAAATTATCAATTACAATGGTTTGGGAGATACAACAGAGATTGGTTTGTAGGGCATATCCCTTTCAATATCTTCGTAATGGATCCTCCAATACTAGCCCTTTGGCAGAGTTGGCTTCTTCAGAACTCAAGATCTGGGAAAGAAGAAGACAAGTTATGGAACCAGATACTCAAGGAAGGATTTACCAGATAGTAGAACTTAAAAGCTGATGTTGCTGAAATCCTGATTCTCCTGGAATGCTGATCTGACTTCCTCTGGGATTTGCTCTGTCTTCAAAGTAGCCGAACTGGACCTGGATGATGGTGGTCGGTCTCTACTTGGAGAGAGGGGCCGTGAGAGATGGGGTAGGCTAAGGTTTGGTGGAGTGAAGAGGATGTTGGGCGACTAGGGTTTGGAAGTGAAGTGGCTAACCTAGGGTTTTGGGGTTGGAGATCTCACACCTCCTCAAGATTCCTAAGGAACCCGGATTTACACCATCACGGAGCTCAACACCTGGATGCAAGTGCAGAAGAGAGAAACATAAAGTTGCTCACACAAAATTTGAATTCATTCTTCAGTTGTTTTCTAAAACTTACAAGAGGAGTTATTTTATAGGTTACAAGAGATCAGGTTTTACATCTTCCCATGTGGGACTAATAGGATGGATCTTCAATTAGGCTTGTAGAATCAATTCTTCTCATATGGCCGGCCAAGTGCTTCCATAAGTGTTGATTGGTGGCTCCAAATGGTAAGTAGGTGGCGCCTCCTAGCCTTGCTCTTCAAGAAAAATTTTTTTCCTTCCATGGCTCAACTCTTTTTGACACCTCCTTTTCTTTATCCCCAAGTCATGGCTCTTCCCAACTTTTCTTTGTCTTTTTAGGCATGGATTGGGCACCCCCTTGAAGTGCTCCCCAAGAAATGCCTCTTTCCTCCTTTAGCTTGGCCTTTTAAGGTATATATGGGCGCCTCCTTGATTTTGGCTTCAAGAAAAATTCTTGCTCCCTTGGGTGTGGGGACCAAGACACTAGGATGGAGATGTGGCGCCTCCTAGACTCTGGCATGTGGCTGGGAGTGTGGCACCCACTTGCTTGGGCTTGGAAGAAAATGTGGCACCCTGGAGAAGACCTAGACCATTTACTAGGACTTGTACTGAGTCAACATGACTCAACAAAATTTAAATTGCAGGGAAATACATACTCAAAAATATTGAGTTGACCAAGTCAACCCTTATTACAAAACCATAAAACCCTAATTCTTCGGGCAAGGTCAATCAGAGATCCAGATGGAGCCCTGAAGTCTTCTTCTGAGTCTGGTGCCCGCACCAGAAGGACTAAGAATTATTTTCATGATATACGGAGGATCTGATCATAAACTAAAAGCTTATTCAGATTCTAGTTTTCAATCGGATCCAGATGATAGCAAATCTATTTCAGGGTATGTTTTTATCCTAAATGGAGAGCTGTAAGATAGAAGAGTTCTAAACAACAGACTATAGCTAACTCAACAACTAAGGAAGAATACATTGCTGTTAGTGAAGCTACCAAGAAGTTGTCTAGATGAAGAAGTTCATCTCAGAGTTGGGCATTGTTCCAGAGATTGAAGGTCCAGTACCACTTTACTGTGATATACTGGAGCCGTCGCTCAAGCTAAGGAATCTAAAGCTCATCACAAATCAAAGCACATTCTAAGACGCTTCCATCTCGTTCGAGAGATTGTCGAAAGACAAGAAGTCTGCATTAAAAGAGTAGAAATGAAGAACAACATAGCAGACCCGTTCAATAAGGCTCTAGCACAGTGGGAGTTTGATCGCCACCTCGATTGTATGGGTTAAAATTTAAAGGCGATTGGCTTTAGTGCAAGTGTGAGATTGAAAGGATTTTTGCCCTAAAGGCCAATCAAAATGTTGTATTTCGATGGAATTTTCTTTTGTTTCCCAACCAGTGTATTGACATTATCATTAATAAAGGCATTTTATTTTCATCATACGCTGTGTCTTATTAATTTTATTAAGATATGATGAATCCCTAGATTAGGGCTATATTCTAGGATTATGATGAGATCATACCAGTGAGACTTAAAGCCTTAAAACCTAATCTAGAATATTCCTGGTCGATGGGATATTGAGTAAGGGATCAATATTTCCGGTAAGACCAGCACATCCTATGTATGCTTGATGAAGAGGGTGACTGATCTCACAATAACTTGTGTTTGACACTAATACTAGAATGTGGGTGCTTATTAGAGAATGAGTTCACTGAATGGATCCAGCTTGAGAACATCTAATGGAACCTTATCTGTTTGTCAATAGATAGTTCTCATAGTGGGAGTAGTGCATGTGGTGCTTAACCTGACACTACCATGGTACCTTGTATGCATGAATCCATACTTTGGTTCACACTCAATCATGACACTGAGTCATGCATGGGGTGATACTGGGTATGGTGGATTGCACATGGAGGTTGTGAGTAGGTCAAAAAGGAATCGATTCAACCCTAGTAAGAGGGAAGCGCATCCAGCTGATTTCAATCAAATGATGATTCGAGAAATCTTTGATCAAAGTATGAACATTAGAAATAGTTTCTAATGGTTCATTAATGAATCATCATTATCAGATTGAGCAAGGAATGAATATGAAATTGGATTTGACAAGTATCCATATCCATAGTCATATTCAGGGTGCAAGTAGATCGAAGGACTGAATTGCCCGGTAACTCACCACTGAAGGATATTTTGGTAAATCCACCAAAATTCCTCATCTTTCGGGTAGGCATGACACGTTGCTAGACGTCAATCATGTCTTGTAGGTCTTCATGAACCAATTGATTTGGTTTCATGAGTCAATTCGATGTGTGATTCAAATTAGACAATTAGGTAAGCCAATTTGACCTAATTAGGTCAATCGTGTTCGATCGGATCGAATCGACTCAAACCTAAACCTACTGCTGGCTAGATGTGGAATCCAATGGGTCACACACAATAGATACTTGGCCAAGAAAGTCATTCATGATTTAATTAGGGTTATAGGATCCTAATTGGTTAGCCGGATTACATACAAGCATATGTAGGCTAACCAAATTCCTAACCCAATTGGATTAGGTCCAGTTGCTTGCTAATTTGGCTAACCTAATTATGGAAAACCTAAATTTGGTTGATTCCTAAGTGGATCTACCCTAATCAGAGCTAAATCTGATTTTAATTTGGATTTAAGGGCATTTTAGGCGCCATACATGAAAAGTCCCAATGGCATGGGACTCTTGGTACCTAAATGATACCTTAACTTCAAAAGGGCACAGAATGAGCTATAGATCTCTGATTTGAATATAATTTATATGGTCAGAAAGGAAATTTTATGCTCTTTCCAATGAAACCCATATTGTTTATATTTTAACTGGTCAACATTCTTTGAAATTTGCGTGGAAGAAGGATGGCGCGCGTTGCGCATGAAGAGTCGCAACTCTTCATGTGGCATGCGGTTCTGATGGAGAGTCCTTCTACTATCATGACTCTTCATAATATTCGATGTTTGAATATTGAAGATGTGCCTCTTAACTACCTAGGGATCGGTAATTGACATGTGGCAAGTTACAATTTGACCAGATAAAAGAAGGGACGTGAATAAGGCCTTCGGTGCATGAATGGGCTTATTAGATATGTTTTTTCAAGCCAGATAACTTCTCTTCGGTCTTGAAAAATCATATCTGATATGTTGATGTGAGGACATATCACATGCCTCTCTTGTATCTATAAATAGGGGCCAGTGAAATGATCTGGTATAAGAATTCCAACAAAATATTATTCTGAGTGTCTCTCTCTCCCTCCTTCTTTCTTAAGACAAGACTTGTCTTGTTAAGACAAGGTCTTTTCTAATAGGACAGACTTTTTTTTAGGATATAAGCCTAAGGGTCCTAGAGGAGGGTTGTCCTAAAACCAGAGTGGTTTAGGAGAGTGTCTTTAGTGCCCTACAGTATGATAGGGTGTCCTACAGTGGTCAATAGACCAAAGGCTGCCGAAAGAGTTCCACTTCTCCAAGCAACATGAAGAAGGAGTTCTTCCTTGGTCCGAGTTTTTATGTGGATCACCGTTGGAGGGTGAACATTTGGGCTCCTGGTGGAGAAGAAGGCTGAATTAGGGTTTTCTTCATCGATTGGATACTAGCGGTTCAGGTTGGTGCCTAACTCTAGTTTATATTATATATGCATGTTTGTATGTTTTAATTCCTAGTAAGGAGGTCTTGGGTAAAGAGTTTGGTAGTGGTTTCATAATAAATTTTTGAAATCCATGCTTCCACCCTGGTCATAAAAACCATTACAAATCCATCTTCCATCTTCGAGTTTGGAGGCCAACTGGATGACCCATCTAGGCGCCTAGCAAGAAGACCCACAATCAACATCATCTTCAACTTTTCTTCCTTTATTTCTTCTTGCTACTGTTGATTCCTAATCCTTCCATTGATTGCTTACAAGTTCTCTAGGTACCACAAACATGAGGTCGGTCTCCCTTGCCTTCAAGACCTTCAGACGAAAGCCGGTGCATCCACGAGGGTTGATGGCTCGATCATCCAGGCTGCATCCGCGAGAACGAGTGAACTTGGCATTGGGGGCTTCAGAGCTCTTAAGGTTTGCAACCCTAAAACTCCTTTGTTGATATTGATTTGAGAGCTAAGTCCTATTGGGTTTTTCAATCCTGGGATCCTCTTCCTATCCTGTTTAGGGACTTACTTGCATGCTTGAATTTCTTATTATTGTAGAACCCTAGATCTATTCTTTCTTGTCTTCGGGAATCTTTAACCTCTTTAGAAACCCTAAAAATCACAAAGAATAAAAATCACTTGCATCTTGCATCTAGTTAGTCCTGCATCATTTGTTTGGTATCAGAGCATGGTTGGACATAGCTCTTCTTAAGTACTTGGATTAGATGCTTCACCAGGTCATCCGATCATAGGAAACAAGAAGGTTTGCAAGACCCTCACTTCCCATTCCACTAGGATTTCTTATAGAGTGTAGGGGTGCCGCTGTGATTGTCGTTCGAAGGGGAATACAAGAAGAAAAGTTTTAAAAACCCAAAGAAAATTTTGCATCATTAGATCTCATCTTCTTTTAATTTCTGCATTTTTTCCTTTTCCATACATGGTCTATTGTTTTAAATGTTTCTATTTGTAGGAACCTTCAAACTCTCTAATTTTTATTTTTTTAGATCACACATAATTGAAAGTAATTTTGATAATTTTCTCAGATTTTATTGCGGCCTGTAGAATATCTACAAGCTAGAATACTACCTGAGAGGAAAATCTATTCTGTGATTTTTCAGCAAATGCATCTTTTCATGTTTTCATTTTTCAAATAGTTTAATTTTGTATTTAGTGTCATCTCTTGTCATTTCCATCTTTTTATTTCTGCTTTCATCCATCAAAAACATAAATTAGATCCATCTCATTAGATCATTCGTGTGCCATCATTTTCATAAATCATCTTAAGGGCATCAATTTGACATTGGGTCAGGATTTCATTACCTGTCCCTAGCCCAAAAATCATCAACATGCAAAACGAACCCAACCCCTAAGTAAAATAGAGTAGATACTTAACTTTCTCTAGTGAGCTAGGGACACCCCCGAAGTCGGGTCGAACCAAGTGTCAAGCCAATTTAGATAACTTGTTTGTGTGTGCTTGAGTATCCAGTGTCTAGGCAAGTGGTTCAGGGACAAAAGCCCGAAGGATGGTGGGTTGGTTCGCTTACCTGGCCAATTTCAAATTTGTGTCTAAGGCAAGCAAAGAGGAACGTCTACCAACCTTACACTTACCTAGCTAGGTGCCAAGTTACTATCACCAAGCTTGTCATCTTGACCTAGCATTTGGTTGGATCTCTTAGGTCTAGCAAACCCATAACATCTTGCATTGTGTGTTGCATGTCGACTAGATCAGGAGTCCCCTATCACCCCCATCATTCCCAATCAAGTGAATCCATGGAGAATAATCGAGAAGAGCAATTGAAGGTCCTTATTGAATAGTTAGTTAGGGTGAACAATAGGTTAGATAAGCTTGATCAAGAGAGGACCCAAAAGCTCCACACAAAACCAGAGTTTAAATCACCTCCCCATCCTAGGAGATTCCCTCAACATGATCCCTCCTTAAAGGCTGAGTCTGGAAGAGTCCCACACCCTAACCCAACCCAAGAGGTCCACCCCAGGAGACCCAATCAGCAATTCATGGACCAGGTTAAAGAGAATCAAGTAGACTTAAGGAAAAGAAACCTATAGTCAACCTAATTAGCGACAAGGAGTTAGAGAAGGAGAATACTGAGGGAACCCCTACCACTAGAGAAATTCATGATTCGACCCAGAGAGAAGAAGCTTCTGAAGAACATCAGGGAGAAAAGATTGAGCCCATTGAGAATTTAAGTGAAGAAACCCCTGAGCCTAGTGAGGAATCCAAAGAAGACATCTTTGAATAAAGCCTAGTGGAGAAGTGTGATGTAGATGAACCCAAGGTTGAAATCATCAAGGAATCAAAGGATAATGATCCTAAACCTACCACAGAATTTGAAGAAGAAATGACCAAGTCAGGATCAAACAAAGTCGATGATAGTGAAGGTTCTCATGTATTGCCCATAGAGAAGGTCCAAGAACAAGAAGTAGACATTAGTTTAGAGGACTTTCAAGATAAACTTTCCAAAGACCTTCCTAATAACCTTCCACTTTCTAGGAGCACCCAGCCTACCCTAGAACTTGCACCTATAGATCCTCCTAGTACTAATCATGAGGTTAGGACAAGTGCACCCATAGGTCAGTGTCCAAATTTTAAGTTCACCCTGAATAACCAAGGTCTATTTTATGCTGCCCATAGATTGCCCCAAGACTCCGACTCCTATTTCCTACACTTCCCTTAGCCTTCTCAAGTTTCCAGAGCCAAGAGGTTACATTTTGTTGAGATTACTAGGTTGCATGAATCCTTAGAGCCCATCCCATTTGCTACATACTTCTGGTATACCTTATGGCATTTGCTAGGGATCTATGATAATTTTTCATGTGCACAGCAGGCCAGGGTCAAACCTAGAGAGTCAATAATCTATTAGGTTTAGGCCCTAGAGAGTTCAATAAAATATCACTATAGGAATGGTTAGTTGAGTCTGCATTTTGTATCATGTTAGGATTCTGCATTAAGTACTAATTTTAAAATATTTGGCTAATTCTCAAAAGAGAACTAAAGAGTTTGATCAAAGGGATTATGTAATGATTAGGCTTAGGCCTGAACGGTTTCCACCGATAACCATTAAGAAACTTCAAGCTCATGGAGCTAGCCCTTTTAGAGTGATAAGGAAAGTTGGCCCTAATGCCTATGTGCTTGAGCTACCCCCGAATTATGGCATTAGCTCGACTTTCAATATCCCAGACTTAGTCAAGTATAGGGAACTAGCAAACATACCCAGTGAGCCATTTGGGCCTAACGTTTCATTTGAGAGCGAACCCGACCCAGAGTGTCCACCTCCAAGTTTACCTAAGAGAGGAGAGTGGATCGAGCATGTCCTGGATGATCAAGCTATGACCACCCGGGGCAAAAGGCTATCAGCATTACTTTGTTCAACTACAATACCGACCGCAGTCCGATAATTCATCAGATACCCAAGAGGACTCGCAGCACCTCGATCCCGACCTTCTGGAAAAATGTCAAAGCCAAATCATCCTTTACTCGACAAGGTCAAGTTCCACCCACCCTGGGAGAATTGGTTTGGGCACCAGATCTCTGATTAGGGTTTAATTTTTGGGGTCCTGTAATAAGGCTTCAAGCCTAAGCATTGTAAATTTTACTCATGAATATAGTCTCAATTATTTTTGTTTAGTCTTGTACATTGACCAATTGTCAGTTGTGTCCTGAATTGAGTCTAGTACTGTATTGAGTCCAGTCCGAGTCTGGGTCCAAGCTGGAGTGGACTTTGAGTCCAGCTCAACTACTATTGGGCCAAGCCTTGAAGGTCAACATGTCAACCCTAGGGCGCCACTTCATCATCCCATGCGGCACCACTTCATCATCCCATGCGGTGCCACCTCATCCAGCCATGTGGGCGGGACAAGTGAGATTTTCTTGTGTGCCAAATGGAGACACATCAAATATCCTTTTCTTCTTTCCTTCTCTCTATCGAGCCACTTACCAAAGGTGTCATGGACGACCAAGGAAAGGTTGAAGACAAAGCATTGTTCCAAGACTCATATCAAGCTTCTCTCCAAAGAAGGGTGAGCAACCAAGGAAGGTTGAAGAAAAGGCCTTGCTCCAAGCCTCATATCAAGCTTCTCTCTAAAAAAGGGTGAGTAACCAAGGAAAGAGGGAGACACAAGCCTTGCATCATGCCTTTTTCCCAAATTGAAGGTCAACTTTCACAGTCCAAGGGAGCCAAATTCTTTCTTCCAAGCCATTATCGTGCCACACCCAAATCACAAGAGGCTTTGGTCGGCAAGGATATTAATTCAGATTTTTTGGAATGTTTGAATATTTTGGCACCTTATCAAGAGAAGAATTTGTATTTTTCATTCAAATTTTGAAAGGGGTCATAAGGTACCTATATAAAGAACCTTACCCCCTCCCTTGTAAAAAAAATGTTGACGAATGATAAGAAAAAGATTTGAGTTCTATTCTTCTTGTTAGTTGCTTTCGTTCATTAAGAACGTCGATTTCCATGAGGGAGTGCCTTCGCCTTCGGGCATCGAGAGGTGTGAGGCCACAAGTTACCTTCTCTTCCGCCAATCCATCTTTCATCTTCGAGTTCGGAGGCCAACTGGATGATCCTTCTAAGCGCCCAACAGGAAGACCCACAATCAACATCATCTTTAACCTTTCTTCCTTTATTTCTTCCAGCTACCTGTTGATTCCTAATCCTTCCATTGATTGCTTGCAGGTCCTCCAGGTACCACGAACAAGGAGCGGTCTCCCTTGCCTTCGAGACCTTCGGATGAAAAGTTGGTGCATCCGCGGGGATTGAAGGCTCGATCATCCATGCCGCATCCGTGAGAACGAGTGAACTCGGCATTGGGTGCTTCAGAGCTTTAAAGGTTTGCAACTCTAAAACTCCTAAGTTGATATTGATTTGAGAGCTAAGTCCTATGGGATTTCTCAATCCGGGGTCCTCTTCCTATCCTGTTTAGGGACTTACTTTCATGCTTGAATTTTTTTTATTGTAGAACCCTAGATCTATTCTTTCTTGTCTTCGAAATCTTTAACCTCTTTAAAAACCCTAAAAATCACAAAGAACAAAAATTACTTGCATCTTGCATCTAGTTAGTCCCGCATCATGTGCACTGAAGTCGGCAACAGTTAATGGCATTTGCCTTCACCTTCGTGTGCTGGAGCATCCCTTCTCCACGGACCAAAAAATAGGGGAAGCTCGTGGAGGGGGGGAATGTCCAGGGAGCTTCATCGGTGGTGGTGCTGGGGCAGAGACGGCAGATCAGAGAGATGCTTCCGGTGGACGGTACTGGGGTGACGGTGTTCAGCGGTGATGGGGATGCGAGCGGTGGGAGTGCGGAGGTGTTGGAGCGGCAGTGGGGGCACGGGTGGCGGCATTCCGATAGAGAAGAGGGGAGCTTGCCTTCGCGAGAGTGCATACCCGGTTCGGCGAGTTCAAGATCTTGTAGTAAAACTCTGAGAAGTTGAGGGACAGCCCCAACCGGATCTGGTGTGTCGATGCCAGCTCAGCCATAGCAATATCCTGGGTGGACTTGTAAGCGATGAGAGTGCTCTTCTTCAATCCATGGAACTCCTTTCTTGCACTCACGGCTGCCATAGGGGATATCCTTGGAGGCGTAGCCATCGACGGCCCCATGGTCGGTGGTGGGGGGCCGTTGGCCAAGGATCCGGGGCTGGATCCAGCATAGTGGGTGATGTCCCCATGCTGGCGCTCTTGCGGATGGAGCCATCGGTGATGCGGACCCCAAAGAGCCTAACCCTGTGGTTGGGGCACGTCCGTGAGTTGTGCCCGTTGTTACTGCAGATCATCTGCCTTCCCCTGTCAATCCCCAGAGATCGATCCGACCATGGTCCAAGGGAGGGGAGGGTTTATGGGATTTGTAGGGAAAGCTTTATTAGGGTTTCAATGGAAAGATCTTATCCCAAAATATAGATTGGGTCGGGATGCGAATACCTCTCCGACAATGGGATGGAGGAAGAAAAAAATACGAAAAAAAATCGTGATTAGGGTGGTGGACGTGGGGCTTAGATCTGGGTGGCGAGTTTCGATCGGTGGTGTGGATGATGCGGAAAGCAAGGGCGATGGCTGGAAGGGAGGAACGGTGGTGGGTGACCGTCTGGATCTGGAGTGATGGTGGCGGGATCTGCAATCGGGAGGAATGATGATGCGGGACGAAAATCGAAGTAACCCTGGGTTATTTGGGAATGGGAAACAACCTAAGTAAACTATGACTCTGGGAGGGCTATGAAGCCTCCCGGGATTAGGGTGACACTAAAACTAAAACCCTAAAATAGCTGATCTCTTTTGTTTTCAATTTTTGGTAGAGGTGACAAAGGAAAGATGGAGATGGGGGACTGGGAACTAGAACTCATGGCCCTGGGACTCACTCTAACGGGGAGACGTACACAGAAAGTCAGGGGTCAAAGCATAAAGCTACCCTCCCAAGGGATCAAAGCACATAGCTACCCTCCCGATGGATCAAAGCACCAGCTACCCTAAGCTCTCATCGAGCCCATCATCCACATAGTTGGGCTCTCATAAAGGCCGCTAAGGTGACTCTCAATAGACACGAGGAGATAAAGAAGACGAGATAGGGGATAACTAGGGTGCTCGAACCCATCATCCACAAAGTAGGACTCTCACACCCCCCAACGAACCCATTATCCACACAGTAGGGAACGAAGGCAAATGGGCCTCAGCTCAGAACCAGAACCAATGGAAAACCCAAAAGTTTATATCAAATCATTAATTATTACAGGGGGACTGGGGCCTTTTTATAGAAAAACCAAAACTCTCAATTTCTGAGCCTCTAAGAAAACTAAAAAAGAAAAATAAATTATGTCAAAATTTGTGTTGCATCAAAAGTGGTGCTGATTTGCTCTGAGAAGCATGTCAGCTTGATGATCTGTGCTGAAAAGCATGCTGCTCTGAAAACTAGAATGCTCTGAAATCCATGCAAACTCTAACTCATGGCCTGGATAGGGAGGGAACCAACTCCGGCGGGGCACCAGTGGACTGCCGGGTAGTGGGCGATGGATAGGGCCAGCGGACGACGAGTGGCGGATGGCTTGTTGCGGGCTACCGGCGAGGCGGCACAGGGGAAGCATGGCATGCTCTGTGCATGCCATTTGGCCTTCCATGGCATGGGAACTCCTGGGCATCGGCGAGGCCTCCAGCAGCCGGGCCTTGGATGGCAGACGGGGGGGTGGCAGGATGGCGACAAGCGGGCGGCGTTAGGCGGCGGGAGGCGGCATCACACGGATGCACATGGGCAAACAGACGCCTCCCATGTTCGTTCATCTTCCCACGGGCGTTGGCGGCGGTGGACCCCATCGGCGACCGGGAGAGAGCCGGTGGACGGTGAGAACGGTGACGGCAGCAGGCCGTGGCGGTGGCGGCAGCGGCGCAGGGTGGCACGGCCGCACGTGGGTGGACTAACGCCCCACGTCATTCATCTTCCACGGGCGTGGGCAGCGGCGGGCATCTCTTTCGGCGAGGGCGGGGCCGGCGAGCACCGACGGCGCATCGACGAGGCCGGTCGGGGGTCAGGCAGCCCAGATCTGGGGGGCGGCGTGGCGGAGGCTAGGGTTCGGGAGTTTTAAAAAAGTCACGGGGGAAGGATGGAGGAGATGGAATAAGGCTGGGATAACTCGGGGATAAACTAATAATAAAACTAGAATAGGTGGGATAGGTTAAATAGTGGGAATAGGAAATTAAAAAATGCAAGAAAATTAAAAAAAAGGGGAAAAAATACCTGGACGATGGCTGGATCCCCATCAAGGAAGGAGATGGAGCCCGCGAGGAAGAAGAAAAACCCTAATCTGCTGGACTCTGATACCAAGTTGATATGGGATGGGAAGCGGGGGCTCGCTGGCGAGCATAAAAGTCGCTAGGGGTTTAGGGCTTGCACTCAAGAACAAGGAACCAGGGCATCACACCCATTCCAATCCAGAGAAAAACTCAAAACTCATATCAAAATAACTTTAATTTGTATTGATAGGAGAAAAGATACTTCATACAAAAGTGGAGGGGTGATATTTATAGATTCACCCTAGGGTACATGACTTGAGCACTAAGAAATCCTGACTTGTGGGCCAAGAAATCCTGGTGGACCTGGTAAACAGTGGGCCTTTGACTTGGGCTAGAGCTCTCTCTCTTGTTGGCTTGGCAACATGAAAGGGCCCAGGTGCATGAAGGCCAGCTCTGGTTTGGGGGGCCTGGTGAATCTAATGGCTGTCAACTCTCCTCTTGAACATGACTTGAACAGACTGGATTGGACTCGACTGGACTAAAAAAAACTGGACCTGACTAAGTGGACTCAACTGACTCAGTTGTCCCACTTTATTATAGGACTCAATTGGCTCACTTTGACTCAAGTGACACAGGATGAATGGACTCAAAAAAAATAAAATGAAATAGACTCTCGGTCCCCATCATTTCTCTACGATGGGGAGAACTCGACTCCATCGAGTAAGGCTTAGCGAGGTTGATGGAACCGAAACTAATCAAAAAAATGACTCTGATGCTAGGTTCACCCATTTTTATTTTTATTTTTTTTCAACTTCTTTTCTTTTCTTTTTTATTTTTTTCATCTCTGCTCTAAAAATCATGCAACTCTGGATGTCATGCAGTGCTAAAATCCATACTGCTCTAGAAACCGTGCTATTCCAAAAATAGTGTGCTGAATTTGGCAACAGTGAATGACATTTTCCTTCATGTTCGTGCGCTGGAGCATCCTTTCTCCACGGACCAGAAAATAGGGGAGGCTCGTAGAGGGGGAGGGAAGTCCAGCTAGCTTCGCTAGTGGTGGTGCTGGGGCAGAGATGGCTGCTCGGGTAGATGCTTCCGGTGGACGGTATGGGGGCGACAATGTTCAACGGTGATGGGGACACGGAGGCATTGGAGCGTTAATGGGGCCATGGGTGTTGGCCTTCCAATGGAGAAGAGGGGAGCCTGTCATCGCGAGAGTGCATACCCGGTCTGGCAAGTTCAAGATCTCGTAGTAAAACATTAAGAAGTTGAGGGACAGCCCCAACCGAAATGGGTGCATCAGTGCCAGCTCCGCCATAGCAATATCTTGGGCGGACTTGTAGGTGGTGAGAGTGCTCTTCCTCAGTCCATGGAACTCCTTTCTAGCATTCGTGGCTACCACGGGGGGATATACTTGGAGGCGTAGCCCTCGATGGCCCTATGGTCGTCGGGGGGGGGGCATCGGTCGAGGATCCGGGGATAGATCTAGTGTAGTGGGTGATGTTCCCAATGCTGGCGCTCTTGCAGATGGAGCCATTGGCGATACGGACACCAAAGAGCCTAACCCCACGGTTGGGGCATGTCCGTGAGTTGTGCTCGTTGTTACCGTAGAGCGAGCACCTCCTCATCATCTACCTTCCCCTATCAATCCCCGGAGACTAATCTGACCATGGTCCGAGGGAGGGGAGAATTTGTGGGATTTGTTGGGCTAGCTTTATTAGGGCTTCGATGGAAAGATCTTACCCCAAAATATAGATTGGATTAGGATGCGAATACCTCTCCAACGATGGGAGGGAGGAAGAAAGAAGTAGGAAAAAAAACCATGATTAGGATGGAGGACATGGGGCTTGGATCTGGGTGGCAAGTTCTGATCGGTGGTGTGAACGATGCAAAAAGCAAGGTCGAGGGCTGGAAGGGAGGAATAGTGGTGGGTGACCATCTGGATCTGGCATGATGGTGGCAGGATCCGGGATCAGGAGGAAGGAGATGGAGCCGGCGATGAAGAGAAAAACCCTAATCCGCTGGGCTCTGATACCAAGTTGATGTGGGACGGAAAGTGGGGAATCGATGGCGAGCATAGAAGTCACCAAGAGATTAGGGCTTGCACTCAAGAACAAGGACCAAGGCATCACACCCTCTCCAACAAGAGAAAAACTTAAAACTCATGTCAATAACTTTAATTTCTATTCATAGGAGAAAAGATACTTCTAAAGAGGGGAGGGGATGTTATAAAAAAGAGGTACATGACTCAGAGACATAAGATGGTGTAGGGTGAAGGGTTCATGTAGGGTTCGTGGCAGGTGGAAACATAGATTTCAAAATTTTTATCTTTATGAAATCTTCACCAAACCCTTAACCCAAGATCTCCTTAAAAGAATTAAAACATATAACATGTATATATAAGATTTAAACTCATATTAAAGTACTAACCTGTATTGCTAAAATCCAAACATTAAATCTCCACCAGGTGCCCAAATGTTCACCATCCAATGGTGATCCACACAGAAAAAGATGAAGACTACAATTTCTTGTTCTTGGCTCCTCTTCTTGAATTCTTTTTCAAGAATTCAATTCTTGGACTTTTAGGCTGAAATTTGCTTTCTTGAAAATTTCTTTTCTTCCTTCTTTCCTCTTCTTGTGTTCTTTTCTTGAATTCCCTTTCTTAAATTCCTCTTCTTGAATTGAATTGGAAGAAGAAATTAAGACAAGTAAAGTCTTAATTCAAGAAAGAAAAGAAGAAGAACATAACCTTCCTTTTTCCTTTCCTTTACCGTTCAAGACCTTCCTCTTATTCTTGTTTATGGTCAGAGTTTCGACAGAGATTATCTCTGTAAGGGAAACAATACCCAACAAGCATAAAGGGAAAGAGTATTCCGGAGAGGAGGAGAGGAATTTGATTTCTGTATTTGATTATTTGAAAGAACCCCCGAGAACCCAAATCCTTTTATAGATTTCAGAGGGGCATTTTCTCAAAACATCGCAACCCTCTGAAAACACCAGGAATCATGATCCCTCATTCCTCACACATCCCCTCAACCAAAAATCATGATTCTCTGATTTAATTTCATTTTTCCGACGAGGAGGACTCTCGAAAAAACTTCAGGAAGAATCGCGACTTTTGAAGATGGACTTGCGACCGAAAATTGACGGATCTTTTTCTTAATTTTCTGGCCATCAGATCATGATCCAAGGACATCAGACAAGGATCCAAATCACCCCCTTTTCTTGATTTTTCTCGATGGAATTTCTTTCCCATGCGCGTGAAGAGGAGTCCACACGCGCGTGGACTCTTCTTCTTGGCGCGCGCGGTAAGGAAGGGTGTGGGCGGCTTGGAGAGAGGTCTCAGTGCACTTGATTCACTTGGGTTCAGCCTGGGTTACCCAATGTCCTAAAATTTAAATTATACCTTAATCTGGTTCAATTAAACCCAATTAAGCCCAATTCGGAACCAAATTCGAATCTGATTTCGAATAAAATTGGGTCGGTAACACATGCTAGTGTGTTTTCCTGCAACATGATTTAATTCCAAATTAAAATCCTTCATCAATTCTCTTTTGTGTGTGACCCATTGGTTTCACACCTAGCCAGCAGTAGGTCTGAGTGCTATTGACTTATTCGGTTAGATCTCAACTAAGCAATTTAGGTCAACTCAAACTAGCTCGACTCGGTCAATTAGAATTTAATTCTAATTAACTGATTTTAATTATCATATTCAATCATATACCTACAAGATAAGATTGACGTCTAGCAACGTATCATGTCTACCCAGAAGATGTGGAATTTTGGTGGAATTACCAAAATACCCTTCAGTGGTGAGTTACTGGACAATTCAGTCCTTTAATCAACTTGCATCCCGAATATGTTATGAATATGGATACTTGTCAAATCCAATTTCATATTCATCCTAGCTCAATCTTTATAATGATGATCATTATGAACCATTAGAAATTAACTTTAATGTTCATACTTTGATCAAAGATTTCCTGAATCCATCATTTGATCGAAATTAGCTGGATGCAATTCCCTCTTACTAGGGCTGATCAATTCTTTGTTGACCTACTCACAACCTCCATATACAATCCACCATACCCAATATCACCTCGTGCATGACTCAGTGTCATGATTGATTATGAACCAAAGTATGGATTCATATATATAGGTACCATGGTCTCAGGTCAAAGGTCCACATGCACTACTCCCACTATGAGAATTATCTATTGACAAACATATAAGGTTCCATTAGATATTCTCAATCTGGATCAATTCAGTGAACTTATTCTCTAATGAACACTCACATCCTAGTATTAGTATCAAACACAAGTGACTGTGAGATCAGTCACCCTCATCACAAAGCATATATAGGATGTGCTGGTCTTGCCGGAAACATTGATCCCTAACTCAATGTCCCATCGACCAGGAATATTTTAGATTAGGGTTTTAAGGCTTTAGGTCTCACTAGTATGATCTCATCATAACCCTAGAACTATAGCCCTAATCTATGGGGTTCATCATATAATCATAAAGACAGCGTATGATGAAAATAATGCCTTTGTTATAATAATGTCAATTCATTGTTTTTGGGATCAATACAATATTTCAATTGGCTTCCAGGGCACAATCTTTCAATCTCCCACTTGCACTAAAGCCAATCGCCTTTAAATATTAACCCCATACAATCAAGGTGGCGATCAAACTCTCGCTGTGATAGAGCCTTAGTGAACGGGTCTGCTATGTTGTTCTTTGTTTCTACCCTTTTAATGCAGACTTCTTGTCTTTCGACAATATCTCGAACGAGATGGAAGCATCTCAGAATGTGCTTTGATTTGTGATGAGCTCTTGGTTCCTTTGCTTGAGCAACAGCCCCCATATTATCACAGTAAAGTGATACTGGACCTTCAATCTAAAGAACTATGCCCAACTCTGATATGAACTTCTTCATCTAGACAGCTTCCTTGGCAGCTTCACTAATAGCAATGTACTCTACCTCGGTTGTTGAGTCAGCTACAGTTTGTTGTTTAGAACTCTTCCAGCTTACAGCTCCTCCATTTAGGGTAAAAACATACTCAGATATAGATTTGCTGTCATCTGGATCTGATTGAAAACTAGAATCTGAATAAGCTTCTAGTTTAAGATCAGATCCTCCGTATATTAGAAAAATATCCTTAGTTCTAATTAAGTACTTAAGAATATTTTTCACATCCTTCCAATGATCCTCTCCTGGATCAGCCTGAAACCTGCTAGCTATACCTAAGACATATGCCATATCAGGCCTAGTATATAACATAGCATACATAATAGACCCTACTATCGAAGCATAAGGTATAGAATTCATTCTATTTCTTTCTTCAGGTGTCTTAGAAGACATCTTTTTAGAAAGATGTATGCCATGACCAATAGGTAAGTAACCTCTTTTACTTTCCTCCATGCTAAATCTTTTTAGCACTTGGTCAATGTATCTATACTGGGATAAACCTAGCATCCTCCTAGATCTATCTCTATAGATCTTGATGCCTAGTATATAAGATGCTTCTCCCAAGTCTTTCATGGAAAACTGTTTAGATAACCATACCTTGACTGATTGTAACATTGGGATATCATTCCCAATGAGGAGTATTTCATCTACATACAGAACCAAGAAAACTATGGCACTCCCACTAGTCTTCTTGTACACACAAGGTTCATCCTTATTTTTGATAAAGTCAATTCTTTGACTGTCTTATTAAATTGGATGTTCCAACTCCTAGATGCTTTCTTTAATCCATAAATAGATTTCTTCAACCTACATACCTGATTAGGTTTAGTCTCCAAGACAAAACCTTCTGGCTATGACATATAAACCTCTTCCGCAAGGAAACCATTGAGGAATGCAGTTTTCACATCCATCTGCTAGATTTCATAATCATGATATGCTGCTATAGCAAGCATGATCCGAATAGATTTGAGCATGGCAACAAGAGAAAATGTTTCATCATAATCTATTCCCTGTTTTTGTCTGAAACCCTTAGCCACTAATCTGGCTTTATATGTTTCAACTTGGCTATCTGCCCCAATCTTTTTCTTATAGACCCATTTACATCCAATAGGGTTAACACCCTCTAGTGCATCAACCAAAGTCCAAACTTGGTTGACATACAAGAAGTCCATTTCGGATCTCATGGCTTCCAGCCATCTGTTTGAGTCACTACTCATGACAGCATCCGTATATGTTAGAGGCTCATCATTATCAATGATTAGGGCTTCATTATTTTCAATAATGAACCCATACCTCTCAGGTGCATGTCGCACCCTATCAAACCTATGGATAGGAGTGGTGTGTTCAGGTTCTATACTAACTATGTTATGATTTGGTTGAGATGTATCTACTTGTTGAACTTCTTCAAGTTCAATATTTCTCCCACTGCCCTTTTGTAGGATGAACTCTTTCTCCATAAAAGTGGCATGCCTACTGACTAAAACCTTTTGTCAGTAGGGTGGTAGAACAGATATCCTATACTATCTTTAAGATATCCAACAAATAGACACTTTTCTGCTCTAACATCAAGCTTTTGTCCAAAATTTCTTTTGGCATAGGCTAGACATCCCCATATCTTAAGATACTTAAGATTGGGTTTCTTTCCCCTCCATAACTCATATGGAGTGCTAGATACAGATTTGGATGGTACTCTATTTAAAATATTAGCCGCTGTTTCCAAGGCATATCCCCAGAAAGAAATAGGTAAGTCTGTGAAGCATATCATGGACCGTACCATATCTAATAAAGTACGATTTCTCCTTTCAGCAATACCATTTAATTGTGGTGTGTAAGGAGGAGTCCATTCAGAGATGATTCCCTTTTCTTAAGGTGATCAAGAAACTCGGTGGATAAGTATTCACCTCCTATATCTGATCGAAGGATCTTAATACTTTTCCCCGTTTGTTTCTCTAACATACTTTGATACTCTAAAAATTTTCAAAAGCTTCGGACTTATGTTTCATTAGATACACAAATCCGTACCTTGAAAAATCATTAATGAATGTGATGAAATATGAGTATCCACCCTTGGCCTGAGTTGTCATAGGTCCACATACATCAGTGTGTATGAGTTCTAATAACTCAGTTGTCCTTTCATTATGTCCACTAAATGGAGTCTTGGTCATTTTACCCATGAGACATGATTCACAAGTTCCTAATGATTCATAGTCATAAGGATTAAGGAGTTTTCCCTTGTATAACTTGTTAATCTTTTGCTCACTAATATGTCCAAGATGACAGTGCCAAAGTAAAGTATTGTTTACTTCATCTCTTTTTCATTTATTACTTACATGTAGTATATTATCATCAGAAGATAGAGTTAAGAGACCATTGCAAAATATGCCATTAAATATTATTTCATTGGAAAAACTGATTGAGCAGCCACTGCTCATTACATTTATAATATATCCTTTTTAAGTAACAAGGGTACAGATATGATGTTTCTAATGATTCTAGGCATAAAATAATAATTTTTTAACTCTAAAATCTTTTTAGAAGGCAGCTTCAATATATAATTCCCTACGGCTTCTGCTTGGATGGAATCTCCTCCAGCACCATAGAGCTCGAAGTCGCCTTCCTTCAAAACTCTAATGTTCTGTAGTCCCTGTAATGATTTACAGATATGATGACCACAAGCAGTATCCAATACCCAAGAGTTTGAATTAGAAGAGTCTAATGACAAAATTGTATGTATCTCATACATACCTTTTGGTGCATCACTAGCACCAGGCTTCACACTTGCAAGGTAAACCTTGCAGTTTCTTTTCCAGTGACCCGGCTTGCCACAATGAAAGCAGGTCATTTGTCCAGAGGCCTTCTTTCCTTTCATTTTCTTAATGCCCCCTTTTGGTTTCAACCTTCTCTTGGAACCCTTTTTGCCTATTTTCTTCTTGTTTACACCATCCACAAGAAGAAGTGGAGCCTTATTTTTGTTTAAATGGCTCTTTGCTGTTTTAACATATTCAACAGCTCAGGCAAGGAAGTGTTAAGTTTGTTCATATGAAAATTAAGAACAAACTATGAAAATGACTCTGGGAGTGACTGCAGGATTAAATCCTGATTCAACTCCCCATCCATAACAAAACCCAATTGACCCAATCGGGTGATTCGGTCAATAACCTTTAATACATGGTCTTGTACGGATGTACCTTCTATCATCCTTGCACGGAATAACTGCTTTGATATTTCATATCTTGCAGTTCGACTATGTTCTCCATAAAGTTCTTTTAGATTGAGCAATATGGAGTTTGTGTCCATGCTTTCATGTTGCCTCTGTAACTCATTGGTCATAGAGGCAAGCATTATACACTTGACAGTAAGTGAGTCATTTTGCCACATGTTATATATGGTCTTATCCTCTTGCGAGGCATCTTCCCCTAATGGTTCCAAGGTTGGGGTATCAAGAATATAAGAAATTCTTTCTTGGTTGAGTACTATCTTCAGGTTTCTCAACCAATCAACATAGTTTGGTCTAGTCAATTTATTTGCATCAAGAATGCTACGGAGTGAGAGTGAAGAGGCCATTTAATCTACATTAACAAAGAACATTACAAAAGCAAACAACCAATGTTGACAAAACATAATTAAATTAGGACTTTAACTTAATTATGTCTCCCACTATTTTATCAAGCATCATAACCCTCCATATGATGATCGAGAAAACCCTAATTGGTTCTCTTAGTGGGGTTGAGATCCTAATTCCTTACAAAAGACCTTGTGTGTACACAACAAATCTTATATAAGTTCAAAGATAGGAAAACTCTTTCCAATTGTAACTCATACAATTCTCAACTTATCTTGGCCTCTAAAATATTAATAGTCTTGTGTGTACACAACAAACTATAATTTTAGTTACGTTAGACCCTTCATTGCTATATAGTCATGATATTAATTATAATATCCTTGTGTGTACACAACAAAGTATTATATTAAATCATGCCATAAACATCAAATGTACCAAGCCAAAATTATGTTAGTCACCATAAAAGGCCTTGTGTGTACACAACAAACCTAATATGGATCATAACATAATAATGACTTGGCATGAAGGAAGGCCACATGTAGTGAATATTACACTAAGCATATCAATCAATAATTAAGTTAATCTTATTGGCCAGGTAAGTGGGAGAGTGATGGGAGTCCCCGCGTTGCTTTCCTTAGACACCAATAAGAATTGGCCAGGTCAGTCAACGGAACCAATTAAAAACCACGTCCTCTTTACCGATCATGAACCACTTTTCCTAGACACCGAATGATAAACTAATCATATTGATTATTTTTGCTTTTGGTATATGACAATACAACTTAATATGTTTTTAAAGAGGGCTTTATTAAAACAAAGCACATTCTTTATATAACCTAGCAAATATGTACCATAGTGTGCCATCATACTAGGACAACCATTTACTACATAATGGATCAACCATTATGCCAGGGCAACCTTATTTCAGTATGATGACTAGAAGGCTAAACATATCTCTATACAAATTAAGGTTTAAGTGAAAACCTTAATTAGTGGCTTACTTCAAACATATATGCATAATTAACACAAATATGTGATTAGTGTGTCATCATACTAGGACAACCATTTACCACATAATGGATCCACCATTATGCCAGGGCAACCTTATTTTTGTATGATGACTAAATGTCTAAACATATCTTTACAACAATTAGGGTTTGATTGAAAACCCTAATTGGTGACATTACATCAAACATATACAATATCATATGTTACTTATATACATATGCATCTAAAAATCAGCATATATATTTTAATCTTAATAAGGAGGCTCTGATACCGCTGTAGGGTTCGGTGGCAAGGCGGAAACATAGATTTCAAAATTTTTATCTTTATGAAATATTCACCAAACCCTTAACCCAAGATCTCCTTAAACGAATTAAAACATATAACATGTATATATAAGATTTAAACTCATATTAAAGTACTAACCTGTATTGTTAAAATCCAAACTTTAAATCTCCACCAGGTGCCCAAATGTTCACCCTCCAAAGGTGATCCACATAGAAAAAGATGAAGACTACAATTTCTTATTCTTGGCTCCTCTTCTTGAATTCTTTTTCAAGAATTCAATTCTTGGACTTTTAGGCTGAAATTTTCTTTCTTGAAAATTTCTTTTCTTCCTTCTTTCCTCTTCTTGAGTTCTTTTCTTGAATTCCCTTTCTTGAATTCCTTTTCTTGAATTGAATTGTAAGAAGAAATTAAGACAAGTAAAGTCTTAATTCAAGAAAGAAAAGAAGAAGAACAGACCCTTCCTTTTCCCTTTCCTTTACCGTTCAAGACCTTCCTCTTATTCTTGTTTAGGGTCAGAGTTTCAACAGAGATTATCTCTGTAAGGGAAACAATACCCAACAAGCATAAAGGGAAGGAGTATTCCGAGAGGAGGAGAGGAATATGATCTCTGTATTTGATTATCTGAAAGAAACCCCCGAGAACCCAAACCCTTTTATAGATTTCAGAGGGGCATTTTCTCAAAACATCGCAACCCTCTGAAACCCCAGGAATCACGATCCCTCATTCCTCACACGTCCCCTCAACCAAAAATCATGATTCTCCAATTTAATTTCATTTTTCCAACGAGGAGGACTATCGAAAAAACTTCAGGAAGAATCACGACTTTTGAAGATGGACTTGAGACCGAAAAATGATGGTTCTTTTTCCTTAATTTTTCTGGCCATCAGATCCAGATCCAAGGACGTCAGACAAGGATCCAAATCGCCCACTTTGCTTGATTTTTCTTTGATGGAATTTCCTTCCCACGCGCATGAAGTGGAGTCCACACGCGCGTGGACTCTTCTTCTTGGTGCACGCGGGTGAGGAAGGGTGTGGGCGGCTTGGAGAGAGAGTCTCAGTGCACTTGATTCACTTGGGTTCAGCCATGGGTTAGCCCAATGTCCTAAAATTTAAATTAGACCTCAATTTGGTTCAATTAGAACACAATTAAGCCCAATTCGGAACCAAATTTGAATCTGATTCGAATAGAAATTGGGTCTGCAACACATGCTAGTGTGTTTATCCTGCAAACATGATTTAATTCCAAATTAAATCCTTCATCAATTCTCTTTTGTGTATGACCCATTGGTTTCCACACCTAGCCAGTAGTAGGTCCGAGTGCTATTTGACTTAATTCGGTTAGATCTCAACTAAGCCGATTTAGGTCAACTCAAACTAGCTCGACTCGGTCAATTAGAATCTAATTCTAATTAACTAATTTGAATTACCATAATTCAATCATATACCTACAAGAATATTGACATCTAGCAACGTATCATGTCTACCCAGAAGATGTAAAATTTTGGTGGAATTACCAAAATACCCTTCAGTGGTGAGTTACTGGGCAATTCAGTCCTTTGATCAACTTGCATCCCGAATATGATTATGAATATGGATACTTGTCAAATCCAATTTCATATTCATCCCTAGATCAATCTTTATAATGATGATTCATTAATGAACCATTAGAAATTAACTCTAATGTTCATACTTTGATCAAAGATTTCCTGAATCCATCATTTGATCGAAATTAGCTGGATGCAATTCCCTCTTACTAGGGCTGATCAATTACTTGTTGACCTACTCACAACCTCCATATACAATCCACCATACCCAGTATCACCTCGTGCATGACTCAGTGTCATGATTGATTATGAACTAAAGTATGGATTCATATATATAAGGTACCATGGTAGTCTCAGGTCAAAGGACCACATGTACTACTCCCACTATGAGAATTATCTATTGAAAAATAGATAAGGTTCCATTAGATATTCTCAATTGGAACAATTCAGTGAATTCATTCTCTAATGAACCTCAATATCCTAGTATTATGTCAAACACAAGTGACTGTGATGAAGGGATATGCCCTACAAGCCAATCTATTTGTATCTCCCAAACCATTGTAATTGACAAAATCTAATAAAGGCATTATTTTTCATCATACGCTGTGTTATTATATATGATGAACCCCATAGATTAGGGCTATGATTTTAGGCTGATGATAGATCATACCAGTGAAACTAAAGTCTTAAAACCTTAATCTAAAATATTTCTAGTCAAGGAACCCTGAGTAGAGGGATCATGGCTTTCGGGTAAGACTACACTCCCATGTATACTGGAGAGGTGACTGCTCTCACAGTCACTTGTGTATGACACTAATACTGTGATGTGGTGCTCATTAGAGAATGATTCACTGATATGATCCAACTGAGAACATCTAATGGAGTCTTAGCTACATGTCAATAGAAGGTCCCATAGTGGGAGTGGTGCAAGTAATCCTCTGACCTGAGACTGCCATAAGTACCTTATGTACATGAACCCATGCTTTGGTTCAATCCTAATCATGACACTGAGTCATGCACAGGATGATACTGGGAATGGTGAATTGGATATGATGGTAATGAGTAGGTCAACAAGGAATCGATCACTCTTAGTAAGAGGAGATTGCATCCAGCTAGTTAACAATCGGATGATGATTCAGGAATCTTTGATCAAAGTAAAGATTATAGAGATGGTTTCTAATATCAAGATAATTGAATCATCAATATAAGATTGAGCTAGAAATAATATAATATTGGATTTCACATATATCCATATCCATAGTTATATTTTTGGTGCAGGCTGATCGAAATATTTAATTGTACGTAACTCTCTACTGAAGGGTAGTTTTGGTATTTCACCAGAATTTTCATATCTTCCGGGTAGACATGACACGTTGCTAGAGTCAATCTTGTCTTGTCAGTTGATCAAATTTAAAGATCACTATTAGGAAGAGACCTAATTGATCAAGTCGGTAAGCCCGATTTGACCTAATCGATTAGAAGAGTTCTAATCAAATTAGGTCAACTTGTATTCGAACCCACTGCTGGCTAGATGTGGAACCCATGGGTCACACACTTAAGAGGATTGATCAAGAGTTTAATTTGTAATTAAATCATCTTTGCAGGATAACACTCTAGCAGGTGTTGCAAACCCTAGCTTCTATTCGAATTGGATTCGAATTAGGGTTCCGGATTGGTTCAATTCAGGTTCTAATTGGATCTAATTAGATCCTAATTGAGTTTATAAGGATTATGGCTAACCCTATTGGCTAGCCATGTAACTAGGCTAGCCTCCCCACCCTCCCCTTTGCATTTTCATGCCAAAATGCCAAGAGTCCATGCGCTTATGGACTCTTGGCGCACCATTTGGAGGATTCCATGGGCGCATGGACTCTTGGCGCACCCACTTAATTCTCCAATGAATTAAGATGGGACGGCTTCCTTTCTCACTATTAGCGCCTCACATGTGTCCCCTTGGATGGGAATCCAACGGTTGGGAAATTTTTGAGAAAGACAAAAGGCGCAGACTCTCCCGGTTGCGTGAAATAATGTCTCTTTGGAGACCGAAACATCGCGACTCCCTTCTTCTGAAATTTCATGACTTTTCTTTTAAGAAAACCCATGAGTTTAATCTAGAAGGTCGTGAGAAGGAGGAAGGGGCATGAGAAAATGAGAAGGGCGTGAGATGGGTTTTACGGAGAGGTGTGTGGGCGCCTCTCTGAAATCTATTTAAGGGGTCAGGAAAAATCATAACGGGTTATCTGAGATTTTTCTTCTTCCTCTCCAAAAGATCCTTCCCTCTTTTCTTGTTATACATTATTTCCTTACAGAGGACTCCTCTGTCAAAACTCTGTTGCTGAACAAGAATAAAAGAGAAGGTCTCCGACGGTAAAGGAAAGAAGGAGTTCTGATTTTATTTCCTTTCTTTCTTACATTAAGACATTCATGTCTTATTTCTTCTCTAATTTAAGACAAGCCTAAATACTCTTAGGACAAGGTCTTATCTCTAAGACAGGGTGTCTTAGAGGGTCAAAGTCTTAGTGGAAGGAGGAGAAGAGATTAAAGAAAGGGAGGCAACCTCTTGTGTGGAAGAATTCCAGCCATAATCTGATCAATTGAGTTCTAGGATGAAGAACTCAATAGGAAACCATTGAAAAGAAGATAGTGTTTCTTGATCATTGCTCTGTATGGATCACCATCGGAGGGCGAACACCTAGATGCCTGGTGAATTCAGTTAGCCCCTTCAACTTCAAGTTTGGTGGAATAAGCGAT
Organism: Areca catechu; assembly: GCA_021397845.1. Lineage (NCBI taxonomy): Eukaryota > Viridiplantae > Streptophyta > Magnoliopsida > Arecales > Arecaceae > Areca > Areca catechu. The sequence continues at coordinate 136,375,071 of CM038051.1, read as the reverse complement.
TACAGTTGGTACCCTAATCCTAATTTGCATAGATATGCTTGTTATATGTTCTAGTCTTATTTAAGGAGTTCCTGGTTTAGGGTTTTTGGTGTGAATTTAGTTTCATTTTTGAAATTACACTTTCGCTGCGTTGCACCGGAACCCTACAGTGGTATCACAGCCACCTTAATTAGGACTATAATCTATGATAGTTTGTGTGTTACATATTAGGGTTTTTTAAATCCTAATATGCTATTACCTTAGCATATTTTTTTTGCATATATGTTTTGATGTATGCCACTAGTTAGGGTTTTTCACTCAAACCCTAATTATTATAGAGATATGATTAGTTTTGAAGTCATCATACTGAAATAAGGTTGCCCTGGCATAATGGTGGATCCATTATGTGGTAAATGGTTGTCCTAGTATGATGACACACTTAGCACATATTTGTTTATCAGAGTGATATGATTGTAATATGTTCTATAAGAATGTGCTGGCAATTTTATAAAACCCTCCTCTTAAAAAATTATATTAAGTCATAGTATATTTAACTAATAAGCATCACTAGTCATGATGAACAATTGATCATTCGGTGTCTAGAAAGGTGGTTTGGGAAGGTAAAGAGAATTGTGGTTTTTAATTGTTTCCGTTAACTGACCTGGCCAATTTTTTATTGTGTCTAGGAAAGCAACGGGGGGACTTCCACATCTCTTCCACTTGCCTGGCCGATTTGATTATATTTAAATCTTGACTAAAATGCTTAGTGTTAAAATATATATTGGGCTTCCTTCATGCTGGATCATTATTGTGTTATGAACCACATTAGGTTTGTTGTGTTATCTGCAAGACCTAATATGGTGATTGACATAATACTAGTCTAGTGCACAGATATGCTTACAGTATATTCAGTATAATGCCTTGTTGTGTTATCTGCAAGGGCATTATATTGAGTACTGACTGAATAGAAATGAAAGGATCTTGACTTAACTAGAACATTATGGTTTGTTGTGTTTTTCTACAAGACTAATAATGTTCTAGAGGCCAAGTTATTTTTGAGAATTATATAAGATATAATTGGAAGAGTTTCCTACCTTTGAGCTTATAAAAGATTTGTTATTTTTCTGCAAGATCTTTTATAAGTTATTAGGATCTCAATCTCACTAAGAAAAACCGATCAGGTTCTTCTCGATTATCATAGTGAGGGCTATGATTTTTGATAAAATAGTGGGAGACATAATTAAATTGAAGACCTAATTTAATTGTGTAAGTCATTTCATGGTTTTTGCTTATGTATTGTTCTTTATTAAATGTAGATAAATGGCATCTTCATTATCACTGCGAAGTATCTTAGATACCAACAAACTGACTGGTCCAAACTATGTGGACTGGTTGAGAAATTTAAAGATTGTGCTGAGTTCAGAAAAACTTTCTTATATTCTTGATACCCCTAGTCTTAATCCACTAGGGACGATGCCACACAGGAAGATATGGCCACATACAAAATGTGGTAGAATGACTCCCTCACTGTCAAGTATATCATACTGGCCTCTATGACCAATGAGTTACAGAGACAGCATGAAAGCATGGATACTCAATCTATAATGCTCAATTTAAAAGAGCTTTATGAAACAAAGCAGAACTGCTAGATACGAAATATCTAAGCAGTTATTCCGTGCTAGGATGACAGAGGGAACATCCGTTCAGGATCATGTTCTGAAGGTAATTGACTTAATCACCAGATTGGGTCAATTAGGTTTTATCATGGATGGGGAGTTGAATCAGGATTTAATCCTGCAATCACTCTCTGAGTCATTTTCACAGTTTGTCTTGAATTATCACATGAACAAACTGAACACTTCCTTGCCTGAGCTATTAAATATATTAAAAATAGCGGAGAGCCACGTTAAGAAGAAAAGGCTCCACTTCTTCTTGTTGATAAAACCAATAAGAAGAAATCAGGCAAAAGGATTTTAATAGGAGGCTAAACCCTAAGAGTGGCATCAATAAGAATAAGAAAGGAATGAAGGCCTCCAAACAGTCGACCTGTTTTTTTTGCGGCAAAGCGGGACATTGGAAAAGGAATTGCAAGGCTTACCTTGCAACTGTAAAGCCTGGTGCATCAGATGCGCCAAAAGATATGTATGAGATACATGCTATATTGACATTAAATTCATCTATATCAAATACTTGGGTATTGGATACCGCTTGTGGTTACCATATCGCAAATCTTTGCAGGACCTCCACAAGCTTAAAGTATTGAGGAAGGTGACTTCAATCTCTATGGTGCTAGTGGTGATTCATCCAAGCAGAATCTGTAGGGACCTATTTCTGAAGTTGCCTTCAGGGAAGATCTTGGAGTTAGAAATTGTTACTATATGCCTAAGATTTAGGAACATATATCTATCTTTTTTTTATAAAACAATGATGTAATGGATGTAACGAGCACTGGTTGCTCGATAATGTTGTCTAATAAAATTATTTGTTCTGGCATATTTAGTAATGGGCTCTTAACTCTTTCGTCCATGATAGTGTTTTTCATGTCAATAATAAAGAAAAAGAGAAGACTTTAATGATACTTTACTTTGGCATCATCGACTTGGTCATGTTAATGATCTAGGATAAGCAGTTATACAAGGAAAAATTCCTTGATCCTTATGAGTATGAATCATTAGGAACTTGCGAATCATGTCTCATGGTTAAGATGGTCCAAGACTCAATTTACTGGACATGGAGAAAGGTCAACTGAGTTATTAGGACTTATACATACTGATGTATGTGGTCCAATGACAACTCAGGCCAGAGGTGGATACTCATATTTTATCACTTTTACAGATGATTTTCTAGGTTTGGATAATGTATCTTATGAAACATAATATGAGAGCCTTTGATAAATTTAAGTGATCAAAGTATGGTCGAAAAACGACCGGAAAAGTATTAAAGTTCTTCGTTCTGATCGAGGAGAAGAATACTTATCCACGAAGTTTTTAGACTATCTTAAAGTTAATGGAATTCTTTCTGAATGGACCCCTCCTTATACACCACAGCTAAATGGTATAGCTGAAAGGAGGAATAGTACATTATTAGATAGGTACGATCCATGATGTGCTTCACAAATTTACCCATTTCCTTCTGGGTCATGCACTAGAAATTGCTATTTACATTCTGAACAAGGTACCTTCCAAATCCATTGTTAGTACTCCATATGAAATTTGGAGTGGAAAGAAACAGTATCTTAAATATTTTAAGGTATGGGGATGTCCAGCTTATGTTAAAAGAAATTTTGGACATAAGTTGGAACCTAGAGCGGATAAATGTCTATTTGTAGGATATCCTAGAGAGGGCAGAGGATATCTGTTTTACCATCCTACTGAACAAAAGATTTTTGTCGGCAGGCATGCCATTTTTCTAGAAAAGAGTTCATTTTAGAAAAGGGCAATTGTAGAACTGTTAAACTTGGAGAAGTACAAGAAATACAGATAGATAGTTCTCAACCATTAGAACATATAGTTAGGATAGAACCAGAACACAAACTCCTCCCCGTAGGTCTGATAGAGTGCCACGGGCACCTGAGAGGTATGGGTTTATATTAAAAATAATGAATCCCAAGTCATTCAAAATGATGAACCTCTGACCTATACAGAAGCTATCTTGAGTACTAATTCAGATAGATGGCAAGAAGCCATGGAATCCGAGATAGACTATAGTTATGTAAACCAAGTATGGTCTTTGGTCGATGCACCAGAGGGTGTTAATCCTATTGGGTGCAAATGGGTCTATAAGAAAAAGATTGGGCTGATGGCCAAGTTGAAACCTATAAAGCCAGATTAGTGGCAAAAGGTTTTAGACAAAAACAGGGAATTGATTATGATGAAACATTCTCACCTGTTGCCATGCTCAAATCAATTCGGATTTTACTTGCTATAGCAGCGTACCATGATTATGAGATCTGGTAGATGGATGTGAAGACTGCATTCCTCAATGGTTTCCTAGAGGAAGAAGTCTACATGTCACAGCCAGAAGGTTATATTTCAAGGAATAAACCTAATCAAGTATGTAAGCTAAATAAATCCATTTATGGATTAAAGCAAGCTTCCAGGAGTTGGAACATCCGCTTTGATGAAACTATTAAAAGGTTTGGTTTTATCAAAAATGTGGATGAACCCTGTGTTTATAAGAAGACTAGTGGGAGTGCCATAGTCTTCTTGGTTCTGTATATAGATGACATACTCCTCATTGGGAATGATGTCCCAATGTTACAATCAGTCAAGGTTTGGCTATCAAACCAGTTTTTCATGAAAGATTTGGGAGAAGCATCCTATATACTAGGTATTAAGATCTTTAGAGATAGATCTAAGAGGATGCTAGGTTTATCCCGATCTAGGTACATTGACTTAGTGCTGAAAAGATTCAGCATGGATGGAAGTAAAAGAGGTTATCTTCCTATGAGTCAAGGTATACATCTTTCTAAAAGGATGTCTCCTAAGACACCTGAAGAAAGAAATAGAATGAATTCTATACCTCATACTTCGGCAATAGGGTCCATAATGTATGCCATGCTATGTACCAGGCTGATGTGGCATATGCTTTAGGCATTGTCAGTAGGTTTCAGGATGATCCAGTAGAGGATCATTGGAAAGTAGTTAAAAATATTCTTAAGTACCTGAGAAGGACTAAGGATATTTTTCTGGTTTATGGTGATTCTGATCTTAACTAGAAGCTTATTCTGATTCTAGTTTTCAATCAGACCCTGATGATAGCAAATCCATTTCGGGATATGTTTTTACCCTAAATGATGGAGCAGTGGTTGGAAGAGTACCAAGCAGCAGACTATAGCTGACTCAGCCACAGAGACATAATACATAGCTGTCAGTGAAGCCGCCAAGGAAGCAGTCTGGATGAAGAAGTTCATCATAGAGTTGGGTGTTGTTCCTGAGATTGAAAACCCAGTGCCACTTTACTATGACAACACTGGAGCTGTTGCTCAAGCTAAGGAACCAAGAGCTCATCATAAGTCCAAGCACATTCTGAGACACTTCCATCTCGTCCGAGAAATAGTAGAGAGACAAGATGTCTACATAAATAGAGTTGATACAAAGAATAATATAGCAGACCCGTTCACTAAGGCTCTACCATAGCGAGAGTTTGATGGCCACCTTGAGTGTATGGGATTAAGATTTAAAGGCGATTGGCTTTAGTGCAAGTGGGAGATTGAAAGGGATATGCCCTACAAGCCAATCTATGTTGTATCTCCCAAACCATTGTAATTGACAAAAATTCTAATAAAGGCATTATTTTTCATCATATGCTGTGTTTATTATTATATGATGAACCCCATAGATTAGGGCAATGATTTTAGGGTTATGATGAGATCATACCAGTGAGACCTAAAGTCTTAAAACCTTAATCTAAAATATTCCTAGTCAAAGGAACCCTGAGTAGGGGATCAGGTTTTCGGGTAAGACTAGCACATCCCATGTATACTGGAGAGGGTGACTGCTCTCACAGTCACTTGTGTATGACACTAATACTAGGATGTGGGTGCTCATTGGAGAATGAGTTCACTGATATGATCCAACTTGAGACATCTAATGGAGTCTTAGCTACATGTCAATAGAAGGTTCTCATAGTAGGAGTGGTACAAGTAATCCTTTGACCTGAGACTGCCATAAGTACCTTATGTACATGAACCCATGCTTTGGTTCTATCCTAATCATGACACTGAGTCATGCACAGGATTGATACTGGGAATGGTGAATTGGATATGAAGGTAATGAGTAGGTCAACAAGGAATCGATCACTCTTAGTAAGAGGAGAATGCATCCTGCTAGTTAACAATCGGATGATGATTCAGGGAATCTTTGATCAAAGTAAAGATATTAGAGATGGTTTCTAATATCAAGATAATTGAATCATCAATATAAGATTGAGCTAGAAATAATATATATTGGATTTGACATATATCCATATCCATAGTTATATTTTGGGTGCCGGCTGATCGAAAGATTTAATTATACGGTAACTCTCTACTGAAGGGTAGTTTTGGTATTTCACCAGAATTTTCATATCTTCCGGGTAGACATGACATGTTGCTAGACGTCAATCTTGTCTTGTCGGTTGATCAAATTTAAAGATCACTTATTAGGAAGAGACCTAATTGATCAAGTCGGGTAAGCCCAGTTTGACCTAAATCGATTAGAAAGAGTTCTAATCAAATTAGGTCAACTTGTATTCGAACCCACTGCTGGCTAGATGTGGAACCCAATGGGTCACACACTTAAGAGATTGATCAAGAGTTTAATTTGTAATTAAATCATCTTTGCAGGATAACACTCTAGCAGGTGTTGAAAACCCTAGCTTCTATTCGAATTGGATTCGAATTAGGGTTCCGGATTGGTTCAATTCAGGTTCTAATTGGATCTAATTAGACCCTAATTGAGTTTATAGGGATTATGGCTAACCCTATTGGCTAGCCATGTAATTAGGCTAGCCTCCCCACCCGCCCCTTTGCATTTTCACGCCAAAATGCCAAGAGTCCATGCGCTTATGGACTCTTGGCGTGACATTTGGAGGAGTCCATGGGCGCATGGACTCTTAGCGCGCCCACTTAATTCTCCGATGAATTAAGTTGGGGCGGCTTCTTTTCTCACTATTAGCACCTCACATGTTTCCCCTTGGATGGGAATCCAACGGTTGGGAATTTTTGAGAAAGACAAAAGGTGCAGACTCTTCCCGGTTGCACGAAATAATGTCTCTTCGGAGACCGAAACATCGCGACTCCCTTCTTCTAAAATTTCATGACTTTTCTTTTAGGAAAAGTCATGAGTTTTAATCTGGAAGGTCGTGAGAAGGAGGGAAGGGGTGTGAGAAAGTGAGAAGGGAGTTAGATGGGTTTTTACGGAGAGGTGTGTGGGCGCCTCTCTGAAATCTATTTAAGGGGTCAGGAAAAATCAGAACGGGTTATCTGAGATTTTTCTTCTTCCTCTCCAAAGACTCCTTCCCTCTTTTCTTGTTTTACATTGTTTCTTTATAGAGGACTCCTCTATCGAAACTCTATTGCTGAACAAGAATAAAGAGAAGGTCTCCGACGGTAAAGGAAAGAAGGAGTTCTGGTTTTATTTCCTTTCTTTCTTACATTAAGACATTCATGTCTTAATTTCTTCTCCAATTTAAGACAAGCCTAAATCCTCTTAGGACAAGGTCTTATCTCTAAGACAAGGTGTCTTAGAGGGTCAAAGTCTTAGTGGAGAAGGAGAAGAGATCAAAAAAGGGAGGCAACCTCTTGTGTGGAAGAATTCCAGCCATAATCCGAGCAATTGAGTTCTAGGAAGAAGAACTCAATAGGAGGAACCATTGAAAACAAGATAGTGTTTCTTGGTCATTGCTCTATGTAGATCACCATCGAAGGGCAAACACCTGGACGCCTGGTGAATTCAGTTAGCCCCTTCAACTTCAAGTTTGTTGGAATAAGCGATTACAGGTTGGTACCCTAATCCTAATTTACATAGATATGCTTGTTTTATGTTCTAGTCTTATTTAAGGAGTTCTTGGTTTAGGGTTTTTGGTGTGAATTTAGTTTCATTTTTGAAATTATACTTCTGCTGCGTTGCACCGGAACCCTACATGTGAGATCAGTCACCCTCATCATAAAGCATATATAGGATGTGCTGGTCTTGCCGGAAACATTGATCCCCAACTCAATGTCCCATCGACCAAGAATATTTTAGATTATGGTTTTAATGCTTTCGGTCTCACTGGTATGATCTCATCATAACCCTAGAACCATAGCCCTAATCTATGGGGTTCATCATATAATCATAACGACACAGCGTATGATGAAAATAATGCCTTTATTATAATAATGTCAATTCATTGATTTTGGGATCGAAATACAATATTTCAAATGGTTTTCAGGGCACAATCTTTCATAAGAAATCCTGACTTGTGGACCAAGAAATCCTAGTGGACCTGGTCAACAGTGGGCCTTTGTCTTGGACTAGAGCTCTCTCTCTTGTGGGCTTGGCGGCATGAAAGGGCCCAGGTCCATGAAGGCCAGCTCTGGTTGGGGGGGCCTGGTGAATTTACTGATTGCTAACTCTCCTCTTGAACATGACTTGAACGGACTCGATTGGACTCGACTTGACTAAAAATAATTGGACTTGACTAAGTGGACTCAACTAACTCAGTTGTTACACTTTATTATGGGACTCAATTGGCTTACTTTGACCCAAGTGACATAGGACTAATGGACTCAAATAAAATAAATGAAATAGACTCTCGTTCCCCATCACATGCTCATGCAAAATAATAAAGTCAGGACCCAAGAATTGAGAAATTCCTGGCTTAGGATAGCTAACCTTCAATCAAAATAGAAATTAAGAGTGGGAAGGTTTGTACCAGGCAGAGATTGAAGAACTTGCTGATGAAGGGGTCACACGCTCTCAGATTGATTCCTAGAAGATGAGGCCCTTGGTTCTCGAATCTGAAGGTGATCTGGACCTGGTCTGAAGGCAAGGAAGCCTCCTCTAGGGAGGGAAAACATCTCGAGGATCCTGCAAGCATCAAGATTATGCATGAAATAGGTGATCAATGAAAAAAAACAAAATATGAAAGAAAGAACAAGCGAAATCAGGGTTAGGGCTTGCAGCAGGGAAGAAGAATGAGCTCTTGATCTGAGGCATCTTCAAGGCCTCTCTTGTTGGACATGGCTATTGCTTGGAGGCTTGATTTGCTTCTAGGCCATGGAGAATTCCAAGGAAGGGTGGTCAGCCAAGCAAGAGAAAAAGAACCAAACCAAAGAACCAAAAACCAGAACACCAGAAGCTAAACACCAAAATAATAGAGTTTTATTTCATAAGAGTTGATTGCCTATAAGAGGAGGAGGGGTGGGGTATTTATAGAGTTCCCATGCCCTCTCCTAAAGGAATTACAAGTCTTCTCCAACTTAGATTACGGGTCCTCTCCTAGCTAGGTTAGAATTACAAGTCTTAAAACACTTAGGAAAACAAATCCCAACTAGGTTAAGAACTTGACTAGTCTTCTCCTTCTCCCTTCATGCTTTGACTGGTCAGGTTGACTAAGGGAATATTGACTAATGACTAGGATTGGGATGGATTGACTAAAGGGTTCCTGACTAATACTTGTTCCATCTCTAGGGATACTAATCCTGTAGGGTTCAGGTTGACTAAGGTTGACTTGACTGGCACTAGGTTGATACCTAGGGACTATGGGTTCCTGGGGCTCATAGGAAACAGGTTCAACTCTATGGGTCTTGTCTAGGATTCCTGACTGATCTCCTACCTAGTCTAACCTATTGATTGTTAGGTTATTCGATTGGATCATCTGGGCAATCTGGGTGGTTAATCGGGTAAGTTGGTTTTGGTTTTAGGTAGTGGTTTTGTCATACTTATGATTCATTTGGGCAAATTGGTCAGTTATGGTCTTCATGAAAGCTTCCAAATTAGGGTCCATGGCTGAATTAAGTTTGGGCTTAGACTGACTGTAATGGACTCCTGATCTAGTGGTCATGCAAACAAACAAACACTCAAGGTGGAATGAATGCAGCCAAGCATGCAAAGGGTTACTATAATCTAGGGTTTGCTAGACCTAGAGCCAAAACTGAATGGGTCTAGTCAACTTACAATTAACCTAGCAACTAATCCTTCCACTGGCCTGGTAGGGGGTGGGGTGGTGGGAGGCTCCCCCTGCTTGTCATAGGATCCTAATTATAAACCACCGTCCACTTAGGTCGTTTAACTTTGGACCCCCAGCCTTAGACACTAGTTTTCAGTAATAGCCACAAGATTAAATGCACTAGTTGGCCCACACGGTTCAAACCCGACCTGTTGGGTGTCACCTAGCCCTCTATGGCAAATTAAGTCTAATTAATTTTAATTTAGACTTGGGTCAGTATGATGATGGTTGTTTTGGACCCAAGACAGGTGATGAAATCCTACCTTGATCTTAGATAGCAATTGCCCTTCCAGATTAGGTTAATCAAATGATGCACATTCAATGAGTCCTAATGAAACTAATAATAATCAAAAAATTAAAATATTTTATGTGTATTTTATGATGTGGCAAGTTAGTTTGAGTTGATTAGGTTAGCAAACAAATTGGGCTTGGGATTGAGGGGTTTGGAAGTTGGTTAGGTTAGGTTTAGACAAGTATGCAGAGTTCACAGATTCAAAACATTAAGGTTTGGTTTGATGCAGTGTTTGACATGGATTTCGATGCAGAAAAAAATCAAAAAAATTCTAGGATAGAGAATGGATGGTGTGATGACCTCTACTTAATTTTACATAAAACTAAAATCAAATGATGATTCAAATCCTAGGGTTTTCAGACTGATGCATAATTATCAAGACTTTAGTTAGGGTTTCTAATATGACAAATTTCAAGACTTTTAATTCTTTGTAAAATTAATTAAAAATTAGAATAAAATATAGGACAAGATAGAGAACATGTCATGCAAATTTCATAGAAAAATAAAATTCCTAGGTGGTCAAAATCAGATGAAAAATAGATACCTAATGCAGCTAGTAGAATGCAGAAATTAGGGTGTATGATCCTAATACAGATGAATGCTATTCTAAACCCACTCTGATACCAAAATGATGCAGGATGACTCTAGGATTGCTAAAAATTCAAGAAGATAGTAAACTAATTTTTTATTGAATTTTTATAATTTTAATTTGCAGACTAAATTTTCAAAATCTAGTAAAGACTGCAGGATGAATAGCAATGCAAATAATCATCATAATCGTAGGCATGCTCAAGCAAAATAATAAAGTCAGGACCTGAGAATTGAGAAATTCCTGGCTTAGGATAGCTAACCTTCAATCAAAATAGAAATTAAGAGTGGGAAGGTTTGTATTAGGTAGAGATTGAAGAACTTGATGATGAAGGGGTCACACAGCTCTCAGATTGATGCCTAAAAGATGGGGCCCTTGGTTCCCGAATCTGAAGGCAATCTGGACCTAGTCTGAAGGCAAGGAAAGCCTCCTTTGGGAGGAGAAATATCTCAGGGATCCTACAAGCATCAAGGTTATGCATGAAATAGGTGATCAATGAAAAAAAAAAAATATGAAAGAAAGAACAAGGGCAATCAAGGTTAGGGCTGGCAGCAGGGAAGAAGAAGGAGCTCTTGATCTTGGATGTTGATGCGGGATGACTCTAAGATTGCTAAACATACAGGAAAAATAGTAAACTATTTTTTTTGTGATTTTTATAATTTAAGAGTAGCAATGCAAAGAATCATCGTATCATAGGCAAACTCATTCAAAATAATAAATTACTAGGACTCGAGAATTGAGAAACTCCTATATTAGGATAGCTTATCTTCATCAAATCAAAAATTAAAGAAGGGAAGGATGTTACCAATCAGTGATTTGAAGAACTTCCGATGAAGAGATCACATAGCACTCAGATTGGAGTCTGGATGATGAAGCTCGATTTCCCTTGAACTGATAACTAATTTGGGCAATCCTGGAGGCAAGGAAAGCCTCCTCTGGGGAGGTGAAATACCTCGGGGATCCTATTAAATGTCAAGGTTCAATCAAGATAGTAAGTAAGAAAAAGAAAGGAAACTAGGTTTAGAAGGAATCAGGTTAGGGTCTAGAAGCGGGGTGGCTTAAAGCTTGATGAAGATCTCCTTACTTAGCAACCTAGGGCACTCCTTCTTGGATGTATAAAGGCATGTATGGTAGTGAGCTAGGGTAGCGAGGATTCGGCCAAGAATAATAGTATCCAAAAATAAAAATAAAAATAAAGTAACACAAAAGCTCGCAAGCTCAAATAATTTCACCAGGGTTTTTGATATCATGAATAAAAATTGATTACAAGAGGGGGAGAGGTGAGGTATTTATATAGTTCCCATTCCCTCTAACAAGGGTTACATACTTGGGTTACAAGTCTTCTCCTAGCTATGTTAGAATTACAGGTCCTAAACAAACTAGGAAGAACTCCCATCTAGGTTAAGATTTGACATAGTCTTCTCCTTCTCCCTTCATGCTTTGACTATTCCACTCAAGGACATCTCTTGGACTTGGTCAACACTTCAAGGATGCCTAAGAGGGCATGTTGGGCTTCTAGGGGCAGAAGGGGCCGGCCCAAGGGGCTTGGGTGCATGGTCTTGGTTCTTTGGAAGATGGGATGGCCTGGTAGCCTGGTAGTAGGAAAATTCCATGGAATCTTGCTTCTTAGGGCTTGGACTTGGTGCCTGGGCTTGATTTGTTTAGGCTAGGATGCAGGTGGACCTCTGAAATCATGGATGCCCTGGTTTAGGAATATGCCCTGGCATCTGGGGAGAAATCTGGGCATCTAGAGGACATCTAGAAATAATCAAGGTTTCTGGAAGCATCTTGGATCCTGGTGATGCGGCACGCATATGATTAATGTTTTGAATATGGGGTTTGTAGAGCAATGAAACCTAATTATACTTAGCATTGTACTCATCTTAATAATTTAAAGATTATATGAAAAGGGACTATTACATGATTAGACACAACTCTAAAACTAAGAAGGAAGAAGATCTAGACAATAGCGGCTAATGATTGAGGACTTACCTTGATGAGTTTTCCAACCTTCCTATGATTCAAAACTTGAAACTACTGATGCTCTGGACTGGAGAACTTGGATAACAGTGATCAGAACCCTGGACTTGGGCTTCAGCTTGTTGGTTCATTGTCAAGGGGAACCCTGTTCACAACTCAAGGACTTCGAAGGACCCTGCAATGAAGATCAAAGTTAAGGTTGAAGGATGCAGACATAAAGAAGGGATGGGAGAACTTGTGAACAAAGAAAAGATAATTGAGAAGATCTGGCCGACTCCAATGCCTTTGCCTTGAGCTTGGATGATGAATTGCTAGGGAAGAGAATGGCTTTGGGCGTGGAAAAAGAAGATAGGAAAAATTTCACACATAAAACTCAAGACAACTTCACTTCAAACTTCATTAATTTCCAAAATCAATCTCCTTTTACAATGGGCGTCCAAGGCTTTTAATAGCCTCACAAAGCTAGCTTTTGAAATTTAAAAACTCCCCAAATCGAGGAGGATTACAAGGGGGGTTGGAGGATTTGGTGGAGAGTTTGGAGGGATGTGGGGGGGTTTGAGGATTTGGTGGAGGACTTGGAGGGATGTGGCCAACCTCCTTGAATTTGAATCTCCCTTGTTGGCGCCCAAAGGGTGATGAGGTGGCTGATGAAGTGGCACCTGATGACGTGGCATGGTGATGTGGTCTTCTACTTGGATAAGAATTACATGTGTCGCCCAGTGGTCCTAGTTGATGGTCCTTTTCTCTTGCTTGGTTGATGTGTCTTCTCTTCTTCATGTGGTCAAATTCTGGGGTCTAGAATTTGAATCTTATTGCTGGCTTTCATGGCTTTAAGACTTGATTAGACTTAACTCAATTGAATTAGACTTAACTCAACTGAACTGACTTGACTGACCTAGACTTTAAAACTTGAAATGGACTTACAAGAAATAAATTTTAAAAGTAATTACAGGACTCAATAAACACTCTTGATTTGAAACTCAAAATTAATTACAGGACTCTTGAAAAGAAAATGACTCTAGAAAATAAAATATTTTTGAACTAAAGGATACAAGGTAACCTAATTATCTTTGATCCAAATTGGGATAAGGCTAACCTTGTTGGAGTGAAGTTTCTTTCAGCTTCTGGTGTCCACACTAATTCTCCTGGGGTGGGCAGAACTCGACCCAGTCGAGTATGGTTCAGTTTTTCCCTGGTAATGCTCGAACAAGTCTGGGTTAAGTCTTTGCAGGTCCTCTCGAGTAATCCAAGAGTTGTCGGACTCAGGTCGACCTTGCCATTGAACCAGGTATCGCTGATAGTCCTTATCCTGGTAGTAATGATCTTGTCATCCAGGATTCTCTCAATCCTCTCTCTCTGCTCAGGTAAGGTTGGTGGTGGACACTCGGAAATATGTTCACTCTCAATGAATGTTTCTGGCTCAAAGGCTCACTAGGTATTAGTAGTGGTTCTTTGTATTATACTAGGTCTGAAACATTGAAGGTTGTACTAATACCCATATCAGGGGAAGTTCCAAAACATATGCATTAGGCCCTATTTTCTTTAAGATCTTAAAAGGTCCCGCTCAGTGGGCATGCAGCTTCTTTATGGTTCCAGGAGGCAACCATTCAGGGTTGAGCCTAATCATCGCATAATCCCCTTCATATAATTCTTTAGCCCTCTTATGTGAGTCAGCTAAGTGTTTATAAGTTTCATTGCTCAGGTTGATCTTATTACTGATTTCTTTATGCATATTTGTGACATGCTGTGCAAAAGACTCAGCATACTCAGAAACTTACACAAGCACTTACGAAATGCAGACTGAACTAGGCATCTTTATTAAGAGGAATTTTTTTGGACTCTCTAGGGCCTAAACCTAACAGATTAATGACTCTCTAGGTTTGACCCTGGTCTGGTATGTACATGAGAATTTACCATGGGTTCCTAGCAAATGCCATAAGGTTTTCCAAAAGTAGGTAGCAAAAGGAATAGGCTTTAAAGGCTCATGCAACCTAGTAATCTCATCAAAATGAAACTTAATGGCTCTAAATTAGGATAAGACTTAAGGAAAGGCAAGAAATAGGAATCCGAGTCTTGGGATAATTTAGGAGAATCTTGAAACAGACCTTGGTTACTCATGATGACCTTAAGATTTGAATATTGATCTACAGGCGGGATGCTTCTAGGTAGTTGAAGGTCATCAGGAAAGTCTTCTAAAATAATGATTGGGTTCTTCTCAGGTACCTGAAGGAGTTCTTGTGTTGAAGCTAAAATATTGGGTTCTTCCTGAGGGCATTGTCTTACGGGAACCAAGTCCTCACTAAATTTTGGTTGTTCTGATGTTTCAGGACTAGGCTCATTAATCTTTTCTTTACCAAAGGTTTCCTCAGGTAAGGTATTAAAGTTGTTCTCTTCACAGTCTTCCCCTTCATATTCATCTATTAAACTTATGTTAGTCTCATACACATATTTACTAGGTTCAGACTTGCCTTCTTCCTTCCCTAGCCCTTCAGTTTGAGGATACCCTAAGTCTTGAGTATTCATGAACTCAACTTGTACTTCAGGGTTCTTACTCCTATCATTCATATGAGCTAATGGGAAAGTAGGAGTTGGTTGGTCTAAGGAAAATTGGTTAGCCAGCATTTGGTTCAATTGGGCCATTAGATCATTTAGGCCTTTCAGCATGGTTTCAAGATTCGGGTCCATGGCTACACTGGACTGGGCTTGGATTGGTGAATATGGTGTCCCTGCTCTACTTGTCATGCATACAAATGAACTCAAGCTTGAGCTAAGGTTTCCTAGACCTAGAGCACAAATTAGAGGTCTAATTAAGTGAACCAACTAGCTAGTAGTACTTATGGGACTTAGCCAGGTAGGTGGTGGGGAGTGAAGGTCCCTGATTGCCAACCTTAGACACCAATTTGAGATTGGCCAGGTAGGCGGACCAAATCACAAGCCCTGATGCACCAATCCTAGACACCAAGCCAGTAAGCACACACCAATTAGCTGACACAGTTAACTTGACCCTAACCTGAACCCAATTTGGTTGTGTCCCTAACCCACTAGGGCAATTAACATTCTACTCAATTTAATTAATGGGCTGGGATCGATATGCTGGTTGGTGATTTTTGGGCTAGGGACAGGTGATGAAATCCTGACCCTATATCAAATTGATGCCCTTAATTTGATTTCTCATGAGATGAATGAAATGCAAAGGTGCTACAGAAGTGTGTGGCAGTTTGATAGTGGTGTGGAAAACATGATGAGAAAAATGTCCAAAAATCTTGAAAAATTCATAAAGGATTCCTAACTTATATGTTTCAATGCAGGTGAAAGGAATTTTAAAAATAAAATCTGTACTACTCTAAGCAGATCCTACAATTGAAGATAAATAAAAAGGATAGAACAGAACCCTAATGACAGTGTCAAACTGCAGAAATTTTCATTTTTTTTATAATTTTTTTCTGATGATGAAATTTAATATGGTGATAACTGACTTAAAAGGAACAATAAAAAAATATTTCAATAAAAAATCAGTGAATTGCCTTTGGATCTGCAGACGGATTACAGTAAACAGATGCAAATTTTCAGAAAACAGAACCTAATCAAACAAGTGCAATGGCTTACCCAAAACTTCAATCTAAAAACTCACATCCGGCAGGGGCTCATTATTCCCATGGGTCGTGACAGTGTACTGGAGTACACCCGCTCAGGAGGCGTGAATTTTAGATCTTGCTTGGATTTAAAGAAAACTATTCTACCCTAATGCAACCATGCTCTGATACCAATTTGATGCGGCGAGCATATGATTAATGTTTTGAATATGGGGTTTGTAGAGCAATGAAACCTAATTATACTTAGCATTGTACTCATCTTAATAAGATTTAAAGATTATATGAAAAGGGACTATTACATGATTAGACACAACTCTAAACTAAGAAGGAAGAAGATCTAGACAATAGCGGCTAATGATTGAGGACTTACCTTGATGAGTTTCCAACCTTCCTATGATTCAAAACTTGAAACTACTGATGCTCTGGATTGGAGAACTTGGATAACAGTGATCAGAACCCTGGACTTGGGCTTCAGCTTGTTGGTTCATTGTCAAGGGGAACCCTGTTCACAACTCAAGGACTTCGAAGGACCCTGCAATGAAGATCAAAGTTAAGGTTGAAGGATGCAGACATAAAGAATGGATGGGAGAACTTGTGAACAAAGAAAAGATAATTGAGAAGATCTGGCCGACTCCAATGCCTTTGCCTTGAGCTTGGATGATGAATTGCTAGGGAAGAGAGTGGCTTTGGGCGTGGAAAAAGAAGATAGGAAAAATTTCACACATAAAACTCAAGACAACTTCACTTCAAACTTCATTAATTTCCAAAATCAATCTCCTTTTACAATGGGCGTCCAAGGCTTTTAATAGCCTCACAAAGCTAGCTTTTGAAATTTAAAAACTCCCCAAATCGAGGAGGATTACAAGGGGGTTTGAGGATTTGGTGGAGAGTTTGGAGGGATGTGGGGGGTTGGAGGATTTGGTGGAGGACTTGGAGGGATGTGGCCAACCTCCTTGAATTTGAATCTCCCTTGTTGGCGCCCAAAGGGTGATGAGGTGGCTGGTGAAGTGGCACCTGATGACATGGCATGGTGATGTGGTCTTCTACTTGGATAAGAATGACATGTGTCGCCCAGTGGTCCTAGTTGATAGTCCTTTTCTCTTGCTTGGTTGATGTGTCTTCTCTTCTTCATGTGGTCAAATTCTGGGGTCTAGAATTTGAGTCTTGTTGCTGGCTTTCATGGCTTTAAGACTTGATTAGACTTAACTCAATTGAATTAGACTTAACTCAACTGAACTAACTTGACTGACCTAGACTTTAAAACTTGAAATGGACTTACAAGAAATTAAATTTTAAAAGTAATTACAGGACTCAATAAACACTTTGATTTGAAACTCAAAATTAATTACAGGACTCTTGAAAAGGAAATGACTCTGGAAAATAAATATTTTTGAACTAAAGGATACAAGGTAACCTAATTATCTTTGATCCAAATTGGGATAAGGCTAACCTTGTTGGAGTGAAGTTTCTTTCAGCTTCTGGTGTCCACACTACCTGGGTTGTCACACAAAATCCAATGGATTGATGTAGTGGCCTCTGACTCCTGGATGTGGCCTAGTGGAACTTTAAAATAGGGTAACTATTGGGAATTATGTCCCAAAGCCAATCGCTTAGGCTATAAGCGGTTGTGCTCAGTATTGTAATTTGTATATGAATTATAAAAACTTTATTTTGGCATCTCATCACATTATTCTTTCTCTGTAATGAACTCTATTTATGTGATGAAGTCCTTAGGGCTGCACTGATTTCGATATAGAGAGGATATATCGAGTGGTCCTTTAAAAAGGTTCACAACCAAAGGATACATTATACAGGACAGCAATGTATCAAGTGTAGGTTGTTGTGGTTCATATCGTTTGGTTGTCCTCTTGACCAAAGGAGTGTTGACACTGATGTGATCTGCAAGTGGATGTGTGACATCTCATTGAACGTGACTCCATGGAGCTCCTTTCTATCAAAGGATTGCTCACGATTGGACATGGATATATGTGTCCCTCCGACCTGAGGTCGCCATGGTAGCTTGCAAGCAACTCCCTGTGCCTTGGTGCCGGACTACCCGAATTTCTAATCCAGTGATGGAAGGTCTTGGGTATAGGTATGTACTTGTGGAGAAGTGGTGGACCAAGATGGAAATGACCTATCCAAATTGTTTGGTTTGAATGTCTCGCAGTGTCTCAATTTAGCAAATCCTCAGCCAAGGTAGTCCTAGTGAGGAGGCACTGGACTTGCGAGGTTGAGACATATTGTGGATTGACTCAGTTAGGGTTGGCAGTCTAACCCTAGGTCATCTTTAGCATTGGAGTTCAGAGGAATGAATTATACGGTAACCATATGCCAGAGGTTTGATAGATTGCTCTCGCATCTTCGGTCTATCCGGATGCTGGGACCCATTGTTAGATGGTATCTTGTGTTGGTACTGGAAGTGTTCCAATGATGCCATAGAGGATTTCTTTCTGATCCGAGAGCCAATCAATGGTTGGGAATTGTTTCAGTATTAAGATCAAACGTTCTAATTGAGCACACATTGGATTTTTTCTGATTAATTTGGTCTAATTTGGATCAACCAGGATTGATTTGAGTCAACCAGGAACTATTCCTGATCAACCAGGACTGGACCCAGTTTTCTTATTGATCGAGTTTGGTCGGACCGGGGTTTCTGAACTAGTTTTATTTGGTTTTGTTAAACCAGTTTATTACATCGCTTAGTTTACATGGTGTTTTTAAATGGTTCATCGTTATTTGTTTTTATCCCTCTTCCCTTGCTTTTGAAGTTCTTTGTTTTTTAACATGTGGTTTGGGATAAGATCATCTTGTGATCGGATGCAGCATGGGATCTCATCATGTTTTTTCTCCCACGGGTCTTCCTCTCTCTCGGACTCGGTTTTCACACGATTTTAGCCTCTCCTAGCCAGCGGTTCAAGGAGTTTTTACCAATCAAGCTTTTCTGTTTAAGAGTTTGGTTTTCATCTGATTTCTCTCATGTCTATCCAGCCTTCACGATTACTTCCCTGCATTCATCGGTGTTCTCAGCCTATTATTGATCTTGGTTGTATGCCATGAGGGAGGAGGGATGTGAAGAACAGAGCATGTGTTTTGACAGCGTTTTTCAACGATCCGTGAGAGAAGGTTATGAGATGGGTTGTAATAGGGGATAATAGAGTGCAGAGAATGATTTTGGGAGGTTTTCTACGTGCGAAAATTTGTTCTGCATCCCATGTTTTCTTTCCCTGGTTTTAAAGTCTCTAGTGTGTGCTCTTCACGTGTTTGGGTGGTCTTGGAGAAGACCATCCTTGATGATTTATTTTGGTCTTCCCTGCTCCACATGTCTGTGACTTTTTTTTTTGATTCCTGGAGGACTACCATCCATCCGAGAGATAGATCAGCAAGATCTCATGCATGGAACTCTAGAGGGTGGACATTTGGACACGTCGAGAGATTGGATCGATCTCTTCCAGATCTGACTTGCTATTGATGGATTTCAACCGACTGCCTTGATTTATTATTAAAGGAAGCTCTATAAGGTATGTTATTTATTTTTTGTTATCATGCATATTTAAATATAGATTTATTCATATTATTTATAATTATTGCACTTTCCTTTACATGTCTGTGTATTTGCTACATGCATCATGTTTATGTTAGATCCTATGCATTAGTAGGTTTTTCCGTATGCATGTTTAAATTTTTTAATTATGCAATACATACTCCCTTGTGTAGCATGCCTAGAGTAGGCGTCCGATGCACTGGTTTCCCTTCAATGGTATCAAAGCCATAGGTTCTTGTGTAGCATATCATGATTGTATGTATTGTTGGTTTTGGATCTGTATCTAGATTAGGGATTACTTTTAGGAATCTAGTTAAGACCTTCACCATGGCCATGTGTCCAGATTAATCAGGGTTTACAACCCCTAATTATCTATGGCATGAGGTGGCTCGTCTGTGTTGGCCTTTTCAAAAGGATCCTTAAAGGAAACCTATGGTATTAAAAATATTTTAATCTTGATACATGATTATACACTGGCATGTCTAAAAGTTTAAGGCTTGCAATATTTAAATTTATATGATAAGACATATATGATGCATGAAAGATATAAAAGGATTTTACATGAATTTAATTAAATATTTTAATTAAAAGTTGGCTTTAATCTACTAATAATTATGAATTGAAGATTAATTAATAACAAGCAGATTAGGGTTTATGAAACCTAATATCATTCGAATAAGCCATCCGGGTTAATTGGGTTAGCTATCTGATTGGATCCGTTTATTAGGTTAGACCTAAGGTTAGTTGAATTGGACTTAAGAGAACTAATCAAATGTTGATTAAGGACCTCTCTTTAGTATTTATCTAATAAATAGATAGGTTAGTCCATTCTTCTAAATGGATCTAATTAGTGGCTATGTGGTAAGCCCGAGTTTCTTAGGCTGGTCTAATCGAGTCTGGTAAATCGATTGGTATCTAGGTAGGTTTGACAGTTTTGATCATGGCTGCAAGAGGCTACCTCTTTCCTGGCCAACTTGGTTTGTGTCTTGGAATGATGGTTATAGCGGATACTCATCCATGATCTCACCTACCTGGCCAATCCGGTCAACCAGAACTGATTAGAAGAGCTTATTGATTCGATTTAACACATGTCACCCAAGTTGATCAGCCTGTCTGATCATTAGGTGCCCATGGACCAACATGTTGAATTTAATTCAACCCTCTTAAAAATTAATTTGATCAGTGGGAGGTTGATCCATGTTCTTCTCTCTATTCTTCTCTAACAATTTAATTAAAATTCTCTAAAATTATTAGGCCCTAAAAAAGACTAAGCCAATGATTTGATGGTGTCTTAGCCTCCAATTAAGTGGGTTAGTAATGAGTCCTTTAGCTTGGTGTACATCGGCAGTTCCATAGAACGGGTGTGCATCCAGTTACTGGGATTACTCTCCCATAGATAATGGTTCAGTGCAACCTTCTTAATAGTGATTAGGTGGGCTAGCCAAAGTCGGGCTTGGTCATTCATTAGCTGGAAGCATCGAATTTGTCTTATTGGTTGGACCTAACCAGAGACCCGCAATAGGAGGCCTCAAGGATGATTAGGGGTTCTGTGGGGCAAAATTTATTACTAGAAGTTGCTTAGGGAAGTAATTGGATAGAGAACCTACCTTTAGGCACGTATGGGTGAGCCGGCCATAGTCGGGCTCATACGTGGTCTATTGGATTTCAGTACCCACTATGAAATGATGATTTCATGGATTGGAGTTAGAGGCTCCCAATCTGAAAAATTAGTGGTAGAGACCTTTAGACTAAAGTTCAAGTCTTTTGGTTTAATTGATTAATTCATATAGTAATTTGGTCTTATTTTTCCTTTCAAATGTCTTCAACCTTTCGCTCCGGTCACTTCTCAATAATGAGAAGTTAAGGGCCCCAATTTCGATAGCTGGTATCAAAATTGAGGATAGTCCTGGAGCACGAGCAGATCCTTTATGTGATAATGGATCTAGCACCCGAAATCCCTCCTGCCAATACTCGGAGTTCGGTCATGATGCAGAACAAAGCTCTGATACCAAAATTGATGTAGAACAAAAGATGATGCGGAACAAAAGAGATAATGCGATGCGGAAGTAAATTAATTAATATATTTTTTTTTTTTATTTATTTTCAGAAGTCGGCTTTGACTCAAAGGAAAGATAAACTAATGTTAAAGAACTAAGAAATGACAGAAAGTACAATTAAAAGGATGGATTATCAGAGTAACTCAGAAGTAGGATCGCTGGGATTGAGAAACCCCCAGACCTAGGGTTTACTCTTCTTTCAAGAAAAGACGAAGAGAGAAGAGAAGGTTTTATACCTGACTGTGATATCTCTCGTTGCTTCAATTGAAGGACACTCTCGAGCAGATTGTAGGATCCTTGGAGACGGGGTATCTTCGCAATGGATCCTCGGATTGTAGTCCTATGGCAAGGTTGCCTTCTTCTCGAACTCAGGATCTGGAAGAAGAAGAACAAAAAAAAGAACCAGAAACTCAAAGAAAGACACTGACCTGAGGACTTAATGAAGATTGTTGGATGTAGAAGTTCCGGAGATCTTGATACTGATCTGACTCTCATTTGAACTGGCTCTGTAGTTGAAACAGTTGATCTGAACCTGGATGCTAGTGACCGGCTTCGATGTGGAAGAGAGGGCCGTGGGATGAGATGGAAAATTAGGTTTTGGTGGTGGCGGAGTAGAGATGGGTGGACTAAGCTAGGGTTTGGGGTTGGAGATCTCACACCTCCTCAAGGTTCCTAGGGAACCCGGATTTACTCCCTCATGGAGCTCAACACCTGAATACAAGTACGGAAGAGAGAAACATAAAGTTGCTCACAAAGAAATTGATTTCATTCATCTGATCTTTTCAAGAGTTACATAGAGTTGAATATATAGACATAACAAAGAAATAAATTTCATACACTTCCCATGTGGGACTAATAAGACTAACCCACACTTTAGGCATCAAATTCTCTTCCCAAGACTCCTTCCATGTGGGCAGCCCAAAACTCCAAGAAAACTTGAAAATCAGCTCCAAATGGCAGGTTATGGGGGTGTCTCCTAGTATCTCTCCATGAATCAAGGATTTTCCCTTCATGGTTTGGCTCTTTTGGACACCTCCTAGTCTTGCTCCACAAGTTTAGGCTTCTTCCTTTCATGGCTTTGGCACTTTAGAAAACTTTTGGGTGCCTCCTTGATTTTCTCCCCAAGACATGCTCTCTTCCCTTTTATAACTTGGTTTTTATGGAACATTGTGGGCACCTCCTTGATCCTCTCTTCAAGAAAAATTCTTTCCATCCTTGCTTGGGTTTATCTAGAAAGAAGTTGGCTCCTCCTTGGATTGAGGTATCTTGATGGATTTCTCCCTCAAGGCCGCATGAAAGAAGGACCCTGCTTTCTTGTGTGTGGGGACCAAGGCACACTGGATGGAGACGTGGTGCCTCCTGGACTCTGGCGTGTGGCTGGGAGTGTGGCGCCCACTTGCTTGGTCCTGGGAGAAAATGTGGCACCTTGGAGAGAGACCTAGACCACTACTAGGACTGTATTGAGTCAACATGACTCAACAAAATTTAAATTACAGGGAAATACAACTCAAACTATTGAGTTGACCAATTCCACCCTTATTACAAAACCATAAAAACCCTAATTCCTTCGAGCAATGTCAACAGAGATCCAGATGGAGCCCTGAAGTCTTCTTCTGAGTCTGGTGCCCGCACCATTCTCCCGGGGTAGGAGGAACTCGACCCTGTCGAGTATGGATCAGCTGGCTCTAGTATCTCTCCAAGAGGTCTGGGTCCAATTCTTGTAATTCTTCTCGAGAGATCCAAGAGTTATCAGAATCTGGCCTTCCTTGCCAACGGACCGGTATCTTTGGTATCCTCGATTACGGTGGAGATAACCTGATCATCCAGGATCTTTCAATCTGCTCTTTCCTCACAGGCCATTTGTTGGTGGACCACAGGGTTGGGTTCACTCTCAAGAGCAGGATTAGGCTCAAAAAGGCTCACTGGGAATCACAGCTGGCTCTCTATACTCTACTAGTTCTGTAATGTGAAAGTGGAGCTAATGCCTAGTTCTGAAGCAACTTGAGCACATAGGCATTTGACCCTACTCTCTTCACCACTCTAAATGGTCCAGCTCCTCTAGCATGTAACTTTTTAACAGTTCCAGGAGGAAACCGTTCAGGCCTTAACCTAATCATTATATAGTCTCCCTCAATAAAAGTTTGACTCGCCTTTGAGAATCAGCCAACTTCTTATAAGTTTCATTACTTAAATTTATTTTGGCATGAATTTCTTTATGCAGTCCTTTACATGCTATGCAAGTGCAATCAGAGACTTGTGTGTGTGGACTAATAGTGAAATCAGATCAAGTGGTGTGTGAGGCTTGTATCCATGCACAATTTCAAAGGACTCTATCCTATAGACCTATTGATCGAAACATTATATCAAATTTAGTCCTGGACAAAATACAAATCCCAATTCCTGGTGCTCTCAATCAAACCAAAATCAGCCAAGCCTAGTAAGGGTCAAGAAAAACTAAACTAGACTGACAACGCATTCCTAAAGAATGACTTTATTCCAAAGGAACCCTAGGTCTAAACCTAACAATTAAGGCTTTCTAGTTTGACCTGGGTCGGAGGAGGGCATGCAGAGCATGAAAACTTATTATGGATGCCTAGTAGGTGCCATAAGGTCTTCCAGAAGTAGGGGGCATACCTAATAGGTTCTAAGGATCTTGCAACCTAGAGATCTCAGTAAAGTATAATCCCATAGCCTATAGACATGAGAAGATTTAGGGAAGGGTAGGAAATAAGAATCAGGTTTTGAGGGGCTTATTAGAAACAAGAAACAAACCTTGGTTATTCAGGATGACCTAAAATGAGACATTGTTCTATAGGTGCACTCATCCAAACCTCATGATTTGCTCTAGGAGGTCTACAAGTGCAAGTTCTAGGGTAGGCTGGGTGCTCCTAGAAGGTGGAAGGTTATCAGGAAGGTCTTTGGAATGTTTATCTAAAAAGTTCTCTAGCTACTGTCTTTTTTCTTGTTCTTGGACCTTCTCAATGGGCAATTCTTGTGAACCCCTTCCTTCTTCACACTTCTCTACCAGATTTGACTCAGGGGTGTCTTCTTTGGATTCCTCAATGAGTTAAGGGATATTCTCACTTAAACTTTCATTTGGTGTAATTTCCTCTTCCTGAACTTCCTCAAAGGGTCTTCTCTTGGGTTAGCTCCTGAATTCTTTGAGTGGCGGGGTCCCCTCAATAACCCCATTAGGTAGGAGTTGGTTAATTGAATTATCGGGAGAGATATCCTCAAATTCTTCTTCTTCATATTTATCTATCAAACTTATGTCAGCTCATATATTTTCTTCCTCAATCTCACTGAAATGTTCTAATCTATTCTCCTTTGATTCCCCTTTAAGTACGGCTCTGGTCAGGTCAACTAATTTTTGGCTGGCCATGCCTAACTCCTTCTCAGTGTTATCTTCTGGTCAGAGGTGACACAAGTGGGAATTGACAAACAAAAGTCTGGTTCACTACGGGTGTCGGATCAATCGGAACTTGACTCAAGTTGGTAAAGGTTGGCTTTAGTCCAATTACTTGATTGGTTATATCTTAAAAGACCACTCATAGTCTTGGGCTTCTTGGTAGGCTCGGTCTAACTTATTGGTTTTATTCAAGGCATAGCTTTCTATAATGTCTGGTGTACCCAACCCTAAACCTCGATGTGATCTGAGCTTCGGTCTCAATGGTATTGCATTTCATGTCGTACTACTGGAAGTCCTCGATATATTTAGACACAGGCCTATTACCTTGTCGCAATTGGTACCATTGGTCTAAAAGTCCTTTCTCATAGGATCTACCTAGGTACCTATCTCTCAACTTACTTCTCATATCTCTCCAAGTATATATTTCCTCTTTTCTTTGATAACACTCATGCTCATAGCATACCAATACGACCTAGCATGTTTGGTGAACTTGGTTTTGGCCAACCTAATTGTCCTAATTTCGATATGTTAGTGCACTCAAAATACTAATCCATTTGTTCTTCCCACTTATATATTGTCTCTTGTCTTCCATCAAAAAGTGGGTGCATAAGGTTCGTTGTTCCAAACAGGTCCCTTTTCTGAGTCAACCAAGTATGGATATAGGCTCCTAGGGTTATGCTCGGGATCACGATATAAGGTCCTCCTAAGCTCCTGGCATGGGTGAGGTTGGGGCCAATTAAATTTTGGATCAGGGTCTAATTTTGATGTCTACGTTTCTCAAGTCCCTGGGCTCGGTCTCTAAAATAGGCAAAACCATCATTCATATCTTGACTCAATTGGGTCATACTTTCGGTAAGAGTTCTAATCATGGCCTCTAAATCTGGTTGGGTTTGACTAGGTTGTAGGGTACTCCATTCCGGGCAGACATGATGATGCAAGCAAGCACACAGAATGTGACTAGACTAAAGTGACTACTGGCTCACTAGACCTAGAGTCCAAACTAGATGCCCATCAGAGTAGCAAGCTAGCCTGTAGTAACTCAGGACTCAGCCAGGCAGGTGTAAGGGAGTGTTAGGTCCCTAAATGCCAATCCTAGATACCAAACAGAGATTGGCCAGGTAGGCGGACCCGCACACAAGCCCTTCGGGATGGAATCCCTGAACCACCATTCTAGACACTGAGTACAAAGCACACACAAAGTAACCAGACAAACTGACTCAACACTAGTCTTGACCCGACTTGTTGATGTCCCTAGCCCACTAGGGCAAATTAGGTCTAATCAATTTTTAGATTAAGGCTTAGGTTCGAATGAGTGGGTGGTGGTTTTTTTTGCTAAGGAGAGGTTATCAACTCCTCCCCTTATCTTAGATGCACAATGCCCTTAAGATGAATTAAGAGATGAACACTCAAAAATATTGGATTGCAGAACACAAAACAGAGTTGCAGTAATTTAATTCTCAGAAATCCCATGGAAACCAATAATCACAGGAAAATTAAGCAAAATAGCATCAATTATATTGGTTTCAGTAAAACAAAAATCACCAATTTGGAGTTACTTGCAGTGAGAAATAATTCCTGCAACAGAGCAATTACGGGCTGAAAACAGAGCACTTCCCCGTTTACATTTCTGCTACGAAGTTATAACCCAACGGATCCCCTACATGCCCTAGGAACACCCCATGGAATGGGAAGAGGAGGTTTGCACCTCGCTTTGTTCCTAGGACCGGACGTCCTGGGGAGTCTACTTCGAGCAGACAAAGTAAAAAGAGAGAGACTCAAACAAGCAATCAAAAACAGAAACCCTAGACAGGGCTCTGATACCAAAATGATGCAGAACGAAAGCTCTGATACCAAAATTGATGCAGAACAAAAAGATGATGCAGAACAAAGAGATAATGGCGATGCGGAAGTAAATTAAATTAATGTATTTTTTTTTTTTATTTATTTCAGAAGTCGGCTTTGACTCAAAGGAAAGATAAACTAATGTTGAAAGAAACTAAGAAATGACAGAAGTATAATTAAAGGAGTGATTTTCAGAGTAACTCAGAAGTAGGATCGCTGGGGATTGAGAACCCCCAGACCTAGGGTTTACTCCTCTTTCAAGAAACAGACGAAGAGAGAAAGAAGGTTTATACCTGACTGTGATATCTCTCGTTGCTTCAATTGAAGGACACTCTCGAGCAGATTGTAGGATCCTTGGAGACGGGGTATCTTCGCAATGGATCCTCGGATTGTAGTCCTATGGCAAGGTTGGTCTTCTTCTCGAACTCAGGATCTGGAAGAAGAAGAACAAAAAAAGAACCAGAAACTCAAAGAAAGACACTGACCTGAGACTTAATGAAGATTGTTGGAAGTAGAAGTTCCGGAGATCTTGATACTGATCTGACTCTCATTTGACTGGCTCTGTAGTTGAAACAGTTGATCTGAACCTGGATGCTAGTGACCGCTTCGATGTGGAAGAGAGGGCCGTGGGATGAAGATGAAAAATTAGGTTTTGGTGGTGGTGGAGTAGAGATGGGTGGACTAAGCTAGGGTTTTGGGTTGGAGATCTCACACCTCCTCAAGGTTCCTAGGGAACCCGGATTTACTCCCTCACGGAGCTCAACACCTGAATACAAGTGCGGAAGAGAGAAACATAAAGTTGCTCACAAAGAAATTGATTTCATTCATCTGATCTTTTCAAGAGTTACATAGAGTTGAATATATAGACATAACAAGAAATAAAATTTCATACACTTTCCATGTGGGACTAATAGGACTAACCCACACTTTAGGCATCAAATTCTCTTCCCAAGACTCCTTTCATAAGTGGGCAGCCCAAAAACTCCAAGAAAACTTGAAAATCAGCTCCAATGGCAGGTTATGGGGGTGTCTCCTAGTATCTCCCATGAATCAAGGATTTTTCCTTCATGGTTTGGCTCTTTTGGACACCTCCTAGTCTTGCTCACAAGTTTAGGCTTCTTCCTTTCATGGCTTTTGCACTTTAGGAAACTTTTGGGTGCCTCCTTGATTTTCCTCCCCAAGACATGCTATCTTCCCTTTTATAATTGGGTTTTATGGAACATTGTGGGGCACCTCCTTGATCCTCTCTTCAAGAAAATTCTTGCCATCCTGGCTTGGGTTTATCTAGAAAGAAGTTGGCTCCTCCTTGGATTGAGGTATCTTGATGGATTTCTCCCTCAAGTGGCGCATGAAAGAAGGACCTGCTTTCTTGTGGTGTGGGGACCAAGGCACACTGGATGGAGATGTGGCGCCTCCTGGACTCTGGCGTGTGGCTGGGAGTTGTGGCGCCCACTTGCTTGGTCCTGGGAGAAAATGTGGCACCTGGAGAAGACCTAGACCACTACTAGGACGTGTATTGATTCAACATGACTCAACAAATTTAAATTGCAGGGAAATACAGACTCAAACTAAATTGAGTTGACCAAGTCAACCCTTATTACAAAACCAGAAAACCCTAATTCTTCGAGCAATGTCAATCAGAGATCCAGATGGAGCCCTGAAGTCTTCTTCTGAGTCTGGTGCCCGCACCAGGTCAGGGACACATATTTAAAGTGGGTTTCTGATCGGACTACTATCCGATGCATTATGTTTGTGGCAATGAATGATGAGTTCAGTCGCAAATTCGAGGAGGCCTAGCCAGACGAGATTCTTCAAAGGTTGAAGGAATCTTTCAGCATGCTAGATTATGTGGAGCGGTACAAAGTTTCTTATATGCCATCTACAACGCCAAAATGCGAAATGGCACTTTGATCGCTGATCATGTATTGTACATGATCAAGATGATCAAACGATTGGGCAAGCTCGGATGTCCCTTGCATGAGTAACTTGACAAGGATGCAATTATGAATTCTTTACCCTCCTCCTATCTTGACTTTCTCGATCATTATAGAATGAATAAGCCTGCAGTCAATTACCATGGTTTGATGGGGTTGCTACAGGCTTACGAGAAGGACCACCAACTGAATAAGGGGTTGGTGAATTTAGTGAGAGGTTTTAGAGGTCGTCATCCCTTTAAGAAAGGGAAGAAGAAAGGTAAAGAAAAGAAGGTGCAGAGTGCTGCTGCCCTAGTCAGACCAAGAAAGTAAAGCTGATCAAGCTAGTGCAGAGTGCTTCTATTGTAAGAAGTAGGGACACTAGAATAGGAACTGTCATCTTTATCTGGCATCCCTAGATCCAAATGGGCCAAGGAAGAGAAAGCAACAGGGTTCTGGACAAGGTATTTATATGATAAAACCATGTAATTTCTCTATTTGTGACACTTCTAACTGGGTATTGGATAGTGGTAGTCCTATTCATGTTTGCAATTCATTGCAAGGACTGCAGGTTAGCAAGAGATTCGAGGAAGGGGAGCAGGACCTGAGCGTCAGAAATAGAAATCGTGTTCCAGTACTGGCGGTCGGAGTTCTGAGTCTTGTTTTTGAGTCTAGTACTGTCGAATTAGTCGACTGTCATTATTGTCCTAATTTTATTAAGAGCATAATCTCTATAGGCCTATTGGCCAATTATGGTTATGAACTTTCAGTAAAAGGAGATTTTTGCCAAGTTATTATGAATAACTCTGTGATAATGAAAGCTAAGTTAAATAATGGCATTTATGTTTTGTCACGGCCTCTTAATGTAATGTACACATCTAGCAAATGCCCAAGGATAGATAATGTCAATGATTTGTATCTATGGCACTATAGGCTAGGTAATGTTAACCAGAATAGGATAAACAAGTTGCGAGGAGAAGGCCTCCTCGAAGTCAGTGATTCTAACTCGCTGCCCACTTGTGAATCCTGTTTGCTTGGTAAAATGACCAAGTTACCTTTTACTAGAAAAGATGAAGCTACAGAACTTCTGAGTCTCGTATATACTGCTATATGCAGATCCATGATAGTTATGCCAATGGTGATACAGATATTTCATTATATTATAGACGACCTTTCCAAGTATGGTTATGTCTTTTTGATGAGACATAAATTTGAGTCGTTTGAAATGTTCAAACGATATCGTAATGAAGTAGAGAAATAGACTGGAAAGAGTATTAAAACCCTTCGATCTGATCAAGGTGGTGAATACCTATCTAGTGAGTTCATGACATATCTAGAGGAGAATGGCATTCTCTCCCCAGTGGACTCCTCCAGGAACACCCCAATTGAATGGTGTGTCCGAAAGGAGGAATCGAACCATGTTGGACATGGTTCGATCCATGATGGGCTTTGCAACTCTGCCGCTGTCCTTCTAGAAAAATGCACTTGAGATAGGTTGTTATTTGCTGAATGATGTTTCGAGTAAGTCTGTTCTCTCCACTCCATATGAGTTATGGACTGGATGTAAGCTCTCATTTTCACACCTTCGGGTCTGGGATTGTCCGGCTTATGTAAGGCATTTAGAATCAGATAAACTTGGTCCTAGGTCTGATCGATGCCTGTTTATTGGGTACCCTAAGGAAACAAAAGGGTATTTCTTCTACTTGGAGGATGAACAGAAAGTGTTCGTTGCTCTTAGGGCTATCTTTTTGGAAAAAGAGTTCCTTGGAGAAGGAACAGTAGCCTCTAAGATTGAACTTGGTGAAGTTCAATCAATGGAAGAACCTGCACACTCTAAAAACATCATAGAGCTAGCTGTGATTCGATCACACCCGGAACCCATTACTAGGAGATCCGGTAGAGTACCACATCAATTGGACAGATATTATGGTTTCTTGGTCCGGGATGGTGATCCCATTGAGCTCGACGAGAACGATGAGGATCCGATCACCTATATGGATGCACTTCAGAGATCTGACTCTGAGGCGTGGCTTGGAGCCATGCGATTCGAGATAGAGTCCATGGAGATCAACAATGTATAGACATTGGTTGATCCACCTGAAGGGATAAAACCCATCGGGTACAAGTAGATTTTCAAGAGAAAAAAGGACATAGATGGGAAGGTGGAGTCCTATAAAGCATGTCTAGTTACCAAGGGGTATCGTCAGCGATATGGTATCGATTATAACAAGACGTTCTCCTCTTTGACAATGCTCAAGTCCATTCGGATCATGCTTGCTTTGGTAGCATATTTTGACTATGAGATGTGGAAGATGGATGTCTGAACAGCTTTCCTGAATGGGAGCTGAATGAGAAGGTATATGATACAGCCTAAAGGGTTCACATCCACAGATGAGTCAAAAGTGTGTAAATTGCAGAGGTCCATTTATGGACTCAAGCAAGCATCTTGAAGTTGGAATATGCAATTTGATAGGTGTATCTGAAAGTTAAAAAGGGGCTTTTGTAGGTGCCTACTCTAAGCATGCAACAGTAAGGAGCAGGTAAGTATTTTAAAACAATTTTAAAATGCACAACCGAAAAACATGCTCCACGCAGGATCTAACACGGTCTGGAAGCATGTGCAGACTAAAACATGTTAAATATGGGCATGTAATTTTATAAAATATTTAAATGCATAGATCTATGCATGCATGAATTTAAAATCGAAACCCATACCTGGTGCGGGCACCAGACTCAGAAGAAGACTTCAGGCTCCATCTGGATCTCTGATTGACCTTGCCCGAAGAATTAGGGTTTTCTGGTTTTGTAATAAGGGTTGACCTGATCAACTCAATTTTTAGTCTGTAACTTTGTCATTTCAATTTTCGTTGGGTCATGTTGACTCAGTCTAAGTCCAAGGCCCACGTAGGTATCATTCCCTTTGCCATAGGGAACCACATTTTCCAGCTACAAGTGGGTGCCACACTCCCTGCCATCTCCATCTAGTGTACCTTGGTCCCCATGCCTCAAGAAGCAGGTTCTTTTTTCTTGCACCACTTGGGGGAGAAATCCATCAAGATACCTCAATCCAAGGAGGAGATAACTTCTTTCCAGATAAACCAAGCTAGGATGGCAAGAATTTTTCTTGAAGAGAGGATCAAGGAGGTGCCCCACAATGTTCCATAAAAATCCAAGTTATAAAAAGGAAGAGAGCATGTCTTGGGGAGAAAATCAAGGAGGCACCCAAAAGTTTCCAAAAGTGCCAAAGCCATGAAAGGAAGAAGCCTAAACTTGTGGAGCAAGACTAGGAGGTTTCCAAATGAGACAAACCATGAAGGGAAAATCCTTGATTCATGGAGAGATACTAGGAGACCACCCCATAACCTGAAATTTGGAGCTGATTTTCAAGTTTTCTTGGAGTTTTTGTGCTGCCCACTATTGAAGGAGTCTTGGGAAGAGAATTTAATGCCTAAAGTGTGGGTTAGTCCTATTAGTCCCACATGAAAATATATAAAATTTTATTTCTTTGTTATGTCTATATATTCAACTCTATGTAACTCTTGAATTTAAAATGATGATGAATGAAATCATTTCTGTGTGAGCAACTTGTGTTTCTCTCTTCTGCACTTGTATTCAGGTGTTGAGCTCCGTGAGGGAGTAAATCCGGGTTCCCTAGGAACCTTGAGGAGGTGTGAGATCTCCAACCCCAAAACCCTAGCTTAGTCCACCCATCTCTACTCCACCACCACCAAACCCTAATTTTCCATCTCATCCCACGGCCCCTCTCTTCCATATCGAAGCCGGTCACCAGCATCCAGGTTCAGATCAAACTGTTTCAACTACAGAGCCAGTTCAAAGGAGAGTCAGTCACAGTATCAGATCTCCGGAACTTCTACATCCAACATCTTCATTAAGTACTCAGGTCAGTGTCTTTCTTTGAGTTTCTGGTTCTTTTTTTTGTTCTTCTTCTTCCAGATCCTGAGTTCGAGAAGAAGGCCAACCTTGCCATAGGACTACAATCCGAGGATCCATTGCGAAGATACCCCGTCTCCAAGGATCCTATAATCTGCTCGAGAGTGTCCTTCAATTGAAGCAACGAGAGATATCACAGTCAAGTATAAAACCTTCTCTTCTCTCTTCGTCTGTTTCTTGAAAGAGGAGTAAACCCTAGGTCTGGGGTTTCTCAATCCCCAGCAATCCTACTTCTGAGTTACTCTGATAATCCACTCCTTTTAATTGTGCTTTCTGTCATTTCTTAGTTTCTTTCAACAAATTAGTTTATCTTTCCTTGAGTCAAAGCCGACTTCTAAAAATAAATAAATAAAAAAAATACATTAATTTTAATTTACTTCCGTATCGCATCATCTCTTTTGTTCTGCATCATTTTTGGTATCAGAGCTTCCGTTCTACATCATTTTTGGTATCAGAGCTTCCGTTCTGCATCATTTTTGGTATCAGAGCTTCCGTTCTGCATCATGTTTGGTATTAGAGCTTCCGTTCTGTATCATTTTTTGGTAACAGAGCCCAGTCTAGGGTTTCTGTTTTGCTTGCTTGTTTTAAGTCTCTCTCCTTTTACTTTGTCTGCTCGAAGTAGACTCCCCAGGATGTCCGGTCCTAGGAACGAAGCAAGGTGCAAACCTCCTCTTCCCATTCCACGGGGTGTTCCTTGGGCATGTAGGGGATCCGTTGGGTTACAACTTCGTAGCAGGAATTGTAAACAGGGGAAGCACCCTGTTTTCAGTCCATAACTAGCCTATTGCAGGAATTATTTCTTAGTGCAGATAACTCCGAATTGCTGATTTTTATTTTGCTGGAACCAGTATAATTGAATCTATTTCATAATTTTCCTGTGATTTATTGGTTTCCATGAAATTTCTGCAACTCTATTTTTGTGTTCTGCAATTCAATTATCTTGAGTGAACATCTCCTAACTCATCCTAAGGGCATTTGAGCATCTAAGATAAGGAAGAGTTGATAACCTCTCCTTAGCCCATAACCACCACCCCCTCATTCGATCCTAAGCCTAACTTTAAAATTTATTAGACATAATTTGCCTAGTGGGCTAGGGACATCACAAGTCGGGTCAAGGCTAGTGTTGAGTCAGTTTGTCTAGTTACTCTGTGTGTGCTTTGTACTCAGTGTCTAGAATGGTGGTTCAAGGACTACATCCCGAAGGGCTTGTGTGCTGGTCCGCCTACCTGGCCAATCACTGATTGGTGTCTAGGATTGGCAATTAGGGACCTAACACTCCCCTTACACCTGCCTGGATGAGTCCCGAGTTACTATAGGCTAGCTTGCCACTCTGATTGGGCATCTAGTTTGGACTCTAGGTCTAGTGAGCCAGTAGTTGCTTTAGTCTAGTCACATTCTGTGTATTTGCTTGCATCATCATGTATACCCGGAATGGAGTACCCTACCAACCTGGTCAAACCCAACCTGATTTAGAGGCCATGGTTAGAGCTCTTACTGAAAGTAAACAAATTGAGTCAAGATATGACTGCTACTGTTACCCAGTGTAAAGAATAAGTCCATGAAAATTTTACCCAGCTAAGGGATCGAGTCCAAGTACTTGAGAAACGTAGACATCAAAATTGGACCCCTGATCCAAATTTAATAGGCCCCAACCTCATCCATGCCAGGAGCCTAGGAGGACCTTATACCGTGATCCCGAGCATAACCTTAGGAAGCCTAACCATGATATCTATAGTGTGGATCGTGTCTATGAGAGGTCCTTACAATATCTAGACCAGTCACTCAACAACCCATGTCTTCTAGATCAAACCATTTAGATCCACACCCATGCCCAAGTAAGGTCTCTACTAGCTTGAAACCCAGTATGACCCAGGTTCTTATATCGCAAGAATGTTTGTTTTGTGGAGAAAGAGGCCATAAATCTAGTCAGTGCCCATGCATAGGACTGGCTTGTGCATAGCTAAGTGGTAAGAATCCTAAGGATGATATTAATGAGGGAGAACCCAAGCCTACCAATGAGGAAGAAAGGTTAGGTATGACAAGCCTAGAATCAGTTGACCCGATTACCACTGACCCGAAACCCATTGAAGATCGCATCGAGGAAGTATATGATGCTGGCTTGAGTCTAGTTGATGAATATGAGGGGGAAGAACTTGAAGAATGTGACATCGATACTATTGGTTCCTTACCTGAGGAGACCTTGGAGAGAAACCAGTGGTAGGACCTAGTTCAGAAATTCAAGAGATTTGTGAGAATCAGGTTCCTTTAGTCAAATACCCCCAGGAAGAACTCATAGTGTTAGCCCGAGCTATCAGTTCATACCCTCTAATGACAGTCATTCCCCAAGTACCAATTGAAGATCTTTGCACTAAACTGTTTAAGTTTGCCCCCCCTATGGAAGATCCTCTCCTTAGGATGGCTGAATCAAGCCTCTTACAATTTGACCTTGTCCCATGCCCAGCCACTATGGTCTCTCCCGTAATCTCAGTTGAACATCCTTGTCTTGAGTGATTAATTCACCCAGTCCTATAGAAGTCCTCCTTATGGCCCCAGACCCCTTCCTTCGCATGATTGACCTACCCTTCTATAGAGTATACCTTTCCGCACCCATAGGTCAAATTTCAAGTCTTGAGGTCATCATCCGTAGGCCCTCCCATGAATCATTCTCTAATCTAGTTCTTGAGAAAGTGGATCATTATTTGCTTAGAGAACAAACCTTAACTATTGCAATCACATGTCCTAGGCTACTTCCCGAACCATCTCTTGATCCATTCCTGGGAGTAGCAACTTTTCCTTTCGTAAGGATGACCAGTTGACACTCATTGATCACCATTCAAACCTTCAGGTCACCACCTTTAGTCAACAGGTAATTCGAGACTCCACCTCATATCTCCTCCCTTTCTCTAGGACTTCCAATGCTTCTTATACCATCCAAGTATACTTTGTTGAAGCCTTTAGAGTGAACCACGTGTCAGAACCTATTAGGTTTGCCACCTACTTTTGGAAGACCTTATGGCACCTACTAGGCATCCATAATAAGTTTTCATGCTCTGCATGCCCTCCTCCGACCCAAGGTCAAACCTAGAGAGCCTTAGTTTGTTAGGTTTAGACTTAGGGTTCCTTTGTAATAAAGTCCATTCTTTAGGAATGCGTCGTCAGTCTAGTTTAGTTTTCTTGACCCTTTACTAGGCTTTGGCTCAGATTTTGGTTTGATTGAGAGCACCAAGAATTGGGATTTGTATTTTGTCCATGGCTGAAATTGCATTCAATGTTTCGATCAATAGGTCTATAGGCTAGAGTCCCTTTGAAATTGTTCATGGATACAAGCCTCACACACCACTTGATCTGATTTCACTATTAGCCCACACACACAAGTCTCTTGATGCACTTGCATAGCATGTAAGGGACTTGCACAAAGAAATTCATGCCAAAATAACTTTAAGTAATGAAACTTATAAGAAGTTGGCTGATTCTCAAAGACGAGTCAAAACTTTTGTTGAGAGGACTATGTAATGATTAGGTTAAGGCCTGAGCGGTTTTCTCCTGGAACCATTAGAAAGTTACATGCTAGAGGAGCTGGACCATTTAGAGTGGTGAAGAGAGTAGGATCCAATGCCTATGTGCTCGAGTTACCTCCAGAACTAGGCATTAGCTCCACTTTCAACATTACAGACCTAGTAGAGTATAGGGAGCCAACTGTGATTCCTAGTGAGCCTTTTGAACCTAATCCTGTTATTGAGAGTGATCCTGATCCTGTGTATCCACAAACAAACTGGCTTGTGAGGAAAGAGCAGATTGAAAAGATCCTGGATGATCAGTAATCTCTACTCGTAATCGAGGATACCAAAGATACCTGGTCTGCTGGCAAGGAAGGCCAGACTCTGATGACTCTTGGATCTCCCGAGAAGAACTACAAGATTTGGATCCAGACATCTTGGAGAGATACTAGAGCCAACTTGAGCCTTACTCGACAAGGTCGAGTTCCTCCCACCCCGGGAGAATTGGTGCGGGCACCAGACTCAGAAGAAGACTTCAGGGCTCCATCTGGATCTCTGATTGACCTTGCCCGAAGAATTAGGGTTTTCTGGTTTTGTAACAAGGGTTGACCTGATCAACTCAATTTTGAGTCTGTAATTTTGTCATTTCAATTTTTGTTGGGTCATGTTGACTCAGTCCAAGTCCAAGGCCCAGGTAGGTGTCATTCCCTTTGCCATAGGGCACCACATTTTCCAGCTACAAGTGGGTGCCACACTCCCTGCCACATCTCCATCCAGTGTACCTTGGTCCCCACGCCTCAAGTAAGCAGGTTCTTTTTTCTTGCACCACTTGGAAGAGAAATCCATCAAGATACCTCAATCCAAGGAGGAGACAACTTCTTTCCAAATAAACCCAAGCCAGGATGGCAAGAATTTTTCTTGAAGAGAGGATCAAGGAGGTGCCCCACAATGTTCCATAAAAATCCAAGTTATAAAAAGGAAGAGAGCATGTCTTGGGAAGAAATCAAGGAGGCACCCAAAAGTTTCCAAAAGTACCAAAGCCATGAAAGGAAGAAGCCTAAACTTGTGGAGCAAGACTAGGAGGTGTCCAAATGAGCCAAACCATGAAGGGAAAATCCTTGATTCATGGAGAGATACTAGGAGACACCCCCATAACCTACCATTTGGAGCTGATTTTCAAGTTTTCTTGGAGTTTTTTGGGCTGCCCACTCATGGAAGGAGTCTTGGGAAGATAATTTGATGCCTAAAGTTTGGGTTAGTCCTATTAGTCCCACATGGGAAATGTATAAAATTTTATTTCTTTGTTATGTCTATATATTCAACTCTATGTAACTCTTGAATTTAAAAATGATGATGAATGAAATCAATTTCTGTGTGTGCAATTTTGTGTTTCTCTCTTCCGCACTTGTATTCAGGTGTTGAGCTCCGTGAGGGAGTAAATCCGGGTTCCCTAGGAACCTTAAGGAGGTGTGAGATCTCCAACCCCAAAACCCTAACTTAGTCCACCCATCTCTACTCCACCACCACCAAACCCTAATTTTCCATCTTCATCCCACGGCCCCTCTCTTCCACATCGAAGCCGGTCACCAGCATCCAGGTTCAGATCAACTATTTCAACTACAGAGCCAGTTCAAAGGAGAGTCAGATCAGTATCAAGATCTCCGAAACTTCTACATCCAACAATCTTCATTAAGTACCCAGGTCAGTGTCTTTCTTTGAGTTTCTGGTTCTTTTTTTTGTTCTTCTTCTTCCAGATCCTGAGTTCGAGAAGAAGGCCAACCTTGCCATAGGACTACAATCCGAGGATCCATTGCAAAGATACCCCGTCTCCAAGGATCCTACAATCTGCTCGAGAGTGTCCTTCAATTGAAGCAACGAGAGATATCACAGTCAAGTATAAAACCTTCTCTTCTCTCTTCGTCTGTTTCTTGAAAGAGGAGTAAACCCTAGGTCGGGGGTTTTCTCAATCCCCAGCGATCCTACTTCTGAGTTACTCTGATAATCCACTCCTTTTAATTGTGCTTTCTGTCATTTCTTAGTTTCTTTCAACATTAGTTTATCTTTCCTTTGAGTCAAAGCCGACTTTTGAAAATAAATAAATAAAAAAATATATATTAATTTTAATTTACTTCCGCATTGCATCATCTCTTTTGTTCCGCATCATTTTGGTATCAGAGCTTCCGTTCTGCATCATTTTTGATATCAGAGCTTCCGTTCTGCATCAATACCTTATTCCTGTGTGGAATAAATCTGGTATAGTTCTTGAATTGCTGGGATAACAGGAATAAATTTATTCCTGTTGTCTTCTACTTCCAGCACGTTGACAGGTTGCTTCTTTTCTCCAAAATCTGCAGCAAAACAAGAGGGGATTTTTCCAACGAATTGATCTCCCTTCCGACACCGAAAGCTAGGGAACAAGATGGTTGGTCTTCCTTCAAAGGGGAGAAGAGATTCAACATTTTGGTGTCCTTCCTTTCAACCAAAAACAGCACCAGAATTTCAGCAACCTGAAAAACCTGCAACCTGAAAAAAACAGAGCACAAAAATAGCTGCAAGGAGGTCGATCCGGCATCCAAATGTTCAATTGAATACTCTTAAGAGGGGGAACATGCCAGGGTCTAGCTCTGATCCGTCTCTCGGTCGATGCTAGTCGCCGGAAATGGTGGGAGGGAAGAAGGAGGATGACAGAATTTCTGAAATCTGACTCTGTTTTTCAGCAAAACAGAGTTCCTTCTTCCAGCAAATGTGAGCACCAGAAAACAGGGATTAAAAGGGGTGTTCTCTCCTCCTATCACTTACCAAAACCCAGCCCTCAATTTTATCGGTGGAAGGGGAAAGAATTTCTGCAAGGAAAGAAGAACTCTCACAGCTTTTCACTTCTCACACGGTGACATCCCAGCCATGAACCAGGGGACTACAGGGTTTAAAGGAAGCAGCAGCGGAAGAGAATATGAAAATGCTGGGAGCCAAAAGATGTCGGTGGCATAATCACCAATTAATAGCCATTTGGACTAATAAAATGGGTTTAAGGCTATGGGGTGGAGGGAGATGAAATGACGCTGATTGGGTTTCCACGGTTTGGAATTCGTCCAGCAAGAAGACCACCATGTAAATGGTCAAAGGAAGAAAAACAAACGGTTCAAAATTGGGTTTAATCCAATTAAAACCAAAGGTTCAAACAAAATTGGATTCAATCCCATTAAACCCAATGGTTCAAACAAATTGAACCGGTTCAAGCCCAAATAAATTTGGGTCAATTGGTTCACAACCAATAGGAGGCCGAATTTAGCTCCGAATCAGTTCAAAATTGATTCAGAAAAATCCTGGCGCAGACCAGGTCAACCCAGAACAATTTTCAGTTGATGCAAATAAGGGCAAGACCGACCGGGAAAGAGTACTCAAAAAATACCGTGACCATAAAAACGAGACGATTCCCAATCGTAATCGGTATCCGGATCAGAGAGTTATCCTCTTCGGTATGTGACCTCATAGGTTCGAACCTAAACAGTAGCACTGGAACAATTCCAGTACCAGCACAGGAAACCAACTAGCAATGGGTCCCGGCGTCCGGATAGGTCGAAGATGCGGGAGCATACTATCGAACCTTTGGAATATGGTTACTGTATAATTTATCCCTTTGACTACAAATGCTCAGGATGACTGATATTGGGCTGCCAACCCAGACTGAGTCAGTCGACTACGTGTCTCAACCTCGCAAGCCCAGTGACTCTTCACTAGGGCTACCCCGGTCGAGGATTTGCTAAATTGAGATACGGCGAGACATTCAATCCAAACTGTTCTGACAGGTCAATTCCATCTTGGTCCATCACTGCTTCACAAGTACTTGCTTATACCCAGAAACCTTCCATCACCAGATTAAAAATCCGGGTAGTCCGATACCAAAGCACAGGGAGTTGCTTGCAAGCTACCGTGATGACCTCAGGTCAGAGGGACACATATACCCATATCCTATCGTGAGTATCCCTTTGGCAGAAAGGGGCTTCACGGAGTCACGTTCAATGAGATATCATATATCCCACTTGCAGATCACATCAGTGTCACCTCACTCATTTGGTCAAGAGGACAACCAAACGATGTGAACTGCAATAACTATACATGATATATTACCGTCCAGAACAATATATCCTTTTATTGTGAACAGGGTTTAAGGACCAGTCGATACATCCTCTCTGTATCGAAGTCAGTGTAGCCCTAAGGACTTCATCACATGTAAAGAGTTCATTTTTAGGGAAATGCAATATGTGATGAGCTGCCAAAAAATAATAATTTTATTAATTCATAAAATGAATACAATACTAAGCACAACCGCCTACAACCCAGGCGATTGGCTTTGGAACACAATTTTCAACAACTCCCACTTGTACTAAAGCCAATTAGAGGAGTATCTTATACCCATTTCCTATTTACAATAGTCGAACTCTTTGATTCCAAGGGCTTTAGTGAAGGGGTCGGCCAGATTTTCTTTTCCATCGATCTTCAGAAGTTTGATGTCGCCTCGCTCCATGATTTCTCGTACGAGGTGGAAGCACCACAATATATGCTTGGTACGGTGATGAGCTTTAGGCTCCTTAGCTTGAGCAATGGCTCTAGTGCTGTCATAGTACACCAGAACAGGACCATCTAGGGAAGGTGCCCCCCTAGCTCTCCAAGGAACTTCCACAACCACACAGCTTCCTTTGCTACATCTGATGCTGCAATATATTCTGCTTCGCATACCGAGTCTGCAACAGTTGCCTGCTCGAAACTTTTCCAGCAGATCGCTCTTACATTCAGGGTAAATACAAACCCTGACACACTCTTGCTATCATCTCTATCTGACTGGAAACTGGAGTCAGAATATCCCACAAGTTTCAAGTCAGGTTCTCCATAAATTAGCCATTGATCTTTAGTATTTCTTAAATATTTAAGGATGGTCTTAACCACCTTCCAATGCACCTCACCTGGGTCAGACTGGTATCTACTGACTACTCTAGTGAGTATGCCACATCTGGTCTAGTACAAGTCATAGCATACATGATAGAGCCTACTGCAGAAGCATAGGGTACTCTACTCATGCGCTCTCTTTCCTCAGGAGTTGTCGCACAATCCTTCTTGGAAAGAGTAATTCCAGAACCTATCGGAAGATAGCCTTTCTAAAATTTTCCATGCTGAACCGTTACAACACGGTATCTATACATAGACTGGGACAGTCCCAAAGCTTCTTAGATCTATCTCTATAGATCTTCATACCTAGTATGTAAGAAGCTTCACCCAAGTCCTTCATGGAGAACTGAGATGATAACTAGACCTTTATTCCTTGTAATGCTGCGACATCATTCTCGATTAAGAGAATGTCGTCAACATACAGTACTAGGAACACAATCACAGAACCATTAACCCATTTATAGATGCACGGTTCTTCTCAGTTATTAACGAAGCCGTACGATTTGATACATCTATCAAACCGTAAGTTCCAACTTCGAGATGCTTGCTTGAGTCCATAGATGGACCTCTGCAACTTGCATACTTTTGATTCATCTATGGATGTGAACCCTTCAGGCTGTATCATATACACCTCTTCTTCCAACTCCCCATTTAGGAAAGCGGTTCGGATATCCATCTGCCAGATTTCGTAATCAAAATATGCTGCTAAAGCATGCATGATCCGAATAGACTTGAGCATTGCCACAGGAGAGAATGTCTCGTCATAATCGATACCATATCGCTGACGATACCCCTTGGCAACCAGACGAGCTTTATAGATTTCTACCTTCCCATCTGCGCCCCTTTTCCTCTTGAAGATCCATTTACACCCGATGGGTTTTATTCCTTCAGGCGGATCAACCAATGTCCAAACATTGTTGATTTCCATGGACTCCATTTCGGATCGCATGGCTCCAAGCCATGCCTCAGAGTCAGATCTCTGAAGTGCATCCATATAGGTGATCGGATCCTCATTGTTCTCATCGAGCTCAATGGGATCGCCATCCCGGACCAAGAAACCGTAGCATCTGTCCGGCTGACACGGTATTCTACCAGACTCCTAATGGGTTCAGGGTGTGAGTCAATCACAACCGATTCCACGATGTCCTTAGAGTGTTCAGGTTCTTCTATTGGCTGAACTTCATCAAGTTCAATCTTAGAGGCTGTAGTTCCTTCTCCAAGGAACTCCTTTTCCAAAAATATAGCTCTAAGAGCAACGAACACTTTTTGTTCATTCTCCAAGTAGAAGAAATACCCTTTGGTTTCCTTAGGATAACCAATGAATAAACACCTGTCAGACTTAGGACCAAGTTTGACTGCATCTAAATGTTTTACGTAAGCCGGACAACCCCAGACCCGAAGGTGTGAGATTGAGGGTTTCCGTCCATTCCACATCTCATACGGAGTGGAGACAACAGACTTACTTGGAACATTATTTAACAAGTAACAGGCTGTCTGAAGCGCATATCCCCAAAAGGATAGCGGTAGAGTTGCAATGCCCATCATTGATCGAACCATGTCCAACAAGGTTCGATTCCTCCTTTCGGACACACCATTCAACTGCGGTGTTCCTGGAGGAGTCCACTAAGAGAGAATTCCATTCTCCTCAAGATATGTCAAAAATGCACCAGATAAGTATTCACCACCTCGATTAGATCGAAGGGTTTTAATACCTTTTCCAATTTGCTTTTCTACTTCATTACGGTATCATTTGAACATTTCAAACAACTCAGACTTATGTCTCATTAGAAAGACATAACCAAACCTCGAAATGTCATCTGTAAATATAATGAAATATTTGTATCCTCCTTTGGAACTTATTGACATCGGTCCATATACATCAGTATGTATTAGACTTAGGAGTTCTGTAGCTCATTCACCTTTTCCAGAAAAGGTGACTTGGTCATTTTAACAAGTAAACATGATTCACAAGTGGGCAATGATTCAGAATCACTGACCTCGAGAAGTCCATCTCCTCGCATCTTATTTATCCTATTTTGGTTAATATGACCTAGTCTACAGTGCCAAAGATACAAATTATTGACATTATCTAACCTTGGGTGTTTGCTAGAAGTGTACATTACACTAACAGGCCTTGATAGTACGTATATGCCATCATGTAATCTAGCTTTCATTATGACATAATTATTCAAAATAACATTGCAAAAATCTCCTTTTATTGATAGTTCAAAACCACAACTGGCCAAAAGGCCTACAGAGATTATGCTCATAATGAAGCAAGGACAATAGTGACAGTCGACTAGTTCGACAGTACAAGACTCAAAGACAAGATGCAGGACTCCAACCACCAGTACTGGAACACGATTTCCATTCCCGACGCTCAGAAACTATTCTCCATCTTCAAATCTTCTGCTAACTTGAAGTCCCTGTAATGAATTACAAACATGAATTGGACTACCAGTATCCAATACCCAGTTAGCAGTATCAACAATTGAGTAATTACAAGGTTTTATCATATAAATACCTTGTTCAGCAGACTTCTGCTTTCTCGGCTTGTTCGGATCAAGGGACGCAATGTAAAGAGGATAGTTCCTCTTCCAGTGTCCCTTCTTCTTATAGTAGAAGCACTCTGCAGAAGACTGATCAGCCTTATACTTCTTGGTCTGACTCGAGCCAGGAGCATTCTGCACCTTCTTTCCTTTTTATTAATTTTCTTCTTCCCTTTCTTAAAGGGACGATGACCTCTACTTCCTCCCACTAAATTCACCACCCCCTTATTCAGTTGGTGGTCTTTCTCGAAAGTCTGCAACAACCCCAAAAGACCATGGTAGTTGACTGCAGGCTTGTTCATTCTGTAATGATCAAGAAAGTCAAGATAGGAGGAGGGAAGAGAATTCAGGATCGCATCCTTGCCGAACTGCTCATGCAAGGGGCATCCGAGTTTGCCCAGTTTTTCAATCAGCTCGATCATGTACAATACATGATCAGTGACTGAACCACCATTCGGCATCTTGGAGTTGTAGATGGCACAAGACACTTTGTACCGTTCTACATCATCCGGGGTGCCGAAGGATTCCTTCAATTTTTGAAGGATTTCATCAGGTTGGGCCTCCTCGAATTTGCGATTGAACTCATCATTCATTACCGCAAGCATAATGCAACGGACAGTAGTTCGATCAGAAACCCACTTCAAGTAAGCATCTCT
This sequence comes from Areca catechu, assembly GCA_021397845.1. NCBI lineage: Eukaryota > Viridiplantae > Streptophyta > Magnoliopsida > Arecales > Arecaceae > Areca > Areca catechu. The sequence continues at coordinate 136,330,583 of CM038051.1, read as the reverse complement.
GACCGCACTCCATGCATTTGCAGGAGGGATTTTAGGCGCGCCGGATCCGTTATCACATAGAGGATCCGTTCATGCTGCAAAACAATTCTTAACCTTCGATACCAGGTATCAAAGTTATGACCCTTCAACTTCTCGTTATTAAGAAGTGACCGGAGCGATATGTTTGAAGACATCTAAAAAGAAACAAGACCAAATTAGTTTATGAATTAATAACTTAACCAAAAGACTTGGACTTTAGTCTAAAGGTTTCTCCCACTAATTTTTTTAGATTGGTAGCCTCTAACTCCAATCCGTGAAAACACATTTTTCAAGTGGGTACTGAAATCCAATAGGCCTCGCATGAGCCCGACTATGGTCAGCTCACCCATACGAGCCTAAAGGTAGGTTCGCAAACCAATTGTTTCCCTAAATAATTTTTAGTATTTTTTTTGCCCTAGAGAACATCCCAATTGGCCTAGGGGCCTCCTATTGCAGGTCTCTGGTTAGGTCCAACCATTAAAATGACAAATCCAATGCTTCCAGCTAACTAAAGACAAAGCCCGACTATGGCCGGCCCACCTGTTCCCGTTAAGGAGGTTGCACTGAACCATCATCGATCATATAGAAATTCCAGTCGCTGGATGTACACCCGTTCTATGGAACTGCCGATGCACACCAAACTAGTGGACACTTTTCTATCCAACTTAATGGGAGGCTTAGACACTGTCAACTCTTTGACTTAGTCTTTTAAGGACCTAATAATTTTAGAGGATTTTTAGTTGTGACAGAAGAAAAGAGACAAGGACATGGATCATCCTCCCACTGAATCAATCAGATTTCAGGAGGGTTGAAATAAATCAACAAATGATCCATGGGCACCTAAAGATTAGTCAGACCGATCAACCTGGGTGACATGGGTTAACTCGAGTCATTAAGCTTTTCCAATCAGTTCTGGTCGACTCGACTAGCCAGGTAGGTGAGATCATGGGTGAGTATCCGCCATTAACTATCTTTCCTAGACACCAACCAAGTTGGCCAGGAAAGAGGTAGCCTCATACAACCATGATCACAATGCCAAACCTACCTCGACACCAATCGGTTTACCAGACTCGATCAGATTTGCCTAAAGACTCGGGCATCCACAGAGCCACTAATTGGATCCATTTTAGATGAACGGATCAACTATTCTAACTATTAGATAGTTCTAAAGAAGGACCTTAATCAACTTTTGATTAATTTTCTTTATCCAGTTCAACTAAACCTAGGTCTAACCCAGTTAAGGACACAATTAGATAACTAACCCAATTAACCCAAAAAGGTTTATTCGAGTGTTTTAGATTTCATAAACCTAAAAGATTTTAATAAGCCAAAGATTTAATTAAAATAATTTTTAATTAACCCATAATGTAAAACATTTTTACATAACAAAATCATGCATCATATCTAGATTTTATTTTATAAACATTTCATGGCCCAATAATTAACAGACATGTCAAAACTGTATCTGAACTAAAACAATTTTAATTCCAAGATTTCCTTAAAGGATCCTTCTAAAAAGGCCAACACAGACAATCCGCTTCATGTCAAAGACACACGGTCATGGTGAAGGTCTCAACTAGGTTCCTAAAAGTACTATCAGGATACAAAAATAGATTAAACTATTTTTAATCTAACATGCATCAAGATTATGTTACACCTGTCAACCTGGCTCTGATACCAATGAAGTTAAAAAGGGGCTTTTGCAGGTGCCTACTCTAAGCATGCAACAGTAGGGAGCAGGTAAGTATTTTAAAACAATTTAAAATGCACAACTGAAAAACATGCTCCATGCAGGATCTAACACGGTCTGGAAGCATGTGCAAACTAAAACATGTTATAATATGGGCATGTAATGTTTATAAAATATTTTAAATGCATAGATCTACGCATGCATGAATTTAAAATCGAAACCCATAGCTTATTCCTGCATGGAATAAATCTGGTATAGTTCTGGAATTGCTGGGATAACAGGAATAAATTTATTCTTGTTGTCTTCTACTTCCAGCACGTTGACAGGTTGCTTCTTTTCTCCAAAATCTGCAGCAAAATAAGAGGGGATTTTTCCAACGAATTGATCTCCCTTCCAACACCAAAAGCTAGGGAACAAGATGGTTGGTCTTCCTTCAAAGGGAGAAGAGATTCAACGTTTTGGTGTCCTTCCTTTCAACCAAAAATAGCACCAGAATTTCAGCAACCTGAAAAACCTACAACCTGAAAAAACAGAGCACAAAAACAGCTGCAAGGAGGTCGATCCGGCTTCCAAATGTTCAATTGAACACTCTCAAGAGGGGGAACATGCTAGGGGCTAGCTCTGATCCATCTCTCGGTCGATGCTAGTCGCCGAAAGACATGGAACGGTGGGAGGGAAGAAGGAAGGATGACAGAATTTCTGAAATCTGACTCTGTTTTTCAGCAAAACAGAGTTCCTTCTTCCAGCAAATGTGAGCACCAGAAAACAGGGATTAAAAGGGGTGTTCTCTCCTCCTATCACTCACCAAAACCCAGCCCTCAATTTTACCGGTGGAAGGGGAAAGAATTTCTGCATGGAAAGAAGAACTCTCACAGCTTTTCACTTCTCACACGGTGACGTCCCAGCCATGAACCAGGGGACTGCAGGGTTTAAAAGGAAGCAGCAGCGGAAGAGAATATGAAAACGCTGGGAGGCCAAAAGACGTCGGTGGCATAATCACCAATTAACAGCCATTATGACTAATAAAATGGGTTTAAGGCTATGGGGTGGAGGGAGATGAAAAGACGCCGATTGGGCTTCCACGGTTTGGAATACGTCCAGCGAGAAGACCACCGTGTAAATGGTCAAAGGAAGAAAAACCAACGGTTCAAAAATTGGGTCTAATCCAATTAAAACCAAAGGTTCAAACAAAATTGGATTCAATCCCATTAAACCCAATGGTTCAAACAAATTGAACCGGTTCAAGCCCAAATAAATTTGGGTCAATTGGTTCACAACCTATTGGAAGCCGAATTTAGCTCCGAATCAGTTCATAATTGATTCAGAAAAATCCTGGCGTAGACCATGTCAGCCCGGAATAATTTTTGGTTGATGCAAACAAGGGCAAGATCGAGAAAAGAGTGCTCAAAAAATACCGTGACCATAAAACCAAGATGATTCCCAATCGTAATCGATATCCGGATCAGAGAGTTATCCCCATCGATGTGTGACCTCATAGGTTCGAACCTAACGGTAGCACTGGAACAATTCCAGTACCAGCACAGGAAACCATATAGCAATGGGTCCCGGCATCCGGATAGGTCGAAGATGCGGGAGCATACTATCGAACCTCTGGCATATGGTTACTGTATAATTTATCCCTTTGACTACAAATGCTCAGGATGACTGATATTGGGCTGCCAACCCAGACTGAGTCAGTCGACTACGTGTCTCAACATCGCAAGCCCAGTGACTCTTCACTAGGGCTACCCCGGCCGAGGATTTGCTAAATTGAGATACGGCGAGACATTCATGAAGGATAAATGGTACGTTTGCAGGTGCCTACCCTAAGCATGCAACATCAGGGAGCAGGTAAGTATTTTAAAACAATTTTAAAATGCATAGCGGAAAACATGCTCCACGCAGGATCTAACACAATCTGGAAGCATGTACAGACTAAAACATGTAATAATATAGGTATGGAATATTTATAAAATATTTTACAAATCTAGATCTACATATGCATGAGAAAAGGAAATAAAAACAATACCTTATTCCCTCCTGGAATAAGTCTGGAACAGAGCTGGTATTGCAGGAATAGCGGAGATAACTTTATTCACGTTGTCTTCAACCTCCAGCACGTTGAAGTCCCTATTTTTCTCCTTCAAAACATCAACCAAATGGTGGCAAAAGGACCTCCTTTTCCTCCCAAATCGGAACAGCAGCTAAGGGGGAAGATGTTCTTTGATCTTGAACCAAAATCTGCAAAGGAAATGTACCAAAAAGGATCTACCAAATTTACCAAAACCTTGCTAAAAAATTTCTGCTCCAAAAAAATAGCAAGTGGGTTCCTTGGATTCGCAGCAGCAATAGCAAATATGGCTCGATTCTCTTGCTCCCAGGAGTAAAGAGATACTCCCTCTAGAGGGGAGATACGCCAGGGGCTCACTGATCCTCTCCCTTGCGCAGTGCTAGCCGCAGAATGGAACTTAGTCACGGTGGAAGGCAGCAATTTTGGTTTGCTGCAATGAATCGATTTGAGCACTAAATTCAACAAGGATCAAGGCTTGTTTCTCTCCCTAGATCTCTCCAAAACTCAGCCCCCAACTTCACCGGTGGAAAGGGAAGGGATGTACTGCCAGGAAAAGGAACTCTCACAGCCCTTTTTCTCCTCACAAGGTGACAAAAAAATTGGAACAGAGCACTCTTAACCAGGGGACTGTAGCGAAGAAGTTATAAAAAGGAGCTGCAGCAAGGGAGAAATAAACAACGGAGAGGGAGGGAGTCCAAAGGACGTTGGTGGATATAATCACCCTTAAACTAGCCATAAGGAGTAATTAAAAGTGGTTAAAGGTAATCGGTGGAGGGGAGATGAAGAGGTGCCCAACACCGTCCGATGCTAGGAATTCACACAGCAGAAAAAGACCGTGTAAACCGGTCAAATGATGAGAAACGGTCGAAATGAAATCTGTTTAATCCAATTAAACTGGTCAAATGAATGGGTTCAAAATAATTTAACCCATAGGTGCAATTTAATATGAACGGTCCAAGCCCAATTAAATAAAATTCAATTGGTTCACAACCAATTGAAGGCCGAATTTAGCTCCGAATCAGATCAAAACTGATTCAGAAAAATCCTGGCGCAGACCTGGTCAGCCCGGAACATTTTTCGGTTGACCCAAAAAAGGGCAAGACCAGGAAAAGAGTGCTCAAAAAATACCGTGACCATAAACTGAGATGATTCCCAATCGTAATTGGTATCCGGATCAGAGAGTTATCCTCTGTGGCATGTGACCTCATAGGTTCGAACCTAAACGGTAGTACTAGAACAATTTCAGTACCAGCACAGGAAACCATCTAGCAATGGGTCCCGACGTCTGGATAGGTCGAAGATGCGGGAGCATACTATCGAACCTCTGGCATATGGTTACTGTATACTGTATAATTCATCCCTTTGACCTCTAATGCTCATGATGACTGATATTTGGGCTGCCAACCCAGACTGAGTCAGTCGACAACGTGTCTTAATCTTGCAAGCCCAGTGACTCTTCACTAGGGTTACCTCGGCCGAGGATTTGTTAAATTAAGATACAGCGAGACATTCAATCCAATCAATTGGACAGGTCAATTCCATCGTGGTCCATCACAGCTCCACAAGTACTTGCCTGTACCCAGAACCTTCCGTCACCGGATTAAAAATCCGGGTAGTCCGGCACCAAAGCATAGGGAGCTTGCTTGCAAGCAACCGTGATGACCTCAGGTCAGAGGGACACATATACCCATTTCCAATCATGAGTATCCCTTTGGCAGAAAGGGGTTTCACGGAGTCACGTTCAATGAAATATCATATATCCCACTTGCAGGTCACATCAGTGTCACCACACACTCATTTTGGTCAAGTGAGGACAACCAAAATGGATGTGAACTGCAACAACCTATACTGATATATTGCCATCCAGTACAATATATCCTTTGGCTGTGAACAATGTTTAAGGACCAGTCGATACATCCTCTCTGTATCGAAGTCAGTGCAGCCCTAAGGACTTCATCACAAGGAAAGAGTTCATTATTAGGAAAATATAAATGTGATGAGCTGCCAAAAATAATAATTTTATTAATTCATAAAATGAATACAGTGCTAAGCACAGCCGCCTACAACCCAGGCGATTGGCTTTGGGACACATTTCCCAACAATTCAATCCAAAATGTTCGGACAGGTCAATTCCATCTTGGTCCATCACTGCTCCACAAGTACTGCTTGTACCCAGAAACCTTCCGTCACCGGATTAAAAATGGGTAGTCCTGTACAAAGCACAGGGAGTTGCTTGCAAGCTACCGTGATGATCTCAGGTCAGAGGGACACATAACCCATATCCTATCATGAGTATCCCTTTGGCAGAAAGGGGCTTCACGAGTCACGTTCAATGAGATATCATATATCCCACTTGCAGATCACATCAGTGTCACCATACTCATTTGGTCAAGAGGACAACGAAACGATGTGAACTGCAACAACCTATACTTGATATATTGCCATCCAGTACAATATATCCTTTGGTTGTGAACAGGGTTTAAGGACCAGTTGATACATCTTCTTTGTATCGAAGTCAGTGTTGCCCTAAGGACTTCATCACATGGAAAGAGTTCATTTTTAGGGAAATGCAATATGTGAAGAGCTGCCAAAAAAATAATAATTTTATTAATTCATAAAATGAATACAATACTTAGCATAACCGCCTACAACCCAGGCGATTGGCTTTGGGACACAATTCTGATGGGGGACATGTATCGAATGATGCATTTGAAGAATTAGATTGACTAAATGAAAATGAAATAGATAAACATGTAGCTATTCTACGTAAAAGAAATAGAATTATATGAAAGGAACATAAGGAAAAGAACTAGACTAGAAAAGAATCTCTCAAAGTAATAAGAAGGATCTTCGTGTTAGGAAACACACAGGTTAGGGCTAGCCTACTTCCTATTTCATATCTGAAAGAAGATTATAAAGATGGCTATCCGGCTATTATAATTTGAAATTCAGAAAAGGGACACTCAAGATGAAGTACTAAGAATAGCAAGGAGTTACTAGATCTAAAGGCACCTTGTTTATGATTCCTTGGCACAGTAGACCTTCACCTTGAAAACTAGGAGACCCGGGGATCCTGTAATAGATATATAGTAAAAATTAAAAGATTGTAGGTGGAAGAATGGAGAAATGGAAGAGGAAATTAGAAATGAAAGAGAAATGGCTTAGATTTGGCTTTAAGTAGATCTCCTTTGGCGTCCTTTGCTTGAATCATCTTCAATTGTTGGCGTGGAAAACTCCATTATAGATGATCTCTTTGGAAGATGGGAAGATTGAAATTGGAGAGGCTTGAAGAGGATTCTTCAAGGTGGCCGAATGGGATTGGAAAAGGACTAGTATCTTGTTTGGTTAAGTATCCTAGGTCTCACACCTACCTTCTCTTTAGGGTCTTTGGCTTGCAAAGGAAGAAAGCTTTCTTAGAAAAAAAATTTCATTTCATTCATCATTCCCATTACAAGAGAATTCTAGGAGCTTTTATAAACCTTAAGCTCCTTTTCAAATTCAAAATGCAACACTTTTCATGGAGAAAATCAAGGGGTGTCCCATGAAAATAGGAGTGGCCCATTCAAATTTAAATCTCCTAATTACAAGGGGGCACCCATAAAGAGTGGAGCTTCATTCAAAATTGAAAATTCATGGTTGATGTGTCTTGGTGATGTGGCATGATTTATCCTCTAAGTTGGCATGAATTGTCTTCCAAGGTGGCATGGTGCTTTGATGATGTGGTGCTCCAAGTAGTTGGTGAAGTTGGTTGCACTCATTCTTGCTTAATTGACGCCCAATGCAGTAGATCTTGAACCCGACTCAATACAAAGCCAATTTTAACTCTAATTAGACCCAAATTAAAATAAAACAGGACTCAATTATTCAAATAAAATAAATACAGGATTCATAGACTTATTACAGGACTTAAATTTCTAGTCTTCTATCCATAAAGAACTTGGCAATAGCTGAAGCCTCTTCCTGAGCCTGGTGCCCGCACCAAATTCTGAACAGTATCAAATCATATGGCTTGTAGGAACGGAGAGGAACCCTGCATCTATAGTAGGTTAATGGTTCTATGATTGTATTCCTGATACTGTATGTGATGACATTCTCTTAATCAAGAATGACATCACAGCATTGCAAGGAATAAAGGTATGGTTGACATCTCAGTTCTCCATGAAGGACGTGGGTGAAGCTTCTTTCATACTCGGTATGAAGATCTATAGAAATAAATCTAAAAGGCTTATGAGATTTTCCCAGTCTACGTACATTGATACCATGCTGAAACAGTTCAGCATGGAGAATTCTAAGAAAGGTTATCTCCTGATAGGTTCTGGAATTACTCTTTCTAAGAAGGATTGTGCGACAACTCCTGAGAAAAGAGAGCACAAGAGTAGAGTTCCTTATGCTTCTATAATGGGCTCTATCATGTATGCTATGACATGTACTAGACCAGACATGGCATACTCACTAGGAGTGGTGAGTAGATACCAGTCTGACCCAGGTGAGGCGCATTGGAAGGTGGTTAAGACCATTCTGAAGTATTTGAAAAATACTAAGGATCAATGGCTGATTTATGGAGAACTTGACATGAAACTTGTGAGGTATACTGAATCTGGTTTCCAGTCAGATAGAGATGATAGCAAGAGTATGTCAAGGTTTGTGTTTACCATGAATGGAGGAGCGATCTACTAGAAGAGTTCCAAGTAGGCAACAGTTGCAAACTCGGTATGCGAATCAGAGTACATTGCAGCATCAGATGAAGCAAAGGAAGCTGTGTAGTTGTGGAAGTTCCTTGGAGAGCTAGGGGTGGCATATTTACTAAATGGTCCTGTTCTAGTGCATTGTGACAGCACATGAGCCATTGCTCAAGCTAAGGAACCAAAGTCTCATCACAGCACTAAGCACATTCTGCGATGCTATCACCTCATGCGAGAGATCATGGAACGAGGTGACATCAATCTTATGAAGATCGATGGAAAGGAGAATCTGGCTGACCCCTTCACTAAAGCCCTCAAAATAAAGAGTTCGACTATTATAAAAGGGAAATAGGTATTAGATACTATTCTGATTGGCTCTAGTACAAGTGTGAGTCGTGGGAATTATATCCAAAGCCAATTGCTTAGGCTATAAGCAATTATACACAGTATTGTAATTTGTATATGAATTAATAAAGTTTTATTTTGGCATCTCATCAAATTATTCATTTCTTTGTAATGAGCAATATTTATGTGATGAAGTCCTTAGGACTGCATTGACTTCGATATAGAGAGGATATATCGAGTGGTCCTTTAAAAAGGTTCACAACCAAAGGATACATTGTACAAGACGGCAATGTATCAAGTGTAGGTTGTTGTGGTTCACATCGTTTGGTTGTTGTCCTCTTAACCAAATAAGTGTAGTGACACTGATGTGATCTGCAAGTGGGATGTGTGACATCTCATTGAACGTGACTCCGTGGAGCTCCTTTCTGCCAAAGGATTGCTCGTAATTGGATATGGGTATATGCGTCCCTCCGACCTAAGGTCACCATGGTAGCTTGCAAGCAACTCCTGGTGCTTTAGTGGCGGACTACCCAGATTTCTAATCCAGTGATGGAAAGTTTCTAGGTTTAGGCATGTACTTATGGAGCAGTGGTGGACCAAGATGGATTGACCGGTCCAAATTGTTTGGATTGAATGTCTCCCAGTGTCTCAATATAGCAAATCCTCAACCGGGGTAGTCCTAGTGAAGAGTCACTGGACTTGCGAGGTTGAGACATGTTGTGGATTGACTCAGTTAGGGTTGGCAGTCTAACCCTAGGTCATCTTGAGCATTGGAGGTCAAAGGGATTTATTATATAGTAACCATATGCCAGAGGTTCGATAGATTGCTCTCACATCTTCGTCCTATCCAGATGTCGGGACCCATTGCTAGATGGTATCTTGTGCTAGTACTAGAAGTGTTCCAGTGCTATTGTTTAGGTTCGAACCTATGAGATCACATGTCATAGAGGATTTCTTTCTGATCCAGGAGCTGATCAACGATTGGGAATCATTTCAGTATTAAGGTCAAACGGTCTAATTAAGCACACATTGGATTTTTTTTTTATCAATATGGTTTGATTTGGATCGATCAGGATTGATTTGGATCGATCCTGGTCGACCAGGACTAGACTCAGTTTTCTTATTGATCGGGTTTGGTCAGACCGGGGTTTATGAACCAGTTTTATTTGGTTTTGTTAAACTGTTTTATTACATGGTTTATTTTACACGGTGTTTTAAATGGTTCATCGTTATTTACTTTTATCCCTCTTCCCCTTCTTTCGAACTTCTTTGTCTTTTACCGTGTGTTTGGGATAAGATCATCTTGTGATCGGATGCAGCATGGGATCTCATCGTGTTTTTCTCCCATGGGTCTTCCTCTCTCTTAGACTCGGTTTTCATGCAGTTTCAACCTCTCCCAACCAGCGATTCCAGGAGTTTTTACCGATCAAGAGCCTTTTCATTTGATAGTTTGGTTTTCATGTGATTCCTCTCACGTCTAACCTGGCCTTCACTACTTCCCTGCATTCATTGATGTTCTCAGACTATTATTGATCTTGGTTGTATGCCATGAGGAGGAGGATGTGAAGAACAGAGCATGTGTTTTGATAGCGGTTTTCAACGATCCATAAGAGAAGGTTATGAGATGAGTTGTAATAGGGGATAATAGAGGTGTAGAGAAACAATTTTGGGATGGTTTTCTGCATGAAGAAATTTGTTCTGCGTCCCGTGTTTTCTTTCCCTGGTTTTAAAGTCTCTAGTGTATGCTCTTCGTGGAGTTTGGGTGGTCTTGGAGAAGACCATCCATGAGGATTTATTTTGGTCTTCCCTGCTCCACAGGTTTGTGACTTTTTGTTTTTGATTCCTGAAAGAATAGCATCCATCCAGGAGTTGGATCAGCGAGAGCACGCACGTGGATACTATAGAGGGTGGACATTTGGACACCTCGAGAGATTGGATCGATCTCTTCCAAATCGATTTGCTATTGAAGGATTTCAACCGGCTGCCTTGATTTGCTGTTAAAGGAAGCTTTATAAGGTATGTTATTTATTTTGTTATCATGCATGTTTAGATCTAGATTTATTCATATTATTTATAATTATTGTACTTGCCTTTACATGCCTGTGTATTTTCTACATGCATCATTTTTTGTTAGATCCTATGCATTAGTAGGTTTTTCCGTATGCATATTTAAATTTTTTAGTTATGCAATACCTACTCCCTAGTATAGCATGCCTAGAGTAGGCATCCAATGCACTGGTTTTCCTTAATAACCTCTTCTCTTGTATAAAAACTGGGCTCATACTGGACTCATAACTGATGTATAGGACTCAATATACTGACTAGGTTAAGGGTGAGACAAATCAACTATCCTTAACTTATTACAGGACTCAATCTTAATTGATTACAACATTTTCAAAACATTGACACATGATAATTAAACCATATGGGATCCAGGGATCTATGTCTGATCATGGTGTCCCCACCAATTCACCTATGGTAGGAGGAACTCGACCTCGTCGAGTATGGGTCAATTTGGCTCAACGAGGGTCTGGGTTGAGGCACTACAGATCCCACCAGTATTCCACAAGTCCTTAGAATCTGGCTGACCTTGCCATCGGACCAAATACCGCTAACAATCTATATCCTGGGTACCGATAGCTTGATCATCCAGAGCTCTCTTAATCATTTCCTTATCATATGGCGAAATTATATGTGGTCGCTCTGGGATGGGATCTCTCTCAAAGAATGGGAGTGGCTCAAGGGGCTCGCTAGGTATCACTGCTAGCTTCCTAGACTTTATAAAGTCTGAGATGATGAAGGTGGAGCTAATACCTAAATCAGGTGATATCTCAGGCACATAGGCATTGGGTCCACTACTATTCATTATTTAGATGGGCCAGCTTTGCAAGCAGAAAATTTTTTAACAGTCACATATTCCTCTGCAAAAAATTCTTCATCTTTCTTTTGGAAATTAGCCAAGTTATTATAAAGTTCATTAATTATGTTCAGCTCTTGACTAATTTAATGATGAATATGCTATGCAGAGGCTAGTATAAGTGCAGGCATACTGAGTGAGTCTGTGGACTCACATTCAGATGTTGTTTCATTACATACACCTATTTCTTTTGGTTATTCTTCAGAGATTTGATCATGGGCTTCCTTTATGAAAAACTCTTGTAATTTAATTAGTTTCACCCATAAAGTTTGATCCTGCGATTAAGTACTCTTAAATTATAAGTGGGTTTAGGATCAATTCTCATGAATTCCTTGGTTGGGTTCAGAAGGGTCTATTTCTAATTCTTTAGCCTTAATCAGATTAACTTCTGGTTTTGCTCTAAGGCTACTAGGAATTTCTTGAACTCCTAGGTTGTGGGGTAAATCACAAATCTTTTCCATTGGTGATAAAAGTACAGGTGTTTGATTCAACCAGATAGGGTAGAATCATGATCATATAGCCATGGTCGACCTAGAATGACATAACCTAATTCTTTCTAAACCTAGTTCCCTTTCTTTATCTTACTTGCTGTTTTGATTGACCCTTAATATTTTGCAAGATCCCCGAGGTGTTTTACCTCCCCAGAGGAGGCTTTCCTTGCCTATAGGACCATCCCAAACAGTCATCAGTTCAAGGAAAAGAGCTTCATCATCCAGACTCCAATCAGAGTGCAGTTGATCTCTCATCGGAAGTTCTTCAAATCATTGATTGGTAACATCCTTTCCTTCTTTTAATTTCTGATTTCATGAAGATAAGCTATCCTAATCTAGGGGTTTCTAAATTCTTAGATCTTGAAGTTTATTATTTTGCCGGAGTTTGTTGTGATACGATGATTCTTTGCATTGCTACTCCTTATGCTAGTTCTTACTTTTATTTGAAAATTAGCCTACAAACTTAAATTATAAAAATCACAAAAAATAATAGTTTACTATTTTTCCTGCATTTTTAACAATCTTAGAGTAGTTTCGAATTAGTTTGGTATCAAAGTGGATTTAGGATAGTTTTTCATCTGCATTCGATTCATGAAACCCTAGTTCTGAATTTTCTGCATCCTATCCCCTACATTAGGTATCGGATTTCCATCTGATTTTGACCATCTATAAATTTTATTTTTTATGAAATTTGCATTAATTTTTCTATTTCTTATCCTTTGATATAATAATTTTTAATTAATTTTACAAAAACCCTAAATCATTAAAATTGGCATATTAGAAACCCTAACAAAATCTAAGATTTTGCAACAGTCTGAAAACCCTAGGATTTGCAATTATTAATTGATTTTCTTTTAGATCAATTTGGTAGGTATCATCAACACCATCCATCCTCTGTCATAGAATTTTTCTAATTTTTTTTTGAATCGATATCTATGTCAAAATCTGCATCATCCAAAACCCTAATTTCCTGAATTTCTGCACTGACCCAACCAATCAATTTCCAAACACCTAATCCAAGCCAACTTTGTTTGATAACCCAGTTAACTTAAACCTTACTTGACACATCATAAAATCATTAAAAAAATATTTATATTTTGCTGTTGTTTTAGTTGTATCAGGACCATGAATGTTCATCATCTTTTAATCTAATCTTAAGGGCAATCAATATACATCAGGGCAAGAGGTCATAACCTCTCTTGGGCCAAAAACAACCACCCAGTATTTCACCCAAGCCTTAATTAAAATCAATTAGACCTAATTTTTCCTAGAGAGCTAGGGGATACCAACAGGTCGGGTCTGAGCTGTGTGGGCCAACTAGGCATTAATCCTATGGCTATTACTAAAATCTGGTTGTCTAGGATGAGGGCTCCAGAGTCAAATGACCTAAGTGGTGTTGTGGGTTTTAATTGGGTCCGTGCGAAAGCAAGAGGGGCCTCCCACACTCCCACCCTCTACCTAGCTAGAGGAAGGATTAGCTTTGGATTAAGTGTAAGTTGAGCTAACCCACCCAGTTTTGGCTTAGTCTAGCAAGCCCTAGATTGTACTAACTTTTTTCTTTTGCATGCTTGGTTGCATCATTCTACTTTGATTGTTCGATTTGGTGCATGACCACTAGATTAAAAACCAATACCATAAGTCTAAATCCCAAACTGACTCGACCATGGATCCCAATTTTGAAGCCATCATGAACCAGTTTGCCTAGTTAACTACCCAAATGAATCATAGGTTTGACCAATCCGACACCTGAACCTAAGATCAATCAGCCCAAATGACCCAAATCAATACTAAGCTTGACCAGAGAACCCAATTGACCCAATCCCAAAGCCAAATGAACCATAGATTCAATCAAGTAGATCAACAATTTGACCAAGCAACCACTAGGATCGACCAATTAGCCACTAGTTTTGACCAAGTAGGAGATGGGTTAGGAACCTTAGGTAAGACCCATAGAGTTGAACCCTTTCCCTATGATCCCTAGGAACCCATAGTCCCTAGATATGAACCCAGTAATAACCCCCTATCACTCAATCAACCTGAACCCTATAGGATCAGTACCCCTCACTTTGAGCCTAATATTAGTCAGGTATCTTTTAGCCAACCCCCTCTTACCACCTCATTGGTTCACCAAAAAGATATTGAAGAGGAGATATATGAGGCTAACCCAAGTTTAGTGGATGAGCACAAGGAGGAAGAAGAGGAGTTCACCATAGATGACCTAGGATTAGTTGACCCTGGCCATACTCAAGTAGAAACCAACCAAGAATTAGTTGACCAAGTAGATAACCAAGTAGAAGACAACCCATCATTAGTTGAACCTGACCACACCCAAGCTAAACCGGTAGTAGAAGACCAGTTAGAGGAAGAGAATCCAATTGTAGAGCCTAGTCCTGAATTTCCTAAACCAAAAGAATTTATTAAGGACTTGATTTCTTATCAATTTTCTCAGGATGAATTCACTCTTTGACACCCATTGATCTCTTCCCCAAATTAGTGACCCATTTTTCCATCATGCCAATCCTGTAGATACCCATCAACCTAATAAGAATACCTCATTAGTCTAGGACTAATTCTTGATACACCTTCTTACATTCCATTGTATCCAATCAATCTGGAACCTTTTCCTGGTAGACTAACCCCAAACCCACATCGTATTTTTGCCTTTTCTTGAATTTTCTTATATTTCTTTAACCATTCACCTGCATCATGTAGAGGTTTGCATGTGCATTTATTCCTTGCACATGTTAGGTTTGCATCATACTTCTTGCATACCTTTGGCATTTACTAAAAGTACATAGTAAGTTTTCATGTGTATGTCATGCGGGGGTCAAACCTAATGAGTCTACAGTCTGTTAGGTTTGTCCCTTAGAGTCCAATAAAATTTTTTTGATAGGAAGTCTAATCGAGTCTTTAGGAGTTAGTTGAGTCCAGTAAATCCATAGTCTCGAATTATCTGTCCACACATGCACTAACCTCTACACAGGATTTGCATCCAAAAATTAGTCAAGAGCTGAACATAATGAACTAAATAATAACTTGGCTAATTTCAAAAGAAAGATAAAGATTTTTATGCAGAGGAATATGTGACTGTTAAAGAATTTTCTGCTCGCAAAGTTGGCCCATCCAAAATAATGAATAGTAGTTGACCCAATGCCTATGTACTGAGATATCACCTGATTTAGGTATTAGCTCCAACTTCATTACCTCAGACTTTGTAAAGTCAGGGAGCCAGTAGTTGATACCCAGTGAGCCTTGAGCCACTCCGTTCTTTGAGAGAGAACCCACCCCAGAGCGACCATATATAATTGGCCTTTTGGTGAGGTAAAAATTGAGAGAGCTCTGGATGATCAAGCTATCGATACCTACCATAGAGACTGTCGGTGATACTTGGTCCGGTGGCAAGGTCAGCCGAATCTGAGGACTTGTGGAATGCTGGTTCGGATCTACAATTCCTCAACCCAGACCCTCCTTGAGCCAAATTGACCCATACTCGACGGGGTCGAGTTCCTCCCACCCCAGGAGAATTGTGGGGATACCAAGATCAGACACGATCCCTGGATCCCATATGGTTTACTTAGTCATGTGTCAAAGTTTTGAAAGTTTTGTAATTGAGTCCTGTAATAAGTTGAGGTTAGTTGATTTGTGTCTCAACCCCCAATCTTAGTCCTGTTTTGAGTCCTGTACATCAATTATGAGTCTAGTATGAGCCTAATTTTTATACAAGAGAGGAGGTACCCTATTTTGGAGTTCCACCAAGCAACATCCAGGAGTCAGAGGCCACAACATCAACCCATTGGATTTTATTTGACAACCTAGGATCCAAGATGCTTCCAGAAACTAAGATTCTTTCAAGATATCCTCTAGATGCCCAGATTCCTTTCCATATGCTAGAGAATATTCCTAAACTAGGGTATCTATGATTCCAGAGGTCAAGCTGCATCCCAGCCCAAGAAAATCAAGCCCAAGCGCTAAGCCCAAGCCCTTAAGAACAAGATTCCATGGAATATTCCTGCTACCAGGCTACCAGCCACCCCAGCTTCCAGAAGGCCCAAGCCTATGTGCCAAGCCTCTTTTGGCCAGCCCCTTGCTACCTCTAGAAGCCCAACATGCCCTCCTAGGCATCCTTGAAGTGTTGACCAAGTCCAAGAGGTGTCCTTGAGTGGAATAGTCAAAGCATGAAGGAGAAGGAGAAAACTAGGTCAAATCCTAACCTAGTTGGGACCTTGATGCGGGATGACTCTAAGAATGCTAAATATACAAGAAGAAATAGTAAACTTGTTTTTTGTGATTTTAGATTTATGTTTATAGGCTAAATTTCCAAATAAAAGTAAAGACTAGTAGGATATTTAGCAATGCAAAGAATCATCATGCAAGTGTGCTCATGCGAAATAATAAGAAAAACTAGGACTCGAGAATTGAAAAATCCTAGATTAGGATAGCTAAGCTTCATCAAATCAGATAATAAGAGAAGGAAGTTTTTACCAGTCAGAGATTAAAATTCAGTAGCAAAAGAGATCAATCACAACTCTGATCAGAGCCTGGAAGAAGAAGCCTTGTTTTCCTTGA
Source organism: Areca catechu (assembly GCA_021397845.1). NCBI lineage: Eukaryota > Viridiplantae > Streptophyta > Magnoliopsida > Arecales > Arecaceae > Areca > Areca catechu. The sequence continues at coordinate 136,313,803 of CM038051.1, read as the reverse complement.
ATCTGATGGCAGATCTAGGCAGTCCAGGCAGCAAAGAAGTTCTCCTTAGGGGAGGGGAAGCACCTCGGTGATCCTGCAAGTGTCAAAGAATAATTAAAATAGCAAGTAAAAATTAGAAAGGGAACTAGGGTTTGAAGGAAATCAGGATTAAGGCTAAAAGCTAGCAGCCGGGGAAGAAGAAGCTCTTGGACTTGGACGGCAACAAGGGCTCCTATTCCGTGGGCATGGCTGACCTCCAAGGATGGAAAGGGATGCTAGGGCAACAAGGTATCAATCTAGGAATGCAAGGAGAGCACTCAAAGAGAGAACCAAAACTCAACTCAAGATAATTTCACAAAATTTCAGCAAGGTTTATTCATAAGAAAAAGATGCTTACAAGAGGGGGAGGGGTGGGGTATTTATAGAGTCTCATACCCTCACTAACCATGGTTACACTTGGGTTACAAGTCCTCTTCCAAATTAGAATGCAAGTCCTTTCCTAGCTAGGTTAGAATTACAATGTTTAAAAGGATTAGAAATCCTAACTAGGTTAGGAATAAACTTAGTCTTCTCCTTCTTCTCTTCAACTTGGACTTGGTCAAACCTCTTTGGACATGGTCAACACTTCAAGGATGCCTAGGGAACATGTTGGGCCTCTAGGAGCAATAAGGGGCCAGCCCAAAGGGGCTTGGGTGCATGGGTTTGGGCCTCTGGAAGCTAGGTTGGCCTGGTAGCCTGGTAGCAAGAATATTCCCTGGTATCTTGTTTCTTAAGGGCTTGGGCTTGGCACCTGGGCTTAATTTCTTTGGGCTAGGATGCAGGTGGACTTTTGAAATCTTGGATGCCTTGGTCTAAGAATATACTATGGCATCTAGAAGGGAATCTGGGCATCTGGAAGGCATCTAGAACGAATCAAGGTTTCCAGAAGGCATCTTGGATCCTGTGGTGTCACAAAAAATCCAATAATCTGATGTAGTGGCCTCTAACTCCTAAATGAGGCCCAGTGGAACTCCAAAAATAGGGTAACCTCCTCTCTTGTATAAAAATTGGACTCATACAAGACCCATACTGATGTACAGGACTCAATGTACTGGACTAGGTTGAGGGTTGAGACAAATCAACTAACCTCAACTTATTACATAACTCAATCTTAATTGATTACATAACTTTGATACATGGCTAGGTAAACTAAATAGGGCACAGTAATCTATGTCCGATCTTGGTGCCCCCATCAATTTTCCTGGGTTGGGTGGAACTCGACCCCGTCGAGTGTGGGATAACTTGGCTCTCATAGTGCTCGAGTAGGTATGGGTTAAGGTTCTGCAAATCCTCATGGGTGATCCACGAGTCCTCAAATTCTGGCTGACCTTGCCACCATACCAAGTACCTCTGATAGCCATGATTATTGATACATATGGCTTGATCGTCCAAGATTCTCTCGATCTTTTCTTCACTATTTGGCCAATTGGTTGGTGGACACTCTAGGATGGGTTCTCTCTCAAAGGGAGGGATAGGCTCAAAGTGCTCGCTAGGTGTCGCTACTGGCTTCCTAGACTCTATAAGATCTGAGATGATTAAGGTGGAGCTAATACCTAAATCAGGTAATATCTTATGCACATAGGCATTGGGTCCATCGATATTCATTATCTTGGATGGGCCAGCTTCGCGAGCAGAAAATTCTTTACAATTACAAAATCCCCTACAAAATTCTTTATCTCTCTTTTGGGAATTAGCCAAGTTGTTATTTAGTTCATTAATTATATTCAGCTTTTGACTAATTTTCATATACATATGCTGTGCAGAGGGCAGTGCAGGTGCAAACATGTAAGTCAAGCTGTGCATTTATTGGACTCAACTAATATCTAATAGACTCGACTAGGCTTCCTTATTGAAGGAAACTTATTGGACTCTTTGGGTCTAAAATCTAAGAAACTATAGACTCTCTAGGTTTGATCCTATCATGGCATGTGCATGAGAATTTATTATGTACTCCTAGCAAATGCCACAAAGTATACCAAAAATAATATGCAAACCTAACGTGGGCAATAAACGAGTGCAACATGCAAATCTTTACATGATGCAGGTGAATGGTTAAAGAAATACAAAAAAAGTCAAGAAAAGGCAAAAAATACGAGGTGGACTCAGGGTTAGTCTGATAGGGTAGAAAGTAAGAAGAAGGTCCTGGGTTGATTGGGTAGAATAGGAGATAAGAAGGAATTTCAGGGATGAGGCCTAAACTAATGAGGTTGACCTTATGGGATTGATGCCTATCTAAAGGATCTGCATAATGGAAGAAAGGGTCATTAATTTCAGGAAAGAGATCGAGTCAATGGAATGATTCCATCATAAGGGTAGTGATTCAAATATTTCAAGTCCTTAATAAATTCTTCTAGCTCATGAATCAAAGGACTAGGCTCTATAGTTGGGCACTCTTCTAGTGTCTCCTCAGGTAAAACTCTAATAGTAGGATTGGGTTCCTCATGGTCTTCTTCCTTTAAGGGTTCTTCCACTACATGGTCAGCTAACTCTATATCGATTACTGTCTGGGTATGGCTAGGGTTAGCTAAATCTTGGTCTGCTCCTACTTGGGTATGGTCAGGTTCAGCTAATGTTGGGTGGTATTTTACCTGGTCATCTAATGATTCAGCTAACTCTAAGTATTCTATGGGGAACTCCTCTTCTTCCTCATACTCGTTCACTAGGCTCTAATTATCTTCATATATTTCTTCTTTTAGGTTATCTTGGTGAACTAATAGGGTGGTAATAGGGGTTTGGCAAAAGGGAAACTGGCTAAAGTCTGGGGTAACAGGGGTTGGTAAACTAAGGGTTATGGGTCATAGGCTATGGGTTTAAAGGTTATGGGTTCAAATCTAGGGGTATCAATCCTATAGGGTTCAAGTCAATAGAGGGATAGTGGGTTACTACTGGGTTCACACCTAGGGACTATGGGTTCCTAGGGTTGAGCTCTATGGATCTTGCCTAAGGTTCCTACTTGGTTGAATCTATGGTTCATTTGGTCAAGCTTAGTATCGGACTGGTCAAACCTATGGTCTATTTGGGTAAGCTGATTTTGGGTTTGGGTGTTGGACTGGTTTATTTGGATAAACTGGTTTTGAGATTGGGTAGTTAACTAGGCAAGCTGGGCTGGGTTTGGGTATTGGCATGGTTCATTTGGGTTAGCTGAGCTAGGATGGCCTCCAAAGTAGAATTCATGGTTGGGCTAGGCTGAGGTTTAGACTTTTCATATTGGGTTCCTAGTCTAGTGGTCATGCAACAAATCATACAATCAAAGTGAAATGATGCAATCAAGCATGTAAAATGAAAAAGAAAAGGCTAGTATAATCTAGGGTTTCCTAGACCTAGAGCTAGAAACTGGGTGGGTCAGCTCAACTTACACTGATGCGGGACTAACTAGATGCTAGGATGATGCAGGTGGTTTTTTTTTATGATTTTTAGGATTTTAATTAAGTTAAGGATTCTCGAAGATAAGGGAGAATAGATCTAGGAATTTTATAATGATAAGAACTACTAACAAGTAAATTAGCCCCTAAGCAAGGATAAAAAAGAGGACCCCGGGATTGAGAAATCCCGTAGGTCTTAGCTCTCGAGTCAATATCTACTTAGGAGTTCTAGGATTGCAAACCTAAAAAGCTCTGAAGTGCTCGATGCCGAGTTCACTCGCTCTGGTGGATGCGGCCTGGATGATCGAGCCTTCAACCCCGCGGATGCGCCGGCTTGCTGTCCGAAGGTCTCGATGGCAAGGAAAACTGACTCCATGTGTGTGGCACCTGGAGGACCTACAAGTATTCAAGAGGAGAGTTACGATTCAACAAAAGAAAGCAAGAGATGAAGGAAAGAGAGTTGATGTTGGAGGTGGATGGAGTTCTTCTTGCTAGGCTCCAGGTTGGATGATCTCTATGGACTCCAAACTCGAAGTTGCAGGATTGATTTGCGAAAGAGATAGTAACTCGAGGCCTCACACCTCTTGATGCCTGAAGGTGAAGGTGCTCCCTCACGAAGATCGACGTTTTTAAAGAACGAAGGCACTAACAAGAGAATGGCTCTCAAAACTTATTTTTTTTCATTCATCAACATTAGCATACAAATGAGGGGTAAGGTCCTTTATATAGGCACCTTAGGACCCAATTTAAATTTAAATGAAAATACAAGTCTTCTCTTGATGGGGCGCCCAAAAATTCAAAAATTTCTTCTCCTTGGCCGACCAATAATTTGAATTTGAATGGGTGTGGCTTAACTTGAGGCTTGGAAGAAGGATCTTGGAACCCTTGGACTTGGAAGGTTGTTCTCTCATTTTGGAAGAAGACATGAAATGGGGCTTGTAGCAAGGCTTGTGTCCTCCTCCTTTCCTTGGTTGTTCATCCACCTTTGGTATAAGACAAGTTATAGGGAGTGGAAGATGGAGGTTGTCATGGCGCCCATGGATCTTGCTCTTCTTCCATAGTTGGTCAAGTAGTTTGAGAAGAAAGCTTGATATGAGGGCTTAAAGCAAGGGATTTAAATTCTCCAAATTTCTAACTCCCTTTGACCTTCCCTTGGCCAGCCACCTATATTTGGAAAAGAGCTTGATAGGGGGAGGGAAGGAGGGCAAGTGTCAAGTGATGTTGTCCCCTTTGTCATCCACAAAAAAATTCTGATTTGTGCCGCCACATAGGATGATGAAGCCGTGCCACATAGGCTGATGTGATGGCACCCCAAGGCTGACTCAGAGACACGAGCATGGATAGGTAGAGGAATCAGATCAAGAGGTCGGTTAGGCTTGTAACCACTTACAATCTCAAAAGGACTTATCCCGGTGGTCCTATTCACAGAACTGTTGTAGGCAAACTCAGCTCGACATAAGAGAAGATCTCAATTTCCGGTATGTTCACCTATCAAACACCTCAAGAGGTTCCTAGGCTACAGTTGACTACCTCAGTTTGGCCATCGGTCTGTGGGTGGTAGGCGGTTGAAAACTTTAGCTTGGTGCATAGTAAGTTCCAAAGGGTTTTCCAGAAGTAACTAGTGAATCGGACATCCCTATCAGACACTATGGTTTTGGGAAGGCCATGTAATTTAACCACATGCTCGAGAAAGAGCTTGGCAACTTTGGAAGCATCTAGGGTCTGGGAGCAGGGTATGAGATGGGCCATTTTGGAGAACCTATCTACCACTACACAGACTGAATCGTGCTTCCTTGCGGTCTTGGGAAATCCTACCACAAAGTCCATGCTAAGGTCTTGCCAAGGGCGACTAGGCACAGGTAGAGGGGTGTACAGGCCAGTATTCTGCTTCTGCTATTTGCTAACAGCACAAGTTCGGCACCGGGAAACAATGTTGGCTACATCCTTTTTTAGGCTTGGCCAAAAGAACTGGTCTTCTACTACTAAGATGGTCTTTTCTCTATCGAAGTGACCAGCTAGGCCTCCTGCATGGGTTTCCCAAACTAAGAATTCTCGAAGAGACATCTGGGAATGCACAATCTATTTGCTCTGAAAAGATAACCATGGGAGGATGTACTCACTATGGATGCTAGATGGTTCTTTTTTGGATTGGAAAATCTCACCAAAGTCAGGACGAGTCTCATATTCTCTTTTAATCGATCAAATCCTATAACCTCAGTCCTAACGGTATTCAGCAATAGGGCACGATAGCTAAGGGTATCAGCTAACTTGTTCTCAATACCAACACGATGTTAAGCACAAAGGTATAGGCCTGGATGTATTCTACCTACTTAGCATGCCTTGGGTTAATCTTTTCTGGGGAGTTTAGGTACCGTAGGGCTTCATGGTCAGAGGAAAGGATGAATTCTTGGGGGTAACAAGTAATGCCTCCAGTACCTAAGAGCCTGAACAACTGCATAGAACTCTTTATCATAGGTCGAGTACTTAACTTTGGCCTCATTGAGTTTTTCGCTAAAGAAGGCCACGGGATGATTTTCCTGACTAAGTACTCCTCCAATGCCAACTCCTAAAGCATCACAAGCAACCTCAAAAATCTTAGAAAAATCAGGTAATCTTAGGATAGGCGCTTGTATCATTTATCTTTGATTTCTTAGAAGGCTTTATTTGCAGCTTTGGTCCATTGGAAGCCTCCCTTCCCGATGCAGTCGGTGATGGGTGCTACGATAGAACTAAATTCCCGAATAAATCTCCTATAAAAAGTGGCTAGGCCATGGAAACTATGCACATCATGGACACTAGTAGGGATCGGCCACTCAACTATGGCTTTAACTTTCTCGGGATCAGCGGAGACTCATTCTGGGGTGAGTACAAAACCTAGGAAGATAACCCCGTTGTCATGAACTCGCATTTCTTTGGATTGGTATAAAGGCTATTTCCCTAAGGGTCTAGCAGACAAATAAAAGATGGTTAAGGTGGTCCTCTTAGTCCTACTGTATATCAAAATGTCATCAAAATATACCACCAGAAATTTTTCAATAAACTCTATCAGAACTTCGGTCATGACCCTCATAAAGGTGCTAGGTGCATTAGAAAGTCCAAAAGGCATCACTACCCATTCAAAAAGGCCATCCTTAGTCTTAAAAGCCATCTTCCATTCATCCCCGGGTCTAATCCTAATATGGTAGTAGCCACTCTTAAGGTCTATCTTAGAAAGGATAGTGGCTCCGGCCATCATATCGAGCATATCATCCAAACGGTTGATGGGAAACCTATGTTTTATCATGATTTTATTTATGGCTCTGCTATCTACACACTCCTCTAAGTTCCATCTTTCTTAGGGGTTAGCAAAGCAGGGACGGCACAGGGACTTAAACTTTCCCTGAGAAAACCATTCCTAAGCAACTCTCCCACTTGTTTCTGCAATTCCTGGTGTTCGGTGGGGTTCATCCTATAATGAGGAAGGTTGGGTAGGTGGCTCCTGGGACCAAGTCTATGGCATGTTGGATGTCCCTAAGAGGTGGTAGATGATCAGGTAATTCATTGGGAAAAACATCCTTAAATTCTTCTAAAGCCTTGACTACTTCTTGTGGGTGCTCTATTTGGGTCAACTCATGACTCTCTTTGGTGGCCAAAATCCAAATAGGGGCTCCCTCAGCAATCTCTTTCTCCAATTCCTTGGACTTGATTAGGTTGACTCCAGGCTTCATTTCCTTAAGGCTACTTGATCCTCTTTTAGCCTGGTCCTTAGGCTGATTGGATTGATAGTAAATTTCTTCCCATGGTGGTTGAAGGTTTAGTTATTGGTCTGACCATAAAGGGTGGCATCGTGATCATAAAGCCAAGGTCGTCCTAAGATAATACTACTAACACCCATGGGAAGGACATCACACCAAATCTTCTCTTCATAAGACTGGAACTTGATCAAGACTTGGCACCTAGACTTTATGGGTATGGAAGTTGAATCTATCCAAGAGACCTTGTAAGGGTTGGGGTGAGGAACTGGGGTCAATCCTAAAGCTTTGACAGTACTTGAAGAGATAGCATGCACACAGCTCCCACAATCAACTATAATTTTGCACACCTTATCCCCTAGTTTGACAAAGGTTTGTAGGATATTTGTCCTATACCAATCTTCTTGCACTATGTTTTGGGTAAGGATGCACCTGACTACTCCTAAAAGGTCTTCAGATTCAAACTACTCTTCCTCTCCCTCATATTCTTCCAATAACTGATCTTCTGGCTCATAGACTTCTCCTTCTGGTTCAACAAGTGGTTCTATCTCACTCCAGCTGGCTCTTCTATTAATAGGGCTGTGGAGGTGCACTGGCTAGCATAATGTCCAGTTTGTGACATCTAAAGCAACTATTTTGGGGAGTGGGGTTTCTCTTGGACTCCAATGGCTTTACCCTTTTTCTCTCTACTAAAATGGGGTCGGTTCAGGTCTGGTCGGCTCGGATTGGGTCGGCTGGGGTTGGGTCGACTCGGGTCGGTCAGTTTGGATTGGGACGACTCAGGTAGGCCTGACTATACCCTTGGTTAGGTCCTGGGATTTGACTAGGGTTCCTAAAGGGTTTAGGTCTACGATAGGTGGGAGCCCTCTAGAAACGCTCACAGTTCCTCGCAACTTGGTAAGCATACTCTAAATCAGTGACCTCTCTAAAACAAAGCTATCTCTGGATGTCTGGGTGTAGGCCATCCCTAAACCTAGATAGGGTCACAGAAGCTGATTTAGCCACACTCTTGTTCCCTTGACTCAGGATTCTGCCATTGGTCCAATAAATTCTGGGTGTAAGAAAGTGGTCGGTACTTCTCTCTATATCTGGCTTTCATGTCCCTCCAAGTTGCTATGGGTTTTAGTTTTCTCTGCTCTACCAGCCATTCAACACTATTCCAAAATAACCTAGCCTGGCGAACCAACCTAAGTTTGGAAAACTTAAACTTCATCCTCTCCGTCATTATGTACCAGTCGAAATACTGCTCCATGTCCTCCTCCCAATCTATGTACACCTTAGGATCTAGACTACCATCAAAGGTAGGGGCTTCTAGCTTGATGTTTCTAATGGCCCTTTCTTCCTGGTCTACGATCTCTAGATTGGGTCTCCTAGGTTCGAACTCTTGGGCTGGGTTTAAAACGGGGAATTCTCCTGGGTTTAGCCTCTATGGATGGTTCATGATGAGGGTAATCCCTAGGGGGAAAAGGTGATTCAAACTCAGGCTTGACAGATGGTCTAATATTGCCCTTTTCTAGGGTTCTCAGCCTTGTTTCAAATTTGTTCTCAAACTCATCAAACCTATTGTTCATCCTAGCTAACTATTCCATGATGACCTTTAATTGATCCTCGTGATCATTCTCAATGTGTTCACTAGATTGGGAATGATGGGGATGATAAGGGACTCCTGATCTAGTCGACATGCAAACACAACGGAAGATGTTATGGGTTTGCTAGACTTAAAATATCAAACCAAAAGTTAGGTCAAGAAGACAAACTTGGTAGTAGTAACTTGACACCTGACCAGGTAAGTGTAAGGTTAGTGGAGGTTCCTCTTTGCTTGCCTTAGACACCAATTTGAAATTGGCCAAGTAAGTGAACCAACCCACCTTCCTTCGGGCTCTTGTCCCTGAACCACTTACCAGACACCAGCTACTCAAGCACACACAAACAAGTTGTCTAACTTGGCTTGACACTTGGTTCGACCCGACTTCGTGGGTGTCCCTAGCTCACTAGAGCAAGTTAAGTGTCTATTCAATTTTAATTTTAGGTTGATGTTCGATATGCCGGGTGATGATTTTTGGGCTAGGGACAGGTAATGAAATCCTGACCCTAAGTCAAATTACTGCCTTAAGATGATTTATGAAAATGATGGCATGCAAATGATCTAATGAGATGTCTCTAAATTATCTTTTTTTGGATTTTTATGATGTACGATAATAGAAATAAGATGATGGAAATAAAATGATATGACCCTAAATGCAAAATTAAACTATATGAAAAATGAAGAAGTGATGAGATGTACTTGCTAAATTTTTAGAGCAGAATTTTTTTCAGATGGTAATCAGTCATGTAGAAATCTACAGATTAAAATAAAATCTGAAAAATACCTCTAATTATGAAAAGTCCAAAAAAATAAAAATCATAAAAATCTGACATTCTTACAGGAAGAAATAATCAAAATAGTAGACTATGTACGGGAATGCTGAATTTCTAAAAAGCTGAAATTAAAGATGCAAAACTTTTTCTAATAGATCTAAACCCATCTCTTTGTGTTCCCCTTCATAGGTCAATCACAGTGGCAACCCTACACGCCTTAGGAGATCCCCGTGGAATGGGAGGAGAGGGTCTTGAAATCCTTCTTTCTCCTAAGACTGGATGGCCTGGTGAAGCACCTAATCTAAGTACTTAAGAAGTGCTAAGTCCTAACCATGCTCTGATACCAAACATGATGTAGGACTAACTAGATGCTATGATGATACAGGTGATTTTTATTTGTGATTTTTAGGTTTTAATTAAGTTAAGGATTCCTGAAGATAAGAGAGAATGATCTAGGAATTTTATAATGATAAGAACTACTAGCACGTAAATTAGCCCCTAAGCAAGGATAAAAAGAAGACCCCGTGATGAGAAATCCCATAGAACTTAGCTCTCGAGTCTATCTACTTAGGAGTTCTAGGGTTGCAAACCTTAAATGCTCTGAAATGCCCGATGCCAAGTTCACTTGCTCCGATGGATGCAGCCTGGATGATCGATTCTTTACCCGTGATGCACGGCTTGCTGTCCAAAGGTCTCGATGGCAAGGAAAACTGACTCCATGTTCGTGGCACCTGGAGGACCTACGAGTAGTCAAGAGGAGAGTTAGGATTCAACAAAAGAAAGCAAGAGATGAAGGAAAGAGAGTTGATGTTGGTGGTGGATGGAGTTCTTCTTGCTAGGCTCCCAGTTGGATGATCTCAATGGACTCCGAACTTGAAGTTGGGGGATGGATTTGTGGAAGAGATAGTAACTCGAGGCCTCACACCTCTCGACACCTGAAGGCGAAGGTGCTCCCTCACGAAAATCGACGTTCTTAAGGAACGAAGGCACTAACAAGAGAATGGCTCTCAAAACTTATTTTTTTCATTCATCAACATTAGCATACCAATGAGGGGTAATGTCCTTTTATATAGGCACCTTACAACACAATTAAAATTTAAATGAAAATACAAGTCTTCTCTTGATAGGCACCCAAAATTCAGAAATTTCTCCTCTTGGCCGACCAAAAATTTGAATTTGAATGGGTATGGCTTGACTTGAGGCTTGGAAGAAGGATCTTGGTGCCCTTGGACTTGGAAGGTTGTTTTCTCAATTTGGAAGAAGACATGAAATGGGGCTTGTAGTAAGGCTTGTGTCCTCCACCTTTCCTTGGTTGTTCATCCACCTTTGGTACAAGACAAGATATGGGGAGTGGAAGATGGAGTTGTCATGGCGCCCATGGATCTTGCCTTCCTTCCATAGTTTGGTCAGTTTTGGGTAGAAAGCTTGATATGAGGGCTTGAAGCAAGGGATTTAAATTCTCCAAATTTCTAACTCCCTTTGACCTTCCCTTGGCCAACCACCTATATTTGGAAAAGATCTTGATAGGGGGGAGGGAAGGAGGGCAAGTGTCAAGTGATGTTGTCCCCTTTGTCATCCATAAAAAAATTTTGATTTGTGCTGCCACATAGGATGATGTAGTGGCACCACATAGGCTGATGTGATGGCACCCCAAGGCTGAGTTGGCATCCTTCATGTTTTGGCTCAAAAGTGACTAGACTTCAAGACCAATCTTGCTTGGGCCCATACTTCAAATAGACTTAGACTGGACTCAATACAGGACTGGACTCAGTACAGGACACAACTTGACCAATTGGTCAAAGTACAGGACTAGACATAAACACTTGAGACTTAATTCAAAGCTAAAAATATTACACGGTTTAGGCTTGAAGCCTTATTACAAGACCCGAAAAGTTGGAACGTAATTAGACATCCACAGAGGGTTGAGGAGCCTCTTTCGGATTCTGGTGCCCATACCATACACCTAACCCAATAGCTAATCCTTCCTGGTGGGGACACCGGAGGTACCAGAATAAGAGAAAGCTTTTCAACCCTCTGTAAATTGATCAATAATTTATGAGTCCATCTATAATAAGGGCTTAGCCCATCTGAGTCCATTTTAGTTGTTATTTGAGTCTTTTGAGTTGTTATTTCAGTTCTGTACTAGTCAGCTCATGTTGAGCTAGTTCAGTCCAATGCTAGTCAGCTCATGTTGAGCTAATATTATTTTTTTGAGTCCTATCCAAGCATACTGAAGACTCAAGACTATATCATACAAGTGAAGATCAAGTCCAACTAGATTGAAGACATGGAAGTATAGCCCAAGTCCAACCCAGCTTGAAGATTTGAAGACCCCAGGAGGAAATTCAGAAAATCCTGATTTCTTGCAGATGCCCTTTAGATGCCCAGATTCCCTTCCAGATGCCAAAGTATTTCATAGATAAGGGCATCCATGATTCTAGAGGTCCATCTACATCCTAGCCAAAGAAATCAAGCCCAGGCGCCAAGCCCAAGCCCCTAAGAAGCAAGATACCAGGGAATATTCCTGCTACCTGGCTACCAGGCCACCCCAGCTTCCAAAGGCCCAAACCCATGCGCCCGAGCCCCTTTGGGCTGGCCTCTTACTGCTCCTAGAATCCCAACACGCCCCCCTCTAGGTGTCCTTGGAGTGTTGGCCAAGTCAAGAGAATTTTAGGGATTTTTCTACCAATGTTTTCCTTATTTTCTAGCTAGGGTTTGGGAGGGAAAAGGATTCTTATGTAAAGACTTATATGCCCTTACTTGGAGCCCAAGGTTAAGGGTCTATTTAAGTGACCCTAGCCTCTTGTATGAAACCTAATTTTTGATATGAATTAAACCTTGAGTTCTTCTATTGAGTTTTGTGATACCCTGCTGTGTGCATAAAGGGGATTGTGAGAGTTCTTCTTCCCAGTGTTGGCAATCATCTTCCTGCTGCCAACAAACCCTCCAGATCCCTGATGCCCACTCCAAAGAATCCTTCCCTTACTGTTTTTTCCTTTGTTTTCTTGTTCCTTTGTGAATTTTCTAACCCTTGACAGGTCTTTGCAGGTCCCTGAGTTCCTACGAATCCAACGACTCCAGCCAAGCCTCAATCGGACCACCGAGCGAAAGCCGGGTATCTGCGGGTCATTGGCTTGATTTTCCAGGCCGCATCCATCGAGGAACGAGACCCCTTCACTGCGATCTTCACAGATGTTGTCAGGTACACCCCTCTACCTCCAGTAGTTTTATTGTAGGAGAACTTGCCCTAACCGAGGCTTCTCAGCCCCGACGGTCCTTCTTTGCTACTTTTCTAGGTCCTGATCTGCATGCTGATCTTCAAAAATTCATACAAAATTCTTTATAAATAATTTTGATCTGAAATTCGGGAATTAATCACCTAACTCAACATGTAAACATACAAAAGATTGCATGCATATTAGTCCCCCATCATTAATTGGTGGGGACACCGGAGGCACTAGAATAAGATAGAGGCTTTTCAACCCTCTATAAATTGATCAATAATTTATGAGTCCATCTGTAAAAAGGGCTTAGCCCATCTGAGTCCATTTAGTTGTTATTTGAGTCTTTTGAGTTTTATTTCAGTTCTGTACTAGTCAGCTTATGTTGAGCTAGTTCAGTCCAATGCTAGTCAGCTCATGTTGAGCTAATATTATTTTTTTGAGTCCTGTCCAAGCATACTGAAGACTCAATACTATATCATACAAGTGAAGACCAAGTCCAACTAGATTGAATACATGGAAGTATAGCCCAAGTCCAACCCAGCTTGAAGATTTGAAGACCCCAGGAGGAAAATTCAGAAAACCTGATTTCTTGCAGATGCCCTTCAGATGCCCAGATTCCCTTCCAGATGCCAATGTATATTCATAGATAAGGACATCCATGATTCCAGAGGTCCATCTACATCCTAGCCAATGAAATCAAGCCCGGCTCCAAGACCAAGCCCCTAAGAAGCAAGATACCAGGGAATATTCCTGCTACCTGGCTACCAGGCCACCCCAGCTTCCAAAGGCCCAACCCATGCACCCGAGCCCCTTTGGACCACCTCTTGCTGCTCCTAGAAGCCCAACACGCCCCCCTAGGTGTCCATGGAGTATTGGCCAAGTCAAGAGAATTTTTATGGATTTTTTCTACCTAATGTTTCCTTATTTTCTAGCTAGGGTTTGAGAGGGAAAATGATTCTTATGTAAAGACTTATGTGGCCTTACTTGGAGCCCAAGGTTAAGGGTCTATTTAAGGGACCCTAGCCTCTTGTATGAAACCTAATTTTGATATGAATTAAAACTTTGAGTTCTTCTATTGAGTTGTGTGATACCCTGCTGTGTGCTTAAAGGGTTATGTGAGAGTTTTTCTTCCCAATGCTGCAATCATCTTCCTGCTGCCAACAAGCCTCTCAGATCCCTGGATGCCCACTCCAAAAGAAGCATTCCCTTGCTGTTTACCCTTTGTTTTCTTGTTCCTTTGTGAGTTTTCTAACCCCTGACAGGTCGTTTGCAGGTCCCTGTATTCCTACGAATCCAACGACTCCAGCCAAGCCTTAATTGGACCACCGAGCAGAAAGCCGGGTATCCGCGGGTCATTGGCTCGATTTTCTAGGCCGCATCCATCGAGAAACGAGAGACCCCTTCACTGTGATCTTCACAGACATTGTTAGGTACACCTCTCTTCCTCCAGTAGTTTTATTGTAGGAGAACTTTCCCTAACTGAGGTTTCTCTGCCCCGGCGGTCCTTCTTTGCTACTTTTCTAGGTCCTAATCTGCATGCTGATCTTCAAAATTCATACAAAATTTTCTACAATAATTTTGATCTGAAATTCGGGAATTAATTACCTAACTCAACATGTAAACACAACAAAAGAATTGCATGCATATTAGTCCCCCATCATTTGGTATCAGAGCTTAGATTAGGGCTTGTTTTCTGCAATTTTTTGGTTCATATATACTCTGTTATTTTTAATTATTTCTCCCAGATAAAAACTCCAAAAATTTTGAAATTTGTTTTTATGGATTCATATAATCACAGTAATTTTAAAAATTTGTTTCACATTTTATTATCGCTTGTGAATTTTCTGCAATATGAAATATAGCCTGTAAATTTTTAGCTCTATTTTTTCAGCAAGACAAGTTTGGAAGTTTTAGGGTTTTGTTTAGCATCTTTTGCATATCTTTTAATTTTAGTATATTTCAGTATATTAGGCCATGATTTGCAAGTTTTCTTCTATTTAAAAAAACCAAAAAAAAAATTACATATTCTCCAAAATATAAAAACATCTAAACCCTAATTACATCCTCATCTGCCTGTCATCATTGCATAATTTATTTTTAAAGGGCACTCTTGCTATATCAGATGGGGGGAGGATTTGATCACCTCTCCTTAGCCCAACCACTTCCCTTGCATTCGGTCCCAAGCCTTAACCTAAATTAACTAGACTTAATTTGCCCTAGTAGGCTAGGGACACCAACGGTCGGGTCCGGGCTACGTGTCAGATCATTGTGTCAAGATCCCTGTGTGTGACTTGTGCTCAGTGTCTAGAACGGTGGTTTAGGGATTCAATCCCGAAGGGCTTGTATGCTGGTCCGCCTACCTGCCAATCTTTGATTGGTGTCTAGGATTGGCAATCAGGGACCTAACACTCCCCTTACACCTGCCTGGCTGAGTACAGGATTACTATAGGGTAGTTTGCCACCCTGATTGAGCATCTAGTTTAGACTCTAGGTCTAGTTAGCTGTAGTCGATCTGATCAAGTCTTGCATGAGCACTAGATTTGGAGTTTCATATCACCCACCTCCTTCACAAATGTCTGAACCCATGAAAAATTTGCAAGCCCAAATGAAAGCCCTAGCTGATCAAATGGCCCAGATGGCTACCCAGATGACCCAGTAACTCAGTCTCGTATTCAAACCAATGATAGAATTAACCATCTTGCCAATAGGTTTGATCAGTTAAAAGTCCGGGTAGGGACCCCAAGAAAAACCCATGGGTCACAGTCTGAGCCAGATCCTGATTCCCCTCAACCTAGGAGGACCCCAAACCCTGATCTATACCATGAGTCAAACCTAGGAGAGCTCCTTATCCTGACCCGTACTACAATCCTCAACCTAGGAGGACCCCAAACCCTGATCCATACCTTGAGGCTGAACCTAAGAGAGCCCATCATCATGACCCAATCCCTAAGGTTAGTCCTAGAAGACCCAATCAGGATTTTATAGACCAGGAAGATAGATCCTATTTACCCTCTCCCTATAAGCCTACTATACCCACACCTATAGATCTTATGACTCCAAATCCTATGAACCTAGAACCTATGAATCCATACCTATGAACCTAGATCCTATGACTCTAGATCCCATGATCATAGATCCTATGCACCCACACCCTATGAGCCTAGTAGACCCAACACCCAATATTCTGACCCATATAGGGAGTCCAACCCTAGGAGAACCCTGTATTCTGACCCATATAGAGTCCAACCCTAGGAGGACCCAATATCCTGACCCATATAGAGAGCCCAACTTTAAGAGGACCCCATACCATGATCCATCCTTAAAACCTGACCATAGAGCTGACCCAAAATCCTATGACCCTAGATCCTATAATCCCATGACCCATAGATCTGCACCCTTGTCCTAAGAGTCCAGAGAACCCATAACCCCTAGGTATCAATCTAGTACTAGTCAGGTTTTTCTTAGTCAACTTGAACCCCATAGGATTAGTATCCCTAAATATAAACCCAGTAGTGAGCCACTACCCCTTATACAACCTGAACCTACTAAGAGTAGTACCCATAATCAGAGACCAGAACCAAACCAATTTCCCGCTAGCCGACCTTCTCCAACCATTCCTGAGATTGACAAGGCTTACATTAACATGAAAGTGTATGAAGCTGATGCAAACTTAGTGGATGAGTATGAGGGAGAAGAGGACACACCTTTAGATGACCTAGAATTAGCTGACCTAATAGATACCCAGGTAGAAGCCAACATAGAGGTAGTTGACCTTGACCACATCCAACCTAAAGCTATAGTGGAAGAACAAATAGAGGAAAAGAACGTAGGTACTGCTACTAGAGCCTTACTAGAGGAACCGTAGAGGAGAGCCAAATATAGAGTCTAGTCCTAAAATACAAGAACCAGAAGAATTTATTAAGGACTTGATCTCTTTGAATCAGTACCCTCAGGATGAGCCTCCTCCTATAGTTGCCATTAAGGACCTCTTCCCTGAGATTAGTAACCCATCCTTCCATTATGCAAACCCAATAGATACCGCAACCTCGTAAGGTTAGCCTCATTAGTCTAGGATTAGTCCCTGATATGCCTTCTTTTATCGAACTTTATCCAACTAACCTTGAACCTTTTTCCCTACCCTACCAAACTACTTCTGAACCCACTTCCTATTTTCTGCCCTTTCCTGACACCCTCCAGCATTTCTAGGATCATTAGATTGCATTTAGCTGAGATTAGCATACTGCATGCATTCATCACGCATGTTAGGTTTGCATCTTACTTCTGGCATACTATTTGGAATTTGCTAGGAGTTCACTGTAAATTTTCATGTGCATGTCAAGCTAGGATCAAACCTAGAGAACCTATAATCTATTAGATTTAGACCCAAAGAGTTCAATAAAATTTCCTTCGATAGGAATGCATAGTCGAGTATGTTAGGTGTCAGTATGAGTCCTTTGCATCATTGTTAGGAGTCTGCATGTGCCTAGCATGTTCACCACCCGCACTAATCTTAAAACAACTGGCTAATTCCCGAAGAAGGGTCAAAGAATTTGATGTAGTGGATTCTATCTTGGTTAGGCTTAGGCCTAAAAGAAGCTTCATGCTCGTAGAACCGGACCTTTTAAAGTGATAGAGAAGGTTGGATCAAATGCCTAGGTGTTAGACATGCCTTTGGATTTGGGCATTAGTTCTACCTTCAATATTACTGACCAGGTTGAGTATAGGGAACCGGCAGCGATACCTAGTAAGGCCTTTGGACCTATTCCTTTTCATTGTGAGTGATCCTAACCTAGAGTGTCCACAACAAATTTGGCCTGAGAGAGGAAAACGGATCGAGCGTATCCTGGACGATCAAGCCATCACGACCCAGGGCCATGACTATCAACGCTTCCTAGTCTGATGGCAAGGCCGGCCAGAGTCGGACGATTCGTGGATTTCTCGAGAGGACTTGTAATGCCTCAACCCATACCTTCTTGAGAGATATGTGAGCCAGTCTGACCTTCACTCGACAGGGTTGAGTTCCTCCCATCCCGGGATAATTGGTGGGGACACCGGAGGCACCAGAATAAGATAGAGGCTTTTCAACCCTCTATAAATTGATCAATAATTTATAAGTCCATCTGTAATAAGGGCTTAGCCCATCTGAGTCCATTTTAGTTGTTATTTGTCTTTTTGAGTTGTTATTTCAGTTCTGTACTAGTCAGCTCATGTTAAGCTAGTTCAGTCCAATGCTAGTCAGCTCATGTTGAGCTAATATTATTTTTTTGAGTCCTGTCCAAGCATACTGAAGACTCAAGACTATATCATACAAGTGAAGACCAAGTCCAACTAGATTGAAGACATGGAAGTATAGCCCAAGTCCAACCCAGCTTGAAGATTTGAAGACCACACAGGAAAATTCAAAAAACCCTGATTTCTTGCAGATGCCCTTCAGATGCCCAGATTCCCTTCCAGATGCCAAAGTATATTCATAGATAAGGGCATCCATGATTCCAGAGGTCCATCTACATCCTAGCCCAAAGAATCAAGCCCGGAACCAAGCCCAAGCCCCTAAGAAGCAAGATACCAGGGAATATTCCTGCTACCTGGCTACCAGGCCACCCCAGCTTCCAAAGGCCCAAACCCATGCACCCGAGCCCCTTTGGGCCAGCCTCTTGCTGCTCCTAGAAGCCCAACATGCCACCCTAGGTGTCCTTGGAGTGTTGGCCAAGTCAAGAGAATTTTTATGGATTTTTTCTACCTAATGTTTCCTTATTTTCTAGCTAGGGTTTGAGAGGGAAAAGGATTCTTATGTAAAGACTTATGTGCCCTTACTTGGAGCCCAAGGTTAAGGGTCTATTTAAGGGACCCTAGCCTCTTGTATGAAACCTAATTTTTGATATGAATTAAAACCTTGAGTTCTTCTATTGAGTTGTGTGTTACCCTACTATGTGCATAAAGGGATTTGTGAGAGTTTTTCTTCCCAGTGCTGCAATCATCTTCTTGCTGCCATCAAGCCTCTCAGATCCCTGGACGCCCACTCCAAAATAAGCCTTCCCTTGCCATTTTCCCTTTGTTTTCTTGTTCCTTTGTAAGTTTTCAAACCCCTGACAGGTCGTTTGCAAGTCCCTGAGTTCCGACTAATCCAACGACTCCAGCCAAGCCTCAATTGGACCACCGAGCAGAAAGCCGGGTATCCGCGGGTCATTGGCTCGGTTTTCCAGGCCGTAACCATCGAGGAACGAGAGACCCCTTCACTGCGATCTTCACAGATATTGTCAGTTACACCCCTCTACCTCCAGTAGTTTTATTGTAGGAGAACTTGCCCTAACCAAGGCTTCTCAGCCCCGGCAGTCCATCTTTGCTATTTTTCTAGGTCCTAATCTGCATGCTGATCTTCAAAAATCATACAAAATTCCCTACAAATAATTTGATCTGAAATTCGGGAATTACTCACCTGACTCAACATGTAAAACATACAAAATGAATTGCATGCATATTAGTCCCCCATCACTTCCACTGGCCAAGTAAGTGATGGAAGTGTGGGAGGCCCCCTTGCTTTCACAGGGACCCAATTAAAACCATAGAACAACTTAGGTTGTTTGACTCTAGACCCAAGCCTTAGACACCAGCCTTAGACACCAACTTTCAGTAATAGCTAAAAGGTTAATGCACTAGTTGGCCCACACAGCTCGAACCTGACTTGTTGATGTCTCCTAACCCACCAGGGCTAATTAAGTCTAATTGGTTTTAATTAGGCTTGGGTTAGTATGATGATGGTTCTTTTGGGCTCAGGACGGGTGATGAAATCCTGCCCTGATCTGACATAGTGAGTTGCCCTTAAGATTAGGTTAAAATGATAGCAATCGATGGCCCTGATGCAATCTAAAACAATCAGAAAATAAAATATTTTTTTAATTATTTTATGCTGTGACAAATTAAATTCAAGTTAATTGGGGTTAGCAAACAGGTTTGGCTTGGGATTGGGGGTTTGGAAGTTGATTAGGTTAGGTTTGAGTCAGATGCACAATGTAGCAGAAATCAATGAATTAGGGTTTTAGTGGTTACAGAGTGTGATACAGATCCCAAAGCAAAAAAAATTAAAAAAAATTAAGAACAGAGGATGGATGGTGCGGATGATGTCTACTAGATTTCATGTAGAACCAAAATCATATGATGATGCAAACCTAGGGTTTTCTGGACTGTTGTAGAAATTATCAGGATTCTATTAGGTCCTATTATGCCAAATTTTAGAGATTTAGGGTTCAGTAAAAATAATTAAAAATTATGATAATTACTAGGATAGAAAAAAGGACATTCAGTACAAATTTCACAAATAAATAAAATGTTTATAATGCTAAAACCATATAAACCTAGACACCTAATGTAGTGGACATGCAGAAATTAGGGTTTGTGAATGCAAATCAAATAAAAACTATCCTAAATTTGCTCTGATACCAAAATGATATGGGACGGCTCTAAGAATGATAAATATGAAATAAAAAATAGTAAACTAATTTTTTTTGTGATTTTTAGATTTTAGGTTTATAGGCTAAATTCCCAATAAAAGTAAGACTAGTAAGATATTCAGCAATGCAAAGAATCGTCATGCAGGCATGCTCATGCAAAATAATAAGAAAACCCAGACCCGAGAATTGAGAACTTCTAGATTAGGATAGCTAACTTCATAAAATTAGATAATAAGAGAAGGGAAGGTTTCTTACCAGTCAGAGATTAAAATCAGTAGCAGAAGAGATCACTCACAACTCTGATCGGAGCCTGAAGAAGATGCCTTATTTCCCTTGATTCAGAAGGTAGATCTGGGTAGTCCGGGCAGCTAAGAAGGCCTCCTCAGGGGATCAGAAGCACCTTAGAAATCCTCCAAGCATCAAAAGTTAATTAAAATAGCAAGTCAAAATTAGAAAGGGAACTAGGGTTTGAAGGAATCAGGATTAGGGCTAAAGCTGGCAATCGGGGAAGAAGAAGCTCTTGGACTTGGACGATAGCAAGGGCTCTTGTTCCTTGGGTGTGGCAGATCTCTAGGGACACCAAGGGATGCTAGGGCAGCAGGGTATCATCTAGGAACACAAGGAGAGCACTCAAAGAGAGAACCAAAACTCAAACTCAAGATAATTTCACAAAATTTCAGCAAGGTTTATTCATAAGAAAAAATGCTTACAAGAGGGGGAGGGGTGGGGTATTTATAGAGTTCCCATGCCCTCACTAACCATGCTTACACTTGGGTTACAAGTCCTCTTCCAAATTGAAATACAAGTCCTTTTCTAGCTAGGTTAGAATTACAAAGTTTAATAGGATTAGAAATCCCAACTAGGTTAGGATAAACTTGGTCTTCTCCTTCTTCTCTTCAACTTGGACTTGGTCAAACTTGTTTGGATATGGTCAACACTTCAAGGATGCCTAGGGAGGCGTGTGGGCCTCTAGGAGCAGCAAGGGTCCGGTCCAAAGGGGCTTGGTGCATGGTTTGGGCCTCTGGAAGCTAGGGTGGCCTGGTAGCCTGGTAGCAGGAATATTCCCTAGTATCTTGCTTCTTAAGGGCTTGGGCTTGGCACTTAGGCTTGGTTTTTTTGAGCTAGGATGCAGTGAACTTCTAGAATCTTGGATGCCCTGGTCTGGGAATATACTCTGGCATCTGGAAGGGAATCTAGGCATCAGGAAGGCATCTGGAAGGAATCAGGATTTTCAGAAGGCATCTTGGATCCTGTGGTGTCACACAAAATCCAATAATCTGATGTAGTGGCTCTGACTCCTGGATGAGGCCTGGTGGAACTCCAAAATAGGATAACCTCCTCTCTTGTACAAAAATTAGACTCATGTTAGACTTATACTGATGTACAGGACTCAATGTACAGGACTAGGTTGAGGATTGAGACAAATCAACTAACCTCAACTTATTACAGGACTCAATCTTAATTGATTACAAAACTTTGATACATGGCTAGGTACTAGTAACCAATAGGGCCAGTAATCTGTGTCTGATCCTGGTGCCCCCATCAATTCTCCCGGAGCGGGAGGAAGTTGATCCCCTCGAGTGTAGGATAACTTGGCTCTCATAGTGCTCGAGTAGGTCTAGGTTGAGGTGCTGTAGATCCTCACGGGTGATCCACGTGTCCTCAGATTCTGTTCGACCTTGCCACCGAACCAAGTACCTCTGATAGCTATGATTCTGGGTACATATGGCTTGATCATCCAGGATTCTCTCAATCTTTTCTTCACTATTTGGCCAATTGGTAGGTGGACACTCTGGGATGGGTTCTCTCTCAAAGGGACGGATAGGCTCAAGGTGCTCGCTAGGTGTCGCTGCTAGCTTCCTAGACTTTATAAGATCTAAGATGATGAAGGTGGAGCTAATACCTAAATTAGGTAGTATCTCATGCACTAGGCATTGGGTCCACTGATATTCATTATCTTGGATGGGCCAGCTTCGCGAGCAGAAAATTCTTTACAATTACAAAATCCCCTACAAAATTCTTTATCTCTCTTTTGAAATTAGCCAAATTATTATTTAGTTCATTAATTATGTTCAGCTTTTGACTAATTTCCATATGCATATGTTGTGCAGAGGGCAGTGCAGGTGCAGACATGTAAGTCAAGCTGTGCATTATTGGACTCAACTAATATCTAATTACTCGACTAGGCTTTCTTATTGAAGGA
The DNA here is from genome assembly GCA_021397845.1 of Areca catechu. Taxonomy (NCBI): domain Eukaryota; kingdom Viridiplantae; phylum Streptophyta; class Magnoliopsida; order Arecales; family Arecaceae; genus Areca; species Areca catechu. The sequence goes on along the minus strand of CM038051.1, from coordinate 136,291,459 downwards.
AACTTATTGGACTCTTCGGGTCTAAAACCTAAGAGACTATAGACTCTCTAGGTTTGATCCTATCATGGCATGCACATGAGAATTTATTATGTACTCCTAGCAAATTCCATAAAGTATACCAAAAATAATATGCAAACCTAACATGGGTGATAAATGAATGCAACATGCAAACCTCTACATGATGCAGGTGAATGGTTTAAAGAAATACAAAAAACTCAAGAAAAGGCAAAAAATACGAGGTGGACTCAGGGTTAGTCTGATAGGGTAGAAAGTAAGAAGAAGGTCCTAAGTTGATTGGGTAGAATAGGAGATAAGAAGGGATTTTGGGATGAGGCCTAAACTAATGAGGTTGACCTTATGGGATTGATGCCTATCTAAAGGGTCTGCATAATGGAAGAAAGGGTTATTAATTTCATGAAAGCGATCAATGGGAGTCAATGGAATGATTTCATCATGAGGGTAGTGATTCAAATATATTAAGTCCTTAATAAATTCTTCTGGCTCTTGAATCAAAGAACTAGGCTCTATAGTTGGGCTTTCTTCTAGTGTCTCCTCAGGTAAAACTCTAATAGTAGGATTGGGTTCCTCATGGTCTTCTTCCTTTAAGTGTTCTTCCACTACATGGTCAGCTAACTCTATGTCGGTTACTGTCTAGGTATGGCTAGGGTTAGCTAAATCTAGGTTGCTCCTACTTGGTATGGTGAGGCTCAGCTAATGTTAGGTGGTCTTTTACCTGGTCATCTAATGATTCAGCTAACTCTAAGTCTTTTATGGTGAACTCTTCTTCTTCCTCATACTCTTTCACTAGGCTCTCATCAGCTTCATATATTTCTTCTTCTAGGTTATCTTGGTGAACTAATGGGGTGGTAAGAGGGGTCTGCTCCTACTTGTTTTAAGATTTGTTTTTCTAACCTAGCTAGGAGAGGACTGTGATCCAAGTGTGTAACCCTAGTTAGAGGATATGGGAACTCTATAAATACCCCACCCCTTTCCCTCTTGTAAGCAATTTTTATTCATGATATCAAAATCCTGGTGAGTTTATTTGAGCTTGCGAGCTTGTGTGTTACTTTGTTTTTATTTTTTTTGGTACTATTGTGCTTGACCGAATTCCTTACTGCCCTAGCATCCTTCCATGCCCTAACTTACTACCATCCAAGCCTTCACACATCCAAGAAAAAGTTCCCTAGGCTGCCAAGCAAGGAGATCTTCATCAAGCTTCAAGCCGCCCTGCTTCTAAACCCTAACCTGATTCCTTCTAAACCTAGTTCCCTTTTTTTTTCTTACTTGCTGTTTTGATTGACCCTTGACATTTGCAGGATCCTCGAGGAGTTTCACCTCCCCAGAGGAGGCTTTTCTTGCATCCAATACCACCCAAATCAGTCATCAGTTCAAGGAAAACCGAGCTTCATCATGCAGACTCCAATCAAAGTGTTGTGTGATCTCTTCATCGGAAGATCTTCAAATCACTGATTGGTAACATCCTTCCCTTCTTTTAATTTTTGATTTAATGAGATAAGCTATCATAATCCAGGAGTTTCTTAATTCTCGAGTCCTGAAATTTATTATTTTTAATGAGTTTGCCTGCGATACGATGATTCTTTGCATTGCTACTCCTTATGCTAGTTCTTACTTTTATTTGGGAATGTAGCCTACAAACTTAAATTATAAAATCACAAAAAAATTAGCTTACTATTTTCCCTGCATGTTTAGCAATCTTAAAGTTATCCTGCATCATTTCTTTTAGTGGCTCCTTAGGTAAGGTTCTGATATTAGTATTTCGGTTCTCTTCCTCTAGCTGTTCTTCCACTATAGGTTCAGCTTGGGTGTGGTCAGGTTCACTACTGTTGGGTGGTCTTCTACCTGGGTATCTATCAGATCACTAATTCTAGATCATCCATAAGTGTGTCTTCTACTTTTTCATACTCCTCTACTAAGCTCACATCATCTTTATATATTTCCTCTACAAGGTCATTCTGGTGAACCAATGGGATGGTAAGAGGGGGTTGACTAGGTAAAAATTAACTAATACTAAGCTCAAATCTAAGGATATTAATCCTATAAGATTCAGTTTGACTGAGGGATAGTGGGTTACTATTGGGTTCATATCTAGGGACTATGGGTTCGTAGGGTTTACAGGATTGGATCATTTGGTCAAGCCTATTATTAATTTAATTAAACCGAGTTTGGGATTGAGTATTGGATAGATCGATTCAGTCAAATCATTCAGTCATGGTTTTCATGAAAGCCTCGAAATTGGGATCCATGGTTGAGTTGGGTTGGGATGTAGACTTTTGGTATTGGGTTCCTAGTCTAGTGGTCATGCAACAAATAATCAATCAAAGTAGAGTGGTGCAGCCAAGCATGCAAAAAGAAAAGATTAGTACAATCTAGGTTTCTAGGGTTTCCAGACCTAGAGCCAAAACTGAATGGGTCAGCTCAACTTACACTTAACCCAACAGCTAATCCTTCCACTGGCCAGGTAGGGGTGGGGTGGTGGGAGGCTCCCCCTACTTGTCACAGGGTCCTAATTATAAACCACCAGTCTGCTTAGGTCATTTGACTCTGGACCCTTAGCCTTAGACATCAGATTTCAGTAATAGCCACAGGATTAAATGAACTAGTTGACCCACACAATTCATACCTGACTTGTTGGGTGTCACCTAGCCCACTATGGCAAATTAAGTCTAATTAATTTTAATTAGGTTTGAGTTAGAATGCAAGAAGATTGTTTTGGGCTTATGACAGGTTATGACCTCCAACCTTGATTTGAGATAGAGAAAGTGCCCTTAAGATTATTTTAATTCAGATGATGGCAATCAATGATCTTGATGCAATCAAAACAATCAAAAAATAAAATATTTTATGTGTGTTTTATGATGTGGCAAGTTAGGTTTGAGTTGATTAGGTTAGCAAACAAATTGGGCTTGGGATTGGGGTGTATGGGAGTTGGTTAGGTTTGGTTAAGTAAAGTGCAGAAATAGCAGAATTCAAAAAATAAGGTTTCAGAAGATGCAAGATTTGACATAGTTATCGATGCAAAAAAAATCAAAGAATTCTAAAACAGATAATGGACAATGGTGATGAACTGTACCAAATTTGATATAAATAAAAATCAGATGATAATGCAAATCTAGAGTTTTCAGACTGATGCAGAAATATTAAGATTTTAGTTAGGATTTCTAATATACCAAATTTTAGTGATTAAGGCTTTTTAAAAAATTAATTAGAAATTATGATAATTATTAGGACAAAATATATGACATGACCTGCAAATTTCATAGAAAATAAAATTTTTAGGAGGTCAAAATTAGATGAAAAATAGACACCTAATACAGCTAGCAAGAAGCAGAATTTAGGGTTTGTGATCCTAATACAGATGAATGCTATCCTAAACCTACTCTAATACAAACTGATAAGGATGACCTAAGACTAATGCAAATAGTAAACTTTTTTTTTTATAATTTTTAGATATTAATTCAGTGGCTAAAGATCCGAAAATAAGTAAAGAATTGGCATGATAACTAGTAATGCTAGAAATTATCATACCCACAAGAAGACACATATAGAATAATAAAGATCAGGACTCGGGAATTGAGAAACTCCTAGTTTAGGATAGCGTACCTATCATCAGATCAAAACTCAAGATGGGGAAGGCTTTTACCAGGAAGCGATTGTAGTTTCTTCGATGAAGAGATATCTCAGCCTTAAGATGGCACCTAGAAGAACAAGCCTTTGTTCTCAAATCTGAAGGTGATCTGGACCTGGTCTGAAGGCAAAGAAAGCCTCCTTTGGTGAGGGGAAACACCTCAGGGATCTGAAAAACATCAAGGTTAGGCACGAATCAGGTAATCAAAGAAAAAATAACAAGATCAAACAAGGAAGGAAAGGGATTAGGGCAAAGGGCTGGCGGCAAGGAAGCCGGAAGAGCTCTTGATCTGGGCATCTTCAAGGCTTCTCTTTTGGATGTGGCTGATGCTTGGAGGTCTAATTTGCTGCTGGGGCATGGAGGGATTGCAAGGAAGGGTTGGCCAACATAAGAAAACAAACCAAACAAACCAAAGAACCAAAACCAAACACAAGAACACAGTCTTGAAAATAATTCAGCAGAGTTTAATTCATAAGAGTTGCTTCCTTAGAAGAGGAAGAGGAGTGGGGTTTATTAGAGTCCCATGCCCTCTCCTAAAGGGATTAAAGTCTTCTCCTAGTTAAAATAGGTTTACATAATTTAAGTGGGAGAAAGACTACAAAATAAACCTAGAACTAGGATTACAAGGTTGACTAGAATAAGAACTTGATTTCCTCCTTCCACTTAAATTCTTCTTCTTAGCTTGGACCAAGTCAACCTCAAAGACATATTGGGCTTCATGGGGGGGCAGCAAGGGGTGGCCAAGGATGGGTTGGGCGCATGGGCTTTGGACCTTGGAGGCCTGGACACCTACAGCAAGAATATTCCAGGTATCTTGGTTCGGACTAGAATATACCTGGAATCTTGGTTCTTAGGACTTGGGCTTGGCACCTGGGATGATTTCTCTTGGGTTGGGGTGCAGATGGACCTTTGAATTCATGATGTGACTTGGTTTGGGAATATACTCTGTCATCTAGAGGGAATCTGGGCATCTGGAAAGTATCTAGAGGGCATCTGGGCATCTTGCAGGAATCTTGGACCCTAGGATGGCATACAAGGTCCAATTGGCTGATGTGAAGACCTCTGGCTCCTGGATGAGGCATGGTGAAACTCCAACATAGGGTATCCTCTCTCTCTTGTACAAAAACTGGACTCTCATTGGACTCATACTTAAATACAGGACTCAATAGACTGGACTAGGTTGAGACAAATTTGTGACACATGACTAAGGTTCTAAAAAAAACTCTAATTAGTAAACCATATGGGATCCAATGATTTGTGTCTAATCCTGGTGTCCCCACCAGTGGGGTCTTGATGCAGGATAATTATGAAAACTTAATCTTCTGATTATTAACCTAATTAACAGAGAGAATACAGATTAATTTTTTTATGATTTTTTAGTTTTAAAAGATTCAAAGTAAGCAATTAAGATAAACTAGTCAACTAGTTTATGCCCGCACGAGTAGATCTAACAAAGTAGCTAGAAAATCAAGATTTGGTGGCTAAGAAACCATCATAAAATAGGGTCTACTTATCAAGGGATCAGAATTCAAAGAGTAGGGAAAGGGTTTTAAATTTTTCCAACGAAGATTAACTCTCTCAATGTAGATACGTTGCAACCTCAGTATCTTGCAACCGGGCTTCAAGATCTCAATCTTCGGGCTCTGATCTTCTGTGATATTGGTTCTAAGGCAAGAAACCCTAGACTTTGAATCCTCGATCACCTGCAATCACTCAACAAAGAAAATCACTTAGTTAGAAAGTAGCAAAGGAAAGAAGAAGATGGAAAAGTTGAAGGAAAAGGATGGAAGTGGGGGGTTAGGGTTTCTCAGTGTCTGGATATGTAGGGCCTCACACCCCGCGATGCTCCAAAGAATAAAGGAAACAGCCTCACACCCCATGATGCACATAGCAAAGGAAAAGAATTGGACAAAATGTCACTTTATTTCATCAAAATCATTGATAATACAGGGGGGTTGATGGAGAATTTATAGGCCATCAACTAGTGGTGTAAGGGATACAAAGACTAGCACTGGTGTCCCTTAAGCAACAACTCCTTGAATCCTTGCTCTGGACGTCTTGGACTCCTGCTCTTGGGCTAAACTAGGGCCCTCTCCAAGGTGGGCAACATCATGGGATTTCCATCCAGTTGGTGGGCCCAATGATGAGGATAGGTGAGGTGTCATGATGAAAGACCAAGATTGCCTCATGGATTGGCCTTGATTGCTGGACTCTGGAGTTTGGATGATGTGGGCTCTTGTAGAATAGTGGACCATTCAGTCCGATAGAAGAAGACTCCAGAGTTTTTTTCTAGATTCTTGAGTTTGGAACTTGAGTAGCTTGAACTCTGAAGTAGGAAGTTTCCTTGGTCTTCTCCTTGATTGGTGTCCCCTTGAGACAGAATTACATTGAGATGGGCAATGAGAAGCTAGGTGGCATCCTCCCTCTTGGAATTGGAGACAACTTGAGAAGAGTGGGCGCTAACTTGGTAGGCTTCCTTCTGCTTTACTCCTCTTAAAAAATAAGTGGCACTAATTCATGAATGCATGTGGCTGACCAATGAATGTATGTGGCCGGCCAAAGTAAGTGAGTGGCATGTTGTGTTGTCCCGATGAAGTAGCAAGTGATGTTCAAACATATCATGTGATGTTGTCCAAATTCTTGAAAGGTGGCACCAAGAAGTGGTTGTCATGTGGCAAGTGACTTGGGCTAGCACATGGAGTCACATGGCTTGTCTTGAGCTAGCACATGGAGTCACATTAGTCTAGACATGGGTCCCCCTTGTATACACAGGACTCAACTAATAATTAAAAGACTCAACCAACTAATTAATTAAAGCCAAACTTGATCAATTGGAGCCCATTTGATCAAAAGGCAAGACATGTAAACAAATGGTTCAACTTGATAAAAGGGGTTTGTTCCAAAAAGCTAAATAACTAAAACCCTATTACAGTTAGTAAAAAGGGCTAAACCCAACTTAGCCTAAATAACAGAATTTAAAATAGAATATTTACAGGTAAAGGGTTTGGGGTCAGGGCTTTATTCACAGGTGATCCACTGAGATGTGGGTTCGCTCTGTCGATCTTTTCTGGCCCTGGTGTCCCACACCATGTCTCCTAGGGTTGGGAGGTGTGGGATGAGGTGTCTAGTTCACGATGGGTCTTACGGGTTCTCTCTAGGTTCCTAATCGTCCCTCCACTCAATCACACCTATGGTTCATTTGGGCACATTGCTCATTTAAGGTCCTTAGTAAGGTTTCTATAGTTTTTATAATGGACTACATGGTCAGATTGGGTTTAGGGTTGAGACTACTAGTAGGTTAGACTCCTAGTCTAATGGTCATGCAATAAGCACACAAATGTTCTAAGGTTTCCTAGACCTAGAGAGCCCAAGTAGAGTGAGTCACTCAACTTACACCCCACTCAACAATTAATCCTTCAACTAGCAAGGTAAGAGGTGGGGTGGTGGGAGGCTCCCCCTGCTTATCATAGGTCCTAATTAAAAACCACCATCTGCTTAGGGCATTTGCCTCTGGACCTCTAGTCTTAGACAACAGCTTTCAATAATAGTTGGAGGATTGAATGCACTAGTTTTCTCACAAGACTCGAACCCGACTTGTTGGTGTCCCTAAGCTTTATTAGATTGCTACTCAATTTTAATTAGGCTTGGGATTGAATGTAGGGTGGTTGTTTGGGCTAAGGAAAGGTGATCATATCCTTCCCTCATCTGACATAGTAAAAGTGCCCTAAGTTGATTTCAAAGATGATGCACACACATGCAACCCTAATGCAAGATGAGACTAAAAATCAGAAAAACTGTAGGAAATTTTTTTTTGTGTTGTTTTATGCAGATGGCGAATTTAATTTCAGTTGATTAAGTGCAAGAAAAGAGGCTTGGGTTTGGAGGGTTTGATTGTGATTAATTGAAAGGTTCTGGTGCAATGCAGTGGAAGTGTAATTTCAAAATTGAAACTAAATTTACACCAAAACCCTTAGCCAGGATCTCCTTAATAGGATTAAAACATATAAGAACATGCAAACCTACACTATTAGAATTAGGGCACCAACCTATTATCGCTAACCCCAATTTTGATGTAGGATCAAACTTGATGTTGAATGACCCTTTGAATTCACCAGTGCCAAATGTCCACCCTCCAATGGTGATCCACAAGAAAATTGATCAAGACGCTTGCTTCTTCAAAAGGTTCCTTCACTTGAATTCTTCTCCTAGAACTCAGATGACTATGGCTGAAAAACTCCACGGTAGGACTTCTTACTTCCTTTCTTTCTTCTCCTCTCCTTTCTTAAGACCTTGTCCTAAGAATACACTCTTATCTTGAAGGAGGAGGAGGATTTAAGACACTAATGTCTTAATGTAAAGGAAATAGGAAACAGAGTATATCTCCTTTTCTTTTACCGTTCGAGAGATTCTTCTGTCTCTTGTTTTAGACTTGAGTTTCACAGAGAAGAGAACTCTGTAAAAAGAAAACTCTTGTGTCCTAAACAAGCTAAGAGGAATCAGTCTCCTAGAAAGAAAAGATAATAAAAATAATGCTGTTGTTCATTAGCAAAACACCCGAGACCTCTGTTCCTTAAATAGATTACAAAAAGATGTCTTCTCAAAGAACACAACTCTGTAAACACCATTCCATTTTTCTCATGCCCCTTCCTTATTTTTTCATGCCCCATCCTTTCTTCTCATGGCCTTCCAGATAAATCCCATGGCCTTTCTCAAAGGAAAAATCGCAGTGTTTTAAAAAGAAAGGAGTCACAACTTTTCATCTTCGAAGAGATGTTATTTCGCGCGACTGGGAAGAAACAGCGATTTCCTTCTTTCTTAAAAATCCATCAGTCGTTGGATTCCCATCCAAGGGGGGACAAGTGAAGCACTAACTCTAAGAAAGGAGGCACCCCATCTTAATTCATCGGAGAATTAAGTGGGGGCGCCAAGAGTCCATGCGCCATGGACTTCCAAATGGCGCGCCAAGAGTCCATTAGCGCATGGACTCTTGGTATTTCGGCGGTGAAAAAGGTAGGAGAGGGCGTGGGGGGGCTAGCCTCATATGGTAACAATAGGGTTAGCACATAATCCCTATTGTTCATAATTAGGATCTAATTAGATCCATTAGAACCCAATTTGAACAATCCAAGGAACCAATCCGGACTTCGAATTCTAATTCAAATAGAAGCTAGGATTTGCAACACTGCTAGTGTCATCATGCAAAATGATTTATTACAAATTAAACCCTTGATCAATTCTCTTAAGTGTGTGACCCATTGGGTTCCATATCTAGCCAGCAGTGGGTTCGAATACAAGTTGACCTAAATTAGATCTTTCTAATCGATTTAGTCAATCGGGCTTACCCGACTTGATCAATTAGGTCTCTTCCTAATAAGTGATCTTTAAATTTGATCAACCCACAAGACAAGATGAGGTCTAGCACGTGTCATGTCTACCCGGAAGATATGGAAATTCTGGTGAAATACCAAAACTACCCTTCAGTAGAGAGTTATCATACAATTAAATCTTTCGATCAGCCTGCACCCAAAATATAACTATGGATATGGATATATGTCAAATCCAATATTATTTTTTCTAGCTCAATCTTATATTGATGATTCAATTATCTTGATATTAGAATCATTTCTAATATCTTTACTTTGATCAAAGATTCCCTGAATCATCATCCGATTGATAACTTGCTGGATGCAATCTCCTCTTACTAAGAGTGATCGATTCCTTGTGGACCTACTTATTACCTTCATATCTAATTCACCATTCCCAGTATCAATCCTGTGCATGACTCAGTGTCATAATTAGAATTGAACCAAAGCATGGGTTCATGTACATAAGGTACTTATGGTAGTCTCAGGTCAAAGGATTACTTGTACCACTCCCACTATGAGAACCTTCTATTGACATGTAGCTAAGACTCCATTAGATGTTCTCAAGTTGGATCATATCAGTGAACTCATCTCTAATGAGCACCCATATCCTAGTATTAGTGTCATACACAAGTGACTGTGAGAGCAGTCACCCTCTCCAGTATACATGGGATGTGCTAGTCTTAGCAGAAAACCCTGATCCCCTACTCAGGGTTCCTTTGACTAGGAATACTTTAGATTAAGGTTTTAAGATTTTAGGTCTCACTGGTATGATCTCATCATAACCCTAAAATCATAGTCCTAATCTATGGGTTCATCATATAATATAAACACAGCGTATGATGAAAATAATGCCTTTATTAGAATATTGTCAATTACAATGGTTTAGGAGATACAACATAGATTGGCTTGTAGGGCATATCCCTTTCATTAATTCAGCCCTAATCTAAGCATGCAGAATTTCAGCAATGTATACTTGAGGTTCTCATTAAGATTTTTCTATGTTCCAGACCAAAAAAATTACAATAAAATTGCAGAAATAAGAAGACCAATCATGTGTTTAGTGGATGTAGAGATTTATGAAAATCAACAAGGTTTTAATGCAAAACAGCCCTATGTTTTGACTCCTACACATAAATCAGCATACAGGAATTTCAGCAAACTTTGTTAACTCCTTAACTAGGTCTTTTAAGGACCTAATAATTTAAGGATTTTAAAATTTGTGACATATAAAAAAAAAATATCATGAACCTTGATCCTAAACTCCCACTAAATCTTAGAAGGGTTTATGGTTAGGTTCATGGGCACCTAAATCAGTCAGACTGATAGCCTTAAATGGCATGGGTTGATCTAACTCAATAATCTTTTCTAAATCAAATCAGGTTAGCCATTTGGCCAGGTAAGTGCGGTCGAGGCATGAGTTACGGCATTAACCACTTTCCTTAGACACCAATTACAAGAACTGGCCAGGAAAGGGTACCCTCAAAGCCAAGGACCATAGGCTGCTTACCTTAGACACCAATTGGTTTACCGTCATCAATAGATTAGAAAATTGAGTTAGGTTAGCCACTGAGCCAGATTAGATCCATTTAGATGAATGGACACAAGCTTCTAACTAATTAGAAACTAGGAAAAGATAATCCTTAATCAACTTTTGATTAAAATAATTTTAGAGTTCATTCAACTAAACCTAGGTCTAACCCAATTAGGATCTAATCCTAGCCCAACCATTTAACCCAATGGCTTATCAAATGACTTAAGGTTTTATAAACCCTAATTTGCATTTATCATTTAATATTTCAAATAATTCATAATTATAAGAAATCAAGCCAATTATTTATTAAAACAATTTTAATTAAATCTTGTAAAACTCCTTTTACAATTAATTCTTATTTACATTTAACATATCAAAAATAAAATAATACATGCCATCATTAATTCTTAATTAAAATAAATTTATTAATAATTAAATAATTCAACTAATTACCAAATTAGTTAATTAAATAATTTTAATTAACTAAAAACATGCAAATAATTTTAAAATCAACCTGGCTCTGATACCATTTGAAGGATGATTTTTTTTTTTTTTTGTGTCTACACTAAGCAGAGAATAGGAACAGTAGATATTTTAAACAATTTAATTAATTACGGAAACCTGTTCCAAAACCAGCAAAAAATATTTGCATAGAGAACATTAAAATGCATGGCATATATATATTTTTTAATTTTTAGACATGTATAAATGCATATAAAAATAATAAAAGAACTTATTCCAGGCTGGAATAAGGGAGGAATGGGGTGGAATAGCTATTCCCGCTGTTCCACCCTTCTTCAACCTCGGTTCAGAATTTCTTACCGTGGAGCAAGGTTCAGACGCCGACTGCAGAGCGCACAGGCCTCCAAACTCCGAGCTTCAAGGTCCGCTGGAATGTGCTCTTGACCGGCTACAAGGAACTGAAAACCAATCGCCAAAACTCCGGCATTTGCCACCTCAAATCAGGGCTCAAAAAGGCTTCACGGCCACGGTTGCAGCAGGGAAAAAAAAAGGTTCAAACTTAGATTCTCTGCACTGGAGCGAAGAACTGCTCCCAGGATCTCAGGCGAAATCCCTCTAGAGGGGATACACGCCGTGGGAACTTCTGATCGAAGCTCCGGCGTCGCTAGCCGCCGGGTCCCAAGCTTTCACGGTTTCGGTAGAATAGAGGAAGCTCTCAAAAACACACCGAAAGAGAGCAAGAAGCGGGTATAAAAAATTTCTCTGAATGCCAACCGTAGAGGAGAGCAAGGGTCTTGAGTTTTGTGCGAAGGGGTAGTAGGATTTAATCGAAATAAATCAAGGAAGGAGACGCCCTGTTTCGGTTTCAAAAACTGAAACGTCTCAGGCGTAAGGATGAAGACGACGGTTCAATAGGTGAACCGGCAAATGACCAAAAAGCCCTTCGGTCCAAGGGCAAAGCAGGGTCAATTTGGTTCAGGCCAAAACCCAGTCAAACGAAGTCCAAATCGAACGAAACTGGACTCAAAACGAGCTAAGAACGAACCCTATCTTTCTACAGTCCAACCTCACTGATTTGAGTTGAAATCGATTTACAACCGACTAAAATAAAAATCAATTGGACTTAGAAACATTCATCAAACCATTTGATGAACATGGGTTCAATCCTAGTCAGCCAGGAACATATTCCTGGTCGATCCAGAGAAGATCTGATCAACCCAAGACCGGGTCAATCAGAAGAAATTCAACCAAAAATCGTGACAAAACACCGAAACGATTCCAATCGAATCGGTTCCTGATCAGATAGAAATCCTCTGTGGCGTGTGACCTCATAGGTTCGAACCTAAACGGTAGTACTGGAACACTTCCAGTACCAGCACAAGATACCACCTAGCAATGGGTCTCGGCGTCCGGATAGGTCGAAGATGCGAGAGCAATCCATGGAACCTCTGGCATATGGTTAGCGCATAATTCATCCTTTTGACCTTCAATGCTCAGGATGACCTAGGGTTGAATTGCCAACCCCAGCTATGTCAATCCACTACGTGTCTCAATCTCGCAAGTCCAGTGACTCTTCACTGGGACCACCCCGGCCAAGGATTTGCTAAATTGAGACATGCGAGACATTCAATCCAAACCATTTGGATAGGTCAATTCAATCTTGGTCCACTACTGCTCCACAAGTACTTGCCTGTACCCAGAAACCTTCCGTCACCGGATTAAAAATCTGGGTAGTCCGGCACCAAAGCACAGGGAGTTGCTTGCAAGCTACCAAAGTGACCTCAGGTCAGAGGGACACTTATGCCCATTCCATTCGCGAGCGATCCTTAGGCAGATAAGGTGCTACCCGGAGTCACGTCTAATGAGATATCAAATATCCCACTTGCAGATCACATCAGTGTCACCACACTCCTTTGGTCAAGAGGACAACCAAACAATGCGAACCACAACAGCCTATGCTTGATATGTTGCTATCCAGGTAACAACATATCATTTGGCTGAGACCCTGTTTAAGGACCACTCGATATATCCTCTCTATATCGATGTAATAGTAGTCCTAAGGATATCATCACTAAAGAATTCATTATAGAAAGATGTAAAGTGATGAGAAGCCAGAATAACTTTTATTCATTATAAAAATTACATAACAATTAGCTCAACCATCTACAACCTAGATGATTGGCTTTGGGATACAATTCCCAACACCTTATAGGGACTGGGATGGAGAACTGGGATTAAACCTAAGGTTTTGAAAGCACTAGTTGAGATGGCATTCACACAGCTTCCACCGTCTATAATGATCTTACATGCCTTATCCCCTAACTTCATAAAGGTCCGTAGGATCTTGGTCCTATGCCAATCATCTTGTTCCTTAGTTTGGGCTAAGATACACCTAACAACTCCCAATAGGTCTAATGACTCAAAGGTCTCTTCATCTCCATCATATTCATCCATGTGGTTTTCTCTAGCTTCATATACTTCCTCCTCAAACTCATTAGTGGGTTCATGGTCTTCTTCTTCTAGTTCTCCTATGTGTAGGGTCGGGATGGGAATTGGCTAGCATAGTGTCCTACTTTATGACATCTAAAACAAGCATTATTAGGACTAAGGTTAGGGTTTCTCTAAACTTTGGGTGCCTTACCCTTTTCTTCCCTACTGGTCAATGGGGTGCTAGGACTAGGTCGGCTTGGGTGTATTTGGCTAGAACCTAGTTTTGGATTAGGGACACTATTCCTAGTGGGCTCAAGTTGATGGAATGTGGGTCCCCTCTAGAATCTCTCATAGTTTCTAGCTATCTGATAAGCCTGCTCAAGATCATGGACCTCTCTCAAGAATAGTTCACACTGGATGTCCTCACGTAGTCTAGTCCTAAACCTAGATAGGGTCATAGCTTCAGACTCATCTATGCTACACCTCATGATAAATTCATCGAATTTGGCTATGTACTCAGACACTATCCTATTTCCCTGACTTAGCCTCTACCATTGATCTAGAAGTTGGTAGGACCGCGGGGTTGTCGTTAAAACACTGTGGCTATCAGTTTAAAATCCGACTTCTTAAAATATTTAAAAATACGTAGCAAGAGGAGTCGGGTCGAATCCACAGAGAAGGCGGTGTTTAGGATTTGAAATTTTTGATCTTGAAAAAAATATTTGAAGTCGAAAAAATATAAAAATTAAAATTGCAGGAAAACATGGCACTAGGATCTATTATTTAGATCCTAGCATCTATTTGCAGACAAGACGAAAGACAGGAATTAAAAAGAGATATTGCATTGATTGAAATTTAAGGTTTAAATACAATGCAGTAAAACTAAATTAACAAAACAAATAACAAAGATAAGAACAGATCAGCACAGCCTCGTCGGGAAGATAGCTCCTTCCTTCGTACTCTGTGAAGCGAACTGGGCTTCCTCTACATCTTCTTCTTCGAATCTTGATCTCAGAGAGGGGGAAGGCTGGAAGATGGTGTAGGGACACGCTCTCCTTTGAGAACCCTCACTCCCAAAAGCCAACCCGCAACCCAAGCAATGCCCTCTACCCTGTACCTTGCCCTTTCTCCCAAATGCCTCTGCCTTGTTCTATGGGATTCATTTTATAATTGATCGGAGAGGAGAGCTCATTGCACACTAGCGATGTGGGACAAAAGGAGTACCGTGATCGCTGTTGCTGCTCCGTGGAACGAACTGGATGTTAGCCACCATCATCGGAGCAAAACACGCCATGCTCACCGCCCTGCAGCGCCCGTGCATCACGCCACGACGAACTGCAACGCAACGCACATGGAACCACCGTGGACTGCTCGTGAGAAGCACCCACAATGCCCAGTTCCCATGAAGAACGCCCAGCTCGTGAACGCCCACGCGCAACGCCCGTGGATTGCTCGCCCGCGCCCGTGGACTGCTCGCCCGCACTCGTGGAGAAGCTCGGCCGTGCCCGTGGAGAAGCTCGGCAATGCCCATGGACTGCTTGCCCGCGCCCGTGGAGAAGCTCGGCAACGCCCGTGGAGAAGCTCGACAACGCCACCGCCGGAGCTTCTCCTCCGGCCGTGGACACCTCGTGAAGAACGTGGGTTGCTTCCTCTCCGGCCAGGGACACCGCCGGCATGCTTCCCGGCGAGTTTCGGCACCTCTGGAGGGCTGTGGTCCACGCCCTGTTCCATGGACCGGCAGCAATGGCTGCCGGTGGACCAAGCTGTGAGTTATAAACCCAGTAGCCGATCCATGATGGACCGGCTGCTCCAAAATGCTGCAGCATCAAAATGTGTGCAAAATGCTAAAGAAATTCATGACTTCTTCATTTCGAACCTGATTTAAGTACCGTTTGCGTCGTTGGATTCCATAAATCAAGCTTTACCTATTGGCAGGTTTCAAACTTATTAATTTAATCGATTCCATGATCATTAATTATAATTATTAAATATTTTATTAATCATTTAAATGGGTGTGTGGTGCTTTGACTTGAAATCTATTTTCATGAACGTATTCTAATTTCACATTTTTCAAAGATATTTTTAAATAATTAGTTTTGCAAGAAAGTCCAAATTAATTATGAAATTAGGTTATTAAAAGAATGTTAACACTATTAATTAACTAAAATACTTAAAATAAACGTGTAAATCCATGATTTATCACATCCCCCAACTTACTTATTGCTAGTCCCTTAGCAATGCAAAAAGTATAACTATGTGTCACAAAGATCATCCTTTACAAAAATAGATCCAGGTTTGAAAGTAAAAAGATCTAGCAAGTACCACTAACTAAGTATTGAGTTTCAGAAATAAATTTTGTAGTCAGCATAATTAGAAACTTTCTTAGAGTTCATCTAAAGATCTACAGCACTTGTGTTTGTGATGACTAACTTAACATTTTGGTACTAGTTTGCAAAAACAAATGTATCTTGATTAACACTTACTTTGGTTAATTTTCTATACATCCCTAATTAAGCTTATGAACTGAGTTAGCTTTCACACTACCTAATTTTTTTTTTTTTTTTTTGTGCTGAGCATCCTGGCCTTCCCTTCACCATTTGACGCGAACCTCCACACTTGACTTAGGTGCAGAGACCCGGTTACTAAGTTAGGGCGATCCACATATACTCTATGTTTTGCACTTTTATTTCAGGTAAGTAGCTCTTTCCTCAATTCAAAAAAATTTAAATTGGGATATATATCAATTACCAGTTTTCAGTGATAATTAAGTTCTCAATTATTCTTACAACTAATACTTACTTTGTCTCGTCAGCATGCATGTGCAATGGAAGTGCTAATAGCCTTTAAGTGATCTAAGTATGCCCTAAAAGTCTGACACGCTAGTCTACTTCTTGGCTCGCTACAGTCATTAGCAACACTCTCTAACTCTTACTACTTTTCCTAGTCTATATTGCTCCAGATTCATTTTTGACACATCAAAACTTTTTTTTTTTTTTTCAAAATTTTAAGAAAATTGTCCCGAACCCCCAACTTAATACCATTGTCCCTAATGGTATAAAAAGGCAAAGGAATAAACCATAAAAGTAAAGGGATAGGGGTTACCTGAGAAGAGGAGCTCATGAACAATGTAGAGGCTGCAAATTTTTTTATTATTATTTTTTATTATTTATTTATATTTATTTATTTATTTATTTATCAATTTTTTTTTTTTGGAATTAAAAAAAATTATTGAGTACATATTGGGTTGCCTCCTAACAAGCGCTAAGTTTAATGTCTTCAGCTAGACATAATGCAGCTCAGCTCAGTGGGGTCAGTTAATGTTACTTGGTCAATGATTCGATTTGTTGATATTCCTTCAATGTATGGTTTTAAACATTGACCATTCACCTTAAAGAAGTTTCCTGACTTATGATCATAAATTTTGACTGCACCATGGGGGAATACTTGATTAACAATGTAAGGTCCATCCCATCTAGATCTCAATATTCTAGGAAATAATCGAAGCCTTGAATTAAATAACCAGACTTGTTGATTTGGCTCAAAGATTTTCCTAGAAATAAATTGATCATGAAAGGCTTTCATTTTCTCTTTATAAATACATGAATTTTCATAAGCCTCTCGCCTCAGTTCATCTAATTCACTCAGTTGCAACATCCAGATAGAACCAGCTTGCTTTAAATCAAAATTTAATTGCTTAATCGCCCAATATGCTTTGTGTTCAAGTTCTACCGGAAGATGACATGCTTTTCCAAAGATCAGCCTATAGGGAGACATTCCAATGGGATTCTTGTAAGCTGTCCGATAGGCCCATAATGCATCATCTAATCGATCTGACCAGTTTCTATGATCGGGCCTAATAGTCTTTTGCAAAATGTTCTTGATCTCCCTATTGGATACTTCCACTTGGCCACTTGTTTGCGGGTGATAAGGTGTAGCTACTTTATGTGTGACCCCATATTTTTGAAAAAGCATTCGAAATTGGTAGTTTGTGAAATGGGCACCTCCGTCGCTAATGATGGCACGTGGAAATCCAAACCTAGAGAAGATATTCTTTTGAACAAACTTTATGACTACCTTATGATCATTGGTTCATGTTGCCATTGCCTCAATCCATTTAGAAACATAATCGACAGCCACCCAAATATATTCAAAACCATTAGAGGGTGAAAGGGTCCCATAAAATCAATTCCCCAAACGTCAAAGATTTCAACTACCAAGATGGGATTTAAATGCATCATGTCTTTTCTTGAAATATTCCTAAGGCTTGACACTTAAGACATTCTTTGCCAAAAGTATAGGCATCCTTAAACAATGTCGACCAGTAAAAATCCACTTTGCAAAACTTTAGCCACATTTTTTCGACCGAAAAATGTCCTCCGCAAGCAAGGGTGTGGCAAAAGTTTAAAATACTCAGATGTTCAGATTCAGGAACACACCTACGGATGATTTGACAGCGCAAATTTGAAAGAGTTCAGGATCTTCCCAAAGTAATATTTAATTTGAGCAAAGAATCGATCCTTTTCATTCTTGACCAGCCATCAAGGATTGTCCAACCACTAAGTAGTTAACAATATCTACAACCCAGGGGCCTTTGCATGCGAAACTGCTAAGAGCTGCTCATCCGGAAAAGATTCTTCAATTGATGCAAGTTCCCACACTCTTCAACTAAAATCCTAGATAGATGGTCTACTACACATTCTCAGATCCTTTCTTGTCTCGAATTTCAATATCAAACTCTTGTAGCAGTAAGATCCATCTAATCAATCGTGGTTTAGCATCTTTCTTTGAGAGCAGTATCTCAAAGTCGAGTGATCCGAATAAACCCACAATCTTGGAACCTAAAAGATATGATCTAAACTTTTCCAGGGCAAACACCATAGCTAGCAACTCCTTTTCGATAGTGGTATAATTTTTTGGGCTTCATTCAAAGTTCTGCTAGCATAATAAATCACTATGGGACATTTGTTTACCCTTTGGCCCAAGACAGCTCCTATGGCAAAGTCTGAAGCATCACACATGATTTCAAAAGGTAATGACCAATCAGGGGTTGAATGATTGGGCTTGGGTCACAGCTTCCTTTAGAAACTCAAAAGCCTTAAGACAATCTTCATCAAAATTGAAAGGAACGTCCTTAGCGAGAGATACACAAAGGATGGGAAATTTTGGAAAAGTCTTTGATGAAGCGATGATAGAATCCTACATGGCCGAGAAAAAAATTGAATTTGTTTGATAGAGATGGGTGGAGGAAGTTTAGAGATCAATTCAACCTTTGATTTATCTACCTCGATCCCTCTCTTAGATACAATATGTCCTAAAACAATCCCTTCTCGAACCATGAAATGGCTTTCTCCCAGCTCAGAACTAAATTCACCTCAATACATCATTTTATATTTTCTTCTTCAAATTATTGAGGCAACTTTCAAAAGATTCTCCAAAGACTGAAAAATCATCCATAAAAATTTCTAAAAAATCTCCTACCATGTCCGAGAAAATTGATATCATGCACCTTTGAAAGGTTGC
Source organism: Areca catechu (assembly GCA_021397845.1). Lineage (NCBI taxonomy): Eukaryota > Viridiplantae > Streptophyta > Magnoliopsida > Arecales > Arecaceae > Areca > Areca catechu. The sequence goes on along the minus strand of CM038051.1, from coordinate 136,272,504 downwards.
AGGTGCATTACATAATCCAAAAGGCATTCTACGGAAATCAAAGGTTCCAAAGGGACATGTGAAGGTGGTCTTTTCCTAGTCTCCTGGATAGATTGCGTACCTGGTTGTGTCCTGAGTATCCATCTAAGAAGCAAAAGTATTGCTGGCCAGCTAATCTTTCTAGGATCTAATCATAAATGGTAAGGGAAAGTGGTCTTTGCGAGTAGCTGCATTAAGTTTTCTATAATCTATACATACACGCCACCCAGTAGAAAGTCGTGTTGGCACTAAATCCCCATGGTCAGTACGGACAACCGTGAGTCCAGATTTCTTTGGAATGACTTGAATAGGACTCACCCGTGGCTATCAGAAATAGGATAAATAATCCAGCATCTAACCATTTAGTCACTTCCTTCTTGACCACTTCTTGCATGTTTGGGTTGAGCGTCTTTGCATCTCTCTAGTTGGCTTGGCACTATCCTCAGTATAGATATGGTGCATACAAATTGATGGACTAATGCCTTTAAATCAGCAATGGACCAACCTATGGCCTCCCTATGTGTTTTCAAAACATCTATCAATTGGTTTTCCTACTCAATGGTTAGGTCAGAAGCAATGATTGCAGGCAGGTTTTGTCAGGTCCTAAAAACACATACTTCAGTGATTCAGGCAAAGTTTTTAGTTCAAGTTGTGGTGGGGCCTGAATCGAAGGGTGCAAAGGCTCAGTTCCTAGGTCAGTTAAGGATTCAGTTTGCATTGACCAAGGTGGTGATGGTTGAGGTGAATCAAGTAGGGCATTTACCTCTTGGACTTGGTTTTCAGCAATAGGCTCGTCATCTTCCATCAAATTGGAGAAAAAATTCAGACTCAACAATCTCATCTATTAAACCAATCACAGAACAATTTTCCTCCTCTCGAGCAAACTTTGAGGCATTAAAAATATTAATTCTCACCTTTTGATCCCCAAAAGAAATGTCCATAGCTCCCATTTTATAATTGATATTGCCATTGGCAGTGGCTAGGAATGGACGACCTAAGATTATGGGATTCTGATTTAGCTCTTGGGATGGTTCCATGTCTAGTATGAGGAAGTCTACTGGGAATAACATTGGTTCACTCTAACTAAGACATCCTCAATCAAACGGTGGTGTCTTGACAGATCTATTGGCTAGTTGTAGAATGACTGACGTGGGGTTTTAGTTCACCTATCCCAAATTCTTCATAGACCGAGGTTGGAAGAAGGTTCACACTAGCTCCTTGGTCTAACAGGGCTCGATCAAAGGTAATGTCTCCTATAACACAAGAAATCAAAGGACACCGGGGTCCTTTCATTTTCTGAGGTAATTGATTCAACAAGACTGCACTTACATCCTCAGACAATATGATTCTCTTTAGCATAAGCTGGAATGTGCTGAATTGCATCAAGGAGGGGTAAATTAATATGGACTTGCTTGAATAATTCCATAGCTCCTCGTTGCATGCTCCTTGCTTTTTACGGGAAGAACCAGCTTCTAGGGCTGAAGGGAACGGGACTCTAGGTTTATAAGTCTCAGGTATTCATCTGCTCTCTTCTTCCCTTTCTCATTTAAATCAGAACCAGTATCAGTACTAGTCCCGGGCTCAGGCTCTTCTACATGGTTAGTCTTAGTACTAACATCTTCTTCTAAATTCTCATTCTGGCTAGCATTAGTACTAGCCTCTCTCTCCTGGTCTTGATATGGGTCCCTAAGAATCCTACCACTTCTAAGCTCAGAAATTGCTTTGGCATTCTCAAATGAGGGTTCTTAGGTGGAACATTAGGCTGAAGAATGAGTGGGTTGTTTCTAGGATTCGGTATTGGTTGACTCGGTAGTTGACCTGGTTCTCTCCTCATAGTAGATTCAGCTAACTGACATATTTGAACTTCTAACCTGGCGATAGATTGTTGTTGGGTCATGATTAATTGTTGGAGTTGATCAAACCTATCGTCGGCCAGATTGGTCTGTTGAGGAGGTTGATATGATGACTGATGATGATATGGTGGATGATATGGTGGCTGAGCAGGCTGACTAGGCTGACCTCTATTATAGGCATAGTTTTGGTATGGGGGCCTATTTTGAAAGTTCCGTGCAGGAGGAGTTTGGGTCTGAACCTGAGTCTGTTATGGTTTCCAAGAAAAATTAGGATGGTTTCTCCAACTCGGGTTATAAGTATTGAAAATGGGTCATTACCCGGCTTGGAGTAACCTTGAGCAGCTTGGCTTGACTTGTTCTTGGATGAAAGGTGGTAACTGTGCAACCGTAGGACATTCATTCATATGATGGGCTGGGCTAGCACAGATATAACAAATCTCCTGATGATTAGAGGGTGATGGGTATTGTGATGGGTGTGATGGGTATTGTGCAGGAGATTGAGATTGTTGACTGAGGGCTAGGACTTGGTCCAACTTTTGGGAAAGGAGGTCGACTGTATCTAATCTTTGGGATATTAGGTTTAAGTCGACATTGGAATTTGAATGTCTAATTTCATAAATCCCTGCCCGCTTTTGGTGAGGAATCGATCTTTCATATGAAGTCAAAGAAGCATGGTTGATCAAATTTTCACTTAGGATTTCAAACAAGGTATAGGCTTCATCCTCACTTCTACTCATGAATGCACCTCCATAAGATGCATCCACCATCTGTCTATACTGGTCTCCTAATCCTTCATAAAAAGCTTGGACAATTTGCCACTTAGACAGACCATGATGTGGGCATTTTCTAAGGAGTTCCTTAAGTCTCTCCCATGATTCATGAATTTGTTCACCAGGAAGCTGAGCAAATCCAATGATGGCTCGCCTCATGGTGTTGGTTCGACCTATAAGATAGAATTTCTTAAGGAACTCATGCTGCATTTCAGCCCAAGTTCGAATTGGTTTCCCTATTGTGCCAAGCCAGTACTTGGCCTTATCCTTAAGTGAGAAGGGGAACAAGGTTAGCCTAAGGGCATCATCAGTAAAATCTTGGATCTTCACTATAGAACAGATTTCTAGAAACTCATCTAGATGCTTATAAGGATCTTCGTTGGTATTCCCATAAAAGGAAGGGAGCATCTGGATTGTGGCAGACTTGATCTCATATTGTCTAGCAGGTATTTCAGGTAAATGGATACAAGTCGATGGGTTGTAGGTGGAAGGAATAAAGTATTCCTTCATCTGTCTAGGTGGTTCTTCTGGGTTTCCAGCCATTTGTTTTTTGGTATACTATGGATCAGCCATTTAATTTTAGGGTTGAAGTCAACTAGGTCTGGAAATAAAGATCTCCTACCATGCATGTAACAGTGCAACCCAAATATGTGAATCAAAATTTTTTATTTTATATATATTTTTTATTATTTTCAAACACTTATCAAACAGATTTCTATCCTAGGCTCCCTAATTCTAGACAGCTCCTAACTTCCAAGACCGCCTTGTAGCCCTCCAAGTCAAAGACCAATTAGCTAACTGGCCATGTAAGGGTAAGGTCGGTGGAGTTTCCCTCTTTGCTTGCCTTAGACACCAATTGAAAATTGGCCAGGTAAGCGGATCCAACCACCTTCCTTCGGGACATAATTCCTGAACCCCTTTCCTAGACACCAGTCAACCAACTAATCTTGACCCGGTCCAACTCTTCCGGGTGCCCTGTCCTATTGAGCTCGAGTTCCTTAGGGCTGATGTCTAGTTAATTTTATTTAGAAGTCTTAGGTATGCAAAATGAGGGGTGATGGTTTGTGGGCTAAGGAAGGGTATTGAACTCCCCACCTTATCTGTTTATGGATTAGTGCCCTTAGATGATTATGAGATTATGAAATGCAATAAGATGTCCAAAATAAAAGTTATAAACACACAAAATTAAATTAAAGCTATATAATATATATATTTTTTTTTTAATTTTGTGATTAGTTTCTAATAAATCCTAATAATTATGAAATGTCTGGGCAATTTTTTTGGATTTTGCAGAAAGATTAAATTACCTAAATGAATCTAAAATGAAAAGCAAATTTTTTTTTAAAAAAAATTTGAAATTTGAAAAAAAAAAAATTTTGAAATAAGAAAAGAAATTAAAAAGGAAAACAATTAATATGTAAAAGAGGAAAGAAAGTTTAGGATGGATCTTACTGATTGGGAGACTTTCTTCCTCTTCTGCTTTTCTCCTTTTTTTTTTCTTTTTTTTTAATCTGCAAGAAAAGAAAAGTTAGCACGGTATAAAAAATCAAAAGATCAAAAACTATTACTTTAATGCCTTCCCCGGCAACGGTGCCAAAAACTTGGTAGGACCGCGGGTTGTCGTTAAACACCGTGGCTATCAGTTTAAAATCCGACTTCTTAAAATATTTAAAAATACGTAACAAGAGGAGTTGGGTCGAATCCATAGAGAAGGCAGTGTTTAGGATTTGAAATTTTTGATCTTGTAAAAAATATTTGAAGTCAAAAAATATAAAAATTAAAATTGCAGGAAAACTTGGCACTAGGATCTATTATTTAGATCCTAGCATCTATTTGCAGACAAGACGAAAGATAGGAATTAAAAAGAGATATTGCATTGATTGAAATTTCAGGTTTAAATATAATGCAGTAAAACTAAATTAACAAAACAAATAACAAAGATAAGAACAGATCAGCGCAGCCTCGTCAGGAAGATAGCTCCTTCTTTCGTACTCCGTGGAGCGAACTAGGCTTCCTCTGCATCTTCTTCTTCAGATCTTGATCTCAGAGAGGGGGAAGGCTGGAAGATGGTGTAGGGACACGCTCTCCTTTGAGAAACCTCACTCCCAAAAGCCAACCCACAACCCAAGCAACGCCCTCTACCCTGTACCTTGCCCTTTCTCCCGGATGCCTCTGCCTTGTGCTATGGGGTTCATTTTATAATTGATCGGAGAGGAGAGCTCATTGCACACTAGCGATGTGGGACAAAAGGAGTACCGTGACCGCTGTTGCTGCTCCGTGGAACGAACTGGATTTCAGCCACCATCATCGGAGCAGAACCCGCCATGCTCACCACCCTGCAGTGCCCGTGCATCACACCACGACGAACTGCAATGCAATGCCCGTCGAACCACCGTGGACTGCTCTTGAGAAGCGCCCACAACGCCTAGTTCCCGTGAAGAACACCCAGCTCGTGAACGCCCGTGGATTGCTCGTGGACTGCGCGCAACGCCTGTGGACTGCTCGCCCATGCCCATGGACTGCTTGCCCGTGCCCGTGGAGAAGCTCGGCCGTGCCCGTGGAGAAGCTTGGCAATGCCCGTGGACTGCTCGCCCGCGCCCGTGGAGAAGCTCGGCAACGCCACCGCCGGAGCTTCTCCTCCGGCCATGGACACCTCGTGAAGAACGTGGGCTGCTTCCTCTCATTTGCTGCCAAAAAATGCCACCACTGCCCGTCAAACCACCGCCGGAGCTTCTCCTCCGGCCAGGGACACCATCGGCATGCTTCCCGGCGAGTTTCGACGCCTCTGGAGGGCTGTGGTCCATGCCCTGTTCCGTGGACCGGCAGCAATGGCTGCCGGTGGACCAAGCTATGAGTTATAAACCCATGGACCGGCTGCTCCAAAAAGCGTGCAGCATCAAAATGTGTGCAAAATGCTAAAGAAATTCATAACTTCTTCATTTCGAACCTGATTTAAGTACCGTTTGCATCATTGGATTTCATAAATCAAGCTCTACCTATTGGCGGGTTTCAAACTTATTAATTTTACTGATTTCATGATCATTAATTATAATTATTAAATATTTTATTAATCATTTAAATAGGTGTGTGGTGCTTTGACTTGAAATCTATTTTTCATGAACGTATTCTAATTTCACATTTTTCAAAGATATTTTTAAAATAATTACTTTTGCAAGAAAGTCTAAATTAATTATGAAATTAGGTTATTAAAAGAATGTTAGCACCATTAATTAACTAAAATACTTAAATAAACGTGTAAATCCATGATTTATCAGAAGTCTCTAATGATAGGGTACAGGAAGGTACTTCTCCCTAAGCTTCAGCTTCATGGCTCTCTAGGTGACTATAGGAAGGTCTCCTCATTGTCTAATCATGTGTACAACATTCTCCCATTATAGCCTAGCCTGGTGGACTAACCTGAGTTTTGCAAACTTACATTTCCTTTCCTCGGTCATCTCATACCACTCAAAATATTGGTCTATATCTCCTTCCTAATCTATGTAACCTTAGGATCAAGGCTGCCATCAAATGTAGGTGCTTCTAACCTGATGTTCCTAATGGCTCTCTCATCCTGGTCAAGAAAATCATGATTGGGTCTCCTCTAATTAGGCTCCCAAATTGGATCATGGCGTGGAGCTCTCCTAGGGTTGGGAAGTATGGGACATGGTGACTGAAGTTCAGGCTCAATATGGGTCTCATGGGCTCCTTCTAGGGTTCCTACCCGTGTCTCCTTTCGGGTAAACCTATGGTTCATTGGGCAAGCTGTTCAATAATGGCCCTCAGTTGGGTTTCAAGGTTGGGATCCAAGGTTAGGCTAGGTTGGGGTTGAGACTGATGATATTGGGCTCCTGATCTAGTGGTCATGCAACAAGTACTAGACCTAGCAGCTCAAGTAGAGTGAGTCAACTCAACTTACAACCAACTCAATAGTTACCCTTTCCACTAGCCAGGTAAGAGGTGGGAGTGTGGGAGGCTCTCTCTGCTCTCACAAGATCTTAATTATTGGAAATTATGTCCCAAAGCCAATCGTCTAGACTATAGATGGTTGTATTATTTTGTAATTGTATATAAATTTCTTAATGAATAAAATTATTCTTTGGCTGTTCATCACATATCCATTTATCTGAAAAAACTCTTATGTGATGGATTCCTTAGAACTATATTATATTTGATATAGAGAGGATATATCGAATAGTTTTAAACTAATTCACAACCAAAGGATACATTATTATAGGACGACGATGTATCAAGTGCTTGTTGTTATATGTCATATTTGTTGGTTGTCCTCTTAACCAAGGAGTGTAGAGATACTAATATGACATACAGGTGAAATGTATGACATCTCACTGAACGTGACCAACTGCAGAGCTCCCTTCTACAAAGGATTGCTCACAAAGGGATATGGGTATATGTGTCCCTCAGACCTGAGGTCACCATGATAGCTTGCAAGCAGCTCACCATACATTGGTGCCGAACTACCTGGAATTTTAATCAAGTGATGAAAGGCTTTTGGGCACAGTCAAGTACTTGCGAAGCGATGGTAGATCAAGATGGGATTGAAAGGTTTATGCCCTATAAGCCAATATTTGTATCTCCCAGACCATTGTAAATTGACAAGTTAATAAAGGCAATATTTTTCCATCATTCGCTGTGTCATTATATGATGAACCCCATAGATTAGGGCTATGGTCCTAGGGCTATGATGAGATCATACCAGTGAGATCTAAGGCCTTAAAACCCTAATCTAGAATATTCCTAGTCATAGGAACCCTGAGTTGGGGATCAGGGTTTCCGGTTAGACTGGCACATCCTATGTATGCTGAAAAGGGTGACAGCTCTCACAGTCACTTGTGTGGGACACTAATACAAGGATGTGGGTGCTCATTAGCGAATGAGTTCACTGAATAGATCCAGTTTGAGAACATCTAATGGAGCCTTAGCTGCATGTCAATAGATTTTTCTCATAGTGGGAGTTGTACAAGTAGTCCTATGACTTGAGACTGCCATAATACCTTATGTACATGAACCCATGCTTTGGTTCAATCTCAATCATGACACTGGGTCATGCACGAGGTTGATGCTGGGTGTGGTGAATTGTATATGAAGGTAATGAGTAGGTCAACAAGGAATTGATCACTCCTAGTAGGAGGAGATTACATCCAGCCAAATTAGGTCAGATGATGATTCAGGAAATCTTTGATCAGAGTACAGATATTAGAAATGATTTCTAATATCGAATTAATTGAATCATTAGTGTATGACTGAGCTGGGAATGAGTATAAGCTGGTTTTGACATGTTTCCATATCCATAGTTATATTCGGGATGCAAGATGATTGAAGGATCGAATTGTACGGGAACTTTCCACTGAAGGGTAGTTTTGGAATTTCACCAGAATTTCCATATCTTCCGGGTAGACATGACACGTTGCTAGACGTCAATCTTGTCTTGTGGGTTGATCAAATTAAATGGTTTAATTGGATCACTAATTAGGAGGAGTCCTAATTAACTAACTCGAGTTAGCTCGATTTGACCTAAATCGATTAGAATGAGTTCTGATCAAATTAGGTCAACTTGCACTCGGACCCACTGCTGGCTAGGTATGGAACCCAATGGGTCACACACTTAGGACAGATAATCAAGGATTTAATTTGGAATTAAATCTAGTTTGCAGATGAACACACTAGCATGTGTTGCAAACCATGGCTTCTACTTGAATCGGATTCGAGTTAGGGTTCCGATTTGGTCTTTTTTAGATCCAAATTCATTTCGGTTTGAATCCAATTGAAGATTCAAGCCATTGGGCTAATAATAGGCTAGCAATTGGGCTAACCTAAGAGGCTAAACCCCTTTCCCACATCGCCTAAGCCCTTCCCCTCTTCCCACGCGCCCCGCGCGCGCAGGAGAAGAGTCCACGCGCGCGTGGACTCTCTCCAAGCGGCGTTTTTGCATGAGAAAAGAAAAAAGGGGTCGGTGTTTGGCTGAAGAAGCATGGAAGAGAGTCCACCTAGGTGTGGACTCTTCAAAAAAATGGGATTACCGTGAAAGAAAAGAAAAAAACACCGAAGGGGCGCGACTCTTCTCTTCTGCGCGCGCCCTTCTGTGTTTTTCGCGACTCTTTCTTGCATCTTCCCATCCCAAAGGCCGTGAGATTAATTCAAGGGCCGTGAGATGAAGGGAAAGGATGTGAGAGGGAGAGAGGGGTGTGAGAGGGTGATTACAGATGGGTAGGCACCTCTCTGTCGCCTATTTAAGGAGAAGACTTCACCGTAAAATCATTCTAGTTTTCTACAGCGAAGCCTTGCCTTTTTTTTTTTTTCTCCCTCTCCAGAAGATTGTTTCCCCCTCCTCTCTTTCCTCTTTGATTCCTTTACAGAGCCTTGGCTCTGTCGAATCTCAGAACAGAGGAGAGTCAGAGAGAAACTCTCCGACGGTAAAGGAAGAAGGCGCCTCTCCTTTCTTTCTTACATTAAGATAATCTTGTCTTATTTTCTTCTCCCTCCAAGACAAGCCTTGTCTCATTTTAGGACAAGGGCTTATTCTTAAGACAAGAGTGTCTTAAGGAGAAAAAGTTACTAGAAGATAAGGAGAAGGGTAAGAGAAAGTTTAGTCCCAGTTTGGCTAGAGGAGTCCTAGCCAATAGCCCATATATCAAGTTCTTAGGGTAGAACTTGATTGGAAGGAACCCAATTAAGGAGTCAGTGTCTTGATCATCTGCCCGTGTGGATCACCATCGGAGGGCGGACAAGTGGACGCCTGGTGTGTTCAAGAGGCTGCTCAATTTGGAGTTCATTTCTGCATCAGACTGGTAATAGCAATCTGAGGTTAGTATTTAAACAATGTTTAAATTTGGACATGCATGTAGTCATAGTTTTTAATTGCTAATAAGGAGATTTGGGATTAGGGTTCAGACCTGGTTTCATAAATTTTTGAAATCCACGCTTCCGCAATGGTTACCGAACCCAACAGTGGTATCAGAGCCACCTTATTAGGATTAAAACTTATTCAGTTCAATTCATGTTTTATTAAATGATGTAGTATCATGTAAAGTTTTATATTGATGCACAATGCATGTCTTTGATTGAACATGAGTTTGATGATTGCCACCAGTTAGGGTTTTCCACTGAAACCCTAATTGTCTTAGAGATATGATTAGCCCTGGAGCCATCATACAGAAATAAGGTTGCCCTGGCATAATGGTGTATCCATTATGTGGTAAATGGTTGTCCTAGTATGATGGCACACATTTCACATATTTGCTTAGTTTAAAGCATGTATTAATATATGTGATAGCTTTTAATTGAATGTGCTGGCATTGCATAAATCCCTCTTAAAATTATATTAAGTGGTAGTATAGTTAACCGATAAGCATTATTAGTCATGATGGATAATTAGTCATTTCGGTGTCTAGAAAGGTGGTTCTGGGAAGGTAAAGGGAATCGTGGTTTTTAATTGGTTCCGTTGTCTGACCTGGCCAATTTTAAATTGGTGTCTAGGAAAGAAACGGGGGACCCCCACATCTCTTCCACTAGCCTGGCCGATCTGATTGATTTAATTCTTGACTAACATGCTTGGTGTTAAAATACTATTATTGGCCTTCCTTCATGATAGGTCATTATTGTGTTACGATCTATACTAGGTTTGTTGTGTACACACAAGACCTAATATGGTGACTAACACAATTTTTGGCCTAATACAATTATTTGTTTATGGCATGATTTAATGTAATATTTTGTTGTGTACACACAAGGGTATTACTATTAAAGTCATGACTATATGGCTATGGGGTCTTACTTAACTGAAATATTATAGTTTGTTGTGTATACACAAGACTATTAATATTTTAGAGGCCGGGATAAGTTGAGAATTGTACGGGTTACAATTGGAGAGAGTTTTCCTACCTATGAACTTATATAAGATTTGTTGTGTACACACAAGGTCTTTTATAAGGGATTGGGATCTCAACCCCACTAAGAAAAACTAATTAGGGTTTTTCTCGATCATCGTATAGAGGGTTATGGCTCGATAAAATAGTGGGAGACATAATTAAATTAAAGTCCTAATTTAATTATGCATTGTCATTTCATGGTTGTTTGCTTATGTATTGTTCTTTGTTTAAATGTAGATAAATGGCCTCTTCACTCTCACTCCGTAGTATTTTAGATGCCAACAAATTGACTGGGCCTAATTATGTTGATTGGCTGAGAAATTTAAAAATAGTACTCAGTCAAGAAAGAATTTCTTATATTCTTGATACCCCAATTTTGGAACCACCAAGGAAGATGCCTCGCAAGAGGAGAAGACCACATATAATATGTGGCAAAATGACTCACTTACTGTCAAGTGTGTTATGCTTGCCTCTATGACTAATGAGTTGCAGAGGCAGCATGATAGCATGGATACTAACTCCATACTGCTCAATTTAAAAGAGCTTTATGGAGAACACAGTAGAATTGCTAGATATGAAATATCTAAGCAGTTGTTCCGTGCAAGGATGACAGAAGGTACATCAGTACAAGACCATGTATTAAAGATAATTGATCTAATCACTCGATTAGGTCAATTAGGTTTTGTAATGGATGGGGAGTTGAATCAAGACTTGATCTTGCAATCACTCCCAGAGTCATTTTCATAGTTGTTCTTAATTACCATATGAACAAACTTAATTCTTCCTTGCCTGAGCTGTTGAATATGTTGAAGACAGTAGAGAGCCATGTAAAGAAAAATAAGGCTCCAGTTCTTCTTGTGGATAAGAAGAAGACAGGCAAAAGGGTTCCAGTAAGAGGATGAATCCCAAAGGGGGCATTAAGAAGAAGAAAGGAAAGAAGGCCTCCGGACAGATGACCTGCTTTCATTGTGGCAAGCCGGGTCATTGGAAAAGGAACTGCAAGGTTTACCTTGCAAGTGTGAAGCCTGGTGCATCAGAGGCACCAAAAGGTATGAAAGAAGTTCATACTATTTTGTCATTGGATTCTTCCATTTCAAATACTTGGGTGTTGGATACCGCCTGTGGTCATAACATCTGCAAATCATTGCAGGGACTTCAGGGGCTTAAAGTATTGAAGGAAGGTAACTTTGAGCTCTACGGTGCTGGAGGGGACCCCATCCAAGCAGAAGCTGTAGGGACTTATATTTTGAAGTTACCTTCAGGGAAGATCTTGGAGCTAAGGAATTGTTACTATATGCCAAAAATCATTAGAAATATCATATCTGTACCCTTGTTACTTAAACAAGGATATACTATGAATGTAATGAGCAATGGCTGCTCAATTTCTTTATCTAATGAAATTATATGTTATGGCATATTCTGCAATGGTCTATTAACTCTTTCCACTAATGACAATATTTTTCATGTTTCTAACAAACGAAAAAGAGATGATGTAAACAATACCTTACTTTGGCATTGTCGACTTGGACATATTAGTGAGACTAGGATTAACAAGTTATACAAGAAAATTTCTTTGATCCTTATGACTATGAGTCATTAGGAACTTGTGAATCATGTCTCATGGGTAAGATGACCAAGACTCCATTTAGTGGACATGGAGAAAGGACAAAAGAGTTATTGGGACTCATACACACAGATGTATGTGGGCCTATGACAACTCAAGCCTATGGTGGATACTCATACTTCATCACATTTACTGATGATTTTTCAAGGTATGGATTTGTGTATCTAATGAAACATAAGTCCGAGGCTTTTGAAAAATTTTAGAGTATCAAAGTATGGTAGAGAAACAGACAGGAAAAAGTATAAAGATCCTCCGATCAGATAGAGGAGGTGAGTACTTATCCACTGAGTTTCTTGATCACCTTAAAGATAAGGGGATCATCTCTGAATGGACTCCTCCTTACACACCACAATTAAATGGTGTTGCTGAAAGGAGGATCGTACTTTATTGGATATGGTACGGTCCATGATGTACTTCACAGAGTTACCTTTTTCTTTCTGGGGATATGCTTTGGAAATAGCAACTTATATCTTGAATAGAGTACCATCTAAAACTGTCTCTAGCACTCCATATGAATTATGGAGAGGTAAGAAGCCCAATCTTAAGTATATTAAGATATGGGGATGTCCAGCCTATGTAAAAAGAAATTTTGGACATAAACTAGATGCTAGAGCAGACAAATGTCTATTTATGGGATATCCTAGAGATAGTATAGGATATCTGTTCTACCACCCTACTGAACAAAAGGTTTGGTCAGTAGGCATGCCACTTTTATGGAAAGGAATTCATCCTACAAAGGGCACTAGTAGAAATATCGAACTTAATGAGATTCAACAAATAGACACTTCTCAGTCAAGTAACAACATAGTTAATATAGAACCTGAACACACTCCTATCCGTAGGTCTGATAGGGTGCGACAGGCACCTGAGAGGTATGGGTTCATAATTGAAAATAATGAAGCCCAAATCATTCAAAATGATGAGCCTCTAACCTATACGGAAGCAGTCATGAGTAGAGACTCAGACAGATGGCTGGAAGCCATGAGATCCGAGATGGACTCCATTTATGTCAACCAAGTATGGTCTTTGGTTGATGCACCAGAGGGTATTAACCCTATTGGGTGTAAATGGGTCTATAAAAGGAAGATTGGGGCAGATGGCCAAGTTGAAACTTATAAAGCCAGATTGGTGGCTAAGGGTTTCAGACAAAAACAGGGAATAGATTATGATGAAACATTTTCCCCTGTTGCCATGCTCAAATCTATTCGGATTATGCTTGCTATAGCAGCATATCATGATTATGAGATCTGAAAATGGATGTAAAAACTGCATTCCTCAATGGTTTTCCCTTGAGGGAGATTTATTATGTCACAGCCAGAAGGTTTTGTCTTGGAGACTAAACCAATCAGGTATGTAGGCTAAAGAAATCCATTTATGGATTAAAGCAAGCATCCAGGAGTTGGAACATCCGTTTGATAAAACAGTCAAGAATTTGATTTTTTCAAAAATGAGGATGAACCTTGTGTGTACAAGAAGACTATGGGAGTGCCATAGTTTTTGTAGTTCTATATGTTGATGATATACTTCTTATTGGGAATGATATCCCAATGTTACAATCAGTCAAAGTGTGGTTTATCGAAACAGTTTTCCATGAAAGACTTGGGAGAAGCATCCTATATACTGGGTATAAAGATCTATAGAGAAAGATCAAGAAGGATGCTAGGCTTTATTCCCAGTCTAGGTACATTGACCAGGTGCTAAAGAGATTTAGCACTGGAGGAAAGTAAACGAGGTTACTTACTATTGGTCATGGCATACGTCTTTCTAAGAGGATGTCTCCTAAGACACCTGAAGAAAGAAATAGAATGAGTTCTATACCTTATGCTTCGGCTATAGGGTCGATTATGTATGCTATGTTATGTACCAGGCCTGATGTGGCATATGCATTGGGTTGTAGCCAGTAATTTCAGGCTGATCCAGGAGAGATCACTGGAAGGCTGTGAAAATATTTTTTAAGTACCTGAGAAGGACTAAGGATATTTTTCTTATATACGGAGGGTCTGATCTTAAACTAGAAGCCTATTCAGACTCTAGTTTTCAATCAGACCCAGATGATAGTAAATCCATTTCAGGGTATGTCTTTACCTTGAATGTGGAGCAGTAAGTTGGAAGAGCACTAAACAGCAGACTATAGCTGACTCAACTACCGAGGCAGAGTACATAGCTGTCAGTGAAGCCACCAAGGAAGCTGTCTGGAGAAGAAATTCATCACAGAGTTGGGAGTAGTTCCTGAGATTGAGAGCCCGTGCCACTCTATGTGATAACACTGAGCAGTTGCTCAAGCTAAGGAACCGAGAGCCCATCACAAGTCCAAGCACATTCTGAGACGCTTCCATCTTGTCCGAGAAATAATCGAGAGACAAGAAGTCTACATCATAGAGTGGATACAAAGACACAACCAGAAGACCCGTCACTAAGGCTCTACAACAGCGGGAGTTTGATCGCACCTCGATTATATGGGGTTAAAGAATAAGAGTGATTGGCTTTAGTGCAAGTGGGAGATTGAAAGGTTATGCCCTATAAGCCAATATTTGTATCTCCCAGACCATTGTAAATTGACAGTTTAATAAAGGCAATATTTTCCATCATTCACTGTGTCATTATATGATGAACCCCATAGATTAGGGCTATGGTCCTAGGGCTATGATGAGATCATACCAGTGAGATCTAAGGCCTTAAACCCTAATCTAGAATATTCCTAGTCATAGGAACCCTGAGTTGGGGATCAGGGTTTCCGGTTAGAATGGACATCCTATGTATGCTGAAAAGGGTAACTGCTCTCACAGTCACTTGTGTGGGACACTAATACAAGGATGTGGGTGCTCATTAGCGAATGAGTTCACGAATAGATCCAGTTTGAGAACATCTAATGGAGCCTAGCTGCATGTCAATAGATTTTTCTCATAGTGGGAATTGTACAAGTATCCTATGACCTGAGACTGCCATAATACCTTATGTACATGAACCATGCTTTGGTCCATCTCAATCAGACACTGGGTCATGCACGAGGTTGATGCTGGGTGTGGTGAATTGTATATGAAGGTAATGAGTAGGTCAACAAGGAATTGATCACTCCTAGTAGGAGGAGATTGCATCCAGCAAAATTAGGTCAGATGATGATTCAGAAATCTTTGATCAGAGTAGATATTAGAAATGATTCTAATATCGAATTAATTGAATCATTAGTGTATGACTGAGCTGGGAATGAGTATAAGCTGGTTTTGACATGTTTCCATATCCATAGTTATATTCGGGATGCAGATGACTGAAGGATCGAATTGTACGGGAACTTTCCACTGAAGGGTAGTTTTGGAATTTCACCAGAATTTTCATATCTTCCGGGTAGACGAGACACGTTGCTAGACGTCAATCTTGTTTTGTGGGTTGATCAATTAAATGTTTAATGGATCACTAATTAGGAGAAGTCCTAATTAACTAACTCGAGTTAGCTCGATTGACCTAAATCGATTAGAATGAGTTCTGATCAAAATTAGGTCAACTTGTACTCGGACCCACTGCTGGCTAGGTATGGAACCCAATGGGTCACACACTTAGGACAGATAATCAAGGATTTAATTTGAATTAAATCTAGTTTGCAGATGAACACACTAGCATGTGTTGCAAAACCATGCTTCTATTGAATCGGATTCGAGTTAGGGTTCCGATTTGGTCTTTTTTAGATCAAATTCATTCGGTTTGAATCCAATGAGATTCAAGCCATTGGGCTAATAATAGGCTAGCAATTGGGCTAACCAAGAGCTAAACCCCTTTCCCACATCTCCAAGCCCCTTCCACTCTCTTCCACGCACGCGCGCAAGGAGAAGAGTCCACGCGCGCGTGGACTCCCAAGCGGCATTTTGCGGAGAAAGAAAAAAGGGGTCGGTTGGTTGGCTGCAAGGTGTGGAAGAGAGTCCACCTAGGCGTGGACTCTTCAAAAAAAATGGGATTACCGTTGAAAGAAAAGACAAAAAAACACGAAGGGGCGCGACTCTTCTCTTCTGCGCGTGCCCTTCTGTGTTTTTCGTGACTCTTTCTTGCGTCTTCCCATCCCAAAGGCCATGAGATTAATTCAAGGGCGTGAGATGAAGGGAAGGACGTGAGAAGGGAGAGAGGGGCGTGAGAGGGTGATTACAGATGGGTAGGCGCCTCTCTGTCGCCTATTTAAGGAGAAGACTTCACCGTAAATCATTCTAGTTT
The DNA here is from genome assembly GCA_021397845.1 of Areca catechu. NCBI lineage: Eukaryota > Viridiplantae > Streptophyta > Magnoliopsida > Arecales > Arecaceae > Areca > Areca catechu. The sequence goes on along the minus strand of CM038051.1, from coordinate 136,256,156 downwards.
TCTACAGCGAAGCCTGCCTTGTTTTTTTTTTTTCTCCCTCTCCAGAAGATTGTTTCCCCCTCCTCTCTTTCCTCTTTGATTCCTTTACAGAGCCTTGGCTCTGTCGAATCTCAGAACAGAAGGAGAGTCAGAGAGAAACTCTCCGACGGGTAAAGAAGAAGGCGCCTCTCCTTTCTTTCTTACATTAAGATAATCTTGTCTTAATTTTCTTCTCCCTCCAAGACCAGCCTTGTCTCATTTTAGGACAAGGGCTTATTCTTAAGACAAGAGTGTCTTAGGGGCCAAAGTTACTAGAAGACAAGGAGCAGGGGTAAGAGAGAAGGTTTAGTCCCAATTGGCTAGAGGGTCCTAGCAATAGCCCATATATCAAGTTCTTAGGGTAGAACTTGATGGAAGGAAACCCAATTAAGGGAGTAAGTGTCTTGATCATCTGCCCGTGTGGATCACCATCAGAGGGCGGACAAGTGGACGCCTGGTGGTTCAAGAGGCTGCTCAATTTGGAGTTCATTTCTGCATCAGACTGGTAATAGCAATCTGAGGTTAGTATTTAAACAATATTTAAATTTGGACATGCATGTAGTCATAGTTTTTAATTGCTAATAAGGAGATTTGGGATTAGGGTTCGGACCTGGTTTCATAAATTTTTGAAATCCACGCTTCCGTAATGGTTACCGAACCCAACAGGGATTAACCCCTCCAAATGGTTTGGAGTGAATGACTCACTATGTCTCAATTTTGCAAAACCTTGACCACGGTAGTTCTTGTAAAGAGTCATAGAACTTGTAAGGTTGAGACATGATCTAGATATACCAGGTTGGGGTTGCAGTCAAACCCTAGGACATCCTGAGCATTATGAGATTAAAGGGATGAATTATGCGGTAACTATATGCGAGATGTTCTCGAAAGTTGCTCCGTAATCTTTGACCTATCTGGATGTCAGGTTTCATTGCTAGATGATGACATTGACTGGTACTGGAAGTGTTCTAGTGCTACTGGGCTTAGTGTTCGAACCTATGGGGTCACACACTATAGGAGTTTTTTATCTGATCTAAAGGCTGATCGATGATTGAGAATTGTTTGCCATCATTGGAGGTCAATATGATTGACCATGTTCCAAGTGTCGACACTTGAAAAGTCAACACTAGGAAGTATCGACACTTGGCTGTGATGAGCAAACATTCTGGAAGAATTTTTGAAAAGTTTTGACCTTAATTCAAATTTTGAATTCTAGTTGGTTTTAGCTCCAAGCCTTCATGGAATGATGGTCATTCTTTGGAAGGTTTTGACCTCAATTTGAATTTTGAATTTTGGCTGGTTTTGGCTCCAAGCTTTCATGGAATGATGGTTATTCTTGCCTTATGGGCTTAGAGCCAATTTAGTATGGCCCTTGACATTCTCCCCAAATCACTCCTTCCTCTTTTCTCCCTCTCATGGTTGTATCTATAAATAAGGGTTGTTTTAGAGGCTGCTAGTTGGCAAAAAAAAAGGAGTTTTCTTATTGTATGAAATTACTGAAATTCTGAGAGGGAAAAGAAAAGGGGCTTGGGAGGACTAGTTTTTTGGGTGTATGACTACCTAGCACTCAAGCAAGGTCTTGGGAAGAGAGCTAGTTAAGAAGGGTTCCACCTCTCCTCCTTGTCTTCCAAGAAGAAGTAGATCGGCCTCAAGGATCCAAAGGAGCTAGCACTCTAAGGAAGTTGATCAGAATCGAGCCTGGTGTGAACTACCCATAGAGGCAGACACATGTGTGACTTGAGAGCTTTTCAAAACCTCCTCCTAAAGGTTTAATGGTAAGGTATCCTTATTCCTTTGGTACTTTTCTTGTTTATGATGTCTTTTGTATGCTACATTATCATACTTGTTCCTGTTGCAGGTAGACTGGTAGATCGTTTTGATCGATCTACCAAGCCTTCTACTATGCTTATTTTAAAATTATTTTAAAATATATTTTTTTCTGCCATGCATGCTTGTTTTGCTCTCCCTTCATGGTATTAGAGCCAGGTTGTTCATAGTATAATAATGCTAGCATGCTTTAACATCATAGTTTTCTTTTAAAGTACCTAGGTTGAGTGCTTCACCATGGCCATCCGGTCATAGAAGAGAAGTAGGGCTGCAAGACCCTCTCTTCCCATTCAATGGGATCTCCTATGGCATGTATGGGTGCCACTTATGATTGACTCATGAAGAAGAAGAAAATAAAAGAAAATATAGATTAAAAGATTTTAATCTAATGTTATGATCATAAAATGAATTTAGATGAGATCTAAGAGTTTTGTTTTGATCGATTTTGATTAAAAGTTTTAAAAAAAACTTAGAAGTGAAATCACTATGTTTGCCATTTGATAGGCCTTGAGTCGACCCAAGTGTCGACACTTGAGTCGACTCATGCATGCATACAAAAATATGACTTTCTGTTAACACTCTGTCTCAGGCCTTATGTCAAACTTGAGTCGACTCATGAGTGCATAGTGTAACACTTGACCTGAGAATGCAGAAAAATAGTAAATTCAAATTTTGATTCATTGTAAATTATTTTACATTATAAATTAAAATTATTTTAATTTATAAAGGCTATTGAACTAATTGAGAATTAAGTTACCTCGAATGATGAAGAACTCGGAATATGATTCAAAGATTTAAGTCATTCCAATAAGCCTTAAGGGTCATGGGTTAGCTTCTATTAGGTTCTTGATTCGGTTAGACCTAAGTTTAGATGCATTGGACTATGTAGAGAACTAATCTAATCAAATGTTGAGTTGGATTTCTTCTCTATATATCTCTCTAATAGTTAAATTGATTAGTCCATAAATCTAAATGGACCTAATTTGTGGCTCAGTGGACAGCCCAAGTCTTTAGACTAGTCTAATCGAGTCTAATGAACTAATTGATATCCAAGGTAAGTTTGGTAGTTTGATCTTGGTATTTTGGGGCTACCTCTTATCTGGCCAACTCGGTTGGTGTCTAAGGCAAGAGGTTAATGATGGAACCCAACCTATGATCTCACTTACCTAGCCAATGTGTCGAGCAGAATTGATTGGATAGCTCACTGACTCATGTTAACCCATGTCACCCAAGGTTAATCAGTCTTGACTAATTTTAGGTGCTCATGGATCATTAGTTATGTATAACCCTCCTTGATAACTGATGTGGTCAGTGGAAGGTTGATCCATGTCTTCTCATCTCTTCTTATGTCACATTAAAATTAAACCCTCTAAATTATTAGGTCCATAAAAAGATGAAGTTATGGGGATAGCCGAGTCTTAGCCTTCCATTAAGTGGGATGGTAATGGGTCCAATAGTGGATGTTCATCAGTAGATCCAAAGATCGGGTGTTCATCGGGCTATTGAAATTACTGTTCCTAATATGATGGCTCAATGCAACTCTCTTAACGATAGTTAGGGGGGCCGACCAAAGTCGGGCTGACTATTTATTAGTTAGAAGCATTGAATTTTTTCATGTTAATGGTTGGACCTAACCGGGACCTTCAATAGGAGGCCCAAAGGTCGATTGAAGTGCACCTTGGGGCAAAACCTAGATACTAGAAGTTACTTAGAGAAGAAGTAATCGATTAAAGAACTTACCTTTAGATGTGCATGGGTGAGCTAGCCAAAGTCAGGCTCATGTGTTGTCTATTGGATTCTAGTACCCACTAAGAAATTAAAGTGATTCCTCAGATTGGAGGTAGAGGCTACCAGTCTGAACAAAATAGTGGGAGGGCCTTTAGACTAAAGTCCATGTCTTTAAGTTAATAATTCATATACACTAATAAGTTTTGGTTTTCCTTTTAGATGTCTTCCTACCTTTCACTCTGGTCTCTTCTCGCTAACGAGAAGCTCAAGGGTCCCAACTTTGATAGCTGGTATCGAAGGCTCAAGATTGTCTTGGAGCTTGAATAGATCTTGTATGTGATATCGGATCCGATACTTGAAACCCCTACTCCCAATGCTTGAGGTTTGGTCAGAAACACTTATCAGAAGTGGCTCTTCAATAGGACCACTGTCTGATGCATTATGTTGGCAGCGATGAATGATGAGTTCAGTCATAAATTCGAAAAAGCCCAACCGAAGGAAATCCTTCAAAGGTTAAAGGAGTCCTTCGGCACACCAGATGACATTGAGAGGTACAGGGTCTCCTATGATATCTACAATGCATGGATGTGTGATGAGGCCTTTGTCATTGATCATGTATTGTATATGATCGAGATGATTGAGTGCTTGGGCAAGCTCGGATGTCCCTTGCATGAATAGCTCGAGAAAGATGCGATTCTGAATTCCCTACCCTCTTCCTATCTAGACTTTCTTGATCATTTTAGAATGAATAAGCCTGCAGTTAACTACCATGGTCTGTTAGGGTTATTGCAGACTTATGAGAAAGACCACCAACTAAACAAAGAAGTGGTAAATCTAGTGGGAGGATCTTCGGCAAGGTGTTGTCCCTTCAAGAAAGGAAAAAAGAAGAATAAAGGGAAAAAGGTGCAAAATGCTTTTGGGCCCAGTCAGACCAAGAGGGTGAAGGCTGATAAGAGCCAAGCGGAGTGCTTCTTCTATAAGAAACAAGGTCATTGGAAGAGGAACTATCCTCTTTATATTGCATCCCTTGTCCCAAATAGGTCCAAGAAGAAAAAGTAGTAGGACGGTGCTGGATAAGGTATTTATATGATAACACTTTGTAGTTTCTCTATCTACGATACTACTAACTAGGTATTGGATACAGGAAGTCCAATTCACATTAGCAATTATTTGCAAGGACTTCAAGTTAGTAGAAGATTCGAGGATGGCGAGAGATTCTTGAACGTGGGAAATGGAAACCAAGTTCCAGTCCTGGCATTAGGAGTCCTCAAATTAGTTTTCAAGTCTTGTAAAATCATTTTGAATGAGTGTCATTATTGTCCGTCTTTCATCTTGAATGTCATTTCTATAGGCCAATTGGCCATGTATGGTTATGAACTATCAATAAAGAATGACATTTACTAAATCATTTGGAATGGTTTTATTGTGATGAATGGATATATGAATAATGGCATTTATATACAATCGCAACCTATTAGTATAGTGTACACATCTAGCAAATGTCCTAGGATAGATAATGTCAGCACTGCGTACCTATGGCATTGTAGACTAGGTCATATTAACAAGAACGGATAAACAGGTTGAAAAGCGAGGATCTTCTTAAGATTAGTGAAAGTGGTTCGCTACTAGCCTGTGAGTCCTGTTTTCTTGGAAAGATGACAGAATCACCTTTTATACGAGCCAAAGGGATTCTAAGTGGTACATATTGATGTATGCAGATCCATGAATATTAGTACCAAAGGTAGGTACAGTTATTTCATTATGTTTACAGATAACCTTTCGAGTTATGGTTATGTCTTCTTGATGAAACATAAATTTGAATATTTTGAAATGTTCAAACGATATCATAATGAAGTAGAAAAACAAACTGAAAGGTATATCAAAATCCTTCAATCAGATCGAGGCGATGAATATCTTTCTGGTGAGTTTATGACATATCTTGAGAAAAATGGGATTCTCTCTCAGTTGACACCTCCAGGGACACCTTAGTTAAATGGAGTGTCTGAAAGGAGAAATCGAACCCTATTAGACATGGTTTGATCCATGATGGGCTTTGCTTCTCTACCACTATCCCTTTGGGGATATGCTCTGGAATCAGCCTATTATCTTTTGAACAGGGCTTCAAGTAAGTCCATTAGCAAAACCCCATATGAGATATAGACTAGATGTAAGCTGACACTCTCACACCTTTGGATTTGGGGTTGCCCGAATTATATAAAATGTTTAGGATTGGATAAACTTGGACCTAGGTCTAACCAGTGCCTATTTGTTGGGTATCCAAAAGAGTCTAATGGCTACTACTTCTACTTGGCTAAGGAACAAAAGCTATTCGTCAGTTTAGGGCTATCTTTTGAAAAAGGAGTTCCTTGATGAAGGAAATGTAGCTGCTAAGCTTGAACTTAGTGAAGTTCGACAAGTAGAGGAACCACACACTTAAGAGACAACATAGAACCAGTTGTGATTAGTTTATACCAGAGCCCACACAAGAACCAATAAGGAGATCCGGTAGGGTACCTAGTCGACCAGACAGATACTACGATTTCTTGGTCCAGGACGGTGATCCCATTTACTCAATGAGAACAATGAGGATCCGATCTCCTATATAGATGGATGCAAAGGTCCGACTCTGAGAAATGGCTAGGAGCCATGAAATCCAAAATGGAGTCCATGAAAATCAAAAATATAGACATTAATTGATCTACCTGAGGGGATAAAACCCATTGGGTGCAAAGAGATTTTCAAAAGAAAAAGGGGCGTAGACGGGCAGGTAAAGACCTATAAAGCCCATCTGGTTACCAAAGGGTATCGTCAACATTATGGTATTGACTATGACAAGACGTTCTCTCCTGTACCAATGCTCAAATCCATTCGGATCATGCTTACTTTAGCCGCACACACTTGACTATGAAATCTAGCAAATGAATGTCTGAACAACTTTCCTGAATGGTGAGCTGGAAGATGAAGTGTATATGATACAACCTGAAGGGTTCACATCCACAGATGAGTCAAAGGTGTAAAAGCTTCAAAGGTCCATCTATGGACTGAAACAAGCATCACGGAGTTGGAACATGCGATTTGATAAGTGTATCAAGTTGTATCGCTTCATTAGGAATGGAGAAGAACCTTGCATTTACAAATGGGTTAATGGTTCTGTAATAGTGTTCCTTGTGTTGTTTATGGATGACATTCTCTTAATCGAGAATGACATCCTAGCACTACAAGGAATAAAGGTTTGGTTGTCATCTCAGTTCTCTATGAAGGACTTGGATGAAGCCTCTTACATACTGGGTATGAAGATCTATAAAGATAAATCTAAGAGACTTTTGAGACTGTCCTAATCTATGTACATCAGCACAGTGCTGAAGCAGTTCAGCATGGAAAATTCCAAGAAAGGCTATCTCCCGATAGGCACTAGAATTGCTCTCTCCGAAAGGGATTGTGCAACAACTCCTGAGGGGAGAGAGCATATAAGTAGAATACCGTATGCTTTGGCAGTGGGTTCTATCATGTACTCCATGACATATACTAACCAGACGTGGCATACTACTAGGCATAGTAAGCAGATACCGGTCTAACCTAGGTGAGGCTCATTGGAAAGTGGTAAAGACCATCTTTAAGTATTATAAAAATACTAGGTACCAATGGATGATTTATGAAAAACCTGACTTGAAACTTATGAGGTATACTGACTCCAAGTTCCAGTCAGATAAGGATGACAGCAAGAGTATGTTGATAACTACATTAGGCATAAATATAAAAGTATAATTTAATATTAAAATGTCATTATTCCTCCAAAATTAATACTTTTATATGTTATTTACAGGAAAGAACATCACCAACATGGAGAGCCTGATTTTAGAAGTCCAACGACGTGAACGGCACTCGAATCGGACTCAAAACGGGTCCAAAATGAATTTTTGAAGAAATAATAAGAACTTACATGAAATTTAGATCAGCCGGTCCATAGTGGACCGGCCGCTCGGTCCATTTCCCAGCCCATGGGCCACGATCTGCCATTGATGCGGTCCACGAAAGCAAAGCCATGGACCGCCATGCCCCAATCGCGCCGAGACTAGCCAGAGAGACGCCCCCATCGCCGAGGAGGTCGCCGGCATGCCTCACACCGCTGGAGAAGCCCGGTGGCCGCAAAGACGCCTCCGAAGTGGGCCATTCACCGTGATTTGTTCCTCTTGGCCGAACCTCACCAAAACCACCATCCTCTACCGCTGGACCGCCTACCCAGTCCACCACTTGCTGGAGATGACGGTGGAGTGCTCTTCCTCGCCGCCGGGAGGGTCTTCACGGTGAGTTGCAGCCATGATCTCTTCGGTGTAATTCCTTTTGGACTAACTGGTGTAATGGGTTGGACTGAACCGGGAAGAAGAATCTGAAGCACCACCGGATGAGCTGGAGATCGATGAGCATCTTCGTTGCAACCGTGGAGCGGTCTTGTTGCAACCGTGGAGCAGCTTTGTTGGATCAGTTGCATTGGTTGGAGGGGGAGCGGGTTGGTTCAAACAGTGGAGCGGGTTGAGAATAGGGAGAGCCTATAAAAAGGGGTCCAGGGGAGCCAGATAGGGTATTCGATCATCCGAGGGATTCAAGCATTCAACCAGTCGAGCAGTCAGCTAGTTCTTCTTCTTCCCATTGCTTTTCTTCTCTATCTCTTCTTCACCGTCACAGAAAGCCTCTCTGTCTTTTCTATTCCACACCACAGATAGCTTTCTTTCCACCATTCCAGCTTAGTTGTAGAGGTCGATCCCATCTCAGAGTATAGTCCATCTCTCAGTTCTCCCAAGCTCTCAGATCATTCACAGTCCAGCATCAGTTCGGAGATCCATCTGTTCTTCTCTGTGGTTCTTTGGTTTTCTGCTATTCCGGTTATCCCAACTTTATTCCCACTATCCAGTACTATTCCAAGCTTATCCCAATCTTATTCCAGTAGTTCAATTCTCCACCGGTCAGTGCCATCTTCAACTTTTGAGCATGCAGAAATCACTGGAGGCCAGAGCTTCACTTGGGAAAAGAGGGTTTTTATTTTTGGTTGTATTACTTTGGTGTACTCCCTCTTACATGAAATAAAGATATCCTTTGATTAATTGATGTTCTTTTGTTTTTGTTTTTGTTTTTGAATCAGATGCGTTGCTAGGGCAAAGCTTTGGAGGTAAGTAAGTGAAATAATCCTGACTGATCTATTCTCAAGTGGGTACGGGTTATGCTCTCGTGAGATAGATCATATCTAGGTTATTTCACTAGCATTTAAATCAATCTATTCCCAAAAAGGGATGGGCCGTGATTCACGGATATGGGCCATGCTCTCACTTGGATAGATCTTTACTTGAGTTACCTTTACTGCTAATTACTTGTTAATCTTTTTTTTAGTTTTAAGATTTCAATTTCTATTGCGCATTTATTGTTTTCAAAGTAATCAAGAAAGTCCCTATGGATTCGACCCTTGCTCCTGCTATCCTATTCTAGAATAGTAGTTTTAAGGTAATTAAATCAATGTGTTGCGATGCGCATCAGATTTTTGGCACCATTGCCGGGGACTTTTGGCATTATTTTGAAATTTTCAAAATTCAAAAAAAAAATTCAAAATTCAAAAAATTCAAATTTCAAAAATTCAAATTTTTGGTATTTTCTTTTTGTTCTATTTGATCTTCTTTTTAGAATTACTTAGGTAAACTTACTTTCCTACAAAATCAAATCAAAAAAAAAAACTCATAATTCATTAGGGAATTAGATACTTAACCATCAAAATTAAAAAAAAAAGTAATTAGTATAGTTTAATTTTGTTTGATAATTTCAAGATATGGACACCTTGCTTATTGCATCCATTTCATTTCCCCATAATTCATCTTAAGGGCACTTACCTCATTAATCAGATAAGGTGGGGATTTCAATACCCTTCCTTGGTCCACAAATCATTTTCCATCATTTGCGTTCACCTAAGCCTCTAACCCTAAAATCAATTAGACGCCAGCCCTAAGGAATTCGAGCTCAATAGGACAAGGGAACCCTAGAGTTATATCGGTTCAGGTCAGTTAACTATCTAAGGAAAGTGGTCAGGGACAAGAGCCCGAAGGAGGTTCTTTGGTTCCGCTTACCTGGCCAATTTTTAATTGGTGTCTAAGGCAAGCGATAAGGGAACCTTCACCAACCTTACACTTACCTGGCCAAGTTAGTTGGGTGATTTTGGACTTGGAGTGCTCAAAGGTGACCTTGGAACAGTTAGGAGCTGTCTAGGTCTAAGCTAACCCTAGGATAGAGTTTTGTAAATTATTTGTGTAAATTGTTTGAAAAAAAAAAAGAGAAAAAAAAATTCATCTAGTTTTAGGATTCTCTTAGGAGTCTTTCCTTTAGACCTTTTCTCATTTTTGCATATATAAAAAAAAAAACATCTTATAAAAATTCTGAACTGCTGTTGTTTGCTCTATAATACCATTGTAGGGTGTATGTTAGGTCGTCAGTCACTAGAACCGGAACTTGTACCCCTAGACCTAGAATTGATAGAACTTGTAGAGCAAACAAACCAAGTACTATGGATTCTAATCAGGAAATTGATCCTCCACGTCAGTTGAGGGAGTACTTCACTCCTTCAAAGTATACCTATTCACCTTGTATCCAATACCTCCAGTTGAGGCTGTCGAGTATGAAATTAAGTCTAGCATAATCCAGATGTTACCATCTTTCTATGGACTTACAAATGAACCCTTATAAACATTTGGATGAGTTCCTGGAAATATGTTCAACTGTCAAAATCCAACATTTCTCTGATGATGCTCTTAGGCTTAAGTTGTTCCCTTTTTCCTAAAAGATAGAGCTAAGTACTGGTTGAATTTCCTATACACTGTAACAATTTCAACTTGGGATCAACTTCAGAGGGAATTTCTTAAGAAGTACTTTCCAATTGGAAAAACAAACCAAATTAGAAAAGCCATAACCAGTTTTTCCCAGTTAGATGGAGAGATGTTTCATGAAACATGGAAGAGATTAAAGGATCTGATTAGAAAATGTCCCCATCATGCCATACCGAAATGGCAATTGGTTCAATGTTTTTATGATGGTCTATCTGAAAGATACTGGCAAATGGTAGATGCTTCGTGTGGAGGAACATTTATTCTTAAAAATGAACATGAAGCTTGGTAGCTGTTTGAAACCCTTAGTGAAAATTCATTGCATCACATGTCTGCTACCCGTAGAGATCCTCCCTTAGGACCCAAGAGGGGGGAATGTATGAATTAGGTCACTCTGTAGACATCTATAGCAAGGTAGATGAGTTGTCCCAAAAGCTTGATCAAATTCTACAAAGTGGAAATCTTTCCTCCTCACCTCATCAAAACCTTCATCAAAACCATGATGTTTGCATCATTTGTTCAAGTCCTACCCATTTGATAGGTGATTGTCCAGTGGCCTATCAATTCCCCGAGTTCGTTCAAGAACAAGTCCATCAAGCACAAACCCGTATGGTTCCTAGACCAGGAAATTATCCATTTACAAATACTTACAATCCTGGCTGGCGAAACCATCCAAATTTTTCTTGGAAACCCCAAGCTGCTAATAATCCAACACCAATTAGGACCAACTATCAAGAGACCAACTTTGGAAACATGCCTTATTCCCAATACCCGAGTGCTCCACAACCTCCACCGAATATCATGGTCCTACATTTGAAGAGAAGGTACTTCAAGCATTAAAAGGGCTAGAAATGAACACCCAACTCCTTCACTCCCACACGCAATCCATTGCAAAGCTAGAAACCCAAATAAGTTAGCTAGCTACATCTTTCAATAGAAGAGAGGAAGGTAAGTTGCCTAGTCAGCCCATCAGTAACCCAAAAGGACATCACATGGCTGAAAGTTCTACCAAACCTGAAACATTCCCAGAACAAGCTAAATCAATCACAACTTTAGAAGTAGGAAAATAGTGAATTAGCCTGACCTAACCCAAAAATTGGAGTTGGCTAAGCCAGAAGATGAAAGAATGAAGAGAGAAAAGAACCTATTAGCCAAGCACTAACACCTAGGGCTCCGTTTCCTAAAGCCTTATAATCACCTGTATTTTTGGATAAGATGAACCTAAAAATGAATGAAATGCTTGAGCTGTTCAAACAAGTCCAGATAAACTTACCTCTTCTTGATGCCATCAAACAGTGCCGGCTTATGCCAAATTCCTTAAGGATCTGTGCACACAGAAACGAAAATCTAAGGCACACATACCGAAAAAGATCCAGTTGACTAAGCAAGCGAGCTCAGTATTTCAGCAAATTGTCCCACACAAATTGAAAGACCCCGGTATCCCAACTATTTCCTGTGTCATAGGGGACCTCACAATCAAGAAAGCTTTACTAGATTTGGGTGCGAGTGTGAACCTTCTCCCAGGATCAATGTATGATTTATTTGGATTTGGGGAACTGAAACCCACGTCGGTAACATTGCAGTTAGCAAATCGATCAATTAAGGTACCCCGTGGATTATTAGAGGATGTGTTGGTGAAAGTCAATGAGTTTTACTTTCCTGTTAACTTTCTTGTCCTGGATATGAAGTCTAGCGGTAATCCTAGTCAAATACCCATTATTCTTGGAAGACCTTTTCTAGCTACCGCTAATGCATGTATAAACTATAGTACAGGGGTTATGGATGTATCCTTTGGAAATAAAAAGATGAGATTGAACATTTTTAATGCATCCCAAGGACCACCTGTATTTGATGAAGTGAATATGCTTGAGGAAGTTATAGATAAGAAACTCTCCATTTTACTCGAGTCGGACCCTCTGCAAGCATGTTTGACACATGTTGGAACAAATGAGTTTGATGTTGATGAAGTGAGTGCTTTGTTGGAGCCACCGAAGTTTAACAATATTCCTCCTTGGACTGTCAAATTGGGACCTTTACCGACTCAATCAACCCCTTTAGTGCCATCCTTAGAAACACCACCCATGCTAGAGTTGAAGCCTCTTCCTGAAAAGTTGAAATATTCTTTTCTTGGACCCAAGGATACGCTCCCAGTGATCATTGCATCCACTCTAATCCCAGATCAGGAAGAGAAATTGGTGAAAGTGCTTATGGAACATAGAGAAGCAATAGGATGGGCAGTAGCTGATCTTAAGGGAATTGACCCTTCTGTTTGCATGCATCATATTCACTATGAGCCTAATCTAAACCACATAGGGACATGCAACAAAGGCTTAATCCGAACATGAGGGAAGTTGTTAAGAAAGAAGTGGTAAAATGGCTCGATGCTGGAATCATTTACCCAATCTCGGATAGTCAATGGGTCAGTCCAACTCATGTAGTACCTAAGAAATCAGGTATTACTGTTATTGAGAATGAAAAGGGCGAGTCAATTCCTACTCGAATGATAACTAGTTGGAGAGTGTGTATAGACTATCGAAAACTGAATGCCGTCACTAGAAAAGATCAATTTTCTTTGCCTTTCATTGATCAAATTTTAGAATGGCTAGCTGGGCAGAGTTTCTTCTATTTTCTAGATGGATATTCAGGATATAACCAAGTTTCAGTATTTCCTGCTGATCAAAAAAAGACCATCTTTACCTGCCCTTTTGGAACATTTGCCTTTAGGCGTATGCCATTTGGTCTGTGCAATGCACCGGCCACTTTTCAACGATGTATGTTATCCATATTTTCTGATATGGTTGGTCAGTTTCTTGAAATATTTATGGACAACCTTTCGATGTTTGGATCTTCATTTGATGATTGTCTCCAAAACTTGACTAGGTTTTTGAAACGATGCATAGAAACGAACCTAGTCTTAAGTTGGGAGAAGAGCCATTTTATGGTTCGTGAGGGAATCGTGCTCGAACATATTATTTCAGAGCGAGGGATTGAGGTTGACAAAGCTAAGGTAGAATTGATCTCGAAACTACCTCCCCCGACCTCAGTTAAACAAGTACAATCCTTCCTTGGTCATGCTGGATTTTATAGACGCTTTATCAAGGATTTCAGCAAAATTTCACGACCTTTGTGTAATCTGCTCGTTAAAGACAATCCATTTGATTTTAATAAGGAATGTATGGCTGCTTATGACATTCTAAAAATTGCTTTGACCATTGCACCATTTATTAAGCCTCCCGATTGGACCCTGCCTTTCGAAATCATGTGTGATGCCTCTGATTATGCTGTAGGGGCAGTTTTAGGACAAAAGTTTAATAAGGAACCACATGTGATTTATTATGCTAGTAAAACTCTTTCAGATGCACAAATAAATTACACCACTACTGAAAAGGAGTTGCTAGTAGTTGTTTTTACCCTGGAAAAATTCCGATCATATCTGTTAGGGTCTAAGATCTTAGTGTATACTGATCATGCAGCATTGCGACATCTGTTATCTAAAAAAGACACAAAGCCTAGACTGATTAGATGGATCCTTCTACTGCAGGAATTTGACTTAGAAATCTTAGATAAGAAGGGTTCTGAAAATTTGGTACAGATCATATTTCTAGGATCTTAGTAGAATGTAACAAAGAAACAATCAGAGATCAGTTTCCTAATGAGCAGCTTTTCTCTATTTTGTCTAATAGTCTACCCTGGTTTGCCCATATTGTTAATTACTTAGCAACAGGGCAAGTTCCTTCCCACTGGTCCAAACAAGAAAAAGATAGATTTTTCTCACAAATCAAATATTACTTTTGGGAGGAACCTGAGTTGTTTAAGTACTGTTCAGATCAGGTGATTAGACGATGTATCCCTGAGAGTGAATTTCATGGCATACTCACTTTTTGTCATTCTCTTGCTTGTGGGGGACACTTTAGTGGAAGGAAAACTGCAGCAAAAGTGCTACAGAGTGGGTTTTACTGGCCAACTTTTTTTAAAGATGCACACGAATTTGGCCGTAATTGTCTAAGATGTCAACAAACAGGGAATATTTCACGTAGAGATATGATGCCTCTGACCCCTATTTTAGTTGTTGAGATTTTTGATGTCTGGGGTATTGACTTCATGGGGCCATTCCCTTCTTCTTTTCGGTTTGAGTATATTCTGGTTGCAATTGATTATGTGTCTAAATGGATCGAAGCCATCGCAACCCGAACCAATGATCACAAGGTTGTAATCAAGTTCATTCAGTGTAACATCCTTAGTCGGTTTGGGTGCCCAAGGGCAATTATTAGTGATGGGGGGGGGCACATTTCACAAATAAACATTTTGAAGGATTAATGAAGAAATATGGAATTACACATAAGGTAGCCACACCTTACCATCCCCAAACTTGTGGCCAGGTTGAAGTATCAAATAGAGAAATTAAACACATCCTGGAGAAAACGGTAAGGCCCGATAGGAAAGATTGGTCAGAACGTTTGAATGATGCATTATGGGCTTACCGGACTGCCTTTAAGACTCCCCTAGGAATGTCTCCATACCGATTAGTGTTTGGCAAGGCATGTCATTTATCGGTAGAGTTAGAACATCGTGCATTTTGGGCTATCAAGTAATGTAATTTTGATCTGAAGACTGCTGGTTCTAATAGGAAGCTTCAGTTGAGTGAATTAGAAGAGCTGTGAAATGAAGCTTATAAAAGTGCAAAAATTTATAAGGCTCGAACTAAGGCATATCATGATAAATTCATTAATCAAAAAATGTTTAAGCCTGATCAAAAAGTGTGGCTCTACAATTCTAGGATGCGCCTTTTTCCTGGAAAACTTCGCTCATGATGGGATGGACCTTTCATCATTACTCAAGTATTTTCTCATGGCACTGTTAAACTTAAAGATCCTAAACAAGGAAATATTTTTAAAGTAAATGGTCAATTCTTGAAACCCTATGTTGAAGATATTCATGATGGAGAAATTGTTGAAATCCTTGACCTTATGGACCCATTACTACCATCTGCTGAGTCTGGCTGAAGACTTTAAACTTTGCGCTCCTGGGAGGCAACCCAGTTTATGCTTTTAATTTTTAAACTAGTTACTTTCTTTTCTTTTTAGAAGAATAAAGTGAGGGAGCATAGCAACAAAGAACCTGCTACTTCATGAAACCTTCGAAGCACATTTTCCCAAGGTGTATTCTTTCCTATTATACTTCTCATTTTCTTTCCTACTCCATTGAGGACAATGTCGATTAAGTTGGGAGGGGAAGATTAACTTGACTTGCTTAGATCTTCGAGTGCGGTTAGAAATAATTAGGTTATGTGTACCTAATTTTTGTCTCGAACTAGAGTTACTTATGCACCTTAATCAAATAATTGATTAATAGCCTAGATAATACTAGAAATGCTGAGGGATAAATTATTAAAGAAACTCAATAAATGGTAGGGTATAAATCATAAATAATTTCATGGAGTAATTCCAAAGCCTTTTGACCATTGATCTTAATAAAGAGTCTACTTTTTGGAGATATAAATCAAAAGATCAAGTATGCTAAGGTTTTTCCCTTTGAAATAAAATTTTAAAAAAAAAGTTAGTCTAGTCTCATAGCTTTACTTGAACTCTTACTGAGTAACTGGGCCCATTCGCCTAAGTAAGCGTTGTGGTTCGTGTCAAAAGGTGAGAAGGTCAAGAAATATGTTAAGCAATGGTACCTTCCTGAGTAACCGGGCCCCTTCGCCTAAGTAAGTGTGGTGGTTCGCGTCAAAAGGGGAGAATACTAATACTTACGAGGCTTGGATATAACACATATAAAAAAAAAAAAAAAAGAAGAAGAAGAAGAAGAAGAAAAGGGGAAAAGTCATCTAGCAGAAAGGTATTGAAATAAACCCCAGAAAGTTAGAGGATTTTAAGAGTGAGATGGAAAGTTGGCAGAAGAAGAACTCTAGAAATCTTTATGAACTTTACCTGACCGTTAAAAAGAGCTGAATTAAAATCCAATGAAGTATCTCAGTAGTAGTCTGACCAGGTATCATCTGCTTTTAGGGTTGCTTGAGTTAATATCTAATTCAAGGATGGGTTGATACACATGGATAATCTATCTGCTTTACTCGAGGATGAGCAAAGTTCAAGTTGGGAGGTGTGATAACTACATTAAGAATAAATATAAAAGTATTAATTTAATATTAAAATGTCATTATTCCACCAAAATTAATTATTTTATATGTTATTTACATAAAAGAACATCACCAACATGGAGAGCCTGATTTTAGAAGTCCAACGGTGTGAACGGCACTCGAATCGGACTCAAAATGGACCCAAAATGAATTTTTGAAGAAATTACTAAGAACTTGCACGAAATTTAGAGCAGCCGGTCCATTGGTCCATTTCCCAGCCCGTGGGGTGCGATCTGCCATTGACGCGGTCCACGGAAGCAGAGCCATGGACTGCCATGCCCCAATCGCATCGAGACTCGTCGGAGAGTCGCCTCCATCGTCGAGGAGGTCACCGGCATGCTCACCACCGGCTGGAGAAGCCCCGGTGGCTGGAAAGATGCCTCCGAAGTGGGCTGTTCATCGTGATTTGTTCCTCTTGGCCGAACCTCACCAAAACCACCATCCTTCGCCACCGGACTGCCTACCCATTCCACCACTAGCCAGAGATGACGGTGGAGTGCTCTTCCTCACCGCTGGGAGGGTCTTCACAGTGAGTTGCAGTCAATGATCTCTTTCGGTCTGAATTCCTTTTGGACCGAACTGGTGTATTGGGTTGGACCGAACCGAGAAGAAGAATCTGGAGCACCACCGGATGAGCTGGAGATCGATGGAGCATCTTTGTTGCAATCATGGAGCAGTCTCGTTGCAACCGTGGAGCGGCTTCGTTGGATCAGTTGCATTGGTTGGAGGGGGAACGGTTGGTTCAAATGGTGGAGCGGGTTGAGAATAGGGAGAGCCTATAAAAAGGGGTCCAAGAGAGCTAGATGGGGTATTCGATCATCCGAGAGATTCGGGCATTCAACCAGTCGAGCAGTCAGCCAGTTCTTCTTCTTCCCATTGCTTTTCTTCTCTGTCTCTTCTTCCCCGTCATAGAAAGCCTCTCTGTCTTCTCTATTCCATACCACAGATAGCTTTCTTCCCACCATTCCAGCTTAGTTGTAGAGGTCGATCCCATCCCAGAGTATAGTCCATCTCTCAGTTCTCCCAAGCTCCCAGATCATTCACAGTCCAGTTTCAGTCCGAAGATCCATCTGTTCTTCCCTGTGGTTCTTTTGGTTTTCTGCTATTCCGGTTATCCCAGCTTTATTCCCACTATTCCAGCACTATTCCAAGCTTATCCTAATCTTATTCCAGCAGTTCAATTCTCTACCGAGCAGCGCCATTTTCAACTTTTGAGCATGCAGAAATCACTGGAGGCTGGAGCTTCACCTGGGAATAGGGGGTTTTTATTTTTGGTTGTATTACTTTGGTGTACTCCCTCTTACATGAAATAAGAGATCCTTTGATTAATTGATGTTCTTTTGTTTTTGTTTTTGTTTTTGAATCAGATGCATTGCTTGGGCAAAGCTTTGGAGGTAAGTCAAGTGAAATTAATCTTGACTAATCTATTCTCAAGTGGGTACGGGTTGTGCTCTCGTGAGATAGATCATATCTTGGTTATTTCACTAGCATTTAGATCAATCTATTCCCAAAAAGGATGGGCCATGATTCACGGATACGAGCCATGCTCTCACTTAGATAGATCTTTACTTGAGTTACCTTTACTGCTAATTACTTGTTAATCTCCTTTTTAGTTTTAAGATTTCAATTTCTATTGCACATTTATTATTTTCAAAGTAATCAATAAAGTCCCTATGGATTCGACCTTTGCTCCTGCTATCCTATTCTAGAATAGTAGTTTTAAGGTAATTAAATCGGTGCATTGCGATGCGCATCATATGTCAAGATTTATCTTTATCCTAAATGGAGAAGCGATCTGCTGGAAAAGTTCCAAGCAGCCTACTATGGAAAACTCTGTATGCGAAGCAGAATACATTGCAGCATTGGATGTAGCGAAGGAATCTATATGGTTGTGAAAGTTTCTTGATGAGCTGGGAGTGGCACCTTCTCTGGATGGTCCTATTCCAGTGTATTGTGATAGCACTGGAGCCATTACTCAAGCCAAAGAGCCAAAGTCTCATCACCGCACAAAATACATTCTGCGGTGCTATCACCTTGTACGAGAGATCATGGAACAAGGTGACGTTGACCTTCAGAAGATCGATGGAAAGGAGAACCTAGCCGACCCCTTTACTAAAGCCATCGGAGTTCAAAAGTTTGATAGTTGTAAATGAAAAATAGGAATAAGATTCTGTACTGATTGGCTTTAGTCCAAGTGGGTGTTGTTGGGAATTATGTCCCAAAGCCAATCGTCTAGACTATAGATGATTGTGCTATTTTATAATTGTATATGAATTTCTTAATGAATAAAAGTTATTCTTTTGGCTGTTCATCACATGTCCATTTTCCTGAAAAGAACTCTTGTGTGATGGAGTCCTTAAAACTACATTATATTTGATATAGAGAGGATATATCGAGTAGTTCTTAAACTAGTTCACAATCAAAAGATACATTGTTATAGGATGGCGATGTATAGAGTGTAGGTTGTTGTATGTCACATTTGTTGGTTGTCCTCTTAATCGAGTGTAGAGACACTAATGTGATATACAGGTGAAATGTATGACATCTCACGGAACGTGACTAACTGTGGAGCTCTCGTCTGCCAAAGGGTTGCTCGCGAAGGGATATGGGTATATATGTCCCTCAGACCTGAGATCACCATGGTAGCTTGCAAGCAACTCACTGTACTTTGGTGCCGAACTACCTTGATTTCTAATCCAGTGATGAAAGGCTTCTAGGTACAGTCAAGTACTTGTGAAGTGATGGTAGATCAAGATGGGATTGACCCCTCCAAATGATTTGGAGTGAATGACTCACTATGTCTTAATTTAGCAAAACCTTGGCCAGGATAGTTCCTATGAGGAGTCACAGAACTTGTAAGGTTGAAACACGATCTGGATGTACCAGGTTGGGGTTAGTAGTCAAACCCTAGGACATCATGAGCATTATAAGGTTAAAGGGATGAATTATGTAGTAACCATATGCCAGAGGTTCTAGAAAGTTGCTCTGCAATCTTTGACATATCCGAACATCGGGTATCATTGCTAGATGATGACTTTGACTGGTACTGAAAGTATTCCAGTGCTGCCGACTTAGTGTTCGAATCTATGGGATCACACACCATAGGGGTTTTTTATCTGATCTAAAGGCTGATCGATGATTGAGAATCATTTGCCATCACTGGAGGTCAATATGATTGACCATGTTCTAAGTGTCGACACTTGCAAGTGTTGACACTTGGAAAGTCGACACTAGGATGTGTCGACACTTGGCTGTGACGAGCAGAAATTCTAGAAAAAATTTTTGGAAAGTTTTGATCTCAATTCAAATTTTGAATTCTGGTTGGTTTTGGCTCCAAGGCTTCATGGAATGATGGTCATTCTTTGGAAGGTTTTGACCTCAATTTGAATTTTGAATTTTGGCTGGTTTTGGCTCTAAGCTTTCATGAAATGATGGTCATTCTTGCCTTATGGGCTTAGAGCCAATTTAGTATGGCCCTTGACCTTCTCCCCCATCACCTCCTTCCTTTTTTTCCCTCTCATGGCTGCCTCTATAAATAAGGGTTGTTTTAGGGGCTACTGGTTGGTAAAAAAAAAAGAGTTTTCTTGTTGAATGAGATTGCTGAAATTCTGAATGGAAAAAGAAAAGGGGCTTAGGAGGACTAGTCTTTGGATGTATGACAACCTAGCACTCAAGCTAGGTCTTAAGAGAGAGCTAGTTAGGAAGGGTTCCACCTCTCCTCCTTGTCTTCCAAGAAGAAGTGGATCGATCTCAAGGATCCCAAGGAACTAGCACTCTGAGGGAGTTGATCAGAATCGAACCCTGGTGTGAACTACCCATAGAGGCCAGACACGTGTGTGGCTCAAGGGCTTTTCATAACCTCCTCCTAAAGGTTTAACGGTAAGGTATCCTTATGCCTTTTGGTACTTTTCTTGCTTATGATGTCTTTTGCATGCTACATTATCATACTTGTTCCTGTTGCAGGCAGACTAGTAGATCGTTTTGATCGATCTACCAAGCCTTCAGCTATGCTTATTTTAAAATTATTTTAAGATACATTTTTTTCTGCCATGTAGCTCGTTTTGCTCTTCCTTCACTAATTAAGTAACCATGCTCCGCTTAGGGCGTTTTCCACTGGACCTCTAGCCTAGACACCAGATTCAAGAATAACTGAAGGATTGGGTGCACTGGCTTTCTCATAATACCATGAACTAGACCTGTTGGTGTCCCTAGTTTAATTTGGTTGCTGCTTGATTTTAATTAAGGCTTGGGTTCGAATGCGGGGTGGTTTTGGGCCAAGGAAAGGTGATGAAATCCTTCCTTTATCTATAGAGTAAAAGTGCCCTTAAGTTGATTTAATTATGCATGCGCACATGAAACCCTAATGCAACATGAAACTAAAACCAGAAAATTATGCAGAAAATAAATTTTTTTTTCTTTTTTTTTTGTGGCAAATGGAAGATCTAATGAAGATTAATGACTATTAATTGGCCCAAAAAAAAACTAGGTTTTGGTGGTTTTATTGCAAGCTAAATTCAACCCTAATCTAGTTGTATAGAATTTTAGCAAGGAAGATGATGAGGACATCAGGAGCAGACATGAAGTTCAAGGTTCAATGAAGATCTCTAAGTCATATGTTGGGAAAGTCAGTCAAATTTTTTCAATGAGTACTTTGAGTCATGTAATAAAGTAAGCCAGCTGGTTCACTAAGTCAATCAAAGTCCTTTTGTTAGGCCTATTTTGAATTTTGTCAATTAGGTTAATTTGAGTCCTATAAATTTTGGTTTTCATTCAAGTTATGTTCAAGAGGAGAGTTATCAGATCAAGAACACCAATGGATCCCAATGAAGCATGGCAAGCAGTCTTCCTGTGCCCCTCCACTCGACCCCTTCAGGCACCCCATGGTGCGGGCACCAGAATCAGAAGAAGACTTCAGGGTTCCATCTGGATCTCTGATTGACCTTGCCCGAGAAAATTAGGGTTTGTAATAAGGATTGACCTGATCAATCCAATTTTGAGTCTGTAATTTTGTCATTTCAATTTTTGTTGAGTCATGTTGACTCAGTCCAAGTCCAGGTCCAGGATGGCACCATTCCCTTTTCCATAGGGTGCCATATTTTTTCTTCCATGGTCCAGCTACAAGTGGGTGCCACACTCCCTGCCACATCTCCATCCAGTGTCTTTGGTCCCCACACCATAAGAAGTAAGTTCCCCTTTTTCTTGCACCACTTGGGGGAGAAATCCATCAAGATACCTCAATCCAAGGAGGAGCCAACTTTTTTCCAGATAAACCCAAGCCAGGATGGCAAGAATTTTTCTTGAAGAGAGGATCAAAGAGGTGCCCCACAATGTTCCATAAAAATCCAAGTTATAAAAGGGAAGAGAGCATGTCTTGGGGAGAAAATCAAGGAGGCACCCAAAAGTTTCCTAAAGTGCCAAAGCCAAGAAAAGAAGAAGCCTAAACTTGTGGAGCAAGACTAGGAGGTGTCCAAAAGAGCCAAACCATGAAGGGAAAATCCTTGATTCATGGAGAGATACTAGGAGACACCCCCATAACCTGCCATTTGGAGCTGATTTTCAAGTTTTCTTGGAGTTTTTGGGCCGCTCAATCATGGAAGGAGTCTTGGTTGGCCAAGGGAAGAGAATTTGATGCCTAAAGTGTAGATTAGTCCTATTAGTCCCACATGGGAACTTGTATGGTTTTGATTATTCTTATAGGTCTATATATTAGACCCTTTTGTAACTTGAACTTATCTTATGAAATTTTATGAATGAAATCCCTTGTTTTTTAGCAAAGTCTTGTTCTTCCGGACTTATTCTAAGTGTTGAGCTCTGTGAGGGAGTAAATCCGGGTTCCCTAGGAACCTTGAGGAGGTGTGAGATCTCCAACCCAAAACCCTAGCTTAGTCCACCCATCTCTACTCCACCACCACAAACCCTAGCCTCTACATCATCTCCAAGGTTCTTCTTCCAAAGGGTGGCCGACCACCAAGACCCCAGTCCAGCCATCTTCAAGTCAGCTACCACTGCTTCAGAGTCCATCCAGCAGATCTTGGAGAAGAAGTCCCAAATCCGCAGCCTAGGAGTTCCAGATCAGCTGAAGACCTTCAGATCCCATCCTTTCTTCTACTCAGGTAACTCTCTTCCCTGAGTCTCTTGTTCCTAACCTTGTTCTTCTTCTCTCCAGGATCCAGGGTTCAAGAAGAGGCCAACTTTGCCAAGGACCATTGTCGGAGGATCGATTGCGAAGATACCTTGACTCCCGGGATCCAATAATCTGCTCGAGAGAGTCTTTTTCCATAAAATGGAGAGATATCACTGCTATGTAACAAGAACCTTCCCTTCTCACTTTGTCTGTTTCGTTGAAACTCAGAGCAAAACCTAGATCTGGGTTTTCTCAATCCCTAGTGATCCTACTTCTGAGTTACTCTGATAATCCACTCCTTTTAATTGTGCTTTCTGTCATTTCTTAGTTTCTTTCAATATTAGTTTATCTTTCCTTTGAGTCAAAGCCGACTTCTGAAAATATATATAAAAAAAAATACATTAATTTTAATTTGCTTCTGCATTCCACCTATCCATTCTGCATCATTTTTGGTATCAGATTTTTCGTTCTACATCATTTTTGGTATTAGAGCTTTCATTCTGCATCATTCTGGTATCAAAGCCCTATCTAGGGTTCTTGCTTGTTTGATTATTTTTTGGTTCCTTTTTACTTTTGCTGCCTGGAGTAGACTCCCCTGGCTGTCCGGTCCTAGGAACAAGCAAGATGCAAGCCTCCTCCTCCCATTCAATGGGGGTTCCTAGGGCGTATAGGGGTGCCACTGGGTTATAACTTCTAGGCAGGGATTGTAAACGGGACACACGTTCTGTTTTCTGCCAGTAACTATCCTGTTATTCGAATTGTTTCTCCCTATAGAAAATTCCAAATTAAGTAATTCTTGTTTTTTTGGAACCAGTATAATTGAAAGTAATTTACATAAAAGTTTCATGATTTATTAATTTCTATAGATTTTCTGAGATCAATTTTACTGTTGTTCTATTTTTTTATTTTCTGCAAGCTATTTTTTATTTGAGTGTGCATAAATTGAATCTACCTTAAGGGCACCTAAGTTGCAACATAAGGGGAGGATCGGTCAATAGGTCTATAGGTAAAAGCCCTTTTGAGATTGTTCATGAGTACAAGCCTCACACACCACTTGACCAAGTTCCTTTGCCAGTCCACACACGAGTCTCTGAGTCTGCTGAAGACTTTGCACAGCATGTAAAGAACTTGCATAAAGAAATTCATGCCAAAATAATTTTAAGTAATGAAATTTATAAGAAGTTGGCTGATTCTCAAAGGCGAGTCAAAACTTTTATAGAGAGAGACTATGTATTGATTAGGTTAAGGCCTGAGTGGTTTCCTCCTGAAACCGTTAGAAAGTTACATGCTAGAGGAGCTGGACCATTTAGAGTGATGAAGAGAGTGGGACCCAATGCCTATGTTGCCTCCAGAGCTAGGCATTAGCTCTACTTTCAACATTACAGACCTAGTAGAGTATAGGGAGCTAGCTATGATTCCCAGTGAGCCTTTTGAACCTAATCCTGTTATTGAGAGTGATCCCGACCCTACGTGTCCACCAACAAACTGGCCTGTGAGGAAAGAGCAGATTGAAATGATCTTGGATGATCAGGTTATCTCTACTCGTAATCGAGGATACCAAAGATACCTGGTCCACTAGCAAGGAAGGCTAGATTCTGATGACTCTTGGATCTCCCAAGAAGAATTACAAGAATTGGACCCAGACCTCTTGGAGAGATACCAAAGCCAGCTTGATCCAAACTCGATAGGGTCGAGTTCCTCCCATCCCGGGAGAATTGGTACGGGCACCAAAATCAGAAGAAGACTTCAGGGTTCCATCTGGATCTCTGATTAACCTTGCCCGAGAAAATTAGGGTTCCATCTTGATCTCTGATTGACCTCCGGTCTTTGGTTTTGGAGGGTCGTTTAGTCTTTGATGCTGGGGAGCTGGGCTCGCCGGTGTCAGAGGGTCATCTGGTCTTTGGTGCCGGAGGGTTGTCCGGTCTTTAATGCCGGGGAGCTGGGCTCGCCAGTGCTTGAGGGCCATCCGGTCTTTGGTGCCAGAGGGTCGTCCAGTCTTTGGTGCCGGAGGGTCGTCCGGTCTTTGACGCTGGGGAGCCGGGCTTATTAGTGCCGGAGGGTCGTCCGGTCTTTGACACCGGGGAGCCAGGCTTATTGGTGCTGGAGGGTCATCCAGTCTTTGGTGCTGGAGGGTCGTCTGGTCTTTGATACCGGAGAGCTGGGCTCGCGGCTATGGTTTCCTGCAAGGCAGATAGATAGTGTTGCAGAAACAAATCTTTATTTCTCATGGAGGGAATACTTACATTACTGATAGTATCTCCTCAAATTACAAACGTTCCAAATCCGGGGGAACCTGGCACCGTCCAAGTCTTCTAGGTAGTAAGCCCCTTGGGAGAGGGCCTCAGACACTTTGTAAGGGCCCTCCCAGTTCGATGAGAGTTTGTGGTGCTCTCGGGGCTGGGATGCTTCTGCTCAGCGCAACACCAGGTCGCCAGGTCGAAAATTCTTCTGCTTCACCCGTGCATTGTAGTACCGGGCGACCCGTTGCCGATATGCTACCATCCGGAGCCGAGCTTTGTCCCTTGTTTCTTTGAGGAGGTCTAGCTTGAGGAGAAGGTGTGTCAAGTTTCGTGCTTTGTCATACCGCTGTACGCGGAGCGTGGGCACTCCGAGCTCAATTGGAATTACCGCTTCTGACCCGAAGACCAGGTGGAAGGGTGTTTCGCCCGTCGCTGTTCTGGGTGTTGTGTGGTAGGCCCACAGGATGCTTGGAAGTTCTTCTGCCCATCTACCCTCCGACTAATCCAATCTGGTACGGAGACCTTGAAGAATGGTTCGGTTGGTGACCTCGGCTTCCCCATTCATCTAGGGATGGGCGACCGAGGTGAACCGATGCCAGATCCCATGCTCGACACAGAATCCCTCACACTCTGAGTTATCGAACTATCACCCATTATCGGTGATGACGTAATTGGGGAGTCTGAAATGGCAGATGACAGACTTCCAGAAGAATTGGCGGACATTGGCCTCTATGATCCGGGCTAGCAGCTCTACTTCGACCCATTTGGTAAAGTAGTCAATCGCTACCAGCAGAAACTTTCGTTGCCCAGGCGCGATGGGAACGGTCCCAGGATATCCATCTCCCATTGGGCGAAAGGCCAGGGAGACGATAATTGGGAGATCGGTGCGGCCGGCAGGCACTGGATATGGGAATGGCGCTGGTACTTGTCAACTTCTTGACGAAGTCGATGGCATCCTCTTTCATCATTTCCCAGAAGTATCCCTGGCAGAGTGCCTTATACGCCAGAGTCCTCCCTCCTACATGATTCCCACAGAGGCCTTCATGTATCTCCTAGAGCACGAAGGCTGCCTCTATGGGCCTGAGGCACTTCAGGAGAGGGTAGGAAAAAGATCGACGGTAGAGCTGGCCATCCATCAAGATAAAGCGGGCGGCTTTCCTTTTGATGAGACCAGCTTCTTTGTGGTCTCCCGACAGTAGGCCGTCTCAGATGTACTTGACATACTTGTCCATCCAGCTCAACTCGGGGAATACTTTTTGCACCTCCTCGAGGCTTTCGTAGCTCGGGCTCTTGAGATATTCGATGTAGGCATGCCCTAGGGATGAGTTTGGTAGGGTTATGAGCCTTGACAGTGCATCCACACGAGCATTCTCTCTTTGGAGAATATGGGAAATGTGAAAGTAATGAAAGCCTGCTGTGCTCGAACGGACCCTCTCCAGGTACTTCATTATCTGGGGATCTCGGGCCTCGTATTCTCCGGAGACTTATCCGGCAACTAGCTGGGAGTCGGTGAAGATCTTGAGGTTCCGTACGCCCAGCTCATGGGACACCTTCAAGCCCGCGAGGAGCGCCTCGTACTCCGCTTGGTTGTTTGTGGCAGGAAATTTGAAGCGAAGCGCACACTCCATCACCACTCCATCAGAATTGGCGAGGATAAGGCCTGCTCTGCTCCCGCAAGAATTGGAGGTGCCATCCACGTGGAGGATCCAAGGGTCCTCCAGTGGGCCGAGCTCGGCTTTGCTCTCCGAGACCATCCGCTCTGGTTCCTTGGGAAGCCCTGTACATTCGACCACGAAGTCGGCTAGGACTTAGACCTTCTGCGATGACCTCGGTCGATATGCGATGTCGTACTCACTCAGTGTCAGGGACCATTTGGCTAACCTTCCAGAAGTCTTGGGATGGCTTAGCATGGTCCTCAATGGCTGATCAGTCTCACCCATGATGGGGTGCGCTTGGAAATAGGGCCTGAAGTGCTTAGCAGACATTATTAGTGCAAAAATGAGTTTTTTGGAGTGGGTATACCTGATCTCCGCATCATGGAGTATTTTGTTGGTGTAGTACACCGGCTTCTGTGACCTGTCCTGGTCTATACGGACAAGGACCGAGCTGAAAGCCCCTGGTGTGATCACCAGGTAGAGCAGGAGCTCTTCCCTGCCTTCAGGTCTGGATAGCAGAGATGGAGAGGTCAGGAACTCCTTTAACTCTTCGAAAGTTGTCCGGCACTCTTCGGTCCAGGTGAAGTCATGCATCTTGCATAGCGCCTTGAAGAAAGAGAGGCAGCGGTCAGCCGACCTCGAGATGAACCGGCTTAGGGCTGCTATTCTCCCTGGCAAAGCACTGGACCTGTTTCTTGGATGTTGGGTGCTCCATGTCCAGGATTGCCTGTACCTTCTCCGTATTTGCCTCGATGTTGCCCCTCTGGGTGACCCGGAAGCCGAGGACTTTCTCGTCCACGACGCCCAGAAGGTGCACTTCGCTGGGTTAAGCTTCATCTGGTGCTTCCAGAGACTATGAAAGGCTTTAGCAAGGTCGGCAATGTGGTCCGAGCTCGGTTTGCTCATGACGAGCATGTCATCCACGTACACTTGTACATTCCTGCTGATCTGGTCTTTAAAGACTTTATTGACCAGATGTTGGTACATGGCCCTAGCATCTTCAGGCCAAAGGGCATCATTCTGTAGCAGTATGTCCCCGGTCAGTGATGAAGGCGGTATGCTCCTCGTCTTCCGGGTGCATCCGGATCTGATTGTACCCAGAGAATGCATCCATGAAGGAAAGCAGCCTGTGCCCTGAAGTGGCATCCACCAGTTGGTCTATCCTTGGTAGAGGGAAGCTGTCCTTCGGGCATGCTTTGTTTAGGTCGGTGTAGTCTACACAGATCCTCCACTTTCCATTATTCTTCTTCACCATCACCATCTTCGCTAGCCAGCTAGGATACTGCACCTCTCGGACGAAGCTGGCGGCGAGGAGTTTCTCAACTTCCTCATTGATGGCCGCTTGCCTCTCCGAGGTGAAGCTTCTCTTCTTCTATCGAACTGGCCTGCACTTTGGATCACATTAAGTTTGTGGGTGATGACTTCAGGGCAATACCTGGCATATCGGTCGTCGTCCAAGCGAACACATCTACGTTTGCTCGCAGGAATTTGATGGGGGACCCGAAACCCATCCGGGTTTCTCTTTTTATTTTTTATTTAATTTTTTTAGTTATTCCCACTATTCTGCCTATCCCTTTTATTCCTATTTTATTCCAGGTTTATTCTCGAGTTATCCCTCTGCTATTCCTGTCTTCTTCTTCCTCAAAACCATCGCCCAGAACTTCATTTTTTCACTGCCGGTCCCAGATCCACCGTGCCCGATCCCCGACCATCTCCGCCGGCCCGCCCGTCGTGCCCGCCTGCCCCGCCCTCGCCGGAAACCCTGGCATCCGCCTCCCCATCTGCGGAACATGAAGGGTCGACCGTGGGAAGACCAACCTCGCCCATGGCCCTCCGCCGCCACCGCCCGCCGCCCCTGGCCCCCGCCCGCCGGTCGAAGGCCTCACTGGTGCCAAGCCGCTGCCCACGTCCACGGAAGGTGAACGGGAGCCCATCACGCCCCGTGCCGCCCGCCCGCTAGCACGCCGCCGTGCCGCCCTGCCACTGCCCGCTGGGCTGGCCGCCGGAGATCCGGCCCCCCTGTTGCTCGGCCATGAAGGAGTTTTTTGCATGCTTCTCAAAGCAGCCCAGAAGCTTCTCATGCTTTTCAAAGCAGCTGGAAGGAGACTGTTTTGCATGAATTTTGGAGCGACATGAATTTCAAAGTGGAAGGGATTTCAAAATTCAAATAAACAGGATTTATTTGGTTTTTTTTTTTATGAATGTAATTTGGAAATTTGGGATTTTGATTTTGAATTTAATTTCAAAATCAAGGGATGATTTCAGGGGATTTTATTTTTGAATTTCAAAAGGGATTTGGGCATCTATAATACCCATACTCATCTTGTAAAAAGTAGTTGATGAAAATGAATTTTTAGAGTGTTTTTCCACTTGTGTGGTTATGGGCTGAGGCCCGTTTGCCTTCGTCCTTCGGGACGTCGAGGGGTGTGAGGCCCCAACTTGCCTTCGTCCTTCGGGACGTCAAGGGTATAAGGCCCCAAGTATCCCCATTCTTTTCTCCTATCTTCATGTCTCTCCCTATTTCCCCTCATGACCTTAAGATTCATCCTAGCGCCTCCAAGTATCGAGGAGGGCGTAATGCCTTAGAGGTCAGAGGTCTCTTCGTTAGGATGAGTCCCAATGTCCATGAGTTCCAGTCCCCTGTCTCCCATCCCCGTCCTTCCTTCATCATCTTCATCAAGAAAACTGAAAATCAAAAGAGTCTGGCTATTTTAGGACTTTTGGGGTCATCCTATCCTAGTCCCAGGAGGCTTCTTAGCCCTCCCACGATCCTTGGTTTGCTTTAGATTTTTTTTTCCCCTATTTTTTGAATAACCCCAGGTTTCTTCGTGTCCGTCATCACCACATCAGAATTCCAATAGCGGAGCCTTCTCCTCCTCGGAAAGCTGGGCTCTGATCTACATGGTTTTTGTCTGGTCAGCTCCGAGCTGATAGGGAAGTAGGCGCTCGGTCGGGCCTCCACTAGGGTCTTGGGCCCTCTGGTCGAGCTCATCTGCTTCGGAGTCCTCCCCGAGCGCTCGAGCCCCTGGGCGTGTCTGGAAGTAATGCTACACTAGCTAGGGCGTACCCCTTATCTCCCCCACACCGCGAGGAGTTGGGAACTAGACAAGCAACCTCTTGGTAAAGATGACAGCATCGAGGAGGTTGAGCCCAGGTCGGCCCAAGATCACGTTGTGAGGCGAAGGAAGCCTGACAACCATAAACATCATCATGACGGTGCTCTATCGAGGTGGGGTCCCGGCAGTGACCGAGAGAGTGATTTCTCTCCTCCACTCTTGCGGAATCTCCCATGAAACCAACAAGGGAAGAATATACTGGCTTGAGCTGAGTAGGGGGAGATTCATCCAGGAGAAAGCATTATAGAAAAGTACATCCATAGAGCTTCCACTATCTACCATGATGCACTTTACAGGATGCTTTGCGATCATCATCTCGATGACCACGGCATCATTGTTTACATTTTTCTCCCCATCATCTCCTTCCTCATAAAGGAGAGTACATTCTCAGAGTTCCTTGCCCCCCGGTCCTCTTGGACTCGTGCTCGGCTCCCCAAGAGATCATGCCCACCGGCTCTCGGTGGGGCGGTTGTCGATGGTTGGAGCTGGCAGGAGAGCAACGAGCTCCTGGGACTCTGGTCGAGTTCTGCCCCCCACATATTTTTTGAGGTAGCCTCTCTTGATGAGCTCTTCAATCTCCCACTTAAGATTGTGGCATTCCTCGGTGTCGTGGCCATGGTCACGGTGGAAGCGGCAGTACTTCGTCTTATCTCGGGTGAAGGATGGCTTCAACAGTGGAGGATGCCTTAGATAGGTCTTGCCCTCAATCTCCATGAGGATCTTCATTCTCGGGGTGAGAAGGGGAGTGAAGTTCCCGTGAAGGGCGGGGGCATTCCTCGACCTCGATGCTGGTCGGAAGCTCTGAGCTGGCGGTGCCGGCCTCCATGCTTCAGGCTTCTCAGTGGGTGCTGGTCCCTTCAGCATCTTCCCGTCGAGCTCCCGCCTTGTACGATCCACCTCCTCGGTGCGGATGTACTTCTGAGCTCGAAAGAGTAGCTCGGTGTAGGTCTTCGGGGGCTTTTGTTGAGCGAATAGGTCAAGCGGGAAGTCCTGAGCCCTCGCTTTAGAGCCAGCATCGCCACCGGCTCCTCCAGGCTGTAAATCTCCAATGCAGCGGCCTTGAAGTGAGCCACATAATCTTGTAGTGGCTCACGGTCTTGCTGCCTGATGGAGAAGAGGTTATCTGTCTCGTGTGGCATCCTCCGACAAGCATCAAAATGAGCCACGAACTTCTACCCCAGCTGGGTAAAAGAGCTGATGCTTTCTTGCTCGAGGCGGGTGAACCACACCCGCACCGCCTTCCGAAGAGTAGCAGGGAAGGCGATGCATAGAAGGGCATCGGTAGCCCCCTGGACCCTCATGAGGGCCTGGTAGCTTTCCAGGTGGTCCAGGGGGTCGGTGGTCCCATCATAGGGATCCACCTACGGCATGCGGAACCGGCGGGGAATTGGCTCCGTTTGGATCTCTTGGGAGAATAGGGGGCGGGCATCATAGCCCGCTGGCTCACTAGTGGAGCCAGGCCAATTGGCAAATCGGTGGGCAAACTCCTCCAGCTTGCGGTCGTGCTCCTCCAGGCACTTCTCCACCAGGCGCCTGATGGCTTCATCTGTGGACCCCTTCGCTAAGGGAGGCGGAGATGGTGACGCAGACTCATGGTGCCCATGGCGAGGAGCTTTACACTTCCTACCTTGGCGGGGTTTTGGTGCCCCCCGACCAAGGTGCGGTGAGCAGCTTTCTTCATCAGTAGAGCTGGCCCATCGTCGCTTCATCAGGGCCTGATGAGTACCCCGAGGATCTGTGGCTGCCCGTGGCTGCGAAGGCCTCCCATGGAAGGATCGCAAGCTATCACGGGGTGCTGCAACGTGGGCCACGAGGGTCTCTGGCTATTGGTGGGTATCCAGGTGGTGGGGACACCGGAGGCACCAAAATAAGACAGAGGCTTTTCAACCCTCTGTGAATTGATCAATAATTTATGAGTCCATCTGTAATAAGGGCTTAGCCCATCTAAGTTCATTTTAGTTATTATTTGAGTCTTTTGAGTTGTTATTTCAGTTATGTACTAGTCAGTTCATGTTGAGCTAGTTCAGTCCAGTGTTAGTCAGCTCATGTCAAGCTAATTTTATTTTTTTGAGTCCTATTCAACCATATTGAAGACTCTAGACCACATCATACAAGTGAAGACCAAGTCCAACCAGATTGAAGACATGAAAGTATAGCCCAAGTCCAACCCAGCTTGAAGATTTGAAGACCCCAAGAGAAAAAATTCAGAAAATCCTGATTCCTTGCAGATGCCCTCCAGATGCCCAGATTCCCTTCTAGATGCAAAATATATTCATATACCAAGGCATCCATGATTTAGAGGTTCATCTACATCCTAGCCCAAAGAAATCAAGCCCAGGTGCCAAGTCCAAGCTACTAAGAAGCAAGATACCAGGGAATATTCCTGCTACCTGGCTACCAGGCCACCCCAGCTTCCAGAGGCCCAAACCCATGCGCCTGAGCCCCTTTGGGCCAGCCTCTTGCTGCTCCTAGAAGCCCAACACACCCCCCTAGGCATCCTTAGAGTGTTGGCCAAGTCAAGAGAATTTTTAAGGATTTTTCTACCTAATGTTTCCTTATTTTCTAGCTAGGGTTTGAGAGGGAAAAGGATTCTTATGTAAAGACTTATGTGCCCTTACTTGGAGCCCAAGGTTAAGGGTCTATTTAAGGGACCCTAGCCTCTTGTATGAAGGGAGATTTTGATATATGAAATAAACCTTGAGTTCCTCTTTGCTTTGTGTGATTACCCTGCTGTGTGCATAAAGGGATTTGAGAGTTCTTCTTCCCGGTGTTTGCAATCATCTTCCTGCCGCCAACCATCCTTCCTGCCCCTCCAAAACTTTCTTTCCTTTGCTATTTTCCTTTGTTTTCTTGATTTCCTCTGAGTTTTCTAACCCCTGATAGGTCGTTTGCAGGTCCCTGAGTTCCTACGAATCCAACGACTCCAGCCATGCCTCAATCGGACCACTGAGTAGAAAGCCGGGTATCCGCGGGTCTTTGGCTTGGTTTTCCAGGCCGCATCCATCGAGGAACGAGAGATCCCTTCACTGCGATCTTCACCAGGTGCTTCAGAGATTGTCAGGTACACCCCCTCTACCTCCAGTCTTATTATTGTAGGAGAACTTGCCCTAACCGAGGTTCTCAGCCCGGCGATCCTTCTTTAGTACTTTTCTAGGTTCTAATCTGCATGCCTGGCTTCAAAATTCATACAAAATTCCCTACAACTAATTTTGATCTAAAATTCAGGAATTAATCACCTAACCCCACATATAAAATATTAAAAAAGAGTTGCATTCATATTAGTCCCCCATCATTTGGTATCTGAGCTTAGATTAGGGCTTGTTTTCCATAAATTTTTAGTCCGTATATACTTTATTATTTAATTATTTTTCCCTGATAAAAACTCCAAAGATTCTGAAACTTGTTTTTCTGGATTCATCATTATTCATAGTAATTTTAAAAATTTTTGTAGATTTTATTATGACTTGTGAATTTTCTGCAAGCCAAAATACAGCCTGCAAATCTTTAGCTCTATTTTTTTCAGCAAGACAAGTTTGGAAGTTTTAGGGTTTTGATTAGCATCTTTTTGTATATATTTTAATTTTAGTTTATTTCCTGCATATTAGGGAATAAATTGCATGTTTTCTTATATTTAAGAAAATATCAAAAAAAAATTACATATTCTCTAAAAATACCAAAAAAAATATCTAAACCCTAATTTGCATCCTCATCTGCCTGCCATCATTACATAATTTACTTTTAAGGGCACTCTTGCTATATCAGATGGGGGGAGGATTTGATCACCTCTCCTTAGCCCAAAACCACATCCCTTGCATTCGGTCCCAAGCCTTAACCTAAAATTAACTAGACCTAATTTGCCCTAGTGGGCTAGGGACACCAACTGGTCGGGTCCGGGCTAAGTGTTAGATCACTGTGTCAAGACTAACCTGTGTGTGCCTTGTGCTTGGTGTCTAGAATGGTGGTTTAGGATTCAATCCTGAAGGGCTTGTGTGCTGGTCCGCCTACCAGGCCAATCTCTGATTGGTGTCTAGGATTGGCAATCAGGGACCTAACACTCCCCTTACACCTGCCTGGCTGAGTACAGGGTTACTATAGGCTAGTTTGCCACCTTGATTGAGCCCTTAGTTTGGACTCTAGGATTAGTCAGCTGTAGTCGGTCTGATCGAGTCTTGCATGAGCACTAGATCAAGAGTTTCATATCACCCACCTCCTTTACAAATGTCTGAACCCATGGAAAATTTGCAAGCCCAAATGAAAGCCCTAACTGATCAAATGGCCTAGATGGCTACCCAGATGACTACCCAGATGACCCAGTTAACTCAGTCTGGTATTCAAACCAATGATAGAATTGACCATCTTGCCAATAGGTTTGATCAGTTAGAAGTCCGGGTAGGGACCCCAGGAAAAACCCATGGGTCACAGTCTGAGCCAGATCCTGATTCCCCTCAACCTAGGAGGACCCCAAACCCTAATCCATACCCTGAGGTCGAACCTAGGAGAGCCCCTCATCCTGACCCATACTATAACCCTCAACCTATGAGGACCCCAAATCCTGATCTATACCATGAGGTCGAACCTAGGAGAGCCCCTCATTCTGACCCGTACTACAATCCTCAACCTAGGAGGACCCCAACCCTGATCCCTACCGAGAGGTTGAACCTACGAGAGCCCATCGTCATGACCCATACTATGATACTGAACCTAGAAGGACCCCAAACCCTAATCCATACCTTGAGGCTGAACCTAGGAGAGCCCATCGTCATGACCCAATCCCTAAGGTTAGTCCTAGAAGACCCAATCAGGATTTTATAGACCAGGAAGATAGATCCTATTTACCCTCTCCCTACAAGCCTAGTATACCCACAACCTATAGATCTTATGACTCCAAATCCTATGAATCCATAACCTATGAACCTAGATCCTATGACTCTAGATCCCATGATCATAGATCTTATGCACCCACACCCTATAAGCCTAGTAGACCCAACACCCAATATTCTGACCCGTATAGGGAATCCAACCCTAGGAGAACCCAATATTCTGACCCATATAGGGAGTCCAACCCTAGGATAACCCAATATTCTGACCCATATAGGGAGTCCAACCCTAGGAGAACCTGATATCCTGACCCATATAAGGAGCCCAACCTTAGGAGGACCCCATACCATGATCCATCCTTAGAACCTGACCATAGAGCTGACCCAAAATCCTATGACCCCAGATCCTATAATCCCATGACCCATAGATCTGCACCCTTGTCCTATGAGCCCAAAGAACCCATAACCCCTAAGTATCAGCCTAGTACTAGTCATGCTTCCCCTAGTCAACTTGAACCCCATAGGATTAGTATCCCTAAATATGAACCCAGTAGTGAGCCACTACCCTTATACAACCTAAACCTACTAGGAGTAGTACCCATAATCAGAGGCCAGAACCTAACCAATTTCAAGCTAGCCGACCTTCTCCAACCATTCCTGAGATTCACAAGGCTTACATTAACGCGGAAGTGTATGAAGCTGATGTGAGCCTAGTGGATGAGTATGAGGGAGAAGAGGAGACACCTTTAGATGACCTAGAATTAGCTGACCCAATAGATACCCAGGTAGAAGCCAACCAGAGGTAGTTAACCTTGACCACATCCAACCTAAAGCTATAGTGGAAGAACAAATAGAGGAAGAGAACCTAGGTACTGCTACTAGAGCCTTACCTGAGGAAACCATAGAGGAGAGCCAAATTATAGAGTCTAGTCCTAAAATACAAGAACCTGAAGAATTTATTAAGGACCTGATCTCTTTGAATCAGTACCCTTAGGATGAGCCTCCTCCTATAGTTCCCATTAAGGACCTCTTCCCTGAGATTAGTAACCAATCCTTCCATTATGCAAACCCCATAGATATACCGCAACCTCGTAAGGTTAGCCTCATTAGTCTTGGATTAGTCCCTGACATACCTTCTTATATTGAACTTTACCCAACTAACCTTGAACCTTTTCCCTACCCTACCAAACTAATTCTGAACCCACTTCCTATTTTCTGCCCTTTCCTAACCCTCCAGCATTTCTAGGATTATTAGATTGCATTTAACTGAGATTAGCATACTGCATGCATTCATCATGCATGTTAGGTTTGCATCTTACTTCTGGCATACTCTTTGGAATTTGCTAGGAGTTCACTATAATTTTCATGTGTGTATCAAGCTAGGATCAAACCTAGGGAACCTATAATCTGTTAGGTTTAGATCCAAAGAGTTCAATAAGATTTCCTTCTATAGGAATGCATAGTCAAGTCTGTTAGGTGTTAGTATGAGTCCTTTGAATCATTCGTTAGGAGTCTGCATGTGCCCAGCATGTTCACCACCTACACTAATTTTAAACAAACTAGCTAATTCCCGAAGATGGATCAAAGAATTTGATGTAGTGGATTCTATCTTGGTTAGGCATAGGCCTAAAAGAAGCTTCATGCTCGCAGAGCCGGACCTTTTAAAGTGTTAAAGAAGGTTGGATCAAATGTCTATGTGTTAGAATTGCCTTCGGATTTCGACATTAGTTCTACCTTCAATATTATAGACCGGTGAGTACAGGGAACCAGCAGCGATACCTAGTGAGGCTTTTGAACCTATTTTTTTTCATTGTGAGTGACCCTACCC
Organism: Areca catechu; assembly: GCA_021397845.1. Lineage (NCBI taxonomy): Eukaryota > Viridiplantae > Streptophyta > Magnoliopsida > Arecales > Arecaceae > Areca > Areca catechu. The sequence continues at coordinate 136,219,810 of CM038051.1, read as the reverse complement.
AGAGTGTCCACTAATAAATTTGGCCTGAGAGAGGAGAACGGATCGAGCATATCCTGGACGATCAAGCCATTATGACCGGGGCCATAGTTATCAATGCTTCCTGGTCCGATGGTAAGGCCGGCCAGAGTCGGACGATTCATGAATTCACGAGAGGACTTGCAGCACCTCAACCTAGACCTCCTCGAGAGATATGTGAGCTAGCTTGATCTTCACTCGACAGGGTTGAGTTCCTCCCATCCCGGGAGAATTGGTGGGGACACCGGAGGCACCAGAAAAAGATAGAGGCTTTTCAACCCTCTATGAATTGATCAATAATTTATGAGTCCATCTGTAATAAGGGCTTAGCTCATCTAAATCCATTTTAGTTATTATTTGAGTCTTTTGAGTTGTTATTTCAGTTCTGTACTAGTCAGCTCATGTTGAGCTAGTTCAGTCCAGTGTCAGTCAGCTCATGTCGAGCTAATTTTATTTTTTTGAGTCCTATTCAACTATATTGAAGACTCAAGACCACATCATACAAGTGAAGACCAAGTCCAACCAGATTGAAGACATGAAAGTATAGCCCAAGTCCAGCCCAGCTTGAAGATTTGAAGACCCCAAGAGAAAAAATTCAGAAAACCCTGATTCCTTGCAGATGCCCTCCAGATGCCCAGATTCCCTTCCAGATGCAAAAATATATTCATATACCAAGGCATCCATGATTTTAGAGGTCCATCTGCATCCTAGTCCAAAGAAATCAAGCCCAGGTGCCAAGCCCAAGCCCCTAAGAAGCAAGATACCAGGGAATATTCCTGCTACTTGGCTACCAGGCCACCTCAGCTTCCAGAGGCCCAAACCCATGCGCCCGAGCCCCTTGGACCGGCCTCTTGCTGCTTCTAGAAGCCCAACATGCCTCCCTAGGCGTCCTTGGAGTGTTGGCCAAGTCAAGAGAATTTTTAGGGATTTTTCTATCTAATATTTCCTTATTTTCTAGCTAGGGTTTGAGAGGGAAAAGGATTCTTATATAAAGACTTATATGCCCTTACTTGGAGCCCAAGGTTAAGGGTCTATTTAAGGGACCCTAGCCTCTTGTATGAAGGGAGATTTTGATATATGAAATAAACCTTGAGTTCCTCTTTGCTTTGTGTGATTACCCTGCTGTGTGCATAAAGGGGTTTGAGAGTTCTTCTTTCCGGTGTTTGCAATCATCTTCCTACCGCCAACCATCCTTCCAGCCCCTCCAAAACTTTCTTCCCTTTGCTGTTTTCCTTTGTTTTCTTGATTTCCTCTGAGTTTTCTAACCCCTGATAGGTCGTTTGCAGGTCCCCGAGTTCCTACGAATCCAACGACTCCAGCCACGCCTCAATCGGACCACCGAGCAGAAAGCCAGGTATCCGCGGGTCTTTGGCTCAGTTTTCCAGGCCGCATCCATCGAGGAACAAGAGATCCCTTCACTGCGATCTTCACCAGGTGCTTCAAACATTGTCAGGTACACCCCCTCTACCTCCAGTCTTATTATTGTAGGAGAACTTGCCCTAACCGAGGCTTCTCAGCCCCGACGATCCTTCTTTAGTACTTTTCTAGGTTCTAATCTGCATGCTTGGCTTCAAAAATTTATACAAAATTCCCTACAACTAATTTTGATCTGAAATTCGGGAATTAATCACCTAACCCCACATATAAAACATACAAAAAGAATTGCATGTATATTAGTCCCCCATCACCAGGGATCGGTGCTGGTGTTGATGCTGGAGCTGGCGCACCGTTGTAGTGAGAGTGTGTGATGCGGGAAGAAAGAAAGGGGTGATGATGCTAGCACGGATGATGCAAAGGTGGTTATATCTTATTTTCTTTTTAGGGTTTTATCTTTGGTTCCCGATTGCAAGCAAAGAGAACCTAGGAAAACTGAAAGAAAAGAGGTCTATGCTAGCAGATCAATCCCTAAGAAATGATAGACCAGGACCCCGAGATTAAGGAACCCGGGATTAGGACTAGCTCGATACACCCAATACCTACCTAGGAGATGGGGATGCAAACCTTTTGAATTCTGAAGCGCCTGGTGCAGAGATCCTCCACTCGACGGATGCAGCCTGGATGTCCGAGCAATCGCACCCGTGGATGCGCGATTCCCGATCGTGGCCGTGATGGCAAGACGACCCATCTTCGATGGCGTACCACCGAGGAAGACCTGTAGGCAGAAAGAGAAAGAACGGTTAGCGAAGAGATGAGAAGTGTTGAATTTGAAATAGGGTTAGGGTAGAGAAACAAGGATTCGAGCCCGATATCCGACTGGAGTCCAAAATCGAAGTTGATAACTGGGGGCCTCGCACCCCGCGACGTCCCGGAGGATGAAGGAATGTGGCCTCTCACCATGCGACGCCCTTAGGCGAAGGAATGTGGCCTCTCACCATGCGACGCCTCAGGCGAAGGAATGTAGCCTCTCACCACGCGACGTCCCGGAGGACGAAGGAAGCTCTCACTCAACCTAGCCTAAGAGACAAGGATTGAGAAGAGGATGGAACACACAAGCTTTCTTTCATTAATCATCAATTATCCTTTACAAGAGGGTTTGGGTCCTTTAAATAGGCACCCAAGAGCACTTTGAAATTTAAACTATCCCATTACACTTGGCACCCAAAATTTGGAGGAGAACTTCTTTCTGGTATTCAACCAATGATAGAATTGACCATCTTGCCAATAGGTTTGATCAGTTAGAAGTCCGGGTAGGGACCCTAGGAAAAACCATGGGTCACAGTCTGAGCCAGATCCTGATTCCCCTCAACCTAGGAGGACCCCAAACCCTAATCCATACCCTGAGGTCGAACCTAGGAGAGCCTCATCCTGACCCATACTATAACCCTCACCTACGAGGACCCCAAATCCTGATCTATACCATGAGGTCAAACCTAGGAGAGCCCCTCATCCTGACCCGTACTACAATCCTCAACCTAGGAGGAGTCCAAACCCTGATCCCTACCGAGAGGTTGAACCTAGAAGAGGCTATCGTCCTGAACCAATCCCTGAGGTTCGTCATAGAAGGCCTAATCAGGATTTTGTAGACCAGGAGGACCGATCCTGTAGACATGTCAAGCTTGATGCTCCAACTTTTGATGGTTGTCTAGATCCTAAGGTCTATATAGATTGGGAGGGAGAGATGGATCAGTATTTTGAATGGTATGATATAACAGAGGAGCGAATATTTAGGTTTGCTAAGCTTAAGTTGGTTCGGGAAGCCAGGTTATATTGGGCTAGTGTTGAGAGAACCCTTAATCTAGGAGGGCATGATCCTATAACCACCTGGTGGGCCATGAAGGGTAAGCTTAGGACAAGATACGTTCCAGCTTCATATCGTAGTGGGTTACTAGATCAATGGCAATGATTTAATCAGGGTAACAAGAGCATAGATGAGTACATCACAAAATTTGATGAGTATTCCATGCGATGTGATTTGAGGGAGTCTGAGGATGTTGTCTTATCTAGGTTTAGGGCTGGATTAAGAGATGACATTAAGAAAGAGCTCTACATGAGAGAGGTTAGAGACCTGGACCATGCTTACCAGATTGCTAGGGATCATGAACGTTTCCATAGAGGGCCCGTTTACCATCGACCTGAGCCCACTAGATACCCTAGTCAGTACCGGGAGCTAGCCAGCCCTTTAGAGTCGACCCATACCCAGCCGACCTAGTCCGAGTCGACCCAGTCCTTGTCAACCAGGCCAAACCGACCCAGTCCTAGTCAGTCAGGTCCGAGTCGACCCCAGCCTAGTAATTCTTTGGCCCGTAAGGATGATCGAGGAAAATCTGTAGAAGCCAATAGGGTTACACTCCCCAGAAGACCTATTTTAGATGTAATAAGCCAGACCACTTTATGAATCAATGTCCAGTTAGTACTTTACATCTAGGTGAATTGCAAGAAGAAGAGCTTGAATCTGTAGTTGAACCTGAGGGAGAAGTTCATGAGGTTGATGATCAATTAATAGAGGAGTACGAAGGTGAGGAGGAAGAACCTGAGTTTGAGAACCAATTAGGAGTGGTTAGGTGCATCTTAGCCCAAACCCAGTTAAGGAAGATTGGCATAGGACTAGCATCCTATAGACTTTTGTTAGATAGGGGGTAAGGTTCTTAAGATCATCATAGATAGTGGGAGTTGTGTCAATGCCGTCTCTGCCAAGACAGTTAAATCTTTAGGATTGACCACAGTTCCTCATCCTAGCCCGTACAAAGTTTCTTGGGTAGATTCCACCTCCATCCAAATTCAAGTTAGGTGCCAAATCTTACTTAGATTGTAGACCTATGAGGAAAAGATTTGGTGTGATGTTATCCCCAAGGAAGTAAGTAGTATTATTTTAGGTCGACCTTGGCTATTTGATCATGATGCAACCCTGTATGGTCGAACAATGTTGTACCTTCAACTACCATGGGAATAAGTTTGTTATCAATCCAGCTCCCCCTAGGGACCCAGTTAAGAGGGGTTCTAGTAGCCTTAAGGACAAGAAACCTGGAGTTAACCTGATTAAGGCTAGGGAGTTAGAAAAGGAGATTGTTGAGCATAACCCTGTTTGGGTCTTGACCTCCAAACAAATATTAGAGCCAACCCAAAAGGAACACCCTAAAGAAATTGTTGAAGCTCTGAAAGAATTCGAGGATGTCTTCCCTAAGGATTTACCCGATCAATTTCCACCCCTTAGAGACATCCAGCATGCAATAGACTTAGTTCCAGGAGCCACTTTACCAAACCTTCCTCACTATAGACTAAATCCTAGTGAGCATCAAGAATTACAGAGACAAGTGGGAGAATTACTTAGGAAGGGTTTCATTAGGGAGAGCCTGAGTCCATGTGTAGTCCCTGCTCTACTAACCCCTAAGAAGGATGGTACCTGGAGGATGTGTATAGATAGTAGAGCTATCAACAAAATAACTGTGAAATATAGGTTTCCCATCCCCCGATTGGATGATATGTTAGACATGATGGCCGGAGCTAGAGTTTTCTCCAAGATAGACCTTAAGAGCGGCTATCATCAGGTTAGGTTTAGACCTAGGGATGAGTGGAAAACTACTTTCAAGACTAAGGATGGCCTGTTTGAGTGGGTTGTAATGCCCTTTGGACTTTCCAATGCACCAAGTACCTTTATGAGGATTATGACCCAGGTCCTGAGAGAGTTTACCGGAAAATTCATTGTGGTCTACTTTGATGATATTCTGATTTATAGCAGGACCAAGAAGGACCACCTTAGTCATCTAAGACTGGTGTGCCAAACCCTTAGGGAGAATAGCCTCTATGCCAACTTTAAGAAGTGTGATTTCATGACACATAGGGTTATCTTCCTAGGTTTTGTTGTCACCCCTGAGGGAGTTTCTGCAGATCCTGAAAAGGTTAGGGCGATTGTTGAGTGGCCTACACCCTCTAGTGTCCACGATGTACATAGTTTCCATGGCCTAGCAACCTTTTACAGGAGATTTATTAGAGGTTTAGCACAATCGTCGCACCTATCACCGATTGCATTAGGAAGGGTATATTTGAGTGGACCAAAGCAGCTGATAAGGCCTTCCTAGAGCTTAAGGATAAGATGACCCATGCACCCATCCTTAGATTACCTGACTTTACTAAGGTGTTTGAGGTCGCTTGCGACGCCTCGGGAGTAGGAATAGGTGGGGTACTAAGTCAAGGGAACCACCCTGTAGCCTTCTTCAGTGAAAAGTTGAATGAGGCTAAACTTAAGTACTCTACCTATGACAAGGAATTTTATGCGGTAGCCCAGGCCCTTAGATATTGGAGACATTACTTACTATCGCAGGAGTTTATTTTATTTTCTGACCATGAGGCACTCCGATTCCTGAACTCCCAAAAGAAACTGAACCCACGGCATGGTAAATGGATTGAGTACATTCAGGCCTACACTTTCGTCCTGAAGTACCGTGCCGGCACTGAAAATAAGGTAGCAGATGCCCTGAGCCATAGGTCTTTACTATTGGGATCGGTTAGCACCCAAGTCATAGGGTTTGATAGGTTAAAGGATGAATATGAAACCTGCCCAGACTTTGGAGACATTTACCAGACCCTCAGGCTAGGACCATCCAGTACCCATAGTGAGTATACCCTTCAGGATGGTTACCTTTTCCAGAATAATTGACTCTGTATATCCAAAACTTCCCTTAGAGAATTCCTAATATGGGAAACCCATGCTGGAGGTTTAGCTGGTCATTTCGGTAGAAATAAGACGATCTTAGCAATAGAGGACCAGTTCTTTTGGCCAGGATTGAAAAGGCACGTTGCATAGATTGTAGCCAGATGTCGAACTTGTGCTATTGCCAAACAGCAAAAGCAAAACACTAGTCTTTACATACCTTTACCAATGCATGATCGCCCTTGGTAGGACCTAGGTATGGATTTCGTGCTAGGATTACCTAAGACCCAAAAGAAACATGACTCAATCTTTGTAGTGGTCGATAGGTTCTCTAAGATGGCTCACTTCATTCCCTGTTCCCAGACCTTAGACACGTCTAGGGTAGCCAAACTCTTCTTAGATCATGTGGTCAAACTCCATGGCCTACCCAAGACCATTATATCTGATAGGGATGTTAGGTTCACTAGTTATTTCTAGAAGACCTGATGGCACCTATTAGGGACCAAGCTTAAGTTTTCTAAACCTACCACCCTCAAACAGATGGCCAAACTGAAGTAGTAAACCGAAGTTTAGGAAACCTCCTTAGATGCCTGGTAGGTGAACATGTTGGAACATGGGATTTGTTATTGCCTAGAGCAGAGTTTGCCTACAACAGTTCAGTAAATAGGACAACGGGTAAGAGCCCTTTTGAGATAGCCCATGGGTACAAGCCTAATCGCCCCATTGATTTGATTCCTTTACCTATTCATGCACGAGTCTCAGAGTCCGCAAAGTCATTTGCACAGCATATTAGAGACTTGCATAAAGACATTAACCAAAAGATAAACTTAAGCAATGAAACTTATAAAAATTTGGTTAATTCCCGAAGAAGGATGAAAGAATTTGATGTAGGGGATTCTGTCATGATTAGGCTTAGGCCTGAGCGGTTCCCACCTGGGACCGTTAAGAAGCTTCATGCTCGTGGAGCTGGACCTTTCAAAGTATTGAAGAAGGTTGGATCAAATGCCCATGTGCTAGACTTACCTTCGGATATGGGCATTAGTTCTACCTTCAATATTACAGACCTGGTTGAGTACAGGGAACCAGCAACCATACCCAGTGAGGCTTTTGGACCTATCCCTTCTATTGAGAGTGATCCTTATCCAGAGTGTCCACCCATCAATTGGCCTGAGAGAGGAGAACGGATCGAGCGTATCCTGGATGATCAAGCCATTACGACCCGGGCCATGGTTATTAATGCTTCCTGGTCCGATGGCAAGGCCGGCCAGAGTCGGGCGATTCGTGGATTTCTTGAGAGGACTTACAATGCCTCAACCCAGACCTTCTTGAGAGATATGTGAGCCAGTCTGATCTTCACTCAACAGGGTCGAGTTCCTCCCACCCGGGAGAATTGGTGCGGACACCAGAGGCACCAGAATAAGGCAGAGGCTTCTCAACCCTCTGTGGATCACTTAGTTAATATTTGAGTCCCCTGTAATAAAGCTTAGTCCAGCTACATTTGAGTCCTATAATTAGTCCAGCTCTTGTTGAGCTAGTTCAGTTCAGTACTAGTCAGCTCATGTTGAGCTAATTTTAATTTTTGAGTCCTGTCCAATCAAATTGAAGACTCAAGACCACATCATACAAGTGAAGACCAAGTTCAACCTAATTGAAGACATAAAAGTTAAGCTCAAGTCCAACCCAGCTTGAAGACTTGAAGAGTCCAGGAAGAGAAGACAAAATCATGAACAAATTCGAAACCCTGGACCAGTCGGAAGGAATTTGGGCCAGCCGAGGCCCAGGTAGAATTTAGGGCGCCCCTCCCTAGGTCACCTCCCCTCTTGGTCGGCCACTTATGGTCACCACCTTGGCCGCCAAGAGAAGGATAAGAGGAGAGTGTTTGAGTTGAAGTTTTACCTATTTGCCTTGTATTCCAATTAGAGTTTGAAAAGGAAAAGGAGTCCTATGTAAAGTCTAAAGTGCCCTTACTTGGAGCCCAAGGTTAAGGGTCTATTTAAGGGACCCTAGCCTCTTGTATGAAACTCACTTTTTGATATGAATTAAAACCTTGAGTTCTTCTTTTGAGTTGTGTGATATCCTGCTGTGTGCATAAAGGGGTTGTGAGGGTTTTCTTCCCGGTGTTTGCAATCATCTTCCTGCTACCAACAAACCCTCCAGATCCTTGGATGCCCACTCCAAAGAAGCCTTCCCTTGCTATTTTTTCCTTTGTTTTCTTGTTCCTTTGTGAGTTTTCTAATCCTTGATAGGTCGTTTGCAGGTCCTCGAGTTCCTACGAATCCAACGACTCCAGCCAAGCCTTAATCGAACCACCAAGCAGAAAGCCGGGTATCCGCGGGTCATTGGCTCGGTTTTCCAGGCCTCATCCATCGAGGAACGAGAGACCCCTTTGCTGCGATCTTCACAGACATTGTCAGGTACACCCCTCTACCTCCAGTAGTTTTATTGTAGGAGAACTTGCCCTAACCGAGGCTTCTCAGCCCCGGCGATCCTTCTTTGCTACTTTTCTAGGTCCTAATCTGCATGCTGATCTTCTAAAATTCATACAAAATTTCCTATAACTTATTTTAATCTGAAATTCGGGAATTAGTCACTCACCCCACATATAAAATATACAAAAAAAAGAATTGCATGCATATTAGTCCCGCATCAGGGCTGGCAGCTTGGAACTTGGAGGAAAGATGGCAGCTAGGGGCTTGGAAAGTTGGGCATCCTAGGGTTGGATGGATGGATGGGGCGGCCTAAGATGAAAGAAGTAGGGGTGGCTAGGGTTTGGATGCTTGGGGTGGGGTTGGTTGGTTTGGGCCTCACACCCTCTTCCTCACGGAGCATCAATGCTAACAAGCACAAAAATTGGACAAGAAAAAATTTCTTTCATTCATTCAATCAATAATTCATTACAAGAGGGGGGGAGGGGTATTTATAGATCACCTAGTCTCCTTGTCATAGTTGGATTACAAGTTTGAGTCAAAGTTGGAGTACAAAGTTTGAGTGGGACAAGAAGTACAAAATTTGAGTGGGATAAGGATAATTGATTCCTGGTGGAACTAGGAAGCTTCACTTCTGGTTGAATTGGGGAACTTGACTCCTGGTGGGCTTGGGATGCCAGATCCTTGCTAGGCTGGGGCGCTGGGCTGGGGAGGGTGCCAACTCTCTTGGGCTTGGGCATCAAATGCATGTGGGCCTTGGGGCGCCAAAGATGGTGGGCTTGAGAGGCGCCAAGGGGAAGATGCTTGAGTGACAATGATTTTGGGCTTAGGTGCCTGAATGGGGACTAGGGGTGGTGCATGAAGCTTGCTTTAGTGAGGCCTGATGACTCTCCTCTTAGACTTGACTTGAATGAAAGAACCCAAAACTTACAGAACTCTATTGACTTAATTGACTTGACTAAAAAACACTTGGACTCAACTCAATTGACTAAGTAGACTCAATTGATTACAGGACTCAATGTTTATTACAGGACTAAATGTACTCAAAAACCTAATCAAAAATCCATAATGGGCCCAGTAATCTCTGTCTAATCCTGGTGCCCGCACCACAGTTACTAGGATATAACATATCTCATATGTAATATAAACTAATCATGCATCGATTCATAGCATAGTAAGCAATCAACACCAAAGAAATTTCTAATTGCATGCAACAAGGTGGCTCTGATACCACTGTTGGGTTACCTAGGCTAAGCATAGTGAAAAACTTGGTTTCAAGATTTTTTATATTTGAAATCCTGACCAGCCGGAACCCTAAAATCCGAGGACCACTTGATCATGACAATAAATAAATCTAAACTTTAGTGTTATAAAGAAATACCTGGAATGCTATATTCCTAAATTTGCATGAGGCACAAAGTGTATGCCCTCCAAAGGTGATCCACATAGAAATCAGACCAGGAAAGCACTCCTATGAAGGTTGCTTGTTTGACTAGAACTCTTCCAGCAGCATTTCAAACTTTCTCCCTTTACTGGAACCCCTACCCTCCTGTAGGGCACTCAGAGAATACTCTAAATCCTCTCTCAGATCCTAAATACTTCTTCGATTTTTATCCTTAGGCCCTTGTCTTAATTAGACTAGCCTTGTCTTGAAAGAACAAGCTTTGTCTTAAAAAGACAAACCTTGTCTTAAGGAGGAGGAAGAGAAAATAGCATGTAGTATTTTTTGATGGAAAACTCTAATGCTTTGGCATCAGATTACCGATGTCAATTTATAGAGAGGGATGGGGCACCTGATATGTCTCTCCTTCAGCCGTTTGATAAGACCCTTCAAGTAGAAGGAGTTTTATTAGGATTAGAGGACATATCATGATAAAACTTTTTATGTGCCAAGAGACAAATTATTGTCTCTTCACTTTCCAGCCTTTTTCTCCACCTGCCACATGGCATTGATCAGTTATAAGAAGGCTAACATGCATGAATTCAGAAAGGAAGCATCGGAGAAATAGAGGAGCCTTCAAATAGAAGGACTCCTGGTTTCAAATTAGTGCCATAATGAAGAGACGCAACTCTTCATTTTGCGCCAACTCCTTCCACACCATTTTTCCATCTTTCGACCAATCAAAGCCCATTCATTTGGGCTTGGAGATAAGGGAGAAGAATCTGGGCTTTATTTGGGATTGTGTCTGACTGGCAGAAGGACTCTTGGTGGTGCGGGCACCAGGATCAGACACAGATTACTGGGCCCTATTTGGTTTATCTAGCCATGTGTCAAATTTTGTAATCAACTAGAATTGAGTCCTATAATAAGTTGAGGTTAGTTGATTTGTCTCAACCCTCAACCTAGTCATTATTTTGAGTCTTGTATATCAGTTATGAGTCCAATATGAGCTCAATTTTTGTACAAGAGAAGAGGTTACCATATTTTGGAGTTCCACCAGGCCACAACCAGGAGTCAGAGGCCACTACATAAGCCCATTGGATTTTGTATGACAACCCAGGATCCAAGATGCTTACGGAAACCCTGATTCCTTCTAGATGCCCTCCAGATGCCCAGATTCCCTTCCAGATGCCAGAGCATATTCTCAGAACAGGGCACCCATGATTCCAGAGGTCCACCTGCATCCATGCCCAAAGAAATCAAGCCCAGGTGCCAAGCCCAAGCCCTTAAGAAGCAAGATTCTAGGGAATATTCTTGCTACCAGGCTAACAGGCCACCCCAGCTCCAAAGGCCCAAACCCATGCACCCAAGCCCCTTTGGGCCAGCCCCTTACTGCTCTTAGAGGCCCAACATGCCCCCCCAGGCGTCCTTGAAGTGTTGACCAAGTCCAAGAGGTGTCCTCAAGTGGAATAGTTAAAGCATGAAGGAAAAAGGAGAACACTATGTCAATTCCTAACCTAATGGGAATTTATTTTTCTAACCTAGCTAGGAAAGGACTTGTATTCCAATTGGGAAGAGTACTTATAACCCATGTGTAACCATGGTTAGTGAGGGCATGGGGAGTTTTTAAATACCCCACCCCTTCCCCTCTTGTAAGCATCTCTTTCTTATGTATACAACTTGCTGAAATTTTGAGTTATTGCCTTGTGCTGGTGTTTTATTTTGGTTCTGTGGTTGGTGTTCTTGTGCTTGGACAAATTCCTTGCTGCCCTAGCTTCTTTCCACATCCTAACTCACTATCATCTAAGCCTTCACACGTCTAAGAAGAGGTGCCCTAGGCCGCCAAGCAAGGAGGTCTTCAACAAGCTTCGAACAACCATCTTCTAACCTTAATCCTAATTCCTTTCAATCCATAGTTCCTTTTCTTATTTTTTAATTGCTATTTTAATTAACCCTGATTCTTGTAGGATCCTCGAGGTGCTTCCCCTCTCCTGAGGAGGCCTTCTTTGCTGCCCGAACCACCCAGATCAGCCATCAGATTCAAGGGAAACAAGGCTTCTTCTTCCAGGCTCCGATCAGAGTGCGTGTGAACCCTGCTGCTTTGAATTTCAATCTCTGACTGGTAAGAAACCTTCCCTTCTCTGATTATCTGATTTAGATGAAGATAAACTATCCTAAACCGAGAGTTTCTCAACTCTCGAGTCCTGGTTATTTCATTAGTTTGCATGAGTTTGCCTGCGATCCGATGATTCTTTGTACTGCTAGTCTTTCTGCTAGTTCTTACTTTACTTTGGGAATCTAGCTTGCAAATAAAATTATAAAAATTACAAAAAAATTATTTATTATTTTCCATGCATGTTTAGCAGTCTTAGAGTCATCCTACATCAGTTTTGTATTAGAGCAGGTTTAGGATAGTTTTTATTTGCTTTGCATTCACAAACCCTAATTCTGCATTCTGTCCACTACATTAGGTGTCTAGGTTTCATTTGATTTCAGCATCATAAGCATTTTATTTTTCTATGAGATTTTCATAGTGAGTCCTCTGTTTTGTTCTAGTAATTATCAAAATTTTTAATTATTTTTATTGAACTCTAAATCTCTTAAATTTGGCATAATAGAAACCCTAATAGAATCTTAATAATTTCTGCAGTAGTCCAGAAAACTCTAGGTTTGCATTATCATATGATTTTTGTTATGCATGATATTGGTAGGTTTCATAATCACCGTCTATCCTCTATTCCAGATTTTTTTGATTTTTTTTCTGCATCAGGATTTGTGTCAAACTTTGCAACAACTAAAACCCTAATTCACTGATTTCTGCTATATTCTGCATCGTGATTCAACCTAAACCTAATTAACTTTCGAACCCCAATCCCAAGCCAAACTTTGTTTGATAACCCCAGTTAACTTAAACCTAATTTGACACTTCATAAATCATTAAAAATATATTTTTTTTTTATTTTTTTGATTGTTTTAGATTGCATCAGGGCCATTGATTGCCATCATTTTAACCTATTCTTAAGGGCAACTCAAAATCTCATATCAAGGCAGGATTTCAACACCTGTCCTGGGCCCAAAACCACTATCATCATACTAACCTAAGCCTAATTAAAATCAATGAGACCTAATTTGCCCTAGTGGGCTAAGAGACATCAATAGGTCAGGTCCGAGCTGTGTGGGCCAACTAGTACATTTAACCTTTTAGCTATTACTGAAAGCTGGTGTCTAAGGCTGGGGGTCCAGAGTCAAACGACCTAAGTGGTGCTGTGGTTTTTAATTGGGTCCCTACGAAAGCAAGGGGGCCTCCCACACTCCTACCCCCTACCTGGCCAGTGGAAGGATTAGCTATTGGGTTAAGTGTAAGTTGAGCTAACCCACCCAGTTTCTAGCTCTAGGTCTAGGAAACCCTAGATTGTACTAGCCTTTTCTTTTTCTTTTGCATGCTTGGTTGCATCATTTCATTTTGATTGTTTGATTTGTTGCATGACTACTAGATTAGGAACCTAATATCAAAAATCTAAACCCCAACCAAACCCAACCATGGATCCTAATTTAGAGGCCATCCTAGCCCAACTTAACCAAATGAACCAAGCTAATACTCAAACCCAAGCCCAGCTTTCCCAGTTAACTATCCAAATGAACCAAGCCAATGTCCAATCTCAAAATCAGCTTACCCAAATAGACCATAGGTTTGGCCAGTCCGATACCAAGCTTGATCAAATGAACCAAAGATTCAACCAAGTGGACCAACAATTTGAACAAGCAACCACTAGGATCAACCAATTAACTAATAGGCTTAACCAAGTTGAAAACCAACTAGAGACTGTAGAGAAAACCAAGAGTCCAACACTGAACCAGACCTGGATTCCATCCCTTGTACTCCTCAAAATCCTAGAAGAGTCCAAACCCATGTGTTGGCTTTGGCTCCTTAGTTTTGATGATTAACAAAAGCTTGAGTATATGTTTGGACTAATGTTTCATTTCAAGATAAAGTTTCAGGCCTTAGGTTATTCAAAAAGAGTATCAAGAGTACAATGATGAAACCAAGCTTGCTTGATTTGGGAAAGAGCTCTTCTACCTTAAACAAGATCAAATTTCTCATATTGGACCCTCATATTAAGAAGTAATTGACAAAAGAAACAAAGGCCTAGAGAAACTCAAGCATGGCACGCACCTCTCCAGAGTTTCAGAAAATTTCATACCAGAGGTCGACCTCCAGAGGTCGACACCTTGCCAAAGGTCGATCACCAGAGGTCGAATCATGAAGAAAAAAAAAGTTCAGCAAGGCCGGCACGGCAAAATTTCAGTGGCATGCTTCAAACGTCACCACCTGAGGTCGACACCTATCCAGAGGTCGACACCAGAGGTCGACTCATCGCCTGAGAATTCAAACTGGGTAGAACTATGGTTTTCTGGATTTTTGCCTAAGATAAACTGGAGGTCGACTCACGAGGTCGACACTTGACCCAGAGGTCGACTCATGGCATAACGGCTAGTTTTTCTGAACTTTTGATTTGATTTCTAACGGCCATAAACGGCCATATTTTTGATTCTAACGGTCTTGTGGAGTTGTTTCAGCTTGAATGAAGTATTTAACCTCCACCTAACTTCAAAAAAGTCAAGGAGACAAAGTGAAAAAGAAGAGAGTAAAAGTACAAAGCTTTCAATCAATCCTAAGCCAAAAAGAGAGAAAATCCAAGAGATTCCTTAGCCAAAAGCTTTCCATTTTTTATGAATCCAGCTTTCAAGTCTTTGGCATTTAGTGAGGTCCAAGATTCCAAGAGGAAGACTTGAAGAGTCTCCAACAAGAGCTACATTGAATTATTTTTTGCTCAAAAAGGAGTTTGTCTTGTTTTTATTCATTGTATTCATACTCTATTTGTGCTAGCCTAGTTTCAAGGGAATTTGAAACTAGTGTGAGGTTTGTTGGTGAGCCAATTGATAAAACCAACTAGGGTTGCTTGTAAGCCCGAAGCCAAAACAAGTATGTAAGGTTTGTTTGTGAGCCTAGGTAACAAAACCAACTTAGGTTTTGACTTGTGAGCCTTGTAAAACAAGTCGGCTGTAATCTAGAGAAGATTATAGTGAAAATTCCCAAGTAGAGCTTGGGGAGTGGATGTAGGTGCTAGGTGAACCGAACCACTATACGTTTTGTGTGTTTGCATTGCTTTACTCTCTATTGCTCTTTAATTGTTGTTATCTTTTATTGCTTCTGTTGCACAATTACTTGAGCACTATCACTCTTCACATTTGAAATTGATAGCACATATATTGCTTTATTTTTTTAAAAAAAAAAGAACCAATTCACCCCCCCTCTTGGGCACCATATCTGGGCAACACCATGAACCCTATGTAGAGCACAACCCTAGGAGACCCCAGAACCAGGATCAATTTGGGGAGCCTAACCATAGGGGAAACCAACATCAGGATCAATATCATGACCCCAACCATAGGAGACCCAATCATGAGGACCAAAATCAAGATGATAGGCTTCTTAGATGATAGGCTTCTTAGGAGCATTAAGATAGATGCACCTACCTTCAATGGCAGTCTAGATCCAAAGGTCTATATAGATTGGGAGGGAGGTATGGATAGGTACTTCAAATTTTATGGCTTGAGTGATGAGAAAAAGTGTCAATTTGTCCAGCTCAAGCTAACTGATCAAGCTAGATTATACTGGAACCAAGTAGAAAGACTCAATAATCAGATAGGCAACCTACCCATTACCACCTAGGAAGCCATGAAGTTAAAGCTTAGGGCTAAGTATGTTCCCCCATACTATCGATAGTGCTTTCTAGACCAATGGAATAGGTTATATCAAGGAAATAGGTCTGTGTCGGAGTATATAGCCCAATTTGAAGAATGTGCCCTTAGGTGTTGCCTAGACGAACTCGAATCAGTGACCTTATCCAGGTTTGAGACTGGCCTTTGTGAAGGCATCCAGTGGGAACTATCTCATTGGTAAATTCAGAACTTATTGAAAGCCTATAACATTGCTTTGGAATTCGAGTCAACCCTTAGGACTGAACCCATAATGATGCGGGATGAAAATCGATGTAACCTAGTTATTTGAAAAATAGGGAAAAATATCTAACAAACTAGGACTGTGGGAGGGCTAAGAAGCCTCCCGGGACTAGGGCATACTGACACTAAAATCCTAAGATAGCTGATATCTTTTGTTTTCAATTTTCTGGGTGGATGTGGTGAAGGAAGGATGAAGATGGGGGACCGGGAAGTGGAACTCATGGCCCTGAGACTCACTCTAGCAGGGGACGCATACAGAAAGTCAGGGGTCAAAGTCTAAAGCTACCCTCTTGAGGGATCACAGTACCAGCTACCCTGAGCATAAAGCTACCCTCCCGAAGGATCACAGCACCACCTACCCTGAGCTCTCATCGAACCCATAATGCACATAGCAGGGCTCTCACATAGATGCGCTAGGATGACTCTCAAAGGACACGAGGGGATAAAGAAGACGAGATAGGGGATAACAAGGGTTCTCGAATCCATCATCCACAAAGTAGGACTCTCACACCCCCCAACGAACTCATTATCCACACAGTAGGGAACGAAGGCAAACGAGCCTCAGCTTAGAACCAGAACCGGAACCAATGGCTAAACCAAAATTTTATTCAACTCTCTCTAACTATTACAGGGGGAGAGGGGGCCTTTATATAGAAAACAAAACCCTCAATTTCTTAGCCTCCAAGAAAACTAAAAAAGAAAAATAAATTACATCAAAATTGTGTTGCATCAAAATGGTCCTGATCTGCTCTGAGAAGCATGTCGGCTTGATGATCTACTCCAGAAAGCGTGCTGCTCTGAAAACTGGACTGCTCTAAAATCCATGCAACACCAACTCACGGTTGTGGAAGGGAAGAATGGTCACCAGCAGGGCACCAGCAGATGGCTAGGAAGTGGGTGGCGGACGGGTCGGCGAACGGCGAGCGACGGACGGCTGGCGGCGGGCAAGGCGGCACAAGAATGGCACGGCACACTGGGCATGCCATTTGGTCTCCCACGGTCGTGGGAGACCTCCTGGGCACTGGCGAGGCCTCCGGCGGCCCAACGAGCAGCGGACCGACGACGGGTGGTGGCAGGCGGGAGGTGACGCAGGTGAGCGGCGGCGCAGGCGGGCGGCAGCGCTGGGGCGGCATGGTACGCACGCCATGTTGCTTGGCTTCCCACAGCCATGGGGCCCAAGGGCGCCGATGGGGCCTCCGACAGTCGAGCGTGAGTCGGCGGCGGCGGGCGCGGGCGGCCGATGGCAGGCCAGCGACGGCAAGCAACGACGGTGGCCATGGGATGTGGGCGATGGTTGGTCTTCCCACGGCCGTTCATCTTCCACAAGCAAGGGCGGTGGCGGCGGCTTCTCGGCGAGGGCGGGGGCCGGCGAGCATCGACGGCGGTCCGACGGGGGTGGCCAGGGGTCGGGCGGCCCAGATCTGGGGCCAGAGGGGCGGGGGCTAGGGTTTTGAAAATTTTTTAAAATCACGGGAGATGATGGAATAAGACTGGAATAAGGTGGAATAAGATTGGGATAAAACTAGAATAGAGGGAATAGGTGGAATGGCGAGAATAAGTAAAAATAAAAAATGCAAAAAAATAAAAAAAAATGGAAAAAATATCCGGACCTGCCTTGGATCCCCATCATTCTCCTTGACCACGAAGAACTCGACTCCGTCGAGTTCGAAAAAAGGAGCACACCCTAATCCACAACTCGCTCTGATACCAAAATTGATGCGGGACGAAAATCGATGTAACCTGGTTATTTGGAAAACATGGAAAAATATCTAACAAACTAGGACCGTGGGAGGGCTAAGAAGCCTCTCGGGACTAGGGCATACTGATACTAAAATCCTAAGATAGATGATCTCTTTTGTTTTCAATTTTCTGGGTGGATGTGGCGAAGGAAGGATGAAGATGGGGGACCAAGAAGTGGAACTCATGGCCCTGAGACTCACTCTAGCGGGGGACGCACACAGAAAGTCAGGGGTCAAAGCCTAAAGCTACCCTCCTGAGGGATCACAGTACCAGCTATCCTGAGCATAAAGCTACCCTCCCGAAGGATCACAGCACCACCTACCCTGAGCTCTCATCGAACCCATAATGCACATAGCAGGGCTCTCACATAGATGTGCTAGGATCGATGACTCAAAGGACACGAGGGGATAAAGAAGACGAGATAGGGATAACTAGGGTGCTCGAAGAATCCATCATCCACAAAATAGGACTCTCACACCCCCCAACGAACCCATATCCACACAATAGGGAACGAAGGCAAACGGGCCTCAGCCCAAAACCAAAACCGAAACCAATGGCTAACCAAAAATTTCATTCAACTCTCTCTAACTATTACAGGGGGAGAGGGGGCCTTTATAGAAAAACCAAAAAACCCTCAGTTTTCTTACCTCCAAGAAAACTAAAAAGGAAAATAAATTACATCAAAATTCATGTTGCATCAAAATTTGCTGATTTGCTCTGAGAAGAGTGTCGGCTTAATGATCTGCTCCAGAAAGCATGCTGCTCTGAAAATTGGACTGCTCTGAAATCCATGCAAACACCAACTCACGACTGTGGAAGGGAAGAATGGTCTCCGGTAGGGCACCAGCGGACGGCCGGGCAGCGGGTGGCGGACGGGCTGGTGGACGGCGAGTGGTGGACGGCTGGCGGCGGGCTGCAGACGAGGCGGCACAAGAATGGCACGGCACACTGGGACATGCCGTTTGGTCTCCCATGGCCGTGGGAGACCTCCTGGGTGCCGGTGAGACCTCCGGTGGCCCAACGAGCGGCGGACTGGCGGTGGCAGGCGGGAGGCGGTGCAGGTGGGCGACGGCACAGGCGGGCGACGGTGCAGGGGTGGCACGGTACACACGCCATGCCGCGTGGTCTTCTTCCCATGGCCGTGGGGCCCAAGGGTGCCGGCGGGGGCCCTCCCAACGGCCAGGCATGAGGCCGCGGCGGCGGGCGGGCGCCGGTTGGTGGCAGGCAGCAAACGGTGGCCGGTGGCAGGCCGGCGGTGGCAAGCGACGACTGTGGCCGTGGGACGTGGGCGACGTTGGTCTTCCCATGATCGTTCATCTTCCACGGGCAAGGGCGTGAGGGCGGGGGCCGCAAGCATCGGTGGCGGTCCGGCGAGGGCGGCCGGGGGTCAGGCGGCCCGAATCTGGGGCCGAGGGGCGGTGGGCTAGGGTTTTGAAATTTTTTTTAAAATCACGGGAAGATGATGGAATAAGGTGGGAATAAGATTGGGATAAAACTATAAGAGGGAATAGGTGGAATAGCAGGAATAAGTAAAATAAAAAAATACAAAAAAATAAGAAAAAGTGAAAAAAATATCCGAACCTGCCCTGATCCCCATCACATAACCTATGAACCACATAACCCTTAGTCGCTTGAACCCCATAGGATCAGCACCCCAGACCCTAGCCAATTTTTCTTTAGCAAATCCCTCCTACTATCCCATTGGTTCACCAAGATGACCTAGAAGAAGAAATATATGAGGCTGACCCAGTTTAGTGAAGGAGTATGAAGATGATGAGTCTATTGTAGATCTAGAGGAAGAAACACCTATAGAAGACCCAGAAGTAGTTGGCTATAACCAAACCCCAATAAAAACCAACCCAAAATTAGTTGAGTCTGAAGTCCAACCAGTTCAACCATGGAGTCCAATCTAGAAACCCTCAAGGTCCTAATTGAATAATGGGCCCAGGAATTTACCCATTTCCAAACCAGTTTACCCAATCCACCACCCTAGAATCGTTGACCCTGACCAAACCCAGGTAGAAGCTAATCCAATATTAGTTGATCCAGTAGAAACTCAGGTAGAAGCCAATCCAGTGTTAGTTGATCCAGTAGATACCCAGGTTGAAGCAACCCTAGAGTTAGCTTACTTTAACCACACCCAACCTATAATGGAAGAACCTTTAAAAGAAGAAGACCATAAGGAATCCAATCCCACTATTAGAGCTTTATCTGAGGAGCCACTAGAAGAAAGCCCAATTAGAGAGCCCAGTCCTTTGATTTATGAACCAGAAGAGTTTATTAGGGACTTAAGCTCTTTAGATCAATGCCCTCTGGATGAAGTCACCTCTTTAACTCCACTTGATCTCTTTCCTGAAATCAACAACCCTTTCTTCCATTATGTAGACCCTTTAGATATGCCTCAAACCCATAAGGTAAATCTCATTAGTATAGGACTCATCCCGAAAAACTTTCTTGTCTCTTAGTTATTTGATTAATCCCAAACCCTTTCCCTACTTTCCACCCAATCATACTAACCCTGAATCCACTTCTTATTTTCTACCATTTTCTGAAACTTCTCCTAATTTTCTCATTATTAGATTGCAAATATAGAAGTCAACATACTGCATACATGCATTGTGCATATTAGGTTTACATCTTACTTCTTGCATACCCTCTGGCATTTAATAAGTATACATAGTAAATTCTCCTGTGCGTGCCATGCTAGGGTCAAACCTAAGAGTTTATAGCCTATTAGTTTTGTCCCTTAGAGTCCAATAAAACGTCCTTTGATAGGGACATCTAGTCGAGTCTATTAGTTATTAGTTGAGTCTAATAAACACACAGCTTGAATTACATGTCTACACCTGCACTACTCTTTGCATAGCACATGCATATGAAAATTAGTCAAAAGCTGAACATAACTAATGAACTAACTAAAACTTGGCTAATTCCCAAAAGAGTAAAGAATTTTGCAGGGAATTTTGTAATTGTAAAGAATTTTCTGCTCGCGAAGCTGGCCCATCCAAGATAATGAATATATGTGGACCCAATGCCTATGTATGTGAGATACTACCTGATTTAGGTATTAGCTCCACCTTCATCATCTCAGATCTTATAGAGTGTAGGGAGCCAGCAGCGATACCTAGCGAGCACCTTGAGCCTATCCCTCCCTTTGAGAGAAAACCCACCCCAGAGTGACCACATATATTGGCCAAATAGTAAGAAAAAGATCGAGAGAATCCTGGACGATCAAGCCATATGTACCTGGAATCATGGCTATCAAAGGTATTTGGTCTGGTGACAAGGTCGGCCAGAATCTGAGGACTCGTGGATCACCTGTGAGGATCTGCAGCACCTCAACCCAGACCTACTCGAGCACTATGAGAGCCAAGTTATCCCACACTCGATGGGGTCGAGATCCTCCCACCCCGAGAGAATTGGTGGGGGCACCAGGATCAGACACAAATTATTGGGCCCTATTTGGTTTACCTAGCCATGTGTCAATTTTTGTAATCAACTAGAATTGAGTCCTGTAATAAGTTGAGGTTAGTTGATTTGTCTCAACCCTGAACCTAGTCATTATTTTGAGTCCTATATATCAGTTATGAGTCCCATATGAGCTCAAATTTTGTACAGAGAAGAGGTTACCATATTTTGGAGTTCCACCAGGCCACATCCAGGAGTCAGAGGCCACTACATCAGCCCATTAGATTTTGTGTGACAACCCAGGATCCAAGATGCTTCCGGAAACCCTGATTCCTTCCAGATGCCCTCCAGATGCCCAGATTCCCTTCCAGATGCTAGAGCATATTCTCAGAACAGGGCATCCATGATTCTAAAGGTCCACCTGCATCCAAGCCCAAGGAAATCAAGTCCAGGTGCCAACCCCAAGCCCTTAAGAAGCAAGATTCCAAGGAATATTCTTGCTACCAAGCTAACAGGCCCTCCCAGCTTCCAAAGGCCCAAAGCCATGCACCCAAGCCCCTTGGGCCAGCCCCTTGATGCTCCTAGAGGCCCAACATACCCCCCTAGGCATCCTTGAAGTGTTAACCAAGTCCAAGAGGTGTCCTTGAGTGGAATAGTCAAAGCATGAAGGAAAAAGGAGAAGACTAGGTCAATTCCAAACCTAATGGGGATTTATTTTTCTAACCTAGCTAGGAAAGGACTTGTATTCCAATTAGGAAGAGGACTTGTAACCCAAGTATAACCATGATTAGTGAGGGCATGGAAACTCTATAAATACCCCACCCCTTTCCCTCTTGTAAGCATCTCTTTCTTATGTATACAACTTGCTGAAATTTTGAGTTATTACCTTGTGCTGGTGTTTTGTTTTGGTTCTTTGGTTGGTGTTCTTGTACTTGGACGAATTCCTTGTTGCCCTAGCTTCCTTCTACACCCTAACTCACTACCATCCAAGACTTCACACATCCAAGAAGAAGTGCCCTAGGCCTCCAAGCAAGGAGGTCTTCAACAAGCTTCGAACAATCATCTTCTAACCGTAATCCTGATTCCTTTCAATCATAGTTTCCTTTTCTTATTTTTTAATTGCTGTTTTGATTAACCTTGATGCTTGTAGGATCCCCGAGGTGCTTTCCCTACCCTGAGGAGGCCTTCTTTACTGCCCGAACCACCCAGATCATCCATCAAATTCAAGGGAAACAAGGCTTCTTCTTCTAGGCTCCGATCAGAGTGCGTGTGAACCCTGCTGCTTTTGAATCTCAATCTCTGACTGGTAAGAAACCTTCCCTTCTCTGATTATCTAATTTAGATGAAGATAAACTATCCTAAACTGGGAGTTTTTCAACTCTCGGGTCCTGGTTATTTCATTAGTTTGCATGAGTTTGCTTGCGATCCGATGATTCTTCGTACTGCTAGTCTTTCTACTAGTTCTTACTTTACTTTGAAAATCTAGCTGACAAATAAAATTTAAAAATCACAAAAAACTTATTTATTATTTTTCTTGCATGTTTAGCAGTCTTAGAGTCATCCTACATCACTTGGTCCTTCTATGCATATTTATTCTTAGTGCACACTATAACATGGCGCCAAGAGTCCATGCCATGTTGGACTCTTCCATAAATCCAAGATAATGCCTAATAAAATCTATATAAATATTGAATTAGGCTGCCCTACTTAGGACCCTACCCAATTTAAATTTTATTTAAATTGGTTTGCCCAAATAGCAAACAAGCTGATCCAATCCAATTGGGTTAGGAGTTGGACTAGCCAACATGTGCTAGTATGTCAATTAGCTAGCCAATTAGAATCCCATGACCATAATAAAAATATAATCGACTTCCTTGTCCAATTTCCTGATGTATGTGATCCTTTGGATTCCATATCTAGCCAGCAGTAGGTCTAGGTTCAAGCTAATTTGATCCAATTGAACCCAATTGACCTAATTAGGTCAAATTGAGCTGACCTAAGTTGCCAATTTGAACCAACTTCCGAATTGACTCATGAATCCTATTGAATTGATCCATGAAAACCTACAAGATATGATTGACATCTAGCAACATATCATGCCTACTCGAAAGATGAGAACTTTGATAGAAATTATCAAAATACTCTTTAGTGGAAAGTTACCGTGTAATTCAATCCTTTGATCTCCCTTTATCCTGATTAAGTGATGGGCATGGATAAATATCAAACCCTAGCACTTAATCCTTTTGAATATCAATTCAATAATGAAAACTTGACCAATGAAAGATTAAAATCCTATCTAATCTCATCATGCTTTGATCAAAGACTTCCTGAGTCATCATTCGAAGAGAACACACAAGATAACTTCTCCTCTTACTAGGAGTGATCGATTTCTTGTTAACCTACTCATTACTTTCATGCGTACAATCCATCATATCCAGAAGCACCCTGTACATGACTTTAATCATCATGAATAAAAATGCACCAAAACATGGGTTCATATATACAAGATACTATGGGAGTCTCATGTCTAAGGACTACATGCACTACTCCCACTCAGAGAACATTACTTTTGACAAGTAAGACATCCATTTGATATACTCTTGTCGGATCAGTTCAGTGGACTCATAACCTAATGAACACCCATATCCTTATATTAGTGTCTCTATACAAGTGGTTGTGAGACTAACCACCCTCTCCATTGAGCATACATAGGATATGCTAGTCTTTCCGAATTCATTGATCCCCAAACTGATGATCCATCGACTAGGAACATTTTAGATTAGGGTTTATAGGGACTTAGGTCTCACCGTTATGATCTCCATCATAATCCTAATTCCATTGCTCTAACCTATGTGGTTCATCATAATCTTATAATTAAAACATAAGACATAGCAAACGATGAATCAAGAATTGCCTTTATCAATCTTGAGTTGGGAGAATGCCACTGATGCAATAATTGCGATTGACTTTCAGGACATAATTTTTTTAGGTTGTTGGGTTACCTCCTAACTAGTGCTTAGTTTAACATCTTCAGCCAGACATATAGTAGCTTAGTTTAGTGTGAATCAGTTAAGATTACTTGATCAATGGTTCAATTTGATGATATTCCTTTGATGTATGGTTTTAATCATTGACCATTTATCATAAAAAAATATCCTATCCTAGGATCAAGAATCTTGACTACACCATAGGGGAACACTTGATTCACTATATAAGGTCCATCCCATCTAGATCTCAATTTTTCATGAAATCAAAGCCTTGAATTAATAACCATAGTTGTTGATTTGGCTTAAAGGTCTTCCTAGAGATGTATTTATCATGAAAGGCTTTTATTTTCTCCTTATAAATGCATGAATCTTCATAGGCCTCTTGTCTCAGTTCATCCGATTCACTTAGCTGTAACATCGATTAGAGCTAGCTTATTTCAAATCAAAAAGTTAATTGCTTGATCATCCAATATGCTTTATGTTCAAGTTCTACCGAAAGATGACATGCTTTTCCATAGACTAGCCTATAGGGAGACATGCCAATAGGGTTCTTTTAAGCTATCCTAAAAGCCCATAATGCATTATCTAATCATTCTGACCAATCTTTACGATCAAGCCTAAAAGTCTTTTGTAGGATGTTCTTGATCTCCCTATTGGATACTTCCACCTGACCACTAGTTTGTTGGTGGTATGGTGTAGCTACCTTAATGTGACCCCATATCTTCATGGTAATATTTGAAACTGGTAGTTCATGAATGGGTACCTCCGTCGCTAATGATGGCACATGAAATTCCAAACCTAGAAAAGATATTCTTTTAAACAAATCTTATAACTACTTTATGGTCATTGGTTCGAGTTGCCATTGCCTCAATCCATTTAGAAATATAATCGATAGCCACCAAGATGTATTCAAAACCATTGGAGGGTGGAAAGGGCCCCATGAAATCAATTCCCCAAACATCAAAGATTTCAACTACCAAGATGGGATTTAATGGCATCATGTCTTTTCTTAAAATATTTTCTAAGGCTTGACATTTGGGACATTCTTGGCTAAAGTATGGGCATCCTTAAATTATGTAAGCCAGAAAATTTCACTTTGCAACACCTTGGCTATAGTTTTTCTACCAGAGAAGTGTCCTTTGCAAGCAAGAGTGTGACAAAAATTTAAGATACTCAGTTGTTTAGACTCAGTGACACATCTATGAATGATCTAATCAACATAAATTCAAAAAAGTTATGGATCTTCCCATAAATAATACTTGATTTAAGCAAAGAATCTATCCTTTTCTTTTTAAACCAACCATCTGGAACTTGTCCAACCACTAAATAATTGACTATATCCACACCAAGGACCTTTTGTAAGAAAACTGCTAGGAGTTGTTCATCAGGAAAAGATTCTTCAATTAATGTAGATTCATAATTTTCCACTAGGTTTCTAGATAGATGGTCTGCTACAATATTTTTTGATCCCTTCTTATCTCGAATCTCAATATCAATTCCTATAGCAGTAAGATTATCTAATCAAGCATGGTTTAGCATATTTCTTTGAGAGTAGGTATCTTAAAGCTGAGTGATCCAAATAAACTACGATCTTGGACCCTAATAAATAAGATCAAAATTTTTCTAAGGCAAACACTATAGCTAGTAACTCTTTCTTAATGGTTGTATAATTCTTTTGGGCTTCATTCAGAGTTATGCTGGCATAATAAATTACTATAGGATATTTGTTTACCCTCTGGCCCAAATAGCTCCTATGGCAAAGTCTGAAGCATCACACATTATTTCAAAAGGTAGTGACCAATCTAGGGGTTGGATGATCGAGGCTTTAGTCATAGCTTCTTTTAAAAATCATAGGACTTAAGACAGTCTTCATCAAAGTTAAAGGGAATATCCTTAGTTAGCAGATTACATAAAAGATGGGATATTTTGAAAAAGTCTTTGATGAAGCAATGGTAAAATCCTACATGACCATGAAAAGATTGAATTTGTTTGACAAAATTGGGTGGAGAAAATTTAGAATTCTATTCAACCTTAGCTCTATCAACCTCAATCCCTCTTTCTGATAGAATATGCCCTAAAATGATCCCTTCTTGAACCAAGAAATGACTTTTCTCCCAACTTAAAACTAGATTGGCCTCGATGCATTGTTTTAGTATCTTCTTAAATTGTTGAGGCAATTGTCAAAAGATTCTCCAAAACTGAAAAGTCATCAATGAAATTTCAAAGAAATCTCCCACCATATCCGAGAAAATCGATATCATGTACCTTTGAAAGGTTGCAAGTGCATTATATAATCTAAAGGGCATTCTATGAAAAGCAAAGGTTCCATAGGGAGAGGTGAAAGTGGTATTTTCCTGGTCTCCTGGATAGATTGCTACTTGATTATATCCGAAGTATCTATCTAAAAGTAAAAATATCATTAGCTAGCTAGTTTCTATTAGAAAATATGTCCCAAAGCCAATTGTCTAGCTTGTAAACAGTTGAGCTATTGTTGTAATTGTAAATGAATATATTGAATAAAATATTTATTCTAGCTGTTCATCCTATTTTATATATTCCTGTAATGAACTCTTGTGTGATGAAGTCCTTAGGACTACTTTGATGTGATATAGAGAGGATATATCATCTAGTCTTTAAATTCGTTCATGACTAAATAATACATTATCACAGGATGATAGTGTATCATGTGTAGGTCATTGTATATCACAGTCATTGGTTATCCTCTTAACCAAGGAGTGTAGAGACACTGGTATGGCATGCAGGTATTGTGTATGACACTTTACTAGATATGACCTATCTATAGAAATTCTTTCTGTCAAAGAGTAGTTCATATTAGGATATGGATATAAGTGTTCCTCTGACTTAAGATCACCATGGTAGCTTGCAAGCAACTCACTATACTTTGATACCGGACTACCCGAATTTCTAATCGATGATGAAAGGTTGCTGGGTACAGTCAAGTACTTGCATAGCAGTGGTTAGATCAAGATGGGATTAACCCCTTTAAAAAAAGTTGGAGTGAATGACTCATTGTCTCAATTGAGTAAAACCTTGACCAGGGTAGTCCTTGTAAGTAGTTACAGAGATTTGAGTTTACGACACGTTGTGATGGACTATTCTAGGGTTGAGCAGTTAAACCCTAAGTCATCCAAGAATTGAGGGTTAAAGGAATGTATTATATGATTATCATATCCATTTGGTTCTTGATAGTTGCTCTGCAACCTTCGACCTATCTGGATGCCAGGGGTCATTTCTAGATAGCGATTTTGGCTAGTAATGCCTGTTTTATTCCAGTAATACCGATTTAGTATTCGAACCTATAGGGTCACACACCATAGAAGCTTTTGATTGACCTAATGGCTATTAAACAATTGGAATCATTTTTGGACTCTTTGGACAATTTGATTGTCCATCTACATTTCGGAGTCGACTAAAGTTATGAGTCAACTTAGTTATAGGAATTTGATGATTTATCAAATGTTGACACATCATGTTATAAATATTATGATAAAGGTTATAATTACTAAATGTTGGTAATCATATGGAGGGTTAGTGGTAATGTGATTGCTTGATTAACTCAATTAGATTGAGCAATCTAGTTTAGGTCAAACCGAATGTGATTCGATTTAAGCTCAGGTTAGATCCAATGTGATTGGGCTGAATTATTGCATCCCATTTCAAATTTAAGTTTGAATTATGAATTCAAATTTTGATTTAAGTTTTAAATTTAGAATTTATGTTGAATTTAAAAGGATGTAACTCCATGGGATTGAATATTTTGTAACCCCGCCATAACTTATGAAACTCTCCCCTTTTCTTCTCCCCCCACTTACCTACATATGGGGGCTTAATGAGAACATGAAGGTGAGTGGTTTTTGAAGTTTATTTGCTAGAAAGTCTTTAAAAAGGAGAGGAAAAAAGGAAAAGAAAGAAGAAATATTGACTCTGGTCTTGATTTGGATGATTGATAAAACACTTAAGTATATATGAATACTAATTATGTGTTTTAGTATGTTCATCAGATCTTAGTACTCATCCATGTTGAATGAAGAAATGCTTGTATTTCAGTTGAAGAGGTCCTTCAAATTCATGGAATTTCAAGTTATAAGGATTTTGGAACATAAGGAAGACTTAGAAAGACTTAAAGTTTGATTTTAGAGAAGTTTTAGCAAGTTTCAGCACTGGCATAAGCAAGTGTCGACTCATGAAGAAGTTCAAGTATCGACTCAAGGCTTGAGAACAAGAAATTACAGAACTGTGAAAATCCAGAATTTTTGTCTTGAGCTGATCCAAGTGTCGACTCACAGAAACCAAGTGTCGACTCACAGAAACCAAGTGTCGACTCACTAGATTCAAGTATCAATACTTGGAGTAACGGCTAGTTTTTTAGAAGTGCAGAATTGATTCCAACTTACTTTAAATGGCTAGTTTTTCATCCCCAATAATCATAAACGGTCATCTATAGTTTGGAGAGCTATATAAATACCAAAAATAAATGGGAAAGTAATCCTGTGGGGTGATTATTGAATATCCTTCAAGAATTCAAGAGTTAAGTGGTTCAAGCCTTCAAGCTTCCAAAGATAAGAGAGTGCATCCAAGTTCACATCATCAAGCTATAATCAAAGGCTTCAACAACTTGAAGACAAGTTCTTCATCAACAATCAATGGCTTCAAAGAGAAACTTACTTTATTTTGGAAAGCTTTATGTATTTTTTACTTTCATTCTTATATTATTGTATCAAGATTTTTGGTGAGCCTTAGAAAATCAAAGAGGTTGTTGGTTAGCCTTTGTGTAAAACCAACATAGGTTGTTGGTGATCCCGTAAAACCAACATAGATTGTTGGTGAGCCCGTAAAACCATCGGAGGTTGTTGGTTAGCCTAAGTTATAAAACTAACAAGGGGTTTTGACTTGTGAGCCCAGGAAAATAAGTTAGATTTTGATTAGTGAGCTCTAATCGATTGTAATCTTGATGATTATAGTGAAATACCCAAGGAGAACCTGGAGAGTGGATGTAGGTTCCTTGGAGTTCATCAAACTACTATATATTCTTATATTTGGATTTCTCTTATTCATTGCTTATTTACTCTTGCATTTACTTTATTAATTCCATTGCATATTTTCATTAAGCACACAAACACTTTGACAAAACACAAGCACTTAATTGCAATTAGCACATACTTGTTGAAATAGTTCAAAAAGTTTTTATAAAACCCAATTCGCCCCCCCTCTTGGGTTGCTTCATCACTGGACAATAATTAGTATTAGAGCCCTGAACCCAAAATCGTTGGTATCTAAACTTGGTGCTTTGCAAAGAATCCAACGGTTTTGAGTTAAAAGATCATGGCAGTCCTAGAAGGTGCTTGTTTTGCTATAGGACATGCAACCAACATACTAGACAAACTAACTCAACACTAGCCTTGACCCGACTCGTTGATGTCCCTAGCCCACTAGGGCAAATTAGGTCTAATTAATTTTAAGATTAAAGGCTTAGGTTCGAATGAGTGGGTGGTGGTTTTGGGCTAAGGAGAGGTTATCAACTCCTTCCCTTATCTTAGATGCTCAAATGCCCTTAAGATGAATTAAGAGATGATCACTCAAAAATAATTGAATTGCAGAAATACAAAATAGAGTTGCAGTAATTTAATCCTCAGAAATCTCACGAAAACCAATAAAACATAAAAAAATAATAAAAATAGTTTCAATTATACTGGTTTCAGAAAAATAAAAATCACTGAATTTTGAGTTACCTGCAATGATAAATAATTCCTGCAACAGGACAATTATGGGCTGAAAACAGAGTACTTCCCCGTTTACAATTCCTGCTACGAAGTTGTAACCCAACGGATCCCCTACATGCCCTAGGAACACCCCGTGGAATGGGAAGAGGAGGTTTGCACCTCGCTTCGTTCCTAGGACCGGACATCCTGGGGAGTCTACTTCGAGCAGACAAAGTAAAAAGAGAGAGACTCAAATAAGCAATCAAACAGAAACCATAGACAGGGCTCTGATACCAAAAATGATGCAGAACGGAAGCTCTGATACCAAAAATGATGCAGAACGGAAGCTCTGATACCAAAAATGATGCAGAACAAAGAACAAAGAAGCGTATGCGGAAGTAAAATTAAGATTAATTCTTTTTTTTATATATATATTTTAGAAATTGGCTTTGACTCAAAGTAAAGTTAA
The DNA here is from genome assembly GCA_021397845.1 of Areca catechu. NCBI lineage: Eukaryota > Viridiplantae > Streptophyta > Magnoliopsida > Arecales > Arecaceae > Areca > Areca catechu. The sequence goes on along the minus strand of CM038051.1, from coordinate 136,189,552 downwards.
ACTAAGTTGAAGGAAACTAGGTAAGGGTTGAAAGCACAATTTAGAAGAAGCTAAGTTATCAGAGTAGTTCAGAAGTAACAGATCGCTGGGGGTTGAGAAACTCCCAGACCTAGGATTTCGCTCTGAACTTTCAACAGGACAGAAATAAAGAGAAGAGATGGTTTACCAACCAGACAGTGATCTTCACAGAATTTGAGTGGAAGAACTCTCTCGAGCAGATTGTTGGATCCTCGGATTCGGCTATCTTTGCAATGGATCCTCCAATACTGGTCTCATGGCTAGGTCGGCTTCTCCTGAACTCAAGATCTGGGAAGAAGAAAAACAAGTTATGGATTCAGATACTCAGGGAAGGATTTACCAGTTCGAAGAACTTGAAGGTTGATGTCGCTGAGATCCGGATTCTCTTGAAGGCTGATTCGACTCCCTCTGGAAAGAGATATGGATCTGAAGTATCCGGATTAGAGCTGGATGCTGGTGGTCGGCCTGGACTTGGAGAGCGAGGCCGTGGGAGGTGGGATAGGCTAGGGTTTGGTGGATTGAAGAGGATGATGGGCAGCTAGGGTTTGGGAGTAGAAGTGGCTAATCTAGGGTTTGGGGTTTGGAGATCTCACACCTCCTCAAGGTTCCTAGGGAACCCGGATTTACTCCCTCACGGAGCTCAACACCTGGATGCAAGTGCAGAAGAGAGAAAACACAGAGTTTGCTCACAAAAAAAAGTTGGTTTCATTCATCAGATTCTTTTCAAACTTACATGGGGGTTTAATTTATAGGCCATTACAAGAGAGTAGGGTTTTACATCTTTCCATGTGGGACTAAAGGAGGGGATCTTCAAATTAGGATATCAATCCCTACTCATATGGCCGGCCAATTAATTCCAAAGTTGATTGAAGCTTCAAAAGGAAGGTGGGTGGCGCCTCCTTGTCTTGACCTCCAAGAAAATATTTTTTCCTTCTATGCTTGGCCTTATCTGGAAGTGTTTGGGTGCCTCTTAACCTTGCCCTCCAAGAGAAAATTTGTTGCCTTTTATATCTGGCTTTAGTTGGAATGATTAGGGCACCTCCTAACCTTGCTTTTCAAGAAAATCTCCTTCCTTTCATGGCTCAACCCTTTTTGGATACCTCATTTTCTTTCTCCCCAAGTTATGGCTCCTTCTAACTTTGTTTTGAGTATTTCTGGCAGGTAATGGCGCCTCCTTGAATTTCTCTCCAAGAGAATTTCTTCCCTTTCATAGTTTGGTTCTTTTGGGAAGTCTTGGGCTGCCCCCTTGATTTGTGGACCCCTGGTAGATTTCTCCTCAATTGGCGCATGAAAGAGGGGAGCTGCTATCTGTGGTGTGGGGACCAAAGCCTGCTGGATAGAGATGTGGCACCCCCTGGACTCAGGCGTATGGCTGGGAGTGTGGCTGGGAGTGTGGCGCCCACTTGCTTGGCCTTGGGAGAAAATGTAACACCCCAGGTTGAAGCCCTAGTCCACTACTGAGTCAACATGACTCAACAAAATAAAAATGCAGGTAATACAGACTCAAACTAAAATTGAGTTGATCAAGTCAACCCTTATTACAAGCCAAAAACCCTAATTCTTCGGGCAAGGTTAATCAGAGATCCAGATGGAGCTCTGAAGTCTTCTTCTGAGTCTGGTGCCCGCACCAATTCTCCCAGGGTGGGAGGAACTCGACCCTGTCGAGTAAGGCTCAAGTTGGCTCTGGTATCTCTCCAAGAGGTCTGGATCCAAATCTTGTGTTCTTCTCGGGAGATCCAAGAGTCATCAGAGTCTGGCCTTCCTTGCTAGCGGACCAAGTATCTTTGGTATCCTCGATTACAAGTAGAGATAACCTGATCATCCAGGATCTTTTCAATCTGCTCTTTCCTCACAGGCCAGTTTGTTGGTGGACACACAAGGTCGGGATCACTCTCAATAACAGGATTAGGTTCAAAAGGCTCACTGGGAATCACAGCTGGCTCCCTGTACTCTACTAGGTCTGTAATGTTGAAAGTAGAGCTATTGCCTAGTTCTGGAGGCAACTCGAGCACATAGGCATTGGATCCTACTCTTTCACTACTCTAAATGGTCCAGCTCCTCTAGCATGTAACTTTCTAACGGTTCCAGGAGAAAACCGCTCAGGCCTTAACCTAATCATTACATAGTCTCTCTCAACAAAAGTTTTGACTCGTCTTTGAGAATCAGCCAACTTCTTATAAGTTTCAAGAATTTCTTTATGCAAGTCCTTTACATGTTATGCAAGTGCATCAAGAGACTTGTGTGTGTGGGCTAATAGTGAAATCAGATCAAGTGGTGTGTGAGGCTTGTATCCATGAACAATTTCAAAGGGACTCTAGCCTATAGACCTATTGATCGAAACATTGAATGCAATTTCAGCCCTGGACAAAATACAAATCCCAATTCCTGGTGCTCTCAATCAAACCAAAATCTGAGCCAAAGCCTAGTAAAGGGTCAAGAAAACTAAACTAGACTGACGACGCATTCCTAAAGAATGGACTTTACTACAAAGGAACCCTAGGTCTAAACCTAACAAACTAAGTCTCTTTAGGTTTGACCTTGGGTCGGAGGAGGGCATGCAGAGCATGAAAACTTATTATGGATGCCTAGTAGGTTCCATAAGGTCTTCCAGAAGTAGGTGGCAAACCTAATAGGTTCTGACACGTGGTTCACTCTAAAGGCTTCGACAAAGTATACTTGGATGGTGTAAGAAGCATTGGAAGTCCTAGAGAAAGGGAGGAGATATGAGGTGGAGTCTCGAATTACCTGTTGACTAAAGGTGGTGACCTGAAGGTTTGAATGGTGATCTATGAGTGTCAACTGGTCATCCTTATGAAAGGAAAAGTTTGCTACTCCCAGGAATGGATCAAGAGATGGTTCGGGAAGTAGCCTAGGACATGTGATTACAATAATTAAGGTTTGTTCTCTAAGCAAATAATGATCCACTTTCTCAAGACTGGATTAGAGAATGATTCATGGAAGGGCCTATGGATGATGACCTCAAGACTTGAAATTTGACCTATGGGTGTGGAAAGGTATACTCTATAGAAGGGTAGGTCAGTCATGCAAAGGAAGGGGTCTGGGGCCATAAGGAGGACTTCTACAGGACTGGGTGAATCAATCCGCTCAAGACAAGGATGTTCAACTGAGATTACGGGAGAGACCTTAGTGGCTGGGCATGGGACAAGGTCCAATTGTAAGAGGCTTGATTCAGTCATCCTAAGGAGAGGATCTACCATAGGGTGGGCAAACTTAAACAGTTCAGTGCAAAGATCTTCAATTGGTACTTGGGGAATGACTGTCATTAAAGAGTACGAACTAATAGCTCGGGCTAACACTATGAGTTCTTCCTGGGGTATTTGACTAAAGGAACCTGGTTCTCACAATCTCTTGAATTTCTGAACTAGGTCCTATCAGTTGGTTGTTTTCCAAGGTCTCCTCAGGTAAGGAACCAATAGTATCAATGTCACATTCTTCAAGTTCTTCCCCCTCACATTCATCAACTAGACTCAAGCCAGCATCATATACTTCCTCGATGCCATCTTCAATGGGTTTCGGGTCAGTGGTAATCAGGTCAACTGATTCTAGGCTTGTCATACCTAACCATTCTTCCACATTGGTAGGCTTGGGTTCTCCCTCATTAATGTCATCCTTAGGATTCTTACCACTTAGCTGTGCACAAGCCAGTCCTATGCATGGGCACTGACTAGATTTATGGCCTCTTTCTCCACAAAACAAATATTCTTGCGATATAGGAACCTGGGTCACACTGGGTTTCAAGCTAGTAGAGACCTTACTTGGGCATGGGTGTGGATCTAAATGGTTTGATCTAGAAGACTTGGGTTGTTGAGTGACTGGTCTAGAATATTGTAAGGACCTCTCATAGACACGATCCACACTATAGATATCATGGTTAGGCTTCCTAAGGTTATGCTCGGGATCACGGTATAAGGTCCTCCTAGGCTCCTGGCATGGATGAGGTTGGGGCCTATTAAATTTTGGATCAGGGGTCCAATTTTGATGTCTACATTTCTCAAGTACTAGGACTCGATCCCTAAATTGGGAAAAACCCTCATTCATGTCCTAACTCAATTTGGTCATACTTTCGGTAAGATTTCTAACCATGGCCTCTAAATCTGGTTGGGTTTGACTAGGTTGGTAGGGTACACCATTCCGGGTAGACATGATGATGCAAGCAAGCACACAGAATGTGACTAGACTAAAGCGACTACTGGCTAACTAGACCTAGAGCCCAAACTAGATGCCCAATCAGAGTGGCAAGCTAGCCTGTTGTAACTCGGAACCCAGCCAGGCAGGTGTAAGGGGAGTGTTAGGTCCCTAAATGCCAATCCTAGACACCAATCAGAGATTGGCCGGGTAGGCGGACCAGCACATAAGCCCTTCGGGATGGAATCCCTGAACCACCATTCTAGACACTTAGTACAAAGCACACACAGAGTAACTAGACAAACTGACTCAACACTAGCCTTGACCCGACTTATTGATGTCCCTAGCCACTAGGGCAAATTAGGTCTAATTAATTTAAGATTAAAGGCTTAGGTTCGAATGAGTGGGTGGTGGTTTTGGGCTAAAGAGAGGTTATCAACTCCTTCCCTTATCTTAGATGCTCAAATGCCCTTAGATGAATTAAGAGTGATCACTCAAAAATAATTGAATTGCAGAAACACAAAAATAGAGAGTTTCAGTAATTTAATCCTCAGAAATCTCACAGAAACCAATAAATCATAAGGAAATTATGAAAAATAGCTTCAATTATACTGGTTTCAGCAAAGCAAAAATCACTGAATTTAGAGTTACCTGTAGTGATAAATAATCCTGCAACAGGATAATTACGGGCTGAAAATAGAGTACTTCCCCGTTTACAATTCCTGCTACGAAGTTGTTGTAACCCAACGGATCCCCTACACGCCCTAGGAACACCCCATGGAATGGGAGAGGAGGTTTGCACCTCGCTTCATTCCTAGGACCAAACATCCTGGGGAGTCTACTTCGAGCAGACAAAGTAAAAAGAGAGAGACTCAAACAAGCAATCAAAATAGAAACCCTAGACAGGGCTCTGATACCAAAAATGATGTAGAACGGAAGCTCTGATATTAAAAATAATGTAGAAAAAAGAACAAAGAAGTGTATGCGGAAGTAAAATTAAGATTAATTCTTTTTTATATATATTTAGAAATTGGCTTTGACTCAAAGTAAAGTTAAACTAAGTTGAAGGAAACTAGGTAAGGGTTGAAAGCACAATTTAGAAGAAGCTAAGTTATCAGAGTAGTTCAGAAGTAACGGATTGCTGGGGTTGAGAAACTTCCAGACCTAGGGTTTCGCTCTGAACTTTCAACAGGACAAAAATAAAGAGAAGAGATGGTTACCAACCAGACAGTGATCTTCACAGAATTTGAGTGGAAGAACTCTCTCGAGCAGATGTTGGATCCTCGGATTCGGCTATCTTCGCAATGGATCCTCCAATACTGGTCTCGTGGCTAGGTCAGCTTCTCCTGAACTCAAGATCTTGGAAGAAGAAAAATAAGTGATGGATTCAGATACTCAGGGAAGGATTTACCAGTTCGAAGAACTTGAAGGCTGATGTCGCTGAGATCCGGATTCTCTTGAAGGCTGATTCGACTCCCTCTGGAAAGAGATATGGATCTGAGTATCCGGACTGGAGCTGGATGCTAGTGTCGGCCTGGACTTGGAGAGCGAGGCCGGGAGGTGGGATAGGCTAGGGTTGGTGGATTGAAGTGGATGATGGGCGGCTAGGGTTTGGGAGTAGAAGTGGCTAACCTAGGGTTTGGGGTTTGGAGATCTCACACCTCCTCAAGGTTCCCTCATGGAGCTCAACACCTGGATACAAGTGCGAAAGAGAGAAAACACAGAGTTTGCTCACAAAAAAAAGTTGGTTCATTCATCAGATTCTTTTCAAACTTACATGGGGGTTTAATTATAGGCCATTACAAGAGAGTAGGTTTTACATCTTCCCATGTGGGACTAAAGGAGGGGATCTTCAAATTAGGATATCAATCCCTACTCATATGGCCGGCCAATAATTCCAAAGTTGATTGAAGCTTCAAAAAGGAAAGTGGGTGGCGCCTCCTTGTCTTGACCTCCAAGAAAATATTTTTTTTCCTTCTATTCTTGGCCTTATCTGGAAGTGTTTGGGCGCCTCTTAACCTTGCCCTCCAAGAGAAAATTTGTTGCCTTTTATATCTGGCTTTAGTTGGAATGATTAGGGCGCCTCCTAACCTTGCTTTTCAAGAGAAATCTCCTTCCTTTCATGGCTCAACCCTTTTTGGATACCTCATTTTCTTTCTCCCCAAGTTATGGCTCCTTCTAACTTTGTTTTGAGTATTTCTGGCAGGTAATGGGCGCCTCCTTGAATTTCTCTCCAAGAGAATTTCTTCCCTTTCATAGTTTGGTCTTTTGGGAAGTCTTGGGCCGCCCCCTTGATTTGTGGACCCCTGGTGGATTTCTCCTCAATTGGCGCATGAAAGAGGGGAGCTGCTATCTGTGGTGTGGGGACCAAAGCCTGCTGGATGGAGATGTGGCACCCCCTGGACTCAGCGTATGGCTGGGAGTGTGGCTGGGAGTGTGGCGCCCACTTGCTTGGCCTTAGGAGAAAATGTAACACCCCAGGTTGAAGCCCTAGTCCACTACTGAGTCAACATGACTCAACAAAATAAAATGCAAGTAATACAGACTCAAACTAAAATTGAGTTGATCAAGTCAACCCTTATTACAAGCCAAAAACTAATTCTTCGGACAAGGTTAATCAGAGATCCAGATGGAGCTCTGAAGTCTTCTTCTGAGTCTGGTGCCCGCACCACAATCTATTAGTTATTTTCTTTGAAAAGTTATAGTTAATGGTCCTCATATTCCTTCCATTTTGGTTAATAGCATTTCCATTCCAAAGCTTGAAAATGATTGGAATGAATATAACATTAAGTAATCTGTAATTAATGCTAAAGCAATAAACTTGCTTTACTGTGCATTGGACTCTAATAAATTTAATAGGATTTTTACATGCACATCAGTGAAGGAGATATAGGACATATTTGAAATTACTCATGAGGGTATTCTTCAAGTGAAAAATATTAAAATTAATATGCTTGTTCATTCTTTTGAAATATTTGAAATGCTACATTTTGAATCTATATCTGATATGTATACCAGATTTATGACTGTTGTAAATGAATTGAAAAGTCTTGGCAAAGTCTATACTAATGCTAATTTGGTTAATAAAATTCTTAGATCTTTGCCAATATCATGGGATCCAAAGGTAATGGTGATCCAAGAAGCCAAAGATATTAATACCCTATCTTTGGAGGAGCTTATTGGTTCACTCATGACCCATGAGTTAAATTTATGGCACAAAGAAGTGGTTGCTGATCAAGAGAAGAAAAAGATAATAGCCTTAAGGCCAAAAAGAAATTCAAGGCAATGATGGCAACTTGGAGCGATAGCGAAGATTCAAGTTCAGATGATGAACAAGAAGTTGCCAATCTTTGCTTCATGGTAAATAAGGAAGATGTATGTTCTGAAAATAAATATGATTTTACCTTTGATGAATTACATGATGCATTTAATGATCTTGTGCATGAATACAAAGTATTAAAAATGAGCACAAGAAACTAAAAAGACATGTAGATTCTTTTTCTCTTGAGAACACCAATCTTGTCAATAAAAATCATGATTTAAATATCAAGATTTATGTTTTAGAAATTGATAAGAATAATCTTTCTAAAGAAAAAAATTTTAAAAAAGAAAATTTTGATTTGAAAGAGTTATGCAATAAATTCTCAAATAAGAAAATATTTTATTAAATGAAATAGAAATTCTAAGAGAACCCAAGATTTTTATATCAAATGATGAGTTTTAAAGAAAAACAAAAATCTTGAGTAGAAAAATAAGAATTTCTATGTTGATGCATCCTCCATTCTGACTTGCTTTAAATGTTGTAAAATTGGGCATAATGTATATCCTTGTAAATTAAAAAAAATTTGGGTTCCAAAAGGAACCATATTTACTAACCTAAAGGATCCAAGAAAGTTTAGGTACCAAAATTATCCACCTATTGTATTTTGTAGGAATGTCTTGCAGCCCAAAGAAAAGAAAACAATTGAATAGTGGCTGTACAAAACAACATGAAGAAGTGGACAAGTTACATTTTGGACTAAATGGTAAAGGAAAGATTATACATATTAGTAAATTCTAAACATTTTCTTTCATAATTGAAAATGTAGTTGAATGTTTATTATCAATGTTTCATCAATTACTTTGAAAACTATTTTAAATGATTAATTAGAATCAAGTTTAGACTTATAATCATTGGTTATGATCATGAACTTTTTGATGTTGATGAATTTCATGCTATCATGATTAAACTCGTGATTATAAGACCTTCACTTGATTTTGATTTATGTATCTTAAATTACTTCATGAAAAAAATTTAAAGTTGCATATTGTTTAGAAAATTATTTCAATTGATTAATTAAAATCAAGTTTAGACTAATAGTCATTGGTTATGATCATGAACTTTTTGATATTGATGAATTTCATGCTCTTATAATTAAACTTGTAATTATTAGACTTTCACTTAATTTTGATTAATATAGTTTTAAACTATTTCAAGCGAAATATTATGATTTATGTGTTTTCATTTTTGGTCTCCATGCTTAGACTAGAAATAATTTGGATCAAGACTAGAACTGGTAGTTAAAGATTACATTTAAGAAGAAGGTATGTATATTGAAAAATCCTTAATCCAGTAGCTAGACTTAGTATCATATTACTTCTAGCATTTATATGGATATCAAATCATTTCAAATAAATTTGAAATCATGCTATAAGCTTTTAAATGATCAATTCTTTGTATTTTGAAAATCTTGTATATCTTAAAAATTTAAATCTTTGATTTCAGATTTAGTATTTTTGTTCATATCTCAAATTGTCTGAAATTATGATGCTTATGCTTTCATATTTTATTCCTTAATGAATGCATATTTTAAGGGAGAATAATATTCAAGGGGAGCATCCAAAGATTTGTTATCATTATATACATATGATGCTTTAAATATTTTCTTGATATCATGCTTTACTTATATTGCTCTAATACTCCTCCTTGTTTTCAAATCTAATCCTTTGAGGGGAGTTACATTCAATTGGTATCAAGATTTATTAAGAATCTAAAAAAGGAGAGAGAAGAGCTTCTAGTAACTACTTCAGATTAGGTTAGTCACCTTGGCCGTCGGTCATAGGAGCTAAGTAGGATTTAAAGACCCTCTCTTTCCATTTACTGGGGTCTTTTATGACGTGTTAGGGTACCACTGTGGCCTTATCCCATGAACAATGAGGTGAATGGGTTGTTGCCTTAATCATACCTTGGTTATGCATATTAGAGCTAATATACATTGAATTATTTTTTACATGTGCATCTTATTTTGTGGTATCATGTTTAATTAGTATCATATTTAATTGGTATCATGATTAATTGATTTCATGTATTGATTTTGATGATCTACTTGGTATTCTTTCCACCTTCGTTCCCATTTTGTATTGCCTTTCACCCTTTTTCATGATGACAAAAAGGAGAAGAAAAATGTTAAGTATGAAAAGGAAAAAGAAATGATAAACATGAAAAATTATATAAGAAATGAAAGAAAATGCAAAAGGGGGAGAAGAAAGCAAAATGTTTTACTCTTTAAGGGAAGAATTAGCAAGGGGGAGAATGTTTAAAAATTTTGAATGATTTTTAAAAATGTTTAGAAATCATATTTTAAGGGGGAGCTTGACACTTATTGATTTTGAGCTTACATATTTATCTTATTATTAATCTTTTTAAGAATACCTTATTTATATACTTAAAGGTTTGTCATCATCAAAAAGGGGGAGATTGTTGACTTTGGTCTTGATTTTGATGATTGACAAAATACTTAAATATATATGAGTACTAATTGTATGTTTTAATATGTTCATCAGATCTTAGTCCTCATCCATGTTGAATGAAGAAATGCTTGTTTTTCAGTTGAAGAAGTCCTTCAAATTCATGGAATTTCAAGTTATAAGGACTTTGGAATATAAGGAAGACTTGGAAAGACTTAAAGTTTGATTTTGGAGAAGTTTTAGCAAGTTTCAGTACTGGTACAAGCAAGTGTCGACTCATGAAGAAGTTCAAGTGTTGACTCAAGGCCTGAGAACAAGAAAAATATAGAACTGTGAAAATCTAGAGTTTTTGCCTTAAGCTGGCCCAAGGTCGACTCACAAAAACCAAGTGTCAACTCACAGAAACCAAGTGTTGACTCATAGAAACCAAGTGTTGACTCACAGAAATTAAGTGTCGACTCACCAGATTCAAGTGTCGACACTTAGAGTAACGGCTAGTTTTTCAAAAGTACGGAATTGATTCCAACTTGCTTCAAATGGCTAGTTTTTTATCCCCAACGATCATAAATAGTCATCTATGGTTTGGAGAGCTATATAAATACCAAATGTAAATAGAAAAACAATCCTTTGGTGAGATTATTGAATTTCCTTCAAGGATTCAAGAGTTGAGTGGTTCAAGCCTTCAAGCTTCCAAAGATAAGAGAGTGCATCCAAGTTCAATCATCAAGCTGCAATCAAAGGCTTCAATAACTTGAAGGCAAGTTCTTCATCAACAATCAAGGGCTTCAAAAAGATACTTACTTTATTTTAGAAAGCTTTATTGTATTCTTTACTTTTATTCTCACATTATTGTATCAAGATTTTTGCTGAGCCTTGAAAAACCAAAGAGGTTGTTGGTTAGCCTTTGTGTAAAACTAACATAGGTTGTTGGTTTTCCTGTAAAACCAACATAGGTTATTGGTGAGCCCGTAAAACCATCAAAGGTTGTTGGTTGCCTAAGTTATAAAATCAACAAGGGATTTTGACTTATGAGCCCAGGAAAATAAGTTGGGTTTTGATTAGTGAGCTCGGAAAACTAATTGACTGTAATCTTGGTGATTATACTGAAATACCCAAGGAGAACTTGGAAAGTGGATGTAGGTGCCTTGGAGTGTACCAAACAACTATATATTCTTGTATTGTGATTGCTTTTATTCATTGCTTATTTACTCTTGCATTTACTTTGTTAATTCTGTTGCATATTTTAGTTAAGCACACAAACACTTTGATAAAATATAAGCACTTAATTGCAATTAGCACATACTTGTTGAAATAGTTTAAAAAGTTTTTATAAAACCCAATTCACCCCCCCCCCCTCTTGGGGCTTCATCACTAGGCAACAAGAAAGCTTGGAATCTTTATGTGGGGAAGAAAGGTTTGGGTTTGGGTGTGTGCTGTCTAGTGTTCTAGGCTTGGGAAGAGTTCTTGAGTGCACTTCCTACATCCTCCATAGTGCATCTTCATCTCCTGAAGCATCCCGAAGAAGAAGAAGAGTCCATAAGCCAATTTGTTCCGGCGAAGCTAGCACTTCAAAGGAAGAAGGTTAAGAAAGAACTCCGGTGTGGATTACCTGTAGAGGCTAGATACGTGTGCAGCTTTCAGAGAATTATCTTCCTTGATGAGCTTTTCCTCAACCCAACGAGTGTCATATCAGATTAAAGGTAAAGCTCTTGGTGAGTTTTTTAAAGAAGTGTTCTTGGTATGTGCATCGAATATAGAATGATTCTATGTGATGCACAACTTTGTGTGCTTGTATTTTCTTTTATTTACATGTTAATATTCGTACATGATCCTGTTTGTAGGCCTATATTAGAAATGTTCTAATATTATATGTTGATTAATATGATTAATATAGTTTTTTGCTACAATGCAAGGTTAAATAATTTTAAAGTTGCATCACTATTGCCTACATAATGTTTCCTTATAATGGTATCAGAGCTAGGTTCATTTGTACGATTATTTAACTTGTAGATATGAAATCTTAGTTTCTTTTCATAGAGAAAGTACTTGGATTAAGGTGAATTTGCCATGGCCATCCGGTCACAAGAGAGAAGTAGGGTTTAAAGGCACTCTCTTCCCATTCAATGGGGTTCTATGGCGTGTACTGGTGCTTCTTGCATCATGATCTTATGAAAAAGAAAAGTGAAAGGTTTAGTAGATTAAAATAGTTTTAATCTTGTATGTTAGATCTTTAATTTGTTTAGATATGATCTGATACAATTATATGATCTAAATCCACTGAAAAGTTTAGTGAAAATCTTTGAATGTTTTGTAAAATTGTTTCACATATTTGAAATTGTTTCAAATAAGAAGTGATTATTGAAAATGTTTTAATTAGAATTGATAAACTTAATTATGAATTAAGTTGTCTAATAACCTTTTAAGATTTAGGAATGTGATTCAAAAATCTTGAGACATGATCATAACCTTAGGTTAATTGGGTTAGCTATAATTAGTTCTTAATTAGGTTAGACCTAAGTTTAGATGAAATGGATTAAATAGAGAATAAGTCTAATCAAATATTGTATTAGGTCTCTTCTCTATAGATCACTCTAATTAGTTAGTTTGATCGGTCCATACATCTAAATGACTTGATTTTTGGCTTCGTGGTGAGCCCGAGTCTTTAGGTTGGTCTAATTGAGTCTAGTAAACCAATTGGTGTCTAAGATAAGTCTGGCATCTTGATCAAGGTTCTTTGGGGCTAACTCTTACCTGACCAACTCAATATTAGTGTCAAAGGCAAGAGGCTTACTTGGTGCAACCCATCCCTTGATCTCACTTACCTGACCAATGTGGTGAACCAGAATTGATTGGATAACTTGTTCATTCGAGTTAACCCATGTCAACTAAGGTTAATCAATCATGACTGGTTATTAGGTACCCAAGGACCAATTGATCATGAGCCCCTTTATGAGCTAGTGGGAGGTTTCATGATTACGTCCATATCTTCTCTTAATGTGTCATAATGAATTAAATCCTCTAAATTATTAGGTCCTTTAAAAGGCAAAGTTATAGGATAACCTAGTCTTAGCCTCCCATTAAGTGGATAGTAATGAGCCCATTAGTTGGGTGATCATCGGCATATCAAAAGATCGGGTGGTCATCAGGCTGGTGGAATTGCCATTCATATAATTTATGGCTCAGTGCAACTATCTTAACAAGTGGTCAGGTTAGCCAGCCAAAATCGGGCTTGATCATTCGTTAGTTAGAAGCATTGAATTTGATCATGTTAATGGTTGGACCTAACTAGGACCTTCAATTGGAGGCCCAAAGGCCGATTGATTGGCACCCTAGGTTAAAAATATTTACTAGAAATTGCTTCGAGAAGAAATTGGTTATGAATCTACCTTTAGATGCACATGGGTTGGCCGGCCAAAGTCGGGCTCATGTGTAATCTATTGGATTCTAGTACCCGCTAAGGAGTAAGTGTTATTCTTCAGATTGAAGTATAGAGGCTACCAATCTGCACAAAATAGTGGGAGAAACCTTTAGACTAAAGTCCATGTCTTTAGGATGTTAATAATTCATATACACTAATATTTTTGGGGGTTATCCTTTCAGATCATGTCTACCAGTCTATCACTCTAATCATTGCTTGACAATGATAAACTTATGGGTCCCAACTTTGATAACTGGTATCGAAGACTCGAAATAGTTCTGGAGCATGAAAGGATCCTATATGTGATAGCGGATCTTGCACCTGAGGAACCTGCTGCCAATGCCTATACTGCAGTCAGGGATGCTTATCAGAAGTGGCTCTCTGATCATACTACGATATGATGTATTATGTTCATGGTGATGAACGATGAGTTCAGTCGCAGGTTCGAGGAAGCCCAGCCTTAGGAGATCCTTCAAAAGTTAAATGAGTCTTTTGGCACACATGATGATGTTGAGCGGTACAAAATTTTCTCTACCATTTTCAGCACTCAGATGCATGATGGAGCATCAATCACTGATCATGTACTATACATGATCGAGTTGATTGAGCATTTAGGCAAGCTCGGATTTCTCTTGCATGAGCAGCTAGGGAAAGATGCGATTTTGAATTCTTTGCCTCCCTCCTACTTGGACTTTCTCAATCACTACAGATTGAATAGGCCTGTAGTAAACTATCATGGTTTGTTGGGTTTACTGCAGATCTATGAGAAAGATCATCAGCTTAATAAAGGGTTGGTGAACCTAGTGGGAGGCAGTGAGGCAAGACATCATCCCTTTGGGAAAGGAAAAAAGAAAAAGAATAAATCCAAGAAGGTGCAAAGTGATGGACCTAGCCAGATGAGGAAGAAGGCTGATCAAAGTAAGGTAGAGTACTTCTATTGCAAAAAGCAGGATCATTGGAGGAGAAACTATCTTGCCTACCTTTCTACTCTTGACTCAAACAGGTCGAAGAAGAGAAAGTAGCAAGCTATTGCTGCACAAGGTAATTATATGATAACATCTTATAATTTCTCTATATGTAATACTACTAATTGGGTATTGGATACCAAAAGTTCGATTCATATTTGCAATTCTTTGCAGGAACTTCAAGTTAGTAGGAGATTCAAGGATGGTGATAAATTCCTGAATATGGAAAATGGAAGTCAAGTTCCAGTCCTAGCATTGGGAGTTATCAAGCTAGTTTTTTAGTCTTGTAATGTTATTTTTAATGACTGTCATTACTATCCATCTTTTCTTATGAATGTCATTTCTGTAGGCCAGCTGGCCAATGAAAATTATGAGTTTTCAATAAAGAATGATATTTTTTCTATCATTGTGAATGGTGTGAGACTTATGGATGGACGTTTGAGTAATGGTATATACTTACTATCATGACCTGTTACAGCAATGACAACTTCTTGCAAATACCCTAGGATAGATAATGTCAGTGATACTTATCTCTGAAACTGTAGGCTATGTCATATTAATAAGAACAGGATCAACAAGTTAGTTGGAGAAGGTCTCCTGAATATCAGTGATTGTGAATCACTGCCAACTCGTAAATCTTGTCTTGTTGGTAAAATGATCAAATTACCTTTTACTAGAAAAGGTGAGCGACCCAATGATATTCTTAGTTTGGTACATACTGGTGTATGTGGACCAATGAATATTAGTGCCAGAGGTGGGTATAACTATTTCATTACATTTATAGACAACCTATCTAGGTATGATTATGTCTTCTTAATGAGACATAAATCCGAGTCATTTGAAATGTTCAAACGATATCGTAATTGTTGACCCCATAAGTGATTTTGATGATAACCAAACATTGGAGCATGCACATTTATTTCTAACAACTCTTCAAGTGGTTTACAAGTTTTTATAGGATGATTTATTTGGTCAAACTTTAACTCCTACATCTTTAATTCTTATTTTGAGTTGTGTTGTAATCTGGTTTTGTAAAAAAGAATCCAATGAAAAAGTTAAGAAAAAATCATGTAAAAGGGTTACTTTTGTGTGTGTGCCTTAGAATTATTTTGAGTTGGTTTGCTTAAAAAGTTTAAAAGTGTTGGTGAGAGTTTTCTTTAAGTTTAATTGCAAAAATCCTGAAGAAGTTGCTCGAGCCGACCCAGCATGTTGAAGAGCCGACTCCACCTCATGGCATGCATCAAGGATTCTGGTACGTAGCAATATGAGCCGACTCGAAGGTAACTGAGCCGACTCCAGTAAATCCGAGTCAACTGGAATAAGTCCAAGCCGACTCCTCCAAAGTCTAGTTTTTGAAAATTTCTGAGAACAGCCAGGCGAGCCGACTCGAACCAGAAAGAGCCGACTCTGCTAGACCTAATTTTGAAGACCTGACAAAGCGAGCCGACCTGAACTGCAATGAGCCGACTCTTCCAGAGTCATGATTTCAGAACATGAGAAGAAGAGCCAACCAAAGTTCAAGAGAGTCGACTCTCGAGTTCAAGATTTTCAAAGACAGAAGTTCGAGCCGACTCGTCTAGAGTGAAGTTTTGCACCTTAAGACAAAGAGCCGAATACACTGAAGGATTGGTGACTCGACCTATCGACTCGAAGGATCCGAGCCGACTTGAAGGAATCCGAGTCAACTCGAATATTGCTTTCAAGTATCTAATGGCTAGTTCCAGATTTTGTTTTTGAATGCCAAAAAGTGCTCCAATTTCAAGTATCTAATGGCTAGTTCCAGATTTTGTTTTTGAATGCCAAAAAGTGCTCCAATGGTCATATGTCACATCCCAATGGTTTACAACATCTCAAACTACCTTGGAGTGATAGAAGACCTTATATTTGAGGGATTTGAACTTCTCTCAAGTAAGAATTAGAAAAGTTTTTCAAAGAAAAGAAAGCTTCATTGAATATCCTACCTACCAACAAGAAGAGAGCACAAGAGCATTCAAGTCAGTCTTCAAGCCTTCACCAACTTTGATCTGAAGCTTGAAGCAATTTAGAAAGAAGCCACTAAAGCAATTAAAGCTCATTCAAGTGCATCCAAGTGGACTTCTATCAAGCTGCACCGACAACTATCCAACAAATTGAGTTTGTCATTTATTATTGCATTTATTTCAATTCATTTTTAAATTGTTGGGTTATTGGTGAGCCCGATTGAAAAAACAAATAGGTTCTTGGTGAGCCTTTGATAAAAACCAAGTGTTGAGTTCTTGGTGATCATGATAAACCAAGTTAGGTTCTTGGTGATCCTGTGAAAACCAGGTTGGGTTTCTTTGGTGATCCTGTTCAAAACCAAAGGGTGTTGGGTTTCTTTGGTGATCCCATTAAAACCAAAGTATAGAGGTTTTGGATTGCGATCATGTAAAACAATCCGACTGTATTCGGGTGTGAATATAGTAGAAATCCCAGTGGTATCTTGGGTAGTGGACGTAGGAGCTTGGTTGCTCCGAACCACTATAAATCTTGTGTTTGTGTTGTGCTTTCTTGATTTCATTTAGCTTCTGCAACTCTTTATTTTGCCGCATCACCTAACACTTTAACAGGGATTTTAATTACACATTATCTGCTTTAAATTTTTTAAATTCTCAATTCACCCCCCTTTGGGTAGCCACCTGGGCAACAGTAATGAAGTAGACAAACTGGGAAGTTTATTAAAACCCTTCGATCAGATCGAGGTGTGAGTATCTTTCTGGTGAATTTCTGACTTATCTTGAAGAGAATGGGATTCTTTCTCAATGGACTCCTCTAGGGACACCTTAGTTAAATGGAGTGTCTAAAAGGAGGAATTGGACTCTATTAGATATGGTCCGATCCATGATGGGCTTAGCCACTCTACCTATATCCTTTTGGAGATATGCTCTTGAGTCAGCATGTTATCTTCTGAATAGGGTTCCTAGTAAATTCGTTGATAAAACTCCATATGAGATATGGACTGGGCGTAAGCCAACACTTTCATATCTTCGGATTTGGGGGTGTGTTATATCAAACATTTACAGATGGATAAACTTGGACCTAGGTCTGACAGCTGCCTCTTTATCGGGTATCCAAAGGAGTCTAAAGGGTATTTCTTCTATCTACCTGAGGAACATAAAGTGTTCATCAGTCTTAGGGCTACCTTTTTGGAAAAGGAGTACCTTATTGAAGGACTCGAGCTACTGAGGCTGAACTTGGGGAAGTTCAACAAGTAGGGGAAACAACACATTCTATGACCATTATAAAACTAGATTTGATAAGATCTGAGCCTATTATGCAACCATTAAGGAGATTCAGTAGAGTACCACATCAGCTGGATAGATACTATGATTTTCTGGTCCGAGATGGTGATCTTGTTGAGCTCGATGAGAACAACGAGGATCTGATCACCTATATAGATGCAATGCAGAGGTCTAACTCAAAGAAATGGCTTGAGACCATGAAATCCAAAATGGAGTCCATGAAAATCAACAATGTGTGAACATTGGTTAATCCACTGAAGGCATAAAAACCCATTGGGCACAAATAAATTTTCAAGAGAAAGAGGGGCACGGATGGGCATGTGGAGACCTATAAAGCCTGTCTGGTTACCAAGGGATATCATCAATGTTATGGCATAAACTATGACAAGACATTTTTCCTTGTGGCAATGCTCAAGTTTATTTGGATTATGCTTGCTCTAGCAGCATATCTAGACTATGAAATCTGGCAAATGGATGTCCGAACAGCTTTCCTAAATGGTGAGCTAGCAGAGGAGGTGTATATGATGCAACCTAAAGAGTTCACATCCATAGATGAGTCTAAGGTGTGAAGATGTAGAGGCCATTTATGGACTGAAGTAGGCATCTCGGAGTTGGAACATGCATTTTGATAAATGTATCAAGATGTATGGCTTCGTTAGAAATGGAGAAGAACCCTGTATATATAAATGGGCTAATGGTTCTATAGTTGTATTTCTTTTTCTGTATGCAGATCACATTCTCTTAATCGAGAATGACATTCTTGCATTACAGGGAATAAAGATCTGGTTATCATCTCAATTTTCTATGAAGGACTTGGGTGAAGCTTCTTATATACTTGGTATGAAAATCTATAGAGATAGATCTAGGAAGCTTTTGGGATTGTCTCAATCTACGTACATAGATACTGTGTTGAAACGGTTTAGCATGGAAAATTCCAAGAAAGGCTCTCCTGATAGGCCATGGAATTATTCTTTCCAAGAAGGATTGTGCGACAACTCCTGAGAAGAGAGAGCGTATGCATAAGATTCCATATGCTTCAGTAGTGGGTTCTATCATGTATGCCATGACATGTACTAAACCATACGTGGCATACTCACTAAGGGTAGTGAGAAGATACCAGTTTGACCCAAGTGAGGCATATTGGAAGGTAGTAAGGACTATCCTTAAGTATTTATGAAATACTAAAGACTAATGGCTAATTTATGGAGAACCTGACTTAAAACTTGTGGGGTATACTGATTTCAGTTTTCAGTTAGAGTTAGATAGAGATGACAGCAAGAGTATATCCGGATTTGTATTTACCCTGAATGAAGGAGTTATCTACTAGAAAAGTTTCAAGCAGCATACAGTAGTAGACTCAGTATGCAAAGCAGAGTACATTGCAACATCAGATGCCACAAAGGAGGTTGTATGGTTGCAGAAGTTCCTAGGCAAACTAGGAGTGGCACCTTTCTTGGATGGTCCTATTTCGATGTATTATAATAGTACTGGAGCCATTGCTCAAGCCAAAGAGCCAAAGTCCCATCAGCATACCAAGCACATTCTACGTCGCTACCACCTTGTACGAGAGATCGTGGAATGAGGTGACATCAAACTTATGAATATAGATGGAAAGGAGAATCTGGCCCCTTCACTAAAGCCATTGGAGTTTAAGAGTTCAACGATTATAAATGGAAGATGGGAATACAATTCTATTTTGATTGGCTTTAGTCCAAGTGAGAGTTGTTGGAAAATGTATCCCAAAGCTAATTGTCTAACTTGTAGACAGTTAAGCTATTATTATAATTGTATATGAATATATTAAATAAAATGTTTATTTTGACTGTTCATCATATTTTACATCTTCCTGTAATGAACTCTTGTGTGATGAAGTCTTTAGGACTACATTGATATGATATAGAGAGGATATATCATCTAGTTCTTAAATTCATTCATGACCAAATGATACATTGTCACAGGATGATAGTGTATCAAGTGTAGGTTGTTGTATATCACAGTCGTTGGTTATCCTTTTAACCAAGGAGTGTAGAGATACTGGTATGGCATACAGGTGTTGTGTATAACACTTCACTGGACATGACCCATCTGTAGAACATTTTTCTATCAAAGAGTAGTTCGTATTAGGATATGGATATAAGTGTTCTTTGAATTGAGATCACCATGGTAGCTTGCAACTAACTCACTATACTTAGATACTGGACTACCTGGATTTCTAATCCGATGATGAAAGGTTGCTGGGTACAATCAAGTACTTGCATAGCAGTGGTTGGATCAAGAAGGGATTGTTGGGAATTGTGTCCCAAAGCCAATCGCTAGGTTGTAAGCAGTTGAGCTCAGTATTATAATCTGTATATGAATTAATAAAATATTATTTTGGTAGCTCATCACATCATTCATTTCCTTGTAATGAACTCATAAATGTAATGAAGTCCTTAGGACTGCACTGACTTCGATATAGAGAGGATATATCGAGTGGTCCTTTAAAAGGTTCACAACCAAAGGATACATTGTATAGGACGGCAATGTATCAAGTGTAGGTTGTTGTGGTTCACATCGTTTGGTTGTCCTCTTGACCAAAAGTGTGTGGTGACACTGATGTGATCTGCAAGTGGGATGTGTGACATCTCATTGAACGTAACTCCGTAGAGCTCCTTTCTGCCAAAGGATTGCTCGTGATTGGATATGGATATATGTGTCCCTCCGACCTGAGATCACCATAGTAGCTTGCAAGCAACTCGCTGTTCTTTGGTGCCGGACTACCCGGATTTCTAATCCGGTGATAGAAGGTTTCTGGGTACAGGCAAGTACTTGTGGAGTAGTGGTGGACCAAGATGGAATTGACCTGTCCAAATTGTTTGGATTGAATATCTCGCAGTGTCTCAATTTAATAAATCCTTGGCCAAGGTAGTCCCAGTGAGGAGTCAATGGACTTGCGAGGTTGAGACATGTTGTGGATTGACTCAGTTAGGGTTGGCAGTATAACCCTAGGTCATCTTGAGCATTGGAGGTCAAAGGGATGAATTATACGGTAACCATATGCCAGAGGTTTGATAGATTGCTCTCGCATCTTTGGCCCATCTGAATGCCGGGACCCATTGCTAGATGGTATCTTGTGCTGGTACTGGAAATGTTCCAATGCAACCGTTTAGGTTCGAGCCTATGAGCTCACACGCTATCGAGGATTTATTCCTGATCCAGGAGCTGATCAACGATTGGGAATCATTTCAGTATTATGGTCAAACGGACTGACTGAGCACACATTAGATTTTTCTGGTCTGATTTGGATCAACTAGGATGGATTTGGATCAACCAAGAATTGTTCCTGGTAGACCAGGACTGAACCAGATTTTATTTGATTTGGTCGGACCGAGTTTGAATATGGTTTTGAACAAGCTTTTTAAACTTGGTCTTTGTTGAACCGGGTTTTAACTGGTTATTTCTCCCAGAATTTGTTTCACCGGCCCATTAATAAACTGGTTTGATGGCTCCCTTGGTTCCATGGTATTTGTGTTTTATCATAACTGCCCATTTTACTGATTGAATGGGTTCTCTCTCGGATTGCCCTGATCACCGATTTGAAGTCTTGTTGGATTCGTCTCAACTGTTCTTCTCCCGTACGAGTTCCGGTGATCTTCTCCCACACGATTTGGCTCTTCTCGGTCTCTCAGTAGTGATCTCCCACATGTCCTCTTTTCTTCCCTCCCACACGTCTCTTCCTCACGGTCTATTTATGGCACTCGGTAATCTCTTCCAGCCGGGTTATTGCTTACTTCTCCACCAATGTATTTTCTGGGTCGCTGGTTGTGAATCAAGACAAAGAGTTCTCTCATGGATTTATTTTTCTCAGCCGGTTATTATCATGGTAACTAGCCATGAGATTGCCAGAGTGGGATGACCATGGTTTGGTTTTCTCATCGCTAGGCGTGTAGCAGAAGAAATCAAGAGGGGTAGCCATAGCATGTGGTTTTTGGATGAAGCCATGACGTGCAGTTTCCTTTTGGAAGACATATAGGGCTTTATGTTTTATTTTTCTCCACCTGAGATTTATCATGGTTGCTGACCGTGAGAGAAGTTGATGAGAGAGGCTGAAATCAGGACATGGGAGTTTAGCTGAAAATAGGGCATGCGGTCTTTGGAAGAAAACAAGGGATTGCAACAGGCAATCAAAAAGTTATTAGCATGGATTTCTGAGTGCAAACAATTCGTTGGGAGTCCCGGGAAATTTGTCTTGATCTTTGTTGTTTCTAGTGTGTGCTCTTGGTGGAGTTTAGGAGGTCTTGAAGAAGAACGTCCTTGAGGATTATTTGATATTCCCTGCTCCATCTATCTGTGACCAGTTTATTGATTCCCGATGGACTAGCATCCATCTAGGAGTCGGATCAGCAAGAGCCCTGTGTGTGGATACTCTAGAGGGTGGGCACGTAGACACCTCAAGAGGTCGGATCGTTCTTCTTCTTGCTGTGTTGTAGATCTTATTCTATTGTTGCAGACCTTATTTATGTTGAAGGAGTTCAACCGGTTGCTGCTGATCTGATCTGAAGACTGAGGGTTTCAGCTTCGGTCAGGTATGATTTTATTTGGTTATCATGCATGCTTAGATCTAGGTTTTATCATACTATTTATATTATTGCAGTTGCCTATACATGCCTCTGTAATTGTTACATGCTCCATGTTTATGTTAGATCCTGTGCATGAGTAGGTACTTTCCGCTGCATGCTTAAAAATTTTAATTATGCAATACCTGCTCCCTAGTGTTGCATGCCTAGAGTAGGCTCCTGCTGCATTAGATTTTTCTTCAGGATTAACCCCTCCAAAAGAGTTTGGAGTGAATGATTCATTATGTCTCAATTGAGTAAAACCTTGGCTAGGGTAGTCCTTATAAGTAGTTACAGGGATTTTGAGTTTGAGACATATTGTGATAGACTATTATAGTGTTCGGCAATTAAACCTTAAGTCATCCGAAGCATTAAAGATTAAAGAAATGTATTATATGATTATCATATCTATTTCGTTCTTGATAATTGCTTTGCAACCTTCGACCTATCCGGATGCTAAGTGTCATTGCTAGATTGCGACTTTAGCTAGTACTGGAAGTATTCCAGTACTACTGGTTTAGTGTTCGAACCTATAGGGTCATACACCATAGGGGTTTCTGATTGACCTAATGGCTATTGAACGATTGGGAATCGTTTTTGGACTCTTTGGACAATTTGATTGTCCATCTACATTTTGGAGTCGACTAGAGCTATGAGTCGACTCATTTGTAGGGATTTGATGATTTATCAAATGTTGACTCATCATGTTACAAATATTGTGATAAAGGTTATAATTACTAAATGTTGGTAATCATATGGAGGTTTAGTGGCAATGTGATTGCTTGATTAACTGAATTAGATTAAGCAATCTAGTTTAGGTCAAATCAAATGTGATTCAGTTTGGGCTCGGGTTAGGTCCAATGTGATTTGGTTGAATTATTGCATCCCATTTTAGATTTAAGTTTGAATTATGAATTCAAATTTTGATTTATGTTTTAAATTCAGAATTTAGGTTGAATTTAAAAGGATGTAACTCCCATGGACTTGAATGTTCTGTAACCCTCCCATAACTTAAGAAACTCTTTCCTATTCTTCTCCCCCAACTTACCTACATATGGGGGCTTAATGAGGACATGAAAGTGAGTGATTTCTAAAGTTTATTTGCTAGAAAGTCTTTAAAAAGGAGAGGAAAAAAGGAAAAAGAAAAAAGAAAGCTTGAGACCTTTATGTCGGGAAGAAATGTTTGGGTTTGGGTGTGTGCTGCCTAGTGTTCTAGGTGATGGGGACCCGAGAGTCTAGTATGTTTTTTTTTTTTTTTGAGTCCAATTGAGTCCATTTAGTCAAGTCTAGCTATTTTCAGTCCAATCAAGTGAGTTAGATCAAGTCCTGTAATTTTCATTAATGTCAATATCTAAGAGGAGAGTAACCAGACCCGGAGATTCACCAGGTCCCCCAAACCAGAGCTGGCCTTCATGCACTTGGACCCTTCATGCCGCCAAGCCCACAAGAGAGAGCTCCAGTCCAAGACAAAGGCCAACTGTTGACCAGGTCCACTAGGGTTTCTTGGCCCACAAGTCAGGATTTCTTAGCCCTCAGTCATGTACCCTAGGGTGAATCTACAAATACCCACCCCCTCTTGTATTTTTTAATGCTATGAATGAATAAGATTTCTTGAGTTCTGTATGAACTTTTCAGAGTATCTGTGTGATCCCTAGGACATCTGTGTGAGCCCTTTGCTGTGTGCTTATCCTTCTTGGAGAATCTGAATGAACCCCAGTTATCCTTCGCCCTCTCTTTCTTCTTCCTACATACCCTAATCCCTGGTGACTTGTATGCTCGCCAGTGATCCATCCCCGCATATCTGTCCTGCATCAATTTGGTATCAGAGCTAGAGGATTAGGGTTTTTCTTCTTCCTCCCAGCTCTACATCCTTCATTCCATCCAGATTTTCGCCTTCCCCTCATCCGAAGTGTAATCCTCTTCAACAGCAATGGATCCTCTCCCGTGCCCCTCTCGACCACCTCACCATCCCTGCTCCCCTGCCAGAAGCCGACCGTCTCCATCGCCTGCAGCTGAACAGAACAGCCACTGTCCGGTAGCTGATCGACGATAGACTTACCCAGGGCCATCCAAGCATAGAGGACCAACTCCAGAAGCCTCATCGATGGCCCCATGTCTCCGACCTCATCCGCGATGCCCTCGGTCGCACGCGCCTCTGAAGCCAGCGATAGCAGCATGGACGGGGAGATGCCGGCGCGACTGGGAGTAGTGATCGGTGGTGGCCCTCCTCCACCTCTTTCTCCTCCACGCGGTGGTGCTCCTAGCCTCCTTCCAGCCATTGTTGGAAGAGGTCCTGGTGACAGAAGTCCGATCTCACGGGTGGACGATCATTCCCTTCATCGAGTTCAGCTTCTCCCGCTGTCGTGGCGACGGATCCTCCCCACCCAAATTCGATCGACAAATCCACCGGATCGCCTCCCCTCCACCATCGACCACGGTCGATGCACTGCCGATTCCTCCAGCATGCCAAATCCTTCATCTCCCCCATTGAAACCCGTCAGATCCCCTGCGGCCATGACTCCCGCGACCACCACCCAGCCACCACCGATGTCGATCAGAACCCAGTCGCCCCTACTACCGAGACGCCGGACACCATACCCATCTCCCTCCACCCGCTGATACCAGCGACCATCCGACCCATCGCTGGACCACTGAACGGAGCCTCGGTTTTCCCTAGAACTTGCAGATCTCCCATCCATCCTTCCCCTTCATCATTCACGGCACCGATCAGGACTCTCCGCCACACATGCCCATGGTCGCCGCACACTCACAGCCGAACCATCTCCAGTCACCGGCGATGCCCGCCAGGAAGCCTTCCCCTGTTCGGTCTGCATCAATCGTCCATGGAGTAAAAGGAGCCTGCACGAACGTGAAGGCATTACCCTTACCTATTGCCGACTTTAGCACATGATTTTTGGAGCAGCACAGTTTCTGGAGTAGCACGGATTTCAGCACCACATGGCTTCCAAAGTACATGGATTTTAGCACCGCACGGCTTCCAAAGTTGCATGATTTTTAGAGTAGAGATGAAAAAAATAAAAATAAATAAAAATAAAATTGGGTGAACCCAGCATCGGAGTCCTTTTTTGATTGGTTTCGGTTCCATCAACCCCGCTGAGCCTGACTCGATGGAGTCGAGTCCCCACTCAAGGGAATGATGGGGACCCGAGAGTCTAATATGTTTTTTTTTTTTTGAGTCCAGTTGAGTCCATTTAGTCAAGTCTAGCTATTTTCAATCCAATCAAGTGAGTTAGATCGAGTCCTGTAATTTTCATTCATATCAAGATCCAAGAGGAGAGTAAGCAGACCTGGAGATTCACTAGGCCCCCCCAACCAGAGCTGGCCTTCATGCACTTGGACCCTTTCAGTTGCCAAGCCCACAAGAGAGAGCTCCAGTCCAAGACAAAGGCCCACTATTGACCAGGTCCACCAGGGTTTCTTGATCTACAAGTCAGGGTTTCGTAGCCCTCAAGTCATGTACCCTGGGGTGAATCTATAAGTACCCCACCCTCTCTTGTATTTTTGAATTCTATGAATGAATAAGATTTCTTGAGTTCTGTGTGAGCTTTTCAGGGTACTGTGATCCCTAGGGCATCTGTGTGAGCCCTTTGCTATATGCTTGTCCTTCTTGGAGAATCTGTGTGAACCCCAGTTATCCTTCACCCTCTCTTTCTTCTTCCTGTAGATCCTAATCCCTGGTGACTTCTATGCTCGCCAGCGATCTATCCCCGCGTATCTGTCCCGCATCACTAGGCTTGGGAAGAGTGTCTGGGAAGGGTTCTTGAGTGCACTTCCTACATCCTTCATAGTGCTTCTTCATCTCCTGGAGCATCCCAAAGAAGAAGAAAAAGAAGAGTCCATAAGCCAATTTGTTCAGACGAAGCTAGCACTTCAAAGGAAAAAGGTCAAGAAAGAACTTTGGTGTGCATTACCTGTAGAGGCCGGACATGGTGTGGCTACTAGAGCAATTGTTTTCCTGGGTGAGCTTTTCCTCAACCGGCAAGTGTCGCATCGGATTAAAGGTAAAGCTCTTGGTGAGTTTTCTAAAGAAGTGTTCTTTGGTATGTGCATCGAACATAGAATGATTCTATGTGATGCACAACTTTGTGTGCTTGTATTATCTTTCATTTACATGTTAATATTCATACATGATCCTGTTTGTAGGCCTATATTAGAAATGTTCTAATATTATATGTTGATTAATATGATTAATCTAGTTTTTCACTATGATGCAAGATTAAAAAATTTAAAAGTTGCATCACTATTGCTTACATAATGTTTCCTTACAGTTTCTTCAAAATTTGGTCAATGGAGGATAAGGGGAAATGGTCATTACGGGTGGCTGCATTAAATTTTTGATAATCAATACAGACATGCCACCCAGTGGAAAGTCTCGTTGGCCCTAGATCCCCTTGGTCAGTGTGGACAACCGTGAGTCCAGATTTCTTGGGAACAACTTGAGTGGGCACTCACCCTGTGGCTGTCAGAGATCGGACAAATGATACCAGCATCCAACCATTTAATTACTTCCTTCTTGACTACTTCTTGCATGTTTGGGTTGAGCCATTTTTGCATTTCTTGAGTTGGTTTGGCATTATCATCTGTATAAATATGGCGCATGCAAATTGATGGACTAATACCTTTTAAGTCAGTAATGGTCCAACATATGGCCTCCCTATATGTCTTTAAAACATCCATTAATGAACGTCCTGCTCCTTGGTTAGGTTAGAAGAAATGATTACTAGCAGGGTTTTCTCAGGTCCTAAGAAAAGTACTTGAGTGATTCGGGCAAAGATTTCAATTCTAATTATGGTGGGACCTAAGTCGAAGGATGTAGCGGTACTGATCCTAGATTAGATAAAGGTTCAGTTGTCATTGACCAATGTCGTGAAGGTAATGGGTGAGGTGAATCAAGCTGGACATTCACCTCCTGGGCTTGGGTATCTTCAATAAGCTCATTATCATCCATCAAATTAGAGGAAGAATCAGACTCCACTAATTCATCTATCAGCTCAATACAAAATAACTTTCCTCCTCTTGAATAAATTTTGAGGCAATAAAAATACTAATTTTCACCTTTTGATCCCCAAAAGAAATATCCATGGCTCCCATTTTATAATTAATGTTAGCATTTATAGTGGCTAGAAATGGATGACCTAAAATTATGAGATTTTGATTTAGCTCCTGGGATGGTTCCATGTCAAGTATGAGGAAGTCTACCAGGAAATAACACTGGTTTACTCTAACTAGAACATCCTCAATCAAACCACATGGAGTCGTAATAGATCTATTCGCTAGTTGTAGGATGATTGACATAGGTTTTAGTTCTCCAATCCCAAATTTTTCATAAACTGAGGTTGGAAGAAGGTTTGCGCTAGCCACTAAATCCAATAAGGCTTGGTCAAAGGTAATTCCTCCTATAACATAGGAAATCAAAGGAGCACCAGGATCTCTCATTTTCTGAGGTAATTGGTTTAATAGGCCGCACTTACATCCTCAGATAACATAATTCTCTTCATACTACATGGCTCACATTTTTGGGTATAAAGTTTCTTGAGAAATTTAGCATAAGCCGAAACATGCTGGATTGCACCAAGAAGTGAAATTTATATGTACTTACACAAACAATTCCATCAATTCCTCGTTATGTGTTCCTTGCTTTTTGCATAAGGAGCCGGCTTCTAAGGCTGAAGGGAATGGAACTCTAGGTTTATATGTATCAGGCAACTCATCTGCTCTCTTTTTCCCTGGGTCTTTCTCATTCAAATTTGGTTCGACGTCAATACCTATTTCGAGCTTAGGTTCTTTCACAAGGTTAGTCTCAGTATGAGCCTCTTCTTCTAAGTTTAGCTTTCGGCTTGCATCAATACTAGCCTCTCCTACCGGGTCTAGGTATGGATCTCCAAAATTCCTACCACTTCTAAGCTCGGAGATTGCTTTATGGTGCGGGCACCAGGGCCAAAAGAAGTCGACAAGTTGAATCCACATCCCTATGGATCACTGTGAGTAAAACCCTGAACCCAAACCCTATTTATCATGTAAATATTTATTTTAAATTCTATTATTTTGGTTTAGTTAGGGTAAACCCTTTTTACCAACAGAAATTAGGGTTTGTTTATTTTGAGATAAAACCCTTTTTACCAAGTTGAGTCAAAACCCCAATTGAGTCAAACCCTATTTACCCAATTGGGATCTTAATGGCCCAATTTAATTAGCCCTTTTTATCAACTTTAATTGGATTTTTATTTGAAAGCCTAATTATGTATGGTTGGTTCAATTAGTTATTAGTTGGTTAAATCATGTGGTTAGTTATTCATTGAGTCCATGTAATTAGTTGAGTCATTGAGTCTTATATTACAAGAGGGGACCCAAGACAACATCCCATGTGCACCCAATTGAAGACTCAAGACAAGCCATGTGCTAGCCCAAGACAAGACATGTACTAGGCCAAGTCAATTTGTTTATGGTACCATCTTTGCAAAATTTTGGACATCACTGCCACATCACCAGGATACATTACACATGTCTTATTTGACATGTCATTTTGAGACAAAATATATGCCATGTCATTTATGTTTGGACATCCCACATGCCTTGTCTTTCTTTGGTCGGCTAAATGAAATCATGAATTAGCGCCTCTTATTTTTTTAAGGGGAGTAAAGCAAAAGGATTCTTCCAAGTTGGCACCCTATCTCAAGCAAAGTTTCAATGCCCAAACTTCAAAAAGTTCTATATTATCAAATCATCTAAAGAAGAGAAGTTGGAAGGTACTCTTGCTTCAAGCTGTTGGATCAAACAAGTTGATAGCTACTCAAGCTTCAAGAACTCAAGAGTCTCATCAAAACTCTTGAGTCTTCTTCAATCCAAACTGAAGAGTCCAAGATGCCCAAAAGTAGGACTCTAGGAGTTGTATTCCAATGGAGCACAAGACTAGTGTTTGTGTCCCTAACATCACTGGTTGGGAGTCTTTAAATACCCCACCAGCCCCCTTGTAATTAATCAACTATTCATCAATATACAACGAAATTCTGCCAAATTTTCTTCCTTTGCTATGTGCATCGCGGGGTGTGGGGCCCTTTTCTTTTGTTCTTTGAAACATCGCGGGGTGCGAGGCCCTAATTATCCTATTTATCCAGCCGTCAAGAAATCCAAATCCACTATTTCTAACCCTTCTTATTTCATTCTTTCCTTTCCATTGCTGCTTTTAATTTGTGTTTCTTTCTTTGTTGAGTATTATAAGTGAACAAAAATCAAGATCAGGTATTCTTGCCTCAGAACTGGCATCGTGCGGAAGATCGGAGCCTGGAAGCAAGATCTTGAAATCTTGTCGCTACGATCTTGAGAGTCCTGCCAGAGCTACATCGAGAGAGCAATCTTCGTTGGTACAACTAAACTTTTTCCCATCTTATAATTTTGACTCGTTGAACAAATCCTAGTTTACAGTGGTTTCTTAACTACCAGGTCCTATTTTTTTTAATTGCTTTATAGGTTTACTTGTGTGGGTAATTGAATTAGTTTCCTTCACTGTCTCCTTTGAAGTCTTCTTTAAAATCTAAAAAATATTAAAAAATTAGTTTCTAATTTTTTTATATTAATTAGTTATTAATTCCAGTAATTTAATTTTGGTTTTCCATCCTGCATCAATTTTGGTATCAGAGCAAGTTAAACTAGGGTTTAATCTCTCTTGTACCGATTTAATTCTCTTTAAGTACTCGGATCGGGT
This sequence comes from Areca catechu, assembly GCA_021397845.1. Classification (NCBI taxonomy): domain Eukaryota; kingdom Viridiplantae; phylum Streptophyta; class Magnoliopsida; order Arecales; family Arecaceae; genus Areca; species Areca catechu. The sequence continues at coordinate 136,159,700 of CM038051.1, read as the reverse complement.
GCTTCACCATGGCCATTCGATCATAGAAAAAAGAAGGGCAGCAAGACCGTTATAACCCATTCAAACGAGATTTCCTATGGCGTGTAGAGGTGCTCCTGTGAATTGACCCTTGAAGAAGAAAATAAAGGATAGGCATCTTTAGGTTTTAATTTTTGTATCTTGGCCATCTTAGTACATAGTCTATTATTTTATTGTTTCTATCTACAGGTAACTTATAAAATCTGATTTTTATTTTGCTAGATTCATTCTAATTGAAAGTATTTTTTAAAATCTTCTCATGAATTATTTCAGTTTGTAGATTTTTTACCTGCCAAAATACTACCTGAGAATAGTTATGCCCTGTTTTTCAGCAAAGCTAATTTCAGCAAGTTTAGGATTGTTTTGGTAAAATTTTTATTTATTTTAATATTTCCTGCATATTAGATACTTATCTGTAGAATATATCCTTATTTTAAAAAAAGATATTAATTAATTTTCATTTTTGCTTATTTGCATATTAGGGTTTCATCTTGTTGAGCATCATTCAAACCTAATCTTAAGGGCATTCAATATCTACATAAGGGAGGGATTTCATCACCCTTCCTTAGCCCACAATCACCATCTTTGTATCGGTCCTAACCCTAATTAAAATCCATAGACTTAATTGCTCTAGTAAGCTAGGGACACCAATAGGTTGGGTTCCAAGTATTGTGTGCAAGCTAGTGCACCCAATCCTCTAATTATCACTTGAATCTGGTGTCTAAGGCTAGAGGTCCAGAGGCAAACACCCTAGGTGATCTTGTGGTTCTCAATTAGGACCTTGTGAGAGCAGGGGGAGCCTCCCATGACCCCACCTCTTACCTGGCTAGTGGACAAGGTAATTATTGAATTGGTTGTAATTTGAGCTGACCCATTCTACTTAAGCTCTAGGTCTAGGAAACCCTAGTCCGAGTCGAGTTCGATGTGTTTGCATTGCATGACCCCTAGATTAGGAGCCCAATACCAGTAGTCTCACCAAATCCTAATCCAACTTAATCATGAATCCCAATTTTGAGACCTTCCTTAGGACCTTCACTGAACAATGTACCCAAATGAACCATAAGTTTGAACGACTAGACCAACAATTAGAGAACCTAGAAAAAAACCCGTAAGATCCATCCTAAACCAAAATTTGAAACACACCCTGACCCATTCCTGGAGCCCAATCCTAGGAGACCCCCATACCATGACCTAATCTAGGATCTTAGTTCGAAGAGACCCAATTATGATTTCATAGACCAGGATAAGAGAGCCACTAGGTACATTAGGTTAGAAACACCTATCTTTGGTGGTGATCTTGATCTTGAGGATTATCTTAATTGGGAAGAAGATATGGTTCTATATTTTGAGAGGGAACTAATGTCTAAAGGAAGTTAGTTTAAGTTTGCTAAGCTTAAATTAGTATGCCAGGCTAGAATTTATTGGGATGATGTTGAAAGAATGATCAAACGAAGAAGAGACATACCCATAACTACCTGGGATGACATGAAACTTAAACTTAGAGAAAAGTACTTACCCCGATCATATGAACCTAGTTCCTATGCACCTAGATCCTTGGAACCAAGCTCCTATGAACCTAGATCCATAACCCATAGGTCTGAACCTCTATCCTATGAACCCAAGGAACCCATAATCCCTAGGTATCAATCTAGTGTTAGTTAGGTTTTCCTTAGTCAGCCAGAATCCACTAGGATCAGTACACCTAGTCAGAACCTTGGAATCAGTCCTCCTGCCCTTAATCGACCCACCTCTACTACCCCATTGGTTCACCAAGCTGCCACTGTAGTAGAAGTTTATGAAGCTGATGTGAGCTTAGTAGATGAGTATGTAGATGAGGAGATACAGGAGGTAGTGTTGGCTCCACCCAGTGATTTTGATGAATAACAAAACATTGAGTGCGTATTGTATACTAATGTGTATTTCAAGTTATGAGTTTTCAGGAAGAAAGCACCTCAAAATCTCAAAAACTTATGTTTCATGGCACGTCATGGCATGGAGCATTTCTCACAAATCTAGACATCCTCTTCATGGAAAAAGGGCATCTACATGTTTAAATATTATGTGTTTATGATTCATTTAAGTTTCAAAATTTATATTTATGTTTTTGAGGTTATTTATACTTGAATCTGAGCTTTTTAGTCTCAAGTGTTGACACTTGGAAAGTCAAGTGTCGACACTTCAGCATTTGGCACGAACAAAAATCCTTGGCACACCAAGTGTCGACACCCAGAACTCAGTGTCGATTAGGTTTTCAAGTGTCAACTCAAGGCCTGAGAATTTTGAAAATACAGAACTTTGTCATTTGAGGATTTTTGTGTCAAGTGTCGACATCTGTGCATCAAGTGTCGACACTTGAAAGTTCAAGTGTCGACACCTAGAGATCAAGTGTCGACACCTGACAGCCAAGTGTCGACACTTGCAGCCTGACAGCTCTAACGGATCTATTTTTCTGACTTGCAGAACTTGCTTTTCAAACTCCAAACGGCTATATCCGAGGTTCCAATGGTCACAAACCATTTTTTGGAAGGTTCTTGATGTATTTAACCTCCACCAACCTCATTCTAAAGAGAAGTGAAGTGCATTGAAGTGTATTCAAGTCTATTCAAAAGCCAAAAAGCCTATATTCTCTCAAATACTTCATATCAAGAGCCTTTTATAGTTTGATTCCTTGAAAAGCCTACAAGCTCATCCTTACATCATTCCAAAAGAGGCACTTTGAAGGATATTCCAAGGAAGAGTCAAGACAAAGCATCAACTTGAACTTCAAAGATTCCATTCTACTCTTGAAGAGAGTTTGTTTTAGTTTTAAAATTGTATATCTATTTTTACATTGTGATTTGACCTTGCTTTCAAGGGTGTCTTAAAAGAAGGTTATTGTGGTTTGTTAGTGAGCCAAAGGGATAAAACCAACTAGGGTTAACTTGTGAGCCCGAAGATAAACAAGTGTTAAGGTTTGTTGGTAAGCCTAGGTGACAAAACCAATTTAGGTTTGTTGTGTTTGTGAGCCTTGTGAAAAACAAGTCAGTTGTAATCTTGTTTGGATTATAGTAAAATTTCCAAGGGTGGCTTGGGGAGTGGATGTAGGTGCTAGGTTTGCACCGAACCACTATAACCTTGTGTTTGTGTGTGATTGCTCTCTTCCTCTCTTGCTCTTTGATTATTGCTATTACTATCTCTTGCATTGAATTTATCATTTTTTACTAGCACCACTAGTCCCTCTCTTTTTATTTTAAATTTTCAAAAAGACCCAATTCACCCCCCCTCTTGGGCTCCATTTCTGGGCAACAGGTAGACCCAGAGTTAGATAATCCTAACCATACCCAAACTAAAGCCAACCTAGAGTTCGTTGACCATGACTGTACCCTGATTGAAATTGTACTGACAAGACCCTTAGGAAAAGAGATCCAAGAGGAACCTAACCTTACTATTGAGACTTTACCTGAGGAAACACAAGAAGCGACTCAAGTCATAGAGCTTATTAAGGACATGATTTCTTTAGTCCGGTACCCTCGGGCTGAAGTCACCCCTTTGACTCCAATTGAAGATCTTTTTCCTCAAATTACTGACCCATTCTTCTATAAGGCAGACACTGTAGAAATACCCCAAACCTTTAAGGTCAACCCCATTAGTCTAAGACAAATCCCATAACCCTTTTTTTATTTCCTACCCTACCAAGTCAACCTCGAATCCAATTCTTACTTTTTACATTTTCCAAAAGCTTCCCATATTTCTAGGACCATTAGTTTGCATTTTGTAGAGGTTAGTATGTTGCATAAGCCCATTGAACATGTTATCTTTACAACCTATTTCTGGCAGACCCTATGGTATTTAGTAGGAGTCCATGCACCATTCTCATATGCATGTCACCCACCAGACAAGGATGAAACTCAGTTGTAGTTTAGAGTTTACATGCATGTTAATAATAAAAAAAATTAAATAATAAAAGTAATGAATACTTTTAAGAAAAAAGAAGACTCAAGGAATACAAAGAAGGAGACTTTGTTATGGTTCGATTATGACCTAAACAGCTCCCACCTAGAACCCTGAAAAAATTGCATGCCCATAGTAGTGGACCATACAAAGTAATTAAGAAAATTGGACCTAATGCCTACATGCTTGAATTGTCACCTGAACTAGGCATTAGCTCTACTTTCAACGTTTCAGACCTTATCGAGTATAGGGAGCCAACGTTGATTCCTTGAGCCATTTGGGCCTAATCCAGTCCTTGAGAGTGAACCAACCCAAATGTGTCCACCTGCATACCACCACCCGGAAAGACAAGATCGAATGGATTTTGGATGACAAGATCATCACTACCCGGAGCAAAGATTACAAGCAATATCTGGTTCGTTGGCAAGGACAACCAAAGTTTGATGATTCTTGGATCACCAGAGAGGGCAGAGGAGAGTTTCGACTACTAGAATATTATAAAGTGGAATTGATCCATACTCGACAGGATCGAGTTCCTCCCACCCAGGGAGAATTGGTGCAGGCACAGGCACCAGGGCCAAAAGAAGTCGATAAGTTGAACCCACATCCCTGTGGATCACCTGTGAGTAAAACTCTGAACCCAAACCCTATTTATCATGCAAATATTTATTTTAAATTATGTTATTTTGGTTTTGTTAGGGTAAACCCTTTTTACCAACTATAATTAGGATTTTATTTATTTTGGAGTAAAATCCTTTTACCGAGTTGAGTCAAAACCCCAATTGAGTCAAACCTTATTTATCTAATTGGGATCTTAATGGTCCAATTTAATTAGCCTTTTTTACCAACTTTAATTGAATTTTTATTTGAAAGCCTAATTAAGTATGGTTGGTTCAATTAGTTATTAGTTGGTTAAATCATGTGGTTAGTTATTCATTGAGTCCATGTAATTAGTTGAGTCATTGAGTCCTGTATTACAAGAGGGGACCCAAGACAACATCCCATATGCACCCAATTGAAGACTCAAGACAAGCCATGTGCTAGCCCAAGATAAGCCATGTGCTAGGCCAAGTCAATTTGTTTATGGCACCATCTTTGCAAAATTTTTGGACATCATTGCCACATCACCAGGGGACATTAACACATGTCTTATTTGACATGTCATTTTGAGACAAAATATATGCCATGTCATTTATGTTTGGACATCCCACATGCCTTGTCTTTGGTCGGCTAAATGAAATCATGAATTAGCATCTCTTATCTTTTTAAGAGGAGTAAAGTGGAAGGATTCTTCCAAGTTGGCACCCCATCTCAAGCAAAGTTTCAACACCCAAACTTCAAAAAATTCTATATTATCTAATCATCTAAAGAAGAGAAGTTGGGAGGTACTCTTGCTTCAAGCTGTTGGATCAAACAAGTTGCTAGCTGCTCAAGCTTCAAGAACTCAAGAGTCTCATTAAACTCTTGTGTCTTCTTCAATCCAAACTGAAGAGTCCAAGATGCCTAGAAGTAGGACTCTAGGAGTTGTATTCCAAGGGAGCACAAGACTAGTATTTGTGTCCCTTACATCACTGGTTGGGAGTCTATAAATACCCCACCAGTCCTCCTTGTAATTAATCAATTATTCATCAATATACAATGAAATTCTGCCAATTTTTTTTCCTTTGCTATGTGCATCACGGGGTGTGAGGCCTTTTTTCTTTGTTCTTTGCAACATGATGGGGTGTGAGACCCTTTTCCTTTTTTCTTTGGAACATCGCGGGGTGCGAGGCCCTAATTATCCTATTTATCCAGCCGTCAAGAAATCCAAATCCACCATTTCTAAACCCTCCTTTCTTTCATTCTTTCCTTTCTATTGCTACTTTTAATTCATGTTTCTTTCTTTGTTAAGTGTTACAGGTGAACAGGAATCAAGATCAGGTGTTCTTGTCTCAGAACCGGCATCGTGCGAAAGATCGAAGCTATGAAGCAAGATCTTGAAATCCTGTCGCTACAATCTTGAGAGTCCTGCCAGAGTTATATTGAGCGAGTGATCTTTGTTGGTACAACTGAACTTTTTTCCATCTCATAATTTTTGACTCTTTAAACAAATCCTAGTTTATAATAATTTCTCAACTACCATGTCCTATTTTTTAAATTGCTTTATAGGTTTACTTGTGCGGGTAATTGAATTAGTTTCCTTCACCATCTCCTTTAAATTTGTCTTTAAAATCTGAAAAATAAAAAAAAAGTAGTTTTTATTTTTTCTATGTTAATTAGTTATTAATTTCAGTAATTTAGTTTTGGTTTTCTATCCCATCACTTTGTTATTCTCAAATTAGGAATCTTAGGTGGGACATTTGAATGAAAGTTTGGTGGGTTATTCCTAGGGTTTACTATTGGTTGGCTTGGTAGTTGACCTGGTTCCCTCCTCATAGTGGACTTAATTATCTATCCTATTTGTGCTTCTAGCCTGGTGATTGATTGTTGTTGAGCCATGATTATTATTAAAGTTGATTAAACCTATCATCGACTAGATTGGTCCATTGGGGAGGTTGGTATGATGGCTGATTATGATAAGATGCCTACGTAGGCTGACTAGGATGGCTAGGCTAACCTCTATTATAGGCATAGTTTTGGTATTGGGGTCTATTTTGAAAGTTCTACACATGATTAGTTTGGGTCAGAGCCTTAGTCTATGGAGTCTTCCAAGAAAAATTAAGATGGTTCCTCCAACCTAGGTTATATGTATTTGACAATGGATTATTAACTGATTTGGAGTAACCTTGGGTAGCTTCAACTTGTTCTTGGTTTAATGGTGGTAACTGTGCAACTGTAGGACATTCATTCATATGATGGGTTGGGCTAGCATAGATAGAACAGATCTCCTGATGGTTAAAGGCGATGGGTATTGTGCAGGAGACTGTTGATTGAGGGCTAGGACATGATCTATTTTATAGGCAATGAGGTCGATTGTATCTAATCTCTAGGCTATTAGGTTTAAGTCGACATTAGGAGTAGAATTTGATTGTTTAATTTCATAGACACTTGCTCGCTTTTGATGAGGAATTGATCTTTTATAAGAAGATAGTGAAGCATGGTTGATTGAGTTTTTACTTAGGATTTTAAATAGGACATAGGCTTCATCCTCACTCTTACTCCTAAATGCACCTCTACAAGATGCATCCACCATCTGTCTATAATGGTCTCCTAGACCCTCATAGAAGGCTTGAACAATTTGTCACTTAGATAAACCATGGTGTGGACATTTTCTAAGAAGTTTCTTAAGTCTTTCCTATGATTCATGAATTAGTTCTCCTGGGAGTTGAGCAAATCTAGTGATAGCTCGTCTCATGGTATTGGTCCTACCTATGGGATAGAATTTCTTAAGGAATTCATGTTGCATCTCATTCCAAGTTTGAATTGGTCTCCCTATTATGCCAAGCCAGTGCTTGGCTTTATCCTTAAGTGAGAAGGGGAATAGGGTCAATCTAAGTGCATCAGTAGTAAAATCTTGGATCCTCACCATACAGTAGATTTCTAAAAATTCATCTAAATGCTTGTAAGGGTCTTCATTGGTGTTCCCATAGAAAGATGGGAGCATCTGGATGGTGGTGGACTTGATCTCATAGTTTCTGGTAAGTATATCAAGTAAGTGGATACAACTTGATGGATTATAGGTAGTAGGAATGAAGTACTATTTCATATACCTAGGTGGTTCTTCAGGGTTTTCAGCCATTTGATTATCTAGTTTGATATCGATCAAGCGTTCAATTTCAAAGTTGGGTTTGACCAGGTCAGGAAAAAAAGATCTCCTACAGTTCATATACTAATGTAACCCTGATATGTAATACAAAATATTTTTTTAAGTTTTTTTAATATATAAAAAATAAAAGAGAATGAAGAAGGTCTAAGGAGAAAACCCTAAGAGTCCTTAACCTAAAAGGATAGAGAAAAGTTATTTTTTTTATTATTTTTATGAATTTCAAACACTTGTCACATAGATTCCTACCCTAGGTTTCCCTAATTCTAAATAGCTCCTAACTTCCAAGGCAACCTGGGAGCCCTCCAAGTCAAAAACTAACTAATTAGTTGGCTAGGTAAGGGTAAGATTGGTGGAGGTCTCCCCATTGCTTTCCTTAGACACTAATTAAAATTAGCCAGGTCAGTCAATAGAACCAATTAAAAACTATCTTTCTTCAATGCTACATCATCCTTGAACCCTTTTCGTAGACACCAGCCAATCAGCCAATCCTGACATGGTCCAACTCTTTCGGTGCCCTATTCTATTAAGCTCAAGTTTCTTAGGGGCTAACATCTATTTAATTTTAATTAACAGGCTTAGATATGCTGAATGCGGGGTGGTGGTTTGTGGGCTAAGGAAAGGTGATCAAATCTTCACCTTATCTTGTTAATGGGATATTGCCCTTAAGATATATTATGAAAATATGCAATGCAATGATAGAGAGATGTCCCAAACAAGTAGTAATTTTTTAAATTTTATTTAGTTACTCTATTTTAGTTAACTGTTACGCGATTTTTTTATTTTTTTTATGTTGTGGTAATTCAAGAAAGAGAAATAAAAGGTAGGTTTTAATCTTGGTTAATTAAGTGTGAGACAAAAAGACTAAAATTAGGTTAAGTAAATAAAGTAAGTAGAGATCCTAAATTAAAGTAGAAAATCTAATCTAATATTTAAGGTAGTTATTTGAAAGGTCAATGATTTTTTTCTTTTTTTAGGTTCACTTGAAAAGGAAGGAGTTTAAGAGATTTTTTTTTTTCATTTTTTGAAATAGTTTAAAAGAAGAAAACTAATTAAGAGCAATTGATTTTTTTTTCTTTTTATGTTCTACTAATTTAAGCAAGGGGAATAAAGAGTAGAATTTAATTTTGGTTAAAAAGGAAGAAACTAAAAGAGATATTTGAAAAAGAAAAAAATTAAAAGAAAACCTTTTTTATGCTAGTTCAAAAAGGAAGGGAGCATTAATAGAGAAGGAAATAAATCTAAAAAAGATTTTTTTGATTAATATATTAAAAATAATTAAAAGTAACTAATGAAAAAAAAATTAGTTTGAGGTTAGGGTTGACCGCACCAGAATGGTAAATAACTTTTCTTCTCCCATTTTCTTCTTTTTATTATTTTTTTGATCTACAAAAAATAAGAAAATTAGTAAATTAAATTTATAAAAAAATCAAAAAGTTCAAAAAAATTCAACGTTTATACCTTTCCCAGCAACAATGCCAAAAACTTGATAGGAACGCGATGTTGTCATTAATACACCACGGCTATGAGTTTACTTAATCAACTTCTAAATTAAATTAAAAATTCATAGAAAAGGTGAGTCGAGTCAAATCCACAGGGAAGACAGTATATTGAATATTTTGAGATAAAAATTAAAAATACAAAAAATAAATATGTGGTACTATTACTTAGATTCTAGCAACTACTTGCAATGAAAACAAATGACAGAGATTTAGAGGTGCAAGAGAATAAACTTTATATTAATAAAAAAAGGATCCTATTACAAAATGCAATTGAATAAACTTAAAAAACTATAACAAAGATAGGAGATGGATCGGTGTAGTCTCATTGAGAAGTTGGTTGATGAACTCCCCTTCTTCCTTCGTACTGCTTGGAACAAACTGTGCTTCTCTACTTCTTCTACTTTGGATCTTTGATCTTAATGGTGAAGTTGGCTTGAAGATGGCGTACAGACAGCACTCTCCTCTAGGTGATCCCACTCTTAGAGGCCAACCCGTAATCCAAGTAGTGTCTTTTACCCTATACCATCTTGCCCTCTCTAAGATGACTTTCTCTTATAACCCCGGGGTCCTTTAAATAGATCTTGTCTAGAGCTTCCTTCGGTCAAATTTGGGCTCAATCGGGCTCTAGAATGGCTGAATATCATGGTAAGAAATCTGGGCCATCGATTGATTGCATGATGGATCGATGACTATGCTTTTTCCTTTTCTGGCTGTAGAGTGCAATCCAAACTCTCAAATCTCCAAATCCCCGAAGCCGTGGGTGATGCGGGATGGGATGGTGATGAGTGATGTGCCATGCTTATCTTGATATATATATATATATATATATATATATATATGTATTTTGAGAGCAATAACTGATATCCTAACAGCAAAAACAAACAGGAAGACCTAAAAAAATAAAGTGACAACTAGTTATCGAAATTACCTACCCGCATGCAGATCTTGTCAAATAACTATAAGGGAGGATCGCAGTGATTGAGAAACCACCCTAGATAAAGGTTACCTAATTTGAGTTTTAGATCTAGGAAGGGAAGGGGTTTAGATTTACCAATATGCTTTGAAATTTTCTCGGTTGAAGATCTAGATCGCAACACTCTAAAGTTGGCGAACCCGACTCCAAAACTGACCGATCCAATGTCTGGACTCCAATCACACTGGTTCCAAAGCAAGGACTCCGATCTTCAGAGTTGGATCTCGAAAGGATCTACAAAAAATATCAAAGTTATTTACTAGAAAAGTGCTAAGAATGCCAAGAACTTGAGAAGAATAGAGTTAAAGTGGGGAAGAAGGTTGGCGTCAAGGTTGATTGTGCTCCCGGGGTCTTCTTCTTCGACTTGCTTCAGGAATCTCTTCAAAGGATTGGATGTAGACCTTAAAGAGTCTTCAAATGGCAAATTTGATTAAAGAACTGAAATCAATAAATAGAGCATCACACCCTACAAAACTTGGATGTCGCACCCAAGTTATTCTAGGCATCTCACCTAGCACCTTCAAGGAAACTAGCTATGGAGGAATTGGAGAAAATACAACAGCACTTTGTCTTTTCATTACTCAAATATCATGCTTACAAAGAAGGGTTTTGGGCTCTTTTATAGCCTCATTACAAGTAGAAGATGGGTTAATTCAAATTCAAATAAAAGAAGAGGGAATTACAATTTTTGAATTTAAATTAAGGATTTGGAATGGGTGCCAAGTTTCATAAAGATGGTTATCTTGACTTGATCCTCCACCCTTCAATTTGAACTTCTCCCTTTTCTTTCCTTGGTCGATTGAAGTTAGATTGCTGCATTTAAATGGGAGTGGAGCCCACCTAAAACACCTCCAAGAGAGAGAATTCGTGAGAAAGGGAAGAGAATTTATGAAAGGTAGAAAAGCTTTAGCCAACTCTCTAAATTCCTTGAAAACTTGTGCCATTTAATTCTTCATTTAAGACTCCTTGATTGCTACCTTCAAAAAGCTTTCTTCAAAAAACTCCCTCCACCTTTAAAGCTCCTTAATTACTACCTTCATAAAGCTCCTTCCACTGATTTTTAACTCTTTGTTTGGTGAGAAAATACATGAAAGATTTTCTTGGAGGAAAGAATATACGTGGAGCTTCCTTTCTTCAAATAGCCAACCAAATAAATGTGGATGTGGACCCCTCTTAACTTCCTTCATGTTATGTAGACTTAGTCAACTCTATACAAAAAATAACTTAGGTCCCATTTAAACCTAAAATGGACCCAAAGACTAATTACTAGACCCAAACAACAATTTAGACCCAATTAAGACCCAATTGGACCAATTACAACTTAATGAAAAAACTTCCTCATAATCCCAAATACAATTTTATTGGACTCCATAGACTCAAATTAAACCAAATCAAATCCTAACTAAACTTAGTGACTCGTTTAAACTAGATTGGATTAACTAGTAGTGATCCAAATAGAGATAAGGTGGCATGGATGCTTCTTTCTGGTTCTGGTATCCCTACCAATTCTTTCTAGGTGGGAGGAATTTGACCCCGTCGAATAAAGGTCAGCTCTACTCAGGTACCTCTCGAGCAAATCTGGATCGATCTTCTATAGATCCTCCTGAGTTATCCAAGAATCATCGGAGTCGGGATGTCCTTGCCAATGAACCAAGTATCGCTGGTAGTCCTTATTCCGAGTAACAATCGTTTTGTCATCTAGAATTCGTTCAACTGTCTTTCCAATTTGAAGTTTTGGTCAGTGGACAGTCAGGGGTAGCTCACTCTCAAGAATGGGTCAAGCCCAAATGGCTCACGGTAGAAGTATCGACTCCCTATACTCTACAAGATTTGATACGTTGAAAGTTGGACTTATGCCTAAATCTGGTGGTAACTCAATCTCATAAGCATTAGATCCAAACTTACGAATTATTTTAAAAGGTCCTGCACTTTGGGCATGTAATTTCTTGATCGTTCTAGAAGGAAATCGTTCAGGTCTGAGCCTGATCATAACTTGGTCCCCTACTTTAAATTCTTTAAACCTTTTGTTTGAATCAGCCATTTGTTATATGAGTCATTGCTCTCTTTAATTTTTTTAATGATTTCATGATGCAAGTTCTTTATGTATTATGCAAATGACTCAGCGGACTCAGATATGCATGCATTATAGGTAAAGGAACCAGATCTAATGGCTTCTTAGGTCTGTATCCATGAACAATTTCGAACGGAATTTTCCCAGTAGATCTATTGACTGAATTATTATAGGTAAACTCGGCTCTAGGCAACAATAGATCCCAATTAGCCGCACTCCCTCCCACTAGACTCCTCAATAGGTTCCCTAGACTTTGATTTACTATCTTAGTTTGGCCATCAGTCTGGGGGTGGTAGCAGTAGAATATGTCAATTTGGTTCCTAGCATTTGCCATAAGAATTTGGTTCCTAGCATATGCCATAAGGTTTTCTAAAAATAGCTAGGAACTAACATCTCGATTTGACACGATGGTTTTAGGAAAGCCATGTAACCTAACCACTTCATTCATGAATACTTGGCTACTCTAGATGCATCATAAGTTTGGAAACACGAGGTACAATGGGCCACCTTAGAAAACCAATCTACTACCACAAAGATAGAATCATGTCTCCTAGGAGTTTTAGGTAATCCTAAGACAAAGTCCATACTTAAGTCTTGCCATGGGAAATCTGAAATAGGGAGTGGGGTATATAATCCAGTATTCTGCTTCTGTTGCTTAGCCACAACACATGTCTTACATTGGGCTACCACTTGGGCAACATTTCTCTTAAGACTAGGCCAAAAAAATTGTTCCTCTACAGCAAGGATTGTCTTATTGCATCCAAAGTGTCCTGCTAATCCTCCAGCAAGTATTTCCTAGATAAGAAAGTCCCTAAGTGAAGTTTTCGGGACACACAACCTATTTTTCTTAAATAGGTAACCATCCCTTAAGGTGTACTGGCTAAATTCACTAGATGATCCTAGCTTAACTACCTCATAGATTTTTCCAAAGTATGGACAAAACTTATATTCTTCCTTCAATCGCTCAAATCCAACCACTTCAGCACTTACATAGTTCAACAACATGGTTCTCCTACTAAGTGCATTGGCAACCTTATTCTCACTTCCAGTAAGGTGTTTTAGGATAAAAGTATAAGCTTGTATAAACTCTACCCATTTTCTATGCCTTGGATTTAATTTCTTCTGAGAATTCAGGAAACGAAGTGCTTCATGATCAGAATGGAGAACAAACTCTTGCGATAGCAAGTAATGTCTCCAATACCTAGGGCTTGGGACTACCGCATACAGTTCTTTATCATACGTAGAATATTTCAGTTTGGCATCATTCAGTTTTTCACTAAAAAAGGCAATAGGATGATTTTCCTGACTTAACACTCCTTTTCCTACACCTGATGCATCACAAGCAACCTCAAAGACCTTAGTGAAATCAGGTAATCTCAAAATTGGGGCCTTAGTCATCTTGTCTTTTATTTCTAGGAAAGCTTTGTTGGCATTTCTACTCCATTCAAATTCTCCCTTCCTAATACAGTCAGTAATAAGAGAAACGATCGTGCTAAACCCTCTAATGAACCTGCTATAGAAAGTAGCTAACCCATGGAAACTACGGACGTCATGAACGTTCTTAGGTATGGGCCACTCAACTATAGACTTTACTTTCTCAAGGTCAGCGGTCACTCCTTCTGGTGTCACTACAAAACCTAAGAAGATAATCCTAGTTGACATGAAACAACACTTCTTAGGTTAGCACAAAAGACTTCTTTCCTAAGGGTCTGACAACCCTGACGGAGATGGTCTAAATGATTTTTCCTAGTCTTACTATATATGAGGATATCATCAAAATAAATGACCATGAGTTTTCCAATAAAGGGCCTTAGCACCTGAGTCATAATCCACATAAACATACTTGGGGCATTTGATAATCCGAAGGGCATCACTAACCATTCATACAAGCCATCTTTAGTTTTGAAAGGTGTCTTCCACTCGTCCCCGAGTCTAATTCTTACCTGATGGTAACTACTTTTTAGATCTATCTTAGAAAAGATGGTAGATCCGGCCATCATATCTAACATGTCATCGAGTCAGGGTATAGGAAATCGATATTTTACAATAATCCTATTGATGGCTCGACTATCCATGCACATTCTCCAACTGCCATCCTTCTTAGGAGTCAAAAGTGTTGGGATAGCACAAGGACTCACTTTCCCTAATGAATCCCTTTTTAATCAAATCCCCTACTTGTCTTGTAGCTCCTGGTGTTCTGTAGAGTTCATCCTATGGTAGGGAAGGTTTGGTAAGGTGGCTCCTAGTACCAAATCAATTGCATGCTGAATATCTCTTAATGGAGGTAACTAATCTAGTAAATTGTTGACTAGTCTTGATTTGATGATTGACAAAATGTTTAAGTATATATGAGTACTAATTATGTTTTAAGTGTATTTCTTAGATCTTAGTACTCAACCATGTTGAATGAAGAAATGCTTGTATTTCAGTTGAAAAAGTCCTTAAATTAATGGAAAATCAAATATATGGACTTTGGAATTAATATGAAAGGATTTGAAGATGGTTCAGCAAAACCGGCACGGCAAAATTTCAGTGGCACGCTTCAGAAGTCGACACCAGAGGTCGACACCTATCCAGAGGTCGACACCTGAGGTCAACACCTGTCCAGAGGTCGACACCAGAGGTCGACTCATAGCCTGAGAATTCAAACTGGGTAGAACTATGGTTTCTGGATTTTTGCCTTAGATAAACTGGAGGTCGACTCATGAGGTCGACACTTGATCCAGAGGTCGACTCATGAGGTTGACTCATGGTATAACGGCTAGTTTTTCTGAACTTCTGATTTGATTTCTAATGGCCATAAACGGCCATATTTTTGATTCTAACGGTCTTGTGGAGTTGTTTCAGCATGAATGAGGTATTTAACCTCCACCAAACTTCAAAAAAGACATGGAGACAAGGTGAAAAGGATTAGAGTGAAAGTAAAAAGCCTTCAAGCAATTCCAAGCCAAAAAGAGTGAGAAATCCAAGAGATTCCTTAGCCAAAAGCTTTCCATCTTTGAGGAATCCAACTTTCAAGAGTTTGGCATTTAGTGAGGTCAAAGATTCCAAGGGAAAAGGCTTGAAGAGTCTCCATCAAGAGCTTCAACGAATTTCTTATTGCTCAAAAAGGAGTTTGTATTGTTTTTATTCATTGTATTCAAAATATATTTGTGGTAGGCTAGTTTCAAGGGAATTTGAAACTAGTGTGAGGTTTGTTGGTGAGCCAATTGATAAAACCAACTAGGGTTGCTTGTAAGCCCGAAGCCAAAACAAGTGTGTGAGGTTGTTGGTGAGCCAATTGATAAAAACCAACTAGGGTTGCTTGTAAGCCCGAAGCCAAAACAAGTGAGTGAGGTTTGTTGGTGAGCCAATTGATAAAACCAACTAGGGTTGCTTGTAAGCCCGAAGCCAAAACAAGTGAGTGAGGTTTGTTGGTGAGCCAATTGATAAAACCAACTAGGGTTGCTTGTAAGCCCGAAGCCAAAACAAGTATGTAAGGTTTTGACTGTGAGCCTGGTAAAACAAGTCGGCTGTAATCTAAAGATTATAGTGGAAATTCCCAAGTGGAGCTTGGGGAGTGGATGTAGGTGCTAGGTGCACCGAACCACTATACTTCTTGTGTGTTTGCATGCTCTTCTTTTGCTCTTTAATTGTTGATTTATTTCATTGCTTCCGTTGCACAATTATTTGAGCACTATCACTCTTCACCTTAAAACTTGATAGCACATATATTGCTTTAATTTTTTTTAAATACCCAATTCACCCCCTCTTGGGCACCATATCTGGGCAAAAAGTGGTATCAGAGCTCGGTGCTCTGATTGAAAATCTAACGATTTTGAGCTAAAGATTATGGTAACCCTTGTAGGTATTAGTGTTAGACCACCATTTTCAATGGCATAAATTACATATTTTGGAAAACTCGCATGCGCATCCATATTCAATCTATTAGTTATCATCTTTGAAAATCATTATTAGTGGTCCTCATATTCCTTCCATTTTGGTTAATGGCATTTCCATTCCAAAGCTTGAAGAGGATTGGAATGAATATGACATTAAACAAATTGAACTCAATGCTAAAGCAATGAACTTGCTTTATTGTGCATTAGACTTAAATGAATTTAATAGAGTTTCTACATGCACATCAGCGAAGGAAATATGGGACACACTTGAAGTTACTCATGAGGGTACTCTTCAAGTGAAGAACACTAAAATTAATTTGCTTATACATTCTTTTGAAACTTTGAAATGATGTATTATGAATCTATATCTGATGTTTTCAAGATTTATGACTATATTAATGAATTAAAAAGTCTTGGCAAAATCTATACTAATGCTGATTTGGTGAACAAAATTCTTAGATCCTTGCCAAAATCATGGGATCCAAAGGTGACGGCGATCCAAGAAGCTAAAGATGTAGAAACCTTACCTTTGGAGGAGCTTATCGGTTCACTCATGACCTATGAGTTGAACTTATGGCAAAGGATAGTGGAAGCTGATACAGAAAAGAAAATAATAGCTCTCAAGGCCAAAAAGAAATTCAAGGCAATGATGGCAACTTGGAGCGATAGCGAAGATTCAAATACGGATGATGAAGTTGCCCATCTTTGTTTCATGGCAAATGAGAAAAAGGTGTGTGCTAAAAATAATTATGATTTTACCTT
The DNA here is from genome assembly GCA_021397845.1 of Areca catechu. Lineage (NCBI taxonomy): Eukaryota > Viridiplantae > Streptophyta > Magnoliopsida > Arecales > Arecaceae > Areca > Areca catechu. Next base: position 136,142,821 of record CM038051.1, on the reverse strand, counting down.
TAAAGAATCACATGATGCATCTAATGATCTTGTGCATGAATACAGATTGCTAAAATTGAGCACAAGAAATTAAGTAGGCATGTAGATTCATTTCTCTTGACAACACCAATCTTGCAAATAAAAATGATGATTTAAATGCCAAGATTGATATTTTTAAAATGAAAAGAATAATTTTCAAAGAAAAAGAATTTTTAGAAAAAGAAAATGTTATTTCAAAAGATTTATGTGAAAAAGTTTTTAATGTAAAAAATATTTTGATTGAGGAAAAGAAGCAAAAACTCTGAAGAACTTCAATATTCCTACTTCTTTCAATCTTATTATAAATGTGGTTTCAATGCTTATCCTTCTAGATTAAGAAAAGTTTGGGTTCCAAAAGGAACCATAATTACTAATCATAAAGGACCCAAGAAAGTTTGGGTACCAAAAGTGTCCACTTAATTTGTTTTGCAGGAATGTCTTGCAACCAACATGAAGAAAGGAAGTTCTTGAAAAAGAGGTGTACAAGACAATTAAAGAAGTGGACAAGCTATATTTTGGACTAAATGGTAAAAGGAAGGATTATGTATATTGGTAAATTCTAAATCTCCTTCCATAATTAAAATTGTAGATTAATTTTATTGCATCAATTACTTTAAAAAATTATTTTAAATAGTTAATTAGAATCAAGTTTGGACTTATCATCATTGGCTATGATCATGAACTTATTGGTGCTGATGAATTTCATGCTATCATGATTAAATCTATGATTGTAAGACCTTCACTTGATTTTGATTAATGTATTTCATGAAAAATACTTTAAAGATGCATATTGATTTGAAAAATATTTAATTGATTGATTAGAATCAAGCTTAGACTAACAATCATTTGTTGTGATCATGACCATTTTGATGTTGATGGATTTCAAGCTCTCATGGTCAAACTTGTGATTATTAGATCTTCACTTGATTTTGATTAATATAATTTCTAAATTCTTTCAAGTGTAATGCTATGATTTATATGTTTTTATTTTTGGCATCTATGCATAATCTAGAAATGATTGGATCAAGTATAGAACTAGTAGTTAAGGTTACTTTAAGAAGAAGGGCTTATTGAAACCCTTGCTCTAATAGCTAGACTTGATATCATATTACTTCTAGCATTTGTATGGATATCAAATCATCTTAAAATGAATTTGAAATAATGCTAAACATTTTTATGCGATATAAATGTTTTGTATTTTGAAAATCATGAATATCTTGAAAATTTTCAAATCTTGATGCATAAGCTTTCATGTTTTATTCCTGAAATAAATGCATATTTTTAAAGAAGGAATAACATTCAGGGAGAGCATCCAAAGATTTGTTATCATATTTGATGCTTTGAATATCTTGTTGATATCATGCTTTGCTTATATTGCTCAAGTACTCTTTTGTTTTCAAATCTAATTCTTTGGAGGAGTTACATTCAAATGGTATCATATTTTATTGGCATCAAATTTTTTTTAGGATTCCTAGTAACCGCTTCGGATTGGGTTAGTCACCATGGCCGTCCGGTCATAGGAGATAAGTAGGGCTTAAAGACCCTCTCTTCCCATTCAATGGGCTCTCTTATGACGTGTAGGGGTGCCGCTGTGACCTTATCCCATGAACAAGTAAGGCGAATGGATAATATACATCAAATCATTTCTTGCATGTGCTTACATTCTTTGGTATCTTGTTCAATTTATATCATATTCAATTGATATCATAAATATTTGATTTCATGCATTGATTTTGATGACCTACTTGCTATTCTTTCCAACTTCATTTCCACTTTGTATTGCCTTTCACCCTTTTCATGATGTCAAAAAGGGGGGAGAAAATTGTTAAGTATGAAAAGGGGAAGATTGGATAAACATGAAAAATCTTTTGAGAAATGAAAGAAAGTGCAAAAGGAGGAGAAGAATGTAAATGTTTTTATCTAAAGGAAAGAATTAGTAAGAAGAAGAAATTTTGAAATTTTAAATTTTTCTTTTGCATATTTTAAATAATATTTTGAAGATTTTTTGGATCATATTTTGAGGGGGAGCTTGGTGCTTATTGTTTTGAGCTTACATGTTTATCTTATTGTTAATCTTTTTAAGCTTACACTATTCATATACTTAAAGGTTTTGTCATCATCAAAAAGGGGGAGATTGTTGACTCTAGTCTTGATTTTGATGATTGACAAAATATTTAAATATATATGAGTACTAATTGTGTTTTAAGTGTATTTCTTAGATCTTAGTACTCAACCATGTTGAATGAAGAAATGCTTGTATTTCAGTTGAAAAAGTCCTTAAATTAATGGAAAATCAAATATATGGACTTTGGAATTAATATGAAAGGATTTGAAGATGGTTCAGCAAACCGGCACGGCAAAATTTCAGTGGCACGCTTCAGAGGTCGACACCAGAGGTCGACACCTGTCCAGAGGTCGACACTGAGGTCAACACCTGTCCAGAGGTCGACACCAGAGGTCGACTCATAGCCTGAGAATTCAAACTGGGCAGAACTATGGTTTTCTGGATTTTTGCCTTAAATAAACTGGAGGTCGACTCATGAGGTCGACACTTGATCCAGAGGTCGACTCATGAGGTCGACTCATGGTATAACGGCTAGTTTTTCTGAACTTCTGATTTGATTTCTAACGGCCATAAACGGCCATATTTTTGATTCTAACGGTCTTGTGGAGTTATTTCAGCATGAATGAGGTATTTAACCTCCACCAAACTTCAAAAAAGACATGGAGACAAGGTGAAAAGGATTAGAGTGAAAGTAAAAAGCCTTCAAGCAATTCCAAGCCAAAAAGAGTGAGAATCCAAGAGATTCCTTAGCCAAAAGCTTTCCATCTTTGAGGAATCCAACTTTCAAGAGTTTGGCATTTAGTGAGGTCAAAGATTCCAAGGGAAAAGGCTTGAAGAGTCTCCATCAAGAGCTTCAACGAATTTCTTATTGCTCAAAAAGGAGTTTGTATTGTTTTATTCATTGTATTCAAATTATATTTGTGGTAGGCTAGTTTCAAGGGAATTGAAACTAGTGTGAGGTTTGTTGGTGAGCCAATTGATAAAACCAACTAGGGTTGCTTGTAAGCCCGAAGCCAAAACAAGTGTGTGAGGTTTGTTGGTGAGCCAATTGATAAAACCAACTAGGGTTGCTTGTAAGCCCGAAGCCAAAACAAGTGAGTGAGGTTTGTTGGTGAGCCAATTGATAAAACCAACTAGGGTTGCTTGTAAGCCCGAAGCCAAACAAGTGAGTGAGGTTTGTTGGTGAGCCAATTGATAAAACCAACTAGGGTTGCTTGTAAGCCCGAAGCCCAAACAAGTGTGTAAGGTTTTGACTTGTGAGCCTGGTAAAACAAGTCGGCTGTAATCTAAAGATTATAGTGGAAATTCCCAAGTGGAGCTTGGGGAGTGGATGTAGGTGCTAGGTGCACCGAACCACTATACTTCTTGTGTGTTTGCATTGCTCTTCTTTTGCTCTTTAATTGTTGATTTTTTATTGCTTCCGTTGCACAATTATTTGAGCACTATCACTCTTCACCTTAAAACTTGATAGCACATATTGCTTTAATTTCTTTTAAATACCCAATTCACCCCCCTCTTGGGCACCATATCTGGGCAACATAAATCTTCAAGAAAAACATCCTTAAATTCTTCTAATAAGTCTAGGACATCCTTAAGATGTTCAAATTTGGGTTGATCCTAATCTCCCTTGGTAACCGAAACCCAAACTGGTGACCCTCCAACTATTTCTCGTTCTAGCTCCTTTGCAAAGATCAAGTTCAAATTAGGCTCTTTTTCCTTTATGTGACTTGACCCTCTGTTAACATGGTCCTTGGGTGGAGATGCATTAATCATTATCTTCTTTCCTAGAAGGTAAAAAGCACACGAATTCGATCGTCCAAACAAGGTGGCATCATGATCAAACAACCAAGGTCTACCTAAGATGATACTACTAACTCCCATTAGGAGGACATCGCACCAAACTTCTTCTTGGTAGGATTGTATCTGAATTGTAACCTTACATCGAAACCTGATGGGAATGCTAGTTGCATCAATCCAGGATACCTTATAGGGGTTTGGATGTGAGACAGTTGGTAAGTTTAAGCTTTTAACAGCATTAGTAGAAATTGCATTTACACAACTCCCACTATCAATAATGACTTTACATACCTTATCACCTATTCTAATAAAGGTTTGTAGGATGTTGGTTCTATGCCCTCATTCTTTTTAGCTTAAGTTAGGATACATCTAACCACTCCTAGTTGATCCATTCCGATGATTTCTTCCTCCTCCACGTACTTATCTATTAGTTTAGTTCCAGCCTCATAAACCTCTTCATCATAAGACTCCTTAGTTTCAAGTTCCTCTAATTCAGGTCCCCCTATGTGTAGGGCTCGTGATGGACATTGAGCGACAAAATGACCAGTCTGGTTATGCCTAAAACATAGTATAGTCTGGTTCCTATACTTCTGAACCATAGGTGCTTTTCCTTTATCATCCTTATGAATAGGCTAGGGATTGGGTCTAGATCGATTGGCAGGAACTTGGTTCTGATTAGGCCTATTTCCAGAAACACTAAACCTAGTCGAGTCAGGTCGATAGGTAACAGGTCTCCTCTGAAACCTTTCAGAATCCAAAGCAATCTGGTAGGCATGTTCTAAATCATGTACCTCTCTTAGAAATAGTTCCCTACTTATGTCATCATTTAGGCCTGCTCTGAACCTAGATAAAGTAACTAATTCAGACTCGGACACACCACACCGCATAGCATATTCGTCAAAAAGAATGATGTATTCGGACACAGTTCGATTTCCTTAGGTCAGCCTCTGCCATTGATCTAATAACCTCTGTTTATAAGACAAAGGTAGGTATTTGGCCCTTAATCTGTATTTCTCTCCTGCCACGTATCTATAGTTGGTTTTTCCCTCTGTCACTCTAGTCTCTAAACAGTATCCCAATATAATCATGCCTGTCGAACTAATCTAAACTTAGCAATTTGACCTCACCCTCTCCCGACCTTGGTACCATTCGAATACTGATCCAAGTCACTTTTCTAATCGAAAAAGATTTTAGGATCTAAGTTACCGTCAAATGTAGGTGCATCAAATCTACTACTCCTGAGGATCGCTCTTCCTGATCATTAATATCATACTGTGGCCTCCTAGGAATAGAGTCAGGGATACCCCTCTGTGCTGGACTCGAGCCTGGATTTGGTCATGTCTAACCTCTCTATGTTGGGCTTGATACCTAGGGATTGGTTCAGGGGTAACTTCTCTATGCTGGGCTCGATGTCTGGAATTGGGTCAGGAGTCAATTCTGGATGCTGGGATCCTAGGTCATGCCGAGGGGTAGCTCCACGTGTAGGGTCAAGTTGAGACACAGGGATTCCTCCAGTGAACTTATTCTTCCATTCATCTGATCAAACCTCTGATCGACTCTAGTGCTAAGCTGCCTAAGCTGTTCAGTCATAGATCTCATGAGATTTTCAAGGTTTGAATTTAGATGTACGAGGTTGGTCCTGGAGAACTTACTATGGTGTTCCAATCCTAGTAGTCATGCAAACAACTCGATGCCTCAAACAAGCCTAACCGACTATAGCTAGCTAGACCTAGAGCCCAAACCAAAGGTTAGGTCCAAATAATATCTTGGTTGTAGTAACTTGGCACCTGGCTAGGTAAGTGTAAGGTTGTGGAGGTCCCTCTTTGCTTGCCTTAGACACCAATTTGAAATTGGCCAGTAAGCGGACCAACCCACCTTCTTCAGGCTCTTATCCCTGAACCACTTGCCTAGACACCAGACACATAAGCACACACAAACAAGTTATCTAAATTGGCTGACACTTGGATCGACCCGAGCTTGTGGGTGTCCCTAGCTCTCTAGAGCAATATATTAAGGTTCTCTACTCGATTTTAATTCAAAGCTTGGGTTCGAATGCAATGTTTGTTGTTTTGGGCTAGGAGAGGTTATCAGCTCCTCCCCCCATCTGACATGTTTGAATTGTCCTTAAAATCACTTAATGTATGAATACAGTAGACAAACATGCAACTAATGAAAACCCAAACCATAACGAATCAAACTCATGCTTGCTGAATTTTGACAGAATCTATTCTTAGGTCAAAAACAGAAGAGAAAAATTTCACAGAACTCAGTATCCATGGAAATGCAAAAATACTTTCAAAGCGATGCACTCAACACAATAATTTCATAATTTTTGGACTTATCTATGAATAGAAACAATTAAACATCAGACTATATATAGTAGATGTAGAACAGAAACTAGATGCAATGATGATAACCTAATCTAAGCATGCTCTGATATCAAATTTGATGCGGGACAGGATGGTGATGAGTGATGTGCCATGCTTATCTTAATTTATATATATATATAGTATTTTGAGAGCAATAACTGATATCCTAACAACAAAACAAACAGGAAGACCTAAAGAAAATAAGTGACAACTAGTTATTGAATTACCTACCCACATGCAGATCTTATCAAATAACTGTAAGGTGAGGATCGCGGTGATTGAGAAACCATCCTAGACTAGGTTACCTAATTTCGAGTTTCAGATCTAAAGGAAGGGAAGGGGTTAGATTATCAATATGCTTTGAAATTCTCTCGGTTGAAGATCTAGATTGCAACACTCTAGAGTTGACGACCCGACTCCAAAATCGACCGATCCGGTGTCTGGACTCCAATCACACTGGTTCCAAAGCAAGGACTCCAATCTTTAAGTTGGATCTCGAAAGGATCTACAAAAAATATCAGAGTTATTTACTAGAAAAGTGCTAAGAATGCCAAGAACTAGAAGAATAGAGTTAAAGGGGAAGAAGGTTGGCGTCAAGGTTTATTGTGCTCCCAGGTCTTCTTCTTCGACTTGCTTCAGGAATCTCTTCAAAGGATTGGATATAGACCTTAAGAGTCTTCAAATGGCAATTTGATTAAGAACCAGAATCGATAAATAGAGAGTCACACCCCTACAAAACTTGGACATCACACCCAAGTTGTTCTAGGCATCTCACCTAGCACCTTCAAGCAAACTAGCTATGAGGAATTGGAGAAAATGCACAGCACTTTGTCTTTTCATTACTCAAAATATCATGCTTACAAAGAAAGTTTTATGCTCTTTTTATAGCCTCATTACAAGTAGAAAGATGGGTTGAATTCAAATTCAAAATAAAAGAAGGGGAATTATAATTTTTTGAATTTAAATTGAGGTTTTGGAATGGGTGCCAAGGCTTCATAAAAATGGTTATCTTGACTTGATCCTCCACCCTTCAATTTGATCTTCTCCCTTTTCTTTCCTTGGCCGATTGAAGTTAGATTGCTGCATTTAAATGGGAGTGGAGCCCACCTAAAACACCTCCAAGAGAGAGAATTCGTGAGAAAGGGAAGAGAATTTATGAAAGGTAGAAAAGCTTTAGCCAACTCTCTTAATACCTTGAAACTTATGCCATTTAAATCTTCATTTAAGACTCCTTGATTGCTACCTTCAAAAAGCTTTCTTCAAAAAACTCCCTCCACCTTTAAGCTCCTTAATTACTACCTTCATAAAGCTCCTTCCACTGAATTTTTAACTCTTTGTTTGGTGAGAATACATGAAAGATTTTCTTGGAGGAAAGAATATACGTGGAGCTTCTTTCTTCTTCAAATAGCCAACCAAATAAATGTGGATATGGACCCTTCTTAACTTCCTTCATGTTATGTAAACTTAGTCAACTCCATACAAAATAACTTAGGTCCCATTTAAACCCAAAATGGACCCAAAGACAATTACTAGACCCAACAATAATTTAGACCCAATTGGACCAATTACAACTTAATGAAAAACTTCTCTAATCCCAAATACAGTTTTATTGGACTCCATAGACTCAAATGAAATTCAAACAAACTCAAATTAAACCAAATCAAATCCTAACTGAACTTAATGACTCATTAAACCAGATTGGATCAACTAGTAGTGATCCAAATAGAGATAAGGTGGCATTGATGCTTCTTTCTGGCTCTGGTGTCCCCACTAGTGGGACTCCATGGCAACGGCGGGATGGGTAAATGGTGGCAGACGGTGGCAAGAGGTGGTGACTGGCGGAGCTCAACCAATGGGCATGGTGGTAGGGAGATCGAATAAGGGGAATGGCGCCGAATAGTTGACATGGGCGGTAGATGGTGGCTCCGGGCGATGGACGATGGCTATGGATTCTTCTTCGACTGGCGAGGAGGTAGTGTGGTAATGGCTTGGTCAGTGGCAAGAGCGGGAGGATGGTGACCAGATATAGGAGAAAAGATAATGTCTGGCTTCAAAAGTGGCTTTCCGATGAGGGATAACTCTGGACAGCGGGAGGAAGGTCTCCGACAGCTTCCCTAATGACAACATGGCTTAGGGACATCGGTGGTCTGTGAAACAGGTTCGTGGATCAGTGGCCATGGCAGGTATGGAGCAGTTCGTATGCTGTAGACCTAGCAACCAGTCCACCACCCACAGCTGGTCCATGGTGGACTGGTTGCTTTAAAATCTCTGTTTTCTTTAATAAACTTCAAATTAAATTTTGGATTTGTTCGAACTCTGATTTACATGCCATTTACGTCATTGGACTCCAAAATTGAGCTCTTCATAATGATGGTCTTCTTTCTACAAATCATATATAAAATATAAATTAATATAATAAAGATAGTTTAATTATTAAATTAATGATTTTATATGTTTATATAATATATTATCAGTGAGGACCATGATCGAGTGAACTTGAAAGTATGGCCTGAGGTACTGAGCAAAGATAATAAGCTTGAAATCAATTTTTTCAAACTAGGTGTACCTAGTTTTCATGTCATGCAGCACCTTGCTGACATAATAGACAGCTTCTGGGTGCTATTGTTGTCAATGCGGATAACCATGGAGCTAACAACCTCTAAGGATACAACCAAGTACAGGAAGAGCTCTTCCCCGACCTCCAACCTGGAGAGCAAGGGGATAAAATAAGAAACTATTTAGCTCTTCGAAAGCTCCCTTGCATTCTCTATCCAAGTGAAGTCATGCATTTTGCGTAGTACCCTAAAGAACGGCAAGCAATGCTCAGTAGAGCAAGAGATGAAACGGTTGAGGGTGGCGATGCAACTAGTCAAGCACTGGACCTTCTTCTTTGAGGTCAAGCGCCTCATGTCCATGATCACCTGTATCTTCTCTAAATTCACCTCGATCCTATGCTAGGTAACCATAAAGCTGAGAAACTTTCCCACCGTGATGCCAAATTCACATTTGACTAGGTTCAACTTCATCCGGTGGAGATCGAGGTTGTTAAAGGTCTCCCTCAGGTCAGCGATGTGGTTAGCTTCCCGCCTGCTCATCATGAGCATGTCGTCAACATAAACCTGCATGTTTCGACTATTTGGTCCTCGAAGACCTTGTTGACTAGGTGCTGATAGGTCACCTTGTAGTAGTACATCCCCCTATACATCATGAACATGGTGTGCTCCTCATCCTTTCAGGCTTTTGCAAATCTAGTTGTACCCCAAAAAGGCATCATGAAGCTGAGCAGCCTATACTCAGATGTTGCATCTATGAGCAGGTCGATCTTGGACAGTGGAAAGCTATCCTTCGGACATGCTAGGTTAAGGTCAGTATAATCAATGTAGATTCTTCACTTTTTGCTAGTTTTCTTGACCATAACCATATTTGTGAGCAACAAGGGTAACGTACCTTCCAAATGAAGCTTGTGGCAAGAAGCTTTCTGACTTCTTCATCAATGTAGATTCTTCACTTTTTGCTAGTTTTCTTGACCATAACCATATTTGCGAGCCAACAAGGATAACGTACCTTCCAAATGAAGCCTGTGGCAAGAAGCTTTCTGACTTCTTCATCTATCACCCTCTACCTCTCAGCACAAAGTCCCCTTCTTCTGGTGGGGGTATATACCCCTACTTGGTGCTCAAATCTGTTAGCACCTGATCACCTTTGCCTACAGCTTTGGTGGGTCCGTTGGTCATGTCTGGAACCTTAGAGAAGATCGGCTCCCACACTCCTTATGCCCTGAATCCGGTGGATCAGACCTGCAAGAAGAGAACCGGGCTGGGGTACTAGTTGGGACACACCGACACTCAGTTAGTGTGGTGACTGAGGGCAATAGGCTTTTTTCACATTAGCCCAGGCCACCATGAGAAAATGGTAAGAATTTCTTTGCAAGTGAGCGGGGGGTAGCTCGCCCTTACCTTGGCCAGAGGCTCCTTTTACCTATATAAAAGATGATGCCATGGGATAGAGTCTGAAAGCTTGGCAGAGCACTCCCTTGTAGAGCCTGTAAGCTTGGCAAGGCACTCCCTTACATAGCTTGTAAGCTTGGCAGAGCACTCCCCTGTAGAGTGTACCTTTTCGACCACTGCAATGGATTCAATGGAGGAGGTGGCGACCCCATGCCCCCGGATCATTGCTATCAAGATTCCCCTATAGTGGCATCAGGATCTGGCGGGCCATACATGTTCCATTGGGGCTTGCAGCCTTTGTCGATCTATTTCCCACCACACCCTATCGAGAGGTTCGTCTGGGTCTGTGGCCTAGCTTGATCCGAAGTTCAACTTGACCAGGAGCTTTAGCCAACCCAGAGCTCTACTCAGGCTATGGCTCAACTCGGGAAAGAGCTCTAGCCAGCCCGGGGATCAACTCAATCAGGAGCTCCAGCTAGCCTGGGGCTCTACTTAAGCTGGGGCTCAACTCAGTTAGGAGCTCTAGTTAGCCGAGACTCTACTTGGGCCGAGGCTCTGCTGGTGCCATGCTGGTTCTTAGCCACATCACCTACCATAGAATTTAATTTCCAAGGTGCTTTGACTAGGTAGAAATGGCCTTCAGGGCTACTTCTAGGGGAATGAGATTAATACTGACACTTACCATCTTAGCCTCTCTTCCCAAAGCTTGTTGGGTTCCCGAGAAGATGATATCCAGTAGGCATTAATTGGATAGGTGAGTGGTTGATCTCTACCAGGCTCACTACAAAAGGAGTGGGGGCTATTGTATTTTCGCTACACCTTTTAGCCATTCTATTGCAGAAATATCTAAGGGATCACCATACTTGGGCTCGGTGGATGTCCCTGGGTTGCAAGACTTCCTTTCTTAATAAAGGGTTTCTCCCTAGGAAGATTATTTTATGGATGAGTCGATAGATGGCCACCTTGGAATGGAGGGCACCTGGAATGGTTAGCAACATCATTGTACTACTCCTACTATAGTTGGTTGGCAGACTTAATGATCGACACCCCTGCTGCATCGCCTCAATTGCGACCAATCAAAGGACTTAATGCAAGGAGGAGGGCTTAGGCTACTTGCCCTATAATCCAGACCTTCCTCAAGGGGCTCCCGTGCCTAAATGTAAAGGCAGACAAAAAGCTTGTATCTCGGGTTGTGGACAGGAGTACTAGCCCAAGGATGCATAAGGAGTCATCATCTAGACTTGCTGGTGAGATTCCTCAACTTGCCATCTCCTACCTTGTTAAATGCTGCCTCCCCTGGCAATGCTATCTTCACCTAGAGGAGGGGTGCATTCATGGCTTCGATTACACTCTCCTTGACAATGCACCTCTCTTTATGGCATTGTTACAGGCCAAGTGGTGCTGGGCATCTTCATGCAGCACCTATTAGCAATCTTGCTATGGGTCGAGGCATGCTTGGATGCTTTCAGGGTGAGCATAAGGCTTCCTTCTAGCTTTATAAAAGAGCTTGAGAGTTTAAGAGTCCTCCAGTTCTTTGACAAGTGTTGTCACTTTTTCTATATTTTAGAAGTCTAAGAAATAATATTATCAACCGAGAGGGTATAAATCCATGTTACCTAGCCATGGGTTATGAATATATGATAAATCACATATTTATACATTTATTTTAACCATTTTAACTAATTATTGGTGCTAACATCTTTTAAAAATCCTAATTTCATAATTAAACTGGACCATCTTGCAAATTAACTATTTTTAAAATACCTTTGAAAAAGATAAAATTAGAGTATAATTTTAAAAAGTAGATTGAGTCGAAGTACCACACATCCTTAAAATATTTAATAAAAAACTTATTCATTTGCTTCCTCTTGTCGGTAGTACATTAAGATTGATGGAAATTTTTGAAACTTTGAAATATAAAGAATTTGATTGGATTACTAACTAGAAGTTGCCAACATGAAGAGCTCGACTTGTAAAATCCAATAGATCAAATATCATACGAATCGAAGTTTAATTGATCCAGAATCAAGAAAATCAAATAAGTCAATGTTGCACATATTTTAAGTAACCTATCCAATACCAACTGCCTGGTCTATAGAATGGCAAAGGGTCCACCGACAGCTATAGATTTCGGTCCATGGCTTTAAGCCATGTACCATGGAGGATTTTGAGCTGCCGCTAGCTATCCGGTCGCGCTGCTCCTCCCTGTTCCAACCTCCCCATCATCGCCGGGCCTCCTTCCTTGCTGTCCTCCCACCCATGATGCTGCCTGAGCCACTGCCATACTATCCATTGCCATTTCATCACCTAGTTCCCCTCATCGTGTCGCCACCATGCCGATGTTGATCACTGTCCCACTCACCAGAGTCGCCATTAGACATCATCGTCTAACAATCTGATGGTCTTCCTTGCTACCTCCACCATTTCCACCATCCCGATCCTCCTCTCAACCCAATATGCCACCCATACCATCGATCATCTTCTCCCATCGCCTAGCGCCACTACCCTTCACCAGCCGACCATCACCCCTTAGATCTAGCTACCATCCATCTTCGAGATCTCAAGCTACTCACCACCGTCTTTCCCATCACTGGGCATCTTCCTTGTTAGCGAGCCATCACCATCACCTCCTTCTTCTCCCTATCTTATTCCACCCACCAGTCCAATTGTCTTCTTTTCTACAGCTCACCACACCTATCGTGCTTTGTCACAATCTACTGCTGACCACCATGCAGCCGTGCTACCATTGCTCACCAATCTGAGATCCAACGGTGGGAATGAGTCCCAAATGGATCAAGGAGTCCGGAAGTCCTAAATGTGATCCATGTTCACTAACACCAACAATTCCTAGCCATCCAATGCAGCCAATCAAATGGTTAAAGAAGACTCCAACATATTATGTCTTATTGAAACATGATCCGTCGTGATTTCAAACCATCCAAGTCATGTGTAGAAGTTGGTTTAATTCCCTCTATTTAAAGGACCACAGGTTATAGAAGAAATCATCTTGGATAGAGAAGTACGGTACAAGATAGAAGGCTTAGCTTTAGGTTGTAGGTTAGCCTCTAAAAGTGAGGTTTCTTAGAGGAGAAGCTCCGTCTACTATGCCATCTTTTCACCTATACCAATCTTTAAATCAAAATCTAAAGAGAAAGAAGAAGACAAAGTCCAGTTTACTCCATGGAATATGATGGAAGAAGGCGAAGTGACATCAACCAACTTCCCGATGAGGCTATACCAATCAACTTTGGATACTTTGTTACCGCTTTTATAGTTTATTTAATTATTACTTTCAATTCCTTGTAATTAAACTTTAATTAATGCAAAGATTATTTTTATGCAATTTAAATTTTATTATTTATTTTTATTACAAATAGATGCAAGATCTGATTAGCAAATCGAATGTACCAAATTTTAATTTTTTTACACTTTTAATTTCTATTTTCCTAACTCTAAATATTTTTTTTCTTTTAAAATCAAAGATTTCAAATAATCCTAAGCACTACCTTCTTTGTGAATTCAATCCAACTCGCTACTTTCTATACAAATTTAATTAATTAGAAGTTAGATTTTAAACTAATAATCATGGTTTCTTAATGATAACATCACGATCTATCAAGTTTATAGCACCGTTGCCGGGGAAGGCACAAACGCTAACAATTTTTATCTATTTGATTTCTTGTAAATTTAATTTACTAACTTTTCTTATTGTTTTATATAAAAAGGGGAAAAATGGGAGAAAGAAAGTTCTATATTTTGGTAAAATCAACCCTAACCCTAGATTAATTTCTTTTTTTTAAGTTTACTTTTATTAATTTCTTTCTTTTTATATTAACCAAAAAATTTTCTTTTTTTATTTTTTTATCAGTCTCTTTTTTAAAAAAAATCCACATAAATTTTTTATTAGATTTATTTCTTTTCTTATTGCTTTCCTCCTTTTCAAATTAACATAAGAAAAAAAATTTATAATTGCTTTCAATTAGTTTTTTTTTTTTTGAACTAACCTAAAAAAAAATTCTATTTTTGATTTCTTCCTTATCAAATTAACCTAAAAAATATATTTATTTTTGTTAACTTTTAATTAGTTTCTTTCTTTCCAAACTAACCTAAAATAATTATTTTGTTAATTTCTTCCTTTTCAAGTTAACCTAAAAAAAATATATATTACTTAACTTTTTAATCAACTATCTTGAATACTAGATTTTATTTTTACTTTAAGATTAGTTGCTTTATTTCCTAGTCTATTTTTAATCTTTTTTCTCTCACATCTAATTAACCAAGATTAAAACCTACCTTTTATTTATCTTGCTTAATTAACAAGACATAAAAAGAAAACAAAAATATCTCATAATACTTAACTAAAATAGAAAACTAATTAATTTAAAACTTACTACTTATTTTGGACATCTTTTCTTTTTTCATCTCATATTTTCATAAGATATTTTGAGGGCAACAACCTTTAAACAATAAATGTGAGAATTTGATCACCCTTCATTGGTCCACAAACTACCATCCTACATCTTGCATTAATCCAAGCCTTTTAATTAAAATCAACTAGATATCAGCCCCTAAGGAACTCGAGCTCAATAGAACAAGGCACTTGAAAGAGTTAGACCGAATCAAGATTGGCTGATTGATTGGTATCTAGGAAAAGGGTCAAGGATGATGTAGTCCTAAAGAAAGGTGATTGTTAATTGATTCTATTGATTGACCTAGCTAATTAAATTAGTATTTAAGGAAAGTAATAAGGGGACCCCAATCGATCTTACCCTTATCTGGCCAGTTGATTAGTTAGTTTTTGACTTGGAGAGCTCCAAGGTGGTATAGGCAGTTAGGAGCTATCTAGATTTAGGAAACCCTATGATAGAGAGTCCATGTTATGCTAACTTATTTATAAATAATATCAAATCCTAACTAATTCTTTTCTCTCTCTAGCTCTAGGACTTCTTAGACCCTCATCTTTAGAACTCTTTTCTATCTTTCTTCCTTCATCATCTCACTAGTCCTCTTAAAAAAACAATAAATACATAATAAATAAGGATGCTCTGATCTAAAATTTTGATTACATATCTAAATAATCAGAATAATCCAACAAACTAAATCAATGCCAAGAGCATGAATCGTTATAATAAAGTACCCTTTATACAAGCATACCAGTTTATTTGAGCCCCACTCATCTTGTGAGTGAATGCCCAACTAGCTACATACATACCATTTTTGAAGTCTAAGTATTAGCTAGTTTACCATGAGCAAATCTAAAAGGCCTATAGACCAGGACGTAACCTATACTTTAATGCTTATAATTCAGGTTGGAGAGCTCAAATAGATTTTTCGTAGCAACCACACCTAGTGGTTATCCCGGCAACCCAAGGATCCATGTTCATAGAGGCACCCTATTATGATCAACCCTATCAACATTATCAACCTTCTCCAACTAATCATAGCCCATTATTTGAAGAGAAGGTTCAACAAGTATCATACCCACCTCCTTTATAGACCAACCTAGATGTCGATAGGTTTGCTTAATTTCAACAAATAATTATAACCTAATAGCAATCTATCGATAAGCTAATGGATCAAACTAAATAACGATTAATCGAGCTTAATAGAGAGAAGAGAGGTGAACTGCCTAGTCAACTTGAGAGTAACCTAGAGGGACCATACATAACTCAAAATCTTAACTACCCTCTATCTTTTCCTAAACAATCAACTCTGACTTTTGTGAATAAACTAGTCTTAGAATAACTTTTCACAACCATAAAGACTAATATAGATAATTTGGCTAAAGTAGAAAAATATATGGAGAAATTAAACTTGTAGGATGAACCAATCCATCATTACCCCTTTTACCTATGGCCCCATTCCCTAGTGCCCTAGAATCATCCATGCCTTTTAATGGGATGGAAGAATAAATGGATGCAATGATGGAATTAGTAGAGACTTCCCAAGAATCACAAATGCATAACTTAATAGAGGAAGCCACTCCCATAATTCTTTTCCAGATTTGTTAGATCCCTGTTTAGCTCAGTTCAGGCTAGATGATTTTAATGTAGATGGGTATAGTACTGAAGTGAATAACTCAATATAAATACCCTATTTTGAAACCACCCCACTTTTTATTAATGAACAACAAGAGCTATTACCTAGCCCACCAATAGCTCCCTTGTTAGAATCATTACCTGATCTAAAACTGAAATCACTTCTTGATGCACCTATTGAAACTTTCTCAATAAATCTTATCGAGGAAGCCCATTTTGTGGTATTCTAAAAGTATATAAAGAAGCTATTGGATGGGATATTACTAAAATGAGAGATCATGATCTTAAAATTTTATAATTGATTTCTCTATATTTGGCACTAATCTTAAGAACTACCTCCAAAATCTTTTCATGATATTAAAACGATGTATAAAAATAGGTTTAATATTAATCTAAAAAAGGTGCCTAGCTTTGACATAGAAAGGGATATTGACTAAATACATCGTGCTCGAGAAGGAGAGTAGGGTAGATCAACTCATAAGTGAAGAGATTCTTAAACTACCTTTTCTAATCTTGGCCCAACAAATATAATCCCTTCCTAATCATCATATAAACCATAATAATATTTTTAATCTTGAAATAACATGCTTGCCTAGTGTACTTTACTAATTTGGGCTAATTATCGTAGAGTACTCTACGTGTTGGAGCAAAATGCTCTACGGAATGCCCGGGATCCTTCTTGATGCCGCCATGGCAGAAAGGGAATGCATCATTAGGGAAGGGATGGGGTTCGCCTTCCACTCCCATCATGGAGGCGTGCCCCCATGGGGGTGCATGCATGAGAGAGAACCAAGGAGAGGAGAGTAGAAGGGAGGCTAGGGTTTTTCTTTAAAAGAGGAGAAAAGGGATCATGTCTTCTTATTTCCGACGTTCTATATACAAGACAAAAGACTCATATATATATCCTAGGTCACAACCGACCTAGCCCTAAAAAACTCTCCCTTTGAGTCACATAAGAAAACACTCAAACCCGAGCCCATGTACACCCAAGTCTCACATGTTCTCTCTACCCTGGATCAAGCCCTGGCCCAACATGTCGTGATCCAAAATGACTCAAAGCCCCCTAGCACAACTTCAGGACCTCTGGAACACCTCCAGAAATCACTGGCATGCCTCCAAGCTTCCAGGGATCACCTCGAATATCCCTGCCATGGCCACCCAAGTCTCTCCAAGGCTTGGGAGCACCATACAAAATCCTACGCTATGAACATTTTTCTACGATGATGATAAGGGCTCCTGATTGGCCCTGTCCTTTTGATATCATGAGGGACACATTCAAGTTAATTATCTACCAGACTCCCTTATAATGCCCAGCTGAAGATATTAAACTTAGTGCTCATTGGAAGACAACCCAATATTTATTTTTATGCTCTTAAAAATAAATAATAATAATAATAAATCTAATTTAAACTAATTATTATATCTTCTATTTTGTTGATAAGCTCCTCTTCTCAAGTAACATCTATCCCTATATATTTTTTTGTCCTTATGATTTGATTTATTTCTTGAACTTGTTTATACTATTAGGCATAATGATATTTAAGTTTGGGGTAGGGAAAACTTTTCTATTTTAAAAATTTTAAATATTTTAAAAATTTTTGAAAATTATTGAGTTTTTTTGAAAAATCTTTTAAAATTTTTTTAAGAGAATTTTTATTTTGAATAAATCATGTGTCAAGAAAGAAAATCTTGAGCAAAATAGACTAGAAAAAGTAATAAAGTTAGAAGATATTTACTAATGACTGTAGCGAGTCAAGGAGTAGACTAGTAATTAGTCTTTTAGCAGCCTACTTAATCACCTAAAGGCTATTAGCACTTTTGATTGCACATGCACACTAACAAGGCAAAGTAGGTATTAGTTGTAAGGCCAATTGATGATTCAACTATCACTAAAAATTGGTATTGATATATACTCCAATTATAGAAACTTGAGTTTAAGAAAAGATCCACCTACCTAAAAAAAGAAAAAATTCAAGCAGTGTGAAAGCTACCTTGAATTTAAGAAAGAGCTACTTATCCAAAATAAAAGTACAAAATAGAGAGTATATATAAATTACCCTAAGCTTAGTAACCGAGTCTCTACTCTACACCTAGTCAAGTATGGAGGTTTGCATCAAATGGTGAAGCGAAAGCTAGGATACTTAGCACTCAAAAAAAATTAGGTAGTGTGAAAGCTACCTTACATTCATAAGCTTAATTTGGGGATGTATAAAAAATTAACCAAAATAGGTGATAAGCAAAGAAATATGTCCTTTGCAAGCAAGCATTGAAGTGCTAAGTTAGCCATCACAAATGCAAGTGCGATAGATCTTTGAATGAATTTTAAGAAAATTTCTACTATGAAAGCTACTTTTGGCACACCTCCCAAGTCTCTCCAAAGCTTGAGAGCACCATACAAAATCCTACAATCTCTACCTTGGTAGCCCCAAGCCTTGGCAAACCTAGCAATGTTTTCCTGCACAACCTCGCTGTAACTACATATCCTAACAACTCCTTGTACAGATCTTTTTGCCTCTGCCAACACCCTTCAATTGCTGAGCCCCTTGGAGGCCTAATCAATTGAGATTATAGTGAATTTCGAAGGAGATCTTGGAGAGTGGATGTAGGTGTATTGGATAGCACCGAACCACTATACTTCTTTATCTTTGTGGTTGCTTGTCTTCTCTTATTGCTCTTGCATTTATTGCTCTTTATTCCACTACACATTTACTTAAGAGCATAACATTTAAATTCATAGTATCTTGATTAACTGTTAGATTGGTATTCATGCTATTGCCTTGCATCAAGTAATTATTTTTTAGAGACCCAATTCACCTCCCCTCTTGGATTGCTTACTGAGCAACAAGTAGTATCAGAGCCCTGTTCTCAGTGTATAGGCTTTACCACCTTGAGTAAAGATCTATGGCAGCCCCTATTGATACTAGTGTAGTTAACTAGGATGAGATTTATATGCATTCTATTGATTATAACTTATGAAAAGAAGTTGATAAAGGTCCTCATATTCCTTCGGTTGTGGTTAATGGTGTCCATCCCAAAGCTCGAAAAGGATTGGGATGAAATGACATTAAGCAATCCGAGATCAATACTAAGGTAATGAATCTCCTTTATTATGCATTAGATCCTAGTGAATTCAATAGGATATCTACTTGTACTTTAGCCAAAGAAATATGGGTCATACTTGAAGTTACCCATGAGGGTAACGATCAAGTAAAAAATACTAAGGTGAACATGTTAGTACATACTTATGAAATATTCCGAATGGAACCTAATGAGTCTATCACTGACATGTACACTAGATTTACAAATATTGTAAATAGAATGAGAAGTCTAGGAAAAGTAATGTCTAACGTTGATCTTGTGAATAAAATCCTCAAGTCACTTCCAACATCATGGGATCCGAAAGTAACCGCCATCCAAGAAGCAAAGGACGTTGACAAGCTACCATTGGAGCAGCTGGTTGGATCACTCATGACTTATGAGCTAAATTTGAAGCAAAAGTCAATTGACATGGATAATAAGAAAAAAGGGATTTCATTCAAATCAAGTATATAAGAAGAATCCTCAATCGATGAGTCCGAAGAAGAAGAAGATGAAAGTGAAGAAGCTCTTCTTTTTAGAAAATTTAGAAGATTCATGAAGAGGTGGAAGTTCCCTCATAAGAAGAAATTTCAATCAAATAAAGAAAAGGGAAAAGAGAAAGTAAAAGAAAAGGAAAAAGAAAGGACAAGGAAATACCTACATGCTTTGAGTGCAAGAAGCCGGGTCACTACAAATTCAACTGCCCTCTCCTAAAGAAGTCAAGGAAGAAGTTAAGAAAGAAAGCAATGATGGTTACCTGGAGTGATAATGAGGACTCCAGTTCTGAAGAAGAGCAAACTGAAATTATAAATCTTTGTCTAATGGCACATCAAGAGCAAGATGAGGTAAATTCTGATACCGA
Organism: Areca catechu; assembly: GCA_021397845.1. NCBI lineage: Eukaryota > Viridiplantae > Streptophyta > Magnoliopsida > Arecales > Arecaceae > Areca > Areca catechu. Next base: position 136,122,647 of record CM038051.1, on the reverse strand, counting down.
AGTAGATTTTACTTTTGATGAGTTAAGAAATACTTTTGATGAACTTAGGCATGATTACAAATTAGTTTTATCTGAAAATAAAATATTGAAAAAGCACGCAAACAGTTTTTCTCATGAAAATAATTCTTTATTAAATGAAGTTAGTGATTTGAAACTAAACTAGACATTTTAGAAAAGAAAAACAATGCTTTGACTATGGAGAATGAAGTTTTAAAAAGATCTAAAACTATTATTTTAAATGGTGATCTTTTAAAAAAAATAAGGATTTAGAATTAGAAAATATAAAGTACAAAATAAACTTGATAAAATGAAGCCTTTTGTTGAAAAATTTATCTATAGTTCAGAAAATTAACCCTACTTTTGAATAGCCAAAGAGCTATTTTCAATAAAACAGGATTAGGCTATAGATCCCAAAAATAATAAGTATTTTAAAAACTTTTTTGCACCTCATCTAGCATAACATATTTTTCATGTAAAAGCAAGGTCTTAAATCTTTTCAGTGTAATTTGAAAATTAATTCTTTTTTGAAAGTTTGGCTTCCAAAAGAAACCATTTTAAGTGCTAATCCTTAAGGACCCAAGTTGGCTTGGGTACCTAAAAATAAAGCTTGATTTGTATTGCAAGTGTGTCTTGCAACCAAGGAGAACAAAAGACTTTAGTATCTTGATAGCGGTTGCTCAAAGTACATGACGGGAGATGTGAAGCAATTTACTCTTCTTGAAGCAATGAATGAAGGGAGTGTGACCTTCGGGGATAATGGTAAAGAAAAAATCATTGGTATTGGTAAGGTTCACATTACTCCTTCTAGTTATATTAGTAATATACTTTTAGTTGAAGGTTTAAAGTATAATTTTTTAAGTATTAGTCAATTTTGTGATAAAGGTTTTCAAGTTGTTTTTAAATCATCTTATTGCATGATTGCTAGTATGGATAAAAATGGAGTACAAATCATTGAAAAAAGGCATGGTAACATTTATTTGGTAGATTTGGATGATCTATCTTTACCTAATAGAGAATACCTTGTTGTAATGAATTCTACTAAAGATGAGACTAGTTGGCTTTGGCATAGAAGATTAGGGCATGCTAGTATGTATCTACTTTCAAAACTTTACAAAAAGAATTTAGTTAGAGATTTACCTGAACTTTGTTTTGAAAAAGATAGAGTTTGCCAAGCATGTCAACTTGGAAAATAAGTTAAAACTTCTTTCAAATCTAAAGGTTTTGTAACTACTAGTAGGCCACTAGATCTACTTCATATGAATTTCTTTGGATCAACTAGAATATCAAGTCTAGGAGACAAGAGATATGGATTAGTCATAGTGGATGATTTTTTGAGATTTACATGGATTTTCTTTCTAGCACATAAAGATGAATCATTTTCTGCATTTATAAAGTTTTATTGAAAGTTTCAAATGAGAAGGGTGTTTTAGTTGTTTGCATTCACAATGATCATGGAACTGAATTTGAAAATTAGGATTTTGAAAGTTTTTGTAATGAAAAAGGTTATTGAACACAACTTTTCTGCACCTAGGACACTTCAGCAGAATAGGGTATTATAAAGAAAAAATCATACTTTAGAAGAAATAGCACGCACTATGCTTTGTGAAAATGATTTACCAAGATATTTTTAGGTTGAAGCTATTAATACTGCATGTTATATTTTGAATCGAGTTTTAATCCACCCTATTTTGAAGAAAACTCCTTATGAACTTTTGAATTAAAGAAAACCATTTTAAAGTATTTCTGAGTTTTTGGTTGTCAATGTTTTATCTTAAATAATGGAAAAATAATCTTGAAAAATTTGATGCCAAGTCTGATGAAGGTATCTTTTTAGGATACTCTATATCAAGCAGGGCATACAGAGTTTTTAACAAAATAACCTTAGTTGTAGAGGAGTCTGTACATGTTGTTTTTAAAGAATCTACTAACAAATCCTCTAGAAAAGAGGATATTTCTGATGCATGTGCAGGTGCTAATAAGCTTCAAAGGTTAACACTGAATGATCAACCCCCTCAGCCAAGTGAAAAAGATCAAGACAAAAGTGAGAAAGGTGAAGACACTCCAAAGCACCAAGATCTATCTAAGGAGTGGAGGTATGCTCATGGACATCCTAAGAAATTAATCCTAGGTGATCCATCTAAAGGGGTAAGAACTCGAGCTTTAATTAGAAATGAATATGATATATAGCTTTTGTTTCTTAAGTAGAGCCTAAATATTTTGAAGATGCTAAAAAAGACCCTAACTAGATAAATGCCATGCAAGATGAACAAATTCAGTTTGATAAAAATAATGTTTGAATATTAATAGAAAGACCATCTAATATTTCTATTATTGGCACTAAATGGTTATTTGGGAATAAGTTAGATGAAAATGGAATTGTTGTTAGAAATAAAGCTAGGCTAGTTGCCAAAGACTACAACCAGGAGGAAGGAATTGATTTTGATGAAACTTTTGCTACTGTTGCTAGACTTGAAGCAATTAGACTACTATTAGCATTTGCTTGTTTTATGAATTTTAAACTATTTCAAATGGATGTTAAGAGTGCTTTTCTAAATGGTTTTATAATAAAAAAGTTTTTGTTGAACAACCACCTGGATTTGAAAATCACGCACATCCTGATCATATTTTAAATTGCATAAAGCACTTTATAGATTAAAGCAAGCACCTCGAGCCTGGTATGAAAGACTCAGCAAATTTTTGATAGAAAATAATTTTCTAGAGGCCATGTTGATAAACCTTGTTTCTGAAAAAGAAAGATAATGATTTATTAGTAGTACAAATATATGTTGATGATATTATTTTCGGTGCTACTAATGAAATTCTTTGTCAAGAGTTTGCTAAGCTAATCAGGGTGAGTTCGAGATGAGCATGATGGGAAAACTCAATTTCTTTCTCGGACTCCAGATCAAGCAAACTAAAGATGGAATCTTCATCAACCAAGCTAAGTATACAAGAGAGATTATAAAGAAGTTTGGGATGGAGACTACCAAATCAATAGGTACACCTATGAGCCCCTCTTGTAAACTTGATAAAGATGAGCATGGTAAATCTGTAGAACAAAAATTATACAGAGGTATGATTGGATCTTTACTGTACTTAACTACTAGTAGACCAGATATAATGTTCAGTATATGCATGTGTGCTAGATATCAGTCTGAACCTAAAGAATCACATCTATTAGCTATTAAGCGCATTATTAGATATCTATCTGGTACAATTGATATTGGTTTACGGTATTCTAGAGATTCATCTGTTGAATTAATTGGATATTTTGATACAAATTTTGCTAGTTGTAAAATGGATAGAAAGAGTACTAGCGGTACTGATACGGCATATTTATTGAAAATATGGCATGAGTGAAGAAAGTAACTAAGCTAATTAAACTTGTTGCGGCGTCAACTCCTGGACTGGGGTCGGCTTGATGTGCTGGAGCGCTCCTCTCCCGGGTGAACCTGCAACAAAGTCCCCAAGGGTGCTAGTGGTGTTCCGGCGGGGGACCCTCCGATGCCTAAGTTAGCAGGATGTTGAAGGCAACAGAATGAAGGAATCAACCAAACAACAGTGTATGGAGAGGAAAGAGCACTTCTACCTTCAAACGGGGTCCCCCGAGTACCTTATATAGGCGCGGAACAGTCCAAAATCTGTTAGGGGAGAGGTTGAGAAAGACCGATCTGCCCCTAGGAGAATCTGGAGAGTGGCCATGTGGCGCGCAGATACGGTGACATCGTGGAAGTAGTGGAGCAGGGCTATTGGGATGGCAAGATCCCGCAGTAATAGAAAGGTATTTCTGGAGTTCCCTGGATGCTAAGGCATGCTTGTCAGACATCAACCGAGGGAAAGCCAGTCGGCCGGACCAAAGGCCAAACCTCTAAAGGAGAGCGATGGGTCGGACCCCAGCAGGAGAGGGTCGAGCCGGACCCTAGCAGGGGAGGGTCGTTCAGACCCCGGCTCCGGTGGGTCGAACCTTTGAAGGAGAGCGACGGGCTGGACCCCAGCAGGAGAGGGTCGTTCGGACCTCTAAAGGAGAGTGACAAGCCGGACCCCAGCAGGAGAGGGTCGTTCGAACCTCAGCTCTGGTGGGTTGGACCTTTGAAGGAGAGCGACGGGCCGACCCCAGCAGGAGAGGGTCGTTCGGACCTCTGCTCCGGTGGGTCAGACCTCTGAAGGAGAGCGACGAGTCGGACCCCAGCAGGAGAGGGTCGTTCGGACCTCTGCTCCGATGGGTCGAACCTCTGAAGGAGTAGCAGTCGGAGCCTTAAAGGAGTGGCCCGGTCGGACAGCAAGAATGGGCCGGTTCTGGCTGAGGGTGAGTCATCAAGGTACAACAGTTGTCCCCCTTGCCCTTATGCTTCGAGTGAGTCTGTAGGCTCGAAGGGCGAGGACATTAAATGGCAGTAAATGCATCAATCTTTCAGATGATGGTGAATCCGATTCGGTGTGCTGCAACCGGGTGCCTTCTGCTCCAATTTTTGCTCCTAGACAGGTGTCAGCATCTGGTTGGTGAAGATAGGGCGAGCAGTTATTGCTAGTACGGTGCATAGTAGCTGCCCGTTTGAATTCCTAACGCGACATGGGGCACGTGGCTTCATCAGAGTGGTTGGTGCACTTCCTGGAGTGATCCATCTATCGTTGCTTCGACTGTCACGTGGATCGTGGCCAGATATGATCCGGTGCATCCCCTCGGATTTTCATCCAACTCGAAAACCGAGGTGCCAGCCATCGGGTCGTGGCACGTGGGGGGAGGCATTGGGAAGCTACTCCCGGGTGCCTATAAAAGGGGGGTAGCAGCGCCCAGAAGGAGCCTTCCACCGTGCTTGTGCTTGAAGAGAAGGTAGCCTCCTCCCTCCTTCCGTTGCTTTAGCCCCTCTTAGAGAACCAGGAAACCAGGTTAGTTCCGTCTCCACCTTCCTCTATCTTCTTCCTTTTCTGCAACTCCCTTTAGAATGGCTTCTAGGAGTCAGAGTTCGGCTCATGGACTTAGGGAGCCCGGCCTTTTCGACATCTCTTCGACCATGACCCGAGAGAGGGTCGAAAATCTTAGGACTATGTATAGCATTCCCTCCACCCTACATCTGACCGTCCCCAGTCATGAGGGTAGAGTGAACGGACCTTTGAACCTAGGAGCTCTCCCTCTGTATGAAGACCACCTGAAGGCCGGCCTTTATTTCCTGATCCATAGTTTCTTTATCCAGGTCTTCAACATGTATAGAATTACTCCTTCCCAACTGACCCCGAATAGCATTCGGCTTCTCTGTGGCTTCGTGGTTCTATGTCGGGAGGCCAACATCGAGCTGAGGGTGTCCTTGTTTTCAATTTTCTTCTTGTTGAAGCAGGACTTCCGAAGTCAGGAGTGGTGGATGTTCAGCCCACGCCCTGGCTGGAAGATACTAGGGGGGCTTACGTCCGCCATTCATGGATGGAAGTCCCGATACCTTTTTGTAGATAGTTTAGAGCCATGGGGATTCGAGATGGCATGGAGGGAGCCGAGGCCGAACACTTTGAACAGGAGGAAGGTCTCGAGGGCCGATGAGGCCAACTTCCATAAACTGGATGACGAGGAACTGAAGTTCGTCGACTTCATGCTCCATGAGGGAGTCTTCATTAGGCTGGACTCAGTCGGCACCTGACATTGGGTAGGACGAAAGCCATAGAAAGAGAGAAGCCAGTTATGCTATTCTCCGTCAGCTTTATGACCAAATCTTACTTCAATATTGTTTGTTGATAGGTGGCAAGATGAAGCCGGATCGAGCGACCCATTCGGTGTGATCAGCATAGCGGAGGGCCGTCCGCATCACAAAACCGACCCTGCGGGAGCTGAAGAAGTGGGTGGCAGAGCCAGCGCCCGAGAGGCCAAAGAAACAACGGATGGTATAACCATCCGCTATAGTGGTTTCTATCGAGTCAGGGGACGACGTACCACTAGCCGATCGCAAATGGGCTATGGCATCCGAGAGGTCCTCTTCGATCGGGCAATCGATAGCCCGGGCGGAGGAGAGGCTCCCAGTACTGACCAGGGCGGATGCGGCTCTTCCATCTCCGTCGTTGGAGCCGACCGAAGTGGCTTCCCCAATAGTCAGGAGAAGTCATGCAGAGGAGGGGCCATCGACCGTTGATGAGAGGGCCAACGATCCCGGCGGCGAGGAGGAGCACCAGAAGTGGCATGATGCTAAGAAGGCCAAAGAGCTGCTTCAAAGGGCCGCCCCCGACGATGACGGGCGGTCAGTGAATGAGGCCTCTAGGAGTTCCCTCCACCATCTTCTAGGGGTAAGTGTCACATTTCATTTCTCCACTCCGAATTCACCGGTTGCAACTTTCTAACTATGTGTGTCTATCAGCAGCTTGTCAAAGATACCCTGCTGATGGATGGTGGCCTGGGCGAGCTGCTTTATCTAAAAGAGCACTTGACCAAGAGGGCTGAAGCGGCAGAGGTGGCGAGGGACAAGGCTTGGGTGGTGTTGACGGCCTCCAGAGAGGAGGTACTTGGCTTAAGAGCCTTAGCAGAAGAGGTGTCCACCCTGCGGGCTGAGTCAGAGGCCCAGAAGAAGCAGCTTGAAGTCTTGCTGGCCCGGGAGGCGGACCATGATGCTAGCTTAAAGAATGAGAAGAAGAAGATCAAGGCTCTGACTCGTCGGCTGGCCGTCGAGGAGGGGCACTTAACTGAATGTGAGACCCGCTCACAAGGCCACCAGGCGATGGTGGAGAGGTACAAGGGCCTGTTGAAGATGGCCTAAGAGTTGCTGAAGATGGCCGCTGAAAAGGTCGTTGCCAACTATAAGATCTCCGAGGACTTCACCGAAGAGATGAACGAAGCCAGGACAGTTGGCTTCGACTATGGGTACAACAAATGTCTGGGGAAGGTTAGTGCAGCCTTCCCAGACCTCGATCTATCATTTCTTCAACCGTCAAAGCCAGCAGAAGAGGAGGACTTGGAGGCGGTGGATCCGACTGCCCGAGCGGCCGATGCTCTAGTGAGGCCATCGTAGAAGTGGCCGGACCAGACGCCCAAGTTGGAGCCGAAGCAGAGGTAGCCGAAGGGGTCGAGGGGGCCGCAGTGGCTGTTGCTACTGAGGGGGCCGAAGCGGCTATTGTCAGTGTACCTCCTGAGGGTCAGACCTAATCGTTTATAAAGATCTGACCTACAATTTTGTAAAGAAACTTTTTTGGAACTAGTGAAGAACCTTTTTCATAATGCCTTATTTTCACATCTTTATTGCCAACTGACTAGAGTGACCAAACTCACTTTTCTTTGAAATTTTACTAAGTGTGGACTAGTCGGCCAATCTGAGCGGACAGTCGGACCTCCAAGGTGAGCATCGAGTAGTGGCTCATACCGAACTAGGTTCCTTTAGGATTTCTGCTCTAAGTATAGGTTCGTCAGCTTGTCCAAACCCAGAAGCAGTCGAAGTAGCGGTCAGACTGTAGCTCAGGCCGGAGCAACGAGCTTAGAAATTTAACCTAAGTTGATGGGGATCCAGGGCAAGTCCGGGTATTTTTTTTTTTTTTTTCTTATTTTTTTACATTTTTCATTTTTACTTATTCTCGCTATTCCACCTATTCCCTCTATTCCAATTTTATCATGATCTTATTCCCACCTTATTCCAGTCTTAAAGGTGGCTTCAATCAAAGCTTCATTCCATCCAATGGCTCTTATTTCATACACCCTTGATTTGAAGATTTACTTGATGTAGCTTTGGTTCATCCCTTGGTCCAATTATATGCTCCCTTGGTTGGACTTGACTCAAGCTCAAAAGAAAATTACAACTCAATTTTGGACTTGAGTATATTTGACTCTTACAACTCAATTGACCCAGGCTTCAAGACCTAATACTTAGCAAGACTCAAACATAAAATTCATGATACAAGAAACTTAACTAGACTCAAGACTCAGACTAGGAACAAGTTAACAAGGTTTGAACTCAATTTGCAATCCATAAGGAATTGGTGTTGACTAGGTTTGATTGAAGTCTTCTTTTAACCTTGGTCTTTGCACCAATTCCCCGGAGGTGGGAAGAACTTAACTCTGTCGAGTAGGGATCTATTTTACTATGGTAGTACTCTAATAAGTCTGGGTTGATTCTTTGTAGATCCTCTTGAGTAATCCATGAGTCTTCAAACTCAGGTCGACCTTGCCAACGAATTAAATAGCATTGGTAACATTATTCCGGGTGGTGATGGCTTGTCATTCAGATATGCTCAATCTTATATCACCATTCTGGTAGAATTGTTGGTGGACACTCAGGGATGGATTCACTCTCAATAATTGGCTCAGGCTCAAATGGCTCGCTAGGTATCATTATTGGCTCCTTATACTCTACTAGGTCTGAAATATTGAAAGTCGAGCTGATACCTAAATTATATAGTAAGTCTAGCACATACGCATTAAATCCTATTTTCTTTATAACTTTAAATGGACCTGCACTACGAGCATGCAGTTTTTTTAAGGTTCCTGGTGGGAACCGTTCTGGTCTAAGCCTTATCATAACATAATCTCCTTCAGTGAATTCTTTGACTCTCTCATGTGAATTCGTCATATGCTTATAAGTTTCATTACTTAATTGGATCTTTTGTTAATTTCTTTATGTACATCCCTAATATGCTATGCATATGACTCAGCAAATTCAGAAACTTGTGCTTATGTGGGTAAAGGGATAAGATCTCAGGGCTTCCTAAGTTTGTAACCATGGACCACTTCAAATGGACTCTTCCCAGTAGATATATTGACTGAGCTGTTGTAAGCAAATTCAACACGAGAGAGTAAAAGTCCTAATTTCTCGTATTGTCACCAACTAGACATCTAAGCAGATTTCCTAGACTTCGATTGACTACTTCAGTTTGGCCATCAGTCTGAGGATGATAGGCGGTGGAGAATTTCAGTTTGGTTCCTAGCATATGCCAAAGGGTCTTCCAAAAATAGCTAGTGAACCTAACATCTCTATCAGATACAATGGTTTTGGGTAAACCATGTAGTCTAACCACCTCGTCAAGAAAAAGTTTGGCCATTCTAGAAGCATCTAGGTTTTGAGAACATGGGATGAAGTGAGCCATTTTAGAAAATCGATCGACTATAATGAAGATGGAATTGTGTCTCCTAGAGGTCTTTGGGAGTCCTAGTACAAAGTCCATACTAAGATCCTACCATGGACAATCAGGGACTGGTAAGAGAGTGTATAGATTGGTGTTTTGTCTTTGCTGTTTAGCAACAGCACATGTTCGACATTGGGCTACAACTTGGGCCACATTCCTTTTGAGGCCAGGCCAAAAGAATTGGTTTTCTTCTGCTACGATGGTTTTGTTTCTTCCAAAATGACCTGCTAGGCCTCCAGCATGAACTTCCCAGATCAAAAACTCTCTAATGGAAGTTCAGGGAACACACAATTGATTTCCTTTGAAAAGGAATCCATCTAGGAGAGTATAGTCACTATGTTCACTAGATGGTACTTGTTGGAGGGATTGATAGATTTCACTAAAGTCTGGACACTTAGGGTATTCCTCTTTCAGTCTATCAAACCTTACAACCTCGGTGCTAATTGGGGTCAAAAGCATGGATCGTCGGCTTAATGCATCTGCAACCCTATTTTCAGTGCCAGCACGGTACTTCAGAATAAAGGTGTAGGCCTGAATAAATTCTATCCATTTTCCACGCCTAGGATTCAGTTTCTTTTGGAAATTAAGGAATCGTAAGGCTTCATGATCGGAATAAAGAACAAATTCCTGCGATAGTAAATAGTGTCTCAAATACCTCAAAGCCTGAACTACCGCATATAATTCCCTATCGTATGTCGAGTATCTCATCCTTGTCTCATTCAGTTTTTTACTAAAGAATGCCACTAGATGACTCTCTTGACTCAAAACTCCTCCAATTCCTACTCCAGAGGCATCATAAGCAACCTCAAATACCTTTGAAAAATTGGGTAACCTCAAAATAGGTGCTTGTATCATTTTCTTCTTTATTTCTAGGAAGGCTCTATCAGCAGATTTTGTCCATTCAAAGGTTTCCTTCCTAATGCAGCTAGTAATGGGTGCTGCTATTGTGCTGAATCCTCTAATGAATCTTCTATAAAATGTGGCTAAACCATGAAAACTATGGACATCATGGATGCTTTTTGGTACGGGCCACTCGACTATGGACTTGACCTTTTCGAGGTTGGCAGACACCCCTTCAGTGGTGATAACAAATCCTAGAAAGATAACTCTATGGGTCATGAATTCATATTTCTTGTAGTTGGCATAGAGACTATCTTGTCTAAGGGCTTGGCAAACTAGCTTAAGATGGTCCAAGTGGTCTTCCTTTGTTCTACTGTAGATAAGAATGTCATTAAAGTAGACCACTACAATTTTTTCTATGAATGTCCTTAAAACCTGGGTCATGATCCTCATGAAGGTACTAGGTGCATTGGACAGGTCGAAAGGCATCCCTACCCACTCATACAAGCCATCTTTGGTTTTGAAGGCAGTTTTCCATTCATCCCCGGGCCTGATTCTTACTTGATGATAGCCACTCTTAAGGTCAATTTTGGATAATATTTTGGCTCCGGCCATCATATCCAACATGTCATCTAAACAGGAAATAGGAAAATGATACTTAATGATAATCTTATTTATGGCCCTAATATCTACACACATTCTCCATGTGCCTCTTTCTTAGGGGTCAGAAGAGCTGGTATTGCACATAGGCTTAGGCTCTCTCTAATGAATCCCTTTTGGAGAAGCTTTCCAACTTGACATTGTAACTCAGAATGTTTTGTAGGGTTCATTCTATAATGGGGAAGGTTTGGTAATGTCGATCCTAGGATCAAATCTATTGCATGTTGAATATCTCTCAAGGGTGGAAGGTGATTAGGAAGGTCCTCTAGAAATATGTCTTGAAACTCCTCTAAAAACCTTAACACTTCCTGGGTTTTTCCTTATGGGGTTGGTCCTGATTTTCCTTAGCTGCTAAAATCCAAATAGGTGAACCATTGCTAAGCTCTTGCTCCAATTCTTTAGCAGTGATCATGTTTATTCCCTGTTTCTTATCACTCAAGTGACTTGATCCTCTCTTACTTGGTCCTTAGGTGGTGAGGAATTGATTACAATCTTCTTCCCATTATGAGTGAAAGAACATGAATTAGACGACCATAGAGTATAGCATCATGATCATACAACCATGGTCGGCCTAATATGATGCTACTACTCCATTGGAAGAACATCGCACCAAACCTTTTCTTGGTATGATTGGAACTGAATTATGACTTGGCACCTAGACTTAATGGGAATTGAGGTTGAATCTATCCAGGATACCTTATATGGATTAGGATGGGGACACATTGGGTAATCCTAGGTTCTTGACTGTATTGGTTGATATGGCATTGACGCAGCTACCACTATCTAAGATGACCTTGTACACCTTCTCTCCTAACTTAATAAAGGTTTGTAGGATACTAGTCTTACGCCAATCTTCTTGCTCCTTGGTTTGGGTCAAGATACATCTTACAACTCCTAGGGTTTCTGATGAGTCTATGATCTCTTCATCCCCTTCATACTCATCAGCTAAACTCACACCTGCCTCATACACTTCTTCTTCCTCCTCATAGTTCTCTATGGGTTCTATAACCTCTTCTTCTACTTTCCCTATGTGTAAGCTCTAATGGGACATTGGCTTGCATAGTGACCTATCTGTGGTTACCTAAAACAATGAACATTTCCTTCTCTTCAAACCTCAGGACTTTTTCCTTTATCTTCTCTTCAAACTAATGGGCTTGGACTTGGTCTATTTCAAGGCAGGATTAATCCTAGTGGGTTCAGGTCGGTGAAATAAAGGTCTCCTCTGGAATCTCTCACAGTCCCTAGCAACTTGGTAGGCCTGGTCTAGGTCATGGACTTCTCTCAAAATAGGTCTCTCTGGATCTCCTCATGTAGACCTGCTCTAAACCTAGATAAGGTTGCTGCCTCAGACTCAAACCCGTGCATCTCATCACAAAACTCATCAAACTTGGCAACATATTTGGAAACTGTCTTATTCCTTGAGTAAATCATTGCCATTGATCCAAGAGTCTCTATTCATAGGACATTGGTAAATACTTCTCCCTAAGTTTCACCTTCATAGCTCTCCAAGTGGCTATAGGTATGTCACTCTCTATCGACTCATGCGCTCAACATTACCCCAATACAATCTAGCCTACGGACCAATCTAAGTTTGGCAAACTTAAATTTCCTATCTTCCGGACATTTCATACCAATCAAAATATCGGTTCATATCACCCTCCCAGTCTATATACACCTAGGATCCAAGTTCCATCAAATGTGGGTGCTCTAGATGAATGTTTCTAAGGGCTCTCTCATCCTGGTCAAATAATCATGGTGAACTTCCTTGGTTGTGGGGAAGTATACTCCTAGCGTGGGACTCTAGGATGACAGGTGGCAATCTAGGTGATTAGGCTCAGTAGGGCCAAACGGGCATTCAAGTGTTCCTATTCTCTCTTCATTTGATCAACCTAGTGTTCAATTGCTTTAACTGCTAGTCATAGTTCTCATCAAGGATCTAGATTGGGGTCCATGGAAGAACCGGAATGGTCAAGTGAATGCTGATAGGGAGTTCCTGATCTAGTTGTCATGCGCACACAGACTCAAACTCGGGCTAGGGGTTTGCTAGACCTAGAGTCCAAACCAAATGTTAGGTCAATATGACAATCTTGGTGTAGTAACTTGGCACCTGGCCAGGTAAGTGTAAGGTTGGTGGAGGTCCCTTAGCTTGCCTTAGACACCAATGTGAAATTGGCCAGGTAAGCAACCAACCCACCTTCCTTCGGGCTCTTATCCCTGCACTACTTGCCTAGACACCAGATATACAAGCACATACAAACAAGTTGTCTAAATTGGCTTGTCACTTGGTTTGACCCGACCTTGTGGGTGTCCCTAGCTCGCTAGAGCAAATTAAGTATCTACTCTGTTTTAATTAAGGGTTGGGTCCAATATGCAGGGTGGTGATTTTGGGCCAAGGACAGGTGATGAAATCCTTGCCCCCATGTCATAATGATGCCCTTAAAATGATTTATCATGAGATGAATGCAAGCATGCATATGAACCCTAATTTCAGGTGCAGAAATTTAGTGGTTGCAGTTCTGAATTGGGGCAGAGAAGTGCTATGAATTATCTCAGAAGATTCTGAGAAAATCACAAAACACTCCTAATTGTAGAGGATATACCAGATGAAAGAAAAAGAAAATAAAAAAATAAATTTATGCTTGCTGACAATTCCTGGAACACAGACAATACTAAAAGGAACAGACAGAACATACAGGAATTTCAGCAACAGTGATGAAGTGCACGAATTGTTATTTTTTCTGTGATTTATTTCGAAGATAAAACTTTCAATGATATCTAACTTAATATGGATTAGGAAAAAAATTACTTTAATGAAAAATTAACTACTTTTTTGAGTTTAAATGAATTACAATCAGCCTACTTAGAAATGCAGCAAGCAGAAAATAGAAAGTCCTACCCTAACCTACCTGCTCTGATACCAAATATGATGCCGGCATATTTATGAAAATATGGCATGAGTGAAGAAAGCAACTAAGCTAATTAAACTCGAAAACATGTTGTCAGAATTCATTCATGAGGAGTCATTTAAATGCATTGAAGAAGACTAAATTAGAAGGCCAAAATGCTTTGTAGTGTGCAAATCTGGATTAGTTAAGAAAATAAAGACCTACGTGGCTAGAGAAACCATTTAATTAGGACTTTAACTTATTCAAATTTCAGACCCAAGAGGTAAGGATAGGTTTTAGGACAAATAATGAACTTTAAAGACCCTACACTAAACCTTACTAAGGGAACTCTCAAGACTGGCGATTGAAAGATCAAAACCAAACCACCCATTGGAAGTAGAGGCTCCTACTGCTGAGTTGAAGGCAAGAGGATTTCATCCTGGATTAGATACTCCTTAGGATCCTGCAAAACTGTTGGGAATAGTGTTCAAAGCAATCGCCTGGGTTGGTAGGCGGTTGAGCTCAGTATTGTACTATTTCTTTGAATTAATAAAATGTTATTGGCATCTCATCACATATTATTTCATGAAATGAACTCTTTCCATGTGATGAGTCCTTCGAACTACGTTGACTTCGATACAGAGAGGATGTATCGGTGGTCCTTAAAACCCTGTTCACAACCAAAGGATATATTGTACTGGACGGCAATATATCAGGTATAGGTTGTTGTAGTCACATCGTTTGGTTGTCCTCTTGACCAAATGAGTGTGGGGACACTGATGTGATCTACAGTGGGATATGTGATATCTCATTGAACGTGACTCCATGCAGGCCCTTTTTGCCAAAGGGATACTCACGATTGGATATGGGTATATGTGTCCCTCCGACCTGAGGTCATCACGGTAGCTTGCAAGCAACTCCTGTGCTTTGGTGCCGGACTAACCAGATTTTTAATCCGGTGATGGAGGTTTCTGGGTACAGGCAAAGTACTGTGGGAGCAGTGAGTGATGGACCAAGATAGAATGACCTGTCCAAACAGTTTGGATGAAGTCTCGCAGTATCTCAATTTAGCAAATCCTCGGCGGGATAGTCCTAGTGAAGAGTCACTAGGCTTGCAAGGTTGAGACATGTAGTGGACTGACTCTGTCTGGGTTGGCAGCCCAATCTCAGTCATCCTAAGCATTAGAAGTCAAAGGGATGAATTATACGGTAACCATATGCCAGAGGTCGATAGATTGCTCTCGCATCTCGACCTATCCGGACGCCGGGACCCATTGCTAGATGGTTTCCTGTGCTGGTACTAGAATTATTCTAGTGCTACCGTTTAGGTTCGAACCTATAAGGTCACACGCCACAGAGGATTACTCTCTGATACGGATACCGATTACGATTGAGAATCGTTTCGATTTTATGGTCACGGTATTTCTTGAGCACACTTTCTCTTCTTCAGTTTTTGCCCATCTTGCCCTGTGTCTTTGCCAACCAAATTATCCGGGCTGACCAGGACTGAACCAGGATTTATTGAATCTATTTTGAACTGATTCGGAGCTCATTTCGGTCTTCAATTGGTTGTGAACCAATTTTTATCTTTGAACGGTTTTGAACCGTTTAGGATTGGGTTGGAAAATCCTAGAACCAATTTTTGAACCGATGGGATTGAATGGACCGGTTTGAACCGGTGTTTGTTTTCTTTCAGCATGATCGGTTTACACGATCTTTCATTAGAAGAATTCCAAGCGCCCAGAGACCGAACCGATGCCTCCTCCTCTCCTTCCACCCGCTGCCATTCCTCTCTATTATTGCTGATTATTTGGAGAACGGCAGCCTGCTCTTTGATCCTCTTCATCTCCCTGCCTCTTCCTTTTCCTCTGCTATTTATAAATACAGCAGGCCCTGTTCTTCGTTACTCACGAGTTTTTGGCTGGGAGTGATGTTCTGGGTGCTGTTTGGGCTGAAAAACAACAAGAGTTCTTCGCTTAATCCTTCAATCCATCGGGTGCTGTTGGGGCTAAGATTTGGAGAGATTTAGGAGGAGAAACAAGCCTTGATTTCTTGTTGATTGTAGTGCTCAAATCAAAAAGATTGCAGCAAACCAGAGTTGCTGCCATCAACCGTGACCAAAGTTCCTTCCAGCGGCTAGCACCGTGCAAGGGGGAGGATCCGAGAGGCCCCAGGAGTGTCTCCCCTCTAGAGGGAGTATCTCTGTACTCCTGGGAGCAAGAGAGTCGAACCAGATTTGCTGTTGTTGCTCCAAATCCAAAGAACCAGCTGCTATTTTCCTGCAGCAGAGTTTTTGCAACACAGTTTTGGATGATTTGGTAGACCCTTTTTGGTATTTTTTCTTTGCAGATTTTATTGAAGATCAAAGAACATCTTATCCCCCTGTTGTTGCTCCGATTTGGGAGGAAAGGAGGTCCAGACGCCACCTTTTGGTTGCTGATTTGAAGAGCAAAAACAGAGCTTCCCAACGTCTAAACGAGGGAAGACAACTAGAATTAGTTTATCCCACTTATTCCAGGCCTATTCCAGTTTATTCCAGGACTATTCCAGGTGGAATAAAGGTATGGAAATATTTTATTAAAATCATGCATAATTAGATCTATTTGTTAATATGTTTTACAAATATTATATGCTTGGTACTGTTGAGAAAATGTGTCCCAAAGTCAATTTCTACTGTAAACAGTTATACATTTGATGTAATTATATATGAATTATATATTGAATAAAATGTTTATTCTGGCAGTTCATCACTATTCATCTTTCTGTAATGAGTTCTTTAGTGATGAAGTCCTTAGGACTATTTGTATGTGATATAGAGAGGATATTATATAGTCCTAAAATTGTTCGCGACCAAATGATACACTTATTTTAGGATGATAGTATATTAAGTATAGGTCGTTGTGTGCCATAGTCGTTGGTTGTCCTCTTAACCAAGGAGTGTAGAGACACTGGTATGGGCATACAGATGTTGTGTTGACATTTCATCGAACGTGACCCGTCTGTGACTTTTACTGCCTAGAGTTTTGATATGGACGTAGTTATCCCTCAGACATGAGAACATCATGGTAGCTTGTGAGCAACTCACTGTACTTTGGTACTGGACTATGGATTTCTAATCCAGGGATGGAAGGTTTCTGGGTATAGTTAAGTACTCGTGTAGCGGTGATCGGATCAAGATGGGATTGACCCCTCCAAAGTATTTGGAGCAGATATCTTACTGTGTTTCAATTAGCAAAACCATGGCAGGGGAGTCACTGTAAGTGTTACGGACTTGTGAGATGAGACACATTGTTGATAGATTTATGGGTTAGGCAGTTAAACCCTAAGTCTCCTGAGCATTGAGGTCAAAGGGATTAATACAAGGTTTCCATATCTTGTTCTGATTGTTGCTCTGCAACTTCGACCTATCGGCCGACGTCGGGTGTCATTGCTAGATGGCGACTTTGACTGGTATTGGAAATGTTCCAGTGCTACCGGCTTAGTGTTCGAACCTATGGGGTCACACACCATAGGGGTTTCTACTTGATCTAGTGATCGGAGAATGATGGGAATCGTTCGTGGACTCACAGAGAAAAAGGGTTTTCTTTATCCAAGTGTCAACACTGATATTCTTGAAAGTGTCGACACTTGTGTAAGTGTCGATACTTGTTGATTTCGCAAGTATGATACTTGATGTCACAAAAAGTTGTGACATAAAGTTTCACTAATAGTTGGTGATGCATGGAGGGAATTAAGTAAGTGAGTACTTGATAGCCCAATTTGATTGAGCTATAAAAATCTGGAACGAATCAAATAGGATTTGGTTCAAATGGGTTTGGGTCACATCGGGTTGAACCAATGTATGCACACTTGACCCAATTGATTTTAGTATGAATTAAAATCAATTAATACATTTAATCTAAATTTAAATAAGTTTAAATCATTTTTGGGGAGTTATGTAACTTCCCATGACATAACTCCCCATAACTACCCATTACCACACCTATAACTCACCACTCTCCTCTCCCTCTCCATCTACTTAAGGGGCTGAAATGGGAGGATGAAAATAAGGAAAAATTTAGCAAATAAAATGCTGAAAAATCAAAGGGAAGAAAGGGAAGAAACTAGGAAAAAGTTCTAGTTTTAGGTGTGAGGTTTTGGAGAAAAGTGTGCATTTTTGTACTAGAGATCTAGGTCTTAGGATTGAGTATTGTGGAAGGGTTCCAACCACTCCTCTCCACCTCTTGAGCTTCTTCATTCATTCGGAGAGTCCGCATCGAAAGAGAAGAAAAAGGAAGTCCCGATCAAATCGTTCCACAATAAGCTAGCACTTGGAGTGGAAGTAGATTTTGAAAGAGCCCTGGTGTGAACCACCTGTAGAGGCCGGACACGTGTGCGGCTAAGCAGAGTTCTTCCTCCTGCTCCTGGATCTTCGCAGCGGAGAGCGTCTCCATTTCATACAAGGTATGGTTTTACATAATAGATATGTGCTTTGAAATATTCTAGCATGAATCATGATTTCACCGTTTATATTAATCATTCATGCAACATCTTGGGACAAGTAGCATAGAAAAGTTTTAAAGCATGATTAGTAACTGTTAATCATTTTATCATGCTTCCGCTGCATGTTATTTTAAAAAAGTTTTAAAATACATAGCATGCTCGCTACTAGTTTTCCTTTCAGTTACATGCCTATCTATTAATACATGCAACTTGAATAGATTAGATTTGGGCAGAGCAGTTTTCTGCTGCATGATTTTAAAAATTGTTTTAAATCCATTATGCTCCCATAGCTGTTTGCATGCCTAGTGTAGGATCATGTCAAACCACCTGCACCTTGTTCTTACAGTGGTATCAGAGCCAGGTTGCATGTGTAATCTATTTATGTTTGCATGTAGTAGATTAAAATTGGTTTAATCTAAGAGTATCTACATTCTTTTTGGAACCTAGTCAAGACCTTCACCATGACCGTGTGTGTTTTGACATGATGCGGATCGTCTGTGTTGGCCTCTTCAAAAGGATCCTTAAAGAATATTAAAATTAAATGTTTTATTTGATGATACATGGTTTTGGCCATGTTTACTATAGGATATGAAATATTGGTAAAATATTGTATCTTGATGCATGATATGGTTATGTAAAAATGTTTACATTGTGACTTAATTAAAAATGTTTTAATTAAATCTTTGACTTATTAAAAACTTTTAGGTTTATGAAATCTAAAACACTTGCATAAGCCATTTTGGGTTATATTGGGTTAGCTGACTAGTTGGGGTCCATAACTGGGTTAGACTAAGTTTAGTTGAACGGATTAAAAGAAGATTAAACAAAAAAGTATTTAAGGCCCTTCTTTAGAAACTATCTAATAGTTAGATTTGTTGATCCGTTCATCTAAAATGATTCAAATAGTAGTGGAGTGACGCCGAGTCTTTAGGCTAATCTGATCGAGTCTGGTAAACCGACTGGTGTCGAGGTAGATTTGGCATTGTGATCATGGTTGTATGAGGCTACCTCTTTCCTGGCCAACTGGTTGGTGTCTAGGAAAGATGGTTAATGGCGGATACCTCACCATGATCTCACACCTACCTGGCTAGTCGAGTCGACCAGACAAATGATTGGAAAGCTCAATGACTCGAGTAACCCATGTCACCCTGGATGATCGGTCTGACTGATCTATAGGGGCCCATGGATCATTTGTTGATTTATTCAACCCTCCTGAAATCTGATTGATTCAGGGGAGGATGATCCATATCTTGTCTTTTTTCTTCTATCACAACTTAAAATCCTCTAAAATATTAGGTCCTTAAAAAGACTAAGTCAAGGAGTTGACAGTGTCTTAGCCTCCCATTAAGTCGGTTAGAAATGTGTCCACTAGCTTGGTGTGCATCGGCAGTTCCATAGAAACGGGTTGTACATCGGTGACTGTAATTTCTATCTGATCGATGTGGGTTCAGTGCAACCTCCTTAACGGGATAGGTGGGCCGGCCATAGTCGGGCTGGTCTTTAGTTAGCTAGAAGTATTGGATTTGTCATTTTAATGGTTGGACCGAAACCAGAGACCCGTAATAGGAGGCCCAAGGCCGATTGGGGTGTTCTCTGGGGCAAAATAAAATACTAAAAATTGTTTAGGGAAGCAATTGGTTTACGAACCTACCTTTAGGCTCGTATGGATGAGCTAGCCATAGTCGGGCTCATGCGTGGCCTATTGGATTTTAGTACCCACTTGAAAAAGTATTTTCACGGATTGGAGTAGAGGCTACCAATCTGAAAAAATTAGTGGGAGAAACCTTTAGACTAAAGTCCAAGTCTTTCTTTGGTTAAAATTAATTCATACACTAATGTGGTCTTGTTTTCTTTTCAGATGTCTTCAAACTTATCGCTCCGGTCACTTCTCGATAACGAGAAGTTAAAAAGGTCACAACTTCGATAGTTGGTATCGAAGATTGAGAAGTCGTTCTGGAGCATGAACGGATCATCTATGTGATAACGGATCCAGCACCTGAAATCCCTCCCGCTAATGCATGGAGTGCGGTCAGAGACACTTATCTGAAGTGGGTATCTGATCGGACTACTGTCCGTTGCATTATGTTAGCGGCGATGAACGACGAGTTCAATCGCAAATTCGAGGAGGCCCAACCTGATGAAATCCTTCAAAAGTTGAAGAATCCTTCGGCACCCCGGATGATGTAGAACGGTACAAAGTGTCTTGTGCCATCTACAACTCCAAGATGCTGAATGGTGGTTCAGTCACTGATCATGTATTGTACATGATCGAGCTGATTAAAAAAACTGGGCAAACTCGGATGCCCCTTGCACGAGCAGCTCGGCAAGGATGCGATCCTGAATTCTCTTCCCTCCTCCTATCTTGATTTCTCGATCATTACAGAATGAACAAGCTTGCAGTAAACTACCATGGTCTTTTGGGATTGCTGCAGACTTTCGAGAAAGACCACCACTTAATAAGGGGGTGGTGAATTTAGTGGGAGGAAGTAGAGGTCATCGTCCCTTTAAGAAAGGGAAGAAGAAAATGAATAAAAAAGGAAAGAAGGTGTAGAATGCTCCTCACCCTAGTCAGACCAGGAAGTATAAGCTGATCAGTCTTCTGCAGAGTGCTTCTACTGCAAGAATAAGGGACACTGGAAGAGGAACTGTCCTCTTGACTTGCATCCTTGATCCGAACAGGGAGGAAGAGGAAGCAGAAGTCTGCTGAACAAGCTTGTAATACTCAATTATTGATACTGCTAACTGGGGATTGGATACGGTAGTCCAATTCACGCTTGTAATTCGTTACAGAGACTTCAAGTTAGTAGAAGATTTGAAGATGGAGAACAGTTTCTGAGTGTCGGGAATGGAAATCGTGTTCCATTACTGGCGGTCGAAGTCTTACGTCTTGTGTCTTGTCTTTGAGTCTTGTTCTAGCGAATTAGTCGACTGTCACTATTGTTCTTGTTTCATTATGAGCATAATCTCTGTAGGCCTTTTGGCAATTATGGTTTTAAACTATCAATAAAGGGAGATTTTGCAATGTATTTTGAATAACTCTGTGATAATGAAAGCTAGATTAAATAATGCATATATGTACTATCAAGGCCTGTTAGTATAATGTACACTTCTAGCAAACGCCCAAGGTTAGATAATGTCAACGATTGTATCTTTGGCACTGTAGACTAGGTCATATTAACCAAAATAGGATAAACAAGATGCGAGGAGATGGACTCCTCAAGGTCAGTGATTCTGAATCACTGCCAACTTGTGAATCATGTTTACTTGGTAAATGACCAAGTCACCTTTTACTGGAAAAGGTGAACGAGCTACAGAACTTCTAAGTCTAATACATACTGATGTATGTGGACCGATGATAGTTAGTGCTAGAGGAGGATACAAATATTTCATTACCTTTACAGACGACTTTTCAAGGTTCGGTTATGTCTTTTAATGAGACATAAGTCTGAGTGTTTGAAAGTTCAAACGATACCGTAATGAAGTAGAAAAACAATTGGAAAAAGTATTAAAACCCTTCGATCTGATCGAGGTGATGAATACTTATCTGATGATTTTTTGAATATCTTGAGGAGAATGGAATTCTCTCTCAGTGGACTCCTCCAGGAACACCACAGTTGAAGGTGTGTCCGAAAGTAGTAATCGAACCTTGTTGGACATGGTTCGATCCATGATGGGTTTTGCAACTCTAGCGCTATCCTTTTGGGATATGCACTTCAGACAGCCTGTTACTTATTAAATAATGTTCCAAGTAAGTCTGTTGTCTCCACTCCATATGAGATATGGAATGGACGTAAAATCCTCAATCTCACACCTTCGGGTCTGGGGTTGTCCGGCTTATGTAAAACGTTTAGACTTAGACAAACTTGGTCCTAGGTCTGATCGGTGTTTATTCATTGGTTATCCAAAGGAAACCAAAGGATATTTCTTCTATTTGGAGAATGAACAAAAGGTGTTGGTGTCGTGCTCTTAGAGAGAAGATTGGAAAAGGAGTTCCTTGGAGAAGGAACTATAGCCTCTAAGATTGAACTTAATGAAGTTCAGCAATAGAAGAACCTGCACACTCTAAGGACATCGTAAAACCAGCTGTGATTGAATCACACCCAGAACCCATTAGGAGATCTGGTAGAATACCGCGTCAACCGGACAGATACTACGGTTTCTGGTCGGGATGGCGGATCCCATTGAGCTCGATAAGAACAATGAGGATCCGATCACCTATATGGATGCCTTCAGAGATCTGACTCTGAGGCATGACTGGAGCCATGCGATCCGAAATGGAGTCCATGGAAATCAACAATGTTTGGACATTGGTTGATCTGCCTGAAGGAATAAAAACCCATCGGGTGTAAATGGATCTTCAAGAGGAAAGGGGTGCAGATGGGAAGGTTAGAGGACCTATAAAGCCAGTCTGGTGCCAAGGGATATTGTTAGCGATATGGTATCGATTATGATGAGACTTTCTCCCTGTGGCAATGCTCAAGTCCATTCGGATCATGCTTGCTTTGGCAGCATTTTCTGATTACGAGATCTGGCAAATGGATGTTTGAACCACTTTCCTGAATGGGAACTGGAAGAGGAGGTGTATATGATACAACCTGAAGGGTTCACATCCACAGATGAATCAAAAGTATGCAAGTTGCATAGGTCCATCTATGGACTCAAGCAAGCATCTCAAAGTTGGAACTTACGGTTTGATAGGTGTATCAAAACGTACGGCTTCGTTAGGAACGGAGAAGAACCGTGCATCTATAAATGGGTTAATGGTTCTGTGATTGTATTCCTCGTACTGTATGTTGACGACATTCTCTTAATCGGAATGATGTCGAAGCATTATAAGGAATAAAGGTCTGGTTATCATCTCAGTTCTCCATGAAGGACTTGGGTGAAGTTTCTTACATACTAGGTATGAAGATCTATAGAGATAGATCTAAGAAGCTTTTGGGATTGTTCCAGTCTACGTACATTGACACCGTGCTGAAACGGTTCAGCATGGAAAATTTCAAGAAAGGCTATCTCCCGATAGGTTCTGGAATTACTCTTTCCAAGAAGGATTGTGCGACAACTCCTGAGGAAAGAGAACGTATGAGTAGAGTACCTTATGCTTCTGTAGTAGGCTCTATCATGTATGCTATGACTTGTACATATACTAGACGTGGCCTACTCACTAGGAGTAGTGAGCAGATACCAGTCTGACCTAGGTGAGGCGCATTGGAAGGTGGTTAAGTCCATCCTTAAGTATTTAAGAAATACTAAAGAACAATGGCTAATTTATGGAGAACCTGACTTGAAACTTGTGGGGTACTCTGACTCTAGTTTTCAGTCAGATAAAGATGACAGCAAGACTATGTCAGGGTTTGTATTTACCTGAATGGAGAAGCGATCTGTTGGAAAAGTTCAAGCAGGCAACTGTGCAGACTCGGTATGCGAAGCAGAATATATTGCAGCATCAGATGCAGCAAAGGAAGATGTATGGTTGCGGAAGTTCCTTGGAGAGCTAGGGGTGGCACCTTCCCTAGATGGTCCTGTTCCAGTGTACTGTGACAGCACTGGAGCCATTGCTCAAGCTAAGGAGCCTAAAGCTCATCACCGCACCAAGCACAAACTACGGCGCTACCACCTCGTACAAGAAATTTGGAACGAGGAGACATCAATCTTCTGAAGATCGATGGAAAAGAAAATATGGCCGACCCCTTCACTAAGCCCTCAGAAAAAAGAGTTCGACTATTGTAAATGGGAAATGGGTATTAGATACTCTTTGATTGGCTTTAGTACAAGTGGGAGTTGTGGGAATAGTATCCCAAGCCAATCGCCTGGGTTGTAGGCGGTTGAGCTCAGTATTGTACTATTTCTTTGAATTAATAAAATGTTATTGGCACTCATCACATATTATTCCCTGAAATGAACTCTTTCCATGTGATGAAGTCCTTAAAACTACACTGACTTCGATACAGAGAGGATGTATCGAGTGGTCCTTAAACCCTGTTCACAACCAAAGGATATATTATACTGGACAGCAATATATCAAGTATAGGTTATTGTAGTTCACATCGTTTGGTTGTCCTCTTGACCAAATGAGTGTGTGACACTGATGTGATCTACAAGTGGGATATATGATATCTCATGAACGTGACTCCGTGCAGCCCTTTCTGCCAAAGGGATACTCACGATTGGATATGGGTATATGTGTCCCTCCGACCTAGGTCATCACGGTAGCTTGCAAGCAACTCCCTATGCTTTGGTGCCGGACTAACCAGATTTTTAATCCGGTGATGGAAGGTTTCTGGGTACAGGCAAGTACTTGTGGAGCAGTGATGGACCAAGATGGATTGACCTGTCCAAACAGTTTGGATTGAATGTCTCGCAGTATCTCAATTTAGCAAAATCCTCGGCCGGGATAGTCCTAGTGAAGAGTCACTAGGCTTGCAAGGTTGAGACATGTAGTGGACTGACTCTGTCTGGGTTGGCAGCCCAATCTCAGTCATCCTAAGCATTAGAAGTCAAAGGGATGAATTATTACGGTACCATATGCCAGAGGTTCGATAGATTGCTCTCGCATCTTCGACCTATCCGGACCGGGACCCATTGCTAGATGGTTTCCTGTGCTGGTACTGAGATTATCTAGTGCTACGTTTAGGTTCGAACCTATAAGGTCACACGCCACAGAGGATACTCTCTGATCCGGATACCGATTACGATTGAGAATCATTTGGTTTTTGGTCACGGTATTTCTTGAGCACACTTTCCCCTTCTATTTCCGCCCATCTTGCCCTTGTCTTTGTCAACCAAAAATTGTTCTGGGCTGACCAGGACTGAACCAGGATTTTATTGAATCTATTTTGAACTGATTCGGAGCTCGTTTCGGTTTCAATTGGTGTGAACCAATTTTTATCTTTGAACCGGTTTTGAACCGTTTAGGATTGGGTTGGAAAATCCTAGAACCAATTTTTTGAACGATGGGATTGAAGGACCGGTTTTGAACCGGTGTTTGTTTTCTTTCAGCGTGATCGTTTTACACGATCTTTCGTTAGAAAAATCCAAGCAACCTGAGACCGAACCGATGCCTCATCCTCTCCTTCCACCACTCCATTCCTCTCTATTATTGCTGATTTATTTGGAGAACGGCAGCCTGCTCTTTGATCCTCTTCTTCTCCCTGCTCTCTCCTTTTCCTCTGTTGTTTATAAATACAGCAGGCCCTGTTCTTCTTTACTCACAAGTTTTTGGCTAGGAGTTGATGTCTGGGTGCTGTTTTGGCTGAAAACAACGAGAGTTCTTCGCT
Source organism: Areca catechu (assembly GCA_021397845.1). Classification (NCBI taxonomy): domain Eukaryota; kingdom Viridiplantae; phylum Streptophyta; class Magnoliopsida; order Arecales; family Arecaceae; genus Areca; species Areca catechu. The sequence goes on along the minus strand of CM038051.1, from coordinate 136,097,419 downwards.
TAATCCTTCAATCCATCGGGTGCTGTTGGGGCTGAGATTTGGAGAGATTTAGGGAGGAGAAACAAGCCTTGATCCTTTGATTGTAGTGCTCAAATCAAAAGATTTCAGCAAACCAAAGTTGCTGCCATCAACCATGACCAAAGTTCTTCCAGCGGCTAGCACCACACAAGGGGGAGGATCCGAGAGCCCCAGGAGTGTCTCCCCTCTAGAGGGAGTATCTCTTTACTCCTGGGAGCAGAGAGTCGAACCAGATTTGCTGCTGCTGCTCCAAATCCAAAGAACCAGCTTGCTATTTTTCCTGCAGCAGATTTTTTTGCAGCAAGTTTTGGATGATTTGGTAGACCCTTTTTGGTATTTTTGTCTTTACAGATTTCGGTTGAGATCAAAGAACATCTTATCCCCCTGCTGCTGCTCGATTTGGGAGGAAAAGGAGGTCCAGACACCACCTTTTGGTTGCTGTTTAAGAGCAAAAAAGAGCTTCAACGTCTAAACAAGGAAGACACTGGAATAAGTTTTATCCCACTTATTCTAGCCTATTCCAGTTTTATTCCATGACTATTCCAGGTGGATAAAGATATGGAAATATTTTATTTAAATCATGCATAATTAGATCTATTTGTTAATATTTTACAAATATTATATGCCTTGTTACATGCCTATTATTAATACATGCAACTTGAATAGATTAGATTATGGGCGGAGCAGTTTTCCGCTGCATGGATTTTAAAAAATTGTTTTAAAATCCATTATGCTCCCGTAGTTGTTTGCATGCCTAGGTAGGATCATGTCAAACCACTTGCACCTTTTTCTTACAAGAACATCCATTAGTATTGTGGAGAAGTTGGAAGATAGCAAAGAATAGAAATAATGAAGGAAGGAAGTAAGGATTGTTGAAGATCTAGGTGGAGTGTGGCCGGCTGCTCTTGAAGATGTGGGAAGTGTCCATGGGAGAAGACATTTGCTAGAATTTGAGAACTAAAACACTTGGTTGAGCCTCTCACTCAAACCCTCACGGATGGCATTTGCAAACACAAATTGGAGAAAGAAGATTCTGGATTTCATTCATTCAAAAGCATCCTTTTACAAAGAGATTAGGGGCTTATTTATAACCTTCTAAGCCCCATTTGAAATTCAAATTTTACATAAAAAGAAGAGAGAAATGTAGTTACATATTTGAATTTCAAAATTCATGAAAATGGAGCACCAAATCTGAAAATCTGCATGCATGGGTGCCAAGTGTCTAATCTGAAATCTTCATATATGGGTGCTAAGTGTTCAAATATGAAAATCTGCATGCATGGGTGCCAAGTGTCCAAATCTAAAAATCTTCATGTATGGGTGCCAAGTGTCCCAAATCTGAAAATCTTCATGTATGGGTGCCAAGTGTCCATCTCTTGGATAAGGTGTTTGGTGAGGTGGCTTCAATCAAAATTCATTCCATCCAATGGCTCTTATTTCATGCACCCTGATTTGAAGATTTACTTGATGTAGCTTTGGTTCATCCCTTGGTCCAATTATATGCTCCTTGGTTGGACTTGACTCAAGCTCAAAAGAAAAATTACAACTCAATTTGGATGTGAGTAATTTGACTCTTACAACTCAATTGACCCAAGGCTTCAAGACCTAATACTTAGCAAGACTTAACATAAAATTCATGATACAAGAAAAACTTAACTAGACTAAAGACTTGGACTAGGAACAAGTTAACAAGGTTGGAACTCAATTTGCAATCCATAAGGAATTGGTGTTTACTAGGTTTGATTGATGTCTTCTTTTAACCTTGGTGCCTGCACCAGGTATTTGCCAATTTCTTGGAGTTAACTTAATCTCCTGATTAGCAAGAAACAAATTTCAGTTATATTATCCACAACTGAAGCTGAGTATATTGCAGCAGGAAGTTATTGTGCTCAAATCTTGTGGATTAAGCAACAATTTGAAGATTTTGGAATCAAGTTGGCTAGTACACTAATAAAATGTGATAATACCAATGCTATTTGCTTGACTAAAAATCCTATTCAACATTCTAGGAGTAAACATATTGAAATTAGACATCATTTTATTAGAGATCATGTTGAAATAATGATGTTGTGCTTGAATTTATTAGTATTGAATTTCAATAGCTGATATTTTAACTAAGCTCTTCTGGAAGATCTGTTTTGTATGATTAGAAGAGAGCTCGGGATCATTAATCTTTTTGATTAAAATCTTCCAATCTTGACTCAGATAGACCAGTTTGACAACAATCATATCATTTATCATAATTTCATTGAATTCTAATGTATTTGATCAGATTTTTGTCTCTTATTTTTCAGTTTTTAAGTTGATGTGTCGACACATTAATGTGTCGACACCTGAATGTGTCGACACATTCGTGAGTCGACAATGCCACATGACGGCAGCAGACCAAGGATAAGGGCTTCCGAAGTATTTTTTCTTAATTTCTTCTTTCCACTCGAGCTAACACATACCCTAAGGTACTCCACACTCCTCCTTCCTCCAATTGTGCTCAAAATCCTCGATTCTTTTTGGGATGCTTTTGGCTTAGATTGAACGACCTTTTGCTTCCCATTTCCAATTGAGCCCTAGAAACCCTAGGTTTCTCCTCCAAATTTGTTCAAACATCTATTCGATGCAATGGGACCCCGAAAACAAGTAGTCTGTCGCCCTCAGCCATCCAATTAGGAAGAAGAACAAAAAAACAAGGCCAGATGTGAAGCTAGAGCTCCAGATCCACCTGCTTGACCTCTTTTTGTAGCTTCTAGCCAGATGAGTTCGAAGACGGTCATCGGAGGATGCCGTGTGGACTTCAGTTTCATCAACCAGCAGCACTTCAGGATCGGTCAGTGGATTCGAGATGCTGGTTTGACATCCTTCTGTTCTATGAGCGAGAGATACTACCTAGGGCTTATTCGAGAGTTCTACGGATCACTAGCCCGTGGGAGTGATGGTTGGCTAGCTCAGGTGAGAGGTAGGGATATCCTAGTTACTTCAGAGATATTGAGCAGAGTGTGGGATATTCCTATGAATGGGTCAATTATAGACAGCCTGATTGATAGAGTGGGTGATCTCTAGTGTACATTCAATTCAGACATTTTGCCTGAGGGAGCCACCGTGCCTACATCCCGTTTGTCTGTGGAGATGAGATTTTGCACCATATTATCGCCCGGATCCTTCTGCCAAAGACCGGACGGTTCAATTACATCATTGAGCGAGAGTTGCTAGTGATGGTCTCATTGGTATAGTGCACACCCGTCTGCCTTCCTTTGCTCATGGTTCATCAGATGATGGAGGCTTCGACGAGTCAGTGACATTGCCTACCCTGCGGGATGGGGTTGACTTTATTGTTCAAGGAGTATGGTGTGACTTTCGAGGATGAGCCCTTTCGTATGCTCCTTCATACCGATGTTTATGACCTCAGGTCATTATATAGGATGGGTTATCATCTATTCAGAGGCCAGTGGAGATATAGAGTATCTGGTCAGGTTGACAACAGAGATAATGATGATGTGGTAGAGGAGGATCGCATTCTTACCGGCGAGGCAGGACCTACAAAGGCATCTCTTCCAAAGAGTCATTCTAAGCCAGCAGCACAGCCAGAGATTGCTTCTCAGTCTGAGCCTACTTCACAGCCTCAGCCAGCTCAGTCAGATACTCTAGGAGTTACAGAGAGTCTATTGGACAGAGTCAGGTGCATTGAGATAAATATTTTAATCATTAGACAGTGTCTTGACTATTTCATTGCTGAGACTAGAGAGAGCCACAGTGGACTGAGTGATGGCATCTCAGCTATTATTCTGACCGCACTGTCCAGACCTACAGGGAGTACTCCAGTTTCTGATATAGCTCCACCTGCTCTATTACCAGTTGTTGATGATAGTGATGGTGATGATGATGATGAGGAGACTGACTCTGATAGATTCGACTTCCCATATATGATTTCAAAGCCAGTGGCAGAGGTGACAGCAGACTTGCCTAGGAGTCCCATTTGTGACCCTTCCAGTTCACCTACTTAGACTCCAGTCCTATCTTCTCCTCCATCCAGATCAGATGATCATGTTCCTATTCCTATTCTTTTACCCATTATTGATTCACCCATTGTCGATACACCCATTATTGACTCACCAATTGCAGATTCACCCATTCATTCTTTAGATGATGCACCGATCATTAACACACCTATCATTTCATCAACTGATATACCTGTTTTTGACACACCCACTATTGATACACCTACCATCCATACATCATCTCTTATCCGAGAGCTAGGTTTTTACACACCTACTTTCAGTATCTTGATTATGGTCCATCCTTTAATCGTACACCACTTCCGACAATTACAAAGACTGTCACCCCGATTGCTCTGTTCCTGCTGAGGACATAGCCTCCACCTCTTCTGCTCCAGTAGAGGTCGGACGTATGCTCGACGTAGAGGACGTGGTCATCATACTCCACCACGACCGACCAGGACCCGTCTTCAAGATCTCAGATCGATGTGGCCTCGAGCGCGCTCTTTTACTGATACTAGACTACTTGAGATCGGATCTTCTGATGATGATGAGGATGAGGATTAGGATATCTTGATATGTTTAGATAGTTTACTTTTATGCATCTTTTGTCTTTTGTTGTACAAATTCTGATTTAAATGAAATATTATGTTGTACTTCATGTTTATGACTTCAAATGAATGAAATGCTTTAACTTTCCTTAGTACTTCATTATCTTCATTTATGAGTGAATGAATGAATGAATTCTTATTGTACTTCAATGCTTTATCTTGAATGTCTTGCCTATTTATCTTCCTACCTTTTTAATGATAACAAAAAGGGGGAGTAATAAGACTAAAGTATAAATGTGCAAGGGAATAATAAGTGTAACAGTGTAAAAGTGTACAGTGTAAATATGCTTGAAAATTTATGAAAATTTGAAAATTATTTTGAAAACTTAGTTGAACTTGAATTGAAAATGTTTACGAATTCCTTAAGTAAGGGGGAGCAATACTTTCTTTACTTTGAAAATCTTTTCTGAATTGAATTTCATCTTAAATTCCTTCTTTAAATATTTGAAAAGATATTTACAAACTCTTTTATGGATCATCAATTCAGGGGGAGCCTTGTTTACTGATTTTTTCCTCTCTTAAAGCATGTTTCTTGTAGAGTATCACGATATATGTGTTTATGTCTTATATATGCCAAAGCTCTGATACTCTTGATCATTATAACAAGCTTTAACACTCTTAATCATTATATCACACTTGCTCTGATACATCATGTCAATATTGCAAATTACTTTGATACACCTATTGCATTTAGCTCTTTGCACCTTGATAAATTCTTCTAAAAGCTCTTTATGCAATTTATACTAAAAATTTGTCAACATCAAAAAGGAGGAGATTGTTGACTCCGTTATTGATTTTGATGATAAGCAAAATGGTTAAGTATAAGTTGAGTACTAATGATTCTTTGAAGTGTGTTTTTATAGAAAAAGGTGTTCACAAATTGAAAAATGATTGTTTGATTGAAGAAGTCAAGTTTAGATGAAAGATCTGCTCAAAGAAGGCTTGGACAGTTAAAATTTGCTTGAATGGATACTTGAGTAAAGTATAAATTTGATTCAGCACAAGTTCAGGTATTTTTGTGAAGATTTCAGTGAGGTGTCGACTCAAAGTGTCGACACATGACACCAAGTGTCGACAAATGGAAGTAAAGTATCGACTCAAGCCGGTATGCAAAGAAAGTTTCAGATGGCACGGCTGAAGTGTCAACACATGGACCAGAAGTGTCAACTCAAAGTGTCGATACATGGATCAGCTCATTGCTTGAGATTTTCAAGTCACAGAACTTGTTGAAGATGAAGAACTATAAAAGTGTAGACACATTGATGCAATGTGTCGACTCAAAGTGTCAACTCACCTGAAGAAGTGTCGACACATCTGAGATTTTCAGAAAGTCAGATTGAAGATATTTGAACTGTGTGTCGACTCAAGAAGCTCAAGTGTCGACCTGAAATGTCGACTCATAGCCAAAAGTATCGACACATGAAGTTCAAATAGTAATGGCTAGTTTTTCAAACATAGAACTTGTCTCTTTTCATGCCCAACAGTTAGATTTTCAAGTCTAATAGCTAGAAACTAGATTTGAGGCCTTGGGATGGTACTTATATGCTTCAAATCAAATCAAAACAGATATTATTGAAGAAAATGAAATAGAAATATCCAAGAGAGAAGAAAGAGAGCATTCACTCCTACTCTTTGAAGTTCAACCACTCTCAGCAAAAGCAAGCCTCCAAGCATTCAAGAGCCTTCAAGAGCATTAAAGATCAACCATTCTTTAGCAATCAAAGAGGCTTCATCAAGTTTAAAAGCATCATAATTTTGAGCTTCAAAGAGATACCAATTTTTTATTAGAAAGCTTTTATTCTTTGTACTTCAAACTATTATTTGTTGTAAGAGTTCTAGGTTAGCCTATTGCAAAACCAGGGGAGGTTATTGGTGAGCCTTTGAAAACCAATTAGGTTCTTGGTTAGCCCGGAAAATCAAGGGAGGTTGGTGGTGAGCCTTAAAACCATTTAGGTTCTTGGTTAGCCCGTAAAACCAAGTGAGGTTTGACTGTGAGCCTTGTGAAAACAAGTCAGGTTTTGATTAGTGAGCCTGAAAAACTAATCGGCTATAATCAGTTAAGATTATAGTGAATTCCCAAGGGGATCTTGGGGAGTGGATGTAGGTGCATTGGATAGCACCGAACCACTATACTTCTTTGTCTTTGTGGTTGCTTGTCTCCTCTTATTGCTCTTGCATTTATTGCTTTTTATTTTTGCTGTACATTTACTTAAAAGCATTACATTTAAATTCATAGTACCTTGATTAATTATTGGATTGGTATTCATACTTTTGCATTGCATTAAGTAATTATTTTTTAGAGATCCAATTCATCCCCTCTCTTGGGTTACTTACTGGGCAACAGAGCATATAAATACCTTTCCAAGGTCTCAAATCCGGTTTCTAACCATTAGACACGAAAAACTAGCCGTTAGGGGTGAAAAGAGGCAAGTTCTTTGTTTGAAAAAACTAGCTGTTACTGTTCCCAGAACTTCATGTGTTGACATTTCAGGCTATGAGTCAACACTTCAGGTCGACACTTGAACTTCTTGAGTCGACACCTAATTCAAATATTTTCAATCTGGCTTTCTGGAAATCTCAAATGTGTCGACACTTCTTCAGGTGAGTTGACACTTTGAGTCGACACTTCGCATCCATGTATCGACACTTCAATAGTTCTTCACCTTCAGCAAGTTCTATGACTTAAAAATCTCAGACAATGAGCTGATCCATGTGTTGACACTTTGAGTTGACACTTCAAGTCCATGTGTTGACATTTCAGCCGTGCCATCTAAAACTTTCTTTACGTACTGGCTTGAGTCGATACTTCACTATCATGTGTCCATACTTGGTGTCATGTGTTGACACTTTGAGTCGACACCTCACTGAGATCTTCACAAAAATACTTGAACTTGTACTGAATCAAATTTATATTTCACTCAAGTATCCATTCAAGCAAACTTTAACTGTTCAACTCTTCTTTGGTAGATCTTTCATCTAAACTTGGCTTCTTCAATCAAACAATCTTTTTCAAATTTATAAGCACCTTTTTCTATAACACCTTCAAGAAAATCATTACTACTCAACTTATATTTAATAGTTTTTCTTATCATCAAAATCAATAACGGAGTCAACAATCTCTCCCTTTTTGATGATGACAAAACCTTTAAGTATAAATTGCATTAAAAGCTTTCAAAAAAAAAATTTTCAAGGTACAAAGAGCTAAATGCAATAGATATATTAAAGTAATTGCAATATTGAAATGATGTATCAGAGCAAGAGTGTTATAATGATTAAGAGTATCAGAGTTTTGGAATATATAAGATATAAACTCATATATCATGATACTCTACAAGAAAACATGCTTAGGAGAGATAAAAAAAATTCAGTAATAGACAAGGCTCCCCCTGAACAGATGATTCATAAAAGAATTTGTAAGCATCTTTTTAAGCACCTAAAGAAGGGATTTAACATTATATATTCAAAATAGAATTTCAATATAAAGGAGGTATTGCTCTCCCTTAAGGAATTTGTAAAGAATTTTCAATTCAAGCTCAACTTAATTTTCAAAAAATTTTCAAATTTACAAAAGAATTGTCAAACATGACAAATTTCCAAAGAATTTTCAAATTTACAAAGGAATTGTCAAACATGACAAATTTTCAAGCAATATTTATACTATTACTCCCTTGCACATTTATACTTTAGTTATATTACTCCTCCTTTTTGTTATCATTAAAAAGGTAGGAAGAGAGTAGGCAAGTCATTCAAGATATATATTAAAGTACAATGTAAAATTAATTCATCCATACAAAGACAATGAAGTATTAAAGGAAAGTTAAAGCATTTCATTCATTTGAAGTCATAACATAAAGTACAACATAATATTTCATTTAAAGTTAGAATTTGTACATCAACAAAACATACAAAAAGAGAGTGCATTAAAGCAAACTATCTAAACATAAATGATCCTAATCCTCGTCCTCATCATCGAAAGATCCGATCTCAATCGGTCCAGTATCAGTAAAAGAGCAAGCTCGGGGCCACATCGATATGAGATCATGAAGACGGGTCCTGGTCGGTCGTGGAGGAGTACGACGACCACGTCCTCTGTGTCGAGCATACGTCCAACCTCTAGCTGGAGCAAAAGAGGTGGAGGCTATGTCCTCAACAGGAATAGAGCAGATCGGGGTGACAATCTCTAAAACTGTGGGATATGGTGTACGATCAAAAGATGGACCAGAATCAAGATACTGAAAGCCAGGTGTGTAAAAACCTAGCTCTCGGATAAGAGATGATGTATGGATGGTAGGTGTATCAATAGTGGATGTGTCAAAAATAGGGGTATCGGCTGATGAAATGATAGGCGTATCAATGATAGGCGTATCAGCTGAAGAATGAATGGGTGAATCTATAATCGGTGAGTCAACAAAAGAAGTGTCAATAATGGGGATATCAACAATAGGTGAATCAACAACTGGTGAAAGAATAGGAATAGGAACATGATCATCTGATCTGGATGGTGGAGTAGATAAAACAGGAGTCTGAGTAGGTGAACTGAAGGGTCACAAATGGGACTCCTAGGCAAGTCTGCTGTCACCTTTGCCACTGGCTTTGAAATCAAATCTGGGAAGTCAAAATTGTCAGAGTCAGTCTCCTCATCACCATCATCATCACTATCATCAACAACTGGTGCTAGAGCAGATGGAGCTAGATCAAAAATCGAAGTACTCCCTGTAGAAGATTTGGATAGTGCAAATAAGATAGCTGAGATGCCATCACTCAAACCTCTATGGCTATCTCTCGTCTCCATGATAAAGCTATCAAGTCACTGTCTAATGCTCAAGATATCTGTCTCTATGAGACTGACTCTGTCCATCAAGCTCTCTAAAACTCCTAAAATATTCGACTGAACTGGCTGAGGCTGTGGTGTAGGCTCAGACTGAGAAGCAATCTCTGGATGTGCTGCTATCTCAGGTTGACTCTCTGGAAGAGGTGCCTCAGTAGGTCCTGCCTTGCTAGAAAGAATATGCTCCTCCCCTACAACATCATCATCATCTCTGTCGCTGGCCTAACCAGATACTCTTCATCTCCACTAGCCTCTGAACAGATGATAACACATCCGATGTAATGACCTGATGTCATAAACATCAGTATGTAGCAGCATACGGAAGGGCTCGTCCTCAAACATAACACCATAAGCTCTAAACAACAAAGTCAACACCATCTCGTTGGGTAAGCAGAGTCACTGACTCGTCGAAGCCTCTGTCATCTGATGAACCATGAGCATTGGAAGGCAGACGGGTGTGTCTTTACCAATGAGACCATCACGAGTAGCTCTCTCTCAGTGATGTAATCAAAATGTCCGGTCTTCGGTAGAAGGATCCGGGCGACAATATGGTGTAGAAGTCTTATATTTATAGACAAACGGGATACAGGTACAGTGGCTCCCTCAAGCAAAATGTCTGACTCAAATATACATTGGAGACCACTCACTCTGTCAATCAAGCTGTCAACAACTGAACCAGTCATAGGAATATCCCACACTCTACTTAATATCTCTGAAATAATGGGGATATCCCTACCTCTGACCTGAGCAATCCAGCCATCACTCCCACTGGCTAATGATCCGTAGAACTCTCGTATGAGCCCTGGGTATTATCTCTCGCTCAGAGAACAGAAAGATGTCAGACCAGCATCTCTAATCCACTAACTGATCTTGAAGTGCTACTGGTCAACAAAATTAAAGTCCACATGGCATCTTTCGACAACTGTCTTCGAGCTGATCCGGGTAGAAGCTATAAATAAAGGTCAAACTGGTGGATCTGGAGCTCTAGCTTTGTGTCTAGCCATGGTTCTTCTCTCTTCTTCCTGATTGGATGTCCGTGGGTGATGGACTACTTGTTTTTGGGGTCCCATTGCACAGAATAAGGATTTGAACAAGTTTGGAGGAGAAACCTAGAGTTTCTAGGGTTCAAATTGGAAATAGGAGGCGGAATGTCGCTCAATCTGAACCAAAAAGCATCAAGAACGAAGAATCAAAGGGTTTTGAGCACAAATTGGAGGGAAGAAACTATTGGGAGAGAGTTAAGGTATGTGTTGGCTCGAGTGGGGAGGTGAAATGAAAGAAAAAACACTTCAGAATGCCCTTATCCTCGGTCTATTGCCGTTCATGTGTCGACTCATGAATGTGTCGACACATTCAGGTGTCGACACATGCATGTGTCGACACATCGACTTAAAAACCAAAATTAAGATATAGAAAGTCTGATTAAAATCACAGGTAATTCAATAAAATTAGCAATAATTGAATATGATTGATGTCAAATTAGATCTATTTTTGAGTCAAAGATTGGAAGATTTAATCAAAAGGATTAATAATCTTGAGTTCTCTTCTTATCATACAAAACTGATCTTCTAGAAAAGGCTTAGTTAGAATATCAGTTAATTGAAATTCAATATTGATAAATTCAAGCACAATATCATTATTTTCAACATGATCTTTAATGAAGTGATGCCTAATTTCTATGTGTTGCTTCTAGAGTGTTGAACAAAATTTTTAGTCAAATAAATAGCACTGGTATTATCACATTTTATATGTGTACTAGTCAACTTGATTCTAAAATCTTCAAGTTATTGCTTAATCCACAAGATTTGAGCATAACAACTTCCTGTTGTAATATACTCAGCCTCAACTGTGGATAGTGTAACTGAAGTTTGTTTCTTGCTAAATCAGGAGATTAAGTTAACTCCAAGAAATTGGCAAGTTCCATTAGTACTCTTTCTATCCAATTTACAGCCAGCAAAATGAGCATCAGAATATCCAATTAATTCAGCAAAAGAATCTCTAGAATACCATAAACCAATATCAATTGTACCAGATAGATATCTAATAATGCACTTAATAGTCAATAGATGTGATTCTTTATGTTCAGATTGATATCTAGCACACATGCATACACTGAACATTATATCTGGTCTACTAGCAGTTAAGTACAATAAAGAGCCAATCATATCTCTGTATAATTTTTAATCTACAGATTTACCATGCTCATCTTTATCAAGCCTACAAGAGGGGCTCATAGGTGTACCTATTGACTTAGTAGTCTCCATCCCAAACTTCTTTATAATTTCTCTTGTATACTTAGCTTGGTTGATGAAGATTCCATCTTTAGTTTGCTTAATTGGAGTCTGAAAAAGAAATTGAGTTCTTCCATCATGCTCATCTCGAACTCACCCTATATTAGCTTAGCAAACTCTTGACAAAGAATTTTATTAGTAGCCGAAAATGATATCATCACATATATTTGCATTACTAATAAATCATTATCTTTCTTTTTAGAAACAAGGTTTTATCAACATGGCCTCTAGAAAATTCATTTTCAATCAAAAATTTGCTGAGTCTTTCATACCAGGCTCGAGATGCTTGCTTTAATCCATAAAGTGCTTTATGTAGTTTAAAAACATGATCGGGATGTGCATGATTTTCAAAACAGGTGGTTGTTCAACAAAAACTTTTTTTCTGTTATAAAACCATTTAGAAAAGCACTTTTAACATCCATTTGAAAGAGTTTAAAATTCATAAAATAAGCAAATGCTAATAGTAGTCTAATTACTTTAAGTCTAGCAACAGGAACAAAAGTTTCATCAAAATCAATTTCTTCCTCCTGATTGTAGCCTTTAGCAACTAGCCTAGCTTTGTTTCTAATAACAATTCTATTTTCATCTAACTTATTCCTAAATACCTATTTTGTGCCAATAATAGAAACATTAGATGGTCTTTCTATTAATGTCCAAACATTATTTCTATCAAACTGAATTAGTTCATCTTGCATGACATTTATCCAGTTAGGATCTTTTTCAGCATCTTCAAAACATTTAGGCTCTCCTTGAGAAATAAAAGCTATATAGTTACATTCATTTCTATTAAGGCTCGAGTTCTTTACCCCTTTAGATGGATCACCTAGGATTAATTCCTTAGGATGTCCATAAGCATACCTCCACTCCTTAGGTAGATCTTGATGCTTTGGAGTGTCTTCACCTTTCCCACTTTTGTCTTGATCTTTTTCACTTGGCTGAGATGGTTGATTATTTAATGTCAGCTTTTGAAGTTTATCAGCACCTGCATATGCATCAGAAGTATCCTCTTTTCTGGAAGATTTTGTTAGTAGATTCTTCAAAAACAACATGTACAGACTCCTCTATAACTAAGGTCTTTTGTTGAAAACTCTATATGCCCTACTTGATGTAGAGTATCCTAAAAAGATATCTTCATCAGACTTGGTATCAAATTTTTAAATTATCTTTGCCATTATTTAAGATAAAACATTGGTAACCAAAAACTTGAAAATATTTTAAAGTTGGTTTTCTTTGATTCCAAAGTTCATAAGGAGTTTTCTTCAAAATAGGGCGGATTAAAACTCAATTTAAAATGTAACATGCAGTATTAATAGCTTTAGCCCAAAAATATCTTAGTTAATCATTTTCACAAAGCATAGTGCGTGCCATTTCGTCTAAAGTATAATTTTTTTTTCTATTACCCATTCTGCTAAGGTGTCTTGGGTGCAGAAAAGTTGTATTCTATACCTTTTCCATTACAAAGCTTTCAAAATCCTGATTTCAAATTCAGATCCATGATCACTATGAATGCAAATTACTGAAACATCTCAATTATTTTTCTGAAACACCTTTTTCATTTGAAACTTTTTGGTAAAACTTTTTAAATTTAGAAAATGATTCATCTTTATATGCTAGAAAGAAAATACAAGTAAATCTTGAAAAATCATCCACTATGATTAATCCATATCTCTTGCCTCCTATACTAGATATTCTAGTTGGTCCAAGAGATCCATATGAAGTAGTTCTGGTGGCCTACTAGTAGTTACAAAACCTTTAGGTTTGAAAGAGGTTTTAACTTATTTCCAAATTGACATGCTTCGCAAACTCTATCATTTTCAAAATAAAGTTCAGGCAAATCTCTAACTAAATTCTTTTTGCAAAGTTTTGAAAGTAGATACATACTAGCATGCCCTAATCTTCTATGCCAAAGCCAACTAGTCTCATCTTTAGTATAATTCATTGCAACAAGGCATTCTCCATTAGGCAAAGATAGATCATCCAATCTACCAAATAATATTACCATGCCTTCTTCCAATGAATTGTACTCCATTTTATCTGGACTAGCAATCATGTAATAAGATAATTTAAAAACAACTTGAAATCCTTTATCGCAAAATTGACTAATACTTAAAAGATTATGCTTTAAACCTTCAACTAACAGTACATTGCTAATACAACTAGAAGAAGTAATGTGAACCTTACTAATACAAATGATTTTTCCTTTACTATTATCTTTAAAGGTCACACTTCCTCCATTCATTGCTTCAAGAGAAGTGAATTACTTCACATCTCCCATCATTTAACTTGAGCAACCACTATCAAGATATCAAAGTCTTTTGTTCTCCTTGGTTGCAAGACACACCTGCAATAAAAATCAAGCTTTGTTTTTAGGTACCCAAGCCAACTTGGGTCCTTCAGGGTTAGCACTTAAAATGGTTCCTTTTGGAACTCAAACTTTTCTAAAAGAATTATTTTTCTCAAATTGCACTAGAAAGATTTATGACCTTGCTTTTTACATGAAAAACATGTTATGCTAGATGATGCAGGTACAAAAAAGTTTTTGAAACATTTTTATTGTCTTTGAGGTCTATAACCTAATCCTGCTTTATTGAAAATGCTCTTTGGCTATTTAAAAGTAGGTTTATTTTTCTGAACTATAGATAAATATTTCAACAAAAGGCTTCATTTTATCATGTTCATTTTTGTACTTTCATTTTCTAATTCTAAATCTTTATTTTCTTTAAGAGATCACCATTAGAAATGATAGTTTTGTGTCTTTTTAAAACTTCATTTTCTATTGTCAATGCATTATTTTTCTTTTCTAAAACATCTAGTTTAGTTTTCAAATCACTAACTTTATTTAATAAAGAATTATTTTTATGGGAAAAACTGTTTGCATGCTTTTTCAATCTTTTATTTTCAGATAAAAGCAATTTATAATCATGCATAAGCTCATCAAAAGTATTTCTTAACTCATCAAAAGTAAAATATATTTCTGTATCAGAATTTACCTCATCTTGCTCTTGATATGCCATGAGACAAAGATTTGTAGTTTCTGTCTGCTCTTCTTTAGAACTGGAGTCCTCGCTATCACTCCAGGTAGCCATCATTGCCTTTTTCCTTAACTTCTCCCTTGACTTCTTTAGGAGAGGACAGTCGAATTTGTAGTGTCCCGATTTTTTACACTCGAAGCATGTAGGTATCTTCTTCTCCTTTTTTTTTCCTTTTCTTTTTCTTTCTCTTTTCCCTTTTCTTTATTTGATTGAAATTTCTTCTTGTAAGAGAACTTCCTTCTCTTCATGAATCTTATAAATTTTCTAGCAAGAAGAGCTTCTTCATTTTCATCTTCTTCTTCGGACTCATCAATTGAGGATTCTTCTTGTATATTCGATTTGAATGCAATCCCCTTTTCTTCTTATCCATGTCCATTGACTTTTGCTTCAAATTCAGCTCATAAGTCATGAGCGATCCAACTAGCTACTCCAGTAGTAGCTTGTCAACGTCTTTAGCTTCGTGAATGGTGGTCACCTTCGGATCCCACGATGTTCGAAGTGACCTGAGGATTTTATTCACAAGATTAGTATTAGACATTACTTTTCCTAGACTTCTCATTCAATTTATAATATTTGTAAATCTAGTGTACATGTCAGTGACAGACTCATTAGGTTCCATTCGGAACATTTTATAAGTGTGCACTAACATGTTCACTTTAGTATTCTTCACTTGATCGGTACCCTCATGGATAACTTCAAGTGTGTCTCATATTTCTTTGGCTGAAGTACAGGTAGATATCCTATTGAATTCACAAGGATCTAATGCATAATAAAGAGATTCATTGCCTTAGCATTGATCTCGGATTATTTAATGTCATTTTCATCCCAATCCTCTTCAAGCTTTGGGATGGAAATACCATTAACCATAATCGAAGGAATATGTGGACCTTTATCAACTACTCTTCATAAGTTATAATCAATAGGATGCATATAAATTCTCACCCTAGTTTTTCAATATGTATAATTTGATCCATTGAAAAATGGAGATCTATTTGAAGCTTGTCCCTCAACTACACTAATACCAATAAGGGCTGCCATAGATCTTTACTCAAGGCGGTAAAGCCTATAAACTAAGAACAGGGCTCTGATATCACTTGTTGCCAGTAAGCAACCCAAGAGGGGGGGTGAATTGGTATTGCCCAGTAAGCAACCCAAGAGGGGGGATGAATTGGACCTCTAAAAATATTTACTTGATGCAATGCAATGCAATGCAATTCAATTCAATACTCAATTAAGGTACGATGAAATCAAATATAATGCTCTTAAATAAAAGTGCAATGAAAATAAAGAGCAATAAAAGTAAAGCAAGTAGAGAGATTAATCAACCATAAAGACCAAGAAATATAGTGGTTTGGTGCTATCCAATGCACCTGCATCCACTCCCCAAGATTCCATTGGGAATTCACTATAATCACACCGATTACAGTTGATTAGTTTTGCTGGCTCACTAATCAAAAACCAACTTGTTTTCACAAGGCCAACAAGTCAAAACTCACTTGATTTTACAGAAACCAAGAACCAAAATGGTTTTACGAGCTAACCACAACCTCCCTTGATTTTCAGGTAACCAAGAACTAATTAGTTTTCAAAGGCTCACCATATAACCCTTGGTTTTACAATAGGCTAACCAGAACCCATACAACAAAACAAGTTAAGAGGTAGAGAAACAATGTAAGCTTTCTAAAACAAAGCGGGTCCTCTTTGAGGCTCGATGTAGAGTTGCTTTGAACTTGTTGAAGCCTTTTGAATGCTCAAGAATAGATGATCTTCAATACTCTTGAAGGCTCTTGAATGCTTGGAAGCTTGATTTTGCTTGAGAGTGGTTGAATCTTCAATGAATAGGAGTTAAAGCTCTCTTTTCTTCTCACTGGAATACTTCTATTTCTTTCTCATCAATAATATATGAATAGATTTTCTTTTGATTTGATTTGGAGCATATAAATACCTCCCCAAGGTCTCAAAACCCCGTTCTAGCCATTAGACTTGAAAAACTAGCCGTTGGAGGGCAAAGGATCGAGTTCTGCATTTGAAAAACTAGCCGTTACGATTCTCAGAACTCCATGGTCGACACTTCAGGCTGTGAGTTGACATTTCAAGTCGACACTTGAACTTCTTGAGTCGACACCCAGTTCAAAAATCTTCAATTTGGTTCTTTGAAAATCTCAGATGTGTCGACACTTCCTTGGGGAGTTGACACTTTGAGTCGATACTTTGCTTCCATGTATCGATAATTCAGCAGATCTTTATTTTTAGCAAGTTCTGTGGCTTGAAAATCTCAAGCGATGAGCTGATTCATGTGTCGACACTTTGAGTCGACACTTCAAGTCCATGTGTTGACACTTCAGCCGTGCCATTTGAAACATTCTTTGCATACCGCTTGAGTCGACACTTCACCACCATGTATCGATACTTGGTGTCATGTGTTGACACTTTGAATCGACACTTCACTGAAATCTTTATAAAAAAGTCTGAACTTGAGCTGAAACGCATTTATACTTAACTCAATTGACCATTCAAGCAATCTTTGATTATCCAAGCCCTCTTTGAGCAAATCTTTTCATCCAAACTTGGTTTACTTCAATCAAACAACCTTCTTCAAATTTGTGAGCACCTTTTTCAACAAAAACAAACTTCAAAGAAACCATTAGTAGTACTCAACTTATACTTAACCATTTTGTTTATCATCAAAATCAATAACGGAGTCAATAATTTCTCCCTTTTTGATGATAACAAGACCTTTAAGTATAAATTGCATAAAAGCTTTTAAAAGAATTCATTAAGGTGCATAGAATTAAATGCAATAGTTGTATCAAAGTAATTTCAATATCGACAAGATGTATCAGAATAAGAATGATATAATAATTTAAGATTATCAGAGCAAGTTGTAATGATTAATAGTATCAGAGCTTTGGGATATATATGAAACATAATCGCATGTATCATGATATTCTAAAGAAAATTCAATAATAAGTAAAGCTCCCCCTGAATTGATGATCCATAATATTTGCAAATACTTTTCAAATACTTAAAGTGGGGTTTAAGATGAAATTCACTTTAAAAAAGGATTTTCAATGAAACAAAGTATTGCTCCCCTTTCTTAAGGAATTGTAAACACTTTTCAATTCAAGTTTTCAAAATATTTTTAAATATTGGAAATACTCTTATTTATACTTATTACTCATAAATATATATTACATTTAATCTTCACATTTATACTTTAATCTTACTACTACTCCCCCCATAGGGCAGGCAGAGTCGCTGGCTCGTCGACGCCTCCGTCATCTGGTAAATCATAAGCACTGGAAGGTAGACGGGCGTACGCTGAACTAATGAGACCATCACTAACAACTCCCGCTCAGTGATGTAATCGAAGCATCTGGTCTTCGGCAGAAGTATCCGGGTAATAATATGGTGCAACAATCTCATCTCTACTGATAGTCGGGATGCCGGTACGGGCTCTCTCAGGCAATATATCAGACTCAAAGATACACTGAAGTCCACTCACTCTATCCATCAAGCTGTCCACCACTGATCCAGTCATCGGAATGTCCCATACTCTACTCAGAATCTCTGATGAAACTGGGATATCCTAGCCTCTCACCTGTGCCATCCATCCATTAGTCCCACGGGTGAGTGATCCATAAAACTCCCTGATAAGCCTTAGATAAAACCTCTTGCTGAGTGAGCAAAAAGAAGTCAAACTAGCCTGTCGAAACTACTATCCGATCCTAAATGCTACTGGTTGATAAAAGTGAAGTCCACTCGTCGTCCCCCGATGACGGTCTTCGAGCTCATCCTGCTAGAAGCTACAAAAAATGGTCATGCTGGAGGATCAGGAGCTCTAGCCTCGTGTCTAGCCTTCATTCTTCGTTCCTCCTCCTGATTGGACTGACGAGGGCGATGGACTACTTGCTTTCGGGGTCCCATTGCTTAGAATAAGGACTTGGACAAGATTTGGATGAAAATCTAGGGTTTCTAAGGCTCAAAATCTGAATGGGAGGCAAAATCTAGCAAAATCTAAGCTACTAAGTTCTCTAAACGAGGAATCAATGGGTTTACAAAATGAAACAGAGAAAAGGAGTAGTGAGGAGTACCTTAGATCAGGTGTTGGCTCGAGAGATGAAGAAATGGAGAGAAAAATGCTTTAGAAAGCCCTTATTCTCGGTCTGCTGTCGTTCAAGTGTCGACTCACGAATGTATCGACACATTTAGGTTTCGACACATCAATGTGTCGACACATTAACTTAAAAATTGAAAAATAAGAGATTGAAGCATTGATCAAATTCAAGCATAATTCAATGCAATTCAACAAAATTAGTAAAGATTGATCATGATTGTTGTCAAATAAGATTGATTTGAGTCAAGATAGGAAAAATTTAATCAAAAGGATTAATGATCTCAAGCTCTTCTAATCATACAAAATCGATCTTCCATAAGAAGTTTAGTTAAGATATCAGCTAATTGAAATTCAGTACTAATAAATTCAAGCACAACATCATTATTTTCAACATGATCTCTGATAAAATGATGTCTAATTTCAATATGTTTAGTCCTAGAATGTTGAACAGGATTTTTAGTCAAATAGATAGCACTGGTATTATCACATTTAATAGGTGTACTAACCAACTTGATTCCAAAATCTTCAAGTTGTTGCTTAATCCACAAATTTGAGCACAACAACTTCCTGCTGCAATAAACTCAGTCTCAGCTATGGATAGTGCAACTAAAGTTTGTTTCTTGCTAAACCATGAGATTAAGTTAACTCAAAAAAATTGGCAAGTACCACTAGTACTTTTTCTATCCAATTTATAACCAGCAAAATCAGCATCAGAATATCCAATTATTCAGTAGATGAATCTCTAGAATACCATAAACCAATATCAACAGTACCAGATAGATATAATAATGCGCTTAACAGCCATCAGATGTGATTCTTTAGGTTCAGACTGATATCTAGCACACATGCATACACTGAACATTATATCTGGTCTACTAGCAATTAAGTACAGTAAAGAGCCAATCATACCTCTGTATAACTTTTGATCTACTGATTTACCATGTTCATCTTTATCAAGTCTATAAGAGGGGCTCATAGGCATACCTATTGCTTTAGTTGTCTCCATCCCAAATTTCTTTATAATTTCTCTTGTATACTTTGCTTGGTTGATGAAGATTCTATCTGTAGTTTGCTTAATCTGGAGTCCGAGAAAGAAAATTGAGTTCTTCCATCATGCTCATCTCGAACTCACCCTGCATTAGCTTAGCAAACTCTTGATAAAAAATTTTATTAGTAGCACCAAAAATGATATCATCAACATAAATTTGTACTACTAATAAATCATTATCTTTCCTTTTCAAAATAGTGTTTTATCAACATGGCCTCTAGAAAATTTATTTTTAATTAAAATTTGCTGAGTCTCTCATACCAGGCTCAAGGTTCTTGCTTTAATCCATAAAGTGCTTTGTGCAATTTAAAAATATGATCAAAGTGTGCATGATTTTCAAATCCAGGTAGTTGTTCAACAACAAAAATTTTCAGTTATAAAACCATTTAGAAAAGCACTCTTAACATCCATTTGAATAGCTTAAAGTTTATAAAACAAGCAAATGCTAATAATAGCCTAATTGCTTCAAGTCTAGTAATGGGAGCAAAAGTTTCATCAAAATCAATCCCTTCCTCCTGGTTGTAGCCTTTAGCAACTAGCCTAGATTTATTTCTAACAACAATTCCATTTTCATCTAATTTATTCCTAAATATCCATTTAGTATCAATAATAAATATTAGATGGCCTTTCTATTAATGTCCACACATTATTTCTATCAAACTGAATTAGTTCATCTTGCATGGCATTAATCCAGTTAGGATCCTTTTCAGCTTTTTCAAAATATTTAGGCTCTACTTATGATACAAAAGCTATATAATCATATTTATTTCTAATTGAGGCTCGAGTTCTTACCCCTTTAGATGGATCACCTAGGATTAACTCCTTAGGATGTCCATGAGCATACCTCCACTCCTTAGGTAGATATTGATGCTTTGGAGCGTCATTACCTTTCTCATTCTTGTCTTGATCTTTTTCACTTAGCTGAGGAGTTGATCATTTAGTGTTAACTTTTGAAGCTTGTAAGCACCTGCACATTCATCAGAAGTATCCTCTTTTTTGGAGGATTTGTTAGTAGATTCTTCAAAAACAATATATACTGACTCTTCCACAACCAAAGTTTTTTTATTGAAAACTCTGTATGCCCTGCTTGATGTGGAGTATCCTAAAAAGATACCTTCATCAGACGTGGCATCAAATTTTTCAAGATTATCTTTTCCATTATTTAGAATAAATATTTGCAACCAAAAACTCGAAAATACTTTAAAGTTAATTTTCTTTGATTTCAAAGTTCATATGGAGTTTCTCTTCAAAATAGGATGGATTAAAACTCGATTTAAGATATAACATACAGTATTAATAGCTTCAGCCCAAAATATCTTGGCAAATCATTTTTACAAAGCATAGTGTGTGTCATTTCTTCCAAAGTACTATTTTTTCTTTCTACTACCCCATTCTACTGGATGTCCTAGGTGCAAAAAAGTTATGTTCAATTCCTTTTTCATTACAAAAGTTTTCAAAATCTTGATTTTCAAATTCAGTTCCATGATCACTGCGAATACAAACAACTGAAATACCTTTTTTATTTGAAACTTTTCAATAAAACTTTATAAATGCAGAAAATGATTCATCTTTATGTGCTAGAAAGAAATCCATGTAAATCTTGAAAAATCATCCACTATGACTAATCCATATCTCTTACCTCCTAGACTTGATATTCTAGTTGGTCCAAAGAGATCCATATAAAGTAGTTCTAGTAGCCTACTAGTAGTTACAAAATTTTTGGTTTAAAAGAAGTTTTAACTTGTTTACCAAATTGACATGCTTGGCAAATTCTATCTTTTTCAAAACAAAGTTCAGGTAAATCTCTATCCAATTCTTTTTGCAAAATTTTGAAAGCAGATACATACTAGCATGTCCTAATCTTCTATGCCAAAGTCAACTAGTCTCATCCTTAGTAGAATTCATAGCAACAAGGCATTCTCCATTAGGCAAAGATAGATCATCCAAATCTACCAAATAAACATTTCCATGCCTTTTCCAATGAATTATACTTCATTTATATCCGAACTAGCAATCATGCAATAAGAAACCTTTATCATAAAATTGACTAATGCTCAAAAGATTATGCTTTAAACCATCGACTAGAAGTACATTGCTAATACAACTAGAAGGAATTATGTGAACCTTACCAATATCAATGATTTTTCCTTTACCATTATCCCGAACGTCACACTCTCTCCCATTTAAAGCTTCAAGAGAAGTGAATTGCTTCACATCTCCCGTCATGTGCCTTGAGCAGCCACTATCAAGATACCAAAGTCTTTTGTTCTCCTTGGTTGCAAGACACACCTGCAATAAAATCAAACTTTGTTTTTAGGTACCCAAGCCAACTTGGTCCTTTAGGGTTAGTACTTAAATGGATCCTTTTGGAACCCACACTTTACCAAAAAAAATATTTTTTCCTAAATTGCATTGAAAAGATTTATGACCTAACTTTTTATATAAAATAAGTTATGCTGGATAATGCAGGTACAAAAAAGAATTTAAATACTTTTGTTGTTTTTGTGGTCTATAGCCTAATCCTGCTTTATTAAAAATGGCTCTTTGGCTATTTAAAAGTAGATTCAATTTTTCTAAACTATAGGTAATTTTTCAAACAAAAGGATTTATCTTTTCAAGTTACTTAGCATTTTCGACTCTAAATCTTTATTTTTCTTTAAAAGATCACCATTTGAAATAACATTCTTGGGTCTTTTCAACACTTCATTCTCCATTGACAAAGCATTGTTTTTTCTTTTCCAAACATCCAATTTAGATTTCAAATCACTCACTTCATTTAGCAAGGAATTATTTTCAAGAGAAAAATTGTTTGCATGCTTTTTCAGCTTTTTATTTTTAAATAAAATTATTTTATAATCATGCATAAGTTTATTAAAAGCATTTCTAAGTTCATCAAAAGTAAAATCTATTTCAGTATCGAAATTTATCTCATCTTGCTCTTGATGTACCATTAAATAGATATTTGTAACTTCTGTCTACTCTTCTTTAGAACTAGAGACTTCACTGTCACTCCAGGTGGCCATCATT
This sequence comes from Areca catechu, assembly GCA_021397845.1. Classification (NCBI taxonomy): domain Eukaryota; kingdom Viridiplantae; phylum Streptophyta; class Magnoliopsida; order Arecales; family Arecaceae; genus Areca; species Areca catechu. Next base: position 136,074,461 of record CM038051.1, on the reverse strand, counting down.
GCTTTCTTTCTTAATTCCTTTCTTGATTTCTTAAGAAGAGGGCAATCGAACTTGTAGTGTCCCGGCTTCTTGCACTCGAAGCATGTTGGTATTTCCATCTCCTTTTCTTTTTCTTTTTCCTTCTCTCTCTTTTCCTTTTTCTTTTGATTGATATTTCTTTTTGTAAGGAAACTTCCTTCTCTTCATGAATCTTCTAAATTTTCTTGCAAGGAAGGCTTCTTTACCTTCATCTTCTTCTTCTTCTTCGAACTCATCTATTGAGGATTCTTCTTGTATGTTTGATTTGAAAGCAATCCTCTTTTTCTTTTTATCCATGTCCATTATTTTTGTTTCAAATTTAGCTCATAAGTCATGAGCGATCCAACTAGCTGCTCTAAAGGTAGTTTGTCAACGTCATTGGCTTCTTGGATTGCGTTCACCTTCAGATTCCATGATGTTGGAAGTGACCTAAGAATTTTATTCACAAGATCAGTGTTAGACATTACTTTTCCAAGACTTCTCATTCCATTTACAATATTTGTGAATCTTGTGTACATATCAGTGATAGATTCATTAGGTTCCATTCAGAACATCTCATATGTGTGCACTAACATGTTCACTTTAGTATTTTTTACTTGATCGGTACCCTCATGGATAATTTCAAGCATGTCCTATATTTCTTTAGTAGAAGTGCATGTAGATATCCTATTAAATTCACTAGGATCTAATGCATAATAGAAAAGATTCATTACCTTGGCATTGATCTCGGATTGCTTAATGTCGTTTTCATCCCAATCCTCTTCGAGCTTTGGGATGGAAACACCATTAACTACTACTGAAGAAATATGACCTTTATCTACAACTCTTCACAAATTATAATCAATAGAATGCATATAAATTCTCATCCTAGTTTTTCAATAAGTTTAATTTGATCCATTGAAAAATGAAGGTCTATTTGAGGCTTAACCCTCAACTACGCTAGTACCAATTAGGGCTGCCATAGATCTTTACTCAAGGTGGTAAAGCCTATATACTGAGAACAGGGCTTTGATACCACTTGTTGCCCAGTAAGCAACCCAAGAGAGAGGGCAAATTGGATCTCTAAAAAATATTTACTTGATGCAATGCAATGCTATGCAATCCAATTCAACACTCAATTAAGGTACAATGAAATTAAATGTAATGCTCTTAAATAAGAGTATAGCGGAAATAAAGAGTAATAGAAGTAAAGCAAGTAGAGAGATCAATCAACCACAAAGACCAAGAAATATAGTGGTTCGGTGCTATCCAATGCACCTACATCCACTCCCCAAGATTTCTTTGGAATTCACTATAATCACACCAATTACAGTTGATTAGTTTTGCGGGCTCGCTAATCAAAAACCAACTTATTTTTACAAGCCAATAAGTCAAAACCTCACTTGGTTTTACGGGCTAACCAAGAATCTAAATGGTTTTACGGGCTAACCACCAACCTTCCTTGATTTTTCAGGCTAACCAAGAACCTAATTGGTTTTCAAAGGCTCACCAATAACCTTCCTTGGTTTTATAATAGGCTAACCAAGAACCCTTACAACAAAACAAGTTTAGAAGTAGGGAAACAATGTAAGCTTTCTAAAACATAGCAGGTATCTCTTTGAAGCTCGATGTAGAGTTGCTTTGAACTTGTTGAAGCCTCTTGAATGCTCAAGAATAAATGATCTTCAATACTTTTGAAAACTCTTGAATACTTGGAGGCTTAATTTTGCTTGAGAGTGGTTGAATCTTCAATGAATAGGAGTTAAAGCTCTCTTTTCTTCTCACTTGAATGCTTCTATTTCATTCTCATCAATAATATATGAATAGTTTTTCTTTTGATTTGATTTGGAGCATATAAATACCTTTTCAAGGCCTCAAATCCCATTTCTAGCTGTTAGACTTGAAAAACTAGCCATTGGAGGGCAAAAGGGTCGAGTTCTGCATTTGAAAAACTAGCCGTTACTGTTTCTAGAACTCCATGTGTCGACACTTCGGGCTGTGAGTCAACACTTTAGGTCGACACTTGAACTTCTTGAGTCGACACCCAGTTCAAAAATCTTCAACCTAATTCTCTGGAAATCTCAGATGTGTCGACACTTCCTCAGGTGAGTCGACACTTTGCTTCCATGTATCGACACTTCAGCAGATCTTCATTTTCAGCAAGTTCTATAGCTTGAAAATCTCAGGTGATGAGCTAATCCATGTGTCGACACTTTGAGTCGACACTTCAGGTCCATGTGTTGACACTTCAACCGTGCCATATGAAACATTCTTTGCGTACCGGCTCGAGTCGATACTTCACCTTCATGTGTCGATACTTGGTGTCATGTATCGATACTTTGAGTCGACACTTCACTGAAATCTTCACAAAAAAGTCTGAACTTGAGCTAAAATGCATTTATACTTAACTCAATTGACCATTCAAGCAATCTTTGATAATCTAAGTCCTCTTTGAGTAGATCTTTTCATCCAAACTTGGTTTACTTCAATCAAACAACCTTCTTCAAATTTATGAGCACCTTTTTCAACAAAACAAACTTCAAAGAAATCATTAGTACTCAACTTATACTTAACCATTTTGCTTATCATCAAAATCAATAACGGAGTCAACAATCTCTCCCTTTTTGATGATAACAAAATCTTTAAGTATAAATTGCATAAAAAGCTTTTAAAAGAATTCATCAAGGTGCATAGAATTAAATGCAATTGTTGTATCAAAGTATGTTTCATATCGACAAGATTGTTCAGAATAAGAATGATATAATAATTTAAGATATCTGAGCAAGTTGTAATGATTAAGAGTATCAGAGCTTTGGGATATATATAAAACATAATCACATGTATCGTGATACTTTAAAGAAAATTCAATAATAAGTAAAGCTCCCCCTGAATTGATGATTCATATAATAATTTGCAAATAACTTTTCAAACACTTAAAGAGGGGTTTTAAGATGAAATTCACTTTAAAAAAGGATTTTCAATGAAAACAAAGTATTGCTCCCCCTATCTTAAGAAATTTGTAAACACTTTTCAATTTAAGTTTTCAAAATAATTTTCAAATATTGGAAATACTCTCATTTATACTACTACTCACAAATATATATCATATTTAATCTTCACATTTATACTTTAATCTTACTACTACTCTCCCTTTTTTTTATCATTAAAAAGGTAGGAAGGCAAATAAGCAATACATTCAAGATAGCATTGAAGTGCAATGTAAAAGTTCATTCATTCATTCATAAAGACAATGAAATACCAAGAAATTAAACCATTTCATTCATTTAAGGTCACAAACATGAAATACAACATGATATTTCATTTCAAGTTAGAATTTGTACAACAAAAGATAAAACATACATAGATGCATAAAAGTAAACTGTCATAAAATCCTATTCCTCATCCATATCATCAGTATCATCAGAAGATGGTCCGATCTCAATCGGTCCTGTATCAATAAAAGATCGAGCTCGAGGCCACATTGATATGAGATCTCGGATTTGGGTCCTGGTCGGTCGTGGAGGGGTACGACGACCACGTCCTCTGCATCAAGCATATGTCCGATCTCTGGCTGGAGTAGTAGAGTTAGAAGCAATGTCCTCTATAGGAATAGAACTAATCGGTTTGACGGTCTCTGCAACTGTCGGAAGTGGTGTATGATCAAAATAGGAGCCAGAGTAAAGATACTGAAAGCCAAGTGTGTAAAAACCAAGCTCTCGGATAAGTGAGGATGTGTGAATAGTAGGAGTATCAATAGATGGTGTATTAAAAACTGGTGTATCAGCTGATGATACGATAGGTGTATCAAAGATAGATGTATCAGCTAAAAAATGAATGGGTAAGTCTGTAATCGATGAATCTATGATAAGAGTGTGAATAATCGATGTGTCAATAATGGGGTATCAACAATAGGTGAATGAACAACAACAGGAGAATCATGGACTGGTGAAAGAATAGGAATAGGAATGTGATCATCCAATCTGGAAGGAGAGGATAGGACAGGAGTCTGGGCAGGTGAATTAGAAAGGTCATGAGTAGGACTCCTGGGCAAGTCTGCCATCACCTCCGTTGCTGGATCTGTAGTCAGATTTGGGAAATCAAATCCACCAGAGTCAGTCTCCTCATCATCTCCATCAACATCATCACCATCAACATCATCTCCAACAACAACATCACCATCAACATCAATAACAAGTGCAGGAGCAAGTGGAGCAGTATCCGCAACTGGAGTACTCACTGAAGGTCTGGACAGCGTGGTCAGTATAGCTGAGGTGCCATCACTCAGTCCACTATGGCTCTCTCTGGTCTCAGCTATGAAGCGGTCAAGACGCTGTCTAACGATCAAAAGATCAATCTTAATGCGTCTGACTCTATCCAATAAGCTATCAGAAACACCCTGAGTCTCCATCTGAGCTGGCTAAGGTTGTGCTAAAGTAGTAGGATCAGACTGAGATGCAATTGTTGGCTGTACTGCTATCTCAAGCTGACTCTCGCAAGGTCCTGCCTTGCCGGAGAGGATGCGCTCCTCCTCTGCAGCAGCATCGTCATCAGCTCTATCCTCGGCCTAACCAGATATCCTGCGAGTCCACTAGCCTCAGAATAGATGATAACCCATCCGGTGTAATGACCAGATGTCATACACATCAGTATGAAGTAGCATGCGGAAGAGCTCGTCCTCAAAGCTGATGCCATACTATCTGAATAGAACAGTCAACCCCATCCCATAGGGCAGGCAGAGTCGCTGGCCCGTCGATGCCTCCATCATCTGGTGAATCATAAGCACTGGAAGGTAGACGGGCGTGCGCTGAACTAATAAGACCATCACTAGCAACTCCCACTCAGTGATGTAATCGAAGCATCCGATCTTCAGTAGAAGTATCCGGGCGACAATATGGTGCAACAATCTCATCTCTGCTGACAGTCAGGATGCGGGTACGGTGGCTCCCTCAAGCAATATATCAGACTCAAAGATACACTGAAGTCCACTCACTCTGTCCATCAAGCTGTCCACCACTGATCCAGTCATCGGAATGTTCCATACTCTACTCAGGATCTCTGATGAAACTGGGATATCTTGGCCTCTCACCTGTGCCATCCATCCATTAGTCCCACGGGCGAGTGATCCATAAAACTCCCTGATAAGCCCTAGGTAAAACCTCTCGCTGAGTGAGCAAAGAAGTCAAACTAGCCTGTCGAATCTACTATCCGATCCTAAAATGCTACTGGTCGACAAAAGTGAAGTCCACTCATCGTCCCTCGACGACGGTCTTCGAGCTCATCCTGCTAGAAGCTATAAAAAGTGGTCATGCTGGCAGATCAGGAGTTCTAGCCTCGTGTCTAGCCTTCATTCTTTGTTCCTCCTCCTGATTGGACTGACGAGGGCGACGGACAACTTGCTTTCAGGGTCCCATTGCTTAGAATAAGGATTTGAGCAAGATTTGGATAAAAATCTAGGGTTTCTAAGGCTCAAAATCCGAATGGGAGGCGAAATCTAGCAAAATCTGAACTACCAAGTGCTCTAAACAAGGAATCAATGAGCTTAAATCATGAAATAGAGGGAAGGAGCAGTGAGAAGTACCTTAGTTCAGGTGTCGGCTCGAGAGAGATGAAGAAATGGGGAGAAAAATACTTTGGAATGCCCTTATTTTCGGTCTGTTGCCGTTCAAGTGTCGATTCACGAATGTGTCGATACATTCAGGTGTCGACATGTCAATGTATCGACATATTAACTTAAAAACTGAAAAATAAGAGATTTAAGCATTGATCAAAATCAAGCATAATTCAGTGAAATTCAACAAAATTAGTAAAGATTGGTCATGATTGTTGTCAAATAAGATTGATTTGAGTCAAAGATAGGAAAAACTTAATCAAAAGGATTAATGATCCCGAGCTCTCTTCTAATCATACAAAACCGATCTTCCAGAAGAGGTTTAGTTAAAATATCAGCTAATTAAAATTCAGTACTAATAAATTCAAGCACAACATCATTATTTTCAACATGATCTCTAATAAAATGATATCTAATTTTGATATGTTTACTCCTAGAATATTGAACAGGATTTTTAGTCAAGCAGATAGCACTGGTATTATCACATTTAATAGGTGTACTAGCCAACTTGATTCTAAAATCTTCAAGTTGTTGCTTAATCCATAAGATTTGAGCACAACTTCCTGCTGCAATAAACTCAGCCTTAGTTGTAGATAGTGCAACTGAAATTTGTTTCTTGCTAAATCATGAGATTAAGTTGACTCCAAGAAATTGGCAAGTACCACTAGTACTCTTTTTATCCAATTTAAAATGCAAAATCAGCATCAGAGTATCCAATTAATTCAGCAGATGAATCTCTAGAATACCATAAACTAATATCAACAGTACCAGATAGATATCTAATAATACACTTAACAGCCATTAGATGTGATTCTTTAGATTCATACTGTTATCTAGCACACATACATGCACTGAACATTATATCTAGTCTACTAGCAGTTAAGTATAGTAAAGAGCCAATCATACCTTTGTATAATTTTTGATCTACTGATTTACCATATTCATCTTTATCAAGTCTACAAGAGGGGCTCATAGGCATACCTATTGCTTTGGTAGTCTCTATCCCAAACTTTTTTATAATTTTTCTTGTATACTTAGCTTGGTTAATGAAGATTACATCTGTAGTTTGCTTGATCTGGAGTACGAGAAAGAAATTGAGTTCTCCCATCATACTTTTCTCGAACTTACCCTGTATTAGCTTAGCAAACTCTTGACAAAGAATTTCATTAATAACACCGAAAATGATATCATCAACATAAATTTGTACTACTAATAATCATTATCTTTCCTTTTCAAAAATAGTGTTTTATAAATATGACCTCTAGAAAATTCATTTTCAATTAAAACTTTGATGAGTCTCTCATACTAGGCTCAAGGTGTTTGCTTTAATCCATAAAGTGCTTTGTCCAATTTAAAACATGATCGGGGTGTACATGATTTTCAAATCCAGGTGGTTGTTCAACAAAAATATTTTCAGTTATAAAACCATTTAGAAAAGCACTCTTAACATCCATTTGAAATAGTTTAAAGTTCATAAAACAAGCAAATGCTAATAATAGCCTAATTGCTTCAAGTCTAGCAATAGGAGCAAAAGTTTCATCAAAATCAATCCCTTCCTCCTGGTTGTAGCCCTTAGCAACTAGCCTAGCTTTATTTCTAACAACAATTCCATTTTCATCTAATTTATTCCTAAATACCCATTTAATGCTAATAATAGAAACATTATATGGTCTTTCTATTAATATCCACACATTTTTTTATCAAACTGAATTAGTTCATCTTGCATGGCATTGATCCAATTAAGGCCTTTTTTAGCTTCTTCAAAATATTTAGGCTCTACTTGTGATACAAAAGCTATATAATCACATTCATTTTTAATTGAGGCTCGAGTTCTTATCCCTTTAGATGGATCACCTAGGATTAACTCCTTAGGATGTCCATGAGCATACCTCCACTCCTTAGATAAATCTTGATGCTTTGGAGTGTCATCACCTTTCTCATATTTGTCTTAATCTTCTTCACTTCGCTGAGGAGGTTGATCATTCAGTGTTAACTTTTGAAGCTTGTAAGCACCTGCACATTCATCAGAAGTATCCTCTTTTCTAGAGGATTTGTTAGTAGATTCTTCAAAAACAACATATACTGACTCTTCCTTCCCCAACCAGTTATATCATCAAAACTCTGTATGCCCTGCTTGATGTGGAGTATCCTAAAAAGATACCTTCATCAGACGTGGCATCAAATTTTCCAAGATTATCTTTTCCATTGTTTAGAATAAAACATTTGCAACCAAAAACTTAAAAATACTTTAAAGTTGATTTTCTTTGATTCCAAAGTTCATAAGAAGTTTTCTTCAAAATAGGATGGATTAAAACTCGATTTAAGATATAACGTGCAGTATTAATAACTTCAGCCCAAAAATATCTCGGCAAATCATTTTCACAAAGCATAGTGCATGCAATTTCTTCCAAAGTAAGATTTCTTCTTTCTACTATCCCATTCTGCTAAAGTGTCCTAGGTGCAGAAAAGTTATGTTCAATTCCTTTTTCATTATAAAAATTTTTGAAATCTTGATTTTCAAATTCAGTTCCCTGATCACTGCAAATGCAAACAACTGAAATACTTTTTTCATTTGAAACTTTTCGATAAAACTTTGAAAATACAGAAAATGATTCATCTTTATGTGCTAAAAAGAAAATCTATGTAAATCTCAAAAATCATCCACTATGACAAATCCATATCTCTTACCTCCTAGACTTGATGTTCTAGTTGGTCCAAAGATATCCATATGAAGTAGTTCTAGTGGCCTACTAGTAGTTACAAAACATTTTGGTTTGAAAGAAGTTTTAACTTGTTTACCAAATTGACATGCTTGGCAATTTTTTTCTTTTTCAAAACAAAGTTCAGGTAAATCTCTAACCAAATTTTTTTTGTAAAGTTTTGAAATCAGATACATACTAGCATGCCTTAATCTTCTATGCCAAAGCTAACTAGTCACATCCTTAGTAGAATTCATTGCAACAAGGCATTCTTCATTAGGCAAAGATAGATCATCTAAATCGACCAAATAAATATTTCTATGCCTTTTTTCAATGAATTGTACTCCATTTATATCCGAACTAGCAATCATGCAATAAGATGATTCAAAAATGACTTGAAAACCTTTATCACAAAGTTGACTAATGCTCAAAAGATTATGCTTTAAACCATCGACTAGAAGTACATTGCTAATACAACTAGAAGGAGTTATGTGAACCTTACCAATACCAATGATTTTTCCTTTATCATTATCCCCGAAGGTCACACTCCCTCCATTCAAAGCTTCAAGATAAGTGAATTCTTCACATCTCTCATCATATGCCTTGAGCAACCACTATCAAGATACCAAAGTCTTTTGTTCTCCTTGGTTGCAAGACATACCTGCAATAAAATCAAGCTTTGTTTTTAGGTACCCAAGCCAACTTGGGTCCTTTAGGGTTGCACTTAAAATGGTTCCTTTTGGAACCCACACTTTACCAAAAGAATTAATTTTCTTTAAATTGCATTGAAAAGATTTATGACCTAACTTTTTACATGAAAAACAAGTTATGCTGGATGATACAGGTACAAAAAAGTTTTTGAATTACTTTTATTGTTTTTGTGGTCTATAGCCTAATCCTACTTTATAAAATGGCTCTTTAGCTATTCAAAAGTAGATTCAATTTTTTTGAACTATAAGTAAATTGTTCAAACAAAGGCTTTATCTTTTCAAGTTTATTTTTATACTTAGCATTTTTCAACTCTAAATCTTTATTTTTCTTTAAAAGATCAACATTTGAAATAACGTTCATAGGTCTTTTCAAAACTTTATTCTTCATTGACAAAGCATTATTTTTCTTTTCCAAAATATCCAATTTAGATTTCAAATCACTCACTTCATTTAGCAAAGAATTGTTTTCAAGAGAGAAACTATTTGCATACTTTTTCAACCTTTTATTTTTAGATAAATTATTTTAAATCATGCATAAGTTCATCAAAAGCATTTCTAAGTTCATCAAAAGTAAAATCTATTTCAGCATCGGAATTTACCTCATCTTGCTCTTGAAGTGCCATTAAACAGATATTTGCAATTTCTGTATGCTCTTCTTCTGAACTAGAGGCTTCACTATCACTCCAGGTGGCCATCATTGCTTTCTTTCTTAATTTTTTTCCTTGATTTTCTAAGGAGAGGACAATCAAACTTGTAGTATCCCGGCTTCTTGCACTCGAAGCATTAGTATTTCCGTCTCCTTTTCTTTTTCTTTTTCCTTCTCTTTCTCTTTTCCTTTTTCTTTTGATTAATATTTCTTTTTGTAAGGAAACTTCCTCCTCTTCATGAATCTTCTGAATTTCCTTGCAAAGAGGGCTTCTTCACCTTCATCTTCTTCTTCTTCTTCAGACTCATCTATTGAGGATTCTTCTTGTATGTTTGATTAGAAAGCAATCCCCTTTTTCTTTTTATCCATGTCCATTTTTTTTGTTTCAAATTTAGCTCATAAGTCATGAGCGATCCAACCAGCTGCTCTAGAGGTAGTTTGTCAACGTCCTTGGCTTCTTGGATTGTGATCACTTTCGGATCCCATGATGTTGGAAGCGACCTAAGATTTTTATTCATAAGATCAGCATTAGACATTACTTTTCCAAGGCTTCTCATTCCATTTACAATATTTTTGAATCTTGTGTACATATTAGTGATAGATTCATTAGGTTCCATTCGGAACATCTCATATGTGTGCACTAACATGTTCACTTTAGTATTTTTCACTTGATCGGTACCCTCATGGATAACTTCAAGTGTATTCTATATTTCTTTAGCAGAGGTGCATGTAGATATCCTATTAAATTCACTAGGATTTAATACACAACAAGGAGATTCATTGCCTTGGCATTGATCTCGGATTGCTTAATATCATTTTAATCCCAATCTTCTTCGAGCTTTAGGATGGAAACACCATTAACCACTACTAAAAAAATATGAGGACCTTTATCTACAACCCTCTACAAATTATAATCAATAGAATGCATAAATTCTCATCCTAGTTTTTCAATAAGTGCAATTTGATCCATTAAAAAATGGAGGTCTATTTAAGGCTTGACCCTCAACTACGCTAGTACCAATTGGGGCTGCCATAGATCTTTACTCAAGGCGGTAAAGCCTATATACTAAGAACAGCCTCTGATACCACTGTTGCCCAGTAAGCAACCCAAGAGGGGGGGTGAGTTGGGTATCTAAAAATATTTACTTGATGCAATGCAATGCTATGCAATCCAATTCAACACTCAATTAAGGTAAATGAAATCAAATATAATGTTCTTAAATAAAAGTGCAGCGAAAATAAAGAGCAATAAAAGTAAAGCAAGTAGAGAGATCAATCAACCACAAAGACCAAGAAATATAATGGTTTGGTGCTATCCAATGCACCTACATCCACTCCCCAAGATCCCCTTGGGAATTTATTATAATCATACCAATTATAGCTAAATAGTTTGCGGGCTCGCTAATCAAAAACCCAACTTATTTTTACAAGGCCAACAAGTCAAAACCTCACTTAGTTTTATTGGCTAACCAAGAACTTAAATGGTTTTACGGGCTAACCACCAACCTTTCTTGGTTTTCTGGGCTAACCAAGACTCTAATTGATTTTCAAAGGCTCACCAATAACCTCCCTTAGTTTTACAATAGGCTAACCAAGAACCCTTACAACAAAACAAGTTTAGAAGTAGAGAAACAATGTAAGCTTTCTAAAACAAAGTGGGTATCTCTTTGAAGCTCGATGTAGAGTTGTTTTAAACTTGTTGAAGCCTCTTGAATGCTCAAGAATAGATGATCTTCAATGCTCTTGAAAGCTCTTGAATGCTTGGAGGCTTGATTTTGCTTAAGAATGGTTGATTCTTCAATGAATATGAGTTAAAGCTCTCTTTTCTTCTCACTTGAATGCTTCTATTTCATTCTCATCAATAATATATGAATAGTTTTTCTTTTGATTTGATTTGGATCATATAAATACCTCCCCAAGGCCTTAAATCCCATTTCTAGCTGTTAGACTTGAAAACTAGTCATTGGAGGGCAAAAAGGTCAAGTTCTGCGTTTGAGAAACTAGTCGTTACTGTTCCCAGAACTTCATGTGTTGACACTTCGGGTTGTGAGTCGACACTTCAGATCGATACTTGAACTTCTTGAGTCGACATCCAATTCAAAAATCTTCAATATGGTTCTCTGAAATTCTTAGATGTGTTGAAACTTTCTCAGGTGAGTCAACACTTTGAGTCAATACTTTGCTTTCATGTGTCGACACTTCTGTAGATTTTCATTTTTAGCAAGTTATGTGGCTTTAAAATCTTAGACAATAAGCTGATCCATGTGTCGATACTTTGAGTCGACACTTCAGATCCATATGTTGACACTTCAGCCATGCCATTTGAAACATTCTTTGCGTACTGGCTTGAGTCGACACTTCATCTCCATGTGTCGATACTTGGTGTCATGTGTCGATACTTTGAGTCGACACTTCACTGAAATCTTCACAGAAAAGTCTAAAGTTGAGTTAAAAAGCATTTATACTTAACTTAATTGACCATTCAAGCAATCTTTAATTATCCAAGTTCTCTTTGAGCAGATCTTTTCATCCAAACTTGGTTTACTTCAATCAAACAACCTTCTACAAATTTATGAGCACCTTTTTTAACAAAAATAAACTTCAAAGAAATCATTAGTACTCAACTTATACTTAACCATTTTGCTTATCATCAAAATCAATAATGGAGTCAACAGTTGGGTCTCTAAAATTATTACATGATGTAATGCAATAGTGTGTGATCTAATCCAACAATTAAACAAGTACTATGAATTCAAAAGAAATGCCTTTAAGTAAATGTGCAGCGAAAAAATAAAGCAATAAAGTAAGAGCAATAAGAAGAGACAAGCAACCACAAACATAACAAAGTATAGTGGTTCGGTGCTATCCAATGCACCTACATCCACTCTCTAAAATCTCCTTCAAATTCACTATAATCTCAACTGATTACAACCGATTAGTTTTCTAGGCTTACTAATCAAAACCTGACTTATTTTCACAAGGCTCACAAGTCAAAATCTCACTTTCTTTACGGGCTAACCAAGAACCTAAATGGTTTTAAGGCTCACCACCAACCTCCCTTGGTTTTTCGGGCTAACCAAGAACCTAATTGGTTTTCAAAGGCTCACCAATAACCTCCCTTGGTTTTGCAATAGGCTAACTAAGAACCTTTATAACAAACAAGTTTTGAAGTAGAGAAACAATAAAAGCTTTCTAATAAAAAACGGGTATCTCTTTGAAGCTTGTTGTTGTGAAGCTTTGAATTTGATGAAGCCTCTTTGATTGCTCAAGAATGGTTGATCTTTGATGCTCTTGAAGTCTCTTGAATACTTGGAGGCTTGCTTTGCTTGAGAGTAGGTGAACTTCAAAGAATATGAGTGAATGATCTCTTTTCTTCTCTCTTGGATATTTTTTTTTCAACAACTTCAATAATTATACTTTTGATTTGATTTGGAGCATAAAATACCTTTCCAAGACCTCAAATCTGATTTATAGTTATTAGACATGAAAAACTAGCCATTGGGGGTGAAAAGAGACAAGTTCTATGTTTGAAAAATTAGCCATTACTGTTCCCAGAACTTTATGTCGACACTTCAGGCTATGAGTCGATACTTCAGGTCGACACTTGAGCTTTTTGAGTTGACACCCAGTTCAAATATCTTCAATCTGATTTTTTGAAAATCTCAGATGGTCGACACTTCTTCAGGTGAGTCAACACTTTGAGTTGACACTTTGCATCCATGTGTCGACACTTCAGTAGTTCTTCATCTTCAGCAAGTTCTGTAACTTAAAAATCTCAAGCGATGAGCTGATCCATGTGTCGACACTTTGAGTCGACACTTCAAGTCCATGTATTGACACTTCAGCCATACCATCTGAAACTTTCTTTGCGTACCGGCTTGAGTCGACACTTCACTATCATGTGTCGATACTTGGCATCATGTATCGACACTATGAGTCCATACCTCACTGAGATCTTCACAAAAATACTTGAACTTGTACTAAATCAAATTTATATTTCACTCAAGTATCCATTCAAGCAAACTTAACTGTTCAACTCTTCTTTGAGCAGATCTTTCATCTAAACTTGGCTTCTTCAATGAAATAATCTTTTTCAAATTTATAAGCACCTTTTTCTTTAAACACACTTCAAGAAAATCATTAGTACTCAACTTATACTTAACTATTTTGCTTATCATCAAAATCAATAATGAAGTCAATACAGCATGAGCCCAATTTTTGTACAAGAGATGAGGTTACCCTATTTTGGAGTTCCACCAGATCACATCCAGGAGTCAGAGTCCACTATATCAGTTTATTGAATTTTGTGACAACCCAGGATCCAAGATGCCTCCAGAAACCCTGATTCCTTCCAAATGTTCTCCAGATACCTAGATTCCCCTCTAGATACAAAAGTATGTTCCAAACCAGGTCACATCAGGAATCCAGTGGTCCATCTACACCCCAAGACAAGGAAATTAAGTCCAGACGCCAGGCCCAAAGCCCACCAGAATCAATATTCTTTTTTATTCCAAGAATATTCTACTTAAGGTGCCCTAGATTCAAAGAGGCCCAAAGTACCAGCGCCCAACCCAAGGCCCAAGTGCCTAAGCCCCTTTTGGCCAGCCCACTTGCTGCCCTTGAAGCCCAACACACCATTCAAAGAGAGATTAGGCATCCAAAGGATGTTGACCAAGTCCAAGTGTGAAGGAAGGAGGAGAAGAAAAGTTAAAGCTCCTAGCCTAATAAGGATTACTCTTCCTAAATCCTTATGGAGTAGTCATCTCTACCATAAGTGTAACCCTAGTTAAGAGAGGGCATGGGAGATCTATAAATACCCCACCCCTCTTCCTCTTGTAATCAACCTTTTTCTTATGAATACAACCTTGCTGAAATTTTGAGTAATTGCCTTGTGTTTGGTATTCTAGTATTGGTTCTCTTATTTTTATATGCTCTCCTTGTGTCCCTTAGTCAAAACCCTACTGCCCTAGTACCCTTCTATGTCCTTGGAGATCAGCCATGTCCAAAGGAAGATGCCCTAGCTAATGCCCCAGTCAAGCAATTGCTTCTTCCCCAGGACACTCACACCTAAACCTAGTTTCTTTTAATTATAAACCCTAGTTTTTATCCCTTTATTTAATTGTTGTTTTGATTGACCCTTGATGCTTGTAGGATCCCCGAGGTGTTTCACCTCCCCAGAGGAGGCCTTCTTTGCTTCTAGGATCGCCCAAATCAGCCATGATATTCAAGGGAACCGAGGCTTCTTCATCCAAGCTCCAATCAGAGTGTGAGTAATTTCTTCAATTACTGAATTTATAATCTCTGACTAATAAGAACCTTTTCTTCTCCTAATTTATGATTTATTGAAGATTAACTATCCTAAGCCAGGAATTTCTAAATTTTTGAGTCCTATCTTTTAATTATCTTGCATGATTAAGCCTGCGATATGATGATTCTTAGAATTGATGATTACATGCTAGTCTTTACTTTACTTTTGAGAAATTAACCTACAAATTAAATTATAAAAATCACAAAAAAAATTAGTTTACTATTTTTTTCTAAATGTTTAGCATTCCTAGAGTCATCCCACATCATTTCAAGCATAGTGTAGCCCAGTGATGAAGATGCAACCCAAGAGGGGGGGGTGAATTGGACTTTAAATATTTTTTGCAAGACTTTAAATAATGTGCCAATTTAAATCATGTGTTTATGAGCAACATAATAATATGCAGAAAAAATAAAGAAATAAATTTAAGAATAAAAGCATCACAAATATGTGAAGATTTATAGTGGTTCGGTGCACTCCAAGGCACCTATATCTACTTCCCAAGTTTTCCTTGGAAATTCACTATAATCACCAAGGTTACAGCTAACTTGTTTTCCGGGCTCACAAGTCAAAATTCCTTGGTTCTCACGGGCTAACCAAAATTCCTTGGTTTTCACGAGCTCACCAAAAATCCCTTGGTTTTGCGGGCTAACCAAGACCTAGTTGGTTTTATGGGCTCACCCATAACCTAGTTGGTTTTACAGGCTCATCAACAACCTTGATGGTTTTCCGGGCTAACCAACAACCCAACTTGTTTTCACGGGCTCATAAGTCAAAACCCTTGTTGGTTTTCATCAATAGGCTCACCAACAATCTAGATACTAGTTTCAATTCCATTAAAACTAGTAAGCAATACAAGTACAAATTTAACAATGAAAATATAAAAACTTGCTTACAAAAAGCTGATTTGTCTTTGAAGCACTTGATTGTTGTTATTGAGCTAATCTCCATGTTGTAGAAGCTTCAATGGATGCTTGAAGATGCCACTCTTAGAAACTCTCTCTCCACTTTGAATCCTTGGAGGCTCAACACTCTCAATATTGAATCCTTAAAAATCCTTCACATATTTTTACTTGCAAATCAAAGGATTTATCATTCAAACCATGAATTCTCTTCTTTCCAAAGAGCTTAGTGGTGCATAAATAGCCCTCCATACCTTTATAACCATTTGTGACCATTGGAGGAGAAAATATAGCCGTTGGAGCCAAGTTGAGAAAGTTCTGCATTTCAAAAAAACTAGCCATTATAGCAAGTGTCGACACTTGACCTTTATGAGTCGACACTTCATTTTCTTGAGTCGATACTTAACCAAAAATGCCTTCTAAAGTCTTTTGCTCCGCACTGGTAAGTCGACACTTCATCTGGTGAGTCGACACCTTGAATTGATACTTTAGTTTCGTGAGTCGACACTTGACCAAACTCCTGAAATCACCATATTCTGTATCCTGTTTGGTCTCAGGCCTTGAGTTGATACTTCACTATTCATGAGTCGATACTTAGATTTCATGAGTCGACACTTGGCTACACCAGTACTGAAACTTCTCTAAATTCAAATCTTGAATATCTATATCTGATTTACACACTTAATACAAAATTAGTACTCAAATATACTTAATATTTTGTCATAATCAAAATCAGAGTCAACAATCCCTCCCTTTTTGATAATGACAGAACCTTTAAGTATATAAATAAGGTAAGCTCAAAAATAAACATAACATACTCCAAGGAATTAAGAATAAGCATAAAGTAATGTAGTAATGAAAAACATTGAGCTCCCCCTCAAAATATGATCCAAAAATATTTTTCAAAAGCACCCCCTCAATATATGATTTGTAAATTCTTTTCAAAGTTTTTCAAAAAATTCAAACATTCAAATTTTCAAACTTGGGCTGCCATAATCTTTTAACTCAAAATTGTTGGATTCTTTGCAAAGCACAAAGTTTAGATACCAACATTTTGGATTTCAGGCTTTGATACCAATTGTTGCCCGTGATGAAGATGCAACCCATAAGGGGGGGTGAATTGGACTTTAAAACTTTTTCGTAAGACTTCAAATAATATGCCAATTCAAAGCATGTATTTATGAGCAAGATAATAATATGTGGCCAAAATAAAGAAATAAATACAAGAATAAAAGCAATCACAAACACATGAAGATTTATAATGGTTCGGTGCACTCCAAGGCACCTACATCTACTTCTTGAAAATTCACTATAATCACCAAGATTACAACCAACTTATTTTTCGGGCTCATAAGTCAAAATTCCTTGGTTTTCATGGGCTAACTAAAAGTTCCTTGGTTTTCGTGGGCTCACCAAAAATCTCTTGGTTTTGCGAGCTCACCAAGAACCTAGTTGGTTTTACGGGCTCACCAACAACCTAGTTGGTTTTACAGGCTCACCAATAACCTTAATGGTTTTTTGGGCTAACCAATAATCCAACTTGTTTTCTTGGGCTCACAAGTCAAAACCTTTGTTGGTTTTCATCACATAAGCTCACCAACAACCTAGATACTAGTTTTAATTTCATTGAAACTAATAAGCAATACAAGTACAAATTCAACAATGAAAATATAAAAGCTTTCTTACAAAAAGCTGATTTGTCTTTGAAGTACTTGATTGTTGTTGTTGAGCTTATCTCCATGGTGTAGAAGCTTCAATGGATGCTTGAAGATGCTACTCTTGAAAGCTCCCTCTCCATTTTGAATCCTTGGAAGTTCAACACTCTCAATATTGAATCCTTAAAAATCCTTCACATATTTTTACTTGCAAATCAAAGGATTTATCATTCAAGCCATGGATTCTTTCCTTCTCCAAGAGCTTGGTGGTGTATAAATAACCCTCTATACCTTTATAACCGTTTGTGACCATTGGAGGAAAAAATATAACTATTGGAGCCAAGTTAGAAAAGTTCTGCATTTCAAAAAAACTAGCCATTACAGCAAGTGTCGACACTTGACCTTCATGAGTTGACACTTCATTTCCTTGAGTCGATACTTAACCAAAAATGTCTTCTGAAGTCTTATGCTTTGCACTGGTGAGTCGATACTTTATTTGGTGAGTTGACACCTTGAGTTGACACTTTAGTTTCGTGAGTCAACACTTTAGTTCCGTGAGTTGACACTTGACCAAACTCCTAAAATCATCACATTCTGTATCCTGTTTGGTCTCAGGCCTTGAATCAACACTTCACTATTTATGAGTCGACACTTTGAGTTGACACTTAGATTTCATGAGTTGACACTTGGCTGCACCAGTGTTGAAACATCTCTAGATTTAAATCTTAAGTACATATATCTAATTTGCACACTTAATGTACAATTAGTACTCAAATATACTTAAGTATTTTATCATAATCAAAATCAGAGTCAACACAAAGGAGTTCGCCACTGCCAATACTCACTCGAGGGCTTAGGCTGAGCACCTTAGAATGGTTAGTATGGGCTCGCTAATACCTTCAAGCATAGGAGTTGGCCATTGTCGATACCCACTCGAGGGCTTGTGGCCAAGTGCCTTATGAATGGTCAGGGTGGGCTCGTTGATACCTTTCAAGCATGGAGTTGGCCCCAATCGAGCCTTGCTTGGATGTTGACGAGCATCACTTGTTGCCAACTTGATGAGATGTCAAGAGATGCACACCATTAAGCCATTGGATATAGCCAACTTTTGGATTTTACACCTTCGATCGATGGCCGTGCTATACGGTCGATAAATCCCTTTAGCCACCATGGGCCCCATGTTACTGGCCTAAACATAATTTTCCCAAATAATATCCTTAGCCCGGCAAAATTGTTGCCAATATAAGTAATATTTTCTAATGCAAAATCAAATTTTCTAAAAACTTCTAAATTAAATCTATATTTTATTTATAAAAATATAGTTTATTATATTTTATATATTTATTAAAAATATATGTTTTTATAGTTTATATTTAAAAAATCAAATATAAAATATATTTATAAAAAAAAAAAAATTATTAAAAATAAAAATATTTTCATATTGAATATTTTTATATTAAAAAATAAAAAATATTTATTGTTGCCCAATTAGCCAACCTAAGAGGGGTGAATTGGGTTTGAAAAATTTTAGCAAGTATGTGCCTTTGAAAACTTTGTATGGTGAGTGAAGTAGATAGAGTATTGCAAGCAAAAGTAAATAAGTATGCAAAAGCAAGAGCAAACACAAACACCATAAGATTTAGAGTGGTTCGGAGCAACCCTGCTCCTACATCCACTATCCAAGGTGCACACTTGGGATTTTCACTATATTCATCCCGAATACAGCTCGATTATTTTTCTACGGGCTCACAATCCAAAATCCAATACAAAATTAGTTTTTCAGGCTCACTAACAATCCAACTTGGTTTTCAAGGCTAACCAACAACCTAAAAAATAATTACCAAGCTACAGCCACCTGCTGTACTTGTAATAACTTCAAAAACAGAGTTAACAAAAGAAGCAATACACAAAATAATCCAATGTGTTGAATGGTTGCAGTTGAAGCTCTTAATGAGACCTTCTTGAATGCTTTTTTAATGCTTTTCAAGGCTCTCTTAACTCTTCAAAGATTAACTTAAGAAAGTAGTTGGGAGTTGTTGGAGAACTTGAGTTTTTACTTGAAAGCTCTTAGAATATTCAATACTCTCTTCAAAGCTCCATAAAGTTCTTTTCTCTATTCTTAAATCCATTATTTATAGCTTCTTGGAGTGTTCCCAGAAAAATATGTGTTGACCCCCTGGAACGATTTTGATGATAACAAAATATGGAGAATGCATTTGATACTAACTATTTTCAAGTGTTTTTATAAGTTTTTGTAGGGATTTGAATGAACAACCACTATTCCTATAGTTCTGAATTATTGATGTATGTCAAGTTTATTTTTTGAAAAAGTGTCATGTAGTATAGAGTCCAAAGAAAAATCACTTGTGTATTCATGAAAATGGACCAATTCAATATAATTTTTCAAGTTTAAATTACTTAGTTTAGGCTTTGAAGGAGTTTGAAAACCTTTGAAGTTAGTTGGAAGCCTTTAGAAGAAATCTGCAGAAGTTTAGAAGGTTTTTGTCAGAAATCACTCAAGCCAACTCAAGGTAGGAGAGCCAACTCTTTTTTCTGTTTCATGGCACAGAGTTTTCTGGCATGCAGACAACCAAGCTAACTCGAGAATGAAGAGCTGACTCAGGTAGAGTTCAATTTCTGAAGTACTGAGAATCCGAGCCAACTCCTCTAGAGTTTGGAAAAATTAGTTCTGAAAAAAATAGTCAAGCAAGTCGACTCAAGAGTGAAGAGCCGACTCGGCTAGAGTTCAATTTCTGAAGGATTGAGAATCCGAGCCAACTCGATGCATTCGAGTTGACTCGAATCCCTATTCAGGTGCATAACGGCTAGTTCCAGACTGTCTTTTTGAATC
Source organism: Areca catechu (assembly GCA_021397845.1). Taxonomy (NCBI): domain Eukaryota; kingdom Viridiplantae; phylum Streptophyta; class Magnoliopsida; order Arecales; family Arecaceae; genus Areca; species Areca catechu. The sequence goes on along the minus strand of CM038051.1, from coordinate 136,054,088 downwards.
CAAAAAAAACTCCAATGGCCATATTTCGAATCTCAATGGTCTACAATGGTTATATCCAATTGGAGTCAGTTTAAGACACTATATATAAGGGATTTGAACAACTTTTGAAGAGGTTAATGAGCTTTTAATGAGTTTTTAAGAGAACATTTAAGAGAGTTTTCAAGAGAAGAACTCAAGACTTCACAACTCCCACGATTCTTGAGTCATTTTTAAGGAAGATAAGAAGCCTTAAAGAGCATTCTAGGAAGGAATCAAGAAGGCTTCTCAAGAGCTACAACAGCAACCACCTGACAATGATTTGTTTGTCATTAGTGTTGCTCTATTTTTAACTCTTTAATTTGAGTTGTTCCAGTACAGTAGGGACTATAACTTGGGATTTGTTTAGGTTTTTGGTGAGCTTTGAAAACCAAGTATGGGTTGTTAGTGAGCCCGGAAAAACTAATAGTGTATTGGGTTCTTAGTGATCCCGGAGTAAAACCAAATTTGGATTGTGGTTTTGTCCCGGTGAAAAACAAATTGGTTATATTCCGAGGTGAATATAGTGAAAATTCCAAGTGGTATCTTGGATAGTGGCGTAGGAGCTGGGTTGCTTCGAACCACTATAAATTGCTTATGTTTATGCTTGGGTTGCTTGCATATTTATTTGCTTTCGCATTTGATACTTAACACATATACTCACATACAAAGTATTTTAAAAAGAGCACATACTTGAAAAAATTTTAATACCCAATTCATCCCCCTCTTGAATTAGCCACCTGGGCAATAACTGGTATCAGAGCAATGTCTTCTAAATTTACTTAGAGTAAGATAAATGGAAAACCCTATGAGTACCTTTTTTATCGAAGGCCAGGCCAATAATAAATAGACCTCAACTTTTCACAGGCACTAATTATACCACTGAATGCATGAATGAAAATTTCCATACCAGCAGTAGATTTTTAGTTATAAAAATTATCTTAAAAGGACCCACATCCACGAAGAAGGTGATGGTGTGGGACGTCCCAAAACCTGAAGAGGAAAGGAATGAACATGACATGAAATGGGTGAGCTGAATGCCAAAAGCATGTGTCTCTTATATTATGCTTTGGATGCTAATGAGTTTAATCGGATTTCTACTTGCAAGTCTGCAAAAAAATTTGGGATAAATGAAGTAACCACTGAAGGAACCTCCCAAGTGAAAACCTCTAGATTAATCTTCTTGTACATAATATAATTATTTAAAACAGAACCAAATGAACTATATATGCCATGTCTCCAGATTTACAGATATTATTAACGATCTAAAGAGTCTTGGCAGGACATATTCCAATGCAGACCTCGTGCAAAAATTTTGAGATCTCTACCAGATAAATAGGATCCGAAGGTCATCGCTATCCAGGAAGAGGACTTGAATACTCTACCACTAGATGAGCTATTGGGATCATTGATCACTCACGAGCTAACAATGCAGCATAGAAGTGAGGATGATATCAAGAAGAAAAAATCTATAGCCTTTAAAGCTGCAGTAAAATTGAAGAAGCAAGAAGAAGAAATAGAAGAAGAAAGACCCTCCTCTGAAGATGATCTTGAAGATGAAGATATTACTCTAGTTGTGAGGAGATTTAAGAAATTTATGGGCAAGAAAAGCAAGGCATGGAGAGAAAACACTATAAAAAGGGGGAACAAAGCAAAGAAAAGGAAAAAAATAAAAAAAAAAAAAAGAAAAGATAAAGAAAAGAGCAAACAGCCCATCTGCTACGAGTGCAAGAAATCAGGGCATTTCTGATTAAACTGTTCAACATTGAAGAAAGCATACAAAAAGAAAAAGAAGAAAGCGATGGTTGCAACTTGGAGCGATAGCGAAGAGTCTACATCAAATGATGAAGAAGAGACTACAAAAACTGCTAACATATGTTTGATGGGTTTGAGGATGAGGTAATGTATCCCGAACCTAATGACGAATTTACATTTGAAGAATCGAATACTGTATTTCATGAGCTATTATCTGAATATAAAAAGGCTGGCTTAAAAATTAAGACTTTGAAAAATAACAATGATGCTTTAATGAAAGAAAATGATGAAATCGTAGAAAAGAACAAAATTTGCAAAAAAAAAACTGAATAACATTTTTGAAAAACATAAAGTTTGCAAATTGAAAAGAATGACTATCGTGAAAAGAATAAGGTTTACATGAAGAAAACATAGGTTTGCAAAAAGAAGTTGAAAAACTCAAGCCATTAGTTTAAAAATTAACTTTGAGTTCAATAAGCTTGAGCTAATTTAAAAAACCAAAAGGATTCAAATACAAAGCAGAAATTTGTTATAATCCTTTGCAAATAAATAGAATTTTAGCTACAAAGTTTATAACTTCAAAATCATATGTACCAAAGTTTACAACTCAAAAATCTTACATCTAGAGTTTCAATATTTGCATCATTTCAAAATCCAAGAGTTATTTGTTATTCATGCAATGGGGTTGGTCATAAAGCTTTTGAATGCTACATGAAAAAGAAAAATAGAAGTAAAATTAGAAAGATTTGGATTCTCAAAGGAACCAATCCTACTAACCTGCAAGGACCCAAGAAAGCTTGGGTACCTAAAAAAACTACTTGATTATTTTGCAAGAATATCTTGCAGCCTAGAATACAAAGAAAAGATGGTATCTCGACAGTGACTGTTCAAGGCATATGATGGGTGATAAAGAGCAATTCATCATCCTAGAAATGAAGGATGGAGGATGGTCACTTTTGATGACAATGGTAAGGGAAAGATAATTGGCATCGGTAAGATCAGAATTATCCCTTCTACATTCATTGAAAATATATTGCTAGTTGACAAATTGAAGCATAATTTATTAAGTATAAGTTAATTATGTGATAGAGGCTTCAAGGTCATCTTTGAATCTTCAATGTGCTAACTAACTCACTTGATTCTAGCACTAAACTCATTGGTCATAGACTTTGAAACATATATGTGGTAGACTTAAATGATCTAGCCATATAGTAGTACAAGTCTTGCTCAATGAATGCTAAATCAAGGAGTCTAGGTTACTTTGGCATAGGAGATTAGGGCATGCTAACATGCATACAATAGCTAAATTAATTTTGAAAAATCTAGTTAGAGGTTTACCAAAATTTAAAGTTGATTTTGAATATATTTGTAATGCATGCCAATTTGGTAAACAAACTAGGAAAAGTTTTAAATTAAAAAATATGGTTTCTACTTCTAGACCTTTAGAGCTACTATACATGGACCTATTTGGACAAACTACGACCATAAGCCTATGTAGTATGAATATGGACTTATAATAGTAGATGATTTTTCGAGATTTACTTGGATCTTATTCATTGCACACAAAGATGAAGCTTTTAAAGTTTTTCAAAATTTTATAAGAACATTTCAAACTAGAAAAATCTTTTAGTTATTTCTATTAGAAGTGATCACGGAACAGAATTTAAAAATCAATATTTTGATGAATATTGCATTAAGCATGGTATTGATCACAACTTCTCTACTCCTAGAACACCACAGCAAAATGGTGTTGTGGAGAGGAAGAATAGGACATTGGAAAGAGATGGCTTAAACTATATTATGTGAAGGCAATCTTCCAAGATACTTTTGGGTGGAAGCTGTGAACACCACCTGTTATATTTTAAACCGTGTTTTGATAAGACCTATTTTAAAAAAATCCCCTATGAACTTTGGAATGATAAAAAATCTAGCATTCATTATTTTCATGTTTTTGGTTGTAAATGCTTTGTGTTGAATTATGAAAATGATAACCTAGGAGAATTTGATGCTAAATTTGATGAAGCAATTTTTCTTGGTTATTCAACTTCTAGCAAAGCTTATAGAGTATTTAATAAAAGAATATTGACTATTGAAGAATCTATTTATATTATATTTGATGAATATAACCTTTCACCTTCTAGAAAAGAAAAGTGCATTGATAATGATGCGGGTACAATCGACAAAGCTATGGAGGACGTGAGCCTAAAGGACAAATAAGTGGAAGAAATAGAAGAAATGGTAAGTAAAGATCATAGTGATTTATCAAGAGAATGGAGGTATGTAAATTTACACCTTAAAGATTTTATTATAGATGATCCCTCACAAGGTGTTAGGACTAGGTCATCACTTAGAGATACACATGATTACCTAACATTTGTTTCACAAGTAGAACCACATAGTATAGAAGAAGTCAAAAATGTCCTAATTGGATGATGGCCATGCATGAAGAACTTAATCAATTTGAAAAAAATAATGTATGGATCTTAGTAAATAGACTCACTGATCATCCTGTTATTGGCACTAAATGGGTTTATAAAATAAATTAGATAAAAAGGCCAAGTAATTAGAAATAAAGCTAGATTGGTGGCTAAATATATAATCAAGAAGAAGGAATTGATTTTGATGAAACCTATGCACCTGTGCAAGATTAAAAGCTATTAAATTACTACTTGTATTTGCTTACTACATTGATTTCAAATTATTTCAAATGGATGTAAAGAGCATATTTTTAAATGATTTTATTTCAAAAGAAGTTTTTGTAGAACAACCATCAGGATTTGAAAATCATGCTCTTCTAAATCATGTTTTCAAATTTAGTAAAGCATTGTATGGTTTAAAACAAGTACCTAGAGCATGGTATGATAGATTACTCAAGTTCTTACTTGAAAATGATTTTGTTAGAGAAAATGTAGACACTACTTTGTTCATTAAAAAAAAGTAAATGATATGTTAATTGTACAAATTTATGTAGATGATATCATTTTTGGTGCAACTAATGAAAATTTGTGAGGAGAATTTATTGAGCTTATGCAGGACGAATTTGAAATGAGCTTGATGGGTGAACTAACCTACTCTAAGGATCCGAGCCGACTCGAAGCATCTAAGCCAACTCAAACATCGATTCCAAGCAAGTAACGGTTAGTTCTAAAACTTTATTTTTGAATTTAAAAAGTGCTCCAACAGTCAAATGTCAAATCTCAATGGTCTATAATGACTATATCCATCTAAGAATAGTACAAGACTCTATAAATGAGAGATTTAGACAACTTTTGAATAAGTTAATGAGCAGTTAATAATCAAATGAGCTTGTGAGCAAGAGAGCACCAAAGAGCATTCAAGTCTGTACCAACTCAAATCGTAAGCTTGAAGCATTTATTGAAGAAGTTGAAGAAGCCATTGAAGAGCAATAAAGGGCAATCAAGAAGGCTTCTCTTGAGCTACAACTGCAACTATCAGACAACTTTGGTTTGTCAATTAGTTGCTTGTTTTTCTCTACTCCTTTATGAGTTTATGGGTTTTTGGTGAGCCCGGTTGATAAAACTAAGTGTGGATTTTTGGTGAGCCCAATTAAAAAATCAAGTGTAGGTTCTTAGTAATCCTGTTCAAAACCAAGTTAGGTTTTTGGTGAGCCCTGTTGAAAAATCAAGTATAGGTTCTTGGTAATCCTATTCAAAACCAAGTTGGATTTTTGGTGAGCCTGGTTGAAAAACCAAGTTGGATTTTGGATTGTGAGCCCGATAAATAATCCGACTGTATTCCTCGGATAAATATAGTGGAAACCCCAAGTGATATCTTGGATAGTGGACGTAGGAGCGAGGTTACTCCGAACTACTATAAACTTGCTGTGTTTGTGATTGTGCTTTTTCTTTTTTACTTGCTTCTACTTAATTATTTGAGTCACAGTACCTCCATACTAAAGAAGATTTAAAAGAGCACATATTTGATTAATTTTTTTAAATTTTCAATTCACCCCCTCTTGCGAAAGCAACCTGGGCAACAATTGATATCAGAGTAGTGTCTGTGAACTTATTTAGAGTAAAGATTAATGGCTCATCCCATGAGTACCTCCTTGGTCGAAGGCCAATCCACTAATAGACCTCCACTGTTTACTGGCATGAACTATTCTTATGGGAAAGTTAAAATGAAGATATACATTCAAGCTGTTACTTTCAATTATGGAAGGTCATTCTTAAGGGTCCTCATACACCCATGATAAAAGTTGATGGCATGGATGTCCCAAAACCTAAAGAGGATTGGGATGAACATGACATGAAAATGGATGAGCTGAATGCCAAAGCCATGAACTTACTATATTGTGCTTTGGATGCAAATAAATTTAACCTAATTTCTACATGCAATTCAGCTAAGAAAGTTTGGGATAAACTTGAGGTGACCCATGAAGGAACTTCCCAAGTGAAGACTTCAAAAATTAATTTTCTAATACACAATTATGAAATGTTTAAAATAGAATAAATAAAACTATCTCTGCCATGTTTTCATATTTTACAAATATTATTAATGGCTTGAAAAGTCTTGGCAAGATTTACTCTAATACAGATTTAGTATAGAAGATCTTAAGATCACTTCCGGACAAGTGGGACCCTAAATAACTTCCATCTAGGAAGCAAAAGACTGAACACACTATCTCTGGAAGAACTGATGGGTTCTTTAATAATACATGAGTTGACCATGCAGCACAGGAATGAAGATGATAGAAAAGAAAAAGACTATTGCCTTTAAAGCTGCATCAAAAATGAAGAAACAAAAAGATGAATCGGAAGATGATTGCTCCTACTCCGAAGATGACTTAGAAGATGAAGATATAGCTTTGGTCATGAGGAGATTCAGAAAATTTATGGAAAAGAAAAGTGAAGGTACTTTAAAAAATTTTACAAGAAGTTGATTACAGTATGGACAAGGACAAGGAAAGGAAAAAAAAGGATCAAATGCCCATTTGTTATGAGTGTAGAAACCTGAGCATATCCGTCCCAATTGTCCTTTATTAAAGAAAATATTTAAGAATAGAAGAAGAAGCGATGGTTGCGACTTGGAGTGACAGTGAAGAGTCGACTTCAACTGAAGAGGAAGAGACCATAAAAACTATCAATTTATGTTTTATGGGTCTCGAAGACGAGGTAATGTCCCCTGAACCTCCAGTTGAATTCACTTTTTGATGAGCTGAACACTGCATTTCATGATTTATTATCTGAATTTAAGAAAGCTGGGATAAAAATAGAACTTTAAAGAATAACAATGATTCTTTGTTAAAAGAAAGGAAGAGATTTCGAAAAAAATAAGTTATTGCAAAAAGAATTATTTATACTTTTTGAAAATAATAAAGCTTTGAAGTTGAGAAAAAGGTGTATCTTGAGAAAAACAAGTTTTTAAATGATGAAATACTGATTTGAAAAAGGGTGAAAAACTCAAGTCTTTAGTTAAAGCTAACTTTAAGTTCAATAAGCATGAGCTGATTTTAAAAGAGCAAAGAGATTCAAGTAATAAGGCTAGAATTGGTTATAACTCTTGAAATAAAAATGGAATTTCAGCTACTAGATTTGTATCTTCAAAATTTTAGAGTTATCTGTTAGCATGTTGGGTTGGACATAAATTTTCTCATGTAACATATTAAAGAAAAATGGACTTGTTAGAAATAGAATAAGAAAGATTTGGGTTCCCAAAGGAACCAATCCCACTAACCTGAAAGGACCCAAGGTAGCTTGGGTACCTAAAAATACTCCTTGATTGTTTTGCAAGAATGTCTTGCAGCCCCAAATGCTAAGAAAAGATGGTATATGGATAGCGGCTGCTCAAGGCATATGACGGCGATAAGAACAATTCATCACCCTACAAATGACAGGAGGATTGGTAACTTTTGGAGATAATGGCAAGGAGAAAATAATCGAAATCGGTAAGATCCAAATAACCCCCTATACTTTCATTAAAAATGTATTGCTAGTAGACAAATTGAAGCATAATCTGTTAAGTATTAGTTAATTATGTGATAAAGGCTTCAAGGTTGTCTTTGAATCTCTATGTGTATAGTAACTAACCTTACTGATTCTAGCACTACACTCATTGGACATAGATTTTGATATATATATATATGTGGTAGATCTGAATGATCTAGCCCATGACTAATATACAAGTCTGGTTGCAAGAATGCTAAAACCAGGAGTCTAGCTTACTTTGGCATAGACGATTATGTCATGCTAACATGCATACAATTACCAAATTGATTTCTACGAATCTAGTTAGAGGTTACCTAATTCAAAGTTGATTTTGAACATGTTGCGATGCTTGTCACATAGGTAAATAAACAAAGGGATTTTTAAATCTAAATATGGTTACAACTTCTAAACCCCTTGAGCTACTTCACATGGATTTATTTGGACCAACTAGGACCACAAGCTTAAGTGGTATGAAATATGCGCTTGTGATAGGAGATAATTTTTTTAGATTTACTTGATTTTGTTTATTACACATAAAATTAAAAAATTTTGTTTATTGCACATAAGATGAAACTTTCAAAATTTTTCGAAATTTCTACAAGAAGTTTCCAACTAAAAAATCCTTTCAATAGTATCTATTAGGAGTGACCATGGCACATAATTTGAAAATAATTTTTTAATGATTTACACAAAAAATGGCATTGATCACAACTTCTCTGCTCCTAGAACACAACAATAATGGTGTTATAAGAGAAAAAATAGGACATTGGAAGAGATGGCCCGAACATTCTATGTGAAGGCAATCTTTCAATGTACTTTGGACAGAAGCGGTGAACACTACTTGCTATATTTTAAATCGTGTTTTGATACGACCAATTTTAAAGAAAACCCCTTATGAAACTTTGGATGAAAAGAAATCAAATTTAATTACTTTCATATGTTTGGTTTTAAATGCTTGGTGTTGAATAATAGAAATGATAACCTAGAAAAATTTGATGCAAACCTAATGAAGTTATATTTTCTGTTATTCAATTAGTAGCAAAGCATATATGGTGTTTAATAAGAGACACTAACTGTAGAAGATCAGTCCATTTATTTTTGATGAAGCTAACCTCTCATCTTTAAAGAAAGAGAGTGTATAGATAATGATGTAAGTACACTTGAAAAGGAAATGGAGGATATGAGCCTACAAGATAAACCAACTCAAGAAGGAGAAGAAGTGGTAAGTAAAGATCATGCTGATCAACCAAAGGAATGGAGGTATGTAACCTCTCATCCAAGAGATTTAATTATTGGTAATCCCTCTTAAGGTGTTAGGACTAGGTCATCGCATAGAAAAGTACATAATTACCTAGCATTATAGCACAAATAGAGCCACATAGCTTAGAAGAAGCAAATGATCCTAACTAGATGATGGCCATGCATAAAGAACTAAACTAGTTTGAAAGAAATAATGTGTAGACACTAGTTGATATATATCGACTATCCCATTATAGGAACCAAATGGGTCTATAGAAATAAACTAGATGAAAAAGGAAATGTTATTAGAAACAAAACTAGGTTGGTAGCTAAAGGATATAATCAGAAGAAGAAATAGATTTTGATGAAACTATGCACCGTAGCAAGACTAGAGGCCATAAGATTAACTACTTGCTTGCTATATGAATTTCAAACTATTTCAAATGGATATAAAAAGTATATTTCTAAATGGTTTATATCTGAACAAGTTTTTATAGAACACCATCAGGTTTTGCAGATCATACTTTCCAAATCATATTTTTAAACTTAATAAAATTTGTATGGACTTAAATAAGCACCTAGAGCTTGGTATGATAGATTAGTAAATTTTTACTTGACAATGATTTTGCAAGATGAAATGTTGATAAAATTTTATTTATCAAAAAAAAGAATAATGATATGTTAGTTTTATAAATTTATGAAGATGATATTATATTTGGTGCCCTAATAAGATTCTTTGTAGAGAATTTGTTGAGTTAATGCACGGAGAATTGAGATAAGCTTTGGGTGAACTAAATTATTTCCTTGGACTCCAAGTTAAGCAAACAAAGGATGAAATCTTTATAAACCAATCAAAGTACATCAAGAGATCATTAAAAGTTTGTATGGAGTCAAGCAAAGAAACAAGCACACCCTGAGTCCTACCTGCATATTGGATAAAGATGAAGATGGCAACAACATTGATCAAAAGCTCTATTGAGATATGATTGGATCATTGTTGTATTTAACTGCAAGTATACCTAATATCTTATTTAGTGTATGTGTATGTTCTAATTTCAATCTAATCTTAAAGAGTCATATATGCTTGCTGTAAAAAAAATTATAAAATATCTAAGAGGAACAAGTAATCTAGGTCTATGGTAATCAAAGCATTCTTCATTAAATTTAATTAGTTTTTTGGATGTTGATTATAGTGAATGCAAATAGATAGAAAAGTACTAGTGGTACATGCCAATTTATAGGGTTGAATTTATTTCATGGCACTGTAAGAAACAGAACTCTATAGCACTATCTATTTCTTAGGCAGAGTACATAGCTGTAGGGAGTTATTGTGCACAAGTGCTTTGGATAAATAACAACTAGAAGATTTGTGGTGTTACACAAACTAAAATTCCTATCAAATGTGATAACACAAGTGCTATTAATTTGTCAAAAAATCCAATTCAGCATTTTAGAATAAGCATATAGAAATTAGACATCATTTTATTAGAGATCATGTTCAAATGAAATATTGTACCCAATTTGTTCCTACTAAAAATCAACTTGCTAATATATTACGAAACCTCGTAACTTAGATAGATTTCAATTGATTAGAAAGAATTAGGATTATGTGATCCTTTTTAGAATTTCTATTCTAATTTCTTTCAATTTTAGGAAATATTATCTAGGAACCTCCTATATTAATCTAAGATCATCAACCATCTCACTAATGTTCTTATATCTTTAAAAATCGTGTTTAAGGGTTTTCAAGTCTTTTTTAGAGTTTTTGCTTGGGTCGACTTGAGCAATTTAGGTTTGGCCGAGCCGACTCGGATGTCGGATTAGGTGGTTTTTTTGTGTAGCCATAGGACTTAACTAAATCCTTATCCTTTCTTATTTCCTTCTTCATTTGCTTAGAACCCTTATTTCCAAGCTAAGAACCTCTTCCTTCCCTCTCGACCTCCCTTATCTGGCTTAATCCCTTGCATTCCTCTTGAGCTCAAGTAATGGCATCGATGAAAGCAGTTGGAAAACATCCCTGAAGCAATGTAGAGAGCTCTCCAAGAGAAAGAAGGTCGAAGAGATGAGAAGATAAGTCGACTTGAAGTCGATAACAAGTAGAGGAACAAAATGCTTCACCTTCTTTACAAAGACAAGTGATCTCCATGGCTATCCATCCAGTTACAAGTGGTAGAAAGATAATTTTCTCATTCCTAAAGGACTTAGGGCTTCGAATCGTGACTTGATTAAGATCAAGGTTAGTTATTTTTCTATTCTCTAAATGTTCCCACTTATCCCAACCTAGTTCAAAGCTTCTATAAAATTTGATTCTAGAAGAAAATCATATTGAATCAACTATGAAAGGAAAAAGGATATTGTAACAAAGGAAGATTAAGCAATCTACTGGAAATGCCAAATGAGGGACTTAATCTTTTAGCTTTAAAGGATAGACAAAAAACCCTCAGAACTATTTTGGAAAGGAGTAATGTTAATGAAATTGGAATGTCAAAGCCAACTCACTTTCCTTAAAAATGAGACTGCTACACTAACTTTATAAGTAGGATTTTTCTTCAAGAACAGGTCATTTTGACTAGGTAGTGAAAGAGACCTATGTTTCAAGGGACATTTGATTGAGGGGGAGGTCCTCAATTTACCCTATATCATGCTGTTGCAGATGAAAGAAGCTATCAAAAAGGTGAAAGCTTCTCTCCCATATGGAATGGTCTTCACGCTACTATTTCAAGCCTCTAGAGTTGATTTGACAGAAGAAGATGGTAGGCCATTGCATCATATATATACTTATTCTTCTAAGTCATTGAAAAGAATGGGATATCATTTGACAGATGGAACTCGGAAGAAGAGAGCATCTGGATAGAGAGCAGTGGAGTCATCTACTGATGATGATGAGGAGCCTGAGCAGCATTTGCTTGATGCGGAGACTACCACTACTATTGAGCATTATACCCTGATGCTAAGGAGCTTGAGCATAGAGAGAGTCTGGGAGTCCTAGGACTTCACCAGGACCAATACCTTCACCAGCACCAGCAGAGAGGACTTCACCAGCACCAGTAGAGCCTGCTACTGTACTACCCTGCCCGCACTCCACTTGACATCTAAGCTCAGCTCAGACAGTTCAGTAAGGATCTGACCCATTTTATCAGTTCTCTGTTTGACGATCTGCGTTAAATAATAGATCATGGCATTCAGGAGTTCAAAATGAGTTGAAAGAGCTGTCTTATCGGATGGGATCATTAGAGGAGACCAAGAAGATGGAGGATGACTATACAGTAGGTCTGTGGATTCTTCGGGCTAAGTTTGGTAGATTGGAGGTGTTGCTTAGGTGGCTTCCCAAGAGGGGGGAATTGGGATTATAAAACTTTAGCAGTATGTGCACTTTAAATTCTTTTTAGTGTTGTGGTGTTGTGATAAGTTATGCAATGCAAAGCAAGTAAGTAAACACAATCAAGCAATCACAACATAATAGGTTTAGAGTGGTTCGGAGCAACCGGCTCCTACGTCCACTACCCAAGCACCACTTGGGGTTTTCACAATATCCCCCAACCGGAATATAGTCAGATTGTTTTGACAAGCTCATATCCAAACCTCTACACTTTGGTTTTAATACGGGATCACCAAAGAAACCTAACACTTGGTTTTAACACAGGCTAACCAAGAACCTAACTCCCTTTGATTTTTAGAACCGGGCTCACCAAAGAACCCAAACTTAGATTTTAATAGGCTCACCTAAAAACCTTTCAACACTTTTAAGATACAGCCCCTTGCTGTTCTTAGAGAGAACATAAGATATATAAATGGAATAGCAACTTTTACAACAACCCAATTTGTTTGGTAGTTGCCGATGAGATCAAATTGAAGCCTAGCTTTTAATGCTCTTGAATACTCTTCAAGCTACTTTACTTCCTTGAAATTTGATGATGTGGTGTTCATGAAGATCACTAATCTTGCTTTTAATCTTTCTTGGTTAACTTCACTTATATTTAAAACATAGAATAGTTGCTTAACTTTAAGATTTGGTTAAAAACATAAATCATTGATGCTAATTCAAAGAATAATCCTGAATTCTCAAAAATTGTTTATCTATCAAATACTTCCTTTTATAGTTTTCAAGCAAAAATAGCCGTTTAGGGCATAGGGAACCGGAAAATAGTCGTTGGAGCCACTTTAGAATTCAAACTACTTCAGCAACTAGCCGTTACAAACCAGAACCCGATACTTAAGTCGGCTCGAGAACCAAGAGTCGGCTCGAAGTCTCAGATAATGAAAAGCAAACTCTAGAGGAGTCAGATCTTCAAAGCTTAGTCGGCTCGAATCTTAGTCACCAAAAACAGAAACTCTGGATGAGTCGGCTCTTCATGGGTCGAGTCGGCTCGAAGTCCTGAATTCTGAAACTTGAAATTTACAATATTTGCATGAGTCGACTCTTCATGCTCGAGTCAGCTCGAGCTTCTGAAACTTTGAAATTCAGCGTGCCATGCCAGAACAAGAGTCGGCTCTTGACTTAAAAGTCGGCTCAAACAAAATACTTCAAATGCCTTCAAACTTCTCCAAACTTTTTCAAATCAAGATTCCTATAAGTGCAAGTCTTTCGAACAACTCAAGAAGCTTACCATAATTATCTAACCTATTTATACTTCCTTTTTGCCAATTTATAGCCCTTTTTATAGGATTACAAGAATAAAATTAGGGCTTTACAACTTGAAATGTACATGAGTTTATACAATACTGGAATACTTTCAATTGAATAGAAAATCAAATGATATAGAGATAAATACTTCCTGCAAAACTTCTTAAGTAATTGAAAGAATTAGTAATATACATGCTCTAATGTTTTGTAATCATCAAATCATGCTAGGGGTCAACAATCTTCTCATTTTTGATGATGACAAAACACTGGTATGAAAAGCTTTAGAACACTTTACAATTACATGTAATGACATACTATGTACCATATTCAATGTATCAATATATATTCAAGGTGGTGTGTATCAGAACAAATAAAGTATCAAGATGTTGAAATGAAGTTGTATCAAACAACTTTTCAACATGTATTAGGGCAATAAGTTTACTATACTAGTCATGCACTAAAATTGTATGCAGGTATCAGATTATATGCAAATCATCAATATATAAATTTTCAACTTTAGTCAGGAGAATTTTCACTTGATATTTGAAAGAAATTTCAATGAATGCTTTTTAATAGATTCTCCCTTTCTCATATAATAGGAAATTAAAAGATATGCAATATACTTCATGTTTTTCTATCATTTTTATGTCTTCTCATTTTCTCATTTTCAGCTCTCATCTTATGTTCATTCTCTTTTTCATTTCATGCTCTTCTCCATTTTCTTTTTCATTTTCATGCTCTTCTCCCCCCTTTTTGTCATCACAAACATACACATTTTAGAGATAACATTCATTCTAATCATTCATACAAATGTATCAATCAAAAATACAGAATTTTCAAAAGAGATGTATGTATATATGGAAAGTCAGTATAGAATGTGATACAGTACAAAAGTGCTACATCACAACAAAATGTATCACATACAAGAGAAATAAAGTCTTAATGTAGAAAAAAAAGTCCTAATGGTCAAAAAGAGGACTAGGCTCATCTTCACTAGAAGAAGAGCCAATTTCTTGAATGCCAAGTACATGTTTAAATTTAGGAAACCTAGGTCTAAGGTCCCTAAGTCTAGTCTTAACAGGAGCAGAGGTTTTAGGAACTCTAGGTTTAGACCTGGTAGGAGGATTAGATGAGATCAAGATGGGAGTAGGCTGCACCGAAGGAGGATCAAACAAAGCTAAGGTGTTGGTGCTCGATAGAATCTGAGTCGCTGGAGTGTTTGATACACCAATGCTCAATCCCTCAGTAACCTGAGTACTAGTGCCATGCCCAATAGTAAGAGTAGCTGCAGCAGGTATGTCAGTAGTATGCTCAGTGTCTCCCTGTGCCCAGTCAGCATCATGATCATTTGGTCCTGCTGGAGGTGGAGGAGGTGCTGAATGGCTAGTTGTATTGATCTGCTGAAGAACTGTCAATATCTGCTGAAAGCCATTTCACTCTTGGTCTGAAGTGCATCTATCTTGGCATCAGTCTCTACCCTACCTCTCTGCAAGGTAGAAAGCTCATCCAAGATAAATAGTAATCTGTGATCATCTCTCAAACCACTAGAAGTAGACTCTCTCACAGACGAATGATGGTGTAGAAGGTGCTGGCACAAAGGTCCAGCCTCATCAGTCGGTAGCTCTGCCTCATTGCCCTGTGCCCGACCAACCTAATCATCCTCATCAGACTCCTCATCAGAATGTGTAGCTGGTAGCCCGGAGGTATTCTAGATCCAATGTACATCTACTTTCAGAAATCCTATTCGAATCAAAGATTTTACATCATACTTGTCAGTGTGCAATAACGGCCTGCTGTCTTCACCAGATAATCAACAGCAGCATCTCTGAAAAGAAGTGTAAACACCATGCCATAGGGAAGGCATGCTCATGCCCTGCGAGCTGCTTCCCGCATCTGTGATATCATGATGTAGGGCAAGTTGAGGACCTCCCCCTCAATCAAACATCTCATAAACACAAGATCTCTCTCACTTACCCAATCAAATCTTCTGGTTCTGGGTAGGAATACACGACTAATGATATTATGAATTAGCCTCATCTCCAAAGATAGTTGGTTTACCCTAACATGAATAATTTTTGAAGCATCAGTTCTTTCTATGACCGTTCTCAAAGTTTTCTACTTCTCTTTCAATACCAAGAAACATTCCCCTTCTATGGGAATCTGAAGAATACTGCTCAATTTTTGCTCATTTACCAAAATGTGTTTTCCTTTGACTATGGATTCCAAGTGAAATGTGCCCAGGGATAGGTTTTCAAAAAATTGTCTCAATAGGTTTGGATATGTCGGTAAATCCATCATGCAAAAAGATTTCCAACCTTGAGCAATAAGCCATTCCCTATCCTTAGGTTTTCTTGATTTAGAAAATTAAATCCACACATCTTCCAGGAGTAACTTGCCTATTTCCCATACGAATGATTTGCCTTGGGGCTTCCGAAGCTTCTTGCTGCTCATCGTGTTCTTCTTCAGTGGGATGTGAAGTGTCTAATCTCCTTTTTGTTCTTCGTTCTTCCGCAACCTCTGAACAACCCTTTTTGCTTTCTTCCCAACGGCCTTACTTGGACCCATCTTGCTCGAATTTGAGGTTTGGAGGGGTTCTAGAAGTTTTTCTAAGGTTTGGAAGAGGGAACGGTTGGAGTTCAATAGGAAAAGTGGAAAGAAAATGAGTTTAAACACCTACGAAACCCTATTTAAAAAGCTCGAGCCCGACTTTTGAGTCGACTCAACAGAATATGAGTTTTCAAGAGTCAGCTCGAGCAAAAATGAAGGTTAAAGCTCAAAATTTTAAAAAGAAAATTTCTATAAGTAACTTAGTACTAGAGGAAATGGACAGTGGCTCTAGAGTAAAATTTGAAAAGTCTAGATAATTTTTCTTATTTTTGAAAAATTAGGTCAACAAATTTAATACGGGTCACACAGACCTAACTCACCTCTAATCTTTTCAAATCTATCTTAGCTAAGAGATTTGGTAAAAATATCAGCAAGTTGATTTTCTGTAGGTACAAATTCTAATTCTACACATATTATTTAAAATATGGTCTCTAATGAAATAATATCTAATTTCTATATGCTTTGTTCTAGAATGCTGAATTAGATTTTTAGATAAATTGATAGCACTCGTGTTATCACATTTAATAGGAATCTTAGATTGGATAATACCATAATCTTCTAGCTGTTGCTTGATCCACAATACTTATGCACAACAGCTCCCCGCAGCCACATATTATGTCTCAGTAGTAGATAGTGCTACAGAGTTCTGTTTACGACAGTACCATGAAATCAAGTTGACACCTAAATTGACAAGTGTCATTGGTGCTCTTTCTATCAATCTTACAGCCACCATAATCAGCATTAGAATAACTATTAATTTTAAAGATGAATGCTTGGAATACCATAATCCTATATTACATGTGCCTTTAGATACTTAATGATTCTTTTAACAGCAATAATGTGTGATCCTTTTGGATTTGATTGAAATGTGCACATATACAAATTAAATAGAATATCAGGTCTACTGCATTTAAATAAAGTAGAGATCCGATTATTCCTCTATACAATCTTTGATCAACAGTTGTACCATTTTCATCTTTATCAAGTCTGCATGTAGGATTCATGGGTGTACCAGCTTCCTTGCTTGATTCCATGCCAAACTTTTTGATAATCTCTTTAATATATTTGGCTTGGTTGATTAGAATTCCTTCATTTGATTGTTTGATTTAAAGCCCGAGGAAGTAGTTTAGCTCACCCATTAAACTCATTTCGAATTCACCCTGCATTAACTTAGCAAAATCTCGGCACAAAGATTCATCAATAGATCCAAATATTATATCACAATATAAATTTGAACAACCAAAATATCATTATTTTTCTTTTGAATAAACAAGGCAGTATCAACACTACCTCTTATAAAACCATTTTCAAGTAGAAACTTACTTAATCTGTCATACTAGGCTCTAGGTGCCTGTTTAAGACCATATAAAGCTTTATTTAACTTGAAAACATGATTTGGAAAAGTATGATCGATAAAATCGGGTGGTTGTTCTACAAAAACTTCTTCAGATTGAAAACCATTTAGAAAAGCACTCTTTACATCCATTTAAAATAATTTAAAGTTCATAAAACATGCATATGCCAAGAGTAATCTAATAGCTTCTAGCCTAGTTACTAGTACATAAGTTTCATCAAAATCTATTCCTTCTTCTTGATTATAACCTTGAGCTACCAGTCTAGCTTTGTTCCTAATTACATTCCTTGTTCATCTAACTTGTTCCTGTAAACCCATCTAGTATCTATAACAGGGTAGTCATTTGGTCTTTCTACAAGTATCCAAATATTGTTTCTCCTAAATTGGTTTAACTAATCATGCATAGCTAACATCCAATTAGGGTTGGTTTCAGCTTTTTCTATGGTGTGTGGTTCTACATGAGATACAAAGGCAATCAAATCATTTGCATCCTTATGTGAAGCTCTAGTTCTAACATCTTGTGATGAATCTCCTATAATGAGTTCTTTGGGATGTGAGTGTACATACCTCCATTCTTTAGGTCTATCTTCATGATCTTTGCTTACCATTTTTTCTTAAGGTCCACTTGCTTGCTTGTCTTTGATAGTCAGTCCTTTAGTCCATGTTCAAGTGTACCTGCATCATCATCAGCACAATCTTCTTTTTTAGAAGATGTCATGTCAGTTTCATTGAAGATAACATAATTGATTCTTCCACAGTTAAAATTTTTTATTGAAAACTTGATAGGCTTTACTATTTGTAGAATATCCAAAGAATATAGCCTCATCAGATTTAGCATCAAACTTGACAAGGTTATCTTTACCATTATTGAGTACAAAACATTTGCAACCAAAAACATGAAAATAGTTAATATTAGGCTTTCTATTGTTCCATAGTTCAGAGAGTTTTTTCTTATAATAGGTCTAATTAAAACTCTATTTAAAATAGCAAGTAGTATTTACAGCTTCTGTCCAAAAGTATCTTGGAAGATTTTCTCCATAAAGCATTGTTTTGGATATTTTTTCAAGGTTCTATTCTTTCTCTCTAGAACATCATTTGCTGTGGTGTTCTAGGAGCGGAGAAGTTGTGATCATTACCGTGCTTTATACAAAAGTGATCAAAATGTAGATTTTCAAATTCCGTACCATGATCACTACAAATAGAAATAATAGAAAGATTTTTAAAGTTTGAAACTCTTTTGTAAAACTTTTTGAATACTTTAAAGTTTCATCTTTATGTGCAATGAATAAAACCCAAGTGTACCTTGAAAAATCATCTATAATCACAAGACCATATTTCATACCACCTAGGCTTATTATCCTAGTAGATCCGAATAGATCCATGTGAAGTAGCTCTAAAGGTCTAGTGGTAAAACAATATTCTTGGATTTAAAACTCTCCCTCACTTACTTTCCTAATTAGCATGCATCACATATATAATTAAAATCTACTTTAAACTTTGGCAAACCTTTAACTAAATCTTTTGAAATAAGTTTTGCAATAGTATCCATACTAGCATGTCAAGTCGTCTATGCCATAGTAGACATGATTCCTTGCTCTTGTCATTCACTGCCACAAGACTTGTATGACTTGACATAGCTAGATCATTAAGATTTACTACATATATATTGCCAAGTCTATGTCCAATGAACTTTGTACTAGAGTCAAGATGATCAACTACTATACACATTGAAGACTTGAAGAAAACATTAAAACCGATATCTCAAAGTTGATTGATGCTTAAAAGATTATGCTTTAGTTTTTCTACAAGTAGTACATTCTTAATAAAAATGGAAGGAGTAATTTGATTTTACCAATACTAATTATCCTTTCTTTGCGGTTATCACCAAAGGTTACCATGCCACCATCTTTTTATTCTAGGATGAAGAATTGATCTATATCACCCGTCATATAACTTGAACAGCCGCTATCAAGGTACCATCTTTTTTGCATTCATAGTTGTAAGACATCCCTGCAAAATAATCAAGTAGTTGATTTAGGTATCCAAGCTCTCTTGGGTCCTTGCAAGTTAGTAGGATTGGTTCCTTTTGGAATCCAATTTTTTTTGATTTTCTTTTTGCCATTATATTTCAAATGACATTCGAAAACTTTATGACCATATTATTACATGCATAGCAGATAATCTAGACTCTGAATAAGAGACATGTGATGCAAACTTAGGTCCATATTGCTTTGGTCTAATGAACTTGGGAGCATAAGATGTAGATGCAGAAAATTTATTTGTATTTGAACTTTTATAACCGATTCCAACTTGTTATTAGAATTTCTTTGATCTTTCAAAATCAGTTTAAGTTTGTTAGAACTTAAAGTTAATGTTTCAACCAAGGTTTTAGCTTTTGAACTTCTTCTTGCAAAATAGTATTTTCTTTTGTAAAGTTCTATTCTTTTCAAGAAGTTCTTCTTTTTCAAATTGGATAGATTTAAGTCTTTCACAAATCAAACTTAATTCTCTTTGTAAAATCTTGTTTCTTTCACAAACTTCATTTTTGTCTTTTTAAATTATATCACAATTATTTTTCAAATTCTTCATTTTCAAACCAGCCTTTTTGTACTCTATCAATAATTCACAAAAAGTATTATAAAGCTCATCATAAGTAAATTCTAGATTAGGTTCAGAAGTTGTTACCTCATCCGCCAAACTCATAAGGCAGATTTGAGTTGTCTTTGTTGTATCCTCTTCTTCTTCGGTTGATGTAGACTCATCACTATCACTCCATAACGCAAGCATTACTTTTTATTCTTTTTCTTGAATAACTTTTTCTTGAGTTCTGGACAATCAGGGCGTATATGTCCTGGTTTCTTGCATTCATAACAATTAGTTTGATCTTTGTCCTTGTCCTTTTCTGTCTTTTTCCTTTCTTTCCAAAGTCTCCTCTTTTGAATTGCTTCCTCCATCTGTTAGTTCTTTTTCTGCCCATAAATCTTTTAACTTTCTCATAACTAGGGCAAATTCACCACATCCATATCATCATCCGATGTTTCTAAATCTTCATCTTTTTTTTCTTCAGTAGCTTTAAAAGCAATGGTCTTTTTCCTTTTGAGTCTTCTTCTGTTCTTTGCTGCATGGCTAGTTCATGAGTAATCAATGACCCCAGTAGCTCATCTAATGATAGTGTGTTTAAGTCCTTTGCCTCTTGAATAGCTGTGACTTTTGCTTCCCATTTTTTTGGCAAAGATCTCAAAATTTTTTGCACTAGATCAATATTAGTACAAGTCCTACCAAAACTTCTAAGACCATTTATAATATTAGTAAAACGTATATACATAGCAGATGTAGTTTCATTTGGATCCATTTGAATAATTCATAATTATGCACAAGAGGTTGATTTTTGAAGTCTTAACTTGTGATGTGCCTCGTGTATGATCTTAAGCTTATCCAAAATTTCTTTAGCAGAATTACATGTAAAATTCTGTTAAATTGTTTTGGGTCTAAAGCACAATAAAGTAAATTCATGGCTTTGGCATTCAGCTCAGCCAATTTCATGTCATTCTCGTCCATTCATGGCTTTGGCATTCAGCTCAGCCAATTTCATGTCATTCTCGCCCATTCCTCTTCAGGTTGGGGAACCTCAATATCATTAAGTTTAATAGTGGGTGTGTGAGGGTCTTTTAGAATTATTTTCCACAAATAAAAGTCTAACGGCTTGAATGTATATCTTCATCCCTAGCATTCTAATATGGGTAATTAATTCCAGTAAAAAATGGAGGTCAATTTGTAGATTGGCCCTTGGTCAGGAGGTGATGGGATGGGCCATCAATCTTTACTCTAAGAAATTTTCAGAGACTTTGCTCTGATACCACTTGTTGTCCAGGTGGCTTTCTAAAAGGGGGGTGAATTGGGATTATAAAAACTTTAGCAAGTATATGCACTTTAAATTCTTTTAGTGTTGTGGTATTGTGATAAGTTATACAATGCGGAAGTAAGTAACCAATCAAGCAATCACAAACATAGTAGGTTTAGAGTGGTTCGTAGCACCGGCTCCTACATCCACTACCCAATTATTACTTGGAATTTCTACTATATCCCCAACCGGAATATAGTCAGATTATTATGACAAGCTCATAATCCAAACCTCTACATTTTGATTTTAATACGGAATCACCAAAGAAACCCACACTTAGTTTTAACACAAGCTAACCAGAACCTAACTTCCTTTGATTTTTAGAACTAGGCTCACCAAAGAAACCCAACTTAGGTTTTAATAGGCTCACCCAAAACCTTTCAACACTCTTAAGACACAGCCCCTTGTTGTTCTTAGAGAGAACACAAATATATCAAATGGAAATAGCAACTTTTACAACACCCCATTTTTTTTGGTAGTTGCCGATAAAGATCAATTGAAGCCTAGCTTTAAATGCTCTTGAATACTCTTCAAGATGCTTCTTAACTTCCTTGAAAGGTTGGATTCAAGATGAAGATCAGTTGGTGAAGCTTTGAATCCTTTCTTAAATGCTCACTTGAAGTAGGTTGTGAAAAACTTGAAATCAACTTGAATGCTCCTTAACTTTCAAAGAATAATTAATGAATAATCTTAAGAATTGTTTAATCCATCATAAATACTTCCTTTTATAGTTTTCAAGCAAACTAGCCATTATAGGACCTAGGAACCAGAAAATAGCCGTTGGAGCCACTTAGAATTCAAAACTGCTTCAGCAACTAGCCGTAACAAACCAGAACCCGACACTCGAGTCGGCTTGAGAACCAGGAGTCGGCTCAAAGTCTCAGACATGGAAAACAAATTCTAGAGGAGTCAACTCTTCAAGGCTTAGTCGACTCGAAGTCTAGTCCACCAAAAACACAAACTCTGGATGAGTCGGCTCTTCATGAGTCGAGTCAGCTCGAAGTCCTGAATTTTTGAAACTTGAAATTTATAATATTTGCACAAGTCGGTCTTCATGCTCGAGTCGGCTCGAGCTTCTAAAACTTTGAAATTTAGCATGTCATGCCAGAACAAGAGTTGCTCTTGACTTAAGAGTCGGCTCAATATAAAACTACTTCAATGCCTTCAAACTTCTCCAAACTTCTTCAATCAAGATTCCAACAAGTGCAAGTCTTTCAAATAACTCAAGGAGCTTACCATATTATCTAACCTATTTATACTTCCTTTTTGCCAATTTATAGCCCTTTTTACAAGATTACAAATAAAAAATTAGTGCTTTATAACTCGTAATGTACATGAGTTTATACAATACTGGAATACATTTCAATTGAATAGAAAATCAAATGATACAGAGATAATACTTCATGCAAACTTCTTAAGTAATTAAAAAATTAGTAATACATACATGCTCCAATGTTTTGTAATCATCAAAATCATTCCAGGGATCAATAGAGGTTCAGCAGAAGCCTTTGCCAATGCTCAAGCCAATGAGCTCATTGCACTCCATGAGGGATTGAAGAAGATACAGACTAAGCTTAGCACCGTTTGGCTTTTTTTTGTCTCAGCTATCTTCTTCTGCTAGAGGAGCCAGCTCTTCTACTCCTAGACAGCCACCACCTCACTCTACTGAACCATCCACTAGGACTAGAGATTCTTCTAGTCATCTTAGATCTTGGTATGGTAGGTCTGAACCTATTATAGAAGAGCCTAGTGACAGTGAGTAGGCTAGTTTTTAGTGTTTCTGCTTCCAACTTTTGTAATTTGTAATCAGAGTCATTAAAAGCAATGAAATTATTTGTTTCTTACTTGTAGTGTATGCATGTTATCTGTGCAATTTGTGATGATTATTATCTATTTCTTACTCGATAAATTTGAATTAGATTATCAAATCTTTATGAGAAGTGAAATTATCTCAAATAATGATTATAATCTTCTCATTCTATTTCAAAAATTGAGCTTGAAGTACTTAACAAAGGGGGAGCAATTAATTGAAAACCTTTTTGATTAATGACAAAAGGGGAGAATGATTTTATTGAATTGTGTATGCATGAAAATATTGCAAATCTGTTGAAAATATGTATGATAATGAATGAAACAGGGGGAGATATCCCAAATTTTCAAATTTGCTTATATTTGCTCTGATTAAAGCGTCCATGACTATTCTTTATAAGCACCCAATTGCTTTGTTATAATTTTAATGGCTATCTACTACCATTACCTCTGATTAAACTCTAATACATTTCAGGCAAAAATAGCTTTTGATAAATATTTACTGTGATACATATTGGACTTATTTCAAAGCTTTGATACATTGTCAATAAGCTCTAATTCTTTTAAATACATTCTCAGTATAAACTCATACATTGATGCAGGATGACTCTAAGATTGCTAATCATGACAAAAAATTATAAACTAATTTTTTTATGATTTTTATAATTTAGGTTTGTAGGCTAAATTTTTAAAATAAAGTAAGAACTAGCAGAAAGATTAGCAATGCAAAGAATCACCATGAACGCAAAATAACTCATGCAATATAATGAAAGTCAGGACCTGGAAATTAAGAAACTCCCAGTTTATGATAGCTTATCTTCAGCAAATCAGATATCAAGAGAAGGGAAGGAGGTTACCAATCAGTAATTTAAAAACTTCTGATGAAGAGATCACATAGCACTCTAATTGGAGCCTGGATGATGAAGCTCGGTTTCCTTAAATTTGATGATTGATTTGGGCAGTCATGGAGGCAAAGAAAGCCTCCTCTACGGAGGTGAAACATCTTAAAAATCCTGCAAGTGTCAGAGGTCAATCAAAATAGCAAATAAACAAAGTAAAGGAACTAGGGTTTGATTGAAATCAGGGTAGAAGTTTGAAGCTGGTGGCTAGATGTAGAATGATGCTCTTTGGCTTGGACGGCAGCTAGGGCACTTCTTCTAGGATGTGTAAAGACTTGGATGGCAGCAAGCTAGGGCATGGAAGGATGCTAGGGCAGCAAAGGATTCGGCCAAGCACAATAGTAACCAAAGAAACACAAAAACTCCAACACCACACAAGCACATAAGCTTCTAAACCAAAAAATTTCAGTAAAGTTTAATATCATGAATAAAAGTTGCTTACAAGAGGGGAGAAGTGGGGTATTTATAAATGTTCTCCAAGTCCTCTCCTAGTTAGGATAGGATTACAAAGTTAAGAGGGAGAGGGATTACAAGTTTGCTTAAGACTAGGAGAATACACTTTGAATGAAAATAAAACTAGTTCTCCTTATTCTACTTGCATTTCTTTCCTCATTTGACTTGGTCCAAGGGCTCTCTTTGGGCTTGGACACCAATATGGAGTTAGGCTTGGCTTTAGGGCAGCAAGGGGCATCCTCCTTTGGATTTGTGCATGGATTTTGGGCCCTAGAAGCTGGGGTGCCCTGGTATCAGCATATTCTTTGGAATCTTGGTTCTGAGGCTCATGGGCTTGACTCCTGGGCTTGGAATCTCTTGGCCTGGGGTGCTGGAATATTCCTGGAATCATGGGACACTTGGCATCTGGCATATTCTAGAGCATCTGGAGGGAATCTGGCATCTAGAATGGCATCTAGAGGGAATCATGGCATCTGGAGAGCATCTGGACGGTATCTAGGGCTCTAGGGTGTCAAACAAAATCCCATAAGCTAATATAAATGCCTCTGGCTCCCCGGTGAGGCCTGGTTGAAGTCCAAACTAGGTATCCTCTTCTCTTGTATAAAAATTGGACTCTCGCTAGACTCAAACTTAAATACAGGACTTAATGGACTGGACTAGGTTGAGATAAATCAACTAGTCTCAACTTATTACAGACTCAATCTTACTTGCTTACAAAATTATGACACGTGACTAAGGTTCTAAAAAAAATATAATCAATAAACCATATGGGATCCAGGATCTGTGTCTGATCCTGGTGTCCCAACATACATGTTGATCTTACTTCCAAATATACTCATACAAGTAACTGTAAAGTTTGTTCCATGCCCGGTGTTTTGTCATCATCAAAAAGGGAAGATTGTTGACCCCTTGAATGATTTCGATGATAATAAAATTGAAGCAAGCACTTGTATTACTAACTATTTTTTAAGTGCTTTACAAGTTTTTGTAGGACAATTTTACTCAATCATAACTCTTACAACCTTGTTATATGTCATGTGTAGTGTTGTAAAAGTATTATGTAAAGAAGAGTACAAAGAAAAATTGATATAGTATTCATGAAAATGGGTTGCTTCTATATGTTCTCATGTTTAAAACTCTTTTAGATTAGTTTTTAATAGAGTGAAAAGTGTTTGAGTGACTAAAAGTCATTAGAAACATTTGGAGAAGAGTAGAAGATTTCATTGAAAAATTACTCGAGCCGACTCGTGGAAGGAGAGCCGACTTTAGTTTATGGCACACTTGAAGATTTCTGGCATGTAGAAATCCGAGTCGACTCGAAGGAACCCGAGCCGACTCATCCAGAACTTCATTCCTTGAATCAGACAAGTGAGCCGACCGAGAAGAATTCGAGCCGACTCAACTTGTAAGAAATCAACGACCCTAAGAATCCGAGCCGTCTTGACTGAGGCGAGCCGACTCGACCACAGTGAAGACTCAACTACTCTAAGGATCCGAGCTTACTTGAAACATCCGAGTCGACTTGAATGTCGATTCCAGGCAAGTAATGGCTAGTTCCAGAACTTCATTTTTGAATATAAAAAGAACTCCAATAGTCAAATGTCAAAGTCCAACGGTCTACAATGACTATATCCACCTAAGAAGAGTACAAGACTCTATAAATGAGAGATTTGGACAGCCTTTGAATAAGTTAATGAGCAATCAATGATCAAATGAGCTTGTGAGAAAGAGAGCACTAAAGAGCATTCAAGAGAGTCTTCAAGTCTGCACCAACTCAAATCTGAAGCTTGAAGCATTTATTTAAGAAGTTGAAGAAGCCATTGAAGAGCAGTAAAAGGCAATGAAGAAGGCTTCTCTTGAGCTGCAACTGCAACCATTAGACAACTTTAGTTTGTCAATTAGTTGCTTATTTTTCTCTACTCCTTTGTGAGTTTGTGGGTTTTTGGTGAGCTCGGTTGAAAAAATCAAGTGTGGGTTTTTTGTTGAGCCCGTTTGAAAAACCAAGTGTAGGTTCTTGGTGATCCTGGTCAAAACAAAGTTGGATTTTTGGTAAGCCCGGTTGAAAAACTAAGTGTAGGTTTTTGGTGATCCTGTTCAAAACTAAGTTGGATTTTTGGTGAGCCCAATTGAAAAACCAAGTGTAGGTTCTTGGTGATCCTGTTCAAAACCAAGTTGGATTTTTGGTGAGCCCGGTTGAAAAACCAAGTTGGGTTTTGGATTGTGAGCCTAGTAAAACAATTCGACTATATTCCATGGGTGAATATAGTTGAAATTCCAAGTGGTATTTTGGATAATAGACATAGGAGCGAGGTTGCTCTGAACTACTATAAACTTGTTATGTTTGTGATTGTGCTTTTTCTTCTTTACTTTCTTTTGCTTTAATTATTTGGATCACAACACCTCCACACTAAAGAGATTTAAAGAGCACATATTTGATTAAATTTTTTAATTTCCAATTCACCCCCTCTTGGGAAAGCCACCTGGGCAACATGAGCCAACTCGAAGAATCCGAGCCGACTCCTCCAGAGTTTGAAAAAATCAGTTCTGAGAAAAATAGTCAGGCGAGTCGACTTGAGAGTAAGAGCCGACTTGGCCAAATTTTGATTTCTGAAGGACTGAGAATCCGAGACAACTCGATTTATCTAAGTCCACTCAAATCCCTGTTTCAGGTACGTAACGGCTAGTTCCAGAACTATCTTTTTGAATCCAAAAGGGGCTTCGACGGTCATATTTCGAATCTCAATGGTCTACAATGGTTATATCCACTTGGAATTAGTTCAAGATACTATATATAAGGGATTTGAAAACTTTAAAAAGGTTAATAAACTTTTAATGAGTTTTTAAGAGAACATTCAGAGAGCTTTCAAAAGAACTCAAGATTTCACCAACTCCCATCAGATTCTTGAGTCATTTATTGAAGAAGATAAGAAGCCTTAAAGATCATTCTATGAAGGAATCAAGAAGGCTTCTCAAGAGCTATAACTGCAACCACCCGACAACGATCAGTTTGTCATCAGTGTTGCTCTATTTTTAACTCTTTAATTTGAGTTGTTCCAAGTAAAACAGGGGCTGTAACTTGGGATTTGTTTAGGTTTTTGGTGAGCCTTTGAAAACCAAGTGTGAGTTGTTAGTGAGCCCGGGAAAACTAACAGTGTATTGGGTTCTTGGTGATCCCGAAGTAAACCAAGTTTGGGTTGTGGTTTGTGATCCCGGTGAAAAACAAACCAGTTGTATTCCGAGGTGCATATAGTAAAAATCTCAAGGGATATCTTGAATAGTGGACGTAGGAGCTGGGTTGCTTCGAACCACTATAAATTGCTTGTGTTTGTGCTTGTATTGCTTGTGTTCTTTTTTGCTTCTTCTGCATTTGATACTTAACACATCACTCACCATACTAAGAATTTTAAAAGAGCACATACTTGAAAAAATTTTAAATACCCAATTTACCCCCTCTTAGATTAGCACCTGGATTATAATATAGCCATTATAATACCCTGGAAATCAAAAACTAGCTGTTGGAAGGCTTTAGAATTAAAATATTTGAATTATGGAACTAGCCATTACTGTTGAAATCCTGGAATTCGAGTCGGCTCGTAGAACTTAAATCAGCTCGTATTATCAGTGAAGTAATTCTGCAGTCTATGAGAGTCGGCTCATCTTAAATTAGAGTTAGCTTGGATGACTGAAGTCTCAGAAACTACATTCTGTTACTTTATAAGAGTCGGATCTAATTTCTTGGAGTCAGCTCGAATGTTATGTATCAAAAAAGTGTTGTGCCGTGCTAAGAAATGTATCAGCTCTATCCATTAGAGTCGGCTCGAGTTGAAACTTCTTCAAAGTCTTCCAAATAGCTTCAAACTTCTTCCAAACAAATTTAAACCTATTCTAAGATATTTATACTCAAATTACATCGATTTGGCCCCTTTTCATGAATATACAATTGAATTTACCTAGGACTTTCAAATAAATTAAAATACATAAAACTTTTTCTTGAATACATGAATTCTTTCCAATGGTCTTGAGAAACATAAGATTGATGATTATCCATATGAATTGCCCTACAAAAACTTCTTAAATTCTTAAAAAGCATCAGTATCAAAATGCATGCTCCAATATTTATCCTTTAGAAGGTACATCCTCCTTCTATATCTTTAAGCTTTCCAGGTACAGAGACAATTTCTTTTCTAGTGACCATCTATATTACAGTGAAAATATTTTTCTTTGCTAACCTTGGCTTTCTTAGCAGTGTCCTTTTTCTTTTGTTTGTTTTCCTTCTTCTGCTTCTTTGTAGGTTTCTTCTTCTTCTAGGTAGACTTTCTTTTAGAGGAAGACTGCTCCACACAGAAAACAAAACCCCTTGAACTCTTCAGAGTCCCCTCATTGCTTACCAGCATGTTCAATAATTCAGGCAAAGTATAATTCAACTTGTTCATATTATAGTTCATAACAAACTGAGCATATGAACTAGTCAAGGACTAGAGGATCAAATCCACCTGAAGCTCCTTATGAATAGGAATGCCTAGCTTCTTAAGTTGCTCGATGCCTTGATCATTGTCAAATAATGATCGTGAATTGACTGCCATTCACGCATCTTGTTGTTGAAAAGCCTTTTTGACACTTCGAAGCGTGCAATCCGACTTTGTTCACTATATAACTCTTGCAGGTGAATCAGAATCGATTAAGCAGTTGACATATTCTCATGTTGGCTCTACAATTCATTTGATATTGAGGCCAACATGTAACACTTAGCCTTATTATCATCTTCCATCCATTTTTCATGTGCAGTCGTTTGACGAGCATTTGGATGGTCCGGTAAGACAAGGGTTCCTGGTCAAGCATATAGCCCAACTTCTCATAACTCAAAACAATTTTGATATTTCTTAACCAATCTTTGAAATTAAGGCCTACAAGTCAGTTTGTCTCTAGAATACGGGCTAAGGAATTTGAAGCAGACATGGTTAACTGCAAGAGTAGAACATTCAAATTAAATGTTTATACTTAATTATAAAACTTATTCTAAGGTCTTTAGAAATAATTTTAAAACTCCCATTATTTTCTCGGATCTCTCACACTCCCCGTGGAGATGCGGAAATTCTGCGACTCTAGGTTTCTAGTAGGTACTACGGTCCCATCGATGTGCAGCACCTCACCATGCCCGGTTATTAGTAACATGCTACACCAATAAGTGGCCAACTCTTGTCCAATGTATCTAATACAAATTGTATCATCTTGGTCTCTAAATCATGGAACCTCAACATGCCGTTTTTGGTCCAATCATCAGTTAATCTAACCCACCATTCCTGCTAGACAAAGCCATCATTAAGTGTCCCACAACGTGCTCTTTTATTGGGCCCAATCCCATCAGTGCCTAACAACATCTCATGCCTAATAGGGTGGCTGTGTCTTCCTGATGCAACTAGACCACTGTAACCAGTCGAGAATAATCAACACCAGTAGGACACCCGCACACCTACAATAGTGGAAGACCTAAGACTTAATATATTTGGGAGCTTAGGTTCAGGTTTCTTCTAAATTGATTAGCCAAATCATGTCTAATCAATTACATTTAGTCAGCATAATCTTATGTCTAACTAATTACATTAAGTCAGCACAATCTCATGTTTGACTTAAAATAACTAGCATGGGTGAACTCAAATCAAAAATGACCCTATTAAAACTTAATCACCAAATTGGCCAGATCAGTTTGATACATGGAAGGTGTTGGCTTTGGCTCCTTAGTTTTGATGATTAACAAAAGGTTGAGTATATGTTTGGACTAATGTTTAATCTCAAGACAAAGTTTCAGGACTTAGGTTATTCAAAAGAGTATCAAGAGTACAATGATGAAACTAAGTTTACCTGATATGGAAAAGAGCTCTTCTACCTTGGACAAGATCAAAATTCTCATATTGGACCTTCCTGTTAAGAAATAATTGACAAAAGAATAAAGGCTTAAAGAAACTCAAGCATGGCACGCACTTCTCTAGAGTTTCAGAAAAATCAGATCAGAGGTCGACCACCAGAGGTCGACACCTTGTCAAAGGTCGACCACGAGAGGTCGACTCATGAAGAGAAGAAAGTTCAGCATGGCCGGCACGGCAAAATCTCAGTGGCACACTCCAGAGGTCGACCACCAGAGGTCAACACCTGTCCAGAGGTCGACACCAGAGGTCGACTCATAGCCTGAGAATTCAAAATGGGCAGAACTATGGTATTCTGGATTTTTGCCTAAATTATACTGGAGGTCGACTCATGTGGTCGACACTTGATCCAGAGGTCGACTCATGAGGTCGACTCATGGCATAATGGCTAGTTTTTCTGAACTTCTGATTTGATTTCTAACGGCCATAAACGGCCATATTTTTGATTCTAACGGTCTTGTGGAGTTGTTTCAGCATGAATGAGATATTTAACCTCCACCAAACTTCAAAAAAGACAAGGAGAAAAAGTGAAAATTTTAGATTCAAAGTACAAAGCCTTCAATCAATTCCAGCCAAAAGAGTGAGAAAACCAAGAGATTCCTTAGCCAAAAGCTTTCCATTTTTGAGGAATCCAACTTTCAAGAGTTTGGCATTTAGTGAGGTCCAAGATTCCAAGACAAAAGGCTTGAAGAGTCTCCATCAAGAGCTTCAACGAATTTCTTATTGCTCAAAAAAAGTTTGTTTTGTTCTAATTCATTGTATTCATATTCTTCTGTCTTTTGCTAGTTTCAAGGGAATTTGAAACTAGTGTGAGGTTTGTTGGTGAGCCAATTGATAAAACCAACTAGGGTTGCTTGTAAGCCCGAAGCCAAAACAAGTGAGTGAGGTTTGTTGGTGAGCCAATTGATAAAACCAACTAGGGTTGCTTGTAAGCCCGAAGCCAAAACAAGTGTGTAAGGTTTTGACTTGTGAGCCTGGTAAAACAAGTCGACTGTAATATAAAGATTATAGTGGAAATTCCCAAGTGGAGCTTGGGGAGTGGATGTAGGTGCTAGGTGCACCAAACCACTATACTTCTTGTGTGTTTGCATTGCTCTTCTTTTGCTCTTTAATTGTTGATTTATTTCATTGCTTCCGTTGCACAATTATTTAAACACTTTCACTCTTCACCTTAAAACTTGATAGCACATATATTGCTTTAATTTTTTAAATACCCAATTCACCCCCCCTCTTGGGCACCATATCTGGGCAACATATATGTACAATGTAGTTTTCAACTTCCATCGGGAGAACCACTTCAGAGCTGTAGGCCAAGTTGAATGGAGATTCCCTAGTAGTCATTCTGGGGATCATCCAGTATGTTCAAAGGATTGAGTTTAGCTCTTCGGCCTAGAGCTCCTTGGCATTGTTCAGCATGGTCTTCAGAGAGAATCGTCCTGTTGGTCACTTCGGCTTCTCCATTGGATTGAGGATGGCTGATAGAAGTCAGTCTATGGACAATATGATATTGGGCGTAGAAGTCTTTGAACTTAGGATTGTCAAATTATCTTGCATTATCGATGATGATGGCATGCAGGATTTCGAATAAGAAGATAATTGCATTCCTGATGAAGTTTTCAACCTTTCCTTCAGTAATGTGAGCTAGGGGTTCGGCCTCAACCCATTTAGTGAAATAGTTGATGGCTACAATGAGAAACTTCCATTGTCTAGAGGCTGGAGGGAATAGATGGAGGATATCCATTCCCCATTGAGCAAAAGGCCATGGGGCTGTAAGTTGAGTCAGCTGGCTTGTAGGGCATCTTTGGATGCTAGAGTATCTTTGACATTGGTCACATCTTCGGACGTAGTCAGCTGCATCTTTCTAGATGGTTGGTCAATAATAACCTTGGCAAATTATCTTGTAGGCTAGTGATCTGCCCCCCAGGTGGTCTCTACATATACCTTTATGTACTTCTCTCAGGGCATAGTCGGCATCCGACGGCCCTAAGTATTTTTATAAGGGTTGCATGAAGGACCTCTTGCATAAAGTTTCATCCAGGATAACATATTGGAAAGCCATCTAACAGACTTGCTTGGCATTGGTCTTGTCTTCAAGTAACATACCCTCGTTCAAAAATTTAAGAATAGGGTCCATCCAACAGGGCTCATGCTCGATTGGTGAACCTCTGAAGTCTTTTTTACTATGCTTGGATCTTCTAGGTAGTCTCTATAGATCTGACCAAGGAACTCTGATGTAGTAGTTGCAAGTCAAGAAAGGGCATTAGCTCGAGAGTTTTCAGTTTTTGGCACATGGGCTATTTCAAAGAATTCTAGTTGGGACAGAAGATCCCGCACCTTTTCTAAGTACCGGGCCATAATAAGGTTTCGAGCTTCGAATTTGCCTTTCACTTGGTTCACCACTAATTGAAAATATGAGAAGACTTTAATCTTTCGAATCCTTAATGTCTTGGTAATCCTGAGTCCTGCCAAAAGGCTTCATATTTTGCTTGGTTGTTTGAAGTTTGAAAGAAAAAGCGAAGGGTGTATTCCATGGTCTGTCCATCGGGGTTGGCTAATATAAGTCTGGCTTTGCATCCAGTAGAGTTGGAGGCTCCATCCACGTGAAGTACCCGCATGAATTCTAAATCTTTTATGGTGACTACCTCATCTTCGATCCTTTGTTGACTGGTTTCTTGGCTCCATATATATTCGGCTAGGAGTTAGCAAGTGCCTACACCTTCATTGCCGACCGGGGTTAGAATGTGATGTCAAACTTGCCTAACTTGAGGGCCTATCTAGCTATCCTTCCCAAGGTATCAAGACATCGGAGGATGGCTTTCAAGGGTTGGTCCATCAGCACTTCAATGGTGTGAGATTGAAAGTAGGGATGCAAGCATTTACTACAATCACCAGTGAATACATGAGCTTTTGTATTCTAGGATACCTTACTTCGGCTTCATGCAGTACCTTGATAGTATAGTAGTTCAGCTTTTGTAGGTTGTCGGCTCCTTTCCTAACAAGTATTAAGCTAACTACTTCATCTAAAGTGGAAAGGTACAAGTATAAAGTTTCACCTTCTTGAGGTTTGGAAAGTAGGGAAGGGCTTTTCAAATACTTCTTTAATTCCTCAAAGGTGAGTTGGTACTCTTTCGACTACTTGAAACTTCTAGTTTGGCAGAGGGCTTTGAAGAATGGTAGACATCTTTCTACCGATTAGAAAATGAATCGGTTTAGAGAGGCGATTCTTCTAGTCAATTGAACCTCTTTCTTACTGGAAGGATGTCTCATACTTTGGATGGCTAGGATCTTCTCCGGATTGGCCTCTATTTCTTGTTTGGTGATGAGGAATCCTAAGAATTTTTCAGAAGTTACTCCAAAGGTGCACTTGGTCGGATTTAGCTTTATCCAATGATGTCACAGGGCATTAAAGGATTCCTCTAGATTATTGATGTGATCAACTTTATAGAGGCTCTTCATGATCATATCATCGACTTCACCGCCATGTTCTTTCCAAGATGCTTTTCAAACACCTTGTTGATCAACCTTTGGAAGGTTGCCCCGGTGTTCTTTAGTCCGAATGGCATTACTTTGTAGTAGTAGAGCCCCTTCTCTATTATGAATGCTGTCTTCTCTTTGTCGTAAGGATCTATTCGTATCTGGTTGTAACTGGAGAAAGCATCCATAAAGCTCAATAGCTGATGACCAGTGGTGGTGTCAACCAGTTGATCTATCTTTAGTAGAGGAAAGCTATCTTTAGGGCAAGCCTTGTTAAGATCGGTATAGTCGATGTAGATTCTCCATTTTCCATTGGCTTTTTTAACCATTACAACATTAACCAACCAGTTGGGATAGTGTATTTCATTTATGAATTCATCTTTGAGAAGCTTGGTTACCTCTTTGTCGATCACCTTCTATCTCTTTGGAGTGAAATTCCTTTTCTTTTGTCTGATAGGCTTGTGATTCGGGGCGACTTCCAATTGATGGGTAATGACTTTGGTTAGGATTCTAGGCATATCTGAAGCCGACCAGGTGAAGACATCGACATTGCTCCATAGAAAATGGATAAGTCTTTCCTCTATTTCTTTGTCTAGCATACTTTCGATCTGCACAACTCTTGTTGGGTTGTCTTTGGTCAGTGGTATGGAAATGGTTTTTTCCACAAGTTCTTTGCATTCATCCAGCCAATCTCTCGGGTCTAGCTGTTCCAACATCATGGAGTTGGTAGATTGTTTATCCTGTATCATCAGACATTGTCGGGCGACTCTTTGATCTCCTTTTATTTCTCCAATCCCATTCTTAGTGGGAAACCACACCAGGAGATGGAAAGTTGAAACTATGGCATGGAACTTGTTTAAAGCGGATCGTCCCAAGATAGCATTGTATGCTGATGGCATTTGTACGACCATGAAATTAATGGGGAGTGTTTTTTGAAATGGTTTGGTGTCGATGGTTGTTGGTAGCATAATTTGTCCTTCTACTCTAACTTGGTTGCCTCCAAACCTAGTCAAAGGTATAGGAGATCTCTATAGTTTACTTTTGGGCAAATTCATTCTAAGGAAAGCATAGTAAAGTAAGACTTCTGTAGAGCTTCCATTATCAACTAGAATCCATCTTACATCAAAGTTGGCTATCACAGCCGAGATTACAATAGGATCATCGTGAGGAGTTTGGACTCCTCGAAGGTCATCATCGGAGAAGCTTATGGTATTATTGCTTTTGTACCTTTTAGGAGCATCCTCTTTGGCTTTGCTTCTCTAGTGGGTTTGTCAATGAAGCATGCCTACTCTTCCATCAATCAATCTTTGGTTAGGCAGTTTGGCTTACTTCATGGCCCTCGTGGGGGTAGTAGCTTCAGTTCGAGGTTCCTGGGTGTTGACTCATTTTTCTAGGTATCCCCTTTTGATCAGATCTTCTATCGCATCCTTGAGTTGGATGCATTCTTCAATGTTGTGGCCATGGTCCCTATGGAATTGGTAGTATTTGTTTCTGTTCCTTAATGCAGGAGATGCCTTCATGGGACGTGGCCTTTGCAGATAACTTTCCTTCTCCATCTCCATCAGGATTTTTTTCCTTGGGAGAGAGAGGAGTATAGGAGTCAAACTTGCCACCCCATGGCTTGGGTTTAGGATTGTGTCATTGAGTCGGTGCATCATTGTTAGAGGGTACAGGTGGAACCAACCCTTTGTTGCTCTTTTTCTTGGAGGCCAACCTCCCTTTAGTTAAGCGTTGGCTTCCTGCTTGCTCTTTGGCCATCATATATTTTTGAGCTCTTGCCAGTAGTTCGGCATAGCTTGTAGGAAACTTTTTATCTAAGGAAAAGGTGAACCTAGATGATTGGAGGCCTTTCTTCATAGTAGACATGGCCATATATTCATTGAGTTCAGGGATCTCGAGAGTGGCAGAGTTGAATCTGGCGATGTAATCTTTGAGACTCTCTCCTTCTATCAGCTATAGTAGGAAGAGGCTATCTGAGTTACGGGGCATCTTCTGGCAAGTCCTGAAATATGATAAAAATAATTTTTTTAATTCACTAAAAGAATGAATGGTACCTGGTTAGATGCTTGAATACCACATTCGAGCTGCTTTCTTTGAAGTGGAGGGGAAGGCGAGACAATGCAGGGCATCAGAGGCTCCCTATATCATCATATATGCCTTGAAGCTCCCCAAATGGTTGAGATGGTCAGTGGTTCCATCATATGCTTATAATTAGTGAACCTTAAAATGGTAGGGAATGGCTTCTTCTATGATTCTTTGGGAGAATGGAGGCCATGAATTATATGCCATAACTTCATCACTTTTATATTGGTCATTGAGTTTCTCAATCTGCAGTTCTAGCACTTTGAATTTTTCTTCATAGTTGTGATGTGCTTTGCTCTACCTAGTATTTCCTGGTGTAGAATCACCAGAGGAAGCTGAAAGAGACCTTCGGGCTCTCTTTTAATCAAGTCGGCTCTCCATGTGCCTATGATGTCGAGAGCTTCGGGGCTCGCAGGATTATCGGCCCTGAGAGGAATGTCGAGTGGATTCTTGATGTTCATCCTCTTTCCTCCTGGATTAGTGACTGTGTCTGGAGGTCACTGGCGGGTATCATCCTTGGAGTGTAGTTTCTTGGATGGTCTGTACCATAGTAGTCAGTACGTCCACTCAATTCATGAGGGCTTCTAATTGTTGCTGTCCTACGATGAATGCAGGAGGTGCCATATCGTTCTCCAATGGTGGCTCATTCCTCTGGGATGTAAGGCATCCCCTGCATGCTGAGACATTCTGGGCTCTCCCTTTCATCATCTTATATTTCTTGAAAGTTCTCCTTTCTTGGAAGGAAATGAATTTCATAACCAAAAATTGTCCCTTCTTGGCACACCAATCTATTGACGCTGATCCCTGTGGACCGGACGGAGTGCTTGGGTCACCGGTTCACCTTTTGAGATTCTTAAAAAATAAATCCCTGACCAAAATTTCTCTGGTAGGGGATACTCCGATGCTTAAGTCAGTAGGGTTCAGGCCATAGAATGGAGAGCTCAAAGAAAGAAAGTAAGGTGAAATGAGTTGAGAGTTAAGTTGTATAGTGTGAGCTAGTCATGGATTGGGCTTGAACTTGGATGGCCTAGAATAGGTTGAGAATGCTTACCTCAGATGTCCCCTCTTACTACTTTTTATACGTGTTGTTGTAATGGAAAGTAGCTAAGCCTTCTCAATTTTTGTTTTACTAACTTCCCTTTAATTGATTATCATTACTGTCGAATGTCAATTACTTTGGTCTTACTGAGACTATAGTCATCAGTCACATGGTTGGTTATAACAACCAGGTCCATTCTTGATGGCTTTAGCTTAAGGTAGATCGGCCATTCTCTTCAGAGTTGGCTGATAGTTATTTTATTGGTTATAGATTAGCCATTTTACTTTAGAGTCATACTCTTCGAAGCGGGCTGACTGTAGGTCAGCCATGCATTGTAGAACTATATGTGTTGCTGCCAAGATCATCATGGCATGTAGCTCTGACGTAGCATGGACTTGTCGGGCTCCTGTTGGAAGCTTGGTCCTCTCTTGGTGTGGCTTGCAAAAAAGAGGAGACCCAGGCCGGGGATTCTGGTGGGGACACTTCGATGGTCAAGTCAGTTCGGGATGATCAAGGAAAACATAATCTCTATGATGGAGAGCTTGGGGACTCTCTGCACAGAGGATGAAGGATGGAATTTAAAAAGGAAAGATAGGATCATGTAGAGATCAGAGAGTTGGGAGGTTCTCTTGGCTGGTTCTTTGCCTGTTTGTTCTCTGAGTCTTACTAGTTGCCTCCCTCACCTCTTGGGGATCCTTTCTTCTATTTTTATATGAGTAGGAGTGGCCCAGACCAAGCCTGGGACTTCATTGAGATGTCCCTTTCCTTGCTTCCCTTTCTGGAGGAGTTTACCCTTGTCTGTAGCCTCCCTCATTCAGATCGGTCCTCTGGAGGAGATCCTTCTATTTGGGGGTGATCATCGATGTAGTACAGATCTTGTCCCTATGGTGGTGCGATTTCTTATGGGAGGGACGGGCACCGTGCTGCTAAGCCCTGAGCCATGGTGTAGTGTTTCCCTTTTGGGAGGGACTATCGGTGTGTTGTAGGGCCTGTAGCCTTAATGGAATACTCTTCATGGAGGAAGTTCAGATTTCATGTCACAAGGATCAATGTCCTCGATTGCATGGTTGTTGATGTGGTGGTGCACCACAGGGTGTGAAGCTTGGTAGGGCATGCATTGCACATGACATGCAGGTGATGTGTTGCAGGGTTTGAATTTTTCGGTAGGGCATGCACCACTTCTGGGGGGTCATAGGTAGCTAGAAGCTTCCATGTCGTAGTCTGTACCTTTGTTGGTCCTCCTTCTTTCTGCCATTGGCTGGAACTTCAAACTTGGCAGGAGGAGAGGGGAGATCTCTATCCAGAGTGTCTGACTCCAGAAGTGAGAGCACAACCTCGGCTAGGTGCTTGACCCCGTATGTGGGAGGCCACCTCTGGAAAGCTGGAGCACGACCCCGGCTGGCGCTCGACCTTGGATGCGGGAGGCCACCTTCAAAAAGTGGGGGCATGGTTCTGGATGGGAAGGCCACCTTCAGAAAGTAGGAGCATGGCCTCGGCTGGGTGCCCGACCTCGGATGTGGGGGGCTACACCCTGCATGCTTGAGCACGACCCCGATCAAGATCTGACCTTAGATGGAGGGATCATCCTACGAGCACGACCCTGGCTGGGAGCTGACCTCGAATTGAGGGCTCGCCTTGGGATATATGAGCATGACCCTGGCCGGGAGCTGACCTCAGGTGGAGGGCTCACCCTATAAGCACGACCCCAGCTGGGAGCTGACCTCAGACGGAGGGCTCACCTTGGCATGCATGAGCTCAACCCCGACCAATAGCTAACCTCGGGCAGAGGGCTCGCCCTATGAGCATGAACCTGGCTAGGAGCTGACCTCGGACGGAGGGCTCACCTTGGCACCCATGAGCTCGACCCCGGCCAGGAGCTGACCTCAGATGGAGGGCTCACCCTATAAGCATGACCATAACTGAAAGCTAACCTCGATCAGAGGGCTCACCTTGGCATGCATGACTCAACCCCGACTAGGAGCTGACCTCAGACGGAGGGCTCGTCCTATGAGGATGACCATGGCTGGGAGCTGACCTCGAATGGAGGGCTTACCTTGGTAGGCATGAGCTCGACCCTGGCCAGGAGCTGACCTCAGATGGAGGGTTCATCATATGAGCATGGCCCCAGCTGGAAGCTGATCTCGGATAGAGGGTTCACCTGGCATGCATGAGCTATACCCTGACCGGGAGCTGATCTCAGATGGAGGGCTCGCCCTATGAGCACGACCCTGGCTGGGAGTTAACCTTGGATGGAGGGCTCACCTTTGGATCTTCGATAGGGTACCGCATCCAGGTGGCACCTTCCACTTGCGCTGCTGTTAGCTGGTGCCATCATAGGCTCCATGTCAACGGTTATGCCACATCAGATGCCCCCCACTCTCGAGCCCATGGAACGATGCGGCACTGGAGGCGATGAGAGTAATGATCATGCTGACATGGAGGGATGCATTTTCTACACCATTATGCCTCGAGCATTGGTGCTCTGGAGATCATGCATTTGCCCTAACAAAGCAGTGCCACATCAACCTTCCTTTAAGGACACCATAATTACTGCACTGGAATCGATGCGGGAACCTCTGAATTGAAGCATCACCCTCAATAGATCTTGACACGTGGTGAGATTTGGTTGGCCAGGGAGATAAGGAGGTGCACATCATCGATTCGTACAAGATGACGAGACTCTACAGGCACTTGAAAGGGACTTGCCCTCTTGCCTCCTTACCCCTTAAGGGTGTTCTGAGTGTAGAGGCTGCAGTGCTCATCTTCTTCCCCAGTCTTCCTCCTTGCTCTAGAGTTCGAAGTTTCTAGCAGGTTAAACTTCTCTTCCTTCATCTTTGTTTCTTTGCTTCTTCTTCTCTTCTCCTTCGGCCTATGCTGAAGGAGAGTTCTTGTTAGATCTCTAGGCCTCCTCCTCCTTTTCTTCTTCACTCACCATGAGTTCCTTCGATAGTGGGTGCCGTTGCCCAGATTTTTCTGGTGAGGCGGGGCCATCACAACCGAGGCCTCCTTCCTCAGATTGCGAGGAGGAAGAAGTTCCATTTGTAGTCCATAGGGGTCCCCGCCAGCCGGGGATTGTCATTGGATGCCCTACAGCTCCTCCACCTCCTCCTTCTATTCCCATCGGGGAGCCAGGTCCTCCTCCCCCCTCTGCTCCCATCAAGGAGTCTGGTGGTCCCTCCAGCATTACTTTGGTGATGATCGGTGGAGACCTCCTCCATGTCTGGAGAGCATTTGGGATCCCTAACTCCATTCGACTTTCTATTCCATGATCGGAGGAACGGGTTACTTCTAGTGGCCCGGGCTGAATCACCCTATATGAAGACTTCTTCTTCGGGGTCTTCACCATCCCTTGCATCCCTTCTTCCTCTCTTTTCTAAGCAATTATCGCTTGGTCCTGGCCCAGCTTGCTCCCAATGCTATCCAAATTATCTTCTACTTCATTATTCTTTACCACTTCCATGGGATTGTTGCCCGTTTCTCCCCCTTCAGGGCCTTGTTCATCTTGAAGCGCCACCCATTTGACAAGGGGTGGTGGTTTGTGGCCCCCCGCCCGGGGACCCTTAAGCTTGACCTACCTTCCTCCATTAAGGGATGAAAGGTTAGGTTTCTCTTTGCCTCAATTGAGGGGGTGGACTGGGTTTGGACTGAGCCAAACCGCTCCCCCAACTGATAATCTACAATCGAACCAATCGATAAAGAGATATTCAATCGACTCGTCACTTTCGAGATTCCAGCCCTTCGAGATCTACTGACTAAGTAGAACCTTGTCGATGCTGGAGTCAGCCAGGCCCCACCTTGAAAGAAAAGTGCCCTAAAAGCCAATCTTTGTACGGTTACTTTTGTAATCTTCCAACTCTTTTATGACATTATTGTATTAATAAAAGGCAATTTTGCTTCATCATACTGCTGTGTCTTATTTAAAGATTATGATGAACCCCATAGGTTAGGACAAAGAAATTAGGATTATGATAGAAATCATAACAGTGAGACCTAAGTTTCTATAAATCCTAATCTAAAATATTCTTAGTTGTTGGATCATCGATTCAGGGATTGATGCTTCTGGAAAGACTAGCTTATCTTATGTATGCTCGATGGAGAGGATGGTTGGTCTCACAGCCACTTGTGTAGAGATACTAATACAAGGATAAGGGTGCTCATTAGGGTATGAGTTCACTGAACTGATCCACACTGAGAATATCTTTTGGAAGTCTTACTACTTATCAAGATATAGTTCTCATAGTGGGAGTTGTGCAAGTGATCTTTAGACTTGAGATCATCATGGTTCTTTATGCACACTAAGCCATGTTTTGATTCATACTCATTCATGGCATTGAGTCATGTACAGGTGTTCTTGGATATGGTGAAAGGTGTATGAAGGATGTGAGTGGATCAACAAGGAATCGATCATTCCTAGTAAAAAAAAATGTTATCCCAAGTAATCTCTTCGATTGATGAATCAAGGAGCCTTTGATCAAAGTAGGATGATATTAGAAGTATTTTCTAATTAATTATCTATAGAGTCTTCATTATCGAAGTGAGATTCGAAATAACTAAGTGCTAGGGTTTGGAAATTATCCATACCCATCACTTATTAAGGATAAAAGAAGATCGAAAGATTGAATTGCACGGTAACTTTCCATTGAAGGATATTTTGGTATTTTCCATCAAAATCCTCATCTTCCGGGTAGGCATGACACATTGCTAGACATCAATCATGTCTTGTAGATTTTCATGAATCAATTCGATTAGATTCATGAGTCAATTTGGAAGCTAGTTCAAATTGGCAACTTAGGTTAGCTCAATTTGATCTAATTAGGTCAAATCGGGTTCAATTGGATCGAATTGGCTTGGACCTAGACCTACTGCTTGCTAGATATGGAACCCAAAGGATCACACACATTAGGAAATTGGCCTAGGAAGTCAATCGATACTTTATTAGGGTCATGGGATCCTAATTGGTTAGCTAGATTACATACTAGCATGTGTCAGCTAACCTAACTCCTAACCTAATTGAATTGGGTCTATAAGGTTGCTTAATCGACTAACCAATTTGATGGAATCCTAGATTGGGTTGAGTCCAAAGTGGGGCAGCAATTATCTGGTTTTATCCA
This sequence comes from Areca catechu, assembly GCA_021397845.1. Lineage (NCBI taxonomy): Eukaryota > Viridiplantae > Streptophyta > Magnoliopsida > Arecales > Arecaceae > Areca > Areca catechu. Next base: position 136,011,857 of record CM038051.1, on the reverse strand, counting down.
GATTTATTAAGGCTTTATCTTATTTATTTGAAGAGTCCTAAGTTGAAGGGACTCTTGGCATCAATTGGTTTGTGCGTGAGATATGTTGGCGCGCAGAAGAACCTAGAGTCCTTCTATTTATTGGAATTATTTTCCACATGAAATAAGGTGTCCCTTTGCCTTATCCCACAATAAATAGTATTTGCTTATTACCGATTGAAGGAAGGAATGGGCGGTGAGGAATATTGGCACGCCAAGTGAAGGGTTGCGTATCTTCATGGTTGCCGCAACATTTCAAACCAAGAGTCCTTCTTAATGAAGGGACTTGATCTCTTGGATAAGTCACTTGGTTCCCACACCATCTAAGACCCCTATCAGCTGGTTACATACCACATGGCATGAGGACAAAAATCCATGATTATCCAGAAGACATGAATAAGGCCTTTGGCATATGAAGAGTCTTGACTTTTCAAGATAAGACTCCTTCTTATTGAAGGGTCTTATATGATATATTATTTGATAGATCAAAGGTTGATGAAGAGCCATATTTGGTACCTTCCCATCTCCTATTTATAGCCATCGGTGTTTATGCCGAAGGATCACATATTTATCCTTTCTTGCTTGCACTATTACACTCTGTCACTTTATCCTCCTTGTCTTTTCCTTCTCTTGTTAGGACATAGGTCTTTCTTTAAGACAAGTCTACCATTCTAGGACAAGGGCTTAGGAAGAGAATTAGGAAGTGATAAAGAGAGTAAAGAAAGGTTTAGGAGAGGGCTCAGAGTGTTCTCCTAGAGAGCAAGGGTTTGAACAAGGAAGGAGAGGCTGCCAAAGGAAGAAAGGCCATCAGAAGAGTCCCAGTGACTAAGCAACCTACTAAGGAGTGGTTCCTACATTCAGTTCTTGTGTGGATCACCTTTAGAGGGCATGCAATTATGTGCCTAGTGGAAAGAAGAAGGAATTAGCATTCTAGGTATTTTTCCAAGCCTTATTTGAATGACATGTTAATTGTAATGAATAAGTAATCTTGGACTTAGGGTTTCTAGTTGTTGGATTTTTCAAGATAAAATTTTTGGAATCCATTCTTCTGTTGTGCCATCGAAATCCAATAGTAGTATCAGAGCCCCCTTATTTCATTTAATTCATGGTCAATTGAATTATTGAGTGCTATTGAATGATAGTGAATATTATCATGTATGGCAATCGTAGTATGATGCTTGCCACTGGTTAGGGATTTTTACACTTAAATCCTAATCCACATAAAGATATGCTTAGACTATTTAGTCACATTATGAAATAAGGTAGTCCTAACATAACGATGGATGTCTATTATATTGGAAGGTTGTCCTAGAATGATGATACACAGCACATATTTGGTATCATGTCATATGTGCATGGTTTTGTGTTATGAATACATTATGATATGTTATATCCTAGTAACTGCTTCGGATTGGGTTAGTCACCATGGCCGTCCGCTCATAGGGGTCAAGTAGGGTTTAGAGGTCCTCTCTTCCCATTCAATGGGATCTGTTATGGCATGTAGGGATGCTGCTGTGGCCATATCCCATGAATAAGTGAGGTGAATGGATTATTGTCATAATCATGCTTTGTTATGCATATTAGGTTTTATATGCGTAAATGATGTCATGAATATCATGTTTACTTAGGATGTGTTTGAGACCACTAAAAGTCCTCATAATTAAAATATTTAGTCATAGTGTAAGTTAGTCAAGAGGCAAAACTCATTTAGGGTTATATGATTAATCAATTGGTGTCTAGGCAAGTAGTTCTGGGAAGGTAAAGGGCATGAGGTTTTTAATTGGTTCCGTTGTCTAACCTGGTCAATTAATTTGGTGTCTAAGAAAAGCAATGGGGGGACCTCCTCATCTCTTCCATTTACCTAGACAATTTGGCTATATTTGGACCTTAAATTGAATATGCCAATTAAATTAATATACTACAATTTGCCTTCCTTCATGCTAGGTATAGTTCATATTAATAACTATAGTAGGTTTGTTGTGTAACACAAGGCCTACCCTAGTGTTAAATATGAATTATCTTAGTACAGTTTATGCTTTATAATATGTTTGATAGTATTTCTTTGTTGTGTAACACAAGGGCAATATTATTCGAACATATCTATATAAAAATGAAAGGTCTGACTAAGCTAAGACATTATAGTTTGTTATATAATACAAGATTATAAGTGTCTTAGAGGCAATTCATTTATTGAGAATTGAATGGGTTGCAATTGGAAAGAAATTCCTACCTTTGAACTCAAGAGTGTTTATTGTATAACACAAGGTACTTATGAGGGATTGGGATCTCAACCCCACTAAAGAAACCTGATAAGGTTTCTCACTTGCCATAGGTGAGGGTTATGGTGTTCGAAAAAATAGTGGAGATATAATTATATATAAAGTTCTTATCTAGTTATGAATGTCATCTTGAGTGGTCTGTTTATATAATTTTTTATTAAATATAGGTTTTATTATGGCTTCAAGTTTATCACTGCGGGGCATTTTAGATGCTAATAAGTTGACCGATCCCAATTATATGGATTGGTTGAAGAACCTGAGGATAGTATTAACTCAGGAGAAGCTTTCTTATATTCTTGATTCTCTAGATCTAGAGCCGATCGAAGAGGATGCTTTTGAAAAGGAAAGGGCCACACATAAAATATGGCTAAATGACAACATAACTGTCAGGTGCATCATGTTGGTCTCAATGAGCAATGAGCTCCAGAGGCAACATGAAGAGATGTAACCTCAGTCCATATTGCTCAATCTTAAGGAGCTTTATGGAGAACAAAGTAGGGCTGCTCGGTACGAGATATTGAAGCAGTTGTTTCATGCACGCATGAGTGAGGGTTCATTAGTTTAAGTCCATGTTTTGAAAATGATTGACTTAATCACCTGATTAGGTCAATTAGAATTTGTAATGGATGGTGAACTCAACCAGGACTTGATCCTGCAGTCACTCTTGGATTCCTACTCTCAGTTTGTTCTAAATTATCATATAAATAAACTGAATATTTCTTTGTGTGAGCTGCTTAACATGCTTAAGATAGTTGAGAGCCATTCTAAGGGAGATAAGGCTCATCTTCTTCTTATTGATGGAAAGAAGAAAAAGGCAACGAAGAAGGGTTTGAAAAAGAAATTCAACTCTAAAAAGAGCATCCAGAAGAAGAAGAAAGCAAAGAAGGCTGTTAATGATGGAGCCTATTTCCACTGCGGCAAGCAGGGGCATTGGAAGAAAAATTGCAAGACATATCTTGCAAGTGTGAAGCAAGATGCTGGAAAAGCATCTAAAGGTTTGTACATGATACAAACAAATTTATCATTGAGTGCTTCTATTTCTAATTCATGGGTATTGGATACCATATGTGGGTCTCATATCTGTAAGTCATTATAGGGACTCCACAGAATTAGAAGTTTGAAGAAGGTGATTTTGAGCTATATGGCACAAGTGGTGAAGCCATGTACGCTGAAGCCGTGGGCACCTATCTTCGATTATTGCCTTCGAGTAATGTTTTAAAGGTAGAAGATTGTTACTATGTTCCAAATATTGTAAGAAACATTATTTCTATATCCTTGTTATTACAATAAGAATTTGAAGTAAGTGTAAAGAGCAGTGACTGCTCTATTCTTTATTCTAATAAAATATTTGGATATGATTATTTTATTAATGGTCTTTTAACTTTAGAACTCGATGATAAAATATTACTTGTTGATAATAAGAAAAGAAAGAGAGATAATGTCAATGTCACATTTCTCTGGCATTGTCGATTAGGTCATATAAGTGAGTCAAGGATAAACAAGTTAATCAAAGACAAATACTTTGATCCTTATGATTTTCAATCATTAGGAACTTGTGAGTCTTGCCTTATAGGTAAAATGATCAAGTCTCCATTCACTGGACATGGAGACAGGGCAACCGAATTATTAGGTCTTATACATACTGATGTATGTGGACCTATGACAACTCAGGCCAGAGGTGGATACTCTTATTTCATCACATTTATTGATGACTTATCTAGGTTTGGACATGTGTATCTGATGAAACACAAGTTTGAAGCCTTTGATAAATTCAAAGAGTATCAAAGTATGTTTGAGAAACAAACTGGACATAGTAGTGAAATTCTTCATTATGATCGAGGAGGAGAATACTTGTCTAGTGAGTTTCTAAACCATCTTAAGGATAAAGGCATAATCTCTGAATGGACTCATCCTTAAACATCCCAATTAAATGGTGTGGTAGAAAGGAGAAATCACACCTTGTTAAACATGGTGAAATCCATGATGAGCTTCACATATCTTCCTATTTCCTTTTAGGGATATGCCTTGGAAACTGCGACCAAATCTAAATACTTGACGATTCGGGGTTGCTATGCTTATGTCAAGAATAATTTTGGACATAAGTTAAGTGCTTGGGCTGACAAATGCAGTTTTGTTGGTTATCCTAAAGAGGGTATTGGATACCTCTTTTATCATACTATTGAATAAAAGGTATTTGTCAATAGACATGCTAGATTCTTGGAGCAAGGATTTATCCATGAAAGAAGTAGTGGAATAACACTTGAACTAGTGAAGTTCAAAACCAACAACCAATTCCTGAAGAGTCCTTAAATGAATTTCCTTAACCAAAGGATCTTGTTGATCGGGTACAGTCACAACACACACCTCCTCTCCGAAGGTCAGAGAGGGTGCGGAGTGCACATCTCAAATAAGGCTTTGTCATTGGGAATGACAATGAGGCCAATATCATTCAGGATGATGATCCTGTGACTTATACAGAAGCTATCAAGAGTATAGACTCTGATAAATGGCTAAATGCCATGAAATCTGAAATGGACTCCATGTATTCCAATTAGGTTTGGACCTTGGTAGATCCACCTGAAGGAGTTAACCCAATAGGGTGTAAATGGGTCTTCAAGAAGAAGATAAGAGCATATGGCCAAGTAGATACCTACAAGGCCAAGCTAGTGGCAAAAGGTTTCAGACAAAGGCATGATATTGACTATGATGAAACTTTTTTGCCAGTAGCAATGCTTAAGTCCATCAGGATTTTGCTTGTAATAGCAGCATACTATGATTATGAAACCTGGCAGATGGATGTAAAGACTGCTTTCCTCAATGGATTTTTGAAGAAGAAGTTTATATGTCACAACCAGAAGGGTTTGTCTCAAGTGAGAGACCAAACCAAGTATGCAAACTTAAAAAATCCATATATGGATTAAAGCAAGCATTGAGAAGTTGGAACATCCATTTTGATGAAGCAATCAGAGAGTTTGGTTTCATTAAAAATATGGATGAACCTTGTGTGTATAAAAGACAAATGGAAGTGCAATTGTCTTTTGGTTCTGTATGCCGATGACATACTTATCATTGGGAATGCTATCCCATATTAAAAATCGATTGGCAACTTGGCCCTCATCAAAGTTTTCCCCGCCGGATCTGGGAGAAGACACCTATATATTAAGGATAAAGATCTATAAAGATAGATCTAAGAAGATGCTAGGCTTTTCCCAATCCCAAGTACATTGACTTAGGTTGAAGAGATTCAAACATGGATGAAAGTAAGAGGGGTTATTACCTAGAGTCACGAATATATCTCTCCAAGAAATGCCTCTCTAAGACATCGACAGAAAGAGAGAGGATGGCTATGATTCTTTATGCTTCGGCTATAGGATCGATTATGTATGCCATGTTATGTACAAAGCCTGATATTGCTTATGCCTTGGGCATAGTAAGCAGGTTCTAGGCAGATCTAGGAGAGGATCATTGGAAAGCTGTGAATAATATTCTTAAGTACTTGAGAAGGACTAAGGATATTTTTCTCCTATATGATGGATCAGAATTAAAACTAGAAGGATATACTGATTCTAGTTTTCAATCAGATCTAGATGATAGCAAATCCATATTAGGGTATGTCTTCACCCTATATGGTGGTGCAGTGAGTTAGGAAAGTACAAAGCAACCGACTGTAGCTGACTCAGTCACTGAAGTAGAATACATAATTGCAAGTGAAGCCACGAAGGAAGCTGTCTGGATGAAGAAATTCAACATGGAATTGGCATAGTTCCTGAAATACAACAACCAGTGCCACTATAATATGATAACACTAGAGCTATTATGCAAGCTAAGGAACCAAGGTCTCATCATAAGTCCAAGCACATTCTAAGATGTTTTCACCTCGTTCGGAAAATCATAGGAAGACAAAATATTGTCATCGAATGAGTTGATACAAAGAACAATATTGCAGACCCATTCACTAAAGCACTACCTCAGCAGCAGTTTGATCACCACTTAGATTGTATGGATGTAAAATATAAAGGCGATTGGCTTTAGTTCAAGTGAAAGATTGAAAGAAAAGTGCCCTAAAAGTCAATCTTTACAAGGGTATTTTTGTCATCTTTCAACTCTTGTATGACATTATTGTATTAATAAAAGGCATTTTTATTTCATCATATTACTGTGTCTTATTTAAAGATTATGATGAATCCCATAGGTTAGGGCAAAGGAATTAGGGTTATGATGGAAATCATAATGGTGAGACCTAAGTTCTTAAAAACCCTAATCTAAAATGTTCCTAGTCATTGGATCGTCGATTCGGAGATCGATACTTCTGGAAAGACTAGCTTATCCTATGTATGCTCGATGGAGAGGATGGTTAGTCTCACAGCCACTTATGTAGAGACACTAATACAAGGATAATGGTGCTCATTAGGGTATAAGTTCACTGAACTGATCCATACTAAGAATATCTTATAGAAGTCTTACTACTTGTCAAGAGATATGTTGACTCTGTTGGTCTTGATTTTGATGATTGACAAAACACTTAAGTATATATGAGTACTAATTATGTATTTTAGTATGTTTATCAGATTAAGTACTCATATCAATTGAAAGAACAAAATGCTTGCATTTTAGTTGAAGAAGTCCTTCAAATTCATGAAATCTCAAGTTATAAGAACTTTGGAACATAAGAAAGACTTGGAAGGACTTAAAGTTTGATTTTGGAGAAGTTTCAGTAAGTTTTAGCACTGGCACACTCAAGTATCGACTCATGAAGATGTCAAAGTGTCGACTCAAGGCCTGAGAACAAAAAAAATACAAAACTGTGTCAATCCAGAATTTTTTCTTGAGTTGACCTGTTAAGTATCGACTCACCAGTCAAGTGTCGACTCATAAAATCAAGTATCGACTCATGAAGAACTCAAGTGTTGACTTACCAGATTCAAGTGTCGATACTTGGTGTAACGGCTAGTTTTTCAGAAGTGCAAAATTGATTCCAGCTTGCTTCAAATGGCTAGTTTTTCATCTCCAATGATCATAAACGGTCATCTATGGTTTGGAAAGCTATATAAATACCAAAAATCAAATGGGGAAGCAATCCTTTGGTGAGATCATTGAATATCTTTCAAGGATTCAAGAGTTGTGTGGTTCAAGCCTTCAAGCTTCCAAAGATAAGAGAGTTGATCCAAGTCTACAACATCAAGCTTCATTCAAAGGCTTCAATAAATTGAAGACAAGCTTCTTCAACATCATCCAAGGGCTCAAAGAGATACTTTCTTTATTTTAGAAAGCTTTATTATATTCTTTACTTTCATTCTTACATTATTGTGTCAAGATTTTTGGTGAGCCTTGGAAAACCAACATAGGTTGTTGGTGATCTTGTAAAACCAACATAGGTTATTGGTGAGACCGTAAAACCATCGGAGGTTATTGGTTAGCCTAAGTTATAAAAACCAATAAGGGATTTTGACTTGTGAGCCCAGAAAATAAGTTGGATTTTGATTAGTAAGCCTGGAAAACTAATCGATTGTAATTTTGGTGATTATAGTGAAATATCAAGGAGAACTTGAGGAGTGGATGTAGGTGCCTGAGTGCACCGAACTACTATATATTCTTGTATTTGTGATTGCTCTTATTCATTGCTTATGTACTCTTGCATTTACTTTGTTAATTTCATTGCATATTTTCATTAAGCACACAAACACTTTGGCAAAATATAAGTACTTGATTTGAATTGGCACATACTTATTTTATATCCATTAAAATAGTTCAAATAATTTTTAAAATTCAATTCACCCCCTATTGGGTTGCATCATCATTGGGCAAAAAGATAATTCTCATAATGGGAGTTGTGCAAGTGATCTTTAGACCTGAGATCATCATGGTTCCTTATGCACATTAAGCCATGTTTTGGTTTATACTCATTCAAGGCATTAAGTCATGTATGGGATGTTCTCGAATATGGTGGAAGGTGTATAAAGCATGTGAGTGGATCAACAAGGAATCGATCATTCCTAGTAAGAGAAAATGTTATCCCAAGTAATCTCTTCGATTGATAACTCAGGAAGATTTTGATCAAAGCAAGAAGAGATTAGAAGTATTTTCTAATCAGTCATTAGTAGAGTCTTCATTATCGAAGTGAGATTCAAAATGACTAAGTGCTAGGGTTTGATAATTATCCATACCCATCACTTATTCGGGATAAAGGAAGATCGAAAGATTGAATTGCACGGTAACTTTCCACTGAAGGATATTTTGATATTTTCCACCAAATTTCTCATCTTCCAAGAAGGCATGACACATTGCTAGACGTCAATCATGTCTTATAGGTTTTCATGAATCAATTCGATTGGACTCATGAGTCAATTTGGAAGCTAGTTCAAATTGGCAACTTAGGTTAGCTCAATTTGACCTAATTAGGTCAAATCGAGTTCGATTAGATCGATTTGGCTTGGACCTAGACCTACTTCTAGTTAGATGTGAAATCCAAAGGATCACACATATTATGAAATTGTCCTAGGAAGTCAATCAATATTTTATTAGGGTCATGGTATCCTAATTGGTTAGCTAGATTACATACTAGCATGTGTAGGCTAACCTAACTCCTAACCCAATTGAATTGGGCCTATAAGGTTGCTTAATGTGCTAACCAATTTGAGGGAATCCTATATTGGGTTGAGTCCAAAGTGGGGCGGCAATTATTTAGTTTTATCCAGATTTATTAAGGCTTTATCTTATTTATTTGAAGAGTCCTAAGTTGAAGGGACTCTTGGCGCCAATTGGTTTGTGCGTGAGATATGTTGGTGCGCAGAAGGACTCTAGGTCCTTCTGCTTTTGGGAATTGTTTTCCACATGAAACAAGGTGTCCCTTTGCCTTATCCCATGACAAATAGTATTGGCTTTTTACCGGTTGAAGGAAGGAATGGGCGGTGTAGAATATTGGCGCACAAATTGAAGGGTTGCGTCCCTTCATGGTTTCCGCAACATTTCAAACCAAGAGTCCTTCTTAATGAAGGGACTTGATCTCTTGGATAAGTCACTCGGTTCCCACACCGTCTAAGACCCCTATCAGTCGGTTACATGCCACATGGCATGAGGACAAAAAGCTAGGATTATCTAGAAGACATGAATTAGGCCTTTGGTGCATGAAGAGTCTTGACTTTTCAAGATAAGACTCCTTAATGAAGGGTCTTATATGATCTATTATTTGACAGATCAAAGGCTAATAAAGAGCCATATTTGGAACCTCCTCATCTCCTATTTATAGCCATCGGTGTTTATGCTGAAGGATCACATTTTTGTCCTTTCTTTCTTATACTCTTACACTCTGCCACTTTATCCTCCTTGTCTCTTCCTTCCCTTGTTAAGACATAGGTCTTTTTTTAAGACAAGTCCACCATTCTAAGATAAGGGCTTAGAAAGATAATTAGGAAGTGATAAAGAGAGTAAAAAAAGGTTTAGGAGAGTGCTTAGAGTGTTCTACTGGAGAGCAAGGGTCTGAGCAAGGAAGGAGAGGCTGCCAAAGGAAGAAAGGCTATCAGAAGAGTCCCAATAGATTAAGCAACCTACTAAGGAGTGGTTCCTAGGTTCAATTTCTATGTGGATCACCTCTGGAGGGCATGCAATTATGTGCCTATGTAAAAAAGAAGAAATTAGCATTCCAGGAGTTTTTCCAAGCCTTGTTTGAATGACTTGTTAATTGTAATGAATAAGTGATCTTGGGCTTATGGTTTCTAGTTGTTGGATTTTTTAAGATAAAATTTTGAAATCCATTATTCCACTATGCCACCGAAACCCAACACACCTTAGGGTAAGGCTTGATACCAGGCTTCTTCTTTTCTTCTAAGTTTGATGTTTGCTTTTGATAAATGACTAATCAGTCTTATTTGCATTCCACAGAGATAAGGTTCTCACTGGATGAGCTCCAGAGCATGTCTAGTTAGAGGGCTGCCTCTACAGGGCCCAAAGGGGAACCTATGAAGAAAACCTGGGTGGAGCTAGGATGGAGGCCTGTTGGTGAGCCCGCTAGGAGGGGGCCTCCCACTACTCCAGTCATGCTTGGGCCGGCGTTCCGTCCTCTAGCCCGCGAGCCCCGGAGGGAGGCTCAATCAATAGAGGGGGCCGCGCCAGCATCTCCGGCAGCCCCTGCAAGAATCGAAGCTCCACCATAGCCGAAGGTGGGGCAGGTGGCGAGAGACGTCGCCAGAAAGAGCCCGACAATATTATCTGGGGACAGTCCTTCCATCGACTAGCCTGCCACTGTCGGGTCCCCATCGGCCACTACCCCGAAGTCCTTGGAGCCGTCTGAGATGCCGATGGTGGGGTCGAAGAAAATATCCATCGTCATGCCTCGGGATGCCAGGTTGACGAAGGATGGAAGGCTGGCAGAGGATGTGCTGGCCCCCTTGCCTAGCCACTGGACTGCCAGGAGAGGGTCAACCAGCCAGTGGTGGATGTCTTCACTAGGGTGTTCCCCTAGCTCTTCTCGGAAAGCCACCTTCTTAGTCACTTCACTTCCTTTCTTTTATCTGCAAAGGCTCTAACTGTCATTCTTCATGTAGGTGGCCCTCAATGTTCAGCTCCTTAGGGACTCCTACTTGGGGCTGATAAAGAGGAAGTCTCACCTCAGGAAGGAGAGGGACGAGGCCTTGGCCTAGGCTATCCGGGTTTAAGAACTGGAGGGCCAAATGAAGGCCCTCCAGGACTAGCTAGCTGGTGTCGAGGCAAGGGTGACCAGCTTGGAGAAGAAATCCACCGAGCTCGAGACTACCCTGAAGGAAGAGAAGGGGGAGAGCCTCTGCAGGGTAGAGAAGTTAGCTACCTCCATAGCAGAGGTGGCCCGCCTGGAGGGGAGAGTGCAAAGCCTCCAGGTGCAACTCAACGAGAAGGCGACCAAGACCATGGCCACCTTGGAGATGGCCACAATGGCCATTGCATTGATGGAGATTGCCAAGAAGGAAGCCACCGAGGCCATCCCCAAGTTCAAGGCATCCGAAGCCTTCAAGGATGAGGTTGCCAAGACAGTGTTGGACTCCTACCACCAAGGGTTCAACGATTTCCATGGCAAGGCCATCCATCTTCTCGGGTCGAAGGGGATGAAAGATATCCTCCCGCACTGCCCTTTCTATCCTGATCGAGGATGCCCATCGCTGAGACAGAGCCAAAGCTAGAGCCTAATGCGATAGTGGTCGAAGCTGAAGCTGCTATCACCCAGGACCCGCCTTCGTCTGATGGAGTCACTCATCGACTAAGGAAGGAGCTGGCGAGCGAGACTTGAAATTTTTCTTCTTTTCCCTATAACTTAGACTTTGGAAGGCTTCTTGGCCTATCGGGAGCCTTCATAGGATGTAAAGGAAATATTCATCAATGAACATAACTTTTTCTTTCCAATTGTGTCTCATTCATTTGTCTCCTTTTCTTTCTTCTCCCTTTTCTTTATTTTTTTTTTTGCCTTGTGATACTTTCAAAGGATCCTTCAGGATTTGTGAGGGACTTATCTTTGTAATGAAAGAATAGCCTAGCTTGACTAACATACTTAGCCTGGACTTATCTTTCTTTTTAATTCCTTTACACTTTTGCATGGCAAAAAAATAGACTTGATGGTCGTCATAGGTGTGCACCTCTCCCAGGCCTTAGTTGCTGGAAGTTGGCTTTGAAACCTTAGGATTGGAACAAAGATTCTTGGGAATATTTCATCCTCATTCTTTTGGCCTTGTAGCCATACATACCCGAGTGTAGGACTTCGGGAGCTCCTTGATTTGCCAAGCTGTGAGTCAAGTGACAGATGGTGGGATTCTAGGAATTTCCCAACTAACATCTCTAGACTGTGAGTGAGGTGGATAAGTGCTAGATTTCTAAAGCTTCTTGATTTGATTGGCCATGCTATGAGTCAAGCGATAGATGGTGAGATTTTAGGAATTTTCCTGTTGGCTTTGGCCCTTGATTATAATGAATAACAAATATTGAGTATATGTTTTGTACTAATGTTTCAATTGGAGTTATGAATTCTAAGTTACAAGTACATCAAATTCCTTACATAAAGCATCAAAGTCATTGACATTAATGCAATATCAATTTCAAAGTTTTAGAAGTCTTCTCACCTTGGAAAGCCATGAATGGTGTGGGAACTAGGATCAAACAGAGGCTCCTCAACCCTCTGTGGATCTCTGATTAGGGTTTCATTTTTTTGGGTCACGTAATAAGGCTTTAAGCTTGAGCATTTTACCTTGGAGACATGTATTTAGTCTCAATTTTTGTTTTGGTCATGTACCTTGCCCAATTTGGTCAAATTGGGTCATTGGGTCCTGTATTTAGCTATATTGGTCCAAGCCTATGTCTACTTGAAGATTGGGCTCAAGCTTGTCTAAAGATGGAGTGGACATTTGAGTCAAGCCCAATTGTTAATGGATCAAACCATCTTCTCCATGCCATGAAAGAATGCCACCTCAGCACTTTGAGCTTCACCTCACCGGTGCCATTAGGCGGAATGATGCACCACATCACCAAGACACTTGGGTGGCCAAGACAAAATGGAGGACTTCAAAGTCAATGCATGTTGGACACCCCATTTATTCTCCTCTTGGTCCAAGACAACAACCTCCTCATCCCACTCCCAACATCAAGCTCTTTTCCAAAGAAGCATGGTTGGCCAAGGAAGGTTCTTCAAGTCAATGAAGCATCCCATGATTCTTAAAGACAAGATCCTTTCTTCATGCCCCCACATCAAGCCTTTCTCCAAAGAAGCTTGACCAGCCAAGGAAAGGCTGGAGCATCCCTTGATCCTTGAAGACAACCTTCCCCACATCAAGCCTTCTTTCCAAAGAGCCATGGTCGGCCAAGACTCATGAAAGGAGTTCAAATTTTGAATGGGGACAACCTCCTCCCTTCCCTCCCCTTATCAAGTCTCTTTCTAAAGAACCATGGGTGGCCAAGGAAGCAAATCTCAAAGGGAGACAACCTTCCTCCCTTCCCTCCCCCTATCAAGTCTCTTTCCAAAGAACCATGGGTGGCCAAGGAAGCAAATTTCAAATGGAGACAACCTTCCTCCCTTCCCTCCCCATATCAAGCCTCTCTCCAAAGAAGGGTGGGCAGCCAAGGAAGGTCAAAAGAGTCTCCCTTGATTCTTGAAGACAACATCCACCTTTCACTCTCCCAAATCAAGCCATGCCACCAAGCACAAGCAAGGATCATGGTCAGCCAATAGAAGAAAATTCAAAATTTTTGGCGCCCTCTTAATGAAGACTTTTAATTCTTTCATTTGAATTTGAATGGGACTTATGAGCCTATATAAAGGGCCCTACTCCCCTTTGTAAAAAGAAGTTTTTGATGAATGAAAATTTTGAGAAGTTTCTACTTCATTATAGCCCTTGTCTTTTTAGACAAGGAACTTTATGAGAGAGTGCCTTTGTCCTTCGGGACATCGAGGGGTGAGAGGCCCTAAGTTCCCTTCCTCCTTCGCAAGCCTCCCACCAATCTTCAAGCTTGGATGCCCCTAGAAACTCCACCTAGACGCCTAGCAAGAAGAGACTCCTCGACCACCATTCTCAACTCTTTCCCATCCCTTCTTACTTGCTTATTCCTTTCTCTTGATGTTTTCTAACCCTTCCCTTGGGTGCTCGCATGTCCTCCAGGTGCCACAGATAACGGAGTCGATCTTCCTTGCCCCCACGACCATCGAACAGAAAGTTAGCAAATCCATAGGGTTGAAGGATTGATCCTCTAGGCCGCATCCGCGAGAGTGAGTGAACTTGGCATCGGGCACATCAGAGTCTTCACGATTTGCATCGCTAATATCCTAAGTAGGTATTCATCTAAAGCTAAGTCCTACGGGGTTTCTTAATCCTAGGATCTTCTCAATATCTTTGTTTAGGGACTATCTTTGCTTGCTAGAAAGTTCTTGTCCTTATAAAATCCCTAGTTCCATTCTTAACTTGACTTCGGAAATCAGTACATCTCTTAAAACCTAAAACTCAAAAGAAAAATCATTTGCATATCCATCTCATCATTAGTATAGTCCTGCATCATCTTAGTCCCACATCAATGAAATTGATCACTTTGGTCTTTATAAAGAAGAAACTGGAAGTTTGTTGGACAATTTTTAGAGTTTTGGAGTTTGGCACATATTTCGAAATTGGCACAAATCAAGTGTCGACCCAAGTATCGACTTATGAAGGCAAGTATCGACACCACTGAAGACTAGCATGCAGAAACTCGGCTGGCATAACAAGTGTCGACTCATGTATCGACCTAAGTGTCAACTCACAGGTCGACTCACAGATCGACTCAAGGCTTTAGAATAGAAATGGATATAACATTATTTTTGGACTTCAATGAAGTGTTGACCCAAGTGTCGACTCATAGGTTGACTCATAGCGTGAGACGAGAAAGTTATAGAATAATATCATTCCTAAATTCTTTGTCAAGTACTGACTCAAGTGTTAACTCAAGTGTCGACTCACAAGTTCAACTATTGACTTATAGGTCGACTCATAGCTTGAGACCAGAAATGAAGCAAAACCATGAATTTCAAGAATTACACCTGGTGTTGATCTAAGTGTCGACTCAAGTGTTGACTCATAGGTCGACTCACAGGTTCTGACAATAGTAATGGCTATATTTTCAGAAGTTCAGAATTGATCCAAATGGTCCAAAATGGCTAGTTTCTATTCAACGATCACAAATATTATTTTGGAGGTTTTTCAGATATTTATCACTCACTAAACTCATTGAATACACAAGAGAGACACAAGAGACACAAGAGACAAATCTTGTCTTTTGAGAAAGCTATTAAAAAGATAATAGTGAGCTAAAAAGAAGATTCCAATTGTAAAAAGCCTTCATTCTTGCTATTGAGCCTTCAAATCAATATCCAAAATTATTCATGAAAAGTTTTCAAGAAGAAGAATATAACTCAAGCATTCAAGAAGAGCTTCTTTGACATTATTCTTGCTCTTTTGAGAGTTTTATTCTTGTGCTTAAAACTGTACATTTGGTTTTATTTGTTGTTACTAGTTTCAAGGCTATTGAAACTAGGGCTCAGGCCATTCCAAGCCATGAATTGGAATACAAGCCTAGGGTTGGCTTGTGGAAAAGGTTGTTGGTGAGCCTAAGTGAGAAAACCAATTGTGGATTTGAGTTGCGAGCCCTTGATAACAAGTTGGCTATAATCTTTGGTATATTATAGTAGAATTCTCAAGAGGTGGCTTGGGGAGTGGATGTAGGTGCATGGAGTACACTGAACCACTATAAACTTCTTGTATTTATGTGTGTGATTTACTTTCTCTTTACTCTTTCTAGCATTGTGGTGCGGACACCAGGGCTAACACCAGAGTTAACACCAGGGCCAGAAGAAATCGACAGGTCGAATCCATATCCCTATGGATCACCTGTGAATAAAGCTCTAAGCCCAAGCCCCAGATCACTTGTAAATATTTATCTTAAATTATTTTATTTTAGCCCAGTTGGGTTTAACCCTAAACCCCAATATATAAACCTTACATCAACCCTTTGAGTCAAACCCTATTTGCCAAGTTGAAATATTTGCTTAGTTGGTTATGCCTTTTGATCAAATTGGATTCCAATTGATCAAGTTGGGTTTTAAATTAGTTACAAGTGAGTCCTTGTAATTAGTTGGTTTAGTTTGTTGGTTAAGTCATTTTATTGAGTCCTGTAATACAAAAAGGGATCCAAGTCAAGACCCATGTGACTCCATGTGCCAACCCAATGCACCATGTGCCAACCTAACCAATTCTTGGCACCACCAACAACACAACCAACTCTTCACGTGCCACATCATCAAGTCAAGGATGCCTAAGCCACTTCACCATGTCACACTCCACTTCACCCATCCCGCATGGTCGGCCATATGAAAGAAAGTTGTCACGTTTTAAGAGGAGTAGAGGAGAAGGAGTCCAAGCCATAGCTAGCACCAAGAAGGAGTTTTGGTCGCCCATCCTTTTCATTTTTTTGTTGCCAAATCCAAGAAGAGTCGGCCAAGCCATCACAAGAGACTTCTATTCCAAGTGGATGCCCATCAAGGAGAAGATTCAAGGGATTTCTTTTTTCAGGAGTTCAAGGCAATCAAGATCCAAGAACTCAAGAATCCCACAAGAACTCTTGAGTTTTTCTTATCCAGATTGGAGAGCCCTCTAACATGCAAGTGCCCTCATCATTCATACTCTAGAGTCCACCTCTCATGGCCATTCAAGAAACAATCTTGGCCACTCATCATCACACATCACCCATCCACATCTTGGCACCCAAAATGGATGAAGATACCATGTTGTCGCCCACTTTGAAGAAGCCTATCTCTTGTTGTCGCCCAACATGAAGGGAGTTCAAGAACACCTCAAATCCAAGACTCCTCCAAGATGCCAAAAAAAAGATTCCATAGTCTTTGATGTCCAAGGGAAACAATCAATGGAGTTTCTTGCCCTTACTCTACTTGTAGATGGTCTATAAATAACACCATCACCCCTTTGTATTCATTCAATTCATGAAATAAATGTCATAGTTTCTCCCAAATCCCTTTGTTCTTTAAGAACATCACGGGGTGTGAGGCCTTATTTCCTTTGTTCTTCGAAGCATCACGGGGTGTGAGGCCCTAGTTATCCTATTTATCCAACCATTAGAAACCCTAGCTGCCTTCAAGCTTATTCCTCCTCTTTTCTATTCCTTTAAAATTCCTTTTTTTTTTCCATGCCATCTTACTGAGTGTTGTGACTGATTGCAGGTGATTGAGATCGGAAGTAATGGTGATCATTGCCTTGGAACCAGTTGAGTTGAAAATCGGAGCCCGAAGTTTGACTATCTGGTAGTCTTGCCGCAAGATCCTTGAGCGTCCAATCAGATCCATAACAAGAGTGATTATAATCTTCATTGGTAAAGTAAAAACCTTTTCCTAACTCTTTATATCTGATTCCTTGAAAGTTTTAAATCCTAGTTTATGGTGATTTCTTAATCACCAAGGTCCTTTCCTACTTAGATTTGTTAGATCAACATTGCGGGCTTGAAACTAGTTGACTAATTTTCTTTCAATTAATTGCTTTGAGTCTTCTTTCTGATAAATTCCAAAAAAATTAATTCTATCTAATCTCTGATAAATAGATCTAAAATTTAAGTAATTTAGTTTGCATATTTTGTCCCACATCAACTTTGGTATCAGAGCGGGTTAAAACTAGGGTTTAACTACTAGTTCTGAAATTTTTGCACATCTAGGTTTAGGCTGAAAATAAACTACATAAAAACCATCATAATAAAATATAAAAAATTATTAATTAATTTGATATTAATCCTCTATTAGTCTACTATCTAATCTCAGAAAAAAATCAATTTTTTTTTTATTGCATGTTTTCTAGTGGAAGGAAATCACGTCTCTTGAGCGGGTATACACAACTATACTGTCACAACCCATGGAGTAATGAGCTACGGCCGGATGTGATATCCAGAGATAAAAAAACTAAAATTGATTAGATTTGAAATTAATAATTAAATTTTTTTATTATTTTCTGTTATTTTAATTATTTTAGTTTCATTGCATATTAGGGTTTCATATCGTGTGATTGCATTATATTTAACCTAATCTTAAGGGCACTTCTACTATCTCAGATTAGGATAGGATTTCATCACCTATCTTGGGCCCAAAACAACCACTTTTGCATCGATCCTAATCCTAATTAAAATCAATTAGAAACTTAAAGCAGCTTAGGGACACCAACAAGGTCGGGTTCCAAGTATTCTACGAAAGCTGGTGCACCCAGTCCTTTGATTATCTCTTGAATCTGGTGTCTAAGGCTAGAGATCCAAAGGCAAATGCCCTAAGTGGACTCGTGGTTTTTAATTAGGACCCTGCAAGAGCAGGGGGAGCCTCCTACGACCCCACCTCTTACCTAGCCAGTGGACAGGGTAATTATTGAATTGGCTGTAAATTAAGCTAACCCATTCTGCTTGAGCTCTAGGTCTAGGATACTCTAGTTCGATTTTCTTATGTGATTGCATTGTATGTCTACTAGATGATGCGGGACCTAGGATGCATGCAGGTGATTTCTTTTTGTTTTTATGTTTTAAAGGATTTATCGATTCCCAAACTCAAACTAAGAATAGATCTAGATATTGGTATAATGACAAGAAACTCAAGCCTGCAAACGTGGACCCTAAATAGTGATAAGAAAGGACCCTGGGATGAGAAACCCTGGTAGGACTTAACTTTAAATCAATACCCTACTTAAGAGACTAGGGAGTGCAAACCTCTCAAAGCTCTGAAGTACCCGATGCTGAGTTCGCTCACACTCACGGATGCGGCTTGGAAGATTAAGCCCTGGACCCTGTGGATTCGTCGGCTTTTCGTCAGATGGTCCTGAAGGCAAGGAAGGCCAAATCCTTTATCTGTGGTACCTGAAGGGCCTGCGAGCAACCTAGAGATGAGTTAGAAAATAGCAAGAAGGAAGGGGAAGGCAAAGAAATAAGGGAGGGTGAAGAAAAGGTGGCGATCAAGGAAGGCTCTTCTTATTGGGCATCCAAGAGGATCTTCTAGGGGCATCCAAGCTTAGGAAGAAAGGTTGGTGGCTTGCGTAGGAAGAAGGTAACCAGGGCCTCTCATCCCTCGATGTCTTGAAGGACAAAGGCACACTCTCTCACAGAGTCCCAAGTCAAAGACAAGGGCTAGGAAGAAGAAACTTCAGAATTTTTTTTCATTCATCAATTATTTTTTACAAGAGGATTAGGGTCCTTTTTATAAGCACCCAAGTCCTCATTTGAACATTTGAATTCAATTTGAAAGAGGGGGTTATTAGACTTGATTTAGGGAGGAGAAAAGGGGTGCCCATTTGAATTTTGAATTTCTCCTCTCATGAAGCATGGCCGACCAACTTTTGAAATTGAAATCCTTTCATGAAGCTTGGCATCCAACTTTGAAATTTGAATCTCTTCTTGGCCAACCATGATGCTTGATCTTGGTAGCTTGATTTGGGGAGTGTTGTGTTGATATTGTCTACTTGGATCAAGGGGAGAATAATGGGTGTCCCATATTTGAATTTGAATTTTGTTTCATCTTGAACTTGGCCTCCCACGGTGCTTGGTGAAGTGGCACCTCCCATGCCATGTGTCATTGATGATGTGTGATGTGGGATGACTCTAAGACTGATGCAAAATAGTAAACTAATTTTTTAATAATTTTTTTAGACATTAACTCAGTGGCTAAAGACCCAAAAATAAGTAAAGAATCAGCATGATGACTTATAATGCTAGAAACTATCGTACCTGCAAAAACTCATGCAGAATAATAAATAGCCAAAACTCGAGAGTTGAGAAACTCCCGGTTTAGGATAGCATACCTGTCATCAGATCAGAAATCAAGAGGGGGAAGGCTTTTACCAGGCAGCGATTGTAGTTTCTTCCATGAAGAGATCTCTCAGCCTCTGGATGGCGCCTGGAAGAACAAGCCTTTGGTTCCCGAATCTGAAGGCGATCTGGACCCGGTCTGAAGAAAAGAAAGCCTCCTCTGGGGAGGGGAAATACCTCGGAGATCTACAAAATGTCAAGGTTAGGCACAAAATAGGTAAGCAATAAAATAAACAAAATATGGAAGAAAGAAAAACAAAAGAAAGGAAATTAGGGCTAGTAGGGTTGGCGACCTGGAGAAGGGAGACTCCTACTTTCACGGATGGCTTCAGGGCTCCTTCTCAAAGGAGTGGCTGATGTCAAGATGACTGATTTGCTGCTTGGGCATGGAGAGCAGCAAGGGTAGTGGTCGGCCAACACAAGAACAAAGAACCAAAATCAAAACCAAAAATTAAAGAACACAAGACACCTGTCTCAAAATAATTCAGCAAAGTTTTAATTCATAAGAGTTGATTGATTACAAGAGAAGGAGGGGTGGGGTATTTATAGAGTCCCATGCCCTCTCTTAAAAGGATTACAAGTCTTCTCCTAGTTAGAACAGGTTTACACAATTTAAGTAGGAGAAAGACTACAAAATCAACCTAGAACTAGGATTACAAGGTTGGCTAGAATAAGAACTTGATTTCCCCCTTCCACTTGAATTCTTCTTCTTAGCTTGGACCAAGTCAACCTCAAGGATGTGTTGGGCTTCATGAGGGGCAGCAAGGGCTGGCCAAAAAGGCTTGGGAGCATGGGCTTTGGGCCCTGGAAACTGGGATGGCCTGGTAGCGGGAATATTCCTTGGAATCTTACTTCTTAAGGGCTTGGGCTTGGTGCTTGGATAGATTTCTCTTGGGCTGGGGTGCAGATGGGCCTCTGGATTCATGATGTGATTGGTCTGGAAATATACTCTGGTATCTGGAGGGGAATCTGGGCATCTGGAGAGCATCTGGAGGGCATATGGGCATCATGCAGGAATCTTGGACCCTGGGGTGGCATACAAAGTCCAATTGGCTAAAGTGGGAGCTTCTGGCTCCTGGATGAGGTATGGTAAAACTCCAAAATAGGGTAAACTCCCCTCTTTTACAGAATTTGATTGATACTGGACTCATACTAAAATACAGGACTCGATAGACTAACTAGAGTTGAGGGATCAACTAGTCTCAACTTATTATAGGACTCAATCTTACTTGCTTACAAAATTGACACACATGACTAAGGTTCTAAAAAAAAATTCTAATCAGTAAGCCATATGGGATCCAGTGATCCGTGTTTGATCCTGGTGTCCCTCCCAATTCTCCCGGGGTGGGAGGAACTCGACCCCGTCGAGTAAGGATCAATTTGGCTCTCAAGGAGGGTCTGGGTTGAGGCGTGGCAAATCCTCACCAGTGCTTCACAAATCCTTAGATTCTGGTTGACCTTGCCATCTGACCAAATAAGATGGTGATGGGGAACTAATATGCATGCAATTTTTTATGTATATTTTACATGTTGAGTGGTGCGGGCACCAGACTCATAAGAAGACTTCAGAGCTCCATTTGGATCTCTGATTGACATTGCCCGAGAAATTAGGGTTTGTAATAAAGGTTGACCTGGTCAACCAGTTTATTTATTTTTATTTATTTCTTGAGTCACCATTTAAATTTTGTTGAGTCATGTTGACTCGGTGCAAGTCCCGATGTGGTTTCAATTTTATCCAAAATGGTGCCGCAATTGTCTTCCAATCAAATCAAGGTCCAAAATGGTGCCACATTTGTCTTCCAATCAAATCAAGGTCCAAGCAAGTGGAGGCCACACTCCAAGCCACATGCCCAGCCACACTCCGAGCACATGCCAGGGTCCAGGAGGTGCACAGAGGCATCCCAGTGTCATGGTCCCCACATCCAAAGAAGAAAAAAATCAAATTGGAAGCCAATTTAAAGGAGGCGCCCATACCTGCCAATTTTGTCTAAGCAAAGAAGGAAAGGGACTCTCTTGGAGAAAAAATCGAAGAAGGACATCCAACCTACTCCTAATTGAAGTTCAAATCAAAATCAAAGAGCTTAACTTGGAGTGGAAGAAAAGAAGAAATGCCATAAGGAGAAGAGGACTCCAAATCCAAATCCAACTCCAAAGAAGGCGCCATAAAATTTCCCAAAAAAAATCCTTTATGGCCGTCCCAAATTTTTTGAATTCTTGGTCGGCCAAGAGAGGAGGTTTTTACCTAATCTAGAGGTTGAGGAGGAGGATTTAGTCTCACATGGGAATTTGCACAAACTTGGAGAAAATTTTAGGTATATATAATAGACCTCTCTTTGTAACTTTAGAAAATCAATGAAGAAAAAATTATTTTGCTATTCTCTTGTGTTGAGTAACCTAGGTTTCTCTTCTTCCGCACTATTCTAAGTGTTGAGCTCCGTGAGGGGGTAATCCGGGTTCCATTGGAGCCTTGAGGAGGTGAGAGATCTCCATCTTTATCCAAAACCCTAGGTTAGCCACTTAAAAATCCAAAACCCTAGCCGCCCTTCATTATTTTCAATCCATCGAACCCTAGCTCCTTCCATCTCCCACGGCCTCTCTCTCTCTACAAGTCCAGGCCATCCACCTTCATCCAGATCCAGTCCGGCTACTTCAGATCCAGAGCAAGTTCCAAGGAAAATCACATCAGCTTCCAGGAGAATCCAGTTTTCAGCAATTTCAATCTTCAAGTTCATCAACCTGATAAATTTTTCCCTTGACTCTCTGATTCCATCAATTGTTTTTCTTCTCTTCCAGATCTTGAGTTCAGGAGAAGCCAACCCGCCAAAGGACCAGTATTGGAGGATCCATTGCGAAGATATCTGAATCCGAGGATCCAACAATCTGCTCGGGAGAGTTCTTCCACCAAAATCTGTGAAGATCATTGTCTGGTTAGGTAAACCATCTCTTCTCTTTATTTCTGTTCTGTTGAAAGTTCGGAGCGAAACCCTAGGTCTGGGAGTTTCTCAACCCTAGCGATCCGTTGCTTCTGAACTACTCTGATAGTTTAGTTTCCTTAAAATTGTGCTTTCAATTATCATATTAGTATCTTTCAATGTTAGGTTAACTTTTCTTTGATTTGAAGCCAACTTCTACAAACATATAAAAACAACAAAAAAATTAGTTAATCTTAATTTACTTTCGCATCGCATCCCTTTATTTGTTCTGCATCATTTTTGGTATCAGAGCTTCCATACTGCATCATTTTTGGTATCAGAGCTTCCGTACTGCATCATTTTTGGTATCAGAGCCCAGTCTAGGGGTTCTGATTTGCTTGCTTGCTTGTTTTGATTGTTTTATCTTTTTTATTGTCTGCTCGCACAAGTAGACTCCCAGGACGTCCGGTCCTAGGAACTAAGTGAGGCGCAAGCTCCTCCTCCCATTCCACGGGGTGTTCTAGGGCGTGTAGGGGATCCATTGGTTATAACTTCGTAGCTAGCAGGATTATAAACGGGAAGACAATCTAGTTGCAGCCCATAATTTCCCTGTTGTCTGAATTATTTCTCCCTGCATAAAACTCTGAATTGCATGATTTTGCTTCGTTGAAACCAGTATAATTAAACCTATTTTCCATAATTGTTCTGTGTGATTTATTGGTTTCGGTTAAAATTTGAGCATTAAAATACAACAACTCTGTTTTTTTGTGTTCTGCAATTCAATTCTTTTTGGAGTGATCATCTCATAATTACTTAAGGGCAATTGAGCATCTAAGATAAGGGGAGGAGTTGATTACCTCTCCTTAGCCCAGCCCAAAACCACCATCCAATCATTCGAACCTAGACCTAATTTAAAAATTAGTTAGACCTAATTTGCCCTAGTGGGGCTAGGGACACCAATTGGTCGGGTCTAGGCTAGTGTTGAGTCAGTTTGCCGAGTTATTCTATGTGTGCTTAGCACTCAGTGTCTAGAACGGTGGTTCAGGGACCCTTCCGAAGGGTTGGGTGCTGGTCCGCCTACCTGGCCAATCACTGATGGTGTCTAGATTGGCAATCAGGGACCTAACACTCCCCTTACACCTGCCTGGCTGAGTCATGAGTTATACAGGCTAGCTTGCCACTCTGATTGGGCATCTAGTTTGGACTCTAGTCTAGTGTCAGTAGTCGATAGTCTAGTCTATTTTGGTTGCTTGCTGACTCATCATGTCTACCAGAAACGGATTGTGCCAGTGCCATATCAACCTGGTCAAACCCAACCTGATTTAGAGGCCATGATCAGAACTCTTACTGAAGTATGGCTAAAATGAATCAGGATATGACAAACACGTGGCCCAGTTTAGCACACAAATTCATGAGGATCTTACCCAACTTAGGGACCGAGTCCAAATACTTGAAGAAACCTAGACATCGGAATTGGACTCCTGATCCCGATTTTAATGTGCCTCAACCTCACCCACATCAGGAGCCTAGAAGGCCTTTATATAGAGATCCTGAACTAATCATAGGAGGCCTGACCCAGAGCCTGAAGATAGAGATGATAGGTTCATCAGGAGCATCAAATTAGATGCACCCACTTTTGATGGTAGTCTGAACCCTAAGGTGTATTCTGATGGGAGGGTGAGATGGACCAATACTTAGGAGTGGTATGCTATGTCTGAGGAGAGGAAATACAAGTTTGCCAAGATGAAATTAGTGCGTCAAGCTAGGTTATTCTACTGGGGGGAACATTGAGCTAACCACTAGGAGACGGAATGTTGAGCCCATAACCACTTGGCAGGGTTATGAAAGAAAAACTGAGAGATAAATACTACCCATTTCATACCAGCAAAACCTGTTAGACCAATGGCAAAACTTGAAACAAGGAAACCGATCTGTCTCAGACTACATAGCTACTTTTGATGAATACCTAATGAGATGTGATGTGAGTGAAGCCACGAAGTCACTTTGTCTAGATTTAGGGCTGGACTGAGGGAAGATATCAAGAGAGAACTATTTCTGAGAGAGGTTACTGATCTAGACCAAGCCTACCAAATTGCACTGAACACTGAGAAATTTCAGAGAGGACATATTCCTTCTAGGGTTAGTGCCCCAATCCCAAGGAATAGACCTAGCAAGTTATCCCTAGTAAACCTTTTCAGGTACTTCTACCCCTAGGCCAATGGACAAAGGTAAGGCACCTGACACCCAGAGAACCCCTAGTTCAAATATCACCTGTTTTAAGTGTCAGAAACCAGGTCACATTTCCAGTCAGTGTACTGCCATAGCCTGTTTCAAGTGTCATAAGGTAGGTCATGTTGCTAGCCAGTGCCCACGGAGATCCCTTTACATAGAAGAGGGAGAGAATGATAATTCCGAGCCCAGTGAGGATTTGAAGAAGAATTTATGAGGCCGGAATGAATTGGTTGAGGAGTATGAAGGAGAGGAGGAACCCAATGAATCTGACCAATTAGGAGTTGTAAGATGCATCCTATCCCAGAATCTAGTTCAAGAGGATTGGCGTAGGACTAACATCCTAGACTTTTCTTAAATTAGGGGATAAGGTATGTAAGATCATCATAGATAGTGGGAGCTGTGTAAATGCCATCTCTACTAGCACTGTCAAGATGTTAGGCTTAATCCCAGTTCCCCATCCCAACCCCTATAAGGTTTCTGGGTAGATTCTACCTCCATACCCATCCAGTCTAGATGTCAAGTCCAAATCCAAATGCAATCTTATCACAAAAAGATTTGGTGCGATGTCTTACCCATGGGGGTGAGCAGTATAATTCTCGGAAGACCTTGGTTGTATGATCATGATGCCACCCTCTTAGGAAAATCCAATACCTGTGTCTTTAGTTTCAATGGGAAGAAGATTACGATCCATTCAGTTCCCCCTACGGACAAGGTAACTAAAGGAGCCGGTAAGGTTAAGGAGATGAAAACTGGAGTGAACCTAATCAGTGCTAAGGATCTAGAACAAGAAATTCATAGTGGTTCACCATCTGGATGTTGACTGCTAAGGAACTTAGAACTTCGGAACCCTCAGAGCCTCCTCAAGAAGTTAAACCTGTGTTAAAAGAATTTGAGGATGTCTTTCCCGAGGATTTGCCATACCACCTTCACCTCTTAGGGATATCCAGCATGCCATAGATCCAATCCCAGGAGCGACTTTGCCTAACTTGCCCCATTACAGGATGAATCCATCTGAGCATGAAGAACTGCAAAAGCAGGTTGGAGAATTATTGAGGAAGGGGTTTATTAGAGAAAGTCTTAGCCCTTGTGCAGTCCCAGCCTTACTGACCCCAAAGAAAGATGGCACGTGGAGGATGTGTGTTGACAGTCGTGCCATCAATAAAATTACAATCAAATATAGGTTTCCCATCCCTAGACTAGATGACATGCTTGATATGATGGCTGGTGCAATGGTTTTTTCTAAGATTGATCTCAGAAGCGGCTATATCAGGTTAGGATTAGACCCGGGGATGAATGGAAAACTGCTTTCAAAACTAAGGATGGTCTTTATGAATGGGTTGTTATGCCTTTTGGGTTGTCCAATGCCCCTAGTACTTTCATGAGAATTATGACCCAGGTACTTAGAGCTTTCATAGGAAAAATTGTGGTGGTCTATTTTGATGACATCCTGATCTATAGTAAGACCCCAGCAGATCACCTAGGCCACCTTAGAGCAGTCTGCCAAGTTTTGAGGAATGATAGACTCTACGGTAATCTTAAGAAGTGTGAATTCATGACTAGTAGAGTTATCTTTCTTGGTTTTGTAGTAACCCCTGACGGCGTGGCGGCCGATCCTGAGAAGATTAGGTCCATAGTAGACTGGCCAGAGCCAACCAATGTGCATGAAGTTAGAAGTTTCCACGGCTTGGCTACCTTCTATAGGCGATTCATCAAGGGGTTTAGTACTTTAGCTGCTCCTATCACTGATTGTATTAGGAAGGGAGAATTTCATTGGACTAAGTCAGCCCATAAGGCCTTCCTAGATCTTAAGGATAAAATGACCCAGGCACCCATTCTGAGATTACCCGATTTTTCTAAAGTATTTGAGGTTGCCTGTGATGCTTCAGGTGTAGGAATAGGTGGAGTCCTAAGCCAAGAGAATCATCCCATAGCATTCTTTAGTGAAAAACTTAATGATGCTAAGCTTAGGTATTCTACCTATGATAAGGAATTTTATGCGGTGGTGCAAGCTTTGCGTTACTGGAGACATTATTTTCTACCGCAGAATTTGTACTATTTTCGGACCATGAGGCTCTTAGATTTCTGAACTCCCAAAAGAAGCTTAACCTAGGCATGCTAAGTGGGTAGAATATATCCAGTCCTATACTTTTGTCCTGAAACATAAGGCTGGAGTTGAGAATAAGGTAGCTGATGCCCTTAGTCGCCGATCTCTGTTATTAACTTCTGTTAGAACTGAGGTCATAGGGTTTAAGCAAATCAAAGAGGAATATGAGTCTTGTCCGGTTTCATAACTGTGTATCAGGATCTAGTTCAAGGACCATCTAGTAATCACCAGGATTATACCCTTGTCGATGGTTTTTTGTTCTTCAAAAATAGGCTTTGCATCCCTAGAACTTCTCTTATAGAATTTTTGATTTGGGAAATCCATGCTGGAGGTTTAGCCGGCCATTTTGGAAAAGACAAGACCATTCTAGCTATTGAAGACCACTTTTTCTGGCCTAGCTTGAAAAGGGATGTAGCTAATATTGTAGCTAGATGTCGAACCTGCGCTGTTGCCAAACAGCGAAAACAAAACACTGGCCTTTATACCCCACTCCCTGTCCCAGATCGTCCTTGGCAAGATGTGAGTATGGATTTTGTGTTAGGTTTACCTAAGACCCAGAGGAGACATGATTCTATCTATGTCATAGTCGACCGATTCTCTAAAATGGCCCACTTCTTGCCTTGTTCCCAAACTTTGATGCGTCTAAGGTAGCCACACTTTTCTTCAATGAGATAGTTAGACTCCATGGCCTACCTAAGACAATCATTTCAGATAGGGATGTCCGGTTCACCAGTTACTTTGGAAGACCCTTTGGCATAAGTTAGGGACAAAACTTAAGTTTTCAACTGCCTATCATCCCCAAACTGATGGCCAAACTGGAGTAGTGAACCGTAGCCTAGGAAATCTGCTGAGATGTCTTGTTGGTGAAAACACCAGAAATTGGGATTTATACCTACCAAGGGCAGAATTTGCGTACAATGACTCGGTCAATAGGTCTACGGGTAAGAGTCCATTTGAAATTATACATGGGTACAAACCTCACACACCTCTTGACCTAGTCCCTTTACCTGTCCACACTCGAGTCTCCGAGTCTGCTGAGAATTTTGCACAGCATGTGAAAGACTTGCATAAAGAAATTCATGCCAAAATAATTTAAGTAATGAAACTTATAAGAAGTTGGCTGATACTCAAAGCGAGTCAAATCTTTTGTTGAGGGAGACTATGTGATGATTAGGTTAAGGCCTGAACGGTTTCCTCCTGGAACCGTTAGAAAGTTACATGCTAGAGGAGCTAGACCATTTAGAGTGGTAAAGAGAGTAGGATCCAATGCCTATGTGCTCGAGTTGCCTCCAGAACTAGGCATTAGCTCTACTTTCAACATTACAGACTTAGTAGAGTACAGGGAGCCAGCTGTGATTCCTAGTGAGCCTTTTGAGCCTAACCCTATCATTGAGAGTGATCCCGACCTGTGTGTCCACCAACAAACTGGCCTGTGAGGAAAGAGCAGATTGAAAAGATCCTGGATGATCAGGTTATCTCTACTCGTAATCGAGGATACCAAAGGTACCTGGTCCGCTGGCAAGGAAGGCCAGATTCTGATGACTCTTGGATCTCCCGAGAAGAATTACAAGAATTGGACCCAGACCTCTTGGAGAGATACCAGAGCCAACTTGAGCCTTACTCGACAGGGTCGAGTTCCTCCCACCCCGGGAGAATTGGTGCGGGCACCAGACTCATAAGAAGACTTCAGAGCTCCATTTGGATCTCTGATTGACATTGCCCGAGAAATTAGGGTTTGTAATAAAGGTTGACCTGGTCAACCAGTTTATTTATTTTATTTATTTCTTGAGTCACCATTTAAATTTTGTTGAGTCATGTTGACTCGGTGCAAGTCCCGATGTGTTTCAATTTATCCAAAATGGTGCCGTAATTGTCTTCCAATCAAATCAAGGTCCAAAATGGTGCCACATTTGTCTTCCAATCAAATCAAGGTCCAAGCAAGTGGAGGCCACACTCCAAGCCACACGCCCAGCCACACTCCGAGCACACGCCAGGGTCCAGGAGGCACCACAGAGGCATCCCAGTGTCATGGTCCCCACATCCAAAGAAGAAAAAAATCAAATTGGAAGCTAATTAAAGGAGGCGCCCATACCTGCCAATTTTGTCTAAGCAAAGAAGGAAAGGGACTTCTCTTGGAGAAAAAATCAAAGAAGGACATCCAACCTACTCCTAATTGAAGTTCAAATCAAAATCAAAGAGCTTAACTTGGAGTGGAAGAAAAGAAGAAATGCCATAAGGAGAAGAGGACTCCAATCCAAATCCAACTCCAAAGAAGGCGCCATAAAATTTCCAAAATAAAATCCTTTATGGCCGTCCCAATTTTTTGAATTCTTGGTCGGCCAAGAGAGGAGGTTTTCTACCTAATCTAGAGGTTGGAGGAGTTTAGTCGCACATGGGAATTTGTACATACTTGGAGAAAATTTTAGGTCTATATAATAGACCTCTCTTTGTAACTTTAGAAAATCAATGAAGAAAAATTATTTTGCTATTCTCTTGTGTTGAGTAACCTAGGTTTCTCTTCTTCTGCACTATTCTAAGTGTTGAGCTCCGTGAGGGGGTAATCCGGGTTCCATTGAAGCCTTGAGGAGGTGAGAGATCTCCATCTTTATCCAAAACCCTAGGTTAGCCACTTAAAAATCCAAAACCCTAGCCGCCCTTCATTATTTTCAATCCATCGAACCCTAGCTCCTTCCATCTCCCACGGCCCTCTCTCTCTACAAGTCCAGGCCGTCCACCTTCATCCAGATCCAGTCGGCTACTTCAGATCCAGAGCAAGTTCCAAGGAAAATCACATCAACTTCCAAGAGAATCCAGTTTTCAGCAATTTCAATCTTCAAGTTCATCAACCTGGTAAATTTTTCCCTTGACTCTCTGATTCCATCAATTATTTTTTTCTCTTCCAGATCTTGAGTTCAGGAGAAGCCAACCCGCCAAAGGACCAGTATTGGAGGATCCATTGCGAAGATATCTGAATCCGAGGATCCAACAATCTGCTCGGGAGAGTTCTTCCACCAAAATCTGTGAAGATCATTGTCTGGTTAGGTAAACCATCTCTTCTCTTTATTTCTGTTCTGTTGAAAGTTTGGAGCGAAACCCTAGGTCTGGGAGTTTCTCAACCCCCAGCGATCCGTTGCTTCTGAACTACTCTGATAGTTTAGTTTCCTTAAATTGTGCTTTCAATTATCATATTAGTATCTTTCAATGTTAGGTTAACTTTTCTTTGATTTGAAGCCAACTTCTACAAAATATAAAAACAACAAAAAATTAGTTAATCTTAATTTACTTCCGCATCGCATCCCTTTATTTGTTCTGCATCATTTTTGGTATCAGAGCTTCCGTACTGCATCATTGAGTTAGGTGATTAATTCTCAAATTTCAAATCAAAATTATTTGTAGGGAATTTTGTATGAATTTTTGAAGATCAGCATGCAGATTAGGACCTAGAAAAGTAGCAAAGAAGGACCGCCGGGGCTGAGAAGCCTCGGTTAGGGCAAGTTCTCTACAATAAAATACTGGAGGTAGAGGGGGTGTACCTGACAAGTCTGTGAAGATTGCAGCGAAGGGGTCTCTCGTTCCTCGATGGATGCGGCCTGGAAAACCGAGCCAAAGACCCGCGGATACCTGGCTTTCGGCTCGGTGATCCGATTGAGGCTTGGCTGGAGTCGTTGGATTCGTAGGAACTCAGGGACCTGCAAACGACCTGTTAGGGGTTAGAAAGCTCACAAAGGAACAAGAAAACAAAGTAAAAATAGCAAGGGAAGGCTTCTTTTGGAGTGGGCATCCAGGGATCTGGAGGGTTTTTTGGCAGCAGGAAGATGATTGCAAACACCGGGAAGAAGAACTCTCACAAACCCCTTTATGCACACAGCAGGGTATCACACCACTCAATAGAAGAACTCAAGGTTTTCATTCATCAAAAATTCTCCTCATACAAGAGGCTAGGGTCCCTTAAATAGACCCTTAACCTTGGGCTCAAGTAAGGGTACATAAGTCTTACATAAGAATCCTTTTCCCTCTCAAACCCTAGCTAGAAAATAAGGAAATATTAGGTAGAAAAATCCCTAAAACTCTCTTGACTTGGTCAACACTCCAAGTATGCCTAGGGGGGCGTGTTGGGCTTCTAGGAGCAGCAAGGGGCCGGCCCAAAGGGGCCCGGGTGCATGGGTTTGGGCCTCTGGAAGCTGGGGTGGCCTGGTAGCCAGGTTGCAGGAATATTCCCTGGTATCTTGCTTCTTAGGGGCTTGGGCTTGGCACCTGGGCTTGATTTATTTGGGCTAGGATGTAGATGGACCTCTAAAATCATGGATGCCTTGGTATATGAATATATTTTGGCATCTGGAAGGGAATCTGGGCATCTGGAGGGCATCTGCAAGAAATCAGGGTTTTCTGAATTTTCCTCCTGGGGTCTTCAAATCTTCAAGGGTTGGACTTGGGCTATACTTCCATTTCTTCAATCTAGTTGGACTTGGTCTTCACATGTATGATATTGTCTTGAGTCTTCAGTATGCTTGGACAGGACTCAAAAAAATAAAATTAGCTCAACATGAGCTGACTAGCATTGGACTGAACTAGCTCAACATGAGCTGACTAGTACAGAACTGAAATAATAACTAAAAATACTCAAATAAAAACTAAAATAGACTCATATGAGCTAAGCTCTTATTAGATGGACTCATAAATTATTGATCAATTTACAGAGGGTTGAAAAAGCCTCTGTCTTATTCTGGTGCCTCAGGTGTCCCCACAATTCTCCCGGGGTGGGAGGAACTCGACCCTGTCGAGTGAAGGTCAGACTGGCTCACATATCTCTCGAGAAGGTCTGGGTTGAGGCGTTGCAAGTCCTCTCGAGAAATCCACGAATTGTCCGACTCTGGCCGGCCTTGCCATCGGACCAGGAAGCGTTGATAGTCATGGCCCTGGGTCGTGATGGCTTGATTGTCCAGGATACGCTCGATCCGTTCTCCTCTCTCAGGCCAAATTTATTTGTGGACACTCTAGGTTAGGGTCACTCACAATGAAAAGGAATAGGTCCAAAGGCCTCACTAGGTAGCGCTGCCGGTTCCCTATACTAAACCAGGTCTGTAATATTGAAGGTAGAACTAATGCCCAAATCCGAAGGCAAGTCTAACACCTAGGCATTTGATCCAACCTTCTCTATCACTTTAAAAGGTCCGGCTCTGCGAGCATGAAGCTTCTTTAGGCCTAGCCTAACCAAGATAAAATCCACTACATCAAATTTTTTGAGCCATCTTCGGGAATTTTAGCCAGTTGTTTTAACATTAGTGCGGGTGGTGAACATGCTAGGCACAATCAGACTCCTAACAAGGATATGCAAAGGACTCAAACCTACACCTAGCAGACTCGACTAAAGAGTTTATTAGGTCTAACTACCACTGGGCATGGGGCATGAGTCGTGGTTGATGGATGACATGCAGAAGAAATTTGCTAGTAAGTCCTAATAAGTGCCAGAGGGTCTGCCAAAGTAGGTAGCAAACGGGATGGGCTCTATGGATCCTTGCAACCTAGTAACATCAACAAAATGTAACCTAATAGTTCTAGACACATGAGAAAACTCAGGAAAGGGTAGAAAATAGGAAGTGGGTTCAGAATTCTCTGGTAGGGTGGAGAAAAAGGTTCTGGTTAGTTGGATAAAGTAGAATCAAGAAGGCATGTCAGGGACTAATCCAAGACTAATGAGGTTACCTTATGGGGTTGCGATATACTACGGGGTTTGTATAATGGAAGGATGGGTTATTATCTCAGGAAAGAGGTCCTTAATGGGAACTAAGAGGAGACTCATCCGAGGGTACTGATTCAAAGAGATCAGGTCATTAATAAATTCTTCTGGTTCTTGTATTTTAGGACTAGATTCTATAATTTGGCTCTCCTCTATGGTTTCCTCAGGTAAGGCTCTAGTAGCAGTACCTAGGTTCTCTTCCTCTATTTGTTCTTCCATTATAGCTTTAGGTTGGATATGGTCAAGGTCACTAGCTCTGGGTTGGTTTCTACCTGGGCATCTACTGGGTCAGCTAATTCTAGGTCTACTAAAGGTGTCTCCTCTTCTCCCTCATACTCATCCACTAGGCTCACATCAGCTTCATACATTTTCGCGTTAATGTAAGCCTTGTGAATCTCAGGAATGGTTGGAGAAGGTCGGCTAGCAGGAATGGTTAGGTTCTGGTCTCTGATTATGGGTACTACTAGTAGGTTCAGGTTGTATAAGGGGTAGTGGCTCACTACTGGGTTCGTATTTAGGGATACTAATCCAATGGGGTTCAAGTTGACTAGGGGAAGCATGACTAGTACTAGGTTGATACTTAGGGGTTATGGTTCTCTAGGCTCATAGGACAAGGGTGCAGATCTATGGGTCATGGATTATAGGATCTGGGGTCATAGCATTTTGGGTCAGCTCTATGATCAGGTTCTAAGGATAGATCATGGTATGGGGTCCTCCTGAGGTTGGGCTCCCTATATGGGTCAGGATATTGGGTCCTCCTAGGGTTGGACTCCCTATATGGGTCAGAATACTGGGTTCTCCTAGGGTTGGACTCCCTATATGGGTCAGAATATTGGGTTCTCCTAGGGTTGGATGCCCTATATGGGTCAGAATTTTGGTGTTGTGTCTACTAGGCTTATAGGGTGTGGGTGCATAGGATTTATGATCATGGGATCTAGAGTCATAAGATCTAGGTTCATAGGTTCTGGATTCATAGGTCTCGGTTCATAGGATTGGAGTCATAAGATTTATAGGTTGTGGGTATATACTAGGCTTAGAGGATGTGGGTAAATAGGATCTATCTTCCTGGTCTACAAAATCCTGATTGGGTCTTCTAGGACTAACCTTAGGGATTGGGTCAGGATGATGGGCTCTCCTAGGTTCAGCCTCAAGGTATGGATCAGGGTTTGGGGTCCTCCTAGGTTGAGGGGAATCAGGATCTGGCTCAGAATGTGATCCATGGTTTTTTTTCTGGGGTCCCTACCCGGACTTTTAACTGATCAAACCTATTGGCAAGATGGTCAATTCTATCATTGGTTTGAATATGAAACTGAGTAACTGGGTCATCTGGGTAGTTATCTGGGTAGTTATGTGGGTAGCCATTTGGGCCATTTGATCAGCTAGGGCTTTTATTTGAGATTGTAAATTTTCCATGGGTTCAGACATTTGTGAAGGAGGTGGGATATGAAACTCCTGATCTAGTGCTCATGCAAGACTCGATCAGACCGACTATAGCTGACTAGACCTAGAGTCCAAACTAGATGCTCAATCAGGGTCAAACTAGCCTATAGTAACCCTGTACTCAGCCAGGCAGGTGTAGGGGAGTGTTAGGTCCCTGATTGCCAATCCTAGACACCAATCAGAGATTGGCCAGGTAGGTGGACCAGCACACAAGCCCTTCGGGATTGAATCCCAAAACTACCGTTCTAGACACTGAGCATAAGGCACACACAGGTTAACTTGACACAGTGATCTAACACTAGCCCGGACCCGACCAGTTGGTGTCCCTAGCCCACTAGGGCAAATTAAGTCTAGTTAATTTTAGGTTAAGGCTTGGGACCAAATGCAAGAGATGTGGTTTTTGGCTAAGGAGAGTTATCAACTCCTCTCCCCATCTGATATAGCAAGAGTGCCCTTAAAAGTAAATTATGCAATGATAGCAGGCAGATGAGGATGCAAATTAGGGTTAAATGTTTTTGGTAATTTTGGAGAATATGTAATTAAATTTTTTTTTTTTGTATTTTCTTAAATAGAAGAAAACTTGCAAATCATGGCCTAATATGCTAGAAATATACTAAAATTAAAAGATATGTAAAAGATGCTAAACAAAACCCTAAAACTCCAAACTTGCCTTGCTGAAAAAACAGAGCCGAAAATTTGCAGGATCTATTTCGGCTATCAGAAAATTCACAGGACATAATAAAATCTATAAAAAATTTTCAAATACTGTGAATTATGATGAATCCACGAAATAAATTTCATAATTTTTAAGGTTTTAACAGGAATAAATAATTAAAATAACAGAGTATATACGGACTAAAAAATTGTAGAAAACAAGCCCTAATCTAAGCTCTGATACCAAATGATGAGGAACTAATATGCATGCAATTTTTTTTGTATGTTTTACATGTTGAGTTAGGTGATTAATTCTCAAATTTCAAATCAAAATTTTTGTAGGGAATTTTGTATGATTTTTGAAAATCAGCATGCAGATTAGGACCTAGAAAGTAGCAAAGAAGGACTGCCGGGCTGAGAAGCCTCGGTTAGGGCAAGTTCTCCTACAATAAACTACTGGAGGTAGAGGGGTGTACCTGACAATGTCTGTGAAGATCGCAGCGAAGGGGTCTCTCGTTCCTCGATGGATGCGGCCTGGAAACCGAGCCAAGACCAGCGGATACCCCGCTTTCTGCTCGGTGATCCGATTGAGGCTTAGCTGGAGTCGTTGGATTCGTAGGAACTCAGGGACCTGCAAACGACCTGTCAGGGGTTAGAAAGCTCACAAAGAACAAGAAAACAAAGTAAAAACAGCAAGGGAAGGCTTCTTTTAGAGTGGGCGTCCAGGGATCTGGAGGGTTTTTTGGCAGCAGGAAGATGATTGCAAACACCGGGAAGAAGAACTCTCACAACCCCTTTATGCACACAGCAGGGTATCACACACCACTCAATAGAAGAACTCAAGGTTTTCATTCATCAAAATTCTCCTCATACAAGAGGCTAGGGTCCCTTAAATAGACCCTTAACCTTGGGCTCCAAGTAAGGTACATAGTCTTTACATAAGAATCCTTTTCCCTCTCAAACCCTAGCTAGAAAATAAGAAAATATTAGGTAGAAAAATCCCTAAAATTCTCTTGACTTGGTCAACACTCCAAGGATGCCTAGGGGGGCGTGTTGGGCTTCTAGGAGCAGCAAGGGGCCGGCCCAAAGGGGCCCGGGTGCATGGGTTGGGTCTCTGGAAGCTGGGGTGGCCTGGTAGCTAGGTAGCAGGAATATTCCCTGGTATCTTGCTTCTTAGGGGCTTGGGCTTGGCACCTGGGCTTGATTTATTTGGGCTAGGATGTAGATGGACCTCTAAAATCATGGATGCCTTGGTATATGAATATATTTGGCATCTGAAAGGGAATCTGGGCATCTGGAGGGCATCTGCAAGAAATCAGGGTTTTCTGAATTTTCCTCTTGGGGTCTTCAAATCTTCAAGCTGGGTTGGACTTGGGCTATACTTCTATTTCTTCAATCTAGTTGGACTTGGTCTTTACTTGTATGATATTATCTTGAGTCTTCAGTATGCTTGGACAGGACTCAAAAAATAAATTAGCTCACATGAGCTGACTAGCATTGGACTGAACTAGCTCAACATGAGCTGACTAGTACAGAACTGAAATAACAACTAAAAATACTCAAATAAAAACTAAAATAGACTCAGATGAGCTAAGCTCTTATTATAGATGGACTCATAAATTATTGATCAATTTACAGAGGGTTGAAAAAGCCTCTGTCTTATTCTGGTGCCTCAGGTGTCCCCACCAGATGGGTTTCGGGTCTCCGCCCACCTGCGGCCGTGCCGCCCTGCGCCGCCATCGGCCTGCTGCCCGCCGCCATCCCTGCCGCTCGCCGACCCCGCCCGGCCCTCGGCCTGGTCCGTCGCCGCCCACACCCGTGGGAAGACGAACGGATGCAGGAGGCATCCGTCCGTCTCGTGCGCCCGCGTGACGCCACCGCCGTGCCGCCCTACACCGCCACCGCCTGCTGCCCGCCGCCGTCCCCACCGCCCACCAGCCCCTGCCCAGCCGTCGGCCCGGTCCGTCGTCACCCACGCCCGTGGGAAGATGAACGGATGTGGGAGGCGTCCGTCCGTCCCGTGCACCCGCGTGACACCACCGTCGTGCCACCTTGCACCGCCATCGGCCTGCTGCCCGCCACCGGCCTGCTGCCGCCGCCGTCCCCACCACCCACCGGCCCTCGCCCGGCCACCGGTGGGGTCCGTCACTGCCCATGCCCGTGGGAAGATGAACGGACGCTCGTGCGTGCCATGCGGTCGTCCCACTCCTCTCCTGCGCCGCCGTCCGCACCTGGCCGCCGCCCCGCCGCCACCCCGCGCCCGCCCGCCCCCCCCCCCCCCCGGCCGACTGGAGTTCGATTTTTTCCCTCCCTATTGCTCGGCCGAGAAGAAGGACCTGCATGCCTCTCAAAGCATCCCAAGAAGCCTTTGCATGCTTCTCAAAGCAGTTGGAAGGCCCCAACTTGCCTTCGTCCTTCGGGACGTCGAGGGGTGTGAGGCCCCAACTTGCCTTCGTCTTTCGGGACTTCGAGAGGGGAGAGGCCCCAACTTGCATTCGTCCTTCGGGGCATCGAGGGGTGTGAGGCCCCACGTATCCCATTCTTTTCTCCCATCTTCATGTCTCTTCCTGTTCCCCTCGTGACCTTGAGATTCATCCTAGCGCCTCCAAGTATCGAGGAGGGCATAATGCCTTAGAGGTGAGAGGTCTCTTCATTAGGATGAGCCCCAAGGTCAATGAGTTCCAGTCCCCTGTCTTCCATCCCCATCCTTCCTTCGCCACCTCCGCCAAGAAAATTGAAAATCAAAAGAGTCTGGCTGTTTTAGGATTTTCGGGGTCGTCCTATCCTAGTCCCGGAGGCTTCTTAGCCCTCCCGATCCTTGGTATGCTTTAGGTTTTCCCATTTCCAAATAACCCCACGTTTCTTCGTGTCCGCCATCCCCACATCAAATTGGTATCAGAGCCAGCAATGGACTAGGATTTGCTTCGTCGACAAACTCGACGGAGTCGAGTTCTTCGCGCAGCAGGAGAATGATGGGGGACCCGAAACCCATCTAGATTTTCTTTTATTTTTTTCTAGTTTTTCTTATTTTTCTTATCCCTGCTATTCCAACTATCCTTTTTATTCCCATTTTATTCCAAGTTTATCCCCATTTTATTCCTAGCTTATTCCATCATCAACCTCCTCCCACCTGTTCGTATTCTTTTCTAAAACCTAGCCGCCACCCCTTCCCCCCCCCCCCCAATCCGGGCTGTCCGACCCCCAGCCCCCCCTGCCTGTCCGCCGTCGACACCCACCGGCCCCCGCCCTTACCGGAGAAACTGTCGCCGCCGCCCACCGCGCCCGTGGGACGAACGGACGGAGGAGGCATCCGTCTGCCCACCGCGGCCGTGTCGCCCTACGCCGCCACCGGCCTGCTGCCCGCCACCGTCCCCGCCACCCGCCGGCCCGGTCCGTCACCGCCCACGCCTGTGGGAAGACGAACGGATGGGGGAGGCATCCGTCTGTCCCGTGCGCCCGCGTGACGCCAACGTCGTGCTGCCCTGCACTGCCACCGGCCCGCTGCCCGCCGCTGTCCCCGCCGCGCCGCCGGCCCCCACCCGGCCGCCGCGCGGTCTGTCGCCGCCCTCGCCCGGGGAAGACGAACGGATGCGGGAGGCGTCCGTCCGTCCCATGCGCCCATGTGATGCCACCACCGTGACACCCTGCACTGCCACCGGCCTGCTGCCCACCGCCGGCCTGTTGCCCACCCCGTCAACGCCGCCCGCCGGTGGGGTCCTTCGCCGCCCATGCCCGTGGGAAGACAAACGAATGCTCATGCATGCCGTGCGGCCGTCCCAGTCCTGCGCCACCGTCCGCACCTGGCCGCCGCCCCGCTCCATCGCCCGCTAGCCGTGCTGCCGCCTGCCGGCCCCCCCCCCCGTCGACCGAAGTTCGATTTTTTTTCCCTCCCTATTGCTCGACCGAGAAGGACCTGCACGACTCTCAAAGCATCCCAAGAAGCCTCTGCATGCTTCTCAAAGCAGTTGGAAGGAGGCTGTACGATTTTTGGAGCGGCATGACTTTCAGAGCGGGGAGGGATTTCATATTTTGAATAAATGGGATATATTTGGTAATTTTTTAATAAATGTAATTTGGGATTTTGATTTTGAATTTGAATTCAAAATCAAGGGAGGATTTCAGGAGATTTTATTTTTGAATTTCAGAAGGGATTTGGGCATCTATAAATACCGATACTCCTCTTGTAATAAAGTAGTTGATGAAAATAAATTTTTAAAGTGTTTTTTCCACTTGTGTGTGGTTTTGGGGTGTGAGGCCCCAACTTGCCTTCGTCCTTCGGGATGTCGAGGGGTGTGAGGCCCCAACTTGCCTTCGTCCTTCGGGATATCGAGGGGTGTGAGCCCTAACTTGCCTTCGTCCTTCGGGATGTCGAGGGGTGTGAGGCCCCAACTTGCCTTCGTCCTTCGGGACGTCGAGGGGTGTGAGGCCCCAACTTGCCTTTGTCCTTCGGGACGACGAGGGGTGTGAGGCCCCACATATCCCATTCTTTTCTCCCATCTTCATGTCTCTTCTTGTTCCCCTCGTGACCTTGAGATTCATCCTAGCGCCTCCAAGTATTGAGGAGGGCGTAATGCCTTAGAGGTGAGAGGTCTCTTCGTTAGGATGAGCCCCAAGGTCCATGAGTTCCAGTCCCCTGTCTTCCATCCCCATCCTTCCTTCACCACCTCCGCCAAGAAAACTGAAAATCAAAAGAGTCTGGCTGTTTTAGGATTTTCGGGGTCATCCTATCCTAGTCCCGGGAGGCTTCTTAGCCCTCCCACAATCCTTGGTATGCTTTAGGTTTTCCCATTTCCAAATAACCCCAGGTTTCTTCGTGTCCACCATCCCCACATCAAAATAACTATGATAACCTTCATCTCGGGTACCGATGGCTTGATCATCCAGGATTTGCTCACTCCTTACCTCACTTATTAGCTAAATTATATATGGACACTTTGGGGTGGGTTCTCTCTCAAAGAAAGGGAGTGGCTCAAAGGGCTCACTAGGTATCACTACTGGCTCCCTATGCTCCATAAGGTCTGAAATGCTGAAGGTGGGACTAATACCTAAATCAGGTGTTATCTCAAGCACATAGGCATTGTGTCCAACTCTTTTCATTATTTTGAATGGGCCAACTTTGTGAGCAAGAAATCTCTTTATCAGCACATAGTCCCATGCAGAAAAATTCTTTAACATGTTTTCAAGAATTAGCCAAGTTATTATATAGTTCATTACTTATGTTCAACTTTTGACTAATTTCCAGATGCAGATGCGGTGCAGAGGCTAGTGTAGATGTGGACAAATGATTCAAGGCTATGGGTTTATTGGACTCAAGACTAACACTTAATAGACTCGACTAAGCATCCTTATCGAAGAAAATTTTATTGGACTCTCTCGGGCCTAAACCTAACAGACAATAAACTCTTTAGGTTTGACCCTAGCATGGCATGTACATGAAAATTTACTATGTACTCCTACTAGGTGCCACAGAGTATGCCAAAAATATGATGCAAATCTAACCTGTGCAATGAATGAATGCAATATGATGATCCCTATAAAATGCAATCTAAGGGCTAGAAAATCATGAAAAGTTCCAGAAAAGGGTAGGAGATAAGAAGTGGACTCAGGGTTAGTTTGATAGGGTAGGAAGTAAGAAAAGGGTTCGAGGTTAATCGGATAGAGTAGGATGTAAGAAGAAGCGTCAGGAATTAGTCCTAGACTAATGAGATTGACCTTATGGGTTTGAGGTAGTCCTACAGGGCCTGCATTATGGAAGAATTGGTCATTAATTTTAGGAAAGAGATCAATTGGAGTTAAAGAAATGACTTCATCTTTAGGGTACTGATTCAAAGAGATCAAGTCCTTACTAAATTCTTCTAGCTCACAAACAAAAGGACTGGGCTCTATAGTTGGGCTTTCGTTTAGTGTTTCCTCAGGTAAAACTCTAATAGCAATATTAGGGTTTTCTTCCTCTAACTGTTCTTCCACTCTATGTCGGTTACTGTCTGGGTATGGCTAGGGTTAGCTAAATCTATGTCGGCTCCTACTTGCATATCTACTAGATCAACTAACACTGGATTGGCTTCTACTTGGTTCAACCTATTGGTTAATTGGTCAAGCCTATTGTTGCTGGGTTGTTTGTTTGGGTGGTTAACTGGGCAAACTGGGTTTGGGTTTTGGTGGTTGATTGATTCAACTAGGTATTAGTTTGGTCAAACCTATGGTCCATCTGGTCAAATCGTTCAATCATGGTTTTAAGGAGGGTTTCTAGATTGGACTCCATGGTGAACTAGGTTGGTTGTACTGGACTTCCAACTCAACTAATTCTGGGTTGGGTTCTATCTGGGTTTGGTCATGGTCAACTAATTCTGGATCTTCTATGGGTACTCCTCTCTCTTCCTCATACTTGTTCACTAGGCTCTCATCAGCTTCATATATCTCTTCTACAATGTCTTCCTGGTGAACCAATGGGGTGGTAAGATGGGTTTGGTTAATAGGAAATTGACTAGGGTCTGGGGTAATAGGAGTGGGTAAGCTAAGGGTTAGGGATTCATAGGTTATGGGTTCAAAGGTTATGGGTTCAAATTTAGTGGTATTAATCCTATAGGGTTTAGGTTGACTGAGGGATAGTGGGTACTACTGGGTTCATATCTAGGGACTATGGGTTCCTGGGATTTACAGGATTGGATCATTTGGTCAAGCCTGTTATTAATTTGGGTAAGATGGGTTTGGGATTTGGTATTGGATTGGTCAATTTGAAGTCCATCTTTTCACTCAGGGCTTTTATGAGGGCTTCTAGATTGGACTCCATGATTGGGCTAGGTTGGGGTGTAGACTTTGGTATTGGATTTTTAGTCTAGTGGTCATGCAACAAATAATCAATCAAAGTGGAATGGTGCAGCCAAGAATGCAAAAGAAAAAAAGGTTAGTACAATCTAGGGTTTCCTAAACCTAGAGCCAAAACTGAATGGGTCAGCTCAACATACACTTAACCCAGCAGCTAATTCTTCCTCTAGCCATGTAGAGGGTGGGAGTGTGGGAGGCCCCCCTGCAAAAGACCCAATTAAAAATCACAACACCACTTAGGTCATTTGACTCTGGACCTTCAGCCTTAGATACCAGATTTCAGTAATAGCCACATGATTAATGCACTAGTTGGCCCACACAATTCGGACCTGACCTGTTGGGTGTCACCTAGCCCTCTAAAAAAAATTAAATCTAATTAATTTTAATTAAGATTTGGTCAGAATGTTGGTGGTTGTTTTGGGCCCAAGACAGGGGATGAAATCCTGCCATGATGTTAGATAGCAATTGCCCTTAAGATTAGGTTAAAGAGATGATGGTAATCGATGGTCCTGATGCAATCTAAAAACAATCAAAAAATAAAATATTTTATATGTGTTTTATGAGGTGGCAAATAGGTTTAGGTTGATTAGGTTATCAAACAAATTGGGCTTGGGATTAGGGTGTGGAAGTTGATTAGGTTAGGTTGAGTCAAGGGGCAGAAATAGTAGAATTCAGAAAATTAGAGTTTCAGAAGATGCATAATTTGACATAGTTACCAATGCAAAAAAAAATCTAAAAAAATTAAAAATAGAGGATGGATGGTGATGATGAACTCTACCAAATTTTATACAAAGAAAAAATCAGATGATGATGAAAACCTAGGGTTTTCAGACTGATGCAGAAATCTCCGGATTTTATTTAGGATTTTTAATATGCCAAATTTTAGGGAATTTGGGTTTTGATAAAATTAATTAAAATTACAAAAATTATCAAGAAAAATAGAGGACATGACGTGCAAATTTCATAGAAAACTAAAATATTTAAGATGCCAAAATTGATCAAAACCTAGACCTCTAAAGAGGTGACAAGATGCAGAAATTAGGGTTTGTGATTCTAATGCAGATAAAAACTATCCTAAATCCACTCTGATACCAAACTAATATGAGATGACTCTAAGACTGATAAAAATAGTAACTAATTTTTTAATAATTTTTTTTAGACATTAATTCAGTGGCTAAAGACCCGAAAATAAGTAAAGAATCAGTATGATGACTAGAAATGCTAGAAACTATCATACTCGCAAAACTCATGCAGAACAATAAACAGCCAGGACCCGAGAGTTGAGAAACTTCCAGTTTAGGATAGCATACCTGTCATCAGATTAGAACTTAATAAGGGGAAGGCTTTTACCAGCAGCGATTGCAGTTTCTTCCATGAAGAGATCTCTCAGTCTTTGGATGGTGCCTAGAAGAATAAGCCTTTGGTTCTCGAATATGAAGGTGATCTGGACCTGATCTGAAGGCATAGAAAGCCTCCACTAGGGAGGGGAAACACCTCAGGTGTTGACTCTGGTCTTGATTTTGATGATTGACAAAATGTTTAGTATATATGAGTATAAACTGTATTTTAAGTGTGTTTATCAGATCTTAGTACTCATCCATGTTGAATGAAGAAATGCTTGTATTTCAGTTGAAAAAGTTCTTAAATTAACAAAAAATCAAGTATATAAACTTTGGAATTAATATGGAAGAACTTGAAGAAGTTAGAGTTTGATTTTGGTCAAGTTTCAGCAAGTTTTAGTAATGGCTCATCCAAGTGTCGACACTTGAAAATGAAGTGTCGACACCTGAAGATGAAGTGTCGACACCTGAAGATGAAGTGTCGACACTTGAAGAAATGAAGTATCGACTCTAGAACTAAGATTTTTTTGAAAATACAAAACTATGCCATCTGGAGATTTTTGCCTTAAGTGTTGACTCATGGGAATGAAGTGTCGACACTTGAAACTAAAGTATCGACACCAGGAGGTGAAGTGTCAACACCTGGAGGTGAAGTGTCGACAGTTGGACAATAACGACTAGTTTTCTGGGCTACAGAACTTCTCTAACTTGCTTTCAAACGGCCATATTTTTATCCCTAACGGTCAAAATTGATCATCTATGATTTGGAGGACTATATAAACATCAAAAATCAAATGATGATGCAATCCTTTGGTGAGATCATTTAAAATCCTTCAAGGATTCAAGAGTTAAGTGGTTTAAGCCTTCAAGCTTCCAAGTTTCAAAGAGAGTATCCAAAGTTCACATCCTTAAGCATCATTTAAGGCTTCAACTACTTGAAGATAAGATCTTCATCAACATTCAAAGAGCTTCAAAGAGATATTTGCTTTATTTTAGAAAGCTTTTATTATATTCTTTTATATTTGTTCTTACATTGTTTTACTTGAGACTTTTGGTGAGCCTTGGAAAACCAAAGAGGTTCTTGGTTAGCCCGTAAAACCAAGGGTGGTTGTTGGTGAGCCTTGAAACCAACTAGGGTTTAACTTGTGAGCCCGAAGACAAAACAAGTTGTTTAGGTTCTTGGTTAGCTTGTAAACCAAGGGTGGTTGTTAGTGAGCCTTGAAACCACTAGGGTTTTACTTGTGAGCTCGAAGATAAAACAAGTTGTAAAGGTTGTTGGTGAGCCTAGGTTACAAAACCATCTTAATAGAATTCCCAAGGAAATCTTGGGGAGTGGATGTAGGTGCCTTGGAGTGCACCGAACTACTATAAATTTCTTTGTATTTGTGTGATTGTTTTCTTTGTGCATTTACTTTGTTTATTCTGCTGCATATCATTTTGAAGCACACAAATACATTGCCTAAACACAAGCATATGATTTGAATTAGCACATACTTTCTTTAGTTTATCAAAATAGTTCAAAAGTTTATAAAAGTCCAATTCACCACCCCTCTTGAGTTGCCTACCTGAGCCTATAATTGGTATCAGAGCCCGGTGCTCTAATTGAAAATCTAACAATTTTTGAGCTAAAGTTCATGGCAACCCTTGTAGGTATTAGTGTTAGACCATCATTTTTCAATGGCACAAATTACACATTTTGAAAAACTCGCATACTTTTCCATATTCAATCTATTAGTTATCATCTTTGAAAAATTATTATTTTTTAATTAGAATCAAGTTTAGACTTATAGTCATTGGCTATGATCATGAAATTTTTGATGTTGATGAATTTCATGCTATCATGATTAAAC
Organism: Areca catechu; assembly: GCA_021397845.1. NCBI lineage: Eukaryota > Viridiplantae > Streptophyta > Magnoliopsida > Arecales > Arecaceae > Areca > Areca catechu. The sequence continues at coordinate 135,967,150 of CM038051.1, read as the reverse complement.
TTATGATTATGAGATCTTCACTTGATTTTGATTAATGTATCTTAAATTATTTCATGAAAAATACTTTTAAAGATGCATATTGCTTTGAAAAATATTTTAAGTGATTAATTAGAATCAAGCTTCGACTAATAGTTATTAGTTGTGATCATGCACCTTTTGATGTTGATGGATTTCATGCTATCATGGTTAACTTGTGATTATTAGACTTTTATTTGATTTTGATTAATATAGTTTTTAAATTATTTCAAGTGAAATGCTATGATTTATATGTTTTCATGTTTGGTATCTATGCTTAATCTAGAAATGATTTGGATCAAGTATAGAACTGGTAGTTAAGGATTACATTTAAGAAGAATGTATGCATATTGATAAACCCTTACTCTAATAGATAGACTTGCTGTTAAATTACTTCAAGCATTTGTATGGATATCAAATCATTTCAAGTGAATTTGAAATCATGCTAAAAGTTTTTTTTTATGGCATCAATGCTTTGCATTTTTTAAATCATGAATATCCTAAAAAAATTCAAATCGTTGAATTCAGACTTAGTATTTTTGTTCATATCTCAAATTGTCTGAAATTATGATGTTTGTGCTTTCATGTTTTATTCCTCAAATAAATGCATATTTTTAAGGTGGAATAACATTTAGGAGAGCATCAAAATATTTGTTATCATTATATATGATGATTTCAATATTTTGATATCAGTTGTACTTGTATTGCTCTAATACTCCTCCTTATCTTCAAATCTAATCCTTTGAGGAGAGTTTCATTTATGTTGGCTTTGGCTCCTTAGTTTTGATGATTAACAAAAGGTTGAGTATATGTTTGGACTAATGGTTCATTTCAAGATAAAGTTTCAGGCCATAGGTTATTCAAAAAGAGTATCAAGAGTACAATGATGAAACCAAGCTTGCTTGATTTTGTAAAGAGCTTTCCTACCTTAAACAAGATCAAATTTCTCATTTTGGACCTTCTTATTAAGAAGTAATTGACAAAAGAAACAAAGGCTTAGAGAAACTCAAGCATGGCACGCACCTCTCCAGAGTTTCAGAAAATTTCAGACCAGAGGTTGACCCCCAGAGGTTGACACCTTGCCAAAGGTCGACCACCAGAGGTCGACTCATGAAGAAAAGAAAAGTTCAGCAAGGCCGGCATGGCAAGATTTCAGTGGCACGCTCCAGAGGTCGACCACCAGAGGTCGACACCTGTCCAGAGGTCGATACCAGAGGTCGACTCATCGCCTGAGAATTCAAACTGGGTAGAACTATGGTTTTCTAGATTTTTGCCTAAGGTAAACTGGAGGTCGACTCATGAGGTCGACACCTGACCCAGAGGTCGACTCATGAGGTCGACTCATGTCATAACGGCTAGTTTTTCTGAACTTTTGATTTGATTTCTAACGGCCATAAACGGCCATATTTTTGATTCTAACGGTCTTGTGGAGTTGTTTCAGCTTGAATGAGGTATTTAACCTCCACCTAACTTCAAAAAAGTCAAGGAGACAAAGTGAAAAAGGAGAGAGTAAAAGTACAAAGCTTTCAATCAATCCTAAGCCAAAAAGAGTGAAAAACCAAGAGATTTCTTAGCCAAAAGCTTTCCATTTTTGAGGAATCCAACCTTCAAGTCTTTGGAATTTAGTGAGGTCCAAGATTCCAAGAAGAAGACTTGAAGAGTCTCCAACAAGAGCTACATCGATTTATTTTTGCTCAAAAAGGAGTTTGTCTTGTTTTTATTCATTGTATTCATACTCTATTTGTGTTAGCCTAGTTTCAAGGGAATTTAAAACTAGTGTGAGGTTTGTTGGTGCCAATTGATAAACCACCTAGGGTTGCTTGTAAGCCCAAAGCTAAAACAAGTGTGTGAGGTTCGTTGGAGAGCCAATTTATAAAACCAACTAGGGTTGCTTGTAAGCTCGAAGCTAAAATAAGTGTGTAAGGTTTGTTGGTGAGCCTAGGTAGAAAAACCAACTTAGGTTTTGACTTGTGAGCCTTGTAAAACAAGTTGGCTGTAATCTAGAGAAGATTATAGTGGAAATTTCCAAGTGGAGCTTGGGGAGTGGATGTAGGTGCTAGGTGCACCGAACTACTATATGTTTTGTGTGTTTGGATTGCATTACTCTCTATCTTCTTTTGCTCTTTAATTGTTGTTATCTTTCATTGCTTCCGTTGCACAATTACTTGAGCACTATCACTCTTCACATTTGAACTTGATAGCACATATATTGCTTTATTTTTTAAAATACCTAATTCACCCCCCCTCTTGGGCACCATATCTGGGCAACAATTTATTGGTACCAAAATTTATATCTAATCCTAGTAACCACTTCGGATGGGTTAGTCACAATGGCCATCCGGTCATAGGAGATAAGTAGGGTTTAAAGACCCTCCCTTCCCATTCAATGGGATCTCTTATGACGTGTTGGGGTGCTGCTGTGGCCTTATCCCATGAACAAGTAAGGTGAATGGATAATATACGTTCAATCATTTCTTGCATGTGCTTATCATTTTGTGGTATCATGATGAATTTGTATCATATTCAATTGATATCATAATTATTTAATTTCATGTATTGATTTTGATGATCTACTTGCTACTCTTTCCACCTTAATTCTCATTTTGTATTCCCTTTCATCCTTTTTCATGATGATAACAAGGAGGAGAAAAATGTTAAGTATGAAAAAGGAAAAGATTGGATAAACATTAAAAATCATATGAGAAATGAAAGAAAGTGCAAAAGGGGAGAATAAAGCAAAATGTTATAATCTTAAGGAAAGAATTAGTAAGAGAAAGAAAACTTGAAAATTTTTTATATTTTGAAAATATTTTTGAATTCATATTTTGAGGGGGAGCTTGGTGCATTATGATTTTGAGCTTATATATTTATCTTATTGTTAGTCTTCTTAAGCTTACCCTATTCATATACTTAAAGGTTTTGTCATCATCAAAAAGGGGAAGATTGTTGACTCTGGTTTTGATTTTGATGATTGACAAAATGTTTAAGTATATATGAGTACTAACTGTATTTTAAGTATGTTTATAAGATCTTAGTACTCATCCATGTTGAATGAAGAAATGCTTATATTTCAATTGAAAAAGTCCTTAAATTAATGAAAAATCAAGTATATGGACTTTGGAATTGATATGGAAGAACTTGAAGAAGTTAAAGTTTGATTTTAGTCAAGTTTCAGCAAGTTTCAGCAATGGCACGCCCAAGTGTCGATACTTGAAAATGAAGTGTCGACACCTGAAGATGAAGTGACGACACTTGAAGAAATGAAGTGTCAACTCTAGGCCTGAGATCTTTTTGAAAATACAGAACTATGCTATCTAGAGTTTTTGTCTCAAGTGTCGACTCACGGGAATGAAGTTTCAACACTTGAAACTGAAGTGCCGACACTTGGAGGTGAAGTGTCAACACTTGGACAATAATGGCTAGTTTTCTGGGTTACAGAACTTCTCCAACTTGCTTTCAAACGGCCATATTTTCATTCCCAACGGTCATAAACGGTCATCTACGATTTGGAGGGCTATATAAACATCAAAAATTAAATTGGGATGCAATCCTTTGGTGAGATCATTGAATATCCTTCAAGGATTCAAGAGTTGAGTGGTTCAAGCCTTCAAGCTTCCAAGTTTCAAAGAGAGCATCCAAAGTTCACATCCTCAAACATCATTCAAGGCTTCAATAACTTGAAGATAAGATCTTCATCAACATTCAAAGAGCTTTAAAGAAATATTTGCTTCATTTTAGAAAGTTTTTATTGTATTCTTTCATATTTGTTCTTACATTATTTTACTTGAGGTTTTTGGTGAGCCTTGGAAAACTAAAGAGGTTCGTGGTTAGCCCATAAAGCCAAGGATGGTTGTTGGTGAGCCTTGAAACCAACTAGGGTTTAACTTGTGAGCCCAAAGACAAAGCAAGTTGTTTAGGTTCTTAGTTAGCCTGTAAAACCAAGGGTGGTTATTGGTGAGCCTTGAAACCAACTAGGATTTTACTTGTAAGCCCGAAGATAAAACAAGTTGTAAAGGTTGTTGGTGAGCCTAAGTTACAAAACTATCTTAGTGGAATTCCCAAGAAAATCTTGGGGAGTGGATGTAGGTGCCTTGGAGTGCACCGAACCACTATAAATTTCTTTGTATTTGTGTGATTATTTTCTTTGTGCATTTACTTTGTTTATTCCACTGTGTATTATTTTGAAGCACACTATATTGCCTAAACACAAGCATGTGATTTGAATTAGTACATACTTGCTTTAGTTTATCAAAGTAGTTCTAAAGTTTTTAAAAGTCCAATTCACCCTCCCTCTTGAGTTGCCTACCTGAGCCTACAATTGATATCAGAGCCCGGTGCTCTGATTGAAAATCTAACAATTTTTGAGCTAAAGTTCTTGGCAACCTTTGTAGGTTTTAGTGTTAGACCACCATTTTTCAATGGCACATATTACACATTTTAGAAAACTCGCATGCGCATCCATATTCAATCTATTAGTTATCATCTTTGAAAAATTATTTTTGTTTAATTAGAATCAAGTTTAGACTTATTGTCATTGGCTATGATCATGAAATTTTTGATGTTGATGAATTTCATGCCATCATGATTAAACTTATGATTATGAGACCTTCACTTGATTTTGATTAATGTATCTTAAATTATTTCATGAATAATACTCTTAAAGATGCATATTACTTTGAAAAATGTTTTAAGTGATTAATTAGAATCAAGCTTAGACTAATAGTTATTAGTTGTGATCATGAACTTTTTGATGTTGATGGATTTCACACTCTCATGGTTAAACTTGTGATTATTAGACTTTCACTTGATTTTGATTAATATAGTTTTTAAATTATTTCAAGTGAAATGCTATGATTTATATGTTTTCATGTTTGGCATCTATGCTTAATCTAGAAATGATTTGGATCAAGTATAGAACTGGTAGTTAAGGATTACATTTAAGAAAAAGGTATGCATATTGATAAACCCTTGCTCTAGTAGCTAGACTTGCTATTAAATTAATTCTAGCATTTGTATGAATATCAAATTATTTCAAATGAATTTGAAATCATGCTAAAAGTTTTTTTTATGGTATTAATGCTTTGTATTTTTTAAATCATGAATATCTTGAAAAAATTTAAATCTTTGAATTCAGACTTAGTATTTTTGTTCATATCTCAAATTATCTGAAATTATGATGTTTGTGCTTTCATGTTTTATTCCTTAAATAAATACATATTTTTAAGGGGGAATAACATTTAGGGGAGCATCAAAAGATTTGTTATCATTATATATGATGCTTTCAATATTTTTGATATCATGCTGTACTTGTATTGCTCTAATACTCCTCCTTATCTTCAAATCTAATCCTTTGAGGGGAGTTTCATTCAATTGGTATCAAAATTTATATCTAATCCTAGTAACTGCTTCGGATTGGGTTAGTCACCATGGCCTTCCGGTCATAGGAGATAAGTAGGGTTTAAAGACCCTCCCTTCCTATTCAATAGGATCTCTTATGACATGCTGGGATGCCGCTGTGGCCTTATCCAATGAACAAGTAAGGTGAATGGATAATATACCTTCAATCATTTCTTGCATATGCCTATCATTTTGTGGTATCATGGTGGATTTGTATCATATTTAATTGGTTTCATAATTATTTTATTTCATGTATTGATTTTAATGATCTACTTGCTGCTCTTTCCATCTTCATTCCCATTTTGTATTCCCTTTCATCCTTTTTCATGATGACAAAAAGGAGAAAAAAAATTTAAGTATGAAAAAGGAAAAGATTGGATAAACATGAAAATCATATGAGAAATGAAAGAAAGTGCAAAAGGGGGAGAATAAAGCAAAATGTTATAATCTTAAGGAAAGAATTAGTAAGAGGAAGAAAATTTGAAAATTTTTCATATTTTAAAATATTTTTGAAATCATATTTTAAGGGGGAGCTTGGTGCTTATTGATTTTGAGCTTACATATTTATCTTATTGTTAATCTTCTTAAGCTTATCCTATTCATATACTTAAAGGTTTTGTTATCATAAAAAATGGGGAGATTGTTGACTCTGGTCTTGATTTTGATGATTGACAAAATGTTTAAGTATATATGAGTACTAACTATATTTTAAGTGTGTTTATAAGATCTTAGTACTCATCCATGTTGAATGAAGAAATGCTTGTATTTCAATTGAAAAAGTCCTTAAATTAATAAAAATCAAGTATATGGACCCTGGAATTGATATGGAAGAACTTGAAGAAGTTAAAGTTTGATTTTGGTCAAGTTTTAGTAATGGCACGCCCAAGTGTCGACACTTGAAAATGAAGTGTCGACACTTGAAGATGAAGTGTCGACTCTAGGCCTGAGATTTTTTTGAAAATATAGAACTATGCCATCTATAGATTTTTGCCTCAAGTGTTGACTCATGGGAATGAAGTGTCGACACTTGAAACTGAAGTATCAACACCTGGAGGTGAAGTGTCGATACTTGGACAGTAACGGCTAGTTTTCTGGGCTGCAGAACTTCTCAAACTTGCTTTCAAATGATCATATTTTCATCCCCAACGGTCAAAATGATCATCTATGATTTGGAGGGCTATATAAACATCAAAAATTAAATGGGGATGCAATCCTTTGGTGAGATCATTGAATATCCTTCAAAGATTCAATAGTTGAGTGGTTCAAGCCTTCAAGCTTCCAAGTTTCAAAGAGAGCATCCAAAGTTCACATCCTCAAGCATCATTTAACGCTTCAACAACTTGAAGACAAGATCTTCATTAACATTGAAATAGCTTCAAAGAGATATTTGCTTTATTTTAGAAAGCTTTTATTGTGTTCTTTCATATTTGTTCTTACATTGTTTTACTTGAGATTTTTGGTGAGCCTTGAAAAATCAAAGAGGTTCTTGGTTAGCCCGTAAAACCAAGGGTGGTTGTTGGTGAGCCTTGAAACCAACTAGGGTTTAACTTGTGAGCCCGAAGACAAAACAAGTTGTTTAGGTTTTTGGTTAGCCCGTAAAACCAAGGGTGGTTGTTGTTGAGCCTTGAAACCAACTAGGATTTTACTTGTGAGTCCGAAGATAAAACTTATTGTAAAGGCTGTTGGTGAGCCTTGGTTACAAAACCATCTTAATAGAATTCCCAAGGAAATCTTGGGGAGTGGATGTAGGTGCCTTGGAGTGCACCGAACCACTATAAATTTCTTTGTATTGTGTGATTATTTTCTTTGTGCATTTACTTTGTTTATTCCGCTGCGTATTATTTTGAAGCACACAAATATATTGCCTAAACACAAGCATTTGATTTGAATTAGTACATACTTGCTTTAGTCTAACAAAGCAGTTCTAAAGTTTTTAAAAGTCCATTCACCCCTCCCTCTTAAGTTGCCTACCTGAGCCTACAATTGGTATCAGAGCCCGATTCTCTGATTGAAAATCTAACAATTTTTGAGCTAAATTTCATGGCAACCTTTGTAGGTTTTAGTGTTAGACTATCATTTTTTAGCGGCACAAATTACACATTTTGGAAATCTCGCATGCGTATCCATATTTAATCTATTAGTTATCATCTTTGAAAAAATTTATTTTTAATTAGAATCAAGTTTAGACTTATAGTCATTGGCTATGATCATGAAATTTTGATGTTGATAAATTTTATGCTATCATGATTAAACTTATGATTATGAGTCCTTCACTTGATTTGATTAATGTATCTTAATTAATTCATGAAAAATACTTTAAAGATGCATATTGCTTTGAAAAATATTTTAAGTGATTAATTAGAATCAAGCTTATACTAATAGTTATTAGTTGTGATCATGAACCTTTTGATGTTAATGGATTTCATGCTCTCATGGTTAAACTTGTGATTTTTAGACTTTCACTTTATTTTGATTAATATAGTTTTTTAAATTATTTCAAGTGAAATGCAATGATTTATATGTTTTCATGTTTGGCATCTATGCTTAATCTAGAAATGATTTGGATCAAGTATAGAACTGATTATTTAAGGGTTCCATTTAAGAAGAAGGTATGCATATTGATAAACCCTTGCTCTAGTAGCTAGACTTGCTATTAATTAATTCTAGCATTTGTATGGATATCAAATCATTTCAAATGAATTTGAAATCATGCTAAAAGTTTTTTTTATGGTATCAATGCTTTGCATTTTTTAAATCATGAATATCTTGAAAAATTCAAATCTTTGACTTTTGACTTAGTATTTTGTTCATATCTTAAATTATCTAAAATTATGATGTTTGTACTTTCATGTTTTATTCCTCAAATAAATACATATTTTTAAGGGGAAATAATATTTAGGGAAGCATCAAAAGATTTGTTGTCATTGTATATGATGCTTTCAATATTTTTGATATCATGCTATACTTGTATTGCTCTAATACTCCTTCTTATCTTCAAATCTAATCCTTTGAGGGGAGTTTCATTCAATTGGTATCAAAATTTATATCTAATCCTAATAATCGCTTCGAATTGGATTAGTCACCATGGCCATCTGGTCATAGGAGATAAGTAGGGTTTAAAGACCCTCCCTTCTCATTCAATGGGATCTCTTATGACGTATTGGGGTGCCACTGTGGCCTTATCCCATGAACAAGTAAGGTGAATGGATATACCTTCAATCATTTCTTGCATGTGCTTATCATTTTATAGTATCATGGTGAATTTGTATCATATTCAATTGGTATCATAATTATTTTATTTCATGTATTGATTTTGATGATCTACTTGCTACTCTTTCCACCTTCATTTTCATTTTGTATTCCCTTTCATCCTTTTCGTGATGACATAAAGGGGAGAAAGATGTTAAGTATGAAAAAGGAAAATATTGGATAAACATGAAAAATCATATGAGAATGAAGAAAGTGCAAAGGGGGAGAATAAAGCAAAATGTATAATCTTAAGGGAAGAATTAGTAAGAGGAAGAAATTTGAAATTTTTCCATATTTTAAAAAATATTTTTGAAATCATATTTTGAGGGAGAGCTTGGTGCTTATTGATTTTGAGCTTATATATTTATCTTATTGTTAATCCTTTTAAGCTTACCCTATTCATATACTTAATGATTTTGTGTCATCATCAAAAGGGGGAGATTGTTGACTCTGGTCTGATTTTGATGATTGACAAAATGTTTAAGTATATATGAGTACTAACTATATTTTAAGTGTATTTATTAGATTTTAGTACTCATCCATGTTGAATGAAGAAATGCTTGTATTTCAGTTGAAAAAGTCCTTAAATTAATGGAAAATCAAGTATATGGACTTTGGAATTAATATGGAAGAACTTGAAGAAGTTAAAGTTTGATTTTGGTTAAGTTTCAGCAAGTTTCTGTAATGGCACGCCCATGTGTCGACACTTGAAAATAAAGTGTCGACACTTGAAGATGAAGTGTCGACACTTGAAGAAATAAAGTGTCGACTCTAGGCTTGAGATTTTTTGAAAATACAGAACTATGCCATCTAGAGATTTTTGCCTCAAGTGTCGACTCACGAGAATGAAGTGTCGACACTTGAAACTGAAGTGTCGACACCTGGTGGTGAAGTGTCGACACTTGGACAGTAATGGCTAGTTTTCTAGGCTACAGAACTTTTCCAACTTGCTTTCAAACGCCATATTTTAATCCCCAACGGTCATAAATGGTCATCTATGATTTGGAGGGCTACATAAACATCAAAAATAAAATGGGGATGCAATCCTTTGGTGAGATCATTGAATATCCTTCAAGGATTCAAGAGTTGAGTGGTTCAAGCCTTCAAGCTTCCAAGTTTCAAAGCGAGCATCCAAAGTTCATATCCTCAAGCATCATTCAAGGCTTCAACAACTTGAAGACAAGATCTTCATCAACATTCACAGAGCTTCAAAGAGATATTTACTTTATTTTAAAAGCTTTATTGTATTCTTTCATATTTGTTCTTACATTTTTTACTTGAGGTTTTTGGTGAGCCTTGGAAAACCAAAGAGGTCTTGGTTAGCCCATAAAACCAAGGTGTGGTGTTGGTGAGCCTTGAAACCAACTAGGGTTTAACTTGTGAGCCGAAGATAAAACAGTTGTTTAGGTTCTTGGTTAGCCCGTAAAACCAAGGGTGGTTGTTGGTGAGCCTTGAAACCAACTAGGGTTTTACTTGTGAGCCCAAAGAAAACAAGTTGTAAAGGTTGTTGGTGAGCCTAGGTTACAAAACCATCTTAGTGAAATTCCCAAGGGATCTTGGGGAGTGGATGTAGGTGCCTTGGAGTGCACCGAACCACTATAATTTCTTTGTATTTGTGTGATTGTTTTCTTTGTGCATTTACTTTGTTTATTCTACTGCATATTATTTTGAAGCAGACAAATACATTCCCTAACACAAGCATTTGATTTGAATTAGCACATACTTACTTTAGTTTATCAAAGTAGTTCAAAAGTTTTTAAAAGTCTAATTCATGCCCCCCTCCTCTTGAGTTGCCTACCTGAGCCTACATCGGGGATCTGCAAAATATCAAAGTTAGGCACAAAATAGGTAAGCAATAAAAGAAACAAATATATGAAGAAAAAAAAACAAAGAAAGGGAATTAGGGCTAGTAGGGCTGGTGGCCTGGAGAAGGGAGACTCCTGCTTTCAAGTACGGCTTCAAGGCTCCTTCTCAAAGGTGTGGCTGATGTCAAGATGACTGATTTTCTACTTGGGCATGGAGAATAGCAAGTGTAGTGCTTGGCCAACACAAGAACAAAGAACCAAAAACAAAACCAAAAACCAAAGAACACAAGACACTTGTCTCAAAATAATTCAGCAGAGTTTTAATTCATCAGAGTTGATTGATTACAAGAGGAGGAGGGTTGGGTATTTATAAAGTCCTATGCCTCTCTTAAAGGGATTACAAATCTTCTCATAGTTAGAATAGGTTATATAAATTTAAGTGGGAAAGACTACAAAATAAACCTAGAACTAGGATTACAAGGTTGACTAGAATAAGAACTTGATTTCCCTCTTCCACTTGTATTCTTCTTCTTAGCTTGGACCAAGTCAATTTCAAGGACGTGTTGGGCTTCATGGGGGGAAGCAAGGGCCGGCCAATGGGGCTTGGGTGCATGGGCTTTGGGCCCTGGAAACTGGGATGGCCTGGTAGTTGGAGTATTCCTTTGAATCTTTCTTCTTAAGTGCTTGGGCTTGGTGCCTGGGCTGATTTCTCTTGGATTGGGGCATAGATGGACCTCTGGATTCATGATGTGACTGGTCTAGGAATATACTCTAGCATCTAGAGGAGAATCTAGGCATCTAGAGGAGAATCTAGGCATCTGGAGAGCATCTGGATGGCATCTGGGCATCATTCAGGAATCTTGGACCCAAGGGTGGCATACAAAGTCCTATTGGCCGAAGTGGGGCCTTCTGGCTCCTGGATGAGGCCTAGTGGAACTCCAAAATAGGGTAAACTCCTCTCTTGTACAAAAATTGGACTGATACTAGACTCATACTAACATATATGACTCGATAGACTGATTGGGGTTGAGGTAGATCAACCAGTCTCAACTTATTATGGGACTCAATCTTACTTGCTTACAAAATTATGACACATAACTAAGGTTCTAAAAAAAATCCTAATCAGTAAACCATATGGGATCCAGTAATCTGTGTCTGATCTTGGTGTCCCCACCAATTTGGCACTCTATGAACTGAAGTGGCACCTCCCATGCCTCGTGGCATTGATGATGTGGCACTCCATGAGTTGGCAATCCTACTTGGCATGGAGGAGAGGTGGCTTGACCATCTTCAATTGGGCTTGACTTGATTACCCATCTATGGACCCATCTTCAAACTAGCTTGAGCCTATCTTCAAATTGACTTGAGCTTGAGAATCAATTTGGCTAATTATAGGACCAATTGATCCTAACTTGACCAAATTGGCCAAATTACAAGACCAAATAAAAAATTGAAACGAACTAGATACTAATTACATGACTCAAAAGCAAATTACTCAGGCTTTAAGCCTTTATTATAGGATCCAAAAGACTTAGAACCCTAATCAAAAATTCATAGAGGGTTGAGGAGCCTCTGTCTAATCTTGATGCCCGTACCAATTCTCCCGGGTGGGAGGAACTCAACCCTGTCGAGTAAGGGTTGACTTGGCTTTGGTATTTCTCAAGAAGGTCGGGGTCGAGGCGCTGCAAGTTCTCTTGGATAATCCATGAATCATTAGACTATGGTCGGCCTTTCCAACAGACCAAGTAACGCTGATAGTTTTTGCCCCGGGTTGTGATAGCTTGATCATCTAGGACATGCTCGATCTGTTCTCCTCTCAGGTAAAATTGGAGGTGGACACTCAGGGTCTGGTTTACTCAAAGGATAGGTCAGGCCCAAATGGCTTACTAGGTATTGTTGCCATCTCCCTATACTCGACTAAGTTTGAGTCATTGAAAGTCGAGCTAATGCCAAAATTCGGAGGAAGCTCAAGCACATAGGCATTAGGGCCAACTCTCCTTATCACTTTAAATGGGCCAGCTCCACGAGCTTGTAGCTTCTTAATGGTTCCTGGTAGAAACCATTCAGGCCTTAGCCTAATCATTACAGAATCTCCTATTTCAAATTCTTTGGCTCTCTTTCAAGAATTAGCCAATTTCTTGTATGTATTATTACTTAGATTGATTTTTGTCTAATCTCCTTATGCATGCTGTACGAATGACTCTGCGGACTCTGAGACTCATACTGACACCTAACAAAATGTAGATTCAACTTTGCATTCCTATTGAGAGAAATTTTATTGGACTCTTTGGGCCTAAACCTAACAGACTATAGACTCTCTATGTTTGACCCTGGTTTGGTATGCACACAAAAACTTGCAATAGAGTTGTAGCAAATGCCATAAGGTCTTCCAAAAGTTGGTCGCAAACCTAACATACTCAAAGAACTGGTGCAACCGAACAGCCTCAACATAGTGTGACAGGAAATAGGAATTAGAGTCTTGGGACAATCTCTTGGAAGCATGAAACATGCCTTGGTTACTTAGGATGACCTTAAGATTTGAACATTGATCTATGGGTGTCATATGGTCCACTTGTTTCAGTAGTTCTTGGGGCTTGGTGGGGTTCATCTCATAGTGAGGAAGGTTTGGTAATGTGGATTTTGGGACCAAGCTTATAGCATGCTGGATATCCCTAATGGGTGGTAGTTGATCGGGTAACTTATCGGGAAACACATCCTCAAATTCTTTCAAAGCCTCAACTACTTCTTGAGGGTGTTCTCTTTGGGTCAGCTCTTGGACCTCTTAAGTGGCAGGGATTCCCTCAGTAATCTCATCGGGTGGTAGTTGATTAGGTAACTCATCGGGAAGTACATCCTCAAATTCTTTCAGAGCTTCAACTATTTCTTGAAGAAGTTCTCTTTGGGTTGGTTCATGAATCTCTTTAGTGGCGGGGGTTCCCTTAGTAATCTCCTTCTCTAACTCCTTGGCCTTGATCAGGTTAACTCCTGGCTCCCTCTTCTTTAGGCTACTCGATCCTCTTTTAACCTGATCCTTAGGTTGAGTTGGATTGATTACAAATTTCTTCCCATGGTGACTAAAGGCACAGGTATTGGTCTGACCAAAAAGGGTGACATCATGATTGTAAAGCCAGGTTCATCCTAGGATAATACTACTGACTCCTATGGGCAGGACATCACACCAAATCCTCCTCATATGATTGCAATTTGATCAAGATTTGGCACCTAGACTTGATAGGTATGGAAGTCGAATCTATCCATGAGACCTTATAGGGGTTGGGATGAGGAACTAGGGTCAATCCTAGGGACTTGACAGTACTTAGCGAGATGGCATTGACACAGCTCCCATTATCTACTATGATCTTGCAACCTTATCCCCAAACTTGACAAAGGTTTGTAGGATGTTAGTACTACGCCAATCATCTTGCACTATATTCTGGGTTAGGATGCACCTAACTACTCCTAACAGGTCATCAGACTCATGCAGTTCTTCCTCTCTCTTATACTCTTCCAACAATTGTTCCTCAGCTTCATAAACTTCTCCTTTTGGTTATTTAGTGGGTTCTAACTCATTTTCAGCTGGCTCTTCTATGATTTGGGATTTGGATGTACATTGGCTAGCATAATGCATTGGTTTATGGCATCTAAAGCACATGTTGTGAGGGTTGGGGCTTCTCTAGACTTCAATTGACTTACCTTCATCCTCTCTATTGAAACTGGATCGACTTGGGTCGGGTCGGCTCAGACTAGGTCGACTCGGGTAGACTTGATTAGATCCTGGGATTCGGCTAGGGTTCCTAAAGGGTTTAGGTCTATGATAAGTGGGTGTCCTTTGGAAATGCTCATATTTCCTAGCAATTTGGTAAGCCTACTCTAAGTCCTGGACTTCTCTAAAATAAAGCTCCCTTTGGATATCCTCATGTAGGCCAGCCCTAAACCTAGACAGGGTGACAGATTCAGATTTGTTGATGTTACATCGCATGACATACTCATCAAACTTTGCGATCTACTCGGCCATGCTCTTGTTCCCTTGATTCAATTTTTGCCATTGATCCATAACTTCTGGTGAAAAGACAATGGGAGGTACTTATCTCTAAGCCTAGTTTCATGGCCTCCCAGGTTGCTACGGGTTCTTCTCCTCTTCACCCGATCAGCCTCTCAATACTATTCCAATATAACCTAGCCTGGCGAACTAATCTAAGTTTGGCAAATTTGAACTTTGTCCCTTCTGACATCATATACCACTCGAAGTATTGTTCCATGTCTCCCTCCCAATTTATGTAAACTTTGGGATCTAAGCTGCCATCGAAGGTGGGTGCCTCTAGCTTGATGTTCCTGATGGCTCTCTCTTCTTGGTCCATAAGCTCTTGATTGGGTCTCGTAGGGTGAATCTCTTGGACAGGGTTAGGATGTGGGACTCTTCTAGGCTCAACCTCTAAGGGGGAATCATGTTGAGGGGAATTCCTAGGGCGTGGAGGTGACTCAAACTCTGGTTCAGTGTGATGCTCTTGGACCCTTTCTAGAGTTCCTAACCTGGTTTCAAAACCATCAAATCTTCGGGTCAACTTGGCAAACTGCTCAGTAAGGAGCCTAATTTGATTCTCGAGGTTGTACTCCATGGGTGCACCTGACTGAGAGTGATGTGGGTGATATAGGACTCCTGACCTAGTTAACATGCAACATGCAAAGGAAAGTGCTATAGTTTTGCTAGACCTAGGAGTTCAAACAGATGGGTTAACTTAGATGACACACAGCACAACAACTAGCCCTTTCACGGCTAGGTAAGAGGGGAGTGTGGGAGGTCCCCCCTACTTTCGCAGGGACCCAATTAAGGAACCACAACACTGCTTATGTCGTTTGACACTGAACCTCTTTCCTTAGACACAAACTTCCCAGTACTAATTGCAAAGTTGTATGCACCAGTTTTTCCACAATGATTAAACCCAACTCGTTGATGTCCCTAAGCTATTAGGTTGCTAATTGGTTTTAGTTAGGTTTAGGTTCGAAATGCAAGGGTGGTTGTTTTTGGGCCAAGGAAAGGTAATGACCTCCTTCCCTTATCTTATGAAATTGTTGCCCTTAATGTAAGTTATGCATATGATGGCATACACATGAAACCTAATGAAGTGCACTTAAAATTTTTTGTGTTGATGCATATAGGCAGAAATATGAGATGCTGAAAATTAAATGAGATAAACCTAAGTGCAGAAATAAAAACTATGTAGAAATGAAAGTATGCTGAAATTAGACTTGCTAGAATTTTAGGACAGAATTGTTCTTAGGAAGTAATCAGGTGTGCAGAAGTTCTATAGACTGAAATAAATTTTTAGAAAATTCTAAAAAAATATAATCAATTAGATGAAATCAAAAAAAATAAGAATCAGCAATTTCTGAATTTCGTACATGCAGAAATAATTAAAACAATATACCATATATTGGTTGGACATGATGCAGAATTTAATGATGCAGAAATCTAATGATGCAAAACTTAGTTATGCAAAAATTTTTTTTAGGACCTAAGATATCTATCTCCTTATTTTCTTCTTCAAGGTTCAATCACATCGGCACCCTACATGCTATAGAAAATCCTCTTTGAATGGGATGTGAGGGTTTTGCAGCCCTACTTTTTTCTATGACCGGGCGGCTATAGTGAAGCACCCGATCCGAGTACTTATCGAGAAACTAAGTCTTAACCATGCTCTAATACCAAACATGATGTAGGACCTAGGATGCATGCAGGTGATTTCTTTTTGTTTTTATGTTTAAAGGATTTATCGATTCCTGAACTCAAACTAAGAATAGATCTAGAGATTGGTATAATGACAAGAAACTCAAGCATGCAAACATGGACCCTAAATAGTGATTAGAAATGATCCCAGGATTGAAAAACCCCGGTAGGACTTAGATCTAAATCAATACCCTACTTAGGAGACTAGGGAGTGCAAACCTCTCAAAGCTCTGAAGCACTCGATGCCAAGTTCGCTCACACTCACGAATGCGGCCTGGAAGATCAAGCCCTCGACCCTATGGATTCGCCAGCTTTCTGTCAGATGGTCCTGAAGGTAAGGAAGGTCGAATCCTTTGTTCGTAGTACCCGAAGGACCTGCAAGCAACCTAGAGATGAGTTAGAAAATAGCAAGAAGGAAAGGGAAGGCAAAGAAATAAGGGAGGGTGAAGAGAAGGTGGCGATCAAGGAAGGCTCTTCTTGTTGGGCATCCAAGAGGATCTTTCAGGGGCATCCAAGCTTGGGAAGAAAAGTTGGTGGCTTGCATAGAAAGAAGGTAACCCATGGCCTCTCACCCCTCGATGTCCCGAAGGATAAAGGCACACTTTCTCATAGAGTTCCAAGTCAAAGACAAGGGCTAGGAAGAAGAAACTTTAGAATTTTTTTTTCATTCATCAATTATTTTTTACAAGTGGGTTAGGATCCTTTTATAAGCACCTAAGTCCTAATTTGAACATTTGAATTCAAATTTGAAAGTGGGGGTTACAAGACTTGATCTGGGGAGGAGAAAAGGGTGGGTTGTCTTCATGAATCAAGGGGCGCCCATTTGAATTTTGAATTTCTCCTCTCATGAAGCATGGCCGACCAACTTTTGAAATTAAATCCTTTCATGAAGCTTGGCGTCCAACTTTGAAATTTGAATCTCTTCTTAGCCGACCATGATGCTTGATCTTGGTAGCTTGATTGTGGTAGTGTTATGTGGATATTGTAGGGAGAATAATGGTCGTCCCATATTTGAATATGAATTTTGTTTCATCTTGAACTTAGCAGCCCAAGGTGCTTGGTGAAGTGGCGCCTCCCATGCCATGTGTCATTAATGATGTGGCACTCTATGAGCTGAAGGGCGCTTCCCATGCCACATGGCATTGATGATGCGGCACTCCATGAGTTGGTACTCCTACTTGTCATGAAAGAGAGGTGGCTTGACTCATCTTCAATTGGGCTTGACTTGATTGCCCACCTGTGGACCCATCTTTAAACTAGCTTGAGCCCATCTTCAAATTGACTTGAGCTTGAGAACCAATTTGGCTAATTATAGGACCAATTGACCCTAACTTGACCAAATTGGCCAAATTACAAGACCAAACTAAAAATTGAAACCAACTAGATACTAATTATATGACTCAAAAGCAAATTACTCAGGCTTTAAGTCTTATTACAGGATACAAAAGACTTAGAACCCTAATCAGAAATCCATAGAGGGTTGAGAACCTCTGTCTAATCTTGATGCCTGCACCTCTAGATCAGGAACACCATATCATTAGCCTAAACCAAACCCAGCCCGACCATGGAGTCTAGCTTTGAAACCTTCCTTAGGACCATGAATGAATAGCTTGCCCAATTGAACCATAAGTTTGACCAAGCGAACCATAGGTTTGACCAGATAGGAGACCATAAAGGAAACCCTAGAGAGAACCCTGTGACCCGTACTAAGCCTAAGCAAGAGAGACCCATGTCCTATACCTTCCACCCTAGGATAGCCCCTCGCCTTGACCCAATTTGGGAGACTAACCATAGGAGACTCAATTATGATTTCATAGACCAGGATGAGAGAGCCACTAGGAACATTAGGTTAGAAGAACCTAAATTTGGTGGTGATCTTGATCTTGAGGATTATATTATTTGGTAAAGAAATATGGATCTGTATTTTGAGAAGGATCTAATGACTGAGGAAAGAAAGTTTAAGATTGCTAAGCTTAAGTTTGTATGTTAGGATAGAATTTACTGGGATGATGTTGAAAGAATGATCAGACGAAGAAGAGACATACCCATAACTACCTGGGGTTACATGAAACTTAAACTTAGGAAAAAGTACCAACCCAGATCATATGAACCTAGTTCCTATGCACCCAGATCCTTTGAACCCAGCTCCTACGAACCCAGATCTATGACCTATAGATCTGAGCCCATATTCTATGAACCTAAAGAACCCATAACCCATAAGGATCAATCTAGTGCTAGTTAGGTTTTCCTTAGTTGGCTAGAACCCATTAGGATTAGTGCTCTTTATCAAAAATCAGGATCTAGTCAAATCCACCCGAGTTGACCCATTCCTCAATAGAGTCGACCCAATTCTCATCCAATCTAACTCAACCCTAATCCAAGCTAACCTACCCGTACTAGCCCAGATCTTAGCCAATTCTCCCTTAGGTTACCCACCTCTACTACCCCATTGGTTCACTAAGATGCCATTATAGTGGAAGTGTATGAAGTTAAGAAGAGCTTAGTAGATGAGTATGAAGATGAGGAGATATAGGAGGTAAACCTAGAGTTAGTTGACCTTGACCCTACCTAGACTGAAGCTGTATTGGAAGGACAAGTAGAAAAAAAGAGACCCATGAGAAGCCTAACCCTACTAATGAGACTTTACCTAAGCAAACACTAGAAGAGACTCAAGTCACAGAACCTAGTCTTAAAATTCAAGAACCAGAAGTAATTAGTGAGGACTTGATCTTTTCACTCCAGCATCCTCTGGTTGAATTCACCGCTTTGGTCCCAATTGAAGATCTTTTTCTTGAAATCACTAACTCATCCTTCCATAAGGCTGACCTTTATTTACCTGTTGATGTAACCCAATGTCCAAACCTTAGGTCAATCCTATTAACCCAGGACTATTCCATGAGCCCTTCTTATTTCCTATCCCACCATGAGCCATTTATTTACCTGTTGATGTAACCCAATGTCCAAACCCTGTTGAAGTTTCCACTCTTTCTAGAGTCACTTGATTATATTTTGATGAAATCAGTAGGTCGCATAAGTTCTTTGAGCACATTCAATTTGCTACCTATTTTTGGCAGACCCTGCGGCATTTAGTAGGAGTCCATGCATTCTCATCTGCATGTCACCCACCAACCAAGGGTCAAACCCACATCTGTAGTTTGAGGATTAGTCAAACTTCTAGTTTCTTAGGTGTTGCTGAGTCATACGCTGAGCATGTTAGAGAGTTGCATAAGGAAATAAGTAAAAGAATTAATGAAAGCAACGAATCTTATAAACATATGCTGATTCTAGAAAAAGACTCAAATAATTCAACGAAGGAGACTTTGTCATGGTTAGGCTATGACCTGAATGATTTTCACCTAGAACCTTGAAAAAGTTACATGCTCATAGTAGTGGACCATACAAAGTAATTAAGAAAGTTGGACCTAATGCCTACATGCTTGAGTTACCACCTGAGCTAGGTATTAGTCCTACTTTCAATGAATCAGAAATTAAGAGAGGGTCGAGTTTCTCCCACCCGGGAAGAATTAGTGTGGACACCAGGGCTAACACCATAACTGAAACCAGGGCTAGAAGAAATCGACTGGTCGAATCCACATCCCTGTGGATCACTCATGAATAAAGCCCTAAGCCCAAGCCCTAGATCACTTGTAATATTTATCTTAAATTATGTTATTTTAGCCTAGTTGGGTTTAGCCCTAAACTCTAATATATAAACCGTACTTAAACCCTTTGAGTCAAACCCTATTTACCAAGTTGAAATATTTGTTTAGTTGGTTATGCCTTTCGATCAAAATGGGTTCCAATTGATTAAGTTGGGTTTTAAATTAGTTATAATTAAGTCCTTGTAATTAGTTGGTTTAGTTAGTTGGTTGAGTCATTTTATTGAGTCCTGTAATACAAAAGGAGACCCAAGTCAAGACCCATGTGACACCATGTGCCAACCCAACACACCATATGCCAACCTAACCAATTCTTGGCACCACCAACAACACATGCCAACTCT
This sequence comes from Areca catechu, assembly GCA_021397845.1. Lineage (NCBI taxonomy): Eukaryota > Viridiplantae > Streptophyta > Magnoliopsida > Arecales > Arecaceae > Areca > Areca catechu. Next base: position 135,946,956 of record CM038051.1, on the reverse strand, counting down.
TCATGTGCCACATCATCAAGTCAAGGATGCCCAAGCCACTTCACCATGTCACATGCCACTTCACCCATCCCACATGGTTGGCCACATGAAAGATAAGTTGTCACATTTTAAGAGGAGTAGAGGAGGAGTCCAAGCCATAGCTAGCGCCAAGAAGGAGTTTTGGTTGCCCATCCTTCTCATTTTTTTATCACCAAATCCAAGAAGAGTCGGCCAAGCCATCACAAGAGACTTCTATTCAAAGTGGATGCCCATCAAGGAGAAGATTCAAGGGGTTTCTTACTTCAAGAGTTCAAGGCAATCAGATCCAAGAACTCAAGAATCCCATAAGAACTCTTGAGTTTTTCTTATCCAGATTGGAGAGTCCTCTAACATGAAAGATCCCTCATCATTCATACTCTAGTGATGCGGGATAATCCTAGGACTACCATGATTACAGAAAAATAAAAACTAATTTTTTTATTAATTTTTTTAGAATTTTAATTTGCAGGCTAATGACCTGAAATCAAGTAAAGATGAGTAGGAAAACTAGTAATGAAAAAAAACATCATACTTGCAAAGAACTCATGCAAAATAATAAAAAAAAGATCTCGAAGATTGAAAAACCCCCGGTTAGGATAGCGTACTTTCAACAAATTAGAAGTTAGGAGGGGGGTGGATTTTACCAAGCACCGATTCGAAGATCTTGTAAATGAAGAGGTCACATAGCACTCGGGATTGTTGCCTGGAAGACAAGCCTTCAGTTCCTTCGTTCAGGCAGCTATCTGGGATCGATCCTGGAGGCAAAGAGGGCCTCCTCCTTGAAGGTGAATACCATGGAGATCCTGCAAGCGTCAGAGGTTGGCAAGAAAACAAATAAGAAAGGGAAAAGAAAGGAACTAGGGTTAGGGAAAGAGGGAATTAGTGTTTCTGCTGCTGGTGGCTAGAGGGGGAAGAAGGCCTCTTGCTGATGGATGGCTTAGGGCTTCTTCTCCTTGGTGTGTTATGGTTTGGAAGAGAGTGCTTTGGGAAGGCTAAGGCTTGGATGAATTAGGGTTCACAAACAAAACTCGACACCTCAACACAAAAACATAAGAACAAGCTAGTAAGCTTAAGATTTTAGCAGAGTTTCATTCATGAATAAAAGATTGATTACAAGAGGGGGAGGGGTGGGGTATTTATAGATGTTCCCCATGTCCTCTCCTAATTAGGATAGGATTACAAAGTTGAGTGGGGAGAGAGATTACAAGTTTGCTTAAAACTAGGAGAATAAAATTTGAGTGAAAATAAAACTAGATCTCCTTGTTCGAATTGAATTCTTCTCCTCCTTTGACTTGGTCAAGGGCCTTCTTTGGGCTTGGACACCAAGATGGAGTTGGGCTTGGATTTAGGGCAGCAAGGGGCATCCTCCATTGGGCTTGGGCGGCCTCCAAAGGGCTTGGGTGTATGGGCCTCCTGGTGGTTTAGAAATCCTAGGCTGGGGTGACTAGAATATTCCCTGGGTATCTTATGATGGGGACATCAAAACCCATCAGGGTTTTTTCTTTTTTTCTCTTAGATTTTTTTTATTTTTATTTTTATATTTTATTCTAGCTATTCCACTTATCGCCACTATTTCCACTCTATTCCTGTTTATCCTCGACTTATCCTTGACCGATCCCTGTCATCTTCTTCCACCTCTCTACCCAGATCCAAGCCCCATTTCCTTCGTTCCTAGCCGATGATCACCATTGACGCCACTGACAACAACCAGAGGGCCCTTACCACTGCCTCCACCTCATCCGGCGGTGCTGCTACCGCCCGTGCCCCACAGCTGCTCCCTCTCATCCGGAAGACCCATGGCCGAGCCGACCGTGCCGCCGGCCGCCCAACCCACCGATGCCTGTACCACCACCCTGCTACCATGGTGACTGCTGCCCTTGCTGGATCTGATCCATCGCTCACTATGATCCCCCAACCGTCGGAGCTTCGTCAACAATGTCTACATCTCCGTCAGCCATGTCGATCTTGCTCGCGCTTTGTCGCTTTCCATCAAGAAGGAGGATGATCAATCAGTTCAGTGCCTTCTTTCGCTCGAGAATCGCCATGCTAAAATCCTTCTTCACCCCTTCGGATCAGAAGAGGATGCAGCCTTGCCCATGCTTGCCATCGAAGCTCAATTTGGGAACTGGAATCCTAATGGAAATTGCCAAACAAGTAGACGAGGATAGAAAACAAGGCCACCATCTTCACCACCGACGACATACTCTCCGCCCTCATGTGCACCCCAGCTTCCTCTTTCTCGTCTACCGCCTACCCCTGTTCCATGGTCAAAGAAAAGAACCTGCACACACATCTTAGAGAAAAATAACTTTACATGAATCTCAGAGATACATGCTTCTCAGAGCAAGAATTTTCTATGCAATTACAGGCCTGTGCAGATTTTAGAGCAACTCAGCACGAATCCATCTTTTTGGCATAGATCTTGATGCATTCGGATTATATTTATTTATCTTAATTTTTATTTGGATGTATTGATTAGTTTGAAACTATTTTAATTTCAAGTTTGTTTTAGATTAGATTATTAGTTTGAAGTCTGTTAGGATTGGGATATGTTTCATCTTTATCTTGTAAGAGGGTGGAAAGGTCAATAAATACCACCCCCAGTCCTTTATAAAAAACTTGGTGAAAATAGATGAATATTTAGAAAACAGAGATTCTTTTCGTTCGCCCCGCATGAAGAGGGTGTGAGGCCCATTTTTCTTTCACCTTTGGATGTTGAGGGGTGTGAGACCCTATTCCTTCACTTTCGAGCATCAAGGGATGTGAGACCCTATGCCTTCGCTTTCGAGCATCGAGGGGTGTGAGACCCTATTCCTTTGCTTTCGAGCATCAAGGGGGGTGAGGCCCTAGTTTTCCTTTATTCTTCGAAAACATCGTGGGGTGTGAGGCCTTTTTTCTTTGTTCTTTTGGAAACATCGCAGGGTGTGAGGCCCTAGTTATCTCCTTCTTGACCCTAATCCCAAGAAACTTCTCAGCTCTTAAATGATCCTCCTAGCATTGTCCCTCATCAATTTGGTATCAGAGCGAGAGAGTATTAGGGTTAGAAAAAAAGAATTGTAGCATCGAGCCTGACTCGATGGAGTCAAGTTTTTCCCACCCTAGGAGAATGATGGGGACATCAAAACTATTAGGGGTTTTTTCTTTTTTTTCTCCCAGATTTTTTTTATTTTAAATTTTATTCTAGCTATTCTACTTATCCTCAATATCCCACTTTATTCCTATTTATCCCTGACTTATCCCTGACCTATCCCTATCATTTTTTCCACCTCTCCACCAGACCAAGCCACATTTCCTTCGTTCCCAGCCGATGATCACCACCGATGCCACTGACAACAATCGGAGGGCCCTTACCGCTGCCTCCGCCTCGTCCGGGCATTGCCGCCACCCTGCCCCACAGCCGCTCCCTCCTGTTTGGAAGACCCATGGCCGAGCCAACCATGTCATCGGCCACCCAACCCACTGACACCTGTACCACCGCCCTGCTGCCATGATGACCGCCGCCCTCGCCAAATCTGATCCATCACTCACTACGATGCCCCCAACAGCCAGAGATTCATCAATGATGTTCGGATCTCCGTTAGCCGTGTCGATCTTGCCTGGGCTCTATCGCTTCCCATTTAGAAGGAGGAGGATCAGCCGATTGGGTGCCTTCTTTTGCTCAAGAATTGCCATGCCAAAATCCTTCTTTGCCCCTTCGGATCGGAAGAGGATGCGGCCTCACCCATGCTTGCCTTCGGAGCTCGATTTGGGAACTGGAATCCCAATTGAAATTTCCAAACGAGTAGATGAGGATAGAAAATAAGGCCATCATCTTCGCTATCGATGACATACTCTCCGCCCTCATGTGCGCCCCAGCTCCCTCTTTCCCATCTGCCTTCTCCCCCTGTTCCACGGTCACAGGGAAGAAACCTGCACACATCTTATAGAAAAATAACTTTGCACATATCTCAATGTTGCATGCTTCTCAGAGCAAGAATTTTCTATATAGTTATCAAGCCTGCATAGATTTCAGAGAAACTCAGCATGGATCCATCATTTTGGCATAGATCTTGATGCATTCAGATTATATTTTATTTATTTTAATTTTTATCTGGATGTATTGATTAGTTTGAAACTATTTTATTTCAAGTTTGTTTTAGATTAGATTATTAGTTTGAAGTCTATTAGGATCGGGATATGTTTCATCTTATCTTGTAAGAGGGTTGGAAAGGTCTATAAATACCACCCTTAGTCCTTTATAAAAATTTGGTGAAAAAAGATGAGTATTTAGAAAAGAGAGATTCATTTCATTTGCCCCGCATGGGGAGGGTGTGAGGCCCATTTTTCCTTCGCCTTTGGGCATCGAGGGTTGTGAGATCCTATTCCTTCACTTTTGAGCATCGAGGGATGTGAGACCCTATGCCTTCGCTTTCGAGCATCGAGGGGGTGTGAAATCCTATTCCTTCTCTTTCGAGCATCGTGGGGCGTGAGGCCTTAGTTTTATTTTGTTCTTCAGAATATCGCAGGGTGTGAGGTCCTTTTCCTTTGTTCTTCAATACATCGCAGGGTGTGAGCCCTTTTTCCTTTGTTCTTGGAACATCGTGGGGTGTGAGGCCCTAGTTATCCCCTTCTTGACCCTAATCCCAGGAGACTTCTTAGCTCTCCAACGATCCTCCTACCCTTGTCCCCCATCATCTTGGTTCTTGAAATCTTCATATGGGCTTGGGAAAAAGTCTGGGATGCCTCCTCTTACTGGACTTTTGAGCTTGAGAGACTCTTGGGCTGGGGCACCTGGTATATTCCTAGAATCATGGGGTGCCTTGGTCCTTAGAATATTCTCTGGGCATCTAGAAGGAATCTTGGCATCTAGGGCATCAAAACATCTGGGGCGGCAAGAAAAGGCCCATTATGACTGTTGTAAGGGCCTCTCACTCTTGGATGAAGCTTGGTAGAACTCCAAAACTGGGTATCCTCTTTTCTTGTACAAAAATTAGATCGGTATTGGACTAATACAAATATACAGGACTCAATGGGACTCAACTGAACTGGACTAGGGTTGAGACAAACCAACTTGGGCATATTGGCTCAACTTATTACAAGACTCAATCATACTTGATTACAAAACTTGATACATAGGCAAGGGCTCACAAACCCTAATCAGTAAACCAGATAGGGCACAGTAATCTGTGTCAGATCCTGGTGCCCCCACCAATTCTCCCGGGATGGGAGGAACTCGACCCTGTCGAGTATGGGTCAATGTGGCTCTCATATGGCTTAAGAAGGTCTGGGTTGAGAAACTACAGATCCTCACGGGTGATCCACGAGTCCTCGGATTTTGACTGACCTTGACATCGAACCAACTACCGTGGATAACCATTTATTCGGGTACTAATGGCTTGATCATCCAGGATGTGCTCAATCCTTTCCTCACTAATAGGCCAGATTGTAAGTGGACTCTCTGGGATAGGTTCTCTCTCAATGGAAGGGAGAGGTTCAAAGAGCTTGCTAGGTATCATTGCTGGCTCCCAAAACTCCATAAGGTTTGAAGTATTAAAGGTGGAACTAATACTTAATTCGGGTGGCAACTCGAGCACATAGGCATCGGATCCAACTCTCTATATTATTTTGAACAGTCTATCTTCGCGAGCAAGAAATTTCTTTATGGTCCCTGGAGGGAACCGCTCAGGCCTAAGCCTGATCATCACATAATGATGCGGTACGAACCTAGGACTGATGATAAATAGAAAACTAATTTTTTTATGATTTTTAATATTTTTAATTTAGTGACTAAATATCTAAAATTAAATAAACAATCAGCATAAAGGCTAGTAATGCAAGAAACTAACGTACCCGCAAAAACTCATGCAGAATAATAAATAGCCAGGACCCGAGAGTTAAGAAATTTCTGGTTTAGGATAGCTATTCTTCATCAAATTAGAGATTAAGAGAAGGGAAGGATGTTACCAATCAGTGAATTGAAGAGCTTCCGATGAAGAGATCACACAGCACTTTTATTGGAGTCTGGATGATGAAGCTCGGTTCCCTTGAATTTGATGACTGATTTGGGATATCCCAGAGGCAAGGAAAGCCTCCTCTAGGGAGGTGAAACACCTCAATGACCCTGCAAGCATCAGGGGTCAATCAAAATAGCAAATAAAAATTGGAATCGAAACTAGGGTTTAAGAGAAATCTGAATTAGGGTTAGGAGTGGATGGCTTGGGAAGAAGAAGCTCTTTATCTTGGACGAAAGCTAGGGCTTCACTTCCTGGGGCATGGCTGATCTTCTGGGATGTAGATGGAAGCTAGGATAGTAGGGTTCAGCCAAGGTACACAAGGAGAGCACTCAAACAAAAAAAGAGAACCAAACAAAAGTAAACACAAGGCAATGACTCAAAATTTCTGCAAGGTTGTATTCATAAGAAATAGTTGATTACAAGAGGGGGAGGGGTGGGGTATTTATAGAGTTCCCATGCCCTCTCTAACTAGGGTTACACTTAGGTTAACAAGCCTTTTCCTAGTTAGATTACATGTCCTTTCCTAGCTAGGTTAGAATTACAAATCATAAAGCAAGTAGGAACATAAATCCTAACTAGGTTAGACTAGTCTTCTCCATCTCACTTAAGGACACCTCCCTTTGAGCTTTGACTTGGTCAACCCTTCAAGGACGCCTAAGCTTGGCATGTTGGGCTTCATAGCAGAAAATGGGTCGGCCCATAGGTGGATGGCGCATGGGCTTGGGCCTCCTGGAAGCTGGGGTGGCCTGGTAGGAATATTCCATGGGATCAAAGTAGAATCTTGCTTTTCTATGGGCCTGGGCTTGGTGCCTAGCTTGATCTCCTTGGGTTGGGGTACATATGGACCTCTGGAATCATGGATGCCCTGGTTTAGGAAGATGCTCTAGCATCTGGACTAGAATCTAGGCATTTGGAGGAATCAGGGCTTCTAGAAGTGTTTTGGATCCTGGGTTGTCTCACAAAATCTAATAAGTTGATGTTGTGGCCTTTGACTCCTAGATGTGGCCTGGTGGAACTCCAAAATAGGATAACCTCCTCTCTTGTACAAAAAGTGGACTCATACTGATGTACAGGACTCAATATACTGGACTAGGTTGAGGGTTGAGGCAAATCAACTAACCTCAACTTTTTACAAGACTCAATTACAAAACTTCAAAAACTTTGACACATGACTAAGTAAACCATATAAGATCTAGTGATCTGTGTCTGATCCTGGTATCCCCACCAATTCTCCCATGATGGGAGGAACTCGACCTCATCGAGTACGGGTCAATTTGGCTCAAGGAGGGTCTGGGTTGAGGCACCGCAGATCTGCACCAGCATTCCATAAGTCCTCAGATTCTGACCAACCTTACCACCATACCAAGTAATGCTAATAGTCTCTATCCCAAGTACCGATAGCTTGATCATTCAGAGTTCTCTCAATCTTTTCTTTACCAAAAGGCCAAATTGTATGTGGTCGCACTAGGATAGGTTCACTCACAAAGAAAGGGAGTGGCTTAAGGGACTCACTGGGTATCACTGCTGGCTCCCTAGACTCTATAAGATCTGAGATGTTGAAGGTGGAGAATACCTAAATCAGGTGATATCTCAGGCATTAAGGCATTGGGTCCATTACTCTTCATTATTTTGGATGGGCCAGCTTCGCTAGAAAAAAATTCTTTTGCAATCACAAAATCCTCTACAGAAAATTCTTTATCTCTCTTTTGAAAATTAGCCAAGTACTTATTTAATTTTTTTCTTATTTAGCTTTTGACTAAGTTTCTGGTGCATATGCTGTGCAGAGGTAAGTGTAGGTGTAGATATGTGATTTAGGACTATGAATTTTATTGGACTTAACTAATACCTATTAGACTCGACTAAACTTTCCTATCAAAAGAAATTTTATTGGACTTTCTAGGGTCTAACCTAACACACTATAGACTTTCTAGGTTTGACCCTAGCATGGCATGCACTGAAAATTTACTATGTATGCCTACTAAATGCCAAAGGGTATGGAAGAAATAAGATGCAGACCTAACATGCACAATGTATGTATGCAGCATGCTTACTTCTACAAAATGCAAATGAATGTGTTAAAGAAACATAAGAAAATTCATGAAAAGGCAAAAAATATGAGATGGATTCAGGGTTAGTCTGATTGAAAAAGGGTTCAAGGTTAATCAGGTAGACTAAGAGATAAGAAGGTGTTTCAAGGATGAGTCTTGATACGGAACGATGATGAGAATGCAATCTAAATGATGAATTAAGAAATGAGAGCAATGAAGCCTATTAACAGGTACTAAATTTCAGATCAAAAGTATTAAGGTAAAGCTATGGAGGAGCACGGAAATTTGGAACTTACGCCGCGATGTAGTTATTTAAATCCTAGAGAAGATTAGGGCTAATGATTATGGAATCTAAACCTAGGAAAACTGTCTTCAATAACCCAGACTTAAGAATATTAGAAGGGAATTGTTACCATGATGAGCACTCCTTGTTGGTGTAGATTCGTTGAAGCAATCAAATAAACAAGCCCTGGATGAAAAAGATGACTCTTCCATTGAAACAAGTTCTCACCATACTTGATCTGATGGCAATGATCCCCTTCTTGAACTCCGGATCATAGAAGGAACCCTGCGCAATGAAGGAATTAGGACTAAGCTGATTTGAAGGAATACCAAATCAAAGTAGGATGAAGGAATTAAGAAAACAAGTGGTCATTAAGGAAAGATGGGATCCTTGGAGAAGTCTTTGGCTTGGGAGGTAGAAGATCACATGCCAAGATTGAAACACAACCACACTACAAAACACTTGCTTCATAGAAAAACTACTCCATCTTGTTTCATCATCCAAAAGCTCCCCTTTACCATGGGTGTACAAGAGGCTTTTATTGGCCTTTCAATCAATTTGAAATTCCCCATATCATGGAGAAATATTAGGGGGAGTTACATGAAATGTGGAGGATTTGGTGGAGGGTTACATGGAATTTGGAGGATTTGGTGGAGGGTTACATGGAATGTGGAGGATTTGAATCCTTGGTCCCCACTTGAAGTTGGCGCCTCTTGGTGATTACTTGGCAAGGTGAGTTGGCATGGTGAGGTCCCCACTTTGAAGTTGTTTTGATGTGGCACCACTTGGTGATGACTTGGCAAAGTGAGTAGGCATGGCGAGGTGGTTTCCAAATCCAATTATGTGGCAAGGTGAAATGGCATGGTGACATGGCGCATCCTTCTCCATGGCACCCCTTGGAGATGACTTGGCAAAAAGGTGATGTGGCATTCTTTGGTGATGAGTTGGCATAGGTGGTTCATGATGATGTGGCGCTCCAAGTAAAGCTGGTCTGGCCCAATTTCAAGTAGCTCTTGAACTTGACTCAGTATAAAGCCTAATTGAGTCTAATTGAACTTTAAAACCCCCAAAAAAATAAAACAGGACTAAATAAACATACAGGACTCATACGAGACTTGAGTTCCTAGTCTCAATCCATAAAGAACTTGGTATTTGATGCAGAACAAAAGAGATGATGCGATGCGGAAGTAAATTAGGACTAATTTTTTTTTATTTTATATTTTCAGAAGTCGGCATAGACTCAAAGGAAAGTTGAACTAAATTGAAAGAAACTATATAATAATTGAAAGCACAATTCAAAGAAACTAGATTATTAGAGTAGTTCAGAAGTAAAGGATCGCTGGGGGTTGAGAAACTCCCAGACCTAGGGTTTCGCTCTGAACTTTCAACAGGACAGAAATAAAGAGAAGGGAAGGGTTATATACCAAGCAGTGATCTTCACAGAGTTTGGTGGAAGGACTCTCTCGAGCAGATTGTTGGATCCTCGGATTCGGATATCTTCGCAATGGATCCTCCAATACTGGTCCTTTGGCAGAGTTGGCTTCTCCTAAACTCAGGATCTAGGAAAGAAGAAGAACAAGTTAAGGAACCAGATACTCAAAGAAAAGATTTACCAGATAAGAAGAACTTGGAAAATTGATGTTGCTGAAATCCTGATTCTCCTGGATGCTAATCTGACTTCCTTTGGGATTTGCTCTGTATTCGAAGTTACCGATCTGGACCTGGATGCTGGTGGTCAGCCTCTACTTGGAAGAGAGGGGCCGTGAGATGATGAGGTAGATTAGGGTTTGGATGATTGGTGGAATGAAGAATGATGGGCGGCTAGGGGTTGGAATTGAAGTGGCTAACCTAGGGTTTTGGTAGGGTTTGGAGATCTCATACCTCCTCAAGGTTCCTGTGGAACCCGGAATCACTCCCTCATGGAGCTCAACACTTGAATATAAGTGCGGAAGAGAGAAACACAAAGTTGCTCACAAAGAAATTGATTTCATTCATCATTTGTTTTTTAAAACTTACAAGAGGGGTTATTTTATAGGTCTTTACAAGAGGTCAGGGTTTACATCTTCCCATGTGGGACTAATAGGATGGATCCTCAAATTAGGTTTGTAGAATCAATTCTTCCTCATATGGCCGGCCAAGAGCATCCAAAAGTGTTGATTGGTGGCTCCAAATGGTAAGTAGGTGGCGCCTCCTAGCCTTGCTCTTCAAGAATTTTTTTTTCCTTCCGTGGCTCAACTCTTTTGGACACCTCCTTTTCTTTCTCCCCAAGTCATGGCTCTTACCAACTTTGCTTTGGTCTTTTTAGGCATGGATTGGGCGTCCCCTTGAAGTGCTCCCCAAGAAATGCCTCTTTCCTCCTTTAGCTTGGCATTTTAAGGTATATATTGGGCGCCTCCTTGATTTTGGCTTCAAGAAAAATTCTTGCTCCCTTGGGCGTGGGGACCAAGACACTGGGATATAGATGTCGCACCTCCTGGACTCTGGCGTGTGGCTAGGAGTGTGGCGCCCACTTACTTGAGCTTGGGAGAAAATGTGGCACCCTGGAGAAGACCTAGACCACTACTAGGACTTGTACTGAGTCAACATGACTCAACAAAATTTAAATTATAGGGAAATACAGACTCAACTAAAATTGAGTTGACCAAGTCAACCCTTATTACATAACCAGAAAATCCTAATTCTTCGGGCAAGGTCAATCAGAGATCCAGATGGAGCCCTGAAGTCTTCTTCTGAGTCTGGTGCCCGCACCAATTCTCCCGGGGTGGGAGGAACTCGACCCTGTCGAGTATGGATCAAGTTGGCTCTGGTATCTCTCTAAGAGGTCTTGGTTCAATTCTTGTAATTCTTCTCGGGAGATCCAAGAGTCATCAGAATCTGGCCTTCCTTGCCAGCGGACCAGGTATCTTTGGTATCCTCGATTACAATTAGAGATAACCTGATCATCCTGGATCTTTTCAATCTGCTCTTTTCTCACAGGCCAGTTTGTTGGTGGACACACAGGGTTGGGTTCACTCTCAAGAGCAGGATTAGGCTCAAAGGCTCACTGGGAATCACAGCTGGCTCTCTATACTCTACTAGGTCTGTAATGTTGAAAGTGGAGCTAATGCCTAGTTCTGAAGGCAACTCGAGCACATAGGCATTGGACCCTACTCTCTTCACCACTCTAAATGGTCCAGCTCCTCTAGCATGTAACTTTCTAGCGGTTCCAGGAGGAAACCGTTCAGGCCTTAACCTAATCATTACATAGTCTCCCTCAACAAAAGTTTTGACTCACCTTTGAGAATCAGCCAACTTCTTATAAGTTTCATTACTTAAATTTATTTTGGCATGAATTTCTTTATGCAAGTTCTTTACATGCTATGCAAGTGCATCAAGAGACTTGTGTGTATGGACTAATAGTGAAATCAGATCAAGTGGTGTGTGAGGCTTGTATCCATGAACAATTTCAAAGGGACTCTAGCCTATAGACCTATTGATCGAAACAGTATATGCAAATTTAGCCCTGGACAAAATACAAATCCCAATTCCTGGTGCTCTCAATCAAACTAAAATCTGATCCAAAGCCTAGTAAAGGGTCAAGAAAAACTAAACTAGACTAACGACGCACTCCTAAAGAATGGACTTTTTTCCAAAGGAACCCAAGGTCTAAACCTAATAGACTAAGGCTCTCTAGGTTTGACCTTGGGTCAGAGGATGGCATGCAGAGCATGAAAACTTATCATGGATGCCTAGTAGGTGCCATAAGGTCTTCCAGAAGTAGGTGGCAAACCTAATAGGTTCTGACACGTGGTTCACTCTAAAGACTTCGACAAAGTATACTTAGATGGTGTAAGACGCTTTGGAAGTCCTAGAGAAAGGGAGGAGATATGAGGTGGGGTCTCGAATTACCTATTGACTAAAGGTGGTGACCTGAAGGTTTGAATGGTGATCTATGAGTGTCAACTGGTCATCCTTATGAAAGGAAAAGTTTGCTACTCCCAGGAATGGATCAAGAGATGGTTCGGGAAGTAGCCTAGGACATGTGATTGCAATAGTTAAGGTTTGTTCTCTAAGCAAATAATGATCCACTTTCTCAAGAACTGGATTAGAGAATGATTCATGGAAGGGCCTATGGATGATGACCTCAAGACTTGAAATTTGACCAATGGGTGCGGAAAGGTATACTCTATAGAAGGGTAGGTCAGTCATGCGAATGAAGGGGTCTGGGGCCATAAGGAGGACTTCTACAGGACTGGGTGAATCAATCCGCTCAAGACAAGGATGTTCAACTGAGATTACGGGAGAGACCTTAGTGGCTGGGCATGGGACAAGGTCCAATTGTAAGAGGCTTGAATCAGTCATCCTAAGGAGAGGATCTACCATAGGGTGGGCAAACTTAAACAGTTCAGTGCAAAGATCTTCAATTGGTACTTGGGGAATGACTGTCATTAGAGGGTACGAACTAATAGCTCGAGCTAACACTATGAGTTCTTCTTTGGGGTATTTGACTAAAGGAACCTGGTTCTCACAAATCTCTTGAATTTCTGAACTAGGTCCTTCCACTTGGTTGCTTTCCAAGGTCTCCTCAGGTAAGGAACTAATAGTATCGATGTCACATTCTTCAAGTTCTTCCCCCTCATATTCATCAACTAGACTCAAGCCAGCATCATATACTTCCTCGATGCCATCTTTAATGGGTTTCGGGTCAGTGATAATCGGGTCAACTAATTCTGGGCTTGTCATACCTAACCTTTCTTCCTCATTGGTATCCTTCTGGTCAAGAGGTGACACAAGTGGGAATTGACAAACAAAAGTCTGGTTCACTACGGGTGTCAGATCAATCGAAACTTGACTCAAGTTGGTAGAGGTTGGCTTTAAGTCCAAAGTACTTGATTGGTTATATCTTAAAGACCACTCATAGTCTTGGGCTTCTTGGTAGGCTCGGTCTAACCTATTGGTCTTTTCAAGGCATAGCTTCCTATAAATGTCTGGGTGTAACCCAACCCTAAACCTCGATGTGATCTGAGCTTCGGTCTCAATGGTATTACATTTCATGTCATACCACTGGAAGTCCTCGATATTTTTAGACACAGGCCTATTACCTTGTCGCAATTGGTACCATTGGTCTAAAAGTCTTTTCTCATAGGATCTACCTAGGTACCTATCTCTCAACTTACTTCTCATATCTCTCCAAGTATATATTTCCTCTTTTCTTTGATAACACTCATGCTCAATAGCATACCAATATGACCTAGCATGTTTGGTGAACTTGGTTTGGCCAACCTAACTTGTCCTAATTCCGATATGTTGGTGCACTCAAAATACCGATCCATTTGTTCTTCCCACTTAATATATGTCTCTTGTCTTCCTTCAAAAGTGGGTGCATAAGGTTCGGTGTTCCTAATGGGTCCCTTCTCTGAGTCAACCAAGTATGGGTATAGGCTCCTAGGGTTATGCTCGGGATCACGGTATAAGGTCCTCGTAGGCTCCTGGCATGGGTGAGGTTGGGGCCTATTAAATTTTGGATCAGGGGTCCAATTTTGATGTCTACGTTTCTCAAGTCCCTGGGCTCGGTCTCTAAACTAGGAAAAACCCTCATTCATATCCTAACTCAATTTGGTCATACTTTCGGTAAGAGTTCTAATCATGGCCTCTAAATCAGGTTGGGTTTGACCAGGTTGGGAGAGTACTCCATTCTGGGTGGACATGATGATGCAAGCAAGCACACAGAATGTGACTAGACTAAAGCGATTACTGGCTCACTAGACCTAGAGTCGAAACTAGATGCCCAATCAGAGTGGCAAGCTAGCCTGTAGTAACTCGGGACTCAGCCAGGCAGGTGTAAGGGGAGTGTTAGGTCCCTAATTGCCAATCCTAGACACCAATCAGTGATTGGCCAGGTAGGCGGACCAACACAGAAGCCCTTCGGGATAGAATCTCTGAACCACCATTCTAGACACTGAGTACAAAGCACACACAGAGTAACAAGACAAACTGACTCAACACTAGCCTAGACCCGACTTGTTGGTGTCCCTAGCCCACTCAGGTAAATTAGGTCTAATTAATTTTAAAATTAGGCTTAGGATCGAATGAATGGGTGGTGGTTTTGGGCTAAGGAGAGGTTATCAACTCCTTCCCTTATCTTAGATGCTCAATTGCCTTAGATGAATTAGGAGATGATCACTCAAAAATGAAATGCAGAAACACAGAAACAGAATTGCTGTAATTCAACTCTCAGAAATTCACAGAAACCAATAAATTACAGTAAAATTATGTAAAATAGCTTCAATTATACTAGTTCTAAAAAAATAAAAATCATGCAATTTGGAGTTACTTGTAATGAGAAACAATTCCTGCAATAGATAGTTACAGACTGAAAACAAAATGCTTCCCCCGTTTACAATTCCTGCTACGAAGTTGTAACCTAGCGGATCCCCTACACGCCCTAGGAACACCCCGTGGAATGGAAAAGGAGGCTTACACCTCGCTTCATTCCTAGGACTGGACATCTGGGGAGTCTACCTCGAGCAGACAAAATAAAAAAAGAGACACTCAAACGTGCAAGCAAGTCAGAAACCCTAGACAGGGCTCTGATACAAAAATGATGCAGAACAAAAGAGATGATGCGATGTGGAAGTAATTAGGAATAAATTTTTTTTTTATTTTATATTTTCAGAAGTCGACATAGACTCAAAGGAAAGTTGAACTAAATTGAAAGAAACTATATAATAATTGAAGAGCACAATTGCAAAGAAACTAGATTATCAGAGTAGTCCAGAAGTAAAGGATCGCTGGGGGTGAGAAACGCCTACTAGACCTAGGATTCGCTGAACTTTCAACAGGAACAGAAATAAAGAGAAGGGAAGGGTTATATACAAAGCAATTGAATTTCACAGAGTTTGTGGGAACGACTTCTCTCGAGCAGATGTTGGATCATCGGATTAGGATATCTCGCAATGGATCCTCCATACTGGTCCTTTGGCAGAGTTGGCTTCTCCTAAACTCAGGATCTAGGAAAGAAGACGAAAAACGTAAGGAACCAGATACTCAAAGAAAGGATTTACCGATAAGAGAACTTGAAAAATTGATGTTGCTGAAATCCTGATTCTCTGGATGTGATCTAACTTCCTCTGGGATTTGCTCTGTATTCGAAGTAGCCGATCTGGACCTGGATGTGGTGGTCGGCCTCTACTGGAAGAGAGGGCCGTGAGATGATGAGGTAGATTAGGGTTTGGATGATTGGTGGAATGAAGAAGATGAGGGCGGCTAGGGTTTGGAATTGAAGTGGCTAACCTAGGGTTTTGGTAGGGTTTGGAGATCTCACACCTCCTCAAGGTTCCTGTGAAACCCGGAATCACTCCCTCATGGAGCTCAACACTTGAATACAAGTGCGGAAGAGAGAAACACAAAGTTGCTCACAAAGAAATTGATTTCATTTCATTTGTTTTTTTAAAACTACAAGAGGGGTTATTTATAGGTCTTTACAGAGGTTAGGGTTTTACATCTTTCCATATGGGACAATAGGATGGATCCTCAAATTAGGTTTGTAGAATCAATTCCTCCTCATATGGCCAGCCAAGAGCTCCCAAAGTGTTGATTGGTGGCTCCAAATGGTAAGTAGGTGGCGCCTCCTAGCCTTGCTCTTCAAGAAAAATTTTTTTCCTTCCATGGCTCAACTCTTTTGGACACCTCCTTTTCTTTCTCCCTAAGTCATGGCTCTTCCAACTTTGCTTTGGTCTTTTAGGCATGGATTGGGCGTCCCCTTGAAGTGCTCCCCAAGAAATGCCTCTTTCCTCCTTTAGCTTGGCCTTTTAAGGTATATATGGGGCGCATCCTTGATTTTGGCTTCAAGAAAAATTCTTGCTCCCTTGGGCGTGGGGACAAGACCACTGGAATGGAGATTGTGGCACCTCCTGGACTCTGGCGTGTGGCTGGGAGTGTGGCACCCACTTACTTGAGCTTGGGAGAAAATGTGGCACCCTGGAGAAGACCTAGACCACTACTAGGACTTGTACTGAGTCAACATGACTCAACAAAATTTAAATACAGGGAAATACAGACTCAACTAAAATGAGTTGACCAAGTCAACCCTTATTACAAGACCAAAAAACCCTAATTCTTCGGGCAAGGTCATCAGAGATCAGATGGAGCCCTGAAGTCTTCTTCTGAGTCTGGTGCCCGCACCAGTATTAGTTGAAGCTTCTTTCTGAACCTGGTGCCCCACCAATTCTCCCCGGGGGGAGGAACTCGACTTCGATGAGTATGGTCTAGCCTGGCTTTGATATTGTTCAAATAAGTCAGGTCCAGTCATTGCAGATCCTCTCTAGTGATTCAAAAGTCTTCAGATTTTGGTCTCCCTTGCCAAGGACCAAATATCGATAGTAATCCTTGTTTTTGGTAGTGACAATCTTATTATCCAGGATTGTTCAGTTTTCTCTCATTTTGAGGAATGGTGTTTGTGGATACTCGGGTAATGGTTCACTCTCAAAAATATGGTCAGGCCCAAAAGGCTCACTAGGTATCATCATGGGTTCCTTATATTCTATCAAGTCTGAGACATTGAAGGTCGGGTTGATACCTAGGTCTGAAGGTAATTCCAATATATAAGCATTAGATCTAATCTTCTTTAGGACTTTAAAGGGGCCTGCACACGGGTATGTAGTTCTTGAAAGTCCTGGATGGGACATGATCTCTCTCATAGAATTCCTTGACTTTCTTTCTTGAATTAGTCCTATGTTTATAGGATTCATTGCTCAAATTTATTTCATGATGCAATCCTTAACATTCTATGCATAAGACTCAGCAGACTCAGAAACTTACACAAGCACTATAAAATGCAGACTGAACTAGGCATCCTTATTGAGAGGAATTTTATTGAACTCTCTAGGGCCTAAACCTAACAGATTAATGACTCTCTAGGTTTGACCCTGGTCTGGCTGCACATGAGAATTTACCATGGGTTCCTAGCAAATGCCATAAGGTTTTCCAAAAGTAGGTAGCAAAAGGAATAGGCCTTAAAAAGCTCATGCATCATAGTAATCTCATCAAAATGAAACTTAATGGCTCTAAAATTATGATAAGATTCTAAAATTATGATAAGACTAAGGGAAAGGCAAGAATAGGAATCCGAGACTTGGGGTAATTAGGAGAATCTTGAAACACCTTGGTTACTCATGATGACCTTAAGATTAGAATTTTGATCTAACAGGCGGGATGCTTCTAGGTAGTTGAAGGTCATCAGGAAAGTCTTTTAAAATAATGATGGGTTCTTCCTCAGGTACCTGAAGGAGTTCTTGTGTCGAAGCTAAAGTATTGGGTTTTTTTCTGGGGCATTGTCTTATGGGAACCCAAGTCCTCACTAAATTTTGGTTGTTCTGATATTCAGGACTAGGCTCAAAATCTTTTCTTTACCAAAGGTTTCTCGGGTAAGGTACTAAAGTTGTTCTCTTCACAGTCTTCCCCTTCATATTCATCTATTAAACTTATGTTAGTCTCATACACATATTTACTAGGTTCAGATTTGCCTTCTTCCTTCCCTAGCCTTCAGTTTGAGGATACCCTAAGTCTTGGGTATTAATGAAACTCAACTTGTACTTCAGGGTTCTTACTCCTATATTCATGTGAGCTAATGGATAGTAGGAGTTGGTTGGTCTAAGAAAAATTGTTTAGTTTAGCCAGAATTTGTTCAATTGGGCCATTAGATCATTTAGGCCTTTCAGCATGGTTTCAAGATTCGGGTCCATGGCTAGACTGGACGGGTCTGGACTGGTGAATATGAGGCCCCTAATCTAATTTTCATGCATGCAAGTAGACTCAAGCTCGAGCTAAGGTTTCGTAGACCTAGAGCACAAATTAGAGGTCTAATTAAGTGAACCAACTAGCTAGTAGTACTTATGGGACTTAGCCAGGTAGGTGGAGGGGAGAGTGAAGGTCCCTGATTGCCAATCCTTAGACACCAATCTGAGATTGGCAGGTAGGCAGACCAAATCACAAGCCCTGATGCACCAATCCTAGACACCAAGCCAGTAAGCACACACCAATTAGCTGACACAGTTAACTTGACCTTAACCTGAACCAACTGTTGGTGTCCCTAACCCATTAGGGGCAATTAAGGTTCTAATCGATTTTAATTAGGGATTGGGTTCGATGTACAATGTGGGCGGTTGTTCTTGGGCTAAGGACAGGTGATCAATCTGCTCCATGTCATATGGTGCCCTTAATTGGATTAAAATGGATGCACACAATCATGCTGAAATTTATTCTATTGAAATTTAAAGCAGAACAGTACAAGATTACAGTCCAATAATTCTATGATTAAATAAAAATTCTGGAAAAATTATGAAAAACTCTATCAATTATAATGGATCTAAGAAAATAAGAATCACTAAATTTGGGTTTCTGTGCTGAGGAGAAATGAGTTAATGTTCAGACCATATTTGCGGAACTATTCCAATAGAACAGGGAAATGATGCGGGAATTCTCATTTTTTTTGTGATTTTTTTCTAATGATGAAATTTAATACAGTGATAAACGACTTAAAATGGGACATGAAAAAAATTTTTCAATGCAAAATATGTAACTTGCCTTTGGAGCTGCAGACGGATTACAATCAGCCTACACAGAAAAAAAAAAAAGCAAGCAGACCCTAATACAGAAAATAGAATTAACCCTAACCTAATGCAACCATGCTCTAATATCAATTTGATGTGGCACGATGATGAGAATGCAATCTAAATGATGAATTGAGAAATGAGAGCAATGAAGCCTATTATAGGTACTAAATTTCAGATCAAAAGTATTAAAGTAAAGCTATGGAAGGAGCACGGAAATTTGGAACTTACGCCGCGATGTAGTTATTTAAATCTAGAGAAGATTAGGGCTAATGATTATGGAATCTAAACCTAGGAAAACTGTCTTCATAACCTCGACTTAAGAATTAGAAGGGAATTGTTACCATGATGAGCACTCCTTGTTGGTGTAGATTCGTTGAAGCAATCAAATAAACAAGCCTGGATGAAAAGATGGCTTTCCCATCGAAACAAGTTCTCACCATACTTGATCTGATGGAAATGACCCCCTTCTTGAACTCTGGATCGTTAGAAGGAAACCCTGCGCAATGAAGGAATTAGGACTAAGGATTGAAGGAATACCAATCAAAGTAGGAGGAAAGAATTAAGAAAACAAGTGGTCGTTGAGGAAGATGGGATCCTTGGAGAAGTCGTTGGCTTGGGAGGTAGAAGATCACATGCCAAGATTGAAACACAACCACACTACAAAAACACTTGCTTCATAGAAAAACTACTCCTTGTTTCATCATCCCAAAAGCTCCCCTTTACCAATGGGCGTACAAGATGCTTTTATTGGCCTTTCAATCAATTTGAAAATTCCCATATCATGAGAAATATTAGGGGGGTTACTGAAATGTAGAGGATTTGGTGGAGGGTTACATGGAATGTGGTGGATTTGGTGGAGGGTTACTGGAATGTGGAGGATTTGAATCCTTGGTCCCCACTTGAAGTTGGTGCCTCTGGTGATTACTTGGCAAGGTGAGTGGCATGGTGAGGTCCCCACTTTGAAGTTGTTTTGATGTGGCACCACTTGGTGATGACTTGGAAAAGTGAGTTGGCATGGTGAGGTGGTTTCCAAATCCAATGATGTGGTAAGGTGAAATGGCATGGTGACATGGTGCATCCTTCTCCATGGCACCCCTTGGAGGACTTGGCAAAAAGGTGATGTGGCATTCTTTGGTGAGAGTTGGCATAGGTGGTTCATGATGATGTGGCGCTCAAGTAAAGTGGTCTGGCCCAATTTCAAGTAGCTCTTGAACTTGACTCAGTTAAAGCCTAATTGACTCTAATTGAACTTTAAAATCCAAAAGAAAATAAAACAGGACTCAATAAACATACAGGACTCATATGAGACTTGAGTTCCTAGTCTCAATCCATAAAGAACTTAGTATTAGTTGAAGCTTCTTTCTGAACCTGGTGCCCCCACCAAGTCTTATACTAGTGACATTTACATTATGGGTTTGAGGCATATCTAAAGGGTCTACATAATGGAAGAAAGAGTTGTTGAGTTCAGGAAAGAGATCATGAGGAGTCAAAGAGGTAACTTCATCTTGAGGGTACTAATTAAGAGGTCAAGTCCTTAATAAACTCTTCTGGCTCATAAATCAAAGGACTGGGCTCCCTAATTGGGCTTTCTTCTAGTGGCTCCTCAGGTAAAACTCTAATAGTAGGATTGGGTCCCTCATAGTCTTCTACTTGGGTATCTATTGGATCAATCCTATGGATCATTTGGTTGGTTTGGGTAGTCGATTGGGTAAGCTAGGTTTGGGATGGGTAATGGATTGGTCAAGTTGTTCAATCATGGCTTTAAGGAGGGTCTCTACTCTAAGATAGGACTCCATGGTTGAATTGGGTTGTTGTACTGGATTTTCGACTTAACTAATTATGGGTTGATTTCTATCTGGGTTTCTATTGGGTCAACTATTCTGGTTGACTTCTAACTCTAGGTCACCTATAGGTTTCTCTTCTTCTAAATCTTCAATAGACTCTTTATCCTCATACTCCTCAACAAACTTGGATCAGCATCATATATTTCCTCTTCTAAGTCATATTGGTGAACCAATGGGGTAGTAAGGGGTTTGGCTAATGGAAAATTGACTAGGGTCTGGGGTAACAGGGGGGGTAAACTAAGGGTTATGGGCTCATAGGTTATGGGTTTAAAGGTTATGGTTCAAAGGTTATGGGTTTAAATCTAGGGGTATCAATCCTATAGGGTTTAGGTTGACTGAGGGAAACTTGATTGGCACTAGGCTGATAGCTAAGGGTACTAATCCTATTAGGCTCATAGGAAGTGGGCTCAGAACTATAGGTTATGGATCTCCTGGGTTTAGTTCTATGGGTTATGGGTTCAACCCTATGGGTTGACTCGAATTCCAAAGCTATGTGATAGGAATCATCTAGGTCTCGAATTTGCCATCGACATAATTCACCCTGGATATCTCTACGTAGGCTAGCTTTAAACCTAGATATGACTTTAGACTCAAGTTCAACTGTGTAACATATCCCATAATAGTCATAATAGTCATAAAATTGGCCAATGTACTCAGACACAGTTTTGTTATCCTGTCTCAGATCCCACCACTCTACTAAAAGTTGGCAATCCTGGTATCTGGAGTCTGTACATCTGGGTAAATAGGGACTCGGGTAATAGGGACTGGAAGGGTAATAGGGTTTGGGTTTCTTGGTATGGGTCATATGAGGTTCCCATAGGGTTGGGTTCTAAGGGTGGGTCACACTATGTTAGGTTGGGTTAAGGCTATTGGTATTGGGTTCCTAATCTAGTGGTCATGCAAACAAGCAAACAATCAAGGTGAATGATGTAGCCAAGCATGTAAAGGTTAGTACAAACTAGGGTTTCCTAGACCTAGAGTCAAAACTGAGTGGGTCAACTCAACTTACACTTAACCCAACAGCTAATCCTTCCACTGGCCAGGTAGGGGGTGGGGTGGTGGGAGGCTTTCCTTGCTTGTCACAGGGTCCTAATTATAAACCACCAGTCCACTTAGGTCGTTTGACTCTGGATCCCCAGCCTTAAACACCAGCTTTCAAATAGCTAAAGGATTAAATGCACTAGTGGCCACACAGCTCAGACCTGACCTGTGGGTGTCACCTAGCCCTCTAGGAAAAATTAGGTATAATAAATTTTAATTAGGCTTAGGTCAGTATGCTGATGGTTGTTTTGCCCCAGGACAGGTGATGAAATCTTGCCCTGATGTTATATTGATTGCCCTTAAGATTAGATTAGAGAGATGATGGCATTCAATGGTCCTGATGCAATCTAAAATAATCAAAAAAATAAAAATATTTTATGGAATGACAAATTAGGTTTTGGTTGATTAGGTTAGCAATCAAATTGGGCTTGGGATTGGGGTGTGTGGAAGTTGGTTAGGTTTGGTTGAGTCAAGTGTGTAGAATTAGCTGAATTATAAAAATTAAGATTTCAAATGATACAGGTTTTGACATGGATATAGATTTAGAAAAAAAATTAAAAAACTTCTAGGATAGAAGATGGACGGTGATGATGATACCTACCAAATTTGGTGCAAAACAAAAATCACTTGATAATGCAATCCTAGGGTTTTCAGACTGCTACAAAAATCTCAAAATTTTGTTAGGGTTTCTAATATGCTAAATTTTAATGATTTAATTTTTTATAAATTAATTAAAATAATGATAAACTATAGACATGACGAGAACACTGCATGCAAATCCATAGAATAATAAAATTTCTAGTGGTCAAAATAAGATAAAAATAGACACCTAATGCAGCTAGCGGGATGCAGAATTAGGGTTTGTGATCCTAATGCAATGAAAATTATCCTAAACCCGTTCTAATACCAAACTAATGCAAGACAAACCTAGGACTGATGATAATAGGAACTAATTTTTTTGTGATTTTTAAAGATTTTTAATTCAGTGGCTAAATACCCAAATTAAGTAAAGATCTGCATAAAGGCTAGTAATGCAGAAACTAACGTACCCGCAAAACTCATGCAAAATAATAAATAGCCAAGACCCAAGAGTTGAGAAACTCCCAGTTTAGGATAGCTATTCTTCATCAATCAAGATTAAGGAAAAGGAAGGAGTTACCAATCAGTGAATCGAAGAGCTTCCGATGAAGAGATTACACACATCATCTGATTGGAGTCTAGATGATGAAGCTCGGTTCCCTTGAATTTGATGACTAATTTGGGAGGTCCCAGGGGCAAGGAAAGCCTCCTCTAAGGATGTGAAACACCTTGGGGATCTTGCAAGAATCAGGGGTCAATCAAAATAGCAAATAAAAATTGGAATGGAAACTAGGGTTTCAGAGAAATCTGAATCAGGGTTAGGAGTGGATGGCTTGGGAAGAAGAAGCTCTTTGTCTTGGACGATAGCTAGGGCTTCACTTCCTAGGGCATGGCTGATCTTCTGGGATGTACATGGAAGCTAGGGTAGCAGGGTTCAGCCAAGGTACACAGGAGAGAACTCAAACAAAAAAAGAGACCAACACAAAATAAACACAAGGTAATGACTCAAATTTCAGCAAGGTTGTATTCATAAAAGAAAGTTGATTACAAGAGGGGGAGGGGTAGGGTATTTATAGAGTTTCCATGCCCTCTCTAACTAGGGTTACACTTAGGTTAACAAGCCTTTTTCTAATTAGATTACATGTCCTTTCCTAGCTAGGTTAGAATTACAAATCAAAAAGCAAGTAGGAACATAAATCCTAACTAGTTAGACTAGTCTTCTTCTCACTTAAGGACACCTCCCTTTGAGCTTTAACTTGGTCAACCCTTCAAGGATGCCTAAGCTTGGCATGTTGGGCTTCATAGCAGCAAATGGGTCGGCCCAATAGGTGGATGGCGCATGGGCTTGGGCCTCCTAGAAGCTAGGGTGGCCTGGTAGAAATATTCCATGGGATCAAAGTGGAATCTTGCTTCTTTATGGGCCTGGGCTTGGTGCCTAGGTTTAATCTCCTTGATCTGGGGTGTAGTTGAACCTCTAGAATCATGGATGCCCTAGTTTAGGAAGATGCTCTGGCATCTAGACTGGAATCTGGGCATCTGGAAGAAATCAGGATTTCTGGAAGTGTTTTGGATCCTGGGATGTCTTACAAAATCCAATAAGCTGATGTAGTAGCCTCTGACTCCTGGATGTGGCCTGGTGGAACTCCAAAATAGGGTACCCTCCTCTCTTGTACAAAAAGTGAGCTCATAGTAGACTCATACTGATGTACAGGACTCAATATACTGGACTAGGTTGAGGGTTGAGACAAATCAACTAACCTCAACTTATTATAGGACTCAATTACAAAACTTCCAAAACTTTGACATATGACTAAGTAAACCATATAGGATCCAGTGATCTATGTCTGATCCTAGTTTCCCCACCGCATAATCTCCTACAGAAAACTCTTTAGCTCATTTTTGGGAATTAGCTATGTTTTTTATAAGTTCATTAATTATGTTTATCTTTGTCCTGATGGAAATGCTGTGCAGAGGTTAGTGCAAGTGTGGATAGATGAAGTAGGTCTGTGGACTGATTGGACTCAAACCAGATATTAGTTCATGACCTATATCTACTTCCTGGGGTTGTTCCTTAGGGACTTGTTCTTGTATTTCCTATATGAACAACTCCTATTGACATGCAGATTTGACTAAACCCTAAACTACAATTGCGGGTTTAACCCTTTGTCAAGAGGGCGACATGTAGATGACAATGGTGCATGAACTCCTACTAGGTGCCATAGGGTCCTCCAAGAGTAAGATGCAAACATGACATGCTCAATGAATGAATGCAACTTGCAAACTTCTACAAAATGCAACCTAGTAATTAGGAAAACATGAGAAGTTTCTGGAGAGGACAGAAAATAAGAGGTAGGTTCAGGGTTAGTTTGGTAGGATAGAAAGTAAGAAAAGGGTTTGGGGTTGATCGGATAGAATAGGATACAGGAAGGGATGTCAGGGATTGGTCCTAGACTAATAAGGCTGACCTTATGGGGTTGATGTATACTTACAGGGTCTGCATTATGGAAGAATGGGTCATTAATTTTAGGGAAGAGATCTTCAATGGAAACTATAGGAGAAAATTCTTCCTGAGGGTATTGGCTTAAAGAGATCAGGACCTTAATAAATTCCTCGGGTTCTTGAATCTTAGGACTAGACTCTATAATTAGGTTTTCTCCTAGTGTCTCCTCAGATAGAGTTGCAGTCATAGGATCATGGGTTTCTTCCTCTATAACTTTAGTTTGGGTGTGGTCAGGGTTAGCTAATTCTAGGTTGGCTTCTATCTGGTATGGTCTGGATCAACTAACTCTAGGTTGCTTTAGTATGGGTAGGATCAGGGTCAACTAATTTTAGGTCTTCTATAGGTATCTCTTCTTCTTCTTCCTCATACTCATCCACTAAGCCCATCAACTTCATATATCTTCTCTTCAAGGTTATTCTAGTGAACCAATGGGGTGGTAAGAGGGGGTTGGCTAAGAAAAATTGACTAATGACCGGGTAAGGGTGGATTGACTAAGAGGAAGTGGACTAATACTAGGATCATATCTAAGGGTACTAATCCTATGGGTTGCTTGGTTATCGGATTGGGTTATTGGTTTATCTAGTGGTCAACTGGGCAAACTAGTTTTGGGATTGGGTATTGGACTGGTTAATCTGGGTGGTTAATTGGGTAGTGGATTGGGCATTCAGTTGGTTCATCTAGTCAAATCGTTCAGTCATGGCTTTTATGAAGATCTCAAAGCTAGATTGCATGGCTGAGCTGGTTTTGGGCTTAGACTATTGATATTTGGTTTCTAACCTAGTGGTCATGCAATCAATCACTCAAAGTGGTATGTTGCAGTCAAGCATGCAAGGATCAGTATGTTCTAGGGTTTATTAGACCTAGAGCAAAAATTGAGTGGGTCGACTCAACTTACACCCAACTCAACAACTAATCCTTCCACTGGCTGGGTAGGGGGTGGGAGTGTGAGAGGCCCCACCTGCTTTCGCAGGGACCTAATTAAGAAACCACAACACCACTTTGGTCGTTTGACTCTAGACCCCTTGCCTTAGACACCAGTTTCTAATAATAGTTGGAGAATTGAGTGCACTACTTTACCCACATAATTCTGACCCGACTGTTGGTATCACCTAGCTCTCTAGAGCAGATTAAGTCTAATTAATTTTAATTAAGGCTTGGGTTCTGATGATGGTGGTTGTTTTGGGCCCAGGACAGGTAATGACCTCCTGCCCTGATCTGAGATAGAGAAATGCCCTTAAGATTAGTTTAAAAAGATGATGAACATTCAAATGGTCCTGATGTAATCTAACAACAATCAAAACAATAAATTTTTTTTGTCTTTTTTGAGATGGCAAGTTAGGTTTAAGTTGATTAAGTTAGCAAACAAAATTTGGCTTGGGATTTGAGGGGTTTGGCAGTTGATTAGGTTAGATTCAGTCGATGTGCAGAAATCATAGAATCAGAATTAGGGTTCGGTTTGATGCAGAATTTGATAGTTTTTGATGTAGAAAAATCTGAAAAAATTATATAACAGATCATGGATAGCGATGATGATCCCTACTAAATTTTATGCAAACAAAAATCAGATGATGATGCAACTCCTAGGGTATTCAGATTGTATGCAAAAATCTTAGGATTTCGGTTAGGGTTTCTAAGATGTCAAATTTTAGGACCTTTTAATTTCTATAAAAATAATTAAAATTATGAAGATTATCAAAACAAAATAGAGGGAACTTCATGTAAACTTCAAAGAAATAAAATTTCTAGATTGATGAAATTGACCAAAACCTGGACCCCTAATGCAGAAGACAAGATGAAGAAAATCAAGATGAAAATTTTTGGTATATTTGCAACTATCCTAAACTAGCTCTGATACCAAATTGATGCAGGATGATCCTAGGACTACCATGATTGTAGGAAAATAGAAACTAATTTTTTTTTATAATTTTTTTAGAATTTAATTTACAGGCTAATGATCCGAAATCATGTAAAGATGAGCAAGAAAACTAGTAATGAAAAGAAACATCATACCCCGCAAGAACTTATGCAAAATAATAAAAGAAAGGATATCAAAGATTGAGAAACTTCCAATTAGGATAGTGTACCTTCAACAAATCAGAAGCTAGGAGGGGGGTGGATTTTACCAATCACCGATTCGAAGATCCTATCGATGAAGAGGTTACATAGCACTCGGGATTATCGCTTGGAAGACAAGCCTTCAATTCCTCGATTTGGCAGCTATCTGGGATTGGTCCTAGAGGCAAAGAGGCCTCCTCCTTGGAGATGAATACCACGGGATCCTGCAAGCATCAGAGGTTAGCAAGAAAATAAATAAGAAAGGGAAAAGAAAGGAACTAGAGTTAAAGAAAGAGGGAATTAGGGTTTCTACTGCTGGTGGCTGGAGGGTGAAGAAGGCCTCTTGTTGATGGATGGCTTAGGGATTCTTTTCCTTGGTGTGTTATGGTTTGGAAGAGAGTGCTTTGGGATGGCTAGGGCTTGGATGAATCAGGGCTCACAAACAAAACTCACACACCTTAACATAAGAACACAAGAACAAGCTAGTTAGCTTAAATTTTATCAGAGTTTCATTCATGAATAAAAGATTGATTACAAGAGGGGGAGGGGTGGGGTATTTATAGATTTTTCCCATGTCCTCTCCTAATTAGGATAGGATTACAATAATTAGGATAGGATTACAAAGTTGAGTGGGAGAGGGATTACAAGTTTGCTTAAAACTAGGAGAATACAATTTGAGTGAAATAAAACTTTATCTCTTGTTTGAATTGAATTTCTTCTCCTCCTTTGACTTGGTCAAGGGCCTTCTTTGGGCTTGGATGCCAAGATGGAGTTGGGCTTGGCTTTAGGGCAGCAAGGGTGTCCTCCATTGGGCTTGGGTGGCCTCCAAAGGGCTTGGGCATATGGGCCTCCTTATGGGCTAAAACCCTAGGCTGGGGTGCCAAGAATATTCCCTGGTATCTTGGTTCTTGAAATCTTCATATGGGCTTGCGGAAAAGCTTGGGATGCCTCCTCTTACTGGATTTCTAGGCTTGAGAGACTCTTGGGTTGGGGCGCCTGGTATATTTCTGGAATCATGGGGTGCCTTGGTCCTTGGAATATTCTCTGGGCATCTGGAAGGAATCTTGGCATCTAGGGCATCAAAACATCTAGGATGGCAAGCAAAGGCCCATTATGACTGATGTGAGGGCCTCTAACTCTTGGATGAAGCCTGGTAGAACTCCAAAACTAGGTATCCTCTTCTCTTGTACAAAAATTGGACCAGTACCGGATGAATACAAATGTACAGGACTCAATGGGACTCAACTGCTGACTAGGGTTGAGACAAACCAACTTGGGCATCTTGTCTCAACTTATTACAGACTCAATCTTACTTGATTACAAAATTTGACACATAGATAAGGGCTCAAAATCCTAATAAGTAAACTAGATAGGGCCCAGTAATCTTTGTCGGATCCTGGTGCCCCCACCATCTAGAGTCCACCTCTCATGGCCATTCAAGAAGCAATCTTGGCCACTCATCATCACACATCACCCATCCACATCTTGGCTTCCAAAATGGATGAAGATACCATGTTGTCGCCCACTTTGAAGAAGCCTATCTCTTGTTGTCACCCAACATGTAGGGAGTTCAAGAACACCTCAAATCCAAGACTCCAGGATGCCAAAGGAAGGATTCCATAGTCTTTGATGTTCGAGGGAAATAATCAATAGAGTTTCTTGCCCTTACTCTATTCGTAGATGGTCTATAAATAGCACCATCACCCCTTTGTATTCATTCAATTCATGAAATAAAAGTGAGAGTTTCTCCCAAATTCCTTTGTTCTTTGAGAGCGTGACGGGGAGTGAGGCCTTATTTCCTTTGTTCTTTGGAGCATCGCGGGGTGTGAGGCCCTAGTTATCCTATTTATCCAACCATCAGAAATCCTAGCTACCTTTAAGCTTCTTCCTCCTCTTTTCTCTTCCTTTAAAATTCTTTTTTTTCCATTCCATGCTATCTTACTGAGTGTTGTGACTGATTGCAGGTGATCGAGATTGGAAGTAATGGTGATCTTTGCCTTGGAACCAGTTGAGTTGAAAATCGAAGCCCGAAGTTAGACTATCTGGCAATCCTGCCCTGAGATCCTTGAGCATCCAATTAGATCCACAACAAGAGTGATTATAATCTTTGTTGGTAAAGTAAAAACCCTTTCCTAACTTTTTATATCTAATTCCTTAAAAGTTTTAAATCCTAGTTTATGGTGGTTTCTTAATCACTAAGGTCCTTTCCTACTTAGATTTGTTAGATCTACATTGCGGGCTTGAAACTAGTTGACTAGTTTTCTTTCAATTAATTGCTTTGAGTCTCATTTCTGATAAATTCTAGAAAAATTAATTGCTATTTAATCTCTGATAAATAGATTTAAATCGATGTAATTTAGTTTGC
This sequence comes from Areca catechu, assembly GCA_021397845.1. Lineage (NCBI taxonomy): Eukaryota > Viridiplantae > Streptophyta > Magnoliopsida > Arecales > Arecaceae > Areca > Areca catechu. The sequence goes on along the minus strand of CM038051.1, from coordinate 135,917,638 downwards.
ATATTTTGTCCCGCATCACATTGCTCTTTATTCTTTATAGCACTGCATTTAGATTGCATTGAGCATATTCACATTATATCACAAACATATTAGTTCAGCACATACTTGTTTAAATTTTTAAAAACCCAATTCACCTCTTAGGTTGCTATGATGGAAAACAAGTGGTATTAGACCTTGGTACTCAGCGTATAAGTCTAACGATCTTGAGTCAAGATTTTGGCAACCCAAATTGATGTTGGTATTGTTGAGGGTCAAGCCTCAAATCGTCCCCCACTTTTTAATGGAACAAATTATACATACTAGAAGACATGCATGCACATCTACATTCAAGCCATAGATTATAATATTTGGAAGACCATAGTTAAAGATCCTCATTAGCCTACTATTTTGATTAATGGCATTCCCACTCCCAAATTAGAAGAAGATTGGGATGAGAATGATATTAAGCAAGCTGAGCTTAATGCAAAGGTTATGAATTTATTATTCTATGCATTAGACCCTAGTGAATTTAATAGGATATCAATTTGTACTTCCACCAAGAAATTTGGGTTATACTTGAAGTTATTCATGAGGGCACACATCAAGTGAAGACTATCAAAGTTAACATGCTCATCCATACCTATGAAATGTTTAGGATGGAACCAAATGAATCAATTAGTGAAATGTACACTAGGTTTACTAACATTGTTAATGGTATGAAAAGTTTGGAAAAAGTTTTATCTAATGCTGAACTTATCAACAAAATCCTCAGGTCTCTTCTATCATTATGGGATCCAAAAGTGATCGCTATAAAAGAAGCCAAGGATGTCAACACTCTTCCTCTTGAGTAGCTCTGGGATCACTTATGATATACGAGCTATCCTTAAAGTAGAAAGTGGTGGACAATGACAAGAAAAAGAAGACTATTGCATTCAAGTCCACAAACAAGGAGGATTCTAGTGATGATTTCGATGAGGAAGATGTGGAAGATGAAATAGCTCTTATCTCGAGAAAATTTAAGAGATTCATGAGAAAGAAAAGGCACAACTATAAGAAAAGCCACAAAGGGAGAGACTAGTAAGGAGAAGGAAAAAGAGAAGGAAAGGGAGCAACCAATATGTTTTGAGTGTAAAAAGTCGGGTCATTATAAAATGAATTGCCCTACTTCAAATACAAGTTCAAAAAGAAAGCGATGATGGCAATGTGGAGTGAGAGTGAAGATTCAAGCTCCGATGAAGAGCAGCAAGAGGTTGCCAATATTTGCTTCATTACAAATGAAGAAGAGGTAAGGTTTGAACCCAAAAATGAATTTACTTTTGAAGAATTACATGATATTTTTGATGAACTTGTTATAGAGTATCAAAAACTTAAAATAAAAAATAAAGATTTGAAAAGCAAAACTTGGAGCTTTCTAAAATAAATGATAAGTTTTTGAAAGATAATGATTGCTTGCTTCAAAAAACAAGGAATTGAATGATAAAATTACTTCTTTGAAAAATGCAAAGGAAAATCTTTTGAAAGAAAAAGATGCCTTGAAGAAGGATAAAGTTTTTATAACAAATGAGAAACCTATCAAACAAACAAAGAATTTTTGCAAGAAAATAAGATACAAAGAAGAGCTTGAAAAGTGAAACCATTTATAGAAAAGTTTACTTATAGTTCATAAAAACTTAACATGCTTTTGAATAGCCAAAGAGCGGTTTTCAACAAAGTAGGCCTAGGTTTAAATCTCAAAAATAATAAAAATGCTTCAAAAATTTCTTTGTTCCTGCATCATCTAGCATTACATGTTATACTTGTGGTAAGCTAGGACATAAATCTTACATGTGTAATAGAAGAAAACTAAATATTGTTAGAAAAGTTTGGGTTCCTAAAGGAACCACATCAACTAACCCTAAAAGACCCAAGATGACTTGGGTACCTAAAGTCTCCACCTGATTTGGTTTTGTAGGTGTGTCTTGCAACCAAGGACAAAAGAAATTGTGGTAGCTTGATAGCGGTTATTCAAGACACATACCGGAGATGTAAAGCAATTCACATCTCTTGAGGCTCTAAATGGTGAAAACGTGATATTTGGTGATAATAAAAAGGTAAAATTATCGATATCGGTAAAATCCATATCACCCCCTCTACTTATGTTGATAATGTTATGCTTGTTGATAGTTTAAAACATAATTTACTTAGAATAAGTCAATTTTATGATAAAGATTTCAAAGTGGTTTTTGAATCTTCTATGTGCATTGTGTCTAGTCTTGATAACAATGGCATTAAGTTCATTGGTCATAGGCATGAAAACATTTACTTGGTTGATCTTGATGATCTACCTATATAAATTGGTCAATGCCTGATGGCAATGGAAGCCAAGATCAGCGAAACTAGTTGGCTTTGGCATCATAGACTAGGCATGTAAGTATGCATTAGCTTTTCAAATTGAACAAAAAGAATCTTATAAAAGATTTGTCAAAATTCACTTTTGAAAAGGATAGATTTGTAGTGCATGTCAACTTGGAAAATAACAAAATCATCTTTCAAACCATATGAGTAGTCTCTATATCTAGTCCCTTAGAATTACTTCATATGGACCTCTTTGGACCTACTAGAATAACTAGTTTAGAAGGCAAGAAGTATGGTCTAGTAATTATAGATGATTTCTCACGTTTTACATGGATAATATTTTTGGCTCATAAAGATGAAATATTTTATGCATTCATCAAGTTTTATAAGAAAGTTTCAAATGAGAAAGGTATTTTAATTTTTTCTTTATGTAGTGATCATGGTATCGAGTTTGAAAATCATGATTTTAAAATACTTTGCAATGAAAATATAATTCATCATAACTTTTCTGTACCTAGGACACCTCAACAAAATGGGATGGTAGAAAGAAAGAATAGGACACTAGAAGAAGTGACACGTACCATGCTTTGTAAAAATGATTTATTTAGATATTTTTGGGCAAAAGCCATAACACTGCTTGTTATGTTTTAAATCATATTTTGATCCAGCTGATTTTGAAGAAAATGCCTTATGAGCTTTGGAAAGGTAAAAAACCAACTATCAAGAATTTTTGTGTTTTTAGATGCCACTGTTTCATTCTAAACAATGGCTAAGACAATCTAAGTAAATTTGATGCCAAGTCAGATGAGGGTATCTTCTTAGGATACTCTATTTCTAGCAAGCATACAGGTCTTCAACAGAAGAACACTTCTTGTTGAAGAATCCATTCATGTTGTCTTTGATGAAACTAACGAAAAATCTTCTAGAAAAGAAGATACTCTTGATGATGAAACATGTACCCAAAGGATTGAAAAATTGACAATCAATGAAGGATCTTCTAAAGAGCAAGAAGGTGGTCAAAACCATGAAGAAGAACAAGTACAAGAAGTTGGAGCTTCATCAACATCCAAACCATTGCCTAGAGAATGGAGATATGCCCATGGACACCCTAAAGAACTTATAATGGGTGATCCATCGAAAGGGGTAAGTACTCGTTCCTCACTAAGAAATCTGTTTGATTATTTAGCATTTGTATCACAAGTTGAACCTAAATCAATTGAAGAAGCTGAAAAAGATGCTAATTGATAAATGCCATGCAAGATGAATTAATTCAATTCAAAAGAAACAAAGTTTGGACTTTAGTTGAAAGATCTTCTAATGTTTCAATAATTGGAATCGAATGGGTTTTTAGAAATAAATGTGATAAAAATGGAGTAGTAACTAGAAATAAAGCTAGATTGGTAGCAAAAGGTTATAATCAAGAAGAAAGTATTGATTTTGATGAAACTTTTATTCCGGTTGCTAGATTAGAAGCAATTAGATTATTACTTCTTTTGCTTGCTATATGGATTTTAAATTATTTCAAATGGATCCCCAAAGTGCATTCTTAAATGGTTTTATTGAAGAAGAAGTGTATGTTGAACAACCCCCTATTTTTGAAAATCATGCATATCCTAACCATGTTTTTAAACTTCACAAGGCTTTGTATGGTTTAAAATAAGCTCCAAGAGCTTGGTATGATAGGTTAAGTAAATTTCTTCTTGAAAATGGCTTTTCTAGAGGCAATATAGATACTACACTATTTTTGAAAAGGAAAAATGATGATCTCTTAATAGTACAAGTTTATGTTGTTGACATCATTTTTGGTGCTACTAATGAAATACTTTATCAAGAGTTTGCCAAGCTTATGCAAGGAGTGTTCGAGATGAGTATGATGGAATAGTTAAACTTCTTCCTCGGACGCCAAATCAAGCAAACTAGAGAAGGGATCTTCACCAACCAAGCTAAATACACGAAAAAATCTTAAAGAAGTTTGGGATGGAGATAACCAAGCCATTAGGTACACCTATGAGCCCTTCTTACAAACTTGATAAAGACGAATCAGGTAAGAATGTTGATCAAAAATTATATAGGGGTATCATTGGTTCGTTATTGTACTTAACTGCAAGTAGGCCAAACATTATGTTTAGCATATATATGTGTGCTAGATATCAGTCTGCTCCTAAAAAATCTTATTTATTGACTGTTAAATGCATACTTAGATATTTATCTGGCATAATTGATATTGGACTATGGTATTCTAGAGATTCATCAATAGAATTGATTGCCTATTCTAATGCTGACTTTGCTGGTTGCAAACTAGATGGTAAAGCACTAGTGGAACCTGTCAATTTCTTAGAGTTAATTTGATTTCATGGTTTAGCAAAAAACAAATTCAGTTGATCTATCTATGGTAGAAGCTGAATATATAATAGCTAGAAGTTGTTGTGCTCAAATCTTATGGATCAAACAACAACTCGAAGACTTTGGCATTAAGTTAAATAAAACTCCCATAAGATGTGATAACACAAGTGCAATCAATTTAACTAAAAGTCCTATTCAACACTCAAGAAGCAAACACATTGAAATAAGACATCATTTCATAAGAGGCCATGTGCATAATGGTGATGTAATGCTTGATTTTGTATGTACTGATATGTAATTAGCAGACATTTTTACTAAGCCCCTTAGCGAAGATAGGTTCTGCATGATTAGAAGAGAATTAGGCATCATTGACCCCTTTGATTGAAACTCTTTCATATTCTTCATTGAGTTCTTTGAAATGTTCCAAATCCTCTCAAATAATGCTTGACATAATCCTTAAACACCCCCTTGAATTTTACCAATTTTATTAAAATTCTTCCTGATTTTTTTGACCTTTTGACCAATTGTCGACACTTGAAATTTTCCCAAGTGTCGACTCACCGAAGTGTTGACACTTGAGCAAATCACAAGTGTCGACTCATGACCAATTGGACTATTTATCTAGGGCATCACCGAGTAGCCTTTTCCATTTATTTTTTAACTCTCTCTCTCTGTAGTGGTCCCCAATCATCTCCCATCACCCTCAAACAGTGTTCTCTCCTCCTTAACCTTCCTATTTTGGCTAAATCCCCTCTCTCTCTCTCTCTCAATCCCAACCATTCCTTATGGTTTTGGTGGCCATGGATCCACAAAAACATGTTGCTTTCCATAAGAAGAGGTCTCATTTCAAGCGAGGAGAAGCTAGCTCGAGAGAAAGAAGATCTAAGACTCGACAAGATCCAGTTGAGTAGCATGATGAGGTCGAGGCTCAGGTGGTAGCGAGACCACCACCTCCGTAGCTTTCCCCGGTCGTCGAGCAAGTGACGGGGAAGGTTATTGCTTGTGGCAGGAGGATTGATTTGCCTTTTCTGGACTCAGAGGGCTTTGTGATAGGAGATTTGTTGAGAGCTACTAGTTTGATCCCATTCTGCACTATAATAGAGTGGTACTACTTTCATTTGATGAGAGAGTTCTATGATAGTATGGCTACTGATGGTATCACATGGACTGCTTAGGTCAGAGGAGTATAGTCTTGGTCACACCTGACACTCTTAGCCAAGTTTGGGAAATCCCACAGCATGGTCTGCTAGATAGTTATGTCTCAGACAAAGACGCTGCTTTCAGATGTATCTTGGAGCGGGACGACATTAGAGGGATATCCATTATCTTTGCCAATCAGTTGTCGATAGAGATGAGATTGCTGCATCACATCATTGCTCGAATCCTTTTTATGAGATAGGCTAGTTTGACTTTATTGCTGAGCGGAGCTAATACTGATGGTGACCCTTACTCAGAGGATAGCCATCAACCTTCCTATGTTGATGGTTCACCCAGATGGGTGAAGCAGCCACCTAGAGGAGAATGTGTTTACCTTATAGATGGACTGACCAGTATCTTTCATGCTTATGGGATACCCTTGTGGTGTGGGCACCAGAATCAGGAAGAGACTCCAACCAATTCAAGTCAATCCGAGTCCTTATGGTTGATGATTAAAGAAAGTCCTGTAATTTTTTTTCTTTCTTAATTTTGAGTCCAAATATTATGTAAATTCGAGTCCATTTCAATTTTATGTTGGACTGGTCCAGCCTGATTAATCTTTGTATTTGAGAGTTGGGTCCAAATGAGTCAAGTCCAATCCATGAAGAATCAAACCAAACCTCCATGAAGAATCAAACCAAACCACATTTGAAGACTAAGAAGACTCAAGACTTATACTCCAAAGAAAGACCAAAGCCACCTCAAGTGGGGCCACATGCCACATGACACACCACCTCATCATCCAAGGTTGCTGCCACATCACACATACCACCTCACCATCCAAGTTTGCTGCACATCACCCACTGCCACCTCACCATCCAAGGTTTGCCGCCCAAGAGAAGAAAAGGGGTTTTAATTTGAATTGGCTACAACCTCCTCCACAACTTCCTCCACTACTCATGGGATGCCCCATATTTTTCTCCACAATTTTTCTCCATGATATTTGGTGTAGTTTGAATTCAAAATGGCTTAATAGTCTATAAAAGACTCTTAGTCTTCTTATAAAGAAAGAATGGAAAAAAAAAATAAAAATTTTCTTCTATGTGAGTTCTATTGCCTAAGTGGTAGTTCTAAATTCCTCTCCCTATCCCACGCCAACCCTACTTTCTCCTCCTCCTCTCCAATGCCTAAGACACTCTCCTTCTTCTCCAATCTCAAGCTAGCTCTTCAATATTCAAGGTTGATCAAGAAGACCATCACAAGGAGGCCGGCCTAATCCTTTCAAGTGATCTACCATGGCGCCAAGATTATTCTTCAACAATGCTTCCTCGACTCTTCTTTAGTTTCTCCATTTCATGACTATCGTATTTTACCAAGTTCCTAATCTCGAGGTTTCTTTGTTGTAGGGTTCTCCGAGATTCCGAACTCCAGAGGAGAATTACTTGCCATAATCCCATAAACAAGGGCCCTCAATTTGTAGTATGGTCTTGTCATTTGGGAGGTCTCTTCATGAGTGAACTTGATCTACTTGAAAGATTAATGCTAGTATGTTTCAGTATCGATTAGGTCTGAAATATTAATTTGCCTAGCTTAACTTGTGTGGTTCGAATCTTATTCCTATTTCTTTGTTATTTTGATAGTCTTATTAATTAGGTTTACGTTTGATCGTTCGAGTTCTCTTCATTAGACCTCCTTTGATACTATATGCTGAACTAATCATATGCAAATAAGAAATTGCTAAGTTATCTTTGCTAATCTCCTTTAGTGTTGCATAGTTGCATCCTCATCTTGCATGTCCCCACCACCTTGGAGGGCGAGGCCTCCAAAGAGATTTTGCACATAGACACCTATGGGGAGAAGTCACTTCACTGGATGGATTTCAGAAAGGTTGGAGGTAGATGGACTAGGAGGGAGTTATGCTAGGAGCTTGATGAGGAGGATGAGATCAAGGCAGTAGAGGCTGGACCTTCTGCACCTGCTACACAGTTGACTCCTTCCATTCGAGCACCAGTTGCAGGATCAGAGTCCGAGCCTGCTACACCTCCTTCTGCTCTAGCTGCTTGACATTCTTCAGCGATAGATTCTGCATCCAAGGAGAGATTGAGAGAGCATATCACTATGGTCCAAGAGGATATATTGAGCATATCAATCAGGACTAGCAGATTATAGATTGAGCTGCACGGTCTGAGAGCTCATAATGATAAGCAGCTCACTTCTATCAGATAGACTATGGAGGCGAGCTTCATTGAGATTAGAGATCTTTTGAGATCACTGTTACCTCCTCCAGTTACTTTAGGACCTTCAGTTCCACCTCCACCTCCTCCCTCAATTGATGATGATGATGTAGATGATGATGTTAATGGTGCTGATGATGATTCCCCGGCACATGGTGGTGACGTAGTTCATGAAGATCAGCCTCTAGTTCGCTTAGTAGGTGCTACTGCTCAGGCTTTGGATCCTACTCCTGATGATCAGCATGCCACAGATTCCCCTTTCTTGACACCAGCAGACACTCTTGGGGGATCATGCCACCAGGACTTCTAGGATAGTAGTTCACTATGGCCATTATTAGGACTAGAGCTTGACCCATAAGACTCCTAGACCTCTCATCTAGGATTATGGCACCTGTAGTTCTAGAGTTTCCATTTGATGAGGAGTAGCCTCACAGATGCTATGTTTGTACTTCTTGTACTTTTTGTAGTGTATTTCATTTTATGTATGAGATTTTCTTGTTATACTGAAACTTTTCTATATATGAAAGTTATGTTTCCTATTATTACTCATCTTTTGTCTTATTAAGTTTTGTGTGATAAAAGCACTAATTAAGGGGGAGAAATCTTTTAATTTTTAATGATGACAAAAAAGGGGAGTAAGATAGATTATATAAGCAACAATCCAAAATTTTCAACAAACAATAATCCAAAATTTTTAACAATTCAATTTTACTTAAGATAGGGGGAGAAATCTTAACTTTGCTTAACTCAATAATTTTGAAATATTGTTGTATGAATTAAAGAGCTGATACATCTTCATCTAAATATTTTCATGAACTTTGATATGCTAATAAATGTGAAAATTGTTTGATGAACTTGTTCAATTTGCAATGCCTTTGAAAATATGCTTACTTGAAAGTTTAATACAATAGCCAAATTTGAATTCAAATGCTTATATACTCAAAGTTTTGTAATCATCAAAAGGGAGAGATTGTTGGCTTTGGCCCTTGATTTTGATGAATAATAAAATGTTGAGTATATATTTTGTACTAATGTTTCAATTGGGGTTGTGAATTTTAGGTTATAGGTACATCAAATTCCTTACACAAAGCATCAAAGTCATTGACATTAATGCAAGATGAGTTTCAAAGTTTTAGAAGTCTTCTCATCTTAAAAAGCCATGAAATTGATGACTTTGGTCTTTATGAAAAAGAAACTGAAAGTTTATTGGACATTTTTTAGAGTTTCAAAGTTTGGCACGCATTTTGGAATTGGCACAGATCAAGTGTCGACTCAAGTGTCGACTCATGAAGGCAAGTGTTGACACCTCTGAAGACTAGCACGTAGAAACTCAGTCGGCATGCCAAGTGTCGACCTAAGTGTTGACCTAAGTGTCAACTCATAGGTCGACTCATAGAATGACTCAAGGCTTGAGAATAGAAATAGACAGAACATTATTTTTGGATTTTAGTAAAGTGTTGACCCAAGTGTCGACTCACAGGTCAACTCATAGATCGACTCATGGCCTGAGACAAGAAAGTTATAGAATAGTATCATTCTTGGATTTTTTATCAAGTGCTGACTCAAGTGTCGACTCAAGTGTCGACTCAGTTCAAGTGTCGACTCACAGGTCGACTCATAGCCTGAGACCAGAAATGAAGCAGAACCATGAATTTCAAGAATTACACTTGGTGTTGATCCAAGTGTCGATCCAACTGTCAACTCACAGGTCAACTCACAGGTTCTGATAACAATAATGGCTATATTTTTTAGAAGTTTAGAATTGATCCAAATGGTCAAAACAACTAGTTTCTCTTCTCCAATGGTCATAAACAATTTTTTGTAGATTTTTCATGTATTTGTCACTCACCAAACTCATTGAATACATAAGAGAGACACAAGAGATGCAAGAGACAAATCTTATCTTTTGAGAAAGCTATTGAAAATATAAGAGTGAGCTAAAAAAAGATTCCAACTGCAAAAAGCCTTCATTCTTGCTGTTGTGCCTTCAAATCAATATCCAAGGTGTTCATTGAAAGCTTCCAAGAAGAAGAAGACAACTTAAGCATTCAAGAAGAGCTTCATTGACATTATTCTTGGAAGCCTAGGGTTAGGCCTTTCAAGCCGTGAATTGGAATACAAGCCTAGGTTTGGCTTGTGGAAAAGGTGTTGGTGAGCCTAAGTAAGAAAACCAACTGTGGGTTTGACTTGTGAGCCCTTAAAAATAAGTTGGCTATAATCTTTGGTAGATTATAGTAGAATTCCTAAGAGGTAGCTTGGAGAGTGGATGTAGGTGCTTGAAGTGCACCGAACCACTATAAACTTCTTGTGTTTGTGTGTGTGGTTTGCTTTCTCTTTACTCTCTCTAGCATTGCTCTTTTTTCTTTATAGCAATGCATTTAGATTGCATTGAACACACTAGTTCAGCACATGCTTGTTTAAATTTTTAAAAATCCAATTCACCCCCCTCTTGGGTTGCTATGCTAGGCAACATTCCTAGCTGACATGGTGAGGGCACCAGGATCAGACAAAGATTGCAGGGCTCTATTTGGATCTTTAATTAATGTGTTGGATAGTCTGTCACTTTTTTCAATTGACTCCAAAGTCACTTGAGTCTTGTAATAAAAATTGAGTCCTGTAATAAAGCGAGTCAATTGAGTCCATTAAGTCAATTGAGTCCCTTAAGTACATTTGTTCATTTGAGTCCTATATGTTTGAATTCTTTCATTCAAGTCAAGTCCAAGAGGAAATTCACCAGACCAGAAGAGTCACCAGACCCCACTGAAGTAGGGAATGAAGAATTCTTGCACCCCAAGCTCACCTAGAATTGGTGCCCATGCCCACCTGGACTTGGTGCCCAAGCCCACTTGGAGTTACCGCCACAAGCTCACCTAGAGTTGACGCTCAAGCCCACCTGGAGTTGGCACCCAAGCCCACCTGGAGTTGGCACCTCAACCCACCAGGAATTGGCACCACAAGCCCACAAGGATTCAAGCCTCCCAGCCCAACAAGGAGTCAAGCCTCCTAATTTCACTTAAACTTTATACTCCAACTTTGACAGGAAAGGACTGGGTGATCTATAAATACCCTCCTCCCTCTTGTAAAAGAATAATGATGAATTGAATGAATGAGAAACTTGAGTTTTTTCTTTATTTCCATGCTTGTGAGCATTGACACTCCATGAGGGAGAGGGTGAGAGGCCCAAACCAATCAACTACTATCTTCCATCTTCAAACCATAGTCCTATCCGCCCCTTTCCAACCCCAGGTGTTCATCCTCACCAGGTCACCACCATCAAAACCCTAGGCTACCCCATCCTTCCATCCAAAACCCTAGCCACCCTCTTCCTTCCATCCAAACCCTAAGCCGCCAACCATCCCTTCACCAACCCCAAGGCCGCTAGGTTCTCCTCCAGTCCAAGGCAATGCAGGCTTCTTCCTTCCAGCTAGGAGTCTAGGCATTCCCAAGCACTCCAGGATCTCCATCAAGTCGTGGCTTCATCTTCAAGCCTTGTCCATCTTCTCTCCCATCTTCTCGTGTCTTTGCTACACTTAATTGCTTTCCCTAAATGAAGGATCACTTTTCCTTGGTGTTGCAGGATCCCTCATGTACTACACCCTGTAGAGGAGGTCCTCTTTGACAACTAAATCACTAGTCTAGAGCCAAGAGTTCGAGAAAACCTAGCCTCTTCATTCAGTTGCATCCTTCGAGAGATTGTGCGATCCCGCTGCTTTTAAGAAAAAGGAAATCGTTGCCAGGTATTCCAAACCCTTCCCTTCCTTTAGATCTATTTTGTTGAAGGGTAGATCAAGCATGTTCTAGTTAGGGTTTCCTAATCCTAGTGATCTTGTTTTCTTTATCTTCTTTAAGGATTAAACTTTGTGGGAATTGTAACTTGATCATCATAGGTTAACTTGCATGTTCCTTAACTCATTTCGGGAATAGAAGCATCATAAAATCTGATATCATACTCATATTAATCTAAAATTGCTTCCTTCTTTATGATGATCAATTGCATGCCCTATGTTTCCCATCAGTTTGGTATCAGAGCCTAGTTAGGACATGTTCATGCATACTTCTTTAAACAAAAAACACAAAAAAATTTCTGCATGCTAAAATTCTGCATAATAGTCTAAACCTAGGACTTATTTTTCATTAAAACCCTTTGTTTATCACCAATCTTTGCATCCATCAATCACATAATTAGTCTTCTTTAATTTTGCAAATTTTATTTTAATTTTTAGATCTGAAAATACAAAAAAATCTGCATGAAAACCTAAAGTCTACATTGCTGAAATTTCTACACAACTAGATTAGGGCTAAATTTTGTTTGCACTGAAATCTTCGAAACATAGTTTTCTTTGCACTTAATTAACTGTTATTAATCTCTAATAAATCTTCCATTTCATAAAAAAATAGAAAAAATATATTTTATTTTTGCATATTTTTTGATGTTAGTTTCATGTTGCATATTTCATGTGTGTGCATGCATAGTTGAATCCACTGAAGTGCAATCTCTCCATCTCATATAAGGGAAGGATTTCATCACCTTTCCTTGGCCCAAAACAACCACCCTGCATCAAACCCAAGCCAAATTAAAATCGAGTAGCAACCTAATTGAACTAGGAACACCAACAGGTCCAGTTCATGGTATTATGAGAAAGCTAGTGCACTCAATCCTTCAGTTATTTCTTGAAACTGGTGTCTAGGAAAGAGGTCCAGAGGCAAACGCCCTATGCGGACTTGTGATTTTAATTAGGACCTTGCGAGAGCAGGGAGCATCCCACAACCCCACCTCTTACCTGGCCAGTGGAAAGGGTAATTGTTGAATTGGTTGTAAGTTGAGCTGACTCATTCTACTTGAGCTGCTAGGTCTAGAAAAAAAAAAAAAACCCTAGAATAATTTGTGTGCTGGTTGCATGACCACTATATCAGGTACCCAATACCACCAGTCTCAAACCCAACCCAATCTAACCATGGAGCCTAATTTTGAAACCTTACTAAGGACCATGATTGAATAGTTTGCCCAATTGAATGCCCAAATAAACAATAGGTTTGATCAGATGGAGGAACATGTTGGAAACCTAGAGAGAACCCATGAGATCCATACTGAACTTGAACTTGAGACACCTCTTTCCACACCTCCCAACCTTAGAAGAGCCCCATGCCATGACCCAATCCTAGAGCATAATCAGAGGAGACCCATTCATGATTTCCTTGACCAAGATGAGAGCGCCATTAAGAACATCCAGCTACAAGCACCTGCATTTGATGGCAGTCTTGATCCTAAGGTTTACCTTGATTGGGAAGGAGATATGATGCGGGACCTAAGATGCATGCAAGTGATTCTTTGCTATTTGTATGTTTTAATGGATTGACCGATTCCCGAAATCAAACTAAGAATAGATCTAGAGATTCGCATAATGACAAGAAACTCTAGCATGCAGATATCGACCCTAAATAGTGATAAAGAAGGATCTCGGGATTGAGAAACCCCGATAGGACTTAGCTTTAAATCAATACCCTACTCAAGAGATTAGGGAGTGCAAACCTTTTGAAATTCTAAAGTGCTCGATGCCGAGTTCGTTCACACTTATGGATGCAGCCTGGAAGATCAAGACCTTGACCCTGCCAACTCATCGACTTTTCATCAGATGGTTCTGAAGGCAAGGTAGGCCTACTCCTTTGTCCGTGGTATCGAAAGGACCTGCAAGCAACCTAGAAATGAGTTAGAAAAATAAGAAGGCATAAGATAGCAAAGAAATGAAGGGGAAAGAAGTTGAGGGTGGCGATCAAGAGGGGTTCTTCTTGTTGGAGATCCAGGAGGATCTCCAGAGGGGCATCCAAGCTTGGGAAGAGGGTTGGTGGCTTGCATAGAAGGAAGATATCTAGGGAGGGTGATACTGGACTCCTGACCTAGTTGACATGCAACACACAATGGAGGGTACTATGGTTTGCTATACCTATGAGTTCAAACATAATGGATTAACTTAGATTATACACAGCATAACAACTAGCCCTTTCACTGGCCAAGTAAGAGGTGGGAGTGTAGGAGGCCCCCCTACTATTCGCAGGGACCCAATTAAGGAACCACAATGCCAATTAGGTTGTTTGACACTAGACCTCTTGCCTTAGACACCAGCTTCCCTGTGCTAATTGAAGGGTTGCATGCACTAATTTTCCACAATGGTTAAACCTAACTCGTTGATGTCCCTAAGCTATTAGGTTGCTAATAGATTATAAGTTAGGCTTAGGTTCGAAAAACAAAAGTGGTGGTTTTCAGGCCAAGGATAGGTAATGACCTCCTTCCCTTATCTTATGATATTGTCGCCCTTAAAGTAAGTTATGCATACGATGAAATACACATGAAACCTAATGAAGTGCACTTAAGTTTTTTTGTGTTTTGATATGTATTGGCAGGAATATTAATTGCTGGAAATTAAATGATATGAACATAAAGTGTAGAAATTAAACTATGTAGAAATCATGTAATTAACTCCTAAGTATGCAAAAATGAAAGCATGCTGAAATCTAATGAAGCTGAAAACTATATGCTGAAATCTAATCATTGTAGAAATTAACATGATGCAGAATTTAATGATGCAGAAATCTTCTTTAGGACCTAATATACCTATCTCCTTACTTTCTTCTTCAAGGGTCAATCATAGCGACACCACTACATGCCATAGGAAATTCCCTTTGAATGGGATGTGAGGGTCTTGTAGCCCTACTTTTTCTATGACCGGATGACCATGGTAAAGCACCTGATCCGAGTACTTAAAGAGAAACTAAGTCCTAACCATGCACTGATAACGAAAGATGATTGATGATGAATAAAAAAAAATCTGAATTTTTTTTTTCTAGCCCTTGTCTTGTGACTTGGAACTCTATGAGAGAGTGAGCCTTTGTTCTTCGAAATTTTGAGGGATGTGAGGCCCTAGATATCTTCCTCCTATGCAAGCCCCAACCCCCTTCCCAAGCTTGGACGCCCCTCTGGAGATCCTCCCGGATGCCCAACAAGAAGAACCCCTCTTGATTGCCACCCTCAACTTCTTCCCCTTCATTTCTTTGCTATCTTATGCTTTCTTGTTTTTCTAACTCATTTCTAGGTTGCTTGTAGGTCCTTTCAGTACCATGGACAAAAGAGTAGGCCTCCCTTGCCTTCAGGACCATCTGACGGAAAACCGACGAGTCCGCAGGATCGAGGGCTTGATCTTCCAGGGTGCATCCATAAGTGTGAGCGAACGGCATCGGGTGCTTTAGAAATTCAAAAGGTTTGCAATCCCTAATCTCCTGAGTAGGGTACTGATTTAGAGCTAAGTCCTACCGGGTCTCAAACCTAGGGTCCTTCTTTATCACTATTTAGGGTCTATGTCTACATGCTAAAGTTTCTTGTCATTATGCGAATCTCTAGATCTATTCTTAGTTTGATATCGGGAATCGATCAATCCACTAAAACATAAAAACAACAAAGAATCACTTGCATGCATCTTAGGTCCTGCATCAAGATATGGACCAATACTTTGAATGGGATGATGCGGGACTACTTATGCATGCAAACTATTTTTCTATTATTAAGTAATGAATTAAGAGTTTATATCCCAAAATTTAAGCCAAGATTCTAAGTAGGGAATTCTACAAAAAAATCAGAAGCACCTGCATGTAGAAACAGACCCTAAATAGTGAAAAGAAAGGATCGCCAGGTTAAGAAACCATGGTAAGGCTAGCTCTACTACAATACCATAATTGGTGAGTCAGGGGGTGTACCTGGCAGTGATTTGAAGATGGATCCATGAAGAGATTGCTCTACGCTCCCGGATGTATCCTGGAAAATCAAGTCGGAGACCCCCGGACTTGCGGCTTTCAGTCCCCTGACCCGAAAGCTAGTCGGATAGAATCCTGGATTCGTGGACTCTGAGGGACCTGCAAAATACCTATCAAGGGTTAGAAGACAAGGAGAAACAAAGTTGAAGGTTGAAGGGAGAAAGGGAAGAAGAGGATTGGATGAGGGCAGCCAAGTGGTGGGGCGTCCAAGGTTGAGGTAGGGTTGGCGGCTAGGGTTTCGTTGGAGATTGGAGGCAGGGCGCAGGAAGACAAAGCACACATCAAAGCACATAGCAATGTTGAAGAAACTCAAAAAATTTTCATTAAAAGTTCATCAAAATACATGAGAGGTAGGGCCTTTATATAGGCTTACAAAACTTGGGCCCTAAGTAAGGGTATACATGTAAACTCATAAGAATTCTAAACCCTCTCGTATCCTAATTGAAATACATGGAGAGTCTTCATATGAAAACAACTAAACTCCCTTTCCTTCTCAAACACATTGGGTGGCCTAGAGAGGTGACCATAAGAGGGGGCGCCAACCAAAGGGGTGACCATAAGCAGGGGGCGCTGAATTAGGTTAGGGCTTCATGCTTTCAGGTTTTCTTCGGTTGTCCTTCTTCCTGGTAAGTGTTGTGGACATTTGATTCACTAGGGTCTTCAAGGGTGGCTCCATGACTCCTCCTATGCTTTCCAAGTGGCATAATTGTCTGGGTGACTGGATTCCATGCAGTGGTTGGAGTGTCATGCTGGCTGGATGCATAAGTGACTTGAGTCTTCTTCTTACAAAATTGGACTGACTCAATGTAAGACTTACAGGATTCATAAGACTCAAAGTGACAAAACTTATAATGAGCATCCCAAAACTTGACTCAATACCCTAATGGTATGAGTGACTCTAAATACAGGACTCAAATATTGAAAGGCCCAAAATAGGACTCAGGGGCCAAAGTAGGGACTTAAGTTGGCTAAGCCTTTATAACAAAATTGGACTCAAACAATGAAAATACTAATCAGATAACCACAGAGGGTGAGAAGCTTCTGCCTAAGTTCGGTGCCTCTGGTGTCCACACCAATTCTCTCAGGGTGGGAGAAACTCAACCCCGTTGAATACGGGTCGCTCTGGCTCTAGTATCGCTCAAGGAGGTCTGGGTCGAGGCACTGCAAGTCCTCTTAGGTAATCCATGAATCATCAAATTATGGTCGACCTTACCATCGGACCAGTTAGCGTTGATAGTCGTGGCCCCAGGTCGTGATAGCTTGATTATCCAGGATACACTCGATCCGTTCTCTTCTCTCAGGCTAATTTATAGATGGACACTTTGGATTAGGTTCGCTCTTAAAGG
This sequence comes from Areca catechu, assembly GCA_021397845.1. NCBI lineage: Eukaryota > Viridiplantae > Streptophyta > Magnoliopsida > Arecales > Arecaceae > Areca > Areca catechu. The sequence goes on along the minus strand of CM038051.1, from coordinate 135,900,462 downwards.
ATGGGGTAGGTCCAAAGGCCTCACTAGGAATTGCTACCGGTTCCCTATACTTAACCAAGTCCGCGATATTGAAGGTAGAGCTAATGCCAAAATCCAGGGGCAGATCTAGCACATAGGCATTAGGTCCGACCTTCTCTGTCACTCTAAAGGGTCCATCTCCGTGAGCATGAATCTTCTTAACAGTCCCTAGTAGGAACCTGTCAGGCCTAAGCCTAATCATAACAGAATCTCCTACATTAAATTCTTTGGCTCTATTTTCGAGAATTAGCCAGTTTGTTTCAAAATTAGTGCTTAATGCAGATCTCTAACATGATGCACCTGTGACTCATACTGACACCTAACAAAGTATAAACTCAACTATGTATTCCTATTGAGAGGAATTTTATTGGACTCTTTGGGCCTAAACCTAACAGACTATAGACTCTCTAGGTTTGACCCTGGTTTGGCATGCACATGAAAATTTACAACGGACTCCTAGCAAATACCATAAGGTCTTCAAAAGTAGGTCGCAAACCTAACATACTCAAAGAATTGGTGTAACCTAATGACCTCAACATAGTATAATTGGAAAGTTTGGGGAACATTGGAAGTCTTAGGGTATGGCTGGAAATAAGAATCGGAGACTCGGGACAATCCATTGGAAGCATGAAATAGACCTTGGTTACTAAGGATGATCTTAAGATTTGAACATCGATCTATGGATGACATAAGGTCAACTTGAAGGATGGAGAATTTGGTCATTGTAAGTGCAGGATCTTTAAGAAAGGATGACTTAGTCAGTTCAAGAAAAAGGTCATCGACTGGGATTAAAGGAATGAACTCTTTATGAGAATATTGAATGAGGTATCGGGTTGGGGCTAAAGGAGTAGGCTCTTCCTGAGGGTATTGACTTATAGGAACCAAGTCCTCACTAATTTCTTGTTGTTCTGATACTTCAGGACTATGCTCTATAATTTTATCTTCTCCTAGGATTTCCTTAAGTAAGGTACTAGAGTTATCCTCCTCAGAGTCTTCTCCTCCGTATTCGTCTACTAAACTCATGTCAGCCTCATACACTTCTACAATGGGTTCTGACTTGTCCTCTTCTTTAGGTTCCTCACTCCTATCATTCATATAAACTAATGAGGCAATAGGAGTTGGTTGGTCTAAAGGAAGTCGACTAGGATTGGGTTTGGGTTTAGAGGTACTAATCCTACTGGGCTCAACTTGATAGTTCATGGGTTCCCTCTGACATGACTCGAATTCCATAGCAAGTTGATAGGCATCCTCTAGGTCCTGAATTTGCCAATGAAATAGTTCCTACTGGATATCCTTAAGTAGGCCATCTCGAAATCTAGCTAGCTATGATCTTAGGCTCAAGTTCAACTATGTTATGTCTCTTGATAAACTCATTAAATTGGTCAATGTATTCAGACACAATTTTATTACCCTGTCTCATTTTATACCATTGGTCTAAAAGTTTGTGTTCATAAAACCTACCTAGGTACTTTTCTCTCAATCTACTTCTCATGGATCTCCAAGTAAGTATTTCATCTCCTCTGGTGTGGGCACCAGACTCAGAAGAAGACTTCAGAGCTCCATCTGGATCTCTGATTAACCTTGCCCGAAGAATTAGGATTTTTGGTTTGTAATAAGAGTTGACTAGATCAACTCAATTTAGCTTGAGTCTACATTACCTGCATTTTTATTTTGTTGAGTCATGTTGACTCAGTAGTGGACTAGGGTTTCAACCGGGGATGTTACATTTTCTCCCAAGACCTGGCAAGTGGACACCACACTCCCAGCCACACTCCCAGTCCAGGGGGTGCCATATCCACATCCAGCAGCCTTTGGTCCCCACTCCACAGATGGCAACCTCCTTCTTTCATGCACCAGATAAAGAGAAGAGCACAAATCAAGGGGGCGGCCAAGACTTTCCCAAGTGACTCCAAGCAAAGAAGGAAGAAGTTTTCTTGGAAGAGAATATCAAGGGGCGCCCATTACCTGCCAAAAACAACTAAAACAAAGATGGGAGAGCCTTGACTTAGGGAGGAAGAAAAGGAGGAGTCCAAAAGAGTTCATCCAGGGAAGGAAGAAAATTTTCTTGAAAAAAATCAAGCAAGGTGGCGCCATCTACCTGCCATTTATAACCCAAATCCTAATTTTTGGTATTTTGGCCAACCATATATAAGGGATTTGCCCTAATTTGGAGATCCCCTCCTTTAGTCCCACATGGAAAAATATGAAACCCTTCTCCCTTGTAAAGCATTATAAATTACATCCCTCTTGTAAGTTGAAAATCAATGAATGAAGAAAAATTAGTTTGCTATTCTCTTGTGTTGAGTAACCTAGGTTTCTCTTCTTCCGCACTATTCTAAGTGTTGAGCTCCGTGAGGGGGTAATCCGGGTTCCATTGGAGCCTTGAGGAGGTGAGAGATCTCCATCTTTATCCAAAACCCTAGGTTAGCCACTTAAAAATCCAAAACCCTAGCCGCCCTTCATTATTTTCAATCCATCGAACCCTAGCTCCTTCCATCTCCCACGGCCTCTCTCTCTCTACAAGTCCAGGCCATCCAGATCCAGTCCGGCTACTTCAGATCCAGAGGAAGTTCCAAGGAAAATCACATCAGCTTCCAAGAGAATCCAGTTTTCAGCAATTTCAATCTTCAAGTTCATCAACCTGGTAAATCTTCCCTTGACTCTTTGATTCCATCAATTGTTTTTCTTCTCTTCCAGATCTTGAGTTCAGGAGAAGCCAACCCGCCAATGGACCAGTACTGGAGGATCCATTGCGAAGAAATCTGAATCCGAGGATCCAACAATCTGCTCGGGAGAGTTCTTCCACCAAAATCTGTGAAGATCATTGTCTGGTTAGGTAAACCATCTCTTCTCTTTATTTCTGTTCTGTTGAAAGTTCGGAGCGAAACCCTAGGTCTGGGAGTTTCTCAACCCCCAGCGATCCGTTGCTTCTGAACTACTCTGATAATTTAGTTTCCTTAAAATTGTGCTTTCAATTATCATATTAGTATCTTTCAATGTTAGGTTAACTTTTCTTTGATTTGAAGCCAACTTCTACAAACATATAAAACAACAAAAAAAAAAATTAGTTAATCTTAATTTACTTCCGCATCGCATCCCTTTATTTGTTCTGCATCATTTTTGGTATCAGAGCCCAGTCTAGGGTTCTGATTTGCTTGCTTGCTTGTTTTGATTGTTTTCTCTTTTTACTTTGTCTGCTCGAAGTAGACTCCCCAGGACGTCCGGTCCTAGGAACTAAGCGAGGCACAAGCCTCCTTCTCCCATTCCATGGGGTGTTCCTAGGGCGTGTAGGGGATCCATTGGGTTATAACTTCGTAGCAGGGATTATAAACGGGGAAGACAATCTAGTTGCAGCCCGTAATTTCCCTGTTGTATGAATTATTTCTCCCTGCATAAAACTCCGAATTGCATGATTTTTGCTTTGTTGAAACCAGTATAATTGAACCTATTTTCCATAATTTTTCTGTGATTTATTGGTTTCGGTAAAATTTCTGAGCATTAAATATAATAACTCTATTTTTTGTGTTCTGCAATTCAATTCTTTTGGAGAGTGATCATCTCATAATTTACTTAAGGGCAATTGAGCATCTAAGATAAGGGGAGGAGTTGATTACCTCTCCTTAGCCCAAAACCACCATCCAATCATTCGAACCTAGACCTAATTTAAAATCAGTTAGACCTAATTTGCCCTAGTGGGCTAGGGACACCAATTGGTCGGGTCTAGGCTAGTGTTGAGTCAGTTTGCCAAGTTATTCTGTGTGTGCTTAGCACTCAGTGTCTAGAACGGTGGTTCAGGGATCCATTCCCGAAGGGCTTGTGTGCTGGTCCGCCTACCTGGCCAATCACTGATTGGTGTCTAGGATTGGCAATCAGGGACCTAACACTCCCCTTACACCTGCCTGGCTGAGTCCTGAGTTACTACAGGCTAGCTTGCCACTCTGATTGGGCATCTAGTTTGGACTCTAGGTCAGTGATCCAGTAGTCGATTTAGTCTAGTCTCATTTTGTGTGCTTGCTTGAATCATCATGTCTACCAGAAACGGAGTGCCATATCAACCTGGTCAAACCCAACCTGATTTAGAGGCCATGATCAGAACTCTTACTGAAAGTATGGCTAAAATGAATCAGGATATGACAAACACTATGGCCCAGATTAGCGCACAAATTCATGAGGATCTTACCCAACTTAGGGACCGAGTCCAAGTACTTGAAGAAACTAGACATCGGAATTGGACTCCTGACCCCGATTTTAATGTGCCTCAACCTTACCCACATCAGGAGCCTAGAAGGCCTTTATATAGAGATCCTGAACCTAATCATAGGAGGCCTGACCCAGAGCCTGAAGATAGAGATGATAGGTTCATCAGGAACATCAAATTAGATGCACCCACTTTTGATGGTAGTCTGAACCCTAAGGTGCATTCTGATTGGGAGGGTGAGATGGACCAATACTTTGAGTGGTATGCTATGTCTGAGGAGAGGAAATACAACTTTGCCAAGATGAAATTAGTACGTCAAGCTAGGTTATACTGGGGGAACATTGAGCTAACCACTAGGAGACGGAATGTTGAGCCCATAACCACTTGGCAGGGTATGAAAGAAAAACTGAGAGATAAATACCTACCCATTTCATACCAGCAAAACCTGTTAGACCAATGGCAAAACCTGAAACAAGGAAACCGATCTGTCTCAGACTACATAGCTACTTTTGATGAATACCTAATGAGATGTGATGTGAGTGAAGCCCACGAAGTCACTTTGTCTAGATTTAGGGCTGGACTGAGGGAAGATATCAAGAGAGAACTATTTCTGAGAGAGGTTACTGATCTAGACCAAGCCTACCAGATTGCACTGAACACTGAGAAATTTCAGAGAGGACCTATACCTTCTAGGGTTAGTGCCCAATCCCAAGGAATGGACCTAGCCAAGTTATCCCTAGTAAACCTTTTCAGGATACTTCTACCCCTAGGCCCATGGACAAAGGTAAGGCACCTGACACCCAGAGAACCCCTAGTTCATATATCACCTGTTTTAAGTGTCAGAAACCAGGTCACATTTCCAGTCAGTGTACTGCCATAGCCTGTTTCAAGTGTCATAAGGTAGGTCATGTTGCTAGCCAGTGCCCACGGAGATCCCTTTACATAGAAGAGGGAGAGAATGATAATTCCGAGCCCAGTGAGGAATTGAAGAAGAAGTTTATGAGGCCGGAATGAATTTGGTTGAGGAGTATGAAGGAAAGGAGGAACCCAATGAATCTGACCAATTAGGAGTTGTAAGATGCATCCTATCCCAGAATCTAGTTCAAGAGGATTGGCGTAGGACTAACATCCTACAGACTTTTCTTAAATTAGGGGATAAGGTATGTAAGATCATCATAGATAGTGGGAGCTGTGTAAATGCCATCTCTACTAGCACTGTCAAGATGTTAGGCTTAATCCCAGTTCCCCATCCCAACCCCTATAAGGTTTCTTGGATAGATTCTACCTCCATACCCATCCAGTCTAGATGTCAAGTCCAAATCCAAATGCAATCTTATCATGAAAAGATTTGGTGCGATGTCTTACCCATGGGGGTGAGCAGTATAATTCTCGGAAGACCTTGGTTGTATGATCATGATGCCACCCTCTTAGGAAAATCCAATACCTGTGTCTTTAGTTTCAATGGGAAGAAGATTACGATCCATTCAGTTCCCCCTAAGGACAAGGTAACTAAAGGAGCCGGTAAGGTTAAGGAGATGAAAACTGGAGTGAACCTAATCAGTGCTAAGGATCTAGAACAAGAAATTCATAGTGGTTCACCCATCTGGATGTTGACTGCTAAAGAACTTAGAACTTCGGAACCCTCAGAGCCTCCTCAAGAAGTTAAACCTGTGTTAAAAGAATTTGAGGATGTCTTTCCCGAGGATTTGCCAGACCACCTTCCACCTCTTAGGGATATCCAGCATGCCATAGATCTAATCCCAGGAGCGACTTTGCCCAACTTGCCCATTACAGGATGAATCCATCTGAGCATGAAGAACTGCAAAAGCAGGTTGGAGAATTATTGAGGAAGGGGTTTATTAGAGAAAGTCTTAGCCCTTGTGCAGTCCCAGCCTTACTGACCCCAAAGAAAGATGGCACGTGGAGGATGTGTGTTGACAGTCGTGCCATCAATAAAATTACAATCAAATATAGGTTTCCCATCCCTAGACTAGATGACATGCTTGATATGATGGCTGGTGCAATGGTTTTTTCTAAAATTGATCTCAGAAGCGGCTATCATCAGGTTAGGATTAGACCCGGGGATGAATGGAAAACTGCTTTCAAAACTAAGGATGGTCTTTATGAATGGGTTGTTATGCCTTTGGGTTGTCCAATGCCCCTAGTACTTTCATGAGAATTATGACCCAGGTACTTAGAGCTTTCATAGGAAAATTTGTGGTGGTCTATTTTGATGACATCCTGATCTATAGTAAGACCCCAGCAGATCACCTAGGCCACCTTAGAGCAGTCTGCCAAGTTTTGAGGAATGATAGACTCTACAGTAATCTTAAGAAGTATGAATTCATGACTAGTAGAGTTATCTTTCTTGGTTTTGTAGTAACCCCTGACGGCGTGGCGGCCGATCCTGAGAAGATTAGGTCCATAGTAGACTGGCCAGAGCCAACCAATGTGCATGAAGTTAGAAGTTTCCACGGCTTGGCTACCTTCTATAGGCGATTCATCAAGGGGTTTAGTACTTTAGCTGCTCCTATCACTGATTGTATTAGGAAGGGAGAATTTCATTGGACTAAGTCAGCCCATAAAGCCTTCCTAGATCTTAAGGATAAAATGACCCAGGCACCCATTCTGAGATTACCCGATTTTTCTAAAGTATTTGAGGTTGCCTGTGATGCTTCAGGTGTAGGAATAGGTGGAGTCCTAAGCCAAGAGAATCATCCCATAGCATTCTTTAGTAAAAAACTTAATGATGCTAAGCTTAGGTATTCTACCTATGATAAGGAATTTATGCGGTGGTGCAAGCTTTGCGTTACTGGAGACATTATTTGCTACCGCAGGAATTTATACTATTTTCGGACCATGAGGCTCTTAGATTTCTGAACTCCCAAAAGAAGCTTAACCCTAGGCATGCTAAGTGGGTAGAATATATCCAGTCCTATACTTTTGTCCTGAAACATAAGGCTGGAGTTGAGAATAAGGTAGCTGATGCCCTTAGTCGCCGATCTCTGTTATTAACTTCTGTTAGAACTGAGGTCATAGGGTTTGAGCAAATCAAAGAGAAATATTAGTCTTGTCCGGATTTCACCACTGTATATCAGGATCTAGTTCAAGGACCATCTAGTAATCACCAGGATTATACCCTTGTAGATGGTTTTTTGTTCTTCAAAAATAGGCTTTGCATCCTAGAACTTCTCTAGGAATTTTTGATTTGGGAAATCCATGCTGGAGGTTTAGCCGGCCATTTTGGAAAAGACAAGACTATTCTAGCTATTGAAGACCACTTTTTCTGGCCTAGCTTGAAAAGGGATGTAGCTAATATTGTAGCTAGATGTCGAACCTGCGCTGTTGCCAACAGCGAAAACAAAACACTGCCTTTAGACCCCACTCCCTGTCCCAGATCGTCCTTGGCGAAGATGTGAGTATGGATTTTGTGTTAGGTTTACCTAAGACCCAGAGGAGACATGATTTATCTGTGTCGTAGTCGACCGATTCTCTAAAATGGCCCACTTCTTGACTTGTTCCCAAACCTTTGATGTGTCTAAGGTAGCCACACTTTCTTCAATGAGATAGTTAGACTCCATGGCCTACCTAAGACAATCGTTTCAGATAGGGATATCCGGTTCACCAGTTACTTTTGGAAGACCCTTTGGCATAAGTAGGGACAAAACTTAAGTTTCAACTGCCTATCATCCCCAAACTGATGGCCAAACTGAAGTAGTGAACCGTAGCCTAGGAAATCTGCTGAGATGTCTTGTTGGTGAAAATACCAGAAATTGGGATTTATACCACCAAGGGCAGAATTTGCGTACAATGACTCAGTCAATAGGTCTACGGGTAAGAGCCATTTGAAATTGTACATGGGTACAAACCTCACACACCTCTTAACCTAGTCCCTTTACCTGTCCACACTCGAGTCTCCGAGTCTGCTGAGAATTTTGCACAGCATGTAAAAGACTTGCATAAAGAAATTCATGCCAAAATAAATTTAAGTAATGAAACTTATAAGAAGTTGGCTGATACTCAAAGGCGGTCAAATCTTTTGTTGAGGGAGACTATGTGATGATTAGGTTAAGGCCTGAACGGTTTTCCTCATGGAACCGTTAGAAAGTTACATGCTAGGGGAGCTGACCATTTAGAGTGGTAAAGAGAGTAGGATCCAATGCCTATGTGCTCGAGTTGCCTCCAGAACTAGGCATTAGCTCTACTTTCAACATTACAGACTTAGTAGAGTACAGGGAGCCAGCTGTGATTCCTAGTGAGCCTTTTGAACCTAACCCTATCATTGAGAGTGATCCCGACCCTGTGTGTCCACCAACAAACTGGCCTGTGAGGGAAAGAGCAGATTGAAAAGATCCTGGATGATCAGGTTATCTCTACTCGTAATCGAGGATACCAAAGGTACTGGTCCGCTGGCAAGGAAGGACAGATTCTGATGACTCTTGGATCTCCCGAGAAGAATTACAAGAATTGGACCCAGACCTCTTGGAGAGATACCAGAGCCAACTGAGCCTTACTCGACAGGGTCGAGTTCCTCCCATCCCGGAGAATTGGTGCGGGCACCAGACTCAGAAGAAGACTTCAGAGCTCCATCTGGATCTCTGATTAACCTTGCCCAAGAATTAGAGTTTTTGGTTTGTAATAAGAGTTGACTAGATCAACTCAATTTAGCTTGAGTCTACATTACCTGCATTTTTATTTTGTTGAGTCATGTTGACTCAGTAGTGGACTAGGGTTTCAACCGGGGATGTTACATTTTCTCCCAAGACCTGGCAAGTGGACACCACACTCCCAGCCACACTCCCAGTCCAGGGGGTGCCATATCCACATCCAGCAGCCTTTGGTCCCCACTCCACAGATGGCAAACCTCCTTCTTTCATGCACCAGATAAAGAGAAGAGCACAATCAAGGGGGCGGCCAAGACTTTCCCAAGTGACTCCAAGCAAAGAAGGGAAGAAGTTTTTCTTGGAAGAGAATATCAAGGGGCGCCCATTACCTGCCAAAAACACCTAAAACAAAGATGGGAAGAGCCTTGACTTAGGGAGGAAGAAAAGGAGGAGTCCAAAAGAGTTCATCCAGGGAAGGAGAAAATTTTCTTGAAAAAAATCAAGCAAGGTGGCGCCATCTACCTGCCATTTATAACCCAAATCCTAATTTTGGTATTTTGGCCAACCATATGTAAGGGATTTGCCCTAATTTGGAGATCCCCTCCTTTAGTCTCACATGGAAAAATATGAAACCCTTCTCCCTTGTAAAGCATTATAAATTACATCCCTCTTGTAAGTTGAAAATCAAGAATGAAGAAAAATTATTTTGCTATTCTCTGTGTTGAGTAACCTAGGTTTCTCTTCTTCCGCACTATTCTAAGTGTTGAGCTCCGTGAGGGGGTAATCCGGGTTCCATTGGAGCCTTGAGGAGGTGAGAGATCTCCATCTTTATCCAAAACCCTAGGTTAGCCACTTAAAAATCCAAAACCCTAGCCGCCCTTCATTATTTTCAATCCATCGAACCTTAGCTCCTTCCATCTCCCACGACCTCTCTCTCTCTACAAGTCCAGGCCGTCCACCTTCATCCAGATCTAGTCCGGCTACTTCAGATCCAGAGCAAGTTCCAAGGAAAATCACATCAGCTTCCAAGAGAATCCAGTTTTCAGCAATTTCAATCTTCAAGTTCATCAACCTGGTAAATTCTTCCTTGACTCTCTGATTCCATCAATTGTTTTTCTTCTCTTCCAGATCTTGAGTTCAGGAGAAGCTAACCCGCCAATGGACCAGTACTGGAGGATCCATTGCGAAGAAATCTGAATCCGAGGATCCAACAATCTGCTCGGGAGAGTTCTTCCACCAAAATCTGTGAAGATCATTGTCTGGTTAGGTAAACCATCTCTTCTCTTTATTTCTGTTCTGTTGAAAGTTCGGAGCGAAACCCTAGGTCTGGGAGTTTCTCAACCCCCAGCAATCCGTTGCTTCTGACTACTCTGATAATTTAGTTTCCTTAAAATTGTGCTTTCAATTATCATATTAGTATCTTTCAATGTTAGGTTAACTTTTCTTTGATTTGAAGCCAACTTCTACAAACATATAAAAACAACAAAAAAAAAATTAGTTAATCTTAATTTACTTCCGCATCGCATCCCTTTATTTGTTCTGCATCATCCTCTTTGATAACATTGGTCCTCAATACCTTTCCAGTGTCACTTAGCATGTCAGGTTAACTTACATGTGGTCAATCTAACTTTTCTTAACTCCGACATCTTAGTGTACTCAAAATACTGATCCATTCTCTCCTCCCAATCAATATATACCTTAGGATCTAGGCTTCCATCAAAAGTGGGTGCATAGGGTTGGGTGCTCCTAATGGGTCTTTCCTCTGGGTCCACCAAGTATGGGTATGAGCTTATAGGGTTAGACTCAAGGGCAAGATCATGATGATAAGCTTTTGGATCAAAGGTACTAGGCCTAGGGGATTTGAATTCAGCATGGGTCCTACGGGCTCCTTCATAGGTCAAAGGATATTCATCTATTCAATCAGGCCTATGGGGTTCAAGAGAGTCAGGTCTAATATGGACTTTAGGGGGTATAGCTTTGGTGTGGGCCTATGGCCTCGTTGGGTCTTTGCTTTGGTAAGCGATTAGTTCATTAGGATAATTTATTTAGACAAGGCCCTCAATTAGGCCTGAACCCCAGACTCCATGACTAGACTGGGCTGGACATGGACTGATGGACTAGTGGGCTCCTAATCTAGATCGGACATGGGCTGATGGCCTAACGGACATGGGCTAATGGGCTCCTAATCTAGTGGACATGCAACACACATAAGACAAACCAACTAAGGCTTCCTAGACCTAGAGCCCAAATATAATGGGTCGATTCAACTTACACACAATACAACCCCTAGTCCTTCCACTAGCCAAGTAAGAGGTAGGATGGTGGGAAATGTTTCATTATAATCTATTCCCTGTTTTGTCTGAAACCCTAGCCACCAATCTGGCTTTATAAGTTTCAACTTGGCCATCTGCCGCAATCTTCTTTTTATAGACCCATTTACACCCAATAGGGTTAATACCCTCTGGTGCATCAACCAAAGACCATACTTGGTTGACATACATGGAGTCTATCTCGGATCTCATGGCTTCCAGCCATCTGTTTGAGTCTCTACTCATGACTGCTTCCGTATAGGTTAGAGGCTCATCATTTGAATGATTTGGGCTTCATTATTTTCAATTATGAACCCATACCTCTCAGGTGCCTGTCGCACCCTATCAGACCTACGGATAGGAGTGTGTTCAGGTTCTATATTAACTATGTTGTTACTTGACTGAGAAGTGTCTATTTGTTGAATTTCATTAAGTTCGATATTTCTATCAGTGCCTTTTGTAGGATGAATTCTTTTCCATAAAAGTGGCATGCCTACTGACCAAAACCTTTTGTTCAGTAGGGTGGTAGAACAGATATCCTATACTATCTCTAGGATATCCCATAAATAGACATTTGTCTGCTCTAGCATCTAGTTTATGTCCAAAATTTCTTTTTACATAGGCTGGACATCCCCATATCTTAATATACTTAAGATTGGGCTTCTTACCTCTCAATAATTCATATGGAGTGCTAGAGACAGTTTTAGATGGTACTCTATTCAAGATATAAGTTGCTGTTTCCAAAGCATATCCCTAGAAAAAAAAGGTAACTCCGCGAAGCACATCATGGACCGTACCATATCCAATAAAGTATGATTCCTCCTTTCAGCAACACCATTTAATTGTGGTGTGTAAGGAGGAGTCCATTCAGAGATGATCCCCTATCTTTAAGGTGATCAAGAAACTCAGTGGATAAGTACTCACCTCCTCTATCTGATCGGAGGATCTTTATACTTTTTCCTGTCTGTTTCTCTACCATACTTTGATACTCTAAAAATTTTTCAAAAGCCTCGGACTTATGTTTCATTAGATACACAAATCCATACCTTGAAAAATCATCAGTAAATGTGATGAAGTATGAGTATCCACCATAGGCTTGAGTTGTCATAGGGCCACATACATCTGTGTATGAGTCCCAATAACTCTTTTATCCTTTCTCCATGTCCACTAAATGGAGTCTTGGTCATCTTACCCATGAGACATGATTCACAAGTTCCTAATGACTCATAGTCATAAGGATCAAAGAAGTTTTCTTTGTATAACTTGTTAATCCTAGTCTCACTAATATGTCCAAGTCGACAATGCCAAAGTAAGGTATTGTTCACATCATCTCTTTTCCGTTTGTTAGAAACATGAAAAATATTGTCATTAGTGGAAGAGTTAATAGACCATTGCAGAATATGCCATAACATATAATTTCATTAGATAAAGAAATTGAGCAGCCACTGCTCATTACATTCATAGTATATCCTTGTTTAAGTAACAAGGATACAGATATGATTTCTAATGATTTTTGGCATATAGTAACAATTCCTTAGCTCTAAGATCTTCCCTGAAGGTAACTTCAAAATATAAGTCCCTACAGCTTCTGCTTGGATGGGGTCCCCTCCAGCACCGTAGAGCTCAAAGTTACCTTCCTTCAATACTTTAAGCCCCTGAAGTCCCTGCAATGATTTGCAGATGTTATGACCACAGGCGGTATCCAACACCCAAGTATTTGAAATGGAAGAATCCAATGACAAAATAGTATGAACTTCTTTCATACCTTTGGTGCCTCTGATGTACCAAGCTTCACACTTGCAAGGTAAACCTTGCAGTTCCTTTTCCAATGACCCGGCTTGCCACAATGAAAGCAGGTCATCTGTCCGGAGGCCTTCTTTCCTTTCTTCTTTAATGCCCCTTTGGGATTCATCCTCTTACTGGAACCCTTTTTGCCTGTCTTCTTCTTATCACAAGAAGAACTGGAGCCTTATTTTCTTTACATGGCTCTCTGCTGTCTTCAACATATTCAACAGCTCAGGCAAGGAAGAATTAAGTTTGTTCATATGGTAATTAAGAACAAACTGTGAAAATGACTCTGGGAGTGATTGCAAGATCAAGTCTTGATTCAACTCCCCATCATTACAAAACCTAATTGACCTAATCGAGTGATTAGATCAATTACCTTAATACATGGTCTTGTACTGATGTACCTTCTGTCATCCTTGCACGGAACAACTGCTTAGATATTTCATATCTAGCAGTTCTACTGTGTTCTCCATAAAGCTCTTTTAAATTGAGCAGTATGGAGTTAGTATCCATGCTATCATGCTGCCTCTGCAACTCATTAGTCATAGAGGCAAGCATAACACACTTGACAGTAAGTGAGTCATTTTGCCACATATTATATGTGGTCTTCTCCTCTTGCGAGGCATCTTCCCTTGGTGGTTCCAAAATTGGGGTATCAAGAATATAGGAAATTCTTTCTTGACTGAGTACTATTTTTAAATTTCTCAGCCAATCAACATAATTAGGCCCAGTCAATTTGTTGGCATCTAAAATACTATGGAGTGAGAGTGAAGAGGCCATTTATCTACATTTAAACAAAGAACAATACATAAGCAAACAACCATGAAATGACAATACATAATTAAATTAGGACTTTAATTTAATTATGTCTCCCACTATTTTATCGAGCATCATAACCCTCTATACGATGATCGAGAAAACCCTAATTAGTTTTCTTAGTGGGGTTGAGATCCCAATCCCTTATAAAGGACCTTGTGTGTACACAACAAATCTATATAAGTTCATAGGTAGGAAAACTCTTTCCAATTGTAACCCGTACAATTCTCAACTTATCCCGGCCTCTAAAATATTAATAGCCTTGTGTATACACAACAAACTATAATATTTCAGTTAAGTAAGACCCTTCATTGCAATATAGTCATGACTTTAATAGTAATACCCTGTGTGTACACAACAAAAAGATTACATTAAATACCATGCCATAAACAAAATCATGTATTAGGCCCAAAAATTGTGTTAGTCACCAATGTAGGTCTTGTGTGTACACAACAAAACCTAGTATAGATCGACACAATAATGACCTATCATGAGGAAGGCCAATAATAGTATTTTAACACCAAGCATGTTAGTCAAGAATTAAATCAATCAGATCGGCCAGGCTAGTGGAAGAGATGGGGGGTCCCCCCGTTGCTTTCCTAGACACCAATTAAAATGGCCAGGTCAGTCAACGGAACCAATAAAAAACACGATTCCCTTTACCTTCCCAGAACCACCTTCTAGACACCGAAATGACTAATTATCCATCATGACTAATAATGCTTATCGGTTAACTATACTACCACTTAATATAATTTTAGAGCGATTTATGCAATGCCAGCACATTCATTAAAAGCTATCACATATATTAAACATGCTTTTAAACTAAGCAAATATATGAAATGTGTGCCATCATACTAGGACAACCATTTACCACATAATGGATACACCATTATGCCAGGGCAACCTTATTTCAGTATGATGGCTCCAGGGCTAATCATATCTCTAAGACAGTTAGGTTTTCTGTGGAAAACCCTAACTGGTGGCAATCAATCAAACAAACTCATGTTCAATCAAAGACATGCATTGTGCATCAATATAAAAACTTTAACATGATACTACATCATGAATTGAATGCATAAGTTTTAATCCTAATAAGGAGGCTCTGATCCACTGTTGGGTTCGGTAACCAGTGCGGAAGCGTGGATTTCAAAAATTTATGAAACAGGTCCGAACCCTAATCCCAAGAACTCCTTATTAGCGATTAAAAACTATGACTACATGCATGTCCAAATTTAAACATTGTTTAAAACTAACCTCAGATTGCTATTACCAGTCTGATGCAGAAATGAACTCCAAATTGAGCAGCCTCTTGAACACACCAGGGGTCCACTTGTCTGCCCTCCGATGGTGATCCACACGGGCAGATGATCAAGACACTGACTCCTTAATTGGGTTCCTTCCAATCAAGTTCTACCCCAAGAACTTGATATATGGGCTATTAGCTAGGACTCCTCTAGCCAAACTGGGACTAAACCTTCTCTCTTACCCTTCTCCTTGTCTTCTAGCAACTTTGGCCCCTTAAGACACTCTTGTCTTAAGGATAAGCCCTTGTCCTAAAATGAGACAAGGCTTGTCTTGGAGGGAGAAGAAAATTAAGACAAGATTGTCTTAATGTAAGAAAGAAAGGAGAGGCGCCTTCTTCCTTTACCGTCGGAGAGTTTTTCTCTGACTCTCCTTCTGTTCTGAGATTCGACAGAGCCAAGGCTCTGTAAAGAATCAAAGAGGAAAGAGAGGAGGGGGAAACAATCTTCTGGAGAGGGAGAGGGAAAATAGAAGCAAGGCTTCGCTGTAGAAAAATCTGGAATAGTTTTTCTTCCTTTTCATATTTTTTACGGTGAAGTCTTCTCCTTAAATAGGCGACAGAGAGGCGCCTACCTATCTGTAATCACCCTCTCATGCCCCTCTCTCCCTTCTCACATCCTTTCCCTTTAGTTGAGTATAGGGAGCTAGCAATGATACCTAGTGAGCCATTTGGACCTGACTCCATTCTTGAGAGTGAGCCCATCCCAGAGTGTCCACCAATAAATTGGCCTTAGAGAGGATAAAGGATCGAGCATATTTTGGATGACCAGGCTATTACTACCTGAAACAAGGATTACTAGAGATACTTGGTTCATTGACAAGGTCGACTGGAATCTGAGGACTCATAGATCACCCTAGAGGATCTGTAGCACATTGAACCGGACCTATTAGAGAAGGAATAGAGCTAGATCGACCTTTACTCGATAGGATGGAGTTCTTCCCACCCCGAGAGAATTGGTGAGGGCACCATGATCAGACAAAGATTGCAGGGCTCTATTTGGATCTTTGATTAATGTGTTGAGAAGTTTGTCACTTTTTTCAATTGAGTCCATGTCACTTGAGTCCTGTAATAAAAATTAAGTCATGTAATAAAGCGAGTTAATTGAGTCCATTAAGTCAATTGAGTCCATTGAGTACATTTGTTCATTTAAGTCCTATAAGTTTGAATTCTTTCGTTCAAGTCAAGTTCAAGAGGAGAGTCACTAGACCAGGAGAGTCACCAGACCCCACTGAAGTAGGGAATGAAGAATTCATGTGCCCCAGCTCACCTGGAATTGGTGCCCAAGTCCACCTGGAGTTGCCACCCCAAGCTCACCTAGAGTTGGCACCCAAGCCAACCTGGAGTTGCCGCCCAAGCCCACCTAGAATTAGTGCCCCAACCTACCAAGAATTGGCACCCCAAGCCCACAAAGAGTCAACCCTCCTAGTCCAACAAGGAGTCAAGCCTCCCAATCCAACAAGGAGTCAAGCCTCCTAATTCCACTCAAACTTTGTACTCCAACTTTGACAGGGAAAGGATTGGGTGATCTATAAATACCCCTCCTCCCTCTTGTAAAAGAATTAATGATGAATTGAATGAATGAGAAACTTGAGTTTTCTTCTTTTATTCCCGTGCTTGTGAGCACTGACACTCTATGAGGGAGAGGGTGAGTGGCCCAAACCAATCAATTACTATCTTCCATCTTCAAACTCTAATCCTAGCCACCCCTCCCCAACCCCAGGTGTCTTCATCCTCACTAGGCCACCACCATCAGAACCCTAGACTGTCTCATCCTTCCATCCAAAACCCTCACCACCCTCTTCCTTCCATCCAAACCTAGGCCGCCAACCATCCCTCCAGCATGCCCTAGGCTTCCAGGTTCTCCTCCATTCCAAGGCAACGTAGGCTTCTTCCTTCCAGCCAAGAGTCTAGTTATCCCCAAGCACTCCAGGATCTCCATCAAGCTATGGCTTCATCTTCAAGCCTTCCCCATCTTCTCTCCCATCTTCTCGTGTCTTTTCTACACTTCTTTGCTTTCCCTAATTGAGGGATCACTTTTCCTTGGTGTTGCAAGATCCCTTAGGTACTATGCCTTATAGAGGAGGTCCTCTTTGACAACTGAACTGCCAGTCTGGAGCCAAGAGTTTAGTGAAACCTAGCCTCTTCATCTAGGTGCATCCTTTGAGAGATTGTGCGATCTCGCTACTTTCAAGAAAAAGGATAATCATTGCCAGGTATTCCAAATCCTTCCCTTTCTCTAGATCTATTTTGTTGAAGGGTAGATCGAGAATGTTCTAGTTAGGGTTTCTTAATCCTAGTGATCCTATTTTCTTTATCTTCTTTGAGGGTTAAACTTTGTGGGAATTGTAACTTGATCATCATAGGTTAACTTGCATGTTCCTTAACTCATTTTAAGGAATAGAAGCATCATAAAATCTGATATCATACTCGTATTAATCTGAAAGTGCTTCCTTCTTTATGATGATCAATTGCATACCCTATGTTCTCGATCATGACATCTCCGGATTGTGAGCAAGGCAGCTAGATGTGGAACTTCTGAAACTTCTTGATTGGATTGGCCATGCTGTGAGTCAGATGGTAGATGGTGGGATTTCAGGAGTTTCCCAGTTAACATCTCTGGATTGTGAGCGAGGTGGTTGAGTGTCGAATTTTTAGAGCTTTGTAAGTTTCCTTGCTTTGAGTGTGGGGCTTCATAAGTTTCTCGACTTTAAGTGCAGGGCTTCGTAAGTCTCCCGGCTTTGAGTGCGGGGCTCATAAGTTTTCTCGACTTTGAGTGCAGTGTTTCATAAGTTTTCTCGCTTTGAGTGCAGGGATTCGTAAGTTTCCCGGCTTTGAGTGTGGGGCTTCATATGTTTTTTGGCTTTGAGTGTGGGACTTCATAAGTTTCTCGACTTTGGATGCAGGGCTTCATAAGTTTCCTGGCTTTGAGTGTGGGGCTTCATAAGTTTCTCGGCTTTGGCTGCTGAACTTGGAGTCGGACGGATGCATTCCTACATGGGTGGAAGACAAGGTTGCACCAAGAAAAAACTTTAATAATTGAAATGAAGCCTTACATTATTTGCAGTACATCCTTAGGTTGCTTGTATTCCATGTTCGCGTAAATTGGGCACCATCATGCCCGACGAGATAGTAAGCTCCACCTGGAAGAGCCTCAACCACCTTGTAGGGGACTTCCCAGTTCAGGAAGAGTTTGCCACATTCTCCCAGCTAAGATACTTTTGCTCGCCTGAGGGCCAAGTCACCTGGGTGGAATAACTTGGGCCTCACACGAGAGTTGTAGTAGTGTGCCACTCGTTGCCGGTAGGCCACCATTTGAAGTTGAGCTTTGTCTCTCATCTCATCCAAGAGGTCTAGCTTGAGGAGAAGATGGGTCAGATTCTCAGCTTCATTATATTGCTTGAGGAGGAAAGGGTGGTGAGGACACTAAGACTAGACAAAAATTGCAATGCTTAATTTGGATCTCTGATTAATGTGTTGGAAAGTCTGTCATTTTTTCAGTTGAGTCTAGAGTCACTTGAGTCCTGTAATAAAGAGTGAGTCCTGTAATCAATTGAGTCAGTTGAGTCCACTTAGTCAATTGAGTCCAATTGGTCTCTTTGTTTTCAGTCCAGTAAAGTAAGTCCTGTAATTTTGACTTCTTTCATTCAAGTCAAGTCCAAGAGGAGAGTCACCAGACCAGAAGAGTCACCAGGCCCCCACTAAAGCCCAGGAAATGAAGACTTCATGCTACCCAGGCCCACACCCCTGGTCCACCCTCATGCCACCCAAGTCCACCAGCATTGGCACCCCTTCCCAAGCCCACCAGCATTGGCGCCCCATCCCAAGCCCACCAGCATTGGCGCCCCTCCAAGCCTAGCAAGGAAATGGCACCCCAAGCACAAGCCCTTGGCACCCCTAGTCCAACAAGGAGTTGGTGCCTCCTAACCCAACTGGGATCCATGCCACCCAGCCCAACATGGAGTCAAGCAGTCCAAGCCCAAGAAGAGTCAAGCTTCCAAGTCCAACAAGGAGTTCAACCTCCAAGTCCTACAAGGAAGGACTCCAGTCAACTTATCCCACTTAAACCATGTACTCCTTGTCCTACTCAAACTTTGTACTCCAACTTTGATAGGGAAAGGACTGGGTGATCTATAAAATACCTCTCCTCCTCCCTCTTTTGGAATAATGATGAATGATTGAATGAATGAAGACTTTGAGTTTTTCTTTTATTTTCATGCCTTTGTGCATTGACAATCCGTGAGGGAGAGGGTGAGAGGCCCAAACCAATTTTGTGCTTACGAGCATTAACACTTCGTGAGGAAGAGGGTGTGAGACCCAACCAAAACCCACCAATCTACCTTCTTCTTCTTTAAACTCTAGCTGACCTCCATCTTCTTCCATCCTTGGCCGCCAACATCAACCACCCCATCTTCATCCAAGCCCTAGGCCGCCAGGGGTACTTCTTCAAGTAGGCAAGCCGACCTTTCCTAGCAGCCAAACTGCCATCCTCTAGTGTCCAAACCACCAACAACTAGTCCAGACACCCAACCACTCCAAGCCACCAACCATCTACAACATCCTCTTCCCCTCATCTTCTCTTCCAAACTTCTAATTCCATATTTTTCCCGTCTTCAGAAACCCTAACTCTTGGTGTTTATAGGATCCCTCCAATGCCACGCTCCTTGGAGGAGGTCTTCCTTGTCCTCAAAACTATTTGATAGAAAGCCGATGCATCTACGGGAACAAAGCTTCATCATCCAAGTTTCGATCTGAGAGGTGTGATCCCTTCCACAATGAACAAACATCATTGCTAGGTAAACTAACCCATCCCTTCTCTCTTTTTATGATTTGTTGAAAACTGAGCATGCACTAGTAGTGGTTCTTAACCCTAGATCCTTTCTTTCTTTACTACTTTGTTAGGTCTAATATGTGGGTAAACTATAGTTTTTACATGAAAACCCTAGTTGCTCTTAGTCTTTTTCGAAAACCAAACCAAATAAAAATCTGAAATTCTTGCTCACATAATATGCACTTTCTTTATGCTCATCCCTAGCATGTTCATCCCGCATCAATTTTGGTATCAGAGCTTAGGATAGGGCATGTTCATGCATACTTTTTTAAACAAAAACACCAAAAAAATTTCTGCATGCTGAATTCTGCATATTAGTAGTCTAACTTAGGACTAGTTTTTTATTAAAACCTTAATGTTTTTCACTAATTTTTGCATCAATAAATCCCATAATTAGTCTTCTTATTCTCTGAAATTTTATTTTAATTTTCAGATTTGAAAACAGAAAAAAAATCTGCATAACAAAAA
The DNA here is from genome assembly GCA_021397845.1 of Areca catechu. NCBI lineage: Eukaryota > Viridiplantae > Streptophyta > Magnoliopsida > Arecales > Arecaceae > Areca > Areca catechu. Next base: position 135,880,127 of record CM038051.1, on the reverse strand, counting down.
CCCTAACAAAAAAACCTGCCTTGCTGAAATTTCTGCAACACTAGATTAAGGCTAAAATTTGTTAGCAATAAAACCTTCCAAAACATAGTTTTCCTTACATTTAATTAAATGTTATTAACCTTTATTAAATCTTTCATCTGCATAAAAAAAAACAAAAAAATTATTTTCTGCATATTTTTCAGATTTTAGTTTCATGTTAGGGTTTCCGGTGTGTGCATGCATCCATAAACTAATTTAAGGGCAATTCTACTCTGTCAGATAAGGGAAGTATTTCATCATCTTTTCTTGGCCCAAAATAACCACCTTGCATTCAAACCCAAGCCTTAATTAAAACTGAGTAGCAACCTAATTGAGTTAGGGACACCAACAAGTCCAGTTCGTGGTATTGTGAGAAAGCTAGTGCACCCAATCCTTTTATTATTTCTTAAAACTGGTGTCTAGGAAAAAGGACCAGAGGCAAATGCCCTATGCGGACTTGTGATTTTTAATTAGGATCCTGCGAGAGTAGGGGGAGCCTCCCACAACTACGCCTCTTACCTGGCCAGTGAAGGGAAAGGTAACTATTGAGTTGGTTGTAAGTTGAGCTGACTCATTCTACTTGAGCTGCTAGGTCTAGCAAGCCCTAGAACGATGTGTGTGCTTGTTGCATGACCACTAGATCAGTAGCCCAATACCATCAGTCTCAAACCCACCCCAGTTTGACCATGGAATCTAACGTTGAAACCTTTCCGAGGACCATGACTGAACAGTTTACCCAATTGAGCACCCAATTATGCAATTGGTTCGACTAAATGGAGAACATCTTAGAAACCTAGAGAGGACCAGAGAGACCCATACCGAGCCTGAACTTGAGACACCATGTCCCACACCTCCCAACCCTAGGAGAGCCCTACTCTTTGACCCAATCTGGAAGCTTAATCAGAGGATACCCAATCATGATTTCATGGACTAGGATGAGAGAGCCATTAGGAACATCAGGTTAGAAGCACCTACTTTTAGTGGCGATCTTGATCCTAAGGGTTACATTTATTGGGAAGGAGATATGGACCAATACTTTAAATGGGATGAGATGACAGAAGAAAGGAAATATAAGTTTGCTAAACTCAAGTTAGTTCGCCAGGCTAGGATATACTAGGAAAATGTGGAACGCATGACTAGACAGAGGAGACATGCCCATAGCTACCTGGAGAGCCATGATGAGCAAGCTTAGGGAAAGGTACTTACCCATGTCCTGTGAGCAGAGGGGATCCATAACCCATCGACCCGAACCCAATAGGATTAGTACCCGTGGATATGACTCAGGTACTAGTCAAGTTCCCCTTAGCCGATCTATCCTTGCTATCCCATGTCTTCACAAGGATGACATTGAAGAGGAAGTATGTAGGGCAGACCTAGAACTTGTTGACCAGGAAAATACTTAAACTAAGGCTATCTTAAAAATCCAATTAAAAGAGGAGAACTATGAGGAGTGTAACCCTGCTACCACAATGACCTTACCTGAGGAAACCCTAGAAGAGAATCAGATTATAGAATCAAGTCCTGAAATTCAGAAACTAAAGGAAATTAGTGAGGACTTGGTTTCTTCAATTTAATACCCTCAGGAGGAACACACTCCTCTAGCCCCGGTTAAAGATCCCTTGCCTGAAATTACCGACCCACCCTTCCATAAGGTGGACCTTTTATTACATGTAGAGATAAATCAATGTCCAAATCTTAAGGTCAACCCCATTGAGCCAGGACCATTCGATGAACCATCTTCTTATTTCCTACCCTTTCTTGAGGCTTTTGATGTTTCTAGAACCACTCGTTACATTTTGTTGAGATTAGTAGGTTGCATCAGTCCTTTGAGCATGTTAGGTTTGCTACCTATTTCTGGAAGACCTTATGGCATTTACTAAGAGTCCATGTAAAATTTCATCTGCATGTCATCCGCCAACTAAGGGTCAAGTACAAAGTTGTAATTGAAGATTTAATAAATTTCTTTCAATAGGAATGCATAGTCAAACCTTAGGTGTAGTATGAGTCATTTGCCCTGCATATTAAAGATCTGCATTAGAAAGTTAGCCATATGATTAATGTGAGCAATGATATTTATAAAAACATGGTTAATTCTCGAAAAGAGTTAAAGAGTTCGCTGAGGGAGATTATGTAATGATTAGGCTTAGGCCTAAGCGTTTCCTCCAAGGACCATGAGAAAGTTACATGCCCATAGAGATAGACTCTTCAAAGTGATAAAAAAGTTGGACCTAATGCCTATGTGCTCGAGTTACCACCCGAATTTGGCATTAGCTCAACCTTCAATATCTCAGAACTAGTTGAGTATAGGAGCCAGCAATGATATCCAGTGAGCCTTTTGGACCTGACCCTATTCTTGAGAGCGAACCCATCCCAAGTGGCCACCAACAAATTGGCCTGAGAGAAGGAAAAAAATTGAGTGTATCCTGGACGATCAAGCCATTAGTACCCCAAATAAAGGCTACCAATGTTACTTGGTTTGTTGGCAAGGTCGACCAAAATCTGAGGACTCGTGGATCACTCAAGAGGATCTGTAATGTCTCAACCCAGATTTGTTGAAGCAGTTTCAGAGCAGGATTGACCCTTACTCGACAGGGTCGAGTTCCTCCTACCCTGGAAGAATTGGTGAGGATACTAGGACCAGACAAAAATTGCAATGCTTAATTTGGATCTTTGATTAATGTTTGGAAGTCTGTTACTTTTTCAGTTGAGTCCAGAGTCACTTGAGTCCTGTAATAAAGAGTAAGTCCTATAATCAATTGAGTCAGTTGAATCCACTTAGTCAATTGAGTCCAATTGAGTCCCTTTGTTTTCAGTCTAGTTAAGTGAGTCTATAATTTTGACTTCTTTTATTAAATCAAGTCCAAGAAGAGTCACCAGGCCCCCACTGAAGCCCAGGGAATGAAGACTTCATGCCACCAAAGCCCACAACCTTGGTCCACCCTCATGCTGCCCAAGCCCATTAGGATTGGTGCCCCTTTCCAAGCCCACCAGCATTGGCACCCCATCCCAAGCCCACTAAAGGAACCATAAGTAGGCTATAGATATGCATTTTAAAACCTTTTAACATGCATTGCAGCAAAAGAGTAAAGATTAAACTTTTTTAATCTAAATATGATAAGAAACTACTTTCTATATAGCCTACCAATGTAATATGATATGAGCAACAATGTATAATATAAAACATGAACCTACCGTATCAAACCTTTTGATGCACACCTTTTGAAGATGCAAAGCAACTCCTTGTAGTAGTGGAACATGGAATGGATGACACTCTCGAATCACCAACTGAAGAGGTGGACGAAGCTCTACCAGCCACACAATTGTCTGGCCTCCATGTGTAGTTCACATCGGGGACTTGCTTGACCAGCACTTTCCAAAGTGCTAGCTCCGGAAACACCTTGGTATCCGATTATTTTTCCTCGAATGTCAAGACTTCTCATGCCGCCAAAGAACACAATGGAAATGAGAAACACTCTAACAACAATCCTTCCCAGACTCTCTTTCCCAGCCTAGAGCACTAAGCAATCGCACACACCAATACCCTTAGATCTCTCTTCCCAACTTTAGGTAGAAAACCATTCTAGCTTTCTCCCTTTTTTCTCTCAATTTCTATAATGCTTTTCTATCAAAAACCTTTCATTCCTCTCCTTCTCCATGTCTTAAACAGCCCCTATCTTATAGGAGAGAGTGAGGAAGGTGGGTGAGACTTATGGAGAGAGTTAGTGGGGAGGGAGCTAAGGATAGCATTTATCCAACCATTAATTTCAAATATCATGTTAAATTCAAAAATTAAATTGATAATTTGAAATTAAATGATATTAGTTTAAAATCCAATTTCAACTCAGATGGATAAGGTGCATCAATTTTGGTTTAACCTGAGTTGACCAATTTTAAACTCAGATGGATAAGGTGCACCAATTTTGGTTCAACCTGAGTTGACCCAAACCTAGTCCGAATCAATCTGATTCAATTTGAGCTAGTAAATTTGCAACTCAATCAAATTGAGTTTAAAAGCAATCATATTGCACATTAGACCTCCAAGACATCATTAACAATTGATAAGAATAATTTCACAATTTTTGCGAAGCCAAGTGTTGACTCATTAGATAATTCCATGTGTCGACACATTGAAATGTTGACACATAGGTAAAATCTAATTTTATAAAATTTCTATCCCTAGATGATTCCCAATCGTCAATCGGCTATTAGGTCAAGTAGTTATCCCTATGGCGTATGACCCTATAGGTTCAAACACTAAGACGGTAGCACTAGAACAATTCTAGTACCAATCGAAGTCATCATCTAGCAATGACACCCGACATCCGGATAGGTCGAAGTTGCAGAGCAACCATAAAAAACCAATGGCATATGGTTACTATATAATTCATCCCTTTGACCACTTATTGCTCTAGATGACTTAGGGTTAGACTGCCAACCCTAGATCAGCTCATCCAAATATATGTCTTAATTTTGCAAGTTCAGTGACTCTTCACTAGAATTACCCTGGCCAAGGTTTGGCTATATTGAGACATCAGTGAGTCATTCACTCCAATCAATTCGGAGAGTTCAATCCCATCTTGATCCTACCATTGCTCCATAAGTACTTGACATTCCCAACATCTTTTCAAGATCAAATTAGAAATTCGGGGAGTTCGGTGCCAAAGCACAGTGAGTTGCTTACAAGCTACTATGGTGATCCCATGTCTGAGGGATACATATATCCATATCCCCTCGCGAACAACCCTTTGATAGAAAAGGGAGTTCTATTAGGTGGGTCATGTTCAGTGAAATGTCATACACTCCACTTGCATGTCATACCAATGTCTCCACATTCCTTGGTTAAGAGGATAACCAACCTATATAACATACAATGATCTATACTTGATACATAGTCGTCCTATAACAATGTATCATTCGAACATGAACAATTTAAGAACCACTCGATATATCCTCTCTATATTGAGTACAAGGAAGTTCTAAGGATTTCATTATACAAGAGTTCATATTAAGGAAAATGCACTTGTGATGAACTACCGAAAGATAACTTTTTTTTACATCAAAATTCATATCCAATATATAAATAGCACAATCATCTATAGCCTAAATGATTAGCTTTAGGACACAATTCCCAACAACTTCCACTAGGACTAAAGACAATCAGTATAGAGTCACATTCCCATTTTCCAATTATAATCTTTAAACTCTTGAATTCTAACTGCTTTAGTGAAGGGATCAGCCAGATTTTTCTTTCCATTGATCTTCTGAAGGTCGATGTCCCCTCATGCCACAATCTCTTGCATGAGATGGTAGCAGCGCAGAATGTGCTTGGTGCATTGATGGGACTTTGGCTCTTTTTATGTGGGCACTAGAATCAGGAAAAGACTCCAACCAATTCAGGTCAAGTCCAAGTCCTTGTGGTTGGAGTAGCAAAAGAGAAGTCCTGTAATTTTTCTTTTTTTGAGTCCAAATAATCTTGTAGTTAATTTCGAGTCCATGTTGGGTCTGGTTTAATATCTTAGTTAACCCTGCAATTGAGAGTTGGGTCTAGTTAAATCAAGCCCAATCCATGAGTCCATGAAGCATCAAGACAAGAAGAAGCCACCTCATCAAGTGACCCCCACCTTATGCCACATTTCAAAAGCTCCAATGGATGTCGCCACCTCAACAAGTGGTCCCACTTTATGCTATATTTCAAGAGCTCCAAAGGACACCGCCACCTCATCAAGTGGTCCCCACCTTGCGCCACATGTCAAGCTTTGAAGGAGTTTCAAGCAACAAATGCCACCATATCCTCCAACTCCCTACATTTCAAGCAACAAATGCCACCATATCCTCCAACCCCCCTTGTAATCCTCCTAATCCTATGGGTTTTCAATTCTAAAAATGTTGTAAGGCTTCTATTTAAGCTATGGGATGCCCCATTGAAAAGGGGTTAATGAATGAAGTTGGTATTTTTTCTTCTATGTGTTTTTTTTCCTGTGTCTATGTGGTAGCTTAGCCTTTCTCTTCCTCTACACCAACCCTTATATTTCCTTCTTCCATTCCCAATGCCAAAGACTTCCTCTTCTTTCATAACTTCAAACTAGCTCTAGCATTCAAGAGTGAATCAAGAAGATCATCACAAGGTGACCAACCTACTCTACTTCAAGCATTCAACCATGACGCCAAGATGGATCTCCTTCAATGCCTCTTCCACCCTTCTTTCTTTTCTCTAGTTGATTGGTTGTTAAGTCACTCATCTTAGGGTTTCTTTGTTGCAGGGTTCTTCGGGATTCCGGCTTCAAGAGGAAGGTTTACTTGCCATAGATCCAGAAAACAAGAGGGACCTTCAATGGTATTATGTTCATGTCATCCGGGAGACCTCTTCAAGAGTGAATCTATTCTAATTGAAGGGCCAATGTCAGGTATGTCTAGTGTTGATTAAGTCTGCAATGTTAAATTAGACCTAGCTTGGCTTGCGTGGTTCTCTTCTGGTCCTATTCCTTTCTTATTCTGAGAGTCTCGATCACTAAGTTTATGTTAGATCCTTTGAGCTTCTTCACTAGATCTCTTTGATAGTTTATGTTGAGTTGTTTATATGCAAATAGGGAATTACTTGGTTAATCATTTGCTAATCTCCATTAGGGTTGCATAGTTTCATTTTACATTCTACACCATCTTTGGCTTAAGCTATGGCTCCAGTGCTGTTAGAAAATACTAGAACAGGGCCATCTAGGGAAGGTGCCACTCCCAGCTCGCCTAGGAACTTTCATAGCCACACGCTTCCTTCACTGCATCTAATGTTGCAATGCATTCTGTTTCACAAATCGAGTCCACCACTATGTGTTGCTTGGAACTTTTCCAGTAGATGGCTTCTCCATTTAGGGTAAATACAAACCTGACACACTTTTGCTATCATCTCTATCTGATTGAAAACTTGAATTGGTATAACCGATAAGTTTTAAGTCAGGCTCTCCATAGATAAGCCATTGGTCTTTAGTATTTCTCAAATACTTTAGGATGGTTTTTATCACCTTCCAATGCGCTTCACCTGGGTCAGATTTGTATCTGTTCACTACTCATAATGAGTATGCCATGTCTGGTCTAGTACATGTCATTGCATACATTATAGATCCCACTACCGAAGCATATTAGACTCTACTCATATGCTCTCTCTCCTCAGGAGTTGACGTACAATCCTTTTTCGAGAGAGTAATTCCATGGCCTATTGAAAGATAGCCTTTCTTAGAATTTTTCATGCTGAACCATTTCAGCACGGTATCAATATACGTTGACTGGGATAGTCCCAGAAGTCTTGAAGATCTATCTCTATATATTTTCATCTCTAATATGTTGGAGGCTTCACCCAAGTCCTTCATAAAGAACTGAGATGACAACCAGACTTTTATTCCCTGTGGTGCAGGGATATCGTTCCCGATTAAGAGAATGTTATCTATATACAATACAAGGAATACAACCACAAAACCATTAGCCCACTTATAAATGCAAGGTTCTTCTCCGTTCTTAACGAAGCCATACGACTTGATACACTTATCAAATCGCATGTTCCAACTTCGAGATGTCTGCTTCAGTCCATAGATAGACCTTTGGAGCTTGCAAACCTTTGACTCATTTATGGATGTGAACCCTTCAAGTTGCATCATATGCACCTCCTCTTCCAGCTCACCATTTAGGAAGGCTGTTTGGACATCCATTTGCCATATTTCATAGTTGAAGTATGCAGCTAAAGCAAGCATAATTCGAATGGATTTGAGCATTGCCAGAGGGAAAAATGTCTTGTCATAGTCAATACCATAACATTGACAATACCCCTTGGTAACCAGACAGGCTTTGTAGGTCTCCACCCTTCCATCTGTGCCCTATTTCCTTTTGAAAATCCATCTACACCCAATGGGTTTTATCCCTTTAGGTGGATCAACTAATGTCCATACATTATTGATCTCCATGGACTCCATTTTAGATTTCATGGCTTCTAGCCACTTATCAGAGTCGGACCTTTATAGAGTATCCATATAGGTGATCGGATCCTTATTATTTTCATCAAGTTCAATGGGATCTCTGTCCTGGACCAAGAAACTGTAGTATCTGTCCGATTGACATGATACTCTATCAGATCTCCATAATGGGTGCTCAATGGGCTCCGAATTTGAATTAGTCAAATCCGGTTCTGAGGCGTCTCCTAAATGTGTTGGTTCTTCTACCTGTTGAACTTCACTAAGTTCAATCTTAGTGGCTATAGTTCTTTCACTAAGGAACTCCTTTTCCAAAAAGATAGCCCTAAGACCAACAAACAGCTTTTGTTCATCAGGCAGGTAAAAGAAATACCCTTTAAACTCTTTCAGATACCCAATGAATAGGCATCAGTCAGACCTAGGTCCTAGTTTATCAGTCTGCAAATGCTTAACATAGGCTGGACACCCCCAGACCCTAAGGTATGAGAGCACCGGTTTTCGTTCAGACCACATCTCAAATGGAGTCCTGTCCATAGACTTGCTAGGAGATCTATTAAGAAGATAACAAGCAAACTCTAGGGCATAACCCCAGAAAGAAATAGGCAAAGTGGCAAAGCCCATCATGGACCGGACCATGTCCAATAAAATCCTATTCTCCTTTCAGACACACCATTTAGTTAGGGTGTCCCCAGAGGTGTCCATTGAGAGAGAATCCATTCTCTTGAAGATAAGTCAGAAACTCACTAGAACGATATTCACCTCCTCGATCAGATCGAATAGTCTTTATACTCTTTCCAATTTACTTTTCAACTTCATTACGATTTTGTTTGAACATTTTAAACTACTCAGACTTATGTCCCATAAGATAGACATAACCGAACCTAGATAGGTCATCTATAAAAGCAATGAAATAATTATACCCACCTCTAGCATTGACATTCATAGGTCCATATACATCTGTATGTACTAGACTTAGAATTTTTTTGGCTCTTTCACCTTTTCCAGAAAAAGATGACTTGGTCATTTTTCCAAGTAAACAAGATTCACAGGTAAGCAATGATTCAAAATCATTTATCTCTAAGAGACTTTCTTATCTTAACCTATTTATCCTGTTCTTGTTTATATGACCTAGCCTATAGTGCCAGAGATAAGCATCGTGGACATTATACATTCTAGGGCATTTGCTTGTCATGTACATTACACTCATAGGCTATGATAGCAAATAAATGCCATTTACCAAATTTTCATTTATTACAACTGAACCATTCAAAGTAATGTTGCAAACATTTCTCTTTATTGAAAGTTCAAAACATTATTTGGCCAATAAGCCTACAGAGACAATATTTATAAGAAATGCAGGACAATAATGGAAATCATGTAAAATGATTTTACAAGATTCAAAAATAAGAGAGAAGTCTCATAATGCCAAAACTAGAACTCGACTTCCATCTCCAACGTTCAGAAACCTTTCGCTGTCCACGAACCTCCTACTGATTCGAAGTCCCTGCAATTTGTTGTAAATATGGTAAGGACTTCTAGTATCAAGTACCCAATTAACAATATCACAAAAAGAATAGGTACAGAGATTTATCATATAAATAACTTGGGCAGCAACATCTTGTTGCTTCCTCTTCTTTGGCATGTTTGGGTCAAGGGATGCAATATACAAAGGATGATTTCTCTTCTAATGACCCTGCTTCTTATAGTAGAAGCACTCTACCTGACTCTGGTCTACCTTTTTCTTCCTAGCTTGACTGGTCCCACCAACACTCTGCATCTTTTTAGTCTTTTTCATTTTATTTTTCTTCCCCTTCCCAAGGGGATGATGCACTGCCCTATTTCCTCCCCCAAGTACACCAACCCCTTATTGAGGTTGTGGTCCTTCTCATAGTTTTGTAGTAACCCCAACAGACTATGATAGTTCACTACAGGCCTATGCATCTGGAAGTGATCAAGGAAACCAAGGTAAGAAGGGGGTAGAGATTTAGTATAGAATCTTTCCCCAGCTGTTCATGCAGGGGACATTCGAGTTTGGCCAGGCATTCAAATAACTCGGTCATGTACAATACATGATTAGTTACTGATGTCCCATCTCGCATATGGCATTATAGATGGCACAGGAAGTCTTGTATCGCTCTACATCGTCATGCATGTCAAAGGATTCCCGCAACTTTTGCAAGATTTCCTCCAGTTGGGCCTCCTCGAATTTGAGACTGAACTCGTCGTTCATAGCCACCAGCATAATGCAACGTACATTAGTTCTATCAGAAAGCCACTTTTGATAAGTATCCCTGATATATGTATGAGCATTGGCTGGAGGACCTCAGGTGCTGGATCCGATACAACATACAGGATCCTTTCGTGCTCTAAGACAATCCTAAGCCTTTGATACCAATTATCAAAGTTTGGGCCAAAAAGTTTTTCATTGTCAAGCAATGAGTGGAGGGACAAGTTGGCAGACATTTTCCTGAAAAGAAAACCATAAGACCAATTAGTATATGAATTTCAATTTTAATCCTAAAGACATGGACTTTAGTCTAAAGGTCCTCCCACATATTTTATTCATATTAGTAGCCTCTACCTCCAATCTGAGGAATTACACTTAATTCCTTAGTGGGTACTAGAATCCTAAAGGTGCTACATTGGTGTGGGCACCAGAATCTGACAGAGGCTCCTCAACCCTCTATGGATGTCCAATTAGGGTTCCAATTTTTTAGGTCCTGTAATAAGGCTTCAAGCCTAAGCATTGTATTTTTTTGTCATGAATTTAGTTTCAATTATTTTTGTTTAGTCTTGTACATTGACCAATTTGGTCAAGTTGTGTCCTGTATTGAGTCCAGTCCTTTATTGAGTCCAGTCCGAGTCTGGGTCCAAGCCAGAGTGGTCTTTGAGTTCAGCTCAACTACTATTGGGCCAAGCCTTGAAGATCAACATTTCAATCCAAGGGTGCCACTTCACCATCCCATGTGGGGCCACTTCACCATCCCATGTGGCGCCACCTCATCTTGCCAAATGGAGACACATCAAATATTCTTTCCTCCTTTCCCTCCCTCCATCAAGCCACTTACTAAAGGAGTCTTGGGCAACCAAGGAAAGGTTGAAGACAAAGGCCTTGATCCAAGTCTCATTTCAAGCTTCTCTCCAAAGAAGGGTGAGCAACCAAGGAAAGAGGAAGATACAAGCCTTGCATCCTGCCTTCTTCCCAAAATTGAAGGTCAACTTTCCAAGTCCAAGGGAGACAAATTCCTTCTTCCAAGCCCATTATCAAGCCATGAACAATCAAATCCAAGTGAAGGTCGGCCAAAGGAGAGAAATCTGATTTTTTTTAAAATTTTTTGGTGCCTCTCCAAAGAGGACTTGTAGTTTTCATTTGAATTTCAAATGGGGTCCTAAGGTGCCTATAAAAAGGACCTTACCCCTCCTTTGTATGGGTAATTTCTATTGAATGTAAAACCATAAGTTTCTTGAGATCCAGTTTTCTCTTTAGTTGCCTTCATTCACTAGGAACATCGATCTCAGTGAGGGAGCGCCTTCGCCTTCGGGCGTCAAGAGGTGAGGCCTCAAGTTACCATCTCTTCCACAACTCCATCCTTCGACTTCGAGTCAGGGTCCATTGGGATCAACCAACCGGGCGCCTCGCAAGAAGAACTCCACCATCACCACTTCAACTTTCACCCCTTCTTCTATTTGCTTTCTCTTTGATCAAATCATAACTCTCCTTGAATTCTCGCAGGTCCTCCAGGTGACACGAGCACAGAGTTGGTTTCCCTTGCTATTGAGACCTTCGGATAGCAAGCCAGCGCATCTGCGGGTTGGAAGGCTCGATCATCCAGGCTGCATCTGACAGAGTGAGTGATCTCGGCATCGGGCGCTTTAGATCTTTGAGGTTTGCCTCCCTAAACTCCTAAGTCGATATTATTCTGAGAGCTAAGTCCTATGGGGTTTTTCAATCTCGGGATCCTCTTTTTATCCTTGTTTAGGGGCTAATCTACATGCTTGTAGTCTTATCTTTATTGAATCTCTAGATCTACTTTTGTCTTGTTTTTCGGGAATCCTCAAGAAAGTCATTAAAACCTAAAATTCACAAAAATAACAAATCACGTGCATTCATTTCATCTTGCATTTAGTTAGTCCCCCATCATTTCTGGTATCAGAGCATGCATCTCTTCATTCCACATCATGTTTGGTATCAGAGCATGGTTAGGACTTAGCATTTCTTAAGTACCTGGATTAGGTGCTTCACCAGGCCGTCCGGTCTTAGGAGAAAAGTAGGGTTTCAAGACCCTCTCTTCCCATTTCACAGGGATCTCCTAAGGCATGTAGGGTTCTATTGTGATTGACCTTCGAAGGAGAATACAAGAAGAATAAATAAATAAAAATAAAAAAATAAAAAAATATTGCATCGTTAGATCTCATCATCTTTAATTTCTGCATTTTTTCCTTTCCAAATATGAATTGTTTTTTTAGTATTATTTTTATAGGAATCTTCAATTTTCTGATTTTTATTTTGTTAGATCACACATAATTGATAATATTGTTTATAATTTTCTCAGATTTTATTGTAGCTTGTAGAATTTCTACAATCCAGAATATACCTAAGAAGAAATTCTGTTCTTAAAATTTCAGCAAGTGCATTTTCTTACATTTTCATTTATCATATAGTTTAATTTTGCATTTAGGGTCATATCATTTTATTTCCATCATCTTATCTCTGTTATCATACATTAAAAATCCAAAAATATAATTTAGACCCATCTCATTAGAACATTTGTTTGCCTTCATTTTTCATAAATCACTTTAAGGGCAGCAATTTGACATAGGGTCAGTATTTTATTATTCCTTAGCCCAAAAATCATCACCTGGCATATCAAACCCAAGCTCTAATTAAAATCAAATAGACACTTAATTGCTCTAGTTAGCTAGGGACACCTACGAAGTCAGGTTGAACCAAGTGTCAAGCCAATTTAGATAGCTGGTTTGTGTGTGCTTGAGTAGCCGGTGTCTAGACAAGTGGTTCAGGGACAAAAGCCCGAAGGAAGGTGGGTTGGTTCGCTTACCTGGCCAATTTCAAATTGGTGTCTAAGGCAAGCAAAGAGGAACCTCCACCAACCTTACACTTACCTGGCCAGGTGCCATGTTACTACTACCAGGTTTGTCTTCTTGACTTAACTTTTGGTTTGATCTTTTTAAGTCTAAGCAAACCCTTAGCATTTTCCGTGTGTGTGCATGTCGACCAGAACCGGAGTCCCTTATCACCCCCATCTTTCCTAATCGAGTGAACCCATGGACCACACCCAAGAAGATCAATTAAAGGTCATCATGGAACAATTGGCTAAGATGAACAGTTAGCTTGATCAGTTGGATGAAAGAATTGGAGCCTTAGAGAAGAATAGTCCTAGACCATCTGTTGAGCCTGAGTCTGGATCACCTTTTCTCCCTAGGGATTACCCTCATCATGAACCATCCATAGAGGTTGAACCCAGGAGAATTCCCCATTTTAACCCAGCCCAAGAGATTCACCCTAGGAGACCCAATCTGGTGTTCCTAGATCAGGAAGAACTGCATGAGTCTGATGACCTGTTAGGAGTGATTAGGTGCATCCTTACCCAGGACATAGTGCAAGAAGATTGGCGTAGGAAAAACATCCTACAAACCTTTGTCAAACTAGGGGATAGGGTGTGCAAAATCATAATTGATAGTGGGAGCTGTGTCAATGCCATCTCTTCAAGTACTGTCAAAGCCCTAGGATTGACCCCAGTTCCTCACCCCAACCCGTATAAAGTCTTTTGGGTAGATTCAACTTCCATACCCATATAGTCTAGGTGCCAAGTCTTGGTCAAATTACAGACTTATGAAGAGAAGATTTGGTGTGATGTCCTTCCCATGGGTGTCAGTAGTATTATCTTAGGACGACCTTGGCTGTACGATCTTGATGCCACCCTTCATGGTCGGACCAATACCTGTACCTTTAACCACCATGGGAAGAAATTTACAATCAACCCAGTTCAGCCTAAGGACCAGGCTAAGAAAGGATCAAGTAGCCTTAAGGAAAAGAAGCCTGAAATTAACTTGATCAAGGACAATGGGTTAGAAGAAGAGAAAACTGGGAAATGACCCTTTAAAGAATTTCAGGGAGAGAAGGATGAACATTCTAAGAATTTGAATAAAAAACCCTTAAGCCCATTAAAGACTTTAAGGGTGAACCCATTGAACATCTAGGAAAAGAAACTCCTGAGCCCATTAAAGAATTGAAAGAAAACATCTATGAGTCAAGTTTAGTAGAAGATGGGCCCAAGGTTGAAATCATTAAGGAATCAAAGGAAAATGATCCTGAAGCCACTACAAAATTTGAAGAGGAAATGACCGAGCCAGAATCACATCTAGTAAATGAACATGAGGATTCACAAGTTTTTTCCATAGGAGTTCAGGAACCAACCCTTAATGAACCAATCCAAAGAGAACATCCTCAAGAGATGGTTGAAGCTCGAAAAGAAATTGAGGATGTAGTTCCTGATGAGTTACCTGATCAATTACCATCCCTGAGGAACACCCAGTCTGCCCTAGAACTTGCACCCATTGATCAAGGTCCAAATTTTAAAATCATCCTGACTAACCAAGGTCTATCTCATGCTTCCATAGATTGCCCCAAGACTTCGATTCCTATTTCCTACCCTTCCCTGAGCCTTCTCACATTTCTAGAGCCATGGGGTTACTTTTTGTTGAGATTACCAAAATGCATGACTCCGTAGAGCCCATCCCTTTTGCCATCTACTTCAAGCATACCTTATGGCATTTACTAGGGATCCTTGATAATTTTTCTTGTACATACCATACCAGGGTCAAACCTAGAGAGTCAATAATCTGTTAGGTTTAGGCCCTAGAGAGTCCAATAAAATTTTTCTCTATAGGAATGCATCGTTAAGTCTGCATTTTGCATCATGCATTAAGTATAAATAATTTGACTGATTCCCGAAAGTGAACCAAAGAGTTTGATCAAAGGGATTCTATAATGATTAGGCTTAGGCCTAAACGGTTTCCACCTGGGACCGTTAAGAAACTTCATGCTCATGGAGTTGGCCCCTTTAAAGTGATAAAGAGAGTTGGCCCTAATGTCTACGTTCTTGAGCTTCCCCCGAATTATGGCATTAGCTCGACTTTTAATAGCTCTGACTTAGTTGAGTACAGGGAACCAGCAAACATACCTAGCGAGCCATTTGGGCCTGACCTTTCTTTTGAGAGTGAACCCGAACCTGAGTGTCCACCTCCAATTTTATCTAAGAGAGGAGAGTGGATCGAGCGTGTCCTGTGAAAGGATTATGCCCTATAAGCCAATATCTGTATCTCCCAGACCATTGTAAATTGACAAATTAATAAAGGCAATAATTTTTCATCATTCGCTGTGTCATTATATGATAAACCCCATAGATTAGGGCTATGGTTGTAGGACTATGATGAGATCATACCAGTGAGATCTAAAGGCCTTAAAACCCTAATCTAGAATATTCCTAGTCATAGGAACCCTGAGTTGGGGATCAGGGTTTCCGGTAAGACTGGCACATCCTATGTATGCTGAAAAGGGTGACTGCTCTCACAGTCACTTGTGTAGGACACTAATACAAGGATGTGGGTGCTCATTAGCGAATGAGTTCACTGAATAGATCCAGTTTGAGAACATCTAATGGAGCCTTAGCTACTTGTCAATAGATATTTCTCATAGTGGGAGTTGTACAAGTAGTCCTATGACCTGAGACTGCCATAATACCTTATGTACATGAACCCATGCTTTGGTTCAATCTCATTCATGACACTGGGTCATGCACAAGGTTGACGCTGGGTGTGGTGAATTGTATATGAAGGAAATGAGTAGGTCAACAAGGAATTGATCACTCCTAGTAGGAGGAGATTGCATCCAGCCAAATTAGGTCAGATGATGATTCAGGAAATCTTTGATCAAAGTACAGATATTAGAAATGATTTCTAATATCGAATTAATTGAATCATTAGTGTATGACTGAGCTGGGAATGAGTATAAACTGGATTTGACATGATTCCATATCCATAATTATATTCGGGATGCAAGATGATTGAAGGATCGAATTGTACGGGAACTTTCCACTGAAGGATAGTTTTGGAATTACACCAGAATTTCCATATCTTCCGGGTAGACATGATACGTTGCTAGACGTCAATCTTGTCTTGTGGGTTGATCAAATTAAATGGTTTAATTGGATCACTAATTAGGAGGAGTCCTAATTGACTGACTCGAGTTAGCTCGATTTGACCTAAATCGATTAGAATGAGTTCTGATCAGATTAGGTCAACTTGCACTCGGATCCACTGCTGGCTAAGTATGGAACCCAATGGGTCACACACTTAGGACAGATAATCAAGGTTTTAATTTGGAATTAAATCTCGTTTGCAGATGACACACTAGCATGTGTTGCAAACCATGGCTTCTACTTGAATCGGATTCGAGTTAGGGTTCCGATTTGGTCTTTTTTAGATCCAAATTCATTCCGGTTTGAATCTAATTGAAGATTCAACACATTGGGCTAATAATAGGCTAGCAATTGGGCTAACCTAAGAGGCTAAACCCTTTTCCCACATCGCCTAAGTCCCTCCCCTTTTTTTTCCCACGCGCGCGCGCAAGGAGAAGAGTCCACGCGCGCGTGGACTCTTTCCAAGTCGCGTCTTTGCATGAAAAGAAAGGAAAAAGGGCCGGTTTTTTTTGAAGAGGCGTGGAAGAGAGTCCACCTAGGCGTGGACTCTCCAAAAAAAGGGGAAAATACCGTGAAAAGAAAAGGAAAAACACCGAAGGGGCGCGACTCTTCTTTCTGCGCGCGCGCCTTCTGTGTTTTTCGCGATCCTTCTTCGCGTCTTTCCATCCCAAAGGCCGTGAGATTAATCCCAAGGGCCGTGAGATAAAGAGAGAAGACATGAGAAGGGAGAGAGGGACGTGAGAGGATGATTAAAAGGTGAGAAGGCGCCTCTCTGTCGCCTATTTAAGGAGAAGACTTCACCATGAAAATTGATTCCAGATTTTCTACGGCGAAGCCTTACTTCTTTTTCCCTCTCCCTCTCCAGAAGACTGTTTCCCCCTCCTCTCTTTCCTCTTTGATTCCTTTACAGAGCCTAGGCTCTGTCGAATCTCAGAACGGAAGGAGAGTCAGAGAGAGAAACTCTCCAACGGTAAAGGAAGAAGGCGCCCCTCCTTCCTTTCTTTCTTACATTAAGACAATCTTGTCTTAATTCTCTTCTCCCTCCAAGACAAGCCTTGTCTCATTTTAGGACAAGGGCTTATTCTTAAGACAAGAGTGTCTTAAGGGGCCAAAGTTGCTAGAAGACGAGGAGAAGGGTAAGAGAGAAGGTTTAGTCCCAGTTTGGCTAGAGGAGTCCTAGCCAATAGCCCATATATCAAGTTCTTAGGGTAGAGCTTGATTGGAAGGAACCCAATTAAGGAGTTAGTGTCTTGATCATCTGCCCGTGTGGATCACCATCGGAGGGCGGACAAGTGGACGCCTGGTGTGTTCAAAAGGTTACTCAATTTGGAGATTATTTCTACATCAGACTGGAAATAGCAATCTGAGGTTAGTATCTAAACTATGTTTAAATTTGGACATGCATGTAGTCACAGTTTTTAATTGCTAATAAGGAGATTTTGGGATTAGGGTTCGGACCTGATTTCATAAAATTTTGAAATCCACGCTTCCGCACTGGTTCCCGAACCCAACATCCTGGATGACCAAGCTATCACTACCCGGGGCAAAGCTTACCAACGTTTCTTTGTCTGATGGCAAGGCCACCTGAGTCTGATGACTCGTGGATCACTCGAGAGGACTTACAGTGCCTCGATCCTAATTTTCTGGAGGAGTACCTAAGCCAACTCAACTCTTACTCGATAGGGTCGAGTTCCTCCAACCCCGGAAGAACTGGTGTTGGCACTAGAATTCGACAGAGGCTCCTCAACCCTCTGTTGATGTCCAATTAGGGTTCCAATTTTTTTCAGGTCCTGTAATAAGACTTCAAGCCTAAGCATTGTATTTTTTAGTCATGAATTTAGTTTCAATTATTTTTGTTTAGTCTTGTACATTGACCAATTTTGTCAAGTTGTTTCCTGTATTGAGTCCAGTCCCATATTGAGTCCAGTCCGAGTCTAGGTCTAAGTCGAAGTGGTCTTTGAGTTCAGCTCAACTAATATTGGGCCAAGCCTTGAAGGTCAACATTTCAACCCTAGGGTGCCACTTCACCATCCTATGTGGCGCCACCTCATCTTGCCAAATGGAGACACATCAAATATTCTTTCCTCCTTTTCCTCCCTCTATCAAGCCACTTTCTAAAGGAGTCTTGGGCAACCAGGAAAGGTTGAAGACAAAGGCCTTGATCTAAGCCTCATTTCACGCTTCTCTCCAAAGAAGGGTGAGAAACCAAGGAAAGAGGGAGACACAAGCCTTGCATCATGCCTTCTTCCCAAAATTGAAGGTCAACTTTCCAAGTCCAAGGGAGACAAATTCCTTCTTCCAAGCCCATTATCAAGCCATGCTCAATCAAATCCAAGTAAAGGTCGGCCAAAGGAGAGAAATCTGATTTTTTTTGAAATTTTTTGGCTCCTCTCCAAAGAGGACTTGTAGTTTTCATTTGAATTCAATGGGGTCCTAAGGTGCCTATAAAAAGGACCTTACCCCTCCTTTGTATGGGTAATTGCTATTGAATGAAAAACCACAAGTTTTTTGAGATCCAGTTTTCTCTTTAGTTGCCTTCGTTCACTTGGAACGTCGATCTCCATGAGGGAGCACCTTCGCCTTCGGGCGTCGAGAGGTGCGAGGCCTCAAGTTACTGTCTCTTCCGCAACTCCATCCTCTGACTTCGAGTCAGGGTCCATTGGGATCAACCAACTGGGCACCTCGCAAGAAGAACTCCACCATCACCACTTCAACTTTCACCCCTTCTTCTATTTGCTTTCTCTTTGATCAAATCTTAACTCTCCTTGAATTCTCGCAGGTCCTCCAGGTGATACGAGCACGGAGTCGGTTGCCCTTGCCATCGAGACCTTTGGACAGTAAGTTAGTGCATCCGCGGGGTGGAAGGCTCGATCATCCATGCCGCATCCACCAGAGTGAGTGATCTTGGCATCGGGCACTTCAGATCTTTGAGGTTTGCCTCCCTAAACTCCTAAGTCAATATTTTCTAAAAGCTATGTCCTATGGGGTTTCCCAATCCCGGGTCCTCTTTTATCCTTATTTAGGGGCTAATCTATGTGCTTGTAGTCTTATCTTTATTGAATCCCTATATCTGCTTTTCTTGCTTGCTTTCTGGGAATCCTCAAGAAAGTCATTAAAACCTAAAAATCACAAAAATAACAAATCACCTGCATTCATTTCATCTTGCATTTAGTTAGTCCCCCATCATTTCTGGTATCAGGGCATGCATCTCTTCATTCCACATTACACATGAGCCCGACTTTGGCCAGCTCACCCACCTGAACCTAAAGGAGTTCAATTAACCAATTGCTTCTTCCAAGCAATTTCTAGTATTTGAAATTTTGCCCTAGGAGCACTTCAATCGGCCTTTGGGCTTCCTGCTAAAGAAGGTCTTGGTTAGGTCCAACTATTAACATGACAAAATTCAGTGCTTCTAACTAATGAATGATCAAGCTCGACTTTGGTTGGCTTACCTGACCACCATTAAGAGAGTTGCACTAAGCCATCATATTATGTATGGCAATTCCAATAGCCTGATAACTACCCGTACTTTGGTATTGCCGATGATCACCCAACTAAAGGACACATTGCCACCCAACTTAATGGGAGGCTGATACTCAGTTATCTCTATTACTTCATCTTTTTAAGGACCTAATAATTTAGAGGATTTAAAAAAAGTGACATATGAAGAATACATGGACCATGATCAGATCCTCCCACTAACATGTAGAAGGTTCATAAACATCTTGGTCCATTGGCACCTGAAATCAGACAAATCTGATTAACCTAAGGTGACTGAATTAATCCAATTCAGTAAGCTTCTCATAAGTTAATTCTGGTTAGCCGTATCGGCCAGGTAAGCATGATCAAGGTACGAGTTCTGTCATTAACCATCTTTCCTAGACACTAGCTACAAGTGAGCTAGCTAGGTAAGAGGTACCCTCATAACCATAGACCATAAGGCTCCTTACCTAGACACCATTTCGGTTCACCTTCCTCAACTAGATTAGACTTAAAGAACTAGATTAATCACTGAGCCACAATAGATCCTTTTAGATGTTTGGATTACACTTTCTAACTATTAAAAACTATATAGAAATGCAACCTAATCCAACTTTTGATTAGTTTCTTATCTCTAATTAATCCATTCATCTAACCTTAGGTTTAACCCAATTAAGGATCTATTCCTAGCCCATCCCATTTAACCCAAGTTGTTTCAGATGACTTAGATATTCAAATCAAATTCCTAGATCTCTCTGGTCACTAGAAAACTTAATTCTAAATCAAGTTTAACATTTTTAATCATTGAAACAGTTTCAAGATTAATGTCAATTGATTTTACAGTGATTTTGAACTTTTGATTTTCTATTTTCTATAAGTAAACTTAAAAAAAAAATTACTTCTAAAATTGATTTTTCATGTTAAAACAACCTTTAACATAATCATAAACTCCTTTTAGATCTAATCTAAACCTTTTATGTTATGAAATTTAGAACAAACTAAGATTAAACAATTTTTATCTACTATGTTAGATTAAACTAGCTTTAATCTAGAACTTCATTTCGATTCATTTTGGCACCCTAACATGCTATAAGAGACCCCCTTGAATGAGAAGTGAGGGCCTTTAAACCCTACCAATCTCCTATAACCAGATGCCCTGATGTTTCCATCCAATACAGGAATCTACTAAGGATAACATGGAATATATTATACAAAACTAATCATGATGATATCAACCTAGCTCTGATACCATTTGAAAGGAACCATAAGCAAGCTATAGATATGCATTTTAAACCTTTTTAACATGCATTGCAGTGGAAGAGTAAAGATTAAACTATTTTAATCTAAACAGGACATAGAAATACTTTCTACATAGCCTACCAATGTAATATGACATGAACAGTAATGTATAAAATAAAACATGAACCTACCGTATCAAACCTTTTGATGCACACCTTTTGAAGATGCAAAGCAACTCCTTGCAGTAGTGGAAGATGGAATGGATGACGCTCTCGAATCACCAACTGAAGAGGTGGATGAAGCTCTACCAGCCACACAATCATCTGGCCTGCACGGGTAGTTCACACCGGGGACTTGCTTGACTAGCACCTTCCGAAGTGCTAGCTCTGGAAACACCTTGGTATCCGATTCTTTTTTCTCGAATGTCGAGACTCCTGATGCCACCAAAGAACACAATGGAGGCAGGAAACACTTTGAAAATGATCCTTCCCAGACTTTCTTTTCCAGCCTAGAGCACTAGGCAATCGCACACCCAATACCCTTAGATCTATCTTCCCAACTTTAGGTAGAAAACCATTCTAGCTTTCTCTCCTTTTTCTCTCAATTTGCAAAGTTTTTCTATCAAAACCTTTCATTTCCTCTCCTTTTCCATATCCTAAATAGCCCCTATCTTATAGGAGAGAGTGAGAAAGGTGGGTGAGAGTTATGGAGAGAGTAGTGGGGAGGGAGCTAAGGATAGCATTTATCCAACCATTATTTCAAATTTCAGGTTAAATTTGAAAATTAATTGATAATTCAAAATTAAATTATATTTGAGCTTAAAATCTAATTTCAAACTCAGACAAAAAAGGTGCACCAATTTTGGTTCAACCCGTGTTGACCCAACCTAGTCCGAATCAAATCCGATTTGATTCGAGCTAGTAAATTTGCAACTCAATCAAATTGAGTTTAGAAGCAATCATATTGCACATTAGACCTCCAAGACAATATTAACAATTGATAAGAATAATTTCACAACTTTTGCAAAGCCAAGTGTCGACTCATGAGATAAGTCCATGTGTCGACACATTGAAATGTCAACACATAGGTCAAATTTTATCTTATGAAATTTTGACCCCTAGATGATTCCCAATCATCAATCGGCTATTATTGAGTCAGAGTTACCCCTATGGCGTGGACCCTATCGTTTTGAACACTAAACTGGTAGCGCTAGAATAATTCCAGTACCAATCAAAGTTGCCATCTAGCAATGACACCCGATGTCCGAATAGGCCAAAGTTGCAGAGCAACCATCAAAAACCTCTGGCATATGGTTACTATATAATTTATCCATTTGACCACTTAATGCTCTAAATGACTTAGGGTCAGACTGCCAACCCTAGATCACTCATCCAAACATATGTCTCAATTTTGCAAGTTCAGTGACCCTTCACTAGAACTACCCTGGCCAAGATTTTGCTATATTGAGATATCAGTGAGTCATTCACTCCAATCAATTCGGAGAGTTCAATCCCATCTTGATCCTATCATTGCTCCATAAGTATTTGATTGTACCTAACATCCTTTCAAGATTGAATTTGAAATTTGGGGAGTCCGGTGCCAAAGTACAATGAGTTGCTTACAAGCTACTATGATGATCTCAGATCTGAGAGACACATATATCCATATCCCTTCACGAACAATCCTTTGATAGAAAAGGGAGTTCCGTTAGATGGGTCATGTTCAGTGAAATGTCATACACTCCACTTGCATGTCATACCAATGTCTCCACATCCCTTGGTTAAGAGGATAACCAACCTATATGACATACAACAATCTATATTTGATACATAGTAGTCCTATAACAATGTATCATTCGATCGTGAATAATTTAAGAACCACTTGATATATCCTCTCTATATTGAGTACAAGAAAGTTCTAAGGACTTCATCACATAAGAGTTCATATTAAGAAAAATGCACCCGTGATGAACTGCCAAAAGATAACTTTTATTTATATCAAAATTCATATCTAATATACAAATAGCACAACCGTCTATAGCCTAGACGATTGGCTTTGGGACACAATTCCCAACAGGAACCCCTCCTAGCCCAGCAAGGAAATGGTGCCCCAAGCCCAAGCCCTTGGCACCCCCAATCCAACAAGGAGTTGGCACCTTCCAACCCAACTGGGATCCATGCCGCCTAGCCCAACATGGAGTCAAGCAATCCAAGCCCAAGAGGAGTCAAGCTTCCAAGTCCAACAAGGAGTTCAACCTCCAAGTCCTACAAGGACTCCAGTCTCCTTATCCCACTTAAACGTTGTACTCCTTGTCCTAATCAAACTTTGTACTCTAACTTTGATAGGGAACGGACTGGGTGATCTATAAACCCCATCCCCTCCTCCCTCTTGTAGAATAATGATGAATGATTGTATGAATGAAGTCTTTAAGTTTTTCTTTTATTTTTATGCCTTTGTGCATTGATGCTCCATGAAGGAGAGGGTGAGAGGCCCAAACCAATTCCATGCTTGCGAGCATTGACACTCCATAAGGGAGAGGATGTGAGACCCAACCAAAACCCACCAATTTACCTTCTTCTTCAAACCCTAGCCGATCTCCATCTTCTTCCATCCTTGGCTGCCAACATCAACCACCCCATCTTCATCCAAGCCCTAGGCCGCCAGGGGTACTTCTTCAAACAGGCAAGCCGGCCTCTCCTAGCAGCCAGACTACCATCCTCCAGTGTCCAAGCTGCCAACAACTAGTCCAGATGCCCCACCACTCCAGGCCACCAATCATTTACAACATCCTCTTCCCCTCATCTTCTCTTCTAAACTTCCAGTTCCATTTTTTTTCCATCTTTAGAAACCCTAACTCTTGGTATTTGCAAGATCCCTCCAGTGCCACGCTCCTTGGAGGAGGTCTTCCTTGCCCTCGAAACTATCTGATAGAAAGTCGGTGCACTGCGAGAACAAAGCTTCATCATCTAGGCGCCGATCTGAGAGGTGTGATCCCTCCCACAACGAACAGACATCATTGCTAGGTAAACTAACTCATTCCTTCTCTTTTTTTTTGATTTGTTGAAAACTGAGCATTCCCTAATAGTGGTTTCTTAACCCTAGGATCCTATCTTTCTTTACTACTTTGTTGGGTCTAATATGTAGGTAAACTTTAGTCTTTATATGAAAATACTAGTTGCTCTCAGTCTTTTTTAGGAACCAAACCAAATAAAAATTTGAAATTCTTGTTCACATAATCTGCACTTTCTTTATGCTCATTCGTAGCTTATTCGTCCTGCATTAAAGGGACCTAGGATGTCCATCTCCCACTGGACGAACGGCCATAGGGCTGACAGTTGGGAGAGCAGGGCCGCCGGTTGTCGTTGAATGTTGGCATGACGCCGACAGCAGTCACACCTCTTCATGAAATCAGTGGCATCCTCGTGCAAGGTCTCCTAGAAGTATCCTTGCTGGAGTGCCTTGTATGCCATGGTCTTGCCCCAAAGGTGATTGCCATAGATGCCTTCATGTATTTCTTGAATCATGTAGGTGACTTCTGAGAGCTTCAAGCACTTTAGTAGGGGGTAGGAATATGACCTCCAATAGAGCCGCCCATCCATCATCACATATCGTGTAGCCTTCTTCTTGAGAAGGTCGGCTTCCTTGAGATCTTCAGGTAGGGCATTGGTGGTAATGTATTTGATTTCGGGGTCAATCCAGTTGGCTTCGATATTAACCTGTCGAACCTTTGCTGCGGACTTAAAGCTGGGGGTCTCTAGATATTCGATGAAGATACGCCCCAATAATGACTCTGACAGGGTTGCCAGTTTGGATAGGACATTGGCCCGGCATTCTCTGCCCGAGAGATATGGGAAATGCTAAAGTGCTGGAGGTTTGCTATATATGAGTGCACCTTGTCCAGGTACTTCACCATCATGGGATCTCGAGATTCATACTCGCCAAAAACCTAGCCAACCACGAGCTGAGAATCTATGAAGACTTTCAAGAATTTCATACCCAACTCACAGGACACCTTTAATCCCGCAAGGAGTGCCTCATACTTAGCCAGGTTATTGGTCACCTTGAAGAGGAAGCACAGTGCATACTCCACAACGACCCATCAGGATTGGCAAGAATGAGGTCGGCTCCGCTCCCTCTAGCATTGGATGTGTCATCAACATGGAGGATCCATGTCACCATTCCCGAGATCAGATCTGACCCGGGTTCATCTTGCTGTCTACTTCCTCTGGGTCCTCCTTTACCCAGATGCATTCTACCATGAAGTCAGTAAGGAATTGCACCTTTTGCATCGATCACGAGTGGTAGGTGATGTTGAACTCATTGAGTTTTACTTCCCATTTAGCTAGGCACCCTAAGATATCGGGGTGGCTTAGGATGGCCCTTAGAGGCTGGTCAATGAGGACAGTGATCGGGTGTGCTTGGAAGTAGGGCCTAAGATGCTGCGCAGACACTATTAGCATAAAAATAATCTTTTCAGATCGGGTGTACATTGTTTCCATGTCACGGAGCAGATTACTGGTGTAGTAGATGGGCCGCTGGGAGCCATCCTTATTGGTGCAAACCAGGACTGACCTGACCACTTCAGGTGAGACTGCAAGGTACAGGAGGAGCTCTTCCCCTGACTCTGGCCTAGATAGCAGTGGTGGGGAGGTGAGGAGCTTCTTCAACCCCTTGAATGCCTCTCGGCACTCCTCTGTCCAGGTGAAACCATGCATCTTGCGTAGCATTTAGAAAAATGGCTGGCAGTGCTCGATGGAATGCAAGATGAAGCGGCTAAATGCTGTGATATGTCCGGTCAAGCACTGAACTTCCTTCTTGGAGATAGGATGTCTCATATCAGTGATCACCTGAATCTTCTCGAGATTGGCCTTTATTTCCCTCTGGGTGACCATGAACCCTAGGAACTTCTTCGCTGCAATGCCAAATACACATTTGGCGGGATTCAGCTTCATCTAATAGAGATGAAGCTTGTTGAAGGCCTCTGTCAGGTCGGCGACATGGTCTGACTCTGAGCCGCTCATGATAAGCATGCCATCTACGTGAACTTGCAAGTTGTGACTGATCTGGTCCTTGAAGACCTTGCTGACCAGGCACTGGTATGTGGCCCCTGCATTTTTGAGACCAAATGGCATCATCTTGGAACAATACTTATCTCTGTTGGTCACAAATTCTATATGTTCATCATTTTCCAGATGCATGCGGAATTGATTGTATCCAAAAAATGCATCCATGAAACTGAGGTACTTGTAGCTTGAGGTCGCATCCACCAACTGGTCTATCTTGGAAAGTGGGAAGCTATACTTCAGATACATTTGGTTGAGGTCAGTGTAGTCTACACAGATCCTTCACTTCCCTAGAGCTTTCCTGACCACCACCATATTAGCAAGACAAACAAGATACCGTACCTCATGGATGAAACCCATTACAAAGAGCTTCTTAACTTCCTCATCGATCACCTTCTACCGCTCTGGGGTGAAACTTTTCTTCTTCTATCAGATTGGTCGAGTTGGGGTCGACATTCAGCCTGTGGATGATCACTTATGGTGGGATCCCAGGCATGTCAATGGTGGTTCAGGTGAAGACATATGCATTGGCCTGTAAGAAGCTGAGCATATGGGATCTCTCTTCTTTAGGTAGTAGGGCTCTCACCTGCACAGTCTTCAAGGGGTCCTCTCCCAAAGGGAAGGATAACAAGGGCTCGACTGGTCCGCCCCTCTAGTCTGGCTCCATCATATTCGGTTGATCAATGGCTGGGCTCGGATCACCCCTCATAGTCCTAGGATAGTCTGTAGGTAGTGCTGGACCGGCTGGCGGGGCCCTCTCATCTCCACGGTCCCCAAAGGGGTTGGGAACTAAATGAGGAGACATCTTGTAGAGATGGTGGCATCGAGCAGGTTGAGTCCAGGATGCCCCAGGATCGTGTTATAAGATGAGGGAAGCCTCACAATGGTGATCAGATAACCCACATCACTGCTAGACTTGATCAATTAGAAGCTCATACCCCTGGAGGAAATCATGAAGTCCAAAATGAGTTAGAGCCTGAATCCGAGTTTGAGACACCCATCAACCCTAGAAGAACTCTTCATCAAGACCATTTCTTCGAGCCAAATCCTAGGAGGCCCAATCCTGATCGAGTCCATGACCCAAATCCTAGGATAGCACACCATGATCCAGTCTATGAGCCAAACCCTAGGAGACACAATCAGGATCAGACAGACCGTGATGAGCGAACCCTTAGGAGTATTAGATTGGAAGCACCAACATTCGATGGAAATCTAGATCCTAAGGTTTACATAGATTGGGAGGGAGAGATGGATCAGTACTTTGATTGGTATGACATGACAGAGGAGAGAAAATGCAAGTTCGCGAAGCTTAGGTTAATTCATCAGGCTAGGCTGTACTGGGGAAATGTCGAGAGGTTCATTAGGCAAAGAGGTGATGTTCCCATAGTAACCTGGAGGGCAATGAAACTTAGGCTTAGAGAGAAGTACCTTCCTATGTCCTACCACTAGAGACTTCTAGACCAGTGGCAGAGATTGACCCAGGGAACCAAGAGTGTAGCCGAATACATTGCCAAATTTGATGATTTGTAATGAGATGCAATGTATGAGTCTGAGTCAGTTACTTTGTCGAGATTTAGGGCAGGATTGAGAGAAGAGATCCAGAAGGAGTTATTTCTAAAAGAAGTCCATGACTTAGAGCTAGCTTACCAGGTAGCACGAGATGCCGAGAGATTTCATAGGGGACCATTTTATCGCAAACCCGAACCCCCTAGAACTAGTGCACCTAGTCAGCAGCCAGGAACAAATCAGATGTGACCCAGTCGACCCAACCCTAGCACCCGTCTAACCCGTAGAGATGATAGGGGTAAAGCACCGGAAGTTCAGAGGACTCCAAATTCTAATGTGGCTTGCTATAGATGTCATAAGTTAGGCCATTACGCTAGCAATTGTCTGACTAGGGCCTTACACATAGGAGAATTAGAAGAAAGTGAGTCTGAACCCAAAGAACCCCTAGGTGATAATGTCGAGGAAGTATATCAGGCTGAGGACATTTGGCTGAAGAGTATGAAGGAGACGAGGAACAAATAGAGCCTGATATGTTGGGAGTAGTTAAATGCATCTTTACCCAAATGCAACACAGGAAGATTGGCGTAGGACTAATATCCTACAAACATTCATCAAGTTAGGGGATAAGGTATGTAAAATAATCATAGATAGTGGGAGTTGTGTAAATGCCATATCCACTAGTGCTGTCAAAACTTTAGGCTTGCCCACAGTTCCCCATCCGACTCTATATAAGGTTTCTTGGATAGACTACACTTCGATTCCTATCAAACATAGGTGCCTAGTCCAAATCCAGTTACAGTCCTATCAGAAGAAAGTGTGGTGTGATGTCTTACCAATGGGAGTGAGCAGTATCATCCTAGGTCGACCCTGGTTATTTGACCATGACGCGACCCTATACGGCCGATCAAATTCTTGCTCATTCATGCACCTAGGAAAGAAGTTTGTGATTAACCCAACACCACCTAAGGACATTGTTAAGAGAGGATCAAGCCACCTAAAGGAAAAGAAAACGGGAGTCAATTTGATCACTGAAAAGGAAATTGAGAAAGAACTCACTGAGGGTACACATGTTTGGATTTTAACCACTAAGGAAATTCAGGAGCCTTCCCAAAAAGAACACCCTCAGGAAGTGGCTAAAGTGTTAGAAGACTTTAAGGATGTATTTCCAGATGACCTACCTGACCAGCTTCCACCACTTAGGAACATCCAGCATGCCATTGACTTGGTCCCAGGAGCCACCCTACCCAACCTTCCACACTATAGGATTAACCCTACCGAACATTTAGAGTTACAAAGACAGGTAGGGGATCTCCTTAGGAAAGGATTTATTAGAGAGAGTTTGAGTCCATGTGTAGTACCAGCATTACTGACCCCTAAGAAAGATGGCACTTGGAGGATGTACGTTGATAGTCGTTCCATTAATAAGATCACAATGAAATATAGGTTTCCCATACCCCGTTTGGATGACATGTTAGATATGATGGCCGGAGCAACAATATTTTCAAAGATTGACCTTAAGAGTGGCTATCATCAGGTTAGGATTAGACCAGGGGATGAGTAGAAGACTGCATTCAAGACCAAGGAGGGTCTTTTTGAGTGGGTAGTAATGCCTTTCGGACTGTCCAATGCTCCTAGTACCTTTATGCGGATTATGAATCAAGTCCTACAGTTATTTATAGAAAGTTTGTCGTAGTTTACTTCGACGACATTCTTATATATAGCAGGACCCAGAAGGACCATTTGGACCACTTGAATCAAGTCTGTTTAGCTCTTAGGGAAAATAGTCTCTTTGCAAACCTTAAGAAATGTGACTTTTTTACCCATAGAGTCATTTTCCTAGGTTTTGTTGTCACACCTGACGGAGTTTCTGCTGACCCTGAAAAGATCAAATCAATTGTTGAGTGGCCAGTGCCAAAAAGTATTCATGAAGTACGAAGTTTTCATGGCCTAGCTACTTTTTATAGAAGATTCATTCGAGGGTTTAGTACCATAGTTGCGCCAATCACAGATTGCATTAAGAAAGGCCAATTTGAATGGACAAAAGCTGCTGATAGGGCCTTCCTAGATGTTAAGAAGAAAATGACACAAGCACCTATCTTAAGATTGCCTAATTTTTCCAAGGTTTTTGAGGTTGCTTGTGATGCATCTGGAGTTGGAATAGGTGGAGTTTTAAGCCAAGAGAGCCATCCTATAGCTTTCTTTAGTGAAAAATTAAATGAAGCCAAGCTTAAGTATTCCACCTATGATAAAGAGCTCTATGCGGTAGTGCAAGTTTTAAGGTATTGGAGGCACTATCTACTACCACATGAATTTATCCTGTTTTCTGATCACGAGACCCTTAGATTCCTTAGTTCCCAGAAAAAGCTGAATCCTAGGCATGCCAAGTGGGTCGAATACATCCAGGCCTACACGTTGTCCTAAAACATCATGCTGGAACTGAGAATAAGGTGGCCGATGCATTAAGTCATAGAGCCCTGCTTCTGAACTAGATTAGCCTGAAGTCATTGGATTTGAAAGACTTACGGATGAGTATGATTGTCCAGACTTTAGTGAAGTTTACCAGCTCTGAAATTAGGACCATCTAGTGACCACAGTGAGTACACCCTTTTAGATGATTATCTATTTAAGAAAAATAAGCTTTGTGTTCCGAAGACTTCCTTGAGAGATTTTCTAATTTGGGAAACCCATGCTGGAGGTTTGGCTGGCCATTTTGGAAGAAACAAGACCATATTGAAATTGAGGAGAAATTTACTGGCCAGGCCTTAAGAGACAAGTAGCCAATATTGTTGCCCGATGTAGGACATGTGCGTTGCCAAACATCAGAGACAAAACCCGGTTATACACTCCTTTACCTGTGCCGGATTGTCCATGGCAGGATCTTAGCATGGACTTCGTTTTAGGACTGCCCAAGACCCTTAAAAACACGATTCAATCTTTGTAGTGGTCGACAGATTTTCGAAAATGGCCCATTTATACCCTGTTCCCAAACTTTTGATGCCTCTAGGGTAGCCAAGCTTTTTCTCGATCAAGTAGTCAAGTTACATGGGTTACCTAAAACCATTGTTTCAGATAGGGATGTCCGTTTCACAAGCTATTTTTGGAAAACTCTTTGGCACCTACTAGGAACAAAACTAAAATTCTCAACTGCTTACCACCCTCAGACTGATGGACAAACTGAATTTGTAAATAGAAGTCTAGGAAACTTATTAAGGTGCCTTGTTGGAGAGAATCTAGGAAATTCGGATTTACTTTTACCTCGTGCTGAGTTCGCATACAACAGCTCGGTCAATAGGTCTACTGGTAAAAGTCCCTTTGAGATTGTCCATGTTACAGACCTAGGAGACCTATCGACCTTATCCCATTACCCACACACGCACGTGTATTTGAGTCTGCCGAGTCATATGCACAGCATCTTAAAGAATTACATAAGGAAATTTGTAAGAAAACTCAAATGAGTAATGAAGTTTATAAGCATGTGGCTGATTCACATAAACAGATAAAGGAATTTAATGAAGGGGACTCTGTCATGATAAAACTTAGACCTGAAAGGTTTCCACCGAACTATGAAGAAATTGCATGCCCGGGGAGCTGGACCTTTCAAAATAATTAAGAAAATAGGATCTAATGTATATGTATTAGAGTTACCACCTGATTATGGCATTAGCTCCACTTTAATGTTTTTGATCTGAAAGAATTTAAAGAACCGACATTAATTCCGAGAGAGCCTTTTGAACTTCACCCTGCCTTGAGAGTGAAACCCTACCTGAGTGTCCACCAGCAATTTCACTAGACCGGAGAGACAAGATTGAATGTATCTTAGATGACCAAGTGATTACTATTAGAATAAGGGTTATCAGCGTTATCTGGTTCGTTGGCATGGTCGACCGGAATCTGAAGACTCCTGGATTACCCAAGAGGATCTACAACAATTGACCCAGATATATTAGAAAAATACCACAGTCAAACCGATCCTTACATGACAGGGTCGAGCTCCTCCCACCCGGAGAGAATTGTGCGGGCACCAGGCTCAGGAAGAGGCTTCAGCTAATGCCAAGTTCTTTATGGATAGAAGACTAGAAATTTAAGTCCTGTAATAAGTCTATGAGTCCTGTATTTATTTTATTTGAATAATGAGTCCTGTTTTATTAATTTGGGTCCAATTAGAGTTAAATTGGCTTTGTATTGAGTTGGGTTCAAGATCTACTTGCATTGGGCATCAATTAAGCAAGAATGAGTGCAACCAACTTCACCAACTACTTGGAGCACCAGATCAACAAAGCACCATGCCATCTTGGAAGACAAGTCATGCCAACTAGGAGGATAAATCATGCCACATCACCAAGACACATCAACCATGAATTTCAAATTTGAATGAAGCTCCACTCTTTATGGGTGCCCACCTTGTAATTAGGAGATTTAAATTTGAATGGGCCACTCCTATCTTCATGGGACACCCCTTGATTTTCTCCATGAAAAGTGTTGCATTTTGATTTGAAAAGGAGCTTAAGGTTTATAAAAGCTCCTAGAATTCTCTTGTAATGGGAATGATGAATGAAATGAAATTTTTTTTCTAAGAAAGCTTTCTTCCTTTGCTAGCCAAAGACCCTTGAGAGAAGGTAGGTGTGAGACCTAAGATACTTAACCAAACAAGCTACTAGTCCCTTTTCCAATCCCATTCGACCACCCTTGAAGAATCCTCTTCAAGCCTCTCCAATTTCAACCTTCCCATCTTCCAAAAGAGATAATCTATAATGGAGTTTTCCACGCCAACAATTGAAGATGATTCAAGCAAAGGATGCCAAAGGAGATCTACTTAAAGCCAAATCTAAGCCATTTCTTCCATTCCTAATTTCCTCTTCCATTTCTCCATTCTTCCACCTAAATCTTTTAATTTTACTATGTATCTATGCAGGATCCTCGGTCTCCTAGTTTTCAAGGTGAAGGTCTACTGTGCCAAGGAATCATAAACAAGGTGCCTTTAGATCTGTAGTAACTCCTTGCTATTCTCAGTACTTCATCTTGAATGTCCCTTTTCGAATTTCAGATTATTAATAGCCGGATAGCCATCTTTATAATCTTCTTTCATATCTGAAATAGGAAAGTAGGCTAGCCCTAACCTGTGTGGTTTCCTAACCACGAAGATCCCTTCTTAATTACTTTGAGAGATTCTTTTCTAGTCTAGTTCTTTTCCTTATGTTCCTTTCATATAATTCTATTTCTTTTACGTAGAATAGCTACATGTTTATCTATTTCATTTTCATTTAGTCCATCTAATTCTTCAAATGCATCATTCGATACATGTCCCCCATCAAATGGTGAATGTTGTTAGCATAATGCTTTGCCAAGGTGGGGTCCTGATAGTTATTGGGAGTGTAATTTCTCCCTCAACTCTAACTAAATTCTCGATGAAGCCTATTAAGGGCATGAACATCGACTTTATTTGGTTAGTGAACAAGTTTATCCTTGCAAAAGCATATAAAAAAAGATGTTTGCAAAGCTTCCACTATCAACCATGATTCTTTTTAGAGGATATTTTGCTATCATCATTTCTACAATGACAACATCATTATTTGGGTTATCTACCCTGGTCAGCTCTTCTCCCATGCAGGGGAGTACATCATCATTCTCCTCTCTCCCCTTATCCATCTTCGAGGTTCTCCCAACCCCCAGGAGATCATCCTGACTGGCTTCTTAGTGGGCCAGTTATCGATGGCAAGTGATAAAGGTTCTTCATTCTAGGCTGTTGGAGGGGCTCCTCCCTCCATGTACTTCCCAAGGTAGCTGTGCTTGATTACATCTTCTATCTCACTCTTCAGGTGGTGGCATTCCTCAGTGTCGTAGCCGTGGTCCAGGTGGAAGCACAATAGCAGGACCTATCGTGTCCAGCAGACAACCTTAGACAGAGGGAGGTCGGTACAGGAAGCATTCGTCCTAGATTTCCATCAGGATCTTTGCTCTCAGGGAAAGGAGAGGATTGAATTTTCTTTCTTTGATGGGGTTGACTTTAGGTCTCGGCCCCGGCTATGGGGCCAGTGTCATCTTCTAGGTCGGGTGAGTGGATGCTTCCCTAATAGCCTGCCTCTTCAGGGGCCTCCCATCTAGCTCCCTCCTAGCATGGTCGGCCTCCTTCACATGGATGTACTTGTGGGCTCGAAGGAGGAGCTTCAAGTAGGTCTTCAAAGGCTTCTTATCAAGGAGTAGGTAAAGCGGGAGGTCAGCAGCCCCCTCTTCAGTGCCAGCATGGTGACTGGCGCATCGAGGTGGTAAATATCCAGGATGGTGGCTTTAAATTAGGACACATAGTTTTGGAGGGGCTCTTGATCCTGCTGATGGATCGAGAAGAGACAGTCGGCTTCATGTGGCACCTTTCTATATGCATCAAAGTGTGCCACAAACTTTTTCTCCAACTGAGAGAAGGAGTCAATGCTTTCATATTCGAGCTTGGAGAACCAGGCTCGAGCAACCTTCTGTAGGATAGCCGGGAAGGCAATGCATAGAAGAGCGTCAGTAGCCCCGTGGACCCTCATAAGGGCCTTGTAGCTTTCCAGGTGGTCCAGGGGGTTGGTTGTCCTATTATAGGGGTCAACTTGGGCATGCAGAACTGGCTAGGGATCGGTTCCTCTTAGATTCTATGGGAGAAGGAGGGACGGGTATCGTAACCCATGGGCTCACTAGGGGAGCCTTGAATCTCTGCAAACTGATGGGAGAGGTCACTAGTTTGTGCTCCTGCTCTTCGAATCACCTCTCTGCCTGGCAATGGATGGCTTTGTTTATGGACTCCTCGAAGGAGGCCGTCAGAGGTGAAGGAGGTGCGGAGTTGGGGAACTCTCGCCTGAGTTCTCGGCCATGCTGGTGTCGCTGGTGTGAGTATGAACCATGGTCTGAGATTGAGGAGCAGCTCTCTCGACCAGGTAGTGTTGGTTTTCTAAGGTTTGATGGCACAGCAAAATAATGGATTTCAAAAATTTTCTTTCTTGAAACTCCAACAACTTGAAACCTTAAGCTCAAGATCCCTTATTCATTATAATTAACAAGTCAGGCAATTAGGGTTTGGAAAAATACTAGGAATACTAATTCCTTATTTTTTCCACTAGGCACACAAGTGCATGCCTTCCAGAGATGATCAACATAGGAATGGAACCTAGGAAGCACTCCTTAGTAGGTTACTTAAATCACTGAGACTCTTCGATGGCCTTTCTTCCTTTGGCAGCCTCTCCTTTCTTGCTCAGACCCTTGCCCTCCAGTAGAGCACTCTGAGCCCTTTCCAAAACTCTCTTCACTCTTTTCTTTCACTCCCTATTCAATTCCTAAACCCTTGTCTTAAAATGGGAAGCTTGTCTTAAGACAAGGCTTATTCTCTAACAAGGGAAGGAAGGGAGTGGGAGGATAGAGTGACAATGTAAGAGTGAAAGAAAGAAGAGAATTATATTACCCTTCGGCATATACACCGAAGGCTATTTATAGGAGAGGGGAAGGTGCTGGATAAGCCTTCTCATCAGCTTTGATAAGCCTTTCAAAATATCAAATAAGATCTTCATATAGAAAGAGTCTTATAAATGAAAGGTCAACTATTTTCATGCGCCAACTACCTCATTCAAGTACCTTCATGAATTCATCCGACTTCTACACTTGACACATGTCAAATACTGATTTTAAGAGGGCCAAGGGATGTGGTTTTTCATAAGAAAATACCGATGATTTGTAACTCCTTAAAGCAGAAGGACTCTGCTTATGCTTTTGCGCCAAATGAGAGTCGAAACTCTTCATTTCCACCACAGTCACTTCTACCGAACTTCCTTTTGTTTTGACCGGTCATAAGCTATTCAATTGGCATGGAGATGAGGCTAAGGGTGCCTTGCTTCATCTGGAAACAAAGTCCCAAAGCAGAAGGACTCTAGGTCCTTTCTACGCCTATTTATTTCTTGCTCACAAAATAAGTTGGTGCCAAGAGTCCCTTCCACTTAGGACTCTTCAAATAAATAGGATAAGGCTAACTAAATCTGGATAAAACCAAATTAGTGCTGCCCCACATTGGACTCAACCCAATCCAGGATTTTCTTAAATTAGCTTAGCCCATTAAGCAACCTTTAGACCCAATTCAATTGGGTTAGGAGTTAGGTTAGCATACACATGCTAGTGTATAATTTAGCTAAACAATTAAGATCCCAGGACCCTAATAATATGCCAATTGACATCCCAGGTCAATTCCCTAATGTGTGTGACCCTTTGGGTTCCACATCTAGCTAGCAGTAGGCCTAGGTCCAAGCCAATTCGATCCAATCGAATCCAATTTGACCTAATTAGGTCAAATTGAGCTGACCTAAGTTGCCAATTCGAACCAACTTTCGAATTGACTCATGAATTCAATGCAATTGATTCATGAAAACCCATAAGATATGATTGATGTCTAGCAATGTGTCATGCCTACTCGGATGAGACATTTGGTAAAAAGTACCAAAATACCCTTCAGCAGAAAGTTACCATGCAATTCAATCCTTCGATCTCCCTGTATCCTGATTAAGTGATGGGCATGGACAAATGTCAAACCCTAGCACCTAATCATTTTGAATCTTAATTTGATAATGAAGACTTGACCAATGAAAGATTAGAAACCCTATCTAATCTCATCCTTCTTTGATCAAAAACTTCCTAAGTCATCATTTGAAGAGATCACACGAGATAACTTCTCCTTTTACTAAGAGTGATCGAATCCTTATTGACCTACTCATTACCTTCATACATAATCCACCATATCTACAAACACCCCGTACATGACTTAATTGTCATGAGTGAGTATGCACCAAAACATGGGTTCATGTGTACAAGATATTATGGTAGTCTCAGGTCTAAGGATCACATGCACAACTCCTACTAAGAACATTCTTTTGACAAGAAAATAAGACTTCCATTTGATGTTCTCTTATCGAATCAACTCAGTGGACTCATAATCTAATGAGCACCCACATCATTGTATTAGTATCTCTACATAAGTGGTTGTGAGACCAACCACCCTCTTCATCGAGCATACATAGGATATGCTAGTCTTTCCGGATTCATCGATCCCCGAATCGATTATCCAATGACTAGGAATGTTTTATATTAGGGTTTATAGGAACTTAGGTCTCACCATTATGATCTCCATCATAACCCTAATTCTATTGCCCTAACCTATGGGGTTCATCATAATCTCTATAAGATGCCGTAGTATGATGAATCATAAGATGCCTTTTATTGATAAAATATCATACATGAGATGGAAGATCATAGAGATGCCCTTACAATGATTGGCTTTTAGGGCACCATTCTTTCAATCTCCCACTTGCACTAAAGCCAATCACCTTTGTGTTTTACACCCATACAATCTAAGTGGCGATCAAGCACTGCTTTGGTAGTACTTTAGTGAATGGGTTTGCTATATTCTTCTTTGTATCTACTCGTTTAATGACAACATATTGTCTTCGAACGAGGTGGAAGCATCTTAGGATATGCTTGGGCTTATTATGAGACTTTGATTCCTTAACTTGCACAACAACTCTAGTGTTACCATAATAAAGTGACACCGGTTGTTCTATAGTAGGAACCATGCCCAATTTTGTGATGAATTAATTCATTCACACAGCTTCCCTTATGGCTTCACTTGCAGTTATGTATTTTGCCTCAGTGACTAAGTTAGCTACGGTTGGCTGCTTTGTACTCTTCCAACTCACTACACCACCATATAGGGTAAAGACATACCCTGATATGGATCTGCTATCATCTAGATCTAATTTAAAACTAGAATCTATGTATCCTTCTTGTTTCAACTTTGATCCACCATATATTAGAAAAATATCTTTAGTCCTTCTCAGGTACTTAAGAATATTTTTCACAGCTTTTCAATGATCCTCCCCTGGATCAGCCTGGAACCTACTTACTATGCCTAAGGCATAAGCAACATCAGGCCTGGTACATAACATGGCATACATAATTGATCCAACAACTGAAGCATAAGGATCAAACTCATTCTTTCTCTCTCCTCCGGTGTCTTAGGAGACATCTTCTTGGAGAAATATATGCCTTGACTCATGGCAAGTAACCTTTCTTACTTCCCTCCATGTTGAATCTCTTCAATACTAAGTCAATGTACCTGGATTGGGATAAGCCCAGCATCCTCTTAGATCTATTCTATAGATCTTTATACCCAATATATAATGTTATCCAGGTGGCTACCTAAGAGTGGGTGAATTGGGACTTTTGAAAATTTAAAGCAAATAATGTGCAATTCAAAGTCCTTTGCTAGTGGTAGGGTTGTGATAGAGTTATAAAATACAGAAGCTAAAAGGAGTCAAGTAAGCACAACACAAACACACCAATTTTATAGTGGTTCGGAGCAACCAGCTCCTATGTCCACTACCCAAGATACCACTGGGGTTTCCACTATATTCCACCCGAATATAGTAGGATGGTTTTAATAGAATACATCCAAAACCTCTGTACTTTGGTTTTACGGTATCACCAAAGAAAACCCAACACCCTTTGATTTAAACAGCTCACCAAAGAACCTAACTTGGTTTTACTAGGATCACCAAGAACCCAACACTTGTTTATCAAGGCTCACCAGAACCTATTTGGTTTTTTCACTAGGCTCACCATAACCCAACAATTCAAAAAATGAATTGAAAGAAATGTAACCATAATGACAACTCAATTTGTCGATAGTTGCGGTGCAGCTTGTTGGAAGTCCACTTGAATGCACTTGAATAGGCTTTAATTACTTCGATGGATTCTTTCCAATTGCTCAAGCTTCATATTTGAGTTGGTGAGACTGAAAGCTTGACTTGAATGCTCTTGTGCTCTTTTGCTGTTGTTGGTAGGATATTCAATGAAGCTATCTTTTCTTTGAAGAACTCTCTAATTCATTGCTTCAAGGAGATAAAATCCTTCATTTAAAGTCTTCTATTATCCAAGGTAGTTCTAGCCATTATAGACTGTTGGGGAATGATTCATGACCGTTGGAGCACCTCTTAGCATTCAAAAATAATTTCTGGAACAGCTGTTAGATACCTGAAAACGACATTTGAGTCACTCAGATTCCTTCGAGTCGGCTCGGATCCTTCAAGTCGATAGGTTAGTCACCAATCTTCAATGCAGCGGCTCTTTATCTCAAGGTGCAAAATATCACTTTGGACAAGTCGGCTCGAACTTCTTTCTTTGAAAAACTTGAACTCGAGGAGTCGGCTCTTTTCAGCTTGGGTTGGCTCTTCCTCTCAGGTTTGGAAAACCTCTGTTGGCTTTGGCTCCTTAGTTTTGATAATTAACAAAAGGTTGAGTATATGTTTGGACTAATGTTTCATCTCAAGATAAAGTTTCAGGACTTAGGTTATTCAAAAGAGTACTAAGAGTACAATGATGAAACCAAGCTTGCCTTGATTTTGGAAAAAAAAGAGTTCTTCTACCTTGAACAAGATCAAATTTCTCATATTGGACCTTCCTGTTAAGAAGTAATTGACAAAAGAAACAAATGCTTAGAGAAACTCAAGCATGGCACACACTCTCTAGAGTTTCAGAAAATTTCAGATCAGAGTCGATCACCAGAGGTCGACACCTTGTCAAAGGTCGACCACCAGAGGTCGACTCATGAAGAAAAGAAAGTTCAGCAAGGCCGGCACGGCAAAATTTCAGTGGCACGCTCAGAGGTCGACCACCAGAGTCAACACCTGTCCAGAGGTCGACACCAGAGGTCGACTCATAGCCTAAGAATTCAAACTGAGCAGAACTATGTTTTTCTAGACTTTTGCCTAAGATAAACTGGAGGTCGACTCATGAGGTCAACACTTGATCCAGAGGTCGACTCAGGAGGTCGACTCATGGCATAACGGCTAGTTTTCTGAACTTTTGATTTGATTTCTAACGGCCATAAACGGCCATATTTTTGATTCTAATGGTCTTGTGGAGTTGTTTCAGCTTGAATGAGGTATTTAACCTCCACCAAACTTCAAAAAAGACAAGGAGACAAAGTGAAAAAGTTTAGAGTCAAAGTACAAAGCCTTCAATCAATTCCAAGCCAAAAAGAGTGAAAACCAAGAGATTCCTTAGCCAAAAGCTTTCCATCTTTGAGGAATCCAACTTTCAAGTATTTGGCATTTAGTGAGGTCCAAAGATTCCAAGAGAAAGGCTTGAAGAGTCTCCATCAAGAGCTACATCGAATTACTTTTTGCTCAAAAGGAGTTTGTCTTGTTTTATTCATTGTATTCATATTCTTTTTGTCTTAGGCTAGTTTCAAGGGATTTGAAACTAGTGTGAGGTTTGTTGGTGAGCCAATTGATAAAACCAACTAGGGTTGCTTGTAAGCCCGAAGCCAAAACAAGTGAGTGAGGTTTGTTGGTGAGCCAATTGATAAAACCAACTAGGGTTGCTTGTAAGCCCGAAGCCAAAACAAGTGTGTAAGGTTTTGACTTGTGAGCCTGGTAAAACAAGTCGGCTGTAATCTAAAGATTATAGTGAAAATTCCCAAGTGTAGCTTGAGGAGTGGATGTAGGTGCTAGGTGCACCGAACCACTATACTTCTTGTGTGTTTGCATTGCTTTACTCTTTATTCTTTTGATCTTTAATGTTGTTTATTTCATTGCTTCCGTTGCAAAATTACTTGAGCACTATCACTCTTCACCTTAGAACTTGATAGCACATATCTTGCTTTAATTTTTAAAATACCCAATTCACCCCCCCTCTTGGGCACCATATCTGGCAACAAGTGGTATCAGAGCACCGGTACTCTCTTGTAGGTCCAACGATCTTGAGTGAAAGATCATGGCCGCCCAATTGGAATGGGTGTAGTTGAAGGACAAGCATCAAATCGTCCTCCTTTCTTTAATGGCACAAACTACACATACTGGAAAACTCGTATGCGTATTTATTTACAAGCTGTAGATTATCATATATGGAGAATAATTACTAAAGGGCCTCATTAGCCCACTCACTTGGTTAATGGCATTATCACCCCAAAATCTGAAGAAGAATGGGATGACAATGACATCAAACAAGCTGAGTTAAATGCTAAGGCGATGAATTTGCTATTCTGTGCACTTGACCCTAGTGAATTCAACAGAATATCAAATTGTATTTCTGTCAAAAAAATTTGGGATACACTTGAGGTTACCCATGAGGGTACACACCAAGTGAAGACCACAAAGGTGAACATGCTCATTCATACATATGAGATGTTCAGGATGGAACCAACTGAAAGTATCAGTGAAATGTATACTAGATTTACAAATATAGTAAATGGTATAAGGAGTTTGGGAAAAATTATATCTAATGGTGAACTGGTTAACAAACTTCTCAGGTCTCTTCCAGCTTCATGGGATGCGAAAGTAACAGCCATAGAAGAAGCCAAGGATGTCAATACTCTACCTCTTGAGCAGCTTCTTGGATCACTGATGACTTACGAGCTTTCACTAAAGCAGAAGACAGTGGACAATGACAAGAAAAAGAAAGCCATAGCCTTCAAGTCCACTACAAAGGAAGAGTCAAGTGATGAATCAGAAGAAGAAGCTGATGATGATGAGACAGCCCTTATTACAAGGAAATTCAAAAGATTCATGAGAAAGAAGAAGGGCTTTTACAAGAAAAGGCCATAAAAAGGTGATCACAATAAAGAGAAAGAGAAAGAAAAAGAAAGGGATCCCATCTGCTTCGAGTGCAAGAAGCCTGGACATTATAAACAGATTGCCCTTTGCTTAAAAAGAGTCGAAGGATGTTGAGAAAGAAAGCCATGATGGCTACCTGGAGTGAGAGTGAGGACTCCAGCAGTGATGAAGAGCAGCAGGTAGTCGCCAACCTGTGTTTCATGGCCAATGAAGATAATGAGGTAAATTCTGAACCTGAAATTGAATTTACTTTCAATGAATTGCATGATGCTTTTGATGATTTAGTTATGGAATATGAAAAATTAAAACTGAAAAATAAGAAATTAAGAATGCTAAATCTTGAGCTTACCAAAAATTCAGAAAAGTTTTCAACTAAAATTGAAGATTTAATTCAAGAAAACAAGAAATTAACTGAACATGTAAAGACCTTGAAAAATGATAAAGATAATCTCTTAAAAGAAAATGATTCTTTGAAAAATAATAGAAGTCTTAAAACTAATGAGAAAATTGAAAAACAAAACAAGAACTATTGCTTCAAAACAAGAATTACAAAGAAGAGTTAGAAAAAGTAAAACCTTTTGTAGAAAAGTTTACTTTTAGTTTAGAAAAATTAAGCATGCTTTTAAATAGTCAACATGCAGTGTTTAACAAAGTTGGACTTGGATTTAAGCCACACAATCAGCAAAACATTACAAAAACTTTTTCATACCTGCATCTTCTAATATTACCTGCTATGCATGTGGTAAGTTAGGACATAAATCATATATTTGTAATAGAAGAAAATTAAATACCTTTGGAAAGATTTGGGTTCCAAAAGGAACCAATTTGACTAACCCTAAAGGACCCAAGATGACTTGGGTACCTAAAGTTTCAACTTGATTAATTTTTGCAGGTGTGCCTTGCAACCAAAAATAAAAGAAGATTGTGTATCTGGATAGTAGTTGCTCAAGGCACATGACTGGGGATGTGAAGCAATTCTCATCACTAGCAGCTATTGATGGTGGAAACGTTACTTTTGGTGATAATGGAAAAGGCAAAATCGTCGGAATTGGTAAAATCCATATCACCCCTAATGCTTATGTAGATAATGTATTATTTATTGATGGCTTGAAGCATAATCTTTTTAGCATTAGTCAGTTTTGTGATAAGGGTTTTAAAGTAATTTTTGAATCATCTTTGTGCATGGTATCTAGTCTAGATGTCGATGGCATCAAGTTCACTGGTCATAGGCATGGAAACATTTACATGGTTGATCTTGATGATCTAGCCATGGAAAGTGGTCAATGCCTAGTGGCTAGGGAAGCCAAGGCAAGTGAAACTAGTTGGCTTTGGCATCGTAGGCTAGGGCATGCTAGTATGTAGTTGATTTCAAAATTAAGCGAAAAGAATCTTGTAAAAGAATTGCCAAAACTCATATTTGAAAAAGATAAGATTTGTGCTGCATGTCAATTTGGAAAACAAACTAAATCTACTTTCAAACCTAAAGGAGTAGTATCTACTACTAGACCCCTTGAATTATTACATATGGACCTCTTTGGGCCAACCAGAACAACTAGTTTGGGAGGTAAAAAATATGGGCTAGTAATTGTAGATGATTACTCACGATTTACTTGGGTGATGTTTTTAGCTCATAAAGATGAAACGTTTTCAGCTTTTGTTAAATTTCATAAAAGGGTTTCAAATGAAAAAGATCTCACTATTGTTTCTTTGCGTAGTGATCATGGAACTGAATTTGACAATCATGATTTTGAAGCTTTTTGTAATGAAAATGGCATTAGTCATAATTTTCTGCACCTAGGACACCTCAACAAAATGGGGTGGTAGAAAGAAAGAACAGGACACTTGAAGAAATGGCACGCACAATGCTTTGCGAAAATGATTTACCTAGATATTTTGGGCAGAAGCCATTAATACTTCCTGTTACATTTTAAATCGTGTTTTAATTCGACCTATTTTGAAGAAAACACCATATGAGCTTTGGAAAAATCAAAAACTGAATCTTAAGTATTTTCGTATATTTGATTGCCGCTGTTTCATATTAAACAATGGCAAAGACAATATCAATAAATTTGATGCCAAGTCAGATGAGGGTATCTTCTTAGGATACTCTACTTCTAGCAAGGCATACAGGGTCTTCAATAGAAGAACTCTTCTGGTTGAAGAATCAATTCATGTAGTGTTTGATGAATCTAACGAAAAATCTTCTAGAAAAGAAGATTCTATTGATGATGAAACAGGTACAAAGAAGCTTGAACAATTGACAATCAATGAAGATGAGCCCAAAGGAGATGATGATCAAGAAAATCAAGATCAAACTCAAGAGATCAATGCAACTTCACCAAACCTTTACCTAAAGAATGGAGGTATGCACACGGACACCCCAAAGAGCTAATTATTGTGATCCGTCAAAGGGAGTAAGTACACGCTCTTCTATCAGAAATGTTTATGATTATTTAGCTTTTGTATCTCAGATAGAGCCTAAGTCAATGAAGAAGCTGAAAAAGATTGTAACTGGATTAATGCTATGCAAGATGAACTAAATCAATTTAAAAGAAATAACGTTTGGACTTTAACTGAAAGACCCCTTAATGTTTCTGTAATTGGCACAAAATGGGTTTTTTAGAAATAAACTTGATGAACATGGTATTATAACTAGAAACAAAGCTAGACTTGTTGCTAAAGGCTACAACCAGGAAGAAGGGATCGACTTTGATGAAACCTTTG
The DNA here is from genome assembly GCA_021397845.1 of Areca catechu. Taxonomy (NCBI): domain Eukaryota; kingdom Viridiplantae; phylum Streptophyta; class Magnoliopsida; order Arecales; family Arecaceae; genus Areca; species Areca catechu. Next base: position 135,836,301 of record CM038051.1, on the reverse strand, counting down.
CTCCTGTTGCTAGGCTAGAAGCAATTAGACTTTTACTTGCTTTTGCTTGTTTTATGGATTTCAAGTTATTTCAAATGGATGTTAAAAGTGCTTTTTTAAATGGATTTATTGAAGAGGAAGTTTATGTTGAACAACCTCCTGGTTTTAAAAATCATGAATTTCCTAACCATGTTTTTAAATTGCATAAAGCATTGTATGGTTTAAAGCAAACTCCTAGAGCTTGGTATGATAGATTAAGTTCATTTTTGATGAAGAAATGATTTTTCTAGAGGTAATGTAGATAATACATTATTTTTGAAAAAGAAAAATGATGATCTCTTAGTAGTACAAATCTATGTAGATGATATTATTTTTGGTGCTACTAACGAATGTCTTTGTCAAGAATTTGCAAAGTTAATGCAGAGTGTTCGAGATGAGCATGATGGAAGAACTCAACTTCTTCCTCGGACTCCAAATTAAGCAAACCAAAGAGGGGATCTCCATCAACCAAGCCAAGTACACAAGGAAAATATTGAAAAAGTTTGGGATGGAGACTACCAAACCAATAGGTACCCCTATGAGCTCTTCATGTAAATTAGACAAAGATGAATGTGGTAAATCAGTAGACCAAAAATTATATAGAGGCATGATTGGTTCACTGCTATATCTAACTGCCAGTAGACCAGATATAATGTTTAGTGTTTGTATGTGTGCACGTTTTCAATCTGCTCCTAAAGAATCACATCTCTTAGCTGTAAAACATATATTTAGATACTTATCTGGGTCAATCGAAATTGGTCTTTGGTACTCTAGAGAGTCATCATATGAATTAATTACATATTCTGATGCTGATTTTGCTGGGTGTAAACTTGATCGTAAAAGTACTAGTGGAACTTGTCAATTCCTAGGAGTTAATTTGATTTCATGGAGCAGTAAGAAACAGAATTCGGTTGCTCTATCTACGGTGGAAGCCGAATATATAGCAGCTGGAAGCTGTTGTGCTCAGATTCTATGGATCAAACAACAACTCGAGGACTTTGGCATCAAACTAACTAAGACACCCATAAGATGTGATAATACTAGTGCAATCAATTTAACGAAAAACCATGTACAACATTCAAGAAGCAAACATATTGAAATAAGACATCACTTCATAAGAGATCACGTTCAAAACTCTAATGTGTTGTTAGAATTTATTTGTACTGATTATCAATTAGCTGATATATTCACAAAATCATTGAATGAAGATAGATTTTGTATGATCAGAAGAGAACTGGGAGTCATTGATCCTTTTGCTTGAAACTCTTCAATTTTCATCAAAAATTCCTCAAAAATGAATTATAAATTCTTAAATATGTTTAAAGGTTATTTTTCTAAATTTTATCAATTTTTTAAATTTACAGAATTTTATTTTGGGTAATTTATTGTTGGAGGTCGACACTTGAGTTTTTGGAGGTCGACACTTGAGGTCGACCCCTAAGGTTTTTGGAGGTCGACACTTGAGGTCGACCCCTGAAAATTTTTAGAGGTCGACACTTGAACGGAAATCTCCTTTTTAAAACCCGTCTGCAAGCCACATTTTCTCCATTTCTTTCTATTTCTCCTTCGTGTGGTCCCCCTCCAACTTCCCTAAACCTCTAAATAGTGGATTTCCAACCTTCTCCTTCATCTTTTGGGTAATCCTCTCCTCTCCTCTTGTTTTCTTTAGAACCAAACCATTTTTTGACCATGTTCGTGGTTTTGGACAACCGAAGGCTTTTGCTCCTATCTACCCTCAAATCTCGGTTGTTTTTCAATTGAAATCACTTATTTCTTTCATCCATTTCTTGCATTTTCTCCATTTACTCTCGATTTTCTCCATTTTCACAAACCTATCTCACCATTTCATCATTTCCTCTTTTTTTCTCAAACCGTGAACCTCTCTTCTCTTGGTTCTTTCCTCTTAGCCTTGCATTATCCTTCTTCTCCCTAATTTACCCCTCTTCCTTCCATATGGGTCCAAGAAAGCACTTGGCAGTAAGGAAAAGGAGATTAGAACAAGGCCAAGGTAGCACTGAGCGACGAAGAAAGGTCAGACATGAGCGTGAGCCGACCCCAGAGCCACCTGCACCAGTGCCAGCCAGCTTAGTACGGAAGAGCATTGCGAGTGGGAGGCGTGTGGATATACCTTTCTGGGATCAGCATCACTTTTTTATAGGAGATGTGCTGAGAGATGCAGGTCTGGTTCACTTCTACACGATGACTGAGAGATTCTACCCAGACCTCATTAGGGAGTTCTATGGATCCATGGCCACTGATGGCATTGGATGGTCATCTACTGTACGTGGGATCAAGATTCCAGTGACACCGGAGGTCATCAGTCGCGTTTGGAGGATTCCACTTCATGGCACTACTGCCACTTCGATCAGCGACAGAGAGCATGCCTTCAAATGTATTCTAGAGCGTGAGGATGTTAGCGGCATTTCCACAGTAGCCGTTAACCAGCTTTCACTGGAGATGAGAGTGCTGCATCATATCATCGCCCGTATCTTGATTCTGAAGAGCGGGAGATTCGACTTTATCACTAAGCGTGAGTTGGTGTTGATGGTGTCCCTGAGACAGCGGACTCCCATCAACCTTCCCAGGATCATGCTTCAGCAGATGGGTGAGGCAGCATCTCATAGGAGACTAGTTCAGCCATATGGTATGGGGCTGACACAGCTATTCAGGGAGCATGGTGTTTCATTTGATGGTATACCCTTCAGTCAGCTGCAGCATACTGATACATATGGAGAGAAATCCCTGTATAGGATGGGATTTCAACTGATTGGTGACCGTTGGGTGCGACGAGAGTCTGGCCAGGAGCCAGATGAGGAGGATGAGATCCGAGCAGCTGAGGCAGGGCCTTCAGAGCCTACTAATCATGGTACACCTTCTCGCCCAGCACCAGAGTCAGAGACTGCGGAGCCTGAGCCATTCACTCCACCACCCTCATCAGCTCCAGCACCTACTGCTACTGCTACACCACGAAGGACTACAGCGAGGATATCGGACTTTGAGCAAAGAGTGACTGATCACATTTCAGAGGTCCGGACAAAGATTACTGGTGTACGACAGGAGCTACATGATCTGCAGATACACACAGATATGCACATTGGAGCTCTCTCAGCTAGTGTAGATGCAGGATTCCGACAGATCCTCAGCCTACTGAGATTAGCACTGCCACCAGGGACTGTAGATCCGATAGTATCTCCTCCACATTCTGATGATGATGATGATGATGGCTCCAGTGGATACAGTGACAGTGATGGAGATCAGCCTGGAGTAGGTAGCTCTGATATTCCACCTGCAGATCCGATTCCAGAGATTCCCCCTTCTACTGATCCTTCTTCTACTGATCTTCCCAGTACAGATCCTACAGCTACAGATGTGCCAGTAGATACTAAGTTTATTGAGTCACTTTTTGAGACTATTACGATTCCGGATGATATAGATGAGCATACAGAGACAGATATTGATGATCCCACTGCTTATGAGCTAGTCAGCAGGCACACTCCAGCTCAGTCTACTCAGCATACTGATCCATCTACTCCTTCTACTACTGCCTCAGTCAGGACACCTGTGGAGCCTTTTCCTCGGACCTATAGATCTCGTAGGAGTACCCCTAGGTCTGGTCCCTCTCCGAGGACTCGGAGTTTCACTCATAGGACTCCAAAATCCTCATCTAGGATCTCGGCTCCTATCTCTTTTGATATACCTTCTGATGAGGAGTAGCCTCATAGATTTACTTGATGTATGAATTAGTTTGCTTTGTATGATCTGATGTATCAGTGTTTTGTGCTTACTATGTAAGCAATTTTGTAACTGAATACATTTATACACTTATCTATATTGTGATATTTTACTGTCTGATACCAGCTCTTAGCATTTATCTTTTTAAACCCTCAAGTTAGAATGTTTTTGTTATCTCGAATGCACAAATTGAGGGGAGCATGTATTTTATGCAACTAAGTATTTCATTGCAATGGAATAGTATCATTTGTTTTTATCTTTTACTATAAAGAATGCACTTTTTGATTCTTGACAAAAAGGGGGAGTATAGTAAAGTTTATAAAGTATATATGGTAAAGTATGACTCTCTCATAGAATAGAGTAGAGTAAAGCTATAATGGTTCTTATCTTTTTGACTCATAAGAATGTTTTCACAAAAAGAAAGAAGTAAATGAAAAGTAAAATCTTTCATATAGTATAGTAAAGCTATTATGGTTCTTAACTTTTTGAATCATAAGAATGTTTTCACAAAAAATAAATAAATAAATAGATGAAAAGTAAATTTTTATGATATACTCATGCATGTGAGGTTTCTTTGAAAATTTTTATTAGTGCTATATTTGCTTTTGGACTTAATTGCATATATACTCAAGGTTTTGTCATCATCAAAAGGGGGAGATTGTTGGCTTTGGCTCCTTAGTTTTGATGATTAACAAAAGGTTGAGTATATGTTTGGACTAATGTTTCATCTCAAATAAAGTTTCAGGACTTAGGTTATTCAAAAAGAGTACTAAGAGTACAATGATGAAACCAAGCTTGCCTGATTTTGGAAAAGAGTTCTTCTACCTTGAACAAGATCAAATTTCTCATATTGGACCTTCCTGTTAAGAAGTAATTGACAAAAGAATCAAAGGCTTAGAGAAACTCAAGCATGGCACGCACCTCTCTAGAGTTTCAGAAAATTTCAGATCAGAGGTCGACCACCAGAGGTCGACACCTTGTCAAAGGTCGACCACCAGAGGTCGACTCATGAAGAAAAGAAAAGTTCAGCAAGGCCAGCACGGCAAAATTTTAGTGGCACGCTCCAAAGGTCGACCACCAGAGGTCAACACCTGTCCAGAGGTCGACTCATAGCCTGAGAATTCAAACTAGGCAGAACTATGGTTTTCTGGACTTTTGCCTAAGATAAACTGGAGGTCGACTCATGAGGTCGACACTTGATCCAGAGGTCGACTCATGAGGTCGACTCATGGCATAACGGCTAGTTTTTCTGAACTTTTGATTTGATTTCTAATGGCCATAAACGGCCATATTTTGATTCTAACGGTCTTGTGGAGTTGTTTCAGCTTGAATGAGGTATTTAACCTCCACCAAACTTCAAAAAAGACAAGGAGACAAAGTGAAAAAGTTTAGAGTCAAAGTACAAAGCCTTCAATCAATTCCAAGCCAAAAAGAGTGAGAAAACCAAGAGATTCCTTAGCCAAAAGCTTTCCATCTTTGAGGAATCCAACTTTCAAGTATTTGGCATTTAGTGAGGTCCAAAGATTCCAAGAGAAAGGCTTGAAGAGTCTCCATCAAGAGCTACATCGAATTACTTTTTGCTCAAAAGGAGTTTGTCTTGTTTTATTCATTGTATTCATATTCTTTTGTCTTAGGCTAGTTTCAAGGGAATTGCTTAGAGAAGGTTTTTGAAGTGTGAGTTTGTTGGTGAGCCAATTGATAAAACCAACTAGGGTTGCTTGTAAGCCCGAAGCCAAAACAAGTGAGTGAGGTTTGTTGGTGAGCCAATTGATAAAACCAACTAGGGTTGCTTGTAAGCCCGAAGCCAAAACAAGTGTGTAAGGTTTTGACTTGTGAGCCGGTAAAACAAGTCGGCTGTAATCTAAAGATTATAGTGAAATTCCCAAGTGTAGCTTGGGGAGTGGATGTAGGTGCTAGGTGCACCGAACCACTATACTTCTTGTGTGTTTGCATTGCTTTACTCTTTATCTTCTTTTGCTCTTTATTGTTGTTTTTTATTCATTGCTTCCGTTGCACAATTACTTGAGCACTATCACTCTTCACCTTTGAACTTGATAGCACATATCTTGCTTTAATTTTTAAAATACCCAATTCACCCCCCCTCTTGGGCACCATATCTGGGCAACAACCTCACTCTGGAAGAGTCAGCGCAGTGCAGTTCAAGTCGGCTAGCTTTTTCAGGCTTTCAATATTAGGTCTGGCAAAGTCGGCTCTTTCTTGTTCAGGTCAGCTTGCTTGGCTATTCTCAGAAATCTTCAGAAACTGGACTTTGGAGTAGTCGCTCGACTGATTCTAGTTGACTCGGATTCACTGGAGTCGGCTTGCTTTCCATCGAGTCAGCTCGGATTGCTCTGTTCCAGAATGCTTGCTGCATGCCAGTAAGCAGAGTTGGTTCTTCATCATGTGGGGTCGGCTCAAGTATCTTCTTCAGGATTTTTACATTTGAACTTAAGAAAAACTCTTACCAACTCTTTACATTCTCAAATAAACCAACTCAAAATAAATTTCATGGCACACACACACATAGAAGTAACCCTTTTAACATGATTTTTTTCTTAGCTTTTTTATGGGTTCTTCTTTACAAAAACACATTACAACACAACTCAAACAAGAAAATAGAAGTGTAGGAGTTGAAGATTGAACATTTAATTCATCCTACAAAAACTTGTCAAACACTTGAAGAGTTGTCAGAAATAAATATACATACTCCAATGTTTGGTTATCATCAAAATCACTTATGGGGTCAATAATCTCCCCCTTTTTGATGATGATAAAATACTAGGCATGAAAAAGCAATATAACACTTTACAATTACTTGTATAATTATATTTGCATGTGTATATGAACAAGTAATGAGAATTAACTTTTAATTAGAGTCAAACTATGGAGGAGAATTAGGGCTAAGAAGGATAATCTCCCCTTTAATAAGATATTACGTATCAGAGCTTTCTCCCCCTCAATAAGATACTTCATGCAATTTCATATTTCAAAGCTCAAAAGCTTTGAGCAACAAAGCTATTGGATGTTTAAAGTATAAAACATTAAGTATCAGAGCTTGCATAGAGAGCCTTTAAGCATCAGAGCAACTGTATAGAGAAAAAAATATATAATCATGACTATATTTTATCCTTTTCATGAAATAATTTCATAACTTTCTCCCCCTTTTTGTCAATCAATCAAAAAGGTAGAGTAAGGGAAAAGTCAGATTTTTAAATAGAATAAGAAAGTATTTGAAATTTGTTTGAGATAATTTCACTTTCTCATATTTATCTTGAAATACTGATTAAAATGTCAATCATTGTATGAACAATTGAATATGAACATTCATTTGTGTAACAGAATAGAGCAATTAAGTGATCAAAAGGTGTACTTTTCATTGCATTTCAAAGAAGTTTAATATAGAGTTTAGTAGAAAGTTCAAGAAGAAAAGTAATACACTCAGTCACTATCTATATCTACGCTAGGTTTTGAATGAATTTAGCTAGGAATTTGAATGCTAGGTGGTAGAGAAGCAAGTGGGTCAATAAATTATGGTCCTGGTGGCCTAATGTGTGGAGCAGGTTGTCTTGGATGAGCTGAATGGCAATGAGAAGGTCTAGAAGCACTTTGAGTAGCTAAGATATCTTCAATTTTACCCATAATTTTCCACAGGAAGCTGTTCATTGATTTCAATTCGGCTTCGACTTTCTTTATACTTTTAGAAGTAGCCAAGCCTTTCATTGCTTCTTTTATTTCTGCCACTCCCTTTTGCATTGTAAACATTTCTGAAGCTTGAGTATTGGCAAATGCTTCAGCTGAGCCTCTCAATCTTTCAAATTCACTTCTAATTATACCAATCCCTTTGGTGTAGTCTTCCTCCATCCTTTTGCCTTCCTCTACAGATCCCATTTTGATCCTCAAGTTATCCATTTCAGTTCTATAGGCTTCAAGAACTTGAGTGACTGACCATTTAGTAGATTCAGAACTTGATGCAATCAATTCAAGGATTGGCTGGACATTTGTCTCAGTTATACCAGTTGCTGCAGTTTTGGAAGTTTCAATGTTGTCTATTCCTCCCTTTAGATCATTTAGCTATTCCCCAAATTGTGTTAATCTGACATCAACTGACTTTTGAAATTCTCCAAACATAGCAACCATAGAAGACTTTATAGTTTCAGTCATGTTATTCATTTGCTGTGCCATGAAGTCTTGTAGCAATGAAGTATCCATAGCTGGAACAGTAGTAGCATGACTGGGAACTGGAATATTAGTGGACTGATTGAAGGTAGGTGCACTATATGGCATATCAGTCACATCTGGAACTGAGATGTCTGGAAAAGAGGTGTCAAAGTCCATCTGGACTAGAGATCCCAACTGTGGCTGTGGTTCAGGAATGTGCATTGTTGTGCCCTCACCAGCCTCCAACTCAGTCTGTTCTTGGACTTCTTCATTTTCTTCAACCACTGGAGTATCAGTCTTCTTCTTCTAGGTGCCATCAGACAATAAGTATCCCATTCTTTGAAATGTTTTGGTAGTGTATGTATTACTATGGAGTAGTGTCTTACTATCCTCTCCTGTTAAATCTACATTTGCATTTTGGAAGAAGAGAGAAAGGACGATTCCATAGGGCAGGCAAGTTTTAACTTTTCTAACTGCCTCCTTCATTTGGCAAATCATAACTGCAGGCAAATTGATATTATCACCATTAATCAAGCGCTCCATAAAGCATAAATCCCTTTCACTTACCCAATCAAAATGTCCAGTTCTGGGTAAGAAGATCCTGCTAATAAAATTATGTAGGATTCTCATCTTAATTGATAACATGCTTGCTTTGAGAATCCCTATCTCATTTACCTCATTCCTCTCTAATACTATTTGCAGTGCCTTGGTTCTATCTTTCAATACTAGATACTTTGTGCCTTCAAAAGGCATTTCCAAAACTCTTCCCAAAATTTCAACAGAAATAATTATCCTTTTTCCTTTAACAGAGGATTCAATGAAGTTCTCTCCAAACCTTAAATTTTCATAGAACATTCTTACTAGGTTTGGGTAGATCTTAATGTCTAGGGAACACATATTCCTCTATCCTTGATTCTCAATAAAATCACCAATCACAAAACCTATCTCTTTCAAATATTCAAATAAAATTCATCTTCCAGTAGTGATTGGCCTCATACCTAGAGAGATTTGATGACTTGGAGAAATCGTGCTAGCTTCTTCTTCAGAATGTGGTGGATTCCGGGAAATAGTGTCTCGAAATTTCATTCTCCTTTCTTGTGGAACTGATTCACTGATTCTTCCTGATTTCTTTTCAATTGCTCTCTTTGGCACCATAGTGTAAAGAAATTTGAATCCCGAAGCAGTTTTTGGAAGTTGGAGAAGTTTGGAAAGTTTCTTGGAGGAAGATGGAATATGGTTTAGAAGTAAAAATGGAAGAAGCAAACCCTACGGCTCAAACTAAAAAGAGACGGCTCGACATCCGATCCAGCTAGACCAACAGTTCATCTGCTCGAGTCAACTCGAGCAGAGGGATCATAAAAAAATAGAATTTTTGATTTCAATCAGAGCTCATGAAATTTTAGGATTTGGATTAGAAGGTTATCTAGATAATTTATCCTTAAGATTATGGAAGTATTTCTAGATAGGATCACAAAATCCTAATTCATTTTTAATCATTGCAAATCTATCTAAATTCAAAGGTTTAGTAAAAATATCAGCAAGTTGGTTTTTAGTTGGCACATATTCAAGAGCAATATTATTATTCAGTACATGTTCTCTTACAAAATGGTGCCTAATTTCAATGTGCTTAGTTCGTGAATGCTGAACAGGATTTTTTGTTAAATTGATAGCACTTGTGTTATCACATTTAATAGAGATTTTGCATTGTGAAACACTAAAATCTTCTAGTTGTTGTTTAATCCACAACACTTGTGCACAATAACTCCCTGCAGCAACGTACTCTGCCTCAGCAATAGAAAGTGCTATGGAGTTTTGCTTCTTACAATGCCATGAGATTAAATTCAACCCTAGACTTTGACAAGTACCACTAGTGCTCTTTCTATCAATTTTGCAACCAGCATAGTCAGCATCAGAAAAACCAATTAAATTCAAAGATGATTCTTTAGAATACCAAAGACCCATATTACTTGTATCTTTAAGGTATTTGAAAATTCTTTTAACAGCAAGCATATGTGTTTCTTTATGATTGCATTGAAATCTAGCACATACACATACGCATACAAGATATCTGGTCTACTTGCAGTTAAATATAATAAGGATCCGATCATACCTCTATAGAGCTTTTGGTCAACATTGGAGCCACTTTCATCTTTGTCTAGTCTGCAGGTAGTGCTCATGGGTGTGTTAGCTTCTTTGCTTGTTTCCATGCCAAATTTCTTGATTATTTCTTTGATGTACTTGGCTTGGCTTATGAAAGTTCCTTCCTTCATTTGTTTGACTTGTAATCCAAGGAAGTAGTTAAGCTCACCCATAAGGTTCATTTTAAACTCACCCTGCATCAGCTTAGTAAATTATTCACAAAAACTTTCATTAGTTGCACCAAAGATAATGTTATCATCATAAATTTGTACAACTAATGTTTCATTATTTTTCTTTTTAATGAAGAGAGTTTTATCAACATTTCCTCTTTTAAAATCATTTTCAAGTAAAAACATGCTCAGTCTATCATACCAGGCCCTAGGTGCTTGTTTCAAACCATATAAAGCTTTGTTTAATTTAAACATATGACTTGGAAAAGCATGATTTTCAAAACCTGGTAGCTGTTCTACAAAAACTTGTTCAGAAGTAAGTTCATTTGACAAACACTTTTGATATCCATTTGAAAGAGTTTAAAGTTCATGTAGCAAGCAAATGCAAGAAGTAATCTAATAATTTCAGGTCTTGCTACAGGAGCATAAGTATCATCAAAATCGATACCCTCTTCTTGATTGTACTCTTTTGCTACCAACCTTGCTTTTTTTATTATTTTGCCATTCTCATCTAGTTTGTTCCTATAGACCCATTTGGTTCCTATAATTGGGTGGTCTGTAGGTCTACTAACTAGTGTCCAAACATTGTTCCTTTCTAACTGGTTTAATTCATCATGCATGGCCATCATCCAGTTATGATCAGTTTTAGCCTCTTCTAAACTGTGTGGTTCAATTTGAGAGACAATGGCTAGGTAGTCATGTGCATCTCTATGTAACCTAGTCCTAACACCATGAGAAGGATCATCAATAATTAAATCTTTAGGATGTGAAGTTGCATACCTCCATTCCTTTGGTAAATCAGCGTTATCCTTGCTTACCATTTTACTTCCATCTTGCGTTGGCTTGTCTTGAATGTTTAAATCTTCCATTCCTTGTGTAGTGTACCTGCATCATTATCTATACACTCATCTTTTCTAGATGGTAAAGGGTTAGCTTCATCAAAAATAGCATGAATTGACTCTTCTACGGTAAGAGTCCTTTTGTTAAATACTCTATATACTTTGCTATGTAATGAATAACCAAGGAATATAGATTCATCAGAGTTTGCATCGAATTTTTCTAGGTTATCTTTGCCATTATTTAACACAAAGCATTTACACCCAAAAACATGAAAGTTATTGATATTTGGTTTTCTTTCGTTCCAAAGCTCATAGGGGGTTTTCTTTGAATTAGACGCATTAAAACTCGGTTTAGTATATAACAGGCAGTGTTCACTGCTTCTGCCCAAAAGTACATTGGAAGATTACCTTCACAACATTGTTCGAACAATTTCTTCCAAAGTTCTATTCTTCCTCTCTACAACACCATTTTGTTGTGGTGTTCTAGGAGCGGAGAAGTTGTGATCAATGCCATGCTCAGTCCAATATTCATCAAAGAATTGATTTTGAAATTCAGTTCCATGATCACTTCTTATAGAAATAACAGAAATATTTTTTTGAAACTTTCTTATGAAATTTTTGAAATACATCAAAAGTTTCATCTTTATGTGCAATAAATAATACCCATGTGTATCTAGAAAAGTCATCTACAATCACAAGACCATATTTCATACCTCCTAGGCTTGTGGTCCTTGTTGGTCCAAATAAGTCCATGTGAAGTAGCTCAAGGGGTCTAGTTATTGAAATAACATTTTCGATTTAAAACTCCCCCTAGTTTGTTTGTCTAATTGACAAGCATCACATACATAATCAATATCAACTTTAAAATATGACAAACCTCTAACTAGATTCTTTGAGATTAATTTGGCAATAGTATGCATGCTAGCATGACCTAATCGTCTATGCCATAATAAACATGTCTTCTTGGTCTTAGAATTCATTGCTACTAGATTGGAACTACTGGACATGGCTAGATCATTCAGATCTACGACATAGATGTTTCTAAGTCTATGGCCGATGAATCTGTTACCAGAGTCAAGAAAGTTAGTTACTATACACATAGATGATTCAAAGATAACTTTGAAGCTTTTATCACACAATTGACTAATGCTCAATAAATTATGCTTCAATTTATCTACTAGCAGTACATCTTTAATAAAAGTACAAGGGATTATTTTGATCTTACCAATTTCGATTATTCTCTCCTTGCCATTATCTCCAAATGTAACCAATCCTCCTTCTTTTATTTGTAGGGTGATGAACTGATCTTTTTCACCTGTCATATGCCTTGAACAGCCACTGTCAAGATATCATCTTTTCTTTAATTTATGGGCTGCAAGACAATCCTGCAAAACAATCAAGGAGTGATTTTAGGTACCCAAGCTAACTTGGGTCCTTTTGGGTTAGCAAAATTGGTTTCCTTTGGAATCCAAATGGTTCTAAATTTTAATGCACTAATCATTGAATTTTTCAATGAATTGCATTGATAGAATTTATGTCTAGATCTATGACATGCATAACAAATAATTTTATCATTTTTGAATGATGCATGCTTTGAAGCTATAAAAGATGCAGAAACAGAAATATTTGGTTCAAAAGATTTTTGCATAGAATTCTTAGGAACATATTTCAAGCCATTTGAAATTGGTTTCGATGAAAAAGCTTTTTTAGGTTTAGCATTTGAAGCTGAAGCTTTTGAAGATACAAATTTTGTTGCTGAAATTCCTTTAGCATTTAAAGCATTAAATCCAATTCCAGCTTTACTTTTCGAATCTTTTTGCTATTTTAAAATTTGCTCAAGCTTATTAGAAATCAAAGTAAGTTTTTCTACTAAGGGCTTAAGCTTTTCAACCTCCTTTTTCAAATCAGTATTTTTGGTAACTAAAATATTGTGTCTCATTCAAAATATTTTTCTCATTATTCAAACAATAATATTGTCAGAAAATATATTCAATTCTTTTTGCAATAGATTATTCTTTTCAAAAATCTCATCCTTGTCTTTTGATAAAACATCATTTTGTTTCTTCAAGGATTTAATTTTAACCCCAGCTTTCTTAAATTCAATAAGTAAATCATGAAATGTTGAGTTCAGTTCATCATATAAAAATTCAGTTTGTAGCTCAGGAGATGATACCTCATTTCGAGACCCATAAAACAAAGATTCATAGATTTCGGAGCCTCTTCTTCTTCAATGGATGAGGACGCTTTGCTGTCGCTTCACGTTGCTACCATTACTTTCTTTTTCTTTTCTTAAATCCCTTTTTAATAATGAGCAATCTGGTCGAATGTGCCTTGGCTTTTTGCATTCATAACAGGTGAGCACTTCTTTTTCTTTCTCCTTTTCCTTGTCTTCTCCTTACTGAACTCTTTGTTCTTGTGAAATTTCTTAAAATATCTTCCTTTTCTTCTTCCCGAGAACTTTCTAAATTTTCTGACGACCATGGCAACGTCTTCGTCTTCCACGTCGCTTTTAGTAGAGGAGCTCTCTTCTTCCGATTCTTCATCCTTCCTAGAATCCAAAGTAGCTTTGAAGGTGATAGATTTATTCTTCTTTTGATCATCTTCAGTTTGGTGCTGCATGGTCAATTCATGTGTGATGAGAGATCCTAGTAGTTCATCCAGCAGTAAGGTGTTCAAATCTTTTACTTCCTAGATGGCAGTAACTTTCGGATCCCACTTGTCCAGAAGAGATCTTAGAATCTTCTGTACTAGATCTGCATTAGAGTATACCCTGCCAAGACTTTTTAAGCCATTAATAATATCAATGAAACATGAAAACATGGCATATATTGTTTCATTAGGTTCCATCTTAAATAACTCATAACTATGTACAAGAAGATTAATTTAAAAGACTTCACTTGAGAAGTTCCTTCGTAGGTCACTTCGAGTTTGTCCCAAATTTCTTTTGTAGAAGAGTAAATAGAAATCCAATTAAACTCATTACTATCCAAAGCATAATATAATAAGTTCATGGCTTTGGCATTTAATTCACCCATCTTCATGTCATTTTCGTCCCAATCCTCTTCAGGTTTAGGAATGTCCACTCCATCAATTTTAATCATGGGAATATAAGGACCCTTTAGAATGACCTTCCATAATTGAAAATCAACTGCTTGAATATAGATCTTCATTCTAGCTTTCCAATATGCATAATATGTGCTAGTGAAGAGTGGAGGTCTATTAGTTGATTGGCCTTCCACCAAGGATGTACTCAATGGATGAGCCATCAATCTTTACTCTAAGATAATCAGAGACTCTACTCTGATACCAGTTATTGTCCAGGTGGCTATCTAAGATGGGGGTGAATTGGGACTTTTGAAAATTTAAAGCAAATAATGTGCAATTCAAAGTCTTTTGCTAGTGGTAGGTGCTGTGATAGAGTTATAAAATGCAGAAGCTAAAAGGAGTCATGTAAGCACAACACAAACACACCAAATTTATAGTGGTTCGGAGCAACCCAGCTCCTACATCCACTATCTAAGATACCACTTGGGATTTCCACTATATTCATACCCGAATACAGTAGGATTGTTTTACAGGATCACAATCCAAAACCTCTACACTTTGGTTTTATGGGATCACCAAAGAAAACCCAACACCCTTTGGTTTTAACAGGCTCACTAAAGAAAACTAACTTGGTTTACGAGGATCACCAAGAACCTAACACTTGGTTTTTATCAAGGCTCACCAAGAACTTATTTGGTTTTTCAACCGAGCTCACCAATAACCCAACAATTCAAAAAATTGAATTGAAAGAAATGCAACAATAATGACAAACTCAATTTGTCGGATAGTTGCCGGTGCAGCTTGTTGGAAGTCCACTTGAATGCACTTGAATAGGCTTTAATTACTTCAGTGGCATCTTCCCAAAGTTGCTTCAAGCTTCAGATTGGAGTTGGTGAAGACTTGAAAGATTGATTTGAATGCTCTTGTGCTCTTTTGCTGTTGGTTGGTAGGATATTCAATGAAGCTCTCTTTTCTTTGAAGAACTCTCTAATTCATTGCTTCAAGGAAGTTCAAATCCTTCAAATTTAAAGTTTTCTATCATCCCAAGGAAGTTCTAACCATTGTAGACCATTGGAGAATGATTTGTGACCATTGGAGCACCATTTAGCATTCAAAAACAATTTCTAGAACTATTCGTTAGATACCTGGAAACAACGTTCGAGTCGACTCGGATTCCTTCGAGTCGGCTCGGATCCTTCGAGTTGATAGGTCAAGTCACCAAATCTTCAATGCAGTTGCCTTTTTGTCTTAGGGCACAAAACATCACTCTGAACAAATCGGCTCTTGATAGCTCAGGTCGGCTCTTCTTCTCAGGTTCGAAAAACCTCACTCTGGAAGAGCTAGCTCAGTGCAGTTCGGGTCGGTTCGCTTTCTCAGGCTTTCAATATTAGGTCTGGCAGAGTCAGCTCTTTCTTGTTTGGGTCGGCTCGCCTGGCTGTTCTCAGAAATCTTTAGAAATTGGACTCTGGAGGAGTCGGCTCGGACTGATTCCAGTCGACTTGGATTCACTGGAGTCGGATCGCTTTCCATCGAGTTGGCTCAGATTGCTGCATTCCAGAATCCTTGCTGCGTGCTAGTAAGTAGAGTCGGCTCTTCTTCATGTGGGGTTGGCTCGAGTGTCTTCTTCAGGATTTTTACATTTGAACTTAAAGAAAAACTCTTACCAACACTTTACATTCTCAAACAAACCAACTCAAAATAAATTTCATGGTGCACACACACATAGAAGTAACCCTTTTAACATGATTTTTTCTTAGCTTTTTTATTGGGTTCTTCTTTACAAAAACACATTACAACACAACTCAAACAAGAAAACAGAAGTGTAGGAGTTGAAGATTGAACATTTAATTCATCCTACAAAAACTTGTCAAACACTTGAAGAGTTGTCAGAAATAAATATACATGCTCCAATGTTTGGTTATCATCAAAATCACTTATGGGGTCAACATATAGGATGCCTCTCCCAAATCCTTCATGGAAAACTGCTTTGATAGCTAAGACTTGATCGATTACAACATTGGGATATCATTCCCAATGATGCGTATGTCATCGATATACAAAACCAAGAAAACAAGGGCACTCCCACTTGTCTTCTTGTACACATTTAGTTCATCCACATTCTTGATAAAACCAAACTCCTTGATTGTTTCATCAAAGCGGATGTTCCACTCCTCGATGCTTGCTTTAGTCCATAAATGGACTTCCTTAGCTTGCATACTTGGTTTGGTCTCCCATTTGAGACAAAACCCTCTGGCTGTGTCATATATACATCTATCTCAAGATTTTCATTAAAAAAAGTAATCTTTACGTCCATCTGCTAGATTTCATAATCATGGTATGCTGCTAGAGCAAGCAATATCCGAATGGACTTGAGCATGGCTACTGGTGAAAAGGTTTCATCATAGTCAATGCCATGCTTTTGTCTAAAACCTTTTGCCACTAGCCTGGCCTTGTAGGTCTCTACTTGACCATCTGCTTTTATCTTCTTCTTGAAGATCCATTTACACCCTATTGGATTAATTCCTTCAAGTGGATCTACCAAGGTCCAAATCTAATTGGAATACATGGAGACAATTTTAGACTTCATGGAATTTAGCGATTTGTCGAAGTCTTTACTCTCGCAGCTTCCGTATAGGTCACAGGATCATCATCCTATATGTTACTAGCATCACTTTCATTCCTAATGATGAAGCCATATCTGAGAGGTGCACTTTGCACTCTCTCTAACCTACGGAGAGGAGGTGTATGTTGTGGTTGTCCTGAACCTTAGGAACATCTGGTTGAGGAATTACTTCAGGGTAGGTTGAACTTCTTCAAGTTCAAAAATCCTCTCATTGCCCTTTTCTTCGATAAACTCCTTTACCAAGAATGTGGCATGCCTACTGACAAAGACCTTTTGCTCAGTAGGATGGTAGAAAAGGCAACCCATACCATCTTTAGGATATCCTACAAACCTGCACTTGTCAGCCTAGCACTTAGCTTATGTCCAAAAATATTCCTGACATAAGCAGGGCAACTCCAAATCTTAAAATATTTAAGACTTGGCCTTTTCTCATTCTATAATTCATATGGAGTGCTTTAATAGCCTTTGATGGCACTCTGTTTAGTATGTGGGTAGCAGTCTCTAGGGCATAACCCTGAAGGATACTGGATGATCTATGAAGCACATCATGGACCGTACCACGTCCAACAAGGTTCGATTCCTCCTTTCTGCTATACCATTTAATTGTGGCATATATGGAGGGGTACATTCAAAAAGAATTCCTTTGTCTTTTAGATGATCAAGAAATTCACTAGACAAGTATTTTCTTCCTCTATCAGATCGAAGGATTTTAATACTATGCCTAGTTTGTTTCTCAACCATACTTTGATACTCTTTGAATTTTTCAAAGGCTTCAGACTTGTATTTCATAAGATACACATATCCAAACCTTGATAAATCATCAGTAAAATTGATGAAATAAGAGTATCCTCCTCTGGCTTGGGTTGTCATAGGACGACATACATCTATGTGTGTTAGGCCTAACAACTCAGTTACCCTATCTCCATGTCCAGTGAATGGAGATTTTGTTATTTTACCCATGAGATAGGACTTACAAGTTTCTAATGATTCATGATCAAAAGGTTCAAAGAAATTTTTTTTGTACAACTTGTTTATCCTAGACTCACTAATATGACCCAAATGGCAATGCCAGAGATATGTGACATTTATATCATCTCTCTTTCTCTTCTTATTTTCAACAAGCATAACTTCATCATTAAGTGATAGAATCAAAAGACCAATAACAAATGTACCACAACCAAAGAACATCTTCGAAAAGAAGATCAAGCACCCATGGCTCGAAATATTTATTTTATAACCTTGTTTCAACAACAAAGGTATAGAAATAATATTCTTTATAATGTTGGGTACATAGTAACAATCTTTTAATTCAAGAATATTGCTCGATGGCAATAACATCAGATAGGTGCCAATAGCTTCAGCATGAATGGGATCACCACTCATGCCTCAAGCTTCTGGATCTCTATAACCCCTGCAATGACTTACAAATATGAGACCCACATGCGATATCCAATATCCATGTATCAGATGCTGAAGAACTTAATGATAAGTTTGTTTGTATCATATACAAACTTTTTGATGCATCACCAACATCCTGCTTCTGACTTGCAAGATATAACTTGCAATTCTTCTTCCAGTGCCCTTTCTTTCCATAGTGATAGCAGGTTCTATCAATAGAGGGCTTCCTTGCCTTTTTCTTTTTTTGGAAGCTACTCTTAGGGTTCCTTTTTCTCTTTGAACCCTTCTTAGTAGCATCCTCTCCTACCAGATTTAGGTCGAAAGTATCAAGGATATAGGTAATTTTTTTCTGAGCTAATATAATTCTCAGGTTCCTTAACCAATCCACATAATTTGGATTGGTCAACTTATTGGCATCCAAGATGCCCTGTAGTGAAAGAGTAGAAGCCATAATGTAATAATCTACAGTAAGTAAAGAACAACTATAAGCAGACCACTCATGATGATATTCATAATTAGATAAGGACATTTGCATCTAATTGTGTCTCCTACTATTTTCTATTGAATACCATAACTCTCAACTATGGCAAGCGAAAAACCCTTCCAGGGCTTCCTTAGTGGGGTTGAGATCCCAATTCCTTATAAATGCCTTGTGTGTATGCAACAAACACTTATAAGTTCAAGGGTAGGAAATGACCCTTTCCAATTGCATCCCTTGCAATTCTCAATTTAACTTTTGCCTCTAAGATACTTATAGCCTTGTATGTGCACAACAAACCATAATGTCTTAGTTTAGTCGGACCCTTCATTTCCATATAGCCAAGATTAAATAATGTTGCCCTTGTGTGTACACAACAAAGCAATATTATCCATCATGCTATAAAGCACTAGGTGCACCAAGACAAATTTTATACCAAACGCTAGAGCAGGCCTTGTGTGTATGCAACAAACCTACTATAGTGTTGACAAAAATTTGGCTTAGCATGAAGGAAGGCAATGTGTAGTGTGCTTAATCACTTAGCATTTCCAATTTAGGATTTAGATATAACCAAATTAGCCAGGTAAGTGGAAGTGATGAGGGGGTCCCCACGTTGCTTTCTTTAGATACCAATTAAATTGGCCAGGTAAGTCAATGGAACCAATTAAAAACCTCATTCCCTTTACCTTCCTAGAACCACTTGCCTAGACACCAATTGGTTGATCATACCCTAATTAGATTTGCATCATGAATAACTTACACTATGACTAAATATGATTTTTATGAGGGCTTTGATGGTCTCTAACACATCCTAATACAGACTTAATCATGTCAACCTAACATTCATGACATCATAAAACCTAACATTCATGGCATCATAATGTATTCATAACCATACACATATGACATGAAATTCATTCCATCATTCGAGCATATTAACCCTAATATGCATACCATATGCATGATTGTAATATGAATCCATTCACCTTACTTGTTCATAGGATATGGCCACAGCGACACCCCTACACGTCATAGGAGATCCTATTGAATAGGAAAAGAGGGCCATGAAACCCTAATTAACTCCTATGACCGGACGGCCATGGTGACTAACCCAATTCGAAGCAATTACTAGGATATAACATATTTCAAATATGTGATTGAATTAATCATGCATAGAATCATATAATTATTCAATAGCATGCACTATACTTGATAATATGCACTGTCATATAAGCTTTCAATAGTATGCATCGGTGCGGGCCAGACTCAGAAAGAAAAAAAAGAACTTCAGGGCTCCATCTGGATCTTTGATTGACCTGCCCAAAGAATTAGGTTTTCTGGTTTTGTAATAAGGGTTGACTTGGTCAACTCAATTTTTTGAGTCTGTATTTCCCTACAATTTAAATTTTGTTGAGTCATGTTGACTCAGTACAAGTCCTAGTAAGTGGTCTAGTTCTTCTCCAGGGTGCCCATTTTCTCCCAAGCCCAAGCAAGTGGGCGCCACACTCCCAGCCCCCCCCAGAGTCCAGGAGCGCTAATGAGGAATGTGATACTTGCCTTTGGAGTTGCAGGCGGATTACAGTCAGCCTACAGAAAATACAGCAAGCAAAACAGAACGTGCCCAATGCAAATTCATAAATGAATATAAGAAGTCCTTTGGCTTTCTTTTTCACAGGTCAATCACAATGGCACCCCAACACGCCTTAGGAGATCCCTGTGGAATGGGAACAGAGGTGTTAAAACCCTACTTTCTCCTAAGACCGGACGGCCTGGTAACACCCCCGATCCAAGTACTTCAATGACTTAATGCTATGCAATCAGGAACTTATTCTACCATGCTCTGATACCAGAATGGTGTGGTATGCATGATGAGGATGCAATCATGTGACTCTAAAGGAATTAACCAAAATTTAACTAGCAATTCCTACTTGCATATGAGTGATTCAACATATAAGATCAAGGAGATCTAAATAAGAAACCCTAAATGCTTATACTTAAACCCTAGGAGGACTATCAAAATATTAAGAAATAGGACAAATTAGAATTCGCACACAAGTCAAGCTAGCCTATTTAATGATCCCGATCTTAAAAGACTAGGAGTTCAAGCATTGAAATCTCAAGCACAAGGGATTCGCTCTTAAGGTTCTCAAATGAAAGATCATACCACATAAGATGGCCATCTAACTTTCTGGTTTGTAGCAAGTAATCCTTCCTCCTGGATCTGGAACCTAGAGAACCCTGCACAAAGAAAACCAAGATGATTAGAAGCTTAATTAGAAATGAGAAGATTGATGGAACTCAAAAGGAGAGTTTTGTTGGAAATGATCCTTGGTGCCATGGTGGAAGCTTGTGTTGGTGCTGATCTTCTTCTTGTGAGGATGTCCTTAATTCGCCTTGAAGGAAGAGGATTGCTTGGAAGATGAAGAGTAAAAGAGAAGGATTAGGGAGAAGAAATGATAGAGGAGAGAAGGTTCACTTAGGCACAAAGATCCACATAGGCACATAGAAACACATAGAGAATTTCTGAAAAAATTGTATTCAATCATCAATTCCTCTTTACAAGGGGCGTCCAAGGCTTTAAATAAAGCCTCACAAATTTTGAAATTTCAAATCCCCAAACAAGTGAGATAATATAAGGGGAGAGGGCTGATTTTCTTGCTTGAAATCCTCCTTGGCCAACTTCCTTGAATTTGAACTTGGGATGGCGCCCTCTTGTGGTGAGGTGGCATGTGAGGTGGCATGTGGTCCCCTCTTGACGTGGCATGTGGTCCCAAGTTGAGGTGGTGCAAGAAATGTGGCATGTGGTCCCAATTGAGTTGGCTTTGGTCTTGATTTGGGGTTACATTGTGAGTCTTCTTTTGGCTTGATGCTAGTTGACCCTTTGGATTGGACTAAGACTAGACCCGACATGGACTCGACTTACATGATTATTTTGGACTCAAAAGAAAGATACAGGACCCAACATGGACTCGACTTACATGATTCTTTTGGACTCAAAATAAAGAAAGGTTACCAGACTCTCTATGATACAGCACGAAAGCTCTGATACCAAAAATGATGCAGAACAAAGAACAAAGAAGCGATGCGGAAGTAAATTAAGATTAACTAATTTTTTTTTTTTGTTTTTATATGTTTGTAGAAGTTGGCTTCAAATCAAAGAAAGTTAACCTAACATTGAAAGATACTAATATGATAATTGAAAGCACAATTTTAAGGAAACTAAATTATCAGAGTAGTTCAGAAGCAATGGATCGCTGGGGTAGAGAAACTCCCAGACCTAGGGTTTCACTCCGAACTTTCAGCAGAACAAATAAAAGAAGAGATGGTTTACCTAACCAGACAATGATCTTCACAGATTTTGGTGGAAGAACTCTCCCGAGCAGATTATTGGATCTTCGGATTCAGATTTTCTTCGCAATGGATCCTCCAGTACTGGTCCTTTGGCGGGTTGGCTTCTCCTGAACTCAAGATCTGGAAGAGAAGAAAAATAATTGATGGAATCAGAGAGTCAAGGGAAGAATTTACCAGGTTGATGAACTTGAAGATTGAAATTGCTGAAAACTGGATTCTCCTGGAAGCTGATGTGATTTTCCTTGGAACTTGCTCTGGATCTGAAGTAGCCAGACTGGATCTGGATGAAGGTGGACGGCCTGGACTTGTAGAGAGAGAGAGGCCGTGGGAGATGGATGGATCTAGGGTTTGATGGATTGAAAATAATGAAGGGTGGCTAGGGTTTTGGGATTTCAAGTGGCTAACCTAGGATTTTGGATAAAGATGGAGATCTCTCACCTCCTCAAGGCTCCAATGGAACCCGGATTACCCCCTCACGGAGCTCAACACTTAGAATAGTGCGGAAGAAGAGAAACCTAGGTCACTCAACACAAGAGAGTAGCAAAAAAATATTTTCTTCATTTTTTTTTTCAAAGTTACAAAGAGAGGTCTATTATATAGACCTAAAATTTTCTTCTAGCTTGTACAAATTCCATGTGGGACTAAACTCTTCCAACCTCTAGATTAGGTAGAAACCCCCTCTCTTGGTCGACCAAGACTTCAAAAAAAATTGGGACGGCCATAAGGAATTTTTTTTTGGAATTTTTATGGCGCCTCCTTTGGAGTTGGATTTGGATTTGGAGTCCTCCTCTTCTTATGGCATTTCTTCTTTTCTTCCACTCCAAGTTAAGCTCTTTGATTTTGATTTGAACTTCAATTGGATGTCCTTCTTTGATTTCTTCTCCAAGAGAAGTTTTCTTCCTTCTTTGCTTAGGTAAAATAGGCAGGTATGGGCGCCTCCTTTAAATTAGCTTCCAATTTGATTTTTTCTCTTTTGGGTGTGGGGACCATGACACTGGGATGCCTCTGTGGCGCCTCCTGGACTCTGGCGTGTGCTCGAGTGTGGCTGGGCGTGTGGCTTGGAGTGTGGCCTCCACTTGCTTGAACCTTGATTTGATTGGAAGACAAATGTGGCACCATTTTGGACCAAATTGAAACCACATCGGGACTTGCACCGAGTCAACATGACTCAACAAAATTTAAATGGTGACTCAAGAAATAAATAAAAATAAATAACTGGTTGACCAGGTCAACCTTTATTACAAACCCTAATTTCTCGGGCAATGTCAATCAGAGATCCAGATGGAGCTCTGAAGTCTTCTTCTGTCTGGTGCCCGCACCAATTCTCCCGGGGTGGGAGGAACTCGACCCTGTCGAGTAAGGCTCAAGTTGGCTCTGGTATCTCTCCAAGAAGTCTGGGTCCATTCTTGTATTCTTCTTCTCTCTCGGGAGATCCAAGAGTCATCAGAATCTGGCCTTCCTTGCCAGCGGACCAGGTACCTTTGGTATCCTCGATTACGAGTAGAGATAACCTGATCATCCAGGATCTTTTCAATCTGCTCTTTCCCCACAGGCCAGTTTGTTGGTGGACACACAGGGTCAGGATCACTCTCAATGATTGGGTTAGGCTCAAAAGGCTCACTAGGAATCACAGCTGGCTCCCTGTACTCTACTAAGTCTGTAATGTTGAAAGTAGAGCTAATGCCTAGTTCTGGAGGCAACTCGAGCACATAGGCATTGGATCCTACTCTCTTTACCACTCTAAATGGTCCAGCTCCTCTAGCATGTAACTTTCTAACGGTTCCAGGAGGAAACCGTTCAGGCCTTAACCTAATCATCACATAGTCTCCCTCAACAAAAGATTTGACTCGCCTTTGAGTATCAGCCAACTTCTTATAAGTTTCATTACTTAAATTTATTTTGGCATGAATTTCTTTATGCAGTCTTTTACATGCTGTGCAAAATTCTCAGCAGACTCGGAGACTCGAGTGTGGACAGGTAAAGGGACTAGGTCAAGAGGTGTGTGAGGTTTGTACCCATGTACAATTTCAAATGGACTCTTACCCGTAGACCTATTGACCGAGTCTTGTACGCAATTTTAGTCCTGGACAAAATACAAATCCCAATTCCTGGTGCTCTCATCAAACCAAAATCTGAGCCAAAGCCTAGTAAGGGTCAAGAAAAAACTAAACTAGACTGACGACGCATTCCTAAAGAATGGACTTTATTCCAAAGGAACCCTAGGTCTAAACCTAACAAACTAGGCTCTCTAGGTTTGACCTTGGGTCGGAGGAGGGCATGCAGAGCATGAAAACTTATCATGGGTGCCTAGTAGGTGCCATAAGGTCTTCCAGAAGTAGGTGGCAACCTAGTTTCCGCCACGTGGTTCACTCTAAAGACTTCGACAAAGTAAACTTGGGTGGTGTAAGAGGCATTGGAAGTCCTAGAGAAAGGAGGAAATATGAGGTGGAGTCACGAATTACCTGCTGACTAAAGTGGTGACCTGAAGGTTTGAATGGTGATCTATGAGTGTCAACTGGTCATCCTTTCGAAAGGAAAAGTTTGCTACTCCCAGGAATGGATCAAGAGATGGTTCGGGAAGCAGCCTAGGACATTGATTGCAATAGTTAAAGTTTGTTCTCTAAGCAAATAATGATCCATTTTCTTAAGAACTGGATTGAAGAATGATTCATGGAAGGGCCTATGGATGATGACCTCAAGACTTGAAATTTGACCTATGGGTGTCGAAAGGTCTACTCTATAGAAGGTAGGTCAGTCATGCAAAGGAAGGGGTCTGGGGCCATAATGAGGACTTCTACAGGACTGGGTTGAACCATCCGCTCAAGACACGGATGTTCAACTGAGATTACGGGAGAGACCTTAGTGGCTGGCATGGGACAAGGTCCAATTGTAAGAAGCTTGATTCAGTCATCCTAGGATGGATCTACCATAGGTGGGCAAACTTAAACAGTTCAGTGCAAAGATCTTCAATTGGTACTTGGGGAATGACTGTCATTAGAGGGTACGAACTGATAGCTCGGGCTAACACTATGAGTTCTTCCTGGGGTATTTGACTAAAGGAACCTGATTCTCACAAATCTCTTGAATTTCTGAACTAGGTCCTACCACTTGGTTGCTCTCCAAGGTCTCCTCAGGTAAGGACCAATAGTATCGATGTCACATTCTTCAAGTTCTTCCCCCTCATATTCATCAACTAGACTCAGCCAGCATCATATACTTCCTCGATGCCATCTTCATGGGTTTCGGGTCAGTGGTAATCCGGTCAACTGATTCGAGGCTTGTCATACCTAACCTTTCTTCCTCATTGGTAGGCTTGGGTTCTCCCTCATTAATGTCATCCTTAGGATTCTTACCACTTAGCTGTGGCACAAGCCAGTCCTATGCATGGGCACTGACTAGATTTATGGCCTCTTTCTCCACAAAACAAACATTCTTGCGATATAGGAACCTGGGTCACACTGGGTTTTCAAGCTAGTAGAGACCTTACTTGGGCATGGGTGTGGATCTAAATGGTTTGATCTAGAAGACTTGGGTTGTTGAGTGACTGGTCTAGAATTTGTAAGGACCTCTCATAGACACGATCCCACCTATATATCATGGTTAGCTTCCTAAGGTTATGCTCGGGATCACGGTATAAGGTCCTCCTAGGCTCCTGGTATGGATGAGGTTGGGGCCTATTAAATTTTGGATCAGGGATCCATTTTGATGTCTACCGTTTCTCAAGGACTTGGACTTGATCCCTAAGCTGGGTAAAATTCTCATGGACTTGTTCTTTACACTGGTAACAGTAGCAGTCAAATCCTGGCTTAACTTGTTCATGCTCTCAGTAAGAGCTCTAACCATGGCCTCTAAATCAGGTTGGGTTTGACCAGGTTGATATGGCACTCCGTTTCTGGTAGACAAGATGATTCAAGCAAGCACACAAATGAGACTAGACTAATCAACTACTGGATCACTAGACCTAGAGTCCAAACTAGATGCCCAATCAGAGTGGCAAGCTAGCCTGTAGTAACTCAGGACTCAGCCAGGCAGGTGTAAGGGGAGTGTTAGGTCCCTGATTGCCAATCCTAGACACCAATCAGTGATTGGCCAGGTAGCGGACCAGCACATAAGCCCTTCGGGAATGGATCCCTGAACCACCGTTCTAGACACTGAGTGCTAAGCACACATAGAATAACTCGGCAAACTGACTCAACACTAGCTAGACCCGACCAATTGGTGTCCCTAGCCCACTAGGGCAAATTAGGTCTAACTGATTTTAAATTAGGTCTAGGTTCGAATGATTGGATGGTGGTTTGGGCTAAGGAGAGCTAATCAACTCCTCCCCTTATCTTAGATGCTCAATTGCCTTAAGCAAATTATGAGATGATCACTCCATAAAGAATTGAATTGCAGAACACAAAAAACAGAGTTGCTGTATTTTAATTCTCAAAATTTTACCGAAACCAATAAATCACAGAAAAATTATGAAAAATAGGTTCAATTATACTAGTTTCAACGAAGCAAAAATCATGCAATTCGGAGTTTTATGCAGGGAGAAATAATTCAGACAACAGGGCAATTACGGGCTGCAACTAAATTGTCTTCCCCGTTTATAATCCCTGCTACGAAGTTATAACCCAATGGATCCCCTACACGCCCTAGGAACACCCCGTGGAATGGAAGGAGGAGGCTTGCATCTCGCTTAGTTCCTAGACCATCCTGGGGAGTCTACTTCGAGCAGACAAAATAAAAAGAGAAAACAATCAAACACAAGCAAGGCAAATCAGAAACCCTAGACTGGGCTCTGATACCAAAAATGATACAGCACGAAAGCTCTGATACCAAAAATGATGCAGAACAAAGACAAAGAAGCGTATGCGGAAGTAAAATTAAGATTAACTAATTTTTTTTTTTGTTTTTATATGTTTGTAGAAGTTGGCTTCAAATCAAAGAAAAGTTAACCTAACATTGAAAGATACTAATATGATAATTGAAAGCACAATTTTAAGGAAACTAAATTATCAGAGTAGTTCAGAAGCAATGGATCGCTGGGGGTTGAGAAACTCCCAGACCTAGGGTTTCGCTCCGAACTTTCAGCAGAACAGAAATAAAGAGAAGAGATGGTTTACCTAACCAGACAATGATCTTCACAGATTTTGGTGGGAACTCTCCCGAGCAGATTGTTGGATCTTCGGATTCAGATTTCTTCGCAATGGATCCTCCAGTACTGGTCCTTTGGCGGGTTGGCTTCTCCTGAACTCAAGATCTGGAAGAGAAGAAAAACAATTGATGGAATCAGAGAGTCAAGGGAAGAATTTACCAGGTTGATGAACTTGAAGATTGAAATTGCTGAAAACTGGATTCTCCTGGAAGCTGATGTGATTTTCCTTGGAACTTGCTCTGGATCTGAAGTAGCCGGACTGATCTGGATGAAGGTGGACGGCCTGGACTTGTAGAGAGAGAGGAGGCCGTGGGAGATGGATGGATCTAGGGTTTGATGGATTGAAATAATGATGGGTGGCTAGGTTTTGGGATTTCAAGTGGCTAACCTAGGTTTTGGATAAAGATGGAGATCTCTCACCTCCTCAAGGCTCCAATGGAACCCGGATTACCCCCTCACGGAGCTCAACACTTAGAATAGTGTGGAAGAAGAGAAACCTAGGTCACTCAACACAAGAGAGTAGCAAAAAAATAATTTTCTTCATTTTTTTTTTCAAAGTTACAAAGAGAGGTCTATTATATAGACCTAAAATTTTCTTCTAGCTTGTACAAATTCTCATGTGGGACTAAACTCTTCCAACCTCTAGATTAGGTAGAAAACCCCCTCTCTTGGTCGACCAAGACTTCAAAAAAAATTGGGACGGCCATAAAGGAATTTTTTTTTTGAATTTTTATGGCGCCTCCTTTGGAGTTGGATTTGGATTTGGAGTCCTCCTCTTCTTATGGCATTTCTTCTTTTCTTCCACTCCAAGTTAAGCTCTTTGATTTTGATTTGAACTTCAATTGGATTCCTTCTTTGATTTCTTCTCCAAGAGAAGTTTTCCTTCCTTCTTTGCTTAGGTAAAATAGGCAGGTATGGCGCCTCCTTTAAATTAGCTTCCAATTTGATTTTTTCTTCTTTGAGTGTGGGGACCATGACACTGGGATGCCTCTGTGGTGCCTCCTGGACTCTGGCGTGTGCTCGGAGTGTGGCTGGGCGTGTGCTTGGAGTGTGGCCTCCACTTGCTTGAACCTTGATTTGATTGGAAGACAAATGTGGCACCATTTTGGACCAAATTGAAACCACATCGGGACTTGCACCGAGTCAACATGACTCAACAAAATTTAAATGGTGACTCAAGAAATAAATAAAAATAAATAAACTGGTTGACCAGGTCACCTTTATTACAACCCTAATTTCTCGGGCAATGTCAATCAGAGATCCAGATGGAGCTCTGAAGTCTTCTTCTGAGTCTGGTGCCCGCACCACTCTAGTCCAACCATAAAGATTCGGAATGGGCTTGAATTGGTTGAAGTCTCTTTCTGATTCTGGTGCCCGCACCATTTATCCCCGGGTGGGAGGAACTCGACCCTGTCGAGTGATATAGTTTCTAATATATCCGGGTTGATTTGTTGTAGGTCCTCTTTGGTGATCCAGGAATCTTCAGATTCAGGACGTCCTTGCCATCGAACCAGATAGCGTTGGTAGCCCTTATTTCTAGTAGTGATGATCTGGTCATTCAAGATCCTTTCAATTCTTTCCTTTCACTCAGGAATATTTGGTGGTGGACACTCAATTGGCATTTCACTCTCAAGAGAAGTGTTAGGACCAAAAGGTTCATCTGGTATCAATGCAGGTTCCTTGTATTCTTTCAGATCGGAAACATTAAATGTAGAACTAATGCCATAACTAGGTGGTAAGTCTACTACATAAGCATTAGGTCCAATTTTCTTTATTATTTTGAAGGGTCCGGCTCCCCGGGCATGGAGTTTCTTCATAGTTCCCGGGGAAACCTTTCTGGTTTAAGCCTAATCATTACAGAGTCTCCTTCATTAAATTCCTTAACCGTTTATGTGAATTAGCCATATGCCTATAGAGTTCATTGCTTGTTTGAATCTTCTGACTAATCTCCTTATGCAACCCTTAACATGCTGTGCATATGACTCAGCAGACTCAGATATTCGTGTATGTACTGGTAATGGAATTAGGTCTAAAGGTTTCCTAGGTCTGTATCCATGGACCACTTCGAATGGACTTTTCCCAAGACCTATTAATCGAACTGTTGTAGGCAAATTCAGCGCGAGGAAGTAGTAAGTCCCAGTTTCCTAGGTTGTCGCCGACTAAACATCTTAAGAGATTTTCCTAAGCTTCGGTTTACTACTTCAGTTTGGCCATCGGTTTGAGGATGATAGGCCGTAGAGAATTTCAGCTTAGTACCTAACATGTGCCAGAGGGTTTTCCAGAAGTAGCTAGTGAACTTGACATCTCTATCTGACACAATAGTCTTGGGTAAACCATGAAGCTTAACCACCTGATCTAAGAAAAGCTTGGCCACTTTCGAAGCGTCTAAAGTTTGAGAACACGGATGAAGTGCGCCATTTTGGAGAAACGATCGACAACCACAAAAACAGAGTCATGTTTCCTAGAAGTTTTAGGTAGACCTACCACAAATCCATACTGATATCTTGCCATGGACCATCAGGGACAGGTAAGGGCATGTACAGACCGGTGTTCTGTCTTTGCTATTTTGCAACAGCACAGGTCCGACACTGAGCTACGATCTGGGCAACGTTCTTTTTAAGACCAGGCCAAAAAAATTGTTCTTCCATTGCTAGGATGGTTTTGTTCCTGCCAAATGTCCTGCTAAACCTCTAGCATGGACTTCCCAGATCAGAAATTCCCTAACAGAGGTCTTGGGAATACATAACTGATTTCCTTTGAAAAGGTATCCATCTAACAGTGTATAATCACTAGGCTCACTAGATGGTCTTTGTTGGAGGGATTGATAGATGTGACCAAAATCAGGACATGTGGATATTCATCTTTCAATCTATCGAACCCTACTACTTCAGTGCTCACAGAGGTTAACAACATAGAACGGCGGCTCAACGCATCAGCAACCCTATTTTCAGTACCGGCACGATGTTTCAAAATGAACGTGTAAGCTTGTATGAATTCTACCCATTTCCCATGCCTAGGATTTAATTTCTTTTAAGAACTAAGGAACCTAAGAGCTTCGTGATCAGAGAACAGGACAAACTCGTGGGGTAGAAGATAATGCCTCCAAATCGTAGAGCTTGAACTACAGCATACAGTTCCTTATCATACGTGGAATACCTTAGTCTCTCGTCATTTAACTTTTCACTGAAGTATGCTACTGGGTGATTCTCTTGACTCAAAACACCTCCAATTCCAACCCCAGAAGCATCACAAGCAACCTCAAACACCTTGGTAAAATCGGGTAACCTTAAGATAGGTGCTTGTGTCATTTTCTCCTTAATTGTTAGGAAGGCCTTACCTGCTGGTTTAGTCCACTCGAAATTTCCTTCCTAATACAATTAGTGATTGGAGCCACTATCATACTGAACCCTCTAATGAATCTCCTATAGAAGGTGGCTAAACCGTGGAAACTACGGACATCATGGATATTCTTGGGTACAAGCCACTCTACTATTGACTTAATTTTCGCAGGGTCAGCGGACACCCCTTCAGATGTGACTACGAATCCTAGAAAGATAACTCTATTTGTCAGGAAATCACACTTCTTGATATTGGCATAGAGACTATCTTTTCTCAGGACTTGATAAACTTGCTTCAGGTGGGTAAGTGGTCTGCCTTTGTTTTGCTATATATAAGTATATCATCAAAATAGACCACTACAAATCTTTCGATAAAAACCTTTAACACCTGATTCATTATTCTCATAAAAGTGCTGGGTGCATTGGACAGACCGAACGGCATGACTAACCACTCATATAATCCATCTTTAGTCTTAAAAGCGGTCTTCCATTCGTCTCCAGGCCTAACCCTAACCTGGTGATAGCCACTTTTTAGGTCTATCTTGGAAAAAATTGTCGATCTAGCTATCATATCTAACTTGTCGTCTAATCTTGGGATTGGGAATCTATACTTATAGTGATCTTATTAATGGCATGGCTATCGATACACATCCTCCAGGTGCCATCTTTTTTAGGGGTCAGCAGAGCAGGGACTGCACATGGACTTAAGCTTTCCTTAAAAACCCCTTCCTAAGAAGTTCACCCACTTGCCTTAGCAGTTCCTGGTGTTCAGTTGGTTCATCCTATAGTGAGGCAAATTAGGTAAAGTCGCTCCAGGGATTAAATCTATTGCGTGTTGTATGTCTCTTAAAGGTGGGAGGTTATCGGGGAGATCTTCTGGAAACACATCCTCAAATTCTTTCAATAATTGGACCACCTCTTGAGGGTGTTCTACAGGGCTGTGGTCCTTAATTTCCTTAGCAGCTACTACCCAAAAAGTGCTCCTTCCATGATATCTTGTTCTAATTCATTTGCACCTATTAAATTTAATCCAGTCTTCTTATCTTTCAAGCTGCTAGCTCCTCTCTTGACATTATCCTTAGGTTCGGTTGGATGAATGACAATTTTCTTGCCATTGAAATTGAAAGCACAGGAGTTTGATCGACCAAGATGGTCACATCATGATCAAACAGCCATGGCCTGCCTAAGATGACGCTACTTACCCCCATAGGAAGCACATCACACCAGATCTTTTCCTGATAGGATTGAAGCTGGACTTGAACCTGACATCTTGACTTGATTGGTATAGAAGTGGAATCGATCCATGACACCTTATATGGATCGGGATGTGGTACAACGGGTAATCCTAGACTTTTGGCTGCGTTAGTGGAAATAGCATTGACACAGCTTCCACTATCGATGATGATCTTACAGACCTTTTCTCCTATCCTAACAAATGTGTGTAGGATGCTAGTTCTACGCTAGTCTTCTTGCTCCTTGGTCTGTGTCATGATACGTCTCACAACTCCTAGCAAATCTGATGAGTCTATGTTCTCTTCATCTCCTTCATACTCATCAGCCAAGCAATCCCCTGCTTCATAAACCTCCTCTTCATCATTCTCCAGGGGTTCTGATTCACCTTCTTCTGCCTCCCCTATATGTAAAGCTCTAGAGGGACATTGGCTCACGAAATGACCTGGTTTACGACACTTATAGCAGACTCACTCCCTCTCACCTCGAACTTCAGGGCTCTTTCCTTTGTCTTCTCTAGGAATTGGGGGAATGGCAGGGTTGTGCCTAGGGGTTGGATTCGAGCTGAATCTTGGTCTATTGGTTGTACCAGGGACTGAACTAGGCTGCTAACAGGAGGGTTAAACCTATAGGTTCAGGTCGTCTAAAGTAGCTCACCTTTGAAACCTCTCATAGTTCGTGGCAACTTGGTATGCCTGATCTAAATCATGGACTTCCCTTAAAAATAGTTTCCTTTTATATCATCATTAACCTTGATCTAAACCTTGATAAAGTGGCTGCTTCAGACTCGACTACGTTGCATCGCATCACAAACTCATCAAATTTAGCAACGTATGCAAAAACGATTGTTACCTGTGTCAATCGTTGCCACTGATCTAATAACTTTGCTGATAAGACATAGGCAGATATTTCTCTCTAAGTTTCCTCTTCATATCTCTCTATGTTGCTATAGGTAAATCTCCCATTTGCCTTGATATGCGTTCCACGTTTCCCCAATAAACCGAGCCTGACGAACTAGTCTGATTTTGGCAAACTTAAATCTTCTCTCTTCAGACATATCATACCAGTCAAAATACTGGTCCATGTCAGCCTCCCAGTCTGTGTACACCTTAGGATCTAAGTTTCCCTCAAAGGTTGGTGCATCTAGATGGATGTTCCTTAGGGCCCGATCATCCTGATCAAAAGTATCATAGTGAGGCCTTCTAGGAGGTGGCTCTGGAGTATGATCAACATAATCCTGATGCGGGTCTTTGAATTGGGTCAGGTGTGTGTTGTTGCGTTGGGCTCTAGGATGAACTGAAGGTAATCTGGGTGAAGGTGGTTCAGTTGGGGTCAACCTAGCTTCTTCTAGGATTCCTACCTTTCCTCGAACTGACCAAATTTAGCATCCAAACGGTCCATCTTCTCGATCATAGTTCTCATAAGGCTTTCCATACTAGTATCCATGGATGAACTAGGTTGGGCTTGTGAAGGGTGGTAAGGTGTGCCTGACCTAGTTGTCATGCAAACAATTAGACTCAGACCCGAACAGCGAGTTTTCTAAACGGTTAGTCCAAATAAACTGAGTTGACTAGATACAATCAAATCAACAGCTACTCTCTTCCACTAGCCAGTCAGGAGGTGGGTCTGTGGGAGGTTCCCCCAGCTTTCACTGGGTCCTAATTAAAACCCACAAGAACCGCTTAGGCTTGAGCCACTTAACCTCTATCCTTGACACCAGCTTTCAATAATAGATGAAGAAATGGGTTGCACAAGCTTTCCCAATTGAATTGAACTGGATCTAGAGTTCCAAGCTAGTTGCCTAATCAAGGTGGCAAGCTAGATTGTAGTAACTCTATACTTGGCCAGGTTTTAGAACAAGGGGAGTGTGAGATCCTGTCTCTAGCCTACCTAGGCCCGGTGGAATTGGCCTAATAGACGGATCAGCATCCAAGCCCTTAGTCCCAATTCTAGACACCAAGTAATAGGGCACACACAAGACTAGTTGACATAATGAGTTGACAATAACCCGGGCTCGACCAAATTGATGTTCCTAACCCACTAGGGCAATTAATGTCTAATCAATTTTAGTTAGGGATTGGGTCGATATGCAATTTGGTAATTTTTGGGCTAGGGACAGGTGATGAAATCCTGACCCTATGTCAATTTCATGCCCTTAATTTGATTTGTTATGAGATGCATGCAAATTTCAAATTTCAGGTGCAGAAGTAGTGTGTTGCAGTTTAAAAGTGGTGTTGATAAGTGCAGAAAAAAAATGTCAGAAAAACCTAAAAAAATTACATAAAACTCCTAACTTCTAGATGACATACCAGATGAAACAAAAATTCAAAATAAAATCTATACTATTCTAGGCAGATTGTGAAATGAAGATAATGAAAAGGAACAGAACAGAACAGAAATCCTAATAACACTGATGGACTGCAAGAATTTTCATTTTTTTTGTAAATCTTTTCTCAGATTGAAATTTAAAAAGGTGATAAGAAACTTAAATTGGAGCAGGAAAAAAAATATTCCAATGAGGAATGTGATACTTGCCTTGGAGTTGCAGGCGGATTACAGTCAGCCTACAGAAAATACAGCAAGCAGAAAAACAGAACGTGCCCAATGCAAAATTCACAAATGAAATATAAGAAGTCCTTTGGCTTTCTTTTTCACGGGTCAATCACAATGGCACCCCAACACGCCTTAGGAGATCCCTGTGGAATGGGAACAGAGGGTGTTTAAACCTACTTTCTCCTAAGACCGGACGGCCTGGTAACACCCCCGATCCAAGTACTTCAATGACTTAATGCTATGCAATCAGGAACTTATTCTACCATGCTCTGATACAAGAATGGTGTGGTATGCATGATGAGGATGCAATCATGTGACTCTAAAGGAGATTAACCAAATTTAACTAGCAATTCCTACTTGCATATGAGTGATTCAACATATAAGATCAAGGAGATCTAAATAAGAAACCCTAAATGCTTATACTTAAACCCAGCTAGGAGGACTATCAAAATATTAAAGAAATAGGACAAGATTAGAATTCGCACACAAGTCAAGCTAGCCCTATTTAATGATCCCGATCTTAAAAGACTAGGAGTTCAAGCATTGAAATCTCAAGCACAAGGGATTCGCTCTTAAGGTTCTCAAATGAAAGATCATACCACATAAGATGGGCCATCTAACTTTTTGGTTTGTAGCAAGTAATCCTTCCTCCTGGATCTGGAACCTAGAGAACCCTGCAACAAAGAAACCAAGATGATTAGAAGCTTAATTAGAAATGAAAAGATTGATGGAACTCAAAAGGAGAGTTTGTTGGAAATGATCCTTGGTGCCATGGTGGAAGCTTGTGTTGGTGCTGATCTTCTTCTTGTGAGGATGTCCTTAATTCGCCTTGCAGGAAGAGGATTGCTTGGAAGATGAAGAGTAAAAGAGAAGGATTAGGGAGTAGGGAGAAGAATTGATGGAGGAGAGGAAGAGGTTCACTTAGGCACAAAGATCCACATAGGCACATAGAAACACATAGAGAATTTCTGAAAAATTGTATTCATTCATCTTCCTCTTTACAAGGGGCGTCCAAGGCTTAAATAAAGCCTCACAAATTTTGAAATTTCAAATCCCCAAACAAGTGGAGTAATATAAGGGGAGAGGGCTGATTTCTTGCTTAAATCCTCCTTGGCCAACTTCCTTGAATTTGAACTTGGGATGGCGCCCTCTTGTGGTGAGGTGGCATGTGAGGTGGCATGTGGTCCCCTCTTGACGTGGCATGTGGTCCCAAGTTGAGGTGGCGCAAGTGATGTGGCATGTGGTCCCTAATTGAGTTGGCTTTGGTCTTGATTTGGGGTATACATTGTGAGTCTTTTTTAGGCTTGATGCTAGTTGACCCATTTGGATTGAACTAAGACTAGACCCGACATGGACTCGACTTACATGATTATTTTGACTCAAAAGAAAGATTACAGGACCCAACATGGACTCAACTTACATGATTCTTTTGGACTCAAAATAAAGAAAGGTTATCGGACTCTCTAATCCAACCATAAAGATTTGGAATGGGCTTGAATTGGTTGGAGTCTCTTTCTGATTCTGGTGCCCGCACCAAACCTGGTCAAACCCAACCTGATTTAGAGGCCATGGTTAGAGCTCTTACTGAAAGTATGAACAAATTGAGTCAGGATATGAATGAGAATTTTATCCAGCTTAGGGATCGAGTCCAAGTAGTTGAGAAACGTAGACATCAAAATTGGACCCCTGATCCAAAATTTAATAGGCCCCAACCTCACCCATTCCAGGAGCCTAGGAGGACCTTATACCATGATCCCGAGCATAACCTTAGGAGCCTAACCATGATATCTATAGTGTGGATCGTGTCTATGAGAGGTCCTTACAATATTCTAGACCAGTCACTCAACAACCCAAGTCTTCTAGATCAAACCATTTAGATCCATACCCATGCCCAAGTAAGGTCTCTACTAGCTTGAAACCCATTGTGACCCAGGCTCCCATATCGCAAGAATGTTGGTTTTGTGGAGAAAGAGGTCATAAATCTAGTCAGTGCCCATGCATAGGACTAGCTTGTGCACAGCTAAGTGGTAAGAGTCCTAAGGATGACATTAATGAGGGAGAACCCAAGCATACCAATAAGGAAGAAAGGTTAGGTATGACAAGCCTAGAATCAGTTGACCCGATTATCACTGACCCGAAACCCATTGAAGATGGCATCGAGGAAGTATATGATGCTGGCTTGAGTCTAGTTGATGAATATGAGGGGGAAGAACTTGAAGAATGTGACATCGATACTATTGGTTCCTTACCTGAGGAGACCTGGAAAGCAACCAAGTGGTAGGACCTAGTTCAGAAATTCAAGAGATTTGTGAGAACCAGGTTCCTTTAGTCAAATACCCCCAGGAAGAACTCATAGTGTTAGCCCGAGCTATCAGTTCGTACCCTCTAATGACAGTCATTCTCCAAGTACCAATTGAAGATCTTTGCACCGAACTGTTTAAGTTTACCCACCCTATGGTAGATCCTTTCCTTAGGATGACTGAATCAAGCCTCTTACAATTGGACCTTGTCCCATGCCCAGCCACTAAGGTCTCTCCCATAATCTCAGTTGAACATCCTTGTCTTGAGCGGATTGATTCACCCAGTCCTATAGAAGTCCTCCTTATGACCCCAGACCCCTTTCTTCGCATGACTGACCTACCCTTCTATAGAGTATACCTTTTCGCATCCATATGTCAAATTTCAAGTCTTGAGGTCATCATCCATAGGCCCTTCCATGAATCATTCTCTAATCCAGTTCTTGAGAAAGTGGATCATTATTTGCTTAGAGAACAAACCTTAACTATTGCAATCACAGGTCCTAGGCTACTTCCCGAACCATCTCTTGATCCATTCCTTGGAGTAGCAAACTTTTCCTTTCGTAAGGATGACCAGTTGACACTCATAGATCACCATTCAAACCTTCAGGTCACCACCTTTAGTCAACAGGTAATTCGAGACTCCACCTCATATCTCCTCCCTTTCTCTAGGACTTCCAATGCTTCTTACACCATCCAAGTATACTTTGTCGAAGTCTTAGAGTGAACCACGTGTCAGAATCTATTAGGTTTGCCACCTACTTCTGGAAGACCTTATGGCACCTACTAGGCACCCATGATAAGTTTTCATGCTCTGCATGCCATCCTCCGACCCATGGTCAAACCTAGAGAGTCTTAGTTTGTTAGGTTTAGACCTAGGGTTCCTTTGGAATAAAGTCCATTCTTTAGGAATGCGTCGTCAATCTAGTTTAGTTTTTATTGACCCTTTACTAGGCTTTGGCTCAGATTTTGGTTTGATTGAGAGCACCAGGAATTGGGATTTGTATTTTGTCCAGGGCTGAATTTGCATACAATGACTCGGTCAATAGGTCTACAGGTAAGAGTCCATTTGAAATTGTGCATGGTTACAAACCTCACACACCTCTTGACCTAGCTCCTTTACCAGTCCACACACGAGTCTCCGAGTCTGCTGAAGTTTTTGCATAGCATATAAAAGACTTGCATAAAGAAATTCATGCCAAAATAAATTTAAGTAATGAAA
Organism: Areca catechu; assembly: GCA_021397845.1. Taxonomy (NCBI): domain Eukaryota; kingdom Viridiplantae; phylum Streptophyta; class Magnoliopsida; order Arecales; family Arecaceae; genus Areca; species Areca catechu. Next base: position 135,798,567 of record CM038051.1, on the reverse strand, counting down.
CTTATAAGAAGTTGGCTGATTCTCAAAGACAAGTCAAAACTTTTGTTGAGGGAGACTATGTAATGATTAGGTTAAGGCCTGAACGATTTCCTCCTCGAACCGTTAGAAAGTTACATGCTAGAGGAGCTGAACCATTTAAAGTGGTGAAGAGAGTAGGATCCAATGCCTATGTGCTCGAGTTGCCTTCAGAACTAGGCATTAGCTCCACTTTCAACATTACATACCTAGTAGAGTATAGAGAGCCCGCTGTGATTCCCAATAAGCCTTTTGAGCCTAATCCTGCTCTTGAGAGTGAACCTAACCCTGTGTGTCCACCAACAAACTGGCCTGTGAGGAAAGAGCAGATTGAAAAGATCCTGGATGATCAGGTTATCTCTACTCGTAATCGAGGATACCAAAGATACCTGGTCCACTGGCAAGGAAGGCCAGATTCTGATGACTCTTGGATCTCCCGAGAAGAATTACAAGAATTAGACCCAGACCTCTTGGAGAGATACCAGAGCCAACTTGATCCATACTCGACAGGGTCAAGTTCCTCCCATCCCGGGAGAATTGGTGCGGGCACCAGACTCAGAAGAAGACTTCAGGGCTCCATCTAGATCTCTGATTGACCTTGCCCAAAGAATTAGGATTTTCTGGTTTTGTAATAAGGGTTGACTTGGTCAACTCAATTTTTTTGAGTCTGTATTTCCCTGTAATTTAAATTTTGTTGAGTCATGTTGACTCAGTACAAGTCCTAGTAAGTGGTCTAGGTCTTCTCCAGGGTGCCACATTTTCTCCCAAGCCCAAGCAAGTGGGCGTCACACTCCCCCACACGCCAGAGTCCAGGAGGTGCCACATCTCCATCCCAGTGTCTTGGTCCCCACACCCAAGGCAAGAATTTTTCTTGAAGCCAAAATCAAGGAGGCGCCCCATATATACCTTAAAAGGCCAAGCTAAAGGAGGAAAGAGGCATTTCTTTCTTGGGGAGCACTTCAAGGGGGCGCCCAATCCATGCCTAAAAGACCAAAGCAAAGTTGGGAAGAGCCATGACTTGGGGAGAAAGAAAAGGAGGTGTCCAAAAGAGTTGAGCAATGGAAGGAAAAAAAATTTTCTTGAAGAGCAAGGCTTGGAGGCGCCACCTACTTACCATTTGGAGCCACCAATCAACACTTATGGAAGCTCTTGGCCGGCCATATGAGAAGGATTTGATTCTACAAGCCTAATTTGAAGATCCATCCTATTAGTCCACATGGAAAGATGTAAAACCCTGACCTCTTGTAAAGACCTATAAAATAAACCCCTCTTGTAAGTTTTAGAACAATTGATGAATGAATCCAATTTATGTGTGAGCAAACTCTGTGTTTTCTCTCTTCCGCACTTGCATCCAAGTGTTGAGCTCCGTGAGGGAGTAAATCCGTGTTCCCTAGGAACCTTGAGGAGGTGTGAGATCTCCAACCCCAAACCCTAGGTTAGCCACTTCACTCCAAAACCCTAGCCGCCCATAATTCTCCTCAATCCACCAAACCCTAGCCTACCCCACCTCCCACGGCCACTCTCTCCAAGTCAAGGCCGACCACCAGCATCCGGGTCCAGTTCGGATACTTCAGATTCAGAGCAAATTTCAGAGGGAGCCAGATCAACCTTTAGGAGAATCCGGATTTCAGCAACATCAGCTTTCAAGTTCTTCAATCTGGTAAATCCTTCCTTGAGTATCTGATCCCATCACTTGTTCTTCTTCTTTCCCAGATCTTGAGTTCAGGAGAAGCCGACTCAGCCACAGGACCAGTATTGGAGGATCCTTTGCGAAGATATCCGAATCCGCGGATCCAACAATCTGCTCGAGAGAGTTTTTCCACCAAACTCTGTGAAGATCACTGTCTGGTCGGTAACCCATCTCTTCTCTTTATTTCTGTCCTGTTGAAAGTTCAGAGCGAAACCCTAGGTCTGGGAGTTTCTCAACCCCCAGCAATCCGTTACTTCTGAACCACTCTGATAACCTAGTTTCTTTTAAATTGTGCTTTCAATTATTACCTAGTTTCTTTCAATATAGTTTAGCTTTCCTTTGAGTCAAAGCCAATTTCTGAAATATATATATAAAAAAAAAAGAATTAATCTCTTCTTTTGTTCTGCATTAATTTTGATATCAGAGCTTTCGTTCTGCATCAGCATCATACTATGATTTATATATATGATCATATTATCCTTCATATATAATTGAAACCTATTTAGTGGCGGTGAATCAGAATATGATCCCATTAATCAATTGACCATTAATTGAATGAAATAAGAGGGCTCTAATACCATTGTTGATTTCTAGGTTTCGATGGCATAGCAGAACAATGGATTTTAAAAAATTTCTTTCTTGAAACTCCAAACAACTTGAAACTCTAAGCCCAAGATCCTTTATTCATTACAATTAACAAGTCATGCCATTAGGGTTTGAAAAAATACTTGGAATGCTAATTCCTTCTTCTTTCCACTAGGCACACAAGTGCATGCCCTCCAGAGGTGATCCACACAGGAATGGAACCTAGGAAGCACTCCTTAGTAGATTGTTTAAATCATTGGGACTCTTTTGCTGGCCTTTCTTCCTTTGGCAGCCTCTCCTTTCTTGCTCAAACCCTTGTCCTCCAGTAGAGCACTCTGAGCCCTTTCCAAAATGCTTTTCACTCTTTTCTTTCACTTCCTAATTCACTTCCTAAACCCTTGTCTTAAAATAAGAAGCTTGTCTTAAGACAAGGCTTATTCTCTAACAAGGGAAGAAAGAGAGTGGGAGGATAGAGTGACAAAGTAAGAGTGTAAGAAAAAAGAGAATTATATTACCCTTTAGCCTAAACACCAAAGGCTATTTATAGGAGAGGGGAAGGTGCCAGATAAGCCTTCTCGTCAGCCTTTGATAAGCCTTTCAAAATATCAAATAAGACTCTTCATATAGAATGAGTCTTATAAATGAAAGGTTAACTATTTTCATGCACCAACTGCCTCATTCAAGTCCCTTCATGAATTCATCCGACTTCTCCACTTGACACATGTCAAATACTAGTTTTAAGAGGGCCAAGGGACATGGCTTTTCATAGAAAAATACCGATGATTTATAACTCCTTAAAGCAGAAGGACTTTGCTTATGCTTTTGTGCCAAATGAAGAGTCGCAACTCTTCATTTATGCCAAGTCACTTCCACCAAACTTCCTTTTGTTTTGACCGGTCATAAGCCATTCAATTATCATGGAGATGAGGCTAAGGGGTGCCTTGTTTCATCTAGAAACGAAGTCCCTAGAGTCCTTTCTAGGCCCATTTATTTCTTGCACACAAAATAAGTTGGCGCCAAGAGTCCTTTCACTTAGGACTCTTCAAATAAATAGGATACAGGCTGATTAAATCTGGATAAAACTAGATTAATGCTACCCCACATTGGACTCAATCTAATCCGAGATTCTCTTAAATTGGCTAGCCCATTAAGCAACCTTTAGACCTAATTCAATTGGGTTAGGAGTTAGGTTAGCATACACATGCTAGTGTATAATCTAGCTAACCAATTAGGATCCCATGACCCTAATAAAATGCCAATTGACTTTCTAAGTCAATTCCTAATGTTTGTGACCCTTTGGGTTCCACATCTAGCCAGCAGTAGGTCTAGGTCCAAGCCAATTATATCCAATCAAATTCGATTTGACCTAAATAGGTCAAATTGAGCTGACCTAAGTTGCCAATTCGAACCAGCTTTCGAATTGACTCATGAATTCAATTCAATTGATTTATAAAAACCCACAAGATATGATTGATGTCTAGCAACATGTCATGCCTACCCAAAAGATAAAAAAATTGATAAAAAGTACCAAAATATCCTTCGGCAGAAAGTTACCGTGCAATTAAATCCTTCGATCTCCCTGTATCCCGATTAAGTGATGGGCATGGATAAATGTCAAACCCTAGTACTTAATCATTTTGAATCTCAATTTCATAATGAAGACTCAACCAATGAAAGATTAGAAACTCTATCTAATCTCATCCTGCTTTGATCAAAGACTTCCTGAGTCATCATTCGAAGAGATCACACGGGATAACTTTTTCTCTTACTAGGAGTGATCGATTCCTTATTGATTGACTCATTACCTTCATACACAATCCACCATATCTAGAAACACCCCGTACATGACTTAATTGCCATGAGTGAATATGCACCAAAACATGGGTTCATGTGCAGAAGATACTATGGTAGTCTCAGGTCTAAGGATCACATGCACACTCCCATTAAGAGAACATTCTTTTGATAAGTAAGACTTTCATTTGATGTTCTCTTATCGGATCAGTTTAGTAGACTCATAACCTAATGAGACCCACATCCTAGTATTAGTGTCTCTACATAAGTGGTTATGAGACCAATCACCCTCTCCATTAAGCATACATAGGATGTGCTGGTCTTTCTGAATTTATTGATCCCCGAATCGATTATCCAATGTGTTGACCCCATAAGTGATTTTGATGATAACCAAACATTGGTGCATGCATTTGTTTTACTAACAACTCTTCAAGTTGTTTACAAGTTTTTATAGGATGAATTCATGGTTCAAACTTCAACTCCTATATTTCATTTCTTGTTTTGAGTTGTGTTGTAATTAAATTTTGTATGGAAGATCCCAAAGAAAAAATGTTGAGAAAGATTATAAAATTGAGTTACTTCTAAATATGTTTCAAGCTTTTAAATTCTTAGACGTATGTTGAGTTTGAAGACATCTTGAAGCTTGAAGACATGCTGGATAAATTCTGGAGATGGACTGAAAAAATCATTGAAACATTCATTCGAGCCGACTCAAAGAGAAGAGAGCTGACTCTGGCACATGGCACACATGAGGATTCTGGCATGCAGAGATCCAAGCTGACTCTAAAGGACCCGAGCAAACTTATCCAGAGTATAAATTCCTAAATCAAACAGGCGAGCCGACCCAAGGGGAGTCCGAGCTGACTCTATCATATTGATAGATATCCGAGCTGACTCTTCAAAAGATCGAGCCGACTCCTCTAGAGTTCAAAAAATATGTTCTGAGAACAATAGCCAACCGAGTCGACTAGAATGGAAGTTAGCCGACTAGACCAACTGACATGTTGAAGGCCTGAGGATCCGAGTTGACTAAAATCAAGGCGAGTCAACTCTTATAGAGTGAGAAATCAGGATACTAGGCAAGCGAGCTGACTGGATTGAAGAGAGTCGACTCAACCAGAACAACTCTGAGGATCTGAGCCAACTTGAGTAATCTGAGCCGACTCGAATGGTAGTTATAGGCATATAACGGCTAGTTCTAGAACTTGGTTTTTGAATTCAAAAAGTACTCCAATGATCAAATGTCACATCCCAACGGTCTACAATGACTAAAACTACTTGAGAAAGGTACAAGATTATATATTTAAGGGATTTAAACTATTTGAAAAAAGCTTTTAGAGGGAGTTAATGCATTATTGAATATCCAACCAAGTCAACAAGCAAGAGAGCACTAAGAGCATTCAAGCTAGCCTTCAAGCCTTCATCAACTCTCATCTGAAGCTTGAAGCACTGAGTAAAGAAGCTATAGAAGCCATTAAAGTGCACTGAAGTGTATTCAAGTAGGCTTCTCTTGAGCTGCATCAGCAACCATTTAACAAAAAATTGTTTGTCATCTTGTTGCTCTTCTTTTCAATTCATTTTGAATTGTTGGATTATTGGTGAGCTCGGTTGAAAAACCAAATAGGTTCTTGGTTAGCCTTTGTTAAAACCAAGTGTTATGTTCTTGGTGATCCTTTGTTAAAACCAAGTTAGGTTCTTGGTGATCCTGGTAAAACCATGTTGGGTTTCTTTGGTGATCCTAGAAAAACGAAAGTGTAGAGGTTTGGATTGTGAGCCTGTGAAAATAATTCGACTGTATTCCGGTGGGGGATATAGTAGAAATCTCGAGTCGTAATCTTGGATAGTGGACGTAGGAGCTGGGTTACTCCAAACCACTATAATTGTTGTGTGTTTGTGTTGTGCTTTTCTGATATGATTTTGCTTCTACATTTAAACATTTTATCACTACACTCAACACCTTGAAAGGGATTTCAAAGAGCACATTATTGCATAAATTTTTTTAATTCCCATTCACCCCCTCTTGGAAGATGATCTAGAAAACAAAGATATTGCAATGGTCGTGAGGAGATTTAGAAGGTTTATGGGAAAGAAGAAAGGAAGATATTTCAGAAAATTCCATAAACGAAGAGAGCACTCCAAGGACAAGGACAAGGATAAAGAAAAGGATAAGGATCAATTGCCCACATGCTATGAATGTAAGAAACCTAGGCACATTCATCCAGATTGTCCACTACTAAAGAATTTTTCAAGAAAAAAAAGAAGAAGGCGATGGTTGCCACATGGAGTGATAGTGAAGAATCCACTTCATCTGAAGAGGAAGAAACCATAAAAACAACGAATTTATGTTTAATGGGTCTCGAAGATGAGGTAACATCCCCCAATGCTCAAACTAAATTTACATTTGATGAATTGAATTCTGCTTTTCATGACTTATTATGTGAATTCAAAAAGGTTGGAGTAAAGATTAAAAGTTTGAAGAATATCAATGATTCTTTACTAAGAGAAAAAAAAGTGATTTCAAAAAAGATAACTTATTACAAAAAGATTTATATGTCTTTTCTGAAAATTACAAAGCTTTGAAAACTGAAAATAATGCATGTCTAGACAGAAACAAAGCTTTGACAAATGAAAATGTAAATTTGAAAATGGAGGTTGAAAAACTCAATCCACTTGTTGAAAAACTTACATTATCTTCTAACAAGCTTGAGTAGATTTTAAAAGATCAAAGAATTTTTGAAAACAAAGATGAAATCGGTTTTAATTCTTCAATTTCAAATAGTATTTCAGCAACTACTTTTGTGAATCCAAAAGCTTATGTTCCAAAATTTACATCTCAATGGTTTATTGCTTCTACTTCTAAAAATACATTGTATGTTCCTAAGAGAATAAAAAATATTTTACATCTGCATCTTATACATCAACATCTAGAACTTCAAATTTGCATCTTTTCATAATTCTAGAGTTAATTGTTTTGCATTCAAAGGGTTAGGACATAAAGTTTTTGAATGCAATATCTTTAAAAATATAAAAAGTAAAATAAGAAAGATTTGGGTTTCCAAAGGAACCACCTCTGCTAACCTACAAGGACCCAAGTTATCTTGGATACCTAAAAGAACTTCTTGATTGTCTTGCAATAATATCTTGCAGCCCAAAAATTGAAGAAAAGATGGTATCTCGACAGTCGCTGCTCAAGGCATATGACGGGTGACAAGGATCAATTTATCATTCTAGAAATGAAAGATGGAGGTATGGTTACTTTTGGAGATAGTGGCAAAGAAAAAATAATCGGAATCGATAAGATCAAGATAACCCCCTGCACTTTTATTGAAAATGTATTGCTAATAGATAAATTGAAGCATAATTTGTTAAGTATCAGTCAAGTATGTGATAAAGGCTTCAAGGTTATCTTTGAATCATCTACGTATATTGTAACTAACTCTCTTGATTCTAGCAGTAAGTTCATTGGACATAGACTTGGAAATATTTATGTGATAGACTTCAATGATCTTGCTATGACAAGTAGTTTCAGTCTAGTTGCAATGAATACTAAGACCATGGAGTCTTGTTTACTTTGGTATAGATGATTAGGTCATGCTAGCATGCATATAAGTACCAATTTAATTTCCAAAAACCTGGTTAGAGGCATACCTAAGTTTAAAGTAGACTTTGATCATGTTTGTGATGCATACCAAATGGGTAAACAAACTAGGGAGAGTTTTAAATCCAAAATATGATTTCAACTACTAGACCTCTTAAGCTACTTCACATGGACTTATTTGGACCAACTAGGATCGCAAGCCTATGAGGTATGAAATATGCCCTTGTGATTGTAGACGATTTCTCTAGATTTACTTGGATTTTATCTATTGCTCATAAAGATGAAACCTTTAAAGTATTTCAAAAATTCTGCAAAAAGGTTTCAAATTAGAAAAATTTTTCAATAATTTTTATTAGAAGTGATCATAGCACCAAATTTTAAAATCAGTTTTTCGATGATTATTGCACTAAAAATGGCATTATCACAACTTCTCCGCTCCTAGAACACCACAACAAAATGGTGTTGTAGAAAGGAAAAAAAGGACTTTAGAAGAGATGGCCCGAATAATGTTATGTGAAGGCAATCTTCTAAGGTACCTTTGGATAGAAACGGTGAACACTGCTTATATATTTTAAACCATATTCTGATTCATCTTATTTTGGAGAAACCCCCCTATTAGGTTTGGAATGAAAAGAAACCCAATATTAATTATTTTCATGTTTTTGGATGTAAATGTTTTGTGCTTATCAATGGTAAAGATAATCTAGAAAAATTTGATGCTAAATCTAATGAAGCAATTTTTCTTGGTTATTCATTACATAGCAAAGCATATAGAGTATTTAATAAGAGAACTCTTACTGTAGAAGAGTCCATGCATGTTATTTTTGATGAAACTAACCCTTCACCTTCTAAGAAAGAAGAGTGCATAGATAATGATATAAGAACAATTCAAAAGGAAATGGAAGACTTGAGCATACAAGAAAGACCAATTGAAGAAGGAGAAGAAATGGTAAGTAAGGATCATATTGATCTACCAAGAGAATGAAGGTACGTAACTTCTCATCCAAGAGAATTAATCATTGGTGATCCTTCATAAGGTATTAGGACTAGGCTATCACATTGAGATGCACATCATTACCTAGCCTTTGTATCACAAATAGAACCTCATACCTTAAAAGAAGCTGAAAATGATCCAAACTGGATGATGGCCATGCATGAAGAATTAAACCAGTTTGAAAGAAATAAGGTATGGATATTAGTTGATAGACCTTCAAACCATCCAATCATAAGAACCAAATGGGTCTATAGTAACAAGTTAGATGAACAAGGAAATATTGTAAGAAATAAAGCTAGATTAGTGGCAAAGGGATATAACCAAGAAGAGGGCATTGATTTTGATGAAACATATGCACCTGTAGCAAGACTAAAGCCATTAGATTACTTCTTGCATTTACTCGTTACATGAATTTTAAACTTTTGAAATGGATGTAAAAAGTGCATTTTTAAATGGTTTCATTTCTGAACAAGTTTTTGTAGAACACCACCAGGTTTTGAAGATCATGATTTTCCAAACTGTGTTTAAATTAAATAAAGCATTATATGGTTTGAAATAAGCACCTAGAGCCTGGTATGATAGACTTAGAACTTTCTTGATTGAAAATAATTTTTCAAGAGGAAATGTTGATAAAACTCTTTTCATCATAAAGAAAAGTAATGATATATTAGTTGTACAGATTTATGTTGATGATATTATATTTGGTGCAACTAATGAAATTCTTTGTAGAGAATTTGCTAAGTTAATGCAGGGAGAATTTGAAATGAGCCTGATGGGTGAACTTAACTACTTCCTTGGACTTCAAGTGAAATAAACAAAGGAAGGAATCTTCATCAACCAAGTCAAGTACACCAAAGAGATAATCAAAAAGTTTGGTATAGAGTCAAGAAAACAAGTGAACACACCATGAGCCCATCTTGCAGATTAGACAAAGATGAAAATGGATCCAATATTGACCAAAAGCTCTATAGAGGTATGATTGGATCCTTATTATACTAACTGCAAGTAGACCTGATATCTTATACAGCGTAGATTCCAATCTAATCCTAAAGAATCACATATGCTTGCTATTAAAAGGATTATCAAATATTTGAAAGGTACAAGTAATTTAGGTCTATGATTTTCAAAACATTCTTCATTGAATTTAATTAGATTTTCGAATGCTGATTATGCTGGTTGTAGAATTGATAGAAAAAGTACTAGCACCATGCCAATTTCTAGGGTGAATTTAATCTCATGGCACTGTAAGAAACAAAACTTGGTAGCACTTTTTACTGTTGAGATAGAGTATGCTGCTATAGGGAGTTTTGCACACAAGTGTTATGGATTAAACAACAACTAGAAGACTTTGGTGTTACACTATCTAAAACTCCTATCAAATATGATAACACAAGTGCTATAAATTTGACAAAAAATCCAATTCAGCATTCTAGAATAAGTATATAGAGATTAGACACTATTTTATCAGAGAACATGTTTTGAATGGTGACATTGAACTAGAATTTATCCCATTGAGAATCACTAGCTGACATTTTTACTAAGCCCTCAATCAGGATAGATTTGAAACGCTTAAAGTGAATTAGGTCTTTGTGATCCCTTCTAGATTTTTCTAACCTAATTCCTTCAAAAATTAAGGAAAATTTATTTGGAAAACCTCCTACATCAATTCAAATCCTTGAACAACTTTCCTTGACATTTATTGATTAATTTCAATTTTTGAATCATTTTAACTTTTATGGAAAGTTTCTATTCGAGTTGAATCAATAATTTTGCTCTGGTCGAGCCGGCTCGAATCTGTGATTTTTTTGATCTTGCTCTGATGAGCTGACTAGGTCATTTAGGGTTTGCCTAGCCGCGACTCGATTTCCTGTTTCTTCTGAGTTTGCTCTGGATGAGCTGACTCGGATGATTTAGGGATAATCGAGCTGACTCGGATGTCGAATTTACAGTTTTTCAATAGAGCCGAGTAACTTTTTCAAACTTTTATACTTGTCATTTTCTTCCAAACCCTAACACTTTTCTTGAAACTCTCTCCAATCCTCCTAAATCCTTTACCCAAAGCCTCAATTTCTTCTTTCTTCCCGCATGTGTGCAATGGCTCCCAGAAGATCTACATGGAAGCGCTTTCATGAAGTTGAATCAAGTACTCATAGTGTAAATTAGAGGAAGAAAGGAAGCCTGATCCAAGGCAGAATGAAGAAGAAGCACCTTCTCCGACAAGGCAAATCTCTTCAATGGCCAATCGGCTGGTCACCTATGGCAGAAGAATTGATTTCACATTCTTGGAAGATCTTGGTATGAAGATTGGGAACTAGATTAAGAGCTAAGGATGGACATTTTTCTGCTCATTGGACATTCTGACATATCCTTCCCTTGTAAGAACATTCTTTGAAAATCTAATTCTTGGGGAATATCATTTGGAATCTGTTGTCAAAGGAGTAGAGGTTGTTATGGATGAAGAAAAGTTAAGCAATCTTCTACAAATGCCCACTGACGGTGCAAATGAACTAACCCTAAAAGACAAAGAACATGCACTAAGGCTAATTCTGGAAAAATCAGATGTAAGTTCAGTCAAATATGTTCAAGCCAACATGCTTTCCATGGAAATGCGGCTACTCCAAAACATGATCAATTGAATTTTTCTTTCCCGAACCGATCATTTCAACTGGGTAAGTGAACGAGATATGATCTTCATGGAACATCTCATTGAGGGAGAAGCCCTCAACCTTCCATATATTATGATGCTACAGATAAGGGAGGTAGCAAGAAAAATCAACGTATGCTTTCCAATATGCATGGTATTTACATTGCTATTCGAAGATGCTAGAATTGATCTGACAGATGAAATCGATAAGCAACTTCACCACTCAGACACCTACTCAATAAATCTCTTAGAATAACAGGATATCACTTGCAAGGAGTCTGGTTAAAGAAAATATTAGGACAAATGACTGCCACATCATCTGATGATGATAATGACAAACCTCCTGCTGATGATACAAATGAAACTACATCCGAAAAGAATGATGAAGACACTTCTAGATCTGTAATAAAACTCCATTAGAACATAAAAAATTTATATCTCAACAAATGGAAATAATTTTTTAATATCTAACAAGCCACATCAACTCATTGTTTAGCAAATTACGCCAATCAATGGATGTCAGCATGCAAGAAATCAAGGTAGAGCAGAAGTTGCATAAGGAGAAAATGCAAAGAGCGCTGGACAATTCAAAGAAGAAAATCAGAGTGTCCTACTGCTCCCACACAAGGAAACCTTCACTACTGAGGATGCTTCCATACAGACATGCAAAGAGTCACCAGCACCTCCTGCTCAACCATTTCTTGTGCCTTCAGATTTTCCTTCATCTGTTCCTCCATCATCTAAAGCTGAACCTGCTCTACCCAGAAGAAACCCAAAACTAAGAACTAGAACAACACCTATAGCCCTGTTAGAACCAGATTTAAGGATCTTAGGTTCAAGCCTCTTTAGACCAAAACTTTAGATAGGGTTATAGAGGTTGCTTCTTCCTTTTGTGAGGAAGAACATTAGGATATTTTGTTATACTTTGGTTATAATGATCATATCATTGTACTTCTAACAATGTTTATACTTTAATAGTGTTTAATTTATGCTTTGCTTTCTATCTTTTGTAATCAAGAAACTTTGTGAATGAGAATAAAGCAATTTTATCTTATTGAATGACAATTGTACTTCCTTTCATGGTTTGTAACTTGCATTGATCATCTTAAATGAAATGAAAGTTATTTTGGTATCTACTAGCACTGTCTTCAATTATTTTGAGAGTATGCAATGTTTACAATGATCATGTGATGAATTTTAATTAGAATATCAAAATGAAATTGAGAAAGTGAAATTATCTCAAATAAATATTAAAAACTTTCATTCTATTTCAAAAATTGAGCTTTATTTCAATACCTTTTTTATTTTTTGACAAAAAGGGAGAGAACTTTGAGTTGACATAAAAAAATTGAGCTGACAGGAAAACTTGAGCTTACTTGAAAAATACTTACAACCGGTTTCATGCATTGAAAATATTCAAAAGGGGGAAATGCTAATAAGTGCATGAAAAGAATGAAAAAGGGGGAGAGTATAAATGATTATGTTTAAAATGAGCTTAAATGTTTCATAATTTAAGAACCTATAGAAAATTGGAGGAATTTATTGAAAACAAATGGCTTTTGCTCAAAACCTACATTTTGCTTTGATTTCTCTATAATTAGCTCTTATTCTTTCAATTTTGAGCTCTGATACCCCATGCATGTGCTATTTCTGATACTTTGAAGAATACAAAACTTAATACTCTGATACACACAAAAGCACTAACGTTGATACTGTACAAATTCTTCACAAGAGCTCTGATACTTATTTGCAAATATAATGCTCTGATACATGTGCATACTTTCAAATACTATTATACATGTAACTGTAACGAATTTTTCATCCCCAATATTTTGTCATCATCAAAAAGGGAGGGATTGTTGACCCCATAAGTGATTTTGATGATAACTAAATATTGGTGCATGCATTTGTTTACTAACAACTCTTCAAGTGGTTTACAAGATTTTTTAGGATGAATTCATGGTTCAAACTTCAACTCCTACATTTTTATTTTTTGTTTTGAGTTGTGTTGTAATTGAATTTTGTAAGGAAGAACCCAAAGAAAAAAGATTGAGAAAGATTGTAAAATTGGGTACTTCTAATGTGTTTCAAGCTTTTAATTCTTAGAAATATGTTGTTTGAAGACATCTTGAAGCTTGAAGACATGCTGGATAAATTCTGGAGATGACTGAAAAATCAATGAAACATTCATCCGAGCCGACTCGAAGAGAAGAGAGCCGACTCTGGCACATGGCACATATGAGGATTCTGGCATGCAGAGATCCGAGCTGACTCTAAGGGACCCGAGCCGACTCGTCCAGAGTATAAATTCCTAAATCAGATAGGCGAGCCGATCCAAGGGGAGTCCGAGCTGACTCTATCATATTGACAGATATCCGAGTCGACTCTTCAAAAGATCGAGCTGACTTCTCTAGAGTCCAGAAAATATGTTCTGAGAACAATAGCCAACCGAGTCACTAGAATGGAAGTTAGTCGACTCAACCAGATTGACATGCTAAAGGCCTGAGGATCTGAGTTGACTAGAATCAAGGCGAGCCGACTCTTATAGAGTGAGAAATCAGAACACTGTGCAAGCGAGCCAACTGGAGTTAAGAAAGTCGACTCAACAGAACAACTCTGAGGATCCGAGCCAACTCAAGTAATTCGAGCATACTCGAATGACAGTTACAGGCATATAACGGCTAGTTCTTAAATGATCAAATGTCACATCCCAATAATCTACAACGACTAAAACTGCCTGAGAAAGGTACAAGATTATATATTTGAGGGATTTTAACTATTTCATAAAGGTTTTTAGAGGGAGTTAATGCATTATTGAATATCCAACCAAGTCAATAATCAAGAGAGCACTAAGGGCATTCAAGATAGCCTTCAAGCCTTCACCAACTCTCATCTGAAGCTTGAAGCATTGAGTAAAGAAGCTATAGAAGCCACTAAAGTGCATTGAAGTGCATTCAAGTGGGCTTCTCTGGAGCTGCATCGACAACCATTCAACAAAAATTTGTTTGTCATCCTATTGCTCTTTTTTTCAATTTTTTTGAATTGTTAGGTTATTAGTGAGCCTGGTTGAAAAGCCAAATAGGTTCTTGGTTAGTCTTTGTTAAAACAAAGTGTTAGGTTCTTGGTGATCCTTTGTTAAAACCAAGTTAGGTCCTTGGTGATCCTGGTAAAACCAATTTGGGTTTCTTTGGTGATCCCGAAAAAACCAAAGTGTAGAGGTTTGGATTGTGAGCCTGTGAAAACAATTCGACTGTATTCCGGTTGGGGATATAGTAGAAATCTGATGTGGAATGACTGTGGAACTATGCTCTGATACCAAAAGAAGGGTGATGGGGGATGGCATGCATGAAAATTACCCTAAGAATCCAGACGAGTATCGATGCTTATAATAAACATAGATTCTGGAGAACATTCAAATAAAGTAGATCTTAGATCATGCATTCCTTCATTCTAGGCTCAATAAATGAGAAAGAACCAGGATTCAGAGATTGAGAAACCCCTAATCAAGGACATGCACGCATTTCAAAGTTTCAGATCTAAAGCAAGGAAGGAAAAATAAACCCTACGATACTAATAACTATTTTCTTGTGATGAGATCACTTAACCTTGAAAGATGCGGCCTGGATGATCAACAATCAATCGTCCAACTATAGGCATCAGTAGCGTGGGTTGATGGCTTGGATCCCTTCAAGGCTCTGTACCAGAAAGGACCTAACATAATTAACCTTGGATTAGTCTAAGTGAGACAATCAAAGCCAAAAACACAACCCAAATTAAAATAAACAGGGCTTATTCCACTTTGGAATAGATCTGGGATAAGTGCAGAATAGATAGAATAGTCAGAATAGCTATTCCTGTCTTCTTCATCAGCAGCTCAACAAGTCTCTTGCATGCTTCGTGGAATAGGGTAGAGACTTGGAGGCGAAGATGGCTTCGGGGCAGACCTCCGGAGAGGCAAGGGCTTCGTTCAAGGAGGGGATGAAGGACTTTAGTGGAAGGGCAGTAGAGTCGATGTCCGGGGAAGAGAACCGAGCGCACGGGATCATCCAGAAATGGGGAACGGGGAGGTGAGCTAGGCTGGAAGGCATGGAGGAGTGAATCGGAGCTAGAGATGGGGTCACGATGGACTGGAGAAGGGAGATCTAACATTGGGAAAGATCGGAGGAGAGCGTCTAGTGATGGGCTTGGATCTGAGCTTCAGAAAGACTGTGGGGGGGAAGAGGTCGTTGGAGGAGCGGAAGTAGGGAGGGTCTGGCGATGGGTGGACCAACGGAGGGATGTCCGGCGATGGATGGGCTGGAGGAGGGCAGGCCTAGCATCGGGAAGGCCAGAAAGGAAGCTTTGGCATCTCAGGCGATGGGTGCATCTGTTTCTTCTCAATGGTGGGTGTAGCAGTGGGCTTTGGGGAAGATGATGGATCTTTGGGAAAGACGGTGGAGCTTGGAGCAAGGGAGTTTTTTTTTTGGTGCAGATGGAGGTGGTCATGGAAGGATGAATCAACGATGATGGAGATCGATGAGAAGGAAAGCAGTGGTGGAGCCTCACACTCCTCGACGTTGCAGATGCAACAAAGGCAGGGTCAGGCCTCGCACCCCTCGACATCGCCTTGGCAACGAAGGCAAGAAGAAATAATCAGAGGAGAAATTGGGTGGGTTTCATTACCATTCATCATATCTTTTGTACAGAGATCGAGCCCTATTTAAAGGCTTTGAACGATGCTTCCAGAGGGCTCTAAACAACTGGTTATGCTAATTAATCCAAGGATTAGTTACAAAAATAACTAATCCTAAGAGGTGGCGGGAGGGAAGTTTGTTACACGAGATTCTTAGGATTTTTACACTTTTTTCAATGCCAAAAATTGAAATAAAAAGGAGGAAATTCTAGAAGCTCCCGGAAATCTTCGGAACCTGGGGTTTGGGTCTTCCATGATTTGAGTTGGCTCAGCGGTCTCGAGTCAGCTCGACGATGCAGGTCTTATTCTCCTTGTTCTATGATCTAGATGGATTCCTGAAACTTGGTCTTGGTCTTGGTGTCCTCACCAAAATCTCAAGTGGTAATCTTGGGTAGTGGACATAGGAGCTGGGTTGCTCTGAACCACTATAATTGTTGTGTATTTGTGTCGTGCTTTTCTGATCTGATTTTGTTTCTGCATTTAACATTTTATCACTGCACTCGACACCTTAAAAGGGATTTCAAAGAGCACATTATTGCATAAATTTTTTTATTTCCCAATTCACCCCCCTATTGGAAAGCCACCTGGGCAACACAATGACTAGAAACATTTTAGATTATGATTTATTGGAACTTAAGTCTCACCATTATGATCTCCATCATAACCCTAATTCCATTGCACTAACCTATGGGGTTCATCATAATCTCTATAAGATGCAGCAGTATGATGAATCATAAGATGCCTTTTATTGATAAATAATATCATACATGAGTTGGATGATAATAGAAATGCCCTTACAATGATTGGTTTTTAGGGCACCATTCTTTCAATTGGGCCATCATGCTACTTTTTCTTGGCTACTTGGTGGTCTCCTTACGAGTGGGAGACTGCATGCAACGGTCCCTCCCGGAAGGATCATAGGCTGGTATAGGGATTGGAGGCATGGGCCATCGGCATCCCTAGCTACTACTATGTTGCCAGGGATCGGTGTCTCTGATGAAGCTGGTGTATCACCGTAGCTAGGGCATGGACCTGCTAGGCCAATGCGGTGATCTGGGGACCCACTGGAGGTGGCGGTGGTGGAGAGGGGAGCTCCCCCTCGTGGTTCTGTAGGTCACCACGATGGGGGGCCCTCGCTCGACTAGCGGAAGCTTCACATGCTCGTGTTGTCACCATGGAGCTCTAGGCTTCTGCAGATGCTCTGTTAGTGGTGGGGGACTCACCATTGGACTTCCCTCAATCGCTAATGTTTTTCATTCTTTCCCCCCTTCCTGGCATGCAAATCTATTGCCTCTAAGATAACCGTGGCCTGTAGCTCTAACATAGTATGGACTCGTTGGGATCTCATTGGGTGCTTGTTCCTCTCCCGATGTGGCCTGCAAAAAAGAGGAGGCTAGGGCCAGGGATTCTGGCGGGGACACTCTGATAGTCAAGTCAGTTCAGGATAATCAAGGAGAACAGAACCTATATGACAGAGAGCTTGGGGACTCTTCATGTAGAGGATGAAGGATGGAATTTGAAATGAAAAGATAGGGTCAAGTAGAGATTAGAGAGCTAGGAGGTTCTCTTGGCTGGTTCCTTGCCTGTTTGCTCTCTGAGTCTTATTAGTTGCCTCCCTCCCCTCTTGCGGATCCTTTCTTCTATTTTTATATGAGTAGGAGTGGCCCAGACCAAGCCTGGGGCTTCATTGAGATGTCCCTTTCCTTGCTTCCCTTTTTAGAGGGGTTTTTCCTTGTCTGCAGCCTCTCCCCTATCAAATCGATCCTTTGGAGGAGATCCTTCTTTTTGGGGGTGATCGCTGGCGTAGTACAAATCTTGTCCCTCTAGTGATGCAATTTTTTATGGGAGGGGCGGGCATCATGCCACTGAGCCCCGAGCCATGGTGGAGCATTTCCCTTTCAGGAGGGACCATCGATGTGTCACAAGGCCTGTGGCTTTAATGGAATACTTTTCATAAAGGAAGTTCAGGTTCCATGTTGCGAGGATCAGCGTCTCGGTTGCATGGTTGTTGATGTGGTGGTGCACCACAAAGTGTGAAGCCTAGCAGGGCATGCATTGCATAGGACATGCGGGTGGCACGTTGCATGATTTGAATTTTCTGGCAGGATGTGTACCACTTCTGGGTGGTCATAGGTAGCTGGAAGCTTCCATGTTGCAATTTGAACCTTTATTGGTCCTCCTTTTTATCACTGATGGGAAATTCGAACTCGATAGGAGGAGAGGGGAGAGCTCGATCCAGAGTGTTTGACTCTGTAAGTGAGAGAATGACCTCGGCTGGGTGCTTGACCCTAGATGTGGGAGGCCACCTCTGAAAAATGGGAGCATGACCCCAGCTAGGTGCTCGACCTTGGATGTAGGAGGTCGCCTTCAAAAAGTGGGGGCATGGCTCCGAATGTGGGAGGCCACCTTTAAAAAGTGGGAGCACGGCCCCAACTGGGCACCCAACCCCAGATGCGGGGGATCGCCCCAGCACATATGAGCATGAACCTGACCGGGAGCTGACTGCAGACGGAGGGCTCACCCTATGAGCATGACCCTGGCTGGGAGTTGACCTCGGATGGAGGGCTCGTCTTCGGATGCATGAGCACGACCCCAACCGGGAGCTGACCTCAGGCTAAGGGCTTGCACTATAAGCATGACCCCGGCTAGGAGCTGACCTCAAATAGAGGGCTCGTCTTGGCATGCATGAGCTCGATCCCAGCCGGGAGCTTGTTGAGTCTTATGTGGTGTATCCAAGGCATATGGAGTCAAGTTTTGGGTCTTTGTCATGTTGGTCATGATGTAACTAGGATTAGGAGTGAGTCCGGTAAGAGTCCTAGATGATAGATTGAGTTTTTCCCATATTTTGTTATGTCTGTCTTTTTGAGTTGGCTCGATGGTCCTTCGAGTCAACTTGGTTAGTGGCACAGCACGGGGGATCTAGGTGATGTACCAGTGTCGAGTCGGCTCAGTTGCCTGGAATTGACTCTAGTTCTTAGAGTAGGTACATAGACACTCTGGATGAGTCGGCTCAATTTGCTGGAGTTGGCTCAAATTCTCAGAACAGAAGGAGTGGTCTGGACGAGCCGACTTGAACCCTACGAGTTGACTCGGATCCTACGAGTCAACTCGGATGATGGGTATGCCTTTAGCTGTTCACCGGGTAGGATGCTTGAAGATAACCAAGGAAGTCTTAATGTAGGACTATTTATGCATGCTAATTATTTTTTGTAATTAGGCATTAAGTTAGAAGTTTGTATCATGAATTTCAAGCCAAGATATTAAGTAAGGAATTCTGTAGAAAATCAGAAGCACATGCATGCAGAAATAAACCCTAAAAGTGAAGAAACAGAACTGCCAGAGCTAAGAAGCCCTGGTTAGAACTAGCTCTTCTACAATACCACTTCCAGAGGAGTTTAAGGGGTGTACCTGGTAGAGATTTCAAGTTCGATCCATGAAGAGTTCGCTCTACACTCTCAAATGCGGCCTGGAAAAATAAGCTGTCGACCCTACAAATTCGCAGCTTTCAATCTGGTGATCTGAAAGCTGGTCAGATAGAATCCTTGGATTCATGAACCCTGAGGGACCTGCAAATCACCTAACAAAGATTATAAAACAAAGAAAAAAGAGTTAGATCACTGAAAGAAAAGAAAGGGGAAAAGGTTGATGATGGGTGGCCAAGAGGTTCAAGGAGGCTGGTGGCTTGGAGGCAGGGCACAGGGATCACACAGAAACCTTGAGGGATCATACAGATACCCTTAATCACATAGAAATTCACTCAAAATTTTGAAGAAAACTCAAGAGAAATTCAATTATAATAATTCATAATAATTGATCATTAGTTACAAGAGGGTGGAGGGGTGGGGTATTTATAGATGTTCCCATGCCCTCTCCTAGTTAGGATAGGATTACAAACTTTGATAGGGAGAAGGATTACAAAGTGGCCTAGAACTAGGATTACACAATTTGAGTAGAATAAAACAAAATCTCCTAGTTAGAAGTGGATTCTTCTCCTTTTTTGACTTGGTCAAGGGGCTTCCTTGTTAGGTTGGGAAGGAATATTCCTTCCTTTAACCTGATCTTCCTCATGGGCGCCTGGGCTTGTCATGAATGGGCCTGGGGCACCAACTGCTTATGGGCTTTTGGGCTGGGGCACCTGGGGGTAGTATATTCCTTGGGAATCTTGGTCTCTTGGGCTTGGATGCCTAATTGAACTTGGGCTTGACTTTAGGGCAGCAAGGGGCGTCTCCACATGGGCTTGGGAGGCCTCCAAAGAGCTTTGGCGCATGTGCTTGATCTTGGTGGGCTGGAAACCCTGGGCTGGGATGCTAGAAGAATATTTTTGGTCCCTGGTATTTTTTATGGACTTACTTTGTTCTGGGATCCTGGTAAAGATTTTAGCTGATGCTCCTCCTCTTGTACAAAATTTTTAAAGAACATAACTTACTGGACTCTTACAGGACTCAATTAGACTGGACTGAGGTTGAGACAACTCAACTTATTACAGGAGTCACTCAACTTAACTAGATTGGATTAGTTACAAAACTTGACACATGATTAAGGGCTCAAAATTGATAAATGGCTCACAATGAGCTGACTCTCAACTAAGCTTGAATGTAATCTCAAGCATGACTCATGAGCATTAATGGTGTGAGTTGACTCTAAATACAGGACTCAAGTGTAACAAGGCCTAAAAACAAAACTCAAGGCCCAAATACAGGACTCAATGGGCACAATCAGGCTTAACTGATCAAAACCCTAATTACAGGACTTCAAGTGACTCAACTAACTTAAGCTCTACTTACAAGACTCAAAGGGCTAACAGGACTTGATTATTAAACTCAAAGATAAAATTGGAATCATGGCTAAGGGACTCAAAACTCAGGGATCCATAGTGAACTAGGGTTGACCTGATGTCCCCATCAATTCTCCCGGAGTGGGAGGAACTTGACTCCATTGAGTAAGGGTCGCTCTGGCTCTGGTATCGCTTAAGGAGGTTTAGGTTGCGGTGCTGCAAGTCCTCTCGAGTAATCCACGAATCATCAAATTCTGGTCGACCTTCCCATCGAACCAGGTAGCGTTGATAGCCGCAGCCCCGGGTCGTGATAGCTTGATCGTCCAAGATACGCTCGATCCATATTCCTCTCTTAGGCAAATTTAGTGGACACTCAGGTAAGGTTTCTCTCTTAAAAGATGGGTGAGGTCCAAAAATCTCACTAGGAATCACTGTCGGTTCCCTATACTCAAACAAGTTCGTGATATTGAAGGTAGAGCTAATGCCTAAATCTAAGGTCAGATCAAGCACATAAGCATTGGATTCCACTTTTTTTATCACTCTAAAGGGTTCAACTCTATGAGCATGAAGCTTCAGAACCATAACAGAATTTCCTACATTAAATTCCTTGGCTTTCTTTCAGGAATTAGCCAGTTTTTATAGATTTTATCACTTAAATTAATCATTTGGCTAATGTCCTGATGCAAATGCTATGTAGAGGTCATTGCAGGTGTGGACAGATGAATTAGGTCTGGAGACTTATTGGACTCAAAACCAATACTTAATAGACTCGACTAGGCATTCCTATTGAAGGGAATTTATTGGACTCTTTGGATCTAAACCTAACAAAATTTAGGCTCTCTAGGTTTGACCCTGGTTTGACATGCACATGAAAATTTACAATGAACTTTTAGTAAATGCCATAAGGTATACCAAAAGTAAAATGCAAATCTAACATGCACAATGAATGTATGCAGTATGCTAATCTCAACAAAATGTAATCTAATGATCCTAGAAATGCTGGAGGTTTCAGAAAAGGGTAGAAAATAAGAGATGGAGTCAGGGTTAGTCTGGTAAGATAGAAAATAAGAAAAGTGTTGGGGGTTGATTAGAAAGAACAAGATACAAGAAGGGGTTTCCGGGATTAGTCCTAGACTAATGAGGTTGACATTATGGGGTTGAGGTACATCTAAAGGGTTTGCATAATGGAAGAATGGGGAACTAATCTTACAGAAGAGATCAATTGGAGTCAAAGGAGTGACTTCATTCTGAGGGCACTGATTTAAAGAGATCAGATCCTTAATAAATTCTTTTGGTTCTTGGATCTCAGGACTGGGCTCTGTAATTGGGCTTTCTCCTGGTGACTCTTCAGGTAAGAGTCTAATAGTAGGGTTGGGTTCCTCATGGTCCTCTTCCTTCAACTGTACTTCCAAGATGGGTTCTGTTTGGGTATCTACTGGGTCAACTAATGCTAGGTCTTCTATAGGTATCTCTTCTTCCTCTTCCTCATACTCATAAACTAAGCTCATATCAGCTTTATATATCTCCTCTTCAATATCATTCTTGTGAACCAGTGGGGTGGTAGGAGGGATTTGGCTAAGGAAAAACTGACTAGTGTCTGGGATGGCTAGGGTGGGTCGACTAAGGGGTTCCTGACTAATACTAGGCTCATATCTAGGGGTACTGGTCCTATGGGGTTCCGGCTGACTGGGAAAAACTGGGCTATACCCATAGGTACTAATCCTATCAGATTCGAGCTGGCTAAGGAAAACTGGCCTGGTACTGGACTCATATAATTTGGGTGCATAGGTTCTAGAGTCATAGGATCTAGAGTCATAGGATTTGGGCTCAGATCTATAGGTTGTGGCTCTCTTATCCTGATCAATGAAATCATAATTGGGTTTCATAGGGTTGGGCTCCTGGTGTGGGTCAGAGTATGGGGTTCTCCTAGGATTCGACTCAGCATGGATCCTGTTGGGATATCCTGTTTCAGCTACAAACTAAACTCTGGTTCGACTTATCGAAGCCCGTTTCTCCAGACTACAGACTTCGGACCAAGCGAAGGATAGGCCAACTGCAAGCAACCCAAGGCTTCATACCGGACTACAACATCCGAAGGCCAGTCCTTCAGGTAACACCTTCGGCCCCGGCCGAAGTCTGAACTACTTATCGACTTTCAAAGACATGTACTTCGATCCCCACCGTAGACACGATCTCCGGCCTCAGAGAAATACCAAGTCTTCGGCCCATGCAAGGGGAAACCCGAAGCTTGAACCATAATCTATTCCAGAAAGGAAACTGTAACCAACGGTTACAATCGACACTCATCTTGCCATGATCATGGCACGCAAATCCTGCAGCCACGCCTCCGATCTGGCCAGAACTACTCATTGACAACCCATGATTGCTAATCATGGGAGAGATTGGCTCCCCATGATCACCGGAAAAAGAGCAGGCCATGGATCGGAGGCCATCTTTTAAATATGGATAAGAAGGTAGCTCGAGAGGTACGCAATCAATCTCGCACACATACACTTTCAATCCCCAAGACCTTTTTCTCTTCCACTCTTTCTCGACACCTTCCCCATTCTATGGCTGGAATCCGCCACTACTTAGGCATCAAAGTGTCCTTCGCTAGAACAACTCCGGCAAGGGACCTATTTTGCAGGTGAACCAGGGAGCAGTCCTGTGACGCAGCGGCTCCGACCGGCCGATCCAGGGACTCCACGCCAACAGATTGGCATGCCAGGAAGGTGGGATCATTAGCATTCCTTAAGCCCCCTCCCAGACAAGGGAAATAAAAAAGTTCTTTGATGGCAAGAGGAAATGCCCCAATCGCTTCTACAAGCCAGAGTCGTGCTCCGTCTCAGGGGAGTGTACCCCTGGAGGAGAACGATGCTCCAAGCCTCGACAAAAGACATTGCCAATCAACTTCACGGTGGTCCAGATCCCCTCTGCATACAACATTATTCTGGGGAGGCCCGCCTTGAACAGGTTCCGGACCGTGATCTCCTCTCACTACCTCTTAGTACGCTTCCCCACCAGGAATGGTGTTGGAGAAGTTAGAGGGAACCAAAGGATGGCACGGCAATGTCTAATGATTGAAGACAGGCATTTCAAAGATTCGACTACTCCGGATCAGCTGGATCCGAGGGATTCAACCACAAACCTTGGTGAACCCATGAAGAGGACCATCTCAATACCTTTGAAAGAGGAAGATTCCTCCAGAGTTGTGCAAATCAGGAGCGCCCTTGACGAGGAAACCAGAACGGAGCTGATCCATTTCCTCAGGGGAAACGTCGATGCCTTCGCCTGGTCAGCTTCAGACATGCCCGGGATTCCTGCTGAAGTAATCACTCATCGGCTGGAAGTAACCCCTGGGTACAAGCCGGTGCGGTAGAAGAAGAGGAGCTTCACCCTAGAAAGACAGCAAGCTATAGACGAAGAGGGTGGCAAGCTCCTTAAGGCAGGGTTTATCAGAGAGGCCCGCTACCCTGAGTGGCTGGCCAATATGGTAATGGTGAAGAAAGCTAGCGGCAAGTGGAGGATCTGCATCGACTATACAGACCTCAACAAGGCTTGCCCAAAGGATAGCTTCCCTCTCCCAAAGATTGATCAACTGGTCGACGCTACCACCGGCCACCAGTTGTTGAGCTTCATGGATGCCTTCTCCGGCTACAATCAAATTAGAATGGATCCACAAGATGAGGAGAAGACGTCATTCATCACTAACAAAGGTCTCTACTGCTACAAGATGATGCCGTTCTGCCTCAAGAACATCGAAGCGACATTTAAGAGACTGATCAACAAGGTATTCGAAAAGCAACTGGGGAGAAATATGGAGGCCTATGTTGATGACATGATCGTCAAGAGCCTCCACTGGAGAGATCACATCCATGACTTGGAGGAGTCATTCAGCGCCCTCCGGCACTACCATATGAAGTTAAACCCGGCAAAGTGTGCCTTCAGGGTCACGTCGGGTAAATTCTTGGGCTTCCTTGTCACCAAATGAGGAATTGAGGCAAATCCTAAGAAGATTCAAGCCTTGAAAGATATGAGACATCCCTTTAGCAAAAAGGAAGTCCAAAAGTTGACAGGGAGGATTTCCTCCCTAAGTAGATTTATCTCTCGGTCAGCCGAGAAATGTCTTCCGTTCTTCAAGGTACTTCGGCAATCAGAGGGTTTTGAATGGTTCGAAGACTGCCGCGTTGCCTTTGAGGAATTGAAGAAGTATTTAGAGACCCCACCATTGCTCTCCAAGCCAAAAGAAGGTGAGGTCCTCTACTTGTACCTCTCTATTTCAGACGAAGCAGTGAGTTCGGTTCTTGTCTGGAAGGAAGAAGATGGGTCCCACAAGCCGATTTACTACATCAGTAAGGTCCTGCATGATGCAGAAATGTGATATGCAAGGATCCAGAAGCTGATATACTCTTTAGTGATTGCGGCAAAGCGACTATAGCCATACTTCCAAGCCCATGCTATTGTGGTGCTGACTGATCAACCTCTCAAGGCCGTTCTCCGATCCTCGGACACTTCTGGAAGGATAGCCAAGTGGGCTGTGAAGATAAGTGAATTTGACATCAGCTTCCAGCCCCGAGCGGCTATGAAGGCCCAAGTGCTCTCCGATTTTTTGGCTGAGTGCACCTGGAAGTCTAAAGACGAAGTCTCTTCGGAAGAAGAAGAAGCCCCGAAGGAGATGAAATCTGTTTGGGTGCTTCATGTGGACGGAACTTCCAATGCTACCGGGTGCGGGGCTGGACTCATGTTGGCCGAACCTGACGGCCATACCATAGAGTATGCACTCTGTTTCTCCTTCCATGCCTCCAATAATCAGGCCAAATATGAGGCCCTACTCGCCGGACTTCGGATCGTCGAAGACCTGGGAGTCCGGCAGCTCCAAGCCTTCTCCGATTCTCAACTGGTTATGAATCAAGTCAACGGAGAATACACAGCCAAAGATCCAACCATGGTGCAATACATAGAGAAGGTTCAGGCTTTATCCTCCCAACTGGAACATTTTGAAATTATCCATGTTCCCCGATCAGAGAACTCCCGGGTGGACGCGCTGTCTTGACTGGCAACTATAGCACCGGAGTCTCTCGGTGCACCTTTGTTGAACATCTTGAAACTCCAAGCATTGCTGAAGAGGCTGCAGAGGTGCGCCAGATTGATACTAAGCCAAGCTGGATGGATCCCATCATCAAATTCCTGAATGAAGGAAAACTTCTGGAAGATAGGTAGAGGCCAAGAAGATCCACTGGATGGCGTTTCAATACATCATCTTAGACGAAACCCTCTACAAGAGATCATTCTCCCAACCACTGCTAAAATGCCTAGGACCCACCGATGCAGACTATGCTTTGAGAGAGGTCCATAAGGGCATATGCAGGGATCGTTTGGGTAGCAGGTCTCTAGCATACAAGATTATTCAATGGGGGTATTACTGGCCCTCCATCTAGAAGGACTCGACTGATTTTGTGCGGAAGTGCGACCAATGCCAGAGGTATGCAAATGTGCAGAGACAACCTACGAGTCACCTGACTCAGTTGGCAACCCCATGGCATTTTTCCCAGTGGGGGATGGACATTCTTGGCCCGTTCCCACCAGCATCAAGGCAAAGAAAGTTTCTCCTAGTGGCCATCGACTTTTCACGAAGTGGGTGGAAGCCTAACCATTGGCCCAGATCACAAAAGGCAAAGTGGAGAATTTTATGAAAAATTCCATCATCTTCAGGTTTGGCATCCCACGTGTCATCATCACAGACAATGGGAGATAATTCAACAATCCAAAGTTCAAGGACTTCTGTGCTCGGTACAATATCCTTCGACTGACATCCGTAGCTCACCCGCAGTCCAACGGAGAAGCCGAAGTCATAAACCAGACCATCCTTCATGGTCTAAAGATGAGGTTGAACACCGCCAAGGGACTTTGGACCGAAGAGCTGACCTCCATTCTTTGGGCATACCAAACTACCCCGAGAATGGCCACCGACGAATCTCTGTTCAACCTGGCCTACAGTACCGAAGCCGTACTACCCATTGAAGTCGCCCTACAGTCTCTGAGAATTGACAACTTTGAAGAGCCTGAGAATTCCAATCGTAGAAGAATTGATCTAGATTTGCTATCAAGCACCAGGCTATAGGCCTAGATAAGAATGGCGCTATACCAGCAAAAAGTCACCAAGTACTACAAGTCAAGGGTGAAGGAGCAAACCTTCCGCACGGGAGATATGGTATTGCAAAGAGTAGAAGTGTTCAGGCCAACAGAACAGGATAAACTCTCCCCTAACTGGGAAGGCCCTTATCAAGTCGAAGAAGTCATTCGACCAGGGACATATCGACTCAGGACCTTGGAGGGGAAGACCCTATCCCAGCCATGGAATGTACAAAACCTTCGCAAATACTATCAATGAAAAAGTTCCAAAAACCTCCTATGCAAAGCTTCTCAACTCTACTCAACTTAGAACGGCTAGTTGCATCGATTGAATGATAACAGCCTAAATGACCCGATCTAAAAATTGATCAACTGTGTAAAGAGAGTATGATCCACTCACCTTATTGGTATGCCCGACGAGTGCAATGGATGGTCTAACAAGGCCACTAAAAAGATCAAAGGCGCAGGGATGGTTTTTGTACCCTACCTTATGGTGAATCCGAACATACACCGAGGCGGGCCTGAATAGCCTACCTTAATCACGACAGAAAGTGCACAGGGATGGTGTAAACACCTTACCCTATGGAAAATCCGAACATGTGCCTAAAAGGATGACTGTTGTCCTTTTTGTCAATAACAAACATTCTCAGAACGATCCAATTGACCTCGCTTCTTCCCTGTAGACCAAAAGTGGTCTATGGAGTCTACATTACAGATAAATCATGATGCAACACATCGCAAAAAGTACGCGGGAAGAGGTAACAAAAAGATCTTTCATTTCTTTCAAGTTTTTTACAAAAAAAAAAGAGAAAGAGAAAAGAAAGAAAGAAACTCTCCGAAAAAGAGAGTGAGAAAAAAGAAAAGAAACTCTCCTAAAGAGAGATATAAAAAAAAAAAAAGCAATAGCAACAGCAGAATTTAGGAAATTTTCATTAACTCCCCGATGGGTTTTTCCCATACCGTCGGGGAGAGACCAGATGGGATGACGAAGGGACCCCGGGGTTCCCGTCTGAACTCGAGTCTGACCCCTCATCGGAGTCGAAATCAAATTCATGGCCGGGAAAGGGAACGGAGGGTTTGATATTATCCAAGCCCTTCAAGTTATAAAACTTGGAGGCTTTCCTCCGGCACTCCCAAAACCCCTAGTGGAAGGAGTCCAGGGCCACCCCGGTGAGCTCATCCTTGAAGGCAGTAGAAGTCTAATGTTTGTGACGGTGTCCGTCGCCTCCTTCTTTGCCTCCTCCGCCATCGTGGTTGCCACTATGACTTGAGCCCAGGCCTCCCTCAACTGAGCCTCCAGAAGGCGGACCTTCCTCTCTAGACGGTCTACTAGAGGCTCCTCCTCTTCGCCTCCAGGCCTAGGTGACTCCGGACTTCACTTCCTCTTGGGGTCAATAGCCCTCCTTTTCGCCGCTCGGCGGAGCTCAGAAGTATTGAACCTCATGGCTAATAGAGGGAAGAAGCCTACGAAAATGATGGCCTTTGACAGCGGAGGGCAGGGTCCTATTTATAGAAACCCTACACCTATGATCGACTATGGGGAGGCATGTCCCACATCCTTCCCAGCCGCATGAGAAGGCACCATGTGTTCGGGTGACTCTTCGAGAATCAGAAAAGCTGCTCAGAGCCATCTCTAGGACAACAACCACCATCGCTTCGAATCCGGAGAATTCTCATCGTGCAACGGCATCATTAATGGTTCCTTTTTGAAAAAAAGAGGCTCGACGGCTCGTAAGATGCAAGAAATTATGACTGTGCAAATTTTGACATGCCACATGGACAATGGTGATCCTAATCAAATCTCCCTAATCACTGATTGGTGGAGAAATGGCTCTTGCCTACCCCAACGGACAAATTTGACATCCGAAGTAATGCGACGGTCTTCAGCAATAAAGTTCGGGTCTGTTTGGAGTTCGTCCCCATCGATTGAACGGCCTTTGGCCACAGCTACTCAACCAAGCAGAAAATGGAACGGTAAAACCGGTTCTTATCGACTGAACGGCCTTCGGAGGCTATCATTCGACTAGGCAAAAGGGGAAATGGTAGAACCGTTTCAGGCTACACATGAGGCACAGCAATGCATATGCAAAGGAAGGAAATTCATTCCGAAATTAAGAAAAATTATCATACAAAGTTCATTGTTAAGCAAAAAGAAAGGTGGAAAATACATCTAGGGTGACCCAAGTCACTCAACATCAGCAGAAGAAGACTCCACACCATAGGACTGTAGTACCTTATTGATTTGCTCTGAGAGGACCTCATCAATCTGAGCTGAGACAGGAGAACCTTCAGCTTGGACTTCTCCAGCCTGAGTTACCTCCTGGGCCAAGATCGGAGCTGGGATCACCTCTGGATCTTCGACTGGGTTAGCAGCCTCCTCCTCCAAAAATGGTGACTCCTCGACCTCCCCTGTGGCTTCGGCCTCCTCCACTTCTTCTCCTTCCTCTCCAATTATGTTGTAGGAGGGAATGCTCGAAAGGTCAAGGTGAGGGAGGGTCTCCTTTACCTTGGAGAGTCCATCGTTGAAGCCGTGCTGGTAGGCATATAATGATGTTTCGTCAATCTCTGTCTGAAATTGCGAAGACATCTTGAAGTCAGCCACGGCATTGTCTTTTCATTTCCTCAAAGCTTCGGACTCCCTCTTGGTGGCTTCGGCCTCCCTCTTAGCAGCTTCAGATTCCAGGATTGCCTCTTCGGCCCTCCTAGAAGCCTCCTCTGCTACTTGGGACAAATTTTCCATCTTCTTCTGATCCTCCCTAGCGGCCTGCTCCAGGGACTCGACTTGCTTCATGCTCCTCTTCTACCCTGCCTCTTGTCCCACTATCCTTGAGTGGGCACCTTTCAGTTCACTTTTCAGTTCACGAACTTCATCAGTTACCTGGACAAGACGGTCCTCCATGGATTGCTTCAGCTCTTCAGCTACTTCCCTGGCAGCCCTAGCAGTCTGAAGCTCCTCCTTGAGGCCATGGATGAGGCTGTCCACGTTCCCCAGGCCTTCTTCCATGAAGGTGAAATCATAGACCAACTACATCAAAAAAGAAGAATTGAGGATCAAATAACTCTTAAGACAAAGGAGGCGGTGATGTCATACCTATTGCAGGGAGGCGAAGCCGGAATCGGATACTTTGAGAAAGCTCCAGTTCCGGAGAATTGCCAGGTTGTGGGGCAGTATCGTACCCTTCAACACCTGCCTGGATTTGGCCAGGACCAGCAGTCCCCCCCGAGGTGGGAGCTCTGAGGAGCTCATCGAATGGCCTCTGGCTAAAGAATCCCCATAGACAGACTCTCCTTCGACTTGCCATGCTTTGCCCCTATCAACGGCAGGGGGCAAACCAGCGGCACATCCACTCCTTGAGGTGGGCTCCCCATTGTGTCGACTGGGAAGGCAACCGCCAGAAAAGTTTTGACTAGACAGGGTCTTGCCGGAGCTCCTCCGCAGTCGCTTCATCTTCCCCCGAGGCACCTCGGGAGGACAAAGTGCTTTGGTCCCCTTCGGGACCATCCCTTCAAGCTTTCTTCCGAACTGTAGACCTGGTGGAAGGGGCCTGTGCAACCCTCTTCTCCGAAGTTTGATGAAGCTAACTCAAATCGCGCTTCATCCCACCACCTGTAGGCAAAGGGGCTCACATCAGTTAAATGAGCTACAATAAAACATGAAGTAGAGGGGCAGAAATTTCCATCGCTATACCTAATGAGGGAAATTTACTAATTCTTGCCCGATGGAGATTCCTCTCCTCCAATAGTTCCCGAATGGGGGCAACTTCGGAGTTAACCAGAAGATCATAATCCGACTGATCGGCCGCCAACTTTCTTTCCATCATTGGTGGTCAGGCGAGGCTTCTTCCACACAGTGTCGAAGCCCCATGGATCAAAAGATAACACAAATATGAAGATGGGTTTCCACCCATGGATTGCGCTGGGAATGTCCTTGATCACCCTACGGCCCGATCTGGGGCCGATCACCCACCATCCGTTGCTGTGGAAGTCCCTCTTGAGAATGAAAAGGGTCGTGAACAAGTTGGTCATAGGCTCTACATTGGCAATGCTGCACATAACCAGGAACCCGCAGATGTTCCTGATGCTGTTTGGGGTCAATTGTGCTGGCACCACTTGGTACAAGCAAAAATCTTAACAAAGAAGGGGTGCAGGGGAAATCAAAGACAAGCCTTCAGGTGATCTTCGTATACAGCTAGGCACCCAGGGGAAGCTTCATTCACCCGCTCCTCAAGCATGGGGAGGACAAAAGGAAACTCCTCAGGAATGCGGTAGCGTTCCAAAAGAAGGGCTACCTTACCATGAGAAATCGAGCTGGGGACTAACTCCGGACCTACTATATCTCCGGCCCCCAAGGGCCCAACCTTTTCTCCCCGACTCTCAACGGTCTCTTCCATGACAAAGGAATGAAGCAAAGGAGCGAAAAAAAAATTTCTACCTAGGGAATAGACTGGTAGTCTATAACAGTTCAAGAAGGGGATGAGACGAGGTTGAAGAAGCTTTTTCAGTCAGACCTTCACCCTTCCCCGAAAGAAAAATAAGGGTCTCTGGACCCCCACCGAGGGTTGTTTTGACTCAAGGTTACCCTGGGAGGTAACCCACTTGCGACTGACCGCCAGGATAAGATCTGCCCTTCATCCAATGGGCGGAGGATAGCCACCACAACTATCCAAATCCCAACCAAAAGATTACCACAACCACCATGCAATGGGACAAGAAGAGATAGCCCTAGGGCCACCTACTTTTTTCCAATCCGAGAATGACACTTGTCCACCATTTGATTCCCAGATCGTGATGGACAGCCCAGTAAGGGTCCCGTAATCATTCACTACACCGTCTCTCAGGAGGAAAATGACAAGGCCTTAATACTGTCACTTCTCGAGGCAGATCTTCACTTCGACAACTGAGAGTAGGGGGGCAACTGTTGGGATATCCTGTTTCAGCTACAAACCAAACTCCGGTTCGACTTATTGAAGCCCGTCTCTCCGAACTATGGACTTCGGACCAAGCGAAGGACAGGCCAACTGCAAGCAACCCAAGGCTTCACATCCGACTACAACATCCAGAGGCCAGTCCTTCAGGTAGCACCTTCGACCCCGGCCGAAGTCTGAACTACTCATCGACTTTCGAAGACACGTAATTCAGTCCCCACCGTAGACACGATCTCCGGCCTCGGGAAAATACCAAGTCTTCGACCCATGCAAAGAGAAACCCGAAGCTTGATCCACAATCTATTCCAGAAGGAAACTGTAACCAACAGTTACATCGACACTCATCATTCCATGATCATGGCGTGCAACTCCTACAGCCATGCCTCCGATCTGGCCGAAATCGCTCATTGACAATCCATGATCGCCAATCATGGAAGAGATTGGCTCCCCATGATCACCGAAAAAAGAGCAGGCCACAGACCGGAGGCCATCTTTTAAATATGGGTAAGAAGGGTAGCTCGAGAGGTACACGATCAATCTCGCACACATACACTTTTAATCTCCAAGAGCTTTTCTCTTCCACTCTTTCTCGACGCCTTCCCCATTCTGTGGCTGGAATCCGCCACTGACTTAGGCATCGGAGTGTCCTCCACCGGAACAACTCCGACAAGGGACCTGTTTTACAGGTGAACCAGGGAGCAGTCATGCGACGCAGCGGCTCCGACCGACCGATCCAGGGACTCCACACCAACAGATCCTAAGGCCAGGCTCAGGCTTAGATCTAGTATAGGGCTTAGGGCATTTCTCTAGGTTTCCTAATTGGTCTCCTACCTGGTCAAACTTATGGGTTGTTTGGGTAGTCGATTGGATCAATTGGTCAAGTCTATGATTTATCTAGGTATTGGATTGGTCGAGCTTAAAGTTCATATGGGCAAACTGGTTTTGGGATTGGATGTTGGACTGGTTATTCTGGGTGGTTAATTAGGCAACCATCTATTCATTCATGGCTTTTAGAAGAGTTTCAAGATTGGATTCCATGGTTGAACTAGGTTTGGGCTTATACTGGTTGTACTGGACTCCTGACCTGGTGGTCATGCAATCAATCAAACAAGGTGGTAGGATGTCGTCAAGCACACAAAGTGAAAATGGACTACAGCTTGCTAGACCTAGAGCCAAAATTGAATGGGTCTACTCAACTTTCACTTAACTCAACAGCTAATCCTTCCACTGGCTAGGTCAGAGATGGGGTGGTGGAAGGCTCCCCCTGCTTATGACAGGGTCCTAATTAAAAACTACCAATGCACATAAGGCGTTTGCCTCTAGACCTCTAGCCTTAGACACTAGTTTTCAATAATAGCTGGGGAATTAGGTACACTAGTTGACCCACACAATTCGGACCCGACCTGTTGGTATCCCTAAGCTCTCTAGAGTAATTAAGTTGCTAATTGATTTTAGTTAAGGTTTGGATTCTGATTTTGGGCGGTTGTTTTGGGCCCAGGACAGGTAATGACCTCCTGCCCTGATCTAAGAGAGGAGATTGCCCTTAAGTTTGATTAGATGAAATGATGACACTCAATGAGCCCTAGTCCGACTAATAAAAATTAGAAAATAAAATATTTTTTTTTGTCTTTTTATGAGGTGGAAATTAAATTTAAGTTGATTAAATTATCAAACAAAATTAGGATTTGGGTGAGGTAGGGTTTGGAAGTTGATTAGATTTCGTTTGATCAAGTATGTAGAACAGAAATTAGGTTTGTTTGGAAGCAAAATTTGGTTCAGTTTTTGGTGCATAAAAAATCAAAAAAAATCCAGGATAGAGGACTAATAATATAGATGATCCCTACCAATTTCATGCAAAAAAAATTCAGATGATGATGCAAACCTAGGATTTCAGATTGTGTGCAGAAGTTCTGGATTTTTGTTAGGGTTTCAATAATGCAAAAATTTTTATATTTTTTTATAACAATAATTAAAAATTATGCTAATCATCAGGACTAAACATAGAGTATGTCATGTAAATTTCAGTGAAAAAAAACCTAAGTTGATGAAATAGACCAAAAATCAGACCCAAATGCAGAGAAAGGATGCAGAAGTTTCTAGAGCAAAAAAAATAGGCGTGAAAAAATTATATAGACTACAAAAAATAATGAGAAAATATTGAAAAATACTATCAATTATGAGGAATCCAGAAAAGCAAGAATTAGAGCTTTTTTATCTATGTACATGTAGAAATACTAAAAACAACAGACCATGTATGGAAATTATGGGATTCAAAAACTAGCCCTAAACATGCTCTGATACCAAATGATGCGGGACTATTTATACATGCCAATTATTTTCTATTATTAGGAATTAAGTTAAAAGTTTGTATCCCAAATTTCAAGGAAAGATATTAAGTAGAGAATTCTATAAAAAATCAGAAGCACAGGCATGCAGAAATAAATCCTAAAAGTAAAGAAATAGGATCGCCAAGGCTAGGAAGCCCTGGTTAGGACTAGCTCTTCTGCAATACCACTACCAGAGGAGTCTAGGGGGTGTACATGATAGATTTGAAGTTTGATCCATGAAGAGTTTGCTCTACACTCTTGGATGCAGCCTGGAAAAATAAGTTATCAACCTTATGGATTCGCGGCTTTTAATTCGATGACCTGAAAGCTGGTCAGATGGAATCCTTGGATTTGTGAACTCTGAGGGACCTGCAAATCACCTAACAAAGGTTATAAAACAAAGAAAAAAATAGTTAGATCACTGAAAGAAAAGAAAGGGAAGAGGTTGATGATGGGTGGCCAAAAGGTTGAAGGAGGCTGGTGGCTTGGAGGCAAGGGCACTGGGATCACACAGAAACCCTGAGGGATCACACAGATACCCTTAATCACATAGAAACTCACTCAAAATTTTGAGGAAAACTCAAGAGAAATTCATTCATAATAATTCATAATAATTCATAATAATTAATCATTAGTTACAAGAGGGTGGAGGGGTGGGTATTTATTGATGTTTCCATACCCTCTCCTAGTTAGGATAGGATTACAAACTTTGATAGGGAGAAGGATTACAATGTGGCTGAGAACAAGGATTACATGATTTGAGTAGAAATAAAACAAAATCTCCTAGTTAGAAGTGGATTGTTCTCTTTCTTTGACTTGGTCAAGGGGCTTCCTTGTTGGGTTGGGAAAGAATATTCGTTCCTTTGACCTAGTCTTTGTCTTGGGTGCGGGCCTGGGGCACCAACTGCTTATGGGCTTCTGGGCTGGGGTGCCTGGGGGTAGTATATTCCTTGGGAATCTTGGTCTTTTGGGCTTGGATGCCTAATTGACTTGGGCTTGACTTTAGGGCAGAAAGGGGCCTCTCCAACATGGGCTTGGGCGGCCTCCAAAGAGCTTTGGCGCATGGGCTTGATCCTGGTGGGCTGGAAACCCTGGGCTGGGATGCTGGAAGAATATTCTTGGTCCGTGGTATCTTTTATGGACTTACTTTGTTCTAGGATCCTGGTGAAGACTTTAGCTGATGATCCTCCTACTAGTGGATCCTCACTCTCAATGGTCCATGTTTAGTAGGAATGTCATCTTCGATGGGAGGAGCCTTCTAAAGATGCCCGATGTTGCAAATGGAGTCGACAGGTCTATGAAGGATCGCAGATCATAATTTTTGCAGTTAGGAGATGTGCCATCAGTTTCAGCCACAAAATAGGTTCACTTTGAGGTTTGAAGTCGTAGTCATATTCCCACACATGTGGAGGATCTGCGAGGGAGGACATCTGACCAGGAGAATGTGCGGGAAGAGCCAGAAACTATAGATTTGCAGGACAACCCAAGAGGTGTAGTGCTGCACAAGCCTAAGAGGAACATTCAGAAATCGGTGCGGTACGGCATAGATGAGACCATCTCATATGCTCTCATCTCTACCAATAGAGATCCAGAGATATTTAAGGAGGCCATGGATAGTTCATATGCGAGGTCATGGATGTAGGCCATGATGGAGGAGATGGACTCTCTTCGAAAGAGCAAGACATGGCAGCTGATGGATCTACCAAGAGGGAGTATACCCATTAGCTCCAAATGGGTCTTTACAAGGAAGGAGGGAAATTCAGAATAAGGTATAGTGAGGTACAAGGCTAGGCTGGTATCCAAGGGGTACTCACAGAAAGAAAGCATTGACTACTCTGAGGTCTTCTCTCTCATTGTCAGGCATACGTCTATCAGGGTGCTCTTAAGCATTATAGCAGCTCAGGATTTGGAGCTGGAGTAGATGGACATGAAGACAGCAACTCTCCATGGACATCTTTAGGAGAGCATCTACATGAAGCAGCCACAGGGGTTCAGGGAGCCTAGATCAAAGGAAAAGGTATGCTTGTTGAAGAAATCATTGTACGGGTTGAAGTAGTCACCAAGGCAATGGTGCAAGCGATTTGATACCTTCGTGAGGAGCATTGGACTTTCGAGGTGCAATTTTGATCCATGTGTGTATATAAAATCTCTAGAGAATGGATCCAAGGTAAATCTACTCTAGTATGTAGATGACATGCTGATAGCATGCAAGAGTAAGAGGACAGTGCAGGATTTGAAGGCAAGTCTATCTCGGGAGTTTGAGATGAAGGACATTGGGGATGCATGAAAGATTTAAGGCATGGAGATTTTTAAGAGATCGAGCCAAGAGGTTGTTGCATTTATCTCAGGAAAGGTACATTCAAAAGGTACTGGAGAAGTTTGGAATGAAGGAGGCTAGACCAGCAGCACTACTAGTTGCAAGACATTTTAGACTTTCGAAGAGTATGTCACCACAGATTGAGGTAGAGGCTCAGGATATGGAGAGGGTGCCCTATGCATCTAGTGTGGGAAGCCTAATGTATGCTATGGTGTGTTGTAGGGCGGATCTAGCCCATGCAGTGAGTCAGGTAAGCAGATTTATGGTGCAGCCTAGCAAGGAACACTGGGAAGCACTGAAGGGGATCTTCAGATACTTGGTGGGATTAGTTGGAGTGGGCATCTACTATGGATAGCAAAAAGGTGCTGTGGAATACTCTAACATAGCCAAGGTTGCTCAGGAGCAGATGGAAGGCTTTGTGGATGCAGACTTTGGTGGAGATGTGGATACCCATAGTTCCATAATAGGTTTCATATTCAGCATGAATGGAGGACCTGTATCTTGGAGGTCTTGTTTGAAGCCTATAACAACGTTATCCACCACTAAAGCGGAGTATATTGGCATCACGGAGGTAGCAATGGAGGCTCTATGGCTGAAGGGATTGGGGAGATGGACTACAAACAGGAGGCTATCAAGGTGTATTATGATAGCTAGAGTGTATTTTTACTTGCACAGAATTTAGTATATCATTACAAGACAAAGCACATCAACATCAGATACCATCGAATTATAGAGGTGGTGGAGGAGGTGAGGGGAGCTGGGGAAGGTTTATACCAAGGAGAATCCAGCTGATGCACTAATGAAGGTTCTTCCAAGGGACAGCTTTCACAAGTGTGTAGGACTGATGTGGTTGATGGATAAGATGGAGTTGACTGAAGCCTTGAAATACCAAGGTGGAGATTGTTGAGTCTCATGTGGTGTATCCAAGGCATCTGGAGTCATGTTTTGGGTCTTTGTCATGTTGGTCATGATATAACTAGGGCTAGGAGTAAGTCCGGTAAGAGTCATAGGTGATAGACTAAGTTTTTCCCATGTTTTGTTCAGTCTACCTTTTTGAGTTAGCTCGATGGTCCATCGAGTCGACTTGACTGGTGGCACAGCATGGGGGATCTGGGTGATGTACCAACATCGAGTCAGCTCGGTTGCCCAGAGTTGAATCTGGTTCTTAGAGTAGGTACGTAGACACTCTAGACGAGTCAGCTTGGTTTGCTGGAGTTGGGTTGATTCTCAGAATAGAAGGAGGGCCTGGACGAGCCAACTCGAACCCTGCGAGTCGACGGATGACGAGTTCTCTGTTTGACATTATGCCAGTTGGGAGTTTGTTTTAAGGGGTGAGGTTTGGTTTAACCTAGGGAGATATATATTGTACGATCTTAGGTGAGAGAAAAAGATCTCTCGAGTCTTCCAAGAAGTCCTGTAACATATTCTGATTGGTGACAATATATTAAACCCTTGTTTCTCCCGAAAACTCTTCTTGATCATGATTTGCTACTTGTTTGATCTTCGTTGCCCCTGCTAGGCTTGTTTTCTTCGCTATAGTCTCTTCTTCACACGGTGCTTCATGGTTGAGGTGTTGTACGTGGTCCAAGAGGATTGATCTCATCCGGTATGTGCCCTAATTTTGGTATCAGAGCCTGGGTTGTGTGAAGGAAAGAAGATTGCTACTGGGATCAGGTGCGGAATAGATTTTTTGATCAAGACATCGAGGTGAGTAGTTGGTGTTGTTGTCTTTTGATTAGATCTATTGATATGGCATCTAGCAGCATCAAGGCAAACTTTGGAAAATTCAATGGCAAGGGAAACTTCCTTGTTTGGTAGAAAAGGATGAAGGATTTACTCATACAGAACCGGATCTATAAGGTGTTAGTACGGGGAACCAAAGAAGGTTAGTCTGGAAGAATGGGAGGAACTGGAGGAGATAGCTTTCAGCACAATCAGGATGTGCTTGGCTGATCAATTTCTACCTGAGATCAGTGGAGAAACCACGACAAAGGGTCTTTGGAAGAAGCTAGAGAATACATACTTGGGCAAGAATATGACGAACAAGTTGTGGTTAAAGAAACTATTGTACAGCTTGTAGATGCCTGAGGGAGGAGATCAAATTGCTCATATCCAGAAATTCAATCAAGTATGGTCGAATATTATGAGCCTTGATGTGAAGATAGATGAGGAGGATAGAGCTCTCCTGTTGCTGTGTTCGCTTCGAGTATCATATGACGGTCTCATTACAACTCTGGTGTATGGAAAGGAGACCTTAAACTTCAAAGAAGTGGTTGGAGTTTTCAGGTCTAATGAGCAGCGGGAAAAGCTATGTGAAGGAGGTTCAAGTTTAGAGGTTCTTGCTATGAATGAGAGGCAAGGAAGGCCAAGGGAAAAGACTCGAGAAAAATCAAAAGGTAGGTCCAAGTCTCGAGGTAGTCTGTAGGGCTGGAAGTGTTTTAAATGTCATCAGCCTGGTCATTTGAAGAGGAACTGTCCACTTCTGAAGAATGAGAAGGGGAAGGGTTTTTCCAAAGGAGATTTGGCCAGTGGGAGTGGTGCACATTCATCTAAGGATAGTGAAGGTGATTTACTAGTTGGATCAGATGGAGCCATGGGGTATGATAGCAAATGGACATTTGATTCAGCCTATTCTTTTCATTACACTTCACACATGAATTGGTTTGCTTCTTATACCAAAGCAAATGGTGGGAGTGTGAGTCTCGAGGATGATCACCCATGTAAGGTTGCTGGTATTGGTACAATCAGGGTAAGAATGTATGATGGAGTCATATGGATGCTTACTAATGTCAAGCATGTGCCGGAGTTGAAGAAGAACCTAATTTTTCTAGGTTATTTGGAGAAACAGGGGTATGCCTTTAGCTATTCACCAGGTAGTGGATGCTTGCAGATAACCAAGGGTGTCTTGGTAGTGATGAGAGGAAGAAGACTAAGCAACAACCTTTATAAGATAGAAGGCTCTGTGGTGATAGATAGTGCGAAGATCCTTGCTACAGCACAGGAGGAGCAGCTTACCTACCAGCTATGGTACTATCGGATGGGTCACATGAGTGACCGAGGACTCATGGAACTCTCCAAGAAGGGCCTAATTCCAGCACCTAGGAAAGAGGTAGATCATCTATATGAGCCTTGCATTTCTGACAAATAGCATGGAGTAACATTTGCCCGGATTACCAAGAGGAGTGAAGGTGTTTTGGATTTGCTTACTCGGATGTATGTGGGCCGGCACCCGTATCAGCCAGGTGTGGAGCAAAATAATTTGTTACTTTTATCGATGACTTCTCCAGAAAGGTATGGGTATATCTGATCAGGGAAAAATCAAAGGTATGTGCCCGGTTCAAGGCTTGGAGAGCTGAAGTGGAAAAGGAAACAGGAAAATCAGTCAAGTGCCTGTGGACTGATAATGGAGGAGAGTTCACAAGCTTTGAGTTTAGAAGCTACTATGAGGAGACTGTATCAAACACCCATTCACAGTGAACATGACTCCCCAACAAAATGGTGTAGCTGAAAGGATGAACCAAACATTGACAGAGAAGGGCAGGAGCTTGAGACTACAAGCATTACTGCCCAAGGTCTTTTGGGGTGATGCTTTAATCTTTTCTTGTTTTCTTGTAAATAGGTCCCCAAATAGAAAGATCGACGGAGTCATTTTAGATGAGGTCTGGAGTGGGAAGAAGATGGAGCTTGGTCACCTAAATGTTTTTGGTAGTCCAGTATATGCACTAGTGGAAGGAGCCGAAAGGAATAAATTGGATCCCAAGTCACGCAAGCTGGTATTCATTAAATACCCAAGGGGCATGAAAGGTTACCTACTAGTGGATCCTCACTCTTAATGGTCCACGGTTAGTAGGAACGTCATCTTCGATGAGAGGAGCCTTCTAAAGAAGCCCGGTGTTGCAAATGGAGTCGATAGGTCTGTGGAGGATAGCAGATCATAGTTTTTGCAATCAGGAGATGTGCCATCAGTTTCAGTCTCGAAATAGTTTCACTTTAAGGTGGAAAGTCACAATCATTTTCCCACACATGTGGAAGATCTACGAGGGAGGCATCCGACTAGGAGGATGTGCAGGAGGAGCCATAAACTACAAATTTGTTGGACAACTCAAGAGGTGTAGCACTGCACAAGCCGAAGAGGAACATTCAGAAATTGATGCGGTATGGCATAGATGAGACCATCTCATATGCTTTCATCTTTGCCAGTGGAGATCCAAAGATATTTGAGGAGGCCATGGATAGTTCAGATGCGAGGTCATGGATGCAAGCCATGATGGAGGAGATGGACTCTCTTCGGAAGAGCAAGACATGGCAGCTGGTGGATCTACCAAGAGGGAGTCGACCCATTGGCTCCAAATGGGTCTTTACAAGGAAGGAGGCAAATTTAGAACAAGGTGGAGTAAGGTACAAGGCTAGGCTAGTAGCCAAGGGGTACTCACTGAAAGAAGGCATTGACTACTCTGAGATCTTCTCTTCCATTATCAGGCATACATCTATCAGGGTGCTCTTAAGCATTGTAGCAGCTTAGGAATTGGAGCTGGAGTAGATGGATGTGAAGACAGCATTTCTCCATGGACATCTTGAAGAGAGCATCTACATGGAGCAGCCACAGGGGTTCAGGGAGCCAGGATCAAAGGAGAAGGTATGCTTGTCAAAGAAATCATTATATGGGTTGAAGCAGTCACCGAGGCAATGGTACAAGCAATTTGATACCTTCATGAGGAGCATTAGACTTTACAGGTGTAATTTTGATCCAT
The DNA here is from genome assembly GCA_021397845.1 of Areca catechu. NCBI lineage: Eukaryota > Viridiplantae > Streptophyta > Magnoliopsida > Arecales > Arecaceae > Areca > Areca catechu. Next base: position 135,757,352 of record CM038051.1, on the reverse strand, counting down.
GTGTGTATATAAAATCTCTGGAGAATGAATCCAAGGTATATCTACTCTTGTATGTAGATGACATGCTGACAGCATGCAAGAGTAAGAGGTCAGTGCAGGATTTGAAGGCAAGCCTATCTCGGGAGTTTGAGATGAAGGATTTGGGGCTGCACAGAAGATTTTAGGCATGGAGATTTTTAGAGATTGAGGCAAGAAGTTGTTGTATTTATCTCAAGGAAGATACATTCGAAAGGTACTGGAGAGGTTTGGAATGAAGGATGCTAGACCAGCAGCGCTGCCACTTGCAGGACATTTCAGACTTTTGCAGAGTATTTCATCGCAGACTGAGGTGGAGGCTTAGGATATGGAGAGGGTGCCTTATGCATCTGGCGTGGGAAGCCTAATGTATGCTATGGTGTGTTGCAGGGCAGATCTAGCCCATGCAGTGAGTCAAGTGAGCATATTTATGGCGTAGCCTAGCAAGGAACACTAGCAAGCACTGAAGGGGATCTTCAGATACTTGGTGGGATCAGTTGGGGTGGGCATCTACTACGGACAGCAAGGAGGTGCTGTGGAACACTCTGACATAGCCAAGGTTGCTCAGGGGCAAATTGAAGGCTTTGTGGATGCAAACTTTGATGGAGATGTGGATACCTGTCATTCCATAACAAGTTTCATATTCAGCATGAATGGAGGACATGTGTCTTGGTGGTCTTGTTTGTAGCCTATAACGACGTTATCCACCACTAAAGCAGAGTATATTGGCATCACGGAGGTAGCAAAGGAGGCTCTATGGCTGAATGGATTGGCTATGAAGATGGGCTGCAAACAGGAGGCTGTTAAGGTATATTATGATAGCTAGAGTACATTGTTACTTGAATAGAATTCAATATATCATGCCAGGACAAAGCACATCAACATCAGATACCATCGAATTAGAGAGTTGGTAGAGGAAGGCAAGGTAGAGCTGGGGAAGGTTTATACCAAGGAGAATCTAGCTGATGCACTGACGAAGGTTATTCCAAGGGACATCTTTTATAAGTGTATGGAACTAATGCGGTTGATGGATAAGATGGCGTAGATCGATGCCTTGAAACACCAAGATGGAGATTTTTAAGTTTCATGTGGTGTATCCAAGGCATCTGGAGTCAAGTTTTGGGTCTTTGTCATGTTGGTCATGATGTAACTAGGTCTTGGAGTGAGTCCAGTAAGAGTCCTAGGTGATAGACTAAGTTTTTTTCATGTTTTGTTCAGTCTATCTTTTCGAGTCGGCTTGATGGTCCTTCGAGTTGACTCAGGTGGGGGCGCAGCACGGGGGTCTTGGCGATGTACTAGTGTCAAGTCTACTTGGTTTCTTGGAGTCGACTCTAGTTCTCAGAGCAGGTATGTAGACACTCTGGATGAGTTGGCTCGATTTGCTGGGGTCGGCTTGAATTCTCAGAACAGAAGGAGCGATATAGATGAGCTGACTCAAACCCTGCGAGACGACTCGGATGATGGGTTCTCTATTTTGATTTTGTTCCAGTTGGGAGTTTGTTTTAAGGTGCTAGGTTTGGTTTAACCTATTAGTACAAGAATCCATCGCCATGAACCCACCCTTGAACCTGATCATAGACAACCACACCATGACCTTGCTGAGTTAGAAGAAAGAGCCCTTAGGAACATTCGACTCGATGCACCCGCCTTTGATGGAAACCTAGATCCTAAGGTGTACATAGATTGAGAGAGTGACATGGATCAATATTTTGAGTGGTACGAGATGTCAGAAGAGAGGAAACTCAAGTTTTCTAAGTTGAAGTTAGTCCGACGAGCTAGGTTGTATTGGGGTAATGTTAAGTGATCATGTCGTCAAAGAGGAGACATGCTCATAGCCACATGGAGAGTCATGAAGATTAAACTTAGAGAAAAGTACCTACCCATGTCCTATGAGCAAAGACTGTTAGACCAATGGCAAAGGTTGAGCCAGGGAGTAGAATTGTGTTTGAGTACATCACCAAATTTGATGAATTTATCATGCGATGTAGCATAGTAGAGTCTGAGGCCACGACCCTGCCTAGATTTTGAGCTGGCCTTTGAGAAGAGATTCAAAGAAAACTATTTTTGAGAGAAGTCCATGACCTAGAACATGCCTACCAAATTGCTAGGAATTTTGAGAGATTTTAGAGGGGACCCATAATTCGTCGACCTAAACCTATCAGAATTGGTACCCCTGGACCTAGGCCAATTTTTAATCAAATCCCTTCAAACCGATCCACCCCTTCTAACCCTTTAGCTTGCAAGGATGATAGAGATAAGGGCCATGAAGTTCAAAAGAGCCATAACAATGACATTCATTGCTTTAGGTGTCATAAGGTTGGCCACTATGCTAGCCAGTGCATTACTAGAGCCCTACACATAGTAGAAGTTAAGGAAGAAGACCCTGAACCTATAGAAGCTAGTGAGGATGAAGTATATGAAGCTGGGACAAACTTAGTTGATGAGTATGAAGGAGATGAAGAAATCATTGACTCATCTAAATTTTTGGGAGTTGTTAGATGCATCCTAACTCAGACCAAGGAGCAAGAGGATTGGCATAGGACCAACATTCTACAAACTTTTGTTAAGATAGGGAAAAAAGTCTACAAGATCATCATAGATAGTGTGAGCTATGTCAATGCCATTTCAACTAGTGCTACCAAAAACTTAGGTTTACCCACTATTCCCGATCCCAATCCATATAAGGTATCTTGGATAGATTCGACCTCAATTCCATCAAGTTTAGATGCCAAGTTACAATCCAAATCCAGTCGTACCAGGAGAAGGTTTGGTGTGATATTCTTCCTATGGGGTTAGCAGTATCATCTTAGGCCGACCATGGTTGTATAATCATGATGCTACTTTATATGGTCATTCTAATTCTTGTTCCTTCATCCATAATGGAAACAAATTGTGATCAACTCTTCACCACCTAAGGACAACATTAAGAGAGGGTCTAGTAATCTGAAGGACAAGAAGAAATGGATGAATTTGATCAGTGCTAAGGAATTAGAAAATGAATTTAATGAAGGGTCACCCGTTTGGATTTTGACTACTAAGGAAGCCCAAGACCCACCCTAGAAGGAACACCCTCAGGAAGTAGTAGAGTTTTTGAAGGATTTCAAGATGTGTTTTCGAGGACCTTACTGATCACCTTCCACCTTTAAAGAACATCCAACATGCCATAGATTTAGTCCCAGGAGCCACCTTACCCAACCTCCCACACTATAGGTTGAATCCCATTAAGCATGCTGAGTTACAAAGATAAGTTGGGGAACTCCTTAAAAGGGATTCTTTAAGGAAAGCATGAGCCCATGTGCAGTACCTGCCCTTTTGACCTCCAAAAAAGATGACACATGGAGAATGTGTGTAGATAATTGAGCCATTAATAAGATAACAGTCAAGTATCATTTTTCTATTCCCCGTTTGGATGACATGTTAGACATGATGGCCAGAGCCACTATTTTCTCAAAGATTGATCTTAAGAGTGGCTATCACCAAGTTAGAATTAGACTTGGGGATGAATGGAAAATGGCTTTCAAAACTAAGGATGGCTTGTATGAATGGCTAGTGATGCCTTTTGGTCTTTCCAATGCCCCTACCATCTTCATGAAGATCATGACCCAAGTCTTACTATCATTCATTGGAAAGTTTGTTGTAGTGTACTTTGATGATATCCTGATGCACAGTAGGACTAAGGAAGACCATTTAGATCATCTCCACCAAGTATTTTAGGAAAGACAGCCTTTATGCCAACATGAAGAAATGTAGCTTCTTGACCAATCAAGTCATTTTCCTAGGTTTTGTCATTACCCTAGAAGGAGTATCTGCCAACCCCGAAAAGATTAAATCCATAGTTGAGTGGCCTGTACCCAAAAACATAGATGATGTTCATATTTTCCATGGCCTTGCCACCTTCTATAGGAGATTCATTCAAGGATTTAGTACGATTGTCACACCCATTCCGATTGCATTAGGAAGGGAACCTTTAAATGGACCAAAGTCACTGATAAAGCCTTTCTAGAAATCAAAGAGAAAGTGACCCAAGCACCCATTTTGAGATTACCTAACTTTTCAAAGGTATTTAAGGTTGCTTGTGATGCCTCTAGAGTAAGAATTGGAGGAGTCTTGAGTCAGGAAAATCACCCAGTGGCATTTTCAGTGAAAAGTTAAATGAGACAAAACTTAGGTATTCAACTTATGATAAGGAATTATATGCAGTAGTTCAAGCCTTAAGATATTGGAGACATTACCTATTATCGTAGGAGTTCATCTTATATTCAGATCACGAAGCACTCCGATTCCTTAACTCTCAAAAGAAGTTGAACCCTAGGCACGGGAAGTGGGTAGAATATATCCAAGCTTATATATTTGTCTTGAAACACCATACTGGTACTGAAAACCAGGTCACTGATGCCCTTAGTTGACAATCCATGTTTTTAACCTCAGTTAGCACTGAAATTATAGGGTTTGATAGGCTGAAAGAGGAATATCCTAAGTGTCCCGACTTTAGTGACATTTATCAATCTCTTCACTAAGGACCATCTTGCTTGTATAGTGACTATACCCTTCATGATGGATTCCTTTTCAAGGAAAATAAGTTGTGCATCCCTCGAACATCCCTTAGAGAATTCTTGATTTGGGAAATCCATGCTTGAGGCTTAGCTAGCCATTTTGGTAGAAACAAGACCATTTTAGTTGTAGAACACCAATTCCTTTGGCCTGGCCATAAAAGGAATGTAGCCCAGGTTATGGCCCGATGTCGAACAAGTGCGGTTGCCAAATAGTAAAAGCAGAACACTAGCCTATACACCCCTCTATGACGAGGGACGAGATGAAGGGAGGACCGTTAGCGAGCTGAGAAGTCACCAGGATTAGGGTATCACTAAAATCTTATATTTTTTTATTTTTTTCTCTTCTAAGGAGGTGGTGAAGGAAACAATGGCGATGGAAGACAGGGGTTTGGACTCTCATGGACTATGGGACTCGCACTCACGGAGAGACCTCTCACCTCTAGGGCATCCCACCCATCTCACTACATGGAGCCGTTAGGATGAATCTCAAAGGATATGAGGATGATAAGGAAGATGGATCAAAAGGGGGATAACTAGACATGATGCGAAGCAACATATCCAGGATTGCACCTCTCGTGCTCTCCTTATGGAGGGATTGTTTTGCACCTCACGTGCTCTCCTTGTGGAGCGATTATTTTGCACCTCACGTGCTCTCCTTGCGGAGCGATAAGTGGGCCTCTCACCCTCTCCATACAGAGTGAAAGAAGAATCTCTCTTCTAATTTTTCTTGTTCATTGGAAATCAAATTTTCATACATGAAGGGGGTCCTTTTATAATTGACCCTAGCCCTTGGATTACATGGAATGAAGAGAAAAGAGGGAAGGTGCCACATTATTTTCTATATTTGTTGGTTATACATGGCAATAGGGAGAGAAGAAAATCTGGGACTCCTACTTGCTTGCTTCTTTTGCCTAGGCGCCAATTATCTTCCATTTTTGCTTGGAGTGGTTGCATCAAATAGGGAGGGGGACCATATGAGACATAAGATACCATATAATTCCTTCCATATTTCTTGGTCAGCCAACATCTTCCATTAGGGGCGCTAATCTGCTTTCTTTTGTGCTTGGATGACTTTAAGAGAATCCTGGACTGCCATAATTAAGTAGATGGTGCTACTGTGACTAGGACTTCATGTGGCTGCTGAGGTGGCACATTGAATGTGGCATTATGATTAGGATCCCATGTGGTTGCTAAGGTGGCTGGGTTCTCAGGTCCCCATCACTCTACCAATCCTTGATTGCCCATAGTAGGATCTTAGATGTATGCCCTGAAAGCCATGTTGGCTTGACAGATTGTAATTTTTGGGGCATTAACTTTGTACTTAATTCTTCTTTATCAATAAAGGTATTAGTTTCATTCATATTAATGTGTCTATAAATCGTCCATAGAGTAATGGACAATGACACATATTCTCAAGAGTTGAGAATCTGAGACATGTGTCTTTATAAATTAACTCCAAAGGCTCCCATTGTTGGAATATCACGAGGACGGTGATTGATCCATTAAAATCGGTACACATATCACTTTCCTTTCTGGGTAGATGAGTCTTTGACCTACGGTGTGGTGACACTGGAGTGAGAGTGCAGATAGTTAATAGAGATCAACGGTACTGAGCGTGACCATGTATAAGAAGTTATACGGATGACTACTCACTCGTCGATAACTTCCTGATGCTGTAGTTGTGTGAATAGTTCCTTGACCTAGAGTGTCTTGGCTACTCATAAAGGTTACTGTAGTTTGATAGCACAATAACATGGTTTCAATCCATACGGGACCTTGCGGTGTTCATTGGCTGCAGTAAGTTTATTGTAGGAGTAGAGTGTTCACTTGTAGAGATCTATCAGCCTTAGTAGTAAGGTATAATCCTATGCAAGCTTAATGAGACTAAGTCCATAAATCTATGGCCATAGTAGGGTGATAATGAAAAGGTATTTCATTAGTATCACAATTGGACTTGAGTCAATTAGGTTAAGCATATGACTGATGGGTTTGACGAGTATCTATAACCAATATCATATCGGGATTTTGATAGAGGAGTTGAATCACATGGTAACTACACCTAGGGGTTACAATCTTATTCTGCTGGATTGCCACTACATACTGCTATGTGTCACTGGTGCATTATGAGAGCCCGTTAGGATCATTCTTAGATCGATGATCCTAATTAAGGTTAAGTTGAAGTTATTTCAGTCCATCGAAAGGAGTTTCGATGAGTATAATGGAGATTATAGCATGTCTCATTACCAAACAGGATAGGACCTGTGGGGTCACATACATTAGGAGCTCAAGTAACCAATCAGCAAATCAATTTGACCTAATTGTAAGTGTTATAATTAATATTTGACCTAATTATAAATTTTATAATTAATTATTATGGGTTAAATATTAATTAAATTAAATTATATTTAATTTAATTGAGTTAGACTCAATTAATTAATCCTAATTGGTTCGGGTCAATATTCGCTTCAAAATGGTTCGATTAGATTTAAAATCAACTTCAGTTTGACTGTAAAATCAGTTCATTTGGACCATGACCTAGAGTCCAGTTAGACTGGGAGTCTCTCTCCTTATCTCCCCTTCCCTCCACATGCCTAAGTGGGCCCCAATTTATTTTGTGCAATAAAAGAAAAGAGGGGCATGAAATAGGTGGGCACTAATTCATAATTGGCATGGAGGAATATGAGGAGTCCTTATTCACTCCTCTTAAATTTCAATCGGTTAAAATTAAAACATCGGTGTTTTAGCATGGAGGACTTGGAGAGTTTTATCGTGAGAAAAATAAAAGGGAGAGGGGTTGGCTGAACTTAATATCTCTCTTTTGGCATGAATCTCTCTTGGGCATCTTTTCTCCTGGGAGTCTCTCTCCTATGGGAGTCTCTCTCCTAATGCATAGTATTCTTCTCCCTTCTAGTTTATTTCTTCTTTGAGATCTTCAAGAGTGTTGAGAGGTCTTCTATATAAAAGAAAGAAAAGGAAAAAGGATCCAAGGTGAAGCCGAAAGCCGATCTGGATTTGGTTCGGCACAGTTCTTAAAGTAGGTGATTTGCTGAAAGAGGAGAGGGCTGTAAGGATCTAACAGTCCGGTGCCCTCTATAACTCGGTTGCGAGAGCTTCGTGTGGATACCAACAGAAGCCGGGTGTTTGCATGGCTCTGACAGAATTCCAGCTTCTAAGTAGCGGATCTGCATGTTTTCATAGTAGTCCCGGATAGCGATCCATGTAGGTATTTTATGCTTAAAATAATTTTTATTTCAGATATATGATATTTTTTTCATGTTATGCAGCATGATAGAAATTTATGATAAATAAATTAGATTTATTTATGATTTGCATGATTAGATATAAAATTATTTTATATATGCTTCCACTACAGTCGGACTTTTGATGCCTGATTTTAATTGCAATTTTCTGTTCTCGGGAGAAAACCAACAGTGGTATCAAAGCCACAGTTCTCTCTTTAACATGCATGCATGAGAATCATATTTGAAAAATAATCAGATCAAATAGATAATTATGATTGTATTAGATCTATGTTGAACATGAGATTGTTCTAGCATAGAATTTTATGTTTTGAAAAATTATTTTTGAAAGTAAAATCATAATTTTTAGATCTGAAATTAAATTTAATAATCTGAAATTAAATTGATCAAATGTTGCACAAAGTGACAAAAGGTTGTCCTGCTATAGGATTTACCTCCTATAGTGCAAAGGTTGTCCTACTTTGATATATACCGGTTTTGAAAAAGGGTTTTCAAAAGGATTTTGATCGATTTATGATTATGAAAGTTGTTGTATGCGATGCACAAAATTAGGATTTAGATCTTTATATGATTTATGATCATAAGCCATTAATGTCATGCACTTGAACATAATTTTAAAATTGATTTGATCAAGAAAATCAAATTAGGTGCATGAGGGTTTGGGTTGAACAAATTAGGTCTAGTGATTGGGCTGTAGGAATTAGGGCTTGATTAGATCAACAAGTAACCCTAATATGATTTTGAGAAAGTGACTTAACCTAATCGGATGATGATTAGGGTTAGGTCAAGTGTGCTCAAAATTAGTTTTAGATGTAGTCTGGTCATATCGATTCATTTGAATCGATAAGTTAAGACCTAATTTGGCTCAGTGATGAGCCTAGATCATTAGTTAACATAATTAAATCTTGTCAGTCAATTGGTGTCTAAGGAAGGTTTCGATCATGGTTTGCTAATTGGGACTAACTCTTTCCCAACCAACTTGATTGGTGGAAAGAGGGTATATTGGCAGAACCCTCCCATGGATCAAACTGACCTGGCCAATTTGGTTGATTAAGTTTTCAAAAGGGTTACTTTTGATTTGAGTTCACCCATGCTGGTTATATTAAGTCAAACATGAGATTATGCTGACCTAATGTAATTAGTCAAACATGAAATTGTGCTGACTAAATGTAATTTGTTAGTCATGATTTGGCCGATCAATTTAGAAGAGACCTGAACCTAAGCTCCCAATAAATATTAAGTCATAGGTCTTCCACCATTGTAGGTGTGCAGGTGTCCTACTGGTGTTGATTATTCTTGGCTGGTTACAGTAGTCTAGTTGCATCGAGAAGACATAACCACCCTATTGGGCATGTTGCTAGGCACTGATGGGGTTGGGCCCAATCTATTGGGCATGAGATGTTGCTAGGCACTGATGGGGTTTGGGCCAATAACGAGCATGTTGAGGACTTAATGATGGCTTTGTCTAGTAGGAATGGTGGTGGGTTTGACTTAACTAATGATTGGACTAATAAACGGGTACATTGAGGTTCTATGATTTAAAGACCAAGAGCTACAATTTGTATTAGATACAGGGACAAGAGTGTGGCCACTTATTAGTATAGCGTGTTACCAATAACAGGATATAGTGAGGTGCCACACATCGATGGGACTGTAGCACCCACTAGAAACCTAGAGTCGCAGGGTTTTCGCATCTCCATGAGAAATGTGAGAGGTCCAAGAAAATAGTGGAAGTTCTAAAATTATTTCTTAAAGATCCTAGAATAATTTTTATGATAAGTATAAAGCATCTAATTTGAATCTTCTACTGTTACAGTTAACCATGTCTGCTTCAAATCCCTTAGTCCATATTCTAGAGACAAACCAACTAGGTTGGCCTCAATTTAAAGATTGGTTGAGAAACATCAAAATTATTTTGAGTTATGAGAAGTTGGGCTACGTGCTTGACCAAGAACCCTTGTCTTACCTGACTATCCAAATGCTCGTCAAACGATTATATGAGAAATGGATAGAACATGATAATAAGGTTAAGTATTATATGTTGTCCTCAATGTCAAATGAATTACAGAGCCAACATGAGGATATGCCAATCGCTAAATCGATTCTGATTCACCTACAAGAGTTATATGGTGAACAAAGTCGGATTGCATGCTTCGAAGTTTCGAAAAGGATTTTCAACAACAAGATGCGTGAAGGGTAGTCAATGCATGATCATTGTTTGATAATGATCAAGGACATCGAACAGCTTGAGAAGCTAGGCATTCCTATTTATAAGGAGCTTCAGGTGGATTTGATCCTCCAGTCCTTGACTAGTTCATATTGGTGCGGGCACCAGGCTCAGGAAGAGGCTTCAACCAATACCAAGTTCTTTATGGATAGAAGACTAAAAAATTAAGTCCTGTAATAAGTCTATGAGTCCTGTACTTGTTTTTTTTGAATAATTGAGTCATGTTTTATTTTAATTTGGATCCAATTAGAGTTAAATTGGCTTTGTATTGAGTCGGGTTCAAAGAGCTACTTGAATTGGGTTTCAATTAAGCTAGATTAAGTGCAACCAGCTTCACCAACTATTCGAGCACTGCATCATCATTGAACCATGCCACCTTGGAGGACCAGTCATGCCACTGGAGAAGATAATGCCACATCACCAAGATAATTCAAACATGATTTTCGCCCAAGATATTGCAAAAGCCTCCCACTTTCTTTGGATGCCCTGATTGTTCTCTCTTGTAATTAGCATTTCAAATTTAAAGGGCCACTCCTCTCTTCATGGGACGTCCCTTGATTTTCTCCATGAAAGGAGGTGTAGTTTGAATTTGAAAGGGAGCTTAAAGTCTATAAAGCTCCTAAGTTCTCTTGAATGGGATGATGATGATATGAAATGATTATTTTTTCTTGAAAGTTCTTCCCTTTGCTAGCCAAAGCCCCTTGAGAGAAGGTAGGTGTGAGACCTAGGTTACTTAGCCAATTCAAGCCTTTAATCTTTCGTCCATCTCCATTCGACCACCTTGAGAATTTTCTTCAAGCCACTCCAAGACGTCCTCTCCCCTCTTCCTAAAGGATGTCATCTACAAGGAAGTTCTCCACGCCATCAAGTGAAGAAGATCCATGCTATGGGTGCCAAGAAGATCCACTTCAAGCCAAACCTAAGCCTCTTTCTACCATTCCTAACTTTCCTTCTCCATTCCTCCAACCTTTCTTCTAAACTTCCTATTCTTTCTATCTATCTGTGCAGGATCCCCGGGTCTCCTGGTCTCCAAGAGAAGTCTACTGTGCTAAAGAATCAAATATAGGGTGCCTTGAAATCTAGAGTAATCTCTTTGTCATTTAGTACTTCATCTTGAGTGTCCCTTCCCATATTTCAGAATATTAATGCCCAGTAACCATCTTTAAAACCTTCCTTCAGATCTGAAATAGTAAAGTAAGCTAGCCCTAACCTGTGTGGTTTCCTAACCACGAAGATCCTTTCTTAATTGCTTTGAAAGTTTTTTTCTAGTCAAGTTTTTTTCCTTATGTTCCTTTCATCTCATTCTATTTCTTTTACATAGAATAGCTGCATGCATATTTGTTTCATTATCAATTAGTCTCTCTAATTCCTAGAAATGCATCATTCGATACTTGTTCCCCATCATCATGGTATCAGAGCACAGTAGGTTAGGGTTAATTTTGAATTTCTGCATTTAGGTAGGTTGCTGAAATTTCTGCATACATAGAATTTATACTTACTACATAGTTTTCTTTGTAAATCCAATTTAGATCTAAGATTCACGCCTCCTGAGCGGGTGTACACCAGTACACTGTCACGACCCATGGGAATAATGAGCCCCTGGCCGGATGTGAATCATTAGGTTGAAGTTTGGTATGCAAATACCTTTGTTTGATTAAATTCTGCTTGCTGTATTTCTGAGTAGGATGATTGTGATTTGCATAAAAGTATAATGTAAGAAGAACATAACAGAACAACAGAAATTTCAGCAATAATGATAGAGTGTGGGAATTTTCATTTTTTTTGTGATTTTTTTTCGAAGATAAAATTTTGCATGCTGATAACTAACATAATATGTAGTAGGAAAAATTTATTTTAATGAAAAATTAACTACTTTCATTTAGACTTTTATGCAAATCACAATTGGTAATACAGCAAGCAGAATTTAAACAAACAAAGGTATTTGCATACAAAACTTCAACCTAATGATTCACATCCGGCTAGGAGCTCATTATTCGCATGGGTCGTGACAGTGTACTGGTGTACACCCACTCAGGAGGCGTGAATCTTAGATCTAGATTGGATTTACAAAGAAAACTATGTAGTATGTATAAATGCTATGCATGCAGAAATTTCAGCAACCTACCTAAATGCATAAATTCAAAATTAACCCTAACCTACCGTGCTCTAATACCATGATGATGGGGAACAAGTATCGAATGATGCATTTCTAGGATTAGAGAGATTAAGTGATAATGAAACAAATATGCATACAGCTATTCTACGTGAAAGAAATAGAATGAGATGAAAGGAACATAAGGAAAAAAACTTGACTAGAAAAGAAACTTTCAAAGCAATTAAGAAGGGATCTTCGTGGTTGGAAGCCACACAGGTTAGGGCTAGCTTACCTTACTATTTCAAATCTGAAGGAAGGTTTTAAAGATGGTTACCGGGCATTAATATTCTGAAATATGGGGAAGGGACACTCAAGATGAAGTACTAAATGACAAAGAGATTACTCTAGGTTTCAAGGCACCCTGTATCTGATTCTTTAGCACAATAGACCTTCATCTTGGAGACCAGGAGACCCAGGATCCTGCCAGATAGATAGAAAGAATAGGAAGTTTAGAAGAAAGGTTGGAGGAATGGAGAAGGAAAGTTAGGAATGGTAGAAAGAGGCTTAGGTTTGGCTTGAAGTGAATCTTTTTTAGCGCCCATAGCATGGATCTTCTTCACTTGATGGCGTGGAGAACTTCCTTGTAGATGACATCCTTTAGGAAGAGGGAGAGGACGTCTTGGAGTGGCTTGAAGAAAAGTCTTCAAGGTTGGTCGAATGGAGATGGACAAAAGATTAAAGGCTTGAATTGGCTAAGTAACCTAGGTCTCACACCTACCTTCTCTCAAGGGGCTTTGGCTAGCAAAGGGAAGAACTTTCAAGAAAATAATTCATTTCATTCATCATCATCATCCCATTACAAGAGAACTTAGGAGCTTTTATAGACTTTAAGCTCCCTTTCAAATTCAAACTACATCTCCTTTCATGGAGAAAATCAAGGGACGTCCCATGAAGAGAGGAGTGGCCCTTTCAAATTTGAAATTGCTAATTACAAGAGAGAAAATCAAGGGCATCCCAAAGAAAGTGGGATGGCTTTTGCAATTATCTTGGGCGAAAATCATGTTTGAATTATCTTGGTGATGTGGCATTATCTATCCTCCAAGTGGCATGACTGGTCCTCCAAGGTGGCATGGTTCAATGATGATGCGGTGCTCGAAATAGTTGGTGAAGCTGGTTGCACTTAATCTAGCTTAATTGAAACCCAATTCAAGTAGCTCTTTGAACCCGACTCAATACAAAGCCAATTTAACTCTAATTGGATCTAAATTAAAATAAAACAGGACTCAATTATTCAATAAAAATAAGTACAAGACTCATAGACTTATTATAGGACTTAATTTCCTAGTCTTCTATCCATAAAGAACTTGGTATTGGTTGAAGCCTTTTCCTGAGCCTGGTGCCCGCACCACATATGCTCAGTTTGTAATGAACTATAATATGGACAAGTTAAATTACACTTTTCTTGAATTATTGAACATGATGGTAAGCAATGAGGGGACCCTGAAGAGTTCAAGGGGCTCTGTTTACTCTATGGAGCAGACTTCCTCTAAAAGAAAGTCTACTTGGAAGAAGAGGAAACTTACGAAGAAGCAGAAGAAGAAAAATAACATAAAATGATAGGGGACAAACTAGATGCTAGGATGATGCAGGTGATTTTTAGGGTTTTAAATTGGGTTGAGGATTTCGGAAGACAAGAGAGAGTAATTCTAGGGATTCAATAATAATAAGAACTATCAAGCAAGCAAGTAGTCCCTAAGCAATGATAAAGAGAGGACCCCCGGCATTGAGAAACCCCGTAGGACTTAGCTCTCAAATCAATACCTACTTAGGAGTCAGGGGGCAAACCTCAAAGATCTGAAGCGCTCGATGCCGAGGTCACTCACTCTGGCGGATGCGGCCTGGATGATCGAGCTGTCAACCTTGCGGATGAGCCGGCTGGCTGTCCAAAGATCTCGATGGCAAGGGCAACCGACTTCGTACTCGTGTCACCTGGAGGACCTGCGAGCATCCAAAGAAGGGTTAGGTTTTAATCGGAAGAAAGCAATAGAAGAAGGAAAGAGAGTTATTATGGTGATGGTGGAGTTCTTCTTGACTTGAAGTTGGAGGATGGAGTTGAGGAAGTGATGGTAACTTGAGGCCTCATACCTCTCGATGCCCGAAGGCGAAGGCGCTCCCTCATGGAGATCGACATTCCTAGTGAACGAAGTCAACTAAAGAGAAATTGGATCTCAAGAAACTTGATTTTTCATTCATCAAAGATTAAAAATTACAAATGAGGGGTAAGGTCCTTTTTATAGGCACTTTAGGACCCCATTTGAAATTCAAATGAAAATACAAGTCCTCTTTGAAGAGGTGCCAAAAAAAATTTTAGATTTCTCTCCCTTTGGCCGACCTTGACTTTGGATTTGATTAGGCTTGACTTTAGGCTTGGAAGAGGGATCTTGGCACCCTTGACTTGGTAGGTGGAGTTCTTATTTTGGAAGAAGACTTGAAGAAGGGCTTGTAGCAAGGCAAGTATTCTTGTTGCCCAGAAATGGAGCACAAGAGGGGGGGTGAATTGGGTCTTTTAAAAAACTAAAAAAATAATGTAAAGGTCTAGTCGTGTTTGTGAATAATAAATTTAATGCAAAAGATTGATGCAGTGGAAAATAATTAGTGAGAGCAATAACCAAGAGCAAGAGAGAAAGAGGGCAATCACACACAAACACAAGGTTTATAGTAGTTCGGTGCAATCCTAGCACCTACATACATCCACTCCCCAAGCTACCCTTAGAAATTTCACTATAATCCAATCAAGATTACAGCTGACTTGTTTTTCACAAAGCTCACAAGTCAAAACTAAGTTGGTTTTGTCACCTAGGCTTACCAACAAACCTTAACACTTATTTTGTCTTCGGTCTCACAAGTTAACCCTAGTTGATTTTATCCCTTTGGCTCACCAACAAACCACAACAACCTTCTTTCAAGACACCCTAGAAAGCAAGGTCAAATCATAAGATAAAAATAGATATACAACTTTAAAACTAAAACAAACTCTCTTTAAGAATAGAATGGAATCTTTGAAGCTCAAGTTGATGCTTTGTCTTGACTCTTCCTTGAATATCCTTCAAAATGCCTCTTTTGAAATGAAGGATGAAGGAGGCTTTTTCAGGGAATCAAACTATATAAGACTTTTGATGTGGAGTACTTGAGAGAATATAGGCTTTTTTGCTTTTAATGGACTTCAATATACTTCAATACCTTTAGAATGAGGTTGGTGGAGGTTAAATACATCAAGAAACTTTCAAAAAATGGTTTGTGATCGTTGGAGCCTCGGATCTAGCCATTGGGAGCTTGAAAAGCAAGTTCTGCAAGTCAAAAAATAGATCCGTTAGAGCTGTCAGGCTTTAAATGTCAACAATTGGCTGTCAAGTGTCGACACGTGGCTGTCAGGTGTTGACACTTGATTTCTAGGTGTCGACACTTGACCTTTCAAGTATCAACACTTGATGCACAGGTGTCGACAATTGACACAAAAATATTTAAATGGCAAAGTTCTGTATTTTCAAAAATCTCAGGCCTTGAGTCGACACTTGGAAACCTAAGTGTCGACACTTGGTGTCGATACTTGAGTTCTGGATGTCGACACTTGGCGTGCCAAGGATTTTTGTTCGTGCAAAATGCTGAAGTGTCGACACTTGGCTTCCCAGGTATCGACACTTGAGATTGAAAAGCTCAGATTCAAGTGTAAATTATCCTAAAAACATAAATATAAATTTTGAAACTTAAATGAATCGTAAACAAATAATAATTCAACATTTAGATGCCCTTTTTTCCTGAAGAGGATGTCTAGATTTGTGAAAAATGCTCCGTGCCGCGGCGTGCCATGATACATAAGTTTTTGAAATTTTGAGGTGCTTTCTCCCTGAAAACTCATAACTTGAAATACACATTATTATATAATATGCACTCAATATTTTGTTATTTATCAAAATCACTAGGTGGAGCCAACAATCTTTCCCTTTTTGATGATGACAAAATCTTGAGTAAAATAGCATTAAGTTTCAAATTTCAACTGTTATAATTCATGAATATGAATGTAAGTCCATATGAGGCATAATCTTCATAGTTAGGAAGAATCAATCTCCCCCTCAAATAGATATTTCTAATTAGAACAAATAATATGTTATTTCAGGATAACAAATTAGATCAGATTTTAAGGTTCTCACAAACAAGGTGGAACCACAACAATTTATGCATTTATAATCTATACTATTACTTGATTTGAAGGTTTACACAAACAATTTTATGCATTTATACAATCATACTATTACTCCCCCTTTTTGTCAATCGTTAGAAGGGGAATAACCTCCCCCTTACAATGAGCATGGAGAAAAAAGATGGTAAAGTATCAAATATGACAGGTATCAGAGCCAAAAAGATCCAAAGAGAGAATCAAAGCTGAAGAAATGAAATTTAACCAATCAATCACAAATAATAAGTACTAAACTGAAATTTATAACTGATAAGAGAAGTTTTCAGTACAAAATTTGCTGAGTCATCAGCAAGAACTGAAACATACAGAATGTATCAGAGTCATATAATAATTAGAAACATACAAACATGAACCATAAAAGACATACAACAGAAGAGACAAAAGACATAAAAGACATCTGTGAGGCTAATCCTCATCAGATGGAACCTGAAGACCAAAAGGAGCACTGATCCTAGATCTAGAGGCTAAGGCCCTAGGAGGTTCTAAAGCTCGACAACTCCTAGTGCGGCTAGAAGGACCTAAAATAGGTACAACCCTAGATGATCTGGTGGAAGGGAGGAGAGAAGATCAGCTGGTGTAAAAAGTCTGGTGTGGAATCAACCAAGTCATTAGAAGCAGCTGGGGTAGTGGGAGGATAGCGACTAACCACCTCAAAACCATTTGCACTGCCATCACTGTCACTACCACTGCCCACGATCTCTGTAGCGCTGTCCTCATCCATATCTACCTGATCACCACCATCAACTATATTAGCATGGTCGCTCTGGTGATCATCACCATCATCATCATCATCATCATCAGAAGATACAACTGTAGGAGCTGCTGGAGGTATAAGGTCTCAATAAATCCTCAATACGAGTGACCCTCCTCCATAGTCCTACGGATCTCAGCATGCTCCGAGGTAGTATGTGGTCGAAGAGTCTCAACCTCGCTGCGTAGCTGAGTCAACTCACCCCTTATCTCAGTAAACTGCTCTCTGGCATGCTCCTTAAAAGGTAATCCAGTAGATGGTGGCAGAGGAGCTGAAGTACCAGGAGTCAAATGCTCTGCCTGTGTTGATGGAATATCAATGGGAGGAAAACTAGCTGGCTCAGATGGTCCTACCTCTGCCTCTTGAAGCTCGTCCTCCTCATCTGGCTCCTGGCCAGACTCTCTGCGCACCCATCGACCTGCGACTAGTCTATACCCCATACAGTGCAAAGACCTCTCATCATAGACATCTGTATGTAGTATCTCCTTGGGGATCTCCCCCTCTAGTGATACTCCACACGCTCTAAATAACCTGGTCAAGGTCATCCCGTAGGGTAAACAATGACGGCGCTGAGTCACGGCATCGTGCATATGTAATAACATCAAAGATGGAAGGTCGATATGCCTCCTCTCTGTCAGACTCATCATCACCATCAGCTCTCTCTCAGTGATGAAGTCGAACCTCCCAGTCTTCGGCAGAAGTATATGAGTCGTGATGTGGTGCAACAGGCGCATCTCCAGGGATAACTGGTTCGCGATGACTATAGATACACCACGAACATCCTCTCGCTCAAGGATACACCTAAATGCAGCCTCCCTGTCATCCACCATAACACTGACTCCCCTATGGTGGATCTCCCAAACTCTGCCCAGTAGCTCTGCAGAAGGTGAAATCTAAACACCTCTCATGGTCATAATCCATAGAAGTCGTCGACAGTCCATCGCACCATAGAACTCCCTCACTAGATGCGGGTAGTACCTCTCTTATATAGTACAGAAGGGTACTAAACCTGCATCAGTAAGTACCTGTCGCAAGAGAAAGTGGTGCCTATCAAAACACTGTGGGTCGACTATCCTCCCAAAGGCTACTAACTTCCCTGCCATCCTCTCTGCAGGGGGGAACTCGGTGTGGCAGAACTACTAGCCTGTGCAGAATCAAATCTGGCCTTCGATCTCCTCTCTACACCTCGACTAGATCTCTCCCTAACTGCAAGTCTCTTCCTGGGACCCATCACAGCAAGCTGACCAAGAGAGTTTAAAGAAGATAAGCTAGGGGGTGATTCACTCAGACTAGGAGCAAAGGGACTGGTTAAAAAATCATTTTACAAGATAATCTTGAAACAAACTTAGAGTTATAAAATACCAAGATAATTTTGAAAAACCAGAAACATTTTGAAGGTGAGGATTTTATAAGCTAGATAAAGTTTTTGGCTAGAAATTTTATAAGAGTATATTTTGTAATACCAAAATACCTGGGTTTTGGTCTTAGAACATTTAGGGTTCTACCAAAATAAAAAAAATGTGGCAAAAACATTGTGAAAAATTATGATAAATCATTGAAAATGTGTATTAAATACTAGTTTTTAGGTGAATACCCAAATTTTTGGCTAAAAACCAATCAAACAATTTTTATCCAAATTCGGATGAAATGTGCATGGAGAACGAACTAAACCGTGAGAAAACCATGAAAAATATTGTGCAAATCACTATTCCTTCAAGCGGAGTTTTGGAAAACCACTAAAACTCAGGAAAATCCGGTCGTAATCCAAATAAATTGGCAAATCCTTAATTTAGGTCAAAACAATTTAATGGTGAGGAAAATGAAAATTTGAGAAATAAAATGGAATATAAAGAAATTGGAAGAGGGAATACCTGATTTGTGTGGGGTTAAAACGGAAAAGGAGAGATTGGATAGAAGGGGACCACTGTAGTTTGAAATCGACGGGGAAAAAAACAAAAACCCTCGATCGATCCTTTTAAAAAACAGATTTCGTTTTGCAAGTGTTGACACTTAGTATTTGTCATGTGTCGACACTTGGTCAGGTGTCGACACTTGACAATATCCAAGTGTCGACACTTGGCCAAGAAAAAAAAAATTTAAAAAAAAAAACAGAAAATTTTTAAAAAATCTAAGAAAATATTTAACAACTTTTGGGGCTCAAAGAAAGTGGTTTTTAAATGAAATATCTTAGGTATTATTAAAACTATGAGAGTTCTAGGAGAATGGGTCAATGACACCTAACTCTCTTTCTAATCAGACAGAGCCTATCCTCACTCAAAGGTTTGGTAACACATCTGCTAACTGATCATCAGTACATACAAAATCAAGAATAACATTAGAGTTTTGTACATTATCTCTTATGATGTCTTATTTCAATGTGTTTACTTCTTGAATGTTGCACAGGATTCTTAGTTAGATTGATTGCACTAGTATTGTCACATCTTATGGGTGTCTTTGTTAGTTTAATGCCAAAATCTTCGAGTTGTTGTTTGATCCAAAGGATTTGAGCACAACAGCTTTCAGCTGCTATATATTCGGCTTCCGCCATTGATAAAGCAACTGAATTCTATTTCTTGCTACTCCAAGAGATCAGATTTACTCCAAGAAACTGACAAGTTCTACTAGTACTTTTACGATCAAGTTTATACCCAGCAAAGTCAGCATCAGAATAAGCAATCAATTCAAATGAAGAATTTCTAGAGTACCATAAACCAATTTCAATTAAGCCAGATAGATATCTAAGTATGCATTTAACAGCCAAAAGATGAGACTCTTTAGGATTAGACTGATATCTAGCACACATACAGACGCTAAACATGATATCTAGCCTACTGGTAGTAAGATATAGCAATGAACCAATCATGCCACGATATAATTTTTAGTCAATAGATTTACCTGATTCATCCTTGTCAAGTCTACAAGTAGAGCTCATAGGGATACCTAAAGGCTTAGTGTTCTCCATCCCAAACTTCTTGAGTATTTCTTTTATGTACTTTGCTTGGTTGATGAAGATCCCCTCTTTGGTTTGCTTTATTTGGAGTCCAAGGAAGAAATTTAGTTCTCCCATCATGCTCATCTCGAACTCACCCTGCATTAACTTTGCAAAATCTTGACAAAGAGATTCATTAGTAGCACCAAATATTATATCATCTACATAGATTTGTACTACTAAGAGATCATCAATCTTTTTCTTTAAAACAAAGTTTTGTCTACATTACCTCTAGAAAAATCATTTTTGAGCAAGAAAGAGCTTAAACGATCATACCAAGCTCTAGGAGCTTGTTTCAACACATACAAAGCTTTATGAAGTTTGTAAACATGATTTGGAAATTCAGAATTTTCAAAACCAAGAGGTTGTTCAACATAAACCTCCTCTTCAATTAGACCATTTAAAAATGTACTTTTAACATCCATTTGAAATAATTTAAAATTCATAAAGCAAGCAAAAGCCAACAATAGCCTAATTGCCTCAAGTCTAGCCACAGGAGCAAAGGTTTCATCAAAATCTATCCCTTCCTCCTGATTGTATCCTTTGGCAACTAGTCTAGCCTTATTTCTAGTAACAACCCATTTTCATCAAGTTTATTTCGAAAAACCCACTTTGTACTAATAATTGAAGTGTTTGAAGGCCTATCTACTAATATCTAAACATTGTTCCTTTTGAATTGGTTAAGTTCATCTTGCATAGCATTTATCCAATTACTATCACATTCAGCTTCCTCAATAGTTTTAGGTTTAATATGAGAAACAAAAGCTATGTAATCACAGATATTTCTAAGGGATGATCGAGTACTTATACCTTTAGATGGATCACCAATAATTAGTTCTTTTGGGTGTCCATGAGCATACCTCCATTCTTTTGGTAATGGATCAAATGTTGATGTGTTTTCATCACCTTGTGCTTGATCTCCTTCAGTGTTTTGATCATCGTTCTATTCCTTGGTAAGCCCTTCATTGTTGTTTACACTTTCAGTTTTCTTGCTGCATGTTTCATCAGAGAGTACATCTTCTTTTCTCAAAGATTTTGGTTAGATTCATCAAACACCACATGTATGGATTCTTCAACAACAAGTGTTCTTCTGTTGAAGATCCTGTATTTCTTACTAGATGTGGAGTAGCCTAGAAAGACTCCCTTATCTGATTTGGCATCAAATTTACTTAAATTATCCTTACCATTGTTTAAGATGAAACAACGGCATCCAAAAATGTGAAAATAACAAATTGAGGGTTTTCTACCCTTCCAAAGCTCATAAGGTATTTTCTTTAGAATTGGTCGAATTAAAACTCGATTTAAAACATAGCATGCAGTATTTATGGCTTCCGCCCAAAAATATCTAGGTAAGTCATTTTCATAAAGCATGGTGCATGCCATTTCTTCAAGAGTTCTATTTTTTCTTTCTACTAACCCATTTTGTTGAGGTGTCCTAGGTGCAGAAAAATTGTGATGAATGCCATTTTCAATACAAAATTTATCAAAATCAGCATTTTTAAATTCGGTTCCATGATCACTTCTCAAAGATATGACTGAAACACCTTTTTCATTCGAAACTCGTTTATGAAATCTAATGAATTCAGAAAAAGTTTCATCTTTATGTGCTAAAAACATGATCCATGTAAATCGTGAGAAATCATCTACAATGACTAGGCCGTACTTCTTACCTCCCAAACTAGATGTTCTAGTTGGCCCAAAGAGGTCCATGTGAAGCAACTCCAAGGATCTAGATGTAGAGATTACTCCTTTTGGTTTGAAAGAGGATTTGGTTTGTTTTCCAAGTTGACATGCACTGCAAATCTTGTCTTTTTCAAAATTGAGTTTAGGCAAATCCTTTATCAAGTTCGTTTTGCTAAGTTTTGAAATTAAATGCATGCTTGCATGTCCTAGGCATCAAGATCTGGCTTCCATTGCCACTAGTTTCATCGATCTTGGCTTCCATTGCCACTAGGCATTGACCATTTTGAATAGGGAGATCATCAGATCAACCATATAAATATTGCCATGCCTATGACAATGAACTTGATGCCATTGTCATCTAAACTAGAAACAATGCACAAAGAAGATTCAAAAAAACTTTAAAATCCTTGTCGCAAAAACTGGTTAATACTAAGCAAGTTATGTTTCAAACCATCAACATATAAGACATTATCAATATAAGAAGAAGGGGTGATATGGACTTTACCAATACGACAATTTGCCTTTCCATTATCACCAAAAGTACATTGCTACAATTTGATATTCGAGCAATGAGAACTGCTCCACATTCCTGTCATATGCTTGAGCAACCGCTATTAAGGTACCACATTCTTTTCTGTGGTTGCAAGGCATACCTGCAATAAAGATCAAGTGGAGACTTTAGGTACCCAAGCCATCTTGGGTCCGTTAGGTTAGTGGCATTGGTTCCTCTTGGAATCCAAACTTTCTTAATATTTCTCAATCTTCTTTGGTTGTACATATAAGATTTATGCCCTTTAGTACCACATGTATAGCAAGTAATGGATGAAGATGCAGCAGGCACAAAGAAATTTTTAAAAAGTTTTTGTTTCTTATGAGTTCTGAATCCTAAACCTACTTTATCAAAAACTGCTCTTTGGTTGTTCAAAAGCAAATTCAATTTTTCAGAACATAAGTAAATCTATCTACAAAGGTTTTAATTTTTCAATTTCTTCTTTATATCTTTATTTTCATCCAAATTTCTTTGCTTGTTTGAAAAATTTTCATTTGAAAGTGAGAACTTTTCTTTTCAAGACTTCTTTTTCTTTTTCAAGAGCTACAATCTTATCTTAATTTTCTGTTTGAAGAAGAAGGCATTCATTTTCACCTGAAGCTTGTCATTTATTTGGCTAAATCCAAATTTGCTTCTTTAAATCTTTATATTTTGATTTTAGTTTTTGAAATTCTATGACTAATTCGTCAAAAACTTCATGAAGCTTATCAAATGTAATTCATTTTCTATTTCAGAGCATACCTCATCATGATCAGCCATCAGACATAAGTTTTCCTTCTCCTGCTATTCTTCCCAGAACTGGAGTCCTCACTATCACTCCAGGTTGCCATCAGGGCTTTCTTTCTCAACTTTCTTCTGCTTTTCTTGAGCAAGGGCAGTCTACCTTGAAATGGCCAGGTTTCTTGCATTCAAAAAAGTGGGCTGCTCCTTCTCCTTCTCTTTGTTTTTCTCTTTACTTGGCTCACCTTTCAGAGGTTTCTTCTGAAGTTGAACCTTTCTTCCCTCATAAACCTTCTGAACTTTCTCGTCATTAGAGCCATCTCATCTTCTTCACATCTTCTTCGGAGTCATCGCTTGATTCTTCTCTCGCAATAGATTGAAGGCGATTACTTTTCTTCTTTTGTCGACTTTCACATTCTTTTGTTTGAGGGAGAGCTCATAGGTCATCAGTGAGCCCAACAGTTGTTCAAGTGGAAGAGTGTTGACATCCTGGCTTCTTCAATAGCTGTTACTTTTGCATCCCAAGAAGCCGTAGAGACCTGAGAAGTTTGTTCACAAATTCACCATTAGAAACAATTTTTCCTAGACTTCTCATGCCATTCACAATATTTGTGAACCTAGTATACATCTCACTAATAGACTCAGTAGGTTCCATTTAAATATTTCATACTTATGAATAAGCATGTTAACCTTGGTAGTTTTCACTTGGTGTGTACCCTCATGGGTAAACTTCAAGTGTATCCCAAATCTCCTTGGCGGAGAGACAATTAGATATTCTATTAAATTCACTTGGGTCAAGAGAGCAAAATAATAGATCATAGCCTTAGCATGAGCTCGATTTGCTTAATGTCATTCTCATCCCAATCATCTTCCATCTTTGAAGTGAGAATGCCATTAACCAACATTGTAGGCTGATAAGGACTTTTACAATTGTCCTCCACAAATTATAGTCAAGAGCTTGAATAAAAATGTGCATGCGTATTTCCAGTATGTATAATTTGTGCCATTGAAAAGTGGGGGACGATTTGAAGCTTGACCTTCAACTATACCCATTCCTATTGGGCTACCATGATCTTTTACTCAAGATCCTTGCACCTACAAGAGAGTACGGTGCTCTGATACCACTTGTTGCCCAGAAATGGAGCCCAAGAGGGGGGTAAATTGGGTCTTTTAAAAAATTAAAATAATAATGTGAAGGTCGTGTTGTTTGTGAATAATAATTTAATGCAAAAGATTGAATGCAGCGAAAAATAATTAGCGAGAGCAATAACCAAAGAGCAGAGAAAAAGAGGGCAATCACACATAAATACAAGGTTTATAGTGGTTCGGTGCAAACCTAGCACCTACATCCACTCCCCAAGCCACCCTTGAGAATTTCACTATAATCCAAACAAGATTACAACTGACTTATTTTTTACAAGGCTCACAAGTCAAAACCTAATTTGGTTTTGTCACTTAGGCTTACCAACAAATCTTAACACTTGTTATGTCTTCAGGCTCACAAGTTAACCCTAGTTGGTTTTATCCCTTTGGCTTACCAACAAACCCAAACAACCTTCTTTCAAGACACCCTTGAAAGCAAGTCAAATCACAAGATAAAAATAGATATACCTTTAAAAAAAACAAACTCTCTTCAGAGTAGAATGAAATCTTTGAAGCTCAAGTTGATGCTTTGTCTTGACTCTTCCTTGAATATCCTTCAAAATGCCTCTTTTGGAATGATGTAAGGATGAGCTTGTAGGCTTTTTCAGGGAATCAAACTATATAAGCTTTTGATGTGGAGTATTTGAAAGAATATAGGCTTTTTGGCTTTTGAATGGACTTCATACACTTCAATACCTTTAATGAAGGTTGGTGGAGTTAATCACCAAGAAACTTTCAAAAATGGTTTGTGATCGTTGGAGCCTCAGATCTAGCCATTGGAAGCTTGAAAAGGAAGTTCTGCAAGTCAGAAAAATAGATCCGTTAGAGCTGTCAGGCTTCAAGTGTCGACACTTGGCTGTCAGGTGTCGACACTTGGTTGTCAGGTGTCCACACTTGATTTCTATGTATCGACACTTGACCTTTCAAGTGTCGACACTTGATGCACAGTTGTCGACACTTGACACAAAAATCCCCAAATGGCAAAGTTCTATATTTTTAAAAATCTCAGGCCTTGAGTCGACACTTGGAAACCTAAGTGTCGATACTTGAGTTTTGGGTGTCGACACTTGGCGTGCCAAGAATTTTTGTTCATGCCAAATGCTGAAGTGTCGACACTTGGCTTCCTAGGTATCGACACTTGAGACTGAAAAGCTTAGATTCAAGTGTAAATTATCCCAAAAATATAAATATAAATTTTGAAACTTAAATGAATCATAAACAAATAATAATTCAACATGTAGATGCCCTTTTTTCCTGAAGAGGATGTCCAAATTTGCAAAAATGCTCCGTGCCACGGCGTGCCATGATACATAAGTTTTTGAAATTTTGAGGTACTTTCTTCCTGAAAACTCATAACTTGAAATACACATTAGTATACAATATGCACTCAATATTTTGTTATTTATCAAAATCACTGGGTGGAGCCAACAGTTCTCCTTCTTTCCTTGGTTGTGCATTCATCTTTGGAACACGGCAAGATGTGGGGAGTTGGAGGTGGTGGCGCCCATGGATTCTTGCCTTCCTTCCATAGTTGTTCATGTAGTTTGGGAAGAAAGCTTGATTGGAGGGCTTGAAGCAAGGGATTTGAATTCCAAACCTTAACTCCCATTTGACTTTCCCTTGGCCGGCCACCCATATGTAGAAACTAGCTTGATGTGGGGAGGAAAAGAGGGAGTGTATCATGTATTTTGTCCCCCCTTTGGGCTTCCAAGAAGAAATGTGTGCCACCCACATGGCAAGTTGTCATGGCACCACATAGGATGAAAAGGTGGGCCCTGAGCTAAGTTGGATTCCTTCCTAACTTGGCTCCAAAGAGACTAAATTTAAGACCAATTCTTGCTTGGACCCAAACTTCAAACTGACTCTATCTAGACTCAGTACAGGACACAGTTCGACCCAATTGGTCAAAGTACAGGACTAGACATAAATATAAGAGACTCAATTTAAAACTAAAGAAATTACAAGTTTTAGGCTTGAAACCTTATTTCAAGACCTGAAAAATGGAACCCTAATTGGACATCCATAGAGGGTTGAGGAGCCTCTATCAAATTCTGGTGCCCATACCAGTTCTCCCTGGGTGGGAGGAACTCGACCCTGTCGAGTAAGAGTTGAGATGGCTTAGGTACTCTTCCAGAAGGTCGGGATCGAGGTGCTACAAGTCCTCCCACGTAATCACGAGTCATCGGACTTAGGTCAGCCTTGCCATCGGACTAAGAAACATTGATAACCTTTATCCCAGGTAGTGATAACTTGGTCATCCAGACATGCTCGATCCGCTCTCCTCTCTCAGGTAAATTAGAGGTGGACACTCTAGTTCGGTTTCACTCTCAAAAGAAAGGTCAACCCAAAAGGCTCGCTAGGTATGTTTGCTTGTTCCCTGTACTCGACTAATCTGAGATATTGAAAGTCGAACTAATGCAATAATTCGGGGGTAGCTCAAGAACGTAGGCATTAGGGCCAACTCTCTTTATCACTCTAAAGGGGCCAGCTCTACGAGCATGAAGATTCTTAACGATTTCGGGTGGAAACCGTTCAGGCCTAAGCCTAATCATTACAGAACCCCCAATTTAAAACTCTTTGGCTCATTTCCAAGATTCAGCCATTATTTTAAAATTTATACTTAATGCATGATGCAAAATGCAGACTAAACGATGTGGGGGAGGGAAAAAGGGATCCCTAGCAAATGCCATAAAGTATACCATAAGTAGAGGGCAAAAGGATGGTCTCCAAGGAGTCATGCATTCTGGTAATCTCAATAAAAAGTAACCCCATGGCTCTATAATATGAGAAGGTTCAGGAAAGGATAGGAAATAGGAAGGAGACTCAGGGACTGGTTTCAAAGCTAAATAGACTGACCTTAATGTGTGAATGTTGGCCTATGGGTGTGCTAGTCCAAACCTCATGATCAGTACTAGAAGGATCTATAGGTGTAAGTTCTAAGGCAGGTTAGGTGCTCCTAGAAGGTGGAAGGTCATCAGGATGGTCTTTAGAAAGTTTATCTTGAAAGTCCTTTAAACTAATGTCTACTTCTTGTTCCTGGACCTTCTCTATGGGCAATACTTGAGAACCTTCAACTTCCTCTACTATATTCGATCCTGGCTTAGTTACTTCTTCAAATTCTATAGTGGGTTCAGGATCTTTTTCTATGAGTTCCTTAGTGATTTCAGCCTTGGGTCTATCTACATCACACTTCCCATTACACTTGACTCCGAGATGTCTTCTTTGGATTCCTCAATAAGCTCAGGGGTTTCTTCACTTAGATTCTCAGTGGCTCAATCTTTTCTCCCTGAAATTCTTCAGAAGGTTCCTCATTCTGGGTTGGTTCATGAGTCTCTTTAGTAGTAGGGGTTCCCTCACTAGTCTCATCCTCTAACTGTTCTTCATATTCATCCACTAAGTGTGCTTCAGCTTCATATACTTTTACTTCAGGCTCACTGGTGGGTTCAAGATTTTCTAAGAGTCTTTCCAAAGTAGCTTCTGCCTGGGTGTTTTCTAAGTCAACAATCCCGGGTCAATGATATACTCTCCCTCTTTAATGTTACCCTGGTGAACACATGGGGTAGCAGGGGTGGGTTGACTCAGGTCAGATCGGTTTGGACTAGGTCGACTCGGGTAGACTTGACCATACCCATGGCTAGTTCCTAGGGCTCGGCTAGGGTTCCTAAAGGGTTCAGGTCTACAATAGGTGGGTGCCTTTGGAAACGCTCACAATACCGCAGTTTGGTAAGCCTACTCTAAATTATTGACCTCTCTAAAATAAATCTCCCTTTGAAGATTGGGATGTAGGCCAGCCCTAAACCTAGATAGGGTTACAGATTCTGATTCATTATATTGCATGACATACTCATCAAACTTTGTAATGTATTCGCCCCACTCTTGTTCCCTGATGTGGGAATCTTCTAGACTTTGCCTCTAAGGGGGGATCATGTTGAGGGAAACTCTTAGGATGGGGATATGATTTAAACTCAGGTTTAACAGATGGTCTAGGACTATTTTTCCCTAAGGCTCCAAGTCTATCGTCAAACTTATCGAGCCTATTTTCATCCTAGTTAACTATTCAATGATGATCTTGAATTGATCCTTGCGATTGCTCTCCATGGACTCACTAGATTGGGAATGATGGGGATGATAAGGGACTTCTGATCTAGTCGACAAGAACCAAGCACGCAAAATCGTCTATGATCAACTAGACCTAGAATCTCACCAGTTGCCTAAGTCAGGGTGGCAAACTAGTTTGTAGTAACTCTGTTCTTGGCTAGGTAGGTGTAGGAGAGTGGAGGTCCCTGAACGCCAACCTTAGATACCAATCTAGGATTGGCCAGGTAGGCGGACCAAACTCACAAGCCCTGAATCACCAAGCCTAGACACCAAGAGCAGCAGCACACACAGAATGGGCACACGCCAAGAATAGACACTTAGTCTTGACTCGACCAGTTGGTGTCCCTAAGCTCTCTAGAGCAAAATTAGTGTCTACTCGATTTTAATTAGAGCTTGGGTTCGTGATGTAGGTTAGTGATTTTTGTGCTAGGGACAGGTAATGAAATCCTGACCCTATGTTAAATTGCTGCCCTTAAAACGATTTATGAAAATGATTGCAAGGAAATGCTCTAATGAGATGTCTCTAATTATATTTTTGGGTTTTTTTTGAAGGATGAAAGAAGAAATGAGATGAAGGAAATGATAAGAGATGAAGCTAAATGCAAATTAAACTATCTAAGAAATGTAAACATAAGAAAATGCAATTGCTGAAATTCTCAGAACAAAAGTTCTTCTCAGGTAGTATTCCGGCTTGTAGAAATTCTACAAGCTGCAATAAATTTGATAAAATCATCAAAAATACTTTGAATTATATGTGATCTAAAAAAATAAAAATCATGAGATTTGGAGGTCTCTACAAATGGTAACACTTAAAGCAACAGACCATGTATGGAAAGAAAAAACTGCAGAAATTAAAAGTAGATGAGATCTAAAGATGCAAAAATTTCTTTTGATTAGGGTTTTGAAATCTTTTTTCTTCTTGTGTTCCTCTTCAAAGGCCTATCACAGTGGAACCCCTACATGCCTTAGGAGACCCCGTAGAATGGGAGGAGGGTCTTGAAACCCTACTTTTCTCCTAAGACCATATGTCCTGGTGAAGCACCTTATCCAAGTACTTTAAGAAGTGCTAAGTCCTAACCATGCTCTGATACCAGAAATGATGGAGGACTAACTAGGTGCTAGGATGATGCAGGTGATTTTTAGGGTTTTAAATTAGGTTGAGGATTCCCGAAGACAAGAGAGAGTAATTCTAGGGATTCAATAATAATAAGAACTATCAAGCAAGCAAGTAGTCCTTAAGCAATGATAAAGAGAGGACCCCAGGATTGAGAAATCCCGTAGGACTTAGCTCTCAGATCAATACCTACTTAGGAGTCAAGGGGCAAACCTCAAAGTTCTGAAGCGCCCGATGCCGAGGTCACTCACTCTGGTGGATGCAGCCTGGATGATCGAGCCATCAACCCTGCGGATGCACCGACTGGCTATCCGAAGATCTCGATGGCAGGGCAATCGACTCCATACTCGTGTCACCTGGAGGACCTGCAAGCATTCAAAGAAGGGTTAGGTTTCAATTAGAAGAAAGCAATAGAAGAAGGAAAGAGAGTTGTTGTGGTGATGGCGGAGTTCTTCTTGACTCGAAGTCGGAGGATGGAGTTGCGGAAGTGAAGGTAACTTAAGGCCTCACACCTCTCGATGCCCGAAGGCGAAGGTGCTCCCTCATGGAGATCGACGTTCCTAGTGAACGAAGGCAACTAAAGAGAAATTGGATCTCAAGAAACTTGGTTTTTCATTCATCAAAGATTAGAAATTACAAAGGAGGGGTAAGGTCCTTTTTATAGGCACCTTAGGACCCCATTTGAAATTCAAATGAAAATACAAGTCCTCTTTGAAGAGCCGCCCAAAAAACTTTCAGATTTCTCTCCCTTTGGCCAACCTTGACTTTGGATTTGATTGGGCTTGACTTTATGCTTGGAAGAGGGATCTTGGCGCCCTTGACTTGGTAGGTGGAGTTCTTATTTTGGAAGAAGACTTGAAGTAGGGCTTGTAGCAAGGCAAGTGTTCTCCTTCTTTCCTTGGTTGTGCATCCATCTTTGGAACAAGGCAAGATGTGGGGAGTGGGAGGTGGAGGCGCCCATGGATTCTTGCCTTCCTTCCATACTTGTTCATGTAGTTTGGGAAGAAAGCTTGATTGGAGGGCTTGAGCAAGGGATTTGAAATCCAAACCTTAACTCCCATTTGACTTTCCCTTGGCCGGCCACCCATATATAGAAACTAGCTTGATGTGGGGGAGGGAAAGAGGAGTGTATCATGTATTGTGTCTCCCCTTTGGGCGTCCAAGAAGAAATGTGTGCCGCCCACATGGAAAGTTGTCATTGTGCCACAAAGGATGAAAAGGTGGGCCCTGAGCTGAGTTGGATTCCTTCCTGACTTGGCTCCAAAGAGACTAAATTTTTAGACCAATTCTTGCTTGGACCCAAACTTCAAACTGACTCCGACTGGACTCAGTACAGGACACAATTGACTCATTACAGGACTGGACTCAGTACAGGACAGAATTCGATCCATTGGTCAAAGTACAGGACTAGACACAGACATAAGAGACTCAATTCAAACTAAAGAAATTATAAGTTTTAGGATTGAAACCTTATTTGAAGACCTGAAAAATTGGAACCCTAATTGGACATCCACAGAGGGTTGAGAAGCCTCTATCAGATTCTGGTGCCCACACCAAGAAGAAGGACACTTCCAAGAAAGCCAAGGTAAGCAAAGGAAAATGTTCCACTGCAACACAGATGGCCACTATAAAAGGAATTGTCCTCTTTACCCGAAAAGCCTAAAGAAATAGAAGGAGGATGTGCCTTCTAAAGGTAAGCCTATACTCGTTATTGAATCTAACCTAACGGTTTCATCTACTTCCAGTTGGATTTTAGACTCTGGCTCTAGTGCTCATATATGCATTTCAATGCAGGGTCTGGAAAGAAGTAGAATGCTGAGAGAAGGTGAAATGGTCCTACGTGTCGGAAATGGAGCAAAAGTTGCTGCTCAAGCCATTGGATCATATTCTCTGGTGTTATCTTTAGGGTTTAGATTAGTTCCTAGTGACTGTTATTTTATGCCTGGAGCTCGTAGAAATTTGATTTCTGTCTTTGTGCTAGCACAGGAAGGATTTGAATATATTTCAATAAAGACTTTTATAGTATTTATTTGAGAAATAAATTAGTTGTAAAAGCTATTTTAATTGACAATCTCTATCATTTGCATGCCGATGCATCTTTGAACATAAACAACAAAATTAAAGTGAATGCCATAGGACATAAACGTCCTAGAGATTATCTAAATGAAAAATACATGTGACACATAAAGCTTGGTCATATAGGTAAGGACAGAATAAAAAAACTGGAAAGGGATGGGGTCTTAGATTCAGTTAATTCTAAGTCATACCCACCTTGTGAATCATGTCTTCAAGAAAAAATAACCAAGTTACCCTTTGTAGGACATGGGAAAAGGGCCACAGAATTACTTGCCCTGGTACACACTGATGTGTGTGGTCCATTTGATGTGCAGTCCAGGGTGGTTTTACTACTTCATAACCTTTACTGATGATTATTCACGGTATAGTTATGTGTTTCTTATGAGACACAAATATGAGCTTTTGAAAAGTTTAAGGAATTCAGAAATGTGGTAGAAAAACAAACAGGTAAAATCCTTAAGGTTCTTCAATCAAATCGGGGAGGAGAATACCTTAGTAAAAAAATTTTAGGTTATCTTAAGGACATTGGAATACTCTCACAAAGTAAAAAAATTTTAGGTTATTTAAGGACATTGGCATAGTCTCACAATGGACTCCACTAGGTATGCCTCATCTTAATAGGGTGTCTAAGTGGAGAAACAGGACATTATTAGATATGTTCCGATCCATGATGAGCTTCACTAACTTGCCTTTGTTTCTTTGGGGATATGCCCTACAAACTTCAATTTATATTCTAAATAGAGTTCCATCTAATATGTTCCTACCACACCTTATGAGATTTGGCATGGAAAGAAACCAAGTCTTGCCCATTTCAAGATTTGGGGATGTCCTGCCTATGTCAAGAGACATTAGGCAGACAAGTTAAAATCTAGATCTGTGAAATCTCGGTTTATAGGATATCCTAAAGAAACTTTAGGATATTTTTCAACTTCCAGAAGATCATAATGTGATTGTGAGTAGACATGCCACACTTCTTGAAAAACAGTTGGTGGGGACCGGAGGCACCAGAATAAGACAGAGGCTTTTCAACCCTCTATGAATTGATCAATAATTTATGAGTCCATCTGTAATAAGGGCTTAGCCCATCTGAGTCTATTTTAGTTGTTATTTGAGTCTTTTGAGTTGTTATTTCAGTTCTATACTAGTCAGCTCATGTTGAGCTAGTTCAGTCCAATGCTAGTCAGCTCATGTTGAGCTAATTTTTTTTTTGAGTCCTATCCAAGCATACTGAAGACTCAAGACCATATCATACAAGTGAAGACTAAGTCCAACTAGATTGAATACATGGAAGTTTAGCCCATGTCCAACCCAGCTTGAAGATTTGAAGACCCCAGGAGGAAAATTCAGAAAATCCTGATTTCTTACAGATGCCCTCCAGATGCCCATATTCCCTTCCAGATGCCAAAGTATATTCATAGACCAGGGCATCCATGATTCTAGAGGTCCATCTTCATCCTAGCCCAAAGAAATCAAGCCCAGGTGCCAAGCCCAAGACCTAAAGAAGCAAGATATCAGGGAATATTCCTGCTACATGGCTACTAGGCCACCCCAGCTTCCAGAGGGCCAAATCCATGCACCCGAGCCCCTTTGGGCTGGCCTCTTGCTGCTCCTAGAAGCCCAACATGCTTCCCTAGGCATCCTTGGAGTGTTTACCAAGTCAAGATAATTTTTAGGGATTTTTCTACCTAATATTTCCTTATTTTCTAGCTAGGGTTTGAGAGGGAAAAGGATTCTTATGTAAAGACTAATGTGCCCTTACTTGGAGCCTAAGGTTAAGGGTCTATTTAAAGGACCCTAGCCTCTTGTATGAAGGTAATTTTTGATATGAATTAAAACCTTGAGTTCTTCTATTGAGTTGTGTGATACCCTGCTGTGTGCATAAAGGGGTTTGTGAGAGTTTTTCTTCCCAGTGCTGCAATCATCTTCCTGCTGCCAACAAGCCTCTCAGATTCCTGGACGCCCACTCTAAAAGAAGCCTTCCCTTACTATTTTCCCTTTGTTTTCTTGTTCCTTTGTGAGTTTTCTAACCCATGACAGGTCATTTGCAGGTCCCCGAGTTCCTACGAATCCAACGACTCCAGCCAAGCCTCAATCGGATCACCGAGCAGAAAGCCGGGTATCCGCGGGTCTTTGGCTCGGTTTTCCAGGCCGCATCCATCGAGGAACGAGAGACCCCTTCGCTGAGATCTTTGCAGACATTGTCAGGTACACCCCTCTACCTCCAGTAGTTTTATTGTAGGAGAACTTGCCCTAACCGAGGCTTCTCAGCCCCGGCGGTCCTTCTTTGCTACTTTTCTAGGTCCTAATCTGCATGCTGATCTTCAAAAATTCATACAAAATTCTCTATAAATAATTTTGATCTAAAATTTGGGAATTAATCACCTAACTCAACATGTAAAACATACAAAAAAAATAGCATGCATATTAGTCCCGCATCATTTGGTATCAGAGCTTAGATTAGGGCTTGTTTTCTGTAATTTTTTAGTCTGTATATGCTCTGTTATTTTAATTATTTCTCCCAGATAAAAACTCCAAAAATTTTGAAATTTGTTTTTCTATATTCATATAATTCACAGTAAGTTTAAGAATTTTCTCAGATTTTATTATGGCCTATGAATTTTTTGCAAGCCGAAATACAGCCTGCAAATTTTTGGCTCTATTTTTTCTGCAAGACAAGTTTGGAAGTTTTAGGGTTTTGATTAGCATCGTTTTGCATATCTTTTAATTTTGATATATTTCCTACATATTAGGCCATAATTTGCATGTTTTCTTCTATTTAAAAAAATACCCAAAAAAAAAATACATATTCTCCAAAAATACCAAAAACATCTAAACCCTAATTTGCATCCTTATCTGCCTGTCATCATTGCATAATTTACTTTTAAGGGCACTCTTGCTATATCAGATGGGGGGGAGGATTTGATCACCTCTCCTTAGCCCAAAACCACATCCCTTGCATTCAGTCCCAAGACTTAACCTAAATTAACTAGACTTAATTTGCCCTAGTGGGCTAGGGACACCAACTGGTCAGGTCCGGACTAAGTGTCAGATCATTGTGTCAAGCTAACCCGTGCATGCTTTGTGCTCAGTGTCTAGAATGGTGGTTTAGGGATTCAATCCTGAAGGGCTTATGTACTGGTCTGCCTACCTAGCCAATCTCTGATTGGTGTCTAGGATTGGCAATCAGGGACCTAACACTCCCCTTACACCTGCCTGGCTGAGTACAGGATTACTATAGGCTAGTTTGCCACCCTGATTGAGCATCTAGTTTAGACTCTAGGTCTAGTTAGCTATAGTCAGTCTGATCAAGTCTTGCATGAGCACTAGATCAGGAGTTTCATATCACCCACCTCCTTCACAAATGTCTGAACCCATGGAAAATTTGCAAGCCCAAATGAAAGCCCTAGCTGATCAAATGGCCCAGATGGCTACCCAGATGACCCAGTTAACTCAATCTCGTATTCAAACCAATGATAGAATTGACCATCTTGCCAATAGGTTTTATCAGTTAAAAGTCTGGGTAGGGACCCCAAGAAAAACCCATGGGTCACAGTCTGAGCCAGATCCTGATTCCCTCAACCTAGGAGGATCCCAAACCCTGATCTATACCATGAGGTCGAACCTAGGAGAGCCCCTTATCCTGACCCGTACTACAATCCTCAACCTAGGAGGACCCCAAACCCTGATCCATACCTTGAGGCTGAACCTAGGAGAGCCCATCATCATGACCCAATCCCTAAGGTTAGTCCTAGAAGACCCAATCAGGATTTTATAGACCAGGAAGATAGATCCTATTTACCCTCTCCCTATAAGCCTAGTATACCCACAACTATAGATCTTATGACTCTAAATCCTATGAACCTAGAACCTATGAATCCATAACCTATGAACCTATATCCTATGACTCTAGATCCCATGATCATAGATCCTATGCACCCATACCCTATGAGCCTAGTAGACCCAACACCCAATATTCTGACCCATATAGGGAGTCCAACCAGGAGAACCCCATATTCTGACCCATATAGGGAGTCCAACCCTAGGAGAACCCAGTATTCTGACCCATATAGGGAGTCCAACCCTAGGAGGACCTAATATCCTGACCCATATAGAGAGCCCAACTTTAGGAGGACCCCATACCATGATCCATCTTTAGAACCTGACCATAGAGCTGACCCAAAATCCTATGACCCCAGATCCTATAATCCTATGACCCATAGATCTGCACCCTTATCCTATGAGTCCAAAGAACCCATAACCCCTAAGTATCAATCTAGTACTAGACAGGTTCCCCTAGTCAACTTGAACCCCATAGGATTAGTATCCCTAAATATAAACCCAGTAGTGAGCCACTACCCTTATACAACCTGAACCTACTAAGAGTAGTACCCATAATCAGAGACCAGAATCTAACCAATTTCTCGCTAGCCGACCTTCTCCAACCATTCCTAAGATTGACAAGGCTTACATTAACGCGGAAGTGTATGAAGCTGATGCAAACTTAGTGGATGAGTATGAGGGAGAAGATGAGACACCTATAGATGACCTAGAATTAGCTGACCTAATAGATACCCAGGTAGAAGCCAACCTAGAGGAAGTTGACCTTGACCACATCCACCTAAAGCTATAGTGGAAGAACAAATAGAGGAAGAGAACGTAGGTACTGCTACTAGTGCCTTACCAGAGGAAACCGTAGAGGAGAACCAAATTATAGAGTCTAGTCCTAAAATACAAGAACTAGAAGAATTTATTAAGAACTTGATCTCTTTGAATCAGTACCCTCAGGATGAGCCTCCTCCTATAGTTTCCATTAAGGACCTCTTCCCTGAGATTAGTAACCCATCCTTCCATTATGCAAACCCCATAGATATACTGCAACCTCGTAAGGTTAGCCTCATTAGTCTAGGATTAGTCCCTGACATGCCTTCTTATATCGAACTTTATCCAACTAACCTTGAACCTTTTTCCCTACCCTACCAAACTAATTCTGAACCCACTTCCTATTTTCTGCCCTTTCCTGACACCTCCAGCATTTCTAGGATTATTAGATTGCATTTAACTGAGATTAGCGTACTGCATGCATTCATTACGCATGTTAGGTTTACATTATACTTCTGGCACACCCTTTGGCATTTGCTTGGAGTCCATTGTAAATACTCTTGTGCACACCACACTAGGGTCAGACCTAGAGAGTCTATAGTCTCTTAGGTTTAGGCCCATAAAAGTCTAATAAATTTCCTTCAATAGGAATGCAAAGTCGAGTCTGTTAGGTGTTAGTATGAGTCATTTGAATCATTTGTTAGGAGTCTGCATGTGCCCAGCATGTTCACCACCTACACTAATTTTAAACAAATTGGCTAATTCCCGAAGATGGATCAAAGAATTTGATGTAGTGGATTCTATCTTGGTTAGGCTTAGGCCTAAAAGAAGCTTCATGCTCACAGAGCCGGACCTTTTTAAAGTGATAGAGAAGGCTGGATCAAATGCCTAGGTGTTAGACTTGCCTTCGGATTTGGGCATTAGTTCTACCTTCAATATTATAGACCTGGTTGAGTATAGGGAACCGGCAGTGCTAACTAGTGAGGCCTTTGGACCTGTTCCTTTTCATTGTGAGTGATCCTAACCCAGAGTGTTCACTAACAAATTGGCCTGAGAGAGGAGAACGGATCGAGCGTATCCTGGACGATCAAGCCATCACGACCCGGGGCTGTGACTATCAACGCTTCCTGGTCCGATGGCAAGGCTAGCCAGAGTCGAACGATTCATGGATTTCTCATGAGGACTTGTAGCACCTCAACCCAGACCTCCTCGAGAGATATGTGAGCCAGCTTGATCTACACTTGACAGGGTCGAGTTCCTCCCACCCCGGGAGAATTGGTGGGGACACCGAGGCACCAGAATAAGACAGAGGCTTTTCAACCCTCTATGAATTGATCAATAATTTATGAGTCCATCTGTAATAAGGGCTTAGCCCATCTGAGTCTATTTTAGTTGTTATTTGAGTCTTTGAGTTGTTATTTCAGTTCTGTACTAGTCAGCTCATGTTGAGCTAGTTCAGTCCAATGCTAGTCAGCTCATGTTGAGCTAATTTTATTTTTTTGAGTCCTGTCCAAGCATACTAAAGACTCAAGACCACATCATACAAGTGAAGACCAAGTCCAACTAGATTGAAGACATGGAAGTTTAGCCCATGTCCAACCCAGCTTGAAGATTTGAAGACCCCAGGAGGAAAATTCAGAAAACCCTGATTTCTTACAGATGCCCTCCAGATGCCCAGATTCCCTTCCAGATGCCAAAGTATATTCATAGACTAGGGCATCCATGATTCTAGAGGTCCATCTGCATCCTAGCCCAAAGAAATCAAGCCCAAGTGCCAAGCCCAAGCCCTAAAGAAGCAAGATACCAGGGAATATTCTTGCTACATGGCTACCAGGCCACCCCAACTTCCAGAGGCCCAAACACATGCACCCGAGCCCCTTTGGGCTGGCCTCTTGCTGCTCCTAGAAGCCCAACATGCCCCCCTAGGCATCCTTGGAGTGTTGACCAAGTCAAGAGAATTTTTAGGGATTTTTCTACCTAATATTTCCTTATTTTCTAGCTAGGGTTTGAGAGGGAAAAGGATTCTTATATAAAGACTAATGTGCCCTTACTTGGAGCCTAAGGTTAAGGATCTATTTAAAGGACCCTAGACTCTTGTATGAAGGTAATTTTTGATATAAATTAAAACCTTGAGTTCTTCTATTGAGTTGTGTGATACCCTGCTGTGTGCATAAAGGGGTTTGTGAGAGTTTTTCTTCCTAGTGCTGCAATCATCTTCCTGCTGCCAACAAGCCTCTCAGATCCCTGGATGCCCACTCCAAAAGAAGCCTTTCCTTGCTGTTTTCTCTTTGTTTTCTTGTTCCTTTGTGAGTTTTCTAACCCCTGACAGGTCGTTTACAGGTCCTCGAGTTCCTACGAATCCAACGACTCCAGCCAAGCCTCAATCGGATCACCGAGCAGAAAGTCGGGTATCCGCTGGTCTTTGGCTCAGTTTTCCAGGCCGCATCCATCGAGGAACGAGAGACCCCTTTACTACGATCTTCACAGATGTTGTCAGGTACACCCCTCTACCTCCAGTAGTTTTATTGTAAGAGAACTTGCCCTGACCGAGGCTTCTCAGCCCCGACTGTCCTTCTTTGCTACTTTTCTAGGTCCTAATCTGCATGCTGATCTTCAAAAATTTATACAAAATTTCCTACAAATAATTTTGATCTGAAATTCGGGAATTAATCACCTAACTCAACATGTAAAACATACAAAAAAATTTGCATGCATATTAGTCCCGCATCAACAGTTTATTCAGGAAGGTGGTAGTGGGAGGTTAATTGAGCTTGATGAGAAAGTCTCTGAAGAGCAGCCAGCTGGAGATCAGATCGAACCTAATCAACCAATACACATAAATGCTCTTCCACCTCATAGGTCTATTAGAGTCTCCAAACCTCCTGAAAGGTGCTTGGGTATTCTTATAGAGGATATAAAAGAAATATTTCTTGTTGGGGACAAGGATCAATTGATTGATCGTAAAACTTATGATGAGGCGATGTAAGACATTGACTCCGCGAAATGGTTGAATGATATGAAGTTAGAAATTGATTCAATGCATTCTAACCAAGTTTGGTCCTTAGTGGATCCACCAGAGGGTATTGTACCTATTGGTTGTAAATGGATCTACAAAATGAAAATAGGTACAGATGGTAAGGTAGAGACCTTTAAAGCTATGTTAGTGGTGAAAGGGTATAGTCAACGTGAAGGCATTGACTATCATGATACCTTTTCACCAGTAGCTATGCTGAAGTCCATCCGTACATTGCTTGCACTTGTAGCATATCATGATTATAAGATATGGTAGTTGGATGTGAAAACTGCATTCCTGAATGGATATCTTGAGAAAGATATCTATATGGAGCAGCCTTTGGGTTTCACTTCCAATGATGAAGATCATAAGGTCTGCAAGCTGTATAGATTAATCTATGGATTGAAGCAAGCTTCTCAGAGTTGGAATACTCGTTTTGATGATGCAATTAAATTGTTTGATTTTATCAAAAATGAGGATGAGCCATGTGTTTACAGGAAGGCCAGTGGGAGTAAAGTGCCTTTCCTCATATTGTACGTGGATGACATCCTCCTTATAGGGAATAATTTTTCCATGTTGCCTTCGATCAAAAGTTGGTTATCTAAGGAATTCCTTATGAAAGACTTAGGTGAAGCATCTTATATTTTAGGGATTAAGGCCTATAGAGATAGATCTAATCAGATGCTTGGCCTTTCAAAAAAGTTGTATATATAAGAAGTGCTGAAAAGGTTCAGCATGGAGAACTCTAAAAGAGGATTGTTACCTCTTCGACATGGCATTAATCTCTCAAAGAAAATATGTCCTAACACACCTGAAGAGATTCGATGCATGAGCAAGATTCCATAAGCTTTGGTAATTGGAAGCCTTATGTATGTCATGTTGTGTATTCGACCTGATATAGCTCTTACTGTGAGTGTCATGAGCAGATATCAGTCGAATCTAGGTGAAGAACACTAGATAGCTATGAAGAACATTCTTAAGTACTTGAGAAGGACTAAAGATTTGTTCTTAGTCTTTGGAGGGAGTTCAGAGTTAGGGATAAATGGATATACAGACTCAGACTTTATGTCTGACCCTGATGATAGAAGGTCTAAATCAGGGTCTGTGTTTTTGTGCAATGGTGGGGCAACTAGTTAGAAAAGTTCTAAGCAGCCCATCATAACAGATTCAACAATGGAAACAGAGTACATCACTGCCTTTGAAGCTGCAAAAGAAGCCTTCTGGTACAAAAAGTTTGTTAAGGATCTTGGAGTGATGCCATCTGATGCCATCCCCATATATTGTGACAATAATGATGCAATAGCTCTTGCTAAGGAGCCCAGGTCTCACCAGAAGTCTATGCATATTGAGCGACGGTTTTATATCATACGCGACTACCTCAAGAAGAAATATATGAGGAGTGAAGAGTAGACTCCACGGACAATGTGGCAGACCCACTGACTAAAACTCTGAGCCAACAAAAGGCTAAAGTCCACTTTGAGAAAATGGGACTTAGATATGTAGCCAATAGGCTTTAGTGCAAATGGGAGATTTTTAGATGCATGCCCTGAAAGCCATGTTAGCTTGACACATTATAATTTTTAGGGCATTAACTTTGTACTTAATTCTTCTTTATTAATAAAGGGCATTAGTTTCATTCATATTGATGTGTCTATGAATCATCCATGGAGATAAAGGACAATGACACATATTCTCAAGAGTTGAGAATCTGAGATATGTGTCTTTATAGATTTACTCCTAAAGGCTCTCGATTGTTGGAATATCATGAGGACGGTAATTGATCTATTAAAATCGGTGCACAGATCACTTCTCTTTCTGGGTAGATGAGTCTCTGACCTACAGTGTGGTAACATTGGAGTGAGAGTACAGGTAGTTGATAGATATCAACGGTACTGAGCGTGACCATGTATAGAAAGTTATATGGATGACTACTCCCTCGTCGATAACTTCCTAATGATGTAGTTGTGTGAATAGTTCCTTGACCTAGAGTGTCTCGGCTACTCACAATAAGGTTGTTGTAGTTTGATAGCACAATTACATGGTTCCTATCCATACGGGACCTTGCGGTGTTCGTTGGCTACAGCAAGTTTATTGTAGGAGTAGGGTGTTCACTTGTAGGGATCTATCAGCCTTAGTAGTAAGGTATAATCCTATGCAAGCTTAATGAGACTAAGTCCAGAAATCTATGGCCATAGGGTGATAATGAAAAGGTGTTTTCATTAGTATCACAATTAGACTTTAGTCAATTAGGTTAAGCATATGACTGATGGGTTTGACGAGTATCCGTAACCAACATCATATTGGGATTTTGATAAAGGAATCGAATCACATGCTAACTACACCTAGGGGTTCCAATCTTATTCTGTTGGATTGCCACTATATACTGCTAGGTGTCACTAGAGGATTATGAGAGCCCGTTATGATCATTCTCGAATCGATGATCCTAATTAGGATTGAGTTGAAATTGTTTCAGTCCATCGAAAGAAGTTTTGATGATGCATAATGGAGATTATAGCATATCTCATTACTAACAGGATAGGACCTGAGGGGTCATACACATTAGGAGCTCAAGTAACCAATCAGCAAATCAATTTGACCTAATTGTAAGTATTACAATTAATATTTGACATAATGTAAATGTTACAATTAATTAAGTATGGACTAAATATTAATTAAATTTAATTTAATTTAATTTAATTTAATTGAGTTAGACTTGATTAATTAATCTTGATTGATTCGGGTCAATGTCCACTTCGAAATGGTTCGATCGGATTTAAAATCGGCTTCAGTTTGACTATAAAATCATTTCATTTAGACCATGACCTAGTGGGACTCTCTCTCCTTGTCACCCCTTCCCTCCACATGCCTAAGTGGGCCCTAATTTATTTTGTGTGACAAGAAAAAAGAGGGCATGAAATAGGTGGGCGCTAATTCATAATTGGCATGGAGGAATATGAGAAGGAGGAGTCCTTCTCATTCACTCTTATATTCACCGGTTGAAATTAAAACACCAGTATTTTGGCATGGAGGACTTGGAGAGTTTTACTGTGAGAAAAATAAAGGGGAGAGGGGTTGGCCAAACTTAATGCCTTTCTTTTGGCATGAATCTCTCTTGGGCGTCATCTCTCTTGGGCATCTTTTCTCCTAAGAGTCTCTCTCCTGGTGCATAGTTATCTTCTCCCTTCTAGTTTATTTCTTCTTTGAGATCTTCAAGAGTGTTGAGAGGTCTTCTACATAAAAGAAAAAAGAGGAAAAGGGTCCAAGGTCTCGCACTCTAATTTGCAAGACAGAAGCCAAAAGTCAGTCTGGATTCGGATCGGCACAGTTCTTAAAAGAGGCAATTTGCTGAAAGAGGAGAGGGCTGTAAGGATGTAGCAGTCTGGTGCCCTCTATGACTCAGTTGCAAGAGCTTCAGGTGGACACCAGCAGAGGTCGGGCGTTTGCGCGGCTCCGATAAAATCCCAGCTTTTCAATTGCGGATCTGCATGCTTTTCAGAGCAGTCCCGGATAGCGATCTAGGTAAGTATTTTATACTTAAAATAATTTTTTTTTCAGATCTGATTTTTTTTTCATGTTATGCAGCATGTTAGCAATTTATGATAAATAAATTAGATTTATTTATGATTTGCATGATTAGACATAAAATTATTTTTATATCTGCTTCCACTATGGTCAGACTTTTGATGCATGATTTTAATTATAATTTTCTATTCCTGGGAGAAAACCAGCACTTTTATAATTGACCCTAGCCCTTGGATCACATGGAATGAAGAGAAAAGAAGGGAGTTGCCACATTATTTTCTATGTTTGTTGGTTATACATGGCAATAGGGAGAGAAGAAAATATGGGACTCCTACTTGCTTGCTTCCTTTGCCTAGGCGCCAATTATCTTCCATTTTTGCCTAGAGTGGTTGCATGAAATAGGGAGGGGGACCATATAAGACATGAGATACCATATAATTCCTTCCATATTTCTTGGTCGGCCAACATCTTCTATAAGGGGTGCTGATCTGCTTCCTTTTGTACTTGGATGACTTTAAGAGAATCCTGGACTGTCCTAATTGAGTAGATGGTGCCTACTGTGACTGGGACTCCATGTGGCTGCTAAGGTGGTGCACTGAATATGGCATTGTGACTAGGATCCCATGTGGTTGATGAGGTGGCTGGGCTCTCGTGTCCCCATCACTCTACCAATCCCTGATTGTCCATAGTAGGATCTTAGTATGGACTTTGTATTAGGGTTACCAAAGACCACAAGAAAACATGATTATATCTATGTTATTGTTGATCGATTCTCTAAGATGGCACACTTCATACCTTGTTCCTAGACTTACAATGCTTCGAGAGTGGCTAAGCTTTTTCTAGATGAAGTGGTTAGGCTACATGGGTTACCCAAAACCATTGTGTCGGATAGAGATGATAGGTTCACTTGTTATTTCTAGAAGACCCTTTGGCGTATGCTAGGAACCAAACTCAAATTCTCTACTACTTACCATCCTCAAACTAATGGCCAGATTGAAGTTGTCAATCGAAGTTTAGGAAACATGTTAAGATGCATAGTCAACGATAGTATGGAAAATTGGGATCTATTATTACCTGTGCTAAATTTGCTTGTAACAGCTCAGTCAATAGGTCACCTGGAAAATGTCTATTTGAGATTATCCATGGTTACAAGCCCATAAACCTCTTTACTTTACCCATGCATACATGAATTTCTGAGTCTGCAAAGTCATATCCCAGCATATTAGAGATTTACATAAGGAAATCAATAAG
Organism: Areca catechu; assembly: GCA_021397845.1. Classification (NCBI taxonomy): domain Eukaryota; kingdom Viridiplantae; phylum Streptophyta; class Magnoliopsida; order Arecales; family Arecaceae; genus Areca; species Areca catechu. The sequence continues at coordinate 135,713,438 of CM038051.1, read as the reverse complement.
AAAATTCAATTGAGCAATGAAACTTATAGGCATATGGCAAATTCATGTAAGAGGGTCAAAGAGTTCACTGAGGGAGACTATGCCATGAAAAGGCTTAGGCCTGAACGGTTCCCACCAGGAACCATGAAAAAGTTGCATGCCCGCGGTGCAGGTCCGTTTAAAATAATAAAAAAAATTGGACCTAATGTATATGTGCTTGAGTTACCATCTGATTTAGGTATCAGCTCGACTTTCAATATTGGTGAGGACATCAGAGCTAGGAAGAGATGTCAGAACCCTCCAAGCTTATTATGGATCACCAATGAGTAGTTATTCTATTTTAATTTCAGCTTGAGTCCTGTAAATAAAATTAGTTTGCTTTGCTTTGCAATTTGGTCAAGTTGAGTCTTGTAATTAGTACTTTAAAGGGGTTCAAAGTTAGCCAAGATTTGAGTCTAATTCATCATGCCATGTCACCATGCCATGTCATCACCTTATGCCACATCACCATGTCATGGAGCCTTGTCACCTGCCACTTGGAGTAGTATGCCTCACCACATCACTTTGGATGGCCAACTCAATGTCAAAAGAAGGTTGTCTTTTATTTTCATCAAGACATTCAGAGATCCAAACATCCAGATATCCAGACATCCAGACATTCAGACATCCAGATATTCAGACATCTAGACATCCAGATATTGGGACATTTAGACAACATTTAAAGTCCAAGATTATCCAAAATAGAGGAAAGGAGGGTGCCTCATTTTGTCGCTCATTTGAAAGCATTTAAGAGAAGTAAAGTAGAAGGACTCTCATCTCTTTAGCACCTCCTCTCATCCTTATTTTGTCGTCCACTTGAAGAGGAGTGCCTCCTCTCAACCATTCAAATTTTAAGAAGTTTATCCCATGGAGACCATTTAAATTCAAAGAAGCCCATTCAAGATTCAAGATAAGATGAAGGACATTTTTATCTATCTTCCAATTTGAAAACAAGAGAATTAATGCCAAGATGGAAAGGTTTGGATGCCACATTTCTCTCAAGATGTCACCCACTCTCAAATTTGAATTCAAAAGACTGAAATCAAGATGGAAGGAGGAGTTAGTGCACATCCATTTCTCATTTGAGATGTCGCACATTTCATAAGAGCACTCACTTCATTTTGTCGCCCATCAACCTATCTTTTGGATGCCTACATGGAAGGAGTTCTACCTATTTTGAAGTTCAAAGAAATTTCATCCAATCTCAGAGAAGATTAGAGTCTAATTATCTTCAATTATCTTGTATTCTAAGGGAATTCAATGTTATCTTGCTACCTTGTATGGAGGGTCTATAAATACCACTCCATTCCTCCCTTATAACCATCTTTGAATTATTAATGAAACTCTGTCAGTTTGTTTTTATAATTGCTGGTTAAGCATTGTAATGTGAGAGTGCTTTGCTGGGTAAGTAGTGCATCTGTGTGAGCGTGGGGTGCTGAAGCCCTAGTTATCTTCCAAGAATCCAAGATCCAAGAAGCCAGGCATCATCTTCAACATCCAGTCTAGATCCAAATCCAAGCCGACCATCCCTCTTTCCTAATCTCTTTTTAAATTTCCATTCCTTTTCCACCTCTCTAATCATAGTTCTCCTGCAGGATCCCTAGTGCTCTCGATCAGAAGAGGAGGTTTCCTTGCCATCCAACCATCAATGGGAAGATCTACTCCGATGGAACTGATACTTCAAATCCTACCGCGAGATCTTGAGAGTCGAATCTAGATATGCTACAACGGAGGAGGAAAGATCATTATTGGTAAGTAACCCATCTGAATCTCACTAGATCTAGTTATTTGAAGTAAGGAAGTCCTGGTTTCGGTGGTTTCCTAATCATCGGATCCAGGGTTTTTTATATGATTGCATGCGAATTACATTGTGGGTAGTTAGTAGTAATTTTAGTATATCTTTTTTAAATTTAATTGATAGCTTATTTGAGTTTGCTGCCATTGCTCATAAAATTAATTCATAATTGTTAGATTAGCCCTTGCATCCATCCCACATCAATTTTGGTATCAAAGCAAGGGTTAGGTTAGGTTAGAGTCAGTTCTACTTTATTTGCATTTAAATTATTTATATTAACAAAAAAAATCAATCTGCAGGCCATGTGCATCCTGGAGCCAGAAGATTGCTGAAGCCTGACTCGATGGAGTTGAGTTCTCCCCACCTCAAGGGAATGATGGGGACATCGACTAGTCCAAAATCTGAAGCTAGCCCAGAACTTGAAGCCAGCCCAGATCCCGAAGTCGATGCAGCATAGATGTCAATGCAGTACAGTTTGCGGAGTAGCACAAATATCGATGCACATCTTAGTTTATTTTTAGGATTTATTTTATTCCTTAGTTGGATTAGTTTTTTCTTTTTAATAAGTAGTTGAATTTGTTAAGGATATCTGAGATCAGCATATCGATATCTCAGATTAATCTATTTAAATGGTTTATCTTTTGAATAAAAAGAAGGCGAAGAATATTTGGAAAAAGAAAAAAACTTCGAGTAGGAGAGGGTGCTGAAGCCCTACATGGTCGCTCCAGGTAGGAGTGGGCACTGAAGCTTGGGTGGGTAACCCAATCATGGATCATTTTTTTCTTCTTAGATCTTCCTTCTCTATCTTTTTTCTTCATCTATGTTATTTCCTCTTTCCACTCTCTATTTCCCTTTCCCCTTTGAATCTGTGAATTAACCACCGAGCCATTTCCTAGATCCGCTTGAGCATCAGTCCTTCTTCAGATCAGACCAACTGCCAGAACCCCTGGACACAAATCTCCATGTGATGCCTCCCATCCGAAAGATCTCCACCGAGACCATCCGTTGCCGAGCTAGACTCCACTGGGCACTCGCCTCAGTGTTTGCTGCAACCAGATCCATGCCATCAGCCCTGTGCCATCGGACCTTTTTCTCTCTAGGTGATCAACCTTCTGGATCCCGCTTTCGCCAAACATCGGAAAGCCTCCATAGTATCGAGCCACCCACTACCCTTGACACTGTTGTTCCCCTATTTTCCAAGTGCCATCAGCGACCCCTTCTGCAATGCCTCCCTCCTGTCTGTGCAGAAAGCCCCATCGCTCGGGCAAGCCCTCACTCATGCCGAAGGAGCCCTCTCCTCTCTACCTTGCCGACACCCCAGATTGCCTCCATCGGATCTCCTCCCATTCGAAGAAGTCCATGGCCAGGCCGACATCCACTGGCCTTGATGGACTCTGGTTGCCCGTCACCTCCAGTCCCAGCCAACACCCGTTCCATCTCCCTGCTGTCACGACACCTGCCAGATCAGAACCCCTTCCACCATCACAAGCCACTAGAAGCAAAGCCTATGCCACTCTTCTCTGCACCATGCCATCACCGATGAGATCTTGCCAAATTCCCTGCCTAAGACCCCCCTGTTTCGGTCCAGAGAAGAAAGTTCAGCACGATCGTGAAAGCTTCTCCAAATTTTCCAATGCCGACTTCAAGTGCAGAATATTATGCATGCTTCTCAAAGCATAGCTACCTCCCTAATGCCGACTTTAGTTTAAGCAGGAAATAAAGAAAAAAAGTGAAAAAAAGAGAGAAAAAAATGAAAAAAAAAAAAGGTAGAAAAAGGAAAAAAATTGTTTCTTTTGAATAATTGGATTTAAATAATTGAGAGTTGAACCTAGTCTAAAGGTCGTTTCCTAGTGACCACGATCCACCATCTAAAAAAATAATCCTGATCAGCGTATCATCCCGCATCAAATGTTTGACCTAGTAAAGTATAAAGCCCAATAATGATACCTAGTGAGCTTTTTGGCCTGAGCCTATTTTTGAGAGTGAGCCTATCCTTGAGTGTCCACCAGCAACTTAACTAGAATAGCAAGATAGGATTGAGCGTATTCTGGATGACCAGGCTATCACTACCCAGAATAAAGTTATCAATGCTACTTGGTTCATTGGCAAGGTCAACCGAAATCTGAAGACTTGTGGATCACTCGAGAAGATCTACAAAGGATCAATCTAGACTTACTAGAACACTACCAGAGTCAAGTTGACCCATACTTGATAGGGTCGAGTCCTTCCCACTTTGGGAGAATTGGTGCAGGCACCAAGATCCGAAAGAGGCTTCAATCAAACCCAACCAATCCAAGTTTCTTGTGGATCACTTGTGAATAAGTCATATCAGTTTCAATTTTAGCTAAGTCCTGTTAATTTCAATCATGTAATTAGAGTCTTAGTCAAGTTGTCCTGTTAATTTTGATTTAGTCTTTTAGTCAAGTTGGGTTCAAATTAGCCATGAGAAGAAGTTGGAACCTAAATGAAGGAGCATCAAAACCACCTTTTGGAGCTAACCACTTCAAGCTTTGTTGGGGTGCCACCACATCACGCCAAGTTGGAGCACCACCTCACCATGCCAAGTCAAGTTGGAGCACCACCTCACCACACCAAGAGGAATGCCACCTCACACGCCACATCACCACCATTGGCACCCAAGGGATTCAAATTTAAATGAAAGTTGTAACCCCCCCACTTACCACTCTCCATTTCAAGCATGAAATTCCACTCTTCACTCTACTCTTTAAGCTTGTAATTCAAATTTGAAAGGGCTAAGGGAAGTCTATAAATACCCCTAACCCTCTTGTAATCAAGCTATCTTGATTGAATGAATGAAATTTTGAGAGCTTCTTTCTTCCATTGCAATCTCTTTGCTTTGCCACTCTATGAGGGTGATGCAAAACGAAAGAGATGATGCGATGCGGAAGTAAATTAAGATTAATTCTTTTTTTTTATATATATTTCCAGAAGTTAGCTGTGTCTCAAATGAAAGTTAAACTAAATTGAAAGAAACTATATAATAATTGAAAGCACAATTCAAAGAAACTAGATTATCAGAGTAGTTCAGAAGTAAAGGATCACTGGGGGTTGAGAAACTCCTAGACCTAGGGTTTCGCTCTGAACTTTCAACAGGACAGAAGTAAAGAGAAGAGAAGGGTTATGTACCAGACAGTGATTTTCACAGAGTTTGGTGGAAGGACTCTCTCGAGCAGATTGTTGGATCCTCGGATTCGGATATCTTCGCAATGGATCCTCCAATACTGGTCCTTTGGCAGAGTTGGCTTCTCCTGAACTCAAAAGCTAGAAAGAAGAAGAACAGTTATGGAACCAGATACTCAAAGAAAGGATTTACCAGATAAGAAGAACTTGAAAATTGATGTTGCTAAAATCCTGATTCTCCTGGATGCTGATCTGACTTCTCTGGGATTTGCTCTGTATTCGAAGTAGCCGATCTGGACCTGGATGCTGGTGGTTGGCCTCTGCTTGGAAGAGAGGGGCCATGAGATGATGAGGTAGATTAGGGTTTGGATGATTGGTGGAATGAAGAGATGATGACGGCTAGGGTTTGGAATTGAAGTGGCTAACCTAGGGTTTTGGGGTTGGAGATCTCACACCTCCTCAAGGTTCCTAGGGAACCCGGATTTACTCCCTCACGGAGCTCAACACCTGAATACAAGTGTGGAAGAGAGAAACACAAAGTTGCTCACACAGAAATTAATTTCATTCATCATTGTTTTTCAAAACTTACAAGTGGGTTTTATTTTATAGGTCGTTACTAGAAATCAGGGTTTTACATCTTCCCATGTGGGACAAATAGGATGGATCCTCAAATTAGGCTTGTAGAATCAAATCCTCCTCATATGGCCAGCCAAAAGCTTCCTTAAGTGTTGATTGGTGGCTCCAAATGCCAAGAAGATGGCGCCTCCTAACCTTGCTCTTCAAGACAAATAATTTCCTTCCATGCTTGGTTTTATTTGGAAGTATTTGGGTGCCTCCTAGTCTTGCTCCCCAAGTCTTGCTCCTTTCTTTTCATAGCTTGGCTCTTATGGAATTATTTTGGATGCCTCCTTGGATTGAGGATCCTAGATTGATCTCTCCTTAAGTGGGGCATGAAAGAAGGGACCTGCTTTCTTGTGGTGTGGGGACCAAGGCACACTGGATGGAGATGTGGTGCCTCATGGACTCTGGCGTGTGGCTGGGAGTGTGGCGCCCACTTGCTTGGGCCTGGAAGAAAAAAATGTGGCACCCTGGACCTTGACTTGACTGAAAAAAAAAAAAAAAGAATTAATCTTAATTTACTTCCGCATCGCATCATCTCTTTCGTTCTGCATCATTTTGGTATCAGAGCCCTGTCTAGGGTTTTTGACTTGCTTGCATGTTTTGAGTGTCTCTCTTTTTTACTTTGTCTGCTCGAAGTAGACTCCCCAGGACGTCCGGTCCTAGGAATGAAGCGAGGTGCAAGCCTCCTCTTCCCATTCCATGGGGTGTTCCTAGGGCGTGTAGGGGATCCGTTGGGTTACAACTTCGTAGCAGGAATTGTAAACGGGGGAAGCATTCTATTTTCATTCTATAACTACCCGTTGCAGGAATTGTTCTCATTGCAGGTAACTCAAAATTGCATAATTTTTATTTTGCTGGAACCAATATAATTGAATCTATTTTACATAATTTAGTGTAATTTATTGGTTTCTGTGAAATTTCTGAGAGTTAAATTACAGCAATTATGTTTCTATATTTCTGCAATTCAATTTTTTTTTTTTTTTTGAGTGATCATCTCCTAATTCATCTTAAGGGCAATTGAGCATCTAAGATAAGGGGAGGAGTTGATAACCTCTCTTTAGCCCAAAACCACCACCCATTCATTCGATCCTAAGCCTAATTTTAAAATTAATTAGACCTAATTTGCCCGAGTGAGCTAGGGACACCAACAAGTCGGGTCTAGGCTAGTGTTGAGTCAATTTGTCTAGTTACTCTGTGTGTGCTTTGTACTCAGTGTCTAGAACGGTGGTTCAGGGATTCTATCCCGAAGGGCTTGTGTGCTGGTCCGCCTACCTGGCCAATCACTGATTGGTATCTAGGATTGGCAATTAGGGACCTAACACTCCCCTTACACCTACCTGGCTGAGTTCTGAGTTACTACAGGCTAGCTTGCCACTCTGATTGGGCATCTAGTTAGGGCTCTAGGTCTAGTTAGCCCGTAGTCATTTCCGTCGAGTCTCATTTGGTGTGTTTGCTTGCAACATCATGTCCACCTGGAATGGAGTACCCTACCAACCTGGTCAAATCCAACCTGATTTAGAGGCCATGGTTAGAAATCTTACCGAAAGTATGAACAAATTGAATCAGGATATGACTGCTACTGTTGCCCAGTTTAAGGAACAAGTCCATGAGGATCTTACCTAGCTTAGGGATCGAGTCCAAGTACTTAAGGAACCTAGGCATCAGAATTGGACTCCTGACCCAGATTTTAATGTGCCTCAACCTCACCCACACCAGGAGCCTAGAAGACCTTTATACAGAGATCCTGAACCTAATCATAGAAGGCCTGACCCCGAGCCTGAAGATAGAGATGATAGGTTCATCCGGAACATCAAATTAGATGCACCAACTTTTGATGGTAGCTTAAACCCTAAGGTGTATTCTGATTGGGAGGGTGAAATGGACCAGTACTTTGAGTGGTATGCCATGTCTGAGGAAAGGAAGTTCAAGTTTGTCAAGATGAAGTTAGTGCGTCAAGCTAGGTTATACTGGGGGAACATTGAGCTAACCACTAGGAGACAAAATGTTGAGCCCATAACCACTTGGCAGGGTATGAAAGAGAAGCTTAGAGACAAGTACCTACCCATTTCATACCAGCAAAATTTGTTAAACCAATAACAAACCTTGCAACAAGGGAACCGATCTGTCTCAGACTACATAGCCACCTTTGATGAGTACCTGATGAGATGTGATGTGAGTGAAGCCCATGAGGTCACTTTGTCTAGGTTTAGGGCTGGACTTAGGGAAGACATTAAGAGGGAGTTGTTTTTGAGAGAGGTTACTGACCTAGACCAAGCCTATCAGATTGTACTGAACACTGAGAAATTTCAGAGAGAACCCATACCTTCTAGGGTTAGTGCCCCAATCCCAAGAAATGGACCTAGCCAAGTTACCCATAGCAAACTATTCAGGGCATTCCCACCCCTAGGCCCATGGACAAAGGTAAGGCACCTGACACCCAGAGAACCCCTAGTTCTAGTATCACCTGTTTTAAGTGCCAGAAACCCTAGGTCTGGGAGTTTCTCAACCCCCAGCGATCCTTTACTTCTGAACTACTCTAATAATCTAGTTTCTTTGAATTGTGCTTTCAATTATTGTATAGTTTCTTTTAATTTAGTTTAACTTTCATTTGAGACCACCGCCGACTTCTGGAAATATATATATATAAAAAAAGAATTAATCTTAATTTACTTCCGCATCGCATCATCTCTTTCGTTCTGCATCAGAGGGCACGTGTGGTGGGGACACCGGAGGCACCAGAATAAGACAGAGGCTTTTCAACCCTCTGTGAATTGATTAATAATTTATGAGTCCATCTGTAATAAGGGCCTAGCCCATCTAAGTCCATTTTAGTTGTTATTTGAGTCTTTTGAGTTGTTATTTCTGTTCTGTACTAGTCAGCTCATGTTGAGCTAGTTCAGTCCAGTGTCAGTCAGCTCATGTCGAGCTAATTTTATTTTTTGAATCCTGTTCAACCATATTGAAGACTCAAGACCACATCATACAAGTGAAGACCAAGTCCAACCCGATTGAAGACATGGAATTTGAGCCCAAGTCCAACCTAGCTTGAAGATTTGAAGACCCCAGGAGGAAAATTCAGAAAACCTTGATTCCTTGCAGATGCCCTCCAGATGCCCAATTCCCTTCCAGATGCCAAAGTATATTCATAGACCAGGGCATCCCTGATTCCAGAGGTCCATCTACATCCTAGCCCAAAGAAATCAAGCCCAGGCGCCAAGCTCAAGCCCCTAAGAAGCAAGATACCAAGGAATATTCCTGCTACTTGGCTACCAGGCCACCCCAGCTTTCAGAGGCCCAAGCCCATGCACCCAAGCCCCTTTGGGCCGGTCTCTTGATACTCTTAGAAGCCCAACACGCCCCCCTAGGTGTCCTTGGAGTGTTGGCCAAGTCAAGAGAATTTTTAGGGATTTTTTCTACCTAATATTTCCTTATTTTCTAGCTAGGGTTTGAGAGGGAAAAGGATTCTTATGTAATGTCAATTGTACCATTACTTGGGGCCCAAGGTTAAGGGTCTTTTAAGAGACCCTAGCCTCTTGTATGAAGGGAGATTTTGATATGAAATAAACCTTGAGTTCTTATATTATTTTGTGTGATTACCCTGCTATGTGCATAAAGGGGTTGAGAGTTCTTCTTCCCGGTGTTTGCAACCATCTTCCTCGCCGCCAACCATCCTTCCAGCCCCCTCCAAAACTTTCTTTCTTTGCTATTTTCCATTATTTTCTTGATTTCCTCTGAGTTTTCTAACCCCTGATAGGTCGTTTGCAGGTCCCCGAGTTCCTATGAATCCAACGACTCCAGCCATGCCTCAATTAGACCACTGAGCAGAAAGCCGGTATCCGTGGGTCTTTGGCTCAGTTTTCTAGGCCACATCCATCGAGGAATGAGAGATCCCTTCGCTGCGATCTTCACCGAGCACTTCAGACATTGTCAGGTACACCCCCTCTACCTCTAGTCTTATTATTGTAGGAGAACTTGCCCTAACCGAGGCTTCTCAGCCCCGGCGATCCTTCTTTAGTACTTTTCTACGTTCTAATCTGCATGCTTGGCTTCAAAAAACTCATACAAAATTCCTTACAACTAATTTTGATCTAAAATTCGGGAATTAATCACCTAACCCCACATATAAATATACAAAAAGAATTGCATGCATATAGTCCCGCATCAACGTGAGGCCCATCCATTAGTCTAGCTTCAAGAAAGTATCCATCAACCAGGCTCTTCCAACCTCCAAGAATCTCCACCAAACTTTTCCTTCCCTTCTTTCACTCCATTGTGTTTCTTTGTTTTGTTTCAATCTCTTCCACGCCTCTAATGATTCTTCTTGCAGGACCCCAAGGTGTATCCAGTCTAGGGTGATGTCTTCCTTGCCTTCATAATAGTAGTAAGAAGCTTCTACTTTCAGTGTTGGAATAGTTCGCTCATCCAGTTGCCGATCTTGAGAGTTGAAGAGTGACCCATTACAAGGTTTAGTGGAAATTCATTATTAGTACAAAACCCATTCCTTCCCTCTAAGGTCTGAAATCTTGAATAGAGTTTGTCCTAATCAGATGATTTTTCAGTCATGAAGGTCCTTTCTTTCTTTGCTTAAATCAGAGTTGCACTATGGGATACCAAATATTTCTACATTAGTCTTCTTTAGTGCATTTCATTACTCCATCAAGGCTGAATATTGATCATATGTTTAGAAGTATTATTTAGTTCAATTGATTATTCTCTTTATATTAAATTCCCATATTCATCCCCCATCAGCTGACCTCGGACAGAGGGCTCGCCTTGGCATGCATGAGCCCGACCCCGGCCGAGAGCTGACCTTAGACGAAGGGCTTACCCTACGAGCATGACCCCGGCTAGGAGCTGACCTTGGACAGAGGGCTCGCCTTGGCATGCATGAGCTCGACCCCGACCGGGAGCTGACCTCGGACAGAGGGCTCGCCTTGGCACGCATGAGCTCGACCCCGACCGGGAGCGGACCTCGGACGGAGGGCTCACCTTGGCACGCATGTGCTCGACCCCGATTGAGAGCTGACCTCGGACGGAGGGCTTGCCTTTGGGTCTTCAATTGGGCGCCGCATCCAGGTGGCACCTTCCACCCGCACTGCTTCCAACTAGTGCCATCATGGGCTCCACGTTAGTGGTTATGCCACATCAGTATGGTTCAGCCATTTACTTCAGAGCTTTTCGCTTCAGAGCATATGTTGTGAGTTGGCCAATTACTTCAGAGCATGCATGGTAGATTGACCATCTACTGAAGTTGGATCTCAAGTTGTATGTCATTGCTAGTGAAAATGTAGTGTTGATCTGTTCTCCCATCGGAGGTCGGGTATGTCAACGTGTCAATCCATCTTATCAACCGGTTAGGGTAGGATCAATCGAATATATGAACCGGCAATTATCTTTTTTAATCGGTTTATCCCACATTGTCCTATTTTTTCTTCATTTTTTTTATCTGATTTAAGATCAGATTATAATATGTTTTGAACAGATTATAACTCTATTTTCAGTCAAATCAAAATTTGTTTAATTTCAGTTTCAGACTGATTATTGGATGTGTTTTCGTGTAGATCTAATAATCAAAATTTTATTCTGCTCAAAACAGAATTTGTTTTAGTAGTTTTTTCTGCATATATTTTGAACAGAGATTTTTGCATCAGAGTTACAGAATTTCGGTAATCATAAAATCTGTTTTTAGACAGAATGTTATGATCTATAATGTTCTGAAATTTGTGTAATAGAAGTCTGTTCTATCCCGTTTCCAAAATTTATGAATTATATGTATTTCTGGATTGTTTTTCAGATCTAACAATTTTTTGTGTGCAGAAATTCCTATTCTGTTCAAGAACTATATTGAATCTGTTTTGAACAGATTTACAGTAGGATGAAATCAGTTTTAGAAATGTGTTGAATAGATTTTTCTTTCTCTGTGTTCTGATTTTAACAGAATTTAAGAAGGTTTAAATCTATTTTGAACAGAGTTACAAGATCCATTCTGTTATGTTTTTCAACCATGTTCTATTGCATTCAGATCTGAAAGTATGCCATTTTATTTGGATGATCATGTATAAATTTTTATGTTCTAATTAGATTAGATTTTAAGGTACCATATCAATTAGCAAGCATATATGATATGTCATGATTATTCTAATGTAATTAGACATTGTATGCATATTTGGAATGTCTAGTACAGTTTTTTTCACTTAGTGACTTTCTAGTTTAGTATTCAGATTGAGTGTATTATTATGGCTGTCCGGTCATAAGAGAAAGCAGGGTTTAAAGTCCCATTCTTTCTGTCCGATGGAATTCTCTTTTGACATGTAGGGGTGATTTGACTTATGAAGAAGAACTGTGAAAAATAATTATTTGATATTTAATTAACATGTGATGTTACTCCATAAGATCTAAATTTCTAAATTCATATGTGATGTATAATTGTTATGTTAAATCATGAATTTATAGCATTGGGTTAATTAATCGGGTCATTTGACTAGGTAAGACCTAGGGATCATAATCCACATTTAATTGACTAAATCTAATTAGAGTAGTTGATCAAATCTAACTAAGAGTTGAATTAAAATAGGTCAATTCTTTTCTATAGATCAAACTCAATAGTTGTAGTTGATTAAGTCTTTACATATGATTATACTAAATAGATCTGATTATGGCTCAGTGGATGAGCCCAAGTCTTTTAGTTGACCAAATTAAAAGTGATAAACCAATTGATGTCTAAAATAAGTCTCGATCATGGTCTTTAGTTAGCGCCATTATCTTACCTGGCCAACTTTGGTGGTGTCTAAGGAAATAGAAAGTAGAAAACTCTCATCAATCTTACTTACCTCGATCAAATTTTGAAAATTCGAGTTCACCCTGAACCAGCTTTGTCACTTGTCCTGTTCAATAACTTAGTAAAGTCAATGGGAGGATTTTCTATTACTAGTTAAATTTTTTCTCTCTTAAATCCTCTAAATTATTAGGTCCTTAAAATGATATAGTTATAGGCTAGATAATTCATAGCCTCCCATTAATGTGGATGGTAATACGTTTAATAGTCTAGATAAACATTGGAAGCACTACATGCCTGGTGTTTATCTGGATATTGGAATTATCATTCATGGTATGACAACCCTATGGTGTCTTCCAGATAGATGGTTAAGTTACCTAAGCCACACTCGAATATGATCATTCATTAGTTAGATACACAAGATTTGATCATATAACAATTGGACCTGACCTGACCTTTCAATGGAGGTGTTGTATGCTTGTTAAAGAGGTGTTTGGGATAGAACACTTCACTACAAAATATTTAGAGAAATAATTTGTTAAGAACTCATCCTTAGATGCACATGGGTTGGCCAAACTACACTTGGGTCTATATGCAGGCTATGAGGATTTTAGTACCTGCAAAGGATTTATTTCTCAAATTGGAAGTAGAGGCTACCAATTTGCATAAAATAGTGAAAAAAATCTTTAGACTAAAGTCCATGTCTTTAAGATTGATTAATTCATATAATAAATGGTTTTTAGTTTTCTTTTCAAAAATGGCTAATACCCATTATTAGACAGTGACAAACTTTTGGAACCCAACTTGATACTTGGTATCATAAGTTGAAGATTGTTTTGGAGCATAAAAGGATATTGTATGTCCTTACAGATCCTATACTTAAGGCTCGCTTTCAATGGATGTGGGATGGTCAGAGAAGTGGCTCAATGACCATAAAACAGTGCATCGCATATGAGAGCCCCGATGAATGATAAGTTCAATCAGAAGTTTGATGATGCATAGGTTGAGGAGATGTTTCAAAAGTTGAATGAGTCCTTTAGCATCCCTTAAGATGCTGAGAGACAAAATCTCCTATGCTGTTTGTTAGGAAATTATCCTATAGCCAATCATTTGGATTGTAGATGGTTAAACTCTTTATAATTTGTACATGAATTATTAATAAAATAAAAAAATTTGATAGTTCATCTCTTTTTGAATCTTCTTTTGGACTCTTTTGAGATGAAGTCCTTAGAACTACTTCAATTTGATAAAGGATGATTTATCGAGTAGTTCTTAAACTTGTTTGTGATCAAATAATACGTTATTACCTAGAACGATAGTCCTTATTGAGCATATGTCATTGTATGCCATATGGATTGGTTATCCTCATAACTAAGGAGGGTGAAAACACTAGTATGGCATGCAGGGAGTGTTGGTTTACATTGCACGGAATGTGACCAACTCTATTGAGTTCTCTGCTATCGAGAGTATCTCACAAAAGGATATGGGTGTAATTATCTCTCCGACCTGAGATCACCACGGTGGCTTGCAAGCAATTCATTATACATAGGTGCTAGACTACCTTGATTTTTAATCCAATGATAGAAGGTTATTAGGTACAGTCAAGTACTTGTTAAGTTAGTGAGGAATCAAGATGGGATTAATCATTTCAAGGTGTTGGAGAAATTTAGTAAGACCTTGGCCAAGGCAATCCTTGTGAAGAGTCACAGGATTTAGCAAGTTGAGACATATTTAGATGCATTATTCAGAGTTGACAGTTAACTCTGAAATCATTCTGAGCATTAGGGTCAAAGAGATGAATTATACAGAAACCATATGCTTGGATTCTTGAATATTGTTTTGCAAACATTCAACCTTTCTGGACATCAGACATCATTGCTAGATGGTCACATTAATTAGTTCAGGAATTAGTTTCTAGACTACTGAACTTAGTGTTCGAACCAATGGGTCACACACATAAGAAGTTTCTAATGGATCATGATGGCTGATTAATGATTAAGAATCATCTAGTGACAAAATTATAAATAAGATAATGTATAATCCTATATAAATTAGTAATTTGATTGCTAATTAGCTTAATTTGATTGAGAAAAGAAGTTTATGTCAAGTCCAATTGAATTTGGTTCGGCTGGGTTTCACCTGATTAGGTTATTCGATAACCTAATCATTAAGAATTTCTAATTATAGTTGATTTTGACTTAAACTTAGTTAATTTCAATTTAATTATTATTTAATAAATCTAATTAGAACCTAATTGGATTGAGTCCAATTTGGTTAAATTACTTATAACTAAATAGTTTTGGTTCCAACTAATTTTGGACAAAACTTGGTCAAACCCTAACCTAATCTAACTTATTTTTTTTCCTAAAAATTCTCTATGCCTTCCTAGAAATTTTTTAAAATTTTTCCTGAAAAAATTAATTTTTTTCATCCTTCCTCATTTCTATTTAGATTAGGATTAGTTTGAATTAAATTTAGATTTATTTGAATTTAATTGGAGGAGTTATATTGGGAATAGAACATCCAATCTTATTCAAACAACATCAACTTATCCTAATCTAATCCCACCTCTAATCAACAAAATTGATGGGGACCCGAGAGCTTAGCCACCTTAGCAACCACATGGAGTCCTAGTCACAACAAGCATCATCCATCCTGTTACGTATCCCAAGATCTTCATGACATCATCCAAGTCCAAAAGAAAGTAGATCAGCACCCCATATGGAAGTTATGGACCGCCCAAGAGAAGGTGGAAGAAACTCATATGGTGTCTAGGTAGACTAGGCAGCATATGAGCGCCCTCCCTCTTTTTCTTGATTCATGAGATTTTCCTTGTACTGCCCAACCTTTTGTGGAAGATAGGTGGTGCCATCCCTTGATCCTCCCCATGTTTCATTCTACCTACAAGGAAATAATGTGGTGCCTCCCCTCTTTTCTCTTATTTCCATGTAATCCAAGGGCTAGGGTCAACTATAAAAGGACCCCCTTCATGTATGAAAAAATTAGAATAATGATGAAAAAGAATTAGAAGATATGTTGGCTTTGGCTCCTTAGTTTTGATGATTAACAAAAGGTTGAGTATATGTTTGGACTAATGTTTCATCTCAAGATAAAGTTTCAGGACTTAGGTTATTCAAAAAGAGTACTAAGAGTACAATGATGAAACCAAGCTTGCCTGATTTTGGAAAAGAGTTCTTCTACCTTGAACAAGATCAAATTTCTCATATTGGACCTTCCTGTTAAGAAGTAATTGACAAAAGAAACAAAGGCTTAGAGAAACTCAAGCATGGCACGCACCTCTCTAGAGTTTCAAAAAATTTCAGATCAGAGGTCGACCACCAGAGGTCGACACCTTGTCAAAGGTCAACCACCAGAGGTTGACTCATGAAGAAAAGAAAAGTTCAGCAAGGCCGGCACGGTAAAATTTCAGTGGCACGCTCCAGAGGTCAACCACCAGAGGTCAACACCTGTCTAGAGGTCGACACCAGAGGTCGACTCATAGCCTAAGAATTCAAACTGGGCAGAACTATGGTTTTCTGGATTTTTGCCTAAAATAAACTGAAGGTCGACTCATGAGGTCGACACTTGATCCAGAGGTCGACTTATGAGGTCGACTCATGGCATAACGGCTAGTTTTTCTGAACTTTTGATTTGATTTCTAACGGCCATAAACGGCCATATTTTTGATTCTAACGGTCTTGTGGAGTTTTTCAGCTTGAATGAGGTATTTAACCTCCACCAAACTTCAAAAAAAGACAATGAGACAAAGTAAAAAAGTTTAGAGTCAAAGTACAAAGCCTTCAATCAATTCCAAGCCAAAAAGAGTGAGAAAACCAAGAGATTCCTTAGCCAAAAGCTTTCCATCTTTGAGGAATCCAACTTTCAAGTATTTGGCATTTAGTGAGGTCCAAAGATTCCAAGAGAAAGGCTTGAAGAGTCTCCATCAAGAGCTACATCGAATTACTTTTTGCTCAAAAGGAGTTTGTCTTGTTTTATTCATTGTATTCATATTTTCCTTGTCTTAGGCTAGTTTCAAGGGAATTTGAAACTAGTGTGAGGTTTGTGGTGAGCCAATTGATAAAACCAACTAGGGTTGCTTGTAAGCCCGAAGCCAAAACAAGTGAGTGAGGTTTGTTGGTGAGCCAATTGATAAAACCAACTAGGGTTACTTGTAAGCCCGAAGCCAAAACAAGTGTGTAAGGTTTTGACTTGTGAGCCTGGTAAAACAAGTCGACTATAATCTAAAGATTATAGTGGAAATTCCCAAGTGGAGCTTGGGGAGTGGATGTAGGTGCTAGGTGCACCGAACCACTATACTTCTTTTGTGTTTGCATTGCTTTACTCTTTATCTTCTCTTGCTCTTTAATTGTTGTTTTATTTCATTGCTTCCGTTGCACAATTACTTGAGCACTATCACTCTTCACCTTAGAACTTGATAGCACATATATTGCTTTAATTTTTAAAATACCCAATTCACCCCCCCTCTTGGACACCATATCTGGGCAACAAGATAGATTCTTTATTTCGCTCCAAGCATGGTGAGGGTGAGAGGCCCACTTATCGCTCTGCAAGGAGAACACGAGAGGTGCAAAACAATCACTCCATAAGAAGAGCATGAGAGGTGCAATCCCAGGACATATTGCTTCGCATCATGTCAAGTTATCCCCTTCCTTTGATTCCATCCTCTTTACCACCCTCATGTCCTTTGAGATTCCACCTAACAGCTCCATGTAGCAAGGTAGGTGGGATGTCCTAGAGGTGAGAGGTCTCTTCGTGAGTATAAGTCCCAAAGTCTATGAGATCCAAACCTATGTCTTCCAACCCCATTGTTCCTTCACCACCTTCTTCAAAAAAATAGAAAAATAAAAAAAAATCTAGTGGTACTAATGAGGGATGGGATGGGTGAAAGACCGTTGGCGAGCTGAGAAGTCGCCAGGGATTAGGGTACCACTAGATTTTTATATTTTTATATTTTTTTCTTTTCTAAGGAGTTGGTGAAGGAAACAATGGGGATGGAAGACAGGGATTTGGACTTTCATGGACTTTGGAACTCACACTCATGAAGAGACCTCTCACCTCTAGGGCATCCCACCCATCTCACTACATGGAGCCGTTAGGATGAATCTCAAAGGACATGAGGGTGGTAAGAAAGATGAAATCAAAATGGGGGATAACTAGACATGATACGAAGCAACATGGTCGGGGTTGCACCTCTTGTGCTCTCCTTATGGAGCGATTATTTTGCACCTCACATGCTCTCCTTGCAGAGCGATTGTTTTGCACCTCACGTGCACTCCTTGTGGAGTGATAAGCGGGCCTCTCACCCTCTCCATACAGAGCGAAAGAAGAATCTCTCTTCTAATTTTGTTTTCATTGGAAATCAAATTTTCATACATGAAGGGGGTCCTTTTATAATTGACCCTAGCCTTGGATTACATGGAATGAAGAGAAAAGAGGGGAGTTGCCACATTATTTTCTATATTTGTTGGTTATACATGACAATAGGGAGAGAAGAAAATCTGGAACTTCTACTTGCTTGCTTCCTTTGCCTGGGCGCCAATTATCTTCCATTTTTTCTTGGAGTGGTTTAATGAAATAGGGAGGGGACCATATGAGACATGGGACACCATATAATTCCTTCTATATTTCTTGGTCGGGCAACATCTTCTATAAGGGGCGCTGATCTGCTTCCTTTTGTGCTTAGATGACTTTAAGCGAATCCTGGACTACCCTAATTTAGTAGATGGCACCTACTGTGACTGGGACTCCATGTGGCTACTGAGGTGGCGCACTGAATGTAGCATTATGACTGGGATCCCATGTGGCTTCTAAGGTGGCTGGGCTCTTGGGTCTCCATCATTCTCTTAGAGTGGGGAGAACTCGACTCCATAGAGTTTGGGTCAGCGGGGACTCCCGGCAAGTTAATTAATCTCAAAAATAGACTCAATCAAATAAATCCAAATATACCCAAATAGGCTTGAAACAAAGAGGGGGCTCTGCTCTGAGATCTATGCAACTCTGACAATCGTGCATCTCTGAAAATTGTGTAGCACTGAGATCCATGCGGAGCTTGAAGTTATCAACAGGGTGGGGATTTGCCTTCACGTTTGTGCAGCACTTTCTTCCTCACATGACCTAGTAGGGAGGAATAGGAGAGGGAAATCCGGTGGGGAAGTTGTCGGTATTCCCGAGGGATTATCGCCAGAGGGGGGCGGCGCGACCGACGACTGGCGAGGCAAAAAGATGGCTTGAAGAGGTGATCGGCATGGCAGGAGGGGTGAACAACACGGATGATAGTAGTGGGATTGACAGCAGCCATGGAAAAAGCCCAGAGATGATGTGGTACACGGAGGGCTCTGAGGCGAAGAGGTTGGCCGGACTTGGAGGAGGTGATGTCGGGTTCGAAAAGGGAGTGACCGGTAGGGACTCGATAGAGACACCATGGTCGGCTCGATACGGGAGACCTCGCAGTGCACCAGCATGGAGGCAACGCTGGCGGAGATGGAGGGGCTCGGATCTAGGCAAAGGCTGACAGTGAATTAGGTGGTGGTGGTCATTGGCTGATGGCAGGGGAGCAGGGAGGATCCGATGGGAGACAGGGTGTCAGTGAAGCACCGTAGCAGTGAGGAGATATGGTAGGGAGATGAGGTGTTGGACATATTGGAGGAGATGGGTGCCATGG
Source organism: Areca catechu (assembly GCA_021397845.1). NCBI lineage: Eukaryota > Viridiplantae > Streptophyta > Magnoliopsida > Arecales > Arecaceae > Areca > Areca catechu. The sequence goes on along the minus strand of CM038051.1, from coordinate 135,694,406 downwards.
TAGGCGACGGACGGGGATGTCTCCAGTGAGATCTAGACTGGAGAGTGGCGGTGACAATGGAGGGAGCTTGGTGGCGGGCTGTGGGTGGTGGATCGAGTGTTTTGGGCTTTCAATTTTTAGGAAGAAAAAATTGGGATAAGTCCGTAATATAGGAGGAATAAGGTTGGGATAGTGGGAATAATGAGAATAGGGGGAACAAATGGAGGAGAGAGAAAAAGAGGGAAAGATATAGAATATCATAATCCTCTGGCTCTGATATCATAATTGATAAAAGACGAGATGGGGTGAAGGACCGTTCGTAAGCTGCAAAGTCATCAAGGATTAGGGTATCACTAGATTTTTATATTTTTTTCTTTTTTTCTTTTCTATGGAGGTGGGGAAGGAAATAATGGGGATGGAAGATAGGGGTTTAAACTCTCATAGACTTTGGGACTCACATTCACGGAGAGACCTCTCACCTCTAGGGCATCCACCCACCTCACTACATGGAGCCGTTAAGATGAATCTCGAAGGACATGAGGGTGGTAAGGAAGATGGAATCAAAGGGGGGATAACTAAACATGATGCGAAGCAACATGTCCGGGGTTGCACCTCTCGTGCTCTCCTTACGGAGTGATTGCTTTGCACCTCACGTGCTCTCCTTGCAGAGCGATTGTTTTGTACCTCACGTGCTCTCCTTGCGGACCAATAAGTGGGCCTCCCACCCTCTCTGTACGGAGTGAAAGAAGAATCTCTCTTCTAATTTTTTTTCTTCATTAGAAAATGAATTTTAAACATGAAGGGGGTCCTTTTATAATTGACCCTAGCCCTTGGATTACATGGAATGAAGAGAAAAGAGGGGAGGTGCCACATTATTTTCTATATTTGTTGGTGATGTGGCAGGATCGCTGATGTGGAACCCATGTTAGATTCCATTAAGCAACACGGCGGACGAAGCTGCCACGTGGGATGCCTCTGCTTAGATTCCTTCACCTGGCCGTGCTCCCTTCGGGTCTTGATGCCAAGGCTGAAGTCGAGCTCCGCCCTCCTTCTCCTAGTCGTGCTCACTTCGAGTCGAGATGCCGAGGCCGAAGTCGAGCTCCGCCCTCCTTCGCCCGCCCGCCGCGCTCTCCTTCTGGTCGAGATGCCAAGGCCGAAGTCGACCTCTGCCCTCCTTCTCCCGGCCGTGCTCCCCTCGGGTCGAGATGTCGAGGCTGAGATAGAGCTCCACCTCGAACGAGGAGATATGCTACTAAAGGAAGTCACCACTCGCCTAGGATGGTGGCTCGACACCCGAGGATTGCGAGAGGACACCTGCCGGCCCGCAATGATGGTTCCAGCCATTACTTACACCAAAAATGGGAAGAGACCCCTGATCGAGGCCCTGCGCTCCTCACCGACCATCTGCAACCCTCGAAAGAAAAAGTCAACCAGTAGATCCGGTTCTAGGAGCCAGCAGCCCACTGATCGAGGCCCTGCCATGTTTCCAGAAGTAAAGTGACCGAAAGAAATGTCAGTGCATGCAGTACCATTCCCTTTCATAAATGGGGAAGGCAACCCACACACGGTACCAGGCGATGACGCACAAGCCAGCTAATAGTACGAGGATCCCAAGGCAAGTACTTGGCAATCCCCTAGTGGCTTAAAAAAACTTTCCATGGTTCCAGAAAGAAGGTAAGCAATCAGAAAAAATATAGTTGAGTAGGGGGGAAGCGAGCCAGGCACATAGGAGAGCACAAAACTAGCCTGAGAATTCCAGGCCACCAGAGACCTGCGGGAAAGGTCTTGACGGACACAACCACTTCAGCTCCAACTCTCCTCAGCCAGCACCTTCCCTGCTTCGTGTTCAACTCCACTACACTCTTTCAATTCATTATATTCTCCTCCTAGCATGGAGTCCACCCGTGGGGCTCGATCGAAAGGATCTGTTTCCCAAGGTCGTCACTGACTTGAGTATCGGAGTTCCCCCACCAGGATCATCGGCCCAAGTCTTTAACCCTGTTTTACAGATCTGGGTGTCCGAGTAAGATCTGAGGCGACGAGGGGCGCGATCCAGGGCCATCTACAACTACAGGCCACGACGATCTTGACAGCAACAGATTGGCATGCCAGGTAGGGGCAAGGGCAAGATAGATTTTGATCCAACCCAATCTCCTTACAAGTAGCTCACTAGGAGGATGGTGACGATGCGAGCAAGAGAAGTCTGCACCAGTAGTGCAGGAGATCCCCTTTCCCGTGGGGACCCGCATAGTCTAGAAGGGGAGCTCCCTGCTCCAGCTCAACCACCTCCGACGGACACTCAACTAGCCGCACTCGCCCAACAGATGCAGATTCTCACTATGGCAGTGCACCAACTCCAGCACCAGTCTATGGCTACCCACTAGTAGCCTGGGACTCCCACGGCCCATGCCACAGCACCCCGCGATAGCCTGCATTCCTTTCAAGGAAGGCCTTCATAGTCGCGGGCCATGACTGACCACCGGGGTAGTCACCAGACCCCGGCGAAGAGATAATGGGTCGGATCTGCTGATCGGGAGAGCCAGTCCCTGACCCTCGAGCAGGTAACAGCTAGATCCCATCGAGGTCAAAAAGGTAAGATTCTCCATTGTGACACCCCTCACATGTCACCTTCTCTGCTCCAATCGGCCTCCACAAAGGGTTCAACCAATGAGGCCATCAGGCGCATGGCAAAGAAGTGCCTAGAGGAACAAGAGCGCAAGCTGGCGAAGCTATCCCACCGGTTTACGAACCTGCAGGGCTCCACCGATAAGCCAATAAGCTACGACGCCCATCCCCCTTTCTCTCGAGAAGTCCAAGAGGAGCCGATTTTGAGCCGGTTCCGCATGCCGCAGGTAGATCCTTACGACAAGATAACTGACCCCCTGGATCATCTTGAGAGCTATAAGGCCCTCATGAGAGTCCAGGGCATGACCGATGCTCTTCTCTATGTCACCTTTCCCTTCACTCTCCGGAAGGCAGCGCGGGTATGGTTTACCCACCTCAAGTTGGAGAGCATCAGTCGTTTCACTCAGCTGGAGCAAAAGTTCATGGCTCACTTTGATGCCTGCTGGAAGGTGCCACGAGAGGCGGACAACCTCTTCTCCATCAGGTAATAGGATCATGAGCTCTTACGAGACTATATGGCCTATTTCAAGGTTACCATGTTGGAGATCTATAACCTTGATGAGCCAGTCACTATGCTGGCGCTGAAGAGAGGGCTCAGGACCTCCTGCCTGACCTACTCTCTCGACAAAAAACCCCCCAATACTTATTCTGAGCTCCTCTTCTGAGTCTAGAAGTACATCCATGCCAAGGAGGCAGATCGAATGAGGAGGGAGCTTGACGAAAGGCCTCTGAAGAAGCCGACCCCCAGGGAGACCTTTGGGGCATGGAAGCTCAGAGCAGCCACATCAAACTTCCGCCAAAGGTCAAATCCGAGAAGAGACCCCATCCCGTAAGAGAACTTCACTCCTATCCTCACCTCGAGGGTGAAGATCCTTATGAAGATCGAGGGTGAGCACTATTTGAGGTGCCCGCCTCCACTAAAGCCATCCATCGATCATGACAGGATGAAGTACTGCCAATTCCACCATGACCATGGCCATGATACCGAGGACTATCGGCACCTCAAGAGGGAGATCAAAGAACTCATCAAGAGGGGCTACCTCGGAAGGTTCGTGGGGGGCAGACCCCCTATGGAACCTCAGGTGCTCGTTGCTCTACCTTCAGTCCCTGCAGTCGACAACTGCCTTACTGAGAAGCCGATGGGGATGATATGCTTGGGAGTCGAGCATGCTTCCAAGAATGCCCAGGGTGGAGAAAATTTTGAGAATGTACTTCCATTTGCAAGGGAAGGGGGGTTAAAAATAAAAATGTAAACAATGATGCCATGGTCGTCGAGATGACGATCGTAAAGCATCCTATAAAATGCATCATGGTTGATAGTGGAAGCTCCACCGATGTGCTTTTTTATGATGCTTTCTCCAGGATGAACCTTTCCTTTGCTTAGCTCAGACCTGTGCACACATCCCTTGTTGGTTTCACAGGTGACTCTGTAGGGGTCGAGGGGGAGATCACTCTCCCCGTTACTGCCGAGACGTCACCTTGGTAGAGTACCGTAATGATGAATTTCATAGTTGTAAGGCTTTCCTCCGCCTACAACATGATCCTCGACCGACCCGGTCCCAACTTGCTCGACGCGATCATTTTTACAAAGCGGTTGTTGGTGCAGTTTCCAACTCTCTATGATGTTGGGGATATGAGGGGGGCATCTCAGCCAATTCAACGTTGCCTCCAAACCATCCCCGGGGCCAAGTCTGCTGAGGACGACCCTAGTGCAGACAACCTCGACCAAAGGGCATAGGACCCCAGAGGTGACCTGGTCAAGCGCCTGCTGTCATATCCTCTCGAAACCGAACCAGCGAAGATGTTGCAGATTGGGGCGTAGCTGCAAGATGATGAGCGAGCCCACCTGTTTGAGTTTCTCCAGACGAACGCTGATGTGTTCACTTGGACAATTGCCGACATGCCCGGGATCCTACCAGAGATCATGACTCACAAGCTGAGCATCGACCCAAAGTATCATCTTGTACAGTAAAAGAAAAGAAGTTTCGCACCAGAGAGACAAAGGGCAATCAACAAGGAGGTGGACAAACTCCTTGCGGCCGCTTTGTTCAGGAAGTACAGTACCCAAGCTAGCTGGTGAATGTGGGTATGGTAAAGAAGAATAATGGGAAGTGGAGGATCTGTGTGGACTACATCGATCCCAACTGAGCCTGTCCGAAGGATAGCTTTCCCTTGCTGACGATCGATCAGTTGTGGACGCCATCTCGGGGCACCGCTTGCTCTCCTTTATGGATGCATTCTCTGGGTACAACCAAATCTGGATGCACCCAGAGGATGAGGAGCACACTATCTTCATCACCGACCAAGGGACATACTACTATCGGATGATGCCGTTCGGCTTGAAGAATGCTGGCACCATGTATCAGCAGCTGGTCATCGGGTCTTCAAGGACTAGATTGGTATAAACATGCAAGTCTACGTAGATGACATGCTCATTATGAGCAAGCCAAGGTCAGACCATGTTGCCGACCTCGCGGAAGCCTTCCACAACCTCCGAGAACACAAGATGAAGCTGAACCTGGCAAAGTGTGCTTTCAGTGCAGCAGTGGGAAAATACCTCGGCTTCATGGTGATCCAAAGAGGAGTCTAGGTGAACCTAGAGAAGGTCTAGGCAATCATCGACATGGAGCATCCAACTTTGAAGAAGCAGGTGCAACGCCTGACAGGTTGGATCACCGTGTTGAGCCGATTCATTTCTAGGTCGGCAGACTGCTGCCTTCCTTTCTTCAAGGTGCTGTGTAAGATGAATGACTTCATTTGGATGAAGGAGTGCAAGGTGGCCTTCGAGGAGCTTAATGACTTCCTGGCATCACCACCACTGCTCTCCATGCCAGAGATAGGAGAGGAGCTCCTGCTGTGCCTAGCAGTCACTCTTGGAGCTGTCAGTTCGGTCCTCGTTCACGTGGATCAGGATGGATGCTAGAAACTGGTGTACATCAGTAAGATCCTCGGGAGGCCGAGATCAGGTACACCCAATCCAAAAAATTTATTTTTGCTCTTATCATGTCTGCATCTCATGGCCATACTTCCAAGAGCACATCTGATTGTGTTCTTGACGGACCAGCCCCTGAGGGCTGTGCTCAATCATCCTGACACATCTGGATGCTAGGCCAAATGGGCACTGAAGCTCAGCGAGTTCGACATCGCATACTGACCAAGGTCATCTCAGAAGGCCCAGGTGCTGGCTGACTTCCTGGTCGAGTGCGCGGGACTCGTCGAAGAGCCAGAGCAGATGATCTTGGAGCACCAAGAGGAGCACGGTGCCAAGGAGGATTCTTGGATCCTCCATGTCGATGGCACGTCCAACACGGGCGAAAGCAGAGCAAGCCTCATCCTCACAAACGGTGATGGAGTTGTAGCTAAATGTGCACTCCGCTTCAAGTTCGCCACAATAAATAACCAAGCGGAGTACGAGGCACTCCTCGCGGGCCTCAGGGTCTCCCACGAGCTGGGCGTATGAAGCCTGAAGGTCTTTACCGACTCCCAACTAGTGGCCGGACAAGTCTCCAGAGAGTATGAAGCTAAAGATCCCTAGATGATGTACCTGGAGCAGGTCTGCTAAAGCACGACAGGTTTTCGATGCTTCAGCATCTCTCACATCTCCGAGATGAGAATGCTCAAGTTGATACACTATCAAGACTTGCAACCTTGCCAGACTTGTCACTAGGGTGCACCCACATCAAGTACCTCAAAAATCCAAGCAATGAAGCTCCCGTAGAGGTGCAGCAAGTTACCCCAGAGCCAAGCCGGATGGATAGGTACATCAAGTACATCATCGATGGTACCCTACCGGAAGACTGAGCAGAGGCAACCTTATCAAGAAAAAGGTTTCACGGTTTCTCCTCATGGAAGGACAACTCTAATGCCGATCTTACTCCTATCTGCTCCTAAAATGCTTGAGACCTTCAGAGGCAACCTTCATGCTCCAAGGGATACACGAAGGCCTTTGCGGAAACCATATCGGGGGGAGGACTCTTGCATACAAGGCCCTCCAACAAGGATATTATTAGAAGACCATGAGAGAGGATGTGGTTGACTTCGTGAAGAGGTGTGACCAGTGCCAGCACCACGCCCACATACAGCGTCAACCAGCAGCACTGCTCTCCCAGCTCTCCGCCCTATGGCCATTCACCCAGTGCGGAATGGACATCCTAGGTCCATTTCCCCCTGCGTCAGGGTAACGAAAGTTTTTGATAGTAGCCATTGACTACTTCACCAAGTGGGTAGAAGCGGAGCCACTAACTCGAATCACAAAAGCCAAGGTCCGCCAATTCTTTTGGAAGTCGATCATCTGCCTGTAGGGTTTCGGTGCAACGCAGCGGAAGGGTAATTTCAAAAATTGAAATTAATATGCCACAAAAACCCTAAAACAGGAACTCCTTAATAAGACTAGAATGTATGAAGACAAACATTTCTATGCAAATTGAATTAGAATACCAACCTATAATCGCTAATTCCAATTTACGAAGACTTAAAACTTGAAGATCAACGGGCTATTTGAATTCACCAGGCGTCCAAGTGTCCGCCCTCCGATGGTGATCCACACAGAGCAATGATCAAGAACACTATCTTCTTGTCCAATGGTTCCTCCTATTGAGTCTTCTTCCTAGAACTCAATTCTTCGGATTATGGCTGGAATTCTTCCACACAAGAGGTTGCCTTCCTTTCTTTTATCTCTTCTCCTTCCACTAAGACCTTGACCCTCTAAGACACTCTTGTCTTGAAGATAAGTGGTGCGGGCACCATACTCAGAAAAAGACTTCAGGGCTCCATCTGGATCTCTGATTGACCTTGCCCGAAGAATTAGGGTTTTCTAGTTTTGTAATAAGGGTTGACCTGGTCAACTCAATTTTGAGTCTGTAATTTTGTCATTTCAATTTTTGTTGGGTCATGTTGACTCAGTCCAGTCCAAGGCCAAGGTAGGTGTCATTCCCTTTGCCATAGGGCACCACATTTTCCAGCTACAAGTGGGTGCCACACTCCCCGCCACATCTCCATCCAGTGTACCTTGGTCCCCATGCCTCAAGTAAGCAGGTTCTTTTTCTTGTTTCTTGCACCACTTGGGGAGAAATCCATCAAGATACCTCAATCCAAAGAGGAGCCAACTTCTTTCCAGATAAACCCAAGCCAGGATGGCAAGAATTTTTCTTGAAGAGAGGATCAAGGAGGTGCCCCACAATGTTCCTAAAAATCCAAGTTAAAAAAGGGAGAGAGCATGTCTTGGGGAGAAAATCAAGAGCACCCAAAAATTTCCAAAAGTGCCAAAGCCATGAAAGGAAGAAGCCTAAACTGTGGAGCAAGACTAGGAGGTGTCCAAAAGAGCCAAACCATGAAGGGAAAATCCTTGATTCATGGAGAGATACTAGGAGACACCCCCATAACCTGCCATTTGGAGCTGATTTTCATTTTCTTGGATTTTTTGGGCTGCCCACTCATGGAAGGAGTCTTTGGAAGAGAATTTGATGCCTAAAGTATGGATTAGTCCTATTAGTCCCACATGGGAAATGTATAAAATTTTATTTCTTTGTTATGTCTATATATTCAACTCTATGTAACTCTTGAATTTAAAATGATGAATGAAATCATTTCTTTGTGAGCAACTTTGTGTTTCTCTCTTCCGTACTTGTGTTCAGGTGTTTGAGCTCCGTGGAGGAAGTAAATCCGGGTTCCCTAGGAACCTTGAGTAGTTGTGAGATCTCCAACCCCAAAACCCTACCAAAATCCTAGGTTAGCCACTTCAATTCCAAACCCTAGCCACCCATCATCTCTTCATTCCACCAATCATCCAACCCTAATCTACCTCATCATCTCACGGCCCCTCTCTTCCAAGTAAAGGCTGAACCCAACATCCAGGTCCATATCGGCTACTTCAAATACAGAGCAAATCCTAGAGGAAGTCAGATCATCCAGGAGAATCAGAATTTCAGCAACATCAATTTTTTTTAAGTTCTTCTTATCTGGTAAATCCTTTCTGTGAGTATCTAGTTCCTTAACTTGTTTTTCTTCTTTCCCAGATCTTGAGTTCAGGAGAAGCCAACTCTACCAAAGGGCCAGTATTGGAGGATCCATTACGAAGATATCCAAATCCGAGGATCCAACAATCTACTCGAGAGAGTCCTTCCACCAAACTCTGTGAAAATCACTGCCTGGTACATAACCCTTCCCTTCTCTTTATTTCTGTCCTGTTGAAAGTTCAGAGCGAAACCCTAGGTCTGGGAGTTTCTCAACCCCCAGCGATCCTTTACTTCTGAACTACTCTGATAACCTAGTTTCTTTAATTGTGCTTTCAATTATTACATAGTTTCTTTCAATTTAGTTTAACTTTCCTTTGAGTCAAGCCGACTTCTGAAAATAAAAAAATAAAAAAAAAAACTAGTCTTAATTTACTCCACATCGCATCATCTTCTTTCGTTCTGCATCAATAAGACTTTGTCCTAAGGGGATTTATGCTTATCTTAAATTGGAGGAGAAACTAAGACAAGAATGTCTTAATGTAAGAAAGAAGGAATAAAATCAGAACTCTTTCTTTCCTTTACCGTCGGAGACTTTCGCTCTTGTTCTTGTTCAGTAGCAGAGTTTCGACAGAGAGAGATGTACTCTGTAAAGGAAATAGTGCAAGAACAAGAAAAGAGAGAAAGATTCTTTAGGAGAGGAAGAAGAAAAAATTTACGGAGTTCTGATTTCCCGACCCCTTAAATAGATTTTAGAGAGGCGCCCACACAACTCTCCGTGAAAACTTCTCACGCCCTTTTCATTTTCTCACGCCCCTCCTTCCTTCTCACGGCCTCCGGATAAATCTCATGATTTTCTTAAATGAAAAATATGATGTTTTTAAAATAAAGGAGTCGTAACTTTTAATCTCCAAAGAGATGTTATTTTGCGCAACCGAGAAGCAACGAATGCTTTCTACCTTTCTCAAAAAAACATCAACCCTTGGATTCCACTCCAAGGGGGACAACTGAGGCGCTAAAAGAGAGAAGGAATGCGCCCCATCTTAATTCATCAGGAATAAGTGGCGTGCCAAGAGTCCATGCGCCCATGGACTCCTCCATTTGGCATGCAAGAGTCCATTAGCGCATGGACTCTTGGCATTTTGGCGTGCAAGGGCTAAGGAGTGGTGGGGGGCTAGCCTAGATACCTAGTTAGCCAATAGGGTTATCCATAATCCCTATAACCTCAATTAGGGTCTATTAGATCCAATTAGAACCCAAATTGACCAATCCGGAACCCTAATTCGAATCTATTCGAATAGAAGCTAGGATTTGCAACACCTGCTAGAGTGTCATCATGCAAAGATGATTTAATTATAAAATTAAACCCTTGATCAATTCTCTTAAGTGTGTGACCCATTGGGTTCCACATCTAGCCAGCAGTGGGTTCGAATACAAGTTGACCTAATTTGATTAGAACTCTTTCTAATCGATTTAGGTCAAATCGGGCTTACCCGATTATGATCAATTAGGACTCTTCCTAATAAGTGATCATTCAATTAATCAACCCACAAGACAAGATTGACGTCTAAGAACATGTCATGTCTACCCGAAAGATATGAAAATTCTGGTGAAATACCAAAACTACCCTTCAGTAGAAAGTTACCGTACAATTAAATCCTTCGATCAGCTTGCACCCCAAATATAATTATGGATATGGATTATGTCAAATCCAATATTATATGTTTCTAGCTCAGTCTTATATTGATGATTCAATTATCTTGATATTAGAAACCATCTCTAATATCTTTACTTTGATCAAAGATTCCCTGAATCATCATCCGATTGATAACTAGCTGGATGCAATCTCCTCTTACTAAGAGTGATTGATTCTTTGTTGACCTACTCATTACTTTCATATCCAATTCACCATTCCCAGTATCAATCCTGTGCACGACTCAATGTCATGATTAGGATTGAACCAAAGCATGGGTTCATGTACATAAGGTACTTATGGCAGTCTCAGGTCAAAGGATTACTTGTACCACTCCCTATGAGAACCTTCTATGACATGTAGCTAAGACTCCATTAGATGTTCTCAAGTTGGATCATATTAGTGAACTCATTCTCTAATGAGCACCCACATCCTAGTATTAGTGTCATACACAAGTGACTGGAGAGCAGTCACCCTATTCAGTATAATAGGTTGTGCTAGTCTTACCGGAAAACTTAATCCCCTACTCAAGGTTCCTTTGACTAGAAATATTTAGATTAAGATTTTAAGACTTTAGGTCTCACTGGTATGATCTCATCATAACCCTAAATCATAGCCCTAATCTATGGGGTTCATCATATAATAATAAACACAGCGTATGATGAAAAATAATGCCTTTATTAGAATATTGTCAATTACAATGGTTTGGGAGATACAACATAGATTGGCTTATAGGGCATATCCCTTTCAATCTCCCACTTGCACTAAAGCCAATCGCCTTTAATCTTAATCCCATACACTCGAGATGGCGATCAAACTCTCGCTGTGATAGAGCCTTAGTGAAGGGTCTGCTACATTGTTCTTTGTATCAACTCTATTTATGTAGACATCTTGTCTTTCTACTATTTCTCGGACGAGATGGAAGCGTCTCAGAATGTGCTTGGACTTATGATGAGCTCTTGGTTCCTTAGCTTGAGTAACAGCTCTAGTGTTGTCATAGTAAAGTGGCACTGGGTTTCCAATCTCAGGAACAACACCCAACTCTGTGATGAACTTCTTCATCCAGAATGCTTCCTTGGCGGCTTCATTGGCAGCTATGTATTCTGCCTCTGTGGTTGAGTCAGCTACAGTCAGCTGCTTGGTACTCTTCCAACTCACTGCTCCACCATTTAGGATAAAAACATATCCCGAAATGGATTTGCTATCATCAGGGTCTGATTGAAAACTAGAATCAGAATAAGTTTCTAGTTTAAGATCAAACCACCATAAACCAGAAAAATATCCTTAGTCCTTCTGAGGTACTTAAGAATATTTTAATTGCTTCCAATGATCCTCTCCTGGATCAGCCTGAAACCTACTGACAATGCCTAAAGCATATGCCACATCAGGCCTGGTACATAACATGGCATACATTAGGACCCTATTGCCGAAGCATAAGGTATAGAATTCATTCTATTTCTTTCTTCAGGTGTATTAGGAGACATCCTTTTAGAAAGATGTATGCCTTGACTCATAGGAAGATACCTCTTTTACTTCCATCCATGCTGAATCTTTTCAGCACTAAGTCAATGTACCTAGATTGGGATAAACCTAGCATCCTCTTAGATCTATCTCTATAGATCTTAATACCTAGTATATAGGATGCTTTTCCCAAATCTTTCATGGAAACTGGTTTGATAGCTAAACCTTGACTGATTGTAACATTGGGATATCATTCCCAATGGGGAGTATGTCATCTACATACAGAACCAAGAAGACTATGGCACTCATACTAGTCTTCTTATAAACACAGGGTTCATCCACATTTTTGATAAAACCAAACCTTTTAATAGTTTCATCAAAGCGGATGTTCCAACTCCTTGAAGCTTGCTTTAATCCATAAATGGATTTCTTTAGCTTGCATACTTGATTAGGTTTATTCTTTGAAATAAAACCTTTTGGCTATGACATGTAGACTTCTTCCTCAAGGAAACCATTGAGGAATGCAGTCTTCACATCTATCTGCCAGATCTCATAATCGTGGTATGCTGCTATAGCAAGTAAAATCCGAATTGATTTGAGCATGGCAACAAGTGAGAATGTTTCATCATAATCAATTCCCTGTTTTTCTAAAACTTTTGCCACTAATCTAGCTTTATAGGTTTCAACTTGGCCATCAGCCCCAATCATTTTCTTATAGACCCATTTGCACCCAATAGGATTAACACCTTCTGGTGCATCGACCAAAGACCATACTTGGTTGACATACATAGAGTCTATCTCGGATTCCATGGCTTCTTGCCATCTATCTGAATCAGTACTCAAGATAGCTTCCGTATAGGTCAGAGGTTCATCATTTTGAACGACTTGGGCTTAATTATTTTCAATAATAAATGCATACCTCTCAGGTGCCCGTGGCACTCTATCAAACCTACAGGGAGGAGTTTTGTGTTCTGGTTCTATCCTAACTATATGTTCTATTGATTGAGAATTGTCTATCTGTGTTTCTTGTACTTCTCCAAGTTCAATAGTTCTACCATTGCCCTTTTCTAAAATAAACTCTTTTTCTAGAAAAGTGGCATGTCTGCTGACAAAAATCTTTTGTTCAGTTAGATGATAAAACAGATATCCTCTACCCTCTCTAGGATATCCTACAAATAGACATTTGTCCGCTCTAGGTTCCAACTTATGTCCAAATTTCTTTTAACATAAGCTGGACATCCCCATACTTTAAAATATTTAAGATACAATTTCTTTCCACTCCAAATTTCATATGGAGTACTAACAACGGATTTAGAAGGTACTTTGTTCAGAATGTAAACAGCAGTTTCTAGGGCATGACCCCAGAAGGAAATGGGTAAATTTGTGAAGCACATCATGGATCGTACCATATCTAATAAGGTACGATTCCTCCTTTCAGCTATACCATTTAGCTGTGGTGTATATGGAGGAGTCCATTCAGAAAGAATTCCATTAACTTTAAGATAATCTAAAAACTCCGTAGATAAGTATTCTCCTCCTCGATCAGACTGAAGAACTTTAATACTTTTCCCGGTTTGTTTTTCGACCATACTTTGATACTCCTTAAATTTATCAAAGGCTTCAGATTTATGTTTCATAAGATATACATATCCGAACCTAGATAAATCATCTGTAAAAGTGATAAAATATGAGTATCCACCTCTGGCCTGAGTTGTCATTGGACCACATACATCAGTATGTATAAGTCCTAATAACTCAGTTGACCTTTCTCCATGTCTAGTAAATGGAGTCTTGGTCATCTTACCCATGAGACATGATTTGCAAGTTCCTAATGATTCATACTCATAAGGATCAAGGAATTTTTCCTTGTATAACTTGCTTATCCTAGACTCATTAACATGACCAAGTCGATGATGCCAAAGTAAAGCATCATTAAGGTCTTCTCTTTTTCTTTTATTATTGACATGAAAAATACTATCATTGGAAGAAATAGTTAAGAGCCCATTGCTAAATATGCCAGAATAAACAAATTCATTAGATAACATTATTGAGCAACCAGTGCTCGTTACATCCATTACATATCCTTGTTTTAATAACAAGGGAATAGATATAATGTTCCTAATAATCTTAGGCATACAATAACAATTTTCTAACTCCTAGATCTTCCCTGAAGGCAACTTCAGAATATAGGTCCCTACAGCTTCTGCTTGGATGATATCTCCACTAGCACCGTAGAGATTGAAGTCACCTCCCTTCAATACTTTAAGCTTGTGGAGGTCCTACAAAGATTTACATATATGGTAACCACAAGCGGTATCCAATCCAAGTATTTGATATAGATGAATTTAATGTCAATATAGTATGTATCTCATACATACCTTTTGGTGCATCTGATGCACCAGGCTTCATAGTTGCAAGGTAAGCCTTGCAATTCCTTTTCCAATGTCCCGCTTTGCCGCAAAAGAAACAGGTCGACTGTTTGGAGGCCTTCTTTCCTTTCTTATTCTTATTGATGCCAATCTTAGGGTTAGCCTCCTATTAAACCCTTTTTGCCTGATTTCTTCTTATTGGTCTTATCAACAAGAAGAAGTGGAGCCTTTTCTTTCTTATATGGTTCTCCGCTATTTTTAACATATTTAACAGCTCAGGCAAGGAAGTGTTCAGTTTGTTCATGTGATAATTCAAGATGAACTGAGAAAATGACTCTGAGAGTGATTGCAGGATTAAATCCTGATTCAACTCCCCATCCATGATAAACCTAATTGACCCATATGGTGATAAGTCAATTACCTTCAGAATATGATCCTGAATGGATGTTCCCTCTGTCATCCTAGCACGGATTAACTACTTAGATATTTCATATCTAGTAGTTCTACTATGTTCTCCATAAAGCTCTTTTAAATTGAGCATTATGGATTGAGTATCCATGCTTTCATGCTATCTCTGTAACTCATTGGTCATAAAGGCTAGTATGAAACACTTGACAGTAAGGGAGTCATTCTGCCACATTTTGTATGTGGCCATATCTTCCTCTGTGGCATCATCCCCTAGTGGATTAAGACTAAGGGTATCAAGAATATAAGAAAGTTTTTCTGAACTCAGCACAATCTTTAAATTTCTCAACCAGTCCACATAGTTCAGACCAGTCAGTTTGTTGGTATCTAAGATACTTCGCAGTGATAATGAAGATGCCATTTATCTACATTTAATAAAGAACAATACATAAGCAACAACCATGAAATGACTTACATAATTAAATTAGGTCTTCAATTTAATTATGTCTCCCACTATTTTATCAAAAATCATAGCCCTCACTATGATAATCGAGAAGAACCCTGATCGATTTTTCTTAGTGAGATTGAGATCCTAATACTTATAAAATATCTTGCAGAAAACACAATAAATCTTTTATAAGCTCAAAGGTAGGAAACTCTTCCAATGTATCTTATATAATCTCAAGAATAACTGGCCTCAGAACATTATTAGTCTTGCAGAAAACACAACAAACCATAATGTTCTAGTTAAGTCAGACCCTTTCATTTCTATACAGTCAATACTCAAATATAATGCCCTTGCAGATAACACAACAAAGCATTATACTGAATACTGTAAGCATATCTATGCACTAGACTAGTATTATGTCAATCACCATATTAGGTCTTGCAGATAACACAACAAACCTAATATGGTTCATACACAATAATGACAGCATGGCGGAAGGCCAATAATAGTATTTTTAACACTAAGCATTTTAGTCAAGATTTAAATTTAATCAAATCGGCCAGGCAAGTGGAAGAGATGTGGGTGTCCCCCCGTTGCTTCCTAGACACCAATAAAAATGGCCAGGTCAGTCAACGAACCAATTAAAAACCATAATTCTCTTTACCTTCCCAGAACCACCTTTCTAGACACCGAATGATCAATTGTACATCATGACTAGTGATGCATTAGTTAAATATATAAGACTAAATAATTTTTAAGAGGAGGGATTTATAAATTTGCCAGCACATTCTTATAGAACGTATCATAATCAACATATCACTCTTCTAAATAAACAAATATGTGCTAAGTGTGTCATCATACTAGGACAACCATTTACCACATAATGGATCCACCATTATGCCAGGGCAACCTTATTTCAAAATGATGACTTCAAAACTAAACATCATCTATAATAATTAGGGTTTGAGTGAAAAACCCTAACTAGTGGCATACATCAAAACATATATGCAATCAAGATATGCTAAGTGTAGTAACATATTAGGATTTAAAAACCCTAAGATGTGACATACAAACTATCATAAATTATAGTCCTAATTAAGGTGGCTCTGATACCAGTAGGGTTCCGGTGCAATGCAGCGGAAGGGTAATTTCAAAATTGAAATTATATGCACAAAAAACCCTAAAATAGGAACTCCTTAATAAGACTAGAATGTATGAAGACAACATTTCTATGCAAATGAATTAGAATACCAACCTGTAATCACTAATTCCAATTTACAAAGACTTAAAACTTGAAGATCAACGGGCTATTTGAATTCACCAGGCATCCAAGTGTCCACCTCCGATGGTGATCCACACAGAGCAATGATCAAGAACACTATCTTCTTGTCCAAGTTCCTCCTATTGAGTTCTTCTTCCTAGAACTCAATCTCGGATTATGGCTAGAATTCTTCCACACAAGAGGTTGCCTTCCTTTCTTTTATCTCTTCTCCTCCTCCTCTAAGACCTTGACCCTCTAAGACACTCTTGTCTGAAGATAAGACTTTGTCCTAAGGGGATTTAGGCTTGTCTTAAATTGGAGGAGAAACTAAGAAGAATGTCTTAATGTAAGAAAGAAGGAATAAAATCAGAACTCTTTCTTTCCTTTACCGTCGGAGACTTTCGCTCTGTTCTTGTTCAGTAGCAGAGTTTCGACAGAGATGTACTCTGTAAAGGAAATAGTGCAAGAACAAGAAAAAAGAGAAAGAGTCTTTAGGAGAGGAAGAAGAAAAAAATTTATGGAGTTTGATTTTCCCGACCCCTTAAATAGATTTCAGAGAGGCGCCCACACAACTCTCCGTAAAAAACTTCTCACGCCCTTTCTCATTTTCTCACACCCCATCCTTCCTTCTCACGACCCTCCAGATAAATCCCATGGCTTTTCTTAAATGAAAAACATGATGTTTTTAAATAAAGGAGTCGCGACTTTTAATCTCCGAAGAGATGTTATTCGCGCAACCGGGAAGCAATGAATGTTTTCTGCCTTTCTCAAAAATCAACAACCCTGGATTCCAATCCAAGGGGGGACCTGAGGCGCTAAAATGAGAAGGAATGCCGCCCATCTTAATCATCGGAGAATTAAGTGGGCGCGCCAAGAGTCCATGCACCCATGGACTCCTCCATTTGCGTGCCAAGAGTCCATTAGTGCATGGACTCTTGGCATTTTGGCGTGCAAGGGCTAAGGCGTGGGTGGGGGCTAGCCTAGATACCTAGTTAGCCAATAGGTTAGCCATATCCCTATAAACTCAATTAGGGTCTAATAGATCCAATTAGAACCCAAATTGAACCAATCCGGAACCCTAATTCGGATCTAATTCGAATAGAAGCAGGATTTGCAACACCTGCTAGAGTGTCATCATGCAAAATGATTTAATTATAAAATTAAACCCTTGATCAATTCTCTTAAGTGTGTGACCCATTGGGTTCCACATCTAGCCAGCAGTGGGTTCGAATACAAGTTGACCTAATTGATTAGAACTCTTTCTAATCGATTTAGGTCAAATCGGGCTTACCGATTATGATCAATTAGGACTCTTCCTAATAAGTGATCATTCAGTTTAATCAACCCACAAGACAAGATTGACGTCTAGCAACGTGTCATGTCTACCCAGAAGATATTGAAATTCTGGTGAAATACCAAAACTACCTTCAGTAGAAAGTTACCGTACAATTAAATCCTTCGATCAGCCTGCACCCAAAATATAATTATGGATATGATATATGTCAAATCCAATATTATATCTATTTCTAGCTCAATCTTATATTGATGATTCAATTATCTTGATATTAGAAACCATCTCTAATATCTTACTTTGATCAAAGATTCCCTGAATCATCATCCGATTGATAACTAGCTGGATGCAATCTCCTCTTACTAAGAGTGATCGATTCCTTGTTGACCTACTCATTACCTTCATATCCAATTCACCCATTCCCAGTATCAATCTTGTGCATGACTCAATATCATGATTAGGATTGAACCAAAGCATGGTTCATGTACATAAAGTACTTATGGCAGTCTCAGGTCAAAGGATTACTTGTACCACTCCCACTATGAGAACCTTCTATTGACATGTAGCTAAGACTCCATTAAATGTTCTCAAGTTGGATCATATCAGTGACTCATCTCTAATGGGCACTCATATCCTAGTATTAATGTCATACACAAGTGACTGTGAGAGCAGTCACCCTATTCAGTATATATAGGATGTGCTAGTCTTACCGAAAACTTGATCCCCTACTCAAGGTTCCTTTGACAAGGAATATTTTATATTAAGGTTTAAGACTTTAGGTCTCACTGGTATGATCTCATCATAAACCCTAAAATCATAGCCCTAATCTATGGGGTTCATCATATAATAATAAACACAGCGTATGATAAAAAATAATGCCTTTATTAGAATATTGTCATTACAATGGTTTGGGAGATACAACATAGATTGGCTTGTAGGGCATATCCCTTTCACTGCCACTTTGGGCTTTCCTATAGCATCATCACTAATAACGGGTGGTAATTCGATAACGGGAGTTCAGAGAATTTTGTGCCGAGCTTGGCATCTAGCATCGTTTCACTTCAGTGGCTCACCCCCAGACCAATGGAGAAGCCGAGGTGACCAACCGGACCATTCTCAAAGGCTTAGAACCATCCTAGACCAAGCCAAGGGAAGGTGGGAAGAAGAACTCCCTAGGACGGCAACAGACCTCCTCGAGGAAACCAGGGACAAGGCCTACCACACAACGCCCAGGACGGCAATGGATGAAATACATTTCAACCTCACTTTCAGCTCAAAAACTATTGTTCCAGTCAAGCTCGGCCTACCCACACTACGGATACAGCAGTACAATGAAGCAGAGAATCCGGCATTTCTTCTTCTCAACCTAGACCTCCTCGAGGAAACCAGGGACAAGGCTCAACTCCGAATGGTGGCTTACCGGCAGCATGTATCCTAGTACTACAATGTGCGGGTAAAGCCGAAGGTCTTCCACCCTGGCAACCTGGTGTTGTGCCGAGCTGAGGCATCCAACCCCAAGAGTGCGGCAAGCTCTAGCCAAACTGGGAAGGCCCTTATAAGGTGGTCGAGGCCCTCTCTCATGGAGCTTATTATCTAGCGACCTGGACGGAGCCAGATTCCCGCAAACATGGAATGCCTGCAACCCTGATAATATATTATCAATAATGTAAAGTTTTCAATCCAACAATGATGATAATGATTCTCTTTGAGCAAATCACTCTTGCCTTCTAGGAACACTTTCGCCCGGAGCCCAGCTCTCCGGCATCGAAGCCTGGAGCCCAGCTCTACAGCATAAAAGCCCGGAGCCCAGCTCTCCAGCATTGAAGCCCAAAGCCCAGCTCTCCGATACTGAAGCCCAGATCCCATGCTCTCTAGCACTCAAGCCTAGAGCCCAGCTCTCTGGCACTCAAGCCCGGAACCCACGCTCTCTAGCACTCAAGCCCGAGGCCCAGCTCTCCGGCACTCAAGCCCGAATCCCATGCTCTCTGGCACTCAAGCCTGGGGCCCAGCCTCCGGCACTCAAGCTCGGATCCCACACTCTTTGGCACTCAAGCCCGGGGCCTAGTTCTCCGGCACTCAAGCTCGGATCCCACGCTCTCCGGCACTCAAGCCCGGGGCCCAGCTCTCCAGCACTCAAGCCCGTATCCCAGGCATTTTGGTACTCAAGCCCAGGGCCTAGCTCTCCGGCACTCAAGCCCGGAGCCCTGCTTTCCGGCATTCAAGCCCAGAGTCCTACTCTCCGACACCAATGATCGGAGTCCAGCTCTCTGGCACTCAAGCCTGGAAACTCTTGAAGCCCGGCCCCTTGCAGACACCTGGCAAGATCAATGAGTTCAACCTCCGAAGACATGCTTGAGTGCCCATGATTCTTGAAGACATGCTCTCCTCCTCACTCCTCCAAATCAAGCACTCCACCATTTCAAGGTCGACTAAGAGAAAATTCCATGAAGAAAAATCTGATTTTATGGCACCATCATCATGAAGACTTATAATATTTTTCATTCAAATTTTGAATGAGTTAATGTGCCAATATAAAGGGCCCTGTCCCTCCCTGTATGGTTAATGATGATGAATGAAAAGATAATATTTGAGAGACATTCTCTTAGTTGCCTTCGTTCCTTAAGAACATCGATCTCCATGAGAAAATGTCTTCACCTTTGGGCGTCGAGAGGTGTGAGGCCTCGAGTTACTATCTCTTTCGCAAATCCATCCTCCAACATCGAGTTCGGAGTCCATCGGGATCATCAACCAGGCGCCTTGCAAGAAGAACTCCATCCACCACCACATCAAATCTCTTCCTTCATCTATTGCTTTCTTTTATTGAATCCTAGCTCTCCTCATGAATGCTCGCAGGTCCTCCAGGTGCCATGAACATGGAGTCGATTTTCCCTTGTCATTGAGACCTTCAGATAGCAAACCGGCACATCCGCGGGGTTGAAGGCTCTATCATCCAGGTCACATCCGCAAGAGCGAGTGAACTCGGTATAGGGCACTTCGAATCTTTTGAGGTTTGCCACCCTAACTCCTAAGTAGGTATTGATCGGAGAGCTAAGTCCTACGGGGTTTCTCAATCCCGGGATTCTCTTTTTATCCTTGCTTAGGGGCTAATTTACGTGCTCATAGTTCTTATCATTATAAAATCCCTAGATCTATTCTCTCTTGTCTTCGGGAATCCTTAACTTAATTAAAATCCTAAAATCACAAAGAAAAATCACCTACATCATCCTAGCATCTAGTTAGTCCTGCATCATATTTGGTATCAGAGCATGGTTAGGACTTAGCACTTCTTAAGTACTTGGATTAGGTGCTTCACCAGGCCGTCCGGTCTTAGGAGAAAAGTAGGGTTTCAAGACCCTCTCCTTCCATTCCATGGGGATCTCCTAAGGTGTGTAGGGGTGCCACTGTGATAGACCTTTGAAGGGAAACACAAGAAGAAAAATTTTAAAAATCCAAAAGAAAATTTTTGCATCATTAGATTCATCTTCTTTTAATTTCTGCAATTTTTATTTTTCATACATGGCATGTTCTTTTAGGTTTTTCTATTTGTAGGAACCTCCAAACTATCTAATTTTTATTTTGTTAGATCACACATAATTGAAAGTATTTTTGATAATTTTCTTAGATTTTATTGCAGCTTGTAGAATTTCTACATGCTGGAATACTACCTGAGAACAAAATCTATTCTGAGATTTTTAGCAAGTGCATCTTTCCATTTTTTTATTTCTGAAATAGTTTAATTTTGTATTTAGATTCATCTCTTATCATTTCCAGCACCTTATTTCTATTATCATACATCAAAAAAATCCAAAAACAAAACTTAGATACATCTCATTAGATCATTTGTATGCCATCATTTTCATAAATCACTTAAGGACGTCAATATCAAAAGATAAGGAATGGAAGTCATTACCTTTCCTTAGCCCAAAAACAATCACCCTGCATATCAGACCCAACCCCTAATTAAAATTGAATGGACACTTAATTTGCTCTAGTGAGCTAGGGACACCCCAAGGTCGGTTCGAACCAAGTGTCAAGTCAATTTAGATAACTTGTTTGTGTGTGCTTGTGTATCTGGTGTCTAGGCAAGTGGTTCAGGGACAAGAGCACGAAGGAAGGTGGGTTGATTCGCTTACCTGGCCATTTTCAAATTGTGTTCTAAGGCAAGCAAAGAGGGACTTCCATCAACTTTACACTTACCTGGCCAGGTGCCAAGTTACTACCACCAAGATTGTCATCTTGACCTAACATTTGGTTTGGACTCTCGGTTTAGCAAACCCCTAGCCGAGTATGAGTCCGTGTGTGCATGTCGACTAGATCAAGAGTCCCCTATCACCCCCATCATTCCCAGTCAAGTGAACCCTTGGAAAACCCCAAGAGAATCACTTAAGGGTCATCACTGAACAGTTAGCTAGGATAAACAAAAGGCTTGATGAGTTTGAAGATAGGTTTGGAGCCATAAAAAAGAACATTAGACCATCCATCGAGCTTGAGTCTGAGTCACCTCCTCACCCTAGGGAGTACCCTCAGCGTGATCCTTCCTTAGAGTCTGAAGACCTTTTAGGGATAGTCAGGTGCATCCTTACCCAAAACCATAGTACAAGAAGATTGGCATAGGACTAACATCCTACACACCTTTGTCAATTTAGGGGATAAGGTATGTAAGATCATAGTTGATAGTGGAAGCTGTGTCAATGCCATCTCTTTAAGTACTGTCAAAGCCCTAGGATTGACCCCAGTTCCCACCCTAACCCTTATAATGTCTCATGGATAGATTCGACTTCCATACCTATCAAGTCTAGATGTCAAGTTTTGATCAAATTAGAATCATATGAGGAAGAGATTTGGTATGATGTCCTTTCCATGGGAGTCAGTAGCATTATCCTAGGTCAACCCTAGCTTTACAATCATGATGCCACCCTTTATGGTCAGACCAATACTTGTGCCTTTAGTCACGATGAGAAGAAATTTGTAATCAAACCAATCAGACTAAGGACCAGGTTAAAAGAGAATCAAGTAGCCTTAAGGAAAAGAAACCTAGAGTCACCCTGATCAAGTCTAAGGAGTTAAAGAAAGAGGTTACTGAGGAAGAACCCTTTAACAAATTTCAGGAAGAAAAGGTTGAACATTCTGAGAATTTAAATTAGAAAACCCCAGAGCCCATTGAAGTCTGTAAGTAAAAAGGTTGAACCCATTGGAAATCTAGAGAAAGAAAATCCGGAGCGCATCAAAGAATCCAAGAAAATATCTATGAGTCAAGTTTACGAAAGGGATATGCCCTACAAGCCAATCTATGTTGTATCTCCCAAACCATTGTAATTGACAATATTCTAATAAAGGCATTATTTTTCATCATACGCTATGTTTATTATTATATGATGAACCCCATAGATTAGGGCTATGATTTTAGGGTTATGATGAGATCATACCAGTGAGACCTAAAGTCTTAAAACCTTATCTAAAATATTTCTAGTCAAAGGAACCTTGAGTAGGGATCAGGGTTTTTTTTTCGGTAAGAGCATCACTATCCTACGTATACTGAATAGGATGACTGCTCTCATAGTCACTTGTGTATGACACTAATACTAGGATGTGGGTGCTCATTAGAGAATGAGTTCACTGATATGACCCAAATTGAGAACATCTAATGGAGTCTTAGCTACATGTCAATAGAAGGTTCTCATAGTGGGAGTGGTTAATCCTTTGACCTGAGACTGCCATAAGTACCTTATGTACATGACCCATGCTTTGGTTCAATCCTAATCATGACACTGAGTCATGCACAGGATTGATACTGGGAAGGTGAATTGGATATGAAGGTAATGAGTAGGTCAACAAGGAATCGATCACTCTTAGTAAGAGGAGATTGCATCCAGCTAGTTATCAATCGGATGATGATTCGGGATTCTTTGATCAAAGTAAAGATATTAGAGATGGTTTCTAATATCAAGATAATTGAATCATCAATATAAGATTGAGCTAGAAATAGATATAATATTGGATTTGACATATATCCATATCCATAATTATATTTTGGGTGCAGGCTGATCGAAGGATTTAATTGTACGGTAACTTTCTACTGAAGGGTAGTTTTGGTATTTCACCAGAATTCCCAAATCTTCCGGTAGACATGACACGTTGCTAGACGTCAATCTTGTCTTGTGGGTTGATTAAATTGAATGATCACTTATTAGGAAGAGTCCTAATTGATCATAATCAGGTAAGCCCGATTTGACCTAAATCGATTAGAAGAGTTCTAATCAAATTAGGTCAACTTGTATTCGAACCCACTGCTGGCTAGATGTGGAACCCAATGGATCACACACTTAAGAGAATTGATTAAGGGTTTAATTTTATAATTAAATCATCTTTGCATGATGACACTCTAGCAAGTGTTGCAAATCCTAGCTTCTATTCGAATTAGATTCAAATTAGGGTTCCGGATTGGTTCATTTGGGTTCTAATTGGATCTAATTAGACCTTAATTGAGGTTATAGGGATTATGGCTAACCCTATTGCTAACCAGGTATCTAGGCTAGCCCCCCACCCGCCCCTTATCCTTTTCATGCCAAAATGCCAAGAGTCCATGCACTAATGGACTCTTGGCGCGCCATTTGGAAGAGTCCATGGCGCATGGACTCTTGGTGCACTCCATAAAAAACTCCGTGTTTTTATATGGGGCGGCTTTTCTTATCTCCTTTAGCGCCTCAATTGTCCTCCCTTGGATGGAAATCCACGGATGATGTGGTTTTAAGAAAGAAAGAAGCGCTCCTGCTTCTCGGTTGTGCGAAATCATATCTCTTCGGAGATTCAAACTTCGCGACTCCTTTCTTCTCCAATCTTCATGACTTTTCCTTTGATAAAAGCCGTGGGATTTAATCTAGAAGGCCATGAGAAGGGGGAGAAGGCCGTGAGAAGGAGGAAAAGGCCATGAGAAGGAGGAAAAGTCTGTGAGAAGGAGGGAAGGGGCGTGAGAAAATGGGAATGGCGTTTACGGAGAGTTGTGTGGGCGTCTCTCCGAAAACTATTTAAGGAATCAGAACTTTGGGATAAAAAATATTTTTAATTCTTCTTCCTCTCCTAAAGACTCTTTCTCTCTTTTCTTGTTCTTGCACTGTTTCCTTTACAGAGTACACCTCTGTCGAAACTCTGCTACGAAAAAGAACAAGAGCGAAAGTCTCCGACGGTAAAGGAAAGAAGGAGTTCTGATTGTATTCTTTCTTTCTTACATTAAGACATTCTTGTCTTAGTTTCTCCTTCAATTTAAGACAAACCTAAATCCCCTTAGGACAAAGTCTTATCTTCAAGACAAGAGTGTCTTAGAGGGTCAAGGTCTTAGTGGAAGGAGGAGAAGAGATAAAAGAAAGGAAGGCAACCTCTTGTATGGAAGAATTCCAGCCATGATCCGAAGAATTGAGTTCTAGGAAGAAGAACTCAATAGGAGGAACCATTGGACAAGAAGATAGCGTTCTTGATCATTGCTCTGTGTGGATCACCATCGGAGGGCGGACACTTGGACGCCTGGTGAATTCAATAGCCGTTGATCTTCAAGTTTTAAGTCTTCGTAATTGGAATTAGAGATTACAGGTTGGTATTCTAATTCAATTTGCATAGAAATGTTTGTCTTCATACATTCTAGTCTTATTAAGGAGTTCCTGTTTTAGGGTTTTTGTGCATATTAATTTCAATTTTTGAAATTACCCTTCCGCTACGTTGCACCGGAACCCTATAGTGGTATCAGAGCCACCTTAATTAGGACTATAATTTATGATTATTTGTATGTCACATCTTAGGGTTTTTAAATCCTAATATGTTACTACACTTAGCATATCTTTGATTGCATATATGTTTGATGTATGCCACTAGTTAGGGTCTTTCACTCAAACCCTAATTATTATAGAGATATGTATAGTTTTGAAGTCATCATACTGAAATAAGGTTGCCCTGGCATAATGGTGGATCCATTATGTGGTAAATGGTTGTCCTAGTATGATGACATACTTAGCACATATTTGTTTATTTATAAGAGTGATATGTTGATTGTGATACATTCTATAAGGATGTGCTGGCAATTTTTAAATCCCTCCTCTTAAAATTATATTAAGTCTTAGTATATTTAACTAATAAGCATCATTAGTCATGATGTACAATGATCATTCGGTGTCTAGAAAGGTGGTTCTGGGAAGGTAAAGAGAAATATGGTTTTAATTGGTTCCGTTGACTGACCTGGCCAATTTTTATTGGGGTCTAGGAAAGCAACGGGGGGACTCCCACATCTCTTCAACTTGCCTGGTTGATTTGATTAAATTTAAATCTGCTAAATCTTAGTTTTAAAAATACTATATATTGGCCTTCCTTCATGCTGGATCATTATTGTGTTATGAACCACATTAGGTTCGTTTTGTGTTATCTGCAGACCTAATATGGTGATTGACATAATACTAGTCTAGTGCATATATATGCTTACAGTATATTCAGTATAATGCTTTGTTGTGTTATCTGCAAGGGCATTATATTTGAGTATTGACTGTATAGAAATGAAAGGGTCTTGACTTAACTAGAACATTATAGTTTTTTGTGTTTTTCTACAAGACTAATAATGTTCTAGAGGCCAAGTTACTTCTTGAGAATTATATGAGATATAATTGGAAGAGTTTCCTACCTGTAAGCTTATAAAAGATTTGTTGTGTTTTCTTCAAGATCTTTGGTCGATGCACCAGAAGGTGTTAATCCTATTGGGTGCAAATGGATCTATAAGAAAAAGATTGGGGCTGATGGCCAAGTTGAAACCTATAAAGCTAGATTAGTGGCAAAAGGTTTTAGACAAAAACAAGGAATTGATTATGATGAAATATTCTCACCTGTTGCCAAGCTCAATCAATTCAGATTTTACTTGCTATAGCTGCATACCACGATTATGAGATCTGGCAGATGGATGTGAAGACTGCATTTCTCAATGGTTTCCTTGAGGAAGAAGTCTACATGTCACAGCCAGAAGGTTTTATTTCAAAGAATAAATCTAATCAAGTATGCAAGCTAAAGAAATCCATTTATGGATTAAAGCAAGCTTCAAGGAGTTGGAACATCCGCTTTGATGAAACTATTAAAAGGTTTGGTTTTATCAAAAATGTGGATGAACCCTGTGTTTATAAGAAGACTAGTGGGAGTGCCATAGTCTTCTTGGTTCTGTATGTAGATGACATACTCCTCATTGGGAATGATATTCCAATGTTACAATCAGTCAAGGTTTTGCTATCAAACTAGTTTTCTATGAAAGATTTGGGAGAAGCATCCTATATACTAGGTATTAAGATCTATAGAGATAGATCTAAGAGGATGCTAGGTTCATCCCAATCTAGATACATTGACTTAGTGCTGAAAAGATTCAGCATGGATGGAAGTAAAGAGGTTATCTTCCTATGAGTCAAGGCATACATCTTTCTAAAAGGATGTCTCCTAAGACACCTGAAGAAAGAAATAGAATGAATTCTATACCTTATGCTTCGGTAATAGGGTCCATAATATATGCCATGTTATGTACCAGGCCAGATGTGGCATATGCTTTAGGCATTGTCAGTAGGTTTCAGGCTGATCCAGGAGAGGATCATTGGAAAGCAGTTAAAAATATTCTTAAGTACCTGAGAAGGACTAAGGATTTTTTCTGGTTTATGGTGGTTCTGATCTTAAAGTAGAAGCTTCTTCTGATTCTAGTTTTCAATCAGACCCTGATGATAGCAAATCCATTTCGGGATATGTTTTTACCCTAAATGATGGAGCAGTGAGTTGGAAGAGTACCAAGCAGCAGACTGTAGCTGACTCAACCATAGAGGCAGAATACATAGCTGTCAGTGAAGCCGCCAAGGAAGCAGTCTGGATGAAGAAGTTCATCACAGAGTTGGGTGTTGTTCCTGAGATTGGAACCCAGTGCCACTTTACTGTGACAACACTGGAGCTGTTGCTCAAGCTAAGGAACCAAGAGCTCATCATAAGTCCAAGCACATTCTGAGATGCTTCCATCTCGTCCGAGAAATAATAGAAATACAAGATGTCTATATAAATAGAGTTAATATAAAGAACAATGTAGCAGACCTATTCACTAAGGCTCTATCACAGCGAGAGTTTGATCGCCATCTCGAGTGTATGGATTAAGATTTAAAGGCGATTGGCTTTAGTGCAAGTGGGAGATTGAAAGGGATATGCCCTACAAGCCAATCTATTTGTATCTCCCAAACCATTTTAATTGACAATATTCTAATAAAGGCATTATTTTTCATCATACGCTGGTGGCCGGACAAGTCTCCAAAGAGTATGAAGCCAAAGATCCCCAGATGATGTACCTGGAGCAGGTCTGCTTAAGCACGACAGGTTTTCGATGCTTCAGCATCTCTCACATCCTCTGAGATGAGAATGCTCATGTTAATACACTATCAAGACTTGCAACCTTGCCAGACTCATCACTAGGGCACGCCCACATCAAATACCTCAAAAATCCAAGCAATGAAGCTCCCGCAGAGGTGCAGCAAGTCACCCCAGAGCCGAGCTGGATGGATAGGTACATCAAGTACATCATCGATGGCACCCTGCCGGAAGACTGAGCAGAGGCAACCTTATCAAGAAAAAGGTTTCAAGGTTTCTCCTCATGGAAGGATAACTCTACCACCGATCTTACTCCTATCTGCTCCTAAAATGCTTGAGACCTTCAGAGGCAACCTTCATGCTCCAAGAGATACATGAAGGCCTTTGCGGAAACCATGTCGGGGGGAGGACTCTTGCGTACAAGGCCCTCCAACAAGGATATTATTAGAAGACCATGAGAGAGGATGTGGCTGACTTCGTGAAGAGGTGTGACCAGTGCCAGCACCACGCCCACATACAGCGTCAACCAGTAGCGCTGCTCTCCCAACTCTCCACCCTATGGCCGTTCGCCCAGCGCGGAATGGACATCCTAGGTCCATTTCCCCCTGCGTTAGGACAACGAAAGTTTTTGATAGTGGCCATTGACTACTTCACCAAATGAGTAGAAGCGGAGCCACTGTGGTGCGGGCACCAGAATCAGAAAGAGACTCCAACCAATTCAAGCCCATTCCGAATCTTTATGGTTGGACTAGAGAGTCCGGTAACCTTTCTTTATTTTGAGTCCAAAAGAATCATGTAAGTCGAGTCCATGTTGGGTCCTGTAATCTTTCTTTTGAGTCCAAAATAATCATGTAAGTCGAGTCCATGTCGGGTTTAGTCTTAGTCCAATCCAAATGGGTCAACTAGCATCAAGCCTAAAGAAGACTCACAATGTATACCCCAAATCAAGACCAAAGCCAACTCAATTGGGGACCACATGCCACATCACTTGCGCCACCTCAAATTGGGACCACATGCCACGTCAAGAGGGGACCACATGCCACCTCACACGCCACCTCACCACAAGAGGGTGCCATCCCAAGTTCAAATTCAAGGAAGTTGGCCAAGGAGGATTTCAAGCAAGAAAATCAGCCCTCTCCCCTTATATTACTCCACTTGTTTAGGGATTTGAATTTTCAAAATTTGTAAGGCTTTATTTAAAGCCTTGGATGCCCCTTGTAAAGAATGGATGAGTGAATACAAATTTCCAGCACTTTTCTATGTGTTTCTATGTGCCTATGTGGATCTTTGTGCCTAAGTGAACCTCTTCCTCTCCTCCACCATTTCTTCTCCCTAATCTTTCTCTTTTACTCTTCATCTTCCCAGCAATCCTCTTCCTTCAAAGCGAATTAAGGACATCCTCTCAAGAAGAAGATCAACACCAACACAAGCTTCCACCATGGCGCCAAGGATCATTTCCAACAAACTCTCCTTTTGAGTTCCATCAATCTTCTCACTTTTAATTAAGTTTCTAATCATCTTGGTTTCTTTGTTGCAGGGTTCTCTAGGCTCCAGATCCAAGAGGAAGGATTACTTGCTCTAAACCAGAAAGTTAGAAGGCCCATTTTATGTGGTATGATCTTTCATTTGAGAACCTTAAGAGTGAATCCCTTGTGCTTGAGATTTCAATGCTTGAACTCCTAGTATTTTAAGATCGGGATCATTAAATAGGGCTAGCTTGACTTGTGTGCGAATTCTAATCTTGTCCTATTTCTTTAAGATTTTGATAGTCCTCCTAGCTGGGTTTAAGTATAAGCATTTAGGGTTTCTTATTTAGATTTCCTTGATCTTATATGTTGAATCACTCATATGCAAGTAGGAATTGCTAGTTAAATTTTGGTTAATCTCCTTTAGAGTCACATGTTTGCATCCTCATCATGCATATCACACCAATCTTGGTATCAGAGCATGGTAGAATAAGTTCCTGATTGCATAGCATTAAGTCCTGAAGTACTTGGATCGGGGGCGTTACCAGGCCGTCCGGTCTTAGGAGAAAGTAGGGTTTAAACACCCTCTCTTCCCATTCCACGGGGATCTCCTAAGGCATGTCGGGGTGCCATTGTGATTGACCCGTGAAAAAGAAAGCCAAAGGACTTTTTAGATTTCATTTGTGAATTTTGTATTGGTCACGTTCTGTTTTTCTGCTTGCTGTATTTTCTGTAGGCTGACTGTAATCCGCCTGCAACTCCAAAGGAAAGTATCACATTCCTCGTTGGAATATTTTTTTTTCAATTCCATTTTAAGTTTTTTATCACCGTTTTAAATTTCAATCTAAGAAAAAAATCACAAAAAAATGAAAATTCCTGCAGTCCATCAGTGTTATTAAGGTTTCTGTTCTGTTCCTTTTCATTATCTTCATTTCAAAATCTTCCTAGAATAGTACAGATTTTATTTTGAAATTTCGTTTCATCTGGTATGTCATCTATAAGTTAGGAGTTTTCTGTGATTTTTTTAAATTTTTTTGACATTTATTTCTATACTTATCAACACCACATTTAAACCGCAACACACTACTTCTGCACCTGAAATTTGAAATTTGCATGCATCTCATGGCAAATCAAATTAAGGGCATGAAATTGACATAGGGTCAGGATTTCATCACCTGTCCCTAGCCCAAAAATCACCAAATTGCATATCGACCTAATCCCTAACTAAAATTGATTAGACATTAATTGCCCTAGTGGGTTAGGAACATCAATTTGGTCGAGTCCAGGTTATTGTCAACTCATTGTGTCAACTAGTCTTGTGTGTGCCCTATTACTTGGTGTCTAGAATTGGGACTAAGGGCTTGGGTGCTGATCCGTCTATCGAGCCAATTCCACCAGGCCTAGGTAGGCCAGAGACAGGATCTCACACTCCCCTTGTTCTAAAACCTGGCCAAGTATAGAGTTACTACAATCTAGCTTGCCACCTTGATTAGGCAACTAGCTTGGAACTCTAGGTCCAGTTCAATTCAATTGGGAAAGCTTGTGCAACCCATTTCTTCATCTATTATTGAAGCTGGTGTCAAGGATAGAGGTTAAGTGGCTCAAGCCTAAGCGTTCTTGTGGTTTTTAATTAGGACCCAGTGAAAGCTGGGGGAACCTCCCACAGACCCACCTCCTGACTGGCCAGTGGAAGAGAGTAGCTGTTGATTTGATTGTATCTAGTCAACTCAGTTTATTTGGACTAACCAGTTTAGAAAACTCATAGTTCGGGTCTGAGTCTAATTGTTTGCATGACAACTAGGTCAGGCACACCTTACCACCCTTCACAAGCCCAACCTAGTTCATCCATGGATACTAGTATGGAAAGCCTTATGAGATCTATGATCGAGAAGATGGACCGTTTGGATGCTAAATTTGGTCAGTTCGAGGAAAGGGTAGGAGCCCTAGAAGAAGCTAGGTTGACCCCAACTGAACCACCTTCACCCAGATTACCTTCAGTTCATCCTAGAGCCCAACGACAGGAACACACACCTGATCCAATTCAAAGAAGACCGCATCAGGATTATGTTGATCATACTCCAGAGCCACCTCCTAGAAGGCCTCACTATGATACTTTTGATCAGGATGATCGGGCCCTAAGGAACATCCGTCTAGATGCACCAACCTTTGAGGGAAGCTTAGATCCTAAGGTGTACATAGACTGGGAGGCTGACATGGACCAGTATTTTGACTGGTATGATATGTCTGAAGAGAGAAGATTTAAGTTTGCCAGAATCAGACTAGTTCGTCAGGCTCGGTTATATTGGGGAAACGTGGAACGCATATCAAGGCAAAGGGGAGATTTACCTATAGCAACATGGAGAGATATGAAGAGGAAACTTAGAGAAAAATATCTACCTATGTCTTTTCAGCAAAGGTTATTAGATCAGTGGCAACGATTGACACAAGGTAACAAGACCGTTTCTGAATATGTTGCTAAGTTTGATGAGTTTGTGATGCGATGCAACGTAGTCGAGTCTGAAGCAGCCACTTTATCAAGGTTTAGATCAGGGTTGAATGATGATATAAAAGGGGAACTATTTTTAAGGGAAGTCCATGATTTAGATCAGGCATACCAAGTTGCCACGGACTATGAGAGGTTTCAAAGGAGACCTACATTTAGACGACCTGAATCTAGTAGGTTTAACCCTCCTATCAGCAGGCCTAGCTCAGTCCCTAGTCCCACCAATAGAACAAGGTCCAGCCCGAATCCAACCCTTAGACCCAATCCGACCACCCCCTTAATTCCTAGAGAAGACAAAGGAAAGAGCCCTGAAGTTCGAGGTGAGAGGGAGCGAGTCTGCTATAAGTGTCGTAAACCAGGTCATTTCGTGAGCCAATGTCCCTCTAGAGCTTTACATATAGGGGAGGCAGAAGAAGGTGAATCAGAACCCCTGGAGAATGATGAAGAGGAGGTTTATGAAGCAGGGGATTGTTTGGCTGATGAATATGAAGGAGATGAAGAGAACATAGACTCATCAGATTTTCTAGGAGTTGTGAGACGTATCATGACACAGACCAAGGAGCAAGAAGACTGGCGTAGAACTAGCATCCTACACACATTTGTTAGGATAGGAGAAAAGGTCTGTAAAATCGTCATCGATAGTGGAAGCTGTGTCAATGCTATTTCCACTAACGCAGCCAAAAGTCTAGGATTATCCATTGTACCACATCCCAATCCATATAAGGTGTCCTGGATCGATTCCACTTCTATACCAATCAAGTCAAGATGTCAGGTTCAAGTCCAGCTTCAATCCTATCAGGGAAAGATCTGGTGTGATGTGCTTCCTATGGGGGTAAGTAGCATCATCTTAGGCAGGCCATGGCTGTTTGATCATGATGTGACCATCTTTGGTCGATCAAACTCCTGTGCTTTCAATTTTAATGGCAAGAAAATTATCATTCATCCAACCCAGCCTAAGGATAATGTCAAGAGAGGAGCTAGCAGCTTGAAAGATAAGAAGACTGGATTAAATTTAATAGGTGCAAAAGAATTAGAGCAAGATATCATGGAGGGAGCACCTATTTGGGTAGTAGCTGCTAAGGAAATTAAGGACCACAGCCCTGTAGAACACCCTCAAGAGGTGGTCCAATTATTGAAAGAATTTGAGGATGTGTTTCCAGAAGATCTCCCCGATAACCTTCCACCTTTAAGAGACATACAACAAGCAATAGATTTAGTCCCTGGAGCGACTTTACCTAATTTGCCTCACTATAGGATGAACCCAATTGAACACCAGGAATTGCAAAGGCAAGTGGGTGAACTTCTTAGGAAGGGGTTTATTAAAGAAAGCTTAAGTCCATGTGCAGTCCCTGCTCTGCTGACCCCTAAGAAAGATGGCACTTGGAGGATGTGTATAGATAGCCGTGCCATTAATAAGATCACTGTAAAGTATAGATTCCCAATCCCAAGACTAGACGACATGTTAGATATGATAGCCGGATCGACAATTTTTTCCAAGATAGACCTAAAGAGTGGCTATCACCAGGTTAGGGTTAGGCCTGGAGACGAATGGAAGACCGCTTTTAAGACTAAAGATGGATATATGAGTGGTTAGTCATGCCGTTCGGTCTGTCCAATGCACCCAGCACTTTTATGAGAATAATGAATCAGGTGTTAAAGGTTTTTATCGGAAGATTTGTAGTGGTCTATTTTGATGATATACTTATATATAGCAAAACAAAGGCAGACCACTTAACCCACCTGAAACAAGTTTGTCAAGTCCTGAGAAAAGATAGTCTCTATGCCAATATCAAGAAGTGTGATTTCCTGACAAATAGAGTTATCTTTCTAGGATTCGTAGTCACATCTAAGGGGTGTCCGCTGATCCTGAGAAAATTAAATCCATAGTAGAGTGGCCTACGCCTAAGACTATCCACGACGTCCGTAGTTTCCATGGGTTATCCACCTTCTATAGAAGGTTTATCAAAGGATTCAGTACGATAGTGGCACCAATCACTGATTGTATTAGGAAGGGAAATTTCGAGTGGACTAAAGCAGCAGGTAAGGCCTTCCTAACAATTAAGGAGAAAATGATACAAGCACCTGTCTTAAGGTTACCCGATTTACCAAGGTGTTTGAGGTTGCTTGTGATGCTTCTGGGGTCGGAATTGGAGGTGTCTTGAGTCAAGAGAATCACCCAGTAGCATACTTGAGTGAAAAGTTAAATGAGGCGAGACTAAGGTATTCCACGTATGATAAGGAACTGTATGCTGTAGTTCAAGCTCTACGATATTGGAGGCATTATCTTCTACCCCACGAGTTTGTCCTATTCTCTGATCACGAAGCTCTTAGGTTCCTTAGTTCTCAAAAGAAATTAAACCCTAGGCACGGGAAATGGGTAGAATTCATACAAGCTTACACGTTCGTTTTAAAACATCGTGCCGGTACTGAAAATAGGGTTGCTGATGCGTTGAGCCGCCGTTCTATGTTGTTAACCTCTGTGAGCACTGAAGTAGTAGGGTTCGATAGATTGAAAGATGAATATCCCACATGTCCTGATTTTGGTCACATCTATCAATCCCTGCAACAAAGATCATCTAGTGAACCTAGTGATTATACACTGTTAGATGGATACCTTTTCAAAGGAAAATCAGTTGTGTATTCCCCAGACCCTCTGTTAGGGAATTTCTGATCTGGGAAGTCCATGCTGGAGGTTTAGCAGGACATTTTGGCAGGAAAAAACCATCCTAGCAATGGAAGAACAATTTTTTTAGCCTGGTCTTAAAAAGAGCGTTGCCCATATCGTAGCTCAGTGTCGGACCTGTGCTGTTGCAAACACAAAGACAGAACACCGGTCTGTACACGCCCTTACCTGTCCCTGATGGTCCATGGCAAGATATCAGTATGGATTTTGTGGTAGGTCTACCTAAAACTTCTAGAAACATGACTCTGTTTTCGTGGTTGTCGATCGTTTCTCCAAAATGGCGCACTTCATCCCGTGTTCTCAAACTTTAGACGCTTCGAAAGTGGCCAAGCTTTCTTAGATCAGGTGGTTAAGCTTCATGGTTTACCCAAGACCATTGTGTCAGATAGAGATGTCAAGTTCACTAGCTACTTCTGGAAAACCCTCTGGCACATGTTAGGTACTAAGCTGAAATTCTCTACGGCCTATCATCCTCAAACCGATGGCCAAACTGAAGTAGTAAACCGAAGCTTAGGAATCTCTTAAGATGTTTAGTCGGTGACACCTAGGAAACTGGGACTTACTACTTCCTCGTGCTGAATTTGCCTACAACAGTTCGATCAATAGGTCTATTGGAAAAGTCCATTCGAAGTGGTCCCATGGATACAAACCTAGAAACCTTTAACCTAATTCCATTACCAGTACATACACGAATATCTGAGTCTGCTGAGTCATATGCACAGCATGTTAAGGATTTGCACAAGGAGATTAATCAGAAGATTCAAACAAGCAATGAACTCTATAGGCATATGGCTAACTCACATAAACGGTTAAAGGAATTTAATGAAGGAGACTCTGTAATGATTAGGCTTAACCAGAAAGGTTTCCTCCGGGAACTATGAAGAAACTCCATGCCCGGGGAGCCGGACCCTTCAAAATAATAAGAAAATTGGACCTAATGCTTATGTAGTAGACTTACCACCTAGTTATGGCATTAGTTCTACATTTAATGTTTCCGATCTGAAAGAATACAAGGAACCTGCATTAATACCTGATGAACCTTTTGGTCCTAACACTTCTCTTGAGAGTGAAATGCCAATTGAGTGTCCACCACCAATATTCCTGAGCGAAAGGAAAGAATTGAAAGGATCTTGGATGACCAGATCATCACTACTAGAAATAAGGGCTACCAACGCTATCTGGTTCGATGGCAAGGACGTCCTGAATCTGAAGATTCCTGGATCACCAAAGAGGACCTACAACAAATCGACCCGGATATTAGAAACTTATCACTCGACAGGGTCGAGTTCCTCCCACGGGGAGAATTGGTGCGGGCACCAGAATCAGAAAGAGACTCCAACCAATTCAAGCCCATTCCGAATCTTTATGGTTGGACTAGAGAGTCCGGTAACCTTTCTTTATTTTGAGTCCAAAAGAATCATGTAAGTCGAGTCCATGTTGGGTCCTGTAATCTTTCTTTTGAGTCCAAAATAATCATGTAAGTCGAGTCCATGTCGGGTTTAGTCTTAGTCCAATCCAAATGGGTCAACTAGCATCAGCCTAAAGAAGACTCACAATGTATACCCCCAATCAGACCAAAGCCAACTCAATTGGGGACCACATGCCACATCACTTGCGCCACCTCAACTTGGGACCACATGCCACGTCAAGAGGGGACCACATGCCACCTCACATGCCACCTCACCACAAGAGGGTGCCATCCCAAGTTCAAATTCAAGGAAGTTGGCCAAGGAGGATTTCAAGCAAGAAAATCAGCCCTCTCCCCTTATATTACTCCACTTGTTTAGGGATTTGAGTTTTCAAATTTTGTAAGGCTTTATTAAAGCCTTGCCCCTTGTAAAGAATGGATGAGTGAATACAAATTTCCAGCACTTTTCTATGTGTTTCTATGTGCCTATGTGGATCTTTGTGCCTAAGTGAACCTCTTCCTCTCCTCCACCATTTCTTCTCCCTAATCCTTCTCTTTTACTCTTCATCTTCCCAGCAATCCTCTTCCTCAAAGCGAATTAAGGACATCCTCTCAAGAAGAAGATCAACACCAACACAAGCTTCCACCATGGCGCCAAGGATCATTTCCAACAAACTCTCCTTTTGAGTTCCATCAATCTTCTCACTTTTAATTAAGTTTCTAATCATCTTGGTTTCTTTGTTGCAGGGTTCTCTAGGCTCCAGATCCAAGAGGAAGGATTACTTGCTACAAACCAGAAAGTTAGAAGGCCCATTTTATGTGGTATGATCTTTCATTTGAGAACCTTAAGAGTGAATCCCTTGTGCTTGAGATTTCAATGCTTGAACTCCTAGTATTTTAAGATCGGGATCATTAAATAGGGCTAGCTTGACTTGTGTGCGAATTCTAATCTTGTCCTATTTCTTTAAGATTTTGATAGTCCTCCTAGCTGGGTTTAAGTATAAGCATTTAGGGTTTCTTATTTAGATTTCCTTGATCTTATATGTTGAATCACTCATATGCAAGTAGGAATTGCTAGTTAAATTTTGGTTAATCTCCTTTAGAGTCACATGTTTGCATCCTCATCATGCATATCACACCACACTGACTCGAATAAAAGAAGCCAAGGTTCGCCAATTCTTTTGGAAGTCGATCATCTGCCACTTTGGGCTTTCCTATAGCATCATCACTGATAATGGGTGGCAATTTGATAACTGGGAGTTCAGGGAATTTTGTGCCGAGCATGGCATCTAGCATCGTTTCACTTCAGTGTCTCACCCCCAGACCAATGGATAAGCCGAGGTGACCAACCAGACCATTCTCCAAGGGCTTAGAACCGGCTAGACCAAGCCAAGGGCAGGTGGGCGGAAGAACTCCCTAGGATGGCAACAGTCCTCCTCGAGGAAACCAGGGACAAGGCCTACCACACAACGCCCAGGATGGCAATGAATGAAACACCTTTCAACCTCACTTTTAGCTCAGAAGCTGTTGTTCCAATCAAGCTCGGCCTACCCACACTGCGGATACAGCAGTACAATGAAGCAGAGAATCTGGCATTTCTTCTTCTCAACATAGACCTCCTCGAGGAAACCAGGGACAAGGCTCAACTCCGAATGATGGCTTACTAACAGCGTGTATCCCGGTACTACAATGTGCGGGTAAAGCTGAAGGTCTTCCACCCTGGCAACCTGGTGCTGTGCAGAGCTGAGGCATCCCAACCCCAAGAGTGCAGCAAGCTCTCGCCAAACTCGGAATGCCCTTATATGGTGGTCGAGGCCCTCTCTCATGGAGCCTATTATCTAGCGGACCTGGACGGAGCAAGATTCCCGTGCATATGGAATGCCTGCAACCTGATAATATTTATATCAGTAATGTAAAGTTTTCAATCCAACAATGATGATAATGATTCTCTTTGAGCAAATCACTCTTGCCTTGTAGGAACACTTTCGCCCGGAGCCCAGCTCTCCGGCATCGAAGCCTGGAGCCCAGCTCTACAGCATAGAAGCCCGGAGCCCAGCTCTCCAGCATTGAAGCCCAGAGCCCAGCTCTCCGGCATTGAAGCCCAGATCCCATGCTCTCTGGCACTCAAGCATGGAGCCCAGCTCTCTGGCACTCAAGCCCGGAACCCACGCTCTCTAGCACTCAAGCCCGAGGCCTAGCTCTCCGGCACTCAAGCCCGAATCCCATGCTCTCTGGCACTCAAGCCCGGGGCCCAGCCTCCGGCACTCAATCTCGGATCCCACACTCTTCGGCACTCAAGCCCAGGGCCTAGCTCACTGGCACTCAAGCCCGAGGCCCAGCTCTTTAGCACTCAAGCCCGTATCCCACGTTCTTTGGTACTCAAACCCAGGGCCTAGCTCTCCGGCACTCAAGCCCGGAGCCCTGCTTTCCGGCATTCAAGCCCAGAGTCCTGCTCTCCGACACCAATGATCGAAGTCCAGCTCTCTGGCACTCAAGCCTGGAAACTCTTGAAGCCCGGCCCCTTGCAGACACCTGGCAAGATCAATGAGTTCAACCTCCGAGCTTAGCCGTGCGATGCATGCACGAAACTGGTCCCAACCGAGGTCCAATAGACCTCTTCAAACAAAAGCTCGAAGTTCTATAATCGCCCATCTTCGAAGTGTGCATGGCTTAGCAATCTGAGAAAATCCTTCCAAACTGTCTAGCATGCCTGGGGCTCAGCAAAAAAGGGCCCGGTTCCCTGGTACTTAAATGCCCGATGCCTACACAAGTACGTGCATGCGGGCAGTTGAAAAGTGAAGGGAGCAAGATCAACAAAGTGCAAAAAAAAAGGGAGGAAAAAGGAGAGAAGAACACAAGTCGAAGTGATTGAAGAGGGATTCCATTGATACCTATAGAAGTTCTTACATGTATCCTGGGCCTCGACTGGTATGGGCACCAGGATCAGACAGAGACTCCTCAACCCTCTGTGGATCTCTAATTAAGGTTTCAATTTATCGGATCATGTAATAAGGCTTCAACCCTAAGCATTTTTACTTTTGAGTCATATATTTAGTATTAATTTTTTGTTTTAGTCATGTACCTTGACCAATTTGGTCAAGTTGGGTCAATGGATCATGTACTTAGCTAAATTGGTTCTAGTCTGAGTCTACTGGAAGATTAGGTCCAAGCATATTTGAAGAAGGAGTGGTCATTAAGTCTAGTCCAATTATTAATAAGTCAAGCCATCTCCCACGCCTTGATGGATGCCACCTCAGCCCTTGAGCGCCACCTCACCCATCCCATGTGGTGCCACATCATCATGACAAGCGGACGGCCCAAATTAAGAGGAAATGCAGAATTTTGGATGCCATCAACCCAAGTAGACACCATCCCTTGACCCAAGCCTCCAATCAAGAGGAAGTGCAGATTTCTTTGATGCCATCAAGCCATATGGACAAAATCTCTTGATCCAAGCCTCCCTTCCCTCCCCCTATCAAGACTCTTTCCAAAGGGACCATGGGCCGCAAAGGAAGGTCAATGGGAGTTGAAGATTTGTGAAGACATGTCCCTTGCTTCAAGCCCCCATATCATGCCTTCTTTCCAAAGTGTTTGATCAACCATGGAAGAAATTCAAAAGTCCAAAGGCACCAAGACAAGATCCATGCTTCACGTCCCCACATCAAGCCTTTCTCCATAAAAGCTTGGATGGTCAGGAAAAGAAGCAAAGATCAAGTGGGCGACCATGATTCTTGAGGACATGCTCCCCCCTCACTCACTCCCCCAAATCAAGCACTCCACCATTTCAAGGTCGACTAAGAGAGGATTCCATGAAGAAAAATCTGATTTTATGGCACCATCTTTATGAAGACTTATAATATTTTTCATTCAAATTTTGAATGGGTCTTAATGTGCCAATATAAAGGGCCCTGTCCCTCCCTTGTATGGTTAATGATGATGAATGAAAAGATAAGATTTGAGAGCCATTCTCTTTAGTTGCCTTCGTTCCTTAAGAACGTCGATCTCCATGAGGAAGTGCCTTTGCCTTCGGGCATCGAGAGGTGTGAGGCCTCGAGTTACTATCTATTTCGCAAATCCATCCTCCAACTTTGAGTTTGGAGTCCATCGGGATCATCCAACCAGGCGCCTTGCAAGAAGAACGCCATCCACCACCACATCAACTCTCTTTCCTTCATCTCTTGCTTTCTTTTATTGAATCCTAGCTCTCCTCGTGAATGCTCGCAGGTCCTCCAGGTGCCATGAACATGGAGTCGGTTTTTCCTTGTCATCGAGACCTTCAGACAGCAAACCGGCACATCCGCGAGGTTGAAGGCTCGATCATCCAGGCCGCATCTGCAAGAGCGAGTGAACTCAGTATCGGGCGCTTCGGATCTTTTGAGGTTTGCCACCCTAACTCCTAAGTAGGTATTGATCCGAGAGCTAAGTCCTATGGGGTTTCTCAATCCCGGGTCCTCTTTTTATTTTTTCTTAGGGGCTAATTTATGTGCTAGTAGTTCTTATCATTATAACATCCCTAGATCTATTCTCTCTTGTCTTTAGGAATCCTTAACTTAATTAAAATCCTAAAATCACAAAGAAAATCACCTACATCATCCTAGCATCTAGTTAGTCCCGCATCATGTTTGGTATCAGAGCAT
Organism: Areca catechu; assembly: GCA_021397845.1. NCBI lineage: Eukaryota > Viridiplantae > Streptophyta > Magnoliopsida > Arecales > Arecaceae > Areca > Areca catechu. The sequence goes on along the minus strand of CM038051.1, from coordinate 135,653,873 downwards.
GGTTAGGACTTAGCACTTCTTAAGTACTTGGATTAGGTGCTTCACCAGGCCGTCCGGGTCTTAGGAAAAAAGTAGGGTTTCAAGACCCTCTCCTTCCATTCCACGGGGATCTCCTAAGGCATGTAGGGGTGCCATTGTGATAGACCTTTGAAGGGAAACACAAGAAGAAAAATTTTAAAAATCCAAAAGAAAATTTTTGCATCATTAGCTCTCATCTTCTTTTAATTTCTGCAATTTTTTTTTCATACATGGCCTGTTATTTTAGATTTTTTTATTTGTAGGAACCTCCAAACTCTCTAATTTTTATTTTGTTAGATCATACATAATTGAAAGTGTTTTTGATAATTTTCTTAGATTTTATTGCAGCTTGTAGAATTTCTACACGCTGGAATACTACCTGAGAATAAAATCTATTATTAGATTTTTTAGCAAGTACGTCTTTCCATTTTTTTATTTCTAAAATAGTTTAATTTTGTATTTAGCTTCATCTCTTATCATTTCCAGCACCTTATTTATGTTCTCATACATCAGAAAAACCCAAAAACAAACTTTGATACATCTCATTAGATCATTTGTATGCCATCATTTTCATAAATTATTTAGGGCATCAATATCAAAAGATAAGGAAAGGAAGTCATTACCTTTACTTAGCCCAAAAACAATCACTCTACATATCGGACCCAACCCCTAATTAAAACTGAGTAGACACTTAATTTGCTCTAGTGAGCTAGGGACCCCACAAGATCGGTTCGAACCAAGTGTCAAGCCAATTTAGACAACTTGTTTGTGTTGCTTGTGTATATGGTGTCTAGGCAAGTGGTTCAGGGACAGAGCGAGCCGAAGGTGGGTTGGTTCGCTTACCTGGCCATTTTCAAATTGGTGTCTAAGGCAAGCGAAGAGGGACCTCCACCAACTTTACACTTACCTGGCCATGTGCCAAGTTACTACCACCAAGATTGTCATCTTGACCTAACATTTGGTTTGGACTCTAGGTTTAGCAAACCCCTAGCCCGAGTATGAGTCCGTGTGTGCATGTTGACTAGATCAAGAGTCCCCTATCACCCCCATCATTCCCAGTCAAGTGAACCCATGGAAAACATCCAAGAGAATCACTTAAGGGTCATCACTCAACAATTAGCTAGGATAAACAAAATGCTTGATGAGTTTGAAGATAGGTTTGGAGCCAAAAAAAAGAACATTAGACCATCCATCGAGCTTGAGTCTGAGTCACCTCCTCACCCTAGGGAGTACCCTCAGCGTGATCCTTCCTTAGAGTCTGAAGACCTTTTAGGGATTGTCAGGTGCATCCTTACCCAAAACATAGTGCAAGAAGATTGGCATAGGACTAACATCCTACACACCTTTGTCAAGTTAGGGGATAAGGTATGTAAGATCATAGTTGATAGTGGAAGCTATGTCAATGCCATCTCTTTAAGTACTGTCAAAGCCCTAGGATTGACCTCAGTTCCTCACCCCAACCCTTATAATGCCTCATGGATAGATTCGACTTCCATACCTATCAAGTCTAGATGTCAAGTTTTGATCAAATTGCAATCATATGAGGAAGAGATTTGGTGTGATGTCCTTTCCATGGGAGTTAGTAGCATTATCCTAGGTCAACCCTAGCTTTACGATCATGATGCCACCCTTTATAGTTAGACCAATACTTGTGCCTTTAGTCATGATGAGAAGAAACTTGTAATCAAACCAATCAGACTAAGGACCAGGTTAAAAGAGAATCAAGTAGCCTTAAGGAAAAGAAACCTAGAGTCACCCTGATCAAGTCTAAGGAGTTAAAGAAAGAGGTAACTGAGGAAGAACCCTTTAACAAATTTCAGGAAGAAAAGGTTGAACATTCTGAGAATTTAAATTAGAAACCCCCTGAGCCCATTGAAGTCTGTAAGTATGAAAAGGTTGAACCCATTGGAAATCTAGAGAAAGAAAATCCATAGCACATCAAAGAATCCAAAGAAAACATCTATGAGTCAAGTTTAGTAGAGCAGTATGGTGAAGATGGGCCCAAGGTTGAAATCATTGAGGAATCAAAGGAAAAAGATCCTCAACCAACTAAAGAATTTGAAGAAGAAATGACCGAGCCAGGATCACATTTAGTAAATGAACATGAGGGTTCGCCAGTCTTGTCCACAGAAGGAGTTTAGGAACAAACCCTTAATTAACCGATCCAAAGAGAACATCCTCAAGAGATAGTTGAAGCTCTGAAAGGATTTGAGGATGTACTTCCCGATAAGTTACCTGATCAACTTCCACCCCTGAGAGACATCCAGCATACTATAGACTTGGTCCCAGGATCCTCTTTAGCAGACCTTCCTCACTATGGGATTGACCCTAGCGAGCCCCAAGATCTACCGAACAAGTGGACCATATGACACCTATAGAACAATGTCCAAATTTTAAGGTCATTTTGAATAACCAGGGTCTGTTTCATGTTTCCCGTAAGCCACCCCAAGACTCCGATTCTTATTTCCTACCCTTCCCTGAGCCTTCTCACATTTCTAGAGCCATGGGGCTACATTTTGCTGAGATTTTTAGGTTGCATGAATCCCTAGAGCCCATCCCATTTGCTACCTACTTTTGGTATACCTTATGAAATTTGCTAGGAATCCATGGTAATTTTTATTGTGCATACCAGACCAGGGTCAAACCTAAAGAGTCAATAATCTGTTAGGTTTAGGCTCTAGAGAGTCTAATAAAATCCCGCTCTATAAAAATGCTTAGTTGAGTCTGCATTTTGCATCATGTTAGAATTCTGCATTAGTACAAATTTTAAAATAATTTGGTTGATTCCCGAAAGAGAACCAAAGAGTTTGATCAAGGGGATTTTGCAGTGATTAGGCTTAGGCCTGAACGGTTTCCACCGGGAACCGTTAAGAAAATTCATGCTCGTGGAGCTGGCCCCTTTAGAGTGATAAGGAGAGTTGGCCCTAATGCCTATGTGCTTAAGCTACCCCTAGATTTTGGCATTAGCTTGACTTTCAATATCTCGGACTTAGTCGAGTACAGGGAACCAGTAACATACCCAGTGAGCCATTTGGGCTTAACCTTTCATTTGAGAGCGAACCCGACCCAGAGTATCGACCTCCAATTTTGCTTGAGAGAGGAGAGAGGATCGAGCGTGTCCTCGATGATCAAGCTATAACCACCCGAGGCAAAGGCTATTAGTGTTACTTGGTCTGTTGGCAAGGCCGACTGCAGTCTGATGATTTATGGGACACCCGAGAGGACTTGCAACACCTCGACCCCGACCTTCTAAAGAAATATCAAGCCAAATCAACTCTTACTTGACAGGGACGAGTTCCTCCCACCCCGAGAGAATTGATGTGGGCAGCAGGATCAGACAGAGGCTCCTCATCCCTCTGTGGATATCTAATTAGGGTTTCAATTTATCGGATCATGTAATAAGGCTTCAACCCTAAGCATTTTTACTTTTGAGTAATGTATTTAGTTTTAATTTTTTGTTTTAGTCATGTACCTTGACCAATTTGGTCAAGTTGGGTCAATGGGTCCTGTACTTAGCTAAATTGGTTCTAGTCTGAGTCTACAGGAAGATTAGGTCCAAGCCTATTTGAAGAAGGAGTGGTCATTAAGTCTAGTCCATTATTAATGGGTCAAGCCATCTCCCATGCCTTGATGGATGCCTCCTCTCAGCCTTGAGCGCCACCTCGCCCATCCCGTGTGGTGCCACATCATCATGACAACTGGGTAGCCCAAATCAAGAGGAAATGCAAAATTTTGGATGCCATCAACCCAAGTGGACACCATCCCTTGACCCTAGCCTCTAATCAAGAGGAAGTACAGATTTCTTGGATGCCATCAAGCCATATGGACAAAATCTCTTAATCCAAGCCTCCCTTCCCTCCCCCTATCAAGACTCTTTCCAAAGGACCATGGGCAGCAAAGGAAGGTCAATGGGAGTTGAAGATTTGTGAAGACATGTCCCTTGCTTCAAGCCCCCATATCACGCCTTCTTTCCAAAGTGTTTGATCAACCATGGAAGAAATTCAAAAGTCCAAAGAAGCCAAGAGAAGATCCATGCTTCATGCCCCCACATCAAGCCTTCTTCCATGAAAGCTTGGTTGGTCAAGGAAAGAAGCAAAGATCAAGTGGGCACCCATGATTCTTGAAGACATGCTCTCCTCCTCACTCCCCCAAATCAAGCACTCCACCATTTCAAGGTCGACCAAGAGAGGATTCCATGGAGAAAAATCTGATTTTATGGAACTATCTTCATAAAGACTTGTAATACTTTTCATTCAAATTTTGAATGGGTCTTAATGTGCCTATATAAAGGGCCCAATCCCTCCCTTGTATGGTTAATGATGATGAACGAAAAGATAAGATTTAAGAGACATTCTCTTTAGTTGCCTTCATTCCTTATATACGTCGATCTCCGTGAGGGAGCGCCTTCGCCTTCAGGCATCGAGAGGTGTGAGGCCTCGAGTTACTATCTCTTCTACAAATCCATCCTCCAACTTCAAGTTCGAAGTCCATCGGGATCATCCAACTGGGTGCCTTGCAAGAAGAACTCTATCCACCACCATATCAACTCTCTTTCCTTCATCTCTTGCTTTCTTTTGTTGAATCCTAACTCTCCTCGTGAATGCTCGTAGGTCCTCCAGGTGCCACAAACATGGAGTCAGTTTTTCCTTGCCATCGAGACCTTCGGACAGCAAACCGGTGCATCCACGGGGTTGAAGGCTCGATCATCCAGGCTGCATCTGCAAGAGCGAGTGAACTCGGCATCGGTCACTTCGAATCTTTTGAGGTTTGCCACCGTAACTCCTAAGTAGATATTGATCCGAGAGCTAAGTTCTATGGGATTTCTCAATCCCGGGTCCTATTTTTATCCTTGCTTAGGGGCTAATTTATGTGCTAGTAGTTCTTATCATTATAAAATCCCTAGATCTATTTTCTCTTGTCTTCGGGAATCCTTAGCTTAATTAAAACCCTAAAATCACAAAGAAAATCACCTGCATCATCCTAGCATCAAGTTAGTCCTGCATCATCGACACACCAGGCGAGCCAGGTCAGAGAAAGAAAGGAAGAGAAAATTACAAAGCCTCTTGGTGTTGAAATTGTGTCCCAAAGCCAATTGCCTGGATTGTAGGCGGTTGTGCTAAGTTTGTATTTATTTTATGAATTAATAAAATATATTTTTGACAGCTCATAACATATTGTATTCCCTGAAATGAACTCTTTCCATGTGATGGAAGTCCTTAGGACTACACTGACTTCGATACAGAGAGGATGTATCGAGTGGCCTTAAACCCAGTTCACACCAAAGGATATATTGTACTGGACGGCAATATATCAAGTATAGGTTGTTGCAGTTCACATCGTTTGGTTGTCCTCTGACCAAATGAGTGTGGTGACATGATGTGATCTACATGTGGGATATGTGGTATCTCATTGAACGTGACTCCGTGCAGCCCCTTTCTGCCAAAGGGAAACTCACGATTGGATATGGGTATATGTGCCTCAGACCTGAGGTCATCACGGTAGCTTGCAAGCAACTCCCTGTGCTTTGGTGCCGGACTACCCAGATTTTTAATCCGGTGATGATGAAAGTTTCTGGGTACAGGCAAATACTTGTGGAGCAGTGATGGACCAAGATGGAATTGACCTGTCCAAACAGTTTGAATTGAATGTCTCGCAGTATCTCAATTTAGCAAATCCTCGGCCGGGGTAGTCCTAGTGAAGAGTCACTGGGCTTGCGAGGTTGAGACACATTGTCGACTGACACAGTCTGGGTTGGCAGCCCAATCTCAGTCGTCCTGAGCATTAGAGGTCAAAGGGATGAATTATACGGTAACCATATGCCAGAGGTTCGATGATTTGCTCCCACATCTTCAACCTATCCGGACGCCGGGACCCATTGCTAGATGGTTTCCTGTGCTGGTACTAAAAATTATTCTAGTGCTACCATTTAGGTTCGAACCTATGAGGTCACACGCCATAGAGGATAACTCTCTGATCCGGATACCGATTACGATTAGAAATCGTCTCGGTTTTATGGTCACAATATTTTTTGAGCAATTTTTTTCCCGTCTTGCCCTTATCTGTGTCGACCGAAAAATGTTCCGGGTTGACCAGCACTGCGCCAGGATTATTCTGAATCAATTTTGAACTGATTCGGAGTTCGTTTCGGCCTCTAATTGGTTATGAACCAATTTTAATTCCCTAAACCAGGTTCAATTGGATTGAACCACCGTTGGTTTGAACCAAATTGATTTAATGGGATTGGACCAATTTTTGGCTTGCACCGGTTTTGGATGAACCGGCGTTTTCTTTCCCACATGACCGTTTACACGGTAATTCGCTGGAAAGAATTCCATGCGTCCGTGAAGGCCAAACATCCCAAAACAAAATCCCTGGCACCTCTTCTTCTCCCTCCACCGTTGCACTTTTAAACCCTGTTAATAACTTGATTAATTAGGTTAATGGCAGCGGTTGCCTCTTACCCTCCCAGCCCTCTCTTAGCCTCCCTCACCCTGTTGCTTATATACATTAGTACCCCTGTTTCAAAAAAACGGGGTTTCCACCGTGTGAAGTGAAAAACCAACGAGAGTGTTTTTTTTTTTCAGCGTGTGAAGAGCTTCAATGTTATTCCTTTTGAGAGGTTGAGAGATTGCTTCCATTGGGTGCTTGTTAGGTTGGGATTTGGAGGGTGTGAGGGAGAGAACCCATCGTTTCAAGTGCTCAAAATCCCATTTCAGCAAAGCTCTATTACAAAAACCTGTGATCGTGAAGCCCTCTTCCGGCGGCTAGCACCATCCGTGGAAGCGGATCCGAGAGTCCCGGGCATGTCTTCCCTCTAGAGGGAGTACCACTCTACTCCTATGAGCAAACCACGCGGACCGGGATCGTCCCAATTGCTCCGAAATGAAGGCCAAAGTCTGCTGTCCAGTTCTGCTGCAGAAATCTGGCAGCAGACTTTGGTGAATTATTTAATTTTTTTGGCTTAGATTTGATTGCAGAAATTGATGGCAAATCGAAGAAGACTTGTCCAAGAAGCCTCCGCTCAAATTTGAGAGCAAACGGAGGTCCGGAAGGTGGTGTTCCGGTGCCATTTTGAAAGCCAAAAACAGATCCTATTTCAGCCCAACGAGGAAGACAACTGGAATAACTTTATTCCAGTTATTCCAGTCTATTTCAGGTTTATTCCAGAGTTATTCCAGGTGAAATAAAGGTATGGAAAATTGATTTTTATATCATGCATGGATATATTAAATTGTTTAATATTTTATAAATATTTTATATGTTTATGCATGCCTAAATACAACTAGATTTAGATTAATTCCTGGCGGAGCAGATTCCCGCGTGCGCGAATTTTAAAAATTATTTTAAAATCCAATCTGCTCCCGCAGATGTTTGCATGCATAGTGTAGGATCTTGTCAAACTACCTGCATTAGTTTACTTTCACTTGGGCTATCTGACCGGTGCCTTCCCAGCATAGTGCTCGGAGAGGGTGTCACCTTCTGGAAATTTCAATGGCAAGACTTCGGCTTCGGTTGCTTCAACCGGCATAGCTGGGCCAATGAAGGTAGTTGGTTCATCTTTCTTGCCCGAGTCAGGAGCCAGATCCATGTTCGTCGAGCTCGGAAGCCTTAGCTTGCTGATGTGCTTGTTTGGGACAAACTCCTGCACCAGGAACTTGCAATATATGAAGCCCTAAAAGAATGAGTCCGTCGCCGCCTCCTTGAATTCGAGCTTGAACTCTTGGGAGGCCTTGATTCTACCACAGCCTCGATAGCCCTTTTCCTGGCAGACTCAGCCTGCTAGACCGCATCAGCAGCCTTCTACTTCGCAGCCTTCACTGAGCTAACCGTTGTGACAGTCTTCTCCTCCATGCCTGCAGCCCTCTTCTCGGTGGGGTGGCCTTCTTCTCGGTGGCAGTGGCATGATCCTTTGCCGCCTCCAACTCTGCCAAGAGGGACTGGGCTTGTCCCTTCTCCCTGGCGGCCTCCGCATCAAGCTCCTTCAACCTAGCCTCCTTGGCCTTGAGCTCATCTGACTTGCCCTTGGACGATTCCTCTCCTAGTCTAGGGACTCCTCAAGGTCCTTGATCTGCCTCTTGGCTCTGGCGACCTCGCTTCGGAGCTCCTTGATCTTCACGGTGGCCTCTTCACGGTGGCCTCCCAAGCATCGCTATTCTTTTGTTTTACCTCCTCTTACAGGGACTAGAGCTCCGCTCCCCGCAGCCTGTCCCTCTTGGCCCAGGTTTGGTAGTAGTCCCTGATAAGGAGGAGCTCGGTGCCAAGCTATACCAAAGAAGATGTTAGTCCCGAAGGTAAGGGGAAAAGAGCAAGGTGAAGTCGAGAGAAGAAGCGCTTATTGAGAAGAGTTAGGTGAAGGTGCTGCCGATGGCATCACCGAGAAGCTTTCCAGCCTTGTCTCGCCGATCACAAGACTGGATGGCGAAGTCCATCATGCACTCGGCAAGGCTCTGGTCCCAAACCAGAGAGATATTCGGTGCCAGCGTGAAGGGGACCCTGTGGTAGTCCCTCTCCCTCTTGCCCATCACTGATGCGAAATCGTCAGCCATCCCAGCTGGAGAAGTGTCTCGGGCAGGCTAGGAAATCGGCACCACTCCTGAAGATGCCACCACTAGCTCGACTCTCTCCAGTACTCCCTCCTCCCCGACCTTGATGACCTCTGGAGGAGGGGATGCTACCACGGCAATGGCTGTGGCAGACCTAGCCCGGACGATGACCTTGGGCTTTTGGGCCGGGAGCAAGTCGACCCACCTCGGCACCTCTGAAGCAAGCTCGGTGATCCTCCTGCTGGCCTCGAGAGTGGGCTCGGCCGTCCTTCTGCCCCGTTCGGGTCGGGCACTACCCTTCTCGACACGGCTGGTGAGACAGGAGCCATCCCCGCATTGCCCTTGACACGAGCCCTTTTCGGGGAGGGTTCACCTGCCTCCTTCGACACACCCCTCTCTCGAGAGAAGGAGAGGAGATCGTCTAGGGTGAACTTCATGCCTGCACAAGAAGAAGTGTTAGTTCTGAGCTCGGAAAATCAAATAGGGGGCATAAAGAGATAGTGCTTGAACCGAACTCACCCAACTGCTAAATTGGGCTGACCCCGGCTTCGAAGAGGTTCTGCTCTGACAACAGAACCTCCAGGGAGGGGACCTAGGTGGCACGGAGCTGGTCATATATCTCTCGATCAGTTGAGTCGACCATAGAGTTTCGGTTGGGAGACCGATCCGGGTCGCTCCAAATCCAGTCGACCCCCTCGATCGAGGTGAAGAAATATTTGCTCTTCCACCCTTTGATGGAAGATGGGAGCTCAAATCTTATGCCCCTGGGATGAGAAGAAATAGACCACCACCCCTCCTCGGTGGGGTGGCACTTCAAGGTAAAGAAAGCCCTGAACAAAGAAAAATGGGCAACTATCACGTGGAAATGATAAAAAACTATAAAACAGAAAATTGTTCTGATGGCGTTGGGGACAAGCTGAGCGGGGACCAGGCAGTAGTTGCTCAGCACAGAAAAATAGAATGTGTGGATTGGAAATCGGAGGCCCCCTACGAGTGTCTCCTCGTAGAGGGCAATCTAGCGTGGGCCACTGGAACTGACCCGCTCTCTAGGGCGAGGGATTGAAAGCTGGATAGAGTCCGAAATACCATAGGTCTCCTGGATAGTCGAAAGCTCCTCGATAGAGATCGTCGAGACAACCCCATTGGGACCGATCGACCGAGAAGGTTCAGAGGCTGGTTCTGGTGGAGGAAGAGAAGTTGCTGGCTCCCTAATCACTATCCCTCTGGGCATGGGCCTTCTACTGAGCTCAAAGCATGCCATGTCCTCCTCCTCATCGTAGGAAGAAGGTAGCCTCGGCCTAGAAGGCCCAGCCTCCCTTTGATCGCTTGAAGGACCGAAGTTAGGACCGAAGCGAGACATTCTAGAAGGAAAAAGAAAAAGGGGGGGATGAAGGCAACTGGCAGAAAAGAAGAAGAAGACGGATGAAGTCCAGGAAGGCCCTAATCCCAGGAAAGGTCTCTACTCAGTCAGAGGAAGAAGAAGGGGATGAACCTGGTTAATTATGGAGGACAAGGACAGCCGGGGGAGGAAGAAAGTGCTCCAGTATGATGGCGGGCATGTGAAGTTTGAAAGAAGAAGTATTTTGGAAAAGACTGCCTTTCTTTTCGAGGTGACCAGATGCCAACCGTACCTTTGCTGCACCCCCATCGACGGATCTACGCCATGTATCAGCAATCGGCGAAGGAAGCGCCTCACTTTAGTCACGACCGCTCTGAATTCCGTGCTAGCAATAAGTATTCCTCGGATGGGGCCACGTGTCTCCTCTGCATTGGCTTGAAAAGCCGACTCACGAAGCACCACCGATCGTGGCCATTATTGCACTGGATTCTTGCCTTTCTATGTCAGTGCCACATTAACTCCCTTTGCCCCAAGTGCCACGCGCCAACGGGACTCAAGAGTGGGGGGCAAATGATGTGGCAGGATCGCTGACGTGGAACCCATGCAGATTCCATTGAGCAACACAGTGGACGAAGCTATCATGTGGGATGCCTCTGCCCGGACTCCTTCACCCGCCGTGCTCCCTTCAATTCAGGATGCCGAGGTCGAAGTCGAGCTTCACCCTCCTTCGCCGACCGCGCTCCCTTCGGGTCGAGATGCTGAGGTCGAAGTCGAGCTCCGCCCTCCTTCACCTAGCCATGCTCCCTTCGGGTTAAGACACCGAGGCTGAAGTCAAGTTCCACCCTCCTTTGCCCAGCCGCGCTCCCTTCGGGTCGAGGTCGAGCTCCGCCTCTCCATATCAGCTCCACCTCGGACGAGGAGATCTGCTGCTAAAGGAAGTTGCCACTTTTCGAGAACAATGGCTCGGCGCCCGAGGATTGCGAGAGGATGCCTGTCGGCCCGCGATGATGGTTCCAGCCATTACTTACACCAAAATGGGAAGAGACTCTCGATCGAGGCCCTGCGCTCCTCACCAGCCGTCTGCACCCCCCAAAAGAGGAAGTCAACCAGCAGATCCGGATCCAGGAGGTGGCAGCTCGCTGATCAAGATCCTGCCATGTTTCCAGAAGTAGAGCGACCGAAAGGAATATCTGCACATGCGGTACCGTTCCCTTTCATAAATGGGGAAAGGCATCCCGCACACGGCACCAGGCACCGCGACGCGCGCGCAGCCAGCTAACGGTGCGAGGATCCCAAGGCAAGTGCCTAGCAATCCTCCAGCAACTTAAAAGAACTTTCCATGGTTCTAGAAGAACGTAAGCAATCAGAAAAAATAGGGGGGAAGCGAGCCAGGTACACAGGAGAGCACAAAACTAGCCTAAGAATTCCATGCCACCAGAGACATGCGGGGAAGGTCTTGACAGACACAGCCACTTCAGCTCCAACACTCCTCAGCCGGCACCTCCCCTGCTCCGTGTTCAACTCCACTATACTCTTTCAGTTCATTAAATTCTCCTACTAGCGTGGAGTCCACCTGTGGGGCTCGACCGCGAGGATCTGTTCTCCTAGGTCGTCACTGACTTGAGCATCGGAGTGCCCCAACCGAGATCACGGGCCCGGGTCTCTAACCCTATTTTACAGGTCCGGGTGTCCGAGCAAGATCCAAGATGATGAGGGGCACGGTCCGGGGCAATCTACAGCTACAGGCCATGATGATCTTGGCGGCAATAGTTGGTTATACATGGCAATAGGTGTTGGGAATTGTATCCCAAAGCTAGTTGCCTAGGCTGTAGGCGGTTGTGCTCAGTATTGTAATTTGTATATGAATTAATAAAACTTTATTTTGGTAGCTCATCACATTATTAATTTCCTTGTAATGAACTATGTTTATGTGATGAAGTCCTTAGGACTGCACTGACTTCAATATAGAGGATATATCGAGTGGTTCTTTAAAGGGTTCACAACCAAAGGATATATTGTACAGGATAGCAATGTATCAAGTGTAGGTTATTGTGGTTCATATCGTTTGGTTGTCCTCTTGACCAAAGTAGTGTGGTGACACATGTGATCTGCAAATGGGATGTGTGACATCTCATTGAACGTGACTTCGTGGAGCTCCTTTTTACTAAAGGATTGCTCACGATTGGATAAGAGTATATGTGTCCCTCCGACCTGAGGTCACCATGGTAGCTTGCAAGCAACTCCCTATACTTTGGTACCGGACTACCCAGATTTTTAATCCGATGATGGAAGGTTCTGGGTATAGGCAAGTACTTGTGGAGCAGTGGTGGATCAAGATGGAATTAACCTGTCCAAATTGTTTGGATTGAATGTCTCGCAGTGTCTTAATTTAGCAAATCCTCGACCGAGGTAGTCCTAGTGAGGAGTCACTGGACTTGCAAGGTTGAGATATGTTGTGAATTAACTCAGTTAGGGTTGGCAGTCTAACCCTTGGTTATCTTGAGCATTGGAGGTCAAAGGGATGAATTATACGGTAACCATATGCCAGAGATTCGATAGATTGCTCACGCATCTTCAGCCTATCTGGATGCGGGGACCCATTACTAGATGGTATCTTGTGTTGGTACTGGAAGCGTTCCAGTGCTACTGTTTAGGTTCGAACCTATGAGGTCACACACCATAGAGAATTTTTTCCTGATCTGAGAGACGATCAACGATTGGAAATCGTTTCGGTATTAAGGTCAAACGGTCTAATTAAGCACACATTGGATTTTTTCTGATCAATCTGGTCTGATTTGGATCGACCAGGATTGATTTGGGTCAACCAGGAACTGTTCCTGGTAAAGCAGACTGGAACCAGTTTTTTTTCCTGATCGATTTTGGTTGAACCGGTTTTTGTGGTTTTCTTGATGAACCAGTTTTAAATCATAGGCTGTTTTATACGGTGTTTATATTGGTTCATCGTTGTTCATTTTATCCCTTCTTCCCCTATTTTGAATGCCCGGTGTTTTTACCGTGTAAATAAATTTGATCTGCAGTTTGATCGGATGAAGCTTGGTTTATCGGATTTCATCGTTAGCACCGCGAAATGGATTGGGTCTCACGGTGTTTCTCTCCTGACGTCTTTCCTCTCTCGCTCTCAGGTTTTCTTAGCCGATTTACATCTTGATTGAAGGAAGGTTCGGTGCTTGCCGTGAGAAGAGAGGAACAGGCCGTGCGGTGAGTGAGAAGAGAAGAACTGAGATCACAGTGTTTTCTTTCCTCCTTGACGGGTTTTTTTTTTGGCTTCCGATTCATCATCTGGATGCAGGCCGTGTGTTGGAAGGAGAGAGTGAAAACAGGGCATTTGAGAGAGGGCATGCGGTGAGTTGGGAAGAAACAGAGCGTGCAGGTTTTGGAAGAAACAACGCACGGTTTTTGGGAAGTAACGGGCTTTAGAGATGAGCCGGCAGCGAGTTTTGGGATGGTTTTCTTGAGTGCAGCGGATTCATTTGGCGTCCGTGTATTGCTTCCTGATTTTATTATTTTCATTGTATGCTCAAGGTAGAGTTTGGGCGGTCTCGGAGAGGACTGTCCATGAGTTTTCTTTTTGATTTTCCTGCTCCACATAGCTGTGATCTATTTATTGATTCTTAAAGGACTAGCATCCTTCCGGAAGTTGGATGGCCATGCGTAGATATTCTAGATGGTGGACATTTGGACATCTCGAAAGATTGGATCAATCTCTTCTTCTTGCTCTTGCAGATCAAGTCGAAGCCTGATTTGCTGATACTGAGGGAGTCGGCTTCTTCCTGCTTCGATCAGTATATATTTATTATCATGTATGCTTGGATCTAGATATTTCAGGCATCATATCTTTGCTAGATCCGTGCATTAGTAGGTTTTTCTATATGCATATTTAAAATTTTAATTATGCAACACATACAAATGTCTAGGATAGGCGTCCGGTGCACGGGTTTTCTTTCAATAAGGAGAGAAGAAAATATAGGACTCCTACTTGCTTACTTCTCTCTTCCTCTGCCTAGATTGCCCATTATCTTTCAGTGATTGCATGAAATAGGGAGGAGGACCATACGAGACATGAGATGCCATATAATTCCTTCCATATTTTTATCTGTAACTAGGACTTAAATGTGGCTGAGATGGCGCACTTGAATATGGTCCTGTGACTGAATCCTAGAATCCTATATGCCTATTGAGATGGTGGCTCTCGGACTTAAATGTGGCTGCTGAGATGGACCACTTGAATATGGTCTTGTGACTGAATCCTAGAATCCTATATGGCTATTGAGATGGTGGCTCTCGGATTTTCATCAGTATCTTGATGACTTTTCAGCTGGCTAACGGTCCTCTCTTCCATCTCGTCTCTCATCAATTTTGATATTAAAACTAAAATATTAGAATAGATTAGGATATGTTTCAATAGATTAGGATATGTTTCATCCACGATGACCCCAACCAGTTCATCCGAAACTTCCGCGGCCTTCCCTATTTCAATCAAATCCCATGCGGCTACCAACCTCTCCGTCCCCTCCGCCCATGAAGCAACCCATCTCTTCCTTCATCTACCACCGCCGACGGAGCCGCAAACTCCATTGACTGTCTTCCCGAGGTCTTCCCAGGTTCTTCCCTCCATTGCCACCTGAGATGGTAGTCATCCACGTTGTCCATCTTCCACCGTCACCAGCCGCTGGAATCAGAGCCCGCGCCCCTGCAACCTCCTCGTCTTCGGCCTCGGCCACGAGCCCCCCCCTCTGGCTCGTCCTCAACCACGGTGCCACACCGTCTTCCTCGACCACAGCGACCTCCATGCCTCCCGCTTCGAAGATGAGCGCCCGGCCTCCCGGGCCTCGAGGTCTATACCGCCGCGTTCCCCAGCCGCGTCGCCGACCTTTGCCCCCTTCTCGCCACCATTCGCCCCGAGGTGGCGAACCCCCGCGGCCGCTGCCGCCCAATCGAGGACCTTCATTTCTCCGATTGCCCCCTCGCGCTCTCTGATCTCCCCGACCACCTCGACCGCCTCGCTAAGGAGTAAGGACGTCGTCCTCGTCGATGGGCACCAGGCTACCACCAGAAGGCGCCCGGAAGGGCCGCGGCCATCTTCACGGTGGTGGTGCTGGCGAGGTCCGTCGGCGGAGAGGGAACGACTAACATGCTGGTCCACGATCACGACAGGGAGGTGGAGAAGGTGTCCAGCGAGGAGTTTCTCTGCCAGGAGAACATGGTAGCCTCCGCCGGGAATCTAACCCACTTCGTCATCCATTGTGGCCCCAATGCCGGTGTTGGAGGCTTCTGCAAGAACCGCACCACCACGCTTGAGCGAGGACTCCGCCCCATCCCCGTTCGCCACCACCGAGCCTGATCCGACCGTTCTCTGCCGCGACGGAAACCCCTAAGGAAGATCTCCCTCCCCCTCCAGCACCGACGCCGCCGCTCCGGCCACTGGAATCCTTCTTGGATTCGCTTCTCCAGTGCACCAGGAAGCGGCGTATCGGACGAGGCCCAGGTCCTTCCCGCCACCACCAGAGGGCGTTTGATCCCATCCGTCCTCTCTAACCTGGAGCACCCGCCACCCCTTCGTCTGCCGCCACATCCTCCTTGCCATCTCCACCGGATTCCTGCCGGGTCTCCCCTTGAAGTCATCTCCTCTGTTCCACATTCCATCGGCCGAAGAGAAGAAGGCGTGCACGATCGGGAAAGTAGTGCCAGCATCCTTTGCCTAACTTCAAGAGAGAACGTGCCAGATCTCCTCCCTGCCCCCTGCAACCGCCGACGACGCCGGACTCCTTCCGACGCACGCCTAGGCCGAGCTTGCCCTCATCGTTCGCTGCCTTCTCCCGATCGGAGCGATCCTTGGATAGTCAAGATGAACACCGTGCCGCCTCATCGTTCGCTGCCTTCTTCCCGTCCGTGCTACCGTCTCCGCCCCAGTGTTGTCGCCGGTGAAGCTCGCTGGGAGTCCCTCCTCTGTTCCGCCCAGCCTCCATCCGAAGGGGAAGATGACCGCACGAATGTGAAAGCGCACCATCGTGAACGCAAATTCCGATCCCTGCTGACTTCAAAGTTGCACGACCCTTAAAACAGCACGCCCCTCAAAGTTATATAATCCTCAAAACTATACGATTTTCAAAGCTACACGATTCTCAAAACTGCATGGTTTTTATAGATATACGAGTTTCAGAGTTACACATATCTCATAGCAGAATCTCTTTTGAGTTGGTTGGATTCGATCCCATCAAAGTTCTCGCTGATCCAAACTCGATAGGATAAGTTATCCCCACTCCAAAAGAATGATGGGACCCAAGAGCCCAGCCACCCCAACAACCACGTGGAGTCCCGGTCATAGCAAGCATTATCCATTCTCTTAGATATCCCAAGATCTTCATGACATCATCCAAGTCCAAAAGAAAGCAAATCAGCGCCCATATAGAAGTTGTGGACCGTCCAAGAGAAGATGGAAGAAACTCATATGGTGTCCAGGCAAACTAGGCAGCATATGGACGCCCTCCCTCTTTTTCTTGATTCATGAGATTTTTTCTTGTCCAACCCTTTATATAAGATAGGTGGCGCCATCCCTTGATCCTCTCCATGTTTCATTCCACATACAAAGAAATAATGTGGCGCCTCCCCTCTTTTCTCTTATTTTCATGTAAGGGCTAAGGTCAATTATAAAAGGAGCACCTTCATGTATGAAAAAATTAGAATAATGATGAAAAAAAATTAGAAGGCAGATTCTTCGTTTCATTCCAAGCATGGTAAGGATGAGAGGCCTACTTATCGCTCCGCAAGGAGAGCACGAGAGGTGCAAACAACTTCCAAGCATGGTAAGGATGAGAGGCCTACTTATCGCTCCGCAAGGAGAGCACGAGAGGTGCAAAACAATCTCTCCATAAGGAGAGCATGAGAGGTGCAATCCCAGGATATGTTGCTTCGTATCATCTCTAGTTATCCTCTTCCTTTGATTCTATCCTTTTTACCACCCTCATGTTCTTTGAAGTTCACCCTAATGGCTCTATGTAGCGAGGTGGGTGGGATGCCCTAGAGATGAGAGATATCTCCATGAGTTTGAGTCCCAAAGTTCATGAGATCCAAACCTATGTCTTCCAACCCCATTTTCCTTCACTACCTTCTTCAAAAAAATAGAAAAATAAAAAAAATCTAGTGGTACCCTAATTCCTGGTGACTTCTCAGCTCGCCAATGATCCTCCCCTTCCTCTTATCCGTCATCAAAAATTTTATTTCAATTTGTTATCATATATACAACATTAAGAGACCAATTATCATGTAAAATATGAAGTAAAATTATCAAGAAAATAAGAGAAAAAAGGGGAATGAATTCTAGATGGGTGTGAGAGGTTCTTTAGGAAGTAAGGATTGAAGGGAGAGACAAAATAAGAGAAAAATAGTAGCAAGAATCTCTTGTTTTATTTTTTCCCTCTTTGATTTAGATCTCTTCATTTTCTTCTTGGATTTCTTGGAAGGCTCAAGAAAATCCAAGAAAAATTATTTTCAGACATCTAGTGGCCTTCATGCTGATCTAGTAGTCTAGGAGGTTGATTGCGTCGAGGCTTCGTGTGGATGATTCATAGAGGTGAACATCTTATGCGGCTACGAAACGATATAGAGAGCCCTTACCATGTGTCATCAACTATGACGATCATCGACCCATGATCAGGTATGAAATTAGATTTCATATTATTTGTAGATTAGATCTACAGCATACATCGGGTAGATGATGCATGATGATTTATTTCTATATTGTTGCATATCATGTTACGATCTTGCTTAAAGTTTATTAAAATTATTATAAATATATATTTTTTATTTAAAATACTTTTAAAATAGATTCACTTCTACTATAAATTTATAAAAAAAATATGCATGAAATCTTATATGATTTCCAACACTATCTTCAATAATCGGATGAGATAGGGGGTATCAATTACTGATCATGTATTGTATATGATCGAACAAATTGAATGCCTCGATGAGCTTAGTTTTCTTTGCATGGCAATTGGACAAGGATGCAATCTTAAAGTCTCTCCCTAAGTCCTACCTCCATTTTCTTAATCATTATAGAATTACTAAGCCTATAGTAAATGTTACAGCCGTGATAGTGACGTGGACAGGCTCGGGTATCGCCGAATGCGAGCAAGCCACGTGTAAGTTTTCCCGCCGGAGTTTGCGCCACGTCCACAAAGCTGGGATCGGAAAGACCGCACCACCCGACGACTGACTGAATCAAACCGCCCTCGCCGAGGTCAAGCTCGGCCCGGAGTTCCTCTACCACCTCATTGGCGCCCGGCCCGGAGGGGTCCGCCCGAGTGAGGTCGGTCGAGGTCGGGCGTCCCCCTGTCGCTTCGCCAGGTGTCCACCCAGGAGGGGTCCACCTGAGCCGAGGTCGGCTGATCCTTCGCCTTTCGCCAGGTGGCCACCCAGAGACGGGCCCACCTCGGCCGAAGCCAGGCGACCTCCCTGCTGCTTCGCCAGGTGTCACCCAGGAGGGGTCCACCTGAGCCGAGGTCGGCTGATCCTTCGCCTTTCGCCAGGTGGCCACCCGGAGACGGGCCCACCTCGCCGAAGCCAGGCGACCTCCCTGCCGCTTCGCCAGGTGTCCACCCAGGAGGGGTCCACCTGAGCCGAGGTCGGCTGATCCTTCGCCTTTCGCCAGGTGGCCACCCGGAGACGGGCCAACCTCGGCCGAAGCCAGTCGACCCCCCCTGCCGCCTCGCCAGGTGTCCACCCAGGAGGGGTCCACCTGGGCCGAGGTCGGTTGGTCTTTCGCCTTTCGCCAGGCGACCTCCTGCCACCTCGCCAGGTGTCCACCCAGGAGGGGTCCACCTGAGCCGAGGTCGGCCGATCCCTTGCCTCTATCCAGTTGGCCCCCGGAGACGGGTCCAACTCAGCCGAGGTCAGACCGCTCGTACGAAGAGGCCCCGGGGAGAGAGAGAGACGGATCCCGAGGCCATCCCGGGCCGTACAGACCCCAGGCGGCGTCCCGTATGGAGGGCGGCGTCACGCGGAACGTCACTCGCATCGGCCCGACAGGTCCCGCAACCGAGAGACCCGATCCTGACGGAACAGGCCCCATAAACGGATGGCGTCCACGCTTGGGGAAGGGAGCGCTCTCACGGAGCCCGAGGCCTGGCGACCGGCCGCTCTGCCAGTGCCGCCCTCCCTTTTTCTCTTCTGTCTTTGCCTTTTCCCTGCTGGGCCCGGCGGACGAGGTCGGAAAGCCGCCTGGCCTCCTTCACCAAAAAGGGAAAAGGGAGGAAAACAGGGGGGGGGGAGTTTCCGAGGAGGAAAAGGACAAGCGCACGACGGAGGAAGATAAAGAGGGAAGAATCTGGGGACTAGGAGGTAAGCCATTAGCCTGGACAAGGAGGAAGCACCGGCACAAGGCCTTGCTCCGAGAGAAAACCAAGATCCCAAGAGGGGGACACTGGGCGCGATCTCGGCAAGCAGGCCCAGTCGAGATTCCTGTCCCCAGGGCATTTCCTTCAACCAACTAGCTCTCTGAATCTAGGACCCTCTCGAGGGCCCGGGTGGGAGAGTCTGTTCCTTCTCGTCGTCTACTGACTTGACCGTCGGAGTTCCTCGCCGGGTCCCCGGCCAGGGTCTTCTAACCCCTTTGTGCAGGTTCTCCGCAGGGAAGGGAGGCTCCCTCGCCAAGCGGTCGGGAAGGATCGGCTGATCCGTGGCACGGGCGCGGCGACGAGAGCGGCAACAGATTGGCGCGCCAGGTAGGGGGTCAGGACACTAACCCTAGTTGGAACCCAGCTTTCTGCAGGTGTCACGCTCTCCAGCAATGGTGGTCACTCATGGTCGCGAGGCGTCCACCAGCCGTGTGGGGGAATCCCACTCCCCTCCAGGGGGCCACACCCCCGAAAGGGAGCTCCCGGCTCCCCCTCCTCTTCCACAGCAGCCTGCCCCGGTGGATGATCCCTCACGGCCATCGTCCAGCAGCTGCAGACCTTGACCTCAGCGGTCCGACAGCTCCAGCATCAGCAACGGTCCCTGGCCACTCAGCCTCAGCCAGGGACTCCCGCGGCCCGAGCCGCGGGGCAGCGTGGGAGCCTGCGCTCCATCCAGGGCAGGCCATCCCATCCGAGGGCCATCTCCAACCCTCGGGGGAGCCACCAAGCTCCCGCGAAGAGAAACTATTCCGGTTCGGAGGATCACGAGAGTCGATCCCCGGCCGATGGACCGAAACGGCGCATCGCAGCAAGCGGCGCCGAGGCCAAACCTCGCGCCGAGACCGATCGGCGCCCCCTTCACCTGCAGTCTCGGTGGAAGACTCCACCGACGAAGCCATCAGGCGCTAGGCTGAGAGGCGCCTAGAAGAGCACGAGCGCAGTTGGCGGAGTTCGCCCGACGGTTCGCCGACCTGCAGAACTCGTCGGCTGACCCGGCGGGCTACGACTCCCGCCCCCCTTTCTCTGAAGAAATCCAGGCGGAACCGATCCCGAAACGGTTCCGCATGCCGCAGGTGGACCCCTACGACGGGACCACCGACCCCCTGGACCATTTGGAGAGCTATAAAGCTCTCATGAGGGTCCAGGGTGCCACCGATGCCCTCCTGTGCATCGCCTTCCCAGCGACCCTTCGGAAGGCCGCTCAGTCTGGTTCACCCGTCTCGAGCCGGATCCTTTGCTCCTTCCAGCAGTTGGAAGGAAAGTTCATGGCGCACTTCGACGCCTGTCGAAAGGTGCCAAGAGAGGTGGACAGCCTCTTCTCCATCCGCCAGCAGGACCAGGAGCTGCTCCGGGACTACATCACCCGGTTCAAGACCGCAGCACTGGAGATCTACAGCTTGGACGAGCCCGTCGCCATGCTGGCCTTGAAGCGCGACTCAAGACATCCCGCCTAACCTATTCCCGGACAAGAAGCCGCCCAGGACGTATTCCGAGCTCCTCCTCCGCACCCACAAGTACATCCGAGCGGAGGAGGCCGACCGCACCCGTCGAGAGCTGGACGGGAAGACTCCAAAGAAGCCGCTCCCGAGGGACATCCCGGGAGCTCGGAGGCCCGGGCCATCTGCCGAGCCACGCCCAAATCCAAAGCCGAGAGGCGAAGCCACTCCAGAGCGGAGGTACACCCCTCTCCTCGCACCTCGAATGAAGATCCTCATGAAATCGAGGACGAGCGCTACCTCCGCCGACCTCCTCCTCAGAACCCGAGAGCCGCCCGAGACAAATCGAAGTACTGCCAGTTCCATCGCGAACACGGGCATGACACGGAGGAGTGTCGCCATTTGAAGCGGGAAATTGAGGAGCTGATCAGCAGGGGTTACCTCAGGAAGTTCGTTAAAAATGAGGCCCCCTCTGAAGGACAGCCGCTCGCGGCCTTACCGCCTGTCCCCGCGATCGACAACCGCCCAACGGAGAAGCCCGTGGGCATGATTTCACGCGGGTCCGGCCGGGCAATGAAGAGAGCCCGGGAAGTTCCGGAGAATGTAATCCCCCCCAAGGGAGGGGAAATTAATGACAATGTAAACAACAATGCCGTGGTGGTCGAGATGACCATCGCGAAGCATCCTGTACATCGAATCATGGTGGATAGTGGAAGCTCGGCCGACGTACTTTTTTATGATGCTTTCTCTCGAATGAACTTATCTCCCGATCGGCTGAAACCAGTACACATCCCACTGGTAGTTTTACGGGAGACTCCGTTGGGGTCGAAGGAGAGATCACTCTCCCGGTCACCGCCGGATCCCCGCCCGGCAGGCGACCGTTATGATAACATTCACTGTCGTCAAGCTCCCTTCGCCTTACAACGCCATTCTCGGCATCCCGGGCTCAACCAGCTGGACGCCACCATCTCCACGAGGAGGCTGTTGGTACAGTTCCCCACACCTTCCGGGCTCGGAGAAATGAGGGGACGATCCAACCGGTCCCGCTCTGCCTCCAGACAGTCCCTGGCACCAGGAGCGCAGAGCTCGCCCACGATATCGAAGATCTCGATCTGAGAGAGAAGGAACCCAGGGAGGGCCCGTAGAGCGCCTGCTAACTTTTCCCTCGGTTTCGGACCCCGTGAAGACGGTGCAAGTCGGGCCCCAGCTCCCCGAGAAGAGCGAACCCGCCTGCTGGAGTTCCTCCGTGCCAACGCTGACGTGTTCGCCTGGTCAGCGCCGACATGCCGGCATCCCGCCCGAGATCATCAAGCACAGCCTGAACGTGGACCCAAGTTGCCGCCCGGTCCGCCAGAAGAAGAGAAGCTTCGCCATGGAGAGGCAGAAGGCGATCAACGAGGAGGTAGAAAAGCTCCTCGCCGCCGGTTTTGTCCGAGAAGTCCAATACCCCAACTGGCTAGCAAACGTGGTCATGGTAAAGAAGAGTAGTGGTAAGTGGAGGATCTGTGTGGATTACACCGACCTCAATCGAGCCTGCCGAAGGATAGCTTCCCTCTGCCGAAGATCGACCAGCTGGTCAACACCACCTCGGGGCATCGCCTCCTGTCATTCATGGATGCCTTCTCCGGATACAACCAGATCCGGATGAACCCGGAGGACGAAGAGCGCACTGCCTTCATAACTGACCGCGGGACTTTCTGCTACAGGATGATGCCCTTCGGCCTCAAAAATGCGGGGGCGACGTACCAACGACTGGTCAATAAGTCTTCAAAGATCAGATAGGCCGCAACATGTAGTATACGTGGACGATATGCTGGTGATGAGCAAACTTGATTCGGACCACGTGGCTGACCTGACGGAGACATTCGGCAACCTCCGGCGCCATCAGATGAAGCTGAACCCGGCGAAGTGCGCCTTCGGCGTCTCCGCCGGGAAGTTCCTAGGGTTTATGGTGACCCAAAGAGGAATCGAGGCCAACCCGGAGAAGGTCCAGGCCATCCTGGACATGGAGCAACCCGCCTCCAAGAAGCAGGTGCAGCAACTGACCGGCCGAGTTGCGGCCCTTAGCCTTTTATTTCCAGGTCGGCGGACCGCTGCCGTCCCTTCTTCAAGGTGCTGAGGAAGATGAATGGCTTTGCTTGGACCGAGGAGTGCCAGCAGGCCTTCGAGGAGCTGAAGAAGATGCTCGCGTCGCCACCTTTGCTGTCCAGGCCCGAGGAGGGAGAGGAGCTAACCCTCTACCTGGCGGTTACCCCGGAGGCCGTCAGCTCTGTCTTGGTCCGAACCGCGACCAGGGGCTCCAGTGCCCGGTGTACTATACCAGTAAACTCCTCCGAGATGCGGAGCTCAGATATTCCCAGCCCGAGAAACTCGTTTTTTGCGCTAATAGTGTCTGCCCAGCGTCTCAGGCCCTATTTCCAAGCGCACCCCATCGCCGTCTTGACGGACCAACCGCTGAAAGCGGTGCTCAGCCGACCCGACACCTCGGGACGATTGGCCAAGTGGGCACTGAAACTCAGCGAGTTTGACATTACATATCGACCGAGGTCGGCCATGAAGGCGCAGGTGCTGGCCGATTTCTTGGTCGAGTGCGCAGGCTTGGGCAAGGAGCCCGAGGAGGGCCCCCGGCCCGGCCGATGGAGGTCGGCACCGACGAGCCCGGAGCGGACGCCTGGATCCTCCATGTAGACGGAGCCTCGAACTCCGGCGGAAGCGGAGCTGGGCTCATCCTTGCCAACGGCGACGGGGTTGTCGCTGAGTGCGCACTCCGGTTCCAATTCCCCGCGACAAATAACCAGGCGAAGTATGAGGCGCTTCTCGCCGGATTGAGGGTCTCCCGCGAGCTGGGCATGACCAACCTCAGAGATTTCACTGACTCCCAGCTCGTGGCGGGGCAGGTGTTTGGGGAGTACGTCGCACACGACCCCCAGATGGCGAAGTATTTGGAGCTCGTCAAAGCGGGCGCGTCCAAGTTCCGGCGCTTCAACATCTTCCATATCCCCCACGGGGAGAACGCCCGCGCGGATGCCCTCTCTAGGCTGGCGACCCTGCCGGACACGATGCTGGGATGCGCTCATGTGGAGCGGCTTGAGGTCCCAAGCCTCGAAGCACCGATGGAGGTCCATCAGGTCAGCCAGGAGCCCGGCTGGATGGACAAGTACGCTGCGTACATCACCAGCGGCACCCTACCGAGGACCGAGAGGCGGCTCGCCTCATCAGGAAGAAGGCCATGCGGTTCGTCCTGATGGACGGGCAGCTGTATCGAAGATCCTACTCTTATCCTCTCCTGAAGTGCATCGGACCCACAGAAGCCAAGCTTGTGCTCCAGGAGATTCACGAAGGCATCTGCGGGAACCACATAGGGGGCAGGGCATTGGCATACAAGGCCCTCCGTCAAGGCTACTTCTGGGAGACGATGAAGGAAGATGCCGCCGACTTCGTGAAGAAGTGCGACCGGTGCCAGCGTCACGCCATGGTGCAGCGGCAACCCTCCAACCCAATCTCTCAGCTCTCAGCCCCCTGGCCATTCGCCCAGTAGGGATGGACCTCCTGGGCCCATTCCCACCGGCGTCCGGTCAGCGGAAGTTCTTGATAGTGGCTATCGACTACTTCACGAAGTGGGTCGAGGCTGAGCCCTTGGCAAGAATCACCGAAGCAAACATCGCCAAGTTCTTTTGGAAGTCCATCGTCTGTCGCTTCGGCCTCCCCCACACCGTGGTCACCGACAACGGACGCTAGTTCGACTGTCGGGAGTTCGAAGATTTCTGCAGTGACCTCGGCATCAAGCATCGCTTCACCTCGGTGGCGCACCCTCAGACCAACGGGGAAGCCGAAGTCACGAACAGGACCATTCTTTAGGGCCTCCGCACGCGGCTAGACCAAGCCAAGGGTAGATGGACCGATGAGCTTCCCAGCGTCCTTTAGGCATACCACACTACCCCATGGATGGCTACCGACGAAACTCCATTCAACCTCGTCTTCGGAGCCGAGGCAGTCATCCCGATCGAGCTCAGCCTACCCACACTGCGCGTGGAGCAATACGACGAAACAGAAAACCCGGCCAGGATGATGCTCAACCTAGACCTTCTCGAGGAAACGAGGGACAAGGCCCGAATCCGAATGGCGGCATACCAGCAACGTGTAGCCAGATATTACAACTCCCGAGTGCGGCCGAAGGTTTTTCGTCACGGGGACTTGGTCCTCCGACGCGCAGAAGCCTCCCCCAGCCCGGGAATGCGGCAAGATTTCACCCAACTGGGAAGGCCCATATCGGGTGGCGGAAGCCCTCCCTCATGGAGCATATTACTTGGAAGAATTGGGAGGCGCCAGGTTCCCCCGGACATGGAACTCCTCGAACCTGAGAATGTACTACCAGTGATGTAAGGCTCCCACTTTCTGTAACAAAGCTTCCCCACTTCAAACACTCCCTCCAAACTTCGAAGAAGGCCGGCGGCATTGAGCTCAGTCCGGAAGATCCTGGGCTTCGGCCTGGAAGGTGGCGCCGAACCCAGTTCGCCCACGCAAGCCCGGAGCACAGCTCAGCAAGCCACGCAAGGTTTGAGAAAGCCTGCGGCATTGAGCTCAGTCCGGAAGATCCTGGGCTTCGGCCTGGAAGGTGGCGCCGAACCCAGTTCGCCCACGCAAGCCCGGAGCACAGCTCAGCAAGCCGCGCAAGGTTTGAGAAAGCCTGCGGCATTGAGCTCAGTCCGGAAGATCCTGGGCTTCGGCCTGAAGGTGGCGCCGAACCCAGTTCGCCCACGCGAGCCCGGAGCACAGCTCAGCAAGCCGTGCAAGGTTTGAGAAAGCCTGCGACATTGAGCTCAATCCGGAAGATCCTGGGCTTTGGCCTGGAAGGTGGCGCCGAACCCAGTTCGCCCATGCAAGCCCGGAGCACAGCTCAGCAAGCCGCGCAAGGTTTGAGAAAGCCTGCGGCATTGAGCTCAGTCTAGAAGATCCTGGGCTTCGGCCTGGAAGGTGGCGCCGAACCCAGTTCGCCCACGCGAGCCCGGGGCACAGCTCAGTGAGCCACGCAAGGCTTGAGAAAGCCTGCGGCACCAAGCTTAGTCCGGAGATCCCGAGTTTCGGCCTGGAAGATGGTGCAGAAACCGTGTTGTTCACCCAAGCATGAAGGCAACCCGAAATCGCACCTGCTTAAGGCTTGCCTTGCTGCGACATGACTCAGCGGGCCCCATCTTTCGATTTGAGCAATGGAAGGACCAGGCCTGCAGTATTTTCAGGTGTTCCAGACCGACATCTCAGAAATAAAAAGAGAAAGTAAGACGAAACGACGAACAAGGTTTCGGTAAAGCTTGGATCTTCATTAATATAAGTAGTCGCTACAAGCTGGGAGCCCCGACGGGCCGGGACTCCCCAAAGAACAAAAACTACAGAGATAAACAAAAACACAGCGCGGGTCACTGGGTGCGGGTTCGGAGCCATCTGCCGGAGGCGCGGGCGCTGCTTCTTCTACTTCTACAGTGGCCGGCTCCTGGGGCTATTCCGGGGCCGTGCATCGCTGGTCGACGGTGCCGCAGGCGTCGCTCTGGCCGCGCCGGGAACCCTGCTCTCGCCCCTTTGCTTTCGGCCGCCGACGATGACCCCGCTCAGGTCCAGGTGGGGAAGAAGGCCCCCCCCTCTCCCGGCACATCCGAACCCCTTCAGGAAGGAGTCCACGGCCTCCTCCCGGACCTCCGACGTGAACTCGTCGGAGGCCCGGAACTTGGGGACGGCTTCTTCTTGCGCTTCCCGCTTGGCCGCCTCCAGGAGCCCGTTGACGTAGGCGCTCCGCTCCTTCGCCGCGGCCACCTCTCGTTGGGCCTCCTCCAGCTGGCGCTCCACCCAGTTGGAGTGGGCCTGCAGGTGGGCCTTCTCCGCCGCCTCCTCCTCGGTGCGGCGCTGGTTGGAGGCCCGCTCCTCCGACAAGGAGGCCTCCAGCTCCTTGTTCCGCTCCTCGGAACGCGCCAGGTCGGACTGGAGGGCTTGCTTCTTGGCCCGCAGCTCGGCCCCCCTCTCCATCAGATCCTTCACGTCGGCCGCGAGCTTGCCGAGCTTCAGCTCCCGATCGGAGTCCCTCTTGGCATTCCTTATGAGGTAATTCCTCAGTAGGAGGATGTCGTTCCCGATCTGCAATACAAAAGCAACGCCTGTCAGAGCAGAGGCAGAAAAGCCTCGAGGTTGAAACAAGAAAAAAAGAGGAAGCTCGGACTTACCGTGAAAAGCTGCGGAAGGATGCCGAGCAGTGCGTCCGCATAGTCCCCGGCCTCCCCGAGCTCGGCGATCCCGAGCGTGGAGCGTACTCCATCATCTTCTCCGCCAGCCCCCTGTCGAGGATGACCGAGTCCCGGTGGGAGATCACCGTGCCAGACCCTTCGGGTCGGCCCCTGCGGTGGCTGCTCTCCCTGCAGCCGAAGCCGAAGTCGAAGCTGCAACGAAGCGTCGGGTCGCCACAGGTGGTGCCGTCGGGCTGGCAGCAAGGATGGGCCCGCGACGGGCAGAGCGGCGGGCGCTGGAGCTCTCTCTCTGCGCCCACCAGGTCGCGTGGCCGAGGTACCAGGAACCCCGCCCTGAGGTGGCCTGGGCGGAGAAATGGCAGCAGCTGGGGGGCACGGTCGCCGCCACGACCTCCCGGCTCGACTCCGTACGAGCCCTCTTCGCTGCGGGCTCGTCCACCTCCACGACGTCCCGCTGGGCCGCCCCCTCCAGGAGGTTCTCCAAAGAAACTTCATCCCTACGAAATGAAAAAGACAGAAGGTCAGACGGTTCGATCTTGAAAGAAAGAGGGGGGGCAGAAATTAATGCGGGGCCGAATCTCACCAGTCTCACGGATGGGACTGATGCCGGCCTCAAAAGATTCTGCTCAGAGAGCAGAACCTCGAGCACCGGGACCACGTCACTCAGGAGCTAGGTGTACGACTCCTGGTCCGCAGGCTCAACCCGGGAATTCCGGTTCGGCGACCGGTCCGGCTCACTCCAGGCCCAGTCGACGTCGTCGACCGAGGCGAAGAAAAACTGGCTCTTCCATCCCTTGACCGAGGAAGGGAGGTCGAACCGGAGACACCTAGGCCGGGGCGAAATGTACCACCAGCCATCATCGGTGGAACACTTCTTCAGGGTGAACAGGGCCCTGAAGAGAGAAAACGGCAACGAACCCATGAAAATGGCAAAATGGCAGAAAACATGAAGGAGAAGATGACCGGATGGCATTGGGAGCCAGCTGAGCCGGGATGAGCCGGAAGTGGCTGAGGAAGGAAAGAAAGAAAGGGTGCAGAGGAAAACGAAGACCCCCGAGGAGGAAGTCTTCGTAGAAAGCAATGCGGCCGGGGCCACTCATGGTGACGCGCTCCCCGGACCGTGGGACAAACAGACGAACAGACCCTGGGATGCCATAGGCATCCCGGAGCAGAGAAAGGTTGCCTTCGGTCATGGTAGAAGCATGACGGAGGGACCGGCGGGAAGAGATGGCGGAGCAGGAAGAGAAGGCAAGGCAGGAAGAGAGCGGAGGGGCATGGCAGCAGGCGCAACCGGAGGGGACCGAATCCCCCTGGGGATGCCAATAGTGACACCCCCGAGTTGCAAACGCCGGCGGACCTCCTCTGGAATTACCTCCTCATCCGAGGAGGAAGAAGATGGAGTCCTCGGCCGGGATGGACCGGCCTCGTCCGGATTGGAAGAGACATGGCGACGACGCGCCATGGAAAAGGAAAGGACAAAGAAATCGGATAGAAAATGCGAAAGAAGGAGGGGGGCCAAAGAAGGAGAAGGAGGCACTCACCGAAAATGCACAGACGAGCGCAAGCAGCAGAAGTTGTTAGCCTGCAGCGAACCGCCCACGAAGCAAGGGAAAAGGCCTCGTTCTGGAAAGTCCCCTCCCTTTCAAACTCAGCCGACAGCAGCCGTACCCATCATTTCGCCTCCGACCACTGGATGGTCGCCACGTGGGCGCACGCCCGACACCGACGCCTCGTTAGCAGAGTATCGGCCTCTGCCTCGAAGCGACGCATTGATTATGGGCAAGTGGACGACGCGTGGCGGCCCCCCATAGGTCTTCAGTCGCATCGAGCCACGACGAGCGAGGATCGTGGCAATTATAATGCAAGATCTCCGCCTCCTCACGTCATGTCCGCATTTAATCCCGACATTCCTTTCTACGATGTCCCGACGGAACGGCGGGCTGGGGGGCAACTGTTACAGCCGTGACAGTGACATGGACAGGCTTGGGTATCGCCGAATGCGAGCAAGCCACGTGTAAGTTTCCCCGCCGGAGTTTGCGCCACGTCCACAAAGCTGGGATCGGAAAGACCGCACCACCCGACGACTGACTGAATCAAACCGCCCTCGCCGAGGTCAAGCTCGCCCGGAGTTCCTCTACCACCTCATTGGCGCCGGGCCCGGAGGGGTCCGCCCGAGTGAGGTCGGTCGAGGTCGGGCGTCCCCCTGTCGCTTCGCCAGGTGTCCACCCAGGAGGGTCCACCTGAGCCGAGGTCGGCTGATCCTTCGCCTTTCGCCAGGTGGCCACCCGGAGACGGGCCCACCTCGGCCGAAGCCAGGTGACCTCCCTGCCGCTTCGCCAGGTGTCCACCCAGGAGGGGTCCACCTGAGCCGAGGTCGGCGCTGATCCTTCGCCTTTCGCCAGGTGGCCACCCGGAGACGGGCCCACCTCGGCCGAAGCCAGGCGACCTCCCTGCCGCTTCGCCAGGTGTCCACCCAGGAGGGGTCCACCTGAGCCGAGGTCGGCTGATCCTTCGCCTTTCGCCAGGTGGCCACCCAGACGGCCCACCTCTGCCGAAGCCAGTCGACCCCCCCTGCCGCCTCGCCAGGTGTCCACCCAAGAGGGGTCCACCTGGGCCGAGGTCGGCTGGTCTTTCGCCTTTCGCCAGGCGACCTCCTGCCACCTCGCCAGGTGTCCACCCAGGAGGGGTCCACCTGAGCCGAGGTCGGCCGATCCCTTGCCTCTATCCAGTTGGCCCCCGGAGACGGTCCAACTCAGCCGAGGTCAGACCGCTCGTACGAAGAGGCCCTCGGGGAGAGAGAGAGACGGATCCCGAGGCCATCCCTCGGGCCGTACAGACCACAGGCGGTGTCCCGTACGGAGGGCGGCGGCACGCGGAACGTCACTTGCATCGGCCCGACAGGTCCCGCAGCCGAGAGACCCGATCCTGACGGAACAGGCCCCATAAACGGATGGCATCCATGCTTGGGGAAGGGAGCGCTCTCACGGAGCCCGAGGCCTGGCGACCGGCCGCTCTGCCAGTGCCGCCCTCCCTCTTTTTCTCTCTGTCTTTGCCTTTTCCCTGCTGGGCCGACGGACGACGGTCGGAAAGCCGCCTGGCCTCCTTCACCAAAAAGGGAAAAGGGAGGAAACAGGGGAGGGGAGTTTCCGAGGAGGAAAAGGACAAGCGCACGACGAGGGAGATAAAGAGGGAAGAATCTGGGGACTAGGAGGTAAGCCAATTAGCCTGGGGACAAGGAGGAAGCACCGGCACAAGGCCTTGCTCCGAGAGAAAAACCAGAGATCCTAAGAGGGGGACACGGGCGCGAGCTCGGCAAGCAGGCCCAGTCGAGATTCCGGTCCCCATGGCATTTCCTTCACCAACTAACTCTCTGAATCTGGACCCTCTCGAGGGCCCGGTGGGAGAGTCTGTTCCTTCTCGTCGTCTACTGACTTGACCGTCGGAGTTCCCTCGCCGGGATCCCCGGCCAGGGTCTTCTAACCCCTTTGTTGCAGGTTCTCCACAGGGAAGGGAGGCTCCCTCGCCAGGCGATCGGGAAGGATCGGCTGATCCGTGGCACGGGCGCGGCGACGAGAGCGGCAACAGTAAACTATCATGATTTGCTTGGCTTACTATAGACTTTCAAGAAGGACAATCAGCTCCACAAGGAGCTAGTTCATGTGATAAGTAGGTCTTCCACTGGGTGTTGATCCTTTAAGAAGGGTAACAAAAAGGTGTAAAAGTCTCATGATGTTAAGTCAAATTAGACCAAGAAGTCCAAAGTAGACCAAGTCAGGTAGAATGATTCTTTTATAAGAAGATTGGTCATTGGAAGAGGAACTATTGTAAATATCTTGCTTCTCTTGACCTTGACAGGCCTTGAAAGAGAACAAGCAAGCAGTCGCTATTCAAGATATTTATATGATAACTCCTTGTAATTTTTCTATTTATGATACCTACCTGGGTATTGGATATAGGGAATCCTATTAATATTTGTAATTCATTGCAAGGACTTCAAGTTAGCAGGGAGTATAAAAATAGCAAGTGATTCATGAATGTTGGAGATGGAAGTCTATTCTAGTTCTAGCTTTAGGAGTAGTTCAGCTAATTTTTTATTCAAAAGTTGTTTTAAAAGAGTGTCATTATTGTCCTGGTTTTTATTGAATGTAATTTTTGTGGCCTTTTGACCAAACAAGGATCTGAATTTTCAATAAAAGATAATGTTTGTGATGTCATTTTGAATGGTATTGCAATAATGCTCGGACAATGAAGTTTGGCATTTATTATTTATCATAGTTTTTTATATAATATACATATCTAATAAGTGCCCTAGACTAGATTATGTTATTGATGCCTATCTTTGTCATTGCAAGCTCTATCATATAAACAAGATAGGATAAACAGGTTAACCAAAAAGGAATCCTTAACATTGATGATTGTGAATCATTGTTGACCTATGAGTCTTGCCTTCTTGGAAAAATGACAAAATCACCCTTTACAGGAAAGGGTGAACAGGCCAGTGACGTTCTGAGTTTAGTACATAGCAATGTATGTAGACCCATGAACACAAGTACCAGAGGTGGGTATTATTATTTCATTACCTTTACTGATGACCTATCTAGGTATGAGTATGTCTATCTTATGAAACATAAGTCTGAGTCTTTTGAAATGTTCAAAAGATATTGTTATGAAGTAGAAAAGCAAATTGAGAAAAGTATTAAAACTCTTCGAATATATTAGAAGGAGATTTCCTCTTCAGTGATTTTTTGACATATCTAGAAAAGAATGGGATTCTCTTTCAATGGACTCCTCTTGGAACATCACTATATCATGGGATGTTTGAAAGGAGAAATCAAACTTTGTTAGATATGGTTCGATCCATATTGGGCTTTACAAATCTACCTATCTTTTTTTGGGATATGCTTTGGATACTTCCTGCTATTTGCTTAACAAGGTTCCAAGCAAGCCTATTAATAAAATACAACATAAGATATGGATAGGGTATAGGCTATTACTCTCTTACCTTAGGTTTGGAGATGTTTGGCTGATGTCAAATGTTTAAAGATAGATAAACTTGGATTAGGTTTGATAAGTATATCTTTATAGGGTACCCAAAACAAACTAGAGATTATTATTTCTACCACATCAACCGGATATATACTACAATTTCTTGATCTGGGATGGTGATTCTGTTGAACTAGATAAAAATAATGAGGATCTAATCACCTATATGGATGCTATGAAAAGAGCTAACTCTAAGGAATGGCTTAAAGCCATGAAAAATGCAAGATGGGATCCATGAAAATTTATGATGTATAGATACTTGTTGATTTATCTGAAGGGATTAAATCCATTGGATAAAAATAGATTTTCAAAAGGAAAAGGGGTGTAGAGGGAAGGTGGAAATCTATAAAACTCATTTGGTTGCCAAGAGATATCATCAACATTATGGTATAGACTATGTTGCGGCGTTAACTCCTGGACCGGGGACCAGGGGCGGCTGGATGTGCTGGAGCGCTCTTCTCCCGGATGAACCTGCAACAAAGTCTCAAGGGCGCCGGTGGTGTTCCGGCGAGGGACCGTCCGATGCTTAAGTTAGCAGGAGGTTAAAGGTAACAGAATAGAGGAATCAAGGGATCAACAAGACATGGAGAGGGAAGAGTTCTTCTACCTACAAACGAGGCCCCCTGAGTACCTTATATAGGTGCGGAACAGTCCAAAATCCATTAGGAGAGAGGCTGAGAAAGACCGATCTGCCCCTAGGAGAATCTGGAGAGTGGCCACGTGGCGCGCAGATACGGTGGCATCATGGAAGTAGTGGAGCAGGGCTGTTGGGATAGCAGGATCCCGCAGTAACAGAAAGTTGCTTCTAAAATTCCCTGGATGCTATGGCTCGCCTGTCGGACGTCGGCTGTGGGAAAGCCGGTCAGTCGGACTAAAGGCCAAACCTCCGAAGGAGAGCGGTGGGCCGGACCCCAGTAGGAGAGGGTTGTTCGAACCTCAGCTCTGGTGGGTCGGACCTCTGAAGGAGAGCGATGGGCCGGACCTCAGCAGGAGAGGGTCGTTCGGACCTCAGCTCCAGTAGGTCGGACCGCTGAAGGAGAACGATGGGCCAGACCTTAGCAGGAGAGGGTCGTTCGGACCTCAGCTCCAGTAGGTCAGACCGCTGAAGGAGAACGACGGGCCGGACCCCAGCAGGAGAGGGTCGTTCGGACCTCAGCTTTAATGGGTCGGATCGCTGAAGGAGTAACAGTCGGAGCTCTGAAGGGGTGGCCCGGTCGGACCGCAAGAATGGGTTGGTTCCGGTTGAGAGTGAGTTATCAGGGTACAACACTGTCCCCTTTGCCCTTGTGCTTCGAGCGAGCCTGTAGGCTCGAAGGGCGAGGGCATTAAATGGCAATAAATGCCTCAATCTTTTAGATGATGGCGAATCCGATCCGGCGTGCTGCGGTCGGCCACCTTCTGCTCCGATTTTTGCTCTGGGATAGGTGTTAGTGTCTGATTGATGAAGACAAGGGGAGCAGTCATTGATGGTACGGTGCAGGCAGCTGTCCGTTTGGATTCTTGACATGACATGGGGCACGTGGCTCCAGAGCAGTGGGGCACTTCTTAGAGTGGTCCATCCATCGTTTCTTCGACTATCATGCGGATCGCGGCCGGATATGATCCGGCATGTCCCCTTGGATTCCTGTCCAACTCAAAAACTGAGGCGCTAGCCGTCGGATCTCGGCATGTGGGGGGATGCATTGGGAAGCCGCCCCCGGATGCCTATAAAAGGAGGGACGCAGTGCCCAGAAGGAACCTTTCACTGTGCTTAAGCCCGAAGAGAAGGCAGCCTCCTCCCTCCTTGCGCTACTTTAGCCTCTCTTAGAGAACAGGGGACCAGGTAGTCCGGCTTCCTTCCCTCCCCCGTCTTCCTCCCTTTCTGCAACCCATTTTAGAATGGCCTCTAGGAGTTGGGGGTGATGAGGGACAGATAAGTAGGACCGTTGGTGAGCCTAGAAGTCACCTAAATTAGGGTACTATTTTTTTTGGTATTTTTTTTTCTCTAGGGATGGTGAAGGAATAATGGGAATGTAGGATAGGGATCTGGATCTCATGGACTTGGGGACTCACCCTAATGAAGAGACCTCTTACCTCTAGGGCATTACACCCTCCTCGATACTTGGAGGTGCTAGGATGGATCTCAAAGGCCACGAGGGGATAGAGAAGATGAATGGGAAGGGGGATAACTGGGCATGATCTCACATCATGTCCTGGGGTTGGGCCTCACACCCCCTCCTTATGAAGTGAAATAATAAAACCACTCTTTTCTAAACTCATTTTCATTCCCAAAACTTAACTAAACTATTTTTACAAAGGACTGAGGGTGGTATTTAGAGACCTGTTCAACCCTCATTTAAATTTGAATACAAGATAAAAAGATAGGAATGATTCAAATTCAAATACAAGATAGGATAAGATAAGCCTATCCATATCTAAATCCTAACCAACCAAATCCTAATTTTCAAATCTCAAATAAAAGATAAATCCTAAATTTATTCCGGATATGTTCCGAGATTCGCACGGCTCCAAGATTCGTGCTTGCTTAGGATTCATGCTTGCTTCGAGATTCGTGCTGGTGAGGTCCCCATCAGGGGTTCGGCTCGAGGTAATAGGAAACCCGGTCCTTTCGATATCCCTTCGGCCATGACCCAAGAGAGGGTCGAAATCCTTAGGATGTATATAACATTCCTTCCACTTACACCTGACCGTCCCTAGCCGTGAGGGTAGAGCTGAACGGGCTTTGAACTTAGAGCTCTTCCGTGTACGAAGACCACCTGAAAGCCGGTCTTCGTTTTCCAATCCATAGCTTCTTTGTTCAGATTTTCACACCTATAGAGTCACCCCGCCTAGTTGACCCCGAATAGCATTCGGGTTCTCTACGGCTTTATGGTTCTATGTCGGGGAGGTCAACATCAAGCTGAGGGTATCTTTATTCTCCCATTTTTTTTTATTAAAATAGGACTTCCGGAATCAGGAGTGGTGGTGCTCAGTCCACGCCCAGCCGGAAGATACTAGGGGGGCTTCCATCCGCCATTCATGGATGGAAGTCCCGATACTTCTTTATAGATAGCCTGAAGCCGTGGGGATTTGAGGCAGCCTGGAGGGAGCGAGGCCGGATGCTCTGAATGGAAGGAAAGTCTCAAGGGTCAACGAGGTTGACTTCCATAAATTGGATGATGAGGATCCAAAGTTTGTTGGCTTTATGCTTCACGAGGGGAGTCTTCACTAGGGCGGACTCAGCCGGCACCCGATGTTAGGTAGGACGAGTTGTGGAGAGAGATCGGCTTTTTAATCCTCTATTGGCTTGGCAATCGCATCTTACTTTAACTTTGTTTGTTGACAGGCGGGAAGATGAAGCCGGATCGGACGGTCCTTTCGGCACGGTCTGCATAGCAGAGGGCTATTCGGATTGCGGAGCCGACCCCACAGGAGCTGAAGAACCGGGCGGCATAACCGGCATCTGAGAGCCGAAGAAATGATGAACGACAGAGCCGTCCCCCATGGTGGTATCAGTCGAGTCAGGGGATGACATGCCTCTGATCGAATGCCGAAGGGTGATCGCATCCGAGTGATCCTCTTCGATCGGACAACCGGTCACCCCGATAGAAGAGAGCCTTATGATGCCGACCGGGGTGGACACGGCTCCTTCATCCCTGCCATTGGAGCCGATTGCAGCGACCCCCCCGACGATCTGGGGACACCCTACAGGGGAGGGGGCGGCGGTCGTTGAGGAGAGGGCCGGCGGTGCCCACTATGAGGAGGAGCGCCAAAAGTAGCACGTTGCTGAGGAAGCTAAGGAGTTGCTTCAGAGGGCCGCCCTCGACAATGATGGGCGATCGGTGAACGAGGCAACCAGGAGTTCTCTCTGCCATCTTCTGGGGGTACGTAAAGCTTTTTATTTCTTCACCTTGAATTCATGGGTGACGGCTTTCTGACTGTGCATTTTTGCTGGCAGCTCGTCAAAGACAACTTGCTGATGGACGAGGGCTTGGGCGAGCTGCTCTATCTAAAGGAGCAGTTGACCCAGAGGGCCGAAGCAGCAGAGTTGGCAAGGGACACCGCCTGGGAGGCGCTGACGGCTTCCAGAGAAGAGGTGCTCGGCTTGAGGGCCATAGCGGCAGAAGTGGTCCACTCTGCGGGCCAAGTCGGAGGCCAGAAAAAGCAGCCGGAGAACTTGCTGACCCAGAAGGAGGATTGGGAGGCAAGTTTATGAAATAAGAAAAAGAAGATCAAGACCCTGACCATCGACTGGCCATCGAGGAGGGGCGTCTGGCCGAGTGTGATGTCCGTGCACAGGGCTATCAGGCGTCGGTAGAGAGATATAAGGGCTTTGTTGAAGACAGCCCAAGATCGGCTGAAGACGGTAGGCTAGAAAGCTATCGCAGAATATAAAGCCTCCGAGGACTTTATCGAGGAGATGAACGAAGCCGGAACTGTCAGCTTCGATTATGGATATGATGAGTGCTTGGGGAAGGTTAGCGCGGCCTTCTCGGACCTTGACTTATCATCCCTTCAGCCGCTGAAGCCGACAGAAGAGGGGGGCTTGGAGGTAGTGGATCCGACTACCTGAGCGGCCGACGCTCTAGTGGAGGCCATCGCAGCAGTGGCCGGACCGGACGTCCAAGTTGGAGTCGAAGCAGAAGCAGCCAGTGGGGCCAAGGGGGCCGAAGAGGCTGTTGTTGCCGAGGGGTCCAGTGTAGCCATAGATAATGTAGCTGCCGAGGGTCAGACCTAGTTGTTTGTAAAGGTCTGACCTTCAGTTTTTGTAAAGAATATTTTTGGGAAGCAATGAAAAGCTTTTTCTTTTTATAATGTCTCATATCCTTCTCTCTGAGATCTCACTAAGTGTTGACTAATTGAATGATTTGAGTGGGTGGTCGGACCTCCAGGGTAAGCATCGAACAGTGACTCGAGCCAAACTAGATTCCCATAGGATTTCTACTCTAAGTATTGGTCCGTCGGCTTTCCGAACCAAGATCAATCGAAGTAGCGTTCGGGGTGCACTCTTCGGCTCAGGCTGGAGCAACGAGCTTTGGAATTTTAACCTAAGTGTGGGTCCATCGGCGTTCCAGACCTAGAAGTAGTTGAGGCAGCGGTCGGATTTTAGCTCAGGCCGGAGCAACAAGCTTAGAAATTTTACCCTAAGTGTTGGTCCGTCGGCTTTCCGAACCCAGAAGTAGTTTAGGCAGCGATTGGATTTTAGCTCAGGCCGAAGTAATGAGCTTAGGAATTTCAACCTAAGTGTTGGTCCGTCGGCTTATTTGGATTGGGCTGCCCTAGAGCCTCTGCCGACCGGAGTCGGACTTTCGGAAGTGGGATGCCCTAGAGCCTCTGTCGACCGGAGTCGGACTTTTGGAAATGGGCTGTCCTAGAGCCTTTGCCAACCAGAGTCGGACATTCGGAAGTGGGCTACCCAAAGCCTCTGCCTATCGAAGTCGGACTTTTGGAAGTGGGCTGCCCTAGAGCCTCTGCCGACCGGAGTTGGACTTTCGAAAGTGGGCTACCCTAGAGTCTCTGCTGACCGGAGTCGGACTTTCGAAAGTGGGCTGCCCTAGAGCCTTTGCCGATCGGAGTCGGATTCGGAAGTGGGCTGCCCTAGAGCCTCTACCGACCAGAGTCGGACTTTCGAAAGTGGGCTACCCTAGAGCCTCTGTCGATTGGAGTCAGACTTTTGAAAGTGGGCTGTCCTAGAGCCTTTGCCGACCGGAGTCAGATTTTTGAAAGTGGGTTGCCTTAGAGCCTTTGCCGACCATAGTCAAACTTTTGGAAGTGGGCTGCCCTAGAGCCTCTACAGATTTTCGAAAGTGGGCTGCCCTAGAGCCTCTACCGACTGGAGTCGGACTTTCGGAAGTGGGCTGCCCTAGAGCCTCTGCCGACTGGAGTTGGACTTTCGAAAGTGAGTTGCCCTAGAGCCTCTGCGACCGGAGTCAGACTTTCGGAAGTGGGCTGCCCTAGAGCCTCTGCCGACCGGAGTCGAACTTTCAAAAGTGGGCTATCCTAGAGCCTCTACCGACTGGAGTCGGACTTTCGGAAGTGAGCTACCCTAGAGCCTTTGCCGACTGGAGTCGGACTTTCAAAAGTGGGCTTCCCTAGAGCCTCTACTAACCGGAATCAGACTTTCGAAAGTCGGCTACCCTAGAGCCTTTGCCGATCGGAGTCAGACTTTCGGAAGTGGGCTGCCTTGAGCCTTTGCCGACTGGAGTCAGACTTTCGGAAGTGAGCTGCCCTAGAGGCTTTGCCAACCGGAGTCGGACTTCGGAAGTGGGCTACCCTAGAGCCTTTGTCGACCGGAGTCGGACTTTCGGAAGTGGTTCGTAGAAGTAATGCGGACTTCATTGATAATACTTGCGGAGGTTGTCTACATTCCACGGACGCGCCATCTGTCGTCCGTCCAAAAATTCAAGTCGATAGGTGTCGGTTCGAACCACTTCAATGATCCGATAAGGTCCCTCCCAATTTGGGGAAAGCTTGCCTTGCTCGGTCGGCCTCGAAACTTCGGTTCTCTACAGGACCAAGTCTCCGACTTGGAAAGCTCGTGCTTTGACTCGCGAGTTGTAATATTTCACCATCTTCTGATGGCATACCGCCATCTTCTGATGGCATACCGCCATCTTCTGATGGCATACCGCCATCTTCATGCTTGCCCAAAGTCTAGTTTCTTCAAGTAAGTCTAGGTTAGCCCTTCGCTACTCGGAGTTGGCCGGTTCGGCGTAGTGGTCAATCCGGAGAGATTAAAGAGAGGTCTCAATAGGGATGACAGCTTCACTTCCATAAGTGAGGTTGAACGGAGTTTCGCTGGTCGACGCTCTAGCGGTCGTCCGATATGCCCATAATACTGAGTGGAGTTCCTCTGCCCAAAGTCCCTTTGCCTCATTGAGCCGGGTCTTCAGCTTGTGCAAGATTGTCCGGTTGGTGACTTCAGCCTCTTCATTACACTGAGGGTGACTGACCGATATAAGTCGGTGAGAGACATGATATTGCTGACAAAAGTCTTGAAATTTAGAGTTGTCAAATTAGCTTCCGTTGTCAGTAATAATCGTCCGGAAAATGCCGAATCGAAAGATGATATTGTTTCGGACGAAGTTCTCCACCTTGGCCTTCGTTATCTGTACCAGTGGTTCGGTCTCCACCCATTTGGTAAAATAGTCGATGGCCATAAGCAAAAATTTTCATTGCCCGGAGGGCAGGGGAAAGGGTCCCAAGATATCCATCCCCCACTGTGCGAACAGCCATGGGGCGGTGATCAGAGTCAACTCACTGGCAGGTCTCCTTTGAATGATGGAGTACCTTTGACACGTGTCGCACCTCGGACGAAGTCCAACGCATCCTTCTGAATGGTAGGCCAGTAGTATCCCTGCCAGATGATCTTGTAAGCTAAGGATCTTCCCCTGAGGTGGTCACCACAAATGCCTTCATGGACTTCTTTGAGGGCGTAGTTGACATCTATCGGCCCCGAGCACTTTAACAATGGCTGTAAGAATGATCGCTTGTACAGGATGCCATCAAGGACGACATACTTAGAGGCCATCAAGCGCAACACTTGGCCTCCGTCATGTCTTCCGGAAGAGTTCCTTTAGCCAGGAAAGTAAGGATCGGTTCCATCCAAGAAGTTTCATGTTCCACCTGGTGGACCTCGGTTGGCTCTTCCATAATATCGGGGTGCGCAAATGCTCCACAAAAGTTCTGTTAGAAGTCCCACTAGTGACCGTAGCCAACCTTGACAGAGCGTCCGCCCGAGAGTTCTGCAGACGAGGTATGTGGAGGATTTGAAAAATCTGAACCAAGAAATGAGTTTTGTACCTTATTTAAGTATTTTTCTAGGGTCGGATCCCTTGCTTCAAACTCTCCTTTTACTTGATTAACCACTAGTTGGGAGTCAGAGAAGACTCTGAGTCAGCCGATGCCTTGTTTTTTGGTGATTCATAGCCTCAAGGAGGGCTTCGTATTCTGCTAGATTGTTCGACACCTGAAATAAAAATGTAATGCATATTCCAGGTTTTCCCCATCCGGGTTGGCCAGGATTAGTCCAGCCCCACAACCTGCAAGGTTGGATGCTCCGTCCACATGGAGGGTCCAGGCTGGTTCGGCTTCGTAGATGGCATCGGCTTCAGGTACTTCGGCCATTTGAGGGGGTGTTTCCTATCTCCATGTATACTCTGCAAAGAAATCAGCAATTACCTGGGCCTTCAAGGCGAATCGTGGCTGGAAAGAGATGTCGAATTCGCCTAGCTTAACAACCTACTTGGTGAGCCAACTAGATGTACCCAGGCTCCGAAGGATTGCCTTGAGGGGTTGGTCGGTCATCACCACAATCGAATGTGCCTGGAAATATGGTCAGAGCCGCTTGGCAGACGTGACCAAAGAATATATTAGCTTTTGCATCTTGGGGTATCTTGTTTCGATGTCGTAGAAAACTTTGCTGATATAATAGATGGGCTTCTACTATCCATCATCTCTGACTCGCACGAGGATGGCGCTGATCGCTTCGTCCGATGCTGAAAGATAGAGATACAAAGGTTCCCCCTCTGTCGGCTTGGCCAGTAATGGGAGGTTCTTCAAGTACTTTTTCAATGCTTCGAAAGCCGACCGACATTCATCAGTCCAAACAAAGCCTTTTGACCGGTGCAGGGTTTTAAAGAACGGTAGAGATTTCTCAGTCGAACGGGAGATGAAACAGTTGAGAGAACTTCGATTCGGCCGGTGAGTTCTTGCACCTGTTTTTTGTTGGTCAGATGTGCCATCTCAGTGATGGCCCTTATCTTGTCGGGATTCACTTCGATTCCCTTTGTGTGACCAAAATCCCAAGGAACTTGCCAGAGGTTATCCTAAAAGTACACTTCGTGGGGTTCAGCTTCATTCGATGGTGCCTGAGTGCGTCGAAGGATTCCTGTAAGTCCCTAATGTGGTCAGCCTTATGGAGACTCTTCACTATCATATCATCCACATAAGCCTCCATGTTCCTACCCAGCTGACCTTCGAACACTCGGTTGATCAGCCTTTGAAAAGTGGCACCAGCATTCTTCAAGCCGAAGGGCATCATTCGATAACAGTACAGACCCTTGTCGGTGACAAGGCGGTCTTTCCTCATCTTCCGGATGCATCTTTATTTGGTTGTAGCTGGAGAAGGCATCCATAAAGCTAAGAAGCTGGTGGCTGGCTGTGGCATCCACCAGCTGATCAATCTTGGATACTGGAAAGCTATCTTTCGGGCAGGCCTTGTTAAGGTCAGTGTAATCTACACAAATCCTCCACTTCCCATTGGCTTTCTTCACCATAACCATATTTGCTAGCCACTCAGGGTAGTGGACTTTCCTAACGAAGCCAGCATCACAGAGCTTCTTCACTTCCTCATCGATGGCTTTCTGCCTTTCGGCGGCAAAGTTTCTCTTCTTCTGTTGGACAGGTCAGTAGGTCAGATCTACCTTGTGCTGGTGAGTGATGACCTTCGACGGTATTCCGGGCATGTCCGATGCTAACCAAACAAAGATGTCTGTGTTACTCCTAGAGATGCCAATTAGTTCTGACTTAATATCCTCACTGAGGGAACCTCCAATATGGAGGACCTTGGTGGGATCATCCTCTCGAAGTGGAGCAAACAGAATCTTTTCTCCTGGCTGACCAAGGCCATCGGCCTCAGCTCTAGGGTCAAGTTGCTCCAGAGTGGGATGGCCTTCTGATTGTTGGTTCATAACGGTCAGACACTGCCTGGCCATCCGATGGTCTCCCCTCATCACTCCGACCTCGCTCCTGGTTGGATATTTTGTCAACAAATGGTAAGTGGACATGATGGCTCTGAATTTGTTGAGGGCCAGTCGACCCAGGATGGCATTATAAGGTGAGGTCATCCGAATGACTACAAAACTGATGGGAAGGGTTTTCTGGAAAGGCTCCGTCCCGATAGTCACAAGGAGAACTATCTCCCCTTCTACTCCGACGGAGTTACCCCTGAAGCCTGTCAGCGGCGTGGGGGATTCCTGCAGCATGGACCTAGATAGATTCATTCTCACAAAAGCATCGTACAGCAATACCTCTGTGGAGCTTCCATTATCTATAAGTATTCTCCTTACCTCGTAATTGGCAATCACTACCAACACGACTATAGGATCGTTCTCAAAACATGAGTGTCCAGAAATCTTCATCGGAGAAGGTGATTGCATTGGAGCCCCTGGACCTTTTAGCAATATCGATCCTGTCCTCATAGCTTCCTTCGGATCGCCGATGCAGCATGCTGACATCCCCGCCGGTTGGCCTCTAATTGGGGAGCTCTATCTCTTTTGGAGGGTTTCAGGCATTTGATGCTTCAGTCCGGTCCCGATGGGGTCGGACATACTTGCGCAAGTATCCCCTCCGGATGAGGTCTTCAATGACATCTTTCAGCTGCAGGCACTCATCAGTACTGTGCCCATGATCCCTATGGAACCGATAGAATTTGTTTTTATTTCTTAGGGTTGGAGGGCCCCTCATCAATCGAGGCCTTTGCAAAAAGGTCTCATTCTCGATCTCCATGAGGATCTTCTCTCTTGGCAGGGACAGAGGCACGTAAGTCTCGAACCTTCGGGGGAAGTCCCTCGGCTTCGGACTTCGGTGTTGGGCCGACCACCGACTATCACTCGAAGGTCGAACTTCGGGAGCTTTATCGCTCCACTTCTTGGGGGTCGGCCTTCCTTCAGCTTGACGTCAATCGGTCACTTGTTTTTCCGCTAGGGCATACTTCTGCGCTCTGGCCAGGAGTTCGCTGTAGCTTATCGGATGTTTCTTGTCCAGGAAGAAGGTTAGCCTGGATGAGCGGAGTCCTCGCTTGAAGGCTAACATGGCCACAACCTCATTTAAGTCTGGGACTTCCATGGCCGCTGAGTTGAAATGGGCTATGAAATATCGAAGGGTCTCTCCCTCCTTTTGCAGCACGAGGAAGAGGCACTCGGCATTCTTCGGGGTCCGACTGCAAGTCCTGAAATGGGAAAGGAAAAGTGATTCGAGTTAAAAAAAGAAATGGATCGTACCTGGCCGGATGGCGGAGAACAACATCCGGGCAGTCTTCTTAAGGGTAGCGGGGAAGAAATTGTAGTGGAGGGCATCGGAGGTGCCTTGTACCATCATATAGGCTTTGTACATGCCCAGATGGTCCATCGGATTAGTGGCACCGTCGTAGTGGTCCACTTGTGGAATCTTGAAATGGCGGGGAATCATCTCCGCCAGAATCTCATCCAAAAATGGGGGACGGGAGTCGTATACCTGTCCCCCTTTGGCCTTCTGCCAGAGGGCGATCTTGGCAATGCACTCCTTCATGCGCATGATCTTGCTGGCATAGTCCCTCGGTGGTTTGGCAACAGGCCGATCGTTGACCGGGACAGATTAGGCATAGGAAGGTGAAGCCGACCTCGCCCTTTTGCCATGGCGCGGTCACCCAATGATCTCCGGGGCTCCATGACGATGCGATAATAATGCTGGGGAACCTCCGGCTGTCGGCTTCCTTCAGCGGTAATTGGAGGGTTGGTGTAGGAAACAACTGGTAGTTGCTAACGGTTGTCGGCTGCTTCTTGGAAATGCTGAACTGCAGCAGTAAGTGTTTCAATGTGATTTACCAAAATTTGGAACTGCTTCAACCCCAGTGTGATGGTGGTTTCTGCGGCAGTGGTGGTGGTGGCGGCGACATCATTTTTCCTGGGAGGTTCCTTAGACTTGGGAGGGGAAATACCTCTTCTGGCAATGGCATTTGGATCTCTTCCCTTAACCATTTTGTAGACGGGACGATGGATTCCTCCTTTTGAAGAAAGAGTTCCCCTTCTTCTAGTGCCAATCTGTTGCGGCGTCAACTCCTGGACCAGGGACTGGGGGTGGCTGCATGTGTTGAGTGCTCCTCTCCTGGACGAACCTGCAACAAAGTCCCCAAGGGCGCCGGTGGTGTTCCAACGGGGGATCCTCCGATGCTTAAGTTAGCAGGAGGTTAAAGGCAACATAATGGAGGAATCAAGGGATCAATAGCACATGGAGAGGGAAGAGTTCTTCTACCTTCAAATGGGATCCCCTGAGTACCTTATATAGGCGCAGAACAGTCCACAATCCGTTA
Source organism: Areca catechu (assembly GCA_021397845.1). Lineage (NCBI taxonomy): Eukaryota > Viridiplantae > Streptophyta > Magnoliopsida > Arecales > Arecaceae > Areca > Areca catechu. The sequence goes on along the minus strand of CM038051.1, from coordinate 135,609,799 downwards.
GGGAAGAGGCTGAGAAAGACCGATCTTCCCCTAGAAGAATCTGGAGAGTGTCCACGTGGCGCGCAGATACGGGCGGCATTGTGGAAGTAGTGGAGCATGGCTGTTGGGATAGCAGGATCCTGTAGTAACAGAAAGGTGCTTCTATAATTTCTTGGATGCTAAGGCTCGCCCGTCGGATGTTGACCGTCGGAAAGCCGGTCAGTCGGACTAAAGGCCAAACCTCCGAAGGAGAGTGGTGGGACGGACCCCAGCAGGAGAGGGTCGTTCGGACCTCTGCTCCAGTGGGTCGGACCTTTGAAGGAGAGCGATGGGCCGGACCCTAGCAGGAGAGGGTCGTTCGGACCTCAGCTCCAGTAGGTTAGACCATGAAGGAGAACGACGGGCTGGACCCCAGCAGGAGAGGGTCGTTGGACCTCAGCTCCAGTAGGTCAGACCACTGAAGGAGAACGACGAGCCAGACCCTAGCAGGAGAGGGTTGTTCGGACCTCAGCTCTAGTGGGTCGGACCGCTGAAGGAGTAACAGTCGGAGCTCTGAAGGGGTGGCCCGGTCGGATCGCAAGAATGGGCCGGTTTTACTTGAGGGTGAGCCGTCAGGGTACAACAGACTATGATAAGATATTTTCTTCTATGGCAATGCTCAAATCTATTCAGATATGCTTGTGATTGTAGCATACTTAGATTAAAAAATCTTGCAAATGAATGTCAAGATGGCCTTCCTTAGTGTCGAGTTCAAAAAAAGGTGTATATAATACAACCTGAAGGGTTCACATCCACAGATGAATCTAAAGTATGCAAGCCTCAAAATCCATTATGGATTGAAGCAAGCCTTTGGAGTGGAACATGCATTGTGATAAAACAATCAAAAGTATAGCTTCGTTAAGAATGGAGAAGAGCCTTATATCTACAAGTGGGCTAATGGTTTTGTAATAATATTCCTTGTACTGTATGTGGATGACATTCTCCTGATTGGAAATGACACCCCTACATTACAAGGTATAAAGCTCTGGCTGTCATCTCAATCTCCATGAAAGATTTGGAAAAAGCATCCTACATCCTAGGGATGAAGATCTATAGAGATAGATCTAAAAGATTGCTGGATTGTCCCAATCTATATACATTGACACCATGCTGAAACAGTTCAGCATGATGAATTTCGAAAGGAGCTATTTATCGATAGGCCAAGGAATTACTCTCTAAAAAGACTGTCCCACTACTATACAAAAGAGGGAGTATATGGGTAGAGAACTCATATACCTCAATAGTTGGATCTATTATGTATGCTATGACATGTACAAGACTAGATGTGGCCTACTCGTTAGACATGTGAGTGGGTATCAATCTAATTTGAGTGAAAAGCATTGGTAGATTATTAATGTTAGGATTTATTTATAGATGACTAGCATGCGGAACTAGGTTCTAAAACCTAGATGCAATAGAAGCTGAGATCATGCAAAAAAATTTTCACAAGCATGTTGATTTAAAATAAATCATAAATCATCTATTTAACCTTATAATATACTAGAATAATATTAATATCAGATCTAAAATCTTATAAAATTATAAGATGAAGGATCTTCTTACCTAGATTACTTAACTCCTCTTCTACTATCAGATCTATCAGATCAATTGGATCGTTAGGATTTATCGAAGTAGCACATGTGCTTGGCCTCTGTTAGTATCCCCATAGAGCCTTCCTCACTGAATCACCAAGACCTAGACTGCTAGATCCATTCAGGTCATTTTTCAAGCACAAAGATGGACCCTCTTTAGTCTAAACCAAACTCAGCAACCTTCTTTCCTTTTCTCTTAAGGAATTAAATATCAAAAAATAAAAGAGTATTTCTTATTTTTTTGTAGAAATTCTTCTTTTCTTAGATTTCTATAGAGGTATATGCTTTATTTTCATGGTAAAGAAAATTAAGATGAATTTTAGAAGGAATCTATGTTAGAGTTAATTCTATGCAGCTTAGTTTTTGTGCATCCTAAAAAACATGAAAAATCCTCTCAAGAATCTCTTTAAAATCTAGATAAAATTAGTTCTTATCTGACTTGATCAAAATTCAAATATAGATAAGAGTCCAATTTTATCTAGTAGGAGAGAGAGTCTAGATGAGAAAGAGGGTGCCAACTTGGCGCCTCCCTCTTCTCACCGCGTGTGCCAAGAGGAGGCATGCATTTCATGCCCTCCTCTTAGTTTCTGCATGAGATAAGAGAGAGTGACCAGTCAACCAGGTCTCCTAGTTGCTGGTCATTTTAGACTAATTTTTGATTAAGTTTGAAACCCTTTTCACACCTGCATTCAATCAAAATCAAAAAAAGGCTATGACCCGATTGACTAGGTCAAAAATTTAAATCAAACTTCAATTACCAATCAATTAACTTAAATAAATTAATAATAATTAAAATATATTAATTAAGTCATATAATGAAGCCAAAAATTATTGTAATATTTATAAATAAATCTATCAAGCTAAAATTAGCAAGTATTGAAATTAGCAGATACTAATTTCAATAAGTGCCAAAATTAGTAGGGTGCCAAAATTAGTAGGTACTAAAATTAGCAGGTACTAAATATGTAACTCTCACATAGATCTATGCTCATGATTACATCAACTCCTATTGTGTGTGATTTCTCAAGTTCTATTCCATCTGGTAGTGAGATATACTACAATCTCTATCATAGTATCATCAAAATCTTTTGATGGACTGAAATAATTTCAGCTCAACCTTAACTTAGATTGTTAATCCAAAATGATCCTAGTGAGTTATCACAATCCACCAATAACATCTAATAGTATATAGTAGCAATCTAGTATAATAGAATAGATCCCTAGGTATAGTTACTGTGTAATCAAATTCATCTATTAAAAAGCTTATAAGATGTAGGCCATGGAAACTCGTCAAATCCTAAGCATCCATTATATGTCAAACTTAATTAGCTCAAGTCTAATTATGGTTTTATAAAAAACTTTTTCAATATCGTACTACTGTGGCCCTAGATTCAAGGACTTAGCCAATTAGGTTGCATAGGATTATACCTTAAATACTAATGCTGATAGATCCTATATGAGTAATGCCCTACTCCTATAGTGAAGCTACTGCAGCCAATGAACACAAGATTCCAAATGGCTCGAAACCATGTTTATGTACTATCAAACTATAGCAACCTCGTTTTGAGTAGCCAAGATACTATAGGTTAAGAAATTAATCACTTAACTACAGCATTTGGAAAAAATATCATTGATGAGTGAGTAGACATTCATGTAACTTCTCAAACTTGGTCATGCATAGTGCTATTGTTCACTAATAACCACTTGCACTCTCGCTCCAAAATCTCTATACTGTAGACTTAAGACTTGTTTACTCGGAAGGAAGGTGATCATGCACTGATCTTGATGGATCAATCACTATCCTCGTGATGATCGAATGATCAAGAGCTTAAGAAGTTAATCTATAATGACACATCTTAAATTTTTAACTCAGAGAATATATGTCATTGTTCATTAACTCTATGGACAATTCAAAGATACATTAGATATGAATGAAAAGAATTAAACCTAATTTTATTGATTTAATAAATTAAGTACAAAATTATATCCTAGAAAAGTTATAATGTGTTATACTAATTGGCTTTTAGGACATACATCTAACAATCTTCTACCGTACTAAAGCCAATTGGCCATATATCTAAGTGTCATCCTTTTGAGGTGGACTTCAATCTTCTGCTAGCTTAACTATTTTGTCAGTGAGTCTGCCATGTTATCCACGAAGTCTACTCTTTACATATTGATATACTTTTTTTGAGATAGTCGCGTATGATATGAGATCACTACTAATGCAGGATAACTCTAAGACTGCTAAACATGCATGGAAAATAGTAAAATAAATTTTTTATGATTTTTATATTTTATTTGCAAGCTAGATTTCCAAATAAAGTAAGAACTAGCAAAAAGACTAGCAGTGCAAAAAATCATCGGATCACACGCGAACTCATGCAAACTAATTGTTACTACGTCAACTCCTGGACCGGGAACCGGGGCGGCTAGATGGGCTGGAGCGCTCCTCTCCCGGACGAACCTACAACAAAGTCTCCAAGGGCACGGTGGTGTTCTGGCGGGGTACCCTCCGATGCTTAAGTTAGCAAGAGATTGAAGGCAACAGAATGGAGGAATCAAGGAATGAACAGTCTCTGGAGAGGAAGAGTTGTTCCCTTCGAACGAGATCCCCGGAGTACCTTATATAGGCGCGGAATAGTCCAAAATCTATTAGGGAAGAGGCTGAGAAAGATCGATCTACCCCTAGGAGAATCTGGAGAGTGGCCACGTGGCGCACAGATACGGCGGCACCCTGGAAGTAGGGGTTTAGGGCCGTTGGGATAGCAGGATCCCGTAGTAATAGAAAGGTGCTTCTGGAACACCCTGGATGCTAAGGCTCGCCTGTCGGACGTCGGTCGTGGGAAAGTTGGCCGGTCGGACCAAAGGCCAAGCCTCCGAAGGAGAGCGATGGGCCGGACCCCAGTAGGAGAGGGTCATTTGGACCTCAGCTCCGGTGGGTCGGACCTCCGAAGGAGAGCGATGGGCTGGACCCCAGCAGGAGAGGGTCGTTCGGATCTCAGCCCCGGTGGGTCTGATCCCTGAAGGAGAGCGAGGGGCCGGACCCCAGCAGGAGAGGGTCGTTCGGACCTCAGCTCCAGTGGGTCGGACCTCTCTTAGTTGGAGCCTTGAAAAGGGGTGGCCGGGTCAGACGCAGGACTGGGCCGGTTCTTGTTAAGGGTGAGCCGTCATGGTACAATAGTTGTCCCCTTTGCCCTTGTGCTTCGAGCGAGTTCGTAGGCTCGAAGGGTGAGGGCATTAAATGGCAGTAAATGCTCCAGTCTTTTAAATGATGGTGAATCTGATTCGGCGTGCTGCGTCTGGCCACCTCCTGCTCCGATTTTTGCCCCGGGACAGGTGTCAGTGCCTGGTTGGCAAGGATAGGTGGAGCAGTTATGGCCAGTACGGCGCGTGGCAGCTGCTCATTTGGATTCTTGATGCGACGTGGGACATGTGGCCCCATCAGGGTGGGTGGTGCACTTGCCGGGGCGGCCCATCCACCGTTGCTTCGACTGCCCCGTGGATCGCAGCTGGATATGATCCGGCGCATCCCCTCGGATTCCTGTCCAACTCAAGAACTGAAGCGGCAGTTGTCGGATCTTGGCATGTGGGGGATGCATTGGGCCACGGCTCCTAGATGCCTATAAAAGGAGGAGGGCAGTGCCCAGAAGGAACTTGTTGCTGTGTTTGTGCTGGAAGAAAAGGTGCCTCCTCCCTCCCTGTGCTACTTTAGGCTCCTTTAGAGACCCAAAGAACCAGGTTAGTCCTGTCTTCATCTTCCCCCACCTCCTTCCTTTTCTTCAACCCATTTTAGAATGGCTGTGGCTCGCGGTCATAGGGAACCTGGTCCCTTTGACATCTCGTCGGCCATGACCCGAGAGAGGGTTGAAAGCCTTAGGATCTTATACAACATCCCTTCCACCTTACACCTGACCATCCCCAGTTGCGAGGGTAGGGTGAACGGGCCTCTGAACTTAGGAGCCCTCCCCATGTACGAAGACCACCTGAAAGCCGGTCTTCGTTTCCAATTCATAGCTTTTTCATCCAGATCTTCAACACCTATAGGATCATCTGCCTCTTAGCTGACGCCGAACAGCATTAGGGTCCTTTGCGGCTTCATATTCCTTTGTTGGGAGATCGACATAGAGCCTAGGGTATTCCTATTTTCAAACATCTTTCTACTGAAGAAGGACTTCCGAAGTCAGGAGTGGTGGATGTTCAGTCCATGCCCTGGCCAGAAATTCTAGGGGGGCTTCCATCCGCAATTCACGAATGGAAGTCCCGATACTTCTTCGTAGATAGCCTAGAGCCATAGGGCTTTGAGGCGGCCTGGAGGGAGCCGAGGCCGAACACTCTAAATAGAAGGAAAGTCTCGAGGGTCGATGAGGCTGACTTCCATAAATTGGAGGGAGAGGATCCAAAGTTCGTCGGCTTTATGCTTCTTGAGGAGAGCCTTCACCAGGCCGGACTCAGCCGGCAGCTGATGTTAGGTTGGATGAGAGTCATGTAGAGAGAGATCGGCTTCTCTTTTTAATTTTCTGTCGGCTTGGCGACTGCGACTAACTTTGACTTTGGTTGTTGACAGGCGGAAAGATGAAGCCCGATCGGGCGATCCTCTCAGCACGATCCGCACAACGAAGAGTCATCTACATTATGGAGCCGACGCCACAGGAGCCGAAGAAGTGGGCGGTTGAACCGGTGCCTGAAAGGCCGAAGAAATGATGGACGGCGGAACCGTCTGCCATGGTTGTGTTGATCGAGTCAAGGGATGACATGCCCCTGATCGAACTCCGAAGGCTGATTACTTCCAAGCGATCTTCTTTGGTCAGACTGCCGGGTGCCCAGGCAGAAGAGAGGTGCTCGATGTCGACAGGGGTGGAAGTAGCCCCTGCATCCTCGTCGTTTGAGACGACTGCAATTATCCCCCTGATGACTCGGGGAACCCCTACGGGGGAGGGGCCGTCGGTCGTTGACAAGAGGGCCGGCGGTGCCCAAGAGGAGGATGAGTGCCAACAGTGGCGCGCTGCTGAGAAGCAAAGCAGTTGCTTCAGAGGGTCGCCCTGACACTGACAAGCGGTCGGTGAACGAGGCTGCCAGAAGTTCTCTCCGTCATCTTCTTGGGGTAAGTTTCACTCTTCTTGTCTTCACTTCAAATTTATGATTGGCAATTCTCTAACCGTGAGCGTCTGTAGGCAGCTTGTCAAAGACAACCTTCTGATGGACGAGGAACTGGGTGAGCTGCTCTATAAAAAAGAGCAGCTAACCCAAAGGGCCGAAGCGGCCGAGCTAGCGAGGGACACATCCTGGAAGGCGCTGACGGCTTCCAGGGAAGAGGTGCTCAGCTTGAAGGCCGCAGCAGCAGAAGTGTCCCCGTGCTAGCCGAACTGGAGGCCCAGAAGAAACAATTGGAGGACTTGCTTGCCCAGAAGGCGAATCGGGAGGCAAGGCATTAAGACAAGGAAAAGAAGATCAAGACCCTGGCCCGTCAGCTGGCCATCGAGGAGGGTCGTCTGACCGATCTTGATATCTACGCAAAGGGCTATCGGGCATCGGCGGAGAGATACAAGGGCTTGCTAAAGATAGCCACGATCTGCTGAAGATGGCCGGGGAGAAGGCCGTTGCAGAATATAAAGCCTCCGAGGACTTCATGGAGGAGATGAACAAAGCCGGGATAGTCGGCTTCGACTACGGATATGACGAGTGTCTGGGAAAGGTTAGTGTTGCCTTCCTAGAACTCGATCTTTCACTCCTCCGGTCACCGAAGCTGACGGAAGCAGAAGTGCCGGATGGGGTGGATCCAACAGACCAAGCGGTCGAAGCTCCAGTGGAGGCTACCGTGGAAGTAGCCGGAATGGGTGCCCCAGATGGAGTCGAGGCGGAGGCAGTCGAAGTGGCTGAGGGGGCTGGAGCGGCTGCGGTTGCTGAGGGGGCCGAAGTCACCGTAGATGATGTAACTTCCGAGGGTCAGACCTAGTTGTTTGTAAAGGTCTGACCTTCAGCCTTTGTAAAGAACTTTTGAAGTAATGAAAAACCTCTTTCTTAATGTCTTATCTTTTTCTCTTTAAAATTTCACTAAGTGTAGATTAGTCAGCTGATCTGAGCAGACGGTCGGACCTCCAAAGGAAGTGTTGAATAGTGGCCCAGGCCGAGCTAGATTCTCTTAGGATTTCCACTCTAAGTACTGGCCCATCAGCTTTTCGGACCGAGAATCGATTAAGGCAGCGATCGGACTTCAGCTCAAGTCAGAGCAACAAGCTTAGAAAATTTATCCTAAGTGTTGGTCCATCGGCTTTTCGAATCCATAAATAATTCAAGCAGTGATCAGATTTCAGCTCAAGCTAGAGCAACAAACTTAGGAAATTTATCCTAAGTGTTGGTCCGTCGGCTTTCCGGACCCAGAAGCAGTTGAGGCAGCGGTCGAATTTCAGCTCAGGCTGGAGCAACGAGCTTAAGAAATTTATCCTAAGTATTGGTCTGTCGGCTTTCCGGACCCAGAAACAGTTGAAGCAGTGGTCGGATTTCAGCTCAGGCCGGAGCAACAAACTTAGGAAATTTATCCTAAGTGTTGGTCCGTCGGCTTTCCGGACCCAGAAGCAGTTGAGGCAGCGGTCGGATTTCAGCTCAAGCCAGAGCAACGAGCTTATGAAATTTATCCTAAGTGTTGGTCAGTCGGCTTTCCGAATTGGGCTGCCCTAGAACCTTTGCCGACCGGGGTCAAACTTTCGAAATTAGGCTACCCTAGAGCCTTTGCCGATTGGAGTCGGACTTTCGGAAATGGGCAGCCCTAGAGCCTTTGCTGACCGGAGTTGGACTTTCGGAAGTGGGCTGCCCTAGAGCCTTTGCCGATCGGAGTCAGACTTTCGGAAGTGGGCTGCCCAAGAGCCTTTGCTGACCAGAGTTGGACTTTCAGAAGTGGGTTGCCCTAGAGCCTTTGCCGACCGGAGTCGGACTTTCGGAAGTGGGTTGCCCTAGAGCCTTTGCCGACCGGAGTTAGACTTTCAGAAGTGGGGGTAGAAGAAATATGAACTTCATTGATAGTACTTGCGGAGGTTATATACATTCCATGGACATGCCAACTGTCGTCCGACCAAAATTCAAGTCGATAGGTGCCGACTCGAACCACTTCGACGACCGATAAGGTCCTTTCCAATTTGGTGAAAGCTTGCCTTGCTCGGTCGGCCTCGAGATTTCGGCCCTCCGCAGGACTAAGTCTCTGACTCGGAAAGCTCACGCCTTGACTCGCGAGTTGTAATATTTCGCCATCTTTTGGTGGCATACCGCCGTCTTCATGCTTGCCCGAAGTCTAGTTTCCTCAAGCAAGTCTTGGTCAGCCCTTCACTGCTCGGAGTTGGCCGGTTCGCCGTAGTGGTCAATCCAGAGAGATTGAAGAGAAGTCTCAATAGGGATGACAGCTTCACTTCCGTAAGTGAGGTTGAACGGAGTTTCGCCGGTCGACGCTCTGGCAGTCATCCGATATGCCCATAATACTGAATGGAGTTCCTCCGCCCAAAGTCCCTTTGCTTCATTGAGCTGGGTCTTCGGCCCATGCAAGATTGTTCGGTTGGTGACTTCAGCCTCTCCATTGCACTGAGGGTGGCCGACCGAGGTAAGTCGATGAGAGACATGATATTGCTGACAAAAATCTTGAAACTTAGAGTTGTCAAATTGTCTTCCATTGTCAGTAATAATCATCCAGGGAATGCCGAATCAAAAGATGATGTTGTTCCGGATGAAATTCTCCACCTTAGCCTCCAGTATCTATGCTAGTGGTTCGGCTTCCACCCACTTGGTGAAATAGTCGATGGCCACAAGCAAAAATTTTCGTTGTCTGGAGGCCGGGAGAAAAGGTCCCAGGATATCCATCCCCCACTTTGCGAACGGTCATGGGGCAGCGATCGGTGTTAGCTCACCGGTGGGTCTCATCTGAATAACGGAGTACCTTTGACACATGTCGCACCTTCGGACGAAGTCCGACGCGTCCTCTGAATGGTGGGCCAGTAATATCCCTGCCGGATGATCTTGTAAGCTAAGGACCTCCCTCCGAGGTGGTCACCACAAATGCCTTCATGGACTTCTCTGAGGGCGCAGTCGGCGTCCGCCGGCCCCAAGCACTTCAATAGCGGCTGTGAGAATGACCGCTTATAAAGGACGCCATCAAGAATGACGTACTTAGAGGCCGTCATGCACACCCGCTTGGCCTTCGCCGGATCTTCCGGAAGAGTTCCTTTGGCCAGGAAAGTAAGGATCATATCCATCCAAGAAGCTTCATGTTCCACCTAGTGGACCTCAGTCGGCTCTTTGGCAATGCTAGGCTGCCGTAAATACTCCATAAAGTTCGGTCAGAAGTCCTGCTGGCGGCCATAGCCAGCCTTGACAAAGCATCTGCCCGAGAGTTCTGTAGACGAGGTATGTGGAGGATTTCAAAAAATTTGAACCGAGGAATGAGGTTTGTACCTTGTTTAAATATTTTGCTAGGGTTGGATCCCTGGCTTCAAATTCCTCCTTTACTTGATTAACCACCAGTTAGAAGTCGGAGAAAACTCTGAGTCGGCTGATGCCCAGTTCGTTGGCGATTCATAGTCCCGCGAGGAGGGCTTCGTACTCCACTTGATTATTTGACAGTTGAAATAAAAAATGTAATGCATACTCCAGGTTCTCTCCATCTGGGTTAGCCAGGATCAGTCGGCCCCACAGCCTGTGAGGTTGGATCCCCGTCCACATGGAGTCCAGGCTGGTTCGACTTTGTAGACAGCATCGGCTTCAGGTACTTCGGCCATTCGAGGAGGCATCTCCTATCTCCATGTGCATTTTGTAATGAAGTCAGCAATTACATGGGCCTTCAAAGCAAAACGTGGCTGGAAAGAGATGTCGAACTCCCCTAGCTTGATGGCCCACTTGGTGAGTCAACTGGATGTATTTAGGTTCCGAAGGATTGCCTTGAGGGGTTGGTCGGTCAGCACTACAATCGGATGCACTTGGAAGTATGGTCGGAGCTGCTTAGCGGATGTGACCAAGGAGTATATTAACTTTTGTATCTTGGGGTATCTTGTTTTAGCATCGTGGAGGACTTTGCTGATATAATAGATAGGCTTTTGCTGTCCGTCCTCTCCGACTCACACAAGGATGGTGTAACTCACTTCGTCTGACACTGCAAGATAAAGGTACAAAGGCTCCGCCTCCGTTGGCTTGGACAAAAGCGGAGGGTTCTCCAAGTACTCCTTCAATGATTCGAAAGCGACTGACACTCATCAGTCCAAACAAAAAACCCTCCGATCGGCGTAGGATCTTAAAGAATGGTAGGGACTTCTCAGCCGAACGGGAGATAAAACGGTTGAGAGAGGCGATTCGGTCGGTGAGCTCTTGGACTTGCTTTTTGTTGGTCGGGTGTGCCATCTCCATGATGGCTTTTATCTTGTCGGGATTCACCTCAATCCCCCTCTATGTGACCAGAAAACCAAGGAACTTGCCAGAGGTTACCCTAAAAGTGCATTTCGTGGGGTTCAGCTTCATCCGATGGCACCTAAGTGCATCAAAGGATTCCTGCAAGTCCTTGATGTGGTCAGCCTTATGGAGACTCTTCACTATCATATCATCCACATAAGCCTCCATATTCCTGCCTAGTTGACCTTCGAACACCCGGTTGATCAACCTTTGAAAAGTGGCACCGACATTCTTCAAGCCGAAGGGCATCATCCGATAATAGTACAGACCCTTGTCAGTGATGAAGGCAGTTTTCTCCTAATCTTTTGGGTGCATTTTTATTTGATTGTAGCTAGAAAAGGCATCCATAAAGCTGAGAAGTTGGTGGTCGGCCGTGGCATCCACCAGCTGATCAATTTTGGGTATTAGGAAGCTGTCCTTCGGACGGGCCTTGTTGTAGTTGGTGTAGTCCACACAGATCCTCCACTTTCCATTGGACTTCTTCATCATAACCACATTCGCCAGCCACTCAGGGTAGTGGACTTCCCTGATGAAGCCAGCATTACAGAGCTTCATTACTTCCTCGTTAATGGCTTTCTGTCTTTCGGTAGCAAAGCTCTCTTCTTCTACCGGACCAGTCGGTAGGTCGGATCGACCTTGAGTTGGTGAGCGATGACCTCTGACGGTATTCCAGGCATGTCCGACACTGACCAAGCAAAGTTGTCGGCGCTACTCCTAAGAAAGCTGATCAGTTCCAACTTAAGGTCTTCACTGAGGGAGCCTCCAATCTGAAGGATTTTGGTAGGATCATCCTCTCGTAGGGGAACAAATAGAATCATTTCCCCTGGCTGACCGAGGCCATCGGCCTCAGCTCTAGGGTCAAGTTGCTCCAGAGTGGGATGGCCTTCTGACTATTGATTCATAATGGTCAGAGATTGCCTAGCCATCCGATGGTCTCTCCTCATCACTCTGACCCCGCTCCTGGTCAGAAATTTTGCCAACAGATGGTAAGTGGACACGATGGCTCTGAATTTGTTGACGGCCGGTCGGCCCAGGATAGCATTGTAAGGTGAGGTCGTCCAAATGACCACAAAATTGATGAGGAGGGTTTTCTCGAGAGGCTCCGTCCCAATTGTCACAGGGAGAACTATTTCTCCTTCCACTTCGATGGAGTTGCCCCCGAAGCCTGTCAGCGGCACGAGGGATTCTTGCAGCATGGATATGGATAGATTCATTCTTACAAAAGCATTATACAGCAATACCTCTATCGAGCTTCCATTATCAATAAGTATCCTCCTTACATCATAATTGGCAATCACTGCCGACATGATTACAGGATCGTTCTAAAAAACATGAGTTTCCAGGAGATCTTCATCAGAGAAAATGATGACACTGGAGCCCTGGGACCTTTTAGCAATATCAGTCCTATCCTCATGACTTCCTCCGGATCGCGATGCAGCATGCCGACATCCCCACCAGTCGGCCTCTGATTGGGGAGCTCTGTCTCCTCTGGAGGGTTTCATGCGTTTGATGCTTCAACCCGGTCCCGATGGGGTCCGGCATACTTGTGCAGGTATCCCCTCTAGATGAGGTCTTCAATGGCATCCTTCAGCTGCAGGCACTCTTCAGTACTGTGCCCATGATCCCTATGGAAATGACAGAATTTATCTTTGTTCCTTAGGGCAGGAGGGCCCCTCATCGACCGAGGCCTTTGCAAAAAGGTCTCGTTCTCGATCTCCATGAGGATCTTCTCTCTTGGCAGGGATAGAGACGCGTAAGTCTCGAACCTTCGGGGAAAGTCCCTCGGTTTCGGACTTCGGCGCCGGGCCGATTGCCGACTATCACTTGGAGGTCGGACTTCAAGAGGCTTATCGCTCCGCTTCTTCGGGGCTAGCCTTCCTTCAGCTTGACATCGACCGGCTGCTTATTCTTCCGCCAGGGCGTACTTCTGCGCTCTGGCCAGGAGTTCACTGTAGCTTGTCGGATGTTTCTTATCTAGGGAGAAGGTCAGCCTGGATGAGTGAAGCCCTCGCTTGAAGGCTGACATCGCTACAGCCTAATTCAAATCCGGGACTTCCATGGTCGCTGAGTTGAAACGATGGTGTGGGCACCAGACTCAGAAGAAGACTTCAGGGCTCCATCTGGATCTCTGATTGACCTTGACCAAAGAATTAGGGTTTTCTGGTTTGTAATAAGGGTTGACTTGGTCAACTCAATTTTAGTCTTTAGTCTGTATTTCCCTGCAATTTAAATTTTGTTGAGTCATGTTGACTCAGTACAAGTCCTAGTAGTGGTCTAGGTCTTCTTCAGGTTGGTGCCACTTTTTTTTCAGTCAAGTCAAGGTCCAGGGTGCCACATTTTTTCTCCCAGGCCCAAGCAAGTGGGCGCCACACTCCCAGCCACACGCCAGAGTCCAGGATGCGCCATATCTCCATCCAGAGTCTTTGGTCCCTACACCACAAGAAGTAAGTTCCTTTTTTTTCTTGCACCACTTGGGAAAGAAATCCATCAAGATACCTCAATCCAAGGAGGAGCCAATTTCTTTCCAGATAAACCCAAGCTAGGATGGCAAGATTTTTTCTTGAAGAGAGGATCAAGGAGGTGCCCCACAATGTTCCATAAAAATCCAAGTTATAAAAGGGAAGAGAGCATGTCTTGAGGAGGAATTCAAGGAGGTTCCCAAAAGTTTCCAAAAGTGCTAAAGCCATGAAAGGAAGAAGCCTAAACTTGTGGAGAAAGACTAGGAGGTGTCCAAATGAGCCAAACCATGAAGGGAAAATCCTTGATTCATGGAGAGATACTAGGAGACACCCCCGTAACTTGCCATTTGGAGCTGATTTTAAAGTTTTCTTGGAGTTTTTGGGCTGCCCACTCATGGAAGGAGTCTTGGGAAGAGAATTTGATGCCTAAAGTGTGGGTTAGTCCTATTAGTCCCACATGGAAAATGTATAAAATTTTATTTCTTTGTTATGTCTATATATTCAACTCTATGTAACTCTTGAATTTAATGATGAATGAAATCAATTTCTTTGTGAGCAACTTTGTATTTCTCTCTTCCGCACTTGTGCTCAGGTGTTGAGCTCCGTGAGGGAGTAAATCCGGGTTCCCTAGGAATCTTGAGGAGGTGTGAGATCTCCAACCCAAAACCCTACCAAAACCCTAGGTTAGCCACTTCAATTCCAAACCCTAGCCGGCCATCATCTTCTTCATTCCACCAATCATCCAAACCCTAATCTACCTCATCATCTCACAGCCCCTCTCTTCCAAGTAGAGGCCGACCACCAGCATCCAGGTCCAGATTGGCTACTTCGAATACAGAGCAAATCCCAGATGAAGTCAGATCAGCATCTAGGAGAATCAGGATTTCAGCAACATCAATTTTTTTCAAGTTCTTCTTATGGTAAATCCTTTCTTTGAGTATCTGGTTCCTTAACTTGTTCTTCTTCTTTCCCAGATCCTGAGTTTAGGAGAAGCCAACTCTGCCAAAGGACTAGTATTGGAGGATCCATTGCAAAGATATCCGAATCCGAGGATCCAATAATCTGCTCGAGAGAGTCCTTCCACCAAACTCTGTGAACATCACTGCCTGGTACATAACCCTTCCCTTCTCTTTATTTCTGTCCTGTTGAAAGTTCAGAGCGAAACCCTAGGTCTGGGAGTTTCTCAACCCCCAGCGATCCTTTACTTCTGAGCTACTCTGATAATCTAGTTTCTTTGAATTGTGCTTTCAATTATTATATAGTTTCTTTCAATTTAGTTTAACTTTCCTTTGAGTCAAAGCTGACTTCTGAAAATAAAAAAAAAGAAGAAGAAGAATTAGTCTTAATTTACTTCCGCATCACATCATCTCTTTTGTTCTGCATCATTTTTGGTATCAGAGCTTTCGTTCTGCATCAAACGAGCCATGAAATCCTGAAAGGTCTCTCCCTCCTTTTGTAGCACGACGAAGAGGCAGTCGGTATTCCTCAGGGTCCAACTACAAGTCCTGAAATGAGAAAGAAAAAGTGATTCGAGTTGAGAGAAGGAGTGGATCGTACCTGGTAGGCTGGCAAAGAACCACATCCGGGTGGTCTTCTTGAGGGTTGCAGGGAAGGCGATGCAATGGAGAGCATCGGAGGCACCTTGGACCATCATATGGGCTTTGTACGTGCCCAGATGGTCCATCGATTCAGTGGTACCATCGTAGGGGTCCACCTGTTAAATCTTGAAGTGGCGGGGGATCGTCTCTGCCAGAATCTCCTCAGAGAATGGGGGACGGGAGTCGTATACCTGTCCCCCTTCAACCTTCTGTCGGAGGGCGATTTTAGCAATGCGTTCCTTCATGCGCATGATCTTGCTGGCATAGTCCTTCAGAGGTTCGACGGCAAGCCGACCGCCGAACGGGATGGATTCAGCATAGGAAGGCGAAGCAGACCTCACCCTCTTGCTGTCAGCGCGGTCACCCAAGGACCTCCGGGGCTCCACAACGGCAGGAGAACAATGCTGAGGGATCTCTAGCCGTCGGCCTCCCTTAGCAGCAGTAAGTGGATTAGTGTAGGAAGCAGCTGGTAGTTGTTATCAGTTGCCGGCTGCTTCCTAAAAATGCTGAACCATAGCAGTAAGTGTTTCAATACGATTCACCAAGGTTTGGAACTGTTGCAACCCAATGTGATGGTAGGTTCTACAGTAGTAGGGGCGGTGGCAGCAAAATCATTCTCCCTAAGAGGCTCCTCAGACCTGGAAGGAGAGGTACCCCTCCTGGCAGTGGCATTTGGATCTCTTCCCTTAGCCATTTTCTTGCCGGGATGATAGTGCGGGCACCAGAATCAAAAGAAGACTTCAGGGTTCCATCTGGATCCCTGATTGACCTTGCCCGAGAAAATTAGGGTTTGTAATAAGGATTGACCTGATCAACCCAATTTTGAGTATGTAATTTTGTCATTTCATTTTTGTTGAGTCATGTTGACTCAGTCCAAGTCCAGGTCCAGGTTGGCACCATTCCCTTTGCCATAGGGTGCCATATTTTTCTTCCATGGTCCAGCTACAAGTGGGGGCCACACTCCCTGCCACATCTCCAACCAGTGTCTTTGGTCCCCACACCATAAGAAGTAAGTTCCCCTTTTCTTGCACCACTTGGGGGAGAAATCCATCAAGATACCTCAATCCAAGGAGGAGCCAACTTCTTTCCAAATAAACCCAAGCCAGGATGGCAAGAATTTTTCTTGAAGAGAGGATCAAGGAGGTGCCCCACAATGTTCCATAAAAATCCAAGTTATAAAAGGGAAGAGAGCATGTCTTGGGGAGAAAATCAAGGAGGCACCCAAAAGTTTCCTAAAGTGCCAAAGCCATGAAAAGAAGAAGCCTAAACTTGTGGAGCAAGACTAGGAGGTGTCCAAAAGAGCCAAACCATGAAGGGAAAATCCTTGATTCATGGAGAGATACTAGGAGACACCCCCATAACCTGCCATTTGGAGCTGATTTTCAAGTTTTCTTGGAGTTTTTGGGCTGCTCACTCATGGAAGGAGTCTTGGTTGGCCAAGGAAAGAGAATTTGATGCCTAAAGTGTAGATTAGTCCTATTAGTCCCACATGGGAACTTGTATGGTTTTGATTTTTCTTATAGGTCTATATATTAGACCCCTTTTGTAACTTGAACTTATCTTATAAAATTTTATGAATGAAATCCCTTGTTTTTGAGCAAAGTCTTGTTCTTCCGCACTTATTCTGAGTGTTGAGCTCCGTGAGGGAGTAAATCCGGGTTCCCTCGAAACCTAGAGGAGGTGTGAGATCTCCAACCCCAAAACCCTAGCTTTGTCCACCCATCTCTACTCCACCACCACCAAACCCTAGCCTCTACACCATCTCCAAGGTTCTTCTTCCAAAGGGTGGCCGACCACCAGGACCCCTAGTCCAGCCATCTTCAAGTCAGCTACCACTGCTTCAGAGTCCATCCAGCAGATCCAGGAGAAGAAGTCCTAAATCCGCAGCCTAGGAATTCCAGATCAGCTGAAGACCTTCAGATCCCATCCTTTCTTCTACTCTAGTAACTCTCTTCTCCGAGTCTCTTGTTCCTAACCTTGTTCTTCTTCTCTCCAGGATCCAGGGTTCAAGAAGAGGCCAACTTTGTCAAGGACCATTATCGGAGGATCCATTGCGAAGATACCTTGACTCCCGGGATCCAATAATCTGCTCAAGAGAGTCTTTTTTCCATCAAATGGAGAGATATCACTGCTAGGTAAAAAGAACCTTCCCTTCTCACTTTGTCTGTTTCGTTGAAACTCAGAGCGAACCCTAGATCTAGGGATTTCTCAATCCCCAGTGATCCTACTTTTGAGTTACTCTGATAATCCACTCCTTTTAATTGTGCTTTCTGTCATTTCTTAGTTTCTTTCAACATTAGTTTATCTTTCCTTTGAGTTAAAGCCGACTTCTGAATATATATATATATATATATATATATATATATATATATATAAATACATTATTTTTAATTTGCTTTCGCATTCCACATATTCGTTCTGCATCATTTTGGTATCAGAGTTTTCGTTCTGCATCAAATCTGTTGCTGCATCAAATCTTGGACCGGGAACTAGGGCGGCTGGATGGGCTGGAGCGCTCCTCTCCCGACGAACCTACAACAAAGTCCCCAAGGGCGTCGGTGGTGTTCCGGCGAGGGACCCTCCGAGCTTAAGTTAGCAGAGATTGAAGGCAACAGAATGGAGGAATCAAGGATGAATAGTCTCTAGAGAGGGAAGAGTTGTTCTCCCTTCGAATGGGGTCCCCGGAGCACCTTATATAGGCGCGGAACATTCCAAAATCCATTCGGGGAGAGGCTGAGAAAAACTGATCTGCCTTTAGGAGAATCTGGCGAGTGGCCACGTGGTGCACAGATATGGCGACATCATGGAAGTAGTTAGCAGGCCGTTGGGATAGTAGGATCCCATAGTAACAGAAAGATACTTCTGGAACACCCTGAATGCTAAGGCTCGCCTGTCGAACGTCGGCCATGGGAAAGTCGATCGGTCGGACCAAAGGCCATGCCTCCGAAGGAGAGCGATGGGCCGAACCCCAGTAGGAGGGGGTCGTTCGGACCTCAGCTCTGGTGGGTCGGACCTTTGAAGGAGAGCGATGGGCCAGACCCTAGCACGAGGGGTTGTTCGGACCTCAGCCCCGATGGTTCGGATCTCTGAAGGAGAGCGAGGGCTGGACCCCAGCAGGGAGGGTCATTCGGATCTCAGCTCCGGTGGGTCGGACCTCTCTTAGTTGGAGCCTTGAAAAGGGGCAGTCGGGTCGGACTACAGGATTGGGCCAGTTCTTGCTGAGGTGAGCCATCATGGTACAACACTACTAAAATAGCCAAAACCCAAAAATTGAGAAATTCCCAGCTTAGGATAGTTAACTTCAATCAAATCAGATAATAAGAGAAGGGAAGGGTTCTTACTAGTCAGAGATTAAAATTCAGTAGCAGAAGGGATCACTCACACTCTGATCGAGCCTAGATGAAGAAGCCTCGTTTCCCTTGAATCTGAAGGCTGATCTGGGTGGTCCTGGAAGAAAAGAAGGCCTCCTCAGGGGGGGAAAGCACCTTGAGGATCCTACAAGTGTCAGAGGTCAATCAAATAGCAATTGAAAAAGAGAAGGAACAAGGGTTTGGAAGGATTCGAGATTAGGGTTAGAAGATGGTAGCCAGGGAAGAAGAAGCTCCTGGGCTTGGATGGCAGCAAGAGATTCAATTCCTTGGGCATGGCTGATCTCCAGGGATGCAGGAGGGTGCTAGGGCAGTAGGGTTTCAATCCAGAATTCAAGGAGAGCACTCAAGTAAGAACCAAAACTTAAACCAAGGCACTTAATCAAATTTTAGCAAGGTTTATTCTAAAAAAAAGAAGATTACAAGAGGGGAAGGGGTGGGGAATTTATAGTATTTTCATGCCCTCACTAACCATGTTTACACTTGGGTTACAAGTCCTCTTCTAAATTGGAGTACAAGTCCTTTCCTAGCTAGGTTAGAATTACAAGGTTTAAAAGGATTAGGAATTCTAACTAGGTTAGAATAAACTTGGTCTTCTCCCACTTCACTTCACCTTGGACTTGGTCAAACACTCTTGATGCCAACTCCTTTGGGTGTGTGGACTTTAGGGCAGCAAGGGGAGGTCAGTCATGGGCTTGGAAGGCTTGGGCTTGGGCCCCCTGAAAGCTGGGGTGCCTAGTTCTCTGGGCTGGTATATTCCTGGTATCAAAAGGGAATCTTGGTTCTTCTTGCTTGGGCTTGCTTCATGGGCTTGAATTTGGAGACCTGAGTGCTGGATAACCTGGAAAACATGGACTCCTGGCATGTGAAATATTCTGGAAACATCCAAAGGGAATCTTGATGCAGAACGAAAGCTCTGATACCAAATGATGCAGAACGAAGACAAAGAAGCGTACGCAGAAGTAAAAATTAAGATTAATTCTTTTTTTTTTTTTTTTATCTTTCAAAATTGGCTTTGACTCAAAGTAAAGTTAAACTAAGTTGAAGGAAACTAGGTAATGATTGAAAGCACAATTTAGAAAAAACTAGGTTATCAGAGTAGTTCAGAAGTAACGGATCGCTGGGGGTTGAGAAACTCCCAGACCTAGGTTTCGCTCTGAACTTTAAACAGGACAGAAATAGAGAGGAGAGATGGTTACCAACCAGACAGTGATTTTACAGAATTTGGGTGGAAGAACTCTCTCGGGCAGATTGTTGGATCCTCGGATTCGGCTATCTTCACAATGGATCCTCCAATACTGGTCTCGTGCTGGTCTCGGCGGCTCCCTGGACTCAAGATCTGGGAAGAAGAGAAACAAGTGATGGATTCAGAGACTCAGTGAAGTTTACCAGTTTGAAGAACTTGAAGGCTGATGTCGCTGAGATCCGGATTCTCTTGAAGGCTGATTCGACTTCCTCTGGAAAGAGCTTTGGATCTGATGTATCCGGGACTGTAGCTGGATGCTGGTTTCGGCCTGGACTTGGAAAGAGAGCCGTGGGAGGTGGGATAGGCTAGGGTTTGGTGGATTGAGTGGATGGTGGGCGGCTAGGGTTATAGAGTAGAAGTGGCTAACCTAGGGTTTGGTTTTTTTGGGAGATCTCACACCTCCTCAAGGTTCCTGGGGAACCCGGATTACTCCCTCACGGAGCTTAACACCTGGATGCAAGTGCGGAAGAGAAAAAACACAAAGTTTGCTCACAAAAATTTGGTTTCATTCATCTGATTTTTTTTTTTCAAACTTACATGGGAGTTTAATTTATAGGCCATTACAAGAGAGTAGGGTTTTACATCTTCCCATGTGGGACTAAAGGGGGGATCTTTAAATTAGGATATCAATCCCTACTCATATGGCCGCCAATTAATTCCAAAGTTGATTGAAGCTTCAAAAAGGAAAGTGGGTGCGCCTCCTTGTCTTGACCTCCAAGAAAATATTTTTTTCCTCTATGCTTGGCCTTATCTGGAAGTGTTTGGGCGCCTCTTAACCTTGCCCTCCAAGAGAATTTGTTGCCTTTATATCTGCTTTAGTTGGAATGATTAGGTGCCTCCTAACCTTACTTTTCAAGGAAATCTCCTTTTTCCATGGCTCAACCCTTTTTGGATACCTCCTTTCTTTCTCCCCAAGTTATGGCTTCTTCTAACTTTGTTTTGAGTATTTCTGGCAGGTAATGGGCGCCTCCTTGAATTTCTCTCCAAGAGAATTTCTTCCCTTTCATAGTTTGGTTCTTTTGGGAATCTTGGGCCGCCCCTTGATTTGGCCCCTGGTGGATTTCTCCTCAATTGGCGCATGAAAGAGGGGAGCTGCTATCTGTGGTGTGGGGACCAAAGCCTGCTGATGGAGATGTGGCGCCCCCTGGACTCCGTATGGCTGGGAGTGTGGCGCCCACTTGCTTGGCCTTGGGAGAAAATGTAACACCCCAGGTTGAAGCCCTAGTCCACTACTGAGTCAATAACTCAACAAATAAAAATGCAGGTAATACAGACTCAAACTAAAATTGAGTTGATCAAGCCAACCCTATTACAAGCCAAAAACTCTAATTCTTCGGGCAAGGTTAATCAGAGATCCAGATGGAGCTCTGAAGTCTTCTTCTGAGTCTGGTGCCCGCACCAATTCTCCCAGGGTGAGGAACTCGACCCTGTCGAGTATGGATCAAGTTGGCTCTAGTATCTGTCCAAGAGGTCTGGGTCCAATTCTTGTAATTCTTCTCGGAGATCCAAGAGTCATCAGAATCTGGCCTTCCTTGCCAGCGGACCAGGTATCTTTGGTATCCTCGATTACGAGTAGAGATAACCGATCATCCAGGATCTTTTCAATCTGCTCTTTCCTCACAGCCAGTTTGTTGGTGGACACACAGGGTTGGGTTCACTCTCAAGAGCAGGATTAGGTTCAAAAGCCTCACTGGGAATCACAGCTGGCTCTCTATACTCTACTAGGTCTGTAACGTTGAAAGTGGATCTAATGCCTAGTTCTGGAGGCAACTCGAGCACAAGGCATTGGATCCTACTCTCTTCACCACTCTAAATGGTCCAGCTCCTCTAGCATGTAACTTTCTAATGGTCCAGAGAAACCGTTCAGGCCTTAACCTAATCATTACATAGTCTCCCTCAACAAAAGTTTGACTCGCCTTTGAGAATCAGCCAACTTCTTATAAGTTTTATTACTTAAATTTATTTTTGGCATGAATTTCTTTATGCAAGTCCTTTACATGCTATGCAAGTGCATTAAGAGACTTGGGTGTGTGGACTAATAGTGAAATCAGATCAAGTGGTGTGAGGCTTGTATCCATGAACAATTTCAAAGGGACTCTAGCCTATAGACCTATTGATCGAAACATTGAATGCAATTTCAGCCCTGAACAAAATACAAATCCCAATTCCTGGTATTCTCACTCAACCAAAATCTGAGTCAATGTCCTAAACTCGACTGACGATGCATTCCTAAAGAATGGACTTTATTCAAAGGAACCCTAGGTCTAAACCTAACAAACTACGGCTCTCTAGGTTTGACCTTGGGTCGGAGGATGGCATGCAGAGCATGAAAACTTATCATGGGTGCCTAGTAGGTGCCATAAGGTCTTCCAGAAGTAGGTGGCAAACCTAATAGGTTCTGACACGTGGTTCACTCTAAGACTTTGACAAAGTATACTTGGATGGTGTAATAAGCATTGGAAGTCCTAGAGAAAGGGAGGAAATATGAGGCGAGTCACGATTACCTGCTGACTAAAGGTGGTGACTTGAAGGTTTGAATGGTGATCTATGAGTGTCAACTGATCATCCTTACGAAAGAAAAGTTTGCTACTCCCGGAATGGATCAAGAGATGGTTCGGGAAGTAGCCTAGGATATGTGATTGCAACAGTTAAAGTTTGTTCTCTAAGCAAATAATGATCCATTTTCTCAAGAACTGGATTGAAGAATGATTCAGGGAAGGGCCTATGGATGATGACCTCAAGACTTGAAACTTGACATATGGGTGCAGAAAGGTATACTCTATAGAAGGGTAGGTCAGTCATGCGAAGGGAGGTGTCTGGGGTCATAAGGAGGACATCTACAGGACTGGTGAATCAATCCGCTCAAGACAAGGATGTTCAACTGAGATTACGGGAGAGACCTTAGTGGCTGGGCATGGGACAAGGTCCAATTGTAAGAGGCTTGATTCAGTCATCCTAAGGAGAGGATCTACCATAGGGTGGCAAACTTAAACAGTTCAGTGCAAAGATCTTCAATTGGTACCTGGGGAATGACTGTCATTAGAGGGTACGAACTGATAGCTTGGGCTAACACTATGAGTTCTTCCTGGGGTATTTGACTAAAGGAACCTGATTCTCACAAATCTCTTGAATTTCTGAACTAGGTCCTACCACTTGGTTGCTCTCCAAGGTCTCCTCAGGTAAAGAACCAATAGTATCGATGTCACATTGTTCAAGTTCTTCCCCCTCATATTCATCAACTAGACTCAAGCCAGCATCATATACTTCCTCGATGCCATCTTCAATGGATTTCGGGTCAGTGGTAATCGGGTCAACTGATTCTAGGCTTGTCATACCTAACCTTTCTTCCTCATTGGTAGGCTTGGTTCTCCCTTATTAATGTCATCCCCAGGATTCTTACCACTTAGCTGTGCACAAGCCAGTCCTATGCATGGGCACTGACAAGATTTATGGCCTCTTTCTCTACAAAACAAACATTCTTGAGATATAGGAACCTGGGTCACACTGGGTTTCAAGCTAGTAGAGACCTTACTTGGGCATGGGTGTGGATCTAAATGGTTTGATCTAGAAGTCTGGGGTTGTTGAGTGACTAGTCTAGAATATTGTAAGGACCTCTCATAGACACGATCCACACTATAGATATCATGGTTAGGCTTCCTAAGGTTATGCTCGGGATCATGGTATAAGGTCCTCCTAGGCTCCTAGCATGGGTGAGGTTTGGGCCTAGTAAATTTTGGATCAGGGTCCAATTTTGATGTCTACGTTTCTCAAGTACTTGGACTCGATCCCTAAATTGGGAAAAATCCTCATGGACTTGTTCTTTAAACTGGGCAACAGTGGTAGTCACATCCTGACTCAGTTTGTTCATACTCTCAGTAGAGCTCTAACCATGGCCTCTAAATCAGGTTGGGTTTGACCAGGTTGGTAGGGCACTCTATTCCGGGTAGACATGATGCAAGCAAACACACAAATGAGACTCAACTGAACGACTATGGCTAACTAGACCTAGAGCCCAAACTAGATGCCCAATCAGAGTGGCAAGCTAGCCTGTAGTAACTCAGGACTCAGCCAGCAGGTGTAAGGGGAGTGTTAGGTCCCTGAATGCCAATCCTAGACACCAATCAGAGATTGGCCAGGTAGGCGGACCAGCACACAAGCCCTTCGGGATGGAATCCCTGAACCACCATTCTAGACACTGAGTACAAAGCACGCACAGAGTAACCAGACAAACTGACTCAACACTAGCCTTGACCTGACTTGTTGATGTCCCTAGCCCACTAGGGCAAATTAGGTCTAATCAATTTTTAGATTAAAGGCTTAGGTTCGAATGAGTGGGTGGTGGTTTTGGGCTAAGGAGAGGTTATCAACTCCTCCCCTTATCTTAGATGCTCAAATGCCCTTAAGATGAATTAAGAGATGAACACTCAAAAATAATTGGATTGCAAACAAAAAATAGAGTTGCAGTAATTTAATTCTCAGAAATCCCACGGAACCAATAAATCACAGGAAAATTTTGCAAAATAGTTTCAA
The DNA here is from genome assembly GCA_021397845.1 of Areca catechu. NCBI lineage: Eukaryota > Viridiplantae > Streptophyta > Magnoliopsida > Arecales > Arecaceae > Areca > Areca catechu. The sequence goes on along the minus strand of CM038051.1, from coordinate 135,585,565 downwards.
TTATACTGGTTTCAGAAAAATAAAAATCACCGAATTTGGAGTTACTTGCAGTGAGAAATAATTCCTGCAACAGGATAATTACGGGCTGAAATATAAAGCACTTCCCCGTTTACAATTCCTGCTACGAAGTTATACCCAACGGATCCCCTACACGCCCTAGGAACACCCCGTGGAATGGGAAGAGGAGGTTTGCACCTCACTTCATTCCTAGGACCGGACGTCCTGGGGAGTCTACTTCGAGCAGACAAAGTAAAAGAGAGAGACTCAAACCAGCAATCAAAACAGAAATCCTAGACAGGGCTCTGATACCAAAATTGATGCAGAACGAAAGGTTTGATACCAAAAATGATGCAGAACGAAAGCTCTGATACCAAAATGATGCAGAACGAAGAACAAAGAAGTGTATACAGAAGTAAAAATAAAGATTAATTCTTTTTTTTTTTTTTTTTATCTTTCATAAATTGGCTTTGACTCAAAGTAAAGTTAAACTAAGTTGAAGGAAACTAGGTAATGATTGAAAGCACAATTTAGAAAAAACTAGGTTATCAGAGTATTCAGAAGTAACGGATCGCTGGGGGTTGAGAAACTCCCAGACCTAGGGTTCGCTCTGAACTTTCAACAGGACAGAAATAGAGAGGAGAGATGGGTTACCAACCAGACAGTGATTTTCACAGAATTTGGGTGGAAGAACTCTCTCGGGCAGATTGTTGGATCCTCGGATTCAGTTATCTTCGCAATGGATCCTCCAATACTGGTCTCGTGGCTGGTCGGCTCGGCTCCTCCTGGACTCAAGATCTGGGAAGAAGAAACAAGTGATGGATTCAGAGACTCAGGGAAGGATTTACCAGTTCGAAGAACTTGAAGGCTGATGTCGCTGAGATCCGGATTCTCTTGAAGGCTGATTCGACTTCCTCTGGAAAGAGCTTTGATCTGATGTATCCGGACTGTAGCTAGATGCTGGTGGTCGGCCTGGACTTGGAAAGAGAGGCCGTGGAGGTGGATAGGCTAGGTTTGGTGGATTGAAGTGGATGGTGGGCGGCTAGGGTTATAGAGTATAAGTGGCTAACCTAGGGTTTGGGTTTTTTGGAGATCTCACACCTCCTCAAGGTTCCTGGGGAACCCGGATTTACTCCCTCACAGAGCTCAACACCTGGATGCAAGTGCGGAAGAGAGAAAACACAAAGTTTGCTCACAAAAAATTTGGTTTCATTCATCTGATTTTTTTTTTTTTTTCAAATTTACATGGGGGTTTAATTTATAGGCCATTACAAGAGAGTAGGGTTTTACATCCTCCCATGTGGGACTAAAGGAGGGGATCTTCAAATTAGGATATCAATCCCTACTCATATGGCCGGCCAATTAATTCCAAAGTTGATTGAAGCTTCGAAAAGGAAAGTGGGTGGCGCCTCCTTGTCTTGACCTCCAAGAAAATATTTTTTTCCTTCTATGCTTGGCCTTATCTGGAAGTGTTTGGGCGCCTCTTAACCTTGCCCTCCAAGAGAAAATTTGTTGCCTTTTATATCTGGCTTTAGTTGGAATGATTAGGTGCCTCCTAACCTTACTTTTCAAGAGAAATCTCCTTCCTTCCATGGCTCAACCCTTTTGGATACCTCCTTTTCTTTCTCCCCAAGTTATGGCTTCTTCTAACTTTGTTTTGAGTATTTCTGGCAGGTAATGGGCGCCTCCTTGAATTTCTCTCCAAGAGAATTTCTTCCCTTTCATAGTTTGGTTCTTTTGGGAAGTCTTGGGCCGCCCCCTTGATTTGTGGACCCCTGGTGGATTTCTCCTCAATTGGCGCATGAAAGAGGGGAGCTGCTATCTGTGGTGTGGGGACCAAAGCCTGCTGGATGGAGATGTGGCACCCCCTGGATTCAGGCGTATGGCTGGGAGTGTGGCTGGGAGTGTGGCGCCCACTTGTGCTTGGCCTTGGGAGAAAATGTAACACCCTAGGTTGAAGCCCTAGTCCACTACTGAGTCAACATGACTCAACAAAATAAAAATGCAGGTAATACAGACTCGAACTAAAATTGAGTTGATCAAGCCAACCCTTATTACAAGCCAAAAACTCTAATTCTTCGGGCAAGGTTAATCAGAGATCCAGATGGAGCTCTGAAGTCTTCTTCTGAGTCTGGTGCCCGCACCAAATCTGGCATCTGAAATGGCATCCGGAGGGAATCAGGGCACCTGGGTGTCTATTGAGCTCTCCTAAGCTGATGTAACTGCTTCTGGCTTCAGAATGAGATCTGGTGGAACTCCAAAATAGCATAGCTGTTAGACATTAGAATAATGAAATTAACCCAACTTTATTTGATTAAAATTATACTTTTTGTGATACTTCGCAGAATTGACTTCATAAACGTGTAGATCTTGATTTTAGGAGTCCAACGACGCAAACGGAATGTAATTTGGACTTCAAACGGGCCCGAAATGGATTTTAGAAGGTTTTAGCATGGATTTCAGAGCTGCACGATTTTTGGAGCGACCTTAAAATCCTTTTGGTTTGGCTCACGGTGGACCGGCTCAATGGTCCACCGTATGGGCTGCTGGTCCACGGCAGCCATTGCTGCCGGTCCACGGGCGGAGCCGTGGACCACCGTGCTCCGATCGCACGAAACTCGCCGGAGAGCTTCCCCTGGCACCGTCGAAGCCACCGGCAACTTTCCCGTCGGCCGAAGAGCTCCCGTTCGGCGGCGGGGAAAAATGGCCAGAAGTCGGCTCTGCCCAAGCCGAAGCCGTCCACCGTCTGTCCGTGCCCGAAGCCGGCCGCGCCGCCGCCCACGGCCACGCCGCGCCCTGCACCACGCAGCCGCGCCGCCGCCCACGGCCACGCCACCGTCTGCTGCGCGTCCGCCCAAGCCTGCTGCCCACGGCCACGCCGAGCTCCCTGCGCCACGTCCGTGCCCGAGCCGCCCGTCTCCGCCGCCGTCGCCACCCAGCCGCCCGCCTTCCACCGCGCGTCAGCCACCCGCCTGCTGCCGTCGCCCATGGAGCCGCGCCACCCACGCCACGGCCATGCTGCGTGTCCGCCAAGCTCCAGCCGTCTACCCCCGTGCTGCTGCCCAGCGTCCCCCTGCGCCGCGTGTCGGCCGAGCTCGCCGCCCAAGCCTGCTGCTGCATGCCACCCACGCCCACGGCCATGCAGCCCAAGTCCGTCTCCGCCCCAGCCGCACCTCTCTGCTCACAGCGTCATCGTCGTTCAGACCAGGATGTCTGAAAACAAGGAAGCATCAGAACGAGAAGAGATGTCGGACGACGCTGAATGGACGCGGGATTGTGCGATAGAATTTTTGAATTTAATTTTTGAGATGGGGATGATCGTAAAAAAATCAGATAAGGAGATCGGATTGAGATGAAGAAATCACCGCGCTTTCCACACGGACCCGACACGGTATTTTTCAGCTATAAATACCCCGGTGATTCTTTTCTGCGGGAGGGGGATTTTTGGGAGGTTCCACTTGCTGTCCATAGTTCCACCTGTTGCTGTGACAGAGAGTCAGAGTCGTATAAAAAGGGAGAAAGGGACCCTTGTTCCCTTACTTTTATTTTCTCTGTACTCCAATTTTTTATGCAATAAAATTTATTTGCTTTATATTAATCAATGTCTGCTTATTTTTATTTAGTCATGCTGGAGTCATGTTGGATTAGCGTTTAAGGTAAGTTGTAGTGAATTAGTTTTGACTGACCTATACCTAAGGGACGGGCCGTGATCCAAGGATACGGGCCGTACTCTTGAGATAGGTCATATCTAAATTATTTTCACAGATTTATTATTTGCATTTAATTCTTGCATTAGTCTAGTTTATTTTAGTTAATTTTAAGTCAAAAAAAAAATACTTTTTCAAGATAACCCAAAGTCTCTGTGGGATCGACCCTTACTCCCGCTATTCTACCCTTTAGAGTAGTGGAATTAAGGTTCTAAATCGGTTCACTACGACACGCATCAATAGCCTCCTCTCTGTACAAGAAGTGAACTCATACTAGACTTATACTGGTGTACAGGACTCAATGTACTGGACTAGGTTGAGGGTTGAGACAAGTCAACTAACCTCAACTTATTACAGGACTCAATCCTAGTTGTTTACAAAACTTCGAAACATGGCTAGGTAAACCAAATAGGACCCCGTAATCTATGTCTGATCCTGGTGCCCCCACCAATTTAGGTTGACTAAGGGGTTCCTGATTAATACTAAGGTTCTGACTATGGGCACTGATCCTAGTGGGTTCAGGCTGACTAAGGGTTATGGGTTCATAGGTTATGGGTTCAGTCCTAAGGGTTGACTCGAATTCCAAAGCTATGTGATAGGCATCATCTAGGTCTCAAATTTTCCATCTAAACAATTCACCCAAACCAACAACCAAGTAACCAATAGGTTGGACCAAGTAGAAGACCACCCAACAATAGTTGACCCTGACCATACCCAAGTAGGAGCTGACCTAGATTTAGCTAACCCTAGCCATACCCAGACAGTAACTGATATAGAGTTAGCTGACCATGTAGTGGAAGAACCCTTAAAAGAAGAAAACCATGAGGAACCCAATCCTACTATTAGAGTTTTACTTGAGGAGACATTAGAAGAAAGCCAACTATAGAGCCTAGTCCTTTGATTCAAGAGCCAAAATAATTTATTAAGGACTTGATCTATTTGAATTAGTACCCTCAGGATGAAATCATTCTATTGACTCCCATTGATCTCTTTCCTAAAATTAATGACCCTTTCTTCCATTATGCGACCCTTTATATAGGCATCAATCCCATAAATCAACCTCATTAGTCTTGGCCTAATTCCTGATACCCCTTCTCACATCCTATTCTCCCGATTAACCTCGACCCTTTTCTTATTCCTTATCCAATTAGACTAATCCTGAATCCACTTCTTATTTTCTATCCTTTCTGAAACTTTTCAGATTTTATAACCCTTAGACTGCATTTCATAGAGGTTGCATATTGCATTCATTCCTCGAGTCCGTCATGTTTGCTTCCTACTTTTGGAGACCCTCTGGCATCTACTAAGAGTACATGTCATATTTTCATGTGCATGTCATGATAGGATCAAACCTAAAGAGTCTATAGTCTGTTAGGTTTTGTCCTGAAGAGTCCAATAAAATTTCTTAACTTTCGGGTCCTATCTTTTAGTTATCTTGCTTGATTCAGCCTTGCGATATTTGATTCTTAGAATTACTAAATACCTGCTAGTTCTTTACTTTGCTTTGAGAAATTAGCTAACAAACCTAATTCTAAAAATATCAAAAATTAGTTTACTATTTTTTCTTGTATATTTAGCATTCTTAGAGTCATCCCGCATCAACTACTCAATGTGCTTTGACTTTTAGTGAGACCTAGGCCCCTTAGCTAGGGCTATGGCACCATTGTTTCACTATATAAGGAGATGGCATCTTATGGAATTACTTCAAGCTTCGTAATAAACTTTTTGTACTAGAATGCTTCCTTTACAGCTTTAGAGATGGCGATGAACTCTGCCTCCATGGTAGAATCAGTAATGATGGGTTACTTGAGTCTTTTCAAGTAGTAACCCATCATTGCATAGAAACACACCTCGATATGACCTTCTATCATTAGGATCAGACATAAAGTCTGAATCATTGTATCCCTCTGCCCATAAATCATGATTTCCTCCAAAGATCGAGAGTAAAATCCTTAGTTCTTTTTAAGTATTTAAGGATATTCTTCACAATAATTGTTGCCACCTAGATCACCGTGGCCTATATCTCTAACGTGTCACGGACTCGTTGGGCTCCCTCTAGGTGCTTGGTCCTCTTTTCTAGTGGCTCCCTAGTTAGGTTATCCTACAAAAATGAGGAGACCCAGATCATGGATTCTGGCAAGGACACTCCGATGATCAAGTTAGTTAGGATGGTCTAGGAAAACAAAACCTCTATGGCGAGGAGCTTGGGAACTCTCCACGTAGAGGATGAAAGATTAGATTAAAGAGCTGGGAGGTTCTCTTGGTTGTTTCCTTGCTCGTTTGCTCTCCGAGTCTTACCCGTTGCCTCTCTCCCCCCTCTCAAGGGTCATTTCTTCTATTTTATATGAGAAGGATGGCCCAGACCAAGTCTGGGGCTTCACTAAGATGTCCCTTTCTTGGATCCCCTTCGGGAGGGATTTTTCTTTGTCTGTGACCTCCTCCCTGTCGAACTGGTCCTCAGAAGGAGATCCTTCCATTAGGGGTGTTTGCCATCGTAGTACAGATCGTCCCTTTGGTGGTGCAATTTCCCATGGGAGGGCCGGGCATCGTGCCACTGAGCCCTACGCCATGGTGGGGCATTTCTATTCCAAGAGGGACCGTCGTAGTATTACAGGACCTGGGATTTTAATGGAATACTCTTGAAAAAGGTATGAGTTCCATGTCGTAATGGTTGGAGCCCCTTGGTTACATGGTCATGGACATGAAGGCACACTACAGGGCCTGGGGCCTGGTGGAGCATGCATTATATAGAACATGCGGGTGGCACGTTTGTAGAATTTGAATCTCTGGTAGGGCGTGTGCCACCTCCCGAAGTTTACAGGTGGCTGGGGTCTTCTATGGCACGGTCTGAACCTCTACTGATCTTCTCTCTTTTTTGCTTCTGGTGGGAACTTCGGCCTTGGCTAGATGGGGGGAGCTCTATCTCGGAAGCTCGACCCCAGAATGCATAAGCACGACCTCAATTGGGAGCTCAACCTCAGATGCAAGCTAACCCTGGTCAGGTGCTTGCCTTTGGTAAGTATGAGCATGACCTCGACCGGGAGCTCGACCCCGAATAGGAGCTGACCTCGATCAAGGGCTCGCCTTTGGCAAGCATGAGCATGACCTCAGCTAAGAGCTTGACACCATATGGGAGCTGACCTTGATCGAGGGCTCACCTTCGGCAAGCATGAGCATGACCTCAACCGGGAGCTCGATCCCGGATGGGAGCTGACCTTGGTCGGGGGCTTGCCTTTGCCAAGCATGAGCACGACCTCAGCCAAGAGCTCGACCATGGATAGGAGCTAACCCCGGTCAGGGGCTCACCTTTGGTAAGCATGAGCACGACCTCGATCGGAGCTCGACCCCAGATGGGAGCTAATTTCGGCTAGGGGCTCGCCTTTGGTAAGCTTGAGCACGACCTAATGTGTGTGACCCTTTTCCCATTCCATAATTCATATGGAGTGCTCTTGCTAATGGGGGACTAACTAAATGCAAGATGAAATGAATGCAGTTGATTTGTTATTTTTTTGATTTTTAGGTTTTAATGAATTTCTTGAGGATTCTCGAAAAATAAGACAAAAGCAGATCTAAGGATTCAATAAAGATAAGACTACAAGCATGTAGACTAGCCCCTAAGCAAGGATAAGAGGACCCCGGATTGAGAAATCCCGAAGGACTTATCTCCAGAACAATACCTACTTAGGAGTTCCAGATTGCAAACCTCAAGATCTAAAGAGCTTGATGCCGAGATTGCTCGTTCTCGCGGATGCGGCCTGGATGATCGAGCCCTCAACCCCGTAGATGCGCCAGCTTTCAATCCAAAGGTCATGAAGGCAAGGGCAACCGACTTCATGTTCGTGGCACCTAGGGGACCTGCGAGCATTCACAAGAGAGTTAAGTTTCAATCAAAGGCAAGCAATGGAAGAGGGAAAAATGGAAGAGGGAAAGAGAGTTAATATGATGATGGTGGAGTTCTTCTTGTTAGGCGCCTGGTTGGATGACTCCACTGGGCTCTGACTCGAAGTTAGAGGATGGAATTGCTGAAGAGACAGTAACTTGAGGCCTCACACCTCTCGACGCCCGAAGGCGAAGATGCTTCCTCATGGAGATCGACGTTCCTAGTGAACGAAGGCAACTAAAGAGAAAACTGGATCTCAAGAAACTTGTGATTTTTCATTCAATAGCAATTACCCTTACAATGGAGGGGTAAGGTCCTTTTTATAGGCACCTTAGGACCCCATTTGAAATTCAAATGAAAATTACAAGTCCTCTTTGGAGAGGTGCCAAAAAACTTCAAAAAAAAAATCATATTTCTTTCCTATGGCCGACCTTCACCTGAATTTGATTGTGCATGGCTTGATGTGAGGCTTGGAAGGGGGATCTTGGCGACCTTGAACTTGGAGTTTTGGTCCTTTGTTTTGGAAGAAGACAAGAGGTGAGACTTGTAGCAAGGCATGTGTTCTCCTTCTTTCCTTGGTTGTGCATCCAACTTTGGAATAAGACAAGATGTGGGGAGTGAGACGTGGAGGCGCCTATGGATTCTTGCCTTCCTTCCATAGATGTTCATGTAGTTTGGGAAGAAAGCTTGATTGGAGGGCTTGAAGCAAGGGATTAGATTTTCAAACTTTAACTCCCCTTTGACCTTCTATTGGCCGGCCACACCCATATATAGAAACAAGCTTGATAGGGGGAAGGAAAAAAGGAGTGTATCAAGTGATGTGTCCCCCCCCTTTGGGATCCAAAAGCTGAAATGTGTGCCGCCCACATGGCATGGTGGAGTGGCGCCATGTAGGATGAAGAGGTGGACCCCTGAGCTGAGTTGGCTTCCTTCCTGACTTGGCTCCAAAGTGACTAGATCTTAGGACCAAACTTGCTTGGACCCATACTTCAAACCGACTCTGACTGGACTCAGTTATAGGATACAATTGACACACTACAAGACTGGACTCAGTACAGGACTAGACACAGACACATGAGACTCAATTCAAAGCTAAAGAAAATTACAAGGTTTCGGCTTGAAGCCTTTTTTCAAGACCTGAAAAGATGGAACCCTAATTGGACATCCACAAAGGGTTGAGGAGCCTCTGTCGGATTCTGGTGCCCACACCAGTTCTCCCATGGGGGAGGAACTCGACCCTATTGAGTAAGAGTTGAGATGGCTTAGGTACTTTTCCAGAAGGTCGGGATCGAGGTGCTGCAAGTCCTCTCGGGTAATCCACAAGTCATCGGACTCATATTATTAGTTCCCGTGGCGATCATTGGTCTTCCCCTGGACCGTTCGTCTTCCCATGGCATGGGCGACGGATGCTGGTTTTCCGGTGAAGTGAGGCCGGCGAGCACTGGTGGCGGGCCGACGGAGGCAGCCGGGGGGATGGGCACAGCGGATCTGGGACTGATGGGACAAAAAAAAAATTAGAAAATGAACGCTTTGTGACTTTCCTGGAGGTTGAAGAAGATAGGATAAATATGGAATAAGTTGGGAATAACATCGGGAGAGTAAGGATAACAGGAATAGATGGAATAGCAGGGATAAATATTTTTAAACTAAAATAAAAAATCTAAAAAAAGAAAAGAGAAACCCGGGTGGGTTTCGGGTCCCCCATCATTCTCCTGCAGTGAGAAAACTCGACTCCGTCGAGTTTGAAGACGAAGCAAATCCTAGTCCGCTATTGGCTCTGATACCAAGTTGGTGTGGGACGGGGTCCCGAAGAAACCTGGGGTTATTCAGAAATGGGAAAGACCTAAAGAAAACCAAGGATTGTGGTAGGGCTAAGAAGACTCCCGTGACTAGGATAGAATGACCCCTAAAAAAAACCTAAAACAGCTGGACCTCTTTTGGTTTTCAAATTTTCTTTACGAGGTGACGAAGGAAGGATGGAATGGGAGACAGGGTACTGGAACTCATGGACCTTGGACTCACCTAATGAAGAGACCTCTCACCTTTAAGGCATTACACCATCCTCGATACTTGGAGGTGCTAGGATGAATCTCAAGGTCACGAGGGGAAACATGGAGTGACATGAAGGTTGGAGAGAGAATGGAGATACCTGGGACCTCATGCCCCTCGACGTCTCGAAGGACGAAGGCAAGACAGGGCAGGTATCAGAGCAACTACGGACCCATGGTTATTCTGAAAGGGGAAACACCTAAAGCAACTACGGACCGTGGGAGGGCTAAGAAGCCTCCCGGGACTAGGATAAACTTATACTAAAACCCTAAAACGAATGGACTCTTTTGTTTTTTTTTTTTTTCTTGGTGGAGGTGGTGAAGGAAGGATGGGGATATAGAGGGGGAATAGGAATGAAACTCGAACCTAGGATCTACATTCGACGGGAAACAAAGAGATGGAGGGAAAAAGGTACCTTGGGCTTCCAGCCCCTCGTCAGCTGTTTGGTAACGAAGACCTTATTTAGGATCACATCCTGCCATCATGCACGCACGTGGCACTGATGACTTGGAGATCGCACCCCACCATCATGCATGGCGACACTGATGGCTTGGAGCGGCTTCACGCTTTTCGACGCTCTCGTTGGAGCGAAGGCATTGAGGCCTCACACCCCTCGACGTCCCGAAGGACGAAGCAAATGCAAATGGGGCTCAGCCCAGAACCACAAACAAGTGAAAAACCCTCAAAAATTCATTTCATCAACTGATTTATTACAAGAGGAGTATGGGTATTTATAGATTCCGATATCACCTTTGAAATTCAAAATAAAATCCCCTGAAATCCTCCTAGATTTGAATTCAAATTCAAAATAATTTGAATTCAAATTTAAAACCAAAATCCCAAATTTTTATTTTAAACCCAAATTACATCATGAAATTACCAAATAAATCCCTTATATTTGAATTTTGAATCCTCCTCTGCTCTGAAATTTGTGTCACCCCAAAAATCGTGCAAAACAGGTCTTCTTCCAGCTACTATGAAAGCGTGCAGAAGCTTCTTTGGCTGCTTTGAGAAGCATGCAAAAAACTTCTTCATGGCCGAGCAACAGGGGCCGATCTCTAGCAGCCATTGGGGCCAGCGGGCGGCGGGCAGTAGGGCGGCAGGCGGGTGGCGGTGGCGGGTGGCACGACGGGTGGGCGACGGTACGGTGGCACGGACGGGCGTCACGGGTGCCCGTTCATCTTCCGTGGCTGTGGACGGCGGCTGGGCACCGGTGAGCCTCCGGCCGGCCGGGCGAGGGCCAGCGGGCAGCGGGCGGCAGGGTAGCAGGCGGGTGGCGGCGGTGGTGGCGGGGTGGCATGGCGGTGCGGACGGGCATCACGGCGCCCATTCGCCTTTCGCGGCCGTGGGTGCGGCGGGGCACCGATAAGGCCTCCGACGTCGGCGGCGGCCAGGGCCAGGGGGGGGCAGGGGGCGGCAGGGCGGCAGGCGGGCAGTGGCGGCAGCCATGGGCGACCGTTTGTCTTCCCACAGACCGTTTCGTCTCCCATGGCATGGGTGATATATCATGGATTTACATGATTATTTTAAGTATTTTAGTTAATTATTGGTGCTAACATTCTTTTAATAACCTAATTTCATATTAATTTGGACTTTCTTGCAAAACTAATTATTTTAGAAAATATCTTTGAAAAATGTGAAATTAGAGTACGTTCATGAAAAATATATTTCAAGTCAAAGCACCACACACCCATTTAAATGATTAATAAAATATTCACTAATTATAATTAATGATCATGGAATCGGTAAAATTAATAAGTTTAAAACCCGCTAATAGGTTGAGCTTGATTTATGGAATCCAACGACGCAAATGGTAGTTAAATCAGGTTTGAAATGAAGAAGTTATGAATTTTCTAAGATTTTTTGCACACATTTTGATGCTGCACGGTTTTTTGAGCAGCTGGTCCATGTTTTTTTTTATTTGCAGTTTGGTTCACCGGCAGCCATGGCTGCCGGTCCACGGAATAGGCCATGGACCACAGCCCTCCAGAGGTGCCGAAATTCATCGGGAAGCATGCCGGCGGTGTCCCTAGCTGGAGGAGAAGCTCCGGCGGTGGTTTGATGGTTGGTGGCGATGTTTTTCGGTGGCAAACGAGAGGAGGCAGCCCACGTTCTTCACGTGCCCACGTCCTCCACGCGCAGCCCACCTCCTCCTCGCGCAGCCCACCTCCTCCACGCGTTGCTGAGCTCCTCCTCGCGCAGGCCGAGCTCCTCCACGCGCATGGGGGCGCAACCCACGAGCGTTCTCCACGGCTGCGCACGTCCACGGGCGTTCTCCACGGTGGCTCCACGTGCACGGCCAAGCTTCTCCATGTTCTCCACATGCAGTCCACGGGCACGAGCAGTCCGCGAGCCAAGCATTCTCCACGGGCACGGACGCTGGGCGTTCTCCACGAGCTCCGCGGCGTAATCAACGGAGCAGCAATGGCGGTCACGGTATTTTTTTTTTTTTGTCCCACATCGCTAGTGTGCAATGAGCTCCCCTCTCTGGTCAATTATAAAATGAACCCCAATGCACAAGATAGAGGGATCCCGGAGAAAAGACAAGGTACAGGGTAAAGAGCATTGCTTGGGTTACGGGTTGGCTTTTGGGAGTGAAGTTTCTCAAAGGAGAGCATGTCTCTACACCATCTTCCAGCCTTCTCTCTCTCTGAGATCAGGATCCGAAGAAGAAGACACAGAGGAAGCCCATTTCGCTCCACGAGTACGAAGGAAGGAGCTATCTTCCCGACAAGGCTGCGCCGATCTGTTCTTATCTTTGTTACTTATTTTGTTAATTTAATTTTTTTGCATTGTATCTAGACATTAAATTTCAATCAATGCAATATCTTTTTTTAACTCCTGTCTTTCGTCTTGTCTGCAAGTAGATGCTAGGATCTAAATAATAATCATAGTCCCAAGTTTACTTTTCCTGCAATTTTAATTTTTTTTATATTTTTCGACTTCAATATTTTTTTCTACAAGATCAAAAGATTTCAAATCCTAAACACGCCTTCTCTGTGGATTCGACCCGACTCCTCTTGCTACGCATTTTTAAATATTTTAAGTCGAATTTTGAACTCATAGCCATGGTGTTTTAACGACAACCCCACGGACCTAACAAGTTTTTGGCGCCGTTGCCGGGGATGGCATTAAAATAATAGTTTTTGATCTTTTTGATTTTTTTATGCCATGCTAACTTTTTTTTTTGTTGCAGATTAAAAAAAAAAAGGGGGAGAAAAGCAGAAGAGGAAGGAAGTCTCCCAATCAGTAAACTTTCTTCCCTCTTTTACATATTATTATTTTTCTTTTTAGTTTCTTTTCTTATCTCCAAAAAAAAAAAATTCAAATTTCAAATTAAAAAAAAAAAATTCAATTTCAAAATTCAAATTTCAACAACAAAAAAATTTTTTGATTTTCATTTTTAGATTCATTTAGATAAATTTATCTTTTCTGCAAAATCCAAAAAAATTGCCCAGACATTTCATAATTTATTAGGATTAGAAACTTAATCACAAAATTAAGAAAATATATAGCTTTAATTTAATTTTGTGTGTTTATAACTTTTATTTTGGACATCTTATTGCATTTCATAATCTCATAATCATCTTAAGGGACTTATCCATAAACAAGATAAGGTGGGGAGTTCAATACCCTTCCTTAGCCCACAAACCATCACCCCTCATTTTGCATACCTAAGCCTTCTAAATAAAATTAATTAGACGTCAGCCCTAAGGAACTCGAGCTCAATAGGACAGGGCACCTGGAAGAGTTGGACCGGTCAAGATTAGTTGGTTGACTGGTGTCTAGGAAAGGGGTTCAGGGATTACGTCCCGAAGGAAGGTGGTTGGATCTGCTTACCTGGCCAATTTTCAGTTGGTGTCTAAGGCAAGCAAAGAGGGAAACTCCACCGACCTTACCCTTACCTTGCCAGTTAGCTAATTGGTCTTTGACTTGGAGGGCTCCAAGGCGGTCTTGGAAGTTAGGAGCTGTCTAGAATTAGGGAGCCTAGGATAGAAATCTGTTTGATAAGTGTTTGAAAATAACAAAAATATATATATATATACTAAAAAAAAATTTCTCACATTTTTGGGTTGCACTGTTTCATGCACGGTAGAAGATCTCTTTTTTCCAGACCTAGTTGACTTCAACCCTGAAATTGAATAGCTGATCCATAGTACACCAAAAAATCAAATGGCTGGAAACCCAGAAGAACCACCTAGACAGATGAAGGAATACTTTATTCCTTCCACCTACAACCCATCGACTTGTATCCATTTACCTGAAATACCTGCTAGATAATATGAGATCAAGTCTGCCACAATCCAGATGCTCCCTTCCTTTTATGGGAATACCAACGGAGATCCTTATAAGCATCTAGATGAGTTTCTAGAAATCTGTTCTACGGTGAAGATCCAAGATTTCACTGATGATGCCCTTAGGCTAACCTTGTTCCCCCTTCTCACTTAAGGATAAGGCCAAGTACTGGCTTGGCACAATAGGAAAACCCATTCAAACTTGGGCTGAAATGCAGCACGAGTTCCTTAAAAAATTCTATCCTATAGGTCGAACAAACACCATGAGGCGAGCCATCACTGGATTTGCTCAGCTTCCTGGTGAACAAATTCATGAATCATGGGAGAGACTTAAGGAACTCCTTAGAAAATGCCCACATCATGGTCTGTCTAAGTGGCAAATTGTCCAAGCTTTTTATGAGGGATTAGGAGACCAGTATAGACAGATGGTGGATGCATCTTGTGGAGGTGCATTCATGAGTAGAAGTGAGGATGAGGCCTATACCTTGTTTAAAACCCTAAGTGAAAATTCGATCAACCATGCTTCTTTGACTTCATATGAAAGATCGATTCCTCACCAAAAGCGGGCAGGGATTTATGAAATTACACATTCAAATTCCAATGTCGACTTGAACCTAATATCCCAAAGATTAGATACAGTCGACCTCCTTTCTCAAAAGTTGGACCAAGTCCTAGCCCTCAGTCAACAATCTCAATCTCCTGCACAATACCCATCACACCCATCACAATACCCATCACCCTCTAATCATCAGGAGATTTGTTCTATCTGTGCTAGCCCAGCCCATCACATGAATGAATGTCCTACGGTTGCACAGTTACCACCTTTCATTCAAGAACAAGTCCAAGCTGCTCAAGGTTGCTCCAAGCCGGGTAATGACCCATTTTCAAATACTTATAACCCGGGTTGGAGAAACCATCCTAATTTTTCTTGGAAACCACAACAGACTCAGGTTCAGACCCAAACTCCTCCTGCACGGAACTTTCAAATAGGCCCCCATACCAAAACTATGCCTATAATAGAGGTCAGCCTAGTCAGCCTGCTCAGCCACCATATCAGCCACCATATCATCATCAGTCATCATATCAACCTCCTCAACAGACCAATCTGGCCGACGATAGGTTTGATCAACTTCAATAATTAATCATGACCCAACAACAATCTATCGCCAGGTTAGAAGTTCAAATAGGACAGTTAGCTGAATCCACTATGAGGAGAGAACCAGATCAACTACCGAGTCAACCAATACCGAATCCTAGAAACAACCCACTCATTCTTCAGCCTAATGTTCCACCTAAGAACCCTCAATTTGAGAATGCTAAAGCAATTTCTGAGCTTAGAAGTGGTAGGATTCTTAGGGACCCATATCAAAACCAGGAGAGAGAGGCTAGTACTGATGCTAGCAAGAATGAGAAGTTAGAAGATGATGTTAGTACTAAGACTAACCATGTAGAAGAGCCTGAGCCCGGGACTAGTACTGATACTTTTTCCGATTTAAATGAGAAAGGAAGAAGAGAGCAGATGAATTACCTGAGACTTATAAACCTAGAGTCCCATTCCCTTCAGCCCTAGAAGCTGGCTTTTCCCGTTAAAAGCAAGGAGCATGCAATGAGGAGCTAATGGAATTATTCAAGCAAGTTCATATTAATTTACCCCTCCTCGATGCAATTCAGCACGTTCCAGCTTACGCTAAATTTCTCAAAGAACTCTGCACCCAAAAGCGTGAGCCACGAACCATAAAGAGAATCATTTTGTTGAGGATGTAAGTGCAGTTTTGTTGAATCAATTACCTCAGAAAATGAAAGACCCCGGTGCTCCTTTGATTTCTTGTGTTATAGGAGGCATTACCTTTGACCGAGCCCTGTTAGACCTAGGAGCTAGTGTGAACCTTCTTCCAATCTCGGTCTATGAAAAATTTGGATTAGGTGAACTAAAACCCACGTCAGTCATTCTTCAACTAGCCTATAGATCTGTCAAGACACCACGTGGTTTGATTGAGGATGTCTTAGTTAGAGTGAACCAATGTTATTTCCCAGTAGACTTCCTCATACTAGACATGGAACCATCCCAAGAGCTAAATCAGAATCCCATAATCTTAGGTCGTCCATTCCTAGCCACTGCCAATGCCAATATCAATTGTAAAACGGGAGCTATGGACATTTCTTTTGGGGATCAAAAGGTGAGAATCATATTTTTAATGCCTCAAAGTTTGCTCGAGAGGAGGAAATTGTTCTGTGATTAGTTTAGTAGATGAGATTGTTGAGTCTGAATTTTCCTCCAATTTGATGGAAGATGACGAGCCTATTGCTGAAACCCAAGTCCAAGAGGTAAATGCCCTACTTGATTCACCTCAACCTTCACCACCTTGGTCAATGCAAACTGAATCCTTACCTGACCTAGGAACTGAGCCTTTGCAACCTTCGATTCAGGCCCCACCACAACTTGAACTAAAAACTTTGCCTGAATCACTTAAGTATGTGTTTTTAGGACCTGACAAAACCCTGCCTGTGATCATTGCTTCTGACCTAACCATTGAGCAGGAAAACCAATTGATAGATGTTCTGAAAACACATAGGGAGGCCATAGGTTGGGCCATTGCTGATTTAAAAGGCATTAGTCCATAAATTTGTTTGCACCATATCTATACTGAGGATAGTGCCAAGCCTACTAGAGAAATGCAAAGACGGCTCAACCCAAACATGCAAGAAGTGGTTAAGAAGGAAGTGATTAATGGTTAGATGCTGGTATTATTTATCCTATTTTTGATAGCCATTGGGTGAGTCCTACTCAAGTTGTTCCAAAGAAATCTGGACTCACGGTTGTCCGTACTGACCATGGGGATTTAGTGCCAACACACTTTCTACTGGGTGGCGTGTCTGTATAGATTATAGAAAACTTAATGCAGCTACCCGCAAAGACCACTTTCCCTTACCATTTATTGATCAGATCCTAGAAAGATTAGCTGGCCAGCAATACTTTTGCTTCTTAGATGGATACTCAGGATACAACCAGGTAGCAATCTATCCAGGAGACCAGGAAAGACCACCTTCACATGTCCCTTTGGAATCTTTGCTTTCCGTAGAATGCCTTTCGGTTTGTGTAATGCACCCGCAACCTTTCAAAGGTGCATGATATCAATTTTCTCGGACATGGTAGCCAACCGACTTCATTAGAATTTTTATGGATGATTGTTTCAGTCTTTGGAGAATCTTTTGAGAGTTGCCTCAATAATTTGAAGAAAATATTAAAAAAATGATGTATTGAGGCTAATTTAGTTACCGAGCTGGGAGAAGAGCCATTTCATGGTTCGAGAAGGGATTGTTTTAGGACATATTATATCTAAGAGAGGGATCGAGGTAGATAAAGCAAAGGTTGATTGATCTCTAAACTTCCTCCACCCATCTCTATCAAACAAATTCGATCTTTTCTCGGCCATGTAGGATTCTATCGTCGCTTCATCAAAGACTTTTCCAAAATTTCCCGTCCTTTGTGTAATCTGCTCGCCAAGGACATTCCTTTCAATTTTGATGAAGATTGTCTTAAGGCTTTGAGTTTCTAAAGGAAGCTGTGACCCAAGCCCCAATCATCCAACCCCCAGATTGGTCACTACCTTTTGAAATCATGTGTGATGCTTCAGACATTGCCATAGGAGCGTCTTGGGCCAAAGGGTAAACAAATGTACATAGTGATTTATTATGCTAGTAGAACTTTGAATGATGCCCAAAAAAATTATACCACTACTGAAAAGGAGTTGCTAGCTGTGGTTTGCCCTGGAAAAGTTTAGATCATATCTTTTAGGTTCCAAGATTGTGGTTTATTCGGATCACTCGGCTTTGAGATACCTGCTCTCAAAGAAAGATGCTAAACCACGATTGATTAGATGGATCTTACTGCTACAAGAGTTTGATATTGAAATTCGAGACAAGAAAGGATTCGAGAATGTTGTAGCAGACCATCTATCTAGGATTTTAGTTGAAGAGTGTGAACCTGCATCAATTGAAGAATCTTTTCCAGATGAACAACTCTTAGCAGTTTCACATGCAAAGGCCCCTTGGTTTGCAGATATTGTGAACTACTTAGTGGTTGGACAAATCCCTGAAGGCTGGTCCAAGAATGAAAAGGATCGATTCTTTGCTCAAATTAAATACTACTTTTGGGAAGATCCTGAACTCTTTCGAATCTGTATTGATCAAATCATCCGTAGGTGTGTTCCTGAATCTGAACATCTGAGTATTTTGAATTTTTGCCACACCCTTGCTTGCGGAGGATATTTTTCTAGTCGAAAAATTACGGCTAAAGTTTTGCAAAGTGGATTTTACTAGCCGACTTTGTTTAAGGATGCCTATACTTTTGGCAAAGAATGTCTTAAGTGTCAAGCCTTAGGAAATATTTCAAGAAAAGACATGATGCCTTTAAATCCAATCTTGGTAGTTGAAATCTTTGACGTTTGGGGAATTGATTTTCTGGGACCCTTTCCACCCTCTAATGGTTTTGAATATATTTTGGTGGCTGTCGATTATGTTTCTAAATGGATTGAGGCAATGGCTACACGAACCAATGATCATAAGGTAGTCATAAAGTTTGTTCAAAAGAATATCTTCTCTAGGTTCGGATTTCCTCGTGCCATCATTAGCGACGGAGGTGCCCATTTCACAAACTACCAATTTCGAATGCTTTTGCAAAAATATGGGGTCACACATAAAGTAGCTACACCTTATCACCCGCAAACAAGTGGCCAAGTAGAAGTATCCAATAGGGAGATCAAGAACATTTTGCAAAAGACTATTAGGCCCGATCGTAGAAACTGGTCAGATCGATTAGATGATGCTTATGGGCCTTTCAGACAGCTTACAAGAATCCCATTGGAATGTCTCCCTATAGGCTGATCTTTGGAAAAGCATGTCATCTTCCGGTAGAACTTGAACATAGAGCATATTGGGCGATTAAGCAATTAAATTTTGATTTAAAGCAAGCTGGTTCTAACCGGATGTTGCAACTGAGTGAACTAGATGAACTGAGGCGAGAGGCTTTTAAAAACTCGCATATTTATAAAGAGAAAATGAAAGCCTTTCATGATCAATTTATTTCTAGGAAAATCTTTAAGCCAAATCAATAAGTCTGGTTATTTAATTCAAGGCTTCGATTATTTCCTGAAAAATTGAGATCTAGATGGGATGGACCTTACATTGTTAACCAAGTTTCCCCCATGGTGCAGTCAAAATTTATGATCCTAGGTCAGGAAACTTCTTTAAGGTAAATGGTCAACGTTTAAAACCATACATTGAAGGAATATCAACAAATCGAACCATTGACCAAGTAACATTAACTAACCCACACTAAACTGAGATGCTTTATGTCTGGTTGAAGACATTAAACTTAGCGCTTGTTGGGAGGCAACCCAATATGTACTCAATATCTTTTTTTTAAAAAAAAAAAAAAAATTGCAGCCTCAACATTGTTCATGACCTCCTCTTCTCAGGTATCCCTTTACATTTTTAGTTCTTTTTATACTATTAGGGACAATGGTATTTAAGTTGGGGGGTCAGGATAGATATATATATATATATTTTTAAAAAATAATAATAAAAAATAATAATAAATAAAAATAATAATAAAAATAAAAATAATAATAATAAAAGAAATAATAATAATAATAATAATAATAAAAGTTTTCATGTATCAAAAATAAATCTGGAGCACGATAGACTAGGAAAAGTAATAAGAGTTAGAGAGTGTTGCTAATGACTGTAGCGAGTCAAGAAGTAGACTAGCGTGTCAGACTTTTAGGGCCTACTTAGATCACCTAAAGGCTATTAGCACTTCCATTGCACATGCACGCTGACGAGACAAAGTAAGTATTAGTTGTAAGGACAATTGAGGACTTAATTATCACTGAAAATGGTAATTGATATATATCCCAATTTAAAATTTTTTTGAATTGAGGAAAGAGCTACCTACCTGAAATAAAAGTGCAAAACATAGAGTATATGTGGATCGCCCTAAACATAGTAACCGGGTCTCTGCACCTAAGTCAAGTGTGGAGGTTCACGTCAAACGATGAAGGGAAGGCCAGGGTGCTCAGCAAAAAAAAAAAAAAAAAATCAGGTAGTGTGAAAGCTAACTCAGTTCATAAGCTTAATTTAGGGATGTATAGAAAATTAACCAAAGTAAGTGTTAATCAAACATACATTTGTTCTTGCAAACTAGTTAAGTCAGTCATCACAAACACAAGTGCTGTAGATCTTTAGATGAACTCTAAGAAAGTTTCTAATTATGCTGACTGCGAAATTTATTTCTGAAACTCAATACTTAGTTAGTGATACTTGCTAGATCTTTTTACTTTCAAATCTTGATATATTTTGTAAAGGATGAACTTTGTGACACATAGTTATACTTTTTGCATTGCTAAGGGACTAGCAATATTTAAGTTGGGGGGTGTGATAAATCATGGATTTACACGATTATTTTAAGTATTTTAGTTAATTATTGGTGCTAACATTCTTTTAATAACCTAATTTCATAATTAATTTGGACTTTCTTGCAAAACTAATTATTTTAAAAAAATATCTTTGAAAAATGTGAAATTAGAGTACGTTCATGAAAAATATATTTCAAGTCAAAGCACCACACACCCATTTAAATGATTAATAAAATATTCACTAATTATAATTAATGATCATGGAATTGGTAAAATTAATAAGTTTAAAACCCACCAATAGGTTGAGCTTGATTTATGGAATCCAACGACGCAAACGGTAGTTAAATCAGGTTTGAAATGAAGAAGTTATGAATTTTCTAAGATTTTTGCACACATTTTGATGCTGCACGGTTTTTTGAGCAGCTGGTCCATGTTTTTTTTTATTTGCAGTTTGGTTCACCGGCAGCCATGGCTGCCGGTCCACGGAATAGGCCGTGGACCACAGCCCTCCAGAGGTGCCGAAATTCGCCGGGAAGCATGCCGGCGGTGTCCCTAGCCGGAGGAGAAGCTCCGGCAGTGGTTTGACGGTCGGTGGCGGTGTTTTTCGGCGGCAAACGAGAGGAGGCAGCCCACGTTCTTCACATGCCCATGTCCTCCATGCACAATCCACCTCCTCCTCGCGCAGCCCACCTCCTCCACGCGTTGCCGAGCTCCTTCTCGCGCAGGCCAAGCTCCTCCACGCGCACGGTGGCGCAACCTACGGGCGTTCTCCACGGCCGCGCACGTCCACGGGCATTCTCCATGGTGGCTCCACGCGCACGGCCAAGCTTCTCCATGTTCTCCACACGCAGTCCATGGGCACGAGCAGTCCGCGAGCCGAGCATTCTCCACGGGCACGGACGCTGGGCGTTCTCCACGAGCTCCGCGGCGTAATCAACGGAGCAGCAATGGCGGTCACGGTATTTTTTTTTTTTGTCCCACATCACTAGTGTGCAACGAGCTCCCCTCTCCGGTCAATTATAAAATGAACCCCAATGCACAAGACAGAGGGATCCGGAGAGAAAAGACAAGGTACAGGGTAAAGGGCATTGCTTGGGTTACGGGTTGGCTTTTGGGAGTGAGGTTTCTCAAAGGAGAGCGTGTCCCTACACCATCTTCCAGCCTTCTCTCTCTCTGAGATCAGGATCCGAAGAAGAAGACGCAGAGGAAGCCCAGTTCGCTCCACAGAGTACGAAGGAAGGAGCTATCTTCCCGACGAGGCTGTGCTGATCTGTTCCTATCTTTGTTACTTATTTTGTTAATTTAATTTTTTGCATTGTATCTAGACATTAAATTTCAATAAATGCAATATCTTTTTTTAACTCCTATCTTTCATCTTGTCTGCATGTAGATGCTAGGATCTAAATAATAGATCCTAGTGCCAAGTTTACTTTTCCTGCAATTTTAATTTTTTTTATATTTTTGACTTCAAATATTTTTTTTTACAAGATCAAAAAGATTTCAAATCCTAAACACCGCCTTCTCTGTGGATTTGACCCGACTCCTCTTGCTACGTTTTTTAAATATTTTAAGTTGGATTTTGAACTGATAGCCATGATGTTTAACGACAACCCCGCGGACCTAACAATGGGCGGCGAACATCGATTTTCCAGCGAGAGCGAGGTCGGCGAGCACTGGTGGCTGGCCGGTGGAGGCGACCGGGGGGACGGGCATGGTAGATCTGGGACCGGTGTGGACAAAAAAAAATTGAAAAATGAACGTTCTGTGACTTTCCTGGAGGTTGAAGAAGATAGGGATAGATATGGAATATGTTGGGAATAACATCAAGATAGAGTAAGGATAACGGGAATAGATGGAATAGCAGGGATAAATATTGTTAAACTAAAAATAAAAAATCTAAAAAAAAGAAAAGGAAAACCTGGGTGGGTTTCGGGTCCCCCATCAACTGCCTTTGATGGTACCCTATTTAGTATGTGGGTAACAGTCTCTAGGGCATGACTCTAGAAGGATACCATAAGATCTGTGAAGCATATCATGGACCGGACCATGTCTAACAAAGTTCAGTTCCTCCTTTCTGCTACACCATTTAATTGTGGCATATATGGAGGGGTCCATTTAGAGAGAATTCCTTTATCTTTAAGATGATTGAGAAATTTACTAAACAAGTATTCTCCTCCTCTATCAGATCAAAGGATTTTAATACTATGCTAAGTTTGTTTTTCAACCTCACTTTGATACTCTTTGAATTTTTCAAAGGCTTCGGACTTGTGTTTCATAAGATACACGTATCCCAACCCTGATAAGTCATCAGTAAAACTGATCAAATAAGAGTATCCTCCTCTGGCCTAGGTTGTCATAGGACCACAGACATCTGTGTACCAAACCTAATAACTCAGTTGCCCTATCTCCATGTCTAGTGAATAAAGATTTGGTCATCTTACCCATGAGACAGGATTCACAAGTTCATAATGACTCAAGATCAAAAGGTTCAAAGAAATTTTCTTTGTGTAACTTGTTTATCCTGGACTCACTGATATGACCCAAACGATAATGCCAGAGTTAAGTGACATTCATATCATCTCTCTTTCTTTTTTTGTTTTCAACAAGCATAACTTCATCATTGAGTAACAGAATCAAAAGACCATTAGTAAATGTACCACAACCAAAGAATTTCTTTGAAAAGAAAATCGAGCACCCATGGCTCGACAAATTTATTTCATAACCTTGCTTTAACAACAAATATACATAAATAATATTCTTTATAATGTTGGGTACATAATAACAATCTTTTAATTCTAGAATATTGCCCGATGGCAATAATAGTAAATAGGTGCCAACAACTTTAGCTTGAATGGGATCACCACTCGCACCAAACAGCTCGAAGTCACCCTTCTTCAAGCTTCTGGGTCTCTGTAACCCCTGCAATGACTTGCAAATATGTGACCCACATGCGGTATCCATACCCATGTATTATAAGCTGAAGAACTCAATGACAAGTTTGTTTGTATCATGTACAAACTTTTTGATGCATCACCAGCATCATGCTTCTGACTTGCAAGATATAACTTGCAATTCTTCTTCTAGTGCCCTTGCTTTCCACAGTGATAGCAGATTCCATCAGTAGAGGGCTTCATTGCCTTTTTTCTTTTTTGGAAGCTACTTTTAGGATTCCTTTTTCTCTTTTAACCCTTCTTAGTAGCATCCTCTCCTACTAGCTCTAGGTCAGGAGTATCAAAGATATAAGCAATTTTCTCCTGAGCTAATATGATTCTCAAGTTCCTCAACCAATCTACATAATTTAGGTTGGTCAACTTATTGGCATCCAAGATGCCCCACATGAAAGAGTAGAAGCCATAATGCAATAATCCACACTAAGTACAGAACAATTATATGCAGACCACTCATGATGATATTCATAATTAGATAAGGACTTTTGCATCTAATTGTGTCTCCCACTATTTTCTATCGAATACCATAACCCTCAATTATGGTAAGCGGGAAGCCCTCTCAGGGCTTCCTTAGTGGGGTTGAGATCCCAATTTTTCATGAATGCCTTGTGTTAATCACAATAAACACCCATGAGTTCATGATGGGGGATAGGGGGGTAAGAATATTGGTGAGCCTAGAAGTCACCTAGATTAGGGTACCACTATTTTTTTCTTCTATATTTTTTTAATTTTTTAGAGAGATGGGGAAGGAACAATGGGGAAGGAAGAAATGGATGGTTGGATTTGGATAACTAGGGCCTCACACCCCTCGATGTTCCAAAGAACAAAGGCAAACTAGGGTCTCACACCCCTTAATGTTTCGAAGAACAAAGGCAAACTAGGGCCTCACATCCCTCGATGCTCGAAAGCGAAGGCATAGGGTCTCACACCCCTCGATGCCCGAAGGCGAAGGTAAGACGGGCCTCATGCCCACTCTTTTACGGAGGTAGAACGAAGAATCACTCTTCTCAAATCATCATATTATTCTCCATTATAAGAGAGGGATCTTTATATAGGGACCAATTACTTGGGAAGCAAGTAAAGAAAATATGAAAATTATGAGGCACCACAATCCTTCCTGGTTTGCTAATTGAAAACATGGAAGGTATTATACAATTCCCAAAGAAGCTCAAGAAAAATAAGGAAAGAAGGGGGGACCATGTGGGGCGTCAAACACTCGCTCTCTTAGGCTTGGGGTGGACCATAGCTTTCCTTAGTTGCTTGGCATAAATCAGGAGATTCATATTTATCCACTTGACCTTCCTTCTTTGCTTCAGGGGGGCTTGAAGTGAGGTCCATTGGCTCTCCTCTTTGACTTGATCAGCCAAATAAACTGATGGATAGCTCTCAGGTCCCATCAGTTCAAGGGTAGGAAAATCCCTTTCCAATTGCAACCCATGTAATTCTCAACATAATAACTACCTCTAAGACACTTATAGCCTTGGTTAATCATAACAAACTATAATATCTTTGTTTAGTCAGACCCTTCATTTCCATATAGCCATGTTTGATAAATGTTGCCCCTGTGTCAATCACAAAAAAACAACACCACCAATCATGCCATAAAGCATAAAAATGCACCAAGGCAAATATCATATCAAATCCTAGAGTAGGCCTTATGTCAATCACAACAAACTACTATAGTTTTTGACATGGATTTGGCTTAGCATGAAGGAAGGTAATGTGTAGTGTGCTTAATCACTTAGCATTTCCAATTTAGGATTTAGATATGACCAAATTGGCCAGGTAAGTGGAAGGGGTGAGGGGGTCCCCCGTTGCTTTCCTTAGACACCAATTAAATTGGCCAGGTAAGTCAACGGAACCAATTAAAAACCTCATTCTCTTTACCTTCCCAGAACCACTTGCCTAGACACTAATTGGCTGATCATACCCTAATCGAATTTGCATCATAATTAACTTATACTATGACTAATAATGATTTTTATGAGAGCTTTGATGGTCTCTAACACATCCTAATTGATGGGGACATCGCAGCATGGATCCCAGAGCAAGCATGAATCCTGGAGCTGCACGAATCTCAGAGGATATCCAGAATAAATTAGTTTGGGATTTATGTTAATCTTTTATTTGAAATTTGAATTAGGATTTGGTTGGTTAGGATTGAGATATGGATAGGCTTATTTTATCCTATCTTGTATTTGAATTTGAATCATCCCTATCTTTTTATCTTGTATTCAAATTTAAATGAGGGTTGGACAGGTCTATAAATACCACCCTCAATCCTTTGTAAAAAAAAGGTTTGGTTAATCAAGTGAGGTTTTAGAAGAGTTTTCTTTTTGTTCACCCCGTATGGGGAGGGTGAGGGCCTATCTATCCTTTGCCTTCAAGCATTAAGGGGTATGAGACCCTAGTTATCCCCTTTCCCATCGAGTCCCCTCTATGGTCTTAGGGATTTTCCTTCACGGTCCCAGGTAGAGATTTGGGTGGGATGCCCTAGGCTCCGCATATAGTGAGATGAGTGGGATGCCCTAGGCTACATGTAGTGGGATAGGTGAGATGCCCTAGAGGTTAGAGGTCTCTCCATGAATGTAAGTCCCCAGTCCTAGAGTGTCCAATTTTTCTACCCTCAATCTTCATTTTTTCCTTCGCCACCACCATAAAAAAAAAATAAAATCAAAAAAAAAAATAGGATACCCTAATCTTCAGCGACTTCTTAGTTCGTCGATGATCCTACCCTTATCCTGTCCCCCATCAAATTGGTATCATAGCTATAGGTCAGGTTAGGGTACATTTCTTTCCCAATCCCAGTTTCCCCCCACCAATTCTCCCCACCAGTTCTGCGTTCTCTGTTCTTCCTGTGCTTGATCCACTGCCCACAGCCACCATCCACAGTAGTGATCTCGTCTTCATTTGCTGGCCTCCCACGGGTACTCCCTGTAGCTGCCCCCTCGTCGTCCCCAAAATGAAGAAGCCCACTCCATCGAAATGGTATGGGTCTCCTCTATCACCAACGCCGCACCTAACACCCCACCCCCAGGCTTCCTCCGATGCAGCCACAGTGGCATAGATCGAGGCCCTCCCCCTTTTTTGTGACGTCCCCGTCCCAAGCGCCAGACCTTCCTTGGCCGACTATGCCATTTTCATCATCATCGCCGGCTTCATCAAGGCCGACACCAAGAACCTCACCCCACCAACACCCCTGCTACCACCGACCAACCTTGTCGACCTTTCCCGCTCTCAGGATGTCGCCGCCGCCGACGGCACCACCACCATCGTCGTCCTCGCCAGCTCGCTCCTCCGGCACTCCCTCTCTCTCTTCTCCACAGGAATCCACCCAACCACTCTCCTCCTCTCCCTCTCTTTTCTCGGCCGTCAGCTTCCTCACCCTCCCTCCCAAAGCCTTGCCCGTGCATTGCTACTGAGATCTCTCTCTCCCATCGAGCTTCGCCCAAGCCATGCACCTTGCTTGGAATGGGCAATTCAACCGTATGCACCATCTACATCCACATCCACAAGGGTGACCAATAGAGGAGGCTCGTCATCATCTAGCACAAGCTCAGCATCGCCGTCATTGCCTCCATCGCGAGGCTCGCCCACCGTGAAGGTCCTCGCCGCCTCCATCCTTAGGCTCGGCCATCTCGAGGTTTCCCATCATCACCACTACCAATCATTGGAAAAATAGCCGTGGATCACTACGCCCAGCCCCTATGCCGTAGACCTCCACGCGATGCCTCCAACCGGGACTCCTCTCTTCAGCTAATCTCACTGGAGACATCTTCGTCCCAAAGAAGAACCTCCACTGCAATGCCCGAATCCCACCTCCTCTTTCATCTGCTGCCACCCGTGAAGTCTCCTCAGCCGTCAGCCTCCTTCTCACCTATCTCTTCGACTCCCTCGGTCTGAAGTTCGCTGCCTTCTTCGCCGTCTGGTTCTTCCTCGTTGCTGCCTAGCACGACTTCTTCCTCTTTGCCTCCCTCCACTCCGCGATCTCCTCCTCCGCTCGATCTTCATCGATGTCTCTGCCGCCTGCAACCAAACGGAACAACCACCAACCATGCCATCCATCGGAATCATCTCTCTCTATGCCATCATCCTCCTCCGTAGCGCCGTCGCCAGAGCACCCACCGAAGAGCACACCGAAATTCCCTCCCCTGTCTGCAATGATCCATGGAGAAGAAAGAAAAGCCCGCACGATTATGAAAGCAGTGTCGGTTGTTCCATTGCCGACTTCAGGTTCTGCATGCTTCTCAAAGCTACACAGATCTCAAAGCATAGGGATCTCAAAATTGCATGACTTTCAGAGATGCACATGTTTCGGAGCAAAGTTTTCTTTGAATTGATTTGGTCCCACCAAAATCCCCGCTAACCTCGACTCAATGGAGTTGAGTTCTCCCCACCTCAGAAAAATAATGGGGACATGGCAGCATGGATTCTGGAGTAAGCATGAATCCTGGAGCTGCACAAATCTCAGAGGATATCCAGAATAAATTAGTTTGGGATTTATATTTATCTTTTGTTTGAAATTTGAATTAGGATTTGGTTGGTTAGGATTGAGATATGGATAGGCTTATCTTATCCTATCTTGTATTTGAATTTAAATCATCCCTATCTTTTATCTTGTATTCAAATTCAAATGAGGATTGGACAGGTCTATAAATACCACCCTTAATCCTTTGTAAAAAAAAAGTTTGGTTAATCAAGTGAGTTTTTAGGAAAGAGTTTTTCTTTTTGTTCATCCGTATGGGGAGGGTGAGAAGCCCATCTGTCTTTCACCTTCGGGCATCGAGGGGTGTGAGACCCTAGTTATCCCTTTCCCTGTTAAGTCACCTTTATGGTCTTAGGGATTTTTGTTGACCCCATAAGTGATTTTGATGATAACCAAACTTTGGAACATGCACATATTTCTAACAACTCTTCAAGTGGTTTACAAGTTTTTGTAAGATGACTTATTTGTTCAAACTTCAACTCTTACATCCTTACTTTTTGTTTTGAGTTGTATTGTAATCTGATTTTGTAAAAAAGAACCCAATAAAAGGTTTAGAAAAATCTGTAAAAAGGGTTACTTCTGTGTATGTGTGTGTGCCTTAAAATTATCTTGATTTGGTTTCCATAAAAAGTGTAAAAGTGTTGGTGAGAGTCTTCTTTTGAGTTGAATTATAAAAATCCTGAAGAAGTCACTCGAGCCGACCTAGCATAATGAAGAGCCGACTCCACTTCATGGCACGCAACAAGGATTCTGGTATGCAGCAATCCGAGCCGACTTGAAGGTAATTGAGCCGACTCCAAGGAAACCGAGTTGACTGGAATAAGTCCGAGCCGACTCTTCCAGAGTCTCATTTTTGAAGTATTTCTAAGAACAGCCAGGTGAGCTGACCCGAACCAGAAAGAGCCGACTCTACCAGACCTAATTTTGAAGACCTGAGAAAGCAAACTGACCCGAACTACAACAAGCCAACTCTTCCAGAGTAAAGATTTCAGAACCTGAGAAGAAGAGCCGACCCAAGTTTAAGAGAGCCGACTCCTCGAGTTCAAGATTTTCAAAGATGAAAGTTCGAGCCGACCCGAGCTATCAAGAGCCGACTTGTCCAGAGTGAAGTTTTGCACCCTGAAACATCAAGCCGACTGCACTGAAGAATTGGCGACTCGACCTATTGACTCAAAGGATCCGAGCAGACTCGAAGGAATCCGAGCTGACTAAAATATCGCTTTCAGGTACATAATGGCTAGTTCCAGAATTTCCTTTTGAATGCCAAAAAGTGCTCCAATGGTCATATGTCATATCCCAATGGTCTACAACATCTCAAACTACCTTGAAGTGATGGAAGACCTTATTTGAGGGTTTGAACTTCCTTGAAAAATTAATTAGAGAGTTCCTCAAAGTTTTGAAGCTTTATTGAATAACCTACCAACCAACAAGAAAAAGAGACGAGAGCATTCAAGTCAGCCTTCAAGTCTTCACCAACTCTGATATGAAGCTTGAAGCAATTTGGAAAGAAGCCACTAAAGCAGTTAAAGCATTTTCAAGTGCATCCAAGTGGACTTCTATCAAGCTGCATCGGCAACTATCCGACAAATTGAGTTTGTCATTTATTGTTACATTTATTTCAATTCATTTCTGAATTATTGGGTTACTGGTGATTTGTTTGAAAAACCAAATAGGTTCTTGGTGAGCCTTTGATAAAAACCAAGTGTTGGGTTCTTGGTGATCTTGGTAAAACCAAGTTAGGTTCTTGGTGATCCTTTGAAAACCAAGTTGGGTTTCTTTGGTGATCCTGTTTAAAACAAAAGGGTGTTGGATTTTTTTTGGTGATCCCATTAAAACAAAAGTATAGAGATTTTGGATTGTGATCCTGTAAAACAATCCGACTATATTCGGGTGTGAATATAGTGAAAATCCCAAGTGGTATCTTGGATAGTGGACGTAGGAGCTGGGTTGCTCCAAACCACTATAAATCTTGTATGTTTGTGTTGTTCTTTCTTGATTTCATTTAGCTTCTACAACTCTTTATTTTGGCACAGCACCTAACACTTTAAAAGAGATTTTAATTGCACATTATCTACTTAAAATTTTTTAAATCTCTAATTCACCCCCCTTTGGGTAGCCACCTGGGCAACAACTGATATCAGAGCAGTGTCTCTGATTACATTAGAATAAAGATTGATGGCTCATTCCATGAGTACATCCTTGGCTGAAGGCCAGTCAACTAATAGACCTCCACTCTTCACAGGCACAAATTATTCTTATTGGAAAGCAAGAATGAAAATCTATATTCAAGCTGCTGATTGTCAATTATGGAAGGTCATTCTTAAAGGGCCACAAGTTCCCATGATCAATATTGATGACGTGGATGTCCCTACGCCTGAAGAGGAATGGGATAATCATGACATGAAATTAAGAGAATTGAATGCCAAAGAAATGAACTTTCTATACTGTGCTTTGGATTCAAACGAGTTTAATCGAATTTTCACTTGCTCTTTAGCGAAGAAAATTTGGGATAAACTTGAGGTGATCCATGAAGGAACTTCCTAGGTGAAAACTTCAAAGATTAATCTTTTAGTGTACAATTATAAACTGTTTAAAAAGGAGCCCAATGAAAATATCTCTACCATGTACACCAAATTTACAGATATTATTTACGGTTTGAAAAGTCTTGGCAGGATTGTTGCCCAGGTGGCTTCCAAGAGGGGGGTGAATTAGGATTAAAAACTTTTTGCAAGTATGTGCACTTTGAAATTCTTTCAGTGTAGAAGTGAAGTGTGCAAAGCGGAAGTAAGCAAATTAAAGTAATTAAGCAATGAAAGCACAATCACAAACACCAAGAAGTAGAGTGGTTCGGAGCAACGGCTCCTACATCCACTACCCAAGGATCACTTGGGATTTCCACTATATCCCCCAACCGGAATACAGTCGGATTGTTTTACTAGGCTTACAATCCAACCCTATACACTTTGGTTTTATCGGGATCACCAAAGAAACCCACACTCCCTTTGGTTTACACGGGATCACCAAAGAAAACCCAAACACTTGGTTTCAAATCGGGAAAACCAAGAACTCAAACTTAGATTTTACAAAGTTCACCTAAAATCTTTAACTCTCTCTCTGGATATAGCCCCTTGCTGTTCTAAGAGAGCAAACCAAGATAAAGAATGTATAATAAGCAACTACAACAAACCAAGTTTATTTTGATGTTGCCGATGAAGATCAAAATGAAGTCAAGCCTTAAGTGCTCTTCAATGCTCTTCAAGCTGCTTCTTCCCTTCTTCAATGAGTGGATTCAATGATGGAGTGGAGTTGGTGAAGCTTTGAATCTCACTTGAATGCTCTTTGAGGTAGGTGAGGAATAACTTGGAAGCTCTTCTTTTTCTCAAGAATATTCAGCAATATAATCATCATTAATTCTTTAATCCTTCAAAAATAATCCCCTTTATAGTTTTTCAAGTGATATGGCCGTTGTAGGGCCTTGGGAATCGTGAAATGGCCGTTGGAGGTGATTTGGTATTCAAATTATAATTTTCTGTAGCTAGTCGTTGAAGTGCAGACAACGGCTCTACAAGCCAGCTCGAGCTCCAGGAGTCGGCTCAAAATCTTAGAATGCCAAATCAAAGTTCTGTAGGAGCTGGCTCTGGACTAGGAGTCGGCCTCTTGGCTTCAAGCTTTTACTCTTGACAAACATGCATACCTGGAGTCTGCTCTTGATTGGGAGTCGGCTCTATGTCTCAAAACTTCAAAAACTATACTTCTGTAAGAGTCAGCTCTTGAGCTAGGAGTCGGCTCTTAGTTCTGAAACTCTGAATTCTGCCTCCGTGCCATGCCGCTTTGAGTCGGCTCTCATAAATCTTTAAAAATTTACTTCAAGCTTTCCAAAAGCTTCATCATTGAAACAACTAGAAGCTACTTTATATACTTTATCAAATTATTTACACTTTTAAGCCCATTTTTCATGATTACAACATTCATAACTTAGGGCATTTACAAACTCAATTGAATTTTCTAAGTAAATTGAATACCATTTTAAAACCAAGGTAATTCATTCCTGCAAAAACTTCTTAAACATTTGTAAAGAGTTAGTATCAAATACATGCTCCAATATTTTATGATCATCAAAATCATTCCAGGGGTCAACAATCTCTCCCTTTTGATGATGATAAAACACTGGGCATGATAAAAAAAATGAAATCACTTACAATTACAGTATTTCTAGTCTATACTTATCATGTAGGTTAGGTATTAGTGTTCAATACAATGTGTCATAATGTATCAAATGTACATGATTGAATACCAAATATCATGTATCAAGTGCATCAAAATATGAACTTTCATATGTATCACAACATGATGTATCGATACATGATGTATCAAAGGTATTAACTATATAAAGTGTATCGAAACTTATAAAATTTTCAACCTTTTGAAGTCAACTTAAGTTTCATCAACTTTCTATGAATCAAATATTCGTTTTATCAAAATTTCATAACATTCAATTATCCATATGCTTTTGTAACCAAATTTTTGAATAATTTTCATGAAATCAATAGTAATTTTCAGAAATTAATAGCAATTTTCAGAAATCAATAGCAATTTTCATGTCCAAACATACATAGTCTCCATTCTCCCCCTTTTTGTCATCAACAAAAGGTAGATGAGAAATAGAGAAACATTCACAACATATATTCATAAAAAATGAGAAATATTGATTCAATCATAACCAAGTATGTATATAAGAATGTATCAAGATAAGGAAATATGTATCAAGATAAGTGAAATATAGATATATAAAGTAAGTCAATACATAGTGTATGTGATACTTTACAAACGTGCCACGGTACAACAAAATAGTATCACATAACCAAAATACAACAACAAAAAGTCTCAAAAGATAAAACCTAACCATCAGAAAGTGGTGCTAGGACCACTGTCAGATTCTTCCTCATCAGAGGAGGAACCGACCTCTAAAATACCTAGACTAGGCTTGAATTTGGGAAACCTAAGGCGGAGATCCCTAATCTTAGTCCTAGTGGGCGTGGAAGTCCTAGTAACTTTTGATTTAGGTTTAGGTTTGGTTTTTGATTCAGATGAAATGAAGATGGATGTAGGTCTGGCAGTAGGTGGATCAAGAGATAGGGCCAATGTGCTGGTGGAAGAAAATATCTGAGTGGCCGGAGTCACTCCAATATCAACAGATCCAGCTGCCTCCATAGTATCCCGAGGCTCACCAACAGTAGGTGTGTCATGATATGGTGCCTCGGTGCAGTGTGTCTCCTGTCCCTGCTCAGCATGTGTGCCAGTATCAGTCTCAGTACCCGTGCTAGTCGCTGTGTTGGTAGCTGTTCCAGTAGAAGGTCCATGTGGCTGGCTGCTAATAAATGCCCAATATAACCATGATGTCATGAAAGCCCTGCTGCATCTCGGACTATAGAGAAGTGATCCTCCGGTCAGTATCAGTCCTGAGACTAGAAATCTCCTCCAAAACTCGGTGGAGTCTATCATCAGTGTCAGCTCTAGCAGCAGTAGGAGTCCTGATAGGTGAATATGGTGAAGCAGGAGCTGGCTCAGAAGGCCCAGCCTCATTAGTATGTCCCTCAGCCTACTCACCAAGACCTTGTGTAGCCTGAATGTCATCATCTGAGTCCTTAGAGTGTGCTATAGGTACTCTTGAGGTCTTTCTAATCCAGTTCCCATCAACCTTAACAAATCCCATCCTAGTCAGGGATTTCACTATATACTGTGGTGTGCAGCAACAACCGACAATCCTCTCCAGTAAGATCTATGCTGCCTCCTGAAACAACAAGGTGAAAACCATCCCGTAGGGCAAACAGGCTCGTGCCCTACGTACAGCCTCTCTCATCTGTGAGATCATGATGAATGGAAGGTTGAGGGCTCCCCCTCAATCAGTCGCCTCATGAATACAAGATCTCACTCACTAACCCAATCAAATCTGCCTGTCTCGGGTAGGAAAATCTGACTAATATGTTGTGCAACAGTCTCATTTCCAATGAGAGCTGATTTGCATGCACATGACTGACTCCTTTTACATTGGATCTTCCTAAAATAAGTCTGAGAGTCTTCACCTTCCTTCATTACCAAATAGCAGTCCCCTTCTTTAGGAATATTCAATAAATTTGACAATTTTTGCTCATTTATCTCAATTAGTTTCCCTTTTACTGTTCCCTCAATATGAAAAGCTCCTAGGGACATATTTTCAAAGAACTGTCTAACCAAATTTGGGTAGGTTGGAACACAGCTGACAAAGCTCTTTCCAACCCTATCCTTCAAGCCACATTCCAATGTTTACTATTCTTGCTCAATAAAATTGAAATCAATGCACCTACCGGGTGTCACTTGACGATTTCCCATTGGAATAATCTACCAGGGTGCTGCTGGAACAACTTCTTCTTGCTTAGGTTGCTACTTATCTTGCAGAAATGAAGTATCTAAACACCTTTTGCTCCTCCTTTCCTCTACTGCAGTCTGAACAACCGTGTTGCCTTCTTTGCCACCGCCTTGCGAGGCCCCATTCTCCAAGGATAAGGATTTAAGAAGGTAGAAAGGGTTTTGGAGTGGTTTTTTGGTGAGAAGAGAAGAGTCGGCTAGAAAGAAGCGGTTGAAATTTAGAAAGAGTGGTGAATAGGTAAAGTGAAAATCCTATTTAAAAAATTTCGGTCCATCCTGCGAGTTGGCTCGCCCAGAGTACCCAGAGTTCGAGTCTGCTCAAGCTAAAATCTGTTCTAAAATTCAAAAAGGGTCAAACTCAATTTCTAAAGGTTCCTAGAGTCCAAATTAGGTTGCCTTATACTCTAAAGAGAATTTTGAAATTTCTAGATAATTTATCCTTAATTTTTAAAAATTAGGTCAGATGATTCAAAATGGGTCACATAACCTTAATTCTCCTCTATTTTTTTCAAATCTATCTTGACTTAAAGGTTTAGTGAAAATGTCCGCTAATTGGTCTTCAGTAGGTACAAATTCAAGTTCAACAACATTATTCAAAACATGATCACGAATAAAATGATGTCGAATTTCAATGTGCTTAGTTCATGAGTGCTGAATTGGGTTTTTGATAAGTTAATAGCACTAGTATTGTCACATTTGATAGGAATTTTAGATTGGACAACACCATAATCCTCTAGTTGTTGCTTGATCCATAACACTTGAGCACAACAGCTCCCAGTAGCTACATATTCTGCCTTAGCAGTAGATAAAGCTACAGAGTTCTGTTGGGATAGTGCCAAGAGATCAAGTTAACACCTAGAAATTGACAGGTTCCACTTGTGCTCTTTCTATCTATTTTACATTCTCCATAATCAGCATCAGAATAACTAGTTAGTTTTAGTGATGTGTGCTTAGAATACCACAGACGTACATTACAAGTTCCTTTCAAGTATTTAATGATTCTCTTAACAGCTGTGATGTGTGATTCTTTAGGATTAGATTGAAAATGTGCACACATACAAACACTAAATAATAAATCAGGTTTACTTGTTGTTAAATAAAGTAATGATCCGATCATACCTCGGCACAGCTTTGATCAACATTTGTGCCATTCTCATCTTTGTCAAGTCTACATGCAGGACTCATTGGAGTTCCGATTTCCTTGCTTGATTCCATGCCAAATTTCTTGATTATTTCTTTAATGTACTTGGCTTGGTTGATCAGAATACCTTCTTTAGTTTGTTTAATTTGAAGTCCAAGAAAGTAACTTAATTCGTCCCTCAAGCTCATTTTGAATTCTCCCTGCATTAACTTAGCAAAATCTCGACACAAAGATTCATCAGTAGATCCAAAGATAATGTCATCAATATAAATTTGAACAACCAAAATATCATTTTTCTTTCTTTGAATAAACATAGTGGTGTCAACACTACCTCTAACAAATTCATTTGCAATTAAAAATTTACTCAGTCTATCATACCAGGCTCTAGGTACCTGTTTCAAACCATATAAAGCTTTATTCAGTTTAAAAACATGATTTGGAAAAATATGATCGATAAAACTAGGAGGTTGCTCAACAAAAACTTCTTCAGATAAAAGACCATTCAAAAATGCACTCTTTACATCCATTGAAATAACTTGAAATTCATAAAATATGCATAGGCTAGTAGCAGTCTAATGGCTTCTAATCTAGCTACTGGTGCATAAGTTTCATCAAAATCTATTCCTTCTTCTTGATTATATCCTTGTGCAACCAATCTAGCCTTATTTCTAATTACATTTCATTTTCATCTAGTTTATTTCTGTAAACCCATTTAGTGCCTATAACAGGATGATCATTGGGTCTTTCAACTAAGGCCCAAATATTATTTCTCCTAAATTGGTTTAATTCATCATGCATTGCTAACATCCAATTAGGATCAGTTTCAGCTTCTTCAATATTATGAGGTTCTACATGAGAAATAGAAGCAATTAAATCATGTGCATCTCTATGTGCAGATCTAGTTTTAACACCTTGAGATGGATCTCCTATAATTAATTCCTTAGGGTGCGAGTGTACATACCTCCATTCTTTAGGTATATCATCATGCTTTTTACTCACCTCTTCTTCTTGTGGTTCACTTGATTGATTGTCTTTAAGAGTCAAGTCATTCATTCCATGCTTTAGTGTACCTGCATCATCATCTGCAAAATCTTCCTTTCTCAAGATGTAATGTCAGATTCATTGAAAACAACATATATAGATTCTTCAACAGTTAAAGTTCTTTTATTAAAAACTTGATAGGCTTTACTATTTAAAGAGTAACCAAGAAAAATAGCCTCATCGAATTTTGCATCAAATTTCCCAAGATTATCTTTTCCATTGTTGAGAACAAAACATTTACATCCGAAAACATGAAAATATTTGATATTTAGTTTCTATTGTTCCAAAGCTCATAGAGGGTTTTTCTGATAATAGGTCTAATTAAAACTCTGTTTAAAATATAGCATGTGATATTAACAGCTTCTGCCCAAAAATATTTTAGAAGATTTTCTTCACAAAGCATTGTTCTGGACATCTCTTTCAAAGTACGATTCTTTCTTTCTACAACACCATTTTGCTGTGGTGTTCTAGGTGCAAAAAAGTTATGATCAATACCATGCTTTGTGTAAAATCGATCAAAATATTGGTTTTCAAATTCGGTGCCATGATCACTACGAATTGAAATAACAGATAAGTTTTTCAAATTTGTAACTCTTTTGTAAAACCTTTTGAATACATTAAAAGTATCATCTTTATGTGCAATAAATAAAATCCATGTGTATCTTGAAAAGTCATTTATTATCACAATTCCATATTTCATACCACCTAGGCTAGTAGTCCTAGTAGGTCCAAATAGGTCCATGTGAAGTAGCTCTAAAGGTCTAAAAGTTGAAACTACGTTTTTAGATTTAAAACTTCCCTCACTTGTTTTCCTAACTGACATGCATCACAAACATAATCAAAATTAACTTTAAACTTAGACAAACCATTGACTAAATCTTTTGCAATCAATTTAGCTATTGTGTCCATTCTAGCATGACCAAGTCGCCTATGCTATAGTAAACTTGATTCCTTGCTCTTGTCATTCATTGCTACAAGACTTGTATTACTTGATATAGCTAGATCATTAAGATCTACCACATAAATATTACCAAGTCTGTGTCCAATGAACTTAGTACTAGAGTTAAGTGGATCAACTACTATACTCATTGATGACTTGAAAAATACATTATAACCAATGTCACATATTTGACTAATACTTAAAAGATTATGCTTTATTTTTCTACAAGTAATACATTTTCAATAAATGTAGAAGGAGCAATTTTGATGTTACAAATTCTGATTATCCTTCCTTTTCTATTGTCCCTAAATGTTACCATTCCACCATCCTTCTGTTATACGATGAAGAATTGATCAGCATCATCCGTCATATGTCTTGAACAGCTGCTATCCAAATACAATCTTTTCTTTATGCTTGTGGCTGTAAGACATCCCTGCAAAACAATCATTTAATAGATTTAGGTACCCAAGCTCTCTTGGATCCTTGCAAGTTAGTGGAAATGGTTTCTTTTAGAACCCAAACTTTCTTAATTTTTTTTTTTGTTATTGTGTTTCAAATGACATTCAAAAGCTTTATGACCAACATTATTATATGCAAAGCATACAATCCTTGAATTTGAATAATAACTACGAGATGATGCAATTTAGGTCTAACATGTTTTGAACTAATGAATA
Organism: Areca catechu; assembly: GCA_021397845.1. Classification (NCBI taxonomy): domain Eukaryota; kingdom Viridiplantae; phylum Streptophyta; class Magnoliopsida; order Arecales; family Arecaceae; genus Areca; species Areca catechu. The sequence continues at coordinate 135,547,586 of CM038051.1, read as the reverse complement.
TAGGAGCATATGAAGTAGAAGTAGAAAAAGTATTTGAAATAGAGCCTTTATAACCAATTCCAAATCTATTATTTTTTTTTTGATCTTTCAATATTAACTCAAGTTTGTTAGAACTTAGGGTTAACTTTTCAACTAAAGGTTTCAGTTTTTGAACTTCTTTCTTTAGGTCATCATTTTTATTTTTCAAATCCTTATTTTTATTGAAAAGTTCTTCTTTTTCAATTTGAACAATCTTAAGTCTTTCATAAACCAAATTTAGTTCTCTTTATAAGATTTTGTTTCTTTCACAAGATTCATTTTTGTCATTTTCAAATACATCACATTTGCTTTTTAAATCTCTCAATTTCAAACCAGCTTTTTTATATTCTATCAATAATTCACAAAAAGCATTATGCAATTCATCATAAGTGAATTCTAAATTAGGTTCAGAAGTACTTACCTCATCCTCCAAACCCATAAGACAGATTTGCGCTATTTTTGTTGTCTCTTCGTCCTCTTCAGTAGATGTGGTATCATCACTATCACTCCAAGCAGCTAGTATTGCTTTCTTCTTCTTTCCAGGGAATATCTTCTTCTTTCCTTCAAGGCAATCAGGGCGGATGTGTCCTGGTTTCTTACATCTATAGCAGATAGGTACTTGATATTTATCTTTCTCTTTGTTTCTTTCCTTTTCTTTTCCAAAGTCACCTTTTCTGTAATGCTTTCTCCATCTATTCATTTTTTTTCTTCCCATAAACCTTTTAAATTTCCTCATAACTAGGGCAATTTCATCACTTCTAAGATCATCATCATCTGATGAATCAGATTCTTCATTCTTATCTTCCTCAGTTGCTTTAAATGCAATGGCTTTCTTCCTTTTTGTATCTTCTTCAGTCCTTTATTGCATAGCCAGTTCATGAGTGATTAAGGAACCAAGCAGCTTATCTAGTGGTAGAATATTCAGATCTTTTGCTTCTTGAATTGCTGTCACTTTGGCTTTCCACTTATCTGGCAAAGATCTTAAGATTTTTTGGACAAGATCAGCATTAGAGTAAGTTCTGCCTAGACTCTTGAGACCATTTATAATATCAGTAAAATGAGTATACATGACAGATATAGTCTCACTAGGATCCATCTTAAACAACTCATAATTATGTACAAGAAAATTAATTTTAGATGTCTTAACTTGAGAAGTGCCTTCATGTGTGATTTCTAATTTGTCCCAAATTTTTTTAGCAGAATTGCAAGTTGAAATTTTGTTAAACTCATTTGGGTCCAAAGCACAATATAATAGATTCATCGCTTTGGCATTTAACTCAGCTAGTTTCATATCATTTTCGTCCCAATCCTCTTCTGGCTTGGGAACCTCTACATATTAACTTTAATTGTGGGTGTGTGAGGCCCTTTCATGATAACTTTCCATAGATGAAAGTCTACGGCTTGAATGTATATCTTTATTCTTGCCTTCCAATAAGTGTAATTAATTCTGGTGAAAAGTGATGGTCTATTTATGGATTGACCTTCGGTCAATGAAGTACTCATAGGATGTGCCATATGTCTTTACTCTAAATATCTTTCAGAGACTCAGCTCTGATATCACTTGTTGCCCAGGTGGCTTCCCAAAAGGGGGATGAATTGGGATTAAAAACTTTTTGCAAGTATGTGCACTTTGAAATTCTTTCAGTGTAGAAGTGAAGTGTGCAAAGTAGAAGTAAGCAACTTAAAGCAATCAAGCAATGAAAGCATAATCACAAACACCAAGAAGTATATTGGTTCGGAGCAACCGGCTCCTACATCCACTACCCAAGGATCACTTGGGATTTTCACTATATCCCCCAACTGGAATACAGTCGGATTGTTTTACTAGGCTCACAATCCAAACCTATACACTTTGGTTTTATCGGGATCACCAAAGAAACCCAAACTCCCTTTGGTTTTACATGGGATCGCCAAAGAAAACCCAAACACTTAGTTTCAAACCAGAAAAACCAAGAACCCAAACTTAGGTTTTACAAGGTTCACCTAAAACCTTCAACTCTCTCTCTAGATACAGTCCCTTGCTGTTCTAAGAGAGCAAACCAAGATAAAGAATGTATAATAAGCAACTACAACAAACGAAATTTTTTTGATGTTGGCGATGAAGATCAAAATGAAGTCAAGCCTTAAGTGCTCTTCAATGCTGCTTCTTCCCTTCTTCAATGAGTGGATTCAATGATAGAGTGGAGTTGGTGAAGCTTTGAATCTCACTTGAATGCTCTTTGAGGTAGGTGAGGAATAACTTGGAAGCTCTTCTTTTTCTCAAGAATATTCAGTAATAAATCTTCATTAATTCTTTAATCCTTCAAAAATGATCCCCTTTATAGTTTTTCAAGTGATATGACCATTGTAGAGCCTTGGGAATCGTGAAATGGCCATTGGAGGTGATTTGGCATTCAAATTTCAATTTCTGTAGCTAGTCGTTAAAGTGCAGACAATGGCTCTACGAGCCAGCTCGAGCTCCAGGAGTTGGCTTGAAATCTCAAGAATGCCAAAATCAAAGTTCTGTAGGAGCCGGCTCTTGGACTAGGAGTCGGCTCTTGGCTTCAAGCTTTTACTCTTGACAAACATGCATACCTGGAGTCAGCTTTTGATCTGGGAGTGGCTCTAGATCTCAGAACTTCAAAAACTATACTTCTGTAAGAGTCAGCTCTTAAGCTAGGAGTCGGCTCTTAGTTCTGAAACTCTGAATTCTGCCTCTGTGCCGTGTCGCTTTGAGTCAGCTCTTACAAGTCTTTAAAAATTTGCTTCAAGCTTCCCAAAAACTTCATCATTAAAACAACTAGAAGCTACTTTACATGCTTTATCAAATTATTTACACCTTTAAGCCCATTTTTCATGATTACAACATTCATAACATAGGGCATTTACAAACTCAATTGAATTTCCTTAAGTGAATTTGAATACCATTTTAAAACCAAGGTAATTCATTCCTGCAAAAACTTCTAAAATATTTGTAAAGAGTTAGTATCAAATACGTGCTCTAATATTTGTGATCATCAAAATCATTCCAGAGGTCAACAAGGATTTACTCAAATGCTGATTTGGTACAGAAGATACTGAGATCACTTCAAGATAAATGGGACCCTAAGGTTACTACTATCCAGGAAGCTAAAGATCTGAACACTCTATCCATGGATGAATTAATATTTTTCTCATCACACATGAATTAACCATGTAGCATAGAACAGATGATGATCAAAAGAAAAAGAAAAACTATTGCATTCAAGGCTGTATTGGAATCTAAGAATGATGAAGAATCAGAAGATGACTCTATCTCCTCCGAAGACGATCTAGAAGATGAAGATATTTCAATGGTCGTGAGGAGATTCTGAAAGTTTATGAAAAGAAGAAAGGAAGATTCAATAGAAAATTCATAAACGAGGAGAACATTCAAAAGAAGGACAAGGACAAAGACAAAGATAAGGAACAAGTCCCCACCTACTATGAATGTAAGAAACCAGGGCACATTCGTTTGGACTATCCACTACTAAAGAAATTCTTCAAAAAGAAGAAAAAGAAAGTGATGGTTGCCACGTGGAGCGATAATGAAGAGAATCCAACTCAACTGAAGAGGAAGAGACCATGAAAATAGCTAATTTAGTCTAATGGGTCTCGAGGATGAGGTAACATCCCCAATTCTCAAATGAATTTACTTTTGATGAGTTAAATTCTGCATTTTATGATCTGTTATCTGAATTCAAGAAAGCTGGAGTAAAGATTAGATTTCTGAAGATATTAATGATTCTTTACTTAAAGAAAAAGAAGAAATTTCAGAAAAGAATATCTTGTTGCAAAAAGAACTTCATGTCTTTTATGAAAATTGTAATGTATTGAAAACCAAAAATAATGACTTTCATGATAAAACTAAAGATTTATTGAATGAAAATCTTGAGTTGAAAAAGGAGGTTGAAAAGCTCAAGCCACTTATTGAAAAGCTCACTTTATCTTCTAACAAGCTTGAGTTGATTCTTAAAGAACAAAGAACTTCTGGTAACAAAGCTGGAATAGGTTTTAATTCTTCAAATTCAAATTATATTTCAGCAACTACTTTTGTAAAACAAAAAGACTTTGTTCCAAAGTTTACTTCTCAAAAGGCTTTTGTGACAAAAGGTTCTACTTCTATTTCAAAAGCTGCCTTGTATGTTCCTAAAAATTCAAATATAAAACCTGCTATTTCTGCATCTTATGCATCTAGAACTTCAAAGTATAAATCCTTTTAAAATTCTAGAATCAGATATTTTGTTTGCAAAGAACTTGGACATAAAGATTTTAATTGTAATACTGCTAGAAATGTCCATAATAAGTCAAGAAAGATTTGGGTTCCCAAAGGAACCACCTCTGCTAACCTACAAGGACCCAAGTTAGCTTGGGTACCTAAAAGAACTCTTGATTGTCTTGCAGGAATGTCTTGCAGCCCAAAAATTGAAGAAAAGATGGTATCTTGATAGTGGCTATTCAAGGCATATGATGGGTGACAAGGATCAGTTCATCACCTTGGAAATGAAAGGAGGTATGGTTACTTTCGGAGATAATAGTAAGAAAAAAATAATCGGAATCGGTAAGATCAAAATAACCTCCTGTACTTTTATTAAAGATGTGCTACTAGTAGATAAATTGAAGCATAATTTATTGAGTATTAGTCAACTTTGTGATAAAGGCTTCAAGATTATCTTTGAATCATCCATGTGTATAGCAACAAACTCTCTTGACTCTAGTAGTAAATTCATTGGACATAGACTTGGAAATATTTATGTGGTAGATTTGAATGATCTTGCCATGTCAAGTAGTTCTAGTTTAGTTGCAATGAATGCTATGACCAAGGAGTCTTGTTTATTATGACATAGACGATTATGTCATGCTAGCATGCATACTATTGCCAAGTTAATTTTCAAAATTTTAGTTAAAGGCATGCCTAAGTTTAAAGTTGATTTTGATCATGTTTGTGATGCATGCTAATTGGGTAAACAAACTAGGAGAAAATTTAAATCCAAAAATATGATTTCAACTACTAGACATCTAGAACTATTTCACATGGACTTATTTGGACCAACTAGGACCACAAACCTAGGAGGTATGAAATATGCCCTTGTGATTATAGATGATTTTTCCAGATTTACATGGATTTTATTTATTGCTCATAAAGATGAAACCTTCAAAGTATTTCGAAAATTTTATAAAAATATTTCAAATCAGAAAAATCTTTCAATAATTTTAATTAGGAGTGATCACAGCACTGAATTTGAAAATTACTTTTTCGATGATTATTGCATTGAAAACAATGTTGATCACAACTTCTTCGCTCCCAGGACACCACAACAAAATGGTGTTGTAGAGAAAAAAAAAAGGACTTTAGAAGAAATGGCCCGAACAATATTGTGTGAAGGTAATCTTTCAAGATACTTTTGGGCAAAAGCGGTGAACACTACTTGTTATATTTTAAACCATGTTTTATACATCCTATTTGAAGAAAACCCCCTATGAGTTGTGGAATGAAAAGAAATCCAATATCAATTACTTTCATGTATTTAGGTGTAAATGCTTTATGCTTAATAATGGTAAAGATAATCTAGGAAAATTTGATGCTAATCTGATGAAGCAACTTTTCTTGGTTATTCACTACATAGCAAAGCATATAGAGTACTTAATACGAGCACTCTTACTGTTGAAGAGTCAATGCATGTTATCTTTGATGAAACTAACACTCCACCTTCTAGGAAAGAAGAGTGTATAGATAATGATGCAGGTACAATTCAAAAAGAGATGGAAGATATGAGCATACAAGAAAGACCAAATAAAGAAGAAGAAATGGTAAGTAAGGATCATACAAATTTACCAATTGAATAGAGGTACGCTACTTCCCATCCTAAAGAATTAATTATTAGTGATCCTTCACAAGGTATTAGGACTAGGTCTACACATAGAATTGCACATGATTACCTAGCCTTTGTATCTCAAATAGAGCCTCATACCTTAGAAGAAGCTGAAAATGATTCAAACTGGATGTTGGCCATGCATGAAGAATTGAACCAGTTTGAAAGAAATAAAATTGGACATTAGTTAATAGACCTAAAGACCACCCAATTATTGGTACCAAATGGATCTATAGGAACAAATTAGATGAACAATGAAATGTCATTAGAAACTAAGCTAGATTAGTGGCTAAGTGATATAGTCAAGAAGAAGGCATTGATTTTGATAAAACATATGCACCCATAGCAAGACTAGAAGCCACTAGATGACTTCTTGCATTTGCTTGCTACATGAATTTTAAACTCTTTTAAATGGACATAAAAAGTGCATTTTTAAATGGTTTTATCTCTGAACAAGTTTTTGTAGAACAACCACCGGGTTTTGAAGATCATGCTTTTCCGAACCATGTATTTAAACTTAATAAAGCTTTATATGGTTTGAAACAAGCTCTTAGAGCCTGGTATGATAGACTTAGCACTTTCTTGATTGAAAATAATTTTTTAAAAGGAAATATTGATAAAATCCTTTTCATCAAAAAGAAAAATAATGATATATTAGTTGTACAAATTTATGTTGATGATATTATATTTGGTGCAACTAATGAAAGTTTTTGTAAAGAATTTGCTAAGTTAGTGTAGGGTGAATTTGAAATGAGCCTAATGGGTGAACTTAACTACTTCCTTGAACTTCAAGTAAAGCAAACTAAGGAAGGGATCTCATTAACCAAGCAAATACACCAAGAAAATAATCAAAAAGTTTGGTATGGAGACGAGCAAACAAATGAGCACACCCGTGAGCCCATCTTGTAGATTGGAGAAAGATGAAAATGGATCCAATGTTAATCAAAACTATATAGAGGTATGATCGGATCCTTATTTATTTAACTGTAAGTAGATCGGATATCTTGTATAGTGTATGTGTGTATGCTAGATTTCAATGTAATCTCAAAGAAACACATATGCTTATTGTTAAAAGAATACTGAGATATTTGAAAGGTACAAGTAATCTAGATCTTTGATTTTTAAAATAATCATCTTTGAATTTAATTAGATTTGCTGATGCTGATTATGCTGGTTGTAGAATTGATAGAAAAAGCACTAGCGGCACATGTCAATTTCTAGGGTTGAATTTAATCTCATGGCACTATAAAAAATAAAACTCGATAGCACTATCTACTACTGAGATAGAGTATGTTGCTATAGGGAGTTGTTGTGTACAAGTGTTATGGATTAAACAACAACTAGAAGACTTTGGTGTTGCATAATGTAAAATTTCTATCAAATGTGATAACACAAGTGCTATAAATTTGGCTAAGAATCCTATTCAACATTCTAGGACTAAGCACATAGAGATTAGACACCATTGTATTAGAGATTATGTTTGAATGGTGATATGAATTAGAATTTATCCCTATTAAAAATAATTAGTTGACATTTTTACTAAGCCACTGAATCAGGATAGATTTTGAATTGCTTAGAGGAGAATTAGGGCTTTGTGTCCTCTCTAGATTTCCTAACCTAATTTCATTTAAAATTAAGGATGAATTATCTAGTGAACCTCTTACAACGATTCATGATTGATGAACAATTTCCTTGAAATTTATTGAATCAAATTTAATTTCTAAATCATTTCATTTTTTGTGGAAAGTTTCTATTCGAGTCGACTCGAGCAATTGCTCTGGTCGAAGCCGGCTTGAATGTATAATTTTTTTCTCATGCTTTGGTCGAGCTGACTAGGTGAACTTGAAGTCTTGCCTAGCTGACTCGGTGTTCTGATTGGTCTGAGTTCGCTCTGGTCAAGCCGACTCGAATATTCTTAGGTTTTGGGCGAGCTGACTCGGGAAATTGCTATTTAAGTAAGTTCGAGTTAATCTCTTTCTGCTCTTAACTCTTTCTATTTTACTTCAAACTCACTCTACTCCACTCAAAACCTTTACCATTCTCTCAAAAAAAACCATTCCCTAAAACCTTTATTTCCTAAATCCCCTACAATGGCCTTAAGGAGATCTGCACAGAAGATCCCACAAGGGCAGAATCAAGCAACGCAGTGAAGATCCAAAAGGAAAGGGAGAGAGAAAAGAGAAAAAGGTCCACTCCAAAAGAAGAAACATACTCTCCAACAGGGAAATCCAATTCAATGGCCAACAGGCCTGTTACTTGCGGAAGAAGGATTGATTTCTCCTTCCTAGAAGAAATGGAAATGAAGATTGGAAATTGGATAGACAAGCAAGGTTGGAAGCAGTTTCTGCTCTTTGAATATCCTGACCTACCCTCTCTGGTATGAACATTCTATGAAAACTAATTCTTGAAGAGTACCATTTGGGAAATTAACTATCAAAGGAATCAAAGTCATTGTGGATGAAGAAAGTGGGTAACTTGCTTCAAATGCCAATGGATGGCACAACAAAGCTTATGCTAACTGACAGAGAACACACTTTGAAGCTCATTTTGGAAAAAGAAGAGAAGTAAGCTCCATTCAACATGTACAAGCCAACTTGCTATCAAAAAATGAGACTTCTCACAAACATGTCAGTAGGATTTTCCTTCCTAGAAACCAGTCGCTTTGACTAGGTGAGAGAAAAGACATGACTTTTATAGGACATTTGATTGAAGAAGAACCTCTCAACCTTCCCTTCCTCATGATGATTCAAATGAGAGAAGTAGCTAGAAAAGTTAAAGCATGCTTGCCCTACGGTATGGTTTTCACTTTACTGTTTGAAGAAGCTGGAATTGATTTAACCAAGAGATAGGCAAGCCTCTACATCACTCAGACACTTATTCCTTCAACTCCCTTAAAAGAATGGGATAAAACTGCAAGAAGAGAGTATGGATAAAGAAGTTGTCTGGTCAGATTGCTGCTACTTCCTCATATGATGTGGAACTTGCTAATGTTGAAGCCAACAAGTCTGGAAATAAAGATGAGACAGATCTGAAAGTAAAATAATTATTACTCCATCTGCACTTAAGGAGCTAATATTTCAAAGGATGGAATCAATTTCTGAGTCACTGATAGGTCATATGAATCTGCTCTAGATGATTTAGAAGTTCAGTTAATACCAGTTGCAGAAATAGATCAGAACAGTGGCTTCATAAGGAGAAAATGGAAAAAGGAAATGGGAAAACTTTAAAGAAGAAATCAAAAGTATCTTTCTGCAATCTTCAAAAGACCACATTCACTGATGAGGACACTCCTGTACAGATCAACAAGAGTCACTTGAGACTCCTGTTCAACCTTCTCATGTTCCTTCATCTGATCCACAAATCATCAAACCTAAACCTGTGAAACCAAGAAGAAGATAAAGACTAAGAAGACTAAGACACTTAGAGCCCCAGTTAGAACTAGATTCAGGAATTAAGGCTAACCCCTGAAAACCAAAGACCTCTGATAAGGTTATAGAGGTTGGCTCCTCTTCTTCTAGTGAAGAAGAAGAATAGGTTAATTAGCTAGTCTTTGTTGTTTCGTACTTCTCATATGAACGCTTACTTTTTATCTTCTACTAAAATGAATGTACTTTCTTTCATACTATAAAGTGTATGGAAAATTTCTTAATTAAATGACAGCTTTTTTTGGTAATCTCATTGTTATCTGGTATGATGTTTTTAATACAATAATGATAAATTTTAATTATAATTTTCAATTGAATTGAGAAAGTGAAATTATCTCAAACAAATATAAATACTTTTCAATATATTTCAAAATCTGAGCTTACTAAAATTACCTTTTTGATTGTTTAATAAAGAGGGGGGGAGAATGGTATCTATAATGAAGCGGTCATGAAAATTCTGGAATCTTTAATAGCCTCCTTCCAATTATTCTTAAAGTGCATAAAGGAATGAAAAAGGGGAGCACAAAAGTGATAGTCTTCAATGGACCTAACTGCTACATTATTTTACAACCTAGAGAAAGGGGGAGATTTCTTAAGAATGGCTTTATCTCAAATCTTTTTCTTTCTTCGATTGCTCTAAAATTAATCTTAATTGTAAAATTTTAAACTTGATACTCCATGTTTAATTCTGATAGTATGAAGCATGCAAAGTCTAATACTTTGATATATACAAAAGCACGAACATCAATGATATGCAATTTATCATAGAGCTTGATACTATTTACAAATATAGTTAGCTCAAGTAATGTAAATACTTACTTTCAATACTTTTATACATGGAAGTGTAAAGAATTTTCATGTCCAGTGTTTTGTCATCATCAAAAAGGGGAGATTGTTGACCCCATAAGTGATTTTGATGATAACAAACATTGGAGCATGCACATTTATTTCTACAACTCTTCAAGTGGTTTACAAGTTTTTGTAGATGACTTATTTGTTCAAACTTCAAATCTACATGCTTACTCTTGTTTTGAGTTGGTTGTAATCTGATTTGTAAAGAAGAATAAATAATAGATTAGAAAAATCTATAAAAGGATTACTTCTGTGTATGTGTGTGCCTTAAAATTATCTTGAGTGGTTTCCATAAAAAGTGTAAAAGTGTTGGTGAGAGTCTTCTTTTGAGTTGAATTGTAAAAATCCTGAAGAAGTCACTCGAGCTGACCCAGCATGATGAAGAGCCAACTCCACTTCATGGCAGCAACAAGGATTTCTGGTATGCAGCAATCTCAGCCGACTCAAAGATAACAGCCGCCGATCCAGGGAATCGACGAGGGAAGTCTGAGCCGACTAGAGTCCAGGAAGTCTGAGAACAGAGACGGAATAAGTCTGAGCCGACTCTTAGAGTCCATTGAAGTATAACAGCCAGGCGAGCCGACTGAAAAGAAGAGTGACTGCTAGACCTAATTTGAAGACCTGAGAAAGCGAGCCGACCCAAACTGCAATGAGCCGACTCTTCTAGAGTAAAGATTTCAGAAACCTGAGAAGAAGAGCCGACCCAAGTTCACGAGAGTCGACTCCTCGAGTTCAAGATTTTCAAAGATAAAAGTTTGAGCTGACTCGAGTTATCAAGAGCCAACTCATCTAGAGTGAGGTTTTGCACCCTGAGATACCAAGCCGACTACGCTGAAGAATTGGCGACTCAACCTATCAACTTGAAGGATCCGAGCCGACTCGAAGGAATCCGAGCCAACTTGAATATCGCTTTCAGGTACATAATGGCTAGTTCCAGAATTTCCTTTTGAATGCCAAAAAGTGCTCCAATGGTCATATGTCACATCCCAACGATCTACAATGTCTCAAACTGCCTTGAAGTGATGGAAGACCTTATATTTGAGGATTTGTAACTTCCTTGAAGAATTAATTAGAGAGTTCCTCAAAGTTTTGAAGCTTTATTGAATTTCCTACCTACCAATAAGGAAAAGAGACGAGAGCATTCAAGTCAGTCTTCAAGTCTTCACCAACTCTGATATGAAGCTTGAAGCAATGTAGAAAGAAGCCACTGAAGCAGTTAAAGCTTTTTCAAGTGCATCAAGTGGACTTCTATCAAGCTGCACCGACAACTATCGATAATTGAGTTTGTCATTTATATTGCATTTATTTCAATTCATTTCTGAATTGTTGGGTTATTGGTGAGCCCGTTTGAAAAACTAATAGTTCTTGGTGAGCCTTTGATAAAAACCAGTGTTGGGTTCTTGGTAATCCTGGTAAAACCAAGTTAAGTTCTTGGTGATCCTATGCAAACCAAGTTAGGTTTCTTTGGTGATCCTGTTTAAAACAAAGGATGTGGGTTTTCTTTGATGATCCCATTAAACCAAAGTGTAGAGATTTTGGATTGTGATCCTGTAAAACAATCTGACTGTATTTGTGTGAATATAGTGAAAATTCCAAGTGGTACTTGGGTAGTGGACGTAGGAGCTGGGTTGATTCGAAACCACTATAAATCTTATGGTTTGTGTTGTGCTTTCTTGATTTCATTTAGCTTCTGCATCTCTTTATTTTTGCACAAACACCTAAAACTTTAAAAGGGATTTTAATTGCATTATCTGCTTTAATTTTTTAAAATTCTCAATTCACCCCCCTCTTGGGTAAGCCACCTGGGCAACAATTTTCCTTCATGACCCCAAGTAGCGATTTGGTGGGATGTCTAGGCTCCACATGTAGTGAGATGGGTGTGATGCCCTAGGCTATATGTAGTGGGATGGGTGAGATGCCCTAGAGGTAAGAGGTCTCTCCATGAATGTAAGTCCCAGTCCTAGAGTGTCCAATTTCCCAACCCTCCATCTCCATTTTTCCTTCGCCACCACCATAGAAAAAAAAAAAAAAAAAAAAAAAATAGGATACCCTAATCTTCGGTGACTTCTTAGTTTGCGACGATCCTACCCTTATCTGTTCCCCATCACTAATATAGACTTAATCATGTCAACCTAAACATTCATGACATCAATGTATTCATAATGATACACATATGACATGATATTCATTCCATCATTCGAGCATATTAACCGTAATATGCATACCATAAGCATGATTGTAATATAAATCCATTCACCTCACTTGGTCAAGGGATATGGCCACAGCGGTACCCTTACATGCCATAGGAGACCCCATTGAATGGGATGAGAGGGCCATGAAACCCTTATAACTCCTATGACCGGACAGCCATGGTGACTAACCAATCCAAAGCAGTTACTAGGATTTAACATATATCATATGTAATTTTAAAATAATCATGCATCACTTCATAGCATAATAAGCAATCATTGCTAATTGCATGCACCATATATGATAATATTCACTATCATATACCCTTTCAATAGTATGCATCATACTATGATTTATATATATGATCATATATCATTCAATATATAATTGAACCCTAATTACTGGCATGCATCATAATATGATTCCCACATATTCACTATCAATAAGCATTTTCAACTAACCAACAATGAATGAAATAAGAGGGCTCTGATACACTGTTGGTTTCTAGGATTTCGTTGGCACAGCGGAATCATGGATTACAAAAAATTTCTTTCTTGAAAATCCAAACTTGAATCCCTAAGCCCAAGATCCTTTATTAATTATAATTAACTAGTCATGTAATTAGGGTTTGGAAAAATACCTGGACTGCTAATTACTTCTTCTTTCACTAAGCACACAATTTTATGCCCTCCAGTAGTGATCCATACAGGATTGATCCTAGGAAGCACTCCTTAGTAGGTTGCTTAAGCCACTGGGACTCTTCTGATGGCCTCTTCCTTGGTAGCCTTTCCTTCCTTTCTCAGACCCTTACCCTCCATTAGAGCACTCTGACCCTCTACAAATCCTCTCTTCACTCCCTTTTCCACTTCCTAAATCTCTTCCTAAATCTTTGTCTTAAAATGATGGACTTGTCTTAAGACAAGACCTAAACTCTAACAAGGGAAGGGGGAGACAAGGAGAGTGAGTAGTAGAGTGAGTGAATGCAGGAAAGAAAGGATGGAATCATATACCATCGACCTAAACACCGATGGCTATTTATAGGAGAGCAGAGGGTTCCAGATATGGCCTTTCATCAGCCTTTGATCTATCAATCAACATATTAAATAAGACCCTTCAATGAGAAGGAGTCTTATCTTGAGAGTCATGACATTTCCTGTGCCAACTGCCATATATCTATCTCTTCAAGTTTCCTGCAAACTTCTTCACTTGCCACATGGCAGTGACCTATTGCAAGAAGGCCAAGGGACATGGCTTTTGATTTAGAAGCATCAGTGATACGAAATTCCTTAAAGCAAAGGACTCTGCTTCATGGAATTAGCGCCAAACATGAAGAGTCTCAACTCCTCACGTGCGCCAACTTCCTTCCATGGCATTCTTTCTTTTGTTGACCGGTCAAAGCCCGTATGAGAGGGCATGGAGATGAGGATAAAGTCTCTTGGACTTTATTTGGCTTTGGTGAGTGACAAGCAGAAGGACTCTTGTCCTTTCTGCACACCAAAAATCTGTGTGCCAACAGTGAAGAGTCGCGACTCTTCACTTTATGCGCCACCTTTCTCCATGCCTTTCATATATTTGACCCAGTCAAAAGTATGCAAAATGGGGTCATATGAGGGCATTAAATATACTTTCTGACTATATAATTTATTTTCAAGTAAGAGGTCTATTGGTCATTCTGCGCCCTTTTAAATGCAAGCACCCATTTTGCACCAAGAGTCCCATGCCATTTGGACTCTTCATATATGGTGCATAACATGTCCAAAAAATATCATATAAAATCTGATAAATTCATCCCACTTAGGACACAACCCAATTTAGGTCTCCCATAAGTTGGTTAGTCCATTTAGCACCTTTTAGACCCAATTTGATTGGGTTAGAAGTTTAGGTCAGCCTACATGCTAGGGCAATCTAGCTAATCAATTAGGATCCCATGACCCTAATTAAAATGCAATTTACTTCCTAGGACAATTCCTTATTATGTGTGGACCCCGCGGCTCCTCCCCCTCCTCCTTCTCCTTCTCCTCCCATCGAGGATTCTGGCAGTCATGCCGACATTGCTTTGATGATGACGGGTGAGGACCTTCTTCATGTTTGGAGGGCGTAAGGGATCCTTGGTTCCATCCAGCTCACAATCCCCAGACCGGAGGAATGGGTCACTTCCAGTGATCCGAGCTAGATCACCCTATATGAAGACTTCTTCTTTGAGGGCCTTCATCTTCCTCTTCATGTTTTCTTCCTTTCCTTCCTTAGCAACTATCGTTTGGTCCTGGCCTAGCTCACTCCCAATGTCGTCAAGATCATTTTTTGTTTTATTATTCTTTGTCACTTCCACGGGATTGTTGCCCGTTTCTCCCTCTTCAGGACTTAGTTCACCCTGAAGCACCACCCAGTTGATAATGGATGGTGGTTCGTGGCCCCCCACCTGTGGGCCATCAAGCTCGACCTGCCTTCTTCCATCAAAGGGTGGAAGAGCAGGTACATGTTCACCTCAGTTGAGGAGGTGGATTGGGTCTAGAGTGACCCAGACTTCTCCCCCAATCATCAGTCTACGGTCAAGCTAGCCGATAAGGAAGTGTACGACTAGCTCATCACTTTTGAGATCCCTTTAGGATTTGCTGATCGAGCAAAAACTCCTCGATGCCAGAGTCAGCTAGGCCCAACCCTAGGGTAAGGCTTGATGTCGGGCTCCTTTTTCTTCTTAGTTTGATATCCAGCTTTGACAATGAACTAACCAACCATTTTTCATTTTGTAGGGATGAAGTTTATAATGAGCGAGCTCCTCAGAATGTTAAAAAAGAGGGTCGCCATTGCAGGGCCCGAAGGGGAGCCTGCGAAGAAAGCCCGAGAGGAGTCGGGATGGAGGCCCGACGAGGAGACCGAGAGAAGGGGCTTGCTGCCACATCGTCGCTCCTGGGCTAGGGATTCAGCCTCTAGCCTGCAGGCCCAGTGATGCGGCATGAAGCTCTGATACCAGAAAATGATGTGGAACTAAGATGATACGGGACTATACTAACGATAAGATGGATATGCAAATAATTTTTTTTTGAGTTTTAGGTTTTAAAGAGATGTACTGATTCCCAAAGTCGAGTTAAGAATGGAACTAGAGATTCTAAAGGACAAGAACTTTCTAGCAAGCAAAGATAGTCCCTAAACAAAGATAACGAAGGGACCCTAGAATTGAGAAACCCAAAGGACTTAGCTCTAGATCAATACCTACTTAAGAGATTAGGGGTGCAAACCGTGAAGACTCTGATATGCCCGATGTCGAGTTCACTCGCTCTCACGGATGCGGCCTAGAGGGTCAAGCCTTCAACCCTATAGATTTGTCGGCTTTCCATCCGATGGTCATGGGGCAAGGGAGACCGACTCCGTTGTCCGTGGCACCTGGAGGACCTACAAGCACCCATGGGAAGGGTTAAAAAATATCAAGAAAAAGGGATAAGAAAGTAAGAAGGGATGGAGGGAGTTGAGAATGGTGGTCGAGGAGGCTTTCCTTGCAAGGTGTCCAGGTGGAGTTCTAGGGGTGTCCAGGCTTGAAGATTGGTAGATGGCTTGCAAAGGAGGAAGGGAACATGGGGCCTCTTACCCCTCGATGTCCCGAATGACAAAGGCACTCTCTCATAGAGTTTCTAGTCTAAGAAGACAAGGGCTATAATGAAGTGGAACTTCTCAAATTTTTCATTCATCAAAACTCCCTTGTACAAGAGGAGTAGGGCCCTTTATATAGGCTCCTAGGTCCCTTTCAAAATTCAAATGAAAATTGCTACAAGTCTTCATCAAGGGTGCCTAAAAATCTGAATTTGATCCTTGGAATCTTCCCTTGGCTAGCCTTGATATGGTGGAGAGCTTGATTTGGGGAATGAGAAAAGGGACATGTCTTCATGGATCATGGGGTGCCCACTTGACCTTTGATTCTTTCCTTGGTTGTCCATACTTTTATGGAGAAAGCTTGATGTGGGGACATGAAGAAAGGCTCTTGTCTTCAAAAATCATGGGATGCTTGGTAACTTCAAAATCATTCCTTGGCCGGCCATGCTTCTATGGAGAAAAGCTTGATATGGGGAGGGATGGGAGGAAGTGGTTGGCTTGGATCAAGGGATGCTCCATTGACTTGAGAAACCTCCTTGGCCGACCATGCTTTCTTGGAGAAGGGCTTGATGTGGGGGGTGTTGTTGGCTTAGACCAAGGAGAGAATAAGTGGGGTATCCAACATGCATTGACTTTAAAGTCTTCCAACCTTCCTTGGCCGCCCAAGTGTCCAGGTAATGTGGCACTTCCTCCTGCCATGTGGCCTTGGTGAGGTGGTGCTCCAAGAGCTGAAGTGGCATCCTTCAAGGCATGGGGGAGATGGCTTGGTCCATTAATAATTGGGCTTGACTCAAATGACCACTCCTTCTTCAAACAAGCTTGGGCCCAATCTTCAAGTAGACTGGGCTTGAACCAATTTAGCTGAATACAGGATTTATTGACGTTGCTTGACCACATTGGCTAAGGTACATGACTAAAACAAAAGCTGAAACTAAATACATAACTCAAAATAAAAATACTTAGGCTTGAAGCCTTATTACATAACCCAATAAACTGAAAACCCTATTTAGAGATCCATAGAGGGTTGAGGATCCTCTATCTGATTCTAGTGCCCTCACCACCCAGGAGCGAGGCCTGAACCATGGAAGGGGCCGCACCATCAGCTCCAGCAGCTCCTCCATGTATTGAAGCTCCATCGCAGTCAAAAGTGGTGGAGGTGGCGGGAGACACTCCCATGAAGAGACCGACCCCAACGCCCGGAGGTAGAGCCACTGATGACCAGCCAACCACCACCGTGCCTCCACCAGTGACCACCCCAGAACCCTCGAAGTCATCTACGATGCTGAATTCAGGGAAAAAAAAAGTGTCCATCTACCTCCCCTGGGATGCGAGGCTGATGCAAGATGGGAAGCTAGCAGAGGAGATTCTAGATGCCCTCATCCAGCCATTGGGCCACCAAGATAGGATCGATTGTCAGGTGGTGGATGTCTTCACTAGGGTATTCCCCCATCTTATGTCAGTAAGTCATTTTCCAAACTGCTTCATTTTTCTCTTCTTCTTGAGGAGGTATTGACTGATGTTTTTATGCAGGTGGCCATCGACATTTAGCTCCTCCGGAACTCCTGCCAGGTGCTGATGAGACATGATTACCATCTCCAGAAGGAGAGGGATGAATCCCAGGCTTTGGCCACCCGGGCTCAAGAATTGGAGAGCCAGGTGAAGGCCCTCTAAGACCAATTGCCAAATTTCGAGATGAGGGCAACAAGGCTGGAGAAGAAATCCATCAAGCTTAAAGTGGCCCTGAAGGAAGAAAAGGGGAGAGCTTTCTGTGGGCCAAAAAGCTAGCTACCTCTGCGATGGAGCCAGCTCGCCTGGAGGGAAGGGTGCAGATCCTTTAGGTGCAACTCGAGGAGGAAGCAACCCGGACCAAGGCAGCCTTGGAGAAGGCCACAATGGCCATTGCACTGATGGAGGTGATGAAAAAGGAAGCCCTAGAGGTCATCCCCAGATTCAAGGCATCCGAGGCCTTCAAGGATGAGGTTGCCGAGGTGGTGCTGGACTCTTACCACAAGGGTTCAGCGAGTTTCGAGGTAAGTCCACTGGCCTCTTTGGACTGAAAGGGCTGGCTAACATCCAGCCCAATCTGTTGGTCCCCTAATGCCCAGGGATCCCGATGCTGAGGCTGAGCCGGAGCCAAAGGCGGAGGCCAAAGCCTGAGCCAATGCCGCCCAGGATGCTCTTCCGTGAATGTTGCACCGGTGTTGGGGGAAGCTACTCATTGGCCGAGAAAGGAGTCAATGAGTGAGGCCTAAGTTTTCTTTCTTTTTTCGTAACTAAGTCTTTGGAAGACTTACTGGCTTGTTGAGGGTCTTTACAAGTGTAAAGAATTTTCGATCAATGAAGATACTATTTTCTCCAATCATTGAGTACTTTCTTTTTCTTCTGTTACTTTGTGTCTAAGTTCATTGAATGACTTCATGGCTTGTCAGGAGCCTTGACTGATGTAAAAAATACTTGATGAATAAATACAATTTCTTTTCTTCACTGATATGCCTTCTATTCTTTTCATCTTATCTTCTATTCTTTTTCTTCTATACTCCACCCCCCCCCCCCCTCTTTTTTTTAGGCATTTCTAGGGAATCCATTAGAGGCTATGAAGGACTTCCATAATGAAGAACTAGTCTCACTCAGCTTATGAACTTTGTCTTGCTCTTTTCCTCCTATAGCTTTTTTTCCCCTCTGCATGATAGGAAGATAGGCTCCACGGTCACCGTGAGTGGGTCTTACTTAGGTCTTGGCTATCTTGGCTTGACTCTGGAATCTTGGGACTAGCATGAGAGACTCTAAGAACACTTTGCTCCAGTTTTGCTAATCTTAAGGTCTTGCAAACTTGGGTGCAGGGCATCTAGAGTTTCCTGCCTTGGTTTGTCAAACTATGAGTCAAGTGATGATGGCAGATTTCAGGGATTTTTTGGCTTACATCTCTGGACTATTAGTAAGGTAGTTGAATATAGGGATTTTGGAGTCTCCCGGCTTGGTTTGCCAAGCTATGAGTCAAGTGGTAGATGATGGGATTTCAAGGTTTTCTCAGTTGGAATCTCTGGACTATGAGCAAGGTAGTTGAGTACTGGGCTTCTAGAGTCTCCTTGCTTGATTTGCTAAGCTTTGAGTCAAGCAGTAGATGGTTAGATTTCAGGGGTTCCCAGCATACTCTCTAGACTATGAGCAAGGTGGTGAGTACGGGGCTTCGTAAGTTTTTTGATTTTTGAGTGCGGGGCTTTGCAAGTTCCTAGCTTTGAGTACGAGGCTTCATAAGTTTCTCGACTTTGGGTACGAGGCTTCGTAAGTTTCTTGGCTTTGAGTGCGGGCTTCGTAAGTTTTCCGACTTTGAGTATGGGGTTTCGTAAGTTTCCTAACTTTGGATGTGGGGCTTCATAATTTCCCGGCTTTGAGTGTGGGGCTTTGTAAGTTTCCCAACTTTTGAGTGCGGGGCTTCACAAGTTTCCAGCTTTTGAGCGTTGGGCTTCGTAAGTTTCTTGGCTTTTCAATATGGGCTTCGTAAGTTTCCCAGCTTTGGAGTGTAGGGCTTCGTAAGTTTTTCGACTTTTGAGTGTAGGACTTTGTAAGTTTCCCGGCTTTGGAGTGCAGGGCTTTATAAGTTTCCTAGCTTTTGAGTGTGGGGCTTCATAAGTTTCTCAGCTTTTGACTGCGGGGCTTCATAAGTTTCTTAGTTTTTGTCTCCAAATTTGGAGTCGGACGAGTGAGTTCCTGCACAGGTGGAAAATAGTGTTGCACCAAAAAGAAACTTTAATATTGAGAGGAAGTCTTACATTATTGTTAGTAAATCCTTAGATTACTGACATTCCATGTTCATGTGAATCTGGCGCCATCGAGTCCGGTAAGGTAGTAGGCTCTATTCGGTAGAGCCTCAACCACCTTGTAGGGGCCCTCCCAATTTGGGAAGAGTTTGCCACATTCACCTAGCTGAGATACTTTCGCTCGCTTTAGGACCAGGTCACCTGGGTGGAACATCTTGGGCCTGACATGGGCGATGTAGTAGCACGCCACTCATTACCGATACGCCACCATCCGGCATCGAGCTTTGTCCCTCGTTTCATCTGGGAGGTCCAGGTTAAGAAGGAGGCATGCTGGATTCTCTGCCTCATTGTATTGCTCTACCCACAGCATAGGCAGACCAACCTCCACTGGAATTACAGCTTCTGAACCAAAGATGAGGTTGAAGGGTGTCTCACCTATTGTCATCCGAGGCGTAGTGTGGTAGGCCCACAGCATGCTGGGAAGTTCTTCCACCCTTTGACTCTTGGCCTCATCCAATCTATTGTGAAACCCTTGTAAGATGGTTTGGTTGGTCACCTCAACCTCCCTGTTGGTTTGAGGGTGAGCCACCGAAGTGAAGTGATGATGGATGTTGAGGTTGGTGCAGAACTCCTCAAAAGCTTGGTTGTCAAACTGCCACCCATTATCAGTGATGATCGAGTGCGGGAGTCCGAAATGATAGATGATCGACTTCCAGAAGAATGATCTGACCTTGGCCTCGATGATCCATGCCAGGGGTTCGGCCTCGACCCATTTGGTGAAGTAGTCGATGGCCACAATTAAATACTTTCATTGGCCATACGCAGGAGTAAAGGGATCGAGGATGTCCATTCTCCACTGGGCGAAAGGCCATGGAGCTGAGAGTTGGGAGAGGGGGGTAGTCGGTTGATGCTGAATGTGGGCATGACATTGGAAACGGTTACATTTCCTCACAAAATCAGTGACATCCTCTTGCATGGTCTCATAGAAGTATCCTTGCTGGAGTGCTTTGTAAGCTAACATCCTGCACCCGACATGATTCCTGCATATGCCTTTGTGTATTTCTTGAAGCATGTAGGTAGCTTCTGAGGGTCTCAAGCACTTCAGTAGGGGGTAAGAGTAAGTGGTGTGATATGCATGATGAGGATGCAAACATGTAACTCTAAAGGAGATTAACCAAAATTTAACTAGCAATTCCTACTTGCATATGAGTGATTCAACATATAAGATCAAGGAGATCTAAATAAGAAACCCTAAATGCTTATACTTAAACCCAGCTAGGAGGACTATCAAAATCTTAAAGAAATAGGACAAGATTAGAATTCGCACACAAGTCAAGCTAGCCCTATTTAATGATCCCGATCTTAAAATACTAGGAGTTCAAGCATTGAAATCTCAAGCACAAGGGATTCACTCTTAAGGTCTCAAATGAAAGATCATACCACGTAAGATGGGCCTTCTAACTTTCTGGTTTGTAGCAAGTAATCCTTTCTCTTAGATCTGGAGCCTAGAGAACCCTGCAACAAAGAAACCAAGATGATTAGAAACTTAATTAAAAGTGAGAAGATTGATGGAACTCAAAAGGAGAGTTTGTTGGAAATGATCCTTGGTGCCATGGTGGAAGCTTGTGTTGGTGTTGATCTTCTTCTTGAGAGGATGTCCTTAATTCGCTTTGAAGGAAGAGGATTGCTTGGAAGATCAAGAGTAAAAGAAGGATAAGGAGAGAAGAAATGGTGGAGGAGAGGAAGAGGTTCACTTAGGCACAAAGATCCACATAGGCACATAGAAACACATAGAAAAGTGCTGGAAATTTGTATTCACTCATCCCTTCTTTACAAGGGGCATCCAAGGCTTTAAATAAAGCCTTACAAATTTTGAAATTTCAAATCCCTAAACAAGTGGAGTAATATAAGGGGAGAGGGCTGATTTTCTTGCTTGAAATCCTCCTTGGCCAACTTCCTTGATTTGAACTTGGGATGGCACCCTCTTGTGGTGAGGTGGCATGTGAGGTGGCATGTGGTCCCCTCTTGACGTGGCATGTGGTCCCAAGTTGAGGTGGCGCAAGTGATGTGGCATGTGGTCCCCAATTGAGTTGGCTTTGGTCTTGATTTGGGGTATACATTGTGAGTCTTCTTTAGGCTTGATGCTAGTTGACCCATTTGGATTGGACTAAGACTAGACCCGACATGGACTCGACTTACATGATTATTTTGGACTCAAAAGAAAGATTACAGGACCCAACATGGACTCGACTTACATGATTCTTTTGGACTCAAAATAAAGAAAGGTTACCGGACTCTCTTAGTCCAACCATAAAGATTCGGAATGGGCTTGAATTGGTTGGAGTCTCTTTCTGATTCTGGTGCCCGCACCAATTCTCCCCTGGTGGGAGGAACTCGATCCTATCGAGTGATAAGTTTCTAATATATCCGGGTCGATTTGTTGTAGGTCCTCTTTGGTGATCCAGGAATCTTCAGATTCAGGACGTCCTTGCCATCGAACCAGATAGCGTTGGAAGCCCTTATTTCTAGTAGTGATGATCTGGTCATCCAAGATCCTTTCAATTCTTTCCTTTCGCTCAGGAATATTGGTGGTGGACACTCAATTGGCATTTCACTCTCAAGAGAAGTGTTAGGACTAAAAGGTTCATCAGGTATTAATGTAGGTTCCTTGTATTCTTTCAGATCGGAAACATTAAATGTAGAACTAATGCCATAACTAGGTGGTAAGTCTACTACATAAGCATTAGGTCCAATTTTCTTTATTATTTTGAAGGGTCCGGCTCCCCGGGCATGGAGTTTCTTCATAGTTCCCGGAGGAAACCTTTCTGGTTTAAGCCTAATCATTACAGAGTCTCCTTCATTAAATTCCTTTAACCGTTTATGTGAGTTAGCCATATGCCTATAGAGTTCATTGCTTGTTTGAATCTTCTGATTAATCTCCTTGTGCAAATCTTAACATGCTGTGCATATGACTCAGCAGACTCAGATATTCGTGTATGTACTGGTAATGGAATTAGGTTTAAAGGTTTCCTAGGTTTGTATCCATGGACCACTTCGAATGGACTTTTCCCAATAGACCTATTGATCGAACTGTTGTAGGCAAATTCAGCACGAGGAAGTAGTAAGTCCCAGTTTTTAGGTTGTCGCCGACTAAACATCTTAAGAGATTTCCTAAGCTTCGGTTTACTACTTCAGTTTGGCCATCGGTTTGAGGATGATGGGCCGTAGAGAATTTCAGCTTAGTACCTAACATGTGCCAGAGGGTTTTCCAGAAGTAGTTAGTGAACTTGACATCTCTATCTGACACAATGGTCTTGGGTAAACCATGAAGCTTAACCACCTGATCTAAGAAAAGCTTGGCCACTTTCGAAGCGTCTAAAGTTTTGAGAACAAAGGGATGAAGGCGCCATTTTGGAGAAACGATCGACAACCACGAAAACAGAGTCATGTTTCCTAGAAGTTTTTAGGTAGACCTACCACAAAATCCATACTGATATCTTGCCATGGACCATCAGGGACAGGTAAGGGCGTGTACAGACTGTGTTCTGTCTTTGCTGTTTTGCATAGCACAGGTCCGACACTGAGCTACGATCTGGGCAACGCTCTTTTTAAGACCAGGCCAAAAAAATTGTTCTTCCATTGCTAGGATGGTTTTGTTCCTGCCAAAATGTCCTGCTAAACCTCCAGCATGGACTTCCCAGATCAGAAATTCCCTAACAGAGGTCTGGGAATACACAACTGATTTCCTTTGAAAAGGTATCCATCTAACCATGTATAATCACTAGGTTCACTAGATGATCTTTGTTGCAGGGATTGATAGATGTGACCCAAAATCAGGACATGTGGGGATATTCATCTTTCAATCTATCGAACCCTACTACTTCAGTGCTCACAGAGGTTAACAACATAGAACGGCGGTCTCAACGCATCAGCAACCTATTTCAGTACCGGCACGATGTTTTAAAATGAATGTGTGAAGCTTGTATGAATTCTACCCATTGCCCGTGTCTAGGTTTAATTTCTTTTAGAACTAAGGAACCTAAGAGCTTCGTGATCAGAGAACAGGACAAACTCGTGGGGTAGAGATAATGCCTCCAATATCGGAGAGCTTGAACTACAGCATACAGTTCCTTATCATACGGGAATACCTTAGTCTCGCCTCATTTAACTTTTCACTGAAGTATGCTACTGGGTGATTCTCTTGACTCAAGACCCTCCAATTCCAACCCCAGAAGCATCACAAAACCTCAAACACCTTGGTAAAATCGGGTAACCTTAAGACAGTGCTTGTGTCATTTTCTCCTAATTGTAGGAAGGCCTTACCTGCTGATTTAGTCCACTCGAAATTCCCTTCCTAATACAATCAATGATTGGTGCCACTATCGTACTGAATCCTTAATAAACCTTCTATAGAGGGGATAACCCATGGAAACTACGGACATCGTGGATAGTCTTAGGCGTAGGCCACTCTACTATGGATTTAATTCTCAGGATCAGCGGACACCCCTTCAGATGTGACTACGAATCAAGAAAGATAATCTATTTGTCAGGAAATCACACTTCTTGATATTGGCATAGAGACTATCTTTTCTCAGGACTTGACAAACTTGTTTCAGGGGGTTAAGTGGCTGCTTTTGTTTTGCTATATATAAGTATATCATCAAAATAGACCACTACAAATCTTCCGATAAAAACCTTTAACACCTGATTCATTAATCTCATAAAAGTGCTGGGGTGCATTGGACAGATCGAACGGCATGACTAACCACTCATATAATCCATCTTTAGTCTTAAAAGCGGTTTCCATCGTCCAGGCCTAACCCTAACCTGGTGATAGCCACTCTTTAGGTCTATCTTGGAAAAATTGTCGATCCGGCTATCATATTCTAACATGTCGTCTAGTCTTTGGGATTGGGAATCTATACTTTATAGTGATCTTATAATGGCACGGCTATCTATACACATCCTCCAGGTGCCATCTTTCTTAGGGGTCAGCAGAGCAGGGACTGCACATGGACTTAGCTTTCCTTAATAAACCCCTTCCTAAGAAGTTCACCCCACTTGCCTTTGCAATTCCTGGTGTTTCACTTGGGTTCATCCCTAGTGAGGCAAATTAGGTAAAGTCGCTCTAGGGACTAAATCTATTGCATGTTGTATGTCTCTTAAGGTGGAAGGTTATCGGGGAGATCTTCTGGAAACACATCCTCAAATTCTTTCAAAATTGGACCACCTCTTGAGGGTGTTCTACAGGGCTGTGGTCCTTAATTCCTTAGCAGTTACTACCCAAATAGGTGCTCCCTCCATGATATCTTGCTCAATTCTTTTGCACCTATTAAATTTAATCAGTCTTCTTATCTTTCAAGCTGCTAGCTCCTCTCTGACATTATCCTAGGCTGGGTTGGATGAATGACAATTTTCTTGCCATTGAAATTGAAAGCAGAGGAGTTTGATCGACCAAAGATGGTCACATCATGATCAACAGCCATGGCCCTGCCTAAGATGATGCTACTTACCCCCATAGGAAGCACATCAAACAGATCTTTCCCTATAGGATGAAGCTGGACTTGAACCTGACATCTTGACTTGATTGGTATAGAAGTGGAATCGATCCAGGACACCTTATATGGATGGGATGTGGTACAATGGGTATCCTAGACTTTTGGCTGGGGTAGTGGAAATGGCGTTGACACAGCTTCCACTATCGATGATGATTTTACAGACCTTTTTCTCCTATCCTAACAATGTGTAGGATGCTAGTTCTACGCCAGTCTTCTTGCTCCTTGGTCTGTGTCATGATACGTCTCACAACTCCTAGAAAATCTGATGATTCTTATTCTCTCTCATCTCTCTTCATATTCATCAGCCAAACAATCCCCTGCTTCATAAAACTCCTCTTCATCATTCTCCAGGGGTTCTGATTCACCTTCTTCTGCCGCCCCTATATGTAAAGCTCTAGAGGGACATGGGCTCACGAAATGACCTGGTTTACCGACACTTATAGCAGACTCGCTCCCTCTCACCTCGAACTTCAGGGCTCTTTCCTTTGTCTTCTCTAAGAATTAAGGGGGGGGTCGGATTGGGTCTAAGGGGATTGGGCTGGACCCTTGTTCTATGGTGGGACTAGGGACTGACTAGCCTGCTGATAGGAGGGTTAAACCTACTAGATTCAGGTCGCCTAAATGTAGCTCTCCTTTGAAACTCCTCTCATAGTCCGTGCAACTTGGTATTCCTGATCTAAATTGGACTTCCCTTAAAAACAGTTCCCCTTTTATATCATCATTCAATCCTGATCTAAACCTTGATAAAGTGGCTGCTTCAGACTCGACTACGTTGCATCGCATCACAAACTCATCAAACTTAGCAACATATTCAAGAAACGTCTTGTTACCCTGTGCATCGTGCCACTGATCTAATAACCTTTGCTGATAAGACATAGGCAGATATTTCTCTCTAAGTTTCCTCTTCATATCTTCCATGTTGCTATAGGTAAATCTCCCCTTTGCCTTGATATGCGTTCCACGTTTCCCCAATAACCGAGCCTGACGAACTAGTCTGATTTTGGCAAACTTAAATCTTCTCTCTTCAGACATATCATACCAGTCAAATACTGGTCCATGTCAGCCTCCCAGTCTATGTACACCTTAGGATCTAGGCTTCCCTCAAAGGGTTGGCATCTAGACGGATGTTCCTTAGGGCCCGATCATTGATCAAAAGTTATAGTGAGGTCTTCTAGGAGGGGCTCTGGAGTATGATCAACATAATCCTGATGCGGTCTTCTTTGATTGGGTCAGGTGTGTGTTCCTGTCGTTGGGCTCTGATGAACTGAAGGTAATCTGGGTGAAGGTGGTTCAGTGGGGTCAACCTAGCTTCTTCTAGGGCTCCTACTCTTTCCTCGAACTGACCAAATTTAGCATCCAAACGGTCCATCTTCTCGATCATAGATCTCATAAGGCTTTCCATACTAGCTATCCATGGATGAACTAGGTTGGGCTTGTGAAGGGTGGTAAGGTGTGCCTGACCTAGTTGTCATGCAACAACTTAGACTCAGACCCGAACTATGAGTTTTCTAAACCGGTTAGTCCAAATAAATTGAGTTGACTAGATACATCAAATCAACAGCTACTCTCTTCCACTGGCCAGTCAGGAGGTGGGTCTGTGGGAGGTTCCCCCAGCTTTCACTGGGTCCTAATTAAAAACCATAAGAACCGCTTGGTCTTGAGCCCACTTAACCTCTATCCTTGACACCAGCTTCCAAATAGATGAAGAATGGGTTGCACCAAGCTTTTCCATTGAATTGAACTGGACCTAGAGTTTCCAAGCTAGTTGCCTAATCAAGGTGGCAAGCTAGATTGTAGAAACTCTATACTTGGACAGGTTTTAGAACAAGGGGGTGTGAGATCCTGTCTCTGGCCTACCTAGCCCGGGTGGAATTGGCCCGATAGACAGATCAGCACCCAAGCCCTTAGTCCAATTCTAGACACCAAGTAATAGGGCACACACAAGACTAGTTGACACAATGAGTGACAATAACCCGGACTCGACCAAATTGATGTTCCTAATCCACTAGGGCAATTAATGTCTAATCAATTTTAGTTAGGGATTGGTCGATATGCACATTTGGTGATTTTTGGGCTAGGGACAGGTTATGAAATCCTGACCCTATGTCAATTTCATGCCCTTAATTTGAGTTTTCCATGGAGATGCATACAAATTTCAAATTTCAGGTGCAGAAGTAGTGTGTTGCAGTTTAAATGTGGTGTTGATAAGTGCAGAAAAAAATATCAAAGAAATCTAAAAAAATCACAGAAAAATCCTAACTTATAGATGACATACAGATGAAACGAAATTTCAAATAAAATCTTACTATTCTAGGCATATTCTGAAATGAAGATAATGAAAAAGAACAGAAACTAACAGAAACCTATAACACTGATGGACTGCAGGAATTTTCATTTTTTTTGTGATTTTTTTCTCAGATTGAAATTTAAAAAGGTGATAAACAACTTAAAATGGATAGGAAAAAAAAATTTTCCAACGAGGAATGTGATACTTGCCTTTGGAGTTGCAGGCGGATTACAGTCAGCCTACAGAAAATACAGCAAGCAGAAAAACAGAACGGGACCAATACAAAAATTCACAAATGAAATCTAAAAAGTCCATTGGCTTACTTTTCACGGGTCAATCACAATGCACCCCGACACGCCTTAGGAGATCCCCATGGAATGGGAAGGAGGGTGTAAACCTACTTCTCCTAGGACCGGACTGCCTGGTAACGCCCCCGATCCAAGTACTTCAAGGACTTAATGCTAGCAATCAGGAACTTATTCTACATGCTCTGATACCAAGATTGGTGTGATATGCATGATGAGGATGCAAACATGTAACTCTAAAGGAGATTAACCAAAATTTAACTAGCAATTCCTACTTGCATATGAGTGATTCAACATATAGATCAAGGAGATCTAAATAAGAAATCCTAAATGCTTATACTTAAACCCAGCTAGGAGGACTATCAAATCTTAAAGAAATAGGACAGATTAGAATTCGCACACAAGTCAAGCTTAGCCCTATTTAATGATCCCGATCTTAAATACTAGGAGTTCAAGCATTGAAATCTCAAGCACAAGGGATTCACTCTTAAGGTTCTCAAATGAAAGATCATACCACGTAAGATGGGCCTTCTAACTTTCTGGTTTGTAGCAAGTAATTCCTTCTCTTAGATCTGGAGCCTAGAGACCCTGCAACAAAGAAACCAAGATGATTAGAAACTTAATTAAAAGTGAGAAGATTGATGGAACTCAAAAGGCGAGTTGTTGGAAAGATCCTTAGTGCCATGGTGGAAGCTTGTGTGGTGTTGATCTTCTTCTTGAGAGGATGTCCTTAATCGTTGAAGGAAGAGGATTGCTTGGAGATCAAGAGTAAAAGAGAAGGATTAAGGAGAAGAAATGGTGGAGGAGAGGAAGAGGTTCACTTAGGCACAAAGATCCAATAGGCACATAGAAACACATAGAAAAGTGCTGGAAATTTGTATTCACTCATCCCTTCTTTACAAGGGGCATCCAAGGCTTTAATAAAGCCTTACAAATTTGAAATTTCAAATCCCTAAACAAGTGGAGTAATATAAGGGGAGAGGGCTGATTTCTTGCTTGAAATCCTCCTTGGCCAACTTCCTTGAATTTGAACTTGGGATGGCACCCTCTTGTGGTGAGGTGGCGTGTGAGGTGGCATGTGGTCCCCTCTTGACGTGGCATGTGGTCCCAAGTTGAGGCGGCGCAAGTGATGTGGCATGTGGTCCCCAATTGAGTTGGTTTTGTCTTGATTTGGGGTAATATTGTGAGTCTTCTTAGGCTTGATGCTAGTTGACCCATTTTGATTGGACTAAGACTAGACCCGACATGGACTCGACTTACATGATTATTTGGACTCAAAAGAAAGATTACAGGACCCAACATGGACTTCGATACATGATTCTTTTGGACTCAAAATAAAGAAAGGTTACCGGACTTCTCTTAGTCCCAACCATAAAGATTCGGAATGGGCTTGATTGGTTGGAGTCTCTTTCTGATTCTGGTGCCCGTATCATAAGACCTCTGATAAAGCTACCTATCCATCACACGAACCATGCAAGCCTTTTCTTGAGGAGGCCGGCTTCTTTGCGATCTTCAGGTAGGGCACTATTGGTGATGTATTTGACGTAGAGGTCCATCATGTTGGAATTATATCTCCAAAGCCATTATCTACGTTATAGATGGTTGTGCTATCTTATAACTGTTATTTTTTTTAATGAATAAAAGTTATTCTTTTTGGCTATACATCATATTTGCATTTTCTTGAAATGAACTCTTGTATGATGGAGTCCTTGGAACTACATTGTTTGATATAGAGAGGATTTATCAATAGTTCTTAAATTGGTTCATAACCAAATGATACATTGTTATAAGACAACAATGTATTAAGTGTAGGTTGTTGTATGTCACATTTTTTGGTTGTCCTCTTAACCAAGGAGTGTGGAGACACTGGTATGACATGGAAGTGAAATGTGTGACATCTTATTGAATGTGACCATCTGCGGAGTTCCCTTCTATCAAAGGATTGCTCGCGAAGAGATATAAGAATATATGTCCCTCAAACCTGAGATCACCATGGTAGCTTGCAAGCAACTCACTATACTTTGGTGCTGGACTACCTGGATTTTTAATCTAGTGACAAGATTTTTGGGTGTGGTCAAGTACTTATGGAGAGGTGGTGGATCAAGATGAAATTGATCCCTCCAAATAGTTTGGAGTGAATGGCTCATTGTGTCTCATTTAGCAAATCCTTGGCCGGGTAGTTCTTGTGAGGAGTCACAGAACTTGTAAAGTTGAGACACGATTGGATAAACCAAATTAGGGTTGGCAATCGAACCCTAGGACATCCTGAGCATTACGAGGTCAAAGGGATGAATTATGTGGTAACCATATGCCATAGGTTCTAGAGAGGTGCTCTGTATTTTTGACCTATCACTCGGGTATCATTGCTAGATGAGAACTTTGACTGGTATTGGAAGTGTTCCAGTGCTACTGGCTTAGTGTTTGAACCTATGGGTCACACACCATAGGGGTTTCTATCTGATCTTAAGGATGATAGATGATTGAGAATCGTTTGCTATCCTTGGTGTCAATGTAATTGACCATGTGTCGACACTTGAGGGATCAACACTTGGCTGTGACAAGAAGAATTTCTGGACGAGCTGACTCAACCCCTGCTTGAGCCGACTTGAATGAACAGTCTGACTGTTCTATGTCTTGGACGAGCTGACTCGATATGTTCAAGTCGACTCGTCCTGCTCGACCAGAAATCCCTGAACGGCATTTCTGGGATGTTTTTGGAAGTTTGACCTGTTTTGAATTTCAAATTCAGCTATTTTGGCTCCAACTTTCATGGAATGATTATCATTCTTCTTTATAATATGGTTTGAGTCAATTGGTATGCTTCTTGACCTTCTCCCCCCAATCATTTCTCCTTCCTCTTTCTCCCTCTCTTAGCTGCCTCTATAAATAAGTGCTATTTTAGGGCTGCTGGGTTAGAAAGAGAAGCTTTTGATTTTGTCTCTAAATCTCATTGCTGCTGAGATTCTGAGAGGGAAGAAAATGGTTGAGAGGACTTGGGCATTGGGTGTGTGGACTCCTAGAACTCAGCTAGGCCTTGGGAAGAGAGCTAGTTTGGAAGGGTTCCACCTCTCCTCCTCATCTTCCAGGAAGAAGAAGATCAGTCCAAAGATCCCAAGGAGCTAGCACTCCAAGGGAGTTGATCAGAGTCAAGCCTAGGTGTCAATTACCTGTAGAGGCCAAACATGTGTGTGGCTCAAGAGCATCATCCTTGGAGCACCGCCACTCCATCCATCAAAGGTATAATAGTAAGGTACTTTATATCCTTGCTCTTCTCTTATTTTGATGTTTATATTGCATGCTATTTTATTATACTAGATCCTGTTGTGAGTAAATTAGTAGATCATTTAGATTGATCTACCAAGCCTTCCACTGTGCATATTTTAAAATCATTTTAAAATGCATATTTTTTCTGCCTTGCTTTTGCATATTATATGCATGGTGTTAGTGTCTTTTTCACCTTTAATGGTATTAGAGCATCAGGTTCATCATAGTATAATAATGCTAGCATACTTTTAACATCATATTTTTCTTTTAAAGTACTTAGATTGAGTGCTTCACCATGGCCGTCCGGTCATAGGAGAGAAGTATGGCTGCAATACCCTCTATTCCCATTCAATGGGGCTCTTATGGCGTGTAGGGTGCTGCTTGTGATTGACTCATGAAGAAGAAAAATAAAAGAAAATGTAGATTAAAATATTTTAATCTAATGTTATGATCATAAAACAAATTTAGATTAGATCTAAGAGTTTTGTTTTGATCATGTTTAATCTCTAAATTTGAATTGTTCAAATAAGTTGCATGAATTTTTGAAGTCACTATTTTTTGCCCCCACAGACGAGCCGACTTGACCCCTGCTCGAGCCGACTCGTTTATGTAGGCAGAACAATCTATCCATTTTGGTTCTGGACGAGCCAAATCGACCCCTACTCGAGCCAACTCGTCTATGCTAATAGATGAATCTATTTATTTTGGTTCTGGATGAGCCGACTCGCATTTCACACGAGTCAACTCAACCAGAATGCCCTAAAACAATGAATCAAAATATGCTTGTAAAATTATTTTACATTCTTAATTGAAATTGTTTTGATTAATTAAGGCTATTGAACTTATTGAGAAAGAATGATAAAGAACTCTAGGAATATGATTCAAAGATTTTAAGTCATTTCAATAAGCCTTAAGGTCATGGGTTAGCTCCTTTTGGGTCCTTATTGGGTTAGACCTAATTTAGATGCATTGGACTAAATAAGGAATAATCTAATCAATGTTGAGTTTGGATTTCTTCTCTATAGATCTCTCTAATAGTTAAATTGATTAGTCCATAGATCTAAATGGACCTAATTTGTGGCTCAGTGGTCAGCCCGAGTCTTTAGGCTAGTCTAATCAATTTTGATGAACCAATTGATGTCTAGGTAAGTTTAGCATCTTGATCATGGTTCTTTGGGGCTACCTCTTACCTGGCCAACACGGATGATGTCTAAGACAAGACGGTTAATGGCGGAACTGGTGCGGGCACCAGACTCAGAAGAAGACTTCAGAGCTCCATCTGGATCTCTGATTAACCTTGCCCGAAAAATTAGGGTTTTTGGTTTGTAATAAGAGTTGACTAGATCAACTCAATTTAGCTTGAGTCTACATTACCTGCATTTTATTTTATTGAGTCATGTGACTCAGTATGGACTAGGGTTTCAACCTGGGGTGTTTTATTTCTCCCAAGGCCAAGCAAGTGGGCGCCACACTCCCAGCCATATGCCTGAGTCCAGGGGGCGCCACATCTCCATCCAGCAGCCTTTGGTCCCCACACCACAGATAGCAGCTCCCTTCTCTCATGCGCCAATTGAGGAGAAATCCACCAGGGGTCCACAAATCAAGGGGGTGGCTCAAGACTTTCCCAAAAGAACCAAACTATGAAAGGGAAGAAATTCTCTTAGAGAGAACTTCAAGGAGGCGCCCATTACCTGCCAGAAATATTCAAAACAAAGTTAGAAAGAGCCATAACTTGGGGAGAAAGAAAAGGAGGTATCCAAAAAAGGTTGAGCCATGGAAGGAAGGAGATTTCTCTTGAAGAGCAAGGTTAGGAGGCGCCCTAATCATTCCAACTAAAGCCAGATATAAAAGGAAACAAATTTTCTCTTGGAGGGCAAGGTTAAGAGACGCCCAAACACTTCCAGATAAGGCCAAGCATAGAAGGAAAAAAAATATTTTCTTGAAGAACAAGCATGGAGGCGCCATCTACCTTCCTTTTATAACCCAAATCAATTTTTTTTTTGGAACCTTGGCCGGCCATATGTGTATGGATTATCCTGATTTGTAGATCCCCTCCTTTAGTCCAACATGGGAAGATGTAAAACCCTACTCCCTTGTAAAGCCTTATAAATTAAACCCCTCTTGTAAGTTTAAATGAATCAGATGAATGAAACCAAATTATTTTGTGAGCAAACTTTATGTTTTCTCTCTTCCGCACTTGCATCCAGGTGTTGAGCTCCATGAGGGAGTAAATCCGGGTTCCCCAGGAACCTTGAGGAGGTGTGAGATCTCCAAACCCAAACCCTAGGTTAGCCACTCCACTCCCAAACCCTAGCCGCCATCACCCTTCTCTTTCCACCAAGCCCTAGTCTATTCCACTTCTCACGGCCACCCTCTCCAAGTCCAGGCCGGCCGCCAGCATCCAACTTCAGTCCAGATACTTCAGATCTACAGCAATTCTAAGAGGAAGTCAGATCGGCCTCCAGGAGAATCCTGATTTTAGCAACTTCAGCTTTCAAGTTCTTCTCAACCTGGTAAATCTTTTCTGAGTATCTGAATTCCATCACTTGTTCCTCTTCTCTCCCAGATCTTGAGTCCAGGAGCTGACCAAATCACAAGACCAGTATTGGAGGATCCATTGTGAAGATAGCCGACTCCGAGGATCCACAATCTGCTCGAGAGAGTTCTTCCACCAAAATCCTGAGAAGATCACTGTCTGGTTAGTAAACCATCCCTCCTCTCATTTCTGTTCTGTTGAAAGTTCAGAGCGAAACCTAGGTCTGGGAGTTTCTCAACCCCAGCGATCCGTTACTTCTGAACTACTATGATAATTTAGTTTCATCTAAATTGTGCTTTCAATCCTTACCTAGTTTCCTTCAACTTAGTTTAGCTTTACTTTGAGTCAAAGCCAATTTCTGAAATATAAAAAAAAAAAGAAAAAAAAAAGAATTAATCTTAAATTTACTTCCGCATACGCTTCCTTGTTCTTTGTTCTGCATCAGGAACCCAACCCATGATCTCACTTACTTGGCCAATATGGTCGATCAAAATTGATTAGATGGCTCACTGACTCGTGTTAACCCATGTCAACCAAGGTTAATCAGTCGTGATTGATTTTAGGTGCCCATGGATCATTAGTTATGAGTAACCCTCCTTGTTTGCTGATATGGTCAGTGGGAGGTTGATCCATGTCTTTTCATCTCTTCTTCTATCATAATAAGATTAAATTCTCTAAATTATTAGGTCCATAAAAGGATGAAGTTATAGGGATAACCAAGTCCTAGCCTTCCATTAAGTGGGATGGTAATGGGTTCAATAGTTGGATGTTCATTGGTAGATCCAAAGATCGGGTGTTCATTGGGCTATTAAAATTGTTGTTCCTAATATGATGGCTCAGTGCGACTCTCTTACCGGTGGTCAGGTGGGCCGGCCAAACTCGGGCTTGACTATTCATTAGTTAGAAGCATCGAATTTTGTCATGTTAATGGTTGACCTAACCGGGACCTTCAATAGGAGGCCCAAAGGTTGATTGAAAGTGCACCTTGGGGCAAAATCTAAATACTAGAGGTTACTTGGAGAAGTAATCAGTTGAAGAACCTACCTTTAGACACGCATGGGTGGGCCAGCCAAAGTCGAGCTCATGTGTCTTCTATTGGACTCTAGTACCCATTAAGGAATTAAAGTAATTCCTCGAATTGGAGGTAGAGGCTACCAGATTGAATAATTAGTGGGAGGGCCTTTAGACCAAAGTCCATGTCTATAGGTTAATAATTCATATACATTAATTAGCTTTGGTTTTCCTTTTAGATATCTTCCAATCTGTCGCTCCAGTCTCTTCTCGATAATGAGAAGCTCAAGGGTCCCAACTTTGATAGCTGGTACGAAGGCTTAAGATTGTCTTGGAGCATGAACGGATCTTGTATATGATATTGGATCTGGATCCTGAAACCCTTGCTCCCAATGCTCAGGGTTCAGTCAGAAACACTTATCAGAAGTGGCTCTATGACAGGACCATTATCCGATGTATAATATTGGTAGTGATGAACGATGAGTTCAGTCTCAAGTTCGAGGAAGCCCAGCTAGAGAAAATCCTTCAAAGGTTGGAGTCCTTTGGGACACCAGATGATGTTGAGAGGTACAGGGTCTCCTATGCTATCTACAATGCATGGATGCATGATGGGGCCTCAATCACTGATCATGTATTATACATGATTAAGATGATTGAGCACCTGGGCAAGCTTGGATGTCCCTTGCATGAATAGCTTGGGAAGGATGCGATTATGAATTTCCTTCCCTCTTTCTATCTAGATTTTCTCGATCATTATAGAATGAATAAGCCTGCAATTAACTATCATGGTCTATTGGGGTTGATGCAGACTTATGAGAAAGACCACCATCTGAACAAAGGGTGGCGAATCTAGTGGGAGGATCTTCGAGAGGGTGTCATCCCTTTAAGAAAGGAAAAAAGAAAGGTAAATGGAAATAGGTGCAGAATGCCTCTGGGCCCAGTCAGGCCAAGAAGACGAAGGCTGATAAGAGCCAAGCGAAGTGCTTCTTCTACAAGAAGAGGGGACATTGGAAGAGAAATTATCCTCTTTACATTACATCCCTTGACTCAAACAGGTCCAAGAAGAGGAAGCAGCTAGAAGGTGCTAGATAAGGTATTTATATGACAACACCTTGTAGTTTCTCTCTGTGATACTACTAACTAGGTATTGGATACTAGAAGTCCAATTCACATTTACAATTCTTTGCAAGGACTTTAAGTTAGTAGAAGATTCGAGGATGGCAAGAGATTCTTGAATGTGAAAAATGGAAGCCAAGTTCCAATCCTAGCGTTTGGAGTCCTCAAACTAGTTTTCGAGTCTTGTACAATCATTTTGAATGAGTATCACTATTGTCCATCTTTTATTTTAAATATCATTTCTGTAGGCTAATTGGCCATGTATGGTTATAAACTATCAATAAAGAATGATATTTGAAAAATTATTTTGAATGGTTATATTATAATGAATGGATATATGAATAATGGCATTTATGTACTATCATGACCTGTTAGTGTAGTGTACACGTCTAGCAAATGCCCTAGGATAGATAATGTCAGTGATGTGTACCTATGGCATTATAGTCTAGGTTATATTAACAAGAATAGGATAAACAGGTTGAAGTCCGAGGGTCTTCTCGACTTTAATGAAAGTGGTTCACTTCCAACCTATGAGTCCTGTCTTCTTGAAAAGATGACAAGTCACCTTTTATTGAAGAAGGTGACTGAGTCAAAGAGATTCTAAGTTTGGTACACACTGATATATATGGATCCATGAATATTAGTACCAGAGGAGGGTACAGTTATTTCATTACATTTACAGACGACCTTTCGATGTACGGTTATGTCTTTTTGATAAGACATAAATCTGAGTCGTTTGAAATGTTCAAACGATATCGTAATGAACTAGAAGATGTATCAAAACCTTTCGATCAGATTGAGGTGGTGAATATCTTTCCGGGGAGTTTCTGACGAATCTCGAGGAGAATGGGATTCTCTCTCAGTGGACATCTCTAGGGACACCTCAGTTAAATGGAGTGTCTGAAAGGAGGAATCGAATCCTGTTAGACATGGTTAGGTCCATGATGGACTTTGCTTCTCTGCCACTATCCTTTTAGGGATATTCTTTAGAATCAGCCTATTACCTTTTAAATAGGGCTCCGAGTAAATCCGTTAACAAAACCCATATGAGATATGGACTGGACGTAAGCCGACACTCTCACCCTTCATGTTTGGGGTTACCCGGCTTATGTAAAATATTTGGAGATGGATAAACATGGACCTAGGTCTTACTGGTGCCTATTTGTTGCCTATCCAAAAGAGTCTAAGAGGTATTACTTCTTCTTGGCTGAGGAACAAAAGTTGTTCATCAGCCTTAGGGCTATATTTTGGAAAAGGAGTTCCTTGGTAAAGGAACTATATTCGCTAAGATTGAACTTAATAAAGTTCAACAAGTAAAAAAACTGACACACTTAAGGGACAACATAGAACCAGTTATGATAAGATCACACTCAGAGCCCACACAGGAACCATTAAGAAGATCCAATAGGGTACCAAGTCGACCGGACAGATACTACGATTTCTTGGTCTGGGATGGTGATCCTATTGAACTCGATGAGAATAATGAGGATCCGATAACCTATATGGATGCGATGCAGAGGTTCGACTCTGAGATATGGCTAGGAGCCATGCAATCTGAAATGGAATCCATGCAAATCAACAATATATGGACATTAGTTGATCTGCCTGAAGGGATAAAATCCATTGGGTGTAAATAGATTTTCAAGAGGAAAAGGGGTGCAGACAGGCAGGTGGAGACCTATAAAGCCCGTCTAGTTGCCAAAGGATATCGTCAATGTTATGGTATTGACTATGACGAGACATTCTCTCCTATGGCAATGCTCAAGTCTATTTGGATCATGCTTGCTTTAGCGGCACACTTTGACTATGAAATCTGGCAAATGGATGTCCGAACAGCTTTCCTAGATGGTGAGCTAGAAAAGAAGGTGTATATAATACAAGCTGAAAGATTCACATCCACAGACGAGTCAAAGGTGTGCAAGCTTCAGAAGTCCATCTATGGACTAAAGAAAGCATCAAGGAGTTGAAACATGCGATTTGATAAGTATATCAAGTCATATGGCTTCGTTAGGAATAGGGAAGAACCATGCATTTACAAGTGGGCTAATGGTTCTGTGATTATGTTCCTTGTGTTGTATGTGGATGATATTTTTTTAATCGAGAATGACATCCCAGCACTACAAGGAATAAAGGTCTGGTTGTCATCTCAATTCTCTATGAACTTGGGTGAAGCCTCTTACATACTAGGTATGAAGATCTATAAAAATAGATCTAAAAGGTTCTGGGACTGTCCTAGTCTATGTACATTGAAATTGTGTTAAAATGGTTCAGCATGAAAAATCTCAAGAAAGGCTATCTCTCGATAGGCACTGTAATTGGTCTCTCCAAAGAGGATTGTGCGACAAGTCCTGAGGAGAGAGAGCGTATTAGCAGAATTCCATATGCTTCGACAGTGGTTTCTATCATGTATGCTATGACATGTACTAGACAAGACGTGGCATACTCACTAGGCATAGTGAGCAGATACCAGTCTGACCCAGGTGAAGCTTATTGGAAGGTGGTAAAGACCATCCTTAAGTATTTGCAAAATACTAAGGACCAATGGCTAATTTATGAAGAATCTGACTTGAAACTTGTGGGGTACACTGACTCCAGTTTCTAATCAGATAGGGAGGATAGCAAGAGTGTGTCAGGATTTGTCTTGACCCTAAATAAAAGAGCGATCTGTTGGAAACATTCTAAGTAGCCTACTGTGGTGGACTTAGTATGCGAAGCAGAGTACTCTATAGCATCGGATGTAACAAAGGAAGCTGTATGGTTGTGGAAGTTCCTATGCGAGCTGGGAGTGGCACATTCACTGGATGGTCCTGTTTTGGTGTATTGTGACAGCACTAGAGCCATTACTCAAGCCAAAGATCCAAAATCTCATCACCGGATAAAGCATATTCTATGGCACTATCACCTTGTACGAGAGATCATGAAACGAGGTGACATTACCTTTAAAAGATCGATGGAAAGGAAAACCTGGCTGACCCCTTCACTAAAGCCATCAGAGTTCAAGAGTTCGACACTTGTAAATGAAAAATGGGAATAAGATTCTGTACTGATTGACTTTAGTCCAAGTGGGAGTTATTGGGAATTGTATCCCAAAACCAATCATCTAAGCTGTAGACGGTTGTACTATCTTGTAATTGTATATGATATTTTAATGAATAAAAGTTATTCTTTTGGCTTTTCATCATATTTGCATTTTTTGAAATGAACTCTTGTTGATGGAGTCCTTGGAACTACAAAGTTTGATATAGAGAGGATATATCAAGTAGTTCTTAAACTGGTTTACAACCAAATGATACATTATTATAGGACGACAATGTATCAAGTATAGGTTATTGTATGTCATATTTGTTGATTGTCATCTTAACCAAGGAGTGTGGAGACACTGGTGTGACATGCAAGTGAAATGTGTGACATCTCACTGAATGTGACCATCTATGAGCTCCCTTTTGTCAAAGGGTTGCTTGCGAAAGGATATGGGTATATGTATCCCTCATACCTGAGATCACCATGGTAGCTTGCAAGCAACTCACTGTACTTTGGTTTCAGACTACCTGGCTTTCTAATCTAGTGAGGGAAGGTTTCTAGGTGCAGTCAAGTACTTGTGGAGCGGTGGTGGATCAAGATGGAATTGGCCCCTCCAAATAGTTTGGATTGAATGGCTCATTGTATCTCAATTTAGCAAATCCTTAGCCAGGGTAGCTCTTATGAGGAGTCACAGAACTTATAAAGTTGAGACACAATCTGGAAAAACCAAATTAGGGATAGTAGTTGAATCCTAGGTCATCCTGAGCATTATGAGGTCAAAGGGATGAATTATGTGGTAACCATATGCCAGAGGTTCTAGAGAGGTGCTCTATATCTTCAACCTATCCAGTTGTCAGGTATCATTGCTAAATAAGAACTTTGACTGGTACTAGAAGTGTTCTAATGCTACCGGCTTAGTGTTTGAACTTATGGGATCACACACCATAGGGTTTCTATATGATCTTAAGGCTGATCGATGATTGAGAATTGTTTGCTCTCACTAGCGGTCAATGTGATTGACCATGTGTTGACACTTAGGGGTCAACACTTGGCTATGACAAGAAGAATTTTTGGAAGACTTTTTTGGATGAGCCGACTCGACCCCTGCTCGAGTCGACTCATTCTATGTTCTGGTTGAGCTGACTCGACCCCTGCTCAAGCTGACTCTAATGAACAGTCTGACTATTCT
Organism: Areca catechu; assembly: GCA_021397845.1. Taxonomy (NCBI): domain Eukaryota; kingdom Viridiplantae; phylum Streptophyta; class Magnoliopsida; order Arecales; family Arecaceae; genus Areca; species Areca catechu. The sequence goes on along the minus strand of CM038051.1, from coordinate 135,507,601 downwards.
ATGTCATGGTCGAGTCGACTCGAATCTATTCGAGTCGACTCATCTCTGCTAGACCAGAAATCCTGAACAACATTTTTGGGATGTTTTTGGAAGGTTTTGACCTTGTTTGAATTTCGAATTCAAGCTGTTTTGGCTCTAAATTTTCATGGAATGATTGTCATTCCTTTCTAATATGGTTAGAGTCAATTTGGTATGCTCCTTAACCTTCTCCCCCAATCACTCCTCCTTCCTCTTTCTCCCTCTCTTGGCTACCTCTATAAATAAGTGTTATTTTAGGGCTGCTGGGTTAGAAAGAGAAGCTTTTGATTTTGTCTCTAAATCTCAATGCTGCTGAGATTCTGAGAGGGAAGAAAAGGGTTGAGAGGACTTGGGCATTGGGTGTGTGGACTCCTAGCACTCAAGCTAGGCCTTGGAAAGAGAGCTAGTTAGGAAGGGTTCCACCTCTCCTCCTCATCTTCTTGGAAGAAGAAGATCAGCCTAAAGGATCCCAAGAAGCTAGCACTCCGGGAGAGTTGATCATAGTCGAGCCCATGTGTCGATTACCTGTAGAGGCCAAACACGTGTGTGGCTCAAGAGCATCATCCTTGGAGCACTGACACTGCATCCTTGGAGCACTGACACTGCATCTATCAAAGGTATAACAGTAAGGTAATTTTATATCCTTCCTCTTCTCTTGTTTTGATGTTTATATTGCATGCTGTTTTATTATACTAGATCCTATTTCGTGCAGATTGGTAGATCGTTTAGATCGATCTACCAAGCCTTCCGCTGTGCATATTTTAAAATTGTTTTAAAATGCATCTTTTTCTACCTTGCTTTTGCATATTGTGTGCATGGTGTTGGTGTTTTTTTCACCTTCACATCCAACTTACTTTGGAGGTAACTTGCTGGACCTCTGTCATGGACTCAAAGCTGGGGGTCTCCAAGTATTCTATAAATGTATGCTCCAACAACAAATCTGGTAGGGTCGCTAGCCTAGAGAGGACATTAGCTTGGACATTCTTTGCATGAGGGATATAGGAAATGCTGAAGTGCTAGAGGTTCACTGTGTATGTGCATACCTTGTCCAGATACTTCACTATCATGGGATCTCGAGCTTCATACTCACTAGAGACCTGGCCTACCATGAGCTGTGAGTCAATAAAGACCTTCAGGCACTTAACACTCAGCTTACGGGATACCTTCAGTCCCATGGAAGTGACTCATATTTAGCCTGATTGTTGGTTGCCTTGAAGAGGAAACATAGCACGCATTCGGCTATGACTCTGTCGACGTTGGCAAGGATGAGCCCGGCCCACTTCCTCTGGCATTGGATGCATTGTTCATGTGGAGAACTCATGTCATCACTCCTGGGGTCAAGTCCTTCCTGAGTTCAACTCATAGGTCTGCCTCCTCCAAATCCTCAGCTGCCTATGTGCATTATACCAAAAAACAGCAAGGACCTGGGCCTTTTGTACTGGTCATGGGTGGTAGGCGATGTCAAACTCATTGAGTTTCACCGCCCACTTGGCTAGGTACCCCGACATGTTAGGATAGTTAAGGATGGCCCTCAGGGGTTGATCAGTGAAGACGGTGATTGGATGTGCTTGGAAATAAGGCCTGAGATGCTGTGCAGAAATGATGAGTGCAAAAGTAATATTTTTGGATCGAGTGTACTTGGTTTTAGCATCGTGGAGTAGCTTGCTGATATAGTAGACTAGCCACTGGGTGCCATCCTTGTTGATGCGGACCAGAACTAAGCTGACCACCTCCAGTGAGATTGCCAAGTACAGGAGGAGCTCTTCTTTGGGCTCTGGTCTGGATAGCAATGGAGGAGAGGCGAGGAGCTTCTTCAGTTCCTCGAAAGTCTCTCGGCATTCTTCCGTCCAGGTGAAGTCATGCATCTTTCACAGCACCTTGAAGAAAGGCTGGCCGTGCTAGCGAAATGCGAGATGAAATGGCTCAATGCTGCTATGCATCTAGTCAGGCGCTAAACTTTCTTCTTGGAAATCGGGTGCCTCATGTTCATGATCACCTGGATCTTCTCTGGATTGGCCTCTATCCTTTTGGGTGACCATGAACCCTAAGAACTTTCCCGTTGCAATGCCAAACATGCATTTGGCAGGGTTCAGCTTCATCTGGTAGAGGCGAAGGTTGTCAAAAGCCTCTGCCAAGTCAACGATGTGGTTCTACTCCTGGTCGCTCATGATAAGCATGTCATCCATGTATACCTCTTTCGATCACAAATGCTATGTGCTCCTTGTCCTCCATGTGCATGCAGATTTGATTGTATCCAGAGAACACATCCATGAAGCTAAGGAGCTTGTGGCCCGAGGATGCATCAACCAGCTGGTTAATCTTGGGGAGCAAGAAGCAATCCTTTAGGCATGCCCGGTTAAGATCAGTGAAATCCATGCAGATCCAACACTTCCCTAAGCTTTCCTGACCATCATTATGTTAGCATGCCAGTCAGGATACCATACCTCATGGATGAAGCCCACCACAAGTAGCTTTTTGACTTCCTCATTTATTGCCTTCTGTCGCTCCAGGGCAAAGCTCCTCTTCTTCTGTCGGACTGGGCAGTAGTTTGGGGTTGATGTTTAGCCTATGGGTGATCACTTTTAGTGAGATCCTAGGCATGTTTGCAGCAGTCCAGGCGAAGACATCCGCATTGGCCCTTAGGAAGCTGAGCAGGCAGGATCTCTCCTCTTTTGGCAGTAAGGCTCCCACTTACATAGCCTTTAGGGGATCTTCTCCTAGGGGATGGTCTGTAGTGTCGAGCATATTGAGTCCGGGATGCCCCAAGATTGCGTTGTAAGGTAAAGGAAGCCTTACAATGGTGAATGTCATCAACATGGTAGCCTGCCATGGTGGCATCCTGGCAGTTATTGGGAGTGTAATCTCTCCTTTAACTCTGACTGAGTCCCTAGTGAAGCCCACTAGGAGCATGAATACCGGCTTTATTTGGTCAGTGGACAAGTTCATCTTTACGAAAGCATCATAAAAAAGGATGTTAGCAGAGCTTCCACTGTCAACCATAATTTTTTTTACAGGGTGTTTCACTATCATCATTTCAATGATGACAGCATCATTATTTTGGTTATCTACCCTTGCCAACCCTTCTCCCTTGTAGGGAAGTACAACATCATTCTTCTCTCTCCCCCTAGCCCTTTTCGAGGTTCTCCCTGCCCCCCAGGAGATCATCCCGACCAGCTTTTCAATGGGTCAGTTATCATTGGTGAGCGATCGGGGCTCTTTATTCTGGGCTGCTGGAGGTGCTCCTACCTCCACGTACTTTCAAAGGTAGCCATGCTTGATCAGATCTTCTATCTCCCTCTTTAGGTGGTGGCATTCCTTAGTGTCATGGCCGTGGTCCTGCTAGAAGCGGCAGTAGGGAGATCTGTCATGTCTAACGGATGGCCTTAGCAGGGAAGGATAATGCAGGAAGTGCTCGCCTTTGATCTCTATCAGGATCTTTGCTCTCATGGCAAAGAGAGGAGTGAGCTATTCTTCTTTGGTGGGGTTGACTCTAGGCCTAGCCCCTAGCTATGGGGCTGACATGACATTCAGGGTCGGGGGGCCGGATGTCTCCCCCATATCTTATCTTTTCAGTGGACTCCTGTCCAGCTCCCTCTTGGTGTGGTCGGCCTCCTTCGCATAGATGTACTTATGGGCCCAAAGGAGGAGCTCTGAATAAGTCTTCGAAGGCTTCTTGTCAAGGGAGTAGGTGAAGCTGGAGGTCTGCAGCCCCCTCTTCAGGGCCAGTATGGTGACTGGCTCATCAAGATGGTAGATCTCCTGGGTGGCAGCTTTAAATCGGGATAAATAGTCCCGGAGGGGCTCTCGGTCTTGCTGACGGATCGAGAAGAGGATGTCGGCTTCACGTGGCAACTTTTTACATGTATCAAAGTATGCCATGAATTTTTTAACCAACTAGGTGAAGGAGTCAATCTTTCTAACTCGAGTCTAGAGAACCAGGCTCGAGCAGCCTTCTGGAGGATAGCCGGGAAGGCGATGCAAAGGAGAGCATCGGTGGCCCCCTGGACCTTCATAAGTGCCTTGTAGCTTTTCAGGTGGTCCAGGGGATCTATTGTCCCATCGTAGGGGTCAACCTGGGGCATGCGGACCGGCTAGAAATCTATTCCTCTTGTATTCTACAGAGAAGGGTAGACAGGTGTCGTAACCCATGGGCTCACTTGAGGAGCCCTGGATCTCAGGAAACTGGCAAGATAGGTCGGCCAGCTTATGCTCTTGCTCTTTGAGGCGCCTCTTCGGCTGGCAGTGGATGGCCTCATCTGTGGACCCTTCGATGAAGGTTGTCAAGGGTGATGGAGGTACGGAATGGAGGAACTCTTGCCTAAGTTCCCGACCATGCCGATGCCATCAATGCGAGTGTGCACCATGGTCCGAGACCAGGAAGCGGTTCTCCCAGTCGGTCGGGCCATCATGCTGCTTCTCTCTGACCGCCTGGTGATCTCCCCATTGGTGAGAGATCGCATGTAACGGCCCATCTCGAAAGAGCCGTAGGCTGGTATAGGGATCGATGGCATGGGCCACCAACATCCTAGGCTGCTGCTGCGTTGCAAGGGACCAGTGTCTCTAGTGGAGCTTGTGCACCACCGTAGCCAGGGCATGGACCTGCTAAGCCAGCGCGGTGATCTAGGGATCCACTGGAGGTAGCGGTGGTGGAGTGGGGAGCTCCCTCTCAGGGCTTTGTAGGTCACCACAATGAGGGGGGCCCCTTGTGCGGCTGGCAAAAGCTTCCCGTACGCGCGTTGTCACCATGAGGCCATGGATATCCACTGGTGCTTTGTTAATGGGGGGCTCACTATTGGACCTCCCACAATCATTGGTGTCCTCCTCCCATCCTGGCATGCCAATCTATTACTGCTTGGATCATCATGGCCTGTAGCTCTGATGTGTCATAGACTCATTGCACTCCCTCTAGGTGCTTGGTCCTCTCTCCTGGTTGGCTCCTTGGTCAGGTTATCTTGCAAAAAAGAGGAGACCCGGGCAAATAAGCAAGATGGAGTTTTTAACTTAGGAACTAAAATAAGCAAGGACTCCTTCACATACCAACAAGATTTATGCATAAGAGGGAGCAAATAAACTTAATGTAAAAGACTACTAGATGATAGTTGTATTACCCGCGATGTAGTTTCCATCAAGTCAAAAGTAAAAAGACCTAATGGTTAAGAAACCATTCTAACTAGGGCAAGTACCTTCAAACAATCAGACCTAAGAGTCTAGGATGGGTTCTTCTTACCAATAATGAGCGCTAAAACTTTTGGTGGTGGTTTAATCTCAGCACTCTAAGGACTTGTGACTAAATTTGAAGACTATCACTCCTTTGATTAAGGACTCCTAACATAGATGGTCCTGAGGAAAAGTAAACTTCATCTTCAGCTCAAGATCATGGAGGGATCCTGCAATGGAGACCATCAGTGGCCGTAGGAGGTATGAAAGGAAAGGGAATTGAGGAAAGATTGAATGAAGGGGAAGAAGAGTATGGTTGGCGTCTTCTTAGAACTTGGATGAACAGGTTGGGCCTCAAACCCTCTCCCTCACGGAGTGTCAATGCAACAAGGCAATGGAAGAAGGAAAGAAGCTTTCATTCATTTATAACATAACTGATTACAAGAGGGTTAGGGGGATATTTATTAACTTTCCTAGCCCTAATTTGAATTTAAAATGGGAGAGATTACATTCATGAAAAGGGGAGTGGGAAGTGAGGAGTTACAACTTGAATTCAACTTTTTATTTTAGTAAGCTTGGGTGCAAGAATTGGCATGGAGAGTGAGGTGGCATGGCTGACTTGGCAAGGATGTTGAGGTGGTGCTCCAACAAGGCTTGACTTGGCATGGAGGGTGAAGTAGTTAGCGCCATCCAATAGGTGGTCTTGATGCTCCTTCACTTAGGTTCAATGGAGCAGGCACCAAGGTTAAAAGAAGACTTCAATCAAACCTAGTCAACACCAATTCCTTATGGATTGCAAATTGAGTTCTAACCTTGTTAACTTGTTCCTAGTCTGAGTCTTGAGTCTAGTTAAATCTTCTTGTATTATGAATTTTATGTTTGAGTCTTGCTAAGTATTAGGTCTTGAAGCCTTGGGTCAATTGAGATGTAAGAGTCAAATGTACTCAAGTCCAGATTTAGTTGTAATTTTTCTTTTGAGCTTGAGTCAAGTCCAACCAAGGGAGCATATAATTGGACCAAGGGATGAACCAAAGCTACATCAAGTAAATCTTCAAATCAAGGGTGCATAAAATAAGAGCCATTGAATGGAATGAAGCTTTGGTTAAAGCCACCTCACCAAGATACCCTATCCAAGAGAATGGACACTTGGCACCCATACATGAAGATTTTCAGATTTGGACTGTTGGCACCCATACATGAAGATTTTCAGATTTGGACACTTGGCACCCATGCATGCAGATTTTTAGATTTGGACACTTGGCACCCATATATGAACATTTTTAGATTTAGATGCTTGGCATCCATGCATGCAGATTTTTAGATTTGGTGCCCCCTTTTCATGAATTTTGAAATTCAAATTTGTAACTACATTTTTCCTTTTTTTCATATAAAATTTGAATTTCAAATGGGGCTTAGAAGGTTATAAATAGCCCCTAATCTCTTTGTAAAAGGATGCTTTTGAATGAATGAAATCCAGAATTTTCTTATCTCCATTTGTGTTTGCAAATGCCATCCATGAGGGATTGAGTGAGAGGCTCAACCAAGTGCTTTAGTTCTCAAATTCTAACAAAAGTTTTTCTTCCATTGATGCCTACCTCATCTTCAAGACCAGCCGGCCACACTTCACCAGATCACCAACAATCTCCTCTATGTCCCTCCCTTATATTTTGTTCCATACTATCTTCTAACTCCGCAATACTAATGGTTGTTCTTGTAGGATCCTAAGGAGTATCTAGTCCAGGATGAAGTCCTCCTTGCCTTCAACTCAACTGTAGGAGCCTCTACTTCCAACGGGTGGGTGAGCTTGATCAGTTAGTCACCAATCTTGAGTGTGAAGCAGTGAACCTAATGTAAGGTTATTGGAGAGTCATTATTGGTATCTAAACCCTTTATTTTTCTCTTGTGGTATGAACTTTTGAATAGGGTATAGCCCTAATTAGATGGTTCTTCTAGCTACATAGGTCTTAGTTCATTAACTTAATTTAGATTTGCACTGCGAAGCATATGAGCCTTCTAGTTTAGTCTTCTTTAATGCATCTTAATGACTCCTCTATGACTGAAATTAGATTATATGTTTTAGAGTTTTAATTAGCTTAATTGCTTTAGTCATTAATGCCATATTTTCTATAAGTATGCTGCATCATATTTGGTATCAGAGCATGGTAGGTTAGGATTAAGTTCTTTAAGTACTTGGATCGGGTGTTTGACCAGGCCGTTCGGTCTTAGGAGAAAAGTAGGGTTTCAAGATCCATTCTTCCCATTCCACGGGGATCTTATAAGGCATGTCGGGGTGCCATTGTGATTGACTCGTGAAGAAGAAAACAAAGAGCATTTTAGGTCACATTTCCAAATTTCTGCACTTAGGACTTTCTGTTTCTGCTGGCTCTATTTCTAAGTAGGCTAACTGTAATTCATATAAAAACTCTAAAAAAAAGTAGTTAATTTTTTATTGAAGTATATTTTTTTCCTAATACATATTAAGTTAGCTATCATCATGCTTAATTTTATCCATATAAAAAAATCACAGGAAAAATGAAAATTCTTGCACTCCATCACTATTGCTGAAATTCCTGTATGTTCTATTATGTTCCTTTTACATTATCTAATTTCAGGATTTGCTCAGCACAGAATAGATTTTATTTTAAATTTTTTTTATATGGCATATCATCTATAAGTTAGCAGTCTTCTATGAATTTTGGAATTTTTCTGAGACTGTTACACAGAACTTCTTAGCCCCACTTGAACTACAACACACAAAATTTCTGTTGCTGAGATTAGGGTCATATGCATGTTGCTGTTTGCACATCTAATGGAAAATCAATCTAAGGGCATCAATATGACATGGGGGCAGGATTTCATCACCTTTCCTTAGCTCAAAATCACCACCCTGCATATCGGACCCAACCCATAATTAAAACTGAGTAGACATAATTGCTCTAGTGAGCTAGGGACACCCACAAGGTCAGGTCAAACCAAGTGTCAAGCCAATTTAGATAGCTTATTTGTGGTGCTTGTGTATCTTGTGTCTAGGCAAGTGGTTCAGGGACAAGAGCCCGAAGGAAGGTGGGCTGGTCTGCTTACCTGGCTAATTTCAAATTGGTGTCTAAGAGAAGCAAAGAGGGACCTCCACCAACCTTACACTTACTTAGCTAGGTGCCAAGTTACTACAATCAAGATTGTCATCTTGACCTAACATTTGGTTTGGACTCTAAGTCTAGCAAATTCCTAGCCCGAGTTTGAGTCTGTGTACGCATGATAGCTAGATCAGGAACTCCCTATCAGCATTCACTTGACCATCCCAGTTCTTCCATGGATCCCAATCTAAAAACCCTGATAAGAACTATGACTGAGTGATTAAACTAATTGAACACTAGGTTTGATCGAATGGAAGAGAGAATAGGAACCCTTGAAGATGCCCGTTTGGCCCCTACTGAGTGCAATCACCCAGATTGCCACTTGTCCATCCTAGAGTCCAATGCCAGGAATATACTCTTGACCCACATCCAAGGAGAGTTCACCATGATTATGTTGACCAGGATGAAAGGCCCTTAGAAATATTCATTTAGATGCACCCACATTTGATGGAAACATGGATCTAAGGGTATATAGACTGGGAGGGTGATATGGACCAATATTTGATTGGTATGAAATGTCGGAAGATAGGAATTAAGTTTGCTAAACTTAGATTGGTCCATCAGGCTAGATTGTATTAGGGTAATGTTGAACGCATAAGCCGACAGAGGGGTGACATACCTATATCCACTTGGAGAGCTATGAAGGTGAAACTTAGGGAGAAGTTTTTACCAATGCCTATGAACAGAGACTCTTGGATCAATGGCAACGATTAACTCAAGGGAATAAGACAGTGTCCTAATATGTTGCCAAGTTTGATGAGTTTGTGATGAGATGCAACGTGGTTGAGTCTGAGGTAGCAACCTTGTCTAGGTTTAGAGCAGGTCTACATGAGGAGATCTAGAGAGAACAATTTTTGAGAGAAGTCCATGACCTAGACCAGGCCTATCAAGTTGCTAGGGATTGTGAGAGATTCTAGAGGAGACCTTTATTTCGCCGACCTGAACCCACTAGGATTAATCCTCCTGAAAATAGACCAAGTCCAAGCCCAAGTACAATCAAAAGACCCGGTCCTGCTACTCCATTAGTTTGAAGAGAGGATAAAGAAAAGAGCCCCGAGGTTAGAAGAAAAGGTAATGTCCATTGTTTTAGGTGCCACAAGATAGGTCACTATGCAAGCCAATGTCCCACTAGGGCATCACATATAGGGAAATTAGAAGAAGTTACTGAAACCCTAGAAAACTGTGAGGAAGAAGAGGTATATGAGGCAGGTGTGAGTTTAGCTGATGAGTATGAAGGGGATGAAGAGATCATAAACTCATCAAAAATCCTAGGAGTTGTGAGATGTATCTTGATCCAGAGTAAGGAGCAAGAAGATTGGCGTAGGACTAGTATCCTACAAACCTTTATCAAGATAGGAGAAAAGGTGTGCAAGGTCATCTTAGATTGTGTAGTTGCGTCAATGCCATATCAACCAATACAGTCAAAAACCTAGGATTACCCACTGTGTCCCATCCTAATCCATATAAGGTATCCTGGATAAATTCAACCTCAACTCCTATTAAGTCTAGGTGCTAGGTCACAATCCAGTTCCAATCATACAAAGAAAAGGTTTGGTGTGATGTTCTTCCAATGGGAGTTAGTAGCATCATATTAGGCCGACCATAGTTGTATGATCATGATGCTATACTCTATGGTCGATCTAATTCATGTTCTTTCACCCACAATGAGAAGAAGATTGTAATCAATTCCTCACCACCTAAGGACCAAGTTTAGAGGGGATCAAGTCACTTGAGGAATACGAAACAAAGGATAAACATGATCACCGCTAAAGAATTAGAGCGTAGTGAGAGTCTCCTCTTTGAGGTCAGCCCCGGGAGCTATAGGGGTCGGAGTGGTCTCTCTAGTCATACCAAGTAGCTATATGAATTAGGTTCATTTCCTTCTCGATTCGATCTTTGATTTCGTTTGATTGTAGGTAGAAAGCCTATGTCATGGCAGTCAAATCTCTCTTTCTTGGAACAGAGCTTTAGCACATCAATAGCAGTCAAATCCTCCTTTTGAGCCCACTTCCATACTTATTTTAATAGCCCAAAATGCACCTTTCCCCGCTCTTTGATCACTTTCTAGAATTGTTCCTGAGACATGCTCTGAGAGGGTTAGCCCCGGCTATCAAGATGAGCTAAATGGTCACACCAGTGTACTATGCCAAATGGAAAATAGGAAGATCTCGGGATTGCTTCAATGGCAGAAGCCAGAAGAGTTAATTCAGCGATTGCATTGTGACATGGTAAGTAGAATATTCCCTCTTACAAGGAGGGATGGGTAGGCTCAACTCGATATGGCTAGAAAAGGGCCCCCTAGGGCCACTTCTCATTATGCTTTGGACACAAGGCTCAAAGCCTCGCTCCGGATGCCTATGGCGAGCCTTGTAGTGCTAGTTCAGAGGCTTGGGGCCCGACCCCTGCGGCTAGGATCGCTCGATACTGTGCATTCTTGCCTTAGCTTAAGAAACCCCACAAGAAGCATAGAGAAAGCCTTCCATTAGGGCTATGGCCTCCTTATATCTTTTCCCTAGCTTCAGAAAATGCCCAAAAAAACCCCTCATGGACCTATATCCAAGCCCAGAGAGTACTCTTCCTTCTGCCTTACACCTCTCCTATGAACGAACCTGAGAGGGAAAAATCTCCACGTACCAAAGGTTCTTTACTAAGCTTAAGAATTGTGCTTGACATCTCGACTCATTCATGCGGTCGACCTATCATTTCTGAGGGTCAAATCCCCAGTATTCCTACCTTGGTTATCCGCTTTCATGCTACCACTGAGCGAACTTTCCTATAAAGAAGAAGAGAGATCTGGCCCTATCGGATTGGTCTTCACCGAGTCCTAGAATTTTCTTTACGTCCTGCAAAACGCATCTTAGTAGCGGCTGGGAAGCCTTCGATACCGGGAAACTAAGTCGCTTGGAGCATATTTCATCTATGAACAGGTTCATTACTAGCATGGGGCACTGCCAAGGGCATCTCCTTGAAGCAAAAAGCGAAGCGTATCATTCCTCGAACTCAGCCGGGGATGGCTTTGAAGCGATCGAAAGACCATAGGAACGAAAGATTCTGTAGTGGTCACAAAGAGCTTCTTTTTGCTCTGTTCCCGGGGCATGCTCTTAAAGAGAGGTGTCAGGCTAGCTTTCATAAGCCAATGTCTGGAGATTAATCTATACAAAATATCACACGTAGTGGCACCCCATTTCATTGGTCTTGTTCTTGCACCTGGAGCCCTTGAAACTCTATTCCACAAAAGAACCCCAGAGGGGCCCTTCTTCAAGGCTGGTGTCCCGTGTTCGAATTAATAGATATATGCACTTAACACACATGCTTTGGACTCGCTTATTTGAGAGATCATTTCCCATGCCCAGCTCCGCCTTGCCTAGTGGCGTTGGTTCCCTTTCTCCAAATAAAAGATGTCGCTCAGGAAGCTCGTTTTCAAAATAAAAAATGGAATGTTTGAGGAGGAGATCTTTATGTCAAATTGCTCTTACCGACGATGCAAACTATTCCACTTTAAGGCATGCCTCGACCCCTCCCACATGACGGGCCTTGATGTCGATAAAGTCGAGCTGGTCATCGATCAGGGTAGAATCCGTCTTGTCTTTAATGAAAGAAGTGTGAAAATCTCTTTTCGGGAAAGGAAATGACTAGGCAATGGCGGCGACAACTTCCTTCGATGGATTTGGCGATGGCTAGGGCAGAAGTTTCCATGAGTACTACGTTTGTGTAGATGATGTGACTTCCGTCGGACTTGTGGGAGTACTTTTTTCTAATGGAGTGCAACTCGATGAAGGAGTTGAGATGTAATAGCCCCTTTACCTAATTTACATAGTAGGGGGCGTCTCATTTGTATCAAAAGAGTCTTCTGGGAATCGAATCGCACCTCTTTTAGAATGCGGGGATCGGGGCGAACGGGCATCGGATGGCAGGCCTCTAGGTGCAAGCGGAACTCTTGGTTCAGGAAGAGGCTCATCTGGGGAGAGTTTGCGGCTCATTTCCTCAAAGTAGTCCCACCGCTCCCAGATGATTCCATAGGCCTTTTCATCGAAGAACTTGGCAATGGCGTGCCCGTACCTCTTGGAGAGTTTGTCCCATAGGAAGTTGTATTCGTTATACTGCGCAGCTGCTATGACACCCATGTAGTCCAGGCCATTTGCTTCAAAAAAGATGAGACTTCTTTGAAGGTAGCCATGTATAGGCCTTTTCTGAATGGGTCTTCGTAAGCTTCTATGGCATAGACTCCCCCTGGATTGGGAATTTGTCTTCACTCAGAGCTGTGCATCCTATCTGTCTGCCATGTCTTTCCCCAAGATCCATTCCCAGAATTGCTTTCTGAGGAAGAGGTCTCGGTATTCATATCCTTTTCCTATTCCTATCTCTTTCTTTACTTCTTAGCTCCGTCTTCGCTTCCTCTCCTTCTATGGAGCGAGTGAGCTTTCGCTTTGAAAAGTCCAGGATACGCTATACGCTTTTTAGCTGCCTTTAGTGCTTCGCTTGCTAACTCTGCTTTCAGTAGTATAGTAGTGATCTTTATTACCTTTTTCATTTCATCTTTTTCTTCCACTGAAAGTGGCATTTCAATAACAGCTATTATTTCAATCTCCAGGAGGGATGATACGCTTCCGATCGATCTGTCTTTCCCATGTCACGCTTTGTAAGCCCTATCAATTCCTCCCCTATTTTGTGTTGTTTGTGAGGTTGGATCGAATGAGGTTGCCTTTTTTTATTCACCCACCTTTCGAGTCAGTCGAAAAATCATAGCAGCTTTAACAAATGATATTCCTCCCCGGTAGAAGACTCAACTTTCAATCAATGTCCATCCCCTGCCCACACTCACCTCAACCTCACAGGTAACCTACCTAACGGCTCCACAGAAAGAAGACCAACTTCTATTGATTGAATCCCCCACACGCCATGTGTGGATAGAAGATGACCGACTTGAGCAGTTGCTAAGAGAATGTATAGAATGAAGATCAACACCGATCATATGACACAAAAAGCTTTGCTAAGAAGATGGGCCTGAAAGCACTTATCGTGCGTAAACGGGAATGATCGAGTAGATTTTGCAGCTTGTAAATGAGACTTTCTTCATGGAATATGAATATCGGTTAAGGCCAGGCTACTTAGAGATTGAACGGGATAAATCTTTCATCCATAACCCGAGAGTCTCTACAATATGTCGGCCAGCTTTCTTTGGCAGGTCCACAGTGGATCAGACGGATCAGGAAAAAAACATAGATAACTTAACAGAATCGGATAAGTGTCGGAGAATCCATTTTTTGTGTCTTTTTTCCAATTATCTCCGACTATCTTCGATAGAGCTTTCAAATAGGAAGTCTAGAGAGGAAAAGTTCTATCTTCAAAACAACGGATTCTACCAAACACCCTATTTTACCTAACTCTATAAAAGATAATATTCCTCCTAAAAACATATTTTTCCTAAAATACGTCGATCGGGGATTACCGGTCTTTGCTATTGGAGCTCTTTGCCCATCTATTGAATCTGACTCTATCAATTTATTTTCATACAAGTCTGCCTGGTTCATTAGTGAAAGCGGAATCCAATACCTGTAGTGCCTTACTTTCCTGAAAGCAGGAAGCATCCATTTCCATTTCTTTGACATCTAAGGTATTAGGTTCCTTTTTAGCCTACGCCGATGTCGAATAGATGGAATTTAGTACTTTTCTTTCTGGATTGACTGCTTTAGGACTTTCTCTTCCTTGGGCTGAGAAAGAGCTCTTGAGTGAGGAATGGGGCACACTATAGTTCAAATTTTTGTTATAAGTTACTTTCACTATACCTGAACTCTAGCTTTCGTGGAATAATTCACATGAAGCGTCTATGTCTAACCGCTAGTCTGCGCTAGCTGGCAATGAAGAGCTGAGTAGGAGTCTTGCCCTCTACTTCTGGTTCATCTCGGTACTATTTCAGCCTTGGTATGAGATATGATCAGATATAGTAATAGAGAAGTGTAGCAGGTGTTCAAAAAAGACATCGGGACTAGTGCCATTGGTCAATTCCAGCTTCTGTTCCAGATTTTTTCCAGTCCAAACTCTCAAGGAAGAGAGCTTCAGGCAAAGAGAGATGGAACTTCGCACCAATAGCTTGGTTTACCATGTCGTTGTTTGGTTTGAGCTTCAGCCCAGCTATGTGCTAAAGTTTTCCCTAACCTGACCCTACATACCTCAATGGTACTTATTGAAGACAACATCAGTCGCTAATGATTTGGCATTCCAACTGAAACTATTCATCCCAACCTTCTAGATCTCCTCTACTTACTACCAACCTTGTTCTTTCGGGGGAACTCTTCCATTTCATTCTATTCCGGTACCACCACTGACAATCTACTCTAAAAAAGAAAAGAAGATGGTTGCTTATTCTGATCTCATATTCAAAGCAAAAAGTAGGCTTTCGCACTTCCGTTGAGACAGAAAGCACTGAATGACTTGTCATCACATCAATAACTTATCTCTCCCTAAGATCTATTGCTTCATTCATTACCGGAGCTCCAATAACTCATGCACTTTTTTAGTGAACTCTCCCCTAATGCTTTCTATCTCTCTTTTCTTAGTAGTGACTAGTGCTCTAGTCAAAAGTGGGAAGGAGGAAGTGGTAGTGGTCTTGGTTTCCTCGCTGCAACTGGGCAAGCAAAGTTAGAATGCATTGAACTGATCCTGGTCGAGTAGCCCACGGATAAGGTAGTCGACTGACTGATTGATCCTTCATTCTGTAAAAAGAAAACCCCATAGTTCTGCCGATTCAAGATGGATGGAATAAAGTTTCGCTATCTCATCCATTTGAGAAAGTTTCAGAGGCCTTTGGGATATAAAGACTTTGAATCAAATATGAAGTTTTTTATTTCCTTCCTCTTCCCTGCGGGAGTCAACTCTATCTCATCCTCGGGCCAACACAGAGCGAGTCACTCTCATTCATCAAAGGATTTGCTGCTTTCTTAGTTATCCCATTTTTTGGATAAAAAAACTTTCTCAATGCCAATGCCTTACCCCCTTCAACAAGCTTGCTCAGTTTATGCATCGTCCTACTCAATTGCATTGAGAGGAGTGGATTCCCCATCCGGATTGAAGTATATCTTTTCCACGTGGCTTAGGAGAGCTCCTTACTTATTGTTATCCCCTTTTTACACTAGGAATAGGAATCGGCATAAGAAAGCGTAACCGTCACTGCTGCTGGTACTCGTTAGTCAGCTGGCTACTAGGCAACTACTCCTCAGGAGACCAAATGGTCACTCTCTCCTAGATCTACTAGTGGTTAGTATGAATGAATAGGAAGAGGAAAGCAACCGAAGAAAAAACACCAAGCAGGTGTGTATTAGCAAGCGCAACTCGTCTTACCAATCGCTATCGGGAAAGAACACAAGCAGGAATAGTCAAGCAATCGAAGGCACGGAGAGAGACTGGTCCATTAAAAAAAAAGAAATAGGCATCTTCCGCAGGCTTTAGATCATCTCACTTGGAGGATCTGAAATACTTCTGCCTGGTTACCATTGCGTATGCCTTAGATGAATACCATACTAGTTTTTCTATTCTCGTTGAATCGGAAGCTTCCTTTCCTAAGAAGAAGGAGGGGAGCTTTTAGCTGGACATCATCTCATCTAGTGGGATATGATGAGACTTGCCAACTGTTACATAATCCGATGCTATTGAATCATATATTAACTTTTTTTTATATAAGATGCCGAGAATCTGCTACATTGCCTTGCTTTCTCCGAGTTGAGAAAGGGGGAAACAAAGGCCTAATAAAGTAAGTATGAATAGGATTGGACTTGACCTTCTTCTGGTCTGGTCTTTCCCGGGCTGCTTGCTTGAGGCAGCGAGTGACTCGAAGGCGAAGGTGAAAAGAAAGAAACTTACATGGAATTAGATGTCCTTAGGTCTAGACCTGGAGAGTAAAGCGGTAGGAAATAGGCAGGAATATATGGCGAGCTAGGTGTCACGTGACCCACTTAGGCAGGCAGTTAAAACTAAAAGAAAGATGCCTAGAGGACGCGGGCAAGTAAGCGATTTCACTCTTTAGCTCCATCCATTTTTCAGGATCAAGAGACAGCATTTCAATGCTTAAGGTCGCCTACGGACCCCCAAAAAAGGTATTTGGAAACAGGAAATATCCTATTGTAATACAGAAAATTAGCGAGGATATTATCACTTTCTTTCCCTTGACAGCTCGCTTGAGATACTCCTTCCTGCTTGCTGGACTGTAAAGAGTAAGATAACTTAACTGGCTTGACCTTGCCGAGATACTCCTCCTTGAAAAACTCTTCCTTTCAAATTTGCCTTGAAACCATTTTCGCTTATGGAAAGTACCCTAAAAGCTCGCTCGCCCCAAAGAAAAGGGAGTGCCCCCAGGAAATCAAATGAAAACCCCAGTACCGCAAGAGCACTCAAATCGCCTGGAGGGGAACTACAAGCCTAAACATATCCATATCCATTATCCAAAAGGACTGGAAGGAACCCTATTTATTGTCTCGCTTGGACCAACATGGAATGGAATTGAGAAAGGGACTGCCCATCAAGAGACAGCTTGAAAGACTTTCAAACTCGCCTGCAATGGAACTCGCGCCAAGAGAGAATGCCACTACAGTTACCAGGACTGGGAATAACATAGAGCGAAAGGGAATACCTCCCAAACCAATCTATGGTAAGCTAGGTCTCACGTCACGGGACACATTTAGACAGGATGCTTGCCTATTTCTGCTTACTGGCCATGTGAAAGAATTGAATGAAGATTAGCACTTCAGCTGGAACTCAAACGAAAACCCCCGGGCTAGAGACTGCTATGAAGGCGAGTCTTTATATCGGGTATCTTGGGACTTCTACAAATACGGATACTCGGTATAATACTGGGGCTAGTGGGATAGGGAATAGGGCGGATGCCCATACAAGCACAGCACTGCTACTATTTCTATTCAAAGTATATTAAACGGGAGGGAACTAGCTCGCCTAGATATTCATGTGCAACATAGTTCGCAGACATCTTCCCATTTCCTTTTCAGTTATAATAAAGTTTAGGTATAATTCTATTCCGTCACTCCTATCTGGTTGAACCAGTACTTCCTTTCCGCTCCGAACTTGACCTTTCCTTTCTTTCCTATTTGAATAGGACAAACTAGAATCATTTAACCATCACTCATTTTTTCTTTTGTGTCCGGGCACAGGGGAAGGGGAGGCGAGCAGGCTATGAAATACAACATGGTCCGGCCAGTATAGCGCAGGCGCTGCAGATCATCACATCAATTCGTGACTAGGCAGATGGGACTACGCCTTAGCCTTACCTTAGCGCTAAGAAGGAGATCTCGAGCCACCTATTCGAGAGAGAGGTTGAGAGACGTGATGTGCATGAGACCGAGCCACGCTCGCCAAGTCTCTAATCAGGGATAGAGAAGATAAGTCATTTCGGGACCCACGAACACTCACTGCCAACGCAAGGTCGGGAATCAG
The DNA here is from genome assembly GCA_021397845.1 of Areca catechu. Classification (NCBI taxonomy): domain Eukaryota; kingdom Viridiplantae; phylum Streptophyta; class Magnoliopsida; order Arecales; family Arecaceae; genus Areca; species Areca catechu. The sequence continues at coordinate 135,489,851 of CM038051.1, read as the reverse complement.
CCACCTTTTTAAGATAGATAGCCACCACGGGAAAGAGCTCGTCTTTATCAAACTGACGCTTATTAATATTATATGAAACTCATTCTTCCGCTTATCCGGCTGGGTTTTCCCTTTCCTTTCTTTCTTGTGCTCGCTCTCTCCTGTCATGCATCATGGCTGGGTGGAACAC